>OX387607.1:6457200-9124700 GCA_947568835.1 Protonemura montana | reverse complement strand
TGCTCCTCTTCCCCACTCACCAAGCATTTTAAGGGTGAGTTTAGGGAAAATGGGCAGAAAACGATGATAACTTTTAGTACCTCAAATATTCACAATATTTCTTATTGATAAAATAAAAGTAGCCCCCAATTAAATTTGGTTATCAAATATTTCCAAATTCAATAATCATGTCTTTAGTTTTTAGCAGATTATACCACATTCCTTAAAAGATAAAAAGTACTTAAATTCACACGCGTGTCCATAACTAGTTACGAAACACTGCGCTGGGTCAGGTTTTGAATTGGTGACCGTCTTATACATTTCCAATTCTGTTTGGGAGAGAGGTTGGAGCGATGGAAGTTAGTACATCAACTTCATTCGCCTTGCTTACCAACCTCATCAGAGCATGTATTTGCGGAGGAATCCTGCTGTTAGCGTTGTACCGCCCTTCGGAACGGTAAAGTGCTCTTCTACAGGAGTAATCGTCATTCCGACACCGTATTTCCCACCTTCCTTCTAGGTTAGGTTAGGTTCATCATCATCCACTCATAGTGTGAATAGAATAGTGAGTCGTGAAGCCCCTCGATTTAACACGAATCAATCAATCTAACAACGAGCACGTTGTTGGGCCCCTCGAACCCTCTTCTGTATAAGCACTAACCGCTCTCACTGGTTTCAGAGATTGGTGTAGTGTGGAAGAAACATTGAGTTGGCGTTCCAAATTAAAGATAAGTAATTCTCAATAATTTCCTTTTAATTCGGTTCATCAACTTGATTTATCATGGCAGATTCCTCTTCGACGCTAGCCCCCTGATGACCATGTTTGCTGGGACGATAGACGACTTAAAGGACACCGGGTCGACCTTGACTTTTGCGGCCATCTTTTTGCTGATCGTGTGGTTCCTGAAACCCGTGGTACGCAACGCCTGGATGATCCGGAACATTCCAGGTCCACCCGGCATCCCGCTTATTGGCAATGCCCATATATTGATGAGTCTCAACAGCGAGCAGATGCATAACAAGTAAGTGCTAGGTGTAATTATTTACTCTGGCAAATCGATGAAAAACTGTGTAGGTCAGTCTGAAATATATTACTAGAAGTAGAATGTACAATCGTTTTGCTCGGCTTCCTGGACAGTGAACACAAAATGCCATGTTGCGTAGAACTAGCCTCCTCATTTTACCCATACCCTACATTTCATGCTCAGATAGGGGAGGATTTACGTTTAGCTAGTTTAAATTTATTTTAGAATTAAAAGTGAAAACGAAAGCTAGAATTCAAAGCACAGTTAATAGAGATCCCAAATTATACACCCCATATCAAAGGCGTATCTAAAAACCGGATCCACACAGAAGAGCTTAAGTTTAGCCTCAGAGTTAGAATAATTTATTTGTGGTGTTTAACGACGCACTGTTTTGACATCTGGCCATGCGGCACTGGCGCATGGCGTCGGCGCATGGCCATGGTCAAGGAATGAGTAGATGATGATGAGGATGATGATAAACTTAACCTAGTCTTTAAGGGAGGAGGGGAAACCTGGTGCCGGCACGTAGCCTACTCCTGTCGAAGAGCACCAAGGGGACCACCGGCTTTACGTCCTATCCGAAGGACGGTACAACTCAAACAGCAGGGTTCCTCCACAAATATATGCTTTCGAGAGGTTGATAAGCAAGGCTAATGAAGTTACTGTACTAACTTCTAACCTCTCTAACGAACAGAAGTGGTCATGTGAATGATGCATTTCTAGATTTTCAGGGGTAGTTAACAAGATGATTTCACCTTTACCCCCAAATGTATGGGGGTAACCTTAAACTCTGTTTTGTGGTTTTGGCCCCAGGAAGCTTAATATTTTTGACAGCGAGCTAGCAGAAATAGTGGGATACTCAAATGTCGTTGAAAAGTCGAGGGAAATGGCAAGCAGACCTGTTAATTAGTTTATGACAGTCATATGCAAACTAATTATAATCGCGTTTATCAATTGGCAAATTCGTTCTCCTTTTCAGATTTTGCGAACTGTACAAAAAGCACGGGCCTCTCGTAGCATTTCGGATTCTCTCCAAAATAGTTGTGGCAATAAACAACTCTGCAGATGCCCAGATTGTAATGATGAATCCAAAACTAAGAAATCGAGATCCACTTGTGGAAATCGTATCAAATACGTTTATTAAAGACTCCTTGTTTACTCTGAGAGATGACGAGTGGACTGCCCGACGCAAGCTTGTGACGACGGCATTTCGATTTCAAATAGTATCGACTTACCTCGAAACATTTGCAAAGAAAGCTGAGGAGCTCGCAGATAGATTGGCAACCGTCGCCGATGGGAGGACCGTTGACCTGCTTGAAGACATGAGTCTTTGCACCTTGACCGGCTTTTGCGAGACCGCCCTAGGTAAATGGATACTTTCTTGGTTGTTGTTATTGGCTCTCTACAAACAGCCTTAAGAGCATGAACGAAAATTTCGTTTAATAAGGGTTGATTTTTACTAAAATACAACTTGTGTGTCCGATGCAAGCGATGGATACAACGTGTAACTCAAAGTCTTATTTGTGTTTTTAAACAGCGTTAAACGTTTTGATTAGATTGAGAGCGATTTTTTAAAAGTTATAAGTAATTTTTTACGGTTCAGGATAAATTATTCATTTTCACTACCAGCCTTTTGCAATTCACACCAGAATTGGACAGCTAAAACCCACACTTCTTGTGGAGACCAAAGTTAACTAACAATAAGTTGGGTCAGGTATTGGGGGTGACCATCATACATCACCCACTCGTTCACCATCGCTAAAAGATATTTGACATCGGGCCCGTTGACCAAGCATTGCGTTGTAATGCACAATAATAATTTAATTACCTAATTAATCTTGGCAACAACAGGTTCTCTATAGCAATTATATTGGATTAATTTTCATGGTTCACTCTAATGTCTAGAACTCAATATGTTTTGTAAAGACATTTTATCATCCAGCTATTTATCGAATACAGATCATTACTTCTTATTGTATTCAGGACTTCATGACATCTTCAAGTCTGTACAATAGCAGGCAAAACGTTGGCACCAGTCAAGGTCCATTTTAGAACCGAAAATAAATCCACGCAGAGCAAAACCGTCTACACTTTTATCATCAGACCACAGCTCTGAACCACTTCGCCTAATCCAAAAATGAAATCGCAAAGTTTTGGTTTTTCAGGTTACAAAAATGAACTGAATGGGGAGGAAATGAAAGTCATGCTAAAGAATTTTGAATTGACTCAAAATCTGTATGCAAGGCGCATGGCCAACCCTTTACACTGGCCACTGTGGATATATCATTTAACCGAGCACGGAAAAGCTGCGAAAAAAGTCGCTCAGGTAAGATTTTAGTGCAAGAAGAGTTAGAAATACATAAATACCTGTGTAAAAAAAAGTAGAAATATATCAAATGAATTACTTTTGAAAAAATAATTAGGTACTCGCAAATGTTTCTCACTAATATTTCAATAAAAGTTCATATGAGCGTATCATTCAGAAAGTATAAATAATTTTTAAACTCATGCAGTTTAAAAAATGATCATTTTAAAATTAAAAAAATATTGCTAACAAATGACAGCTGACATCTTACTTACAGGAAGTGTTTGATTTTGTGGACCGCCACATATTAATGGTTTGGGAGAGCAAGCAACGGATTGGTGTCCAAGGAAACGCTGATAACATGACAGGAGCAAAGAAATTGCAGACCTACACTGATATTTTTATCGAAAACGCGTTACGGGAAGGAAAATCGCTTCCAGAAAAATACATTCGTAGCGACATCCTAATGTTGGCGGTTGGAGGAGCAGAGTCTTGCGCAAGTACAATGTCGAACTTACTGATGCTGGTCGGCATGTACCCTGAACACCAAGAGCGACTTCTTAAAGAGCAACGAGCTATTTTCGGTGACTCACTGAGACACGTCCAGAACGAAGACATTCCAAAGATGCCAGTACTTGAGATGTTTCTCAAGGAAACTCTACGATTATATCCACCAATTCCTATAAGCCCCAGACATATTTCATTTGACTTACCAATATCTAATGGTAAGGTCCTTCCGGCTGGTACCTTGGCGTTAATTAACGCTTACAATATTCACCATGACCCTCTTAACTTCGCGGATCCCGATAGGTTCTGGCCTGAACGGTGGCTGCCTGAAAACAGCGTTGGTCGTCATCCTCACGCCTATATTCCATATGGAGCAGGCGGTCGCAACTGTGTTGCTTTGAAATACACACAATTGCAGTTGAAAGCCACACTGAGCAGACTTTTGAGACAGTTTCAATTTACGTGTGATTACTCGCTACAGGATTTGAGCAAAATTGAGTTTGGTATTTTTAATAAACCGGTGGTAGGGTTTAAAGTGCGAATGGTTCCAAGAGCTGTGGCAAAACTACCACTTGGAATTAATGGTTCCACTCAGAAGGTCTCGGGCTTCTAGGGGCCTTACAAGGCGCCTCAGAGGACAATATTTAACAAGGCCAAACCACTCGATATTTGTCCCTTGACTTGCTACCAACTCATAAATGGAACTCAAGTATTTTAAATCACTTTTGAGAACTGCAAGAGAGTTCCCAAGATTGTCAATGTAAAACAAAATCGTCTTGTCGCTCAAAAGAACTAAACTTCGTGGTGCATAAGATAAAAAAAAGAGGACATCGGCGCAGATGATATGTACAGCGTTTTTTTCAAAAAGCTATGTTTCCTCGTTGAACGAATTATACTGAAATTAAGAAAAATCTGTTCAGGCGCTAAGTAAAACTTAACGGACTTATATTAGCATATACATTCAAGTTACTTTGCCCCCCCCCCCCCCCAAACATACACACTTTAGTAATTACGACGCTCAATACGTTTCTCTCATTGTCTAGAGCTTGTCTCGAGCTAAATTGAGTTGTCAGTAAGAAGTTTCGAGTTCAACCGCTCACCTAGCGAGCGCCAAGTGATGAGTAGCTTGGAGTAAGAATGCTGCTTGTCATTGTCGCGGTTTGGAAGCAATATTCAAGCGATGCTTAGTTGTTACTAACGCATTAAATTATATATTATGCATTTGCAAACGCCATGTTGTACATTTATAAATGTGTTACCATAAATTATTGTGTATATTGTTATAATTAAGCATTTGGAAAAGGAAATAATACCAGAAACATACTTTTCTACGCCATGATTGTTTAAAAGAAAAATAACTGCGTCTGACACGTATTTTGGGTGAAAGCAGACACAAAGTATGACTACTTATATTTATTCACAGATAATTATTAATTATCTAAGATATTCTTTGCATCTATAACTACTCAAATGTTTACTCTTACAATTAGGTAAATGTATTTATTTCTTTGGTTTACGCATTTCGGCATGCTAGTAGAATGTAAGCGTGGCGTGGTGTTACTGGTACAAGTTAAACCAAGTAAACCTCAAGACAAAAGAGAAAACGAAATCATTCAAATGAATTTATCATATGTGAACAAAAATAAACTTTTCCTAAACTTGCTCCCGAATTGGCAACAAACGTTAACCATCAATTACAGTGAGTTCAATCATGTTTATCGAATTAGTGGGTTCCAAACCACAAATCATATTAATGAAAGCCATGTCGAAGCGATCGTGTCCTTGTTGTCTCAAAATTAACTTTCTGAAATGCTCCAACAACTCCCGTATTCCTGTACTGTTAGGCTAACAATTGATAGTTTACAATAGAAACCTTATCAAAATTACTAACTAACAAAACAAACAAAAACAAAACACCAAGAAACACATGATTCGCGTCAACAGTGTTCTATAGTAAATCTTATTCTGGTCCCAGCTCTTTGGTACTCGCTAGTCGGCGGCAGTCGTCGCCGTGCCTTCGTCCAATTGTGGGTCTCTTTGATTGATTTATTAATGTGTTATACGACACGCTGTTTTGACATCTGGCCATGTGGCACTGGTCTAATATCGTCGGTGAACTAGTGGATGATGATGAAGATGATGGTGAACCTTACCTAGCCTAGAAGGTAGGAGAAGAAATCCGGTGACGGCAGTAGCCTAGTCCTTTGTAATAGCAACAACGGGGAATTAACGTTCCTTCCGAAGGACGGTACAACGTAAACAACAGGATTCCTTCACAAATCCATGCCGTTGAGAGGTTGATGATCAAGGCGAATGAAGTTGCTGTACCAACCTTCATCCCTCCAACCTCTCTGCCGAACAGAACTGGTCATGTGTATGATGGTAATCCATCCAATACCTGACTCAGCACAGTGTTGCTAAACTTCGGTGATCTCACGACAACCGGTGTTTCCAACACGCCAAACCGTTCGGTATGTGAGTCTTTTTGTTGGAGTTTTCCGGCGTAGAGGTTTCCCGACGATGAAACCGCTTTCAGGGTCCTGGTTCCCAGTTGGCTTATAAGAGCGCCGTGCAACGTGACGTCCAACCCAGTGCGGGGCCTGACCACCACTAACACAACGGTCCTCTCCTCAATCCAGTGGTAACCGCCACACAAGCCGTCTTCGTCCCTTCTAGTTGTCTGATTAGTGATTTCTAACCATGTGACACCTCTCTCCGACACAGCAACAGGCTCAGTCCAAAGCAAACACCGTATATGGTCGTGATAAATTTAAATACCACACGCAAACACAACAGAAAAACAAGCAAATGTGAGCCGAAAATGTCCAGCCCTCTGAAATCATGGCCTTATTACTGCTGATCAAACAGATTCTTAGAACACCAGTCTTTATTTTGTGCATCTCGCAAGTTATCACTTAGACTTGTTGAATTTGAGTCAAAATTACCTGGACCGGTTCCACAAAGCATGGGTTTAATTTTAATTCCACTACATTTGGAGGTAAAGTTAATATCGTGGTGGTAAAAACCCCAGAAAATCTAGAAACACCGTCTATGATTGGCTGATCATCTTTAAGCTCCGTGGAATCTGAAAACTAATTTGTCTGGAAATCGTTGTTTGGAACCCTTTAAAACGTGTTTCGAACCGAAAGATTGAACCCAGAATCAATCTAGGAAGGGACTTAATCCTTCATTTCAAATACAAGAATCGGAACGAAAGGCATAAGGGATAATGTTCATAGATAGAGACGAGATTCATAAGTAAAAAATCGGAACAGGTACAAACCCCAGCCCAGAAATTTACCAATAACTGATATCAATTTTATTTCGAATCCTGTAACTTAAAAACTTAACTTGCTCTTTTCACGTTTTTGAGACAACTTTCAATGGACTTCTTTTATGTTAAAATTTTCACGCTAAATATTTAATCATATCAAGTTAAAAATTGAAATTTTGCACATTGTTAAAATGTACGTAGATACAGGCTTGTTCGTAACTTCGGAAGCGACAGCTTACTTTTAATTATCTAATTATCGCATCAGAGTAGTAACTATCGACGGCGTCGGTTTCAGGAATACGAGTACGTAATAATCAAAATAGTTAAAAATGATTGCAGTTATATACACTAGTATCATAAGTACCAATGCGTAGACGATAGGTTTTCACGTACGAAAATTAATTTGTGTACTGGCGCTCTTTCGTGGAATTTCCGCTCGTGTCGCTAGTTGCGCCAGATGATGACAATATTTCGTCCCTCTCCGCCCACACCAAATACTATGGAAATTATTGTATACAGAGTCGCACAAAATGATACCGTGTGGTTCACCGAAGTTTGAGAGTCGTCACACTGACATTGTCACGTCAGTGTCACGCTGGTGTTCGTGGTTTACACGTGGTCTGCCAGCATTGATGGACTGAAGGAGGTGCAAGGACTGCATTGTTGAAAATAAATATATTTTGGTGAGTTGGGCATCGTGTTTGCATGCCAGGTTCATGGTTTTATTGTAGTGATGTTGACTTCAAAGACTTGTTTCTTTGAAATGGGTTAGAATTGAATAGACTTGCACTCGAAGATGTATTTTAAAGGTAAAGAAGACTTAAATATAAGATAACCTTTGATAACATGACAGTAGGGGATACTTACAAAATAAAAACGAAAATATTTAGGCACAGTTATATTTTCATGTTTCTATGCAAATATTCAACATATTCAAGTAATTGTGAGTTTGGGGTTAAGGTAAATGTTGCAGGGCAGCCAGATGAAAGATTTTGCGACAGCTAGCTGGCTGTTTTTTAAGATGTTAACTGTTTTGATACGTTACGCATTGATTAAGATAAAATTCGGTTACAGAAAATAGTATTAACAAAAATTAGGCTGCTAGATTTTCAAAGAGCAGATAGAAAATGAGAAGAGAAGTTATCATTCTGACCCATATTTTACGAAGTAAAAATATGTCCAAGCGAACTCTTTTCCGATGTGACGATGTTACTAAAGACGTTCATCTGTCACATGCTGTGCAAAGATTTTCTCAATGAACTAAAAGGTAACACAGCTTGTCACCCGTTTCTTTTATAAACGGTCAAGCTGTGAGTTCCGGTCCTCGTGAGATTTGTGTAGTGTAACAACTCTATTAGATCAGCACAGTTATGCGTACTAGATGGGTAACCATCCATCACAACGTTATTGAATGAAGTATTTAGAATGCTTCCACTCTGAATCACCTTCATTATTACCCTTTGAAGACCTCGGATTGAAGAAAACATCCTGATGTCAGCGCTGTTCCATTGATCCATCGAGTCGTTGAGTTGGTTTTTCTTTTCGGGTTTTTCGACCAAAATATGCTTATTACCAGTTCCATACTTCTGATTCTCACTTCTTGGATTCAATTGCGTGTAATTATCCTGATTATGATGCAAATTTACTAGATATTCTTCTATGACGCTAGCACTATGAACACCATGTTTGCTGGGACGCTAGACGGCTTGAAGGACACTGGGACGACCTTGACTTACGCGGCCATCTTGTTGTTTGTCGTGTGGTTCCTGAAACCTGCGGTACGCAACGCCTGGATGGTTCGGAACATACCGGGTCCACCCGGCATTCCGATAATTGGCAATTTTCTATTATATGTTGGACTCAACAACGAGCAATTGCATAACAAGTACGTACTAAGAGTAATAATTTTCTTCGGACGTCATACTATAAAATATATTCGTGGTAGCAAAATTAACATTCAGCATTCTTGGCCTACTGAACACACCATTGGCGTCTAGTACTTGGCTCACAGCTTACAGTGCTTGAAGTAGGAGGATTTTACGTAGTGAACTGAATGTGTACATTAATGTTAACACACTAATGAAAGTAATGATTTTGTTTTTTCTGATACCCCATACCCCATGTTACTGAACAATTAAAACTTTTGGCTGTTAGCACATGTGTCGTTTTAAAACTAAAATCTAGCTAATGGAAAATATTTGCAAACAAGCTCCCTAGTCAAACTTATTCTCTTTTCCAGATTTTGCGAACTCCACAAAGCTCATGGGTCACTGGTAGCATTTCGGATTTTAACGAAAATTGTTGTGGCAGTATGCAACCCTGCCGATGCCCAGCTAGTCTTGATGAACTCAAAGCTAAGAAACAGGGATCCAGTCCTGGAAATCGTATCAAATACGTTCATAAAAGATTCTTTGTTTACTCTGAGAGACGATGAGTGGACTGCCCGACGAAAGGCGGTTTCTACAGCATTCCGATTCCAAATAGTATCGACTTACCTCGAAACATTTGCAAAGAAAGCTGAGGAGCTCGCAGATAGATTGGCAACCGTCGCTGATGGCAGGACCGTTGACCTGCTTGAAGACATGAGTCTTTGCACCTTGACCGGCTTTTGTGAGACAGCTTTAGGTATGTTTCTGTGATTTAAACGCACTCGTTGTATGCACAACAAAAAATGTGTACAGCAAGGGTTAATAGTTTAAACAATTATGTAACAGATTTTTCTGATTAAGATTTGAGAGTTCAGTTCCAGAGAAGTGGAAAGCAATGAGCCCAACGTATAGCATAAGGTGTTTTGAATAGATATATAGATAGATAGATGGATAGATGAATTGATATATAGATACGTAGTTAGACAGGGGTGAGAGACGAGTGTACATTCTTTTTAAAGAACTGGAGAAGAGATAATTCTCATGAGAGCTGCTGCAATAGTCTAATTTATAGTTTATGGGGTTGAAGTGCCTCAATCTTCTCTTCCTGGGGGGTCTAAGGAACAAAACAATTGTTTTTATTATTTAACTGGGGTTGGTATGAGCTGCCAATTAAAAATCTATTTTAATGCACATTTTTCGAAAAATCCATCCAAAAAATATAAATAAAAACTGTACCTAAAAAACTAAACAGGGGGTTTTTCAAAATGGTTGGCTCGTGTATATAGATATATATATATATTTTTATGTGCAGTTTGGTAGTTTTAACAGATTTAACTAATTTGAGATCCACAGCTGTCAGAAAAACTATTTTTTTTTCTTTAAAACATCGAAAAAACTCCTTAAACTGGCTCTTTTACAACGCGTGTAACTATTAGACGAAAAACTATTTTTGATTTTGAAAAGCGTTTTTGTGATCGGACAAGCGGTGTGGCCGCTTAGTTGTATCCAATAAACCTAGGTATAGATCTGAGAAAGAGCCCACCCCAAAAGCTTTCAGATAAAACGAAAACAGTCTCAGACGTAGGAGAACAGAATGCAAGGAAATTAGCATGTGTATGATGTCTGTGTTTTTCAGGTTATAAAAATGAAATGGATGGGAAAGAAATGAGAGTAATGCTAAAGAATTTTGGACTGACACAAACGCACTTTGCGGAGAGATTACTCAACCCATTGATCTGGCCATTGTGGATATATAATTTAACAGCAAACGGAAAAGCTGCGAAAAAAGTTGCACAGGTGAGTTTGCGATGCTAGATTAATGGGAGATGTTTTAATTAAAATAGGAATAAAATTAAAAAAAATACTGCTATAAAATTAAGGATAGAGATTAAATAACTCACGAGTTCGGATCGTAACGACTTAATAAAATCGAATACGAAATAGATGAAATCCGGCATAAAAACGATATCAAATTACAAACAATGTGTTTACCGATAACGTGCGTAAAAATTTCTTAAAACTCTCTTTCAGGAAGTCTTTGATTTTGTGGACCGCCACTTATTAGCGATTTTTGAAAACAAAATACATCTTGGTGCCAAAGAAAACGCTGTAAACACGACAGAGGAGAAGAAATTGCAAACCTACACTGATATTTTTGTCGAAAAAGCTATAAGCGAAGGAGAAACCGTTCCGCCAAAGTACATTCGTGGAGACATCCTAATGTTAGCGGTTGGAGGAACCGAATCCTGCGCAAGTACAATGTCAAACTTACTGATGCTGGTCGGCATGTACCCTGAACACCAAGAGCGACTTCTCAAAGAGCAACGAGCTATTTTCGGTGACTCACTGAGACACGTCCAGAACGAAGACATTCCAAAGATGCCTGTACTTGAGATGTTTCTCAAGGAAACTCTGCGATTATATCCACCAATTCCTGTTAGCCCCAGACATATTTCATTTGACTTACCAATATCTAATGGCAAAGTCCTCCCGGCTGGTACCTTGGTGTTAATTAACGCTTACAATATCCAACATGATCCTCTAAACTTCGTGGATCCTGAAAGATTCTGGCCTGAACGATGGCTGCCGGAAAACAGTGTTGGTCGTCATCCTCACGCCTACATTCCGTATGGAGCAGGCGGTCGCAACTGTGTTGCTATAAAATACACACAATTGCAGTTGAAAGCCACACTGAGCAGACTGTTGAGGCAGTTCCAGTTTGCGTGTGATTACTCTGTAGAGGATTTGAGCAAAATTGAGTATGGTATTTTTAATAAGCCGATTGTAGGGTTCAAAGTGCGAATAGTTCCAAGAACTTAACCACTAGAACCAAAAACCACATGAAATGACCAGTTTCATTCTAGGTTTTTTTAACTTCTAGGGTCTCACAGGGTACGTAAATAAGATGTAATAATTAAGTGTTTAAAGTATTAAGTCAAGCCAAACCTGCCTTCAAACGCCACTATAAAAAGCCAAACCTCTCTTATTTTGTTTGACATAGAAGACCACGACAATAATTGGCAACTCTCGTCTTACTTTACCGTATTGCTGGGTCTCTCTCAAGACAGGCTGCTTTTAGAATCAACATCACGTTTGCAGCGATGCAAACATGGTAGATAACATTCACAATTATGGATTTTTTTTTTCTACTAAGTACTTAAAATTTACAACAACGCAATGTATACCTCTGACCTCAAGACTACATATATTTTAAAATTTCAATTTCCTGAAAAAACACAGATGAACCGTGAAGTGTTTGTGTTATACCTGCTTTTTAAAACGTGTAAATTCATTAAGGGCACATTAAAAAGACATATAAAAAGATGTGCATGTATTTTTTTATTATTTTGAAAATGATTATTATTACGGTTGTTATTGTTATTATCATTTTTGTTATCAGGTGCAGTGACTATTATGTACGTTTATAATTTCCTAGCATTAATGAATTCGTAATGTTAAATGTCAAAATTAGATAGTTAATTGTATTTTGTTACTGTGCTTTACTCAAGTTGACATGCTTTACAAATGTTACTACTAAGGTTGTACAATTAATAGAATACAGTCACAGGTAAAACTAAGTTTGTTGATTTGTTTGTTTTTATAAAAGTTATAACCTACAAGTATATTTCAAAATCCTTTTTTGCCGATATCAATTTCATGTTAGATCTCTAGCGTGAATGATTTAACTATATACATATTTTTTATTCCTTTCCTTGTTTCCTTTTTGCTAGCTATTTTTCAGACAAATTGTCATGTATTTCTCTCATATTTAAGTTTTCCCGCCATGGTCATTCAAATCAAGTTTAAAATCCAAGTTTTGCAATATTTTGTTCAAAGATCCATAAGATTCGTAGTTTCAGATTTGTTCTTAACGTGTACTTAGAATTGAATGCTTGTTTTCACTTTCAACGCACCACCGATGAAACGCTACGATCATCCGAAACTGTTCTACAATTGCTGTCCCGAACCTCTAATTAACGCACCGGAACAGTCGCACCGGAACGACGGCGTCGGTTCCACAAATACGAGTACGTAATAAGCGATATAGCCAGACATGATTACAGTTATGAACAAGCTTCAAGTGCCAATGCTTAGACAGTTGGGTTTTCATACAATAAAACTGGCTACTAGAAGTATTCCGAGAAGTTTCCGCTCGTATCGCTGGTTGCGCCAGATGATGACAATATTTTGTCCCTATCCGCCAAATATTACAAAATATTACGAAAATATTCGTGCACGAAAACTCACAAAATAATACCGTTTGGTTGACCACACTGACATTGTCACGTCAGTGTGACGGTTGTGTTCCTGGCATACACGTGGTCTGCCGGCATTGATAGACTGCAGGAAGTGCAACGACTGCACCGTCGAAAATAAATATATTTAGGTGAGTTGGGCATTGTAAAAGCATACCAGATTTATATTCGTTTTCTTGTGACTTGTTTATTTAAAATGGCACGGGACTTTAAAAGACTGCCATATGATATACTGTTAACATAAACAAATATATATAAATAATAATTTAAGAAAACTAAAATAAATTTGACAGAATAACATTAAAAAAATACTTAGGCACTAATAAGGTTTTCTTCAAAATTATGTCAACAAAAACTCAGCTGGATCTTCTAAGAGATTGTGACCTCGTCCTTCTTGTTAGAAAAAAAATCTGATTGAATGATTGATTCGTGGGGTTTAACGACGCCCTGCGGCACTGGTCCAAAGACGTGAATGAGTGAATGAGATTATGAGGACGGGGAAGATATTGAACCCATCCTAACCTAGAATTAGCTGAACATCATAATTTTTTTACTTTTTTACAGCAGATTCCTCTTTGACACTTGCCCTTGATAACCATGTTTGCTGGGACGCTAGAAGGCTACAAGTACACAGGAACAACCTTGATATTTGCGGCCATCTTGTTGTTGATCGTATGGTTCCTGAAACCTGCAGTACGCAACGCCTGGATGGTTCGGAACATACCAGGTCCACCCGGCATCCCAATCATTGGCAATTTTCTTTTATTTGTTGGGCTCAATAGCGAACAGATACATAACAAGTACGTACCAAGTATAATAATTTGATATCGGTGTTTAGAGCTAGTCGTCCCCTTTTTTTTAATACATAGCTGTCATTTTTATTTTAATATTTTTAGGGTAATTGATGATTTGGTTTAAGTACGTGTACACAGATGATTGTACTTTGCTATCTCACCCTAACTTATGGCGTGTGTCGGCTGGGCATGCGGCTCTGCCCCAGTGCAACCAATTCAGGCATTAGCGCATTTGCAATTGCTTTGTTTTTTGGTCACTTCAGAGCACTTTTCATGCTCTGAGTATTTTAACGGCGCAATTGGTTTCAAATTAATGCAATGACAGGTAGCGATATTTTTTTCGGGTGGGAGCGCCCTCACTCGAAGCTGATGAAAACGCGGTAGAGAGTATGATATGTAATCATGCAAACAAGTTTCTAGCCCGCCTGGATGCAGGCCAGTCAAAAACGCTATTACCCTTCATTTCACGCGAAGTAGGGATAGGCTTTTTTTTTGTAGCGAACCAAAAAAATTTAAAATTAAAAATTTTTTTTAATCATATCTCTAGCAAAACATTGTTAAATATTTTAAGGGGACAAAATATTTTAATATCACAAGAGCTTGTCAAAAAAAAATCCATGCCAAGCGGATTTTATTTCCAAACTTTTCTAAAACACTCGGTTACTAGCCAGATTCTTATTTTTGGCAAATATAATTTGCAAAACACTAAAACCACGTGTATGTAATTTTCATCTTTTTCAGAACTCGCGAACTGCACAAAACTTACGGACCACTCATATCATTTAGGGCCTTCACAAAAATAGTTGTGACACTAAGCAACCCTGCAGATGCTCAGATTGTTATGACGAACTCAAAAATAAGAAATCGAGATCCAATTGTGGAGCTCGTAGCAAACTCTTACGTCAAAGACTCCATGTTTACTCTAAGGGATGACGAGTGGACTGCGCGGCGCAAGCTTGTGTCGACGGCATTTCGATTTCAAATAGTATCGACTTACCTCGAAACATTTGCAAAGAAAGCTGAGGAGCTCGCAGATAAATTGGCCACCGTTGCTGACGGCAGAACCGTTGACCTGCTTGAAGATATGTCTCTTTGCACCTTGACTGGCTTTTTCGAGACGGCTATAGGTATTTATTTAACTACAGATGGTGATCGCTGAGGCGTTTTAATAAACTATAATTTTAGGGCAAACCTCATAACACTTTAAAGAAACATTCTCTTTGCAGCAATAACCAAGCTTTTCATAGATTGCTATTGGTTTTTTTTTGTTCCAAAAAAAATAATATTAATAATAATATTTAAGTTCTAAGATTTTCAATGTGCATTCGATGCTCAGAAAAGAATAGAACAGAAAATAAAGCAATAAAAATTAACACCACAGTGATGTTTTGTTTTTTCAGGTTGTAAAAATGTAATGAACAGTGATGAAATTAAATCCATGCTAAAGAATTTTGAATTCTCACAAAAACTCATTGCGGATCGAATACTGAACCCTTTACACTGGCCTACGTGGGTGTATAATTTCACCAAAAATGGAAAAGCTGCAATGAAAAATGCCCAGGTAAGTTAACGATGCAGGATAAAGGGATTATTAGGAAATAAAAATTACACAAAGAAGTAACTGAGACTTCTTAGAAAAGAGGGACTAATGTAATTTCCACCATTGATGTATATGTCTTTCAAAATGTGTATGTTTATTACTAATATATCTTTCAAAAGTAATGCATATTTGTTGATAAGAATTCGTGAGCAATCATAACAGTAGTAAATGAGTATTTCCCCCAAATATGACAAGTCAACCATGAAACTCTATTCCAGGAGGTGTTTCACTTCGTGGACCGCTATTTGTTGATGCTCATGGAGAGCAAGAAACTTCTCGATGGCAAAGATAACGCTGTCAACGCGACAGGGGAAAAGAAATTGCAGACCTACAGTGACATTATAATTGACAGCACTCTACGCAACGGAGCAGCTCTTCCTGCAAGCCACGTGCGAAGTGACATCGTTCTGCTAGCAGCTGGAGGAATTGAATCCTGCGCAAGCACAATGGCACACTTGCTCATGCTGGTCGGCATGCACCCTGAATACCAAAAAGGACTTCTTGAAGAGCAACGAGCCATCTTTGGTGCCTCACTGCAACCTGTACAAAATGAAGACATCTCAAAAATGCCACTCCTGGAGATGTTTACTAAGGAAACTTTGCGATTATTTCCTCCAATTCCTACCACTCCCAGGCATATTTTATTTGATATTCCAATATCGAATGGTATAGTCCTTCCAGCTGGTACCTTGGGGCTAATTAACGCTTACAATATTCACCATGATCCTCTTAACTTCGTGGATCCTGAAAGATTCTGGCCAGAAAGATGGCTGCCTGAAAACAGTGTTGGTCGTCATCCTCACGCCTACATTCCATATGGAGCAGGCAGTCGCAACTGTGTTGCCATAAAATACTCTCAATTGCAGTTGAAAGCCACTTTGAGCAGACTTTTGAGACAATTTCACTTTGCATGTGATTACGCTGTAGAGGATTTGAGCAAAATTCACTTTGGTGTTGTTTATAAGCCGGTGGTAGGGTTCAAAGTGCGAATGGTCCCAAGAACCGTAACATAAATACCACTTGCAAAACATTAAAATTTACCGAGTTAAAAGAACTTCATTCATAAATGGGATTTAATTTCGATTAAAACTTTGTCTTTTAAGAAAACTTTCCTGTACTATGCCAACTTTCAAAATTCCGTAATAATGACGCCAGGGGTATTTGAACGACTAAACAAATCTTTCAGATTGCAACATCGTAGGAGCGACGGACATGTCTTAAGATAAAAACTCATCGCAGGGTAAAATATTTGAAGTATGGTGTATGTTACATGTTTTGTTGTAAAGATATTAGTTAATTTAATTTGTAAAGTTGCTACGTATTGAGATGATTTATGCAGCAAATTTCTAATTGTACAGATTCCCAAACTGTTGTTATTGTGTAAAAATGATGTCTGTGGGGTAGTGGTCAGGTTGTGTTCTTTAAATGTATGCCAAGGATAAAAATATTGTTTAAAAGTGAAGTTGTTCAGCTGAAATGTATCATGCTCTTAAATTTCATTAACTCATAATAAATGTAACTATTATTATTTTGATTTCGACCTGAAATGATGTAGGTGCAATTTATTTGGAAGTTTAATTTGTCTGTGTGTGTGTGTGTGTTTTTTTTTACAATTACTCGGAATTTCTTTCCCTGCAAAAATCGAATCATCGAAACAATACACAAGTTTTTCCATTTCCATTTGCAGTTTAATTTTAATTGCCAACTTTGGAAAACGAAAAGTAGTATCAAGCATTTGAGATGCAATGGTAGATTCCACTTATGGTGGCCATGGAGATGCTTAGATCGCCTGACAGGGCTTCTACAATCTGCTTTCTTATGCTACCACAGGTAAAGCGCTTGTAACTGTGGCCCCTATCGCTACAAAATCACCATTCTTAGACAATCCTGTATAGTACGCTCGTGTTCCTATTTTATTTGAAGGTGAAAATATATTTGACCGTCGTTTACACCCGAAACGGAAACCGAAAGAATCGAAATTCTTAATCAAAGAACTTTTCATTTTGAAGTAAAAATTATGTATTTATGGTCAACCAGCGAAAAAAGGAAAACTTGTAGAAAATGCACCAAGGGTCATGAAATCTTAAGTTTCACTTTTTTTTTACAAATATCAGTAAAATGTTCTTTTGTAATTGACTCTACGGTTACCTACTGATTGTCGACGAAGCCGACAGCACACTACAAGTACGTAACAAACGACCTTGTCAAAGATGATTACAGTAATATACTGATATCCAGTGCTAATGCATGCAAGACGACAGATTTTTAGGTAATACAAAAAGCTCTACACTTTGAGATCCTGCTTGGAGTTTCCGCTCGTGTCGCTAGTTGCGCCAGTTGATGACAATATATTTGTACCTACCACTCCACCCACACCAAGTATTGAGAAATTACGAAGCCGCAAAAATGATACCGTGTGATTTGCCGAAGGTTGAGAGTCACCACACTGACATTTTCAAGACAGTGCGACGCTTGTGTTCCTGGCATGCACGTGATCTGTCAGCATAGAAAGCCTGCAGAAGGTGCAAGGACTGTTTAAAATAACGACTTCTTGGTGAGTTGTCCTTCGTACTTCCCAGGAGTCGTTAACATTAAAGAAAATGTTATACATTTAAAATTGTATCAAAAAGACGGTGAAGTTGTGAACTCTGGTTCTCGAGAAGTCGCTGCAGTTGATCAATTGATGGTCAGGTATGTTAGATTGGTACGTGACAGTACGATCAGATGTGTTAGACAATTCCATAACGATTAGTGGTGACATCTTGATATCCGAGTTCAGAATCGTTCGGAACGGACGTTGACCTGATGTTCCATATCAGAATTTTCGACTGAAGTAGATAATACACCAACATCAGGGATTCTAATTCTCACTCCTTGGTTTCCAATTCGGTACATCAACCTGATTTCGATATTTTTCAAGACAGATTTCTCTTTAGCACTAGCTCTATGGACACCATGTTTGCTGGGACGCTAGAAAGCTTCAAGGACACTGGGATGACCTTGACTTACGCGGCCATCTTGTTGTTTGTCGTGTGGTTCCTGAAACCCGCGGTACGCAACGCCTGGATGGTTCGGAACATACCGGGTCCACCCGGCATCCCGCTTATTGGCAATTTTCTCTTTTCAATTGGACTCAATACCGAACAGGTGCATAACAAGTAAGTAACTTAAATAATTTGAATTGCTGTGAGAATTAGGCATCAGCTTAATTTTTTGCTTAACCGTTGCAAGGGTTTTATTTCAGGTCACCGATAAAAAAAAATTGGGGTTTCTCCACGCTATTTAAATCTACCTGTCACTAACTCATTTCGTTACGTGGCTGCATACTCGCCCGAAGATAATGTAACTGTGTTCCATTGTTATTAAAATTATTTTTTACCGACTAATCGACTGATATTTGTCCCTCTGGACCACCGCTTGGCTTGCATTAGCTTAAGACTGGCCCTGCTTGTTTCTGTAAACTTATAGCCTAACTCGAAATTAAAGAATTGAGTGAAAGAGGTCCTAGAAAGGGGGTGTAATAACAAACACTTCTGATGGAATAAGATATTGGTTTTTCCAATCTTACTCCTCACGCCGAACGAAAACGTACTCGGTTAATAAACTCCTTCTCTTTTTTAGAAATCGAGAACTGCATAAAACGTACGGGCCACTCGTTGCATTTCGGCTTTTCACGAAAATAATCGTGGTCGTAAACAACCCAACCGATGCTCAGATAGTTATGATGAACCCAAAAATAAGAAATCGTGATCCAATTGTGGAACTCTTAGCAAATTCCTTTATGAAAGGCTCCATGTTCACTCTGCGAGACGATGAGTGGACTGCTCGACGCAAGATGGTGACGACGGCATTTCGATTTCAAATAGTATCGACTTACCTCGAAACATTTGCAAAGAAAGCTGAGGAGCTCGCAGATAGATTGGCAACCGTCGCCGATGGGAGGACCGTTGACATTATTGAAAATATGATTATCTGCACACTGACTGGCTTTTGTGAGACTGCCTTAGGTAAGTTCAACTTGAAAGTCAACACCGTCAACAACACAACCAAATACCGCACAATAATTACAACAAATACCGTAATGAAAGCACATTATCTTTATTATCTTATAATCGTATTCCAAAAAATCGTAAAAATATTACAAAATATCGTACTCTATAACAGTATATATTTTCTATATTCAGTTGTTTCCCCACATGTACTTTTCCTGCGTCTGTAAGAATGTCTTTATCATGTTTGCTATTACCGTTGGGCGTCATTGGTATGCTATAAGTGCTCGATATTATTATTTGTGGTGTTTAACGACGCACTGTTTAGACATCTGGCCATGCGGTACTGGTCTAATAGCGTCGGTGAATGTATGGATGATGACGATGAACCTAAACTAGCCTAGAAGGGAGGAGGTGAAACCCGGTGCCGGCACGTAGCCTACTCCAGTCGAAGAACACCAAGGGGGCCACTGGCTTAACATCCCTTCCGAACAGCAGGATTCCTCCACAAATCCATGCTGTCGAGAGGTTGATAAGCAAGGCGAACGAAGTTGCTGTACTAACTTTACCGAACAGAACTGGTCATGTGTATGATGGTCACCCATCCAATATCTGACTCATCGCAGTGTTGCTTAACTTCGGTTATCTCACGAGAACCGGTGTTTCCAACATTCCAAACCGTTCGGTATAAGTGCTGGAGAAAATAACAGTTTTGCTTTTGCTTTTTCAGGTTACAAAAGTGATTCGAATGGAGATGAAATTAAACACATGCTAAAAGATTTTGAAGAGGGCCAAAAACTTGTTGCGGCACGAATTATGAATCCTTTGTACTGGCCACTTTGGATATATAATTTTACTGAAAACGGAAAAGCCATGCAAAGAACTATCCAGGTAGGTTTTCGCTGCAGAAAGATAGAGGAATATAAAGATAGATATAAAAATAAAAATGTAAAATATGTGGCTGTTTAGGAAACTGAAGGCCAATGATCAGAAAAATGATAGTTCTCGAATGCAAAGAAAAAATCTCCATTGTTTTGACTTTTCGTAGCTTTAATATATTTTTTTTAATCAAAAGTAAAAGCTTTTTGACATTTTATATAATAAAAAGCGTGTCAAAATAAAAAGACAAATACCAAATTTGAGGATACCTATCCAAACTGCATCTATCAAATATACTTAAGTAGATCATTAAAGAAACTTGTCTTCATATTGAACTTTTCTCTATAAAAAGACCTCAAAAATTGTTTTCTTTAACAAAGAAAAAAAATATTTTATAGGGAAACTAGTGGTGAAATGCATAAATTTATATTTTTTATACCATCGTTTTGTCAAATGGGTTAAGTAGTACTATAGAGCAAATATTTACCAACGAAAATGTCTCTTGTCTTCTACATGAATTGGTGTACCTTTGTCAAAATATCTTGGGTATCCATCCCAAATGATTTAGCTTTTACTTCTGGTTCTTAAAAGATTACTTTAAAAAATCTTCAGAATTTCATCGCAAGTGATAAAGCAGTTTTCTAAGGATATTTCCAAAAAATACTGAAAATGTCTCCCAAATGGTGAAACCTTTAGCTGATTTGATCCTTTCAATGGTTTAGTCTTTTTCACGAAATAGTGATTAAAAGTGGATTTCGCAATGACAATGTCCATTAATATAAAAACATAACTCTGCTATCCACAAAAGATAACTATAGTTTTTATGTAGGGTGGCAAAAAAGTACCAATTGACAATTCCAATTATTCCCATTTAAGGCGAGTGTATAAAAAAGTTTCCAAATTTCTTACAGAAAACAATTGACTTTATTGATCAGCACATATCGGCGATTTTCGAGAACCAAAAACGGCTTGCCAGTAAAGGAAACGCTGTGAACGAGACCGGGGAGAAGAAGTTACAGACCTACACTGACATAGTTATGGAATACACTTTACGCGAAAAAGCACCCCTTCCCGCCAGCGATGTTCGAAGTGACATCGTATTGCTGGCAGGTGGAGGAACCGAATCCTGTGCAGGTACAATGTCAAACCTATTGATGCTGCTTGGCATGTACCCCGAACACCAAGAGCGACTTGTCGAAGAGCAACGAGAAATTTTCGGTGACTCACTGCGACCAGTCCAAAACGAAGATATCCTAAAGATGCCACTCCTTGAGATGTGTATCAAAGAAACTCTGCGATTATTTCCGCCATTTTCTGGTAGCCCTAGGCATATGCCATTTGATTTGCCAATATCGAATGGTAAAGTCCTTCCGGCTGGTACTTTGGTGCTAATTGACGTGTTCAATATTCAACATGACCCTCTTAACTTCGTGGATCCCGATAAGTTCCGGCCTGAACGGTGGCTGCCTGAAAACAGTGTTGGTCGTCATCCTCACGCCTACATCCCGTATGGTGCTGGCGTTCGTAACTGTGTTGCTATAAAATACTCTCAGTTTCAGTTGAAAGCCACACTGAGCAGACTTTTGAGGCAGTTCCGATTCGCGTGCGATTTCTCGGAAGAGGATTTACACAAGATCGAGTTTGGTCTTTTTAATAAGCCGGCGGTTGGGTTTAAAGTTAGAATGCTTCCAAGAACTGTGTCATAACTACAACCTGCAAATTCCGGTCCCAGTCTGGGGACTATAGGGCTTTTAGAGGTCTCATAGGGTGCCCCAGAGGGGAAATCACCCGTGTAATAGGTGTAAAAATACAGTATTTTTAAATATATTAAATATTTTAATTGACTCATCAAAAGATACGAGTCACCTCAGCCTCTTTCCCCTTGTTAGGATCTCTTACTCACCACGCGAAGAGAGAATTTGTGTGCCCGGATAGCTCAGTTGGTAGAGCACCCGACCGGTAATTGAGAGGTCCTGGGTTCAAATTGGAGAATCAAAATGTTAAAAAAAAACACACACACAGCAGAGCTACGTAATTCACATAGTTTAAAGGTTACACGGTTCTACCTTCCATAAATGAGCTTGGCTTACCTAGTATTACCTAGGACATAATTTTGTTTTGCTACATTTTGTCCATTTTCAACTAGATACAAAATAACATTTTTTTAATTGAAGGTTTATAGGTTCCTCAATTTTTTTAGGGGTTTTTCGATGATATTTTTTGTCCTCTTTTTTACTACACGTCCCTTTACACTTTAGTGAAGATTTTGTCAAATGTTTAGCTTGTTACACCGCCGAGTAAGTAAATCCGCCATTTTGTAGTTAATAATGCTCGACTGTAAGTGTAAGCAATCTCAAGTAATGATAAAGTATGGCGGGCAAGGAAGTGGAGGGGGAAAGGGCCCCACATATAATTTGATTTTGGGGCCCAGGGGTCAAGGGGTCCAGAAGATAACGGTTATGTCAAGATGTTTCAAACATGGTTTTGACATCGTGTTTTGTTCTTATGACCTATTTAAAAATATATCGTATTGTGCAGATGCTGTCAAATGATAAAAGCAATTTTTATTTTGTAATTGTGTTAATCTAGGTGTAGGCGCGAGTAATCAACCGACCAAAAAACCGTCACCTCTCAGAGATCAACCAAACTTGGTAGGATGATGACGACATCATTTCTCTTGTTGATATATTTTTTTGTTTGCCTCTGAGTCAAATGGTTCGCCCGGTACGGCCCCGAAACGGCGGGACGGCACTGAATTTTGGAGTACACGCGTCTTTTTTCTTTCTCAAATTGCGTCGGCTGTAGATAAGATAGATTAATGAAAAAAAAAAAACATGAAAGGTATTGAAATTTTGTTTCATAAAACATAAATATCGTTTTAAAAAAAGTAAAAAAAAAAACCTTCCTCCTTTTTATTTTTTATACCCCCTATTATCTTTTTAAGTACTAATTTGATTTTCTTGCAAAAAATTTTATTTGATAGCTATAAGTATAAACTCCTTTTTCTGAAAGTTTCAGAGTGGGACAGCGAGGGTATTTTGAGCAAACGTTAACATTTGCGATTTGGTTTCAGTCCTCTCGATTTTAAATTTAGTTCATATGAATTCCACCATGTTTTATCTGTCATACGATAATATGTTGTCAAAATCCTACGAGATTTACAGATGTTCTAGGTAATTAAAATGAGCTCAACAAATGCACGATGATTACCTTTTTCAAATATTCTGTAACAATCCCTCGAAGTTGTCAACAAACGTCCTAATTGCATGGGTACCAATCTGGAAGACTAATGATATTTTCGAACGAAATTACAAGCAACGATAATTAGCATTAGTATTGACGAGCACAGTAGAGTAGTTTCACAGGTCCTCGTTGGATCACGATTTACCTTTCTAACCACTTTAGACCGAAATGCGGTCCAACGCTGCAACCAGGTAAACTACATTTTGATATTAAATTTACCCTCGAACATATGTTTGTCTATTGGGTTATGACTCTTATTAATAATCTTATACAAATATAGTTCCTTTGAGGGGGCTGGAGGAGCATGCTGATCTTATTCAATTCCTTTGCTTATTCCGCAGATTTTCTAAAATGTACCTTCTTTTCGGGCTGTTGGCGCTCTCCTTACGGCACTTAACGGCTGATTACGTTGACACCAATGGCTACGAGTCTTTTGGTGGGACAAAGAGTTCCTACCGCCTTCACCGAGAACGGGTCCCTTGGGACACTGCAAACAGAATTTGCATTCTGGAGGGCGGTAACTTGATAATCATCAACACAGAAGATGAAGCTCACGTGATCAATCTGCTTTTCGGACGAATTCCTTTTTTCAGTCCACCTATGTCCTGGGGTTTTGATCTCTTGCACGTTGGAATTACTGACAGAGCAAAAGAAGGAGAATGGTTGACGGTTAAAGGTAAGAAAGTGACCTTTCTGCATGAAAACGACATGTCTCCATTTGTGTATTTTATAAATCTAAAATACGTCTTCAGCTTGATAGTTTTTTGTTTGCGGAAAACTTGTTTTGAATGATTGATTAGTGAGGTTTAACGAGACACTGTTTTGACAGTAGGTAAGTGGCACTGATTTAATTGCGTCGTTGAATAATTTAATAATGATGCGGGTGATGATAAATCTTACCTTAGCTAGAAAGGAGCAGGGAAAACTCAGTGCCGGCACGAAGTCTATCCTGTCAAAGAGCGCCAATGGGACCGCCGGTTGAACGTCCCTTTCGAAGGACGACACCGCGAAAACAACAAGATTCCTCCACAAATCCATGCCGTCTAGAGAAGCACGACGAATAAAATTGTTGTACAGACTTCAATCTCAACTAGACCATCACACTCTGTATGATGTATACTACTGATTCCAAAAAAAAAAGACACATGTGTATGATGGTCACCCATACAATACCTGCCCTATTGCATTGTTGCCTAATTTCGGTGATATCATAAGTACCGGTGTCAAATCGCCAACATGTCAAATCGTTCGGTTTGAATGAACTAAGCTATCAATTATGTGAAATCTTACTTAAATTGCAAACGCTTGTAATGCGTGGGGTATTTTGTCATAATATAACGGGGAATGTCCCCGTTTAGGCAGCAATTTTTGAGACGGTAGAAGTGTTCATTAAAATAAACTATCAATATTTAACCCTGGCTATTCATATAAAACAGAGACCTGTTACAGCGGTGTTTATTGTGAACCTAAGTACGTTTTTCGCAGGGGAGCGTGTCACCAAGATTGGCTACAACAAGTGGAGGACCGGAGAACCCAACAATTGGGAAAATAAGGAGCATTGTGGGGCCATCGGCAGGGCCGGGTCGTATTGCGACCTCAAGTGCAGTGACGACGTCGGACATCTCTGTCCTTTCATCTGCGAGAAGGAAACCAGCGATGAAGAGTTTATTGATATTCGGGGGACTAATGAGCAGGAGGAATAATCGACGAGCTTTGCACGCTGGGCTTGTTGGATTGAGCTTGATTTGAGGTTCATTCTTGTGACCGTGTTATTCTCTGATAGATGATCACATTATTAACGACTTTCCTTTTTGAGGCAATATTGTTTTAACTTTGAATCGTTGTATTTATGTGGAAAGATTGCTCGTAGTTTTATATTTGTTAGCATTTGCATATTTCTAAACCACTACGATTAATGAGCATTTAGTGTGCAGTAATCACAAAAAAAAAGTAATACAATTAAGTAGACTATTGGAAATCAGAATAAAATATCAGAAATCAAGAAAGTATATTATTAAAAAAAAAATTTGGGTGTTGCAGTATTTATTGTTAGTAACAAAAACTCACTTACGAGTTACGAGTCCGCTCCTGACTTTGACATTTGGAGACGGTGTGCGTTCACAGGCCCCGAAGTTTCTGGGGTCTCGAGAATTTTTTGAATACAAGAGAAAAACAGCAACGTTTCCAGGTGGAAATGAGCATTTGGGGTGGTTTTACGCATGATTCCTGAAAATTTATTCAGTTTTGGTTTGGTTTTTGGTAAATATCTTAAATGTTAATTAACTCATCTTCAATGGATGTCAGAATTTCAACATCGGAACTGGTCTAAACTGCATTTCTTAACATATTTTTTTGAAAATTGTGATTTGTTCCAAATCAAATGTTATGCATAGAGCATTGTAGGATCTTCAATGTCATACAAATTTAATAAATAATAATTACATCGTTTTATTGTCTAAGGTTGCAGGCAGAAGTTAATTTTGTTCTCTTAGTGTTGTCATTCTGCAGTAGAAGTAATCCAAGATCACCATAAAGTAACATAATTCAAACTCTTTGTCACTAACTTCATTTCAAAGTGCATAAGTATCTAGTAAGAGTGATCATTAGCGTATCTATAAAGAAAATTCTCTCGAACAGCGACTAATCTTGGCAAAGGTACTCAGTTTTCAGGCTGATTGGCCAAAAAATGGTTTTACCATGGTTATACCATCGATAAAAACCCTAAAAAGGAAGAGAATTTAGTACCAACTAGCTCAATGTGTTAGAGAGCAACACACGCGATAGGTGGAGATTGGGGTTCGAATCCCCGTTGAGCATCGCTTTTTGAGAGTAGGGTTCCTAATATACACCGCGCATTGCAAACGTCTGAAATTTTCTTCAGATTTTACAGAGTAGATCATAAATTACAATTGTTTAGTTCTAGAACCTAAGTCTGACACAAACGAACACAAAATGGCGGCCAAGTTTTTGCGATCCATTTCAAATTGACTCTTAAATCGTAGAATTGAGGACAGAAGCAGAAAAAACCAACACAAACGAAACCTCAAAGATTTTTTGAGTTATTTTAGCATTTTCCGAATTAAATGTGTAAATGTACAAGAAATAGAACTGCATCATCGTAACATCTAATAGCTACTGTGCTTTTCTGAAGCATACACATATGCCAACTTTGTTGTCAGCAGAATTTCTCAGGAAACTGATAAAGCGGAAAAAAATAGACAAATCTAGTATTTTCAACTCATTTAACCGCACTAACAACTTTTATTAACCGGATATAAACATACTCGAGCGCGTTAAAAAATTAAGTGTCAAATAAAAATACCGTTTATTTATTTGGTCGCAAGTCATAAGTCTGAAATCACCTATATGAGAAAGCTATATTTATCAAGTAATATTCCCTTTTTTACGACCGGTATACGCGTATATCTGTAGCTTTATTATCCCAGTTAGTGCCTGGAAATAGAATGTTGAAGCAGGAGAGCTGTCAGTGCTTTGTTTTGTTTCGTTTACGTGCCGCCGTGAGCGAGCAAAGCAGGTCGAGACGAAACTCCAACTCTTTGGCAAGATTCCTGTTCCTCATTTCGCGGGTGGAGAGAGAAGGGGGAGGGTCCATGTTTGAAAATAGGAATGCTAAGATGCGTGGAACGAGGTAACTCTTCTGAGAAGACAGCGAGATCGTGCACGGAAAACTTTACATTCGTTCTTGTCTGTTTGCCGTCTGTAAAGACGTTTCGCGGTACGAGTGTTTCGAGTGGTTTCGTATGTTAGCAGTAATACAAAATGTTTCAGAAGATAACGTTTCAATAATACTGTTTTCTGGTAGCTGATGAACTTACTTCTTGTGGAAATCGGTGAAAGATATTCTCGCAGTGAACATTTATATTTAAGTACGGTTGAGAATAAATACCACTAGGCCTCGTAGTGTCGTACCACTACTTAGCGAAAAAGATGCTACAAAAATGATTTGCTTACCTTAAAAATCGACTCTAGTGACGGGTACGGAGGGAATACGAATTGTTATGGGGCATATTTTATTCGTCTTCGGTGTTAATCTTACAAAAAATTAGTCAAAAACCGAGTGTGCTTAGGTATGAAACCTAAAAAATGCTTATGGAATATATAAATGACCAATTGAAAACGATCACAGGGAAGTGCTCTGCAAAACTACTTTTCTCTCATTGTTCAACTTTAAGTTTCATTAAAATTACATACTTTTATAAAACAAACCTGAATTAATTAAATAGTTACTGAATTGAGAGTGAACTTGTCCGTCAAGTCACCGATTATCGCCTGTCCTTGGCAACGCCGTCGGCGCCTTCAAGATGGGGCGACCCCGTTCAGTCAGCGACGACGACGACGCCCCCAGCAAATGCAGCACCTTCATCTACTACACGTGGAAGATCTGCACGTGCATCTTCAGCCACGTGATGCTGATCACGATGGTGGTGACGTATTGCATAGCTGGCGCCTACACCTTTCAGGCATTGGAGATCAGCTACGAGATGAAGGTATTGCAACAACGACTTTCAGAGTTTTGATTGATTGATTTGTTTAGTTTAACTTCAGGCTGTTTTGACAGCCAGTTCTGAACCACTGGTACAATAGCGTCGGTAAATTAGTAGTGATGAGGATTTTGATGAATCTAACATAGCCCAAAAAGAGGTTTCCGGGTTTCCCACGTCCCTTCGAGACAAAATTAGGTACATCACTCTCCTCATTATCATCCACTCATTCACCGGCGCCATCAGAACAGTACCACATTGCACTTGTCAAAGACAGTGCGACGCTAAACCCCACTAATCAATCAATTGATATCATAATTTCTATATCTTCAGGTGAAGGCCAACATCAGCAAGATTCGCAGCAACGTTACCAGAGACCTCTGGGGCTTGACTCAAGAAAGCGCAGTTCTGCACGAAGTGAACTGGACGGACGCCGTCAAGGGACGACTCAAGGAGTTCGAGCTGGACCTTCTCAGGTCAATGAAGAGCGATGGATGGGACGGAAACGAAGACCCACTGGTCAAGCAGTGGTCATTTTCTGGAGCTCTCTTCTATTCGATCATCGTCATCACTACTATAGGTGAGGATATCATACTTTGAAAAACAAGATTTTTTCGTGAAAATCTACAAGCTTGTTTTACCATTTTAAGAACTCTAAATTCACGCGGGTTTTAACGACACTCTGTTTTGACAACTGGCCCTGTGGCACTAGTCTAATGGCGTCGGTGAATGAGCGGATGATAATGAGGATTATGATGAACTTAATCTAGCTTAGAAGGGAGGAGGGGAAATCCAGTGCCGGCACGTTGCCTACTTCTGTAGAAGGGCACCAAGGGGACCACATGCTTAACGACCCTTCCGAAGGACGGTACAATGCAAAGGATTCCTACACAAGTCTCTGCTGTCGAGAGGTTAAATAATAAGCAAGACGAATGAAGTTGCTTTACTAATTTTCATCCCTCCAGTCTCTCTCCCGAACAGAACTGGTCTCGTTTATGACGGTCATCCATCCAGTACCCGACCGAGCGCTGAGTTGCTTAACTTCGATGAGCTTATGAGAACCGGTGTTTTCAACACGCTAAACCGTTCGGTCTATACCACTTCTAGCTCATGAAAATATCTTGTATACTGACTACAATGACTTTACTACTAGACGTACTCTACTAGACTATGGTTGTCTATTAACAAGTTTGTAACATGTTTAAACAGTAAAACGGCATTAGAACTTTGCATAATATTTCATAAAGAATAGGTGACATATCTCGTGTAATTTTTATTGTATAAAACATGAAAATCAATTAACTGGGTACATGGCTTATTACATTTTTCAGTTTGAGGTTGGATCATAAAAATAACACACGCACACGCACAGAACAGGTCAACCTGAAACAATGGGTCACATAAATAAATTGCAAAGCGGTACAAAAGCTAACTTCAATCATACAATCGTCAAATAAACTTAAATTTTGTTTGCAATTTCCTTTGTGTGCGCATGGTACTAAAAAAAACAAACATGTCACGACCGTTCATCACTCCGTGACCATCTGACGTAGATTTCATCTGCTTATTCATACGACGGCGGCGTCGGCGTCGCCTCAAATCTCAACACGGCGTCGCGCTATGTCGTCATAGCTGCTCTAGACGCCTTGCCAAATGACGCCAAACCGACGCCAAGTAGACGTCGTGGGTCATTTCGACGCTCCACGCTCTTTTACTATTTGGTACAAAAGATTCAGGGACGAAGACGAATTGCCAGAATTTCTTTAGTAATGTAGGAAATTTGCAAATGGTGGTCTGAATTTGTCCGTTGCTTAAACTGATATGCCATATAACGAATGGGGTTTATAGGTTTAGGCTGAGTTCCAGCGCTAATGTTAACTGTCCCACCAACAAATACCGACATAATGGTAGTGGCTAGATGGTAGTAGTAGCTTCTTGATTCAGTAACCGTCTTTTTTAGAGAAACAAACAATCCCTTTCATTTTGTTTACTCAGTTACTCGCATTTGAGACTGTTTTGCGTTCAAATAATCTCCAAATTGATGCTACATCCTTAGAGATTGGTATCTATTTATCGATATTTTCGGTCGAAAAATGTAATTGTTGAAGTTTGTTAAAAAAACAGCAACTAGCGCCATCGGGCAACACCTACCATTACCAAATGTTACCGCCTCGTTTGCTCAGCTGAACTTATAACATTAACGCTGGTCCTCTTAACCTGTTAGCCTGCACTGATATTACCAACGATTTCTTTGGGGCACGCACAGTTTTCTTATTGTGGCAAAATAATTGCTCTATTTCTCGACCTGTACATTTCATATGCGTGAAATGTCTATATGCAATCAGTCCATTTAACAGCAAAAAGATACATTGGTATACGTATACTATTTGCATAATAATAGTAACTCCCTATATAGGGACACACCGGTTCACAACTTAAAGTTGAATTCGTCTCATGATTTTATAATGTACAGCGATAAGCAAATAGTGTTTAAACCTCCCTGACCTTACACTTTCAAAACTTCATTAACATTTTACATTTTTCACTCTACTTAAATTACTTCTAAACGGAAAGGGAAACGCCGTGTGCTTACGGAAGTAATTAGTGTTACGCGAGAGGCGTTAACGATCCACTTACACGTGCGGTTTCGTTTCCGTGCGAAACTCAAAACATGTTACAAAACAGATTGCTTTTGTTCTTTTCCACTCGTTGAAAGTAAAAAAATGTATGCACCTGCTTAATTCACTTTTTTACATAGTAATACACCTTTAGGTTATGAGAATAGATGCATCAGCAGGGATTTACGATTATTCTTAATTATAAATATTCACTAAAGTAATAGATGGCAGAATAAAACCATAAGATCTGACTTTTAAAGCCAATAAAAACAATATTATCTTTAGTCAAGGGTCATTAATCGTTAGATTATCTTTTGGCAAATTGTTTTCGGTCTTCTTTCTTCGAATCAATGCCCGGTAACTCACGGTTCGTTAACAAAGCAACAATCCATTCACTCAAGTAGGTACTATGCTTGCCAACAAACTGCAAATTACCGCCGACCGACAACCAGAATAGAAGCTGTTGTCGTTTTTATCAGTAAATGTTATTAATTTTGACTTTTCCCAAATCTTTGTTCAAGATTGTTTGTTTCGTCTTTCCGTGGTTACTTGTAAATGAGAACAACCCTTATTCTTTAATCTCCGGACGCTTCTAAAACTCCAGTAACTCACAAGTTAGACCAAAACCTCCCATCAATCACCGACTAGAAATCAGTTCTTAGCCACCCCCGTCTTCGCTGCTTCAACGACGACGGCGTCCTTGTCGTCTTCAGAGTCAATCTTGATGGCACTGGATCGCGAATTGAGCGTCAACGGTTCGTACCGGCTCACAGAGAACTTGCCATTCATGTTCCTCCCGATAAATTCATCGTCGTAGTCTACAAAGGGCCTGTTACCGCCAGCCCCGCCATTAAAACCCAACGGCCTACCGCCGTTAAACAGTGGCGGTCTTCCTCCGTTACCTCTGATTGGTCCCCCTGGAAAACCATTGGGACTTCCGTTAAAACCATTTTGACCTCCGTTAAAGCCATTGGGACCTCCGTTAAAGCCATTTTGACCTCCGTTAAGACCATTGGGACCTCCGTTAAAACTATTGGGACCTCCATTAAAATTGTTTGGCCCTCCATTTAAGCCATTAGAACCCCCGTTGAATCCTCCATTCAGCCCACCTGGACCACCATTAAAACCATTTGAACCACCATTAAACCCATTTGGGCCACCATTAAACCCATTTGGATTGCCATTAAACCCGCTTGAACCACCATTAAACCCATTTGGACCACCATTAAACCCGCTTGAACCACCATTAAATCCATTTGAACCACCGTTAAGCCCAGTGGGTCTACCATTGAACCCATTCGACCCCCCATTAAATCCGCTCGAACCCCCAAACTGTCCAGGGCGATTTCCTCCCTGTCCATAAAACGGTCTCTCACCGGCTCCAATCCCAGAACCGTCGGGAAGGAACGGCCTGTTCCCGCCAGGTCCAATTCCTCCGGGCCCAATGCCTCCCGGTCTGATTCCTCCGGGACCGCCGACGGCGAATGGGCGTCCCCCGAGTCCCTCGCTGACGATGCCGGTCGGACCCCCGGGGCCTACCAAGATGGGTCTGTTCCCACCAACGCCGTTGCCTCCCAGTAACGGACGTTCGCCGTTCGGGAAGGGGCGGTCGAAGTTACCGGGACCGGGCCGTTCGTGTACCGGCCTTATTCCTGGCTCTATTCTGCCGGGACCCGGGCCGAAGCCGGGGTCGATGCCGGGCCCGATTCCAGATCCGATTCCAGGTCCGCTGGAGCCCAGGGCGTCTCGGTCAAGGTTAGAGCCTCCGCCTCCTTCGTGAATCGAGTTGTGGCAACAATACACCTTGCCCTCACCACAGTGGCCCTGTAGTAGGAGGAACATTGACTGCATTAGATATCTAGCCCGTTAAAATTGTTACTTTTTATCCTTTTGCAGACGTACAATTTTCAGAAATTAACATGGAAGTACGACAACACATTTCAATGTATTGAACGCTGTCTTAAGTGCCTAGAGCGAAAACTGAAAATCAACCAGAACCAACACAGAGTTTAGCTGCAGATTCTACTTTTTAACGTTAATGATTCATATCTGTGCTTAAAGCCACAGGTGAACGGGACTTAAGGCTCCTGGACCCTGAGCAATAGGTTTCCTGGATATTTCTATATTAAGTAATCCTTGGTAAGCCTGGGTCAGAAAAAATAATTGATATCTCTAGGTTCAGTTAAATGGTATAGCTCTCAATGATCTCGCTTCCGCCTCATATCTGTCATGCTTGTGTCGAACGGGGAACTCACAAATTGAATGCCAGGCGAGATACAGTTGAACGCGTGTGCACATTTGCACCGGTCGAAGCCCTGGAAGGGCCCATCAAGGCGTCCTTGTTCCCACGAGGGCACTGGGCCCGTCAAAATGGCCGGCCCACCCTGGCTCTGGCCACCAGGACCTCCGATTCCAGGTCCCCCTAGTCCTCCATAGTTTCCAGGGCCGTCGGGTCCAAAATTACCGGGACGATTGGGCCCTCCGAAGCGATCCGGGCCGTTTCTGTGAGACGAAAATAAATTGTTGAGCCAGAACAAAGGACGTATCATCTTTGAAGCCATGTTTAATGTATAATCATTGTGATATTGAATCAGAACTATTGCGACCAGCTACTCTGCCTTTTGCAAAGGAAAATTCAGGTTCAAATCGATCTCATTCTTGGGTGTAGGATTTACTGGACTTAACTTAATATGGTGCTATTATAACCGCTGAAAGCAGTCGGTAGTTTTCGGCAGTTTTCTTGCATTCACTTAGATTATTTATAATTTAATGGATGTATTGAGCCAGCGGATGGATGCATAGATGCAAACCTGTACTTACCCCACTCCGAAGGGTCGGTCGAAGTCGTTGAGCGAGCCCCCTGGTCCTCTGGTCGATTGTCTTCGATCGTTTTCGACGATACGTCTTGGCGGTTTGCCAAAGGTCTGTGGACCGACGCGGTTGAGGCTGTCCACTTCGCTTTGACGAGTCGCAGGGCTGCACAGACGACACGGGGAAATAGTACATCTCCTCTGATACCAAATCTGAGTGCTTTTGTTAGTGAAGGTCCAGGAAATGAATTGTATTGACTGTTATTCTTTTAAGGGCTGAGCTGCACTTTTATGACAGCAACGGGGTGCACTTTACTCTAATTTAAAATTGTATATTGCCAGAAAATAAAGATATGGCTGCATTTTCCAAAACTTACCGGAAGTTGGGTTTTTCACCGTAGTCCTGAGCCGGCCGGAAAAGTGGTTTGCGGACCGGAAACTCTTCGATGAGTTCCCTATCACGCTGGCTCTCAGCCCTTTTGTTATCGTTGACGAGTCTTGCAGGAGAAGAACCTCCTCCCCACACCCATTTGTTGTCCTGGGCGCTGGCTGACATCACTGCGCATGCCCACAGCAGCGCGATCACGGGACCTGTGCACACAGGACTAGGGTTATTACCATTTCTGAATGGCGATTATTTTTCCAAAAACATACATGAGCTAAGTTTGGTATTGAAAAATCTGAAGCGTTTTTCAACGTTTCAATGTTTGCAATGTTTTGTCTGAGGGTTTGTGGGTGTTGATCATACCATAATTGTTTCTCATCGCTAAATACCGACCGATCAACTACTACAGCGACGTAAACGGGAGTTGTTATGCTATAGGTGGAGTCACCGTCATTTTTTATTTCTCTCAAGTTTTTCTCACTTGAGACTAGATTACTTCGTTTAAACAATTTTTATTGATGCTAACCTCATCACATGTGTTTTAAAAGAATATAAGTAATTGCGCTATCATTCTGCCGGCTCGTTTGCTTGGCCGAAGGTTTGGACTCTAACTAAACCTATAAACCCAATTATTGATACAAGTTCGTGCTGATCTGTGAGTTAACCACAGTTAAACTTATTTCTGTCGTCCCCTGAACGTCTTACGGTGGAGATGAGGTACTCATGGATTTGTGCAGGAGTTGTGCCGGCCAAACTATTAATTCCATTTTGATGTTTTTACCGAGACTGCTTGTTCGGATTTTGTTAAAGCTGGTTTGTTCATTTTAAACTCAAAATGGAGTGAAAAACTGTCATAATCTTAGTGGAAATACATCGAGAATTTCCCCCAACTTGCGATATTGCTCCGTCCTTTTTTGGCAAGCCCACAGTTGCGGTGTCATCAGTTGACATTCGCAACGGAAAGTGTCTTGCGACTGTCAACTTGACATCGTTTCGTTGCGACAATGACAGTGATTACCGAACTGTAATTCGGGTCATCGTTGGGAGATTCTATTGCGCTCCATTATTATTACTGCAAGCCGAGAAGAATAGCGATTTGGTAGGCACTAGGATTTTAAGTATACCGAGACATTTTGTTTCGAAACATTATATGTTTTAAGGAGATACAAAAGAATCCCACTATACTTGACTTTGATAAACAGTAAATGCACCCATCTTCTCGGCTACATAAAGTTGCGGCATTTTATTCGCAATTTCATATTTTGTTTTATTTGATTGATTAGTGGGGCTTAACGCCCTACTGGCTAAACAAGGGGTCCTGTGACACAGGTCCAATGCTGTCGTTGAATGAGTGGATGATGATGAGGATGATGATGAATGAGGGGAAAACCGATGACGACGCGTTGCCTACTCCTATCGAAGAGCACGAAGGGAATGTCCCTGCCGAAGGACGGTACAACGCGAATAAAAGGATTCCTCCAAAAATCCATGCTGTCGTAAAGTTGATAAGAAAGGTGAATGAAGTTATGACACAAACTTTAATTTATTCAACCTCTCACAGAACTGATCATGTGTAAAATAATGGTCACCCATTCATTACCTGATCCAGTGCAGTGTTGCTCAACTTTTCTGAGAACCGGCGTTTTCAAGCAGGCACAACCGTGTGGTAACGAAATAATTGTTTTTCATTATATACAGGTGAAAAAATCGCACATTGATATTAACTTATCTAAATCAATAAATATGCAACCTGTCTACCCATTTTAAAAACCCACACAGTGCCGCAACAATACCTCAAATCAGATCTGCATGACATAAAATGAGTTAACCATACTAGCGCTAAAACACTCGGGGGACTCGCTATAATCTACCTCTCAATGGTTTCACGATCCAGTCTTTGACTTCCCACTGCTGAGGAAAGTGGGGCACTTTGCCATTATGTAACCAAGTGCCCTGTTCGTGGGAGTACTGGGTCGCGACCTTGTCTACCTCTTTCTCTCTCTCTCTTTCTTTTCACTTTCGCTTATCTGTGAGCTCGGGCTTATAGTTTGTCATGTCACGTGGATCATCAATGTTTCGGTATCTTTCAGAAAGTAGCCAATTAACCTCAAGTTTGATTTCTTTGATACTATAAATAGATGCTCGTATATTTTGGACGTTGAATTTCGGTTACAACATAGCAACGATAAGATTCAAACTATTTTTCTGGAATTTTGAAATGATCGCAGCAATTTGTTCCCCGAGTTTGATTATACTATGATTCGAAACAACAACAAAAATTCTGACAAACCAGACCCCGATTTTCTAGTAATTGTTTTGTTCTTACCTAAGTTCTTAATTAGAGCATTTCTGGTTTGAAATAGGAATTCTTAGGCAGGAGTGTTTTGGCTTGTCAAATTACCTAATTAATCTCGCCGCTTCAAAACACAGTAAAGCAGCAGAGATTTTTGCGAAACATCGGAAGTAAAATCTTGTAACTTTTGTGAACTGACGAGCTATGTTTGCATCATTCCTGAATTTGATCTTGCGTAACGGAAGTCTGAAACAATTGGCCCGTCTATCATTACCATTGCTTCATGTATATTTTTAGCCGTTGCAATTTTTTTTTTAATTCATGGGTTTTTCGCAGCGAATCTGTATTTTCTTTCTTGTATTTGGTACCACTGTAAAAACCAGTGAACTGGAAAATGATTTTGGGACTCGGTGGTAACATAAGGTTTCTGATTGGCTGTGATCGAGGATACAAGTTTTTAACTGAAAGTTATTATCCCGGAAATCTTGAATACTAGAAATATTAGTTTAGTCAGGTTAAACAGTCTAGCGTATCCAGGTTAAATCGTTCAGCTTATCCAGGTTGACCTGGGTCTGGAAGTGCTTTTAAACAACCTCTTGGCCGAAGATTAATACTAGAAACTTAACTCAAACGAATCAAGAGCCGATGTCACCTTAGTTAATTCAGTTGATCATCTTAACATGAGCTGAAATTGTGGGTGTGTTTTTTTGTATTACCGTTACAGCACGTGAACGTAGTCGTGGTCTTTCCACGATAAAGCGGTTGATAAGATGAACATGTTCGCATAATGACCACAAAGTAAGAAGAAACCACGAAAATGAAATTATTATTTCATAAAAAAAAGGCATATAGGTAACTTCTTAAGGACACTAAAAAACTAAAAATCCACGGCTAGTTAAATCTAAAAGGACCAGTTTTACACTTTCCAGTAAAAAAGATAATCAGAGGTTAAGATCAAAATAAATTATCTGATTAGATCTGGCCATAGAGATGAGTCTTTAGCTGGCAGTTATATATTTAACCCGGAATCATAAAACTTGTCCTTTCCTTAACGTTTAAATAAAGTGAGAGTAAAATCTATTGCCATGACAACAACCAATCGCAGGCAGTAAAAGGCAGCTGTATCTGACAGTTAGTAGATTAACTCAGAGTTAAAACAGACTGTAATACTGGGCCTTAAAACCGGCAAACTGTACCGGGTTATAAAACTAGTAAAGCTACTACGACTGATAAACTCACCTGCAACGCGGGTCATAGTTGACGAAGCGCTTCGTATATTTCACAGAATAAATCCACTCGCAAGTGGTCAGCTAAAAACCGAAAACACCAATAAACGCTTTAGAAAGAGTCACCACTATGCTATATATAACAAGTCTTAAGCACAATAAAGCTGCCAGCTACCACAAAACACTGTCCAAGCCGGTGGTTCGAAGCGAATTGAGCCCTGTGAGGAGAAAGCGCCGACTTTATCGCGCAGATTCGAACGCCGGGGTAGGAGGTTCAAACCCCAGCGTGGACCCCGACCCTGGCCGCGATCGGGTGTAACAATCGGGTAATTGTTTCCGACTCGTCATCCCGTAATTGCGTCGTCTAATTAATTTCTTGTGTAAATTGGTGTGTTTGTTGCTCGATTGGAAATACCGTTGAGGTGGGTGTGACTCTGAGGTGTTGCTTTTGTGTAAGAGTTGGAGAAATTCCCGGCGATTTGCATTTTAAGGTACTGACACTGAATGTACTCACTGCGACGCTCATGCTGTCCTTAGTAATTTAGGTATTGACCGTATGTACAGGTAACTCTTATTTGGTGTAATATTATTTTACCATTGAGATGAGAACGCTCGCGTTCAGTGATGCAATGATCAATGCACGCCGCAGTGTCCACAAACCACTCACTTTTAATTTTCTTTTTGACCGCACCCTCATTTCTACAACTTAGCGGAATACTAGAAAACGATAGGTAATCCAACAAATTTTAACCAATTTAACTAGCTCACTGTTGATAAAACCCGTACAAGAAGATTACAGTATCCCAAGAAAAAATATTCTAAGTCAGCAGCTTGAAACTGTTGTGAGTTGTACAAAAATTGTATTTTGCCACAAAAAAAAAAAAACGAAAAAACAATAAAAACTCAAAAATAAAACCCCTTTTTGTACCCCATACTCACTGGTGGATGGAAAATCGCAGTAAAACCATATTTTTGTGGAGCACTACAACACTGCCCAATACAAATAGCAAATTTTTACTAAATAAACAACTTAAATTAAAAAAAACAAAGCATTTTTTTCAAATGTAGTACATTTATATTCTCAGTAAGATGATTCAGATAATGACCCTTACGTATAGAGACCACTGATGATGATTACATACCACATACCACAGATGATCGGCATGGCCTAGCTAAATGGGTCATTTTTGAGAGGAGTTTTCGAGCGAAAAATGTGCAATTCCCAAGTGCTTGTGCATCTCGAACTTTAACCTCGGTGCCTCTACCAAGCTTTGCCTCTGACCATGGCTGTCACAGTTAACTTTACTTTTAGCTTTGCCTTGTTTCCGAGCTAACAAGGAGATAAAACAGGAAGGACGTTACATGAATCTACATAATTCCATTGCATATGTTTGGTGCAACCCTGCACGTTGAGGCTATCCTCAAGGTCGAAGACATTGAGAAAATTCATGGTAACAGATATTTCACTTGGGTTTTTTATGTTTTGATTTTGATGTAATTTAGTCAATTTGAAAATATTTGGAGAGAACAATTAAAATGAATACTTATAGCGCATAAATCTCACATACCGGCTTTTCTGGGATTAGCATGGAATTTAAAATACTTCAAATTAGATTTTTCACATATTACAGCAATAAGAGCGATGCCGACCGAACGGTTTGTCGTGTTGTAAACACTGGTTCTCATGAGATCACCAAAGTTAAACAACACTGCGCTGGAGTATGTATTGGTTGGGTGACCATCATACACGTGACCAGTTTCTGTTCAAGAAAGAGGTTGGAGGGAAGATATTTAGTACAGCAACTTCACTCACCTTGCTTATCAACCTCTCGACAGAATGGATTTGTATAGGAATCCAGTTGTTCGCGTTGTACCGTCCTTCGGAAGGGACGTTAAGCCGGTGCTCTTGGATAGGAGTAGGCTAAAGCCAGCACCGGGTTTCGCCTCCTCTCTTCTAAGCTTGGTTAGGTTCATAATCATCCTCGTCATCATCCAATCATTCACCGACGCCATTAGACCAGTGCCGCAGGGCCAGTCATCAAAACAGTACGTCGTTAAACACCACAAATCATCAGAGCGATGTCGGTGGGGGAAAATTAAACGATTCTAGACATGTATGCCTTTTCAAGTAAGATTCTATCATTTTTTTACTATTCTAATAATTTCTATCATTTTATAGTTACATTGCCTTCTCCAGTCCCCCACAATGACATCGAATTAGTGAATTTTTGCCCGATTATATCTGCTCGTTGTTGGTTGTTGAATTCAAACGACCTTGTCCCAATAAGTGATGAAAAAGTGCATCTTGTTCCCGTGGGAAGCGTTCAAGTCATGGCGATTCGCATCCCCCGTTTGTGCACGCATGGCTGACGCTGTGGTTCTTGAGAGGAATTGCCAGTGAAATGAAGCCATGTATTTCTGACACTTAAGAGAAGCCTGTCACTAAAAAGCTTTCTCCTACTGGAATAATCTACCACCACTCATAGATGGAATTTATAAACACACAAGAAAAAATCTTTGAAAAATAACTTTTTAAAAGTGCTTATCTAACACCAATTATTTGACATGTATACTTCAATCAAAGTTTTAGTGCAATTATATTTTACCTGTTTTAGTGACATTTTAGGTAATTAACCTACCTTTAATTGTAATTTGCTTGGAAACGGCCAATCACAAGACGTTTTTTTTGTTTTAACGGTCTGTTTATTTCTTAATGTGTCATAATGGCCAGTTATTACAATGTCTAGTCAAATAACCAATCCGGAGGTTAAGATAACGATGAGTATCTGGTTGCCTGTAACCATGGAGATGAGAAGTTAACTGACAGTTATTTATTTATCCAGGCATTGTTAGGCTAACTTTAATTTCTGAATAAATACCCTGCTCGAGCTCAATTGCATTGACTGCGTTTATAGTTACAAATGCAATGTTTATTAGATGTATCAGTAGGTACTACTAAATTCATTAACTATTCATTCACTTTCCTGTTTTCTTACCAGCAAACATTCGTAGCTCGAACCAAAAACCATTACCTCTACGAACACAAGATTGTAAACAATATTAGTCACTGCATGGAATACCCGCTTGGCAATTCGCTGGTAATTAATTATAATACGCCTATCTCTTGTTCCGTACTAAATGGAATCTAAAACAAGACTTGCCAACATCACAGATCGATTCCGACCCTGTGTAATATACTGTTAGTTACTGGTAGTGTGAAATGGTTTTTAAATTATTTAGTTTCGCTTTCAATTAACAGATGGTATTCGGTTTATAGTTAGCTACTTTGTCGACTCAAAATTAGCTCTAATAAACAATTACCATTAAGTTTATTCGTTGAATCAGAGGTCCAGCGCTGATGCTATACTGTATTCGCAAAAAATTACTGCCAAATGACTACTTTAAAAAAAAAAATTAGACAGTTGACACTGTTGTTTCGATTGATTGATTGATTTGTGGTGTTTAACGACGCACTGTTTTGACATCTGGCCGTGCAGCACTGGTCTAATGGCGTCGGTGAATGATTGGATGATGCTGAGGATGATGATGAACCTAACCTAGCCTAGAAGGGAGGAGGTGAAACTCGGTGATGGCACGTAGCCTACTCCTGTCGAAGAGCACCAAGGGGACCACCGGCTTTACGTCCCTTCCGAAGGACGGTACAACGCGATCAACAGGATTCCTCCACAAATCCATGCCGTCGAGAGATTGATAAGCAAGGCGAATGAAGTTGCTGTACTAACTTTCATCCCTCCAACCTCTCTCCCGAACGAACTGGTCATGTGTATTACGGTCTTCCATCCAATACCTGACTCAGCGCAGTGTTGCTTAACTTCGGTGATCTCACGAGAACCAGTGTTACTAACACGCCAAACCATTCGGTACCGTTGTTTGAAGTGTGAAGAAAGTCAATTTTGTTATTTTACGCAGATTACTCACATTTGAGACTTGTTTGCACTTAATTAATCTTTATAAAGGCCTCAACCTCAACAATTGATATATATTTTTCGATTTTTGCCACAAGCGCCATCTGATAACAACTACCTTTTCCACGTGTTGCCTGCTCGTTTGCTTAGCGGAACGTTTAACATTAACGCTAGCCCTCTGTCTTTGCCTATAAACTCAACGCTATTAAATAGGGTAAATTTAGCTCAAGTTAGAATACCAAAACTGCAGACAGCAATTAAACATTCCATTCGTTGCAATTGCATCGCAATTCAATTGGCAGTTTACCTTCACATTACAGTACAAGCCAAATAGTTGGGTGCAAAGTGCGAGACTACATTGCTTTGCCAAGAACAACACAAAAATTCCCCACGCAAGAATTGTGGAAAAAATACCTGCTGGCAAGGTAAATACAGGACGACCGTGATTGTTTGCAGCATCATGAGAGCCTACAACACAAGTGAATCATCGTTCTGCTTGCCTCTACATAAAACCATTCAACCACAACACAATTCTAAATGAGTCAGAACTCTCAAAGAAATCGTGATTTTCATCATTGACTTTGTAAAATTGAAACAGTTTGCATGTAAAGAGGTGTGGAGGGGGGGGGGGGGGGGTAGTATTTTAACATTTTTGCTAACCTAGCTTAACTCACCCAACAAAAAAGTCGTTCAGTTATTCAGTTTCTTGATACTATTTCTTAACCCTATTTAAAATCTAAATTAATTTACCATTAATTTGATACATGGTAACATAGAACTTATATCTTGAGGCAAAAAAAATAATTTTATTTAATATAAAAAAGCTTTATACGTTTTTGGTCAATGTCGGGCGCTTTTGTCCGCGAGAATTTATATATAATAAAAATAATAAAATACACGATGTTACACCCAATAAAAGTCACTTACCTTCAATATTTTAACGGATCGTTAACTCCTTAACCAACCATTAAACAGCTGTATAAAAATGCTCAACTGTACGTGATACCATAATGGCAATGAGCAAAATTGCAGCAGCCATTTTCGTAGCATTTGTAGCAGTAAGATTGCCCCTTTTTGAGCATGGTAATCAGTAAAGACCTCTGACCCAAATTCTACTAACGACATCCAAGGGAATACCCGAACACATGTCTCCTGTCAAGGTCGCCAAGGTTACGGATGAGTATTAACAGTACTGTGGGACCCCTGATGACAGAATCTAACCTAGGTCCCCTAAAAGGCTAGCACGATTATGTGGTCAGTCGTTCTTTTGTTGTTAAAATGCGGTTGAAGAAGCGTCTTGCATTTGAAAAGTGCAGTGCAGCTTTGTGGGTTTTTGGCAGCAAAAAATGGTAATTAGTGTTCAATTTTCGATGTATTGTAGCAAAATGAGAACAAAACGAAACAGAATTGCGTAAACAGTTTGTGAACGTTTTTTTTTTTGCTATATTCGATTTCTTAAAACTAACTGAGCAATGCCTCAAATCAACAGCAAACACAGCGTAAATAAAAATATCAAACACTATTAGCAAAAGATGACGGTAAATCCAATGGGCAACTCCTTTACCTTCACCGACCAAGAACATGCAACTCTTACACAACTTTTAGCCCGATCCTTCAATCAATCCACCAATTTGCCAACCTAAACAATCACACCAATAGTAATTGCCTCTCAGTGTCCAATCTTGCTGTCGAACAGCAGCCTCCGAGGGCAATAGCCTGTCTGCGTGTTGCTTTTCGTTCCTTGTCAAGTGACGTAGGCCAGCTCATTGAGACGGTTCCTTCCGGTCACCGCCGTCTATAGATGTGTGTCACGGCCGCAGGCGAACACGCCTTCTTGCCACACCGTCTTCTGATTACCATATGATTAGCATAATTAGCATTTGATTAGCTTGATTAGTTGGAGATACATATGATTACTGATTGTTTCGTGCACGATGACAGCTGTCAGTTGGGTATAGGCTACCTGGATTACTTTGCATTTTTTCAGTTTTCACTTCGAATTGATTTATTTGTGGAGTTTAACAACGCACTGTTTTGACAACGGGCCATGTAGCACTGATTTAATAGCGTCGATGAAGAGTGGGTGTTGACGAGGGTGATGATGATGAACCTAACCCAAATTAGCAGGGAGGAGGGGTGACTCGGTGCTCATACTTAGCCTACTCCTATCGCAGAGCACCAAAGGTACCAAATTGGATGTTCCTTCCAAAGGGCGGTACTCGAACAACAGGATTCCTACACAAATCCATGCTATCAAAAGGTATATTTAAGCAAGGCGAATGAAGTTACTGTACAAACTCAACCCCTCCAAACTCTCACTCAGACTAAAATAGATTTACTCATGTGTTTGATGGTCACCCATCCAATAATTGACGCAGTGCGGTGTAGTGTATTTCAAAATTCTCAAAATAACCGGTGTTTCCAACACGGAAAATAGCAAACTAGCACCACTTTCATAAGAGCTATCAACAAATCAGCTCTACAGGTTCAGTTATGATGGAGTTTCAGCGAACTGTACCTAATTATGTTCTCCAACCCCCAGGATACGGCCACATTGCGCCAAAAACACCATGGGGTAAGATCGTGACGATCTTCTACGCGATCCTCGGCATCCCTCTGATGCTGCTCTGCCTATCTAACGTCGGTGACATCATGGCGCAAAGCTTCCGCTTCTTGTACTGGCGCGTGTGCTGCTTTGCGTGCACACGTAAGCCCAAGAGGCCGCCGCCGCAGTTTCGTAGAGGGCGTAGCGTGCGTTCTGCGCCACGACAACCGGGGTATGCACTTTGGTTTTTAAAATTCTTTACTTGTAATTTCCCAACACTTATTATTACACTTATTATCCTCTTTGTCTTCTTCAAAGTCCTTAAATGTGCATATGTGGGTTTGATGTTTTAAAGATAAACAGTTGAAATCGCTTGCCTTCATGGAGTACGGAAAATAATTTTTATATAATTTAAAGAATGAAGAACTGGAAAAAATATATAATTTTCTTTATTGCCTGTTGATCATCACATGCCAACGTCCTTTTTTTTTCTTTATGATGGTACCAATTTACATTGTCCGCTTACTTAAATTAGAATAATATGAAAACAAAAAAATTATATACATTTTTTGTTAAAGTCTCAAAGTGCCAGATTACAATGTCAGTCTGTTAAAATGCATTGCTCATCATTTCTAAAATTGAAAAATCAAATCAATGCATTCAATGCAATTGCATTGCATGCAATCAATGCATTCTAAAAATATTCCCGTGTCACGGGGGAAAAAGGGCGTAGATGGGGATGCTATTGATAGCTACGATGCTGTTGGGAGGAGTTGAGATCCAAAAAAATTCTTTAATCTGCAAGTTTCCTCTAAGCTTCTGAAGCAAGAGATGGAAGATTTCTGTAACGAAACATCCCAAATATATTGGAATGTATATTTATGAGCATTTTCAGTGAAGCGGAAAATCTAAACAAGGTGTTACCCTGACAGACCAAGATCAAAGGCAGTTCAAATCGGAAAAAAGGGACTATTTTAGACACAGGCGTCCAAGAATTTTAGGGAGATGCTAATTGTTTCATTCGTCTGTGATGTTTAACGACGCACTGTTTTCACAACTGGCCCTACGAGGAACTCCAATGGTTTCGGTGAATGAAAGAGTGAAGATAAGAATTATGCTGAATTTATGTTAGAACCTAGAAAAGGACCTTAAATCTAGAATCTAGACAAACTAGATATAACCTCGAAAATGAAGGAATCCCGGTTCCGGTAAGAAGTTTTTTCTTGTCGGACAGCTCCAAGGAGATCATAGGCTTAACGCCAGGACCCATATGGGGGTTTTCTGCGTCATAGTCATACGAGAAAGTAAATGTTTCATATTTTGAACAAGTTTATAAGAAACAAGGTTTTTCCTGCGTCTTAAGCAACTTCCTTCTTATACGCTCGCAGAAGTGGCGCTGGCTCCGGCGGTGGACCGAATCGGAACTCATGGCGCTCCCACACAACTTCGTCGTTCCGCCGATCGGCGCGCACATCGCAGCGTTCTGCAGACAGCGCCTTGGGTTTGAGTGAAGCTATGACGAGGTCCACCTATTCTGACGCCGAGTGCCGGTATGCGGACGACGGCGTCGGCGACATCTCTAGAGGAGGCGTTGGAAGGTTTTCGCAGCTGTCCAGACATTCGGACTCGGCGTTGGCACCGCATTCGCCATTAGGTGGTGGTACGCTTTTTAGGGAGGGTTACATTAAAAAAAACTTTGTTCTTAATTTAAATTTTGAAATAATTTAAAAATTCCTATGTCACTTAAGCCCAGATAAAAATTGCCAAAGTTTACTTTTTTCGACTTGAGTGCTTAGATAAAACCTTCCCCATGAGAATAAACAGTAATTTTTCGATCCCTAGCCTCTAGTATGTGGACAACTGGAAAACAAAAACGATGTCTTCAGAGTGTAACAAAATTGCCTTGATTTTTCCAGGAGGTGAAAAACTATTTGAAATGGGTTTTGAATGCTAAGTAAAGGACAACTAAATTTCCCGACGTTTCGTAACATGTACTAGCTACTTCTTTAAGGATAAATCAAGTAGACATGAGTCTAAAAACCATCATTTCCAGGAGGTGACCTGCCATTGGACCTTGATCCCCGTGGTGCCCCAGTCCTGTTCAACAAGTACGCCCTGGACATGGAATCTGCACCTGCGCTCTCTCGCAAGTCCACACCGAAGCTGTTGGACATTCCTCCGCCGCCACCACTACCTTCTCACGGTGAACTTGGGATTCAAGACGCGGCCAGGAGCAACTCGATGCGCAGACTTCCGACACGTGGTAGCGTCCCTCCTCAGGTGAGTATTGGGTTGGAGGATAACAGGGATATATACGGATATAGGGATACTTATCTGTGGCAGATAGAACCATCAATAACCCTCTAGAGTTCCTGATGAGATTAAATGAAGTCAAATATTTTAACTGCAAAGAAGTGTGAGCAGAATAAACATTCTTACCTGCCTGATATTGTCCTTCGCTTTCTGTGTATCTATTTCTTTGTGATAGACTATATCTTTGCAAAAAAAAAAACGCACTATCGAGAGAAAGGTCTTTTCAACACTTTGGCTTTGGATTTTAGCCACACAAACCTATAAACAATATTCTGTAAATACCTCATTTATTTGCAAGCATTGTGCCTCCCTTCCCTGTGCAGTCTGCTAACCTCCTACCCCTTTTTTCTCTCTACCTTCCAACTCTACAAACCAAAGGGGCATCCCTATAATTATATTGTCAGATTCGTACATGCCTAGAAAAACAACTGAACTATTAAAATTTTTCAGCTAAAAATTAAAAAACATTCAATAATTATCAAAATTGATTCTTTGTTTTACCTTCTATTTCCCTCCCCCTCTCACTACATTCACCAACTAGGTATCGCTACACCATCAGATTTCTGCCACAGATAACTGAATTAACAACTAAAATGCATGTATCTGCTCAGGCGCAGGGTCGCGAATGTCGCGCACGCATTATGTCCCCGATGGGGTTCGCCATCTCCCGCCAAGGCACGGGGCGCGCGTCACGTGGCAGTTCCCGCATGAGCAGACTGCGTGAGGACGACTACTACGCAGGCGGTGACTACGACGCCATGATGGACTACGACTACGACGATTCAAGCAGTGGACAACGGTCTAAGGCGAAACAGGTCCCCATCTGGTTGTGCGTCTTCTTGGTGGTCGCTTACATCATCGGCGGGGCTTTCTTCTTCAGCGCATGGGAGAATTGGGAAGCGCTTGACTCGGCGTACTTTTGTTTTATTACCCTCACTACTATTGGGTGAGTTCAATGCTTGGGGTAATTATTATTTTAGTTTTATCACAGACGAAGCTTTTACTGATATTCTACCCTAGTCAAAGGCTGCCATAAAGAAAGCTTACACCAATCTGCAATACTTTTTGGGCAAAGCCTACAACAGATATCTCATCTTCTGTTCAGGAGAGAAGTTGGTGGGATAAAAGTTGGTACAGCAACTTCATTCGCCTTGCTTATCAACCTCTCGACAGCATGGATTTGTGGAGGAATTTTGTTGTTCGAGTTGTACCGTCCTTCAGAAAGGACGTTGAACCGGTGGTCCCCTTGGTGCTATTCGACAGGATTATAGGCTACGTACTAGCACCGTGTTACCCTTTCTCCCTTCTAGACTGAGTTAGGTTCATCATCATTATCATTATCATCCACTCATTCACCGACGCCATAAGACCAGTGCCACAGAGCACGTTGTCAAAACAATGCGTCGTTAAACACAATAATCGATATCCCATCCTTGTGGAACGAAAGCTACTATAAATAAGCCTACACCAATATTCCATTCTTATGAGGTATGCTACAACTGATATGCTTACATCGTTATGGGCCATATGCCTCAACAGCTAGGCTGTATATCATATAGGCTTCAAAAGCTAATGACGATTCAATACGGTTAAGTGTATAATACCTACCAGCCTCGCCCGGACGTTCCTCAGGTTTGGTGATTTCGTGCCGGCCCAGCAGCGAAACGACGAGTACGAGACGCAACTGACAATCTTCTACTGTTCGCTCTATCTTCTGTTCGGCATCGCACTGCTCGCCATGAGTTTCAACTTGGTGCAAGAGGAAGTCATCAAGAATGTCAAATCAGTCGCTAAGCGCCTCGGAATCCTTAAGGATGACGAAGAGGACGAAGATTAAAGATCGGCGTACTATTACCATGTCTGCATTTTGGTTTTGAATGTGAACTATTTTAGGTTCGAAATACCGAAATTGTTAGGAGAAGCGTTGCTCAATAATTGAATAAAACAGCAAGGAGGGTTCTAGTCGTTAGCTTTGTTAGTATTGTCGTATCGAATGAGTGTTTAAATGTTTTTTCCGGCTGACATCTGGGTTTAACTAAATAAACCAGTATTTTTGGTGAAAATCCCAAAAACATTTTTAGGTCAAGCCAGTGGTGGAAATGTAATTTAAATATACCTTTTTTAGTCATCCTTTTACAATATATCTTTGCCCACATAGTGTATGGCTGTTGTACGACGGTTATGTGGTTTGAAATGTGACTGGTAGTACTTATTTATCAAGAGTTTACAATCCCAGGATATTGACTATTGATTGGTGAAAAGAAACGTTGTGAAACCGACGATTAGAATAGTCTTGTTTATAAGGATCAGGTCAAGGCTCTTTAAAACGTAAGGCAAACTTTACAGTGGTTTTGGTACGATTCTATAAAACGCAAAATGGAAATTACATACTAGTTTTACAATTAAAAATTGGAAATTAACAAACTAGAACATTTTTATTTTAAATTACACGATTAATTTTAAATCCAGGAAAACCTTGCTCAGAGATGTTAATTGATAGTTTGATTGAATTTTGTTACGGGAGATTGGTCTTGCTATTAGAGAAGATCATAAAGGAGGAAAATGGCAGCTTCAATGAGAGTTCAAGATCGTCCCAGTTTTCCTTGTTTCTTACGCATGCAATACTGCAGTATATCGGTAAACAAGGTGATCTACATACTCTCTAGTCTAATGAAGAACTCGTTTAGATAGTTTCAATTCTACAATTTATTTTTATTTTATACAGTTTTATTTCATTTTATTATCTTATCTGAGAATGTTTCTTATATTTTTTTTATCATCATTTTCCGCAACTGTTTTGGAAATGTTTATAACAGGGTTTCCAGAACTTGCATTTCTCTCGAAATAAGACAATGGTAACATAATATGGTTCCAGAAAATGTTGGAACGTGTCTTGTTATTATTATTATTATTATTATTATTATTATTATTATTATTATGATTTATAAATAAAACTATTTATTTTAACTTGTAAACAGATATTTTGAAATATCAGTATAGCCTAGCTAGGGATTGCACAGAACTGTTTAACACGTTGGAAACGCGGTTCTCGTGCGATCACCATTGTTAAGCAACACTGCACTAAATCAGCTATTGGATGGGCGACACATGACCAGTTTTGTTCGGTAGCGAGGTTTGTATTTTGTATTTGTATTTATTTATTTCTGTCTCAGGACACATACATGGTATACGTATAAGACAAGTCAATCATTAAAACTGGTTACTAATAATGGTTGGAGGGATTGAAGTTAATGCACTTTACTCGCTTAAAACTTATCAGCCTCTAATTATCCTCAGATTTGTGATGGAACCTGTTGATCTAGTAGTGGAACGTACTCCGGAAGAGACAATATGATACACGTGCAGCTTAACAATGCGTTTCCACTCAACTCTTCCAGAAAATACTTTAAATCTTCATCATCCTCATCATCAACCACTCATTCACCGACGCCATTACACCAGTACCACGAGGCCTGTTGTCAAAACAGTAGTTCGTGAAACAGTTGGTGAAACAATACAAATTAAGCGTGAAATCCTTTTGTTTATATGAGTCGCCGGACTTGTTTACAGTCAACTGTTAATTGACATGCGTGGTTTATGTCACTCTGATCTTGAATACATCACACAAATTTATTCTCTCTCACCATTTCACCTTTCAGTATCAGCGATCAGCTGTAACGACCATAATAAACTCTCAGTGCGTATGACTCACTCTTAGGTTAGTTTACAGCGATACAATTACCATCAATAATGTGATGCATGTGTTTCACAAGTTTCCATGAGATCTAAACTGCATACTTGAAACGAGCGCTTTCCTTATGGCACTTAAATTAGCATCAGCGCATATGGTAGATTGCAATGTTCAATACCTCATGTCGAGCACCAGGCAGAAAATACTATCGTACTACCATATAGCGCTTTTGTTAAACTGTCTTTGCGAAAAATGGCCACCAAATGACCACTTTACCAACAAAACGGATGATTCTTCTAGGTAAATTCACCGTCGTTCCGAGGGTTAAGAAATCTCATATCGTTATTCGTTACAATAACGCAACAACCTCACCAAGAACAACAAGATGCATTTCACGATTGCATTGCGGATTTGGTTGTTAACTGTAATTAACGGAGCAACCACAGAAGTAACTATAGCCGGAAGTATGGAGAAAGAATCCAGAGAATTGCAAACCAGGAAAACTTGCGGCGGGGAACAGCCTTATAAGGACGCTCCCTTGTTTTCACATTTTGTAATTCGAATTTTTCTGCACCGGAGTCTGCAGAAATGGCTCGTCTCGCTACGTCGCTGGTTGTTTTGACTTTTCTAGCCTGCTTTGCTGTACATTCTAGTAAGAAAGATAATTATAACCAGCATTAGAAATCACCTTGACATCGCATGAAATAGGATATTCATTAAACTTGTTTGCCTCTGAGTGGTTGGTTTTTTTGTTGAGAAAATCAAAATTTAACTAAAAAAGTGAGCCCTCGAAGGCTGAAAGAAGTCAGTAGATTTAAACTAGAATGGCCACGTTGAAGGACACGCAGGAATCCGCATTTATTTGGGGTTTAGAAACGTATCCTCCCATTGTCGAAAATGTGCAGTGCAGAGATTTTAACACGCCTTGCACTTAAAAAAGGCAAACATTTTTTTTTTATCATCTGAAAGTGCACAGAAGGTGAAATGTGAAAGATGTGCACAGAAAATTTACAAAAAAACTAACCTACAGTAACTCATTCCAAGATGAAAAAGAAAAACTAACCACAAAATTTTTGTTTACAGCCCATGGCTATTGCTGCCAGAAGAAAGCTGCCAACATCGCCAGCCACGTAACCTACTGTCAGGACTGCGAACACAGGGAGTGGTGTTGTGCCAGTGGTCCATGCAACATCTTCTGTTGCAACTGTGAGGGAGGCTGTCGACAGGGTAACTGCTGGACCAGGGGCAAGCGTGACGTGTTGAATATGTTGACCGGCAACATCAGTTTGCCCAGCACCGAGAAGAATGGGCATTCGATTGTGCAAGGTGAGTCTCCGATTTTGTCAATGACATTTGGAAAGTCTGGAGAGTTTGGGATATCGCGATTTTTGGTTCTGATTGATATGTTGTGTTGGATGACGCTATTTTTTTGACAACTAGTCTAAAGAAACCAGTCTAATGGCGTCGGTGAATGAGTGATGATGACGAGGATTTTGATTCAACTGAACCCAGCTTCGAAGGAGTGTAGCCTATTCTTATCCATTAGCATAAAGTTGACCACCGGCTTAACGTCCCTTCGGAAGGATAGTACAACTCAAACAATTCATCGACAAATCCATGCTGGGTGTTGATGAGCAAGATGAGTGAAAAAATTAATAATTTTAGATTGATTTTATTGTAAAATATTTATGAGTTCCTCTATGTTGAATTCACGAAACACACTCGTCTAGTAATGGTGTATGAGTCGTTTATTTTATTCTCGGCTTCAGGCATTCGTCAATAGATAGGATAATCTATTGGTTGGTTGATTGATTGATCGATCGATTGATTGATTGCAGAGGGCGATGCCAACGGCGACGGCTTGCTCAGTGTCGACGAGGCACACTCGTTCCTGGAACGTCGCGGCGCTCCTTCCACCCACTATCGCGGAAAACGAGACCTGCACGACCTTGACCTCGACGGCGACCTCTACCTCTCACCCTCAGAGATTGATAGGGATGCCGGAAGCCTAGAGTTTTAACCAGTCCAACGCTTGGGAGGTCTGCATTTTTCCTTGAAGAAAGAATTCCAATAAACTTTGGAAACATTTCGTTTTCTTCAGATGGAAAATTTGACCAATTCAGATTTGTGACTTTATAATTTCGGTAGCATTTGATATTTGAGTACCGAATAAAATGATTTTAGAGAAATGACGTCATATTTTGTCGACATATTGACCATATTGTAAAAGAAAATAAAATGAAATGGAATTGGAAAGCGCAGATGTTTTAATTGATTGACTGTTGTTTACCTTGTATCTCGAAGCCTAAAGAAGCCCACAGAAACCTTAAAGAAACATTTCAACTGTTTCAACTGTTTTTTTTTACAAAGATGCAGGGGACATGACACTTTTTTGATATTTTGAAAAAATTAAATGGGGTATGTTTTTGAAAAAGAGTTAAAATGCACATATTTGAAGAAGTTGTGTGACCACGTGTGACTGCATCATTTGTTCAATTAAAATGTTTATATTAGCAATCTTGACCACAGCCTTTCCCTAAGAACTGTTTTTTCCAGATATTTTTAACAAATTTAGTCACAAAGTCTGGCCGTGTCTCCGCAGTGTTTGGCTTCTACAGGACCACTCGAACATGAACATGTTTTTCCAACGGGCCATGTGGCGCTGGTCTCATGGCGTCGGTGAATGAGAGGACGATGACGATGTTGAACCTAGCCCAGTTTAGAAGGGAGGAGGGGTAACCCGGTGCCGGCACGTAGCCTACTCCTGTCTAAGTTTCAAAGAGGACCTCAGGGTTGAACGCGAACAACAGAATTACTTCACTCCCTGCTGTCGAGAGGTTGATAAGCAAGGCGAATTATGTTGCTGTACTAACTTTCATCCCTCCAACCTCTCTCCCGAACAGAACTGATCGTGTGTGAACACTCTTTACCACGATTTAGTATCAATATTTGAGAAAGTTTCAATAGCCACTAGTCGTGAACTAGTCTATTGTTTTGTCATTTTGTAATTCTTCGTTGAATCTAGCGTTATAACAATTACAAACACTAAACAGTAAAACCTGTGTAAAACACTTGATAATTTCGTATATTACAGGACTGCGAAGATTTAGAGTAGACCTACTTCTCATTAAAGTCATAGCCGTGTAAAAAATAAACATAATTGTAACTATCAAGTTTTTAATGTACAAAAATCGTGTTTTAGTCGATCTAAAATATTAAATCCGACCGATAAATGGTTCTAAGTTACGGATCAAAGTTGAAGGATTTTAATAGTGCTCTGAACATTTCATTCAAATCGGTAAAGCCGTTTGGTCAAAAGACAGCAAACACAAAAATCTTACTTTTTCCCCGTAAGTTAAACCATGACTTCGCACCGCTCATCCAATAAGTAAATAAAAACAAAATCTCCCACGCTTTTTGAAAAAAAAAACGGACAGCGAAAGTGTTAACGCCGCTGAGGAAATGTCAATGCATTTTCATCCCACCCATGAAGTCAACGCAGTGTTCGCTAGAGCTCGCCATGTGCTGGGCGCGCGATTCATTGAGGTAGGACGAGGATCATGTCGAACGCCTCCATCCATCATAGCATTGCAGATATTCAGAAGCAGCTGTGGCTTTGGTGGTGCTGGTTCGGCCATCGTCGTTGTTGGGGTAGCGGCGACTTGTTTCCTTTATCTTGCTAGCAAGTGCGCAGTTGGAAAGAAGTCCCTGTCTCTGAAAGAGCGGCAGTCTCTAATCTTCAAATATTTCCCAACTTTCGTAGACAACCATCGACTGTTAAAGGTGAGTTAACAAATCAGACGCACGAGTTTCTTACCCTTGGATCCGGATTTTCAGTAGTCCGTAAAAAAAATCAAAGAAGAATTTATGATTAGCTGTTCCCAGGCCACTAATTGACGTACTGTCGGATTCTTAACAGACGACTGAAAAACTGGCCTTCAGATTGCTTCATCTCATTGGAGAAAATTTTGCTCCGGTTACAACCGACAACTGGCATTTATTGGTTAACTTGTCGGGTTGGGGTGTTAAGTCGAATGAACATTATTTTATTTGTCGCCAGTGGTATATACCAATTATTTTCGCCGATCAATTAGTCTAAGTCGATCGTATTAACTAACTGCATTTCTACTGGCTGAAATGAAGTGCCTAGGTAAGTTACTGCCTAGGTGGTAGTTACTAGTTAGTTAGTGCCTAGGTACTAGGCACTAGTGCCTAGGTAAGTTACTGCCTAGGTGGTAGTTACTAGTTAGGTAGTGCCTAGGTAGTGCCTGTAGCTGGGTAGTATCTGGGTAGTATCTGGTTAGCTGTTGAAACAACATGTTGAATCAGATCTTTTGCACGGTCCAAAATCTCCTATTACAGCTTTTGTGATGCAATGCTTCTATTAATTCGATAGATTTTCCGGATGTCATTGTCGTGTGACTTTATCCAAACTGTATGGCGTTTCAGTCTTAAAAAGTTAACATATTTGAAGCTTATGGGGGGGGGGGGGGGGTATCTACAGGATTGTAAACTTTTTATGGGCAGAGAATGAGTGAATTGGGGGTGATATTAAACACTCTTCAATTGGAACTGTAGAAAGTGCATTATCAACAACGTGCTGGCGAAATAAAAACATTTTAGAAATTCCGTGGTACAAGTAGAATCAAGCCAGTGGGGGTTGGCTAGTTACAAAACACATGTTCTGGCGGTTGTCAACGAGCAAGAGTTGGTGGTCATAAATTCCTCCGCGCTTTTATTGAAGTTGCAAACTCCGGCACTGGGTTTGTGGACTTGCTTGCGTCCGCTGTGTTGTTGTGAGACTCACTTTCATAAGCTTGTTGCTGAATTGCAGTTAGGATTAGAGAAGAAATCCTGAAAGCTTCCCAGTGTGCTCAATGAAACTAGGTTGCTGATTTGCAGGGTTGTGGGAAAGAGCAATCTCACTAGACAGGAGGATTTTACTATAAGGCTTGGCTGGATATTCTTGGAAGAATTAATTTTGTGCGTCCTGTGCAAATCATAGCAACAGATTTTATTAGCGGTTTTGAGGAGATCACCGCATCTTAAAAGTTCCAATTAGTGTGCCGTTAGTAATTTTCGATTACAATATGCGGAGTTAGCTGACTCAAAGAATCACATGATTAAAACCTGCATTGAGGTTCGTTTCCAAACGCAATGCGACCTCTCTGTTGTTTTTGTCTGCATGAAATGAACGCGAGCAGGGTTTACTAAATTCCGTTGCATATTATGGTCGGGTTTCAGCTTGTATGATAAGCTGGCTGGTAACAAGTAACCGACGGTCGTTTCCAAGAGCGCGATGACGTACTTTTATGAAGCATATATATTTCTAACGAAAACCAAAATGTCCATGATTCCTAATTTTTCACACTCATTTTGCCTGTTGTGGTGGATATCAAAGCTCAGTTGTAGCAAGCTTATCGAATCACATTTTCATCACATACTACTTCGATTTTATGTTGCAAGAAGACCAGAGAAGTCGTAAAAAAATACTAATGCGATTCATTCTTTCTCTTCCATAACCCAAACAATTTCACTTGATAATCAGAGAGCTTGTGTTCAAATGTTATGATAAGTTAATGTTTATAAAAAAAAAGGGTATTTACCATTGACTGAGGTATTCATTATGATCAACTAGTTTAAGGATATGCTACAGCGATTATTTTTGATTATAATCATCTAATCCTCTCCGTCGATTCACAATGCAACATTTCGCTACAATTTCACATCTTTTGTTCACAGCTGCCGTATCGTTTAGCCTAAAAATATGATTCAAAATTCTTTGGATAGGTGCATGTGTTCTCCTACCGCCCTGTACGTTTCAATCGGTTCCAATCAATATTCTTTATGCAATTGACCGAAGAAGAAGGGACTGTTTTTCAGCTTATGCCAAGATTGCCACAAAACGACTTGAGCTACAAACTTGAAATTAAACACTTATGTTGTTGACACAGAAACCATGTTTTGTGCCCACGACTTTTTCGAAATTTGATTTGGTTCACACATAAATGCATTTTATATTTTTTTATCAAAATTGCTGATATCTTTTTTCGGAGTGCAAACTTCGTATAAAAACGAAGACCGAACACTAGATTATGTACATATTTGTTTTGAAAAAAATCACGAACGCTCTATCTTTAATGAGCTAGGCGGTACACGAGCATTACCTAATTGTAAACATAGAGGTGAATCGATGCAATTCTCTGTCCAAAAACTGCTAGTTTTTCCCCTCTCGCGGCTGTCGAAGCAGCGTTATTTCATTCGAATTCCTAGCGCACGACGGAAATAGCTCAGGATTATAATAATTGCCGGGCGACTGCATTGACTGAGCGAGCAACACATTCAATCCTTCCAGATTCAGAGGCTGCCCGAGTCTTGAGAAATATCAACTGCAAAATTTAGCGTCAACTTGTGCGGCATAATGGGATGGCAGTGGTCTGTTCAATTACTAACTTTATGCCTAATGTCGTCATGATACGTAAAATCCAATGAAAACGTTTGGACTTTCGGCCTGTTAGACTATTCAAATTGCCGGTCTTTCATTAGCGCCATGTGCATACAGTTTTGGTGCTGCGTGGTTCAATAAGAAATCAATAAAAAATAGTAATAAGTATAGAAAGGGTGATTTCTTGTTCCCTGCTTTGTTGTATATTTTCATTAATAGTTACACCGTTAATTAGTTCAATTTCTTGCACCGAGAAGTTCAGTTTGGTACAGAAAGAATATTGTCACAATGCACCTCAGAGCGATGTCATGAACGAGTTTTCTTAGCTATAAATCGTACACGCGATATGTCCAATCTAGTCGGCTGCTTATTTCGGCAAGTAAAATGCTTGCTACTGAACTAAATTGTAATACCATATTGCAGCCCGATAAACTCGGTGGATATCGCTTATAAAAACACGTTTGGAAGTCGCTGGGAGCCTCTCGTTGCATCAATTCACGATCATGACCATGTCACATTGAAATTGTTGGGTGAGAAATTATGTCAAATCGCTAAATCTGGGGCTAGGATGTCGATCAAAAAAGATTTCCGCATATAAAATTTCGGAAAGTAATGTGGATTGTTTCAAATTTCGGAAATCGATCGAATGATAGGTACTTTCACTTGGCGGGTGCTTATCTCAATGTTGATTTTCTTGGAATTCCCGCATTACTAGGTTTTATAATAATATCGCCAGGCGATTACGATGGTTTGGCGAGATGGAGCACGAGCAGCCTAGTGATCTTGCTGGTTGATCACGGTAAATTGATGCTAGAGAGGGTAGTTTCAACATTAGAACAAAAATTTAAACTGATTTGAAATCAGGTCTCAGAGCCGAATGTTATGGTGCTTTAAAAAATTTCAAAATTCAATTATTAGCATCAGATGGATTTTTGAGTTAAATGGCGCTGGTATTAGCGATTCTCGGAACATTTTTATCGCAAATCGGCTTATACATTCAGTATCATATGGTTCCCAATCAAATCTCCAGACGCATAGCTAGACACCCACGTGATACACTCCTCTTGTGCCACGGTAGAAAATGTGTGGAAAGGGAAAATGCACACCGCGTCCCGTATTACTCCCCCGGATGCGTTTAACACTGCCCTCTATACAAGTAATGAACTAAATATTCAAAGCTGTGGCGGGTTCTTAAGTTGCTTTTAGATTCACAACATCAAGGCAACTGTTTCCTAAGTTGTGATAGTGAACAAACAATACAGTCATGACTTCGATGTTTTTCTCTAAACTTTGACAATGATTCATACAATCATGATATTCATGGTGATATTAGGAGGGTTCAATGGTTTGCTTCTTATGTGTGCTTGATTGCCGCATTTATTAAAGTGGTGAATATTAAGGGTCAATATAGACTATCAGTGGTAGAGACTAATCTCCATGGCTGCAGCCAATCGGATAATTCTATTTTTATTTGACTTAAGAGTTTTTGAACACATCATAATTTTGGCCCTTATATAACTACCAACATTTTTGCCAGAATGATACCATCCAATCCTAAGGACCAAAGCTCCCAGGACTAAATGAACATTGTAGTGAAAAAAAATAAATAAAAAAGGAATACAAAGTTCTTGGCTATATTCGTGACACATAGGTTTAGTCACAATACAACTAGTTAAATAATAGAAATCCAATTACATGCAAAATTAAGCTACTCTGGTCTTATTCTTTTCTCAAACAATGAGAGAGGTCACTAGCAGCAATGTATACTATTTTCGCCATGTGCATACCCTTATAAGTAAGTGCCAGGGGCATTGGCATTGGCAGCATTTTAGCTCAATATTCCCTCGTTTCTGAAATTATTCGCAAGCCAAATTCTCAAGGACTGGCCAAATGCATATGAAGGCTTGGCAAAGATTTCTTAGCTGTGATTTCTACTTTATAATCAATATAAATATTGAATATTGAATAGTGATCTTCTTAGCAACAAATATGCATGTACGACCAAAGAGTCTTGATGGTTGTTTCAACAATCAGGCCAACCAGCGGGACAGTGCCCTTCAAATTTGAATAATTTCTTTACTTTTTTTAATTCCAGAAACACCTCAGCTATGGATGATGATCTGTTGGATATGCTGGAAGAGTTACGACTCAGGGAAGAAATGTTCGCAACAATCAAGATCGACCAGCCTCTGTCTGCTGACGCTCAACGTGTAGCGTGTGCCATCCCACAACTGTTGCCGCTGCCAAATTATGAGAGAATGCCGCGGCTGAACGGAAAAAATGTGGATTTGGCTGAAGAGTGGCGATCCAAGGGCAATCAGGAACTGTCTAACTCCAAGGAAAAAGCCGTGTCAAACTATTCAAGGTTAGTAATTTATTACTTGCGAATGTTAAAACGACTAATGGTGCTTTGTCGGGCTTGGGCAGGGTCTACTGAGAAAGAAAATTAAGGCTAGCTAGAAATTAGATTTCATGTGTAGTTGAAATGTACCTAATTTCCACGGTGTCTTTATCTTTTCTCAAAACATTCAAGTTAAGGAAGAGTAAGGCGGTACGGTTTATGTGCATGAGGCAGGGCAGGAAATGTTCCTCCTTGAAACAAGAGAAAGAAAAAAGAAATAGCATTTCGTTATAGAATCAATATAGTTTCATTTTAAATCTCTAATTCACACAGCCCCTTGAAAATCTGCAACACATTTTTCCCGTTGCAATGACTGTACAGCGTGCTTGGCTGATAAGTCTGAGACAGAGGTAACAGTCTAGAAACGAGGCAGCGGACAATTATTTAGACTTTAAACGACAGCTGTTGTGATTTTGTGTGGCTGCTGGGACTTTGCCGTGCAGATATTCGTAAGTCTTGGAAGTACACGTGCTGCATAAGCCCGGAATTATCCAGAATTTTAGGCGGTTGGGAACAGGTCGAATGGATCCACTAAGTTAGGCTATTAGAAGATTGATGTGATTTGTTTTGAATCATATTTGAAGCCAAATTATCTTCTAAGCCCAAGTCACGTGCTGTATGGGTATAATATGTTTCATTTATCGTAATCTGTTGTTAAATATATCAGTGAGGTTGAATTGTTAGATTTGTCCCTTATGAAGGGTTTCTAACAAAATTATTCAGTCAAGATTATCAAAATTTCTGTGCTGCGTTGATGTGAGCGAGTACATTTTTTGTTATCATTATCTAGTTAGGTGTCTTCTAATATTTCCTGGATCCTCTGTTTTTCACATGTGTTTCTTTTTGTCTGATAAGCATGTATGCCCCTTGAATAACAATGCTACTGTCTATTTAGGAACCATTCAAACCACTGACAAAAAGTGGTCGACACTCTCCTTTTGCCTAGTAGCTCTTACAGGGTTAATCATGTTAAAATACTCTACTTATACTATTTTTGGGTGCTTCTTATTTTGATTTGGCTAGAGAGTTTGCATATTTCATAACATACAAATCTTTATATTTGCAGGCATGAGTAGATGAATTTCCATGTTCAAACTCTGATATATATGATTGGTGAAAGTCTTGCGACTTCCAGTAATTAACGACCAAAGCTCTATGATTTCTATAACAAAAATGTAATTTGATGTAGATAGGCTTAGCATTCCTGGAAAAAAGGAGTTACATGCAATGATATCCCTACTAATTACACATAATGTATTTGGTTTCATTTTCCTAGACATATGTGATTAGGCCATAGAAATGAAATGCAAATAGAATGAAGTACTAATGCACACGTACCTCACAGATGCAATCAATTCCACAGCCATACACTTGGCCAAACAATTAGCCACCAAGTTTGATTCAAGTTAATTGAATTTGGGAAGGCTTTTTTTGTGCACAAATTGTACGACTGTATTCTTAAAAACTTGTAGTCTTAAAAACAGTTATTTTATTATTTATTTATTTTTTACTTGTGCTTAAGTTATTAAAAGTAGGCGATAGTGTGAAAATCATAATACTCCAATCAATTATTATTTCTTACTTTAATTATTAATAATATAATAACAATATACAATACAATATGTGAAGTATGAAAGAATATATGAAGTACCTACCCCTTTCATCTCTTAAACTCGACTGGCAAATATAACCAACAAACTAACAAACCAACAAATTTATTGCAGTAAAAAATGCATCCTATTCATGTAGGTAGTGTATTGGTTAAGTTAAGTGAGAAATGCAGACTTGTTTGACTACCTACCTAGAAAAGAAGTCAGCCATTATATTTTTTATTTTTTGCATTTTGGTTTGCTCTATAATTGACCAAATGACATGATTGATTTGAATGCCATGGTCAGAATATGTTTTCTTTCCCGTTGTCCATTTAGGAGCATAGCGATGGCGCCACCAGGTACCAAGCAACTTGCGCTGGGTTACCTGAATCGCTCTGCGGCGCTGTTCAGCCTGCGCCGGTACGAGGCTGCATTGCGGGACCTGGGTCGCGCAGGGTCTGGCGGACTCCCTCAAGAGAGCAAGTACAAGCTCGAGGAGCAGAAGGCGCGGTGTTTCAACGCAATCGGCTGCAAAGATGCCTCGCAGATGGCCAAGAAGGTAAGAATGGAGACCTTGGGACTTAGTTGGTGGGACCAACGTAAGCATGAGCAAGAATGTTGCCTTGGCGTGGCAACATACAGCAAACGGTGGCAAAGATAATTTATATCTTCCTGATCATTTGAGGTAAGAACGGAAAGTTTTAAACTTTTCTCAGCGTTTCAAGTTTTAATTGCAAAGATTTATTTGAATTGAACAAAGAATATTAACCAGATCACAAAAAATTTTATTTTACTTATCACAAAATAAAAATGAACCAACCATAAGTCTTGATTTTTTTCTTTGATGATAACATTAACGAATGGGTTCCCCTATAGTTGACTTGTCACAAGGATGACCAAGCGGTTTGGCATGATTTTTGTGCAATCATTGAAGTTGAGCATCACTGCGTTGGGTCAAGGAATGGGTGACCATTACACTCATTGCCAGTCCTGTCAGGGAGAGAGCTGCAGGAATTGAAGTTAGCATAATAATGCCATTTTCTGCTTAAAAATGTCTTGGCAACAAGGGTTTGTGAAGGAATTCTCACGCTCTTGGTGTACTAGCCTTCATAAGGTACTTAAAATTGGTGCTCTTCAACACAAGTAGGCTACTTGTTGGCACCGGGTTCCTCCATCTCCCTTCAAGGCTAGGTTAGCTTCATTCTCACATCACTCATTCGTCAAACTCTGTCAAACATCAGCCACGGGCCTGTTGTCAAACCAGTGCTTTGTTAACAACGCAAATTAAACCATCAGGAGGCGCTCCGACTCTTACTGGAAGCCGGTGACGCCGTGCCAGCCACTAAGGCAGAAGCATCGCGCAGCAGGCTTCTACAGATGTCGCGCAGACGGCGCAAGCCTCCAGTCAACGACACCCGCAAGCCGCTTCCAGAGGTCGTCGGAGGGTGCCACCCAAGCATTCCCGGCCTTTCGCGGCATGTTGACATCCGTTTTTCACTGCAGCGAGGGAGACATCTTGTGGCCAACAAGAATATCCTGCCAGGTGAGTGGTTTCAGTGTGATGTTGGTGGAAGATTGAAAGAGGTCAGATAGTTCAGATTAACAGACAGATTAACAAGTATCTTCCACCCTCTATCTGATGATAAAAAGCCTACAAATGTACAAAGTACAAAACGTGAAAGCACAAATCCAAGCAAGAAATTCATGAGATAATTTGTTTGACAGGCGATGTCATCATTGTCGAGGAGCCTCTTGCTGCAATGTTGCTGGATCCTCACTTCAGCACTCACTGTTTCCACTGCATGAAGCGGACACTGGACTTAGTGCCCTGCGTTAAGTGCTCACAGGTTAGATCTAATTTAGTTTATGTACTATAGTGATTCTGGGTCAATTTTTGTTTTGATTATCACCTTTGAGATTGGCACATGTTATTGTGCAGCTTGGGTAAAATCATTTTGATAGCGTAAGCACAGGTCCAGAATCGGTTGGCCATAAGTGAAGTTATTTTTAATTTGTAAGGTGATCCACAAAATAAGTTTACGATTAGGTTGCCATAAAAATTTAAAAGTTAAATTGGAGACGGAACGCAATATATTGGAAGTTTAAGAGATAGTGTCGGGGGAGAAATCATAATCAGATTTATGGTTTTTAGGCTCATGTCTACTTTATCTAGCCATAGCTGTGGTTTTGAAAAAAAAACTTCAAAGAAATATTGCTGCAACACATTGGTAGTTCTATTATTTTACAAGCCATCAGTATTACCTGGTTATGTTATGAGTAGGTTAGGTTACCTAAGTTATGAAGAAAATAAATAAAAAAAACGTTGTATTTGTATTGTATTTATCTGTCATATGTTTAAAACTATTGATCAATAAGATGAATTAGATATTGATTAATACACAAGTTTATGCTCGTCAGAGTTCTGTTATGTTTTAGTTCTGATTGTACATTTATCGGTTCATAATCCACATGCTAGTAGCGCTCTACCTTCGAACTATCTGTTTCAGGTGATGTTCTGCTCCGAGAAATGCCGCGGCGATGCATGGTCTTCGTACCACAACATCGAGTGCATCCTAATGCCGCACTTGGAATGCAACAACGATATGAACGAGCCATCCACAATTCTGAGTCTATCACTGCGGCTGATGCTCAAGACTTTCTCAGCTCATGGGGGACTAGATTCTGTGCGTGAGAAGCAGAAGCTTTTGGAAGCAGAACAGCGCAAGGTATTGCCAGTCTGTGAGAGAAGATAATGGTTCCATACTCTCTGCATAAACTTCTTTCTGCTAGGAATGCTTAGGTACTCGGTTACTCTGGTAATGAGATTCCCAGTTCCAATGCTAGGATTCAGGTTGGGTATTGCCACCAAATTTACTCTGCTAAACCTCGCCTCGCTTGTTTGAATCGCAGCGAGCTTCCCTGCTTTTTTCGTATCTGAAGCCGACTCCAGCCATGCTGCGCTAGCAGCCCTGTCCCTCTTCCGGAGTCGCCTTGCTGAATTTGTGTGCAACTTAGCTCAATATCCCCTCCTCCTTTAATCCCTCAACCACATCTCTTCTTCCCAAGTCACAAACACACTCGAGCAACATCATGACATTTAAAAAAACACCAAAAATCATTTTGTCAATTCATTTCCTTTTGTTATTAAGCTTTTGTCGTGCCATGATCTTTTGTTTTTCGAGATAATAGGTATAAGATTTTTTTATCAATTATAACAATCTTTACATTTTTTTTCCAGAAAACAGTGGGTATTTTGAAATCATGCCACTTAAATTTTAACTGAAATTACATTCATGAGTTGGTGGCAATGCAGGGCAGTCCTTCAGCTGGTATCTCTCGGGGGCTAGACTGTAATAATTCTTAATGTTTACTCATTGATTGTGCTTTCAAACAAATTCCAATACATAATTTCGATACCAAATGGACGTTGCCATGCCTTCACCTTTCATGTGCCATCAATAAGGAGCTAAGCACAATTTTAACTTTCTAAATATGTCTTAGGGGAAGAGTAGGAGAAAGTGATGTAGTTACAGAACTACCATATTACTTATGGTTACGTTTACCAACACAAGTTTTCTATCGCGGCTTACCACGATTGCTTCAATTCTGTTGGTAATCCATAAACTACTCCGCTTTTCTCTTCCCCTTAAGAACATTTACAACGCAACTCAAATTCTGTTAGCAGCACTATAGATACTTACAACAACTGTTAATCCTCCAATTAATTTTTTAAATTGCAAATGCCTGTGATGTGCTGGACATATATTTTTTTTCTGAACGCTACTTCATTCTCAAAAAGGTTGACCCAATTGAGGTACACAAATCCTCAAAAGATACACGGTTTTGAGAGGGTGGTATTGTTAAAAAAAATTCTTAGTCCGGTCACCACTTTGCATAGGGCCCAGAATCCAAGCGTATCTTCAACGCCTCTGGCCGCTACGAACCAAACAGCTTTCGTGCCGTGTACTACCTGCCTCGCGTTTACCTCGGTGGGCCAAATTGCACGACCTTCCAGACGCTACCAGTGCACGCAGCTCGGATCCTGATCGCTCTCAAGGAGCTGTCGCCTCTGGTGCCTGGGAGCCCAAATGCAGAAATTGCGAAGTGAGTCCAGGGAATGAGTTACAAACCAGGTTGCAGATGTGTGTGAGCTTTGTGTTTACAATAAGTCAGATTCTTAGCTTAAACTTAAACTTTCTGCTGGGCAAACCAGCCTCCCACGCGTGTTACTGATGGTGGCCTCGCAATGAACGAATGAATGAATGAATGAATATATATGTATATATATATATATATACATATTTATTTATTTATTTAGCTATCAAGCTATAAAATACATATAACAGTTTATAGGTAACACAACACTATAACAATAAAGGACCATTATAATAGGAACGTATTGATAAAGAATAAATATCAGTACAATATATCGTTAACTTAATAGTAATGCTAATATTTAACATTAAATATAACAGTATTCACTTGCTGCCATGCATTTTAATAATCCACTTAATTCATTACGACTCAAAATATCACTACATGTATAACAATCGTTAAGGTTCTTCATAATTAGTGCCAATTTCCTGGTATTGGTACAAAATCCAATAAGTACTAATTTGTATCAAGTTTCAATGGACTTCCTAGCTCAGTGACATCTGTTTTTCTTTCTGTCCAGGTTCGTGGGAGGTTTCATTTTGCGTATGATTTCAATTCGCATGAACACTAACTACGGAGTGGGAGAATTCAACGGAGATTTTTCTCTCTGTATTGGTAATGCGGTCTATGCGATATCGAGCTTGATCAACCATTCCTGCGCCCCAAACACGTTCCAAATTAACACCCATGGAGGATATGCCGTTCTGGTAGCCTACCAGCCGATTGAAAAAGGAGAGGAGGTAATCAAAAATGTAAAATTTGATAATTAAAAAGTCGAAACATAAGTCGCTCATTTTGGTCTAGTTGTCAAAATCTCAACTCCTAGTTGAAGTGATATTTTTCTGTACCAATTTTAATACAACTAACCTTTTTTTTTAATCTATTTGTATCTTTTGTATCTTTTGTATCTTTTTCATTTTACCGAATGGCTCAAGCTTCATTCTTAAGGCCCCCGCATGTATATTTAAAAGCCAGTGTATAATGAATCTTCTATTAATCTACACTCATCTTCTCTTCACTCATTTCAAACCTATTTGCAATTCCAATCCACTTATCTCTGTTCATCAATGTTTCTTCTATGTTCTATGTTTATTCCATGTCAATTCTCTCCTCTTTCTTCAATATCCCTTCTCACTTGCTTTATCCACCTTGCACGTGGTCTTCCAACTCCCCTCTATACCTATTTCATTTCATGCATTTTCTTAGGTAGCCAATTTACTATGTTTCTCATGTATTTTCCATATATTTCCCACATATTTCCGACATATTTCCGACATATTTCCGACATATTTCCCATATATCTCCCATATATCCCAATCATTTTGCATCCCTACCATTGACATCAAATACCAAACATTACCAAAAACTATCTTTCCTATGGTACTTATAGGAATTTTAGGGCTCTAGTGCAATCAATTTCTGTACAAGTACATTTCAATTTATCTGCAGCTCACAGTGTCCTATGGGGCCACGTTTGGTGAGCTGCCGCTGGAAATAAGAAGAATGAAGTTGTGCATTTACCAATTCATGTGCCGCTGTCGAGCGTGCCTGGAAGACTGGCCGACTTGGAATGAACCGAGTAACAGCCGAACAGACTTTACAATCAAGGTAAAGAGATAAACAAGTTATGACTCCTTGCTGTTGATTGAGTGGTGAAATGGCTTAGTTTTCCTAGAGGTCTGTTACTATAAGGTTTGTCCTTATATTCCTAGTGATGGGTATATTTGCATGCTAAATGTAAGGTATCAAAATTGTTTAATAGTTGCTTAATATCACAAGCCTTCAATTCTAAGGACTTAGTGTGTGTGACCCAGGGGAGGTTTTAAACCTGCGCTCTCCACCGGATTTGCACCAGAATTGAGCGAAAGCACTCCCACCCAAACATCTGATCACTAGAGCTGTCAGTTCATTAATTCGTTGACCTATTGCACCCAAAAGCAAGTTAATCTACCAGTCAAACGTGCAGAAGTTGAACTGGGGCAGAGTCATAATGCCCAGTCTCACACGCATGTAGCTCCCAGTGCATGCTCAGGGTCCACCAGGGCAGCTAGTCGAATACGCCACTAGAAATAACCTCTAAAACAATATTTAAAAAAATTGCTGTAGCTAACATTCAGTTTGTGCATTGGGGAACAGAAAGAAGGATAGCAACTTTCTGAGGTTGAAAAGGCTGGTTACAGTAGACGCATGGAGAGTAGTATGACCTTCCGGCTATGTTGCCTTGTTCGCGTAATGTAGAATTTTTTTCGAGCATTTGTAGTATTGATTCCTCAACACTACTTTAACAAGACAATAAAGCCGAATCATTTACAACTCTGCATGTACTGCAACCAGCTTTTTCAACTTCAGTGAGTTGATTTTCTTCTTTCCTCTTCCCTCTTCCCTCTTCCCTATTCCCTATTAAACATTTTTCCTGCCTTTCTACACTCTTATCTTTAAGTTTGAGTGTTTGGCGGGTGATGAAATTGGAACCAGGTATCCTTGGCAGTGGCATAACTACCGGCAAGGCAGACGGGGCGACTGCCCCCGGGACCCAGAGGTTTTTCTCTGATAAGGAGGCCCACGAGCAAAGGCTTGTGTAGCCCCCCAGAAAGGAAAAACTTGGGTATACCTAGTGGCGAGACTGACCCTTGGTCATTAAAGTCGGGGGACTGAAGGGTACCCCAAAATCTTTTTTTTTTTTTATAAATTTAAATAAAAAAATTCTAAGATAATTCTTTTTGAAGCTTTGGAAAATACAATTTAATAATCAACATTTATTTTTACAATTGCTGGATTACTCCACAGTGCAACGCGTGCGGCGGCAGGTTCAAGGGCCCCGTCCACCGCAGTTCCGTCATATGCACTCACTGCTCTCATCGTGTGGCGACCCCAATCCTTGAGACTCACAAGCGCTTGAGTATCGAGATCGGAAAGGTCGACGCTCATTTGAGTGACATCCTCGAACCGGTAAGAGAGATGCACAAGGTGCTGGCCCTCCCCAATGACTTCCTCGCTGCAGTCAACGAAGCAATGCGTCTTTACTTAATAAATAAGGGAAATAACTGCAAAGAAAGTTGGTAAGTCCAATTCAGATGTTGCCATAGGACTTGTTGTAAATTGCTGCTAACAGTTGTCTGTTTTTGTTAAATTGTCACACCGTGCAACTATTTAGGAATACAATATCATTATAAGCTTCTAGAGAAAATTTTATGCTGCCAGTTAAATCAGTTTTCTTAACAGCATCTGTACCATGAGTCAGGTTTTGCCACTTTTTGTAATATGAATAGACCAGCGATGCCTTCAACGAAAAAACGTACCAAACCAGTAAAACCAGTAACCTTGTTGCTCAAATCTCCTGTTTTTTTAAATATCACCTCAATCAATAATGTAGTGCATGTAGAAATCGGGAGAAATGGGAGAAATGGGCATCTAACCTACAATTATGAATATCTCGGAAAGGGTTGTTAACGAAGCAAAGGAATTATAGTGTCGCTAATATCAGGAAGTAATTAAGTCTAATCAAATCAGAACCAATCAGCCAACATTTACTTTTATACTCAGATACCTAAAGTTGCAGCCAGAAATGTATTATATATCTGAGTGCAGCTGAAATATTTGAAAATATTCAAAGGCATCCAGAGAGAAGATACTTCTTGCTGTAGTTTTGTTCTTGGTATCGTTCACATGCAATGAAAAGAGTAGGTTTGTAAAAATCTGATCATAGTAAAATGGCAAGTAAAGGATTTTTTTTAACGTTGATAATTTTTATAGTTTTAAGTTAACTCTTAATAATTGACATGCAGCTTTCTGTTGCTATTGTACTTATCACCTTGTATTTATTCAGGACTTTGCATAGGTCAGTCAGTGGTTAATATACTTTTCTTACTGTTGTTAACAATGATCTATTCAATATTATTATTAATGAAAGTAAGTGACTGTTTATTCAGTAGGTACATTTACAATGATTTTTTTGTTATTTTTAATTATTTAAGCTACAATTTATTACATATTATTATTGAAAAGTAGTGACTGTTATGTTTAGTAAATTTACCGATATAGGGTGCCCAGATCTTATCATCAAATGTGGCCTGGAGAGTAACTGCAGGTTTCAAAAACTTGCAACCCCCCCCCCCCCCCCCCCCCCCTACTTCGTTTGTACTCTTGACTATTTTTGGTGGTGCTTAAAGCTGGTGAAGGTAGTGCGTACAATGAGAATTGTCATTGTCTCAGTGTGAGGGTGAACAAGCAAATTATAAGGAGGCAAAGTTTCCTTGGTAATCCTAGTTTAACAAATATTTTCTGGTGCCATTTTTCCACTTTGTTTTTAGATTTTAGGTTTTGTTATTCCTTAACTTTGAAGATTCTATAATTCACTTACATAGTTATTTATATTTAGATAAATATTTATGTATATATACATATACAAATATACAAATATTTCTTAGTGTTGGTTTTTGGGTAGTCCGTTAAGTAATTAACAGATTGTTAACTAACGAAGAACATCTTCTGATTGGTTGTTGCCAGTCAAATAACAAATTAACAGCCGGTTAGGTTCTTAACGGAACACTGAAAAACCCGCCCTTAGTTTTAATTTATCAAAATGATATTGGCCTGTAAAATTTCAAGTAATTTTCAAAATGCATGAGAGTTCAAAAATAAGATCTTGAACTGGTCCAAGAACCAATTGTGCTTTTTTAATTACCTGTCTCTATGACATATCTGTAAAAGGTAAATAAACGAACCATTCTGAAATATTAACTTTTAATTGCAATTTAGTTACTTATTACACAGTAGTTAGAGTTAGCTCCAAACAACTCCACTAGCAAATGGATCCACCTATTTCAAACGTGGCAGCTTTTACCCGTTCCAATTCCAAGATTACTTCTAAAAGCTACCAAGTGGGCATTTTATTTACCACGGCTATAAAGTTGTAGAAAAAACCTCAATTATACAGAAATTAAGTTGTTACATCCGACTGTATTGCGTGTACAGGTAAAGTGGGCCAGCATTAATGTTAATTACTTTCTGAGGAGCAAGTGAGCCTGCAAAATGTGGTGACGGGGTAGCTGGTGAACAACGGTGCATACGGCCACCTATTTTTACAAACCTCTACAATTAAAATGTTGCAACTCAAAATACCGATGCATATCAATTGTTAAGTTCAGCGTTATTTAAGATGAATTGAGAGTAAACCAGTGGCAAATGCAAGCAAATTGCAAGAAATAACAAAATTAAATTTCTTAACACTTGAAACAACAGTGAATGCAGCTAGACGCATTCTTCATATTTGTCAGTAAAGTAGTAATTTGATGGCCTTTAATTGGAAAGACAGTTTAACATTAGTGCTATGGACAATTTATTTGTTAAAACCTGGTAACAATAATTTTGCCAAGATTTATACCAAGTGCCTGTTTTTCAGTGGTAATTAACAGACTGTTAACAGACAAATAAAAAATTCTGATTAGATGAGTTGATAAAATATTAAGGAATCATTAGCTTCTTTACAAACCTTTAAAAAATGGACCCTTGGAAAATGGATGTTTCAAAAACATCATTAATCGTCGTAGAAATTGGCATCTCTATCGATCTCGAGCGGAGATAGGTGGTTGTCTCCATCAAGGTCCAGAGCACGAAGCTCTTGCATCCCTCGGTAATGAGTGGCTGGCGCGCCGCGCATCACCAGCAGAGCATGAGCCTCTTCGATACTGAGCAGACCATTGCCATCCTTGTCAGCTTCTGCAAATTGTGATCTCATCATATCAGTGTATTTTGCAACAGCAGTAATGGCAAACCAAGTTTAATTATCTACTTTACTGAAACCAGCAAAGGATACATTGTAGATACATTGTACATACTACATTGTACATTGTGGTAGGGATGATACATTAAAGAATGTTCTAAAAAGCAAGATGGGGCTTCCTAATAGAATTTGATAATTTTAAGTTTAAGATTGAGGCCTGTTGTGGGGGTTTTATCACCTCCGTCTTTGTTTTCTGGGGGTCCCTAGGAACATATGGACATTCACAGAACAACATATATGTATACATATTTTATTTTATTTATATTATATATCTATTATATATACATTTTTTTCTTTTGGAATGGATTTTCTATGGATTTCTATGGATTTTCTGGATTTAAACAGGGAACAGCTAATAAGGGAGACTATTTAAAACGGTTGGCCTGAGTTTTTTTTTATGTGTTGGTAGTGTTAACAGATTGAAGAAATGTGGGATCCACAGCTGCTACGTAAACTTGGATTTTTTTTTATAAAAAACACTGGAAAAACGCCTTAAACAGGCTCTTTTACAACTCCTGTAATTTTTAGACGAAATAATATTTCTGATTTTAAAAAATGTCAGTCTGTTGCCTAGTTTTTGTTAAGTCGCGATCGGATAAGTGGTTTAGTCGATTAGTTGTATCCAGTAAGCCTGGATATAGACCTGAGTAAGTACCCGATACCTACAACAGCCTTAAAAATTGCAACTCTTTAAAATTATTCTCACAGCACCTCCCAATCCCATAGTTATTTTTTTTTTTTTTATTTAATGTCTTTATTAGCTTGGTTCAGCTATTTACATTGTCAATATATAAGTCTCATACTCTATAATTATCATTACACATTTTAATAAATTTTGCTCTAAATTCTTTAACATTTTCAGCCCTTTTTATTAGTATTGGTAGTTGGTTATACTCTCGTATTCCATTATAGAAAATTGATCTTGCTGATTTTGTGGTTTTGATGCTGCTTAGATATAGAGAATTGGTAGTTACATTTCTAGTTTTGTGGGTATGGACATCTGTTATTTTTACTAGGTTATCTTTAAGGTAATCTGGGAGGAGGCTCTTTTCTATTTTGAATATAAAGATCATAGCATTCATCTTCAGCCATTCTTTCATGTTAAGCCACCCTATTGTTTGTAGCATATATTCTATTGATACATATCTGTCACATCTTAGAATGCATCGCATGCCTTTATTTTGTAGGATCTGTAACGCCTTTACATCCTGAACTAATGTTTGGTACAAAATTGTTGAACAGTATGTAAAATGTGGTAGTACAATTGTTTGGTAGATAATTAATCTGGTGTAACATGACAGGTAGCCTCCTATTCTTTGTAGGTATCCAATTTTCTTTCTTATTTTACTTTTAACATAGTCTACGTGTTCCTTAAAATCTAGCTTGTCATTTATAATTACTCCTAGGTATTTAAAGTTACTTACTAGTTCTATTTTTTCATCTTGTATTTCCAGGCAATTTTGATCATATTCAGCTCTAGTAGCTCTAATACATATAGCTTTTGTTTTGGCAACATTAAGTTTAAGCCTATTAATACCTAACCAGTGATTTACATAGCGCAACTCTTTGTTTATGGCTTCCATTATGTATTTGGTATCAGTACCTGATATAAACATCACTGTGTCATCGGCATACAGGTTCAAGGAACATTTTTCCACACATATATCAATATCATTAATGTACACAATAAAAAGGAAAGCTCCGAGTACACTTCCCTGTGGAAGCCCAATGTCGACATTTAGGGGCTCTGATATTTTGCTGTCGTATTTAGTTCGTTGCTTCCTCTCGCTTAAGTAATCCCTGAACCACTCTAGCACAACCCCTCCAATATTGTATAGGTGTTCTAATTTTTCCAGAAGTCTTTCTCGGTCTACAGTTTCGAAAGCCCGTTTGAAGTCCAGGAATACTGCTACGGTAGTTAAACCTTCATCCTTCTTCCGTGTCCAATTGTTTATTAACCATTGTACTGCTGTTTCACAACTATGTTTCTTTCGGAAACCTGATTGGTTTTTCAATATCAGATTATTAACTGAGAAATACTCTTCTACTTGTTCATGGACACAAAGTTCAAGGACTTTCTCTAGGACTGGCAGCATATTAATGGGCCTGAATTCACTTGCTAGTTTTGTTACAAATCATACAAATCAATCCTGTTCCAAGCCAGTCAAAATGATTCAGTTATCTATGAAACAATGACTATAATTTCAATAATAAGCACCATTCCATTACCCCGTGGTTACACTCTCAAAGTTCTGTTGCCACCGATGATAAAATTCCTACAACAACTTTATAAGACAAATCAGCCATGCATGTCAAAAATGTAAATAAATTCACTCACCACGGACGATCGTGTAACCAGAAGTCTCATCAGCCGGGAAGGTGTAGTTTCCGTTTGCTGTCTGCACGGTGACCACGTCACGTTTTCCCTTGGGATGCTCTCTCCAGCAGTTTCCCACACGACACCCATCGTCGCAATTACAGCAAAAGACGTTGCAGCGTCCATAAGCGCAGCACCATTCGTTAAGCGTGCAGTCTTGACATACAGCAATGTGACTGGCGATGTTAGGAGGCTTCTTACTGCAGCAGTTGCCGCTAGCTGTAGGCACAATATGTATGTTAATCCTCTTTAACCCAACCATTCTCTGACCTAAAGAGAATGAGAAGAGAATGAGAATGAGAAGAGAATAAAGAGTGTGCTTTTGAACAACACAAATCTCTGAGTAATTAGTTTATCCATAAGCTGTTTCAGGAGAGGCTCATTTTCTACGTCTGTCTTTTTCCAGGACACAGCAGTAGAGCAGTAATAACACTTCAAAGGAGTACATCTTTGTCAAACCTAATGCTTTGTTAAGTGGATATTTCCTTGGTAGCAGTTTATTCAATAGAAACTATTTTTTCGTTAGACCAATACCAGAGAAGTATCGGACAACACAGCCATCGATGACTCAACGCATGTGTCCTCTTATTGCTTTTTAGCTCAACGAATGGTGCCATTTGGTCTTGCTGCGTTCTGGCTGCGCCATGATTTTGTGTAGGGGCGTGGCAGCTTTAGCACACTCAAGGCGTTCTGATTGGACCCCCATCGTCTGTCCCTGTCCATGCCAAATAAAATATATGCTGACTCCATATCATTATAGCATTTTTCTTTGTTGATCGGCAAACTAAACAGGAAACACTATATTGATTTGCTTAGAATTTATGCATTAAAATTGCCTCATTAACCTTCACTTTTTCAGCCGTTTTTTTAGCGCCCTAATGCAAAAGGTATCACATTATCATTATCAATAGGCATTTAGGGCCTTAATGACGCTGCATGTACCATTTAAAAAATACCGCCACCATCTATATATGTGTCACAGTTGAATAAAACACACTCAATGGTATCACCATAGATACATATACCAATAAAACAAGGTATTGTAACCGTCAAATTAGCTCATCTACGAGAAACAAATCCCATCATCTAATATATCAATATAACGGTAAAAAAAGGAAGTGTTCTATGTATTATTATGGAAAATCTATACACAAGCGTAATAAAGTAGTTGCCTTTATATTGGGCTTAATATTTATGCCATAGTTTCTTTCAGTTGACATAGTATGTGACATTCAGTGCATGACTGTCAAACATGACAAAGCTAAGAATATACAGCCTGGCAATACTTGTCGCTAGTGTGCATTTGACAATGTGCATAGTCCAACCGCAAGTGGTATCGAGGATAATGATAGCTGCTTGTAAATCTTTTTCCCTGCAGTGCGTAATAATTGGTCGTCTGAACACTTCCGAAGAGTATGGAAATGATGGTAATGTTAAAATATCTTGTCTTTTACCATCTATTGCATTCTGATTGTTCCTAGTCAATATTAAGCATAACGACAACTATATGAATTTATGTAAAGTACTATTTTTACCCATTTTCTACGCATTTAAATGTGTTTAGGTTTAAAAGATTTGTGGATGCAAAAAGAAGTCACTAGCAAACTGGCCAGACATGTTTCAACTAAAACTGTCGACTTGGACCGCTTTGGACGAGTGTGTAACAATCAAATGCACTTGATTCTGCATCATAATAATCAAGTACGTGCTGCACTACAAAAGGTAATGAGATTGTAGCCAGCCACAATTCGCTTATTTCGGCAACCCTGCCTTTTAAAAGTGATCACAACGACAGAAAAACTTGTGAGAATATTACTCCTTTGAGGAGGGATGTATGACAATTTTTTTTTTATCGACCTTATTTCACCACCTAGTAGTTGATAATAAATAACTTGATAAACATTCACCCATCCACTGTGGTAACCCCAACATGATGTCAATTCGTGAACTGTGTATGACTTCCCAGCTTAAAAGAATACTATTCTTGCTCAAGTATTTATCTTTTAAAAGGACAGTGACAAAAAGGCCCAGTCAACCAGACTCTAAAAACCCTTTTTTTTTCTGACATTAACATTTTTATATCACTTTTTTGCGAGCACTGCGATAACTTTGAATTTTTCTTGTTAAGTAGCTCATAAAAACGGACAGAAACTTTGGGCACTCAAAATGGATACTCTTTAAAAATGATAGAAGTACTTTGGAAGAGGTATTCAAAGGTGTTGATTTACCTTTCAACAACCAATTCTTTGTCTTCGAACGCTACGGTGGCCATTTCCGACTGATAGAGGTGTATCGCGTACAAAAAGGATCTTATTTGTGGAAACAGAACTACGGCACTTGGAGCAGTCAGGGTGGTTTCCGAATTTCTCCTCATAGCTTTAACCAGCGGAGGAAAAATCTTCACGGTCATGTCTTAACAGCACTGGTCAGAAATGTAAGTTATTATTTTAAGTTACCAATGGCATAATAGTCAATTAATTGATTTCATATTGAAATTGAACAGTTTTAGTTACACTAGAGCCAGTTTTACAATTTCCAGCCCCAAAAGCAACCAGAGGTTCAGGTGAAAGTAGAAGTATCTGATTGGCAGTTGATTTTTTCATTGGACATTGCATAAATTGGCAATACAATTATTGAATTAAATGAATACAGTTAAATTAATATTCCTCATTTTATGGCACATTAGAACACTCCAGTATCTCCTCTGAAAATACAAGGAGAAAAAATAAAACTGGGCGGTTTCGTTGGCCACGTTTGGCGAATGCTAGAGAAGGCAATGAATTTCCGGTGAGTCTGAAACCATATATTTACTAAGTATGAAGTAAATTTTTTTTTTTCATTCCAAGCAATTTGAATGTCTTGCTCTTTTAGTACCAAATACATTGTGCAAGAAGACAGAAACCAAGGACAGCAAACACCAGAGGGGAACTGGACAGGGATGATCGGGAAAATTCTGGCAAAAGAAGCTGATGTAGTGGTGGATAGTTTCTCAATATTAACGCTCGCTTCATCTGGAGTTTCGTTCAGCTCACAGCTATACAGAACCAGGCATGTTCAAAGGCTGGTGCTGATTTAATTAATTACATAATTCTTTTAAGTGGCATATTCAAGAAATATTGCAGAAGAAAAAAGAATACCCAACTTACCAAATGTGAAAAAGACGATTGCATGGTGTGTATGATTTTCTCACGATTCGATTACTGCTATGCTCCCGTTATAATTTAGAAAGGAGAATGGCAATATCCGAATTTTAAATTATTCATATCTGCAGCCAGCTTTTTCAATTTTGGTAAAGTGCATATCCTTCTTTACTCCTACCAATTTTTATACTAGTCTTAAGACACTCCTTACCAACTACTTGCAAAAAATTATAATTATAGATGCCTCTTGCAACTATTATTCTGTTATTTTCCACTGCCTAGGTATCGAATGTACGTTCAGAATTTAAAACTCAACCAAAATATTGAGTGGGACAATTTCTTAGCGCCGTTTGAGTACCAGCTTTGGTTATCAGTCCTGCGAGTGATTTTGGTGCTTGGTGTGAGCCTTACAGTCAGTTATCGAGTTGCACGCTATACCGGCAGCGAGCATAATGAACCACCCTTTAAATATTCTTTTGGTACTTTACTTCTCAATGTTTTTGGAGCATTTTGTCTACAAGGTGAGTAGAAATCTATCCAGTTATAACCACATTGGTATTTGTTAGTTCTTGGTCAAATTGCAAAGGCTGAAATTATTTGCAAGGGTTTTTGTGTTTATGATAAAAAAAAGGTCTGAAGTGTTTGTTTTTTAAGCCTAATAGTATCCTTAAAACAATCCGAAAAACATTTCACGATAGTTAAACCATAGAAAATAAATGAGGATGGCTCTACAATTTTATATTTTTGCTTTTACTATCCATCTAAAAAACCATGTCTGATGAACCTAACATTTGTAGAACCCTATGAAATATAAAGTTTTCATAACCTGTTATAGGAATCGCATTGTCGCCTAAATCGATTGCCTGCCGAATAGTAGTTGCAACCAGTTATCTATCTGCCGTTGTCATTTTGAATGCATACTCAGCAGCGTTAATCTCCTCTCTTACGAACGATGGCTTTTTCTTTCCGTTCAAAGACATGGCTGATTTTGTTGAGGCCAAGACACATTGGCTTGTGCTAGAAATCAACTCTGCTATTTTTCAATATGTAAAGGTGAGTTTGCATTATACATTTGAACCCTTTGTTTGTCATAATTGCAATTCGGTCACAACGCCAGTTTCAGTTTTACTGTTTTGAAGACCATGTGGAACGATGTGTTTGGGGCGCCACAGAGCAGGTATACGAGGAGGGGTTTATAGAATTTGAGTCGTTCCAAGTCTTATCGAGACAACAGAGAGGTGTCAAAAGCCGCAAAAAAAGGGGGCTTTGAACTCAGCCAAATTTTTTTTTATAGCAGGGTTACTTTGAAGCAAATCTTTGCAAATAGTAACTAATGGGGCTTATGCTACATTTTTAGAAATTGTTTTTCATTGTTAGGCATTTGTTAGAAGATTTGTGAAATAGAACGCGTTTAAATTTCTAACAGTTGAATTGTTGATTTGATTTTTATAGTTATTTGTGAGCCGGTCACCTCCAGGAAGCATATACCACCGAGTGCTTGAAGAAAGGGTCGAACAAGACCCTAAAAACTACGTGTCTGACATGACCGCAGGACTGGAGCGAATTTGCAGCACGCAATCCGCGTTCTTCATTACGGATGCCGATGCTCCACGTGCCAAGAAAGCCGCTCCCTGCGATATTATACCGTCGCCGTACAAATCAATCGATCAGTCAATGAGCTTCGCGGCCCAACCATTTAGTCCGTACTTAAAACTAATTGATCACAAGTGAGTAAAAATGTTGATTTTCAAATATTTAAAAATTGACACCCAGTAAAAATTTTTTTTTTTTTATTATTACAGTTTGCGTCGCCTGCATGATGCTGGCATATTGGACAGAGCTATAGACGTAGCAGTACCAGAAAGACAGCGCGAGCAGTGGTTTAGTGTAAACTTCCAGGAAGTGTCTACTGCATACATTTTCTTGCTTCTAGGAATGATGCTGTCTGTTTTTGTGCTGATCATAGAGAAATTGTGTGCGCACATTTTAACGAGACATAGAAACTTGCCTTTTCTGAGGATTTTCATGGATTTTGGGGCTAACCATCGTGTTAGTAGGGTTGAAAAAGAGAAATCTCCGCTGAGGATGCGTATGGCTTCAAATTATAAGCGTCGGAATATGAATCTTAAGAAAAGACTTGCGTTAGTATTGCATGGAAAAAAATGCAAATGATTATGCGTAAATTTTTGGAATATCAGAAGTTTGTCTTTATGCTATGGGGAATATTTCATGTCTTTGTTTATATTCTTGTGATACAGAAGTGGACTATAATTTTTTGATGGGGTATTTCCTGAGAGAATGAAATCTGCAATGTTTGGACTTATTCTTATTAATCTTAGAAACCGAAAGTCTAGAAAAACCACAGTAGGACTGATGTTTTCTCAAAATTTCAAAACAAAATAATTTTTGTGGAAATTAATCAAATCTATAAAAAAGGTAGTCAAATCAACGATAGGTTAACTTCCAACTTTTAAAAATTGCCGGATTTGTCCGGCAATTGTCCATTATTAACATTTTCATTTTCAGCACAAATAAGGTAAATAAATAACACAAATATTTTAAATTAATTTAATTTGTTAATTGAATTGCGAAATGTATCAAGTATATCGCCATCTAGATATTCAATGTTTGAATAAAAACATTTAATTATTCGTATTACCCAGAGAGGGAAGGAAATATTGATGTATGCTCAAGGTCGACATCTAGTCAATTGTGCTCTACATTCAAATAAGCGGGTAAACGATACGTCACAAACATATCCGCCTGAGTTCTTGTTTCGTTCTAACGGTTTTAGTTTCTTGCGTTCATTATCTAGTGAGGATTGCGGTAACACAGTACAATTTTCAAAGAGAAAATGTGATTTGTCAGTGATTTTGTAGTGATAGGCTGTGAAATTAACCAGTTGCAAGTCGACCGAAGCACACAACTTTCAGGTTTGCTATATTTGCTTTACAATTATATTATCTCTCGAGTAATATTGCTTGCGGCTTGCCGTATGGAACCCGTTTTGGTTCCACTGGGTGTATCAAACCATCTAACCCTTAAGTCTGTAGTTGAAAATAATTATGCTAGACTTACCCAAATGAAACACACCAACTGCCAACAACAGGACAAATACTGAGAATCTGCACATTATTACAAGTAATACCAAAGTAATAATATTTTTTTTCTTAATCGACCAACTATGTTTGTAGACAAAACACTCTACTACCTTTACGAATAAAGATCACTACTGTACTGTGACTTCTGCAGCCCAATCAACGTTATATAGCACGTTGAGCCCAGTGCACGACAATTTATGTTCGTTATTGAAATGTATAACAAGTCATTTACGCATCTGTGATTTTATTTTCATTTACAACAATCTGCTCTAATCGCGGCGGTAAATTACAGAACGTAATTATTAGACATACTTATCACTATTACCTACTATTTGTACAAGTGTAACAATCATTTTATCACTTACTTATTTATATGTAAATGATAAATTAACGTTTGGTCTTGGAAAAATATATCATTATTTACTTATTTATGTCGTATGCGGCACAATCTCAAAGAGTGCGCAACCGAATGGGCTTCTCAAATAAATCAGGTCAAACACAGGATTGTCAATCACCTTGTCTGAAGGAGGAGGGTCTGCATTCGCTAACGTCACCCACACTTTGACAGCACGAACGCATGATGTAGCTCGTGAGGCAAAGCGGGCAATTTCTCAAAAACAACACAATCTTACTGCGTCAGAGCGGAGGGCGTTTTATAATGCCCTGTTTAAGAACTTGATTATTTTGCGTCTAATAATAAGATATTTATAATAAAGAGTTTTTTTTTTATATTACCAAGGTTACTTTCGATATGATTCTTGTCGTTGAGAACTTGAGCGTGTGCGCAATACCAAAAGCGAATTACGCTAATGGTGGTAATTTGCTTCGAAAATGCATAGATAATTGTAAACGTAGTTGCAAATGTCAAACAGGAGAGTTCAGTCAGGGGTAGAAGGCAGATTTTTGGGGGGAAAGGGATCCATTGAACTGTCTGTGGTTTTCTTACGGTAAAAATCTTTAAAAAAATTTAAAATGATCACATTTTATTACGATTGCCAGTGGATGAAAGTACCCACTATACTAGTTTATGCCTACCACAACTATGACATGCGAAAGCACCAGTTAAAGTATGGCAGGTAACACTCTATGAAATGTCTCAGTGAAATTTCCCAAACAATTGTTTAGGATTGACGATATCACGTTACTGGCATAAAGTGACTGATTGCCCATTGGTTCACGTTACTATTATGAAACCCTGGGACTACGAGCCCTTCATTACTTAAAAGATATATACACATAATTTAGCTGATGACAAAGCCATGCGACAATTTTGGTTCAAAGCTGGTCCCGGGTCACTGGGTCATAAAAAATGGGTCTAGGGTCAACCAAGTTCATCTTGGTTGCTAGTTGCCACTGTGAAGGACAGCGTGACATTGCATCTAATTTCAAACCCCAGTCATAACCGATTTCAATCATGTATTAGGTAATTGTATCAGGGATTTCAGGCTTGAGAGGAGTGGGGAGGCTACTATTACTTTAAAGATAGTATATGAGTATTTTTTTAAATTTGACTGGATTGTATTTATAAGAATTTCACAGTACACGTTTATTTGCTTACATCAAGTCATATTTCCTTGATTTTTTCCGGGCTTCAGCCACCAAGAACAATTGAATCAAGGTCATATTGTGAAGCTTTCTTAAATTAATCTCAAGAATGTTAGGCTTGTCCGTGAGCTTTGATTGTTTACTTCAACCTGTGCTTTAACCATAATATTGCGTGTATTTCATTTGAGACCCTTGAGAGAAAATGTCTGGAGCCCTAGCCACGGACCTTCTAAATTTGCAGATATGCATTTTTTAAATCAGATCCGGAACAGACGCGCTCAATTATTTCTCAAATCTTATTTTATTTGTCCAAAAAATAACACATATGAAAAGGGTGTCTGGTGCTATCGCTCATCAATTCAGAGCAATTATGACTGGGTTTCCGAGATATTCCATTACATTCCATGTGTCCATATATTTTCCAAGTGTTTCACTGCATATCCTAAAATTCACTTGTGCTCTACTTTGGCTCTATAAGAAATGACCCCGGTGATAAGTAACCGCCCTCAATCCCGCCTTTCATCTCGAGCGGCTTCCCAAAACTAAAACCTCTTCCTAGACAAACAAAACTACGTCACGCCCCACACTCTTAACCCGACGTGTCGAGACGTCACCGGCGTATCAACACAAACCTGGCGTTGCCCACAATGACGTCATAAAACGACGGATACCTAGTCGCCTATTCCTGGCGTCGGGCGTCGGTACGCCGGGCTATTTGCGTCGCAGGCGTCGAAACTACCGCCGCTACACGCCAGTCTTTGCTGGGAGAGCCGCTGTAGCGGACCAACCCACAGTCTCGTGGTTCGAAACCCGGCCTGCGTCCCGCGTGCGCCTGGTGTAACGTGGTAGGGTGGGTCGGCGGTTCGGCTCGTTCGAACGGGGGTGTGACGATTCGACTTTGTGACCGCTGTACCACGTGGTGTTTGACGTATGTGTGCAACATGTGCGCTTCATCAAGGCACTTGTGTCTGGTATGACGTCATTGCCACTAGCCAACAGGTAAGTTTTGGGTTGTTCATATTTTTGGAGGTTAGTCTGTTAAGTGAAAGTCGGAGGTCTGTTTGTGGTTTAGTGTGCGGCGAACTCCTTTATGGAATCTCTACACTTGAGTGTATTTCTGGATTGTCTTTAAGCGCTGATACGAGAAGACTTTGACAGAGTGGTTGCCTCGTAATGTTTGGTCCATTTGCAACCGAACATTGGTGCCTCACGCCCCTACGTTAAGAGACCGAAACTAATGGTCTCTACGGCAACAATGGTATAGGTATATAGAGATCAATAGCTCGTGCAGTAGTTTAAGAAAGTTGTGTAACTTTGCATTTTTTGGCTTATGTCCCAAAGGCCATTTATCTTTAAAGTTTCAGAGATGGAAAAAACAGATCAACAAATATGTTGACGCTATTATCTATGACCACAAATCTTAATTTATTTCACGATTTGCTAGATTATTCAAATAAATCAATCGCGAATACTTCGGTGTGTTTTGTTGGCGACGTGGCTGTGTTACGTCTTGCCGCGTTCTTCTGTCAGACGGCTTCCGTTTCTTATGTTCACCACATGTGTTTACATGCTCGTCAACGCTCGGGGTTAAATTTACCAATGTTTTGCTCGTTGCGAGCGATCGCCATCGTCAGGCAAACTGACAGCCGACTCTTTTCGCGTCTATGAGTGTCAGAGACATTCAAAGAAGATGCTGTGAAATCTGCGATCCGTGAAAACTTGATTTGCACTTTTAATAGCTCCAGACAAAAGTTTGTTTGCACTATTTTACTTTTAAAGTCAGTATAATTGACCGCTTCTCGTAAGACACGTGTTTGGGAAAATTAACCTGTTGTACAAAACTACTGACTTAATGTTAAACTTTCTGTTGAAGAATAACATTGTAAAGTTAGGTGCCACCCGATGACGCTTGAGGCCGTTTTTTTTTTAAGAAACCTCTACAGTATAATTATGACTCAAAATATCGATGGATGTTTAATAATCGTTGAGGTTAGCATTAGTAAAGATTAATTCAGCGTGAGCCAGTCTCAAATGAGAGTTATTTGCGAGAAATAACGAAATTAAATCTCTTCCGGCTACAAGCGCCATCGGGTGACCCGTAAAGTTACCACGTGTTACCGGCTCGTTTGCTCAGCAGAAAGTTTAATATTAACGCTGGGCCTCTAACTATGCTTATACACTCAACGGTAACACCATTTTTACAGGGTAGTCAGTACAATAAAATATGTTTAATAAATTGTTTTAACTAATCATACATCTCAATGTTAAGATTAAGAAACAGCATTGATTACTGATTAAGAAAAATAGGAAAAAGGTTGATATTTCTTTCAATATTAAGAACGACGAATCTTTAAATACGAATACGTGCACCTTTACAGTGTGGTCAACAAAGCAGTAACGACGCAATGGTTGGCTGGAGCGTGGCTGGCGGCGGCAAATACTACATTATTGTTATTTTGGTATACCACCATAAAGGTGGTGCACGCGCTCGGTCGGTTTGCTGATCGTTGTTGCAATCTCTACAGCCACATATCATTACTGCAGCCAAAACGCACCGGATTGACCTTTACTCTTACTGCCACAGGCGATGTGGTGGCTAGGGGGATGGGAGACCACCCACCTTTGATTTAATTAATTATAGTTGTACTGTTGTATTTAATTACCAACTCTTTTGACAAAGGGCTCTGTTATCATTAGGTATGAGGACTAGAGTAAATGCTAAATATTCTGATGAGCAATTACCTGGAAATACCTACGAGGTTACAGTAGGTGCCACCCAATGGTGCTTGGGGTCGTCTTTTTAAACTAACCCTACAACTGAATGTAATGTCACAAAATATTTATACAATGACAATAGTTGATGTTAGCGTTAATAAAAATTGCTTGAGAGTAAACCAATAAAAAAGCGAGTAATCTGCGAGAAATAAAGAAATTAATTTTCTATCACTCCAAATGACGGTGACTTCTCGAAGAATCCTCGATTTTTGTCGTTAAATTAGTTAGTCATTTGGGTGTCATTTTTTAGGAAGACAATTAAACATGGCAGTTGGTCGACGGTATTACTGGTCAAATGGCATTGGTGAATGAGTGGATGTTGATGAGAATGATGATGAACCTGATTAAGCCTTCAATGAAGGAGGATAAACCCGGTGTCGGGCTGAAGAATACTCTACCAAAATACCGGCTTAACGCTGCTTTCGAAGGACGGTGCAGCGCGAAAAACAGGATTCCTCCACAAATCCATGCTGTCGAGAGGCTGTTGCGAACTGGTCTAGAGTATCATGGACAACCATCCAATACCGTACCTGGTGCCAGTCTTACGATAATCGGCGTTTCCAATATATCAAACCGTTCGGTGGTCACCCATCCCAAATATGACCCAGCGCAGTGATGCTTAACTTCAGTGATCTCACGAGACGAACTGGCTCCAAATTGAAGGAATTAGCTTCGCCATTGTTTTGAAAGGAGCAGATGAAAATATTCATTGAGAGAAAAAGTGTTAGTTACTTTATTGCTATCTGCCAACAGACGTTTTGAATTGTTCTAAGAAAATGGTGAGAAGCCACAAACTGTGTGGATAAGAAACTCACCTCGCCCCCACGAAATCTACTCATTAAAACGTCGAACAGACTCATCTCTCAAGTGGAGCTCTATACTGTTTTACGTCTCTCTCGAAATTGTCTGCTAGCTTTTTATTTCACTATTTAGCAAAGCTTTTTGGTTCTGATTATCGTATAGTTTTTGAGTATCGACAGAAAGAGGCAAGTCGCTCGGGCGCACAGCACCGACAAAGTTGATACATAATTCCCTAATACCTTACTTCTGTGTTCTTACTATATTCTTAACAGCTAAGGTTAGAAAATTAGACATGAGTCTAAAAACCAGTATGATACTTTATCCTCATCCCCAAGCCCCGTCAAACAAAAATTCGTTAAACTCAGTACACCGATCAAATCATTTCAATTCAATCGATCATTTCTAATTTGGCAGACTTTGAGAGTAAATTGAATACGGTAACAATTTTGCGACACGTTATTATTAAAACAAGACAAACACGCTGTGATGGATATCCGTCATTTCGGTTTGAGAAATGTAACGATTTTTGCCTGCTGAAGGACCTGTCAGTTACAAATACACAAAGCTGCTGTTTTGCAGTTTCTCTCAAATTACACATTCTTGTGTGGGGGGGGGGGGGGGGGGGGGGGGGTTCAAGAAAAGGCAACCAATCGACTAATAAACCCTTCAGCATTCTGCATGGCGCTCAGCCCAAGGGCTACATCAAAATCACAACTGAATTTGTTTTCCTAAGGGGTAGAAAGTGGGTTTTTGTTTTGGATATGAAAATCATTTCCTTTTCCTTCCGAACGGACCCATGAGAGACGATACCATCTTACTACCATAACTATGTTAATAACCATCTTCGCGAAAAATAGCCGCCAAATGACTACTTTACGACAACAATGGAGGATGCTACTAGGTGGAAATCACCGTCGTATATATAGTGTTAAGAAATCGTATTTCGTTAGTTTCCTCAGATCACTCGTATGTGAGACTTGTTTACGCCCAATTAATCTTTATTCGAGTCTTAATTCTTTAATTTGAGATGTTTGTTGAAAAAACTGCCGCAAGTGCCATCGGGTATCATCAGCCGTTACCACGTATTGCCGGCTCATTTGCTCAGCAGAATGTTTAACCCTTTGTCTATACCAATAAACTTAATGATACCATATCAAAGCCCTCTATGAAAATTTTCCAACTTGTGCTTATGGCATCATTGCTTTTAGATAGTTCTGAAATTGTATTATCTCTCTCTGGATAAAAAGTTCATGGGCCAAAAAACACCAAACGCTATAAATGGCAGACATTTACAGTTCCTGAATTACATGCGTCTCGCATTTTCCCCATTGCTCCGGAAAGAATGCATCTCTGGAATGCGTTTCCGTTGTTACTAACCAGACAGTCAAAACAGAGACCAAACACTGCAGCAAGCAGCAAGTCACAACAACGGCCAAACAACTCAGTCTAGTATTTCATCAATCCAAACCATCCGAGCCACGATACACCCTAAAAAAGAGTCCCCGTCTCCGTTTAAAAATACCTGTTCCCACTCGGTCACTTCGGCGTCGGCGACTTCGGGGACAACACGACGCGCGCGCGCGTGCCCTCCCCGAGACAATAGAATGTTAATTGGAACGCCGACGCCGCCGCCGACGTCGAGGTAGTCGACTCTCGGCCGCGCGACGCTCGCGACGTCGACCCGAGGGCTATATTTGTTCCGTTGGCAGCCGACTTGCTTACGAGCTGTCCGACGCGGGGACACGATCGCGTTCATAAATCACTTTGGTGGAGCGTCGTGCGTTTGGGATGCGACCAGGGACCAAGAAAAAGGGACCAACAACTAGTGATCAGGAACTGTAGGGGACCAAAACCAGGGAGCCAGAACTAGGAATGAGATCTAGAGACCAAAAATGATGGATCAGGAACAATAATAGGCTACGGACAAGGGACTATAGGGATCCAAAACCAGGCCCCAATTACTAGGAATTAGGGACTTAAGGAGTCAGCTAGGGACTATAGGGAACTGAAACTTGGGACCACCGACTAAATACCAGGGATTTGATACTAGGGGAGGAACCTGTACGGTACCAAAACTAGGTAACTACACCAAAGACCAAGAACAAAGGAACCTGAAATTAGGCATACCAACGGCTAGAGTTCGAAGTCAGTGGGATCTACGTGGGCGTCTCTGAAGTAAGCGCCTCTGGTCGAGAGGTGTTAATGGTTGATTGGAGAGACGATAGAAATGTCTATCCATATAAATTCATTCAACGTCTGTCCATCTCTGAACAAAGGCAATATGTGCCTAAGGGTTGTTTTTAAATAAGAGAGAGGAGATATTCGTCGAATACCCAGACCAATACTACTGCAGTGTGATTCTAGACACTTTATATAAAGTTGTATTTTTATTATTTCAACGTTTGTGAACAGTAAATGATGGAAGCAAGTAGGTTTTGATAAATTCGGACAACCACGTGGGCATCTAGTAACGTTACCAGTCTAGGGGAATAGTCAATACTTCTCTTGTTCTTCAACAGAATGCGCGCATGTAGCCATGAAGTTAATCCACAGGTAGCTTTTAGTGTCATCTGCTAGATGGTGCTGGGGTATTCGAAGTCGACACATGCTGAAGGAGCAATGATCAATTTTGAGAATGAAACGAAAAGTGATTTTTAGTATTTTCTCTGGACCTGATGGTAGATGTATGAAAACTTGTTCATTACTTCTGATCCGTGCCCCGAGCTGTAACCCCAGGCTAAAAATTCTTTAAATCAATACCAGAGATGCTCAATCTCATGATGAAGTGCATAGTAGTTTGATTCCACAAGATTAAAGTACTCTAAATGTGTTTTTTTTCCTCCTATACTTAAAAAGTAAGTCGCTCTGACGCGTGACGATTTAGTTGTGGTACAAGAGACGAGGAAAAGAATGGGAAAACACAAAACTAGATGTGAAGAAAGAAGAATTCTAGCCCCAGAAAGCGATATTAACGGTAAAAGCAGTTTCTTGGGGAAACACACAAAAAAAAGTTATCTTTGAGCTGTGCAGCAAGCTGCGAAATAGAGAAAAATATCTGTTGCAAGTTGGCCTATTGTCCACAGTGTGGATATCCGCCTTCCACAGGACTCGACCCCCCCTCGGGAGAAGCAGGGGTGTGGGGGTCATTTCATCTAATAGAGGGCAGCGTTCTGTTGTGGTGATTCGCCGAAACGCCGTCAAGCGAAGAATGGCGCCACGTGTGCTCGAGAAATTGGCAATTTAATCGCGAGGAAATAGGAAACAACAAAGTAGGATCACTTCACTCTGTGTGCTCATTGTGTTTTATGACAGTTTTGAGATGGTCTTGATGAGAGAGTGTTGACTGATTAATTAGAAACATTTTTGAGTCGTTTTTTATTAAAAGTCACTTAGCTGCTAAACGCTGAAAATGAAAAAGATACGCCTAAATGAAGTCTAAAATTAAGTGGTGATACGCTACTAACAGCCTTTCAATATTTATAGTTTAAATTTGATATCGTGGACATCGTTGGACATGTAGAGATAGGGGTTCGAGGCCCCGACTGAGCACCGATTTTTGAGAGAGTTATTGGTGTTCCAGTAATCCTCTGTCCAATTGAAACAATATTTCAAAACAATTTTTTCTAAGTTGGTCTACAAAGGGGATATACATTTTCCAAAAGATGTATTTATTTTTAAATTATGGCGACGAAGCACAAAGATAAAACTAAATAATAAAAAGATAAGGTCAGAGATTCTTACAGCGGAGAAAAACAGATTATTAGAGCTTTTGAGATGCACTAGCCCCACATACTACATTTTTGTAAAAACTCATTCGGGGAATTCAAATTCCCGTAGAAAAAGAGTCCGAAATATTCAAGACCATTAGAAAAAGAAGAAAAAAATTGTTGGGTTGAATGGAAAATGGCTTTTGCCCTTTCTGAAAGCTTGTTATTTTCTCATGATAGAGTACTTCTGCCTAAAAAAGCTCTATTTTGAACATAGCAATCACCTGCGATGGCCCGCGGTCATTGGTGTTTTCTCTTCGAGGAAAACATAACATACAACCTTCGTCTCGCTGATGACACGATGGATAACATGAATGTGTACGATGCACAAAAATATGCACTTTATGCGAAGAATGGTTCGTTTCACCATCAATAGAAGCAATCGCGCGTATACATATGGAAATGTGCACTTATCATTATTTCCATGAGTTGGCAGAACTGATATGCATTTACTGCAGTTGCATGCACTAGATGAATGAGTTGAGATGAGATGAATGAGAATGAATGAATGATTTATGAGTTCTGTATCTGTGGAATGTGCGTGAAAGTTTGGTTGGTATTTAGTTTTTTTCTTAAACTCGTAAAACTTGTCTTTTTAGCAGAATTCTTGCAACATACCCTATTTAGTCGTATATGTGGAGAAAACCATGAATGTCTCTTAAGATATACGCAATACACATTGTTTACTCAGTTCAGCTAGCGAACGTACTTTACCGGAAGAGGCGCCACCGGCCGTTTTTGGGGTGATATGCGGGCGATATGCGACTGTCATTTTTAAAAGCATTACAAATCTTCTCCGCTGATATTCGCCATTTCCTTTTTGCTCTAAAGCTTTTGTTGTGCCAGAATGATTTGTTTTTGTAGTTATCATAAGAATTTTCCTATTTAATCTATATTTTAACAATCTTGGGAATTATTTTGCAGATATAATAAGTATTTTGAAATCGCACTACTAAAATAATAACTGACATTTCATTTATGAGTTGGTAGTTTTGCTGGGGATAGTCTTTGTGTTGAAATTTTCTCTTACGGGCCAGACTGAATTTAGGGACTACCGCATATGTGGGGTGTGAGAGAGGTCAATTGCTACATTTTTCATGATAAAAAATACCCGTTTAAGCAGACCTCTTGGAAAATAACCTAAAACAGTTAACTGTGAAATATTCTAATAAGTGCTTTTTGCGTTTTCGAAACAGCAGGTTTGAAACTTGCTCGATGACGGCATGTTCTCCACCGGGTTTGCACCAGCTTCGAAAGAAAGCGCTACCTGCAGAACACGTTATCACTAGCTGTCAGTGCAATTACTTGATCTCCTATTGCACTGTCGAAATGTTCAGAGCGAGCAACTCTGCCAGTTGAACACGTGAAAGTTGCACTGGGGCAGAATCACATGCCCAGTTCAACACGTGAAAGTTGCACTGGGGCAGAGTCACATGCCCAGTTGAACGCGTGAAAGTTGCACTGGGGCAGAGCACTGATCGGGCAGAGTCACATGCCTAGTTCAACACGTGAAAGTTGTACTGGGGCAGAGTCACATGCCCAGTCGAACACGTGAAAGTTGCACTGGGACAGAGTCACATGCCTAGTTGAACACGTGAAAGTTACACTGGGGCAGAGTCACATGCCCAGTCGAACACGTGAAAGTTGCACTGGGGCAGAGTCACATGTCCAGTCGAACAAGTGAAAGTTGTACTGGGGCAGAGTCACATGCCCAGTCGAACAAGTGAAAGTTGTACTGGGGCAGAGTCACATGCCCAGTCGAACACGTGAAAGTTGCACTGGGGCTGAGTCACATGCCTAGTTGAACAAGTGAAAGTTGCACTGGGACAGAGTCACATGCCTAGTTGAACACGTGAAAGTTGTACTGGGGCAGAGTCACATGCCTAGTCGAACACGTGAAAGTTGCACTGGGGCAGAGTCACATGCCTAGTTGAACATGCATATCGCCCCCCGGTGCAGAGTGTGGGCGTACGCCATTAGAAATATGCATATTGATAGATACCAAGTCTAAACTTGATACCTTGGTACCTTTCCATCGTAATATGAATTAGCAGCCAAGCTTGACCGCTCTGGGGAGTTATATTTTTTTCGCGACCCATTGTTCTCCACGTTCACGTCCCAAGCCCCGTTTTATTTGGACAGTATGGATTTTCAGTGCCCGAAGCTAAAATAAAAATTAAATTTTAATTGTCGTTAACGGGAATAAATGAACAGCACTGACTGACGAAAGCTCAGACAGCTCAGTCAATGATTTCATAGAAAAAAAAATGTATTTGTACATACATATTTATTATTGTGAATTAATTATACCAAAAGTCAGACCTTTACCCCTTGTGGTTTCCATAATCGAATACACAATATTCTATTACGCACCGCTCTATTGAAACGGCTTTACCGGATTTATTATTGGCTCGAAAAGAATTAAAACTGCGGTAAGTGCTTCCTCAAAATCGCCCGCTTTAAAACCAAAAATTAAACGAGATTCCTCCTGAGTTGAAATATACATCTGCAAAGCTGCGCGAGAATAAGATATTCATTTTCAGACACCATCGTCAAGCATGAGTAAAATGTCGCAACCAAACTTGCAAACATAATGCAAATTCGGAATCTGCGATGATGTGATTGAGAAGGTTTCCACTGTTATCTTTTACTTACCATCAAAATCGGTAGTTGAAATTTAACTACGTTAGTATCTTGCGCTTTGTGACCTTTAAATGAATCCAGTTCTTGTTCGCACCAGCTGCAATCTGATGCTTTGCGCTCCCACACAATTTTGGCGTGAAAATTAAGTAGATTTCTACTCTACTCTAAACTTTGTTGAAGCTGTAACGTATTATTATATCCAGTTATTAATCACCTGTTGTTCAAAAACCCACTTGAGCAACTGGGTCAATCGTTATCGTTCTTAGCCGCAAGGTACAGGTACTGGGTTATAGGTACTGGGTACTGGATAGGTATACGCAAAGTACACATTACAAGAAAAAAAAATCGAAATTAGAGATGAGACTGATGAAGATAAGCGAATAATACAATTTTTGAGATATTTGATCCAACGGGGAATATCCAAGAGAATATACGACTGCTCGGAAGTGGATAGATCGATTTTCAAGAAAGAAAATGTAAAATTTGGCGGAGAGAAAAATGAAGTGATATCCTCTCTCAAATATCTGAAGAAAAAAAACACTAAGTGCAGAATAATTTGTTGTTATTTCTGTTGATCGATTGAGGTGGATAATTGAGTAACTGTCAATCAATGTCGTAGTTAATACATTGGTAATAAATCGTGAAGCGACAAAGAAAATTCTTTAAAATTCTGATATTTTCTTGTGCACCTGTATACTGATTGCTGCAACCTAAACGCACAGACTTTATTGGCAGTGTTTTGCTAACACAGATAAGGCTCCAACTGCATTGACCTTTCGAAGAAAGTCAATTACACCCTTAGTCTAGCAAGTATCCCAAAGATGCAAACCAATCCCTACAATTTCAAGCAGTTTCAGTTACATCAAATCTTTATCTTCAAACACACAACTGACACTACGCGTGACGAACAAGTCTCAGAAAAAAAATCAAAGTCAGAAAAAAAACATTTCCTTACATCAACGACATATACAACCAATTATCGACAAAACTGTAAAAAAAAAAAAAATCAGAAAAAGTAATTTTAACTTAAAACGAATCGTCTTGGACTAAGCCTACAAAGAATGTCGTTTTCGCAAAGTCATCGGAACGTCTTCAACTCTAGCAATCCTTCAAGAAAGGGACACAAGAGATGGTGGGTCTTTGGAAAGTTACGTGGCGGTGGGGGAAGGGGGGGGGGGTCAGGGGGCAGCGCTAGGTTTTGAGCGCAGTCTGGTGGAAAAGCAGCTTCTTCCACTAGGCGAGCTGTAACCGAGCGCGAAAACGTATAGGGCTACTGTGAGATAGGTCCCAGGGCACTTAACCTAATGAACGAGCAACGTGAAAGCGGGAAAAAAATCTTTTCGAAACGCCAAAGACAAAAAGCCGGCGACAGCAAGGAGCTAATAATCGAATTGTCATTTTTCTTAGAGCTTCATGATTGGCGGATGGCGTTCAATTAAGGTATTATCTCGAGAGGCAACGGTGTGGAAATGTGACGCTGACTGGCCGAATCGGATTGTTAGGTCAGAGCGCTTTAGTGACTAGAGAGTGGCCAGTATGATTAGGAGACCACGGTTCGACTGTTTCTGTAAGGCTTTTGAGACCACATACACAACAATAGGGAGGAGTTCCGTATGGATTTTCTTGAAATCTTGATCAACAGCCTGTTCCCAAGTTTTATCACAGTCTAAGCTGTAGAGCAAGTCAAGGGCATATCGTGTTGCGCTAAGAAAAGGTTGTAGCGACAACAGAAGGTTCCTCCGGTGGCGCTGGCGGCCATCTTCAATAACACACATTGAAAATGTAATACACTTAAATAAAATTGAAGCGACACACGTAAATCAATCGATGGGGCTGAGAATCACGATGAAATAAGCGTAAGTCTCAAATATGATTAATCTGCGAGAAAAAAAAGAACGAAAATTTGATTACCCTGAAATTAACGGAGGTCTCACCAAGAATTAGTAACGATCAGGCTCTTTTCGGACAGACTGTTCTGTTCCTAGCTCTTCAAACCCAATGCTTGTACACGAATAGGCAATGTCTTGCAGTGCGTGTAGTTGACTACTCCCATCCCCTAAGGCCTCGGCGGCTCCTTCGCGTGTCCGCGTGAGTGCCCTCTACCTCGTCGTGTCCAATGTGACACTAGCAGATTACGGGGAAGCAATGACCACGCTTCGCCGGTTGCCCAGACCGCATATGGCGCTCTCTGTGGCAGTCGCCTTACCGTCGTGCTGGCGGTTACACTTTCTTTGTAAGATCGGTTGGCAGACTTTCACTGTCGTAAGGGGTTCGTTCCATTACGAAGGATAGCGGCTTTTGGTAAAGACAGAGTTATAACGGTAACGCTAAGCGTTCTGCTGAGTAAACGAGCCGGCAAGACGTGGTGATGGTAGATGCCACCCGATGGCGCTTGCTTCCGTTCTTTTTAACAACCTCTGCAATTAAATTGTTATCACCCACAAAATTGGTAAAAGTAAATAAATTGTTATTTCAATCAAAAGTATCACTAGGGATTTGAGCGTGTGAGCATTATCTAGTCTTCAGTACAAGAAATCAGCAAGATAAAACGAAACAAAATTTGTATCTCTAAAAATGGCGAGGACTCCATCTGTGTAACGCGGTTCACCTGTCGTTATTTTATATTTAAACGCAATGGAGCGGGATCCAGAGAATGCTAATCTTAATAATGGAGGTAGCCACAATCGTGTCCCGCTTGTGGTCTTGAGTATTTCACTTTGGTCCTTGAAGTTTATTTGATCTTTCGCACCCTCTATTGCTTCTCAGCTTTGCAAACGAGTTATTATTTTCTTAGAAAGGGCGTTGAGACTTTGCTATCTTGGCCGCAATAATGTCTCTGTGCTTCGTGAAAGAGAATCAGTGGCGAACCTTTGAGTACGAAGACACGATTCCACCACGAAATGTCTTTGAAAGTCCGCTGGCTAATGTGAAATATCGCGCACCGTCCTCGATTTCGATTTTTTCTCGTCTGCCGCGGCCCATACATGAAGCTAATCGCTACAAAATATCGAGATACAAATGAAAGAAGACGCTAAAAGCGAACAACACAAAAAATATTTCAACAAACAAATACAAAATTGCATAATTTCCTTCATCGCGGTCCACACTCGCGCTCTATACTCTGTTGCTTGGCGGCGAACAAAGTTAGATTGATGACACCCACACCAGTCAGCCGCTGGCGGTTGTCAGCAGGCTACAGACTTATCGGGGAAAGCATTAACATTGTTATCGCTAAATACGAGGCAACAAAACCGCGTCAAAACACTTGATTGATGAGCCAGGCGGTAGGAGCGCTGCTGGCCTAACGCAGGTTCGCCAATTGATCACCAGGCTGCGTTAGCAAGCCACTAAGCCAGCACGCGCTCTTCATGCGATATGAATTAGATGACTGGAGCGCGATCGCTCGGGTGAAGCGGGGAAGTCAGTGGTTAAGCCAGAAGAGGATCAATGTAGTGCGTTGTTTTGAGGTTGGTTTCTTGTTCAATCAGGAAAATGAAAATGGTTGTGGCACGTTCTGAACGAGACTTTCAATAGAAAAAAAAGCAGCTATATTAAGTAATCTGGTGAAAGACGGATTTGTAGGTACTTCGATTTCATTATTAGCAACAATCTTTCGGTTATGATTTAGAGAAGTCGTTCCGTACAGAGATGTGGGAGATGGCAGGACATTTTGTATATAAGGGTATGCATATTGTCAGTTTTTAGCCAGTTTTTAGTCATTTTTAGCACTGCTATTGTTGTTTTTACTGTACATGTCAAGCTTATACTTAAAACACACATTTTGTGGTAAAACATGTTTATTTTGGGAGACGTAAATGTCTCAAGTCAAAATTTGATCCATTTAGTCTGGAATAGCTGGGACCGAAGATTATATTGGAATCTTTCAAAGGTCACTAGTCAAAGGCTAGATAATTTCTCTAGGGTTTTCCCCGGTGATGTTATACTTTAAAGTTTCAAAACGTTTTCGTCTTTCGTTTCCGAATAGGTTTGACCGTCGCTAGCGCGTAGTAGCATGTCAACAAATCTTCCTGATCAAACAACTTGACGGTTACCATCCAGTTACCTGGCGGAAGATTCACACTTTCTTGAGCTTTTTTCAAGTCGACGTAAGCTTGGTCCATTTCATAACGTCCCTGCAATTGTCAGAGATAAATTTAAACATCTTGTTTTTAATAGTGACGGTTCCTCACCTGGGTTTAATGACAGGGTTTAGTGACTTGAACAAAATGTCTACAGCCAACTCGATATCTTTAAACATAACAAAATAAAACAACATTTGGGTAATTCCGCTCAGGATAACAAAGGGGTTGAATGCACAAACCATAGTTTAAGTTTAAGGTTGGAGCTTAAATATGGTCAGCCAATCACAGATGGTGCTCTTGCAAGAGTTGTTAAGATTGTAATAAAAACATTAACCCTAATTTATTGGGTGAAAGCTTAAACTGTGCTTTGTGGATCGGGCCCTAGGTGTATCAGAAATGTGTGTGTCATAAAAAAAGATTGAATCCCTAACCGAATTAAGTTGTGCTTGTGCATGGAAAATGCCATACGTGTATAATGAAACTTATGGCTCTATTCCTCGTTGGTATTTCTGTGTAACCTTGATTATGAAGCGGGAAAAGTGAAAACAATAAGGAAAAAAATATTTTTTAGATTTCAATTTGAATGGACAAGCTTTGAGTTCCGCAAAAAATATTGACGTTGAAATGTTAAAGAATGAGAAAATCACTTTTAAGAAAATACATTTAAACATTACGAAAGATAATGGTAGAAAGTTACTCACAGCAGGTAAAGGACAAGATTCTGGGAACCCTTTCATGTTATCGACAAAGGTCGTCCAGACCTGCTCTGCCTTCCGTATTTCTTTACACATGTTCGTGCAGTTTAAAGTTACAAATTTTTGACACGAGTTTGCATCTTCGCTGATGCAGCGATGCACGTCTACTAGCATCTGAAATTAGCAAATATAGTTATAGATTCACTCTTCTTTGAAAATCCATGCATTTATGGACATTTTTAACGCCACACTTTGTAAATAGTGTTCTGCTTAAAAATGAACTATGGTATTATTAATTCTCATAATTAAGACTATAAATATGTAAAATGCATTGCAACACAAATGTTTACTTACATACACGTTGTCAATTTGTCTTCTGATGATAGCAAAGCCATTAATCATTATATTACCGGACTCTGGTTTCATTGAGTAGGTTAACTTCTCAAAACCTATTGGCAGCCCTGAGTACTGGGGCCCTGGGCACCTGTTGATTATTTTTACAAGCATCTGGAGGTTTTGACCCTGTAAGAAATATCTTAAATTGTAAATACTGTAGTACTTATTATTAAGATTCCAGATACGGTAGGAGAGCTCCCGTTTTGCGGTGTTTAACGATGAACTGGTCACATTTCGTCGGTACAACTGAGTGGGCCATGAGGTGAAAAATATTTCTTCTGACCTAGTCAACAAGTATGCAGAGAAAATCTGGTGCTTGCACGTAGCCTATATTCATAAAGAATCTACTCCAACTCTACCTGGATTACTAAAAAATCATTTCTACACTGAGGTTGACAAGGAAGCTACGTTTAACAAAATTAAATCACTCCAACCTTTCTCCCGGACCTAACTGGTCGTAGGCATGATGTTCAGTGTTCACCCATCAAATACCTGACCTAGCGCAGTGTTAATTACCCTCGGGTAGAACAGATGCAAACAATACTGATCGGCGTTCCTTAGGAGATGGCCGCCAATATTTTGTCCTGCTCGGCCATCTTGTGTGGTCCTCTATAAGAAATGCTTACGTGGCAAACCCCTGCTAGGAGACCGAATGCTGCGACGAATGTGGCAAGTGCCTGCAGATGTCCCATCGTAACCAGAGACTTCGCCAATTTGTGACGATGATGCAGTACAGTGAGATGCCGTCTTTGGAGACTTCACGACCCGTTCTGATGGATGGGTTCGTAGGTGTTTCTGAATGAGTACTCTAGGAAGGTTGTGATAAGGTTATTTTATGGTGGCATGTTTATTGTTATTAATAGTAATAAAAGATGAGTGCTGACACGAGAAGGATTTTTATTTGATTTGATTAATCAGTATGGTGATATAGGTGAACAATATTGACAATACCTCGGGAAGAGCCGTTTCCTGTTGATGCTTTTAACACTGCATAGGATGTGTTGCGATATTTTGTTTACTAGCTTAGCTGGGTATTTTGTGGTAGCGCTTTGTTTGGGTTTAATTTTTCCATGAAATGGCTTTGAGGGAATATTTTTTGATCCGTATTTGTTGAACATGCAAATGCAGTTTCCAAGAATTCGCTTCTCCGTGAATAATTTATTAATAACCAATGGTTTCTTTCTGCCAGAGTAAATTATTTATTCGATAGTTTGTTTAGTTTCATAATTTCCATTTTTTTTCATGTTTCATGTTTTCAAAATCAGGTGTGATTTCAACTCCTTTTTTCTACTAGAGCAGTACTGAGCATGAGTAAATATTTTCACTTACACATCGACCGCCCAAATGGTAAATTTTGAAACAAGCATATTAGAAGTCACTGATCGACTTACATTTTTTTGTATACCTCTTACACACTTACAGTTCACTTATTTGTCTAGTTTGTTTTTGAGCGTTTATCTTTTTCCTCTAATCAAAATCAGCATCAGAAATGCGTAAAACATAAAACGGTTCAAAATCACGAACAATCTTAGAAAAATGTAGACAGCCACTTCAATGCAAAGTCGAGCTGTTTCGGTTTTTTAAGAAATGTTATACCAACATTCGATTAACATATTTGGGAAGTTAGGTTAAGCTATGCCAAGTATTTGGTATTCATTAAGATTTAAAATTTTGCAGAAAATCGAAAATAAGATTATGAAAAACTATTTGTCAGATTGTTTTTAAACTAAGATGATCCAAGTTGAGAAATCTCGAAGGCGTCTTGCGAGTTTCATCCAAATCGGTCCAGGAGTTAGGCCAATTCAGTGCTAACAAACTCACATACAAATATCTGTAATTGTTTCCAGACAGCCAAATTGAGTCTTTGCTTCACTCGCTACGCTCATCCAACACATATCTTGAAATGTTAATATATTTACTTTACACTACGGACATTTGTGCAGGACGGTTGGATTATAAGGGCGCTTTTCATGGTCTATCTGTGACCATGAAGGAAACCAGTAGGAACATTCAAATGCTTAAATCAAAGACAGAAGATTTTAAGAGAATTTTGGTTACACAATTGACGAGTAGGTATTTTAAGAACAGAAACAAGTGGTTGTAAGCATATTACTTATTTAAAAAAATTGGCATATTTCTATGCTCTAGAGTGTATATTTTATGGATCGTTTTTATACCTTCCATTTACACCCTTATCTATTTCGTTAAACTTATTGTTATCCTTTTTGGTCAAAAACCTTTGATCAAAACAATAAAATCAAAAAATCAAAAATTGAAATCAAAACCTTAGAGGCATAATGAATGGAAATCGCCTAAAATCGCCTAAGTACATTTCTTTGTGATATAGCTCGTTAACAGTAATTTTTTGTCGTCATCGGGGTTAAACACCCCATGGACAAATGACTGGCATGATTTGTAAGAAGGCTTCATTATATTTGATAAACCAATTTAATTATAATTATAAAAAATATTTATTTTCACTCGCTAGTGGTCAAATTTATTGCTTGTCAATAGTTTGAACCAGTTTGAAACACGTGAACTCGTCAATGAGCCTATTTGAGGGTGGAAAAATGTGAATTTTTAACAACTAGCGTGGGTGCTTTAAGGTATTTTTGCAGAAAGAGCCTTGAGAGCAAAAAAAAATTAATCTTTTGACTTTTGTTTCCGACTTAGTTTTATATTCGCAAAACCCCAATGACAAAATAAAATTTCTTCTTCGTCATAGAAGGTGACCTTGGACATCCAGTTACCTAGTGGAAGTTTCAGATTTTTGTGACCGCTTTGAAAGTCAATGTAGGCGTTCCGCATTTCATAGCGGCCCTGCGAACAGAAAATAACAAAAAACCATAACTAAAAGACTCCAACTTCAATAAAACAAAGATTCAAAGCAACTAACTGAAAATATGCAACACAAGATTAAAAAAAAAAATATTTTATTATGACGAACATTTTGAAGAAAATGTATCAATTTAATACTCACTTTGGGGACGGGACATTTTTTTGGAAACCCTTTGATGTTTTCAAATAGCGTCGTAAAAACTCGATCCTTGTCTCCCATTGTTTCGCACATAGTCGTGCAATTGATAGCAAATAACTTCAGACATGATGATACGTCGTCAGTAAGACATCGTCTTATTTCGATCTCCAGCTAAAATACCAAAATATTTCTCGATATAATGCTGAATGGGTTTGGGTACTGAGCATTTTGAAACCTTAATACCAGGCTTCTTTCCTGCCAACTAAGCTACATACAATACATGCAACATCTCTGGGCCTATGCAGAGATGCAAAAGCATGCTCTGATAACAAGTAAAATAATAATGATTTTTACATTTCTTCTTTTTTAACTACATTTCTTTATACAATATTGCAAAAAAACATTGTGATTAATAAGTAACTGGTTGGCTATCCCCGTCTTTGTTTCCGAGCACACACACTGCAATGCAGATCACACAGCGGTACGGAAACATGTCTTACTTTATTTACCTAGACATTATCAGCTCTTGTCTTGCTTTAAGCCTATTTTGGAAGTAAGAAGTATGCCTCCTTGTTTATAGAAGCGAGAAAATAGTTTTAAACGTGTAGAATAGAGTCATCATCGCAACATCTACTGACTCTGGATTCACAGTTATTCACAGTTATACGAAAAACAAATGTAAAAACCAACAATGCAGACGTACAATTGATTTGTTGCTGATCTCCTTCTTCACGACAATAGTTCCACTCAAGGAAATTCCTCCTGTCTCTGAGTTCCTCGTGTGGGTTAGTTTTTCAACAGTAACTGGCAGTCTCTGATATCGGCGTCCAGAGCACTTATCAGCTTGTTTTATGGTCATCACAATTTTTTGACCCTAGAAAAAAAATCATCTTTCCATAGTGAATTTGAACACTTATGTCCAAGCAGTATTTTGAGTAATCATAACAATTGTCTCAATTTTTGCAATCACTCCACACCATATTATTATTTTTTTTATTATGCTTTTGTGGTCACAAACATGAACTTCAAATGCTGCTAGCTCGATACTGTTAAAAAAACGAATAAGTTTTGTTCTCATTCAACCCACGGCAATTTGATAGACGTATGCAATATTGTATGATGTTAATAGTTAATCTGAAAAAGGCCTCTGAAACTGAAATAACAAAATACCGTTATCCGGTCTAGTTCTTATTCCAAGATCAAACAGTCCGTACCAAAATAACTTGCGGACCATTTTGATATTTTTCCTATGTTAAGTCTCTGGAAAGTTAGGATCACCAGAGGTCAGGCTTTAAATTTAGACTTCCACCATCGTCTGAGTTACGACCCAAGACTCACGACTGTCTTACCTGGCAAAAAACAGCTAGAAGTGCGACCGTTACCACGAACCACATGGTAAGAGTGCATTGAAGTCCCATCTTGACCAGCAAGTGTCAGACCTTGCTGCTCTGCAAGAAAGGGAAGCAGTCTCTTAAACGTTGGCAGCTACACTGGACACTCTTGCTAAAAATCGGTAGTTTTTTAATAAAATCGCGTGCATTTGATTTATTGATTGTTTTTAAAGATCCGAGTGACAGATCAATTTTATCTGCGATAATATTTTATGAACAATTACTCGGAAAAACATTACATCCGCCAGATTTGTTTATTTTTATTGACTTTTTTAGACATATTCATTTAGACTAATCTACGTGGGATTTATTTATCATTATTGACACACACTTTAATGAAAGCAATGCCTGATAATTACGTTCCTAGAGTCATAAATACCTGGAAAATTTTTGAACTTTTCCCAGTTGTTCAGTTCCTTAGTTAATTTTTCAACTAGTCACATTTTCGTCCAGTTCTCACCCATCCTTAATGCGTAGGTAAATTTTTTAATATCATTTATATATATTGTTGGTATGTGGGACTTCCGGAATGGGAAACGATTGCCCAAATTACCTAAGTCACCTAAGTAAGCTCTTCGACATCTATTCTAGTTCATATACGATTTATTTGTTTTTATATTTGTGAGAGTGGCAAAAGAAGGTTTGGTTTAAAACTTTGACTAAAGATAACTTATCCTAATCTATGTACCAATAATATCGTATTGAAGAGGTATGTGAAGTTACTAATGGTCTACCGCAAAACCTGGTCGAAGGAAGAAGTCTACCATAGCAAGTGCAAAAATGTGACGTTTCGGAAAGAATGCAAATATGTTTTGGTGCGAAAGATTTTAATTGTTTTCTCTTGTGCGAAATAAATTTTATTGATAACCTTTGCAGCTTCCAAAACGGCTCATAAAACCCGTATAGGCAGGCGATGAAACGGGTTTAAAAAGAAACACACTATTTTTTGGATAAACGTTGCAAGGATTTTATTTGTCTACAAAATAAATGCAAGAAAAAACAAAATGGTTGTATTGGGCATTGCCCAAAACACAATAATTGCTTAGCAGGTCCAGTTTTTCTCTTTTTTATAACTCCCAGTGAAAGTGGCAGTCAAAAAATGGTAAAGCGACTTCCAATCACTTGCAAAGAAATGAAGACGTGCATTTTTTCTTTTATCCAATGCCGTAGGTACACACAGCCTTTCGGATTTGAATGATATTTGCAGGATATTTTAAGCCTAGATCTGGTTTATTTTTGAAAACTATTTTTGTACTACAATGGTTTTGTTTTAAATCAAGACTCAGATGATAAACCAGGAGATCATAATATTAATAAGATGAATAATAATATAATTAACTCTTTAATAGTGCTTAAAAGAAGAGACAAAAAAATACATTTTCTTAAATTAAATGTTGTGTTATTTATATGCGTTAACCATTGAATGAAATCAGACCCTGAAGGCACGTTTTTCCGACAAGGAAAATTTAACCATCACATGTTCGAATGGAAGTCTTACTTGAATTTTTCGGAAGTCAGCGTATAGGCGTTGCTCATTACATAGCGACCCTGTGGACATATAATAAAGAGACTCGATAACTGAAAGATTCCAACTGCGATACCTGTCCAGTAGAGTCACCCCTTGGAATTTAAATTCCATTAAAGTTTAAATCATTTGGACTATTATTGAAAAACAAACAAAAATGTTGTGTTTCCGAAATACTGTCTCAAATGCAACAACTGCTATTTAAACTGGGTTCAGATTGCTAAGGAAAGCACAGATAATTGGTTCCGACTTTTCATCTTTGACAAAGCTAAAGGTATGTACAAGTTACGAAACGTCGGGTAAATTGAGCTGTTCTTTACTTAGCCTTTATAGCCAAGTTTAAATAGTTTTTGTCAAAACTAAAGCTAGATAAAGTAGACGTGAGTCTAAAAACCATAAAAGTCTCAAATATCATTCAATGTTTGATTTTAATTTAGTGGAACTCATCCATTGAAACTGAACGAAACTACTGTAGACGAAAAAAATGCCGCATAGATTCGGTTTATGGTGTGATTTTTTCTCCTGGAAAGTTGATTACCACAGGAAATGAAACATTGAGCTTGAGCTTGAGCTTGAGCTTGAGCTGTGCAAAATTATTTTTAAATGATTAAGAAGTCAGCATACAATGGGAATTTGAATGAAACTGTATAAACCTGATACTAACTCTGCGGATGGGACATCTTCTTGGAAATCCCCAGATGTTTTCGAAGATCGGCGTCCAAACTTGATTCTTTTGTGCCATTATGTCGCACGTATTCGTGCTCTCCTGAGAACTTATCGGCCAACACGAGTCGTAATTGGCTCTAAAACATAATTTTAATTTCGTATACACCTGAAATGGAAAATAATATCTCGTTAATGCTTAACAGACTTTGATACTAATCATTTTGAAATGATGACCAAGCTGGGAGAATTTTTTTGAGAAATCTTGTTTAGAGAGCGATTCTGTTTTTTTTTCTCCGGCTAGAAGAGACGAAATTAGACAAGATATCAGGTTTTTGAATTTATCTAGAAACACATTTCAGAATTGCTCTACTAGGGTTGGCTCCACAAGGCGGCTTTTAAACATGCCCTAAAAATCTGAGATCAATAGATGTGATTAGCTGATTATCTTGATTCTTCGAGGTTGAACGTAAGCTCTGGTTTGTGGTTTGTGGTTCCGGCCCTTGATGTTCAACTTGGCAGCTATCTTGATATGCAATGACTCTGTGCCAATACATTTTAGCAAGCATGCTCTGTCTGTTGTTGTTTGTACGCAATGGTTTTTAATCTCTTCCGTTTTAATCTATACAACTTATAAATTAAATTTAAAAAAGTTATGCTGCTTTAAGCATGTTTTGTTTACACAGAATGAGTTGACCATGTTACATTCTTATACTATACATTTAAGCCCTTAGAGTTGCTGTAATAGTACAGGGCCGGATTCACAAGGCAAAGTTTGAACTGAAACATATACGTTTGAGGCCAAAGTTTTTTTTCGTTGAATAACAACCTCTGCCAATGTGAAAACATAGTCTTCAATCGAAATAGTCTTAATAACGATACCACGATTGTAAACCAACATATTGACGTACGATAATTTCCGTGAGGTCTCTCTTTACGTTAATGATTCCACTCATGGCAAGGTTCCCTGTCCGATAGCTCCGCACGAAGACAGGATTGTCAATAGTAACTTGCAGCCTCTGGTTTCGGACCTCAGGGCACACACTTCCACATGAGTTAAGGTCATCACATTTTGACCCTAGAATAAATCAAGAGTTCAAAATTAACAAAAACAATTATATCTCATCGATATTGTTACATTCTTCTTGGGGACACGTCGGGACCTGTTATGGAACAAGGTTATGGAATAGCGGATTTTTATTTCCTTTATTGCATATTTAATTTTGTTACTAAATTTTGCATGATTGATAAAGATGCGAGATTAGAAATGGTTGTAAAGAAACAAATACAACAAGGGGAAAATTGTTCTCTCAAAGTGATAAAATTTATTATAAAATAAGAACTTTCCCAAAAATTGAAGTTTCTACCACGTTCAGCTATGCAAGGTTTATTAGGGACTAATTCTAATGTAAGGTGTGGATCGTAGAGCTTGAATGGAAAGGAGCAACGAGGAATGGAGAAGGCGCAAATGAATTTTATTAGAAGTATTAAGGGGGTTGGATAAGATAAAAAGTTAAGTATTGAGGAAACGAATAAATATAGAGAAGCTGGGTTTCAAAATGAGGAAATAAAGGATAAAGCTCTTTGGAAAAGTGATAAAAATGGGCAAAGAAAGATCACCAAGGAATATTTTAAGCTTTGAATATGAGCGATGGGGCAGAGGGTGACGAAGTGAAATATGGATATGAACGTTGAAGCCAATTTGGAGAAAAGAGGAGAAAAATAAAGTAAAATAGATGAGAGAGATAGCTGGCTAGACAAAGTTTATTATTTATTATTTATTTATTATTTTCTTCAATTGAACATAGAACGATGCTCTGTGAAGTATAGCGACAACAATAATAGTAAAATAGTAAAATAGTAAAGATGTCACAAGAACGTCAATAAATGAACACAATATCACTCAAGTTTGGCAAAAAAATATCACAATATCAGTGATAGATATCAGTATTATATATTCACAATATCAGTATGAAAGACGTTGGTGTGCGAGGTAGAGTATGAAGAAAAGAAGAAGATTTGGCAGAATCAAGCCTCGTTTCTTAAATGAAGTGTCATTCAATCGATGAAAAATAAATTGATATAAAAAAAAAACTTGGAGTACAGATGCAGAGCATTACATTGACAAATACAATTTTCAATTAGTACTGCAGATACTTCATGGTGTGTGTCAGCTGGTTTGTGCAGAGAGTACGCGGTGTACGTGTAATTCCAGCCCGTGTGTGATCTGTCAAAACGTCAGTCAGGGTGTGGGCGGTCGGCACCTACTAGGGCTTTGCGAATTTCAATTTAAGTTGTGTCGTGATTTAGGTTTAAAGGTATTATGAGATGGTGAAACGTCTCCAATTTTACTAACCCCGGAGAAAGCTTTTGTGTGTGTGTATGTAGGATTTTTTTTTTTTTTTTGTGTTTTCACTGTTTTTTGTTACTATACGTTTGTTGGCGCTCTAGCAGGCAAACGCCGGCACCGATTTCAACCAAATTTGCAGAGCATATTTTTGTATTCTTAAATTAGACCACATGCACTTAGGTATTAGTTATTTTTAGGAAGATCGGTTTTACAAAAAAATAAAAATAAAAGCACACACAAGAAAAGTTTGGCCTGGATATGTAAAAATTTAAAATTTCGATCCACTTGCTACGCTTGTTAGTAAGGATAAAGAAATATGAATGAAAACTAAAATTAACATGAAACTCCGTTTCGTTCAAGTTCATATCCCCTCACCAAATATCCAATATCAGAAAACTTTTGTACTCTAGGGAGAATATTTTGACATTCAATTTAGACTTGCAACATCTTCTGGTTAAACAACCTGAAATTAAGACTGTCTTACGAGGCAAAACGCAGCCAGAAGTCCGACCGTTACCACAGACCACGTGGCAAGAGTGCACTGAAGTCCCATCTTGGCCAGCGAGTTCCAGTCCTTACCGCTCTGCAAAAAAAGGACCTTGCCTCTAAAACTTTGTCAGCCGCACTGACCAATATCTCTAATAACTCTTCGCTTTATAATTAAAAAATCGCAAGTTGTTTTATGTGTAATGATGAGCTCATATCTGCAAAAATTTATTTTAAAACTGATGAAATAAGCAACAAAGACGTTAGTTTGTTTTGTTGATAATTTGGATGTGGTACAACGTTTTTGTGGTAGACGTTTACGTAATTGACCATTATCCGTACATACACCACTTCCTTTTCTTGATATCATGCGCAAGACAAATGACTTTTTGTAATCGTTCTTTCAAGACAAGGACATTCTTTGCGTAATCCGTTTGTTGTGATCAGTGATCACGAACAGGTCAAAATCGACAAAATCTGAGTGGCCAGTAAACGATAAAACGTTGGCAATGCATTCAAGTTGACGGCACAATTTTTCGTCAAGACCCGCTTGCATCTATTTCTCATAACTGTCTCAACCCTGCACCAATTGATATTTCCCATCACAGTTCTAGATGTTTTGATTTTGTTATTTTGATATTACTTGTTTTAACCTGAGAACGAAGAATTCTGTTTAAGATTAACATGACCAGGGATTTATAAAAGAACTCATAGTTTGGCAACGAAAGCGAGAGCTGGATCTTAACAGCGTTACCGAGACAAATGTGTTGCGTCTTGGTGTGTGATGCGATTGGTTGGTAGTGTAAGGTGGCAGGGGTGGGGGGGGGTGGGGGGGGGGGGGGGGGGGGGGGGGGGGGGGGGGGGGGGGGGGGGGGGGGGGCAGAGTGTGAAATAAGAAGCATTTTTGTTAATCAATTTATTTTCTTATTGCAGTTAAATGACACGAGTAGAAAGTACTTCATTTAAGGTATATTCCTTGATTATGATAGATCATTTACTTTTTCTTCTTATTCCATCTTACACACAATCTCCTTCAATTCTTCTTGGTGCAACCAAATTTATGTCTCTTCTATCTCACTCCATTTTCCTCCTATTTCCTCCAAATCAGCTTGCATTAAGAAGCATTATTAGTAGGTACACAACTAAGCATCCATACAAATTGATATTTTCTCAATGGCTGAGCTTCCGTCGCCTAACCGCAAATAAAACAGCCGCATTTAGATGAAATCTGATTTAAATTGCAAACGCTTGCAATGCGCGGGGTATTTTATTATTATCAACACCATAATCGTCTCAAAAATGTATGCCCAAACGGGGACTCGAACCTCGATCTCCATCTATCGCGGGTGTTGCTCTTACCCATTGTCAAAGTATCCAAAGCCCAAGCAGCTCAATGGGTTAGAGCAACATGGGTTAGGCTGTACCTGCAATCGAATTTTATATGAAACAAAACTGACTTTCAAAGAGTTTCAATAGGAAATATGAGCTTTTACTAAGCTATATGATAAAAGGACTACAGAAATTAAAATGTATGGTACCAAACAGAATTTAGATGAACGATGCAATTAGAACTTTGGTTCGGAAACCGTCGGTTTTGACGACATCTTATTGATTTTTTCAAGTGGATTCAGGTGCCATGCCCGCCAACTAAAATCTAGCATCAAAGTTTTGTTAGGTACCAGAAAAGGTTTTCTTAGTAAATCCAAATTCACACAGAAAAAGTTATATTAATAGGTAACAATAGGTATAATAGGTAACGGAAAAAAAAAATCACTTGAATCTAATTTTGTGTAATTCTCTTGCGTTCACGTTTGACTGCAACAAGTCCCTGAATGCAAAAAAAACGCTCATATTTGTCGAAGAAGGTTACCCTAACCATCCAATTTCCAGATGGAAGTCCCATTTTCATGTGAAACTGTTTGAAATCAACGTAGGCGCTGTGCATTTCGTAGCGGCCCTGCGAACATAGAGTAAAGGGACTTAAGAACTGAAAGATTGAACGGCGTTGAATCCGAAGATGTTGATTCTGATCAGCAAGTAAACATCATTTTCCGGCAGAGGTGCCACCGGTCGTTTACATTCCACTTCTGTACGAATTATTTTAGGATTTTCTAAAAATCAGTGCATTACCACAATACAGTGACCAGTCTGAAATGTCATTTAATCGTTGATTTTATTTTAGTTTAACTTATCAATTAATTGAATAAATTAAACGAAATAACTGTAAGGTTTAGGCTTAAAGATGCCTTAAAAAGATTCGATTTGTATTTTAAACTTGTTTCTAGGAAGTTGATTTCAAAATAAAAATAAACATTTTGGCTTGAGGATGTGAAATCTGATCTAAATTGCAATGCCCGTGACTGTTAAATATCAGAGTTCGATTTCACGCTTGAGCACCAATTTATAGAAGGTTATTAGTGTTCCTAATAACTGAGCGTATGAGAATGATTTTCAAGAAATCAGCAAACATTAAGGATTTTAATAAAACGTTTTTAGCTTGTACTCACTTTGGGAACGGGACATGTGCTTGGTACTCCCCTAATGCTTTCGTATATCGCTGTCCACAGTTGCTTCTTTTCTGCCATTACGTCACACCCATTCGTGCAATTCAGAGCCATAACCTTCTGGCAGGACTTTAATTCTTCTGTAAGACAGCGTCGTACATCTAACTCCATCTGAAATGGCAAATCATATCTCGTTGTAACGCGTAACAGTCTTGAGTACTGAGGATTTTTTAATTTATATTTTACTGACAGATAGCTCCAATAAACGTAAAAATTACAACAATTCAACTCTGACAATTTTCTACAACTGCCTCTACGGGGTAAAAGTTGGTGGAGCCTCCCGGAGACATAAAACTTGTAAAATAAAGCCTGTAGGCTGCGCATTGATTTTACCTGTGTACCTGTGTTACCTATGTTACCTATGTTACCTATGTACCTAGGTACCTATTGATACCTATGTACCTGCAAAACACTTTTCTAGAGAACATTGCAGCACCTGTTGCATATTCACGGTAAGCTCGAAAATAGAGAAAAAATCATTGCCAAAGGAAAATTATCTGAATTATTTGTAAATGTTACTGTCAACGGGTAGGAAAGTTTAAAATCTTCCCCGACGCCTGTAAAGATTCAAGATTGAACGAAGATGTTCAAAGTCCCCATCATGAATACTTACAATTATTTTCGTCATGTTTTTCTTTAAGTTAAGGATTCCGTTGAGAGTGATGCTCCCTGTCTCCGCGCTCTTCACGAATACAGGTTTTTCAATAACAACCGGCAGCTTCTGATATTGGGGGCACATTTCAGCATGTTTTATGGTAATTATTGTCACTTTTTGACCCTAGAACAAATCAAGTTTTCATAATTAAGAAAGTCACTGACGCCTGAGCAGTATTTGTGCCTGTTCCACGAGGACACATCGGGACCTGGTGTTTTTAACAAGGTTACGAAATGGCGAATGTTAATTTACTCATATTGCTAAGAGTGCAGGTTCAGAGCATTCTATGAACTTAGTGCAATGGTCGATTGATACTGCAGCTATTACGTGGTGCATGTCAGCTTGTCTAGCATTTAGCACATGGTGTACATGAAATTTCCGCCCATGTGTGTTCTGTCGAAACGTCATTCAGGGTTTGGATGGTCGGCACCTATGTATAGGTTGCCGGCCAGTAAATGGGGAGTGTCCAAGTACCTAATATTGGAGAGGCAACTCACTCGCGGGATCGTCTGAGGTTAAGATACCGGACCCCCAGTTAGGCACTAACCTGGATCGAGGTAGAGCCAACAATATTTTATTCTTGACAAGTATTGTTGTATCTAAAAAATAAACCTGGGACTCTGAACTGAATTTTCTCTTGCCAGTTAAGATGAGCATGCCCCAAGATCTACTTTACGGTATTTTGAGTCCCAAATCCTAATGTAAAACGTCTCAATTTTTGCAACTGCCTCAAAACAGTTTTTTTTTTTTTTTTTAATTCACTCTGTGTAGTCACAATCAACAAGTTCAAATGCCGAAAGCACAAGGCTCTCAGAAACAATCGAGCTGTAATGGATTATTCAGCACATCTATAGTTTAATGTAGCGTATACAATTTGGAGTTATTGGTTGAAAATTGAGTATAATTGTCTTTGCAAATAATTAAAATAAAGACAATTACAATAAAAACTAAAAAGCGAAACTCATTTGGTTCGTTTTGGTTTGTGTCCCCGCGTACAAAATTCAGCACCAAACACACATTCAAACGGATTTTTTTGTTGGAATGCAGTTTAAATTTCCATTATCTTCTGGTTAAACGACCTGATCTTAAGACTATCTTACGTGGCAAAACACAGCTAGCAGTCCGACCGTTACCACGGACCACGTGGCAAGAGTGCACCGATGTCCCATATTGACCAGCGAGTGTCAGTCTTTGTCTCTCTGCAAGGAAGGGATGCTGTCTTCACAAAATCAAAGGCAGCACTGGCTGCTTACTCTGAATACCTTTAGTTTTATTAATACAATCACGTGATTTTTTTTTATTTGGTTCAATGAGGATAACAATGTGGTAAACGATAATATTTGTTTGGCCATTGTCCGGACAAACACTACTTCCGTTTTTTTTTTGTGACATTCAAATGACTTTTTTCAATTGTTTCATAAAGGCTTGAAAGACTGCGTTACCTTATTTTCTGATCACGAACACTTCAAAACTGACAACTGATTCGGCCAGTACCTGATAAAACATTGGCAATTTTTGTAAGTTTTAAGTTTAATTTTTAGACTACAGAACCTCTAGCCTGAACCCGCTTGCAGGTACCTTTTATTACCTTGTTTAAGCAGTGATGTTAATTCCCATCATAGCGCAAGATATTTTGATTTTTTTTTGTTTTTATCTAACTTGTTTTTATCTCAGATCGAAAAATTGTTTTTGAGCAAACATAACCACAAATAGTAACACATGGTGTCAGAAGTGGGCAGCGGTTCTTGACACGTAAACGAGAACATTTGTAAAGTGTAGTTGACGGTTGTGTTGGGGGAGGAGGATGCAATAAGTGCATCAAAATGAATCAAAATTAAGCATACGAATGTTTTTTTTTTCGCAAAAAACGGGCTTTCTTTCGTTAAGTTAGCTCGACGTGACTTAATATCTTGACCTGATTTAATCCTAAGGGGTGTTGCAAAAATTTGTTAAAGGGGTACAAAAAGGTGTTGAGTATTTTTTTTTTTTATTATCTGGAATTTGTTTAATGGCTGTGCTAACTTCTGACCCCGAAAGTGAAGTGAGCAATGTTAGAATTCTCAGTAACTTCCTTCGATTAGAACTGGGCGTGAATAACACTTGCCCACATTTAACTCCCTAAAGATATGAATGAACCAAGATTCAGACCTTGTTTTGTGAAAATAATAAATTTGCCGGTCCCTCCAAACTAAATTATTTATAATAATTAAAATATTTTCATCGGGGGTCGGATCCACAAAGCAGATCGTAAGTTAATAAACCGAACGATTTGGCGCGTTGGAAACACCGGTTCTCGCTAGATCACCGAAGTTAAGCAACACTGCACTGGGTCAGGTATTGGATAGGTGACCATCATACACATGACCAGTTCAGTTCGGGAGAGAGGTTGGAGGGATGCAAGTTAGTACAACAACTTCATTCGCCTTGCTTATCAACCTCTCGACAGCATGGATTTGTGGAGGAATCCTGCTGTTCGCGTTGTACCGTCCTTCGGAAGGGAAGTTAAGCCGGTGGTCCCCTTGGTGCTCTTCGACAGGAGTAGGCTAAGTGCCGGCACCGGGTTACCCCTCCTCCCTTCTAGGCTAGGTAAGATTCATCATCATCCTCATCATCATCCACTCATTCACCGACGCCATTAGACCAGTGCCGCATGGCCAGATGTCAAAACAGTGCATCGCTAAACACCACAAATAAACAAATAAGTAAGTTAATGAAAATGATCACCCCATCACATACATCCTATCAGAAATCCCATTCCAGATTTGTTTGATGTTGCTTCAATGGTGATAACAACATTACCTTTAAATGTATGGGTGTTGTGTTTTTTTAACTTTGCTTTGTGGATACGACCTTTTGTGTGAACTTTGCATAAATAATTAGACCTGTGCATTTAAGTTTTTTTTTTTTTTTAAGAATTAGGTTGAAGGACAAAGACAAAGTGTATTAAGCTGCGAGAGTGGAATATGTTCATGAAATCCACAAAATGGCACAACATGGATTAAACCAGTGTTTATTGCAGTCATGATCGATGAGCGTAGCGAGCGGAGCGAAATCTTGAAATTCAATTGTCAGTAGCGAGGTCGGCTGTTAACCTTTTTGTATGCGTTCGCCCGCTTCTCATTAGGGCTGTAAGACTTGCAGCGCAAAGGTCCCGCCGTAAGTGCATAAAAAAATGAATGCAAAAATTCAACAAATGCATTTATTTTAAATGTTTTTTGCATGAAAATACATGGGAAAATACGAACGCAGATGAAACGATCACAGCTATAGGACAGGTAAAACCTATGGTAAAACCACGGAGGTCAGTAATTGGACGTGATATCCCATAGATTCGAAGAATTTATGATAATTCGATGACGTATTGACATGGAATGTACGTAACTCTTTCACAAATATAATAAAGAAAAGTGATGTTTTGTGTGTTGATATTTCGAAAGGATTGTTTAACAGATTGCAATACGGGTTATTATTTTCCTTTGAACGTCAATACAATTGTGTTATTGTAGAATATTGTTTAAAAAAATTAAATCGTTTACAATTGCACTCTTTCTGCATGAAAGAGCTAGATTTAATCAATACCACGTTCATCATTTGTTATTTGTTTTTTGTTATTTGTTATTTGTTTGATACTTGGCTTTTATTTATTTTAGAAAAAATAATATTAAAACAACGAACTGAAAAACGACTGGCATTATGCATGCACTTCAGATATTTTTGTTTCTCCGAGAGACAAGTTTTTTTATTGCCATTGCTACATGTTTTGCTATAATATTATTAGAAGTATAACCTATATTAAAAATAAAATAAAATAAAATAAAATAAAAAAAAAATTGCGAGAAACCTCTCAAAAACTTGCCAGAAATAGTCTTTTGACTAATTCTTTTGACTGACTCGTTTGCGGGCTAGTTTAATTGTTGCTATCACGTAGTGGCAAAGCAACATTTCTATCTGGTCGAAGAACTTTAATTTGGCCGTCCAGTTCCCGGGTGGAAGATTCATTCCTTTGTGGGCTTTGCCCAAATCCAGGTACGCGTTGATCATCTGATAGCCGTCCTGAAATCACCAAGTTGACAAGTTTTACTAGCATGTAAAAATAAACTAAAATCGTCTCAAAAAGCCAGTGTCCAAGTAGCTCTATGGTGCAGAGCAACACCCGCGATAGGTGGAGATCGGGGTTCGTGTCCCCGTTTGGGCATCAATTTTTGAGACGGTTATAGTGTTGATAATAATAATTTACTAGCATGTCGTTTCAACATCTCTAAAACACAATGGCATTGAAGTTACTATCAACATTGTTTAACACTTTTTCTATTGAGTCCAAGACCTCAAAAACTTCAAAACGATTTTAAAGATAATCGAAAATACATTTTTGAGACTCGTGAGTTTTTTCTGACCTTGACAACTGCTTTTAGATGTTTTTTTTATAAAACCCTAAGTACATTCGTAGGGCTGATACTTATTCTGCGTTAAGTATTAAAATAAGTTGGACTTGGTAAAAACAGGATCGTATACAATTTTACCTTACAGTCACACTTTGTTCACACTATTGCTCTTTGTTCGAGTTAAAGGTTCGTATTTATTATTTCTTTTGTATTTTTCCAGTTGTAGCTGGTGGAATATCAAAAAATATGTTCGAAACAACGTAAACAAAATCAAACTAGCTTGAGAAAATTGATTTTTGAATAAGATTTACCGTTGCAGAGAAAATACGTACCTCTTAAAGCAAATTGATCGAAGAACGAAAGATTTAGAAATTAAAAAAAAAACCTAACGAAGTGTTACTCACTTTAAAATAAATAAATAGCCCCGATAGAATAAGAAAGAACATTTTAGAAACTTTGTCAGGTGATCTCAGCTTCTCTGTGGCTACCAAAATTTGAGTCTACCATTGAATCTCATATGCTTGAAAATTTGTTTGTTATCAAAGTTGGCAAGAAAAATGACCTTCTTAAAAAAATTGAGTACCTATAACGTAACATACTTGGCAAAGTACTGCAAGTAGACCGAATGTAGCGACAGCCCACGTGACAAAATTGCACAGAAATACCATCGTGGCCTGTGCCCCATCGTGACCTGTGCTGTTCTGTTAATTGGAGTAGCTTTTTCTGCAGCGTCGTGATTCGAGCTGAACGTGATACATGTTCAAGGTGTTTTCAACTCGCATGGGATGTGTGATGATGTAAGGTGCTTTATGTTCTATCGCCACATTTAAATTGATATCAAGAATTATTTGTCTTTGTCGATTTATTGTGTGGACACGAATATGGGTTCATCAGGCAATGGCATTTCGAAAAAAATAAACGACTTTAATTCTGAGTATGAATATATATTTTTCAACAGCCCAGTACACTAGATGCTAGAAGCGAAGCGGAAAAACGTAAACTTTGATCATTTTTCTTTGGGATTGTGCAAACATATTTCTTTTAAAGTAATCTCTGAACTCATAACTACCGCACAGAAACAAGTGGTTGAATATAATTTGAAGAAGTAATGACTTCTCTTAAGGTGACAAAAATCTGCTTTTGGCGACTTTTTGTTGATCGAAGATAAAATGATAATTATTCGTGTCAGCTTTTGTGCTCGAGTAATCGGAACTAAATAAAATTCCAAGTGCTTTAACTTATAAAAAATTAACAGCTTAAAAAACGTCAGGATAATTAATTAAATATTCAAAAACCCATTTTCTTTTTTCATTTCATCATAATGGAGTTATTTTTTTTTTTTAAGAGCTCACAATAAAGAAATTGAAAGTGTTGCCAAAATGTGATTTAAAAGAAATTCTCACAAGTCAAGGTCCAAAAGCTCTTCGACATCTCACACAAGAGTCCTTGTGGACTATATGAAACTATTTATGAACTATAAACTTTCTATATATGAAACTATTTCCGTCTTCTTCTGTGCTAGTGTGCATTTAATTGCTTACCAAGAAATCGAAAACAATAGTTCTCGTTTGAGATATTGGTGTCGATCAACTGAATTGTAATTCTTGGTAATAAATGCAAGCCAATAATATTGCAACGCTTTACATATGGTCAGATAAAGTGGATGAAAAGAATATACGATCAAGTTTCATCCAAACAATGGGATTCTTCGCATGAGTTTTATTGAAATAAAACTAAATTATGTCATATGAAGCTGTTTTTGTAGATATTTTTTATATTTTCCTCATCTAAATAATGGTTTCAACTTAATGTAACAAACACTGAAAATCACCCTCTCAAAATCCTACCTATCACATAAATCGAGCCCGTGACGCTTTAGTTATTTTAATTATTACCCTGCTGTATCGACATTATTTCCACCTATGTAAAGTTGCTGATAGCATAATTATGTGGTTTTAGTCGAGTACTGAGGTGGAGGTGCCATGTCTGCTCTGCGGGCTGCATCTAGGAGCTCGCAACGTCGTCTATATTATTTGGTTGTATACTACAAACAAACATAACTCTGATTACCACTTCGATGTTGTGACTTGATTACGTGGTATTTTCTTGAGGATTCGAGGATTAGCTTGTCCAATCCAGCACTGGAACGGTGGAGGTATGTTTTGAACATGTTAGTGATTTGTATTTATGGCAAGCATTCATTTGACTTTTAGATGCGCTTGGATTGCAAAAATTATTGATTTTATAAATATGAAACGGGATATCTCTAGTTATTTGATGCTTAAAAGTGTGATAAAACAGCATTTTGTTGTCCATATGCACCTGACACCTGACATATGTCCATATGCCTCTTAAAAAAAACTGACACTTATTTTAACACTATTTAAATTTATAAAAATGCACAATGTTTTGAAGAAGTTACAAAAATGATCTGATTTGATTGATTTTAGAGAGGTTTTCCTCCTGATTAATGCCGTTAACTTTAAATTGAATTTTCCGGGGCGTTGGCGGTTGCAGAAAATTGTAAATAGTAAAAGTCGTTTCAGTGTACTTTTTTTAAAAATCATTTGAAAATAACGGATGATTTTTGCTTATTTTCTAAAATGTTTAATACGTATCAGCTTAGCTGGAGTTAAGTTAAAGTTGAGATTTATAGCCTACGTTATATTTGGACCACTAGTTTCAAGGAGATCTGCAGAAATTTGGTAGCAATAGAGCTTTAGGAAAATAAATGGGTCTAGATGGCAATGAAATTGGTTAAAATAATATATAGGCTATACCAAGACCTACTTAAAATAAAAAAAATCACTTGAATTTTTTTATTTTGCCTTTTTTTAAATAAATTTGGTTGAGTCATTTGTAGTTTGTGGAAATCATTACTGAATACTAACATCTTCTTCTCTAGGTGAGAATTTTAGCCCCTAAAGAAATCCATATCTGTAGAAAAAGTCTTAACTTCATTTCTAATTACTTAGGTTGAACCTTCCTTTTGCAGAGAAATGTTCTGTGCTATTTTTGGAGAAAACCGGGATATTTTGTAAGACAAGTCTCATCGAGTCTCAGGAGAAAGAAACTTATAAGAGGTTCCGAAAAAATTCGAAGTAAAATAGACAGTTTGGACCAAAGAACAAATCTAAGCCAGATCTAATTATCTGCTGTTCGATCATGTAATCTAACATCTTGAACAAGTGACGTCTGCGAAAAGTTTATGAGAAAAAGTTTTTCTTAATTAAAACTTTTGACGTGAGAGTGGCAAGCGAAGAATGCTCTCCGGAAGAATCCTGTCTGTCTGGCAGTCACCAGCGGCTGCTGGCTTTGTGGTGAAGATAATTGTCTCTCGGAATTTTTATATTTTTAACCCCTACCAGACCATCTACCAGGTCATTTATTGAATATTTCAGCCTCTTAACTACGACTTTAATTGAATTGAGTTTATAAAATATGTACAGTTCCTAACGGTTGTTCACCGTGGACAATTTTGATGTCAGAAAATCGTTGAATTGGTTATAAACGCACACATATCTCTAAAAAAAATACATATGCTGAAAATTTTGATAATCCACTAGTATACTCATACCTCTTGATATCTTGTCAGCAGACTTTTTTTCTACTACCAGGACAAGTCTTGTTATGCCCAACGATAACTATTACCCTATGTTGAACTACCTGCTAGTTACTTGTTTTTTTTACCCTCTTCAAGGGATCTCCCAATTTTTTTAGTTAACATGTGCGTTTTTCCTAGTTGCTGACAGAAACTGTAAAGATTTTGAAGTGCACCATTTACTCACAAACAAAAGAGTAGTACCAACATTATTCTTAGGTCGACTCATAGAGAGCAATATCTTGAAAGTGCTATAAATGTTTTCAATTCGCGAAATTTACGAACATGGAATACATTTTCGACTACTTTGCATCAACTAAAGCGCGCCCCACGCCTCTCTGAATCTCCATACAACTCACTCAGTACCCAAGTTACAAATGAGCTGCAATCTACCCAAGTCTTGTGATTCCTTTTCATTCCTTTGCACTTGCACTGTAAGTTTAGGGAACAACAATGCTACGAGTTGGCGATCCAGCTGATGGGTACCAATTTGTTTCACGGTGGTGCTTTTTGCAGCCATTTTTCTTCCCTCACGAAAAAATGGCTCCTTCTAAACGTAAAAATCAGAGACAAGTGCTCGTGACAAAAATTCCGTGTTAACATGACTTAAGAAAATTTGTTGAATTTCTTGCCGCAAATGGTAACTTTTTGTGTTGGTGGTTTGGTATGTTTTTAATAATTTAGCGATTGCAGGTTCGGTTCTCATGCTTTAGAAAGAATATTATAAGTATGACCTAATTTCCATTGTTGCTTTCAAAATTGCGAAGTGAAACGAAATAGACTACTATATAATAACGCCAAATAGCTGTGAGAGTGTAAGTTTAGTTAATATAGGTAAATGTAGCGTTAATTTTAATCTTTCTGCTGACAAAACGACCCGGTAACACTTGCTGGTAATCGATGGCACTTTTTAACAATCCCCTACAATAAAATAATTACGACTTAAAATACAGAGACATTTATTACAACCAATGAGGTTAGCGCTATTAAAGATTAATTGAGCGTAAACCAGTCTCAAATGCGAGTAATCGGCGAGAAATAAAGAAATTAAATTTCTTCACACTCAAAAATGCGGTAACTCCACCTTGGCATCCTTAATTTTTGTCGGTAAAGATGTCGTTTGGTAGTCATTTTTCGCAAAAAAAGGTAAATATAAACGCAATGGTAGTACGATGCTACCAGACAGGGTTTTTGGACTTAGAAACCTAGTATTGCCACCTTTTTTATTCTTTTAAGTACCTGTACTGATTATGGCATGAAAAAGGCATTTATAAACAAAAAACAAACCCCTTAATGAAAGTGAAACATAGGTTTTCCCTTGAAGCAACGTGGAGACTTTGAAGTTGATTAAAATACGCAATTCAGGTCCCTTATATCCTTGCATATACCAAACTATAAAGCGAGAGATTTCCAGACCGTAACAGCATCGAGGTAAACATTCATCCCGAGTAATGGTTTAATTACGCTACGCGCTGTGACATTCCTTGTAGATAATTATTTTGTGGTCCTCTCAAAATCGTGGCCATAAATCAGACTTGGCCTACCTAGCTTACTGGGCGCAAAAGCCAAGCACCTTTCCCAGGTTTGACCTCAGTGATCAACTAATGTAATGCCTTCATCTAGGGGTAGCCACATGTTTGCCTGACAGGTAATTTTGAAAAGTATTCCTGGGACCGTTTTTACAGTCAAATTACATTTGGCCTGGGGTTTAAATAATACGATTTGGTCATTTTGTGTATCATGTAATTATAATGAAACTAAGTGTGGATTTTAACTCAGGTCTACTTAATTTAATCTTAGCCACCAGCACCAGCACCAGCACTACCAGCACCACCAGCACTAAACAAAACTTATAGATTTTTTTTTTGAGTGCTCGGAAAACAAAAAAATCCCTGATTTACCTCAAGGGAGTAAACAGCTATTACCCATGTCTAAAAAAAATAAGCGGAAAACATAAAAACCACCCTGTCACGGGACCCTTAAGTAATTAACGAAAACAGTGTCAATAACTCAGTGATAAAATTAACCGAAAATGTGTTTTTTTTTGGTAAGAAGAGTGCGTGGAACCTAAAATCTTATCTCATTTAGAATGCAACTCAAACGCATACTCAAAGAAACTGTGATTTTTCTTGTAGAGAATTCTAATAATATTACTAAAAATGATTGTAATGTATTAAATAACAAACAAAAACAATACAAAAAAAATGTGTAAGCGCACCTCCCTTTTAAAGTATAATGATATAATTATTTGAAGCTAACACAATTATATAATTAAAAATGTTTTCTGCACACTGCTTTGTTTGACTATATTATATTCAAATGGGATGCTTTAAAATCTGAATGAAATTATGTCCACACATTAATTAGAGTTCGACCTAGATTGCAAAAGAGAAGCGTATAGTTTTGAAAGCATTGGATTCTGGGAATCTACGTCACGTCCGCGAGTGTTGTGGAAGTTGAAACTCTTTTGTTACGTGATCTTACTGAATGGCAGAACTGTGTGGTTTGAAGTTCGCTTAGTTTTACGCAAAATTCATAGGGTAACGAGGTGAACAAGGTTTTAAGTGGAGATTAGCGTAGCGAGAGAACATCGTGGTAGCTATTCTTTTTTATTGTTTGTTGACGCTTAAAGTTGTCTATTTGTGCGATAACTAAAAAAAACCAACAAAAAATTACCACACGTGTCATTACTTTGATTAAAATTATATAGTAAAAGGTAGTAAAAGTAGTATTATATAAAATCACACCTGCGATATGCGCTGATGCAATTTATATCTTATGTTGTAGGTACATTAAGTGAGGGAATTGTATATGGTTTTAGGGTATAGACATTTGATTATTTGAGTGCGTTAGCTGTTTTCACCTTTTTGATCAGAGAAATTCATATCAAAACGAAGCACAACCGTTAGTTATCTCACTATCACTTCGCCATTAGCCACTTCGCCGTTCCAATAAAAATTCAGTTTTTATTTCCAGATTAGTTACTCAAAAGCATTGGAAAGTCATATCTATATCTAAAAAATTGCTGTGACCAGTGGATTAAAATCAACGTAATTGGTATCTAATACATGGAAACATACAGAGAAACTAATTTTGATTGAATACGTAACGTGCTTAAGTCAGCTTTTCATTAAACTTAAAAACGCTTTGATACGAATGCAACTTAAATAGGTTTAAATCTGAAATAGGTTCCAACACTATTTACTCCTTTGCAACACTTACTTTCCACCATCAATCGATTCCTTTCACTCTGACCAGTAAATCCTTGGCTCGTGCCGTAGATTCGTACTGTTCGTCTTTCATTTCAATTGCAATCGAAGCAACGAGAGTTCAAAATGGAGACCTCTCTCGCCGACGACTTGACTAGAAAGGATCTAACAATACCGCTCATGTCTCCAAGAGGTAGCATTAAGTACGACCTGGAATCGCAGAGAGAATTGCCGGGACTTTGTTTTCGTATGATCCACGCTCATTCCTGATTCTGTTTATGATTACGAACGTGAGAGAAAGTCACCACCAATAAGGTGGTGATTTCCTTTGCAATCATGGAGTTGGGACTGACAATACTCCAATTGTCGATATTTATAAACATTGTTTTTAATTATGTCTCTTTGCTTTGTCTTTTGAACAAAAGTTGTTACTTGACTAATTCTCCAAGAAGACCTAACTTGTCAAAAAGTCTTCCGCATACAGAAGAATGTTTAATTGTATTTGCGAATGCGTATTTTGTACAAATATCTTATCGAATCAGTGAAATAAACGTAGAGATCAAGTGCTATGGTTAAAAATATAAAATACTTTGTTTTATCTTGTTTTAGTTAGATATTTCTTAATTTTCATAGTCATAGTCAAATTTCATTCTCAGAAAGGTTCTTTTAACTACCCAAAAAACAAGAATTATTCTTATCCTTTGGTGTAACTTTTCCCAAACACAAGTTTCATGAAAGTGTTGTTTCTTACAAATTGACACGAAACTTGGTTTAAGCTTCATACCAACCCAGTTTCCCTTCTCTTCATTTGTTCCAATAGCAATTACCATGCGTCCTAGTTTGGGACCTCCACACAATAAACCTCTTGCATATCACCTCGAAACCCGGCCAAGAAGACCAATTTCTCGCCCGTTATTCAACTGTACATCCATCTCACCGCTCACCCCGCCCCCTCATCTCGTTGTTATCTCGAGTAAATTGGTCCACGACGACACCGACGAAGAATTATGTACAAAAGTACACCGAGGGGCAATAGTTATATTAAGCGTCTCGATTTATCACCGCACCCTGGTGGCGGAAAGCGGCAGCAGCAAATTCCTGCTACTTGTGACACGAGAGTTGCCGGAATTTGTCAGCAACGTCCGTTACGCGCGCTAGATGTGTTGCCGAAGCGACAAAAGGGTGGAGGGAAGATGTCGGCCATGCGTCTCCCTGCTCAGGTGGACAAGAGGACAGCGCATTACCTGTTTGCGAGAGAGCTAGTCGAGACGGAATGTACTACGTGTTCTGGGGATGAGGTCTGGAGGTGGTTTTGGTGTTTTGCTAGGAACAAAATGAGTAAAATCGTAATCCTTCGGGGTCTTTGGTAGTAGAGGTTACTCAACTGTATCTCAAGATCTTACGAACAAAAATTCGATATTTTTATGGTTAAAACAATTTAAAAAACAGGACGAAAAAAGGCTACTCTTATTTCTAGATTTTCCTAACATTTTTATATTACTTCCTGACGGGGATTTTTTTTTTATTTTTAAATCAGTTTCCGTTTATCTAATTATGTATTTATATATTGTTTTCGATATTCAGAAAATAAATTGTTTTTAATGTTCAAAGACGAATGCTGTAAATGTATTGCAAGCAGGCACCGACAACTTTAAATACATATGAAGCTACTTTAATTTGCTTCATTCGAGCCCAGCAAAACTGACATCGTCGCCCTTAATATGCCAATTACACGAATTAACCTGCTCATATATTTAAAACACAGCGTGGATTCTGTGCGCCTAAATCGCGAAATTTTGAATTTTGTCCCACACGGTATTTATCATAATTACCTACGCGACATCGGTTGGCATCGGTCTCTGTACAAGTCGCCTCTATTTACCCAGCGAGGTGTGACCGATCAAAATACAAGTCATCGGGCAGAAAGATCGCTTGGCAGCAAGTGTTGATCGCCGATTGGCTGTCAGCCAGCCCGTTTGGACCGGTGATCTGTCGCGAACCGTTCGCACGTCATGAATCAGACCTCGTCAGCGGTCTCCTCGACGGTGTTGGCCCGTTGCTACTGGATCCGGATGACGGATTGCTTCGATCGGTGTTCTATTGGAAATGTGTGGGAGAGTTCCGTGCTAATTTGGCGCATTGGTGCTCTTAAGTCGATGTGGAGAGTCCAGTTTTCTCGTTAGCTGGACACAGAAACAAAGGAAATCTTATGTACGAAACCTCTGATTCTTAGCTTAGGGTTTGATCGCTAGTTTAAGTCACAGCGCACACATTTCTGACGAGAAAATGAGTCGGGAAACATGTAGTTCAGGGAAGTGCCACCCACTTGCGGCTGTCCTTTTAAACAAAGCATAACAAGTCTCAATTGAAAGTAATCTGCAAGATATATCGAAATTAATTTCTTTTGCACTTAAATGACGGTGGCTCTACCGCTGAGCGACGATCCACTAACGTCGGTAAAGTAGGTATGGTCGGTTATTTTTGCGGAGATATCTTAACATTGGGACCGAGTTTATGATTGAGCGCCCTATGTTTTCACTGATATCTGATATGAGTAATACATTTTTTCTGGAAACAATTTTCTGTGTCAGATATCAAGGATTTCTTTTTAAGACACTTGCAATTGAGGGGTCTTGTTTGTCAATTTTTGAACTGTCAACGTGGTTTGATGCGCTGTGGTTTCATTTCATTTTTTTTAGATATTTTTGTACATTTTATAGAAATTCTGATTCATGCAACGTTCTTTTAACGTCTACAGTGGTCAATAAATAGTAAATACACGTACAAATAACACCCTCATTGACATCCGAGGACAGCACCAAGCAAAACTTTGACAGTCACCTCCCTAAAATAAAAACCCCACACCCTGTCACCTTTACTCCCTGATCGACGCCGATCGACATGCAGTCCCAGCCGGGCAGGCAAAGTTCAATCAGTTAAATGGGTCCGCGCGGGACCACGAGCTAGCTCGACCGAGGTCCAAATTAATTCGGGGCTGATGAGATTTCCCCCACACTTCAGCTCACAACCCCGTCATCCCCTATGACCAGTTCGGTTGATATCATATGGAAGCGCAAAGGGTTATCATCAGATTGTGACCCGCACACATGTAATGGCGTGAATGCGATGGGTACCGTTATGCGATTGAGCTCGTTTTGATTGTTCTGCTATATCATGCATGCCTGTCACGGTAACATTGCACAATGTGTTTGTGGCAAAATGAATGCATTTGCATTTCATAGAAAAGCATGCTTCAGTTATGTTTTGTTATAGGTAAATATGTGCCTCTGCAATGTGAATGATAATAATAAAATAATATCAATTCTAATGGGAGTAAAGCTTTGGTGGAATTCTCATGTGGTTTTTAATGTTGGTAATGCTAGAACAAGGAGGCTACTAGTGGTGTCGAAAGAGTACCTACACGGCGAGCGCTGCTAGATGTTGCGCGTGGCGCACCCTTGTGGTGGCGTGCTGTACCTAGCAATTAAGTATTAGATGTTTCTTTGGCGGTCATTGTTACATTTTAATCAGCTAAAGGAGTTAGTGGGTATCAGATGTCCTGTCTGCCATTGTGATATTTATTTATTTTTTCTTTCCATCTGTCTCTTTAAGATTAACTATAATTTATATTTCTGACATGAAGCTAGAAAAACAATGAACTCAACTATGTTTCGTTACATGCTGAACAACTGCTCAGTGAACATATAGCGTAGCTGACATCGTTCAGACATCGTTCGTTCAAGACTATTCAGAAACTTAAAAACATCAACAAGAACTGACTTCCAATTAGTGTATTATGCAATTTACCAAGAAATTAATTCTGAACTCTCTATTTTTTCCAGGTCTTGGCTCGGCGACAACAACACAGACTCTCGACTCTACATGGGATGACGTCAACATTAGCGCAACAATATCCGAGATGGCAATTTCGCAACCGCACAAGAAATCTGATTACTCTGTAGCCGCTTTACTGTGTTCGCTAGCAATAAGTTGCCTAGCATTCCACAACAGCCCGCAAAAAGCTCTCTTCGCACATCTCACGCACGGACAAACGTTGTGTACGCAATTTGAAACCAGGCGCTGCGTTTCAGAACGAAGCTTGTGCAAGTTGTCGAACCGTGCGATGCCCAGTGAAGCCTTCTGGCTGTGGATTGTAGTAAACCCGTTGCAACTTTCTTCGGAACAAAGAAGCAAGTCTTGTTCACTTCCATGGGGCGACCTTTGTAGACAATCGGGCGCGCCATCTGTCGAGAGGCGGCGAAAAGATGGAGCGCAAACGCTCGTCGCGCCGTTATGCGGCCAGACAGAAGACTTTGGGCGCCAAATGTAAGGACTATCTGCGTCAGTTCATTGCGTTTATGTTCTCAAATGTGGGAATCATTGGACTGGTCGTCGGGTACACCATTGCTGGTGCGTTCGTCTTTCAGGCCATCGAGGGTCAGCAGGCAAGTATAGCTAGCTGTCTTGTCAATTTCTTGGAAAATGTTTTGAATTCATAGTTTTTGAAAGTATTTCTTGTATTTTCTTATTTGCTCTTTACGGTGAGAGATTGTTCACTCTGATGAAAGTAAATCCTTTCGCGATTAAAGTTACGATTCAAAACCCATTTCAAATAATTTTTCTTAAAACTAGTGCTAAGGATAAATCAAGTACACAATTGTCTAAAAACCACCATAAAGTTACGATATTTTTGATTTTACTGTAAACCAAAAAAATGATCATAAACATATTTATAGTGACTGTCAATTTCCTGTAAAAACAGTAATACAACTGTCATAAACCTTATCAGCTTATGTGATCTACATAGCTAAAAGACAGTTGGTAGTATTACAATCACAAGGTACCCATCAACTTTGCATGATTTCTCACTAAACTAAACATAACTTTTCCTTACATGTCTCTTCTAGGAAACTCCCGGCAATATGGACGTCCTGCGCCTAAGGGATAAGACTGCCGAACGTCTGTGGAATCTGACCTGCACGTTGAACGTGTTTGAGGGCTCAGAGAAGACATGGCAAGAGACGGTGGATGCCGAGATGCTCTTCTACCAGAACGAGGTTGTCGCCTCGATCTTTGTCGGGTACGACGGTTCGGACAACAATGCTACTACGCAGGAGTGGCCGTTTGCAGGGGCGTTTCTCTACTCGCTCACGGTTATCACGACTATTGGTGAGTTGAGATTTATTTTGATTCTATCGAAACGGTAAATTTGAAGTAATTGCTGAAAAAAAGCTAATGATTAACCTAAATGTACAGTTACTAATGCTATTTATTTATTCAGTTATTTTTGTAATGTATTTTACTTTTTAAATATTAAGAAATGTATTTATTTATACAGCAATACATTTCATTGCAATTGTTTAATTCATGTCCTTTGCGTAGAACATATTTTTTTGCTCTTTCAAGCGTTAAAATTTGACATTGGTTTTAAAATAAAATATACATAATCAGGATTCATTACCATTTTTTAAATATCATTAAAAACTACTTCTCAACGAGCGTTCAGGATTGTAGCTTTCATATATTAGTAGCAATCAACCCTTTTACTATCAAATTTATTCTATAAGGCATGCCACTAACTATTGTCATATCCACTTTGATAGTGTATAAAAAAAAAACGATTTTGATGGCATTTCTGAAATAAAAATAAAACTGGCCCTGCATTTTTTTAAACATTTTACCATACAAATTGCGCAAACGCTTTAGACCATCAATAAGAAAAAATTCTAAATTATTTTATAATGATTAATTAAACAAAAAAACGTACAAAAAGTTGGTCGATAAACGCACAAGCGTACACATGCATCCCATGTGCCTCATCAAAACAGTTTTAAGCAAAATACAAACAGGCACACACGCACACACGCACACACACACCTTATTAACAGGATGTAATCAATTTACGTCCATTGAAAATATTGTCATCAATCTGTGCGTGTTAAACTACACTGGATACCTTTTTTATAGAGCCTCCCAGGACGACTCCCCTAACGGTTCCATGCCAGTGGATATTTCCAAATGAACATAGCCTTTTTGAAATTTATCACGAGCGTTACGTATTAAATGGCCGGTACTATGTGCAAACAGTAGACGAGGCAATGTAACGAAATAATAATGACTGCCTATCAATATCGGTCTCTCTGTGACGGGTTTTACTGCATGCAAGAGCTGATGCAAAGAGTAGAAAGAGCGTACATGTGCCGGTGTGTGTATATATATATATATGTATACGTGTGTGTAATGAACCTCTACCATAAGGGCTTGCTAAAAATGACGACAATAATTAGTAGGTACCATTATCACCGCTCGATACTAGACAAAGTGTTATTATTTTTTCAAAAGCGAAGTACTTTGTTAACTCACGCTTTCAAATGGATATTTTTCTTTCTAAAAAGGAACATGCGATTGATAAATATTTCCGCTTGAGTATTTCAATAAAAAAATTCTTTTAAATTAACTTGAGCTGTCAAAATCAAACGAATGGCAATTTTTTCACAAGAGTAAAGAAAACTCGTTTTGGAATCCTTAATTTTCTTTAGTTATGAGACTTGCTCTTATTCTACTTTGTGATTGATTTTTCAACGACGTCTTGAGGTCCATACATTTTCACTGGGCTTTATTATCAAAAATATCGACATATCTGAACGAAGAGAAGGCAAACAGGCTAAAAGCCATGAAATTTTTATTCGATCACTGCTTTTAATATTCCGAAGAATAGGTACATTAAAAGAAAACATAATGTAACTGCGAACAATATTTGTAGTAAGAAGACGGCAATTGTAGGAAGCGAAGCTACTTTGACTTATAATATTATTTAATTTAATATAATTTCTCTTTAAGATCTTATTATATTTTCATTCAGGATCAATAAATAAATGCTAGCTAGGATTTCACAGCAACTATAAGAATTCGCACACACCGCCAACCGTACAAACATGACACGTCGTATCATTCCGATTCAACGGGCACTATTTGCCAGCGACTAACAATCGATTGCCGACACCTCGAATCGCAGAGCGTTCCAGCGCTGGCCAAAGCCACTTCGTTCCAGCGCTGGCCAACGCCACCGTACCCTTTGCTAGTCAAGCTGTGTTACTATCTGTGTATGGCATGGCTCTTGATTTCTGTTGATATGGGCTACACGTATAGTGCTAAAAAATACAGACGTTGGAAAATGAAGTGGTGTCGACTTAATAGGGGTTATTAATAGTCATTCTTTGTGCCCTTCATCTAAAGTAAAAAAAAAAAAAATTGAAAAGATGATCATCGTGTAAAAAACTATAGACATTTAACAATAATATGTTGATTTAAGTATGTGAATCCATGAAATCAGCAAAGAAAAGGCTGTGTAACGTTTTATTCTGTTCATCACGTCTCAAGTGATCGTAGTTTGTTTACACAAACACTGTCTTCAATTGATAGTAAAGCAAAAAGGTAACAAATTTGTTTTTGTTCCACTCATCATCACTGAAAACCTGTTAGAAAGAGTGCCAATTATTGCTCGGTATTTTAGTTAGCAAAGTTTGGTGGTGATGATTCTTAGGCCCAGTATTACAGCTTTCCCAACTCCTAGAGTAAGTGGGAGTTTAAGTAATTGCCATAGCAACAATCAATCACATGCAGTGAAAGTCAGTTGTTACTGTGAGTTAGGAGCTTAACTATGAGCTAAACATATTTTAATACCGGGGTTTAAACATTAAAATAAACTTCCTTTACCTTCTGATTTGTTCCCTAATTCTAATGCGCCACCGTATCAATCGGATTTATTTAAGTCTAATCAATCCACATCAAATAATAAAGAACGTACACGTGTTTATTAGAATATCTGGAATTTTGATTGATCAGCCAACAATTCTAAGGTCACTTGTACAGCAAATAGCGTTAATCGTACCTTGCCTTTTGATTGGCTGATCAACACAGGTCAAGAAACTAATCAATTAACCCGAATCAGCCTAGATCACTTGGCTAGCTCGCAGATTTAATAATCTGACAATTTCTAGACGACAACCAATTTGTAGACTCCCCTATCCACCCCCAGCGCTAGCACAAGCTTCATGATCGAAGGGCAATCTGTCGCCCCTGCTCACCTCCCTGTGGGTCAATCAGCCTCGTGTCGACGACAGGCCTGTCTCGCTGGCGTTCCCAACAACGCCCTGACCCGCCCTAACATCATGGGGGAGCACAGTTAGTTGCTTGACACGCTATCACCGTGTTAGAGAGCCCCATCGCGTGAAACAGACGGTCGCGTGTCACCTGGCACGGTATCGAGAAACCATGCTGTTAACAGATCGTTAAAGAACGCGTTAAAAATATGTTTCGGTCCGTTATCGCTATTTTAATGTCGAGTCATAACTGTTTTTAATTTCGGTGTGACGTACCCTGGGCGATAAAGCCGTCGTGTAATAAGTGTGTAGTGAAAGAAATGGTATCACTGAAATTTTACGGCGTGCTATTTTGTTTGCGGTTTCATTTCGTTTTTAAGCTTTATCGGCAACGTTAATAATTAATTTGTTTTGGAACGGATACTGCTATAAAGTACTTAAATTTACCATAAATGTATCAAGCGCAAAGTATGATTTTAAATGCATATATCTATATGAAAGTTCAAAGCATGGAAACTCCGCTTCGCGTGTTATTTCAATGAGATGGTTAATGCGTTTACCACTAACAGCTACAACTACACACCTTTGCTATCCAAACAGTTTCAAGTCTACTTGCTAAACTTTAGAGACGATCTCTCAAGCCCAATATGTGCTCCAAGAATTCCCACACCATGGTCTTCAGATGTGCCTCATCTCTAGGAATACTTGCTCCATCACTACTACATCCGACCACGCTTGTATCCGACTAATGTACTACCGGTAGGCCGTAGGCACAACCGAAAATATGGTTATATATCTCTCATGCGATGCGGATATATTTCTTACAAGTAAATGATTTAGCGTCAGTCAAAGCATTGCGGAGAACAAGGGACTATTCCGTAATTTTAGAGTTTTTTTCGGGTACCAAAGTCCTTTGCTTGCCATGCGACTTTCCATAGCATTGCTACGTTATCCGGATATTGTAATATGGCAATAACATCCATTTAATTTCAGTGTCAAGATGTACATTTTCGGTTGGGCTGTGACCACGAAGATGTTGGTTAACTGTTGGTTAAATTTTAAACCAGACTTTGTAAAACTGGCTCCAGTACTAAAACTTTGTCAACTCCTGGATTCAGTAGGAATTAAGACGATTGCCATGGTGACTTCCAATCACGTTCAGAGAAATTCAGATGCTTTTGTGAGTTGAAAGCTAAACTGTTGTAATACTGTTAGCTAAGTAAGTTTTAGTTTTTAAACTTTTTATTTTATGCGGCCGACAAACTAAAAATGAACGAACAATTTATTGCATTTAGCGAGTTAAACGTGTCTAAACCTTTATTTTTGGAGTTAATTAAAAAAAATACTTGGATTCTCAAACGTGATCATATTGAAACATTTTGTTTGAGCAATGGTTAAGTTAGTTACCAATGTTCAACTGATCTTAGATCCGGTTTTAACAATATTTTCAACTGTAAGCTGGACCTCTAACTCGCAGAAATATCTGAATTTTCCTACAAGTGATTGGAAGTCGTCATGACAATTGTTTCAACTAACACTTCAACTAGGAGTTGGGATATTGGTAAAACCAGACCTTAGAAAACTTGTACCAAATCTGTTCCACTGGATTCGGTTCTGCTTTTACCCCACCCCCCTACCACCTAGACGTGTGCCGAGCCGGAGCGGTCGCCGCTGACCTTTGGGTTTCCCAAAGGGGTCACATTTTCCGTGCCACGACCCACGCAGTACTTTCCCTTTCTGCCCGAGGCTGGCCGAATGTCTGGTGGCCGCGTGGTTAAGATTCACGTTCAGTGATTGCCTGGCTAATTGGGGTGAATCTGTGTGGAGATGAATGTTAGGGGTCGCTGATTATGTTTTTAACCGCCTCTCATGTAAAGTGTATGGATAATTTGAAGAGGCTTTGATAGAGCGTTTAATCCGTTTGGATTGAGGCACACTCAGATTAATGGTATTCTGAAAAGGAATGCTAACTCTTTGCTGATAGCATTTGGGTTTATAAATTAGCCTTCGTAGGATCTTACACCTAGTTTTATGATCCAATTTGATCAGATGTATGTTATAATTTACTTAAGTTGGAAAATTTCATTTTTTTTCTGTGAGTTTTCTGTTTTTAATTCATTGATGTTATTTGCAAATAACCAATTTGAACAGGCAGTTAACTGAAATTTTGAAAAAAAGTGATCAGGATTAGTAGGCATTAAGTCGCAAGTTCTCCTAGTTAAGAAATGGTTTTACTCTTAAAATTGAGTTATGAAAAATGTTTTGGATTTGAATAAATTGCCTTGATATTCCATTATTGATGCTTATTTCATTGAACTGAGCCCAAAAAAATCTGACCAAAAAAAAAGGGAATTCCATAATTTCTCCATTTCCAGCACTGACCACACTTGGGCCACAACATTACGATTTAACCAACCCAACCGACACGAAAGCACCAAAATCGATCCGATTTTAAATTCTAATCGTAAAAAAAAAAATCCTCCTCGGCTTCACTCCACAATTTTCCCGCCAACAACGTTATTCGCGCGCTTTCCCGGCCGTCGTCGCCTACGAGACCTGCGATCACGTGACTCTAACAATGGCGCCTGTCGGCCCCGGGGACCGAAGCCACACTCGCAGATAAATCATTTAGATTTATATCACCGAGCGCTGTTGCCAAGTATTGATCACACCCTACCGATGGGTTAGCAAAAATAACCATCATTTCCAAAGAGGCAACAGGGCGTCCTGAGCAGAAGAAGTGCATATTAGGGTTCACGGTCATTAACTGTGCTTGTGTGTGTGAGTGTTTTTTTTTTTAGAGCGCCGATAGCCGGGCATAAATTATATTGGGGGCGCTTTCCTTAACGGTCTATACACACCCATTAGTCCTTAAATGGGCGGTGGTTTTGGTTTGTTTATTCACGATAAGGCCCGTGCGCGTCCCGGGGCAAGTAAATTGTCCTCCGTTCGGGCTCGCCCTTAAGCCGGGTCGGTGCCCAATGGACCATATTAGACGGCATTCTGCTTCATCCAGCGCGAAATCAACGGTGACAGATGACTGCTGGAAAATGCTGGCTCAAAGATAAGACGAGAGTAAATAGATTTTCTATCGTGAAAAATAAAAACCACGTGACGCTGCGTTTCTGTGGAAAAATGAGAGATTCATTTTGAGTGTTATAATAGGGGATATAGGTATAGTAAAGTTTGTTATGACTGGGTCTTTACTATTTTAGAAAGCAATTGAACTTAAATACCTTTTAAATTACGTTTTGGTTCAATTTGATTACAGCAACGTTCATATTTTGTACCTTAAGGAGAAATTAAATACCAATCACAATTTATTTTTGTCACATCCTTACAAAGCACAGTTAAAGCCTAACCCTCATACATTTCGGTGTAAATTTGTTATCGTATAGTTGTAAGTAGATATAAACTCTATCTTATGATCTCATTATCGCCATGGCTACCAAAAATGGCATCTTCCATTGAATATCATGTGTTTTCTAGTGATTTTTGTGTTCAAATCCGGCACAGAAAATGACTATTTTAGACAAATTTAAGTTTATTACAGTCTTTTCAAGATGAGAACCACAAAAAAAAAACGGCTGACCTCCTTTTCAGAATATTCGCCAATAAGAGCTTATAGGGTAGACGACCTTATGTTTGCTATTTTTGTTGGTGGTTCTCTTCCTAAATGGACAGTATTTTAGATATTTTTCATTTTCAGCGTTAATAAAAGAAAAAAATGAATTCATATTAGAAGCCAGATTTAATTCAATATTCAGCACGTGGGTGTCACACCCAGCTTCTAGCCCTCTGAACGTCCGGGACAAAAATGCAATATTCCAGAAAGAAAGGTGAAAATATCTCCCCTCGTCTTATTTCACCCTTGCTTTTGCTTTTATGATGGCATGAAGAAGCGATTCCAGTTTCATGTCTAGCGAACACTGGAAGGTGCTTCCCACTGAGACAGAAATCTGTGCAATCTTAAAGTGTATCATGCTTTTGAAGGGTCCAGACTCCGTTCCTTACCACCTTCCGTTGTTCTGAGTGACGGTGAATCTCATTTCGATCTATATTTGAAGTTATCAAAGCTTTTTATCTTATCGTATTGCTTTCACTGCCTCTTTTCATGACAGCTTTTTCTTTGTCTTTTTGCCAACGTATACCTCGCGGAAAAGTGTCTTCCAATATAGATATCAATGGAAATATTCCATAAATATCCACAATCTTGTAAAGTCATACTGCACCGATGATTCCCCTGTAGTTTGCGATGTCACAAGATATAGAGACACTTCCGATATGTCGACTTGGAGAGGCGCTCATGATCGCTCTTTCGAGATTCTCCGTCGCTGCCGGCTACGTTTATAAGCCACGCCACTATGTTTTCTAGTGAAGGGTATGTTTCTTTTATCCCCATAGCTGAAAGCGACTCTGTGACACGAGGCATTCGGCCAAAGGCTGTTGTGAATTGACAGCAAGTGAAGGGTAGGTGAAATTGGAATGAATAAACATTAAAACCGAAGGGGAACGCCGTGAAAGTAGTTGCCATTTTCACGTGGGAGTGTTTTGGAACGTCAGTGATGGTTGGTTCTATGTTGTGACAGTGATCGGGTATGCTGGAGAGGGTGGGGTAAGAATGCGTACAGGAAGTGTGTTATGCGTATTTAATTCCCTCAATTAGTAACGCAAGTGTGTTTCTAGCATGCCACGTGCATTACAGGTGAAATTATTTAGTTGATAGGTATATTCAGAGGGCCAGCATTTATGTTAAGCTCGTTGCAGGGAAAAAGAGCCGGGGACATTTGGTTACGGTAGGTGGCGCCAAATGGCGTTTGTGGGCTTTATTAAAAAAAAACATCTAAAATTTAATAATTATTACTCATAATATCGATTTATGCGTATCATTCATTGAAGTTAGCATTACTAAAGATAATTAAGCGTAGACCAGTCTTAAATGCGGGTAATCTGCGAAAAAAACGACGTGAAATTGCTAAAATTTACAACAATAGTGACACTATCTTCTAGCATCCTGCATTTTTTTCGCGATAAAGTAGTCATTTGGCGGCTATTTTTTGCAAAGATAGTTTAACAGGAGCTCTACGACCGTGTGATGAGTTGGTGTTTTTATCAAGGAATTTTGCTGGACATGACAGGGATAATTAGAGCGAAATTAATCAACCACGCCCTGGCTGATTTATAAAACAAATAGCTAGTTCTCAAGAAAACTAACTCAATGAGTCAGAGAAAATATTTTTTCAGACCATCGTCTTGTTGGTGAGAAATAAATTGTGTTGGTTTTGCGACGTGTTTTTTTTTTGGCTTTGTTTAGATAAAGCATAGTAAAAAATCTTTATTAAAAGTAATGACAAACTCGCCTTTCTCTGTACCAGTATATACGAGTTTTTGCTTTATACGTTATTAAAACATATGTGTGGGGGACTTTATTAAGGAATTCCGCGCAGCATTGATCCCGTGTGAAATCATGTGCACAGTTCACTTTTATTAAATAAATCTTGCTGGATCATAAATCGCAGCCATGATCGCACTGTCACTAGAATGGTGCCAGTGAATTGGACAATAACCATAACAACAATAAATGACATTATTTCGCGAAATTAATGTTGTTCTGTCTCAAAAATCCTTGACATAGCACAAAGCTGAGCAGGAGAGTTGCTAGAAAGCAGTGATAAAGGGAGACAATCCCCAACTCTATTTTATTTAGCAATACAAATTTCCAGCTTGATGACTTCGTTACATAAATTATTAATTAAACAATAGCAAAAAAACTTTACCTTTTTAACTTTTTCGTTTAAAATCTCGTGCTAACTGCGTATAGAATCTCACGTGACGACGCTAATGCGTTAACGCGCGTGCCCCTGGAGGTAGGGCTCGCTCGGGGGTGCAAAATGGTGGAGGCAGACAGCAGTGCCCGTCACGGAAGAAACGTGAGCCGGTCAGGGAAGCCAGCCGACCAACAAGATCTCGCCTTTCAGCGCTTTTACACAATTACCACCTCACTAATTTCCTGGCCCTGGCCCCACAAAGGGCGGGCACGGTAGGGAACTTAATTACCATCCCCCCTGAGAAGAAACAAGGGTGAAATAGATTAGTACGCCAATTTTCTTTCACGGTTACCTTAAATAGATGATGAGTGAAAGTGTAATGAAGTTTGCAACGGATGTAATGGCATTACTTTACCTTTCTCGTACAGTTTATAAAGAGTGTTATTACTTCAGAGTCTAAGGTGAAACTTAGTTGTAGATATGTTTTAATAACTTAAAAAGTTTTTAAGAAAATACTTATCTTATTCTATTTGCCGCTGTGAAGTCTCTAAAATACACTAAGTTTATTTTCTGAACACTGGAAAATAAATTGCTGGGTATTATATAAAGTTCAACACGCTGTATGTTACTTTTATCATTTTAAAGTGCTCTCTTTATGAGTCTTATAGAAAACGTGCACAAGATATATGACCAGAGATCTGTATACTTTACACAGTTCATTCTGCGAAGGAATGCACTTTAGAAAGTCAGCCCCCGGGACTCGATTTAATGCATGCTTCTTGACAAGGATACCACATATATATATATATATGTAGGTAGATATATGTGTGTCTCCCAAAGACATGCTGGAAAACTTTAAAATTTGCATACATTATTTTCACCTCGTGTTACGAAGCTGCTGGATGGGAATTAAATTAAAAGATAAAAACTTATGGCACTGATAAAATAAAAACTGACTTTCAAGTGAAAGTTCGGTTAAACTTAATCCAGATTAAAGCCGATGTAGCTTGATGATTCTAGAATATCTTTAGCAAAGAACAAGTAATGCTAATCTCAGATCGAGAGGTTTTGCATTTATATATCTCAATCCGCTGTTAACGATCAGCTCGTAACCGCTTTTAACCGTTTTCGCAACGTCAAGTGTCGGAACCGGTTCCTCGTACAATGGGCGTCCGGCGGTGGGCGCTCGATTCGCAGTGCGATACACATCTGACTCCATCCTGGGCAAAATATGTGGCGGTGGGTAAGCCATGGCCCGTGCACGCAAAGATAAGGCTCGAGAGCGAAAGCTTATCGAGTTTCTGATCCAAACGCGTGGGATCAATACGTGGACCCTGATGTTGTGACGATCTCGCAGCCTCGACACAACATTTGAATCCGAGAAATTGAGAAACTAGAGAACTTGATGCAATATCTTTTTTCCCTTCGTCGTCCTTTAGAAATGCCATCAGTCACGAGCTTTGCAATGACTTTCAAATGGGACTAACGCTATCATTTTCAAAGCAGACGAAAGTGATTCGACATGACTTAATGTTGCAGAGTGACCTTGAATGAAGAGGAAGGATGAATGAAATCGTTATTTGCCGTCGACTTTTTCCTATTCCATGCACCTATTCATGACAGAGAGTTTTGAAATCATTTGCTAGAGCGGGAATTTTATTTGAACAGACATCCGAATCTTCATGGCTTATCTTCGTTTAACACTCTCATTAATAAAACGATTAAAACTAATGTTTGCGCTGTGAAAATTTTGTTTAGTTAAAATCATAAATTTTTGCTTCACGTTTGGCATGACAGGAACAATATTTACCGGTTCAAGCTTCGAGGGAAGAATGGGATTGGATAAATGGTTATATGTGTGCGTTCCAGGTAGTCTTCAACTATATACGGTAGACAATAATTCTTTCTGGCGGACAGGGTGATGTAAAATTCGTAGTTCGGTCGTGCCCGGAAATATGGAAATGTGTGCTTGAACATTTTTGCGCGTTTCGATAAGAGATTTGCGTAAATCACAAAAGAGCATGGTGGGGATAACAAATTTAAAAAAGGTACAGCATTTTCCACTTGCGATGACTTAACGAAAGGCATACCTGATTGTATATAAAAACTGGCGTCGCGAAATGTTTGTATACCCGATTAACAAGTAATTATCTATCTAAATAGGTTTATTTAAAAGGACGGCCGCTAACCCCATCTGGTGGTCATCACCGTTATCTTGCATTGCCGGGCCTGATTTTTCGGCAGAATGTTTAGCATTAGCGCTGGGACTCTGACTTACCTTAGCACCCAATGGTATGACTGCAGAGTTGTGACATATCACTTTTGAATACAATATGTACATTTTATTCACAACTAGTACTTCTAGAACTATAAATCTAGTGAAAACTAGATTTTGCAACTATTGTGTAGAAATTTTGCTGATTGGTTATTTCAAAATTGAAAAAAAAAAAGAAAAAACACATTTAATTGCATTTGAATCTGCTATGAGTAAGTAAAAGTTCAAACAGTGATTCAAATAATTGCCAGTATCACATAATTTATTACAATCTTTTTTGATAAATAAAATTTCAATAAAATATAAATGAAATAGGATGGATCAAGATAAAATAGATGGCAAACACAGATATCACGGAAAAAAAGTATATCTAGATGTACAAAAAAGATGCAAAAAATGCTGGAAACCAAAAATAAACCAAAATTAATAAGGTTATTGAGCAATATGATTTCACAACACTGTAATTGGATTACCTTAAAAAAACTCAATACCATATTTCCCTCTCTTTTTTCGCATTTCTACACAGCCACTGTGCCAATCAAAAAACCCAAAATACGCTATCTTTCGCTGACAACACAAGAAACCCTCATTCTATATAACTATCACTCAGCAGATGTGCTACCACCATCTCAGAGCCCCAAGAAAACAGTATAACGCCTTTCACATTCTCCATTTCCAAAAAAAAAGGAGAAAAACATGCCGTAAATCAAGCCGACTTCTTTGCCGACTGAGCTGTCGCACATCCGGGGCACGCGCGTCTCCAGCGGCGTCGCTTCTCGCCTCTCAAATCAGCTGCAGGAGGTTGCTACGGGATGCTGTATGCTAATTCCTTCACCGAGCCAGTGTCTTCTGATCTCTGTCTGCATGCCGACTGGTTTATGGTGGCCAAATTTCGGTGCCATGTACTCGCCATGTGGTGGAGCGAGGGTTGTCGATTGGATGAGAGTGGTGACGACGTTTTGAAAAAATCTGGTATTTTTTTATATTCTTGTCCGTCAGAGACGATATCAGCGCAAGAAATACATCCAAGCAAAACCACCCAGCTTGTGAACGAAATTTTAGTTATGATCTGAGTGGCGGAATTTCAGAATACTGATTGAAATACTGATACAATATGTTTCATAATTACTAAATCAATTCTAATAAAAGCTGCGTTCGAATGTGTCAGAACTTTGTCGGATCAAATTCAGAGCAGATAAGAGTGAGAAGTGCAAAGTGGATCATCTTTAAGACGTTTCATTTTTTCTGGCTTCTCCACTACTAGACTGTTGCAGGAACATTAAATCCATTCTGCTCCAAAGTGAAATGATCTGACACAAACGAACGCAATTGTGGCCATGTATCTGCTCTAAATTTCAAACCAACACAGAAAGAGCAGGGCCGAGCAGAGGAGTAGAAAAGATAAACACAGCCGAACAAAACTCATACTTAGATCTAGATCATTAGAATTATTGTCGTGTCATGTACCTGTGATTTTGCAGTTGTGATGTTTTGGATTTTTCAAGTCTGTTTTATCTTGCACCAAAGTATGTGACGCCACCAATTAATACTCTACTGCTAGGTTCTTCTGAATAAAAAATCTAAAACTCTAAATTTTTCACTAGACCATTATGCGTTAACACTGACATTTTGTCTAAAATATAGAAATGCAAATTGAATAAGCCACTCTCTGGCTGCGAGCGTTCTCTAGATAGTGCGTTGTTACCAATGCTGTGGAACGAGTTGAGAATGAGAAATATTTCCTTTCAGGAAACGAAATTCGGAACACGAAATAAAACAGACTCTCTGGTTTATTCAGTTTCTGTTGGTTTTCTCATCTTTTTTAAGCCTTGTTGTTTTTAAGTTGATATGGCTCGGACTGAGAAGTTATATAGCAGCAGAAGTTTTGTCTATTTCCGTTTGGATTATTGCCATTTTGCACCAAATGATTTTTAACTTTTTGAAAGAAGATGCACCGAATTATGCTTGTAAATTTCCACAGATCTCGGAATAAGGTGCATTCAAACGTGTGTAGCTTGTTCCATCTAGTTCTTGTTTAATATAACCGTTGAGTTTATCGGTGTATTCATTTAGAATATTAATATTCTTATGAATATGATATGATTATTAATAATATATAATAATATATAATAAGTAATAATACATGATTATTATCATGAAAATGTGTAGAATATTTAATCTCAAGTTTTCTGCTAGCAAAATAACACTTGTTTACGGAAGGTGCCGCCCGATACCAAACTGCGGCCATCTTTTTACCTCTAGAATTAAATAATTACTACTCGAAATATATATGTATATAAATCATTGAAGATAAAGACGAAATAAAATGTCGTCACACTTGCAACGACAGAGACTCCATCTAGTGGCATCCTCCATTTGTTGTCTCGAAATTAGTCACTTATCGGCCATTTTGCGCGAAGACATTTAAAAATTAGCTCTGGGCCTCTGACTATGCCTTTAAACTCAATGGTATTATAGCCAAATATAATAATCACAATTACAATTATAATTATAATGTATTTATTACCACAATAAATCATTACAATGATATTGGGAAAGTCAAATAAATAATAATTCATAATAATTCACAATTCATAATAATTCAAATTTGACATATTTAGGTACATATCTTTAATTGTTAGATATATCTAACAATTGGTTCGCCGAGTAAAAACATTTGTCCAGTGAATATAACTTTAGTTCTTTTTTCAATAAACTTTCACTTTTATCTTTTATGTATGTAGGCGGCTTCTTTGTTACAACACTTGGAAAATATTCTATTGTGTATATAACTGTTCAAAAGATGTACAGGCAAGGTAACATTAAAATACTTAGTATTTAAAAAAAATTGAGCACATTAGTCTTTGAAGTAAAATTCGGCGCAAGGGTCTAACCTTGCTTTCATCATATACTTGATTGCCTTTTTCTGCAGTGCAAATAGCCTTTTGGTGTGTGGCGACCAGCCCCTAGCATATCAAAGAATTGACTGCAAATGAGCAAAATACAACATTTTCACTTGGCTAATAGATATTATGTTCCCTAACTTTTTGATTTAATAGCAGCAGGACGCTATTTTCGAATTACTCATGCCTCTATGGCACTTCCACTCAATTTCATTATCAATGATGACTCCCAGAAACTTGAGTTAGTTTGTAAGTTGTCTATTTCTATTTGGATGATTCAAATTAGCAATTCAAGTTATTATAAAGCCTGCAGGAAGAAATATGCTTAGTTCATTTCACTTTCAAATTCGAGAGAATGTTTCAAGAAAATGAGAAATTAAATACCGTGTTCTCTCCTCAATACTCCAACATAGAACAGTCCGATCTGCAAAACATCAAAATAGGTTATTTTGTTAACCTAAAAGTAGGACGTTGATATCGTCTGGCAAAGTAAGATTTCTCCAGCGCCACGTACACTTCCTCACGATCGAGCATTGCAAATCTTGTGTGACGCTGAGAACTTTCAGGCTTTCGTGTCTTTCATCGAGTTGTCATATTACCCACAGTCTTGTCTCGCGAAGTCTCGCCATATCATGCCTAGTCTGGTATCGTCTCGTCTTGTCTCTTCTAGTCTAGATTAGTCTTGTCTGGTCTAGTTCAGTCTACTATAGAGCAGTCCACTAGAACTTGGTCTACTCTCGCCAAGCCGTGTAATCTAGTCTAGTTTAATCTTTCACAGTGGTCATGACATTTTTCTTTGACGTGCTATACAGACAGACATTTTGAAAATAGGTGTTTAGGTCTCTCAATGGCATATTTTATTAAAAAAAAATGTATAAGCCTAATCGCCCGATTCTTCCAACCATTTGTGCATTTCCTGTAAATTTCCACTCCAAATACCTTTTTATCTGTTGTAGAATTGGTATCGATACCTTTCCGTTCACATAGCTTTTAAAATGGAAAGTGAATTCTCGTGGAAAAAATCCGCCACGTCTCCGCTTCTATTCGCTCGAAACAACATTATCGTGATCCCTATCCACTGATCACATTGAACTTCTCGACTTCACAGAGGCCTAACCTCGGAAGTCTTGTTTTCTTTCCATCCCAGCGTGAGCTAGTGCCCCTGAGCTGAGCAGAGTCAGTTACTGATGGAGTTATCCTAGATCTAGTTTCATCTGCGATCTACGATGGTCCCGCCAATGATGGCTCAGTTCTGTGTAAAATGCAATTAGAGAAAGCCATTTGCTCGCCTCTCGTTGCAAAAAGGGTTTGCGCCACTCACGCCTTCTTGTCGTCAATTCGTTTGAAAAGTCGACGCTGATGCATTGATTTTGTTCCCTGTCAACAATTGGACATTTCTGAGGTAAAGTGGATTGAAAGGGTCGGGAAAATTTCCTACTTTCATCTTAGCTTTATAGTTAATCTTTTTTTTTCTAAAAGGAAGCCATTTAGAGCAAGAAACTATCTGTGGAAATACTTGAAAGGGATATTTTTTTGGCGTGACACTGCACTATAAAAATGTTTGTGACACCGAATAAACTTCAGTACTTGGAGAGAGAGAGAGGATAGGAGGAATAAAATATAGTACAACAAGTTCTCTCGTCCTACTAATCAAACTTTTGACAATGTGGATTTGTGGAAGAATCTTGTAGTTAAGTTTTACCGTCCTTTGAATGGGACCAACGCCGGTGGCCACTATGGTGTTCTTTGTGGGAGTGCAGTTCAGGTTTATCATCATCCTCATCATCATGCTCTTGTTCATTAACGCCAATAAGTCAGTCCCACAAGACCTGCGGTTCTTCTAGTTTGTTGCTTAACACTAAAGTGAAATGAACAAATCAATAATACACCGAGTAAAGTTAAAATTAAAATAATAACTAGTAGTAGATTTTCAGTTTGGGAAAGAAATATGAAAAATAGTGTTTTTCACGACTTAAAGACTGAACTCGTCCTCTTCTTTCTTTGCAGGCTACGGCAATGTCACACCCCGAACCATCTGGGGCAAGATTGCCACTATCTTCTATGCCATCGCTGGGATGCCCCTCTTTCTCCTCTACCTCTCCAACATCGGCGACATCCTCGCCCGCAGCTTCAAGTGGCTCTATGCTCGCTGCTGTCTATGTCGGTGCTGCCCCAAAAAGCGTAAAAAACCTCCCCCCGGCGTCGCTTCAGCTCTGCGCGGACTCGCCCCAGCCCCTGTTGACCCTTCTAGTCTGAAACGCGGGCACAGTGATCGAGGACCCACAAAGGGGGTCTCGGTGAACCGACTTCAAGGAAGTCTCTCCATGGAGGACGGCGTGAATATCGGTCGTGGACGTCGGGAACTGGACGAGTTCGGCAGGAAATATAACGAAACGCAGCGTGGACGCAACGACGACGTCTTTTACGACGAGTTTGACGAAAGAAGTTATGGTCTTCACGGTAGAGACTTTGACGATGGCGTCTATGCTTCGCAAGACGTCCACTTAAACCGTGCAAACGCACGCATGATGACGAACGTCTTTGAAAAAACCGGCGGTGATTTCCGCAGAGCAGCGAGCATCGACCAGCTTAACGATCCACGGCCAGGAAGACTCTCTGCTGTCGTTGACGACGCCGATCCACGACTGACGCGCGGAGGTTCGGAGAAACTCCGCCGAGGTCTGCAACGCCAAGAAGAAGTCTACGAGATGGCCAACGTTGGCACGGACAACTCGAGGCGTTGGCACGACAAGGATGCGGGAATGTCAAAGGCCGAATTAGTTCTCGGAATGAACGACCTCGGACTTGAGTATCTTGACCTTCCAAAGAAGCGCGGACCGTTGCAGCGAGTCTTCGGAAAGGTCGAAGGCCCCAAGGCCGAGTTGCCTAGAGACTCGCCGAGGATGGACGGCTATGCGCATCGGGGTTCTGGTGGCGCTGAGAGGGCGCCGTATCGTCAGGAAGTGGTACCGCAGCACGTGGATCCGGTCACTTCGGACGAGGAGAGCGATGATGAAGGTAGCAGCGGGGGAAGTGGGAGTAGTGAAGACGGGGAATTTGACTCGCAGGCTGTGACGGTGCCGGTTACGCTGTGTCTTGCGATAATGGTTGGGTGAGTGATAATCACTATGTTAGGAACAAGCCTCCCAGTCTAGAATCTCTCGATTAAGAAAGGAAACTCCCAGGTTCTGGTTATCCTCTCAAACCAGGATATACAAAGTGGAAAATCTGTTAACACTCATTTAGAAAACTATGCTCCAAAAAATTGTTCTAAAATATTTAAAAAAGGTTTGTTAATCCTCATTATTTGCGTTTCGGATAACCAACACTATTGAAGTGTATAATTTGATTTCGTTTGGACGCTGTGCATTGGTTTTAAAGAGCCATTGTGTACAAGACAAGATAATACAGATTTAAAACTATCTGTGTCGCATAATACTGGTTATTTGGTATCGGAAGAGAAGTCAGATTAGATTTTAATTTTGAAAAAAGTAACAGTTATAAGAAAATAAGCGTCAGAAAATAAGTGATTGCTTTTAACTTGGCATTCAAAACCCCAGATTGAAATTAAATGTGTTTTTTCAACTTATGCTTATGCTCTTGTTCGTACCTAATGATATCAGAATAATCCACAGTGTTCATCAAAAACCGTTCTTTATTTCATTCAATAGTTCATTATTCTAATGTTCCGATCTTATATTCTGCTCCAGCTACATCTGCGGAGGCGCCGTGCTCTTCTCCCTGTGGGAAGAATGGAACTTCCTGGACGGTTCCTACTTCTGTTTCATCAGCCTCAGCACGATCGGCTTCGGTGACTTTGTACCCGGCGACCAGATAATCCGCGCCAACAAAGTTCTGGACCTTTCGTTCATCTTCTGCTCGATGTACCTGATGCTAGGCATGGCGCTGATCGCCATGTGCTTCAACCTAATGCAAGAGGAGGTCGTACACAAGATGCGCTCGTGCGCATCCTCACTGCGCAATTGTCTGGCGTGCGCAAAACGCTCGGTATTGCCCGCTAGGTGACACTACCTGTCGGCCACGCCAGGTGAGACATAACCTCACTTTCGAGACGATTTGTAGTTAACAGGCTGCTTTGATGTTTTCTTGTTGTTACGGTAAACGGGTAATCAAATGCATTTTTAGATGAAATCTTATTTAAATTGCAAACGCTTGCAATGCGCGGGGTGTTTTATTATTATGAACCCTATAAACGTCTCAAAAATTCATCTCCAAATGGGGACTCGAACCCCGATCTCCACCTATCGTGGGTGTTGCTCTAACCCATTAAGCCATTGAGGCACTGGCTTTTTGAGACGATTTTAGTGTATTTGATGAGAATGACGGATCTCAAAGGAGTAGAACCAAGAGGCTGTGAATACTCACAATCAATCTGATTCTAGTGACGCTATACCACGTCACAACCTGTCATTCTCGAGTAACTCCAATTTGACGTTGGATGCGTTAAATTTAGATGAAATCTTATTCAAATTGGAAAAGCTTTACATTTTCATGTTTTGAAACCCATTTTCTGTATTTGAAATTTGCCACCTATGTCACTGGGGGGGTCACTGCACTGTGGAAACACTGTTAATTTCAAGGTGGCCAAGATGAAAATTTCGATAACAAACGAAGTTGGCTGTTAAAAGATTTCCGTCCATAATGTCTTGAAATCTTTCCTAGAGTGCAAAACTTATTAAATACGTGATACATCTCCACCAAATCCTACGAAATGTTAAAATATGGATAAGCACTAAAAATTGACTAAAAATAAGTTTCTTCGATAGTTAAGTTGTTTACCATTGTTTGAAAACGGTCAAAATCTATCCTTGCCAGCCAGTTTTAAATACATTTATTTATGAAAACCCCATCAAGTCATCGTAGAAATTTCGCGTGAGGTCAGAAATTATATACAAATTAAAACCACTTCCAGCCGAGCCGTTTCTCGGCCGTTTTCGAATAATTTTCGCAATTCCTGCAAGGGTGTAAATTTGCAAGTGAACCCTGAGGGACATTAAAATGAAGGCACGCAAATTGAGGCTCATTTGATCTCATGTATTCTAGTGGAGGTGCCAGATGCAATGCTCTGCGGGTAGCATCTAGGAGTCAAACTGGAAAACGGAAATTTTGATCATTTTTGCTCACCCGTAGTTCATAAAAGAATTTTTTTTTTACAGTTTCTCACTCAATTACTTGGAACCATAACTAAGTAATAAAATTCAATTTCAAGAAGTAACCCAACCCCGTAGACCATTTTTAACATCGACAAAATCGAAAACGCTAGGTACTAGATATTAGAAACCCTGCAAGACGATTGCTGTTTTATCTTGGGCTTTGTTGTATTTTTATGTTGCACAATGGGCCATTCTGAAAAACGTTTTTTTTGTTCTTCGGTGGAGTTCAAAGGTCAAAGCTCAATCAAAGAGCTGTTAAATTTGTATTATTAATTTTAAAACGCTTGCTCTTATAGAAACACTGTTATCTTCGTTCAACAATCATTTCTTTTGTATAAACACAAAAGACTTCTTTTGTCCTTTAGAAAAATTCGTCTGCTGAAGAGGAAAAAAACCCAATTAAAAATGGACACCCCCTTGCTTGGCCATTTTTACGACGACAAAAGTAATGCCGAGTCAGTAAATACAAATTTAATTTGATAATTGAGAAGAATGGTACCCTGGCTTATTTGCATGCGCTCGTGTTTTATTTTTCTCACGAAATACCCGTCCGTTGCAGAGTCAGCCCTTACTTGCTACCCTTCCACCCCCGCCCAACTCTTTTACCAAGCCTTTGGCAACACGAAAGGGTTGTTTTATTTCCCAATTAACTCGGCTCGTGAATTTCCTTGCGAAGAGAAACGATTGGGTGGTCGATTGGAATCCGAACGGTAATCTAAGCTGACCCCAAGTGTCGCAAGGGGGTGGCAATGTTCAGTTCTCAATTTAAATTCATTTCATATCTTTATGCTCACCCTGTTTTGTAATATAAAAAAACTTTGCTTTAATTTAGTAATTAACATTCCAGCTAACTATACATTTTTTGTGTCGTTTTTGTTCATTCAAGAGACATTTTTTATCGATTCTTCCCGTAAACTTACCAGTGAACGTTTTAACTAATCTAACTTTTTATATATTTTTTTATTCAACTTCAATTTTGAATTGTAATAAAAATAACGACTGGAATTCCTAAAAGGGATATAGTTTTACGTTTCCCGCAATATTAACAAAATTTAACTAAACATTTCTGTCTAAGAATTTCGCTGTTACCCCACACCAACACTTAACTTTCGTCTCGAGCAACAGGTCACACACTGAACAGAAACTCGGTGTCCAATTGTTTCGTTCAGTCTTTATTGATGGTTTAACGACTTTAGCTGAATGCCGCTACTCTCGAGAACTTCGTTAAACATTCCCAAGTGATCAGAATAACTGTTCCAGAATTCGGAATTTTTGTCCGGGTTGTAGTTGAAACTAGGTCTCTATAACTTTTGCAGAGAAGGAAAGAATATCGTATACATAACTATTCAAATATTCGCAGAGCCCACAGTTTTTGAGAAATTTGCTTATTTCGTTTTTTGAACGTTGATGAGTGAACGTGATTTTAATACCATGGTTGTCCGACATTTCGGTTCGCTCCTCCCCATCTTCAGGGTGGCCGAAAAAATATTTTGAAAAACAACGAACTTTCATGATCGGTTAGTTGCATTTGGTGTTTGAACTAATTTATGTAATAAATTAAATGTTTTTTATATTTCACGCTGAGTATCTTGTGAATTAGTTGATTAATTTGTGACGTTTATAACGCACTGTTCTTGACAACAGTCCCTGTGGCACTGGTCTAATGGCGTCGTTGAACGAATGAGGATACCCGAACTGGCTAAAAGAGAGTAGGGGCAGCCCGGTCAGGGCACTTAGACTCCTGACAAAGTACACCAACGGGTTAATCGGCTTAATGTCTCTTCCGAAGGACGGTACGACTCGAACAAAAAGATTCTTTCAAACATACATGCTGTCGAGTGGTTATAATAAGCAAGGCTAGTGACGCTTTTATACTAACTGTTATCACTCGTACCTATATCCCGACCGCCAATAGTCACGTGCATGAGAATTTTTTATAATCATCCTTAACTATTAGCGTTTTCGAATCAGCATTTTCGTCCAAACCTTTTGGCAAAACAATCCAAGAAAGTAAAATTCTTGAATTTTGAAAATGTCTCTGCCCTTGTAGATGGAAAGCAACAAGCGCTGAAGGTTCCTGGTTGGTCTGAAATGGCGCATTGCGGGGCAGAGGACGCGGGTTGGGGAGGGGGCTGCTCAGCGAACGTCTTGTTGCTCAAGAGATGCCGCGACGGCGATGAATAAACATCAATACGAAGTACTTGCATTAGCATAGCATGAATAACGCAATTAGCTCGACTCTCTGGTGTTGAGGAGCTAGCGGAACCTTAAGCGGATCGCCGGAAAGAACTCCCTGCTTTAGTAGGAGGAAAAACCGAGTGGACAAGCTATTAGCTATCTTGTTAAAGTATTTAGTATCTAAACTGTGTTCAATACTAAAAAATAAGTAGCCTTTTTTTCTTTGGGCTCTTTCCTAACGAGGTTACTGTATTTTTTTTCGTTTTTCTCATAGGAGTGTCTGTAGGTTTTCCCTGATCTACATTTTTATAAAATCAACCAAACGGTTTGATGTGTTGGAACCACCGATTCTCGTGAGATTACCGGTGTTGAGCAACACTGCGCTGAGTCAGGTATTGGATGGGTGACCAACACACACATGACCAGTTCTGTTCGGGAGAGAGGTTGGAGGGATGAAAGTTAATACAGCAACTTCATTCGCCTTGCTTATCGACCTCTCGACGGCATGGATTTGTGGAGGAATCCTGTTGTTCGCATTGTACCGTCCTTCGGAAGGGACGTTAAGCCGGCGGTCCCCTTGGTGCTCTTTGACAGGAGTAGGCTACGTGCCGGCACCGGGTTTCCCCTCCTCCCTTCTAGGCTATGTTAGGCTCATTATCATCCTCATCATCATCCACTCATTCACCGACGCCATTGGACCAGTGCCGCACGGCCAGTCGTCAAAACAGTGCGTCGTTAAACACCACAAATCATCATAATTTTCGGGAGAGAAGTTGGAGGGATGGAAGTTAGTACAGCAACTCTATTCGAATTTATTAACCTATTGATAGTATGGACTGGTGGAGGAATTCTGTAGGCTATGAGCCGGCAACGGGTTTATCTTCCTCCCTTCTAGCCTGTATCATCATCCACTCATTCATCGACGCCATTTGATCAGTGCCACAAAGCCCGTTGGTAACATAGAGAGTCGTTAGGTCCTACAAATCAATGAATTCCATGAAATCGTGATTAAAAAAAAAAAAAAAAAAAAAAAAAATATTTTGATGCAGTAATGAAAGAATTTAATAGTGAAAAAGTAAATAAATTTAGATCTAGATTAGAATTTCCCTAAATTACTGAAACTGACAAGTTGAATCTCTAACTTGTTCGGTAGTTTGCCCAACATGCATCATCGATGCACTGTGATTTCATAGTGTTTCAAAGCCATTTACCAACACGCATCAGAAACACCGCCTCTATATTCCTCTAGCACTGAAGCCACACTAGCAAACAAATGGTACAGAGTGTCAAGCAAGGACCCTTGAAACATAGCCCATGATTCATGCGGAAGTGGCTTCCTCTTCTAGCCTCGCAAATACACTAGGCAGGTATTGCACAGGCCAAAGTACAGCTAAACAAACATGTTGCCCTGGTAATGTGGTTTTAATGTTACGGTGTATATGCGTATTTAAACAAAGTATAACTTTATACAGAATTGTTGAAGTACCATTTCACGCATATAGTTCTCTATATCATACAAGTGCCATGCATACAATGGAATTGTGCGCCAAATCCTGTTAAATCCTTCAAGATTATATAAAACGGGAAATTTTGTTTACTTCCAGGTTGGATATCCGAGATGTAGATATTCTGTCCCCATCAATTCCTCGTCCCTAGAGTGTAGACCGCTTGTGGGAAAGAGAACAACTTTCCCATTCGTGGAGCGAGCGAAAGAGACGGCGCACTTCTTGCAGATCGATGGCACTTGAATGGTGCTCGTAGTCCAGCAGGACAGACAAGTGACCGGTCGGTCCTCGACATGGCGCTCGGTACTCGTCCGAAGAAGGTAAAGAGAAATCTCGAGAATCGACATGCAACGTATAATAGAAGGCGTATTTGCCACGAACTTCGACTGCGCGGAGCATTTGATATAAAAGAAACTTTTGTGCATAACAGTGCGAAAACTTTTTTCCTTTAAAAACGAGAAAAAAAAACTTTTGAAACTCCTCCCGCCCTTTCCGAAGTTTTTATGTGAGTTTTTATATACCTGTCTAAGAAATACGATACACCTATATAAACACAGAGAAACAACCTCGCGAAGCCGGTGCGGTGCGTGCTTTCAGATCTATAAACCTAACCGAAATGCCACCTCTCTGTGTTCTTTAATTGTTTTGCGATTGTGTTTGATACCGAATGGAGTCGGCGAGGGAGGCTGCAAGGTAACGCTGGATCGTTCGCCGTACGCTGGCGCAGGGAGAGAGCGGAGCGCGCACTCTACCGGCAGGATCTAGAGACTCGTTCAGTCTCAGTCGCGGTGCTACGAAGACGGGTCGTGCCGCCGAGCCTTGACGGTAACCGTCACCGGTATCAACTTCTACCCCGATAAGCAAGAAGAACCTACAACAGTGACCGTGTTTGGTCGGGAATTGTTTTACTGCTGACTCGACGGTTGACATAACTTGGAAGCGGGAGGCGATTCGTGTGTCGTGTGAGCTTGACGGACATCAGCTGTGAATTGAAGGTGGCGACGAGGGTTAGGTTCGATATCGTGACATGTACGAGAGGTCGGTTGTTCGACGTCTTGGTGCGAGTAGGCGGATGGCGACGAAGCCGGAATGGAGATAGACGCTTCAGAATAAGGTAGGTGGAGGCGTTAGTCTAACTTTAGTAAGTGTATACTTGTAGCTTGGCTGGTGGCAGATATGCAATTGCGTTGTTTGGTCTTTGAATACGTTTTTTTTTTACTATTTAAACAACGTTAGGCATGATCGCATTGTTTCCCTGTTCTCTATTTGACTTTGAAATTGGGACTGGTATAAAAGCGCAATAAATAATGCAACTTTGAACTGGATTTCAAATCAGTTTTATTTTACATGACACGATTCATTTTGATTTATGTACCTTGTGTACCTTGGGGTTATCCACAAATTGTCAGAACCAAATTCGATAAGTTGGAGCAATTTTCTTCGCTCGCTGTCTGCTGGAATTTATTATATGTCTTATAGAGTGCATAAAAACGGGCGTATATCCTTCAAGACAATTCCCTGTGACACTAAACCGCAAGGCAGTATAAATAGTATTAAATTTTCGAGCAAACAGAGGGGATGCTAGACAAGTTATTCATTTTGCAGATAAAGGGTTCTTTGCATGACACAAAATCTCCGATTACCTTGGCTTCATTTTTTATTACAATATGCGAGTAGTTCAGGTATTTTACAAGTAATTACGAGTATGACCTTGTGCTTACCTCATTATGTGGCCAAGAATATCACCGTCAATACAGTACCAATAATGTAGCTATAATATTATTGCATTTGTGTTGCAACCTAGCTATTATAACCACGGTATACATAAACTTTCGAATGACTCATGTTTATGGGGACAACATGAATTATTTGCCCATTTCGAATGCCGACCAAAATATATATGGATGTATTTTGCATGAAACATAATAATGTGTAGTTAATTTTCGGGTCACATTGAATAGAAGCTAGTCAGGAATGCCAGCTGGGTCAAATAGTAATAACAATCAAATTCAAATAGCTAAGGGAGTATATTAAGAGTACGAGCTAAGGCAAGAACGTAGTAGGTAAGCTATTTTGAGAGTTGCGAGCTAAGAGAGTATATTGCTAGAGGAGGACTGCTTTCTATCTTGATAAAGTACACGTTATGAAACGTTAGGAAATTTAGTTGTTCTTCACTTACCATTCAAAACCCAGTTGAAAAAAGTTTGCCCAAACTAGTGCTAAGGTTAGATAAAGAAGACATGAGTCTAAAAACCATAATAACCACAGTAAAAATAAAAACTGTTCATATAAACATCAACATAAACACTATCATAAAAAGCATAATCAAAACTCAAGTTATCGATCTCTAGTAATAAGTTTAGGATATTTAACTTATTGCACGATTGCACGACTTAATTTTGGGCGTAATTCACCAGCAAGCCCAGAGCGATGAATTGGGAATTTGCAGTTCATTTAATTTGTAAACAAACGCGTTATTCGCGTTCCATTGTGATAAAATGATCACAATCGGATCTGAAAATTTAATATCGAGCTTATATACACGTATATTTTTTTTTGCAAACCAAATGAATTTTCAATTGGAATTTAATTTACATACCAAGAGAACAAACATTGAACTAGCAGTCTTTTTTTTGTATTTACGAATTAAAGTCAGAGCACAAAAAAAGCGCGCAAATTGAAAACACAAGGCTGCAGAAATTAAATTCCTTGCTCGGTTCGATGCCGGGTTGGATATAATAATATGGAATGCTGTGGAACGTTGCTTGTAAGAAAAGTGGTAAGCCAATTTCTGGAGACTGCGATTCCGGCGAGCTGTTTTCTGGTGATATTTGATTACGTATACCCACTACAATGATTATTTTTTGCATTATGTTCTGTACACTCATCGGCATTCTGATTCAAAGCTTTTCGATGGAAGATAATGGATTGAACTATTTTATTCGACTATGACTTTTAATGCCTTTACTACTTTGAGATGTATTCTTCAAGAAACTGGGACTTGCTTTGAATGATAAAGTCTATCATTAACGTTAATGCATCACTAATTAAAAATATTAATACGAGGAACTTACCCTGTTAAGTTTTCTCATAAGAAGACAGTATTAGTATTTAATTTACTTTTCTGTCCTTTATTAAACATGATCCTCGAATGTGGTTCACCAAATATCGATCACCGCCCCACCAAGTTATGACTAGTGGCAAATAAACAACGGAATGGCAAACAACTCTTTTTACTCCTTTTCGTACTAGAAATTCAAAAATTTCAGAAAAACTCCCGATATCTCTGAATCTAGCGTGTTGAGCAAGAAATATAATACAAATATATGCACCGTCGAAGATAATACTTTGAAAGACGGAAGACCAAAACACGAACGTCTCTCCGTCGACTTCAAGAAATGAGATGAAACCTGAAGACATATTCTGGGTGCCGCCGGCGTAGCTAGCAATTCGCTTGTGAGAAACGATACGACTCAAAGGTCTATGGAAACCATCCCTACAGTCTATATGCACAAACCAAAGAGATTTCGTCTGCAAACACCCAAAGATAGAAGTTGAGAAAATTGTTCAAGTAAATAACATCAACTCTACACTCAAGCAACTCCGTACAGGATTTAAAAGATAAAAACCCTACAGTCCATCTCTCGATACTATGCGACTCTTGTACGGGAACTGCTCACGCTGTCTTTGCTATATCACGGGAGCCGTAGTGTAACATAGAGAACTTGGGAGATCCCGAGGGATGTATGGAGAGTCTGGAAGAAGGCACACACCTCACCAGGCTCCAGGCCGACGAAGGTGGAACCGATATTACGGCAAGCCGTCCGGATTTAAATAATGGATTTCCGATTAGCAGCGGCTGGTTTTCTGTGCCGGTGAACGACACTGGTTCGGCTGGAGCTGAGACGTCGTTCTTGGCAAAGTCTTTGGAAGGACAAATTATTATTGGAAAGGCAAATATTTGTTTGCCATGCCTTTTTTAGTGTTGACATTTCGTTAGCTTTTCGCGATCGCTTACCTCTGGGTGTTTTGGTTGTTTATTTAAAGTTTTTTTTTTTTTTAATTAGACAGTGGGATGAGGGGTTGTTTATAAGGGCCAAGATGCGTCCAGAATTCGATCAGTGGAATAAGTGGGTTTATGAGTAATTGTACGCCAACCGAAACCGAGTGGTTTAACGTGATTGAAACACCGGTTCTCGTGAGATCACCAAAGTTAAGCAACACTGTGCTGAGTCCGGTATTAGATAGGTGACCATCATAGACTAGGCCAGTTCTGTTCGGGAGAGAGGCTGGAGGGATGAAATTTAGTGCCGCAACTTTATTAGCATTGCTTATCAACCTCTCGACAGCATGGATTTGTGGAGGAATCCTATCCTTCGCGTTGTACCGTCCTTCGGAAGGGACGTTAAGCATGTGATACCCCACTTGTTCTTTGACTAAGAGTTGGCTACGTGCCGGCACGGGTTTTCACTCTTCCCTTCTGGGCAGGGTTTAGGTTCATCATCGTCCTCATTATAATAATCTACTCATTCACCGACGCCATACGACCAGTGTCACATGATCAGCTGTCAAAACAGTGCGTCGCTAAACACCACGAAACAATCAATCCACCGACCGATGGAAGGGGGGGGGGGGGGGAAGGGGGCGCAAATGAATGGAATTCGTTCAATCCAACATAGATATCCAATTTTCGTAACAAATTTACAACAATTCATAATTGCTGACGAATTTTCTTTCTTCCTTCTCGGGATGCTGTAATATCCTTGTCCATGTATCATCGCACATGACAATATATTGGTTAAATTGGTTAAATTCCCTTTAAAACCCGAGTAATTCCTAGCGTATTATAAACAATAGACTTATATACCCGCGTGCATTGACCACTTAATTACTCTACAAAACGTCACTCACCCGAAATTGTAGTGCAAGCATGTTGGTGGTAATAGGTAATAAAATATGAAGTCATTAACATTCTATACAATTTAATAATAATAACGTTTCTACATTACGATTCACCTTTTACTGTTAAAGTAGCTGTAGGCAGAAGTCACTTACTGAAACTTGAAAAAAAAAAGAACATCAGATGGCGCATGTGGCGGGTCTTTGTAACGAATCTCTACAATTAAAGGTCAACGACTCAAAATATCGATGCATGTCAATCGTGAAGGTTACCATTGATTTAGATTAATTAGTCGTATACCAGTCTAAATTGCGAGTAATCTGCGAGAAATAACGAAATTAAATTTCTTAACAACCGAAACGACGGTAACTCCAACTAGTAGCATCTTTAATTTTTGTCGGTTTCGCAGCCATTTGGCGTTTTTTTCCGCGAAGTCTGTTTAAAAAAATAACAGCTACAAACGGTTTTACAAAACAGTGTAAGGGTTGTTTGGTAAAACTTTTGGACTTGTTTTAGCCACAAATTAACCCGACGCATCATGTACTGTACCTACAGTAAAGAGTGACGACATTTTGTGTAGGCGAGTTCTGTGCTGCTGTTTTTTTCACAGTGTTAATTGATAACAGTAATCGTTTGTTAAACTCGAGCGTGGAAACTGTAATAACGGCGTAATGTTCGAATACGAAAAAAGGTTCCAGTGCCGTTTGACAGGGAAATTGGTAAATTAAAACCGTGGGTGAGTTTTGAGGGCAACACGTTGAAATATTATATCCAGTCATGGCTTGCATATGGATGGAAAACTGGACGTTTGATTCGAACATTCTCACACACACAGTCGTGCACAAAAAAGAGTACGTTAAAAACTTATTCAGAGCACTTTGCATATCATAAAACGTTTTCATAAAATAGTTTTTATTGGAATATCAACTAGATATAAATTTGATACATTTATAGCATAAATCATGCATTCTCCCTTCGTCCCTAGCCAGGGAAAAATGTTTAATGCTGAATCGGAACCACACATAATTTACTCAGTTTCAATGGTTTTTTAATTGTACCTGATTAGCAAAAAAATTACATACTCGCTGCTGGAAATAATTAATAAGTATATGGATTTCTCATCTTTGCACCATCATAATAAAGCGTGGACATTAGTTACATGGTAGATTGAGTTTTCAGTAGCCATGGAGATGCCGAAAAATCTGCAATTGCCATAATTTAAATATGTTGTCGCTAAAGAATCAAACTTTGAAAAAAAAAAAGTTCTTTTGTCAAATTATTTTCTCCACTCGAAAAAATGAACCCCGAAAAATAAACTTTTCACCCAATTGATTGATTGATTTGTGGTGTTTAACGACGCACTGTTTTGACATCTGGCCCTGTGGCACTGGTCTAATGGCGTCGGTGAATGAGTAGATGATGATGAGGATGATGATGAACCTAACCTAGCCTATAAGAAAGGAGGCGAAATCCGGTGCTGGCACATAGCCTACTCCTGTCGAAGAGGACCAAGGGAAACCAGGCTTAAAGTCACTTCCGAAGGACGGTACAACGCAAACAGCAGGATTCCTCCACAAATGCATGCTGTCGAGAGGTTGATAAGCAAGGCGAATGAAGTTTCTGTACTAACTTTCATCTCTTCAACCTCTCTCCCGAACAGAACTGGTCTTGGGATGATGGTCACCCATCCAATACCTGACTCAGCGCAGTGTTGTGTAACTTCGGGGATCACACGAGAACCGGTGTTTCCAACACGCCAAACCGTTCGGTCCTTTCACCCAAGTTCAGGACAAAGTATATGAAATAGTGAATACATTTTCGAAAAATTACACCTGATGTGACAAAACTAATTATTTTGTCAATATACTTTATTATTATTATTCTTACCTTGGTAGAACCATAATATCTCAAAAAATGTTGTGTGTATTCCACTTTTTTCTTTCATTTGGTGAATTTGGTCTCCCTGAGAAGCTCAAATACCTGGATAAAACATACGATTCAACTTTTATGTTGAATTTGAAGTCGGTAATCCATTTTTGTTTTAGGGCTGTGAAATTTCAAGTCAATTTAACAAAAAAGTCTATGAGGATCCTTTCTCTTAAGACTGTAGCCTACTCCTGTCGAAGAGGACCAAGGGAAACCAGGCTTAAAGTCACTTCCGAAGGACGGTACAACGCAAACAGCAGGATTCCTCCACAAATGCATGCTGTCGAGAGGTTGATAAGCAAGGCGAATGAAGTTTCTGTACTAACTTTCATCTCTTCAACCTCTCTCCCGAACAGAACTGGTCTTGGGATGATGGTCACCCATCCAATACCTGACTCAGCGCAGTGTTGTGTAACTTCGGGGATCACACGAGAACCGGTGTTTCCAACACGCCAAACCGTTCGGTCCTTTCACCCAAGTTCAGGACAAAGTATATGAAATAGTGAATACATTTTCGAAAAATTACACCTGATGTGACAAAACTAATTATTTTGTCAATATACTTTATTATTATTATTCTTACCTTGGTAGAACCATAATATCTCAAAAAATGTTGTGTGTATTCCACTTTTTTCTTTCATTTGGTGAATTTGGTCTCCCTGAGAAGCTCAAATACCTGGATAAAACATACGATTCAACTTTTATGTTGAATTTGAAGTCGGTAATCCATTTTTGTTTTAGGGCTGTGAAATTTCAAGTCAATTTAACAAAAAAGTCTATGAGGATCCTTTCTCTTAAGACTGTAGTACGCACTCAATTAAGGATTGAAACAGGCTCTCCCACTTGCCAATTATTAAACTTCTATGCTATACTGTACTTCTTGCAGTACACAGACATGAAATGAGTTAGAAACACGTACACCACCACTTAACCTGCAACATGGCAATCTACGGGTAGACCCACGCAACTCCAGTAGACCCGTGCCAAAGAGCCCCCAAAGAATCCTCCATGTAACTAAAAAATCGAGCAACGCGGCTTTTTCCAGACACAAAGACGAAAGATGATATCAAATGGATCTAATTTCAATTTTTCTCATGGTTTTGTTGGAATAGCTAATGTCCATTTTATATTCCCTATTATTTTTGAGTTGCCGAGAGTTGCGGTCGTTTGTGAAAAGTGTTTTAAGAACATTGTTACCTGATAAATAATTCATTCGCTAACCTAAAGCTTGGAGCGAAACACAGTTCTGAGTGGAGAAAATGTTTTATCGTGTTTGGTTTGGTGAAAAACTAATTATACGGCGAGTAATTGCGAAATTTTATGGACAGCAATTCAAGCTCGGCGGAAGCTCGGCGAGATTTGACGTTTTCCGTGACGACCTTTGCTGCGAGTGGGTTCACGATCAGCAACAAAATATGGAGATTTTTGTCTGTCCTTTTTTTTACAGCTTTTTTCTCATTGTGGTTGGATATTTTTCCAGTAGGATAAAAATCACGATGTGAATTGAATACAACTTTTTCGCTAAAACATAATGTAAAAACATAACGGGTTTTTATAAATATGCTGTTACAAAATTAGTAAATCAATTGTTATTTCATTAATTTTTTTCTGAAAAAAATTATTAAATTAAAGGCTTAACAAAACTGCCAAATTATTGTTCTTCTTACCTCGTTCTACTTTATCTTCTCTGCTCAAAATCAAGACTTCCATATTTCTTTGCCTTTCTTCTTTCTTCACACTTCGTTTAAAAATAAATGAATTGTGTGAAATTTTTTAAGAATGGGTACATTTAATCCAATTTTGGCGAAGAGGTACAAAAATATCTAATTAGCAAACACAATAGATGTGTACTTTATCTATTACAAGAAAAAATAGAAAAAAACAAATGTGGAATAGTTTTTCGGTGAAGTATGCCTAGAACTAACCTAAAACTGTGACCCACCAAAACCCACAGCTCTAGCATTCAATAACTTTTTCCCCCCATTGAACATTTGTAGCACTGGTGACTTTTGTGAGCGACATTTCAAATGTCGTCGATGCCACACTTGAAAAACAGTTTGCAATTCCGCCCACCGGGAGCGCGGCTGCCGCGTCTTAAGGTTTTTTTTTCGAGAATTCTGTCCGATGTTATTATGATAGTTTCCCAAACAGCAAATAGACGGATAGCCAAGTTAAAAGTTGTTCAACTTCCCCGCCATATTACCTCGCCCATGGCTTCACACAATGCCCCGACTAGCTCTCCCGATGAAGTATATACCTATATAGATATATATACCACTTCAGAAAGGAAACTTTTTCTTGAAGATCTCTGTGAGTTATTTGCTATCATTATTCATCAATTCCGCTTCATAGGTTTTTCTCTTTATTAAACCCGATTTTTTTATTATTTCGTTTAAACATTGCGCCTTTTAAAAGTTTCTCTTTCAAACGTGCACATCTCGGCAGAAAATTTCGTAACTTTTTAATGTTCTCACTCAAATGGAAGAAAAGTCGCGGCGTGAATTTCTTTTGATATCTCTCGCCTCGCCGATGCGTCGTTCAACAATGCAACGCGTTTTTTTTTTTTTACTTTCTTGATTCTGTTGTAATTGTGTTGTGATGAACGAAGAAACTGGAAAAGTTTTCTTCCGGATGTAAAGAAAATGAGATCATCTCGATTTCTTAGTGAAACACTCGTCTCTTTTTTCGCAGACGGCAAATTCAGAGAGAATGTAACAAATCTCCATGCTTGTTGTTTACTTCCGAGAAATAAAAATTGATGATTTTTCCCGAGATTCTGTTGTAAAAAGCGTTAGTGCAGTCTCCATATTTACTGGTCTTCGATCGTTTTGTCTGCTTGTCAGAATTTTTTTTAGTTTTTAGATAGAGTTAGTGGAAGTCATCTTGGATTTTAGGAGTTTTGTGTATTTTTCTGTCAGAAGTGGAAAACCTGCTTCGTTTCTTTGTCGTTTGCTAGCCAAAAAAAATACTTACTGGTTTCTATTACTTCGCCGCTTTGCCGCTAGTATCCGCTAGTTGGTGGTATCCACCACCCGCTAGGGATGAACAAAGTTGGTTCTCAAATTTCCTTATATCAGTCAAAATTTGTGTAGCTATATCTGCTAAGTAAATAAATGGCTACATTGAAAAAATAGTACAAAGTGCAACCTAAAAGAGAAAAATTGTATGCCCATTTTGCAATTTTCTTTAGATAAAGTGGGAGTTAAATTAATTGCAATGGCAATAACCAACCACAGGCAGTGAAAGTGAGCTCTGGGAGTATGTAGCTTAACTCGGAGTTAAAAAATATTGTAATAGCCACAAGCTTGGTTTTATTAGAGTTAAAAAAAGTACACGATCAAATGTGAGAAAAATGTCACCTTAAATGAAAGAAAGCCAAGAAAATTCGACACAGAAACGCGTATTTGTAAATTTTAGTAAAATGTCAAATGCCTAAAAAAAAACTGTTTGAGTTAGAAATTTAACCTCCTTGACATGAACCAGTCTCTCGACTATAATATATATATATATATTTTTTTTTATGTTTTTGTTTAAGTGAGGTCTTAGTTTTTAAATACTAACTAAATAATTTAAAGCGGAATTTAACTTGTGGCCGCTCGAATTACAGGCAGATGTAGTCTCATTCATAACTACTGCATATTAACCGCATGCAATTAATAATTCACTTCATACTCAAAGCACTTTAATCACGTTAAAAAAAGACACCGACTCTGTTTTGCCATCGAAATTTGTTCCATAAAAGGTTTTCAATATCTTATTTTTAATACAGGGTAATTTTGTGATTGATAGCAGTATAGCAATCCGTCAGATGAAAAACAACTCGGTCGACAATTTGCCCGTGTCATTTGCATCGATAATTTTGTCAATATTTCAGTTCATGATAGAGCGTGGTGATAGGAGCAAATAAAACCAGCGCATAGATTGATGATATTGGTATATATGCACGATTAAATTAGCTGCTGTCGATGAAAATATGTTTTTCCAAAAATAGTTTGTTGGGAGCCAACATGGATTGATTTACTTTTAATAACTTCAGAAAAGTATCTATCATTTTTGCTATGCCTTTGGTCTTTCAACGAATATTATTTTGATTATGAATATTTTTTTCAAGCTGGTTCAGTGTTCTGATCGCTGGGGTCGAAAAAATTACCTGTGAAACTCGTTAGGACGATGTTTATTTGGCACCCAAACCAAAAAAATGTTAACTTTGATCATTATTGCTCTGAACTGTGGCGAAATTGTAATTGTTTTAGTCATCTTTTAAATCATTATGATGAGTTAAATTAAATTTGAAGACACAGCCCATTTAAAGTTATGTAAAATAAAATATATTTTTTTACAATTATTTACAAGTCTATTAAACCTTAGTTCAGGTGAGATTTTACATATCCAGTAAAAATCTTTGATTTTAGAGCTTGACGCTTGAATTGAATTATAAAAAAAAGGTTATTACCGAACAAAGTTGCATCATAGCAGTTCCACCCACTGCGCTTTGACCACCCACTGCGCCACACTACGCCTACGACGTAGTGTGGCAACGCCGCCAAACCCAAAACACACAACCCTATGCTGTTTCCAAAGAGTTGCTTCACCATCAAAGTACTGGCGGTACAACGGCCATCGGTAGTTGAAATTTATGCAACAAGTTTTCCCACCGGCCGTGCCACCTTCGACCCTGGCGGAGGGTTGCATAATCAGGACAGCGCGCCGCTGTCAGATCAGCTGTGACATCACCGATTAGCATTTCACATTGCACCTGACGCCGCAGCTGTGATTCTTATCGGGGCGTTGGCCGGCGATTGACAAGATCGGAATTTTTCCTGCTGATTTTTGGCAGTTATACATGGATTGGACGTGGTGGGCGAGCAGTGATGTCGATTGTGGTGTGCTTTTTGCTGGGAGAAAAAAGCTACTTTTGGAAAATTACAGAGAGTTTGAATCAAGGTGTGTCTGATTTTTAAATTAAAACATGTGATTTAATTATAATAATTAAAATGACATAAATGGTGACTTAAACTCTTAATAGCATCATATTCGTTGTTTCTGACGAAAAAAAAATCCGTGATTTACAATTGATATTTATTTCTGTGCAGGGTGAATTTCTGTAGGGAGTAAGAGAATTTGGTGTTAATTTAAATTTGTAAATAGATAGCCAACTTCAATTGTGTTTACCATACTATTGATCTATATTTAATCCCTGATTTTTTGTTTTATATTTATAGTAAATAAATACCAGCTCTGATTTAAACTTCTTGCTTCTGTATTTTCCATAGAACAAGTTCTACGTCTTTAGAATTTGCTTTCCGGAGTCTGGCTACCTTTGTACCAAACCCCTCTAAGGTTTTAACGTCAGACGGCTACCGCTAGTAATTATAGGTAAAACGTGTTGCAAAGGTCAAACTTGTTTGGTCAACCAACTCTATGTTTCAATAAGTTTCCCCGTCAACTTCCTTCCCATTCAGCAACCATACAGTCTAGTCGCTCATCGTAGCAGACAAAACTAAACATAAAGTTCTACATTTTCTAAGAATCCTCGTCGTCATCGACCCTTAAATTAGGTAAGTGTGCCACCAGCACGTAGCAAAATGCGCACAGTAGGTAGAGCAGCGCTAACTTCTATTTTTCCTACCTATCTACCTACGGTACTCTTGGCAGTCATCATTAAACTCTGGTCTCTCTGCAAATAAAACTACAACGTGCGCGCGAGCTCTCCCTCTAGCGCGTCTCTGAAGTTAATTAGAGTTGAAAGTGCTAGGGAAAAGTTATGTGTGCAACTTATGTCCTGTTTAATAGATCAGATTAAGAACTTTGCTAAAGGTGAATGCGAGCTTTAGTACTAATAATACGCGCAGGGCTGGAGCGGTTTTGGGCGCTAGTGATGCTCGCACAGGGGTGATGATTGCGACTTAGTACGTGGATTTCTAGGAGGTGAAGCTATGGCAGCGACTATTAGCTGGGAGAGAAGAAGGAAGCAACTGCAGTTAGTAGTAGGCGCTGTAGGTCACGCGTTATTAAGCAATTTGCGTTGACTTGATTGCGAACAGAAGTGATCCATGAAATGTAATAGGTACGTTGGTGAAAATTAACAAGGCAGCTATGCGAATTTTGTTTCTTGATGGTTTCTTTCATTCACGAGTCGTTTTCTGCTGTTTTTTGTTCCTTTGTTCACTATCGTTTTTTTGTGTGTACGCTGTGATGACCTAACCGAAACCGAGTCATTTCATGGGCTGTGAACTGGAAAATGGGGACGGCATGAGATATTTGTGTCTGTACGCAGAGACATAAACGAGTCCATGTGTTAGTTTCAGACAGCTTAGAGAATGTAATCACTTCTGGGACCTCAGCCTTCTTTAGAACGTTTCAAAATCGAGAATTTAAATAATTTAAAGAATCGAAACCTCGCATGACTGTGAAATGAATGTATTTTTTTTTTTATTAAGTTTGGTTTTGCAATGTTAGATTAAAAGGATTACTGCCAGGTAAAGACTCGTCTCATGATCACAGCCAATCATATACTTTTGGGTTTGGATCTACAAAGCAGAGTTTAGCTTAACTCGCATCAATTTTGAAGAAAAGCTGTTATTTCCATATTAACAACCTCTGTAAATCTGGTAACACCGTCTGTAACTGGCTGATCATCTGTAAGCTCAGCGGATAATCTTAAACTCTTCTTTGCGAATCCAAACCTTGGCTGCTTATTTGACTGGACAATGCACAACCAACTCCAGTAAAACGTATTTGAAAAGTCTGAAAAAAGTAACGATTTTGGAGAGACTCGAGATTTAGTAGCTGCTCGCAGTCGTGTACCGTATGGAAATAACAGGTACATTCCCCAAGCAGGGTTACAACTACATATCGCCGTTCTCTTTCCCTGCCACTTCCACGGTCTCTCTCATCGGACCAACACTCGCGACAAGTTTGCCACTATTCGTGGACATGACGTGCTCATGGAATATTCAGTGTCTCCGTCGTCATGGTTTCATTACAACTACTCAGCATCGCCCACGGTGTTGACTTTGCAAGATGAAAAATTCACGCGTGGACTTAGTAGTACCCTGTTTCGACACATGCTTGTTGTGCCGTTGTAATCACCGGTATAAGGGGGGAGGGGCCCCCATGTGTTTGATGTGACATGTAGTGTGCGTGCTAGGGGCTTTGTACAATGTTTACGCACTCCATGTTGAGACAGTTGGACACATATTGTGTGTGGTTGTGAATTGTGGTCGTTTAGGGAAGTGGTTGTACTGTGGTTGTTCAACTCAGTGACTGCTCTACACTCGAGCTCGACCAGCGAAAAGCAAACGGCATGGCTTTGAGCGATTTTTTTTTATTTTAATTGAAAAATGAGTCGGCCACCTTATCAAAGGAAATTTTTATTAATTGCTGTGACCGCTGTAAATTACATGTCTTTTGGGAAAATTTTTCGTGGTTTTCAATTCGTTGGCTGATTTTTAAACATCCTGGGCTATTTTTCATAAAGTTTTCACCGAATTTTGTGTGGTTTGCAAAACAATCGGTTTGAGAGCTCGGTATGAAAATCGGTATAGTCGGTGCACAATCAGATAATCGTGGACCTTTGATGTTGCTTGGAGGTCGACGGAACACAAGCCGTCTGCTTTTAACGCGACGTTATCAGGTCTCTGGCGACAGACGAGCGCGATTTTCTTTGTACTCGATGAACAAGGAGTCTGCGATAAGAGTGAATGTCGTGAATTCCATGCGTCGCAGATGAGATGACGACAGATGAGAAGCTTGGGACTCGGATTGACAAAGATTTGAAGATAAATTAAAATGGGCGCTTGGCGTTATGTTCGTGGTGTTCTGAGAAAAAGTCAAAGGCTCTGAAGATGGCGACGGAATGCATGGAGCACTGAAATTAATCTTGCCAGCAAGATTGTTGCTTTAAAATGTTCTCACACAATTTTTGTATCTCGACCGTAAGGCCGGGTGATTTCTGAAACGTTTAATAAAAAAGTCCCTCGAAAAGTAAAATTTTTCATCTCAATTCACAAGCGATGAAATAAAAGTGTAACGTGTACGTTTGGGAAACAAGTGAAATACTGAAATTGCAATACGAATTTCGCGTTTAAAAATGCTCCTCGGTACTGGCACCACGATGCCACGCGAGTTATTTCATTTTTCAACCCGTCTCTCATACGTTCGTTCCCCTCCCCTATATCCCTAGCACACAGGATCGCTGACAGATCGACGTACCGTGCGACTACAACGAAGCCCGTCCCCCCGACCACGTCTAATTCCCGGGCAAAATGTCCGCGTCGATAAACAACCCCCGCGAGCAGTCCTCCCAAATGAGGCAAATCCACGCGAAGTCTAAGCCACCGCTTACACTTGCCGGTGCACATATATTATCACGGAAGAACTGGCAGAGCAATTTGCTTTTTATCAGTCTCGATGTGTTTTTTTTTTGTTGCTTGCATTTCTCGTGATCTCACAGCTCTGCAGAATTCCGCAACGCAAGAAAACGCTGGAGGATTTGGCCACCATAGCCTGACCCACTTTAAACACTGCAGCAACAATGCACATGTGCCTTGTGTTGTCTGTAGAGAGAACAAACAAGAAGTGTGTGTTTTTTTTATTTCTTCAAAAACGAAAATTTTGGCTAACTCCTAACCACATTCGTATATTTAGCATGTAAGCTGGTTGCAAGATAACGCTATTCTAAAGCAGCCCTTCCAGTTTTACTGTCTCCGTAACGTCCTTTTCAATTCCTTGGCTCCTCGCGATGCGACTAGCGATTAGATAAGCTCGGCGGCAAAGTCTTGTAAAACCACCAGGACCATAACGCGACCAACTTATGGATCATAACAACCCCTGTACGCTTTATAATAATCTCATAACCATAAGTATAAAAGTCATGATTAACCCATACCCCATGGGCTACAAGTTCTAGCGCAGAGGAAGAATAATACTTTCGCAGAAGAAAGATGATTGCAGCAATACTATAATTCCGAAGGGGAGATTATCTTTGACAGTTCAATCTATTCTTTATGTTTGCGCTGTTGCTGTATTATTTCTTGGTCGATTGCTGCTCTTGGTGGACCTTTGCAACCGTATGATAACTAGAGTTCTGGCGAAACAATAAGTAGTCAGGAAAAGAAATGTAACTGGCTTGGTCTGCAGTGTTAACACAAGAAGTTTTGACGTGAGTGCTGCACTTCAAATCGCATAGCCGACGTGAGTGTGGTTGGTGCAACGGCGACAACTTCTTTGCGCTTTGCAGCGGCGGTATTTGCAGAGCAATGTGTCGGCGTTTTTAGTTTTTCTTGTTGTCGCGCAGGGCGTTTGTTCATTTCGTCGCTTTCTGCCGCTTCGCACTGGGGTTCACGTTTTTGCACCTTGCTCGCTGGAACGGCGAAACGTACTGCACCAGAATGGGCTAGCGTTGTTTGCCGCGCGCTGGGCGAGAAAGAGAAATATAAGCGAGACAATTGTTTGTAAAATAATTAATTAATTTAATAATAGAAATTCTAGTTCCAATTGCTAGATGCAATATACAACGCGGTAGAACATTTGGTGGAACTTAATTTAATTTAAAAGATATGGCAAGTCGTTTTAGAGCGAAGTTAAATATATAACGTCTAATCATGGTAGACGAAACTTTAATTCACCTAGAAATTCCAGACGCAAAGTCTGTGGTTGTGTTTGCATGGATAAAACTTTGCTGACAGGGACCAGTGCGACGCAAACCGTCTAGTAGTTCTAGTTAGATCTTACTTTTACCTATACTTCCCATAGCAAACTCATTAGAATCTTAATGGGAGCTAATATTCCATTCGAAATGTTGCAAAATCTCTCGGACGCCAACAACACCACTCCCGACTTTGTCAGCGTTTCTTCCCGATTTGTGTGACAATTCCGTCGAGGGTGGTCTTCGAGGCCATCATCCAGGGCCAAATCGGTGCTACTTTCGGCAAATCCTTGCTTTTATACCACCATTAAGACCTCGTCTGCTCCTCGGAAACCAGCTTCCTCTTTGCCATGGTCTACTAATGCCGGACCATCGAGTTCAACGACGTCGTCCCGTTAAACCGTACAAAGGTTGCCAAGGATAGACCCTACGTTGCCGCCTTCAGTATCTGGCAATCTGCAATCGTTCCCTTTTTTGTTAGTGCAGCCATTCATGCTATTGTCAACAGGCGTCGCTTTTCAGGGCGTCGGCAAGTTTTAATTTTGTAACTGTGGGGGTCGCCGTAATGATGACACTTAACCCCATGTGGCAAGAGGCCAGCATAATGGTCTAATCATCCCGGGATAGATTAAATTCAATGGCCAGCCCGCGTGACCTCTATGGCGAAAATGATACCACACTATACTAGAAGTAGACAGAATATTAATCTAGACAGGGCTTTCAGTTGGAGTTTGCTTGAAAAATGTCACATAATTTTGCGAAAATTGAAATTCCGCAACCAATTAGATTGGTTTACGATTGATCTTGGTCTTGTTTGTTCTCTACACGAGCCACGCTTGGACCGGCAATATGTTTGACTTCGGAGACCACTTTAATGTCTTGATAATAGCGTGGGCAGTGATGTGGAATCAGCTACGGATATTGCAATTTACAAGCCGTGCCTGAGCATATACCCTATACCATGCGGCCGCCCGCCTAGACAACACGGCAATATCACACGGCCGCATAGAACTAATTAGTGACTCTACCCATATCCGAGACAATATCCTAATCAGCGCTGCCACAGCGCTGGCAACGCGTCATCAGTTAATTAGCGAGCGGTTGGAACCCACCGCCGCCGGCGCCAGTGTAGTGCACCCCGGGTGATTCGAGAGAGCGCCGCGGGGAGCGTTGCAATGTCACGTGACGCCGTGAAAGGTTCGGAGAAAACAGAGTGGAATATCTCAAATTGAAATTCCTTTGATGCGTTTAGCTGTACTGAAGTTTTAACATCGCAGGAATTCGCATGTTTAATATATAAGCAAAATAAGAAAACGAACGGAAGATTGCTTTTTCAACAATAGAACGAAGAGCGCTAGCTTTGAAGCTAATTCAGCTGATTGACGGTCACCATTTTGACGACCTTGGGCAATACAAGGTCAAAAAACGTTTACTAATTGTATTAACGGCTTAGACAGAAGGGAAACAACAAGTTTAATATCTCAAGAAACATCCGCCAAATTGACACTATCATATGAGAGCGACCGAGAAGTGCACTCTGCACTTCTGGGTACGCATATGAAATGCTGCCACTTCGCGCTAAGTCGCGCACTCAACGGCGGCGGCATCACGCGACTCTCGCTAAGTCCGCGACCAGAGCGGCTCTCTTATTGGCTCTCACGAACCGTACAACTAATTAAGACTGCCGTTTGTTTTCCTTTGTGAACTCATTAATCTTTGTTACCTGCCGACTCGGCAGTCGTTCTATATATATATATACTCACGGCGCTACGGCTCGAGATTGAGAAAGCAGCCAGCATGAGGTTTTAATTACGAATCGTTTAAACTCGTATTAATTATTCATAATTTGGCTGGCGATATCCACTGCTTCAGTGCATCGGGCACCCTGCTCAGAAAGGCGCGCGCAAGCCGAGGAACAATTGAAACCCGCGCAACCACTGCCAGCGCGATGGTAAATAATTGCCTGCGATTCGCCTCGAGTTTCTCCGAGAAACTGATTTGTAGTCATGGCAATTAATTAAAAACGCCCGTCGCTACTTGCTCCCGATTTGTTATTCGTAACAGTGTATTATATATATATACCCCGCGAATATCCCCGCGACTGTATCCTATAGTGTTTGCCGCCAGTGAGTTCATGATTTTCCAGCGAGTGTTAATTGATATTTACCCGTACCGCCATCAATAACAATTAGAATGGTGGTTGTTTATCAAAATTGCAATTCGAGCCCGAGTAATCCTAGGAGAAGATGGAATTAAATCCGCCTATTTGCTATACAGCGTGCCGTGCTGAATGGTACGCTATGGGTCTTTGTGGAGGCCCGCTAACATTTGGCCGGCTGGTGTAATTTAATCCAATGAAGAATCGGGCAAAGGATTAAAGGCAGTGACATTTAAATGCCGTGCAGATGGATCGTTTGAGTGTTGTGAGTCAACGAAATTTAATAGCTTCCTACAACGTCATTTTCGTGATCAGCAACGTTCATATTGACTGGCTAGAGTAGCTTAAAACCTAGCAAAGCAGCAGCGCATTGCCTTAATTACAACAGCTGCAATAGCATCATCAATGAACACGTTTAATCAGTAAAATTCTGTCACAACGATTCAGTGCTGTGAACTGACTAGCGTTCGGGCGATTAAACTCCCCTAGATCGTTAGTAAAACATCAAATCGCCTTTTAATGCGCCCGTGGGAAGTTGGCCAGCCTGACTATGTGGAGAGTGGGTGGGCGTGTAATGCTGGCGCTGTGATTGGACTAATTCGTAGCGTGAGGTTGGCCACGCTGGGTTTTTGAGACGGCTGGCTGGTGCACCTTTGTTATGCACCTAGCACTGAGTATAGAAAAGCATTTTGAAGTAGCAGGCATTGAAATGCAGCATGAATTAGGCAAACTAGTTATAATTGCTTTATATAGGTCTCCTTTTGGTAAATTTAAGATTTTTCTAGAGAAGTTGTCCGTGCTTCTTGAAAAACTATTTATTGATAATAGAAATAATGTTGTGGTATTATCAGGGGATTTTAATGTTGACTTCCAATGTACTAAATCTAAGGAAGCTAGACAGCTGACAGATCTATTATCACGTTTTGGTCTGGAGGCTACGATAAAACAAGCCACTCGAATAACTCAGGCATCGAGAACTTGTATCGATAATATCATTACTAATGTACCTGTAGGATTTTATACAAGTGAAGTTATGGACTTGAACCTTTCTGATCACTGCGCTCAATTAATTCAATTAGCTGGGCAGGTGAAAATAAATAAACCGCTATTATCTCACACTAGGAAAAGAGTGTTCACTGACCTCAGTGTAAATAGGTTCGGTGATTGTCTATCAACATTAGCGATTAGATGGCCAAGTATGCGAGAGCTAAATGATGTGAACGTTATGTCCCAATTCTTTATGGGTATTTTTTTAAAAGCTTTTAATGAGTGCTTCCCCCTTAAAATAGTTAGATGTACAAATCGAAATAAAAAATGGATTACAAATGAAGTGAAGGATAAGCGAAGGGTCATAAACGAGTTACTCATGCAAGTGAAATATTCAGCAATCACGCCAGATTCCAGTGTCATTAAAAAGCGGAAATCGGAATACAGGAAAAGTATTCGTTTTGCTAAAAAGAGTTCCTTGGGAAGGCAGTTGTCAAACTCAAAAAACATTGCGCGAACTTCGTGGGCCATCATAAAAGAGGAGACAGGAATGAGTAGGGCTCCCTCAAGTGTCAAGTCACTCATTATTAACAATAACGAAACCGTTGACACGTATGAAATTGCTAATGCTTTTAACTCGTATTTTATCAACATAGCAGGGTCACTAAAAGCTAAACTGCCGGCAGTAGTTGATGATACTTCTGTAAAATCTGTAACTAAAACAATATTTCTGCAGCCAGTAACTGAAAAGGAAATTCTGACTTTGATAAATGAGCTCAAACCAAAAGCAACGCAAGATGTTTACGGATTATCAACTATCCTACTTCGGAAATTGGGAATGCATTTAACCGCACCTTTAACTTTAATTTGTAATTTATCCTTGGAATCAGGGGTGTTCCCTGAGCTTTTCAAAAGGGCGAAAGTTCTTCCATTATTTAAAAAAGGTTCCAAAAATGACTGTGCTAACTATAGGCCAATTTCAATTCTTCCGGTATTTTCAAAAATATTAGAGCGAGTTATTTTCCATCGCATTTCATCATTTTTTACTCAAAATAAAGTCTTATCCGATAGTCAGTTTGGTTTTCAAAGAGGAAAATCTACTATCCAAGCTGTGAACCATTTAGTCCACCTGATCTTAAAGGCGCTGGATAGAAGCTATTTAACCATTGGTTTGTCGTGTGATCTATCAAAGGCTTTTGACTGCGTTGACCATCATATATTGTTGAGGAAACTTTATGCATGTGGAATTCGTGGAGTCGCGAATCTATGGCTTAAATCCTATCTTTGTGAACGCCAGCAATTAGTGGAATTGACGGATCATATATCCGGCGATAAAATTCATTCATCATGGTCTATCATGAATACAGGTGTCCCTCAAGGTTCAATTTTAGGCCCGTTGCTATTCTTAGTGTACATCAATGATCTCCCAAACTACCTTGATACGCACGATCTTGTAATGTTTGCGGATGACACAACTGTGTTTGTCAAGGATTCTAATTTGTTTAACTTGAAAAGTAACGGGGAATTAGTATTAAAAAGACTATTACATTGGTTTACGATCAATAAACTGCATTTAAACGTTGAGAAATCTAATATAATTCAGTTTAAAACTACAAAAAGTATAGCAGATATTGACCTTGAAGTGGACGGGCAACGCATAGAAACAGGAACGCACGCTAAATTCTTAGGCCTTATTTTAGACGAGCATTTAAAATGGAATCACCATGAAAAATATTTGTGCCAAAAATTACGAACTTCTTGCTGTGCTCTTTTTAAATTAAGACATTTGATATCAAAAACCAAACTGAGAGAAGTATACTTTGCTTACTTTCACTCCAAGGCATCCTATGGGATCACAGCTTGGGGTAGTGCTGGCTCGGTTTTAAAAAGGGTTTTTAAGCTTCAAAAAAACGCTATTAGAATTTTAACTCAATCAAAAAAAAGAAAATCTTGTAGAAATTTATTTATTCGGGAAAGCATTTTAACTTTACCTAGCGTTTTAATCCTTGAATCATTGACCTGCATTTTTAAAGATAAACATCTTTTTAATAAACATTCTGACGAACACCATTATGGAACCAGAAATTGCTCAAAACTATGTATCCCTAAACATCGACTAAATAGTTTTAAAGACAGCGTATTTTATCTTGGTATTAAACTGTTTAATAGCCTTCCTGACAATATTGCCTCAATAGCGGATTCTTTTAAGTTTAGACGCACTATAAAGGAATTGTTATTATGCAAAGGTTTTTATAGTATTGACGAATTTTATAAATTAGACTCAAAGGATTGGACTAAGGTGTGACTGTTGTTATTTGATTTTATTTATCTCACCTGTGTTTTTAGTGTTTTAAAATACGCTTTGTTTCTGTTTTTGGACGAGTCCACATCCTATTACACTCTGAATGTAAACCTTGTGATAACGGACAAATAAAGACAATTACAATATATGGCAAGGAGCGTCCTTTCTCTTTTTTTTTTAATGCGGAATTTTGTTTACAAGCGTCAGTTGCTTTGGTTTTGTTTGGTGTCAGTGGGTGGGATTGGGTGTTAAGTGGGGTTACCAACGGTATGAATGAGTTTACACTCGTTTTGAATGCAAGTGTGCGGTGAGAACCATGACTGCTCCAAAAGATTCTATAGAAAACTTACCCTCGAGGGAAAACAGGTAGTTGTTGCTCGTTGAAATTTGTCATTATTCATCCGAATTATATGATGCAGCATTTCGTTGCCACATTTGTATCTAGAACTGAATGTTTTAACGTTGCAGGCAATCGCATGTATAAAAATTACTTGACACTTTTTATGGGTGCTCTGTCCCTGTGGCTTCCTAGCTCTCTGTGGTCAACATACGATGCTATTTCACGCCCCATTTATTGTGGCATCCGTTTCCGGACAGAGATTTTTGGCGGCATTGCATTGAACATGTCTAGTCTACAAAAGATGACTCTCTGCTATGGGATGTTAATTTAAAATAGTGAATCATCTTGTAACTTACCTTCATATTGTTTTTCATCTGCATTTCGGAAGTATGAACACAGTAGGCACCGCAGAGGAAACTTTGATCGAAAGACATGAAATAAACTACTAGTTTCTTTGTTTCTATTTCCGTTCTCCAAGAATCAGTCTGTGACATGAGCTATAAACGTGAGTTTTAACAATTTTAGCAAATATTCGTTTGAACTGGACCGATTTTTGTTACAGATAGACTGAATGTTGTCTTTTGAGAGACTTGTCTTTGAAACGAGACCAACAGTTGTTTCTTTTTTCCAAAAGCTCTACGGCAAATATAGATCATATCTACCAAAACCATATTTTTAGCGCTTCCTGCAACTAGTTTAAATTCGTTTACTAGCTTATTGCCTGCTAAAGCTTTACTAAGCTTTAGAATGAAAAGCTTCTTAGTGTAAAATTTACCACCTTTGAGCACTTAATTAATTACGTGGTGCTTGAACCTTGGATGTCACTTCATGCTTGATGGCACGGAGAGACGGAGCACATTGTGGATAAATACTCTGCAACCTAAGCTAAAACATCGCCTATCAAAAGCAATTACCGGTTTAATATCAGCTTAGTAACTCGTGTGCGTTGAATAAAGTACAGCAACATGCTTGAACACTGTTTAATGATCGTCAACGGAACCTCCTCATTTAATTAAAGCGTCTTTGATTGAGCCACCATCGCAATCTATATAAAGATATATGTATTTTTTTAAATCTCTTACGCCAATGCTTTCAGTTCGTCGGCGAACTTGAAGCAAAACGTCAGTCACTTCTTTTGCCGGGAGAAGCGCTCTTTCATCTTGTCGCCGCGTTGGGCGCTAATTAGCGTAGAAAAGCGAGCAATCTAATTGGTTCATCGAGTGCCTTGTCGGAATTCGGTCGGCTTTGATCAGGAAGAATGTTGCGGCGTTGCTGTTGCTTGTGGGGGGAGGGAGGGGGGAATGGGTTGGGGTTAATTATTTGCTTGCAATGTTCGGGATGAAACGCAGGATGGTTTGGTTGTACGATATATGGTACATTTAATAACCGTCTGGTCTTTTGTGATGATGGACAATGAAATGGGAAATTTTGCTCGCTGGTAATTAGTCCTCTGATTGATGATAAATAAAGTTAAAAAATTAATTGTTCAAATTTACGATTTTGTGCCTCTACTTTGAAAAAGGCTTGTACATTTTGCTGAAGGTATTTTTGTTTGGATCGCTGTTACGTCTATCCTGTAATAGAATCATCAATTAAAAAACCATATAGATCTATTTTTTGGCGAAAACCTACTGCAATCAAATGCATGCAGATGTTCTGGTTTTTATACTCATGTCTACTTTATCTAACCTTAGCACTAGGTTTTAAAAAACTTGTTTAAACTTGGGTTTCGAATGTTAAGTGAAAAAATTAATTCCCGACGTTTCGCAGATGTCAAAGCTACAAACATTGACGAAGGTACAGACATGAGTTGCGAAACGCCGGGAAAAATAGTTTTGTTTCTTGGTATCAAAAACCTAGTAGTAATTTTTTTCACAGCGATATCTTTGAAATGAGTGCTTCTGTTAGGACATCGAATTGTATGTCTATTAAGACAGGGAAATTGATATGTTATTAAGTAAGAGATCAAACCGCAGCTTAAATAGTGTTTGTCAAAACTAGTGCGAAGGTTAGATAAAATAAGCTCGAGTCTAAAATCTATAACAAGACATAGACTGTTTCATGTCCAAAGTTTTTCACCATCCATTTTTAATTTTTGTAAGAAGTGAAAACCCAGATTCTATTAGAAATGTTTGTTTTGGGTGAAATTTGACTTGCCAGTTTATATTCCACATCGTCTAATACTTAGGCATCACTGTTACCAAAAGCGTCCAAGATACCTAATTGTAATAAAAAAAATAAACACAGCTCTAAAGTTTCCTTGTTGACATCACCAAGATCGAGAACGTGTTGAGGACACTCCCAATCCTGCAGCCAGAAAGATAGATCAAGTCCCCGGCGATCTGGACGGGTCACAACTTAGAAAGCTTTTCGCCTTCGAGCTCGCACCTGAACGGGCGACAAAAACACTTACTCCCGCCGGCGTCGACGTCGCGGCGTCGTGTGTACCCAAACGGCGACGCCTAATCCTGGGTGACAGGACACTGTTACCAAAGAATCGCGAAAGACGCCTAACTTTCTTTCAGGTCAGCTTTGCTGGACGAGCGTTTTGGCGACATCAGCGACAGAATTTTAAAGTGGCTATTCATTTCCAGGAGATAAAAGTTTCAGATAGTTTTTGTCTAAATAGAGATTTTAACGATATTTATATATATATCTATCAAAGTTTAATCTCTTCGTTCTCATTTCAAAGATATATCGAAAAGTATTTTAAAAATCTTCGTACCAAAGTTATTGAATGGAATTTCTCGCTGGACGGTGCAAGATGTGTTCTACCATTGAGTTTATATGCATAGTCAGAGCGTCAGTGTTAATGTCAGACTTTCTGCTGAGCAAACGAGGCTGCAAAACGTGTTGCCAGTAGATGTCACTCGATGGCGTTTGGGGAAGAAAAAAAACCTATGAATAAATAAACCGACTTATAATATTTGTTAATGCATACCAGTCGATGAGCTCACCAATAAAATACAAAATAATTGAGCGTAAACCAGTTTCAAATGCGAGTAATCTACGAGAATTAAAAAAATGAAAATTTTTTTACACTCAAAATGACTGTGATTTCACTTACTGGCACCTCCAATTTTGTCGGTAAAGTAGTAATTTAGTGGCTTTTTTCGCAAAGACAGTTTAAGAATTAGCGCTGAATCTCTGACATTACATACAAACTCAATGAATCTAAAAACAAAGAGAATCATTTTTAATTTCCAAAACGTATCCCGATAAAACTAGTTCCTGAAGTCGCCGCCAACCATTACAAATATGTCTTGCCATATGAATCCCGCTTTGAGCGCTAGCTGTCTGGCTCGACGCTTGTATAAACGGCGTCGCGTGAAAGTTCGTCGTGTCCCGTCCTCCAAGTGCTGTCTTGGTCGTTGCTAGCTCGGTAAACATCATGCACAACTTCAACGTGAATTGTTCGGCAAAGTTTGCAAATGGCAACTTATCGTTTTCGGGTAGAGATCTTCAACATGCTGAAGGTGAAACATACAAGTTTTAAATTGTAACATCTCTCGTAGATATTTTGTGCTAGGTTAAGATTGGAATGGCAATGATCAATAATGAAGAAAGCGATGTTCTTGCAAAAAAATATTACTTCTGTTTTATCTGAAGACGAGACATTTTATTAAGATATAAACGGAATTAACCGTAAAGAAATGTTATTAAGAAACATATAGAAAAAACATGCATTAAACCATTGAGTTTGTAGGTACAGTCAGAATTTTGGAACAAACGCTAGATGCCACTCGATCGCAATTCCAATAAAATTTTATATTTACAGCTTAAAATATTGATTTGTATTAATCGTTAAGTTTGCAGTATTAAAGATCAATTGAGCGTAAAACAGTCTCAAATGCGGGTATTCTGATAGAAAATTTCCGCCAAATGACTACTTTGCCGACAAAATTGCATGATGCTTCTAGGTAGAGTCACCATCGTTTCGAATGTTAAAAAGTTTTATTTCGTTATTTTTCGTTATTTTTCGCAGATTTCTTGCATTTGTGACTGGTTTACGCTCAATTAATCTGTATTACCTCAACAATTGAAATACATAAATCTGTATTATGATTAGTAATTAGTTATTTGTAGAGGTTTGTTAAAAAGTACAAGCACCGTTGAGTAGCGCACCTTCCATGACCAGGTGTTGCCGGCTCGCTTTCTCGGCAGAAATCTGAAAAATATCGCTGGACTCTACCTATAAACTCAATGATGCAACACAATCTAATTCAAATGTGAGAGGTTATTCATGTCCACCATGTCTCAGTGACGGTTATATCCAGCATTAAAATTCAAATGCAATCTCGCCTTGAGCAAACATGCCGCTAATGCACATGTGGCATTGTTGACATGCATTCAGTGTTACCAGTAAGCTCGCACAATGCACGGACAGCACACTACAGGTCTAACACAATATTTGATGTGGACACGATTTCAGCATATAGGTAACAGCATATAGGACCTATGTGTCACTGTGCATGGTCACTATATGGATTAGAACAGACCAATACATCTTTGTTGCACGTGCATGATAGTGGTCACGTTTACACCCACCGCATTATGAATGAATGGCAGGATAGCAATGGGGGACATGGTTGGTGCATGCGTCTGCGGTTGGTTTCTGTGGTCGATAGGACAGAGATGCTAATGCATGGGTGTAATTTGCTACATTGCTTTTACCGTTTGGCGTCTTTGGGGTTATTTTGGATTCAGGAAGCACATCGAACGCGGATTTAGAAAAATGTCTTCAAAAGTGCTAATTAAGGTCTTATATATCGCCTCTTTTGTGAAATATAATATGAAAAACATTGTTAGAGGACATTGTTAGAGTTTCAAGAACAAGGAGATGCTTTAACGAGGTTATTTGTATGAAGTCTCTCTCAATGCAACTATAGGAAATTTGAAACCTCTTTCTTTGCTTGAATGAAAACCTACATGTGCTTATTTGAACTCTACATAATTAGGTTGTTGACATCAACCAACCTCTAAGCATTTTTGAAGCAATTATTCTCGAAACTATTACTATACAACAGCTCGAAACTAAAAGCAATAGAAAATATCAAATAGAAAACGGGATTAAGTTGAAACAACCCTAACATTCAAGAGTGACATGAACATGCTGGACAAAATTCTGCATTTACAGCAAGCACATTTACGTTCCACTGTGTAACAAAAGTTTGCATTTTGGGTATTTTTCAAACTGAAATCCAGCAACCATTCAACGAATCATGTTATCTCATTGTGAATTAATTTCGAAAGCAAAACGTCCATCCACTCGCGTTGGGGGGGTAATGGACAACGGGCGAAACCCCACGCATTACACTTTTCCACCATGTGCACACAGAGACAGCCAGACATCGCAATACGCTTACAAAAATATGCTGATTTGCGAATTCATTGCACCCACTACGCGGAAAAAAAAACCTTGGAAATGCAACTTTCGTCCATTCGCATATCTGCTACCCTGCAAGTGCCCAACCAATGCCATACCAATGCCTTCTCGTCCCAAAAAAAAAAAACAGGTTTCCGCTTTTGCCAACACGATGAACTAGCGTTAGCCCTGCCACCGTGCTCCATGAAGCGACGCGAGGTAATGATTTATTAACGGGGCTTAAAGGGGAAGCCCGACCCGTGGGATTAACGACGACCCTACGGGAGCCCCTATGGTCAGGGTGGCCTCGCGCTTTGCGCCAGGGAAAATGCTGATTGGTATATGGGCTTGGTTGACGGCTTGTCACAGGATTTCTGCTATGGTCGTAGCAATAGGGGATAACATTGTGTGAAAGAGTTTTTTTTTATGCATGTGAACCCAGGAGTTCTGAGTTAGTTTGTAGGTAGGGAGTGTCCCGTTAAGATACAATGTTTTTCTCTGTGGTTCGGGGTTCTTTTCTCTTGGCTGATGTAGAAACGTGGAACGGAACTTGCAAGAATTCTTTTACCTTTATGTTTTCCGGTGTGGAGCTAGTGATGGAATAGACATTTCGAACAATGGATTGTTCCTTTATGATACGTCTTGTAGCATGAAGATCGTTTTTGCAACATAACACTTTTAGATTACGGTGCTCATTTATACGAAATAGATTCAGGTATATTTGTTTAGATATTTGTACATGTTTCTATTATATCACACTTGTAGACTTGCCTCCGTTGTCGATAAATAATCAATGAATAAATAAATAAATAAATATTTGCTTAAATGTATTGTCATTTGCAATTTTTAGGTTAGCCTTTAGATTCAGCCCGCAGAGCAAACTCGGCTCCTCCACCATTTTTTTTTTTAGATTTTTAACTAAAATCACTACATTTAGTAATCTTTTTCATTGCACGGTTTTAACTCGAAATTATTTTGATGAATAGTAAAAATAAGACCCTCGGTGCTTCGATTAAATAAACATGTGTTTACCAACTGTCTGCACTTGAAGTTGAATAAAAAAAAGAAAGGATAAACATAAATACCCACGATCGTGCCAACCTAACTTTTTACACCAGTAATTTTGTTTCCACGGCGCTCTGGTTTGACGTGGCAGTGCAGCGCATGCCCATGCGAAAACAAAATGCAAACATTTTAAGCGAATGAGCAGTAAAAATGTTTCGTCTAGCGCAACTGTTTGCATTTCGTCATGTACAAGTGTTTAACGAACGTTATGTTGCCAGTCACGACTGTTTTGCTTCGTTCAGATAACTTATCACTTTCATCTAGGAGCGAAACGGGTTTCGCGATTATTCGAAAGCAAATGGCTATGTTTTTCCAGTGGTGGATCGTCAATGTTTGTGGCAATTTGTGCAGAGGTTCATGAAGTTTTAGAAACACGAGTAATTTGCGACTGTAGCACAACGAAAATATGTAAAGAGTACATGCACAAAACTTTTGTATGCAGACATTTTTATATTCATTTTAAATTACGTTTAATTAACAGTTTTAGGCAGCCAACTATTTCTGCTCCGAGTGGTTGCTCTAAAATTAAAACGTCTAAGAGGGGTTAACGAATCAATATGTTGAATTATGCAAAAGAGATCTAGGTATACCAGAAGACATTTTAATCAAGTACTGTCTAAAGCCCAGCTTCTTTGGACGCGGAATAGATTCAAAAATGTTCAAATGTTGTGCAACGCTTCCTAAATGTCTGAGCTCTACAGCAGGCAAAGGTACAATGTCAAGGAATCTAGCTGGCAGTGTGAAACTGTGAGTTAGATTTCTTGTTTTGGAATGTCCACTATATAAAAAAATAATTGTTTTTTTGTTTTTTAAGAAAAATAATATATGTTTACTATTTTCAATTGGCGTTATGTACTTTAAGCAGAGCTAAATTTCGAGCAGTCCACGTATTGTGTCCCCTGGACGCAGCCCGCAAAGCAAAACCCGGCTCCTCTACTTAAAAGCAATAGGCATTTAAAACTGCCTTGAAATTGTGCATTTTTATGCAAGTTTTGCAGTAAGTATTAAGTATTAAGTATTAAGTATTTAGTATTAAGTATTAAGTATTTAGTATTAAGTATTAAGTATTTTAGGGTTTGAAACGGTACTTTGTCTTCTTTTCTTTGTTAGATTTTTTTGGACGACTTTTAAGACAGTCAATGGAAAAACGCGGATAATTTAAATTACTCTTTGGTGCAAACGATGAAAAAAGTACTTGTCTATCGCAAAATGTTAGTTGTCTCTTTATGGTGTTCTTAAAAAAAAAAGAATAATAGATAAATAAGTCTGCACAAAAAGATCAGTCGATAAGAGACCATAAAAGTGGAAATAATCAGTTTTAAGTATTATCATTACTGTGTTTATGATCGCAGGTCAAAACTTCTATTCCGTATTTGATCACCACAGTGGATTCCTCTAAATAACAATACATTTAATCTTTTAGACTAAAAAGATCTGCCACTACGCTACTCCATATTGTATTTATTTGCATCACGGCGATTGCTAATTCACGTTTAATTAATGAATGCATCTCACGACGAGCGGGTTTTCCCGCTCATCCTCCTGACACTTTTGCGAATCCCAACACGAGCAACTTTCCCGTAGGCGAGTCTTTTTGTGCAACTCTGGCGTTGTCGTCGTCGTCGTCGGCGTCGGCGTCGGCGTGGTTTTATTCGAGGTGTGGCGTCGTTGGTGGGTTTAGGAACGTGCCGGGAGACCGATGGTACGCGTCTACAGATTGGCGACGTTAAGGAAAGGTTGTAGTTAGGTTGAGGTTTGTGGGGCTTGGGAAATGTTCGGGGAAATTTAGTGTTCGTGTTTTTGGGTAGTCTCTGTGAAATAAATATATTAAGCAATCTTTTTGAGAATGTTTATTGAATACTTTGCATGGTTGGCTTCTCTGCCATTAAAGACAACTTTATTTCTTTTTTTAATAAGGTTAAAATACCAACTTTGTCAACATATATTGATTTTGAACTGATTCAGTTACAATTGTTATTTTTACTTTAGTAAGATTATTTTTGATATACACTCTCATTAAAGTAGAATATAGCCCCTGGCTATGGTAATGCAAACTGCCATGACATAATCTTTCCACTCTAATACATAATGCACCCTAAATAAATTACAGAATAACATTGCTTTTACTGGAAAGACTGGAAATTGACTGGAAATTTGACTGGAAATTTGACTGGAAAGAAAACACAATTCAAATAAACATTAGAACTTCTAAGAAGCTTTATATCTGATTGCAGACTCCAGTTCTAAAATATCTCACTTTATTTGATTTCCTAGTCCGAGGTATCTTTAAAATGCAAAACATAAACCTAGTAACTCATTCAAGTACCTACTGTTCCCAAACTCTTACCTGGAACTTAGAAACTGAATGTGATGGTAGTTTCTTGTTGTGTTTCAACTCTTCTCTGCAGCGTCAGCTTTGAGAAGCATGCTCTTTTCTCATTTTTTTTAAAAAGAAAAGTCCTTTCTTCCAAGAGAATTCACTCAAAAAGGAGTAAATGTATTATTCTGAAAAACCAGGCACACGTAAACTAGCTTTATTCACGTCGTCGAAAGATCATCTATGGAATTCTTAGCAGTAATTTTTTTCTACTGCACATGAGCGTGTCTTTTATCCGCCTCGAGCATTGTGTCATTCTTGTGGACGTCCCCAAAGACCTCCTATGTGCACTACGCTGTGAGCTTACACCAAAACATCACATTTTATTAGGTAAAATGAGTAAAACAAGCTTGCAAAATAGTTGCACCAGAAGCATACCTTCACATAGTATTATCCTGCTTATAGGTGTCTCCAAGGAGTTAAATATTGTGCGAAAGGGTATTTTCCTTAACACGATTGCACCGTACAAATATGCGAGCAAAAACCCATACAATTCGATATCCAAAACCATTGCCGATAGAACAATGCTTCCGAAACCCGTTCATCCCCACTTTGCTAGACGATTATACCATCCTCAAGACATAACGACATCTCCCCACCAACTCTTCACCACACCTGTCGCTAACGAACGCACATGTGTCTGCAGTAAAGTCGGCCCCGATCTCGCGGTCGGTCACATCGTTATCGTCTTTATCGATCTCGGCGGGCGCGTTTTTGGCAAAGAGCGCCATTTGTGTGCTAATACCACGTGGCGCTGCTGGCAATCTCGGTATCATTATCTTGGATCATAACGTGGCCCGGGGCCAACGTGGGGTGGTGGCGGGTCAATATTTACATAGTGGTTTAATGGTGGGCGATTGGAATGTTGGGTGGCTGGATTTATTAGGTTTTATGGCGATGCTAATGTACCTGGTCGGGGGGGTCATTGCGTTCATCGTGGGTCTTTGGGTTTTGCGGTTTTTTGTAGCGAATTGTTCGGTTGCCGAGCGTGTCTTTTTAGTGAAGCCCTAGTCGTTATTGAATATCGTTTTGTTTTGTTGTTGACATAGTTACTTCTTGTTTTGATTGCAATGTGTCCTTTTAATTTCTCCTGCTTTATGAGTTTTATTCAGACATGGCTTCTCACTACTTCTCAATGGGGTGGTCGGGTAGATAGCCTCGTGGTTGAAATGCTCGTTGGGGGTTTCTTCCATGACAAAGAGAAAGTTGGAGCGACCTGGCAGTTCCATAATTTTGGGAATCACGGTTCCTGTTATATCAGCGTAACGATTGAGCCTACTGTCATGTCGTAAAGGTCCCACGGGACTTAATTAGTTTGTACTACCTGTATTTTCACCTACAGGTATGTTTAGTTAGCTTTAACTTAACTCAAATAAACAAGGTATAACTACACTGGTTTACCATATCGACTAGATGCAAAAATGCCCACGAATTGATAATTAATGTTGGCTTTCAGAGTAGTTCATGTTTAAAATACATAAAAATGAGCTGTGGGTATTGTTTTCATCAGGTCGCTTTTGATCAAACCCGAAAAATAGCTTCTTTTTATTGTGATTGTGTATCGCATTTAGCACTCTGTGAAGAGAATTTTTTCACCAAGGCATATTTATTGCGTAGCTCAACTTTTGTCAGTCGGCTAGTGTTGCCCCCTGGGCTTAGTAGAGCTTTGAAGCTCACTTCTGTTTGTCATCAATTGAATGTTTATAAATTCAATTTGACAATGTCGGGCAAAGTTCCAGCGCGTAATTCGGTATGGCAGTAATTGTATTTTCACCCATTGACCAAGATTCATGTCATCCGTATGTATTTTAGGTTTTCCTTAATGGGCAGGATATCTATGTAATACTGAAGAGCAAACTACCTTCAGTTGAAGAGTTTTCCATTACAGTTAAAATTGATAGCAGATAATGAATTGAACGGAGAAGGAAACACATTCAATTACCCTATTTTTCAGCGATCCTACTAACTCGCTAGACTTGAGAACCAGCACTCAACTACATAGAAACAAAAACATTTTAACCACCGACCTTTTGAATTATAGACCAATTTAGCATCCAATTTAAAAATGCATCAAGTGTTTTTACCTAGCTAAATTCACTGACCGTCTGTAAATGGTTGCTGTAATAAATTAGTCTAATAAAGTCGAGTGACCAATTCTAACCTATTAGAATCGCAAACTTCGTTGCATCTTATCACCGCGCTGTACCACATGTTTCTGGGTCATAGATATTCTAAGCTTTGGACGCAAATTTTGTGGTCTAACTGGACGCTTCCTCGGGTTATCAAGCCTTTCATTCAAATCCATTCATAGGTAGTGTGAAAATCAAATGTTAAGCATAGAAATTTCAAAGCATGCAGCCACACTCGAGACATCATATAATGGTTGACATCCCTGCTCGTAGTTCCAATATCCGTCGTCATCCTCCCTTCCGACGTCTTCACCTACGACTGATATAAATGAACAACAGGTCCCAATTGTCACTCCCCGCACCAACCCCCACTAAATGCATTCACCTAGATTAATCATCGACGCCAATGCATCCGATCTGTCACCTGACTTGTCACTTGTCTCCACGTCACTTAGCTAAATGAAACGATAGTTTCGCGCTAGGCCAAACGACTGAAACCCTCCTCTCTAAAGAGGAACACTTCTCTCTCCCTCTCTCTCGAGGGGCCCGGGGAAATTATTAATCACTTGCAATGCTATTATGCCCCGGCGGCAGCGGCGGCTTATCCTCTAATCCATTAGCCGAGTCGCGAGAGGCGCGCCGCGGTCCCATCTTAGGGCGCCGCGACGCCATCGAGGCAAGTGTCGCGGCCTCCCTCGACCTGAAATATGAGCGTGACATAAATCCTTGTCTGGCGCGAGCTCGAGACGCTTGGTGACCCCTCGTAGTGGGTTGATTTATGACGGTTGGAGACTTATACGCGATATTTTATTTAGTGGTTCAAGTCGCTCATAGATTTTCGGCATATGCTTGATTCGTGTTCTTTTTGGAGCGTTTAGCGAGATCTGATTTTGATAGCGAGTTTATCGGTGTCCTCCTTGTGCTGGTTGCTCCGTTAATGTGGTTTTTTGGTGCTGTGAGTGTTTTTCTTTGGCTGATTGAAATCTGGTTTCTCCATTCATTGGTTTTTATACTCCCTTTGGTGCTTTGAACCGGAAGCAAAGACCAAAGAGACTCGCTCAATTGCTAAATATATAAATGTTTGCTGACTTCTAAGTCTTTTTCGTCATATCGGTGCAAACACTCTACACAATTTGTCGAGCTGAAAATGAGTCACGTGCGCTGTTCATCATTCTTTTATCTGTGAGAGGACAGCTTTTTGGAACTGCATACGCGTGCCAAGTACCTTTTAAGTAAAACAGTCAAAGAGTTCTATGAACCGGAATTCGGCCAATTATATTCATTTTTTGAAGCCTAGTATCGTTGAGTGTATAGGTTAATTACACACTCTTACCGCACGCATCTTTTAACCTGAACAGTGATTTACCAGAATGCGTCAAAAATCCTGACATGCACGAAAATGTATGCTTCAATTATTATCTGACCATCACAAGGAATTATTTGATAATATACTTATAATTTCTTCTTTGTTCCAGGTACGTCAATCGACCCAAGCTGATGTATTTCACTGCAAGCTGTTATTTCCTGCTGTCTAAGCCGGCAATGTGTGAATTGGCACGTCTATCGCATAACCGAAGGTAATGTGAACTATTCTTCGCTTACTTTTGCTGAAAAACCAAACGGAAACTCGCTCCTTTTCCAGTAATAATACATTCCAATCGCCGCTAACTCAGCCAGCGAAATAACTCCCTCAATCGTTCGCTCTCGGTCTACCCTATCGGTATCGCTCGGCGATCAGCCAGACATTGGCTTTGCCATTAAAATCGATTTATCCATTCGGTTCCGTTTTGAAAAGTAGAAACCGATATTTCTTCCAAGGTGCTGTCATTTTTACCCCCTAGCAATATTTGATATTTATGGTCAATATGTTTTATTTTCTTATACGTTAGCGAACGCGATCGGTACGGTCGCTGTCACATGCCGAACGGCCGATGTCGTACTCTGGTTATATTTATTTTACACGGTTGAAAAAAGAAAACGAATTCTTCTCGATATTTCACTAGCGCATGTTGGCGTGGTTTTGCGCGGATTTCAGCCATCAGCTATGTACATGAGATCTTGTGGACGCTGGATTTATTGTACTTGACGGCGGGATCGTACCATATGCTTCACAAAGCGTCGATCACATGTTTTGTTGGAGAGCGTAGCTAACAATTCGATTCGCTGTTGGTTGTAGTCCGTGCCATTGTTGGTCACTTCCTGTGTTTGCTTCCATGGCTTATCGGACGGCTTGGAAACACTGGTTCTCGTGAGATAACTGAAGTTGAGCAACACTGTGATGGGTCAGGTATACGACGCCGAATGGTTTGGCGTAGTGGAAACACCGGTTCTGAGGAGATCACCGAAGTTAAGCATCATTGCGCTGAGTCAGGTATTGGATGGGTGACCATCATACTCATGACCAGTTCTGTTTGGGAGAGAGATTGGGGGGATGAAAGTTAGTACAGCAACTTTATTCAAATTATTATCAACCTCTCGACGGCATGGATTTGTGGGTGAATCCTGCTGTTTGAGTTGTACCGTCCTTCGGAAGAGACGTTAAGCCGATGGTCCCCTTGGTGCTCTTCGACAGGAGTAGGCTACGTGCCGGCACCGGGTTTCCTCTCCTCCCTTCTAGGCTAGATTAGGTTCATCATCATCCTCTCATTCACCGACGCCATTATACTAGCGCCGCAGGGCCAGTAGTCAAAACAGTGCGTCGTTAAACACCAAAAATCAATTAAAAAAATCAGATATTGGAAGGAAGACTATAATAGTAAGAACTTGATTATTCTGGTTGAAGGAGTTTAAGTTCATACAGAAACTTCATTCGTATCGGCTATTCGAGGGCATGGATTTATAAGAGAATCCTGTTGTTTGAGTTGGACCGTTCTTTGGAAGGTACTTGAAGCCGGTGGTTCTCTTGGTGCTCTTTGGCAGTAGTAGAGGCTTCGTGCAGACACCGAGATTCTCCTCTCTTCTACACTATATTAGGTGCATCATCTTTATCCTCATCACCACCCACTCATCTCCAAGGACATTAATAAGTTCAGTGCCACAGGGCACTTTGTCAACTAGTCCTGTGGTACTGATCTAATATCAATACAGTGCGTCTTCAAAATGATTAAACAAACTAAATCAATCAAATCAATCATGACATAATCAATTGATTAACAAAGATTTGATTTGAGAGGTTTTCAGTTGTTAGTATCAATTTTTTTGCGCGTGTGCGACTTTTTCATACCTCCCAGTACTTATGTTTTAGTGATTAAATTATTTATTTTGTAAAACAAAACTTTTTAAAAAGTTTTTAACGATCGCCGTCGGCAAGTTTAATTAGATTTGTTCCGAGGTTTCCAGATAATATTTCACTAAATTTTTAATGTTACGCTTTAGGCAGTTCAAGTGGGTACTATGCTTTAATTTTCTTAGTGTTTAATAACTGAGATGGAAATGTATTTAATTTGTGAATAAGCACACTCGGAAAAGCTTTGAGATACGTTCCTGGTCCATATCATGATATTCGTTGCACGCTTGTTTTTAGAGTTTTTTTTTGTTGTTTTTTGTTTTCTTAAGTAACTCGGAGGGCTGGACAAACAACATTGTAGAAATGTTTAAGGCCATTTTTGGTTGACAGAATGTCTTACAAAGTAGGCAAAAGTTGCTTGTTTCTTTTATTAGATTGATTGATGCGTGACGCTTAACGACGCACTGTCTTTGACAACGGGCCATATGGCACTTGGTTAATGAGTGGATGATGACGAAAATGATGATGATGATGAATCTAATCTAGCCTAAAAGGAAGAAGGCCATGTAAACTACTCCTGTTGAAGAGCACCAAGAAACCAAGAGGACCACCGGCTTAATGTCCCTTCCGAAGGACGGTACAACGTAAACAACAGGATTCCTTCACAAATCCATGCTGTTGAGAGGTTGATGATCAAGGCGAATGAAGTTGCTGTACCAACCTTCATCCCTCCAACCTCTCTGCCGAACAGAACTGGTCATGTGTATGATGGTCGCCCATCCAATACCTGACTCAGCGCAGTGTTGCTTAACTTCGGTGATCTCACGACAACCGGTGTTTCCTACATATCAAAACCTTCGGTTGGGTAAGGGTTCCCTGCATCGTAAAATGTGCTTATTTTATGCTAGCCGATAGAGAGAGAACCAATCCAGTCAGATAGAGCAATCTCTTACAGTGAAATGTTTTCATGCCCCACCTTTTCATCAGATTCTTTATGGTGACACTCGCCATGAAATCGTTGTCGCCAAAGCACGTACTTGGCCAGCCACAAGTCAATCTGCGGTCAGTCTATTTGAGTCCAGAGTGGTATTCTTCCATTCAGTTCTGACTTTACGTTTTATTTATGAATCTACCTTGGGTTTGATGGTCATAATCAAGTCTTCTATTGATAGATAGTCGTTCAATTGACGTTGCTTACCAATTGAGATTGGGTTTGAAGTCACTTTTCGTGCAAGTTTAGTCCACAAAATGATGGACCTAAAAAAATTTGAAAATTACATTTTTGACGCAAGAAAAGAACAAAAGTTAGTTATTGCAATCACATGATTTTCATAACCTTTTTTAACTCAACTTATGTTTCTAATTTTCAAAAGCGCTTGAATGGCCTTAGAAGCTTAACATTAAATTGTTCAATTCATTGCCTTCTATTTCTTTCCGGGAAATTGTGGCTGCGCTCATTTGTGGTTTTCAGTCTTATCAGATTAAAAAATTACAATTAATGCAAAATCGTCTCAATAGATTTTCCGCATTTACACAAACGGGTTTTAATCTGTAGGTACAAAAGCTCTAATACCAAATGACACCGGAAACTACTAACTGCTTCAGCCAGACTGGATCATGACAGAAACATTTCTAGGAAATTCTCGGTTTTCAACATCTATGAACTAATCGAGCTTTCATGTACTGACTCAAAACCACAAATTAATTAACATTGGACATGGATATGCGTGAAGTATAGAATGAAAAACTTCAATTAACATCCATTCACTTACCAAAATCTGATGTCGATAACCCAAAATTTGACATAGTAGTAAGCAAAAGCATAAGCATGAACGTAGAGAAAAAACGAATTTAACGGTCCCGGCCGTCTTGAATAACGAATCTTGCGATATGGAACGAACGTTTTGACTCTGCTGTCAAGACTACATTTAAACCGACGCCATTAGACCAGTCCCGCATAGCCAGATGTCAAAACAGTGCGTCGTTAAACACCACAAATAAATACGACTACATTTGAGGTTATTTTGAATTATATCACATGTGTATAGAAGATTGACACAACATTTTATGTTTAATTTTACTCGTTGATTAATTCCATAAAGAAGCAGTCCGATAGTAATGATTTTTGATCACCTGTGCGGACATATAATCTAAAAACAGGGCACTCTACAACTTCCCACTTCGTCAGTCAGCCAAGATCATTTGTGCAGCGTTCACCATGTTTGTTAAAATAATTATCTGTGATTGCTTGACGTGAAAACGGAACACTGGGAATTTAAAATATTTTTGTTTGTCTTGAACGCTATGCGCCTTGTGTTGGTTGTGTAGTAATAGTTGCTTAGTTTTAAGACTCGGAAGCAAGATGCTTGTCCTTGTAATTCTTGCTTTGTCAATTGATTTCCATTAAAAATTCACAACGAATGACGAAAAAAAAAAGTCAGCAAGCAAAAAAATGCAAATAATTTGCTTCTTGAGAATTCCACATCACGTATCTATCACACCTTCACATCTCAACGATCGTCTTCTGATTTCCTCATCTTTAGTATTTAGTTGAATGCAAGATATGCAAAATGCTAAGTTCTTCATGAATATTTGAATCGAATGAAAAGACTTGAAATGCTAGTAGAAAACCCCGAGAGCAGAACGAGAAAGCTACATTTTAAAAAGTCGGTTATTTTAAACGCGCTTCCGAATGCGACACACTCGAGTTTTCGAATCCATTCCGGTAATGTGAAAAGTCAACGGCTTTTCAATCTCGCTTTACGTATAAAAAATATATATATCTATATTCTGTTTGCCATGGCGCACTTTTCTCCAATAATATGATTACATTTTATATTACGAGTTAATATTTGCTCATCGCGAACTCGTCAAGACGTTGTTTAGAAGCGACTCAGGATAAACAACGTCCCCTCGATGAGAATTCCGATCGACTCCACCTGTCTAGTTTAGTAACCAATCAGAACGTGCCATCCTGCGATAGCTCGTAATGAGATTCTACTCCGGCGCGAAACAAGCGTCATGTCGTCATCTTTCGCCGAAAGCTGATTGGAAAAATAACGCCGTGGAGAAACCATCAATATATTTCGTATACACTTTGAGTAGATCGAAGCTGTGGAGGAACCATCTTCTGTCTTGTCCCATGTCAAAGTGTTTCATTACCATGTGTGACTCGTGTTTTGGCTCGAGGCTAGGAATTCTTTCTTCCAATTTCATCACGCTCTGAGGTAAAGCTCCTGTGACGAACTTGACGTAAACAGAATTATTTTTTCCATTCCTGAGCCGGGCGAGTTGACCCAAAGGGAATTGTTTGAAATGCACGTTCAAGATTTGACAAGCTATTCTACTTTTATTCGCCATTAACATACATATATTCAATTGAATCTAATAAGCTAAAATGTACCTAAAATAGTTTTCGTAAATTCACCGGAATGTGTACCTCTCAAATATTGGACAATTAGATATGCTTCGAAATTTATGACAACAAAGATACCTAAAAATCAGTAAGGCATTGCTGTAAAATCATGCATTTGAAAAATCAATAAATAATAATGCATTTTATTTGGCCAGTAAGGTCTCTTCTTCATCAATGCAAGAATCATCTCAATAGTGCAAAATTGTTCCTACTACTGAGAAAAAAGGAGTGAATCAAATACTTTTTTTTTTTCCATTTCCCAGGGAGTGACTTCTTTATTCCCGAAGCGTGCAGTATTGGCTCGCTTCAACCGCGAATTGCTTTTTGGGTACCGCAAACCTGAATAATAATGCGCGAGTGCAGAGGACATCGTCGGTCATATCATCTGGTATCAGACAAACCCCAAACCGGCGACAAAACCTCCAATACAAACCTCCATACACACACATCACTGCCCAAAACACCAAAAGCATAATCGCGAGCACGCATCACGCCAAACATGACTTGCCCTTCGTGACAAGCCCAAACATTGGTGAAAACCACGCTCGAGATCGTCCATTATAACCAAATCTGTTTGAAATGTTAGTAACGTGGCAGCAGAAGAATGGTCTCTCGTTGGCAGCGCACAAAAGTAGACCTGGCAAAGGGTGTTAGTCGCCTCGCTGCTCATTTGCGTGCTGCCTGCTCGTCAGCGCTAGATAAGAAAGCGCTGAGGAGACACTATTTCACGAATTAATTAACTAATTAATTACCAACGTTGGGTGGGTTCGGGGGGGGGGGGGGGGGGATGGCAACGCGACACGTTGCTCTGATAAGTCGATCGGAGGCAGCGAGAGGCGAGGTGGGAATCGTGGGTTGGGGTTGGTCTTTGGACTGCAAACGCTTTCGCGACTTTGAAGGCAGTTCACCTTCCCAACTCCCCCGCGGAGAAAGGAACGCGAAAGCGATAGAAATTGCCTTTGCCATTTTTCTACTCTCTCGTACTTTAAAACACAGTTTAATTTGGGTTCACGTTTTTGAAATTATTTCCGAGCTTGTTGGCGTTTTGCGTCTCAGAATGGAGATTGCTTTTTGAAGCTGTGTCTTCACCAATAATTTCAAAACCGTTATCGAGTGGATCTTAATTCATTGCTTCAATATAAAGACGTTTCAGAATCGGTATCTTTGTATTCCAGCCAGGAATTTGTGCGGACAATTAAGAATGTTTTCTTTGCGCTTAACAATTAGGTAATTATTTCCTACCAATATAATTCTAAATTGAATAAATTATCAGTTTTATGCTGACATTAAGCAAGATCTATTTTCTTTCATAAAGTGACTACGAAGCACTACGTAGGTGCACGAAGACTTGGGGTCAGAGCTATAATATCCCCTAAAGTAAGCAATTGAAGATCAAGATGAAACAAAGAAGTATCTGAGTGGATGTGATCTTGGAGATGAGTCTTTAGCTGGCAGTTATCTTTTCAACCTCACATTGTTTAACAATGCACACTTTTTTTAAAAATTAAAAACAACGTCTAGTTACGGCTTGTCATCACAGTCACAGCCGAAGGTTATATACTAGTATCTTTGGTCACAGCCATCCAGATGGATCTATTTTCATCATGCATATTTACCTAGACGGTGTTAAACTGGCCCTAATTATTTGCTTTACAAACTTTCTTTAACTCTCAAATTAATTCCTTACTAACGTGACCCGGCCCCAGCCTCCCACAACTTTTTCTCCCTTTACTGCATTATTCGACAGAAAGCACTTTCTACTTAAAATTAATTGTTTCACACGCATCCAGCTATAAAAAGTGCTCACTCGAGTTCAATTTACGCGGGCAGCGCGGCGTTGGCGCGTTGGCAAAATGCGCCAACCCCCGAGGAATGTCTCGTTATAAGCAAACTATTAGGAGGGACGTCGCACAATGTCAACCATGTGCGTGGCCGCTTGTGATTTTCCGCTTTTCCAGACTTTTCCGTCGGTAGATTGCTCCAGTCTTGCTAGCTGTATTTCCCACATATTTCTGTGGAAATTCCTAGGCTGAGCGCGCGGGGTGTTTCTTCTAAATTTGAATTCCGAGGCGTGTTGTATTGTTTTTTTTTTAAGTCAATGATGACACGCTTTGGGTGGGGGTGGGGGAGACTTGGGGAGCGGTGGCTGAGTGTGTGGAATCTGAACACAGTTTCTATGGAAATCATGGTCATCACGGTCTGGCGATTTTGTCTGACGGGGTGTTCTCTATTTCGTTTTCTTTCAGACGTCGACCGAATCGGGTTTGTTCATTACTCTTGAAATTGCTGTCAATCACTGAGAAAGGAAATCGAATCGGTTTTCTGCCTAACAGATCTTGTCGTCAAGAAAACTAATTTAAAACTGGGTATTTTTAATGCTTTTTAACGGTCGTTTTGGAAAAAAAAAGGTCAATTTTTCGGTGACGTTTTATGGGTGAAAAATTTGATGGATTAATTTCCTGAATGATTGACTTCTAGTTTTTAGTTCGATGCTTTTAAGATGTCTAGACAAGATGGTTCTTTTGATTTTGAGATAGTCAGGTCGAGCTTTCACCCATGATAAACTTAGAGGTATAGTTTCGGAACGGTGGGAAAGTTGAGTGTATTTCACATATTCAAGAACCCAGTTAAAAATTGTTTTTTTGAGCACTAGTGCTAAGATAAGACGAATTTGACTTGACCTTTATGGTAACCTAAAATAAACCAATAATTTAATACCATAAAATAATAATACCATAATACCATAATGAGTAACGCTCACTTTACTCTGATTCTCTGACAAAAAAAAAGCAACAGTTTTGGGCCTAACAATCACAAGTACTACCTCTGGCACTCGTTGTGTGTATCTCATTCACATTTCCCCATGAATTCTCGAACGCAATGACTTACGATCGCAACATATTACTTCTTTCTCCTGTAACGGCACACTTGCTCTCGCGGCGCGAACTTACCCGTCATGAAATGAAAATATACGAAGTATCTTTTTCCCCTCTCACACCGACACGGACCTACCATACAGGGCACATAATACCACAGTTGGCAGCCAGCTCGGACTTCCTAACCAAGAATTGTGCACAGAGAATTACATTAAACTGCACCCTGGATAGTAACTAGCGTCTATATTTTCTGGGCATGGTTCCCCGTAAGTTTTTCTCGGTGTATAGATAGATAAAACGCACTGCACCGTTGTCGTTCAGGTATTTTCTCCAATGGAAGAATGAGTATGAATTGTTCCCGTTCTAAAGAACTGGTCCGTATTCAGTGACTCTTTTGTTTGATTGCAAGCCAGCGTCGCGAGTCTCCCTATAAAGCGTCGCATGGAAAATAAAAATGAATAAAAAAAAGATGCTCGTCTCGCTCGGTCTAACTCGGTCATCGTCGTTTCGTCTCGCTTCGTGTCATAAGAATAAATATAAACAAACATATTGTTTGGGGACGCACAGACTCGACTGCCGCGATGAAACACGCGAGGCATGCGCAACAATGTGAGCTGTTAAAAAAAATCGTCTTCCCCGCCTCCCGCCCCGGTTTTGTGTTTCATAACTTTCTCTTTTCTGTCTCTGGCTCTGTCTTTCACGTTCGCTTGTCTGCTTTGCACTGCGCTAGATGGTAATATTAAAATGAGAGGTATCTATTGGCCCACAGGGAAATGCAAGCTGCCAGATCTATAACGTCGCTCGTGGAATGTTGTAAAAAAAAAAAAAAAAACAGACGGCGACAATTTTAAACTAGTAGGATATCCTATAACATTCAGCACGTGGGCCTGGGCAATAATAAACGAGAGATACGACTAACTTTCCCTCGTCGAAATAGTTTTTGTCCGATTTCACATTTCCATTAATTAATTTTCTTTTTGCAAGTTTTCATTTTGGCGCGTGTCCAACATCGTAATTTTCCGGGTCTTTTCATCATTGAGTTTTTGCTACATTTTCTCTGAGCATTGCTCGAACATGAAATTATAATTCTTTCGCCGTGCGGCGTTCGGTGGTAGGTTCTCGATCGCGTGTTTTGGCGTGATTTGCCCGAACTGGCGGTCCCGCTGTGAGGAAAATGGGCTCTTGGAATTGTCCTTCTGGTTGTACCGTGCTCGTTCGAATACAGATTGGCAAAAAGTGAGCTGGTATGAAGGCCGTTTGATCAGTTTACTCCGTTGGCTTTTTCTTTCAATCGTGCGGGCTTCGAAATGAATGTCAGTGCATTTCTTTGTTTTTTTTTTCTTTCCTCGTTCATGAAAAGCGACACCAAGCGAATTCGCTGCTTCGCTCGGAGCGGTCTTTTTTTAAACTTTTATTCTTTTATCAAATCAAAAGAAACTTAATATCCGCCCGAATTGGCTAATTCGTTATTCAGAAGTTTGGCGATTTCAACTTGATGACAACAGTTTCTTTTTTCAGATATGTCTAAAAATTCGAAGATATTCGCAATGTAGATTGAAGAACGTAAAAGTGTGGGTTTATAGGTATTCATTAAATAATCTCAATATATTATGTTTGTCAATACACAAAAATCCACAAGCGGGAACTTAAAAAACTTCTCAAACGTTCGACGAAGTTAAGTAACATTGTCCTGAGTCAGATACTGGATGGGGTACTATTCCTACTTATCTCCAGTTTTATTTGGAGTTACAGAAATCAGTGGTTAACGTGCATCTGTTGAGGAATCCTGGTTGACTTTGGTAGAAGTGCCTACTGGAACCTTATTTTTCAACCTCTCTTGTAGACTTTAATGGGTAAATCAGAATCCTCGTAAGGCGTGTTGAAAGTTGAAACACTTCTCGGAAAATCAACGAAGTTAAGCAACATTACCTTGGATCAGGAACTGGCTGGGCGACCATCCTACTTATCTCCCGTTAGAATCAGAAGTTAAAATATAGTTAGAAATAGCGTACATCATCTTGTTTATCAATCATTCAACAACTTGGATACGTTTAGTTATCCAGGCTGACTACGGCATGGGCTTGCGTGCCGTCAACGAAATTCCCCTACACCCTTATAGGCATCTTATAGGTAACATTCATCTTCTACCTTATCCACTAAACCGACATAATGACACCATTTGCCAAGGGGCGCGTTGTGAAAACTGTGCGTAGTTAAAGACCTCAAAGCCATCGAAATCAAATAAATAATTACTACAACTTCTCTTATTTCTCTTGTATTTGTGTACATAACGCTCTCTTAAGATGAAAATACCGTTCTGGAGTACCGTCTTCACAAGCAAATTCGTGTTCAGAACGTGTATTTAAACACAAAATAATTACAAATCATCTCATGTTTGACTTTGAAACGTGTGTCTAAAGCACCAAGATGCTCCCAAATTACATGAAATTACCCATCACATGAGAGTGAGATTACAAGAATTCCGCTTCAAATATCAGCATCTTTTGAAGTGTCGCCGGCTGTCATGCGACCCTTGGCTGTAGTTAGTAGTTAATTCAAAGTTAATAACTAAATTATTGTTAGGTCCCATGCAGTCCTCTTGAAGATCAAGAAACGTTTCTCTATATTCCAGGTTTCCTTAGCGCCTCGGGCGCAGCCTTTGTTGGACGAAATTACATTTCCCCATTTGCCACTAAAGTTTAATGTGCTCTACGATGTTCTCTGCAGGCAGCTGAATTTTCCATCCAGATGTATTAATATATTCGCTGGTTTCTTGTCGCTGTTTCTTGTCAAAGACTTGTTTTAGATGCCACATGTTGAATTTGCACCATTTAAAGCTGTTTTACAATTACCATGCAGGTGTTATTGTCAATTCGGTTTTTTTTTTATAAAAACTTAAGCAAGCTTTTTGTACAACACTGTACCGTAATGCAAGTAGGTACATTCACGTAATGCAATCCTACTCTGTTGATTCATGCTTTTGCCTTCTTTTTGTTTACTGAATTGAAAAAATGATGTTATTTTTTATAAAAATATAAATATGCCGTAGTAACTTCCATCATGATAAGGAAAAATTAAACTATCAACATTGGAAATACGTTTTAACTGCCTACAGCAATATATGGAAATGTCGTGAAGAAGGTTTCCGAAGTAAGGTAAAGTTTTATTTACAAAACACAAGGACTTTTTTTTACATATAACCACACTCTTTATTTTGAGAGCTGGTTTTCCTTAACTGAATCTATCCGTGGTGGGAGCTAAGAAATATAAGCGACGGTGACTCCACCTACTAGCAATTACTAGTCGATAAATTAGTTGATTGCTTGATATTTTTGAGAAGATAGTTTACTATTAGCGTTGAAATTCTGACTTAAATCTGTTAATTTCAATGGTTATTGTAGACAAAGGGCGCTGACAAGCCTTGGCGAAACGTATGTCAGCAAGGTCCCAACTGCTTGACCCTGCCTGATGTATCGAGATAGTAGATGGTCGCAAAGTTCGCCAGGGATTAGCGTGTGTCGGGATTACCTGTTTATGACCGTATGCAAGACGCAAAGTTTATTGGTGAACCAGGTGACTCGCTGCCGTGGCGAAGCACAAGGGGGCAGTTTGGTCGGGGCTAAAGTCCCTCTCAAAGCTTACGGCGAGCGAATATCCACGTGAAAAACGAGCGTATAGGTTGGTTATCATGAGTTGTTGTCTGATAGAGATCGGGTGGGAAATTGAGGCGAGGGCAGGATTAAGTAGTAAATTAGAGAGCCAATTTTGTTAGTAAATTTAAGAATTCAAGCAAAATTACATTGGATCGATTAAACGATATCTGCCAGTTAAAAACTCATCTCCATTGTCCCAGGCAATCAGAAAGTTAAATTTTCATCTTAGCCACACGTTATCTTTTTATGCGGATATTGTAATACTTGAACATGGTCTTTATTGTTGTTATGGTTATAGTTATGGTTAGGGTTATGGTTAAAACACTCTGTGGAAAACATGGTCATAACAATACGGTATTGGAAATACTTCTAGAATTTCGGCTGGACTATGAACGAATAGAATTTCTGTCGACTTAAGAAGGATAACGTTTTGTATGTAATGACATCACAGTGAAAGAAAAGCATTTACGCACAGTCCTGAAGATGCCGGTACCAACGCCCGACGAAACGTCGACCAAGGTACTTAAAGGACCAAACGTTCATCATAACAGAGTACAACCGTTGACTACCATCTAATCTTGTATCTGAATCACTTCGCCATTCCACTTACCAATTACCATCGTTGTTATCACGTCTCTATATACCTGTTTTAATGGCGGTCCATCCACGTGAAATCTTTGCTGCCTACCAAGCGTCCCCTCGTAAATCAAGTCGCATGCATAAATTCTCTAACTTTCCTCTAGCAGTGTCTCGGTTGTAGATGACCAAGCCCGTGGTCAGACCGACTTGAGAACGGCGGTATTCACCGACTTTCAGGAGACTCAGATTCGACCACAACGTCGTCTGTGCGGTGGGTGGCCGACCCTTATTAGTGACTGAAAATTGTCGTGTAGCGTCCATGCAAATCTAGCATGGACAATATCTATGCGGACTCGGCCACAGCGAATGTTTGCTTACGTCGGACGTGAATTCAACCTTTGCTGGAAGCATTCAGACGTTGAAACATTGAGCCAATATTTGCAGAAGTTCTCGTTCTGCTTTTTGATGGAAATGAAAATAATTGATATTGTTCCCCGTTTGTTTTTATATGGCTGACAAATATGCTCTTAGCTCACAGAAACAGCTGACTTTCACTGCCTGTGATTGGTTGTTGCTAAGGCAATTTATTTAACTCCTACTCTATCTAGGAGCTAAGAAAATTGTAATACCGGGCCTAAAAACCAAGGGGTTTATTCATTTTTACCCGGCCCTAAAGGAGTGGAGTAAATTAGGGTACAGCACAAACAAGTTTTTATATTCTATACCATGGCTGTGAGATCCTTAACTCCACAGCATCTTCCCTCGTATGGGAGAGAGGAGCGTAACTTTACATCAAAACATCGCTTTCTGTAACATCATCGTAGACCACACGCACGCAGCGCCTCTATTGGAAGACAGCGAACTAAGAACACTAACACAGATTAATAGGTTTGTTCGCTACAGAAGGAATATGTAATTTATCTCCACCTCACCTCGCCGTCTCGAGAACCCAGAACTTTTATCGGCAAGAAGGAGTGGCAAGGAAAAAAAACTCGCGTGGAAAAATCTTCAGTGTATAAAAAGCCGATAATATATTTAAAAAGTCACCGATGGCAGGTCGAAACGACGCCACCGGCAACGTTTTGAGCCAAGTGGTGCTGAGAGCCTCCGTCTTTGTCCCGAAGAAGAGGCCACCCTCCCGTGGGGGGTAGGGGCGGCTGCAAAGGGAACGCCGAACGGGATGCTTTGATTCACAACAATTTAGCAGTGAAGTCAGGTAAACCTATGACGCTACCCGGCGAAAGAAAAAGCTTTTCTAGTTCCCATCAGCTTATTATTCAATGGCTGTCACTTGACGGGCGCTAATGGATATTCAATATGGCCGACGCGTACTCGTCTTGCCAGCGCAGCTAGCGTCTGAGATGAGAAGCTTGACGCAATTAATAGAGGAATCAATAAGTTGTCACTCTTTCGACTTTTAACAAGTGGCTAGAGGGTGTAGATGGCGTTAGGTGACGACGTTCCCAGACAAGTTTTTTGAAAGCCGCCGCGTTAATGCAAAGCGGGTCGAATCTATGCTGATTGAGATGCTAGTGGTTTTTGTCTGAGTGAAATGTGCGGCGTTATCGTTTGATTTCCCGCCGCCCACCCCCTCTTTTGGCCCCACGAATCCTGTCGTCGTCCTTAGCAAAGTTTGGTGTTGGCGGCGCGCGAGTTCCAATTTGCATAATTGGCCCATGGAATCGGAAATTAAACGTGGAATCGACGGAACTGTGGGCTGATTTATTTGGCGCGTCTTGACGACACCTGTTTTGCGATGTGATAAATTGCCGGAGAGTGACTTGCCTTCCCCCCCTCCCTTTCTCACTCCAACGTCCTGCTGGTGTGGGGTTTTCACGCGCTTTCATGAGCGCGAAGGAGTTTGTGTGACCGATATGCAGAAGGAAAATTGGTCAATGCTCTCGGTTGCAGTTGTCATGTTTGTATATGCTAACAATATACCTGGTTGTTTGACAGGGTACATCAACCTTGAATTAAAAATAAGGTCGGAAAACTGGTACGATTTTCGAATTACCACTGCATACAGTATATATCATAAAGTTAAGCTGACATTAACATTAGAAAATATTGAAGACGCTTGTTGTAAAGTAACAAACGGTTAAATAAACCGGACGATATTTGCCGCACTTTGATCCCAACCGAACTCAAATATCTGAACATGATGCCGAACAAGCCATAAAACGTATCCCCGAAGCGTCACGTACCTCAGGCATTGTTTCCATCCCAGTGGTCCTCGGTTCGGTGACCCGTTGAGGCACGTGAGACGGCCCGTTCGGCGCCCCTGGGCGAGCACGAGTGCACTTCCGGCTTGCTCCCCCAACAATGCACCTCCCCCCGCCTTTCCCACCACACCCAGCAACGACCGGTACAGTTCCACGTCGCGTCTGCTGACCTAGTAACGCCCTCGTCTAGTTGATCCACTTGATTTATGCACACCGGCCAGGCAGCTGCAGAATATGTGTGCTCGGCAAATTGCAAATGATTGTGCACTCGTATAGCAAAACAACGTGCATTGTGTTTGCTATATATGAGTGTATGCGCTAGCTCTTATAATACACATTAATATTTGTTAATTTCGTAAAACGTGCACGTTAAAAAATAGAATGATGCGACGTTGTTTGGTAATTTTAATGTGGATATAAAAGTATTAAGCTAGTTTTATGCGGATGACGTAGACGCTGGCTGTTCTTCTGGAATAGAACGTTGTTTATTTCCCATCGCGCCAAAGTAATATTTGCTGATAAATATGGCTTGTTATTCACCGAGATGTAAATGTGGGTTCTTACCACAATGTTCTTTAAAAGGTAAAAAAAAAAAAAAAAATACGAAAACAAACTCGTTATAAAAGAAAATTACATTATTTAAATTACATTTCGTTCCAATTTACTAACAGAACTTCTGTAAGATATTGCATTTTATTTTATATCCCGTACAGTTGCTTATATCGGCGTTTTTTTCCCCGACCTCCCATTGAGAGTCTGTTAACAAACAAAAAACACCAAGCCCTTGTTTGTGCCCCTAAAAGCGTCCTGGACCCGTGTGTATGTGTGTATGTGTTCTAGCAATAGTCATGAGATTCGACATCCACTATGGCCGACGCTCACGTATATACCTCCCGAAGAACAAATCTAATCCAACTAATGGGGCCCAGTGCACACCGTAACAAAAACCTCTTGTTTACTTCTCACTTACACGGGGTTTTATTCCCTCAACGCGACGACGTGTTTTGCCCGGCTAGTAGCACCGGTATTCGGTGCTCCATCGATCTCGAGCTCGCAGCCGCCGCCGTCGGGCGCCGGAGTTGAGCGTCGCGATCGCGGTCCCTCGCGGCGTGACATGCGAAGTGCGAGTAGTGGAGCTGGTCGCAATGTCGCGGCTACAATTGGTGAGGATTTCCTTGGCGACGTGTAGACATCTTGGCGTGCAGAGTGATTCAATTGGTTTTATCGCGTTTGGTTCGTATCGTTACGTAGTGTCCAGGGATTAGGTGCAATAGCGAATAGCGATAGCGCGAGTAAATATTTGAGTAGGTGTACCCATAAAACAGGAATACCTTTTGTGAAATCATTCTAATTCAAATGTCTTAGAAGATTTTTAGCCTATTTGACGGACAACCACAATTGGCAGACCCAGCATTCGACTTTAATTTTGTATTTTCCATCGTCAACCAACGAAAACGTCATGCAATAGATTGAAAATACTTGCATCTCTTTATTGTAATGTAGATTCATATTGAGAATCATACTTGTCGAGCTGCAAAGCTGTGGGTATTTTTTTCAAGGTCATGTACAATTGGCCGCCAGCGGTGGGATTTATCAGTCAAACCCCCATTTAAAGCCTCAGCACACCACCAATTTGTAATTTCGTTTAATATTGCTTACAGGCAAGATTTTGCCTGGTTTCTGGTTAAAAACTCGATGGATTTTGCCAAATGCTCACCTGCTGATTGCCTTTAGCTCAGAAAGTAAGAAATTTCGCGGAAATTTGCGTAAGTTTCCGTGTAAAATATTTGTTATGGACCTAGTTTCCTCGTTATGGACTCGATTGTTGTCGGGCTTTGCTGGCGTGTGTTCTCTGGCTCAATGGCAAACAGTAGTTCGGTGTCGTTTACGCAACAATAGTGCCTACTTCAAACGATTTCAGACGATGTTTCGATGATTAAATACAACAATATCCAGTCTGGTTTGACACGTCCATAGTTTTGAATTCCAAGTCTCGCGTGTAGTTGAAATACTCACACTGCGAACACTGGTAAAGATTGCGAGATGCTTTGTTAGATGCTTAATACCGATGTGAACAGTATTATGCTGAGAAGTCGTGCTGCAAAATGATTGCAGCAGTGCTTTGTCCTCTTCAGTAGAATACCTCGCATCAAAGGGTTGGTTTGAGATTGCTAGCAAGGTATTACCGAGAAATAAATAAATTATAGCGTATGAATCTACAGACATGGAAACTCACGCCGTTCTTGCTTGTTACACTGATGAAGATTTAACTTAACAATCTAACAATCGTAACAATCTAGCTTAATGTGGAGATTGGGGATATATATACCAGTCGACAGCGATTTAGTAATGAGGATTGAAATCTCTGTCATTGATATAAACTAGCTTTTTGGAAAAAAAATTGTATTTCCAAATGTATGAACACAGGTGATTTGCACCATTCAAAAAACTTGCGATATTTTTTAATTTTATTTTTTTACTTGTTCAAACTATGATTTTAAAAAGGTTTTTGAAGGATTTTGAATGTAAAATGCCCGCCGTTGTATGGCATTTTAAGTGATCGAAGGTAAAAATGATATTTGTTAAAATTGGCGAAAATACAATGAAGAAAAGTTTTAAAAACAAAAATTTGGCAAACCAGCAGCCAGATATTTGTATTTTCAAGTCCGCTATTTCAATAGCGGTGAAATAGTGTGCTTCGGGACAGCACAACTATAAATTTACTAATCTTCTATTCACACCGAATGGGCTGAAATCATACCACCTACACTATTTGTTATCTGACCTAGAGACTTAAAAAACCTTACTGTCATAATAACATGTATGTTTAACATAACAATAAACAATAGCATTTTGGTGAGTGACATGCTAATATCGGGCAATAAAGAGTACCACAAGTCGCTTCTACCATACACGAATAACCACCGAGTGACTTGAAGAGATGGACAATTCGAAAAGACAGACCACTTTCTCTACCACTTTCCGCTTCGCCAATCTCTTCCAGTCATCGAAGTGAGTGATTTTTTTAATCAAATTTGCAATGATTAAAGCGTAACATTAAACTGACACTACTTTAAGCAATATTATGAACCCTAGTCTGCATTTATCATGACATATTGTGGTCAAATGACGCGTTTTATTGGTCAGTGAATTATTTCTAAAAGTTTGAGACTAAACATGGCACAGAATTTGACTGTCTTTTGATATTTATGTTGGTATTTTCTGAGCACAAAAAGCTAAACACAACCATGAACCGGAAATGTTACTAGAACACTATGAACGCTCAAGAAAGACTTTGCCAGCCTTTCTCTTCTAGGGCGCCATCCAGAGGGTTCCCCTGCGCATGTGGGTTTCTATCTCGTACGTACCCACAGTGAATCTCTTGCAACATTTAAATGCTAGAAGATGACTAGCTCTGCACCTGGTAGAAGTACTCGCAGAAACCTGCTAAAAATAATCATTTAATGGTTAAAGGCATGCCTGCAATTTGGCCTTGAACGATTCTCTGATTAAAAATCATGAAACCAATCATCGAAATGAAGTGCGAAGAGTTGAACTGGTATAAACGAAGTCTATTCAATGCTGGACATGGCGCGTGGAGGCGGCGAAGTGGAGTGCGTTTTCAGCTCTTAGAAGCGAACCTTGGTGATATCCAGGCTCCTAAGTGGTCCTGTAGGAATTAAGAGATACACTCGTTGGCAGCTTCAAGACAACGAACGATTCCTGTCGCTTGAAGACGATGATCAAGCGTGGAGACAGAAAAATAGAGCCAGCTTTCACCTCTTGGGATCGAAACATGGGGCGATCCAGGCTCCTAGTCGGTCCTGGATGGACTGCAGGAAGGATGGGGGAGCACTCTATATACCAGCTACTGTGCACCGAAAGATTCCCAGGCTTGGAGGCGATGATCAAGCGTGGAGACGGGTAAATGGAGTGCGTTTTCCTTCACTTTGTCGCGATTTCTGGCGGGAACGTCGCGGCTGGAACGCAAGGAGCGGGTGAGCGGATCTGCTCGAGCGATCAGTGTCAATAACTGGCTCCGTCTGATGCGGTGTATTTGTCAGCCGCGGAGAATATCAAAAGAGCAGTTCAATTTCGTGGCAAAGGATGTTGATCGCGGGGTATGTTGACTTTTATTTTCATAGCGACGTTCCCTGGATTTTCGAGGCCCGGGGACTTTTTTCATATATTTCGTAGTGCGTTCGATAGTTTGATGACAATATTATTGCGTTACTGGATTTCTTTGAGCGTTCGCTTGAGTTGCCGGTATCTCGTGCTAATATTTAGCAGTTTAATGACACAACGCGTCTCGCTTTGAGTCTGCTTGCAAAGGTAACTGAACGGTATGTCGCGCTGAAACGTAGTAGCTTTACTAGTACAGTTTCTTGCTTTTGAATTTACTGCGCTTTTAAACAGATTTAATTTTGATTACATTCGTTTCGGTACTAAATTCTCTCTGTGAATTCCGCTTTATCACATGCAATAAAAATAATATATCACCGAATGAGTTTCAAACGAAAAAAAATTGTTTTGTTTCAGAAACCACCGGAAAACAAGTGACTAATTTTGAGAAAAAATTTATTTAAAGTTGCAAAGGAAAAACATTAGCATTGATCGAAAAAGAAACATGAAACGAGTGAATGGCAAACTTACTGCTGTCACGTTTGTGTCACAATCTATATCCTAAACAATCAACCTTTTTTTTCCATGTAATTTCACTCGACAGCTAATCAAGGCCCGGCTGTCGCCGCCGTTCGCAGACTCGTTTTAATTTTTCCGGCTAATCGAGTTTCCGCGCGGTGATTTTCACGCGAGCTTGCATCGCCGTGACGCGACCGGGGACATGTCGGATGATTACCTAGCGACAAAATGAACATTTCTATCTCGCTAAGCGACTACGCCCGTGTGCTCGCTCGATTCATTGTTACTTGGTAATTAGCTGGAAATAATTTCACCATGTACAGCTCACTTTTATGTCTAGCGTCTGAATTACCTTGAAAAAGCTGCGTCTATCTAAAGTCTAGCATGTACCATGTCGCGTTTGTTTTTTTTTTATTCATCAAGTTTATTTATAATTTAAAATTGTAGCCAGACTAACCTGATTTAGATGTTCGTATTCATTTACAGTTGAAATTAGGATTCCTTTTAAAAATCAATAGTTGATTCTAATACATCTAGCTAATCCAATTGAAATGGCTAAACGTATCAAAGAACCTAAAGCTTTAACCAGGTCCCTTTGTTGAAACTAACTTCTTTTAAAACCATCAAAACATCATTCCAGTTTTTGCCACATTTTAACAGAATTGCTCAAGAGAAAATCTATTAGATTTTTTTTAGATCACTTAAAAATCACCTTCCTGACCACCAGAGGCCGGCTAAAATACCAACACTTTCTTATCTCGCTCACGTACCAAACTATAAACGTCGTACAAATCACATCGAAACATTGTCTGTCCAAAATCTTACACAATTACCATCACTCATTGTCAACATTCTTATCAGTTTCCAATTGTTATCGATTCAAATCTCCACAGTTGGTAAGTTGAGACTTTTACCACAGCACAACTTCATACTCAATCGCATCCCTATGCAAAAACTCTGAAACCCAACGTTTCACATGCATCGCCCATCCCGTTCCATAATACAGGCACCGATGATAAACGAGTCGATGATCGCCATTCATTGCCTTGTCGCCCGTCCAACGACGACATCCGGATTTCTTTCTCCTCGTTTATTACTCTGTCGATGGTAGCTCTGACGATCGTAGGTTAGCTTTGGGCTCAGGGACGTGTTCGAATAAAGGCCGTGCTATGCAAATTGTGTGTGGCAAGCGTCACCAAATTCCCATATTGCCATTTATTAACTAATCAATCACTTAGGTGCAGACTCTAGTGTGGCAGTTTTTTTTTTACCGTTGAACAATGGTTTCAGCGAATAGGGGGCGCTGCCACCGGTGATTTTTTTTGAACGTCGAGACGGTATATAGGAACTCGAACAGAAGGCAGTGTTAGCTGGGAAATGGAGTTCTTTCGCTTGAGTGGACTAAAGTAGCTACTGATACTTTTGCTACGATTCAGTTAACATTGAATTTAATTGAAACAGTGAATCATGGATATTTCGTAACTGTTGTACCTAATATTGGTTAAAATTTTTGGACGTCACCTTGTTTTACTTTTGACCAACGGGATAGATCGGTTATTGAGAAAACACCAGAAAATCTCGTAACCGGCCTGCACGGTGACAATTAGCCGCTTTTAGACGGCCCTGCTTGGTGTCCTTATTTAAAACGCAAGTTCCTTATTAAAAGACAGTGGCCCGGGTGGCGACGATGGCGCCCCATTGGACTCAAAGTGCTACTAACGCTAACACGCTAAAAACCACGTAGTTCCTGGCATTAACGAACCGCTGAAAATAACTCTGAATTAAATATTCGTTAAGTTCCTTAGTCTTTCCGCGCAGTTTTCGCGTTAAAGCAGCCTAAAAGAGAGTACATCTAGTCTTCTCGTGCGCGCCTCAGGGTATAGTTTAAGATATCGTTTACCAGCGTTGCTCGCACGAGCATTGGGGGCGATTAACATGCATAATTCACCGGAAACTGGTGCATGTACGCTAATCGGGTTTGCCGATGTTTGTCGGGCGAAGGGACGTCGCACACGCGACCGATGCTTGAGTTTCAGCGCTGCTTCGGAGAGGACACGAAAACACCTGTTTTGCATAATCACCTTGCACAACGCTAAAGCAGTTGGGTGAGATGTGAGAAGATGTTTAGGATGATGTATGGTTTGTGAATTAGCCAATGTCTTGGTCATATTCGGTGGAAGGGGGTGTTGTTGATGGCTTATTAGGTTGTGGGGAAGGGGGTTGTTGTGTTGGGGGCAAGAGTCAACGATAAGGGATGACTCTTTTCCATAGCAAGTTGCGCCATTTGGTTTGTAACGTTCCTCCTAGTCATAAAACAAATCGAAGTCTGCTGTCCTGCTACTTTTTTTAATATTGTGATTGTTTTTCTATTTTGGTGGAAGTGCCAGGTTTTCTGCTCTGCGGGATGCATTCAGGGGCTCAAGGATTTTTACCCACCATTTTGACCAGTTCATATCACAAAAATCTCTGTGCTGTGGACAATGAACTCCTAATTACCAAAGGCAGTCTATGACACTGTGTTGTGGTGACACTAGGTAGAGACTGAAAGCACCTCAAGAACAAATCTTCTAAGAACTGCGTATCTCAAAGGAATTTTATGTCTGTCCATAAGTATTCAGAGCTCGGTGAAAAGAAACCTTTCTTTGTCCACATAAAAAGTGTCTTTGTCCATACCTTACACTTCAGAAAAAAAACCTTTGGTACCATTCCTTAGAACATATCAGTGACCTGCCATCAGCTCGACTATCAATAGAGTGCAATTTAATCTCGGATATCTCTGGCGAGAGATAGATGTGATGCCCTGCGTTATCCTGCGAAATCCCAGCACAGCTCAGGGCTTGGATGGTGGTAGTCACCTGGGAGCGATTGGACGACCTCGGGTTATCGGGCGAAGGCAGTGCGGGTCAAATCGCGACGGTCACCGTGGATGACAGCGAGTTTAAGGTGCCTCGGGATGCCTTGCTCTTTGTCGCTTTTACGAATGAAAACAGGTAGTAATAGAAGATCTACATCGACTTTTCACATGATCTACGTGGTCTTTCAGTCTGTTGATAAGAACACATTTCCCCGTATCAAAAAACAGTCACTAGTGTTTATCAAAAAAACAGCCGAAATGTCATCAAAAAGTAATTTTACCCATTATTTATCAATTCTTCAGTTTATAAATTGTTAAAAAAAAAAAAAAAAACTGTAATTTGCATGTTGAAGACAGGTGACAGAAAAAAAAAACACTTTTTATCTGAACTATCTTCTATAACTATTTCTAGGATTTTCCTTCTTAAACTTGCTACCTTATTTTTATTTTCTTGTAGTATGGGTACTTTTTTCATTTAATTTCATTCTTTAACAGTTTTATTTATTTATCTTCAAGTTGTATTATTGATTTTCTTTTAAATAATTTTTTTGTTACAATTTACCTAAGAGGATAAAAAAATGCAACAATTTTGGCTGTAGAAGTAAGTTTCGGTTTTAAGGATACAATAAAGTTAAAGTTGCAGTCAATGGCGAGTTCTTTCAAACTTATTAAAGAGGTCGTTACATCTATCTACGCCCGCGCTAACCGGACGCGAGTCCTCCAAAAGAGAAGCCAGCAGCATGTCAAGGCATCTTAGTTAAGCAGAGAGGAAGCCGTTTGCTCGGTAGAGAACGGAAGTGAATGAAATGAAGATGAAAGACCGGGCAAAGGAAAAGAGCTTAGACGGCCAGAATCTCGGCTAGGTTGTTTACTGTAGTGGTTCGTGTGATTTAGTTCTCGCAAAGACCGCGAGCAGTGCGATACGTCGATGTGAAAAACAGTGTGATTACTCAATTAGCCGCGTGGAACAACGATGCTAGCGCTGCGCGTGGACGGAATAGTAATTGCCTTGGCAATGCACGTGTGGACATCAATAGTACGCCTTCAATTTGTTATTTCCTTCCTTTGCCGGTTCAGAGGCGGTTTTCTTAGAGCGATAAAAAATAGTTTACAGTCGTAATATGTTTTTAGTGTATTTTCTTAGAGCTGTTTATTGATGGTATGAGCATTAGCATGGCTGAATTGTTTGGCGAGGAAATTTATGCCTTTGGGTGCTTGATGAAAAGCTTCAAAGTTTTTCATTAAAAACCAGAGATCTATTGGAGAGCCTCTATGGATTAAGGTCAAGATTTCACACGCTTGGTTAACTTAATCGATTCTTCTCAAACTATTGCTTCGAAAAATTACTGCTACAATATTCATGCACCTGTAACCGAACTATACTCTTGACTTATTTCAAGCTTTAGTATCTTTATCTTGTCTAGCCAAGCATGTTACTCTTTGCGGTAAGCAAGTCATGCCCCTCGTCTTCTTTATAGTCTAAATGTAAACTTCTTTTATCCCACATCTTTGCTTTATTAGCATGCTACGTACAACTGCGCCCCACATATTATTCATGTTTGTAACCTACGTCATGTCACGGCTCTAGAGAAGACGTTGCAACTAAAACACAACAAAAAAAAGTAATCTCCCATACGCGCTCATTTAAAAATCAATGAACCATTCGCCGAAGCAAATCCGTGCATGTCGACCGACCACCACAATCGAACGGTATTCATCAAAATGCACAAACGCACGACACCACTGGACGCTTGCAATTGATGAGCCACATTAATCCCGTTGCCATTTGTTTGAGTAGTTGACACAACAATTCTGTCCGATACAGACTCCATCACCATTCATCTACGCCGTCGGCCGAAACGCGGCTTCCGGCTTCCCAGTACGCATCGCTAAATCCCCATCCCCATCTCTCTCTCACGCTCACATCGTGGTCTATAATCCAAGCGTCGGGCGATTTTCTCTCTCTCTCTGTTCAGCCAACTCAGATTTCCTTCTCGACTGTTTCAATTACTTCGGGGTTGCAGTCTTCCCGGCTCGATCCAGACCCCGCGAACGCTCGTGGTTCAATGATGGATTTCTGATAACTAATTTTCTCGCTTGCCACACGACCCCGGCCCCGGGACGCTATTGACAGCTTGCCGATGGGGATCCCGAATTGATGTCTGATTATTAACCGAAGTTGCTCTTTCCGTTCGGTCCATGGCAAAATAGTGTGCTCATTGAGATGTGATTAACGCGATGTCTGTAAAGGGTTGGTTCAGTTTGGCACGCTTGCGAAATGTTTTAGTGTAATGATAGTTTTTAGACTCAAGTCTACGTAGTCTTAGAGTTTATTTTGAATGTTAATGCAAGTATGAAAAATTAATAAAGACGATTTTATTACTTCTGTCACGTTTTAAAATGAAAATCTATGATGTGATTAAAGTAAAACTTTGCTAGAACACAAATCGTCTACCTGAAAGTTTCCTTTTGCTGATGTAACGTCTGTTCAAGTTTAGGTTAATTTTTTATTGTTATTAGTTATTTTTACTAAAATGTTTGAGTCATTTGTGGATGCTTGTGTAAAAAAATCTTTAAAAAACCGAAACACTCACAATAATAAATATTAAGTACATTTAAATTTAGTGCGCGTTAGGGTAGGCATATTATGGTATTAAATGGCTATACATAATTGTTATTATTTGTACCTTTGAGTTAGACTTAAGGACGTTCACGGACTAAAATGGTGTAAATGAAATCGATTTCAGCTAACATCAGAGCCAGAAAACAAATTGTTGATTGCTTGTTGAGCGAAAGCTGATTGACGGGCACATGCACCGTCGCTTTTAACGAGTAATTACAAAGTTACATCAACCGAAAATTCGGCTCGTTTGATGACAGCCTTGTTTTTTTTTGTCAAAACCCATAGCTGCAAGATTGCGGCTTTCCGAACGTCTAGACTTCGAACGCATTTCGGTGAAACCTCAAAAACTGAACGTTGCACAGACCACTTCGCGAAACACTCCTCTTTGCAACTTTGTCCTCCAGGGCTGGCTGGAGGGGGGCCGGGTAGGCACGATCAAAACGTGATGCCATATACCGACAACTTTATCACTTAGCACAATTTCAACTTTCGCGCCGCGGCGTTTGCAGCAAGTTTTTATTGGATGTCGCCGGCAGGGCTTGAAGCTAATAGCCCCGGGAACCACGTGTGTGAAATCGAATGACAATCGGACTGTCTTCTTGGGCGGAGGTGCCGGTGCGCATGTTCTCAGTGGGCGTTCAGATGTCTTTTTTTTTTTTTTTTTTGGTAATCTAACTTAATTTGGTTGTGACACGTCTTTTCAGACCTCATCACGAGATATTTTTACATAATTGAACATGTTATACGCATTATTAAATAGAACTGTGGACCCCTAGGGTCACTCGTATGATACTCTCTCTCTCTCTGGAACCTGAAAATAATTAAGTATGACACAGTGTTTTTTGAAACATTGTCATGTAATCTTATCACTGAAAATTCACTTAAGAAGCTATATTCTGAGATAAAATCGAGCTCGTTCTTGTGTTTCCGAATAAACTATCGATACTTAAGAAAACGCTGCATCACTGGTAAAATGTCTTTGTATAGTGTACGTTATTGCTTATCGGGCAAGCCCTATTCAAATTAATTATAAATAACCCTGGCCAATTTGCTAACGCTCTGCCAGTACTTACATATATTTTTATTAAGGTGGAGGTGCCAAGTAATATTGCTCTGCGGGCTGCGTTTAGGGGCAACATTTAAATTTTACGTATAAAAATAACACAAATCATAAAAATGTTATATCAGTGATAATTTTACGTTTAGTTGCTTTCGTCGAGTTAAAAGTAAAATCTATGTATCAATTAGATAATTGCTTTCTTGTTATTTAATTTACACAAAGAGCTGGAGTAATCAGTCTTTTCAACTAAGCCTATTGTTAAACCAGGTCTAGGCCATAGAGATTCGTTCACTCCCCTACTTTTCACCATCCCCCGAGGTTTCACTACCTCCCGCCACCTAGCGCCGGCGACACGGCCCTAGGACGGCGTCACTGACGCGGTGACAAAAGACTTAATGAGTTTGAAATTGCGCGTTGCGTTCATTGAAAGAGTGATTGATGAGCGCACCCATCAATCACCGCTAGCAGCGCATTCTGCATGCTGGCCACGCAACTGCGTCATTGCAATGCAATTATGCAACCAACTAACCGGGGACATTTTTCGTTAACAATTTTTTTTATTTGCTTCGTTGAAACGCTCAAATAAGCTGTATTAATAGTATAGCTACTACATACTTCAATTAGTTTACTATTTTGAATTCAAATGAGACCTGCAAATGTGAATATTACCGAAGCGTTCGATTTTTTTTAATGTGTAATCTAGGTGTTTGTACTTTGAAAGAGATTAAGCGATAAAAGCGATCAAATTTATCAGTTTTATTTCATTATTTTGTGAAAAACGAGTTCGAATATTTAAAACTGTTTTAAAAAGAGAGTCTCTCCTTCGAACTAGGTTTTTTATTGATATTTTTCCGAGGAAACTCGGTCGGTTTAAAATTTAAAATCCAACTGTCAAATAAACCAACAGCACTCTACTTGTAGTTATGTGATAAAGTTGGTCTGCTAGCTTCAGCTTTCAACGATAACAGCCTGATAAATAGTAAAAGGTCTTCGGGTTTCATCAAACCCGCTATGCCGATATCCCATGACCTATATAACCCCTACTTACCATGATTGTTGTTAATTTGTCTGAAATCTTGCTAATCTACTTATTACCATATCCCAGATCGCATGACACGGTAAACGTGGACGTTGAAACGATTTCACTACATTGAGTATCTTCATAGCGAAGCGTGGAGACTCTCTGCGATGGTGGGAGTGGGACAGCGTTTTCAACGACTGGTGGGTTTATGTCTAATGAGCTCTTATGCTTTTAGGCTCAATGCCCTTGCGGCATTTTCAAAGCGTAGACGCTCACTGCTTTGGGTAACTCACCAAACGTGACACCTAAACGGGTTTAAATAGACACAAACAGTTTCTAATGTATCTATGTTAAAAGTATCCGAATGATCTGTATTTTGATGTAGCTAAGAACAATATTTTGGTTATCTGTGGTGTATCATAGATATGGTTTGATTTTGACTGCGTTACATTTGAATTTTAGAGCACAAGCGATGCGAACAACTTTTTCTTTTAAGAGTTTCATACGACCTTGATCATTACGTCCCTTCTTTGGCTTGATTGATTGATTTGAGGTATTAAACGTCGCACTGGCTTGACAACTAAGACAACTTTGACAACTTTTGTCTACGGCACTGGTCTTAAGTCGTCGATGAGTGACTGGAGGACGATAATTAACCTTACCTAGCCTAGAAGTTAGAAGGAGAAAGTCAGTGTCGTCACGTAGCCGTATCAAAAACAACCAAGAGAACTACCGGATTAACGTCTCTTCCGAAGGACGGTAAAACGCTAACAAAAGGATATCTCCACAAGGAAGTTGATGAGGAAGACAAAAAGTTTCTGCAATAACTTTCGTCTCACCGTAAGTCCAACCTGTCTCCCTAACAGAACCGGTAATGTGTGCAATGATTACCTGATAAATGCCTTTTAACCGTTTTTATTTTTTTACATTGCACCGAAACTAGTATTGGATGGATCCAATACCAGACTCGGACAGTGGAAAAAAAGTAACCGTTTGTGCATGACCTGTGTTTGCGTTTTATTTATCACAGATTAACCTCATTTATTTTCATGTCATTCCAGTTCGCTTTGAAATCCAATGCGCATTGACTGCCCACCATTGCCCTGAAGTTTTGCAAGTTTTATGAAATTACACACACCGAATAATGTTTTCTTTTTGCCTTTTTGCTATTGACATTTTGATCAACGTCGATTATGGAATGTGAAAACAAGTGACATATCATTCATAAATACATATATACATATATATGTTTATATAGGTATGTAGCACGGGATCGAATCGGCTGCCGGTGCTGCAATTTTGTTTTTAGCCCACCGCATGATTGATTCGTTACGCGAATATCTAGGTTAAATATTATAAAATCTGTGAATTATTCATGTCGCGCCCGAACGTCGAATGCGGAACATTTTGAGGCTGCCATTATGGAACACTGCGTGGATTGATGAAATTTCGTTCCAGCCAGGAAATGGTGGACTCGCTTGCAAAGTAATCTAACTTTTTATTGGCTTTTTCTGCATTTTGTATACAGATTCAAAGTGCAATAATAAACCGTACAACTTGAGCTGCTTGCACACTCATCAAGACACGATGGTTGTAATGAGTAAGTAATTAAGTTGAAGATATAAATCGATAACATGGACTTGTATGCCGAGTCTCAAAAACATTTGTGGCTATTTATTTATTTTTTATTTGTAGGCAAAATAACGCAATGAAAGTCGTTTGTCTATACCGGGATGCCAATCAAATGGAGAAAACTTATTTGGGTTATCTGATTTAATTTGTCAAATGCGATCACGAGGTCTTTCCGCAAGCAAAAAAAAAAACGCATTAAATGTGTATTTTTTCAATTCCTTGAAATTGAAGTTTCGTTACTAATATTTGTGTAGCATTACGAAGCCTTACATAAATCAGTGAAACAAATTTTTCTTGTTGTAAATATCAGTGTGCTTTTGGAGGAACATCTCCCCAGCAAGAAATCGTTACCGAACGGTTTGGTGTGTTGGAAACACCAGTTCTCATGAGATCACCGCAGTTAAGCAACACTGCGCTGAGTCAGGAATTGTGTGGGCGACCATCATACACATGACCAGTTCTGTTCGGGAGAGAGGTTGGAGGGATGAAAGTTAGTACAGCAACTTCACTCGCCTTGCTTATCAACCTCTCGACAGCATGGGTTTGTGGAGGAATCCTACTGTTTGAGTTGTACCGTCCTTCGAAAGGAACGTTAAGCCGGCGGTCCTCTTGGTGTTCTTCGACAGGAGTAGGCTACGTGCCGGCACCGGGTTTCCCCTCCTCCCTTCTAGGCTATGTTAGGTTCATTATCATTCTCATCATCATCCACTCATTCACCGACGCCTTTAGACCAGTGCCGTAGGGCCAGTCTTTAAAACAGTGCCTCGTTAAACACCACAAATCAACCAAGAAATCGTTTAGCTAAAAATGAGAAAATATCCAACCTACCAACTATTTGAAGCGCATTTCAGTACCCTTTCGTCACGATTTCCCGACGCCATCGGCATGAAAAGCGTCCGCGGTGTGGGCGTCGTCCACCCGTTTCGACACAGAATCATATTAACATGGCGGTCGACGCGAGAGTAATTATTTCGCCGTGCCAGCATTCCATCCACACAGTTATGCATATCACACACATACACACGCATGCTGGTGTTAAAATTCATGCCCGTAATCATCACGAAACTAATGCGTGATACTATGTGGGTATTATCATATGCTTCAGTACATTGTCACTGCTGTTTCTGCTACATTTTAGAACCATTTTCATGTATGACTATTACCTTTTCATGTGTGTAGTCGTTGTTTTATTTTCATCAAAAGCTCTACGCATGTTTGAATAAAAGTTGCGTTTGACGTTATGAAATACTCCGACGGGACTTATTTTTACATAGCTCTGTCGTAATACTAATGGAGATGATGCAGTTAAAACCTAGAAACAAAGGTAATGGAATGTCACTACCCAGATAGTTTCTTTTTGAGCAGTAAAAACTCAAAAGTGTGCTTCCGTTATCTACGTTCTAATGGCATCTTCGCTGTTGACGAACGCCGTCTAAGACTGCAAGATTAAAATAAGACAGCGTGAACTGCTTCTCCGTCAACCCAAGTAATGATGACCCCCTCCCCACACCCCGCAGTGTTTACTGTTCAACTATTTGCTTTATTATTTTCTTTAGCATCGCTCATAAACCTAAACCCCCATTGTTATATCAACGAGTTTTTCCTCCACGTCCCAGACATTTTCTTTTCAGAGCAATATTTTTCCCGGTAAAGCTTCAGAGACAACAAACTTCTTATGACAACAGTAAAAATAAAACTCTGTTCTTCGAAACGGTTCCTTCCGATCTCTCCTGTGTGTGTGTTAATTCTCTGGTGGATCACGAGGGAGGTGGTTTTGTCGTAAAGATGCGACGAAGTCACGGAGCTGACACCGTGTATAAACTTTCCAGCTTGATAACGTGGAGGGTTTCGCTTTCATTGGTGCACAGGAAATGGCAAATGCCTTTTGCCGAAAACAAAATACTTAAATCTCCCGTCTGGGCTTGCTTCCAAGGTCTGGTACGATGGGTGCTTGCCGTGGTAGTTCGATTGCCGTTGGAAATGACAGGCAAGCAGTTTGCGACTTGTGGCGGACCAAGAGCTGTTGATCGCGTGGCTATAAAACGAAAATGATTTCAGTCTTGCTGGTTGAAAGTCGGCACCAGATTTTGTCTCTGCAGTTTAATTATTCCGCAAGCGAATAGCTCCCGAGTGGTGTGGCAAGTATTCCTCTACTTGAATTTAAGTTATTTTGTAAATGGTTTTGAGTGTGATGCGTCATTTCTTTAATTTTATCTACCCTGACCCAGATTGTAGTCTGGCGATTCATCGTCAAAATTTCAATCGCAGCTTGGAAAGTTATTGCGATACAGATTGTATAAATTAAGTGTATCATTTCCCATTGTGATAAATATCAGCAAATACCATTAAACTATTTGCCTTTTTTTTATACGCAAACCCATTTAACATTTCAAAACTTTTATCTCGAATTCTTCGTAAAAACGCATCAGCTATAAAATTTCAAATGGCAAAATCTTTAACGTACCAATTTCCTCAATATCAATTTATAACAAAAACAGCACACTAAAAAAAAAAAAAACAGCTTTGTTTATAAAAAAAAATCGATTTCCTCTAAAACGTGAACAGCCCTCTCAAAGAGCAAGCCTAGCATCTAATTGATACTTCAATTGAGTCCCGCGCGCATAGGATTAGTACAGCAACACCACGATAAAACCAAACAATCTCGATAACATCTTAAATAACAGCCCTTCTATCTCTTCCAACGTCCCAGCAAATGCTTTATGGGCCATAACCAAGCCGAGACGACCGATGCTTCAGCCTCCAGTGAGCAAGAACATATTCCGATCGGCCACGAGGCAAGGCGTTATGGGGCGTTATTCAAGACGGTCGTCTTTACAGCTCCTTCTGGCAAATCAAAAGAGATGTTTTCCGGGCTCCTGCTTTATCACCTAGGCCCGCCATCGAAAGGAGGCAAGAGCCGGCGAGATGGAGAGAGTGTTGGGACTTACATGAAGGCGACTGTAACTGTTGCTCGATCGGGGATAAGTGTTTCTTGCTTTGGGGCTTGAGGGTGGAAGCAGCCGAGAGCCTTCTTTAACCATGCTGCTGGGAGAGTGCTGGGTCCTTTGGGATGATGTGCACGTTGACTTTTCATCCTTTGGAGGTATGAAAGTTTCAATGGAATCGCTGAGAAGCCTGCGACGGTGAAACGGTGGGAACTTTATCTTGATTGATTGATTGATTTGTGGTGTTTAACGACGCACTGTTTTGACACCTGGTCATGCGGCACTGATCTAATGGCGTCGGTTGAATGAGTGGATGATGATGAATCTAAACTAGCCTAGAAGGGAGAAGGGGAAACTCGGTGCTGGCACGTAGCCTACTCCTGTCAAAGAGCACCAAGGGGACCACCGGCTTAACGTCCTTTCCATAGGGTGTGTCAAATATCTTACGATTTATTCCACAATATTTTATCATATTTTAAAATTTAATATTCAAGCTGTGCTTTTTTATTACAACATTGCTTAACTTTATACATGGGGTTAATCTGCTCAATTTAACTTCTCAACTAAAATAGATATAAATTGGTAGGACCTGGCACAGAAAGCTTCCAGCAAAGTAAAGCCTTAGTAATTATGTGAAGGAATCACTGAGAAACGGACAAGCATTGCCTTGAACGCTTGTTTTTCACTCAACTAAGATATTTATGAAAATGTCAGAAGGTCTGGTTATTTTATTGAGACTAAGTTTTAGTAATTAGTAAACTTTCTCCCGTTTGGACTGTGAACTGCTCAAATCTCTAATACCATGGAACTAAGAACGAGCATGGCTTTTGGAACGATGAGATCTTACAAAGCGAGCTCGATTGAGGCAAAACGTGCCGAAAGGGAACATACGGTGGCCGTATTATGAATCGACAATTCCGTTCTGCACGAAAAGTTTCGACATAAATGTTTCCGGCAACAGTTATTGAATATTGCCGTATTGAGAGGGGCAAAGCTGTTTTTCCTGATTCTTAAGCCAATTAGATGATTGATCAGAGTTTTGTTTACTGAATATGCCATTTAAGTAGGTTCTTCAAATTGTTATTTTCAATTTTCGAATATTTTAATAACATTTTCACCAGTTGGCTTTCCGCTTCAGAAATGCCGGCTGAAATCATATTAACGACTCTCAAGCTTAAAATCATTCCAATTAAAAGAATCCAAATTAAGAAAACAAATTTATTTGGTTGTGTAGTCATTCTAATGGTGCAAATCACATGTCTCTAACTAGAAGACCAAAGAGTTTCCTTCTGGAGAACCAGAGTTCGTTAATATTCATACAGAAAATGTATTTGGTCAATAAAAGAGTTTCCTACCCCTTTTTTCGTCACCATTTTGTTTTATTTTTATTTCAGCACAATGCCGAAAGTACACCCAAAGAAAGATAACTTAGCGAATACTTTCTGTAAGTCCTACACACTTTATCGAACGCACGCTCTTTAAACTCCAACGTCAAGACGCAGAGAAGAGTTGTAGCGCCACGAAACCCCATTTGCTCTAACAACCATGTCTCGCCTATTTCATTCAATTTGTTAGACAGCCTACCGCTCGACTGCTGACACCTCCCTGCACCATCCCGAAAGTACAACGGGCAACGTTAAACGACGCCAGCTAAGTCCAAAAACAGATATTGATATACGAAAGGATCCCTTTTCAAAGTACTCCCCTTCGATCGACCTAAGCGGCTTTGCTGATTTCGAATCCTAGGCGTGATTTGCTATGTTATTGCAGACTCACTCAGGATTATTGGTCGGCGGACATATCAACACCCTACAGGACACGATTGTGGCCTAATCCTGAGGAAACATGCTAGACTGGTGCGCATTTCAGTTGACATGCGCTGTGATGAGTGATACGGTGGTCTCGGGTGATACTTGGCTGTCTTGTGTAGGCATCTTACGTCTGGTACTGCTGAGATTATGGTTCAAAGCTATGATACAGCTTAGGGAATCCGCAGAAATGATTGCTTACTCGAGTTGTAGAGGAAACGAGACTGTATTGGCTATTTGGCTAGGTTTTTTTTTAATCGTTTGAAATGTTAAACATTTCTTGGCATCTATATTTTCATAGAACTACATATCAAGCGTTGAGTTTAAATGTTTAGTAAGAGGTTCAGCGTTATTGTATATATTTTTCTTAGGAGACGAACCGGCAACATGTGGACAGGGTGAATACCACCTGATCGTGCCAGCGGGCGTCCTTTTTAACAAACCTTTACAAGAAAATAATAACTTTTCAAATTTCGATATATATTTATCAATTATTGAGGTAACAAAGGTGAATTGATAGTAAATTAGTATCAAGTGTGAGTAATCTGCGAGAAATAAAAAAATTAAAGTTCTTAACACTCGAAACGACAACGACTTCACTTAGGTAGTAGCTTCTCAGTTTTTGTCGCAAAGTAGCGATCTGGCAGTTATTTTTTTGCAAGAACAGTTTAACATTAGCGCTATAGTAGTACGTGCAAAGTTAAATATTTCGAATAACGAAATAAGTTTAAGTTTAAGTTTTAAGACAAACTTGAGACAAATCTGAAAAAAACATGAAGTGGTGTTAAGTTTTTCTTCTGTTTGTTGCCCAAACCACACTTTTTTTGCATGTAATTGGTGCACGGCCAAACTTCGAATGCAATCTTCGAATTCGTAACGGCCTTGAGCTCATGGTGGAGGTCAGGTCTACCTTTTGATTACCACATGACGACGAAAGTGAAGCACCCGTTCATTAGGTACGAGCTAAGAAACCGCACGCGAAAACTTTACGGAACTTTTGTCAAGCAAGTAACGCAATTCTTAATTTTGTGGATTGAAGACAAATTGAATTCTAGCCCCTTCGTTACTGATTTCGTGTACTTATTTAGATACTATCAGGCTTGAAATTGACCCGCGCCTGTGCGGGTTTGAAACTAGCTCAATGACGTCATGCACTGCGGGTGTGCACCGGCTTCGAGTGAGGGCCTTTCCTTAGCATGTGATCACTAGCTGTTAGTGCATTCTTTTTCCAATTACACCATCGTAATTTTAGGGGAAAGAAATGTAGGTACACTGGTACACTGGAAGTGACCCGAGAGCGAGCTCGAACATGTAGAAGTTGCACTGGGGTAGAGTCACGCGCAGAACGCAGATCGCCCCCGGTGCACACCTAGGTCGCACTGGGGCAGCCAGTAAAATACGCTTTAACTTTCTAATAATTGACTCTAGTAAAGTTTTTTTTTGTTAATTGAATGTCTCGCTGCTTTAGAAACCAGATTTTAGCGATAATTGTGTTTTAATTTTTTTTTGTTTATTTTTAAATCTAACTGGTATGCCAGAATATTTTGTAGATATCGACTGCAAGTTTTGTTTTGTTTTGTTTCACTGTTAGGGAAATCAAGAAACAAAAACCTCCATTACACTTTTCCACTCGTACTCATAAAACCACGTCTTTCGAGTGTGATGAAATTGTGAGAGAAATGTTCCTGAAAATTGTAATTTTTCACTTCCTATCCATGCCCTTAATTTCGTTTCGACTCTTTACTCTCAGCACTCAAGCTTTTAGACCCCCGAGTAAGTGGCTGAATAAGTTCAAACGAACCATTTTCGAAAAAGAGTCTTGCCATTTAAAGCGAAGTACAAGAAAGAGGTATTTTAAAACAAATCGCTTGATTTAGAGTGCACGTGATATTATATTTCACACATGAAATAGGCCCACCGTACAAAGCAATAACATAGTTACTACCTAGGTAGGTATATCCGATCTAGAGTGGAAAGCTAAATTGTGAAACTCCCTTGTGGAACTCTAGTCCGTCGCTTTTCGAGACAAGCTCGGGCGTACCACGATGTCCGGTGGACGGACGAGATCGATCGCGCTCACCGCTCGGGGCTGCTGACAAAATAACCATCATCTCTGGATCGGACAACACATCATAGTTCTGTCTGATGCCTTTGCTCCACGTAATCCAACGTCACAGCTCGTAATTTGATTTATCTCCTGGATTTGGTGATATGCTGTCATGATTCTGCTATTAGAATGAGTCGTGCTTTCGCAAAATGTGCTGAATTATTTGTACTGAAGTACGAAGACAAGTTCGTTATATTTACAAGGAGTTCTAAAAGACTTTATAGAAAATCGTTTTAAGATATTCAAGTCAAAAGAGGCAAAAAGAAAAAAAAATTGTGTACAAAGTAAATAAACAACTTAATTTTTCTAACCAGTAAAGTAAGATTTGAATAAAATAGGTTATCTTTCTTAAAATTCTGCAAACAATCATTTCTTTTTCCCGTTGTATTCTTGTTAAGTTTTGTAATGATGCACAGTATTTTTGTTTCCAAATAGTTCTCGTAACACAAAAATAATGCCTTGATTGGCATTGTTACTTTTACAATCGCAATAAATTAATACCAGCAGTTATAACATATATATATGGGTATAAAACCACGACTAAGCGGGAATTGGGAGTGAAGTTGTTGAAATAATAAACACAAATGATTAAATTGGGGACTATCATGTCAGCGTTGTACAACAATAGGTAAACAAGTGGGACAATTATTCCACATGGCATGTTGTCAAAACCTGGCCATGTCAAATTCAAGCTAACCCCGTCATGGTATTATTACCATACTAGTCTAGTATATATTAAATAGTATATGGCAGACCAGGCAAATGGTTTTACGACAACTCCATGCCAAGCTACGCAATGTTAGACTTTATAGCCTCTATTCACAATCAACGGTTTATCAAACGATGGGCAATCCTTGTAATTGCGCGTCTAAAGCCTATGTTAAGCCATTAATTATGTATTTCATTGTAAATGTGTTCTAAATTTGGTTCTATCATTGAGGTATTATCACGAAAAATTGCCGTCTAATGACTACTTTACCAACAAAAATTAAGGATGCTACTAGATGGATCCGCCGTCGTTTTGAGTGTTTAGAATTTTTATTTCGTTTTATCTCGCATTTGAAACTGTTTGACGCAAAACTAATCTGACTCAATGCCAACATAAACGATTGATGTATTGATATTTTGTGTCGTAATCATTTCATTGTAATGGTTTTTTTAAAGGACGGCCGCAAGCGCCATCGGGTGACGCCTACCATTACCACATTTTGCCGGATCGTCTGCTTAGCAGAAAAATTTACGTTGACGCTAGTCCTCTCCTGTAAACCCAATGATTATTTTGATCAATATCCTATTTTCATTTTATTTACAGAGTTTCTTAACACCAAAATCGTGATCATAAGAATGTGAGCTGATTATATCTAGATTAATTGATAGTTGAAAATAAGTCTACGGGAAGGCTAGGACTCGGAGACTTGAGGATTATGTTTAGAGCCATTTCACTAATTGAAATTTAATGTGGAGAACACTTCGTTCCATTATTCAATTCACTAACCTATTCCTAGTGAAGTTGGTATTGCGCTGTTTCGGAATTCAGCATTATACGCCAGATATCGCAAACAATAGCACGTGATACTGCAGTCTGACAAGATTTCTCGCTAAAAGCACACCAAACGCAATGGAAAATGTGCATTTGCTTTTTTATTTCTCGTTACCCGAAATAATTGCTTGGGTAAAATAGCAAGGTAGAAACCACATGCTTGTTTGCCAGATATTTACAGCACGATAGCTGCTTACTGTCACCGAATACTTAAAGACGTCATGTTTTACATGAAACCTTCTCAAAAATTGTCTCCTTTTTCGAACCACCTTTTGTGGGCAATGCACTAAGAATTTTTGCACTTTCCGTTGAGTTATTTTAGTGTATTTGATGAATTTGACAAATCTCCATAGAGAAGAGCTATAAAACTGTAAAACTCTCAGTCTCTCTGATTCTAGTGCTCCTATACTGCATCGAAATCTATTCAATAGTGGGGTCTCCAGTTTGTTCTTTGGATACAATACATACAGGTTAATCTCGTTAGGTACATTTAATTTGATTTTATTGCTTTTTAATGAATAATATAAACTAGCTGAAGTATTTAATTAAAAGTTAAATCTGGCAATGAATAAATAAAGTGTTTTCTAAGCAATACAGGGTCATACGACTAACAGCTAATATAATTGTCGGGAACTTACTATTTATCCATCTAGGAAGCACAGGTCCCTCCCTAACCTACTCCATCTTATCTTTGCTACTTTTTGTTCAACTTGCGATATTTGATGCAGTTAAATTTGATATCAAAACAGCTTACGCATTTTAGCCCGCACCAAATAGCAAATACCCTACCTCACACCCAGCATCCTCAATGCTTATAATATTTTATCCAAAGTGGTAGCTTCATAGCTACATCTCTGCAAGAAGAACACTCTGCTTCATGCCCGTAACCAGCTACAATAATGGAAGCTTGAGAGAGAGAGAGAGAGATATATAGCATATTATCCACGCATGGGCGAGAGTGAAAGAGGAAACCGTACTGCAGCAGCACTGTTTGAATCGCATTATCATAGAGAACACAAACCAATTATGAATGACCCCGTTCTTGTGCCACTCGCCCCGGCAACCCCACCTTCCAGTAATGCAAATCGGCAACGATGTTTGCTTTGGCGTAATTTTCATCGGTGTGCGATCATCGATAGTGGAGTAATTGCTGTTTTAGTTGGCAACACTGCTGACGACAAGAGAGCTGATGGTGACATTAAATTTGAACGTAATTATGTGGTTGAATTGGTAGTGATGAGCGTTAGTTGGGCCGTGTTTCTGTTAAAATCTTCTAGGGTAGGAAGGTATAGGTGTGACAAGCATGACTAAGTTTAAAACAAAACGAAAACAAATTAGCTGTTTGTAAATTCGAAACAAGGCAATGCAAGAAATTAAAGAACGTTACTTTTCATCGAATGTTTAGAGACATAGGTTTTCGTGAGATCATTGAAGTTTCATATACCTGCACGTTCACAAAGCATTACCTTGTTACAAGCATGATACTACTAAATCAGAAGCTGCAATTCTGAGGCACTTGGCTCTGATACGGTTCATTATAGAGCTCCTTGACGCACCCCACAGGGCGAATTTGGCTCTTCTTAGAAACGAAATCATTTTAGAATCACAATCAAGGTAAAGTACACAAAGGAAGTTAGCGAGAGATTGAGTGAGTATTTAATTTTAGACTGCGAGACTTTCGTCTCTCATCTTCATGATCACGCGAACTTTAATTAAATGTTATTACCTGCTAATTTTAACTCGAGCCCCTAGACGCAGCCCGCAGAACAAACACGGCTCCTCCACGCACTAACCCCTAGATGCAGCCCGCAGAGCAAAATCGGCTCCTCCATTAAACAAAGTTTGGAAATGGGTTTAAATTGCTTTGAATGGTTTTAAAATAATGAGAAACACGTTTTTAAATAAAAGTTTTATACGTTATTTTTACTTATACGTTGTACGTTTGCTAAAACGCACTTATCTTTGCTTTGCCAAAAAAAAATGTATTTATGTCTATTCAGGCATTTGGCTGTTTTAAAGTTTGAGTTTTATTTCCTTTCGGCTACTGTGTGCGAAAGTTAAGTAACGAGGTATTATCGCTCAGTCATTCATTTGCAGGCAATCCCCATGCAAGTTTCTATTAGTTTGACACTAACTTTCGCAACGACCGACACCGTATTCTGCCAAATGCAGTTAAATTTAGTTACTTAATTTGTTTATTGGCGCTTATTGCATGTAACTGCAACTGAACTGAGCTCGAAATTTCCCCCAAGTGACCTGTTTATAAAAGTATACATTCACGAAGCTGCTATAATATGTTGATTGCACTACACCAATAAAACGGGCAAATTATATTATTTTCTTTGCAAAATATACTCATAAGGATTCAAAACGATTACTTTCGTTGTACTTAAAACACTTTTTTCAGCTCGAATCTAAATATATTGAAGTAACCAATCAATTATTTAATCTACTAAAAGACCACTTCACTGATTTCCCGTCAATAATCCCCCTTTAGACCCGACTCCAGGCGACAGGCAAATGAATCACAAAAAAAGTGATATCACCCCAACAACAAAGTCCACCATAGATGAGAACCAAAAACACCACACACGCACACATACACACCAACGAACTTTGCTGCGGTAACCTTTCTCTTTGAGCCTTCCAAAACTTCACGGAATGAGGTTAGGTTACACACTTTTACTCTTTACGCTTTAGTGCTGCGGAATGGATGCGCGTGCGGTTTCTAGGGGGTGGAGGGTGGTGAAACTGACGCACGGTGTCGTTACGGTTTTTTGTTTCTTGACACATCGTTACGCCAACGCGGCGAATTTGTCAGAAACAGCTTCGTTATTTTAATACACGTTGTATACGCGTCGTGTGAACTGCGCGTATGAATAAATAAACGTCCTACAAAACGCCGCAGCGTTTGCATTGCTTGATAAAAATATATAAAACCACAAATTGTCGGTTTAGACAAAGTTACACTTGCATTTTGTTTTGGGGGAGGGCTATGTCTTTGAGGAGTGTGCTTGGGTTTAAGGGCGACCCTCGCCCTGGGCGCTGAACTTGTCGTGGTAAGTGCTGGAGACGTTCCCATGCCTCCGGCCTCTCTTCCCTCCTCCTCCTCGGCGACTCCTTATTTGTTTTCTTCTGCGGCTCACTTTGTTTGTACGCTGTACTTTGCTAGAGACGTTGAGGGACGACCTCATAAACTGGCGACCAAAAGCTTGGTATGTCTTCACCAAAAATCTAAAGCCTGGGAAGAAAACGATATTTTCTTTGTTCAGTTACTTGCCTATAGGTATTATGAAAACATGATGTAAGCGTTTTTTTTTCGTGGCTGTATTGCGCCTACGTTCTGACTTTTTTCTATGGTTGCCTTCAAGAATATATGAAATGCGCAAAGTACTTCATTAAATGTTGCATACAATTTCTAGATGCCGCAAATAACAAAATGAACGGGGCTTTGCAGTACCAACGCGGGTACACGCATCGTATGAAACTCATGACTTTAAATTATGCTCATCACAAAAACTACTTTACTTAGAATTTAATTTTTTTGGTGTTGTTGGACACTTTTTCAGAACTCACTGCAGATTGCGGAATCAAGAGTTTTCAGCGTATTTTTTTTTGTCAATCTAAAATAAATATAGACTGTAGATAAATGCCAGTTGCATTATGTGTAGGTACGTTAGACCGTTGTTCAACGCAGTCTTTGTTTCATCAGAACTATCAATTTGAAAGACATCAGTATGAACGTGGCTCGTATGGTAAAAATGGCTCGGGATGGCTTTAACATTGATGGTTCTAATAAACCATTATAAACATCTGAATTTCACTTCACGTGATTGAAAGTCGCCATGACAAGTGTTTCTACTACCTCTTCAACTAGTTGAAGTTGAAGTTAGAATTAGAAATGAAGTTCAAAATAACGGAAAGCTGGTCTTAATGAATGCCCAAAACAACAGAAAAGAAAAATTTGCGAATCCTGTGTTTCAATTTTTACACTAATTTGGTTATCTCTCTTCTATTTCTGTCTCTTTTCTACGTTTGACGAATTCTCTTTTCCCCTTTCGCAGGTGAGTGGCGTGACGTCACGGTCAAGGTATCCATCGACAGCGCATTTCGCGAATCGTCCAGCAGTGCAAATAGGTATGCGCCCTCAAGGGGTACACGTTAAAGGGCGATGACGTATTCATCATCGCTCATGTCTCTAGCCCCAAAATGGAAACTCATTCCCCATCCCCTTTAAGTAACGCATCCTCTTTCTCTGTCTAAGTTAACTGAAACTATACAGTTTCTTCGCTGCCTCTCTCTCTCTTTCGAGCGAACTCGCGGAATGAGTTACTGTTTTATTGTCCCAAAAGTTTCATCTGCCGAGGAACAAGTTCGGTTGCTCTTTATGCACTTAAAGTACGACAAGCCGCCCAACTTTTCGCACTCGTATGTTTCACCAAAAGTTATTAACGGTATTATCGTCGCCGCTTGCGGATTGTGCGAAGCCACGCTCAATCCACAACGCGGAGATACGCACAATTAGTCGACACTTTGGGCGTGCGTTTTGACACGCGCGCGGTGAAATGTTACACGCACCGTGCGTCCAATCAGCACTCGAGCTCGACGGGTGGGCGAACGTTGCTTCACAATTTTACTTGTTGACTCTGACAAGTTGCTAACTGGGTAAGTTGTTGAGATGAAAATCTGTCGACGATCGAGGACGCGGTGCCAAAATGGTTTTCGGAAATAGTTGGACTCGTCAGAATGTGGTTTAAGTTTCCCAGGCGAGGGAAAACTGGAATAGTTTAGCAGAACTGTAAGGACCCTTCGCTTATAATACGGTCCTGCTCGAAAATCATTTCAAAAGAGTTCATGGAGCTAGACTATGTTTGGCAACTGCAATTGTTTACCGAGTGAGTTTCAGCGAGAGTTGTGTGCCAGTTTTGATTCTCTTCTCGAAAAGTGTACGCATATCCACTTCGATACTCTACGATTTCAGTTCAATAACTCGACGAATTCACTGACAGCTAATTGATTTATTGTGTTTAGTTAAAACTACAACTAGTCCTGTGGCATTGATTTAATAATAATAATAGTTGCTGTTATTTTCTGAACGGGTATCAATTTATTTGTTTTAAACCTATTGATGTTCAAAAAAGGAAGACCTTCCTACTTCTCTGAACGTCTCTATTCGACTGGATGTGCCGCTTTTTTTCTCTCAAAAGATCTCTCTCAAAAGCATGGTCACCGAAACATGCTAATTGTAGCTATGGCTACATTTTATTTCTTGTCTTTTAATCATTATATTGGCGTTGGTGAATGAGTGGGTGATGATGAATTAAACCTAGTCTAGAAGGAAGATGGATTAACGTAGTAATGGCAAGTTGTTTACTCCTTTCAAAGTTCACCAAATGGACCTCCCGAAGGACGGTATAACTCGAACAACAGGATTCCTCCACAAGCCTATTGCTGTCACGAGGATGATAACCAAGTTGTAGGTACTAACTTTAATTTCAAGAATAAAACTGATCATCACGTATGATGGTCACCCAACCAATGCCTGACTCTTACCTTCGGTGATCTCAGGAATATCGGTGTTCCCAACTAGCCAAACCATTCGGTCAAACTCACGTTCGCTCATTTCCTCACAGAAACTAAATTATTATAAAATTCTTTAGTTTTAACCGTGCTGACAGAGTGAAGAGCACCAATAACCTCCCAGGGAATTTAATCGATCTCTACTTCGGTGCCAGCTGTCGACTCAATTCTACTTTTGTTTGCGATCAATCAGCGCGGCAAAGAAAGTACGAAGACGCAAACATAACCTAATTAAAACATCTGACAGCATCCAGGCAGCGCTGACGAGACAAAGCCCAGAGCTGGGAGCGAATCTCTGGAGCGGGTGGCCATGATGCTGCGTTGTTCGAAAAGAAGGGCAATGGTAACCGAAGAGTGGGTGTTTTTAGATCAATTTTTAAATCAAATATCTAAGGTTACTAAATTTTAGCAGTTTTTTGGTATGTGGTCTTTTTGCCGTGAATTTGTGTGAGTAGATACGTGTAGAATACCCGACCAGAAATTGGGAGGTATTCCGATGCGGTCGCACATTTTTTAAGTATAGCTCTTTTTCCGAATGCGTACTTGTCTATAATTCTGTATTTGACATTTCTGAATCCCCAGATTAAAAATAAGTTACGAAGAAGTTTAAGGTGACATCCATAAGGAATCGGCGAAATTATTTGTGATTTTAACATCTTGGTAAGCTCAGAAATAGCTTAGATAAGAAAAATTGGCACTGCAAAAGAAATATAAAAAGAATACGCGTTTGTTTCTTGAAAGTTGTAAAGTCAGATGTGAAAATTCCTATAAATACGGGGCTACCACTTTTGATTGTTTTGCAAAGGTCTTATAGCTCCACCCACTTTGAAAGCGTCCAATTATTGGTCGCAGTACTTAGTTCTCGCTCTTCTCTAACTCGCACAACGTAGCACTGTACTTGGCTCTAATTCGAACACCCAAGTGCACTGATTCAGACCACTCTTCGGACAGCACGAGCCTCTTTCTTTTCCAACATGGATGCCGATGAGAGTATGCCTCGACGACTCTGTGTTGGGGGGGAATCCGAAACAATTCCCTACGCTGTTACGGGACGACAGAGACGACGCTATAAGAGGGAAAGCGAAATAGAAGGATCCAGGCGTAGCCAGGTTAATAGCGCGTCGCGACTGGATATAGATGGGGCTGTGCTGCGGGCCCGATATATATTGGTCGGGTAAATGTTTTGGAGTGAAAATAATCATATGCTTGTGTTTCCAACATTTCTGCGGCCGTATTTTCCGCAGTTCTGACTTGATTTTCGATACGCGAGAGGGCTTTTTTTTCTTAACACTTGTTTTTGTTTCCGAATTGTTGTGTGGTATTTGCGTTAATATTGAACGGAAATTTTAGCGCGTAAAATTTAACAAAATATAAACACATTTCCCTGTGAAAACGGTGAACATTTACTGCTGTGCGTTATTTATAAACGCGTCGACTTTGAAATAGCGCATAACGCGACGCCATTTTACGTTTAATACACAAGAGTCATTTTCCTATGTTTCAAAGTTGGTCTAAAGTGATACCTATGTATAGGTAAGAGAAGATATACAGGACGTACTTGGAGTGAGGAATATAATGGAGGAATAGAAGCAAAATGGTAATTTTAAAGTTTCAGCTCATTCTCTGTTGCTAATGCTCATATAGTCAAGCAAGTTTAATTACACCACCCCCAACTCCCTCCCTTTTAGTGCAACTTTTGGACGACGAAAACAAGGTGGAGAGCGTTGTTACTGCATGAAGTTTCAAAGCTGCCGGATTAGATATGTAAGTTAAAAACTTAACGTTAACATGACACATTTTGCGGTGTTAGCCCGTGGATCTCTAGTTACATTGTAGCTTGGTTAGCACCACTGCACACAGCGCTCTCTATCGCTAAGTCAAGCAAAACAACTTCAAATTCGGCGAATTGCAGAAGGGCACGGCTAAATTGATGAAGCTACACGACGATCTTCTTGACCGGGCAAGGTAAAGAAAAAAGCAGGGAACGTTGTCCGCTTTCGAGGGACACGTTTCTTGCGCGTCTTGCGGACAATCGCGACGTCGTGTCTGACAAGCGTACCGGCGGCGACGACGTCTAGTGTCAGCTTGGACGCCGTCGTAATTTGCACGATGCTGCAGCCGGTGGATTCGATTTAGAATCTACTTCTAATTTATGCGCCATGATCGCCTTGTCGCAGCCGTGATCCGAGCACCACCTACCGATGCAAATGGCAGACTAAATTACTTCTAGCTACATATGGTGCATGTGTTCAATAGCATGTTCTCGTATCTGTTCTGCATACAAATCTTTGTACACCGATACACGGTTACCTTGTTGTTATAATTTTGTAAACGCTTAGTGTCTTTTTCTTCTTTTAGTCAACGAGTTTCTAAAAATATTCTAGCATAATCTTCAGCCGTCGCTTCTATCGTTCGCCATCATTAACCATTTCTCGTCACGCAGCGAGGGCCGGCGAATTTAAGTTTCCATTAATCAACTTGGAAATGGGCCGAACTTTAATTAACGAATTCGGCTATTCGTGGCTCGAGGCTCCGCACCGGCGACATTGTAATTTTTGCTTTCCATTAGCTCTGCTCTAAGTTTTCACGCGGGCAAACAGAAAGATGCTCGCTGGCACTTTTGTTCTACAATGAAAGACGGCACACTTGGCCTGGATACGGCTTTTGATAATTGAAGCAGAATGCAATCTTCGAGAGATAAAAGATATGCTTCTCGAAATTAAGTCTCCCTTTTACGCGGCACACACACACACACACACAGACACATATAGGCATATAGATCTTTCTTGCTCGTTGCGGTTGATGCTAAATGAAAATGCAAACAATGTTTCTATTGAAACTGTTTCGAAAGTTTCGAAACGACTTGACGTGCGACTCGTGGCGCTGCGGTTGTTTCGCAAACTAATCGTCGACTAGGTCGCGGTGCACTGGGCCATGCTCGAACTTCGTGTGCCCCTAAGGGGAGTCACTCATAATGATCTGCTACTTCATAGGTTTCGCGGCGGCGACGACGACGACGACGACGACGACGACGACTGTGGTATTACTTCATTTTATAGTTCATCAAAGAAATCCGTGCGCTTTTTCTTTTTCTAATCGCTTGAGGATGCTCTCGCCTCACTTATTCAAATGCAAACACTTCGGAACGACGTCGGCGTCGGCGGCTGTCACCCCGATTTACATAAAACACGCTGTTATATGAGCAGGAAAAATCGCTCTCTTCGGTTTTCCTTTTTTTACTCTCCCTTTCTACCTCTCTTTCTCGTTCGAGGCCGCAACGCCACCTTAAGCGCGAAGACATTTTTCATTATTCGTGATTAATGTAAACTCGATTACCTCTTCACGCAGAAACACATTAAAGCGCCTGCCTGAAAGTGAGTAATCAGCCACCTTCAGGGGGTGCTGGAAACAGTCTAGTGGGTCTAGGATGGGAGGGGGGACGCACAGGTAATGGTTCTTGCGAGTCGCTTCCATCAGAATGCGTTTTACATAGATTAAGACGCAGCCGTTGTCGAGGCCATCCGCTAGGTAGCAGCACTGTCGCGAGTTCATCGGACGAATTAGCGGAGCAGCGAAACACAAACAAGACTAATAGCTGTCAAACTTTTACAAATGGAGTTGTAATGCGCGGGTAGAAAACGGAACATGCCGCTTTGGCCTCTCTCCAGAACAAGGCCATAATAACGGGGTTGTGCACGCATTATTATATATATATAGTAGGCATTGTGCGTAACGCAATGAAAAGTTTTAATACCCCGTCTCTGGGCAAAGCATTCATTAGAGGTCGATGGGGACGGGGGATGGAAAGGTGGGACGTCGACTCACCCCAAAATGCGACAATAAACAAGCCGGTCCCGGGGTTTCATTTCGTACGACTACAATTCAACAACTCGACGGGAGGTCTTCTTTTAATTGGCTGTATATAAACTTTAATGAGATTATGCGTTTGTGCGATTGCGTTCAATAATTCTGTGCGGCATCGCTTTGTTTACCGATGGTTTGCCCACGTTCGGCAAAGTGGCCGGTTCACCCTCCCAATCTCATAAGTCTTGTCGTCGATCACCGATCCCGACATCGCTGTCAACAATACTCGTAACTTTCGGCCGGCAACTTCATGCGGCGTGCCATTAAAACGTTTACCTTTTAATTGGCCCTTTGTAAAATTTATATTTATAGTTCGTAGTTAATCAATATTTTCTTTTGGTATCGTAATCAAAAGTTGTATTGACTTTTCAGAGAGAATTCTGAGCCAATTTGCGTGTCGCGAGCTCGTTTTCGTGGCGTCGTCGTGTGGTTCTGGCATTAGTGCTTGTGGACCAACTTATCGTTGGCTTCAAGCGATACGCATTTTGGACATGCAATCTTCGAGTATTTATCTTGAAAAATTATGTGGGGTGTTTTCTTACATAACTATTACAGTTTTATCAAGCGAACAGGCACATGCCACGCTTAGGTGCTGGTAATTTTCTGTTGGAGAATACAAATTATTTTCGATTTTCAACGTCGCCCTTGTTTGCTTACTTCTTAAAAATTTGTCAAAAACTCAAGGACACATTCATTTTGTACTCTTATTTGAAAAAAATTAGGTGAAAGCTAAAAAAAATTTGTAATTTTTTCAAACAAGTCCTACAGTTAGTCAAAAATGTTAATAATTGTCTCTAGGTTTCTTTGCTGTGGAGCTTTTCTTAACCCCAACACGATCTGCTTGCAAAGCGTTTAAAAAGTGCATTTGAAGAAAATAAAATGCATTTTTCTCCAGTTTAAAACGGTTTAATGTTAGCCCGAAACCACTTTTTGCTGGAAATAATTCAGGGTTTTCTTTCCTGTCTTATAGCGTTTGTTAAATTAGATTCCAGCACAAACGAGACAAGCGACCTGTCATGGAAAGTGACATAAAGTGACGTCATGTTACGGTAGCTGTCAGTGGCTAGTCAGCCTTTCGGTGTCATTTAGATGGCGGTGAGACCGGTGAGACCACGTGCTGATGTAATGTCAGGCAACTGTCAAAGTGACAGCTGAGAGACGGCTCGAGTGGATTATCGTCAATTACCCTGTGTTCTCAGATTACCTGCTTGTCTGCTGTAAACAAGAACAACCATTCTCAACGCCATGCGGTGATTTTATTTAACAGTTTAATCCAGCTACGATAGTGAATATTCAAGTAGATGAATCACCGGTTTCTGTTTGTAAGTTATTTCATTAAAATGTGACTATTTTGCGGTTGTCAACTGTTATTTTGTGGTACTTTTATTTCAATTACAATGTGCTTCTGTGGAAATCAAATAAATAAATAGAGAAATAAAAATAAATAAAAATAAAGTGATGGATTCAAAACGCCATCACTAGTCGTTTCTTTCCTCACTCCAACCACAAGTGTTCACGTTTTTTTTTTTTTAAATATACACCAAACTGTGGCAAAGTGTTTGAAACATCACTCGAATGTACCTACACGCTTTCATGCCTACAATCGCCGAAGAACAAAGTTCAAGCAGTTTCTTCTATGTGTTCTTTACGTACTTCTTTCACTTAAACCAGTGCCAACCACTAAAGATGCTGGACTATTCCAAAACTTTTTTTCTGAACATAAAAAACAATTTTTTCTTGACGACCGCGACGAAAATCAGTAGAGTATCAGTTTTCCATCGTTGCACTTATGTATCTACTCGTTTTTCAGGAATATTAAGCGTGTTTCTGATTTGATCTGTCCGCTACTAAAAGATCAAATAGAACCAGGTATGCAAATAGATTTAAAAAAATTCGCATACCAGTGCAAATCAAGATAGCCATCCATAACACCAATCAGAGCACTTTATAAAAAAACAAGCTAAATGCTTTATTGCTCACTTCAATGGTCGGTAATGGTCGGAAACTGAAATCGAAGTCAGAACTCGTGAATCTAGAGTTACCGAATACATAACAAGAACATATAGAAGATTATCACCCCCACACGCCGTACACTGGGTCCCATCTCATTCTACGTGAGCTCGTTTCACAAACCAAGAGACGCCATCCAACCAAGAAATGGCCGCATGTTACGCGCGGTGGACCCCTGGCTCCCTTGGGACATCTTGCGTGATGTCATCTGACACCGGCTACGTAACAGGATCGCTAGCCGAGGTCGCCGTGACAGCCTGTCAGAGAATATCACCTCCTCCCTGTCACCCTATCCAAACCTCTGTATTGCATCTCGTGCAGGAGGTATGGGAATTACATGCCTCTTAATTCAAAGTTTCGTCGGATGCAACGGAGGGTGATGTAATTGCTTTTGGAAATTGGGTTTTTGAGTTGCGATGATGAGCTGTTAAGTTTTTTTTCTTGTGTCTGTTATGAGGATTTGGGGAAATGAAGTAGGCTTACGGATGTGAAAAACTGGTAACTAGCTTACGTTTAATTTAAATTTTTGATCTAGATGATGTTGCTATTTTGTCCACAACATATACCTATCTGCAACATTGTGTCTGAAAAAAAATTAATGTTTTTTTTCCTTTACTGTTACGCTCTTTACTCTACGCTTTAATTAGTATTCCATTTACTTACACCAACTCGACGCAAAATGACAGCAACAACAAAAAAAGTGTACCTCGAGTTTCCTTGAAGACAAATCGGTCGCCATCTAAAGTGGCATGTGACCACAAAAACCCACCCAACCAACTACTAAAGTGACTGTCAGTTGCCCCAAATCCAGTCGGCTGCCCACGAAGAGGAAACTCACAGTTTTCCACCCCGACTGGTCGCCAACAGCAACGTGGAGTTGCGCACGCACGGTTTCGTTGACGAAGCCAATTACAATTCTCGCGCGCGTTGAAAGACTGGGTCAAAGTTTTAATGAGAATCTAGCCAGCTGCAGTATTTTTTTGTACGCTTCTCCATCAAGTCGGGATAGAGAATGGATTTCAATTTAAGCTACCTGAGACATCGTCTACTGTGTCCGTGGCAGACGATGAGCCAAGACCGAGAGATTAGGTGTTACCGACAGATTAGTTGTTGTAGGGTGGTTTGGTAGTTGAAACTCGTTAAAGCATGGGAAATTGCTGTTTTTCTTTGACTAAGAAATGATGTGGAAATTACTGAATTACTTTGTGTAGATTGTTGTGTCATAGCGGAATGCATTTAATATCTCGTTTCTCTAGCGCGGTTTGGTACTACAAGTACCTAGTTATGTTTCAATCACGCAAAGAAAAAATATAAATTTAACTTGCAAATATGGAAAATAATTTGAATTCGCTTTCAAGCAATATTACCTATGGCTAAAAAAAGGTCGCTTTGAATTTTACAGAACTCATTACTTTTGCTCGTAAAAACAACGAAAGAAAGCAATTAAAACATGGCTATGTAAAAGAGATCCACAAAATAAAAAATTGATCATTGCGAATGGATTTATGGGTGTGTCTTTATAGTGCAGTTCTATAGTATGCTATCCGACCGTAATTACAAACTAATGGTCACGCTCATTAAGCATACTATTGGAAATTATAATTGCACTTAAACAAAGGTTAGTTTGATTTATTGATTTGTGGGGCTTCACGACGCAATGTTTGATAACGGTACCTGTGACACTAGTATGATGGCGCCGGTGTATGCGTGGGTCATAACGACAACTCTGATGAACCTTTACTAGCCTAGAAAGGATATGAACACCCATTTCCGGCACGTAGCGTACTCCTGTCGAAGGGCACCAAAAAGACCACCGGCTTTCCTTCCTTTGCAAAGTATGGTACAACGCAAACAACGGTATTCCTCCACAAATCCATGCTGTCGAGAGGTTGATACGCAAGGCGAATAAAGTTGCTGAACTAACTTAAATCCCTGCAACCTCTCTCCCAAACAGAACTGGTCATGCATATGAAGTGTACCCATCCAATACCTGATGCAGTTCAGTGTTGTTTAACTTCAGTGATCTCACGAGAACCGGTGTTTTGAACACACCTATACCGGTCGGTGGGTTACACTGCTTGATTTTTTTCAAAGCCTTTATGATCAAGCGTGTCAATCCTTCTTTCACACAAAACCCTACCAGAAAACTCCGGTCTTCAAGTGGATCTGCGCGTAACACATGTCTAGCCAAAAGCCCAAGGCTCTATTCCACACGTTTCACGCATGTTTCGCACCAAAACCCGCCACACGCACAACGCATTTATCTTCGCACGGGTCTGTGGTTGAAATATCGAGTTTGACGGGTGACTTCGACAGGCATGTGCTCTGGGGCCCGGAATACGCGAGGCGAGGTTTCCAAAAACTTGGGCGAGCGCACGGTTGATTAAAAATAAAATATGCATTCCCGTCAAATTAAAGTAGATTACTCGTCGAGTGGCAAGGATTCAGTGGTGGAACCAGATTCCCGCAAGTCACAGGCCCAGTCGCCAGCTAAGGGGACCCTGTTGAGAATTCTAGTCAAGGCATTATTCGACGAGTGAAAAATGTACTAGAATGTTGACAGTTAAGAATTCACTGCTTTGTCATCAAAATGTGAGACAATTCATACTTTTAAGTGGCTATTTTATAATTAATTGACATTTTCCATCGAGTGGTGGTATAAAAAGACATCAGACTTGAGCTTTGAGACAAGTTTCTCTATTTCTGTGAGTGTCTTTGCTCTCTGTATAGACCAACTCGCTTAGCTGGTTTTAAATCTAAAAATGGTTTGTTTTTAAATGGGTTTTCTTTTCGTATCACTAAAGCGAGGCTTTTACACATCTCTCAAACCTATTTTCAACTGATCAATATAACTCTTTGAATCTTTTACATTTTTAAAGAGCCCAACATTGGTGAGCCCATAAATATTACTTCGTGCGATGCACTTATTCTTCAATGCTACTGCTTCATTAAAAAAATATATATGTGGCGGGGTGAAAGACAGAGATAGTGGGTAATATGACCTATAAAGTATTGCAGATGGGTCCCTGTATCGAAGTTCCACCACTGCCTGTGTATCCTGATATCACAGAGATGGAAGTGAGGTGGACGGTATGTCTAGCTAATTGAGACCTCTCGTCTGCTCACGATCATAGCATCGAGCACATTTCGTCATCCTCGAGGGTGAAATAATAATTCGGGCCAAACTTCTTTGACTACTCCAGTAAATGCATTATTCATGGTCAAACATTTACACGACGTTCCCAAAATGAGATGCAAAAACACGCTGCTTGTGCAGCTAATGCGATTCCGTTTTATAAAGCAGCCAAACATTTTGAATAGTTGCTCGCTAGCTGTTGGACATGTTGACCGCGATATGACTTAACCGCCATATGGTATAAACAAAAAGAGGAAAATCGATGGAAACTTATGGAAATTCGTTCAGTCGTCTTTGCGGGGCTTGCAGTTTTTCGCCGCGATTTTCCGTCGTGTTTGAATGAAAAGCTCACCGAACGTTCAACTGCCATCTACACAAAGCGAAGAAGTGATCGTTTCAAAATCGCGTTTACCACAAAACAATCAAGTGCATGTCAAAAATGCTGGTAAGCAGATTTAAATAGAAACACTGTCAAACATTTTTGAGGTATTTTTTGGGCAAACTCAAGAGGAAACAAATCTTCAGCCGAATTTTAGTTCAAGTCAGAAATTTTAGCCAAGGCACTACGACTAACTGAAACTGGGTTTTTTAACACTAAATATAAATCAGTAGTGGACCGAAAATCAAACCAAACATAGATGATTCGCTCACAATTTTAACTGCTAATTTAAGTTTGTTTTTGTAACTTGAGCTAAGGAGATACAGGCAGATATGAGTCAAAACAACATTATAATGGTACCACTGAAGGTTGAAATGACCATAACGTCAGCAAGTACATTCATTTTCATATCTAAGAATGATCTTAAAGATTTTCTTGCCATGTGTATTTCTTTTCCGGAAAGCCGCTCAAGCTCCAGGTCCTATAAAAAAAGGGTCGGTAATCTGAAAATATATAGGTAAGAACATACCATGCCTTTGTAGTGAAGACAATATCCCATCATTAACCTGGAATTGTTGTGGAAAATATCTGAAAACCACGACCAAGACAACCGGTCTCCAGAAAATGAACCTTGGGAGTCTCGAACGCAAGGAAGATGCGCTCTTAAAATGAAATCGCGCATTTTTTACATTTATGTAATTCTAAAAATAACCACGCTTAACAACGTCAACTAATTACCAGCAAACTAATTGAGAACCAAACCTCGTGAGAAAGCCAGCTCTGTTCCGGTGCCGCCATGGCGAAACAACCACCCAAGCCAAGGGTGCAGTGACGCCCGGGGGAAGGCGTCAGTCCAGTGCGTCTCTAATTCGGGCATCGCTTGCTACCAGCCTCTCTTTACATTCCAGAAAGCTGAGACATTCTGTATCTCGGCAGTCTTTTTGTCTCCGCGGCCAGTACGTTTCCTGGCTCGTGAATCGATAGCTTAGCTCGTGCTTGCCCGGTGCAGTGGGGTAGTCTAACGGCTTTTTGTCTTGCAGTGGCGTAATTTACTGCAGTGGTCTTATGTAGCGACCAACAAATTAGCTTCAAAGACGAGAAGGTCCTTGTCATAAATCAGGAACAAATAAATACAATGCACAATCGTTTAACGTGGTTTAGCCCAAGAAAATGACTTGACCATGTATGCAGCATAAAGCATGTTTGACTAAATAGCAAGATTATATGTAAAATATAAAATGACTTAGCTTTGCTGGTCTTCGCTTTTTGTGACTGGTCTTTTAAAATTACTGGGTGAAAACTATTGATGACCTCGAGATTTACTAACAACATTAGCATGCATATAGGTAATTAATATGCTTGGAGTTGTAATTTTTTAAAAGTACACCTTTAAAATGTATCTTAAGTCACCATATGGTTCACCCTTTCCGGTTCTCCACGCTAAAGCGAGAGTACGTGGTCTGCCACCACGGAATGCACTTCCCAAACAATCATCCGTTCACCTGACAAGCAGAGTTCTCTGGAATGCATCCTCCCTTTGCGTCGACAACCTCCAGAACCTGTTACAATGTTTCGTCGCTGTCAGCTCACCATCTTCTTCCCTATTGTCGGCAACCGCCGAGCGCAATTAGCCCAATTAGACGCACCCAGTGCCGAGATGTGCGCCGATTATAATCATTGTAATGATATAAGAGCAACGCTCCAGTAGCCAGATTGTGAAATTTGTGCGTTTGTAAGTGCCGAAGCCGGTATGTGTGTTCTTCGTGCTTTTGGAACAGAGTTGGGCGTCTAAGGCATGCCGTCAAGAATCAATATACCCGTGACGTCACGGGAGAAAGGACCGTCTTTACACGGGTCCGGGGAGGAGGGGCTCGGTGACACGTGACTTGGAGGGTAGATGAGTGATGACCGGTGTAAATAAGATAAAGTGAATGTCGAGGCATTGCGAGAAAAGGGAGCGAAATGCTTTAATTGATGTCTAAGTTTGACCACAGGTGTTTTTCTGAGTTCTGAATTAGAAATAGATGACGATTTTCATCTATATATGGTGAGGAGTGTGGTTTGTGAAAATATTTTTACCCACCAATATAGTATCATAGAGTATCATATAGTATTTTTGACGTGGAAACAAATAAAAATATATTTATAAAAAATACAAATTTTAAAGTGTAAGTAAAAAGGCATTTATTTCTTACTATTTAAAGGTAAAGTGTATAAGAACTTGTCTTGGGCTGGATCGACAACAGATCTTAAGTTTAACCTTGGACCTTTAAGATGGTCATTAAAAGAATAATAACAGAAGATGTTTCCAAATGTGGATGTGTTGTAAACATGATGAAAGTGACTTGACCCCCAACCAAATGGGGATCAAGCTTAACTCTGCTTCGTGGATCCTGCATCTTAATACTTATAAATCAACATAACCATGATCTACTCTTCAGCTCAAAGAACTCTAATAGCGTAAAAACTCGGCTGAAATATTGTACATGAACCTTCGCACTTAAGACAAGAATTAAAAAAATATATATTACGTTGATAAGCGGAAACTATGGCAACCAAATTTTCTGGCTTCATTTTATTTACAAATGTAAGATCAAGATGGTCTGCGAACACTCAGTTACGTTATAGAAATGGTTTTTCATTGGTTTTTCAATAGAGATTGCAGCAAGCACAACCCACGCTAGTCGTTACCGTGGCACGAGAACAAAACGTAGCTTGAATGGGAAAAATACTTCAACTAGGTTATTCGAGGCAAACTTTGTACATGGTATAAATTACTGTACCCACTCATCGTTCCTCAGGACATAGACTTTGTTTCTCTACGGTCATTCCCTGGAAAACCCATTCCAAACTCAATATCATTTCATGTGAAATAAGGTCAATCCCAGGAGGCTAGCTCATCCAAACCGAAACTTAGTGGCTCCAGCGTCCAGCACTGTGCAGGCCAACGCCGACGGCGCTGGCAACGTCTCCAACGCTGTGGACTTTGTGGTTGGAAGAGTCGCGTTACCGAGCCTTAGAATCACATGGCCGTCCACCGGAAGTGAGCACAGGGTGAATTGCTTTCAGCGCCTTGCGGCAGTCGAAAATGGTATCGATATTTGCATTAATCTTTAATAGGATGTGTTGGACAGGTTGGGAGGAGGGTGGCAGGTAAATGGATAAGGGTTGTTGATAGATTTTTTTGTTATATAGCAAGGCTGATGTATTACTGACAGGTAGTTTGCATTTTTCTATTTTGAGATTTTAGTGGTTATAAAATATACAGTCTAGCCCGCGAGAGAATTTACTAACCGAAGGCACTGCCCTGAACGTAGCTAAATTTTACTCATTAATTCAATTAGTTATGACAATAGTGGTGGAATTTTAAAATAATATTTACATTTGCTCAATAATTCCCAATATTGTTGTAGCTGCTAGAAAAATTCCGATAATAGCTTGAAAACAAAATCTAGGAACGACAAAAGCTTTAGAGTAAAATAGAAATGGTGGACATTAGCGGCTTTGAATTATATATATATATATATATATATTATATGTGTATTTTTTTTAATGACAGTCGGCCCGCATGGCACCCCAAGACGACCAGTGCTGCCTCTACCGGAAAAAATTGTATTAAGGTGCACGGAGTAGAGGGGTTTGCGATTGGTTTGAATATAATGTTTTATTTGAAGTTGTCTCATTTGTGCCTAGCTCGTAAAAACATTTTTGATAATCTAATATTCGTTGAAAGCTCTTATGAAACAACTTTCAATCAAATATACAGAATCGGTTAAAGTTTAACGTATTCTATAAACTTTTTATCTATGAAGATCTGCCGCAATTTTGTTTAAAATTTTAAAACTGATCAACCCTGTAATTGGAAAAAACTTTGGGCAGAAGAGAGTCGGACAAAAGTTGGTCGCTGTATCTGAAGTTTGCTGGAAAAAAGTTGCTAGATTTTCTTTGCCAATGTGTCACCTAAATTCGTGGACTATTTTTAGAGGTAACATTTATTTTTCAAGGAGATTTTCCCCAGGGCAAGTTTTTGTTGCTCAAAATGTTTCTCATTGACCTTTAACCTATTTACTAACAACATTTGCTTGTTACTATTTATTTGACCGTTTTAATTAATTTAAAAAAAAAACAATTACCGGCGTGTTTAACGTTTTGGTCACACCGGTTCTCGTGAGATCACCGAGTTTGGCAACACTGCGCTGGGTCAGATATTATATGGGTGACCATCAAGCACATTACCAGTTCTGTTCAGGAGAAGATTGGAGGGATGAAACTTAGTACAACAGCTCAATTTCATTACTGATAGTTATCTCAACAGCATGTATTTGTGCAGGAATCCTGTTTTTCTCGAATTGTCTCCTTGGTGATCTTTGGTTCGAGTTGGCTACGTGCCGGAACCACGGGTTTTCTCTTCTCCCTTCTAGGCTAGATTAGGTTCATCATCATCCGCTTTTCCGTCGACACCATTAAATCAGTGCCATTGTCAAAACCATTGTCAAAACAGGTTGTTTTTAAACCTCCCTAATCAATCAATAAACAATTGGTAAGTTAAAATAAAATATGTTCAGCGATTTCATACTGATACAAAATTCGCATCGACAACCAAGTGTATGAACATAGTGTCGTCAAGCTTTACTTCTCGCCGTTAGCTTCACGTCGGCCTCTATTATGCTGTTCGCAGGCTTGCAAGCATTATTATACTTGCGCTAAACTTGCTGCGAAACGCCACTTTCAATGGGAGTTGTCTCCTGCGAACACCTCCCAAGAACGGCAAGTGCTAGCGACCAACAATGGCATTAGCTTCCGTTAGGCGGGAAATATAACACACTCGATGTGAAAGGCGTGCTGGGATAATTCCGGGAGTTTGAAACTGAGAAAGTATCCTGTTTGTGTGAGAGCATCCTTCAGGAGCAATTCTGTATAAGCAAGAGGAAAGGACTGCTTTATGAGCAATCAGAATAATACCTGTAAACAAGACGCCATAGCGAAACAAATAGAGGAAGGGAAATGGGATAAGACTCAGAAAAAGGGGAATTTGGCCTGGATTGGGAAGCCTCTTTTTGGTCACACTTTATCGAGCGGTTTGGCGTGTTAAAAACACCGGTTCTCGTGAGATCGCTGAAGTTAAGCAGCACTGCGTTGGGTCATGTGTTGGATGAGTGACCAATGTACTCATGATCAGTTTTCTTTTGGAGAGAGGTTGAAGGGATTGAAGAAAGTTTACTCCTTGCTTATCAACCTCTTGACAGCATTGATTTGTCGAATAATTCTATTCTAGCACTTTCGGAAGGTACGCTAGGCCAATGGTCCACTCGATGATGTTCCCAAGGCTAAATTTTAGCACCGGGTTTTCCCTTCTCCAATCTACACTAGATAAGGTTCATCATCACTCTCATTACCACGCACTAATTCTACGACGCCATCAGACCAAAGCCACAAGTCTATTTTCAAAACTGTGCCATAGTTTATTTGACAGTTCAGTTTATTTTCGACTTTCTCAAGAATATCACATCCAGTGGGCAACACTTTTGTGAGAACTTAAGTCGCTTCTTTGACACACGTACATGACACCATTTTCCACTTACTTTTCATACTACAAACATTTCTACAAATGAGTGTCATATTGTGTCATAAATTTTGGTGCATAAATTCTTCCAAAAGCCCGTTAGTCTCATTTATCCACGAGCTTTGCACGAACAGTATTCCACACAGAAACCTACTGCCTGACTTATTATCTTACTTTCACATTCCAGTCAATTCCTCTCTAGGATCTTGAAAATACTCTTGAAGATGTACTCCATATATATATATATCCGTCATGTGCATTGTGTGCAGTAGGAAAACCGCACAAAAACCTCCATGTGCACACGGAACTTACTTCACTGTACCATAACCAAATTCCATAACCGGCTTTTCGTCTTCGGCAAGTCTCTACTTCGTGTCGGCGTCGCGACGTCGTGCCGTGGTGTATTCAAACAAAGTCTTGCATGAGACCGACGCTGCGTTGGAAGTGTTCACGTGGACAGACTACGCCATCGCGCCTCGCTTGCTGAGCACATAGACACGAGTCTCTGAAAGTGTTGGGTCGCGGTTTTGCAAAGCGGCTACTTCGAAACTCTCACAGGCTAGGATCAGCTACAAGCTACCGCTGCTGAGCTGAAGTGGCTGGCCGGGTAGTGCACTAAGTATTCTTAATGGCTTGCCGCTGACCTAACGAGGCTAAGAAATTACGAACAAAATGTTTTGGAACGCAGAGATTTTGGTTTTACCTTAGTGCTGACGAAAATTTAAAGTTACCTTGGGTACGTTAACAACATGGCACGGTAAAATTTGCTTTTTCTTATTCACTTTATTTTTATTTATGATTAAAGAGGTAGAAATTTCAATAAATATTTCTTTTTTACACATTTGATAAGCATACATAACATAACATTACATTGACATTACATAAGCGTACAACATAAATATAGCGACAATTTTTTTTTTTTTTTTCTTGATATAAGTTACATTTCCGAGCCTATTTTCCTTCTGCTCTCTTAGCGTTTTTGAATTTACCTGTATCCTAGCACAAGAAAAAATACTACGCTTAACGTCAACGCACCTAGGATTGGGTAAAACTCTATTAGTTATAAGTGTATTGGAAAGACTGGCCACAAAGGAGATTTTGTAGACCCTTATAACATTTGGTAGTTTTTAAAAGAAGTCTTAAAAACCTCAAACGAACTTTTAGCCAAAAAGAAAGTCGAGAAATGAGATCAGACTTTATTTTGATTTTGAAATTCAAGATCAAGAAAGATTTTCGTCAGTCAAGAAAACACTTACAAACGGGTTTTCAGCGAAGAATTATCGTCAGATCTTTCAAAAACCTTTAGAAAAATCCAAAAAGAGTTTTAAGTTATTCATCCGCTCTCAAAGCAATTCAGAAAACATAAAATTAGTGTTAGAAATGTACCGGTGAACTTATGTGGTGGCGGGTTTTTATTTTATTATGAAATAAGTCCAACGCTAAGTTTCACCACACCCTTGACGCTTTTTCAACCACGGTAATGGTGTGAATGCATTGCATTTAATAATATTTCAGTGCACTCAAATAGCGAGCAAATTTGCATAACCACCTTTCAAAACATTCCATTCCACACGCGGGTACAAATTAATTTACCACAATCGAAAATGTTCGTGTATTTTGTACTACATTCTGCAAATCTAATCATACACTTGGTAATAAAAATACCTTTCATATGGAGTAATCAACCGTCAATGTTTTAATTGCTATCGCACCCTTGTGAAGTTATTAAAATATTGAATGAACATGAACCGGTTTGGATGCAGAAACTCACCTTATTCAAAGCACAAAAAATACTCTTGAAGATCGCATTTCTTGCCAGCGCTCCAATATCGCAATCCTCCCCGGTGAGCCGTTTACGCAAAACTTCACGTAAGCTTCCTGCGAAAGAATTCAGTCAGGACATATGGACTCGATCATAAATGTCCTGTCTAGCTGCCTTAACAATGCTACAAGTTACTTTGATGTTGCAAAGAAAACAGCGAAATGGCTCCTCAAGGAGGAACGCGTTACTTCTTTCCCGTCATCCTACTTTCTTTTCGTTTTTTTTTTACCTCTCCCCACGGATGAGTTGTGTAAGTTAGGGCGAACAAATTCAGACACGATGTCAACACTCAAACATAACTTTTCCGAGCCGGGGACGACATTCTTCGTCGGGTAGCGGAGTCCCATCAATCATACTGTCTCCTTGCTCTCCGAGGCTCTCCGTCGCAGAGAGGTCGACGCCGCGACTTATTGGCGCACTACGAGGAACGTCTTGTGGACAAATTACTGTGCGGACTCTACACTCCAAATTGCATTGCGGTTTCCTCTGTACGAGGGGAAAAACACAAACTGCGCTCGTGCTTTGAAGAAAATTAACGACGAGCAGTATGAGCGATTACTTATTTTAAAATAGTCGCTGATTATTTCTGCAATTAACTCGACTTACAACGAAGTCTTCCACTGAATGATTTGGCGCGTTGGAAACACCGGATCTCGTGAGATCACCAAAGTGGGTCGTGTTTTAGATGGATGAACATCATACACATGGCCAGTTCTGTTTGGGAGCGAGGTTGGAGGGATGCAAGTTAGTACAGCAACTTCATTCGCTTTACTTTTCAACCTCTCGGCACCATGGATTTGTGGAGGAGTCTTATAGTTCGCGTTTTACCGTCCTTCGGAAGGGACGTTAAGCCGGTGGTCCTCTTGGAGCTCTTTGACAGAATTAGGCTACGTGCCGGCACCGAATTTTCCCTCCTTTATTGAAGGCTATGTTAGGTTCATCATCTTCCTCATTAATCACCATCCACTTATTCACCGACTTCGTTGGACTCATGCCACAGGGCCATATGGGATATCACGATTAGAAAAATACCACTTCAATTTACTCTCATATTATTGTACACAATCGCTGTTCAAAATAGTAAAAACTGTCGCGTAAAGAAGCGCTCACAGAGTTTTTTCCTGTACACGTGATCTCAAATTTAGCATATTAATTAAACGATCATAATAACTTACTATTCGTGTTGTCAAGTTTTGGCATTATCTTAGCTAAAAAGGTCACTGGATACACAATTTAAACAGACAAGAAGATCAAGTATCTATTCAATGGTTAATAATTTTCAATTTAGTTATTGTTATCCCCGGACAATACCGCCGTGAACTACGACAAGAAAACACTTCTTACCGTGTGCAATCCAAATTCCCGAGTCCCTTCCAAACTAGATGCAACCCTCCCCCGTCACCCTTTCCATACAGGCTTCTCCTGCCACTACATTGGCGGCAGCGGTGGGACCACGTGGTTTGTATCACAAGAAACCGACCTGATTCACTTGTGATTGATGAACGTGTTCTGGTAATCGACATAATATACAGCGCGCGGGTGAAAGGACATTACCCCTTTTTGCCATCAATCATCACCACTCATTCATCATCGCCCATGGAAGATGCTGCTCCTGCTTTTGCCGCGTTGTTATTATTGTTATTATTGTTGTTAAATTGCTGTGATTTATTCGGCTTGTAGACCTCTGGCGATGTGGACTGGAAAATTGGCTGTATCATTACCATCAATCTGTCTGGATAAACAGCAATCTGCTTCACTAAGTGACGTCAGAGAAACATGGTAGACTCTATAGTTAATAGATTCGCGAAACAGTGCTTTGGCGTGCGTTGTTTGTCTGTTTTTTTGTTGTTGTGTGGCTAGCTAACTCGTCCGTGGCTTAAACTGCCGCAACAGCAGCACTTTTCTCGGATAACGACCGAGACGTGAGGAAAAAAGTTTTGGTGACCAACAAAAAAAATTCCAGTTGAGTAAGTTGATGAAGTAATATGGAAGTGTGCTTGAGACATTGTTTTAGGCTCGGTGTTTAGATTGGGGTGAAGTTATTTCAGCTCGATGATTTTTTTGCTTCTTTCGGTAAGCGGTGACCTCTATGACACAAATTGTGATCATATTAAAAACGTCACGCATTTCTTTCAAGCGGATTGACTAAATTGTCAAATGCAAGATATTCTCAACACACTTTCTCATTCCTAACGCCACAATAGAAGACAACGCAGCCGAAACCGTAGTTCTCTATTTTGCTAAATTAATTTCCAGAACGGCACGATTCTAAAATAAGCAAACATGCACGCTCCAATTCCAAAAACAGTATTTATATGCAAAACTCGATTTTCTACTTAAAAACTTGGAAATACACGGACGATAATAATATCTCATCCACGTCGCTCTCTGTCTTGATCCCAACCCCACTCGGAAGACAAATTGCACAGATTCAAGATTCAAGTAGCTCCATCGGTCTCACCCCCACAGACCCCTTCCACGCCCACCATCCTTATCCATCGTGCATACATCGTACACCAGCCAACGCTCTCAACATTCAACGAGAGGAAATCTTTCTCAGATCCGAATCTCGTTCCTTTTGAAGCTTACGTCCTACAGCTGACGTCTCTCCTTCGCGCACGCCCGCGTGGATCTATGTCGGATTGGAGGCCGCGTCTCTGGAAAACCACTCGCCAATTTCCGTAAGCTGCTTTTGCCATGCGAATCATTAGGGTTCGCGCCGGCGAAATCTGCCGGTCGAACCGCGCGGCGACGTGAAAATGCGATGTGAATTCACGAAACGTTCGTGCTGACGTTGACTGGATTTTAATCTCATGACTATTTTAATTTATTGCCGGTGATAACAAAAGTCCTTTGGCCTTTGCCCGTCTTAAATTTACACTGCAATCTACGACTGGTGTGCTCTATGTCCCACAAAATAGTAATTTAATAATGAAAATGAATATAAATTTCTTCTTAAGAGTTTTAAATCTTTTTATAATACCATCTCATTTAATTAGGCTTAGCCTTTGGAGATCGTTAGTGATTTTCTTCAAAGGTCATGCGGGTGGACGAAATTCGCATGTAATTAAAGAATGCAGGGTATATACCCACTTGTTTCAAAAAGCAAAATCCGTATCGTCTTCCGGCTCAGTTCAAGATAACGTAATAAGCCAAGCCCCTTTCTTTTCCTGCAAGCTCTTTTTTTAAGGGAAATCGCTGTGAGACGAGACGTTTTCATTTTTCTCTGCCAATTCTCAAATAGGGACGTACGTTAGATTTGTCTAATATTTAAATAAGGCTCGTCCCCGGATCTTCTGTCGACGCAGACAAACATTTGCGATGTGCCGTTGCCCGAGATTTGGTTGCGGCTTACGGAAATTCCGAAGGAAACGTTGTCTGAATTCAATATCATTATGAATGTGACGTGCGCCACGTCTCGTCCGCGTCGCGCGCAATTTTCTATTGAATTCGAAATTAAATCAACGTATCACACGGCTGTGCGTACCCCTTTCTTCGAGGATCTATTACAAATTGTAAAATGTGGGATGGAAAGTGATAAATCACATTTTATTTTGCACCGCAGAGCAGATGCGAAGCTAAAAGTGTCTTAGTTTGGTTTGACACAGAGAACTAAAGAATATGGGAATGCTATAATTATTGTTTACTTTTGTTATGTTCTTTGACAAAAATTCACTTATATTCACGTTGTTTATTTGTAATCATGTGGTTGTTATTGTTTAAAAAAAAAAACAGTTTGAATAATTTCAAATTAAATTCGAGCATAGCTTGGGGGGCTTCGTCCCAATTTCACGGAAATTACTGCTATATAACCTTCTCATGTCGCTCATATTGGCTGCTTACGCAGCGAGCGAACTACTAGTACTAAATTTGTCTATCTGGCATACCTAGAAAAAATGGAATTCTTGTAAAGAAACATTGAACACATTTTTGACAGCACTTTCGTAAGGTACATTTTGCCTCTCACTAGAAGCTCAAAATGAAATAATCTTGGCATTGTCAGAATCATTAGTAATTTAAAAAAATAATTTTGCTGCAATCTCGCTGGCAATGCTTACTGTTCTATAAACAACTTCTCTTCTCAAACAATCCTATCAACATCTCTGTCAAAACGCCCCCCTCACGGAAAACACAGCACCAATCGTCACTGTCAGCACGAAGCACACCCCGAACGGTTGAGTGCCCGATGTTGACTTTGTCAGAACGCGTCCTGTCACGTGGCATATCCGATTGCCGCTCACATTGAGGTTATGTTTGATTCGGACGTCACAGCTGGCTTCTGTGAGCCCCTTTCCCTTCCGCGCCTCAACCCACCGTGCTCAAGGGCTCGCCATCCCATGTGCTACACTGGCTGGCAAGATTTGTGGGAAATCCATAGTCTAATTCTTCAGATTTCCCTGCACGCCCTCTCGTGGCTGGATTTTCACGGAGCGAAATCATTTTCGAGACGCGTTTGGCAATATTTCTATGAAGGAAAGGGAAATTTAGGGATTCGCTTACGACCCACCATCCATAAATTGCAACATTTTTTACCCGGCTTGTTATTTAGTTTTGGATTTTATCAATTTGGCACTCGCTTCATTTGCCTACCCCTGGCTGACGTCTTCGGCTGGCATCTTCTAAGTGAATCAATGAGTCAACGGGATCCTATTTTTTACTTTTGAATGAAGGCGTTCGATTCGGTGGTAATGACCTCCTGGACGCAGCCCGCAGAGCAATCACGGCTCCTCCACCAACAATGATTGAAAAGCCACGTTTAAAATGAAAATTCAAAACTGGCAAAAAAACATTGAGTGCAAAATCACCGTTAGTCAACCAGTGAATAAAAAGCTCATTTCGCCTAAAATAAAACGTTTTAAAGATTATTTGAAGCTATTCTACTCCCTCAAAAATAAAACGTTAACTCCTTGGTTCAATTTAGCAGAACAAGTGCATGTTTTCGAAGTACCGTACGCCACTGAAGATAGAGTAGAGAAAAATAAGAACAGTTCAAGGTTTGTCCACTTTTAGTTTTTAATGGTCAGTTGCAATCGAAAGAATCAGACAATAGGTAACACTAAATTGTTTTGATCTTTCATGGTATTGATATGGCGCCATGGCGATAAAAGAAAACAGCGTTGTTCCAAAGAGTTTTCTTAAAGCACCAACTCAGCTCTCCAACTTAATATTTAATATGCTTGAGAGTGTTGAATGTGTGAGCGGCCTCAAGCAAGATTGATGAGCCGAGTCTTCTGCAAAAGAATGTGTCCGCAGTGTGGAATTTAACATAAATATCGTAACACCATTGCTTATTATGTATTGAACGTTCATACTGGCTTTTTTGTGTAGTTCTCCTTGGCAGTTGACTACACAGAATATTGATTCACACGCCAAAGATTGGTGCATTTCTATTCTGTCATAACCAGATGTCACTTCCAAAAGTAGCACAGAGCGGTAAATGATGTAAAAATACGGTGAAACAAAAAAACACTCTTGATATCCAGAGGAAGTAGTTCAAACACCAGGTGCCTGCAAACTCAATCCGGTCGTGTGCATAGAAAGAACAATATCCTCTGCTACGTCAGCCATTGACCCAAATACCCAATGCCTCTCGAAAAGATCAGTAGCGTCAGCCTGGCCATTGAGAATGTCTCCTGTCTGCTGATCCTGGCAAGCAATTCCTTCGGGAAGACGGAGTTATTTGACAGCTCTTGAGCATCCGGCACTCCAGGAATCTTGCCAATCGCCTCGTCAATCTCTGTGTCCCAATAACTTGCACGTCGCTGTCATGTCCAAGTCTTCGACCATCGGGTTCTTTGGATATTTGAGAGACCATAGGACTGTTTGGTCAACGGATTGAAGGTTTTACAGCGGAAATTGGAGCTATGTACTCTGGAAATGGCCCGTGATTTATGTTCTTGACTCTAATACGCATTGCTCTTATTTGAAATTAGACTTGTGTTTTATTTCATCAACAACTAAGAATCGTAGGGATAGACAACTTCGAACCAACGAAACTTCAACTAAACTTCGTAGAACAGGAAAGAAATGCATTGTGTTCTGTTTCGTGATTTCAACCGCACCGTATGTAGTCGTGCTATAAAGCAATAAAACAATTGCGCAAGAAGAGAATTTGTTTATTATTGCACGGAATTAATAACGGTATATTATTTACAAAAGCCACGTTACAAAGCTGCAAAGCGGCAAGGCACTTGAACCGTGCCCATAGTCTCCCACGAGCCAGGCAGAGTTTTCATTTAAACTCGACTTCAGCAGACAATGAGTTGCTTTTGCAATGCCTGCCCTCATTCTCCTCTCGTTGAATTACAGTTTCAATGTTCACAGAGTAAACAAAAACATGTTTAGCTATTTTCATTAACGAATCCATACTGTGTACGCATACGCAAGCCTGACTCCACGAGAAAGTAAATTATTTAAATTACTTATACAGTTTCCATCCGTAAGGGTGTGCCACTTCTTTCCCGTATCGAGTTTATAAAATCGCATTAGCACTTGTATATCTATTGCACGCTCGTGTGAATCCATTTCCGGTAAATCATTTCCCTTAACGTGCTGTAAAACTTGTATCTTTCGACTATCATTTCTCTTTTCGCGTTTGATTAACTAGCTGTTACTCATGTACGTGTCTCTATATTGTATAAGTAAACTGGTACACGTGAAATCAGCGCGAGACGACTGAGTTTTTGATCTCGATAGAAATGCTCTCAGTCATTGCTCACTTCATCAAAAACCGAGTGGAACTGGGTCAGTCCATTACCAGACGTGCTATCTGCACTTTGATTGAGCGAGCCGTCATTTCTTAGCCGATCTTAGCCGACTCTTGGTGGTTTTCTTCAGCTGCCTAGAGAGAAGAATAAACTAGGTAGACGGAGATCTCAAGCAGACCGACGACTGACATGAAGGGAAGGTGCCTGCCACTCAATCGCGAAAACGAATTCGAGAAAAAAAAAGTGTCGAAGAGAATTCCATCGCGTTCGGTAATTGAACATCAATTTAGTTTTAGATTTGTAGTGACATTCAAGTCAGAACATCACAGATTTGATGGATTTTTTTTTTTTTTTAAATGAGGTCTCATACATTTATGTAATTTGTCTTGGAGAAACATTGAGTTGTAAAATTGCTTTGCTTAACTGTCTAAGCCTAACGAAAAAAACTACCAATAAACATATTTATAATTAAAGAAACTGTACTGACGAAAATTTTACTTGCTGCAGGAATGTGCCACCGTTTTGCGTTATTTCTCGCAGACTACTCGCTTTTAACCTAAGATTTCACTAAAATAACCTTAATTGATGCTCACCTCAATCAATGATATACGTATTTTATCATTCAGAACGCTACTCTCTTAACAATTGATGCCCAGACGGGGACACGAATTCAGGTCTCCACCTATCGCGGGTGTTGCTCTAACGCATAGAGCTACTTGGACACATCATTTTTTAGGGTATTTTACTGCATTTGATGAGAATGACGGATGAATGTCTTATTTAATACCACTATTATACAATTATCTTACCATACATAGTATTATATCATATTACATTATATCATATTATATACTATCATTATTATTATTATTAAGCTCGAGGTTGAGAATTCCCTTGATTTCACATAATAATACACGTTATCCTTATTTTGAAGAGTAATTTCTTATTTAAATAATTGTGTTTAAATTAACGGCTGCATACGCCATCGGGTGGCACCCACCGTTACCAACTTTTGCCTCCTCGTCTGCTTCGCAGAACTTTACACTGGTGCTGGGACTCTTGACTAAATCTATAAACCCAACAATAAAATGAAATCAAACCATTTTTTTACAGATTTTCTTGGAACTTGACATTGGATATAGGCGAGCAGCAACGTCTGATTCTCGGGTGCCGGGTTTCAAGAAACGGGACGTAAACTACGATTCGCGAGTCGAAAGATCATCCTCTCGTCAGTTAATGAGCTCGTTATCTCGATCGAAAGGGCCCATTGCTAGACGATATCCCCGTCGTGACACAGTTCAGCTCGAGGCGTTGCCAAGAAAAACTAACAGAAAGCAACACAAATCGTACAGAAGAGACGTCGTTAAAGGCAACCAGCAAAAACCTTGGCGACGCGAGTTCGTTCATGTTTTCAATAGCAAAACATTGTCCTCATTTAATTAAAATTTGCTTTTACAATGATGTGATCTCGGCAAGATAAAGTTTCAGTGATAGTTTTGAAAAGATTCTTTATCAACCTCGTTACAAAAGCCATTAAAGCTTGAAGTGTTATAATATATGCGCGATACAACGACAGGTTTTGACACGAAACACGACACTTCTAAAGTTGTAAAGACAACAACCAATTAAACAGGCTAACATTCTCTGACACGTTCTCGAAAGCATTTCTTCAAACGCTAGAAGAGTAAATATTACAGTTGCCAGTTTTATCCTGCGCTATTTTACAACTCTCTGGCGTCAAATAAATGGAAAATAAAACGAGGAGTTTGTAAGTCACTTTCTAAAAAATAAAAACAATCGGTGGATTGCGTTGAAAGCGACAGTTTGCATTTTTGCTAGAAATTTATCGCCCAATTGTTGGATAAAATTTAGGTTTTTTCATCCTGTTTTGGCCAGAAAATTTATTTGTATGTTGGTTGGCGAAACTTTATTCTGCTGAAGAAATTGACGTTTAATTTAGATGCAAGTAATTTTTCAGCAAGAAAATGTAGCGTACTTCAATACCATGCAATACAAACCTTTAGTTCAGCAATTTTTTACTCTATCACTGGTTTTTCCTGCTACTTAAACGCACCGTAAAAACACGAACTCTTTCCTGTGACCTTCATCTGACCTAACAACTCGCTTCTCATTTCTGCCACAGGCACGCGACAGCACTACCGTCGCCTCCATGCTGACCGACGCCCGAGGCGCCGTGCCGGGCGCTTCCGACGAGTACAGGCACCGTCTGGCACACCCATCCTACCCGGCAGGCTATACCTACAAGCAAGGCACTCCGCCAGCCTCCCCCAGCAGGTGCTGCCTCCGCGTATGCGCTCCACAACGCGTATGTTGCTGCTGCTACTGCCCAACCAAATTATCTTCGTCGGCATGCACCTGCTTTGGAGTCTGCGTTCTCGTGCTTGGCTACACTCTGCTAGGAGCGTTCACCTTCATGGCACTCGAAGGTGGATTAGCTCAGAAGGAAGTGACGGCCGCAACTTCTGTGCAGAAAAACGCGGCAGTTCTCGGTGCCGACATCCGTTCGAAGACTGTCGAGAAATTGTGGAGCATCACGGAGGACCTTAACATCCTTTATAAGGATAACTGGACGCGGCTGGCTGCGCAGGAGGTGCTCAAGTTTCAGGATTCTTTGGTGAAGAACCTGAGGGGATACAATGGAGCTAGTGCGCCTGTCGTGGTTAAGAACGGGAACAACGGCGGCGCTGGCGGCGGTGCTGTGTACTACAGTCATCACCATCACAAATGGAGTTTTTCGTCGTCGTTTCTGTACTCGTTGACGCTCATTACGACTATAGGTGAGTAGGCAACGTTTGACGAAACACAGATTTGTGTCTGAGTAGAACCATTCGGTTTAAACTTTAAAGCTTCAGAGGACCAGAGTAAATGTTAAACTTTCTGCTGAGCAAACAAGCCGGCAACACGTGGTTAAGGTAGGTGCCACCTGATGGCGCTTGTAGACGTCTTTTTGAACAAATAGTTGTGACTCAAAATATCGACACAGGGATATCAATCGTTGAGGTTAGCATCAACAAATTCTAATTAAGCGTAAACCAGTCTGAAATGCAAGTTATCTGCGAAAGCAACGTGAGGAAATTTCTTTACATTTATTTAACGACGGTGACTTCACCTAGTAGCATCCTCCATTTTTGTCGGCAAAGAAGTCATTTGACAACCATTTTTCGCATAGGAAGTTAAAAAGTTTCAAGTTCTGGGTGGAATCACCATCTTTTAAACAGTTAGAATATTGTCTACCACAAAATTACTCGGATTCTATGTAAGTGTACGCTTAAAAAAACTTCAGCGATTGATACACATTTATCGTTACACTCAGCCAAACTTATTAAATTATCGAGTCTTGTTAAAAAAAGCTGTCGCGAGCGCCATCCGACAGTAGCTACAATATCCACATGTTGCCGGCTCGTTTGCTCAGCAGAATGTTGTTAACACTAGCGCTGGGACTCTGACTAGACCTAAAAAAACCCAAAGGAATTATTTGTGTGGGTCGGGATGGAATTACTCTCGAAAAGTACTGCACGGGGAATGCATGAATTCTAGATTCGTGATGTCTCGCCGGTCTACAAAACAAAACTGTTCTGATCGAAAACAACGTCGCGTACAAAAATGAGTCAAAACACGTGCCTACCATTTATTTCAAGTACGTACGCCTCGCATAAAATCAATCTCCAAATTGAATTACTTCGTTTACATGTAAATGGATCCCAGTAGCTCACTTCAGAGCGTGTATTGTTGTTTTAAAAATATCGCCATTTTCTTCGCTGAACATTTTGCCTGCGGATACCGTATTTTCTGTAGCCCTTGTTAATCCATTTCGACGATGCGTATAAATTCGTTTCAATTTGTCTCGCAACACAAATAAAGTTTGTTTTGTTCTTCCCCAACAAGAAACTTTCGCTTGTTACGCAAATGGACAAGAGAAACAAGTTTAACAAACCGATAAAAAAAAGTCGTACCTGACGCTTGTAACAAGTGAGAATTTCAAACTTCCCACGCGTCAAAAAGTGGGCACTCGGCTTTGTCCAGAACTTTACTTTTCGCTGTGCGTTATAGCCTTTAAAGTCATCGTCTGATGAAAAGCAAAGTAGTATTAACAACCTCCACAAAAGTCACCCCATAACCACACAAAACCGCACAAGGGAGAGGCTACATGGTCATTAAAAACTTTTATGAACTTGTGGGTGGCGTTAGACCACCACGGACTCTAGCGGCAGGTCTCGGCACATCGCCTCCCACCCGGGGGAAATCTCGGTCTCGTCTGCCAAGCTCTGATTGGCACCGCACCTCAAACCATGACTGCCATCTAAATTCTAATCCGTCCCGGAAACGTGCGACGAGTGAGTCGAAAAAGCGTGCGTTACGTGCGCATTATTATTCGTTGCCGCGCGCGCAATTTGAAGGAATCCAATCAGTTGCGACGACGTCGACGACGCCGACGACACCAACATTTAGATTTGCCACTCTGTTGGCCTATCTCCATAATTTCCTGTCACCTGCGTCACTCATACATTTAATTTTCTTATAACGATTCGATGATTTTCAATCAAGTGATCAAACCCTGTACGAATATAGGTATGAAAGGCTACGTAGGTACTACTTCTTCCATAAAAGCAGAAACTGGTGCCAATACCCTTCTTGAACCTCACCTAGCCTAGAAGGCATCATCCGATGTTGCCAGCCCTCTTAAACCTTGCCAAAACATGCATGCAACCTTCAAAATACCTGTGATTGCAAGTATCATATTTTCAATGCGTTTTCATTTAATTTCAATGCGTTCATTTTCAAACGCGCAAAACTTGTGAATTTTACACGCGTATACGCACGTATTTCACAAAAACTCGGCTGACAAAAGCATGTAACAGTTTGCAGGTTAAAATCGCACAAAGTCCTTTAACTTTTTTTTAAGCAGTCTTTTTATCGAAATGATACTCGATTTCATACCAGAATATTCTTTGTTTGAATCTCATTAAGCAGGAGATTGTCTCTGTCAATTGCAGCAGGCTTGTTCGATTTTGCGCTTGTTGCCAAGGTTTTATTTCCATGGCAACAATAACGAAGTAACCATTTTTAAAGCCTTTAGGAACAAGAATTTAATTTTTTTTTTGTTCACTTTAGTACGGCGTTCAGTTTAAAAGCATACTGTTTAACTAATTATGTGTAAAATTTAGACATGCCTCGTTGACTTTCGTAGTTAGGTTCAGTATTCCAATGTCCTTAACTCCTAGTTGAAGTAGGAGTTAAATCAATTGCCACGGCAACAACCAATCACAGGCAGTGAAAGTCTGCTGTCTCTGTGAGTAAGGAGCTTAACTCCCAGTTATAATACCAGGTCTTAGACAATAAAGAATGCCGATGAACACTGATTTTGTAGAATCGAAAACGGTATAGAAGAGGAAGTAGAAGAGTGGAAGAGTGGTGTATATCACTACCTAATTATTATGTTTAGCCAACGCCAGATCGAGATAATTTTAATTTTTTAATCTAACTTAATTTTTTTCTAAGAACTAGTGTAGGTAGTAGTGGTAAATTTTCCGCGTCTTTGGTTACCTAAGTAGCACGCAGACCTACCACCGTACCAGAGCGACTCTCTATACAGGAATATCGCTGAGGCAACTAATTCCAACGACATGCCATTAGTACCGATTGGTGTGGCTCTTGAGGTCGCAAGCAATTAGTTTGAAAAGTACTCTAGTTTCAGCGCAAATACCCAGCCCCGATCAAAGCGCACCGAGAATAATTGGAATAATTCAAATACGTTAGTTGTTGATATCGCAACTTAGTTAAATGCTGAAGACTAGCTCAAGTGCTCCAGATCCGAGCGATGTGGGTATAACGGGGATCATTTGCGTCGTTAAACATCGATTACCGTTATTCTGAAGATAATAACCCGTGCAAACAACTTGACGGTTAAACACATTAAAACTTTTGACTCGAGAATTCATTTGTTTTGCGTCGTTAGCTGCGTCACAGGTAAGCGATGAGTTTTATTGATTTTTGTGATCTCATTAAAATGTGAGAGAAGTAATTTTACTTTTTTTATTCTAAGAAACGCTGATAACCTCTCAATACTTAATGATTGGTAGGGACTCAAACCCTGATCTCCACCACTCACGGGTGTTGCTCTAACCGTTTGACCTAATTGGTAATAGTTTTTTTTTGAGAAGATTCCAGTGCATTTGATAAGAATGACGGATCACCAAGGGATATAGCCATGAGGCTGTGAATACTCGCAGTCACTCTGATTCCAGTTACGCTGCACTGATTCACATTCGTTCACGATTAAGCCATTTTTAAAAGCTGCAAACCTTACCGTCCGATCTCCCTTTCAAAACAAAGTAGAGGTACTTTTAAATTTACTAATACAACACTCTGTTAACTAATAGTGAATAAAAGTTCCAGGAGTTCAAATTTGGAGTGCAAATCCATGTTTCCCCCCCCCCCCCCCATATGATAACCGAAAGAAACCTCTTAGACAACTTTAAACATTCAAAACCACTACAACTGGCGACTAGCCTTCCTGTTAAACATGTCCACAAAGCCGTGACCCGTGACGTTGGCTACAAATTGTTTAGTGTTCACCGCCTTCGTGAATGCGTCGTCATGGCAACCACAGCCTGCTAATTGCGTCGTAAATAAATCTACGGCCGACCGATCCAGCCAATCAGCTGTTCAATCAGCTGCATAACGTGACCGCAGAACCAATCACAGGCCAGTCGGGTAAAAGTAGTGTGTGTGTGTGTGTGTGATAATGGGCTGCGTGCGTGGGTTGGAAAATAGAGCTACTGACTGATAGATATGCAGGGTAATAATTTGTGTGTTTTATTATTATGAACACTATAACCGTCATTCTCATCAAATACACTAAAATCGTCTCATAAAGCCAGTGTCCAAGTAGCACAATGGGTTAGAGCAACACCCGCGATAGTTGGAGATCGGGGTTCGTGTCCCCGTTTGGGCATCGCTGGGATTTCAATAAGCAATAAGATTTCAAGAAAATTTGTGTGTTATTCGGTATTCTGTACCAGTAAAAAAAAACTTTTAGGTTTGTGGAAAAATCGGTTGTAATTTGGTGTAATTACGACCGTTTTCATAATCTATATTAATATGCATTTCAATGGGCACGAGGAACATCGACAACGATATACCATAAAATCGACAACAAATTAGTTAGTTTTAAACTTCCCCCCCCCCCCCCCCCCCCCCCCCCCCCCCCTCAGGACTAGACAATTAGCGCGTTTGTACAGAGCAAACTGCGCCGGCCCGCTTTAGAATAGATGATGGAATATTAACAATGGACTGTGGTTATAGCTCGACAGGGACACAACGAATTAATTTCCAACTGAGCCTATATAAAAAAATGTGATTTGCTACTAAACGCCCCTATGATTTGCATATTTTGTCGACTTAACTAAGTGCCCAGGTGATAACTTCGCATGCTTTAACACGCAAACAACACGCTACGTACACGCGTGTGGTTTTCTGGCATGTGGCAGCCACAATGCGCCCACACATTTGTAGAATTCACTTTAACCTAGCCGTGTGTGCAACGATACCGTGGTCAACCACTACTACGTGGCATGACCATGATTCGACCACACAGAGAAAACGCTATGAATAAACCATAAATAACCACAAGCACGTTGTTTTTATTTTGATGGAACATGTAATATGGCGGAAAATAAACGATGGTTTTAATATTCTAGATTTTTAGGCTTGAATTTATGAATGCTGTTCATAGCAAGTTCATTTTGCAAGTTTGTTTTGTAGTATTTTTAGGTAAAGAATTGCTATTAAAAATGGCCGACTCACAGCCTTCTGGATCTGGCACATGTACTCATGAGAATATTTTTCGGTTCTGGTACTGCAAATACTGTAAAAAAACTCATTGGCTCTGCCTTTCAAAATAGGCGAGCTACAAAAAGTTACAATTTTCCAAGCCACTGAAATATTTTCAATCTTTGTTTTGGGCATTTTTTTTCTGAGAACTTTACATATTAAGACGCACGTTTCAAAGTGGAAAAATGTGTATCTTCAACAGCCCTTTGGGTAAAGAACACAGGAAACAAGAAAACTACCATATAATTTTGTAATTGGATAAGCATAGCAAATCAACCGAAAACCTAATTTGACTAAACGGGTAAAAAAAAAATGTGTTTGTTCGCTGTCTGCAGCCAAACTGTTGAACTGATTTGGTTGAAATTTGCAAGACATTTAAAATAACTTAACTTCAATCTTTTACGTGTTTTAAAGTAAGCGGATTAATGCATTCGCTTGAAATGAATATTTACGAAAGTTTGGACTAATATTTCAATATAAATAATGCACATATTTGCCATGACAACATTTTTACAGTTCACATTTGAAAGAGCCTTTTTTTTAACCAAAAGTATCGAAAGAAGCATGAGGTAGTACACCTTTTCAAACAAGAAAATCTCATCTAAACGCAACTCAAATTGAGTTCGCAAAACTCTCGTTACTGTTAATAGTTTGGCACCGATACAGCGATTCATTCAATCATTACCAGCAACGCTGACTGGATCTCACGTGGCCATTGGTCTGCACGATCGCGTCCTGGTTGTCACCATCAGGGTAGCTGCATGTGACCTTCCCACTGACCGTCCATAAATAATTGGATTCCTCGCCGCATTTCCATTCGGAGAAGACCGCTCTGATCCGATCACGTCATCGTGGGCCCGATGCAACCACGTTCGCATTTGCATGTCCACAATTCGGTGGCGGCAAGTGGTTGTCACTGATGTGCAACCACAAATTAAGGCGTTCACGTTGGCTTGCTGCACCTAATTATGCTTATCAGTTTCAATTGGTGATTCGTGGTGTACTGGAATTACAACCTCTATCGTTATCTGTACACTGAAAATACGATTGTGTTGTCGCTTGTTATGTGTGGTCACTAAAAACCTGGATGCTGGACCAAGTATTGCGTGTTCTGAACGATCAGGGCAATGCAAGAAACTGTTGATGCCGTCTTTTAAGACAATTAAGACAATCTAAGCCGTGACAGTTTTCCCATTGTCATTGCGTTCGTTAAACATCTTAAATGCTTAGTTAATATTGCGACATGTAATTTTTCTTGCTTATCAACCTCTCGACAGCATGGTTTATGGAGAAATCCTGTTGTTCGTGTTGTACCGTATTTTTAAAAGGAGCGTTTAACCAGTAAGGTTTATTACCATCCCCGTTATCACCCTGCCACCATTGACGTCATAACCCAAGTGTCACATGTCCTGTTGTCAAAACAGTGCGTCGTTAAACACAACAAATTATCAAAGTATAAATCTTAGAGTAGAGTTGAGACATGTGATTCACCGTCACTGTAACTGTCTTGATATTTTTTTTGTCTGCTTTGAACGTTGGTAGCAGATGAAAGGGTCAGTTTATTGACGCTTTGTAACGATACAACCAAATGAAGTAAAGTAGCACCAAAGACGATATCTTTTACTTGAAAGCTATTTCTTCTTCGCCCTCGTCATCACTCGTTGTATAACGATGTCACCTGATATTTTTCGATGGATTAGCTGATAAGCGTTGAAATAAAAAATTGAGATAAGATGAACGACCGTATTTTTGAGCTCTGAATTAATTTGTAATCGTGAGAGACTATTTTCGAATTTTTACTTGTTGCTTGTATAATTTCCCCTCCCCCCTCAATGAATGTTTTTTTTTTATCTCGCCACTAAGCTATTGGGTCATTTATAGTCCTGATTTGCCCCTCGAAATGCCACTGGTATCTGCTTCCTATAGCTTTAAGATCCAGCCAGCGAATTGCACGGGGATTAGGTCGGCATCTTCACGGCCGCTTCCAGTTTGTCCCAAAGTCCGATGGTAGAAAAGATTGTAAAGCAGGTCACTAAGTAGCTGCCGCTCCCCAGAGTCTTTAGCTCTATCGCCAAAGTAGTTTGCCCAAAGTTCGGGAAGCTATGGAGTCAGAACTTTTTTTTTAGTTTGATTCACACGCCTCTGGCTCCGCTAGGGATATGGCAAAGTTATTTATGACGGTACAGATCGGCCAAGTTAGCGGCTAAGATGGTGAATTTGCTCTTAATACGTGATTGTGTGCGTATCGTGGTTAACCAAGGCTTGTGGTGAAATATATGCTGTTTTTTTATTTTAAACAAAGCCTTCCAGTTGTACAAAACGTATTCCGAAAAAATCAGATTATGATTCGAAAGCTTCTATGAAAGAAAATGGACGTGTTCTGAACGAAATGGGTCATGCACGAAACTTGTGGTGTCAACATGTTATGCAATTTTGTGATTTACTGCAGTACCTCTTCTTTTACACAATCATTTTGAGTTCAACAGTGAAAAACCTGCAATTTTTTCAAATGGAGGTACTGACTTCTGAAGTTGTGTATAAAAACTTCTTGCTTTGTGGTAATTGGCGTTTAGAAAATAAATGCCTTCATGAACCGCTAGTTTCATAACCTTGCGGGTAAACAGTGTGGCAAGTTGACAATCGCGAAATATTTGAAATTTTATTGTATCCTATTTCAAAATTATTTACTGTCACTGATTGACAAGCTTAAAGTGTGTACCACAACGATTTTCCACAAAACATTCTACATTGAAATATCTATTGTGAAGAAGATGAAACCAAACAAGAAGTGTTTGAAAATACAAAAATCATCTCCAAAGTTTAGACATCCCATCTCGAAACGTCGCCATGGCATAGCCTGACCAATCCAGCCGAGCAAAACCACATCCTGTCCAGAAACACCCCCCTCCGACCGGAAGTGTAGAGAGTCGTGGTCAAAGGCCTCGTTCCCACTGCACGCCAGCTCGAAACTCGTGCATAATTCATATCACTGTAATAGAGACCGGCTCGCGTCGAACTCCAGGAGCCAAGCTGTTTACTTTCATGATCAATTCCCGCACAGCAAGAAGCGACTGCTTAAGAACGCTTCCTCCTTCGGGGCCCGAGGGTGGAGACACAAGCCTGTAGCAATCCACTTGCCGGCTCAGCGAATCTGGTCTCGGATTTCTTCGTTGGGGTCAAATCGCGGCGTTAGATTACACGAGATATTTGAAACGGTGTCGAAGTGACGACGAGTTAAGCCGATGGTCGGGTAGCAAATTTGAGAGCTCCTCGATTTCCACAAGTCTAGTTTTGAGCACTCGTTGCACTTTGTCCATTGGCTAGCTGTTGAAATTCTAATGAGACGTGGACAATGCGGAAAAGGGATTGACGCCGTGTTACGGGGATTCGCTTTGTTAGCCTTGGGGCTCGGGGTTTTGTCAGCGCCATTAAAAGAGATACAAGGATGTGCTGACTTCGTGAAGCTTTTGTGTACAGCAGGCGACTTCATAGAAGGTCCTCAGCGAGCAGGTTTTTAACAATAAGTTTGCTTAACGGGTTTTATTGTACGTTCCAGGTGGTTTTTGATTGTGTTATTGACATAGAAATTCAATGCGCTTCTATCTGGTCTGACATTTGTTATATAAATTACTTTCGCACCAATCTCACTTCCGTGTTGAACTGGCTGTGTGAATAAGGGATTGCAAGAGAAAGCATAATGTGTATTGAAAGTAATGATGATTTACGTGCAGTTAGGAAATGCTAATAATAGCATTGCTAGGGGATAATTACGATTCAAGGTTATTGAGATACTGTTTGAGGTCATATTCCTCCGATATGTCAGTCTTGCTTTTCAGTCTGTAGACACACAGAATGCGCTGATTTGCTGAAATTTTCTGTAAGCTGCTCTAAGCCCGTCATTATAAATTTACTAGAAAGTATACAGGGAACAAGTTTTTTGTCTTTTCAGAATAATTTATAATTTAGATATCATTAAAATAATTTCTAATGTGTAATATGTTTAGTTAGTTTTTATTTGCTTTATTTGTTTTTTAACTCTGCAGGGTATTACAGTCTTTACATTTAAACATGTAGTACAATTGGCATTGGTTACTTATAAAACGAGCAATGAAACGGTCATAATGGTTCAGCCTGCTCATAATTTAACCTGTCAGTAATGGAATTTCCCAGTCTGAGATGATTTTTGAAAAAAAAAACATCAAATGTGATATGATTTGTCCCTTTAGATAAAATGACCTCGAGGAACTTAAATCAGGCAAATATGTGGCTCTTTGCCCCTAGCCCCGTCCTTATTAAATAACGGATGACATTCACGTAATTAGCCCAAATTCTCCAAGTTCAATTACTCCCAACAACGCAAGTACCTCCATAATGAACCGACTCATACGTGTGAGTACATGCCGATAGCTTCCCATCACAGCATCAGTTCACCTCTCACTGTTGCAAGTACGCTGAACGCGAACGTTCCTCGTGATGTCTCTCCCGAAACATTGATGGGTGGTTGACGGCAATGAACGACGACTAATTGGATTAAATCCCTTTGCCTCCCTGCCGTCGAGCAGCCACTAATTTCCTTCCAGCCTCGACGCCGTCGGCAGTTCAATTAGATTGTTTTCAGCACTCCTTTTTTAAAACAAACTTCCTTCAAAATCCGTAGCAATTCAAATTAACCAGCAATTCGACATCTAATGGGATTATCGAAGCAAGAGAGACATATTTATACAAAATGAGAAACCTAGCTCGAATGAATAGATTGATAAACATTCCCGTTTACAGGAATGCCGTAGACTATTCACGTCTGGAAAAGCGGCGACGTCATCGCGATTTTCGCCTCACGCTCTTCGGGAAAACTGAGCGGGTAATTTGTGCGTGTGCCCGTGACGTGCACGATCGCGGGAGCGAACGCGGAACTATAGACACGTGTAACTCGATGCCGTAGTTGGCTGCGGTGGCAGCCCCCCAAAGTTGGCGTTTGACGCAGCATCTGTTCTCGTCATCAGTTCATGCAGACCTCGTTCCCACCCCCTCACATGAGGGGGGGGGGGAGAGGGGGTGGGAACGCCACCCACTCTGACGCCGCATTAATTACCACGTCACACGGGAGATCACTCTCGTCCCCCATCCATATCTACGCACTCGGCCTCCCTCTCTACCTACCACACGCACAATCCCATTTCCCGGCACTCCTACCGACTCGAGGACCCTTGAGAGCTCCGTGGCGTGTAGATCCCACCGCTGGGCACCGGTTGTAACGTCCCACAGCGTGCTCTTGTCAACGCTCTCTGGTTGCTGCTAGGGAGACGAGACGCTGCCAGCGCTCATTTCGCTGCGTGTGAAACACTTGAATTAGCATATTGTTATAGGTGATAAGTGCTGGCCGCTATTTGTCTGTTTCGTAGCGGTGGAAAATGGCAACGACTTTTTCAAACCTCGCCCGTTGATGATAAATGATGAAAAGTGAAATAAAAGAATATTTTCTACTGTCGAAAACAAAATGTTGAATAATTTAATACACTTTATCATAGCTCTTTCTTTGCATATGGTTCAATTCATTGTGATGAGCAGCCGTAAATTTAAAACCAAAGAAGTTACAAAAGCCTTACAAATCTGCATTCTGCCGCTTCAATTGATCAACTGATAACAAATCTTTGACGAAGTCTGAATGTATTGTTTCAAGACGGTTGGCTTCCATAATTATTAGTGGCGTTCCATTTTCAATTATTTGCAGTTGTCAGGAATATAGCTTATCTGAAATTTGAGATCCCAAACAGTGCAATGAGAAACTATGCTAGAAGATTGTCGCACTTGCTACTTTATAGAATCCACCAGCTTAAGACGTTGCATCTAATCCTAGCTGGGTAGAGAGAAATATTGACGAGTAAATTATAATTGCTTCAAACTCTGTTCGCGAATGAATGAAGCAGGCTGATTAAGAAAGTTCTTCGGGAACTAGCAAATAAGAACGACGTCTGCTTGCGCGCGCTTGCGCCCTTGGCGGAGTCGAGTGTCGACACAACGGGTGCACACGATTCCCGTCTCTAAGTTGATAATCTTGTTTGAGAATAGAATATAATTTCCTGCTACCAGCCAACTTGTGTAGTTTTAACATCATTACAATTGATGGCGAGCGGATCTTACCACCAGACTCGAAAGATGATTGTCCCTTGTCGTGTGCAGTACGTTGCGAAAAAAAATGAACGGAATCACATCAAAGCTCCTCGATGTTTCAATCACGTAAACAATGCTCTGTTTGGTAGTTTTTTTTTTTTTTGACGACGATAAGATGTTATTACTCGGAAATAAGAAACGCTGGGGTTTGTCTGAGATGCAAGCTTGCTTGAGAGCTGATGACATAAAGATTGGAATCGAAATGTTATTTGAACGTTGCTTGGTGTTCTGTTATATTCATTCACTGACCTGAAAGACCGTTAAAAAAAAGCCCAACCACTGGCTGATGATTCGTGTTTAAATTGTATTTGATCTTCAGGTCTCATATAATTTTCACTGTATTCTTAACAATGGTTATTCGTACGGATATATTTTGTTTCCTCTAGCACTGGTTTTTCCTTATCATTGACGAGGCCGTTTCTTAAGCTGGCATCAGCTTATTCCAAATATGTTCCCGCTTACAAAGGATTAAACCCTCGCTGTGGCATACAAGAACACAAGAATCGAGACATCCGCTCGTGATTTTCCCGCACTGGTGTCGCGCTCTAGCGGGAAAACGCCGAACCGTTCACAATTTCCCCGGCGCGAACGCAAGAAAATAAGTTTTTCCGATAAACAATTGCCATTGTCAGAAGATAAAACAACCCACAAGTCACGGCTTTATTTCTCAAGGGTGCATTTTCCCAGGGTTTCGACGCTTAACTTTACGTGTAAACTTTTGCGCCGTGCTGAAACATTGCTGTTTTCTGAGATAATAAAACTGGGTCGTGTGGGGTGGGGGGATGAGTTCGGAGTTAAAGGGGACGAGGGGGGTGCTACCCACTCCCATTTCATCAACATCTCCGGCCCTTGCTGAGCTCTCGCCACCTCGTGGTCGGCAAGTGGAGGGGAGGAAAGTCGAACCTTCGCTCTCAACATCAGCTGCATTCCCAACCGTTGTGTCCATAAAATATTTAATTAACACTCCCGGTAGTAAACTGAGGAAGTCTTCCAGTTCTACGTTTCATTAACATTCTTGTCTTGGCAGCTCTCGTACACGGTATAATAACTCTATGCGTCGCCGCTTGTGGAGGAGGGTGCACTCCAGGCCCTCTGCAGGAAGCAACAGTTATGCACACAATCAAGAAACATGTGTCGCTCTCACGCTGGATTGAGTTTCATTGTTGCGTGGAAAGTCGTTCTAGTGCAACTGTTTTGTGTGGCATGTAGTATTCGAAGCGTATTGATGTAAAACTGCATTGTTTTAGCATGGATGCATCGCAAATATTTCGTTTGTCTGGTGGAAACAAGAAATGAATAGAAGGTTTATTTGTGTAACGTGCATATTTCAAATGTTGTGGGTATGCAACTTTAGTTTATGGCTTCGTGACACTCCGCCTGACAATAGCTTGCTTTGTTTTCCAGGCTATGGCAGCGTATCGCCGCGCACGGCGTGGGGCAAAGTGATCACGATCGTCTACGCGCTGGTCGGCATTCCTCTGATGCTCATATACCTGTCGACCGCCGGCGAGGTTCTCGCGCGCAGCTTCCGCCGTCTCTACGGCCGCTTATTCTGCGCGTCCATAGCTGGAGACTCTGCCAAGACAACCAAAAACTCGTCTTCCAAGGCCAAGGGCGGCCACCACGGCGTCGACGCGTACCTCTCCGCGAAGCTCCACAACCACATCGGTCACGACTCTAAGATGAACCACGCGGACGAGCGCTCAAAAATGGATCACGGCTCGAACGTGATGATCCTCGATTGTGAAAGTCTCGGTGGAGTGTCTGGGCACTCCAGCATACCTGCAAAGCATCCCCACGACGAGACGGTGAGGGTGCCAATCAGTCTCTGTCTTGTCATCATCGTCGTTTACATCTGCGGCGGCGCAGTGCTCTTCAACAAGCTCGAGAACTGGACGTTCCTAGAAGGGTCCTACTTTTGCTTCACCAGTCTCGGCACTATCGGGTTCGGTGACCTCGTGCCTGGCCTGTACCACAGCTACCAGATCCAGTACCAGACCGGAGGCTCGACGTACACCCTCGAGCAGCTCTCCATCTTTGTCTCCTCCGCGTACATTCTCATCGGAATGGCCTTGATCGCCATGTGCTTTAACCTGGTCCAGGAAGAAGTCATCAGGCTCGTGCGACGCTTTGGGAAGTACTTTGGAGTCGCGCATTCGCACGGCGCCAAAAGCGAGGACGACGACGAGGTCACCGGCGACGAAGGCGACGGAATGGCGATGGCGGTCGTCAGTTCGGGCCACACGTCCTGACAGAGGACGGACAACCGACCCAGGAACGTTGAAACCGATTTGGGAACAGCGCCAACCGCGCCCACCGAGAAGAAGCCGACAAAACCGAGTCTGGTGCAGTTTCCAGCACCGAGTGCGCACCACTGCAACAGCCTGCCGCGCAGGAAGGGCGACGGAACCCAGCAACGGCTCGACACCCGAGGAAGACGTCATCCTGGATGTCCCGGCGAACTGGTCGAGTACTTTGTGCCGCGAAGCGTCAGCGAGTTCAATCTGGCAGGTCTGGGAGGCGACGTGGTCGTCATACCGGCGCCGCCGTCGATTAGACCGGCGTCGGCGGCGTCGGTGTTGCGCTCTTCTGGCAGGCTCGGGGGACGCGAGAAGATGGTAACGTTCGAGGACGACCAGGTGGCAGGGGGTGGCAGAAAGATGGTGGCTGGTGCGGCGATGGAAGACGTGTTTATGTGACGTACTTTGGTTGATACGAGAAGTGGATAGAGCTAGGACGGAGGCAGTGTTGAGTTTTTGCAGGAGTTTTGCGTTAGATGGCGCTGTTTAGGGATTCGATTATCAGTTTCACGTTTGCGTGTTCCCTCGACTTTCTATAATAGCGTCCGTCCTTGATTTGGTGCGTGTTCATATAAAGACATCCCCCTCTAGGCCCAATTTTCTCATCCATGGTGCTTTACACCCTCGTGAAATCATAGGGACTGGACAAAAAAGGCCAAAACCGTTGAGTACATGCTCCAATCGTAGTGTCCTCACATTGGTCGCTGACAATTACTACCCCTAAGTGTCCCTACTTTCTAATAAGGCATGTTCCTGAAACGAAACCCAGGCTCGACAGATCTTTCAACTTTGTTTGCGTTTTTGTCATCAAGGTGCGTATTTAGCGTGTTAGCGAATTCTGCGTGTCACTTGCAAATATTGTTCGCTCCAAGTGCGTGAAACCAAACGACTATACCTGCAGTCAACATCTGAAAGAGACGGGTGACTCGACGCATAATGGTGCCACGCATTGGTATGACATTTATCTGGGTAAAAAAAAAAAGACAAGAAATATAGCCAGGGTTATTGACGTGTATACATGTTGATTGTTTCATGAGAAAATATAATATTACATTTTGATTGACGTCCCTTCTGTTTTAAACATTAATCGCTTTGTATCTGTTGATTAGAACTGTCCTTCATCCGCATGTGAAAAACAGACGAGTGGTTGATGGGTGTCTGTTGTTCTCAGTGACGCTGATTTACTGCACCACGCGCCTTGAATTGTTTTCATCAATCTCCGTCGTTAATTTATGCGAATTAGAAGCGTACACTACTGGCTTGTTTCATCACGAGCGTCATGACATGGTTCTTTCGCTTAACTTTGAGCGTTAACAATTTTTTTTAAACAACAGTAAAAGTAATTTGTATGCTAGAAACAATTTCGCTACACAAAAAATAATAAAAACATGGTCCTTACCTAATAATTTTCCTGTTGGTCCATCACAATGGCGTTTGCGGAACTGATCTTGCATCTTGTGAGACCACTTATAATTAGTAGAGTAAACTGGTTTATGGCTACCAGACAACGCTCTATGCTCAGAAATTCTCTAAACTGATTACCGAAAAAGCATTGCCTTCCGTAAAGGAATTGCTGGACCAGTTCGGCAAATGCAAGCCTAGTCCCCTCTGTCCAGTCGAAATTATCTCATGGCTGTCGACGCGGGCTCGGTTTCAACCCAATTAGCGACTGTCCTCTACCGAGCATCAGCCAATTACGCCGTCCCTTGGGGCGACAACAAAGACAGCTCCCCGGTTTAAGATGTCGCCTAATCGGTTCGAGCCAATGCGCCGGAGGCGTTGAAGATCTCGTCTTCCGGTTAACGTTCAGCAGCAAGAGGGAGGTTAGGTTTCTTTCTAGCAGCTTCATTGAAAGACATTTGTCTGGTACGGCTATTTTGAACATGTCACCGCGATTTTATGCTCTCTCTGTCAAAAAATGTATTTACACCAATTACTTCTTTAACAGAAATGAAAAAAAAACTTTTTTCAGCAATTATTCTGCTAGGGCCATCAATGAAACATAACTAGATTACTAATTTTTTATTATCCAAGTTTATTTTTCAGCTAAAATAATAGAAAAAAGCCCTGTATTAGACACTCCCACTAGAAAACTGTCTTGATGAACACTCCAAAATCATTCAGTAAATATCTAACAAAACCCTTCCCGTCGACACAGGAGACAACGCGGGCTTTGGCATCCATTGGCAGGTCCACCTCTCTGTAGTGCGCTCTTCTACAACCCTCCGCAGTGGGAACCGTTTGATGTGGTGTCCACTGTGCACTCTCGAGACCTCTGCTCTTTGACGGCTCTCTTCGAGATGTTCGTGTCAGTCTGTCGAGCCCAGCACCGACCTCTAAAGCACTTACCGTGCTGGCATCTGCTTAGAAATTCAACCTTATACGGCAAGATGGGAGCGTCCGAATTTCGGTGGGATAATTTGACTCGGTTCCTGTAAGTCGTCTTTTTATTTGTATTTATCAACAGTTGTCCGTTATTGACAACTGTTCTTTACAGAGCTTGGATCAGTCTGACTCGTTAGTAAACTACACGTTATTATTTTGAGTCAATTGCTTAAAATCAAACAATGGTTTGAACACCTCCGCTTAAGGGGGTTCATACGGTACTTAAAATGCAACATAAGAGCAAATCTTTTTCCATGGCTTTGTTCTCACGTGTTGCTGAGTCACTAGTCAAATACTCAACACATTATTCCGGGGGAAGTCAGTTTGAAACTTGGAAAAACAAACTTTTTGTTGTCAACTTCGGTTTTCCGAGAAGTAATAGAGTTGAGTAGTTCGCAATTTTTTAATATTTCTACAGTACTAATCTTGAGAGATTAACAAGTTTTCAGACATCTTACTTAATATGATTCCAAATAAAATAATTATTTTTCATGGTGTTAAAATGAGTATAAAACTACGCCTTATTTCAACGCAGAAATCTCACCAGTAAATACAGTGTTGATAGCGATAATTTGTTATCATCTACTCTAAAGCACGAAGATTTCTAAAATGTTAGTATCGTCTCGATCAGACAAATAGTGTCAATGAAACCGAAGTCCGTGTAAGTCGGTGCGCAGCGCTGTATTATGTATGGTAGCTACCGACAGAGCTGAGTCGCTCAGACGCGCTGTCAGTAGATCCTCCTAACAACGGAGTGGAAAGACACATGAATCGCGTTCAGAGTTTCAATGAATTAAATAGTCTTGCAACTAAGCTTGAAGTGATAGCTCAAATCTTACCAGATAGATTAACCTGAATTTCAAATTTAACGCACTGTAGCTTTTTATTGTAATTGGGGCTAATTAAATCTATCCAAAAGCCGCACGCAATTTTAAATCACAATTCGAAACATTTGGCGTTTTTTTTTACTGGATAAATTTTAGAAGATCTTACGATATTTACGCCAAATAAATTATTTAAGATCCACAAAGCTATTTTAATTGCATCTGTCATTTTGGGCTCGGTTGCAAGACAATGTCATGTCATAATGTAAACTTTGTCTATCTGGGATAGACCTGTACATTATACCCGACCACCGATCTATTTGTAGCACTAATTTCAATTCTGTTCAGATCCCGCATCGTATATCCACAAGTGAAGCGAAATTGACGCAACAGTCGACTGAGCACCGTCTTCATCTGCAACTGGGCGTACTTCTGTCCAATACAGTTCCGTGGACCAGCGCTGAACGGTAGAAAGGCGAACGGGTGTCTGCCAACGCTGTTCTCGGGAGCCCAACGCTCAGGCCAGAATCGCTCAGGGTCGTAGAAATATTCGTGGCTGTGCTGCAATGAGTAGGCGAAAACAAATGCAGAACAGCCTGCCGGAAGAATGTGGCCACTTGGTAGAGTGATATCTTCGGAGATCTCCCTGGGAAAAAGGCTAGCAGGAGGAAATAATCGCATAACCTCTTTGATAACGTGATCAAGTGTTGTCATCTTGGGGTGGTCTTCAAGGGTAGCTGGTCGTAAAGAGTCTTGGAATATTTTCCGTTGTTCTTGCAAGACTTTTTCTTGGTATTCTGGATGCATGCCGAGTAGCATTAAGGTGTAAGACATGACGCTGGAAGAAGTGTCCATACCGGCGCCTGCCAAAGTGTAGATCTCTTCGCGCACCTCTTCTTCGGTGAAGAAGTTGTCTTCTTTGTCTGTCGTATCAAAGACCATGTCCAAGAAACTGCGCACTTTTTTCTCGCCGGCGGTTAAGAGAACGTTGGATCTTCGGACGTGGTTTTTGATTGCCTCCAATGTTGATGCCATCAACGATTTGAAAACGACTTCGAATTGCTGCGAAATTAAATTATGCTATCAAATTCGGCTTTCAATCGAATGAACTATTACAAAATTTGGTATCTAAATCTTTTACGTTTTACGATGTTCCACAATGTCCGTTTAAATACGCAAGTTGAGGTTAATTTTAAAATAGAAGTATCGTATTAGCTGTGACCATAGAGATGATTCTTCAACTGGCAGTTTAACCGAACATTGTTTAACTTGAGACATTGTACTAAGTTTTCAAGTCCAACTGTTACACCAATGTATCAAAGAAACTGACTTAACATGCCGTTACCTAACAACCAATACAAGAAACTAGTTAACAAATCCAAACCCATGCAATCACACAAATAATAAATCCAACTGAAATCTCCAAAAGATAACTAACTGTTCCATTTTTGTTGGAAATCCTCCTACCCAAATATGTAAACAGACAACAGTATGTACATATCATTAATCATTCGTAGATTAATTTATTTATTCAGAATCAGTGATGTCAAATATTTTTTATAAAAATAGGTGCTCGCCTTTCTAGTACGCATTGCCTTCTGTCCGTCGGCGGTCATAGCGTACAACGTGTCCACAAGCAGCCAGGGGTGCATGATCCTCTTGTACAAGAGGTCGAGTCCAGTGTCCATCAAATCCTTCACGCCCAGCATTTCCTCTTCTTGCATGTCCGGGTTGAATCCTACCAAATCAAACACGCAGAGTCAGCGGAAATTTCGCGTAGTATTCTGGAATGCCTATTAATTTGTGGCGTTTAATGACGCACTGTTTTGACAACGAACCCTGTGGCACCATTAGACAATAGCGCTCGTTCAAGAACGTAATCGAACTTTAAAAAGTCTTCGAAGGCATAGCTTTCAGTCCAAAACAGCTTGCACTGCACTTGCATCAACGAAAACGACCGCTAGCATTTTTGTTGGTGATATTTGGAAAAGATAATTATGTGGTCCCAAATCAATCTAGGGACCATGCCCAACATTGACATGCAAAATCAAGGAGTCTGCAAATTGAAAAAAAAAATCCCTATTAACCCTTCCTATGTCATCCTTACCTATCGCCGTCTCCAAAATAGACCCCAGAGTGCAAATGCTCAACTTTTCTTTTATGTTAACATCTTGTCCTCCAGTTAGCGTGGCCAATTGCTCCGCCATCAGCTCGGTTTTCTGCCCAAAAATCGGTATATACGAGCAGAGAATCTTGAAGTGGAACGCGGGGGTCATCTGCCTCCGATGTAGCTGATGTTTCTCGTCGACAGCAGACAACAGGCTGTTGTCGATGAAGCCGTTCAAAGCCATGTTGAAGTGGCAGTCGCGGTTGACCGTCTTCGGGTGGGTTAACACTGCTTGGGCGTCGGCTGCTGATGTTAGTCCGATGACCAGTTTCGGGCCAAACCAAAGGCGAACCACAGGCCCATGCTCTTTGAAAATGTTCACGAATCTGAAAGGTATTTTTTTCTTAAGATTTGGTAACGAGTCCGCATCTGGTTTCAAGACATCGATAAATTATGATGGTTAACCTAGCCTAGAGGGCATGTAACCGGCATGCTTAAAATTCCTCCTGAGGTACTGTGAATAACGCAAACAAATGATACTTCAAACGTTTTGGCTTGTAGGAAACACCGGTTCTCGTGATCTCACAGAAGTTAAGCAACACTGCGCTGGGTCAGGTATTGGATGGGTGACCATTGTACACATTGCCAGTTCTGTTAGGGTGAGAGGTTGAAGGGATACAAATGAGAACAAGTTAATTCGCCTTGCTTATCAACCTCTCGTCAGCATGGATTAGCGAAAGAATCGTATTGTTCGAGTTGGCGTTAAGCCGGTAGTCACCTTGGTGCTCTTCGACTTTAGTAGGCCATATGCTACCACCGGGATTACCTTCTCTCCTCTGGAAGGTAAACTTCATCGTCATTCTCATCATCACCCACAAACTCACCTACGACGTTGGACCAGTTCCATAGGACCAATTGTCAAAACGTGTTACGATGATGATAATAATTTAATCCCCAAATAAATGCTTTGTGGATTCGATCCAGATGGCAATGTGTATGATAGTAGCATTTTCAAATATTAACAACCATGGAGTACCAACTTGAGGAACGTTTTTTCCTGGCTTTGCAGGAATCCCAAGGAGTTGCCCACCACTGGCCATGCTGTCGGTCCGGGTAACTTGCTGCCCATCCGCCACACGCGCAGTCGTGGCCATGCGCGGATCGCTGCCCATAGCGAGATCGCACAAAGTAAAACACCCCACAGCAGGTTGACAATTGAAACCGTCATCATCCACTACGCACTGTATGAAAGAAATACACACATTTTATAGGCCACTGAAGGTACAGTTACTTCGGTTATAATATAGAAATAAACAAGTGGCTGTGAGAATCTTGCGCCATTTTCTCTAAGATCTATTGTTATCCTCAGTTACGCATGGGTAAATTATTTTTATAATTATTAGTATTAAGTACTTTAATGACAGTATGCATGACATATTTATATTAATTAAGGCTATTGATTTTCTGTGATTTCCTATTGCTTACCACCCGCATTTATTACGATACGAGCAATTACCGACTTCGCCTATTCTTTATCACAACCTATCTCGTCACAATCTGACTCTATTGTGATGTCTGCAATTTTCTGTGATTGGCAGAGTAACCAATAATTGGAATTGCGTCTGCAATTTGAGAAGGCCTAATTATTTACATAGCCAATAACGCAAAGTCACTCTGCGCCGTCACAGCTGCACGAGGACAACACCATGGTTGTTATTTCAATTTTTTTTTCCTTTCCCCACACTATTAGAAATAATACGCTTTGTACTTGGTAAACATGTTGTCTGATTTAGTAATTCTTCTTTTTACACGTTAGTACGTTCACACATTCACTTAATTAATCATACAAAAAATCGGGTGGGGATAGGTGCTGAATCACTGAATAGGTACTGATCTGGTACTGCATAGGCATTAAACATTAAAACTGTTTTTTTTTGTCTCGCAAACTTATAGGACTCAAGATATGACTGAATCCAACTCCGCAACAATCCAAGTCGGTTGCGTCTACAGTTACTGCGCTTTCCGTTTCGAGCGCGCGCAGGCTTGACTAGTGCAACAACATTTATGCCTGCACAGCTTGTCCTTGGAAAGTCCTCGAGTTCTATCGTTGGTTCTACCTACAATTCCATGCTAGGACTCCGATAGCTTAGAAATTGATGTCTTCCAAAGGATGATTGATTCAAACTCAGAAATGCAATGGTCGACACAGTATAATCGGTTTCAACGCCCTAAGAAAGTAATAAATTGTGATTCTCAGCTTTGCCGTCGTAGTTTTGTACTTTTTATATTCTCCGAGCTCCTCTTGTGGTCGAGCGGTCATAGTGACAGTTTCTTGCGGAGAAAGGACAGCGTTTGAAAACCGTCCATGGGAGAAAATAAAGCATAGATTGTTTAAACATTGGGTCAAACAGCATGTACATATGTATGTATAAAAGAACATTTTTGAGACGTCCATCGTCAAAATAAAAATTGTTCAACTGTCAGACTTCAGTTCCAGTTAGTCCAAGGTACCAGTAGGTTATAGGGTGTGGTTATGGCCAGGAGGCTTGTGTCCCATGCACTGCTCAGATGAAAATAAGCATTAAATGCAATCCTCTACACGAAGCAGTTAGGGGCTCTCGGCCACTACAAAATATGAGCTGTCACAATTTGCTACGATCTAACGCGAAAGAGCAAACCAAAAGAGGCCAACTGGAAGAACGCCAGACGAACCCTGTTGCCCTGTCTCAAACATCTGCCTTGCCGAACTTCGGTGCAAATGTCCAAGATCTAATATCCCGTGCACCTTACCGAGTGCAGAAGGGATTTTCCGCTGTGAAAGCGTTCTTCCCTATTTCTTTTTCTCTTCTGCTCCTGGTGTTTTGTTGTGCTGGCAATGCACCAGTCCACTTAACAAACTCCTGGTCGGTCAAGTGACGCCTGTAGATTTTGCTCGACAAGCCGCACGTAGCTTGACTGGACCAGAATGACAGTGCCGTCCGCATAGTGCCAGATCATTCTTGGGCAAACTAACTGGGATGTCGTTAGTCTGAACCCAAGGATGTTTGAACGGGACTTAGTGTGTACGGCATGCCATTAGCGAATGCTGTTGGGAACAAGCTATGTGGGTTTGCAACTCTTTTTCCAAACAAGTATGATGTACATTGTTTTAATCTTGTCAATTACTACAATTCCTTCAGACAATGAGTCTGTTGAACAGACTAACAATTACTAATGCTTTGTTTGCTAGTTAATAAATTGAAATAACCTCAAGAAATAATTCTGAATTTTTTCAAGACCATCGGCTTCATCAGCATATAAGCAATGTCCCATAAAGTGCCTAACTGAAGCCGTTGCTGGCATTTTCATCTCAAACTGTGTGATAAAAAATAAATAGATTTATCCAGTTTCTTGCTAAAATATATATTATGTGTTACCAATCATTTTTTCCATAAAAGCACTGTTTCATATTATAATTTAGTATTTACCTACATTTATCAGTAATGCCCCAAGTCTCTCCATGAAAAGTACCTGGGTAATCAAGCGTAAGTGCATCAAGCATTCAACGGCTATTAACTGAGCTTCGGCCTCAGTACTTCCATATGACCCAGAAGGAAGTGGCATCCGTACACATCGGTTACAGGACCTAAAATGGAAAGACTGAAAATGGAACATTTTGGTTTACTATTTTTATTTAAAGATCGAATTGAGTTTCAAAGAACTAGAAAATCATGAAAAAAATATGACTTGATGCTTGATAAAATGCTCGTTTTTATTCTACAAATGTAATATTATGATCCACGGAAGAACGTGACACGCCAAACTCACTGCAATCTTATTTGACATGGAATAGGTACTGCTAACAACATTATAACATATATACGAAAAATTGCATGTACATTGGATAATATGTTTGGTCATGTGTGGTTTACATTTTTAGATATTAGAGAGTATATTTATGATCTTGTACTCAATCTTGAAGGAGCACTCCAACAGTTTTTTGACTTTCCAGCTTCAGAAAGTTAAATTTCATGCAAAAACATTCAGATGAAATCATCTCTGAAATCTGATTGCAATTAGCAGAGTATTTTATTATTAGTAACACTAAAAACCTCTAAAAAATTGGAGTTCAAACAGGAAACCGGACCCCGATCTTCACCTGTCGGAGGTGTTGCTCTAATCAATTGAGCTACTTGGACATATCATTTAAGAGAGGACATAAGAGTGTTTGATGATAATGACGGATCTCCTAAGAGTAGAAACAAGAGGCAATGACTGCTCACAGTCACTCAGATTTAAGTGGCATTAATATTTTAGAGGTTCTTAGTGTTCTTAATAATAAAATACATGTGCAGTCGTTTAACATTTTAACCCTACATGTTTTTTTTTGTCACGCATATAATTTTTCGGAAGCTGGAAAGTCGAAAACTTACTGATCCTCTAGTAGCTATACAAAATTTTGAGAAAGATTTATTTCTTTCAATTCATTTACCACATCCTGACAGCCCATGGCGCAAATATCGTGCCTACTTAGGGCGAGGCAGAGCCGGTAGCTCAGGAAACGAAACGGCCGGTTTTGGCTTGGGCTTGCCGCTGGCTCGGAGGACGGCTCCTGGGTTTGGGTAGGGCCTCATCTGGAATAGCGGTCCAGAAGCTGTCGTGTCCACTCCGGTCTTGGCTTCGTCGCCCTTCATCAGACCAGTAGACCAAGTACCCCTGCCAAAGAAAGGCAATGTTAACAACTAGTGATAGGAATCTTTTTCAAGGTTTTATTCTTTTTGGCTACCTGCTTGTGGAACAGCATATGTGTGCATGTTTCTGTTTTTATGAAAAAGCACCATTTTAAACGTCAAAAGGATCTCGAAAGTGGTTTGTGATTTTTTTCTCTTTGCAAGTACCATCTGTTTGTGAGAGAGCTTGTAAACCTGAATTGTACACAGATGTCCTACCAGATATGTTACCGAACGGTTTGGCGTGCTAGAAACACCGGTTCTCGTTAGATCACCGAAGTTGAGCAACACTGAGCTGAGTCATGTATTGAATGGGTGACTATCATACACATAACCAGTTATGTTCGTCTGAGAGATTGAAGGATGAAAGTTAGTACGGCAACTTCATTCGCCTTGATTATCAACCTCTTGACAGCATAGATTTGTGGAGGAATCCTGCTGTTCGAGTTGTACCGTCCTTCGGAAGGGACGTTAAGCCGGTGGTCCCCTTGGTGCTCTTCGACAGAAGTAGGCTACGTGCTGGCACCGGGTTTCCCCTCCTCCCTTCTAGGCAAGGTTAGGTTCATCATCATCCACTCATTCACCACCACTAGACCAGTGCCGCATGGAAAGATATCAAAACTGTGCGTCGTTAAATACCAAAAATCAATCAATGTGATATGTTGTTAATTTAACAAAAATGTAAATACTTATTACCGACTGGCAATTGATTGGTGATGTATTATTAAATCTTTGTAAAATCTTGTATCTGAATATTCTCTGGCATTACTCTAAAGCTACACAGAATATGTTTACTCTAAAGCAATCAGTGGGTACCTCATTACTGTTAAGGTACCAAGAGTATGCAATTTTAGAGCTAAACAAGTAAATCATATAACATAATTCTTTAACAAAAATCTTGATCTTGAAAGGAGTCATTGGGAGTCATTGTGGTCAGGTAAAACACTTAAACGAATACCAAAGAAGACTTCTGCTAAGCATACAAGCTGTACAAACCTAGGGATGTCAGAATATGCCGCAGGGTCCATGGGATCGATGTCGTTGTCCTTGACCTTGCTACGACCGCGAGCCCTCTGCCGTTGACGCTGTTCATTCCTGGGAAGTAACACACCAAGTAAAATAAAATATAAGATTATGCAAAGGACCATGGCAGGCCTGCACAGATATTCCATCCTTCCGCGACAAATGCTACGCAAAAAAAAAATATGCTAGGAGGCTAGGAGTCTGTCAGCAGGGTTTTGTTATGTGACTCATGATAGTAACAGAGTGAATTATGATGGTTTTTAGACTCATGTCTAATTGTTTAGCAATTGTTTAATTGTTTAATTGAGTGAATTGTTTAGCAATGATTGGCAGGGGGAATAAGATCGACTGAATTCCTAATAATGTCATCCTTGACATGATTTTTGAAATATTTTACCTTGTTAGTGAGGGGAATGTTGTATATCTTGTACGACTCCAAGTACTATATGATAAAAACCCACGGTGGATTTACCATGTAACACTATCTCTGTCTTGACCAAAGATTCTTCCACATTAATTTCTTTATGATCACAACAAAGGTAAAATTGAAACCCCAAAACTATTTAGTGTTATGAAAAAAAAAACAATGAGTCTGATAGACGAATTGAGCTCTACTTTTAAATACAATCTATGTAATACTAATAATATAAGAAAGTAAAACTGGGTTTATGCAGTAAAACATTAAGAGTGAAAGCCACTCTTTATTCCAGTGATGTCTACATCGTGTCCTCCGTTTTATAGGCGAACACTTTTTCTGGCAGAAGCACCACCAGAGTTTTAGGATGACGAATTGGCCAAATGAAAACAATAAAAACCCAAAAAATTAAACTAACCTTCGAGCCTGTTCATCCCTTGTGCGCTGTAATGCTGCCTCTTCATCGCTGACTGCTGCACTTTCATCTTCTTCATCGTCATCATCTTCTTCGTCTTCTTCCTCGTCATCTTCTTCTTCCTCAGCCAGAAGCCGCTCTTCGCGAAGCCGTGATGCAGGCTCAGAAACGACAGCTCTACACAAGAGCAAAAATGTTACAATTGGATTTGTTTATTTTATAGAAATAAAATGAAAAAAAAACCACTCACAATTCTATAACATACCTAGGTAACCTATCCACATAAAGTTATATGATGATTGGTACCTCCAATCTCTGTATGATACGAGAGAAGAGAAACTTTCTTAAGCATGGATTGTTACAGATTTAACTACTTATTTTTTAAAAATTTGGTGACTTCTTGCTGTTCTATTTAATGTAAATCTGTATTGTCATTTTCATGCTAATAATAATAAGAGAGACTGGAAAATATCGCTACTCGGCCCTAGTCAACATCTATTTCTCATGCATTTGGGAGTCCATTCATACGGAGCACCCAAATGGAGTGTCTTGTTCACGAAAAGGTTTGAGATAAACAAAGTACTTTTAACCTCATTGTTTGCAAACTTTACTGTCGAGGGAAACATATAAATACGTCGGTATTCACATCTACCACATAGTATTGGTGTCTTCTCTAGACAGTAACAGTTATTAAAAGGAATGCCTTACCACATTCATTTCTTGCTGTTTCATATTGTCATTTTCCCAACAAGTCAATATTAAAAAGCATCGATAAATCCACAACATTTGTACTGACACACTTAGGTACTAAATATTACACAGATTTCCAAGCTGTTCTTACCTTGGATGTCTAGGAGGCAGCCATGATACTGTGTCCGATACTGTGTCCCAGTAATAATGCCGCCCAGTGCCTGGATCATAAACGTCTTTCCAGCGCGGTGGCAATGGGTATTTCGACAATGCTCGGCGTTGCTTAGCCAGGTACCCTGCCTCAGGGTTCACGACACCAGCACCCCAAGATGCCACACACCATGAGGAGCATTCATGGAAAATGCTCGACTTGTTCGGACAGCCACGGTGGCCAGAGAATCGAAGCTGGAAGTACAGAACGTTTGCTCATCTTTCAGCAAATTGTCGATAATTAACTATCCACTAAAAAATATTTGCTTGCGTTTTTGAAGGCTATATTGAGCTGATAAAATGCTTACCTCAAGACTAGACTGAGTAATCTCCTCATCCATTGGCTCTTGTCGCTGACTGTCATAGTCTTCGGCTATAACTTCCTCAACATCAGGAGGGACCACAGTCATAGGAGTAGAGTTTTCTGCTTGTCCAGTGATCAGACCCCGCTTAGCAAGCCGATTTGCTAGGGCGGGTGGGAGAGGCATCTTCAAAGTGTATGTTAGTTTTTAAATCTACACACGGCTTTGAAAAAAATCCTTTATCTCTGCTGTCACCTAACCTCAAAGACGCCGAAGCTGCGATCGATTCGCTATATAACTAGCTGACATTGCTGCCAACCGGCACCTAGCAGTAGCAGTGCATACACGTCCTTCAAAAGCGGACGAAATTCCCCAGATTTTTTTTAAATTCACAAAGATAAAAATGGAATTAGGCACGCAAAAAGATTTCTGCGGCTGATATTTTTATTTGTGTGACGTTGTAAACATTTTATATGGCTATTCATAGCATTTTACAAAATATCGACTTTCCTGAACAAGCAAATACCTATACTTGAACAAGCAACAGAAAAATTACGTCGCAGACCAGAATTTTGTTTTAAAAAACGTCTGTGAAGAGAAATACAATATCAAAACGTTTTTCCAGCAAATGAAGGCAGCTAAAATTGATTGATTAAATAAAATGCCTAGATTGTGAGCATCGATCGCAGGTGTACCCTTATCAGAGATGGGCTAAAATAGCCAGTTCTTCCTGCTTTTATTCCTGGCAGTTCGCCCTAAGTAGAAGTGAGCAACGAATCTCTTCTGTGTCTTCATTGTCGCCTTCTTGTTCCAACTTATCTGTATGCGCACCTACAGGCTCTTCACTGGTTTCTATTTCTATTTCTTTTGAAAGCTCTATAATGTCATCCACCTCACCACTTGTTTCCCTACCTACAAATTCCTGGCGCTGACTTTCAAGGTCTGTTTCCTCAGCATCAGAAATCTGTGACACTAGTGGTGTCACACTTGATTCACTATTGTGTCCGACGGGCTCAGTATCACCCTTCCCTGCTTGATTAGCCTCCAGTTCTGGAGAGTTGCAAGCAATATCCACAGTTTCAGTCGCAACAGCTAACACCTCATAATTGCACTCTGTGCCGTCTGTTTTCATCTCTCCTAACACTTCTGAGTCAGCAGCTATTTCCCCCTCATCCTCTAAATCATTGTTTCTTGTCTCTGGTTTTATAACAATGTCATCAGCTATCTCGGCTTGCTCTGTCATGGTGTTTTCTTCCCCTAGTTCGACTTCAATGCGTTCTATCACTAGTTCTGTCGGCACTATAATCTCAGTAGACTTTGTCTCACCTGAAACGACATCTACGATATCAGTGTCAGCTTTCTGTGAAATATCACAAATATCTGATTCTACATGCCCTGATTTCTCGACAGCATTAACCTGCTGAGGCACTTGATCTACAAAACCGTTCCCTGAAATCTCTTGATCTTTCTCCCCTTTTGGTTCCATTCCAAAAGCAGAAGTGCATCCCCCATCCCAAGCCGAAACTCCCACACCATGCCTATTCACCTGAACATCGCCATCATCATCCCCACTAGTCAAACCATCGCTCATCCAAAGCATTTCAACGCCTTTCCTATCCTGCATCCAAGGCCTCCTCGGCGAATCGTCGCTGCTCTCCCCCGCCACATCCACGTCGTTTTGCAGCGAAAAGCGTCCCTCCTCCTCGCGCCCATCGTCGCCGTCATCCGACGACTCTTCTCGCCGCGACGTCGGATAACTCAAGTCCATCGCCTCGAACGCCTCGCGCGTGCGCAGGCTGCTCAGCTCGGCCACGGTCGTCGTGCGCAGTATCTGCGCGAGCCGCGTCGTATCGCGCAGAAACCGCCTCTGGTCGTAGCGAGCGATCGCGCACTTTCCGTCGCCGGCGCCCTCGCGTTCTCGCTCGCTGGGCGCATTCTCTTCCATCGCCTCCATCTCGTCTAGCACGTTTGGTACAGGCACGTACGCAGTTCCCTCTCCCGGGACGTCGAGCGGCGACTCTCTTGGCTCGTCCCGTGCTGGGTGGTCAAGCGACTCGCTAGGGGAGGCGCGGAGGGAGCGCGCATGAGCAAGCTCCTGCTCAGCCTGCTGCAGGAGCTGGAGGAGCTCGTCGGAACGGCGGCCGTCGACGTAAGCCGTCGGTGGAGGGACGATATGGCGCTCCCAGACTCGCGCTGTTGCGACGGCCGGCGAATCGACGTCTGCTAGCGACGCCGTGACGGGCTGACTTGTAGAGGAGTCGAAATTTTCAAGGTCGTGGTCAGCATTCACCGCATGATCCGTCGAGGCTGTTACAGTGCCATCTATATCTACCGACGGGGAGGCAGTTTCCTTGTCATCGTCCTCCGTCAAGTCAGCGGCTGTCGCCACCTCCACTGCCTCCTTGCAGGCTTCAGAGGCTCGCTGATCACCCACTCCCTCTGACTTATCATTATCAATCAGCGTGTTTGGTAGCTCCACGGTAGCCTCAAAGAGAACGGTCTCTCCAATTACTGTCGCCGCTTCCACTTCTTGTTCAACGACCTCCTCAACATCCTCCACCAGTGCCACAATTTCAAGACCATCCGTGTCAGCTATATTGTCGGTTGTGTCTTCCATCTCTGTGCCTTGCATCTCGCCAACGGCTGCAACGGTAGCACCTAGTTCTAGATCAGACGGCTTCTCTAAACTCTCACCGTAAATCTCTACTGAAGTCGACACCTTCACGGATTCCTCGTCAAGAATTCCCGAAGGCTCGTCTTCCAAGGGTGCCGTCAGATACACCGAGTTACCTTTGCCACTGTCGGAAGTCTCAACTGAATTGTGTACAGGCTGCGTTATCGTTACCAAATTTCCACCATCAGCTCCAGTAGGCTTGTCAGGAATCACTTCTGTAGCCGTGCCACAGATCTCAGCAGTCTTTCCACTCTGTTCGGTATTATTGGTAACAAACTCTGCATCATCTCCAGTTCGACCTAAAGGCTTGCTTTCAATGCCATCGACAGAAGCCTCTCCCAACCCCGTTGTCTCGCGTCCATCGTCCCCGTCGGTCTCTAGCGGCGGAAGGTGGTCGTCCATCTCCTCGACCAGCACGCGCCGCTGCTCGGAGCTGGGCGCCAGCTCGCGGTACTGCCAGGGTAGCCTCACACCGACGTCGTCGTCGTCCTGGTCCGAGCTGCTGCTGGTGCTCGACACGTCGTCGCTGGCCTCGTCCGAGCTCACGTAACCTGCAACGGGGTTGGGGCGTGAATCAATCTCCGTTCCTGACTTTCAAACTTCTCGGCTGTTTGTCCTTGCATATCTCAACCCTCCCGTAGCTGCTGAGATAGTGGTCAATGCAGACGGGTGTACGCAGTCAACTCACTTTTTTTTTTAGTCTGGCCGTACCCCACTTCTCAATAATCAATGGAATTTAACACATTTGTCCAAATCTGATGATGAGACTCGAACTAGGTGATTATAGCAACTCCAGAAAAATACCCCACTTAGTGAGCAATTTGGAATGTTTGTAAATAACGCTAGAATTCAATATTATTGTAGAAATAAAAAAACATTACTTCTACATACCCTCCACCAAAACCAATTCCCACACGGTTAATGCGTTTACTCATCCTGGTTTTAGCATTATTCCACTGGCAATATAGCAGAATAATACAAATTTGATCTGATATCGACTCAGGAATGACCAATCCGAAGATAGTAGCTGGCCGTACCACAATCCACTGATCTGAAAATGCAATCCAATATCTAAAAGTTAAATTAAAAATGTGTCTAAAGTGCCGCTCACCGGTGTCGTTGGGGCTGACCGCGTCGCCTGCGCCCTGCACGTTGGCTGCACGCTGCGCACGTCGCTCGTCGCGCATTCGGATCATCGCTGCGCACAGACAAGGTCACAGACACGGTCAGTGGCAAGAGCATGGTTGCCAGGGCATTCTAAAACCACCACCATTTGCTACATAAACTGACATATGCAATCAGAAAACAAGATAAGAAAACAAGATTAGAGAGAGAGGAGCTAGAGGCGACGTTGGAAAATTCTCCCAGGTCACTAGGACCATACGAGAGTGGAATGCCCTAAAGGCAGAGCACAGAGCCAAAGGAGTAACGATTGCAAGATTCAGAAAAATAATTTCTAACTAAAGTCAATCTTAAATTATACATTATTCTTAACATTGTTATTGTTCCTAGCTTATTACTATATTCATCATATTATATATTAAAATAATAGAATTGTACCTAGAATAGTTCCTTACCAACGTGCAATACCATGTACAATCGTAAGATGTAAATAAATATCAAATATCAAATATCAAATATCAGATAAACATTGTCTTACTTTGTATAAAATGAAGTTATCTTAGCAAGCATATAACTATTTCGGAGACAATGCAAATTTTAATCATCCCCTTTACACGATCCCAACCCACCCACCCAGCCACTTTACAACCCTGTGCTATCACTTGCTGGGTAACGATAGGCAGACACCGCGCAAAGGTTGTTTTTTCATTAATTTTTATGGGAACCTCAAAAATTTCCGACCGTGGACTCATGCACCCTTACCCATGCCAACTCATTGACATGGGCGTTCCTTCATAACAAGATCTTACGAAAACCGTTGTTTTCAACGCGCCACACCGTTCGGTGGTCTTTCGTCCAACGGCAATACCTGACCCAACACTGAACATCGGTGATCTCACGAGGACCGGTAATTTCATACGCAATACCTTTCGATAGTTGCTTCTAATATGGCACCAAAAACCCTCCTTGGTACGAAAGTTTCTTTGCAGCTCAAGACAAAACCAGGCAGATGACTCAAAATAACTCACCCATGACGCTGTCGTTGACGCGTTTGCGTTCCTGCTCAACGAGTCGCTTGTTCTCTGCACGTTCTGCGTCTGCGCCGCCGAGAGCCCATGCCGTCACGCATGCGCGTTCTCGGTCAAACACAGGCCGTTCGTCTAGGTAAGTGAGTTGCGTGCATTTGTTCACGATGTTGCGCCGATAGTCGGCCATTTTGCCGCGCACGCCGTTGCCGGTCAAATAGACGACGTGCAGTTCGGGCATCGCGCCTAGGATCTGTGCATGTCGGGGATTCTTTTAGGAACGCTTACAGATCTTTACTTAAGGTGATACACTATTGGGTTTGTAGCTGAACTGTTCTAGTCTCAGCGCTGATGTTATAAAAGGTCTTCGTGAAAAACGCCGACCAATCAACTACCAAACAAACAATAATAGAAGATGCTTCTAGGTGGAGTCACCGTCGTTTCCAGTGATAAAAACATTTAATTTCGTTATTTCTCGCAGATTACTCGCATTTGAGATTGGTAGCACTCAATTAATGTTTTTTGATGCTAACCTCAACGATTGATATGCATTTATTGATACTTTGAAAATTAATTATTTAGAGAGTTTTTTTTTTTTAAAGGACGACCTCAAGCGCTATCGGGTGGCACCGACCGTTACCACGTATTGAAGGCCTGATTAACTCCGTGGTAGTTAAACATTAGCGCTTCTTTGGCTGTTACTAACTAAAAGCCCAATGTTTCAACTATCACAACCACGGTATTATTCTTGAAAAGATTCCTACTTCTACCCACCTCTAGCAAGAGCGGGTCTTCGATGAGGTTATGCGAGAGGTCCAGCACGGAGATGCTGGGGCAGCTGATCAGCGCGCGCAGATCGTCCACGCTGCGCAAACGGTTATGTCCAACGTCCAGCGTGCGCAGCGCGATTAGTTCGTCTGCGCGAAACATAGGCATGCGCAGCTTTTATAAGTGATTTAAAAGGCATAGCTTTTTAAAATAAATCAAACTGGTGGCGTGTTCGATTAACTGTCCCGATGCGCCCCGGTGGCGATTTATGTGTTCTACTAGGCATGTGACTCTAACCCAGTGCAACTTTTGCGCGTTCGACTGACAGAGTTGCTCGCTTTCGGGTCACTCCCGGTGCACTTTCCTTGCTCCGAGAATTTCGACGGTGCTATTGGAAAACAAATAAATGCATTGACAGCTAGTGATCACGTGTTCAGGTGGAAGCACTCTAGCTCGGAGCTGGTGCAAACCCGGTGAAGATCACAACGTCGTCGACCAATTTTCAAGCCCGCCCTGGTGCAGGTAAATCGATAACGCATTAACTATAACTAACCAATAAAAGTAAAAATCCTATTCTCTAAAATCTTATCCTAAATCCTAAATCTTATCCTAAATCTATCCTAAATCTTCTGATCTTTAGTCTTAAATAAACTATTAAGTATAGTATAGTATAGCTCGTAGCACAAATGTATATTTTTGTTGACAAGCCCACACACAAGAATATCTTATGTGGGATTTTTCACCTCTTCATTTTTGTTTGTATTCTACATGCTTAAAATATCTGTAAAATTGTGGAAAATTAAAAGAATTAAATTAAAAAAAAAATAAGAAAATCCTAGCCATGGGAGCTTCCTAACCGAGCGTGGGTCACTAACCAAGGTTTTCCAGTTTGGTGAGCGAGTTGTAACTGAGATTGAGCGTGTCCAGGTAGCGCATGTGTCCCAGATTCTCGATGCGGTTGATCAGGTTGTGGTGCAGGTAAAGGCAGCGCATCTCGCACTGCTGCTCCAGATTCTCGATGCGCTGGATCCCGTTGCATTCGAGCCACAGGCAGCGCAGCCCCGTATGCTCGTCCAGGTTCTCGATCTTCGAGAAGCCTGGCGGCGAAGTAATCGAGGCGTTTAACAACGCAAAGGCTTGTTGTTTTCGTTAGAGGGGTGCTACCGTGATTAATTAAATTTCATCACTCGTTTATGTTCACTATAGTTTTGGATTTAGTGACTGAATTCAGACACAACTCCGAGTGAAGAATGCAAATGATAAACATGTGCGTTTTTTAGCTTAGGCTGCTTTGCTAAATTCGATTTGAAGAAGAAGTTTCGTTCCAAAACCGCAGCACGTTAACCTAAGTAAAGTATCAGGCTTTGAGCATATTTTTTCGCTATTTTCGCGACGATGGAGGTGCCGTGCTCTCCAACCGCAATCTTAATTAATGTTTGAGACGTTTCAGTGACTACTGGACACCCTTTCGCCCTCGAACCAAGACTTTCTCTGTACATGCAAGTGCACAAATAAATAATTCCAATACTTCCAATAAACCAGCAATCGCATGCTTTTTTGTCAGCAGCGTGCCAAAACTCTATTATTCTTTACCTGTGACTTTATACGCTTAGAATTGGTTTACAATAATTATCATACAGTACAGTGTTAAAGTAATTAAATGGTAGCTTTCATTCACGTTGTGCATACCAATTATCGTTACCTTACCTTTGTAGTGAAGGTACATAACGTCATTCAGATATGGTGTAACGTAACACTTCGTTTCCCTGGCGTTCTTACGAAGGAACTCCTTTGTCATCCTGCAAACGAGGATAAGTGGAAAATATATTTGAATAAGGTTCTCAAAGTGAAAACGTGAAACACATTCTTCAAGAAATACCAACAGCGGCAAGCGGCCCAATTTCAGTAATAAACAGCGTTTTAAAAAATCTTCTTAAGGTCTTAAGGTCTAAATTTGTTGTGACTATTGTAATTGTGCTTACCGAACTTTGTCTAAGTCACCCATTGCAGTTCTAGTAGTATTTGAAGTTGCTTCACAAAATTGACAGCGCCATTACAGTATGTTTTGTTTTAGGTGTACGCGGTGTTGGTCGGCGCCGCTTGGATACGGCGGTAACGATCAAACAAGCGCAACTGATCGGAAAGGGGGAACATTTGACGCGCGAAAGGGTAGGGAGGAATAAATTCAATTGAGTGTATTAATTAATTTAAAGATACAAACTTACATATAAGTGTATTTAAATAAATATCTGAGTGTTGAGAAAAGCTGTACTGCATGTATTCTTCATTGTGTATCGCATATTCGTGTATATTGCTAGTGGTGATTACTTTCTTTAATGCCGGTGATACTTATTACGCTGTATTGTTTAAAAATGTTGTTTTTGGTACCCCACTTTATTATTGAAAGTCTAAATAATGGCTTTTGTAATTAATCTTATTCAAAACTGTTTTAAATTTGAAAAGAGTAGACAGATACCAATTTAACTTGCAATGCAATTTTATCCTCATGCAAGCCATATCCTAAAATTATGTGTAAACACAAAGTATTGCAATAAATAAACTGAAATCACTTTGATATTTTTTTGTGATAGCGTCCATTTGAATACAAACGCTTTATCCAACTCCATTGTCCTGATATACAAAAACAACCAATGAGAGTCTGCCTTTCGTATGACGATCTAGTTAACAACTAATCATTGTCAGTCAATGCCATTACGATTATAAAATATGTCTATGATGAAGAAGTATGCCAGTACACGAACGTAAGCACTTGATTATCGAGCATGTGAGTGATTTGTGGGGCAAAGAAACTAAAGAAGCCTCGGTCTTGAGTTGGGACTTAACTGCCGAGTCTGTCTCTCATGGACTGTCAATAACAGCGCCACTCTGCAAAATTATCTCTGAAATTCGAGGACTCCCACATCTGCGATCACAATATGTCTCACAGAAATCTTGTTTTCGCTATACTCACGATCGCCCTCGTCGCTGTTTGCGGTAAGCACTTGCAGTTTTTAGTCGTTTTTAAAAATTCTGCAGAACGGTATTCCGTGTTGGAAACACCGGTTCTTGTGAGAGCAACACAGAGCTGATCTGGCATTACATGGGTGACCGATTTACACATGATCAGTTCTGTTTGGGAGAGAAGCTGGAGGGATGAAAGTTAGTACAGCAACTTCATTCGCCTTGCTTATCAACCTCTCGACAGCTTGGATTTGTAGAGGAATCCTTTTGTTCACGTTACACCGTCTTTCGGAAGGGACGTTAAGCCGATGGTCCCCTTGGTGCTCTTCAACAGGAGAAGGCTACGTGCTGACACCGGGTTTGCCCTCCTTCCTTTTATGCTATGCTAGGTTCACAATCATCCTTATCATTATTTACTATATCTACGGCGCCATTAGACCATTCGAACATTGCCAGTTTTCAAAACAGTGCGTCGTTAAACACCACTAATCAATCAGTTAATTATGTAGTACAGACATTAACGAGAAAAACATGGTTTTTATCACGGAACGTTCTAATACAATAAGCAGTATCCAAGTTTTATTCGGTAATTATTTTACTAAAGCAAAATTTATGACATCACCTTTCAGTGGCAAAAAACAACCACGGAAAGGCAAAGGGCGCTGACGGCACTGCATCTGCAAAGTTCAATCCATTAGGCATGGTTATGGTAAGACTAAAACAAAGTCTATTATAATACTACAGATGTAGAAACCGCACTTCGTATTACCAAATATAGGCAATGTCTCAAATTTGAAAACCTGCAAAGCAGACGTCGCTTATAAACCGCTGTTTTTCGAAAATATACCGACCCTTATTTCTTGAAGATTTCAGTATAGTTGTGTGAGGGGGACATTTTTAAGACAATTGTTTTCAAATATGTACCGTGAATGCTTACCTAAAGCGATCTTTCTTAATCCTGGAAGCACCGTGCTAATGAGCACCAAAGTAGCAGAACCCTTCATGATACCGGTTGCTAGTGGTGATGAAATCAACAAACTCTAGCAGCGATAAAAAGTGTAACTCTAGATTGGGGTTATTTATTGCCAACGGTCGCACCATGTAACACCGTGGCAGCAATGGTTATTCTTTTCTGTAAGGTAGCACCGCCAAATGGCCGCCTAAGTCAGAGTACCTAGGTCATAGCAATCTCATAATATGTCTCTGACGCAATCACTGTCTTTACTGTTGTCGTATTCCTACCAGAACATGATGAACCCAACGACCAAGGCGCCCAGCTCCTTCATGTTGTCGATTACCAAGGCTGCAACGACCGCTATCAACACCATCGACTACGCGGCTAACAAAATCAACGGCCTTATTGACCGCGCCAAGGATGCACAGTCGATGGTAACACTAGGTTTTATAACCTATAAAACCTATAATCTATAAATGCTGAAAGCAATTCTAGGCTCGCGTAGTTTTACTACTTAATGACAATGTCACGCCAGAGGATGTGAAGAACAGTTTATTTTGGTTTTATATAAAGTTCTAGCGTATCCCAAAAACTAGTGAATTTAGTTTTAGCGAATTTGTAGAAGTCAATATTTATCTCTGAAACATTTTGGCTGACAAAACAAATCATTTAAGATTACACCACAGTTCCTTTACTAGATGTCTGTTTAAAAGGTCCTTTTTTATATACCTACACAGAGAAAACAGCCCAATCTTAAAAATATATATAAGAAATAACAAATATCCAACATGGGCCCACGTTGGTGATTTAAAATATAATTTGTGACCCGAACGCCTCTGGCTGATTTAATCATTTTAACTAATTTTATTATTAACAACACTACAACCGTCTCAAAAATTGATGCCCAAAGGCGTAATCTAGAATCTAGCGGACGCTAGAATCGTCTCAAAAAGCCAGTGTCCAGGTAGCTCAATGGTTCAGAGCAACACCCGCGAAAGGTGGAGACCGGGGTTCGTGTCCGCGTTTGGGCATCAATTTGTGAGGCGGTTATAGTGTTGTTAATAATAAAATACCCCGCGCATTGCAAGCGTTTGCAATTTAAATAAGATTTCATATTAATCTTAACTAATTGGTCATCACTTCCAAGACTCCATCACTGACAATAACCCTCACCTCCTGGACAGATAAAGACTGCAACACAAGAGACGATCGATGGCGTGGTGGACAGAGCGACAAATACCGCGCGCAAGCAGGGCGGCGAGCCCGGCTGTGTGACCGAGGCGCTGGGTCGCGCTGGCTCGCTGGCCATGCAGCTGACTATGAACGAATTGCAGTGTCCAGGCAATAAAATCGAGACCCTCGAGGACATGGCGGAGACTATAGTCACGTCGGGTCAGACGTTGCTGGACATGGTTCCGAAGGCGGCGTTGTCTTTGGACCAGTGCGAGAGGAAGGTGGGTGAGAAGTTGTTTGGTTTTTGTTGAGACAGCCGTGGGATTTGTGATAAGGTGTGGATTGGGTTGAACTCAGGGGATATAAGTCAATATGAGGGTATGTATATATATTTGTTTTTGTGGGAAGGAGTTCAGCTCTAAAACGCGATTTGACAGCGAAAAAACAACTTGGAACCCGTGGGTTTTTTGAAAAACCCATATTAAGGGGCTTGCATTCTTTGTACACAGATTTTTACAAGAGGTCAAACCTCTTTTTGGGGTCATATCCAAAAAATATATTTTCCGCTTAACCCCATACATTTATAGATAAAGTTATAATCACTATTGTACCAACCCCTAAAAATCTTGAAACACCCTCTGTAATTGGCTGATCACCCTTATACTCTAGAGGTTAGTTTCAGCTTTGTTTGTGGATTTGGCCTGATAGGATTTGTTTCAGCACAGTCTGTTAGTATCAAGTAAGCCAATCATTTAAATGCAGAAAAATAGGAGGCAAATTTACCCTGATACACGATTCTCTTTGATTCTTATCAACCAATCAGAAAGCAGCAAGATTTCCCTCGAAAAATGCAAAATATCATTAAATACCAGCGGAAAACGACGGAAATATTGCAATTGTGGAAACTAGAAATTTAGTAGAGACAACTGAATAGGTTTTTTTTTTTCGGAGAATGGACAAAGATGGTTGTGAATTATTCCTGTTTTAAAATCATTTGATTTGTGAATGCAATTCTACCTTTATCCACAGGGAGGCCCGCTCGAGATTATCTGCACCGGGAAGATCGTCGCAGATATGACCGGCCAAGCCGTCTCCGTTGGTCTCAATGCTACCAATGTCGTCGCGAAGGCCGTCACCATGGCAAGTACCATAGCGCCCAGCATGGCGACTTGTGCTGGACTGAAAGTTGGCTCTGTTGCCGGAAATGCAGTGGATCTAGTAAGCAAATTCGGTATGTGTTCGGGCAAGGCTATGATGGGTATGTTCGGCTAGTTTTGCAGTCGTTTTGGTTCGTTTGGTTTTACTGATTTTTAGATTTAACTTGAAAAAAGGAATTGGCTGGTGAGAATTCTACGCCTTTCCCGGATATTTTTTGAAATATAGCTAGAAATTTGCAATATATTTCGTAAACAAATATTGTCAAATTACTTTTTTGGATTTCGCTTAATTTCTGTATTTTGTAACAATTTTGAAACATGTTTACCAATAATTAATAAATGAAAATTCCTTGTTGTCCATAGTTATCAGTTTTATTGTGTTATTACAGTTTTATTAGGATTGCAAACTCAATTTGAGTTGCGTTGTAGTTGAGCGTAGAACCTTTAATTTATTTTAAAAAAGGGGGAAAAGGGGTAAAAGCAGCGTTTGGTAGAACTTTCCAAAAAACCAGATAAAAGATAGATTTTATGTTTTATTGGTACATTTGAATTGTGTCACACTCTATTAACTCAACAAAACCTCGCGGGATTTATTAATCTAGCAACGAATAACAACAGCTTATGTTATAACAAAAGCTATTTGAAATGAGTTTTGAATGCTAAGTAAAGGACAACTAAAATTTCCCGACGATTCGTAACATGTACTACTTACTTCTTCAAGGGTTGACCCTGATTATTTTATTTAGATGCATTTAGGATGCTTGAACTAGGTAATTGTTATAATTTTATGTGGTTCTTTTGCTATCGGAAAATTGTCAGGACTGCTCTAACCCTTGAAGAAGTAACTAGTACATGTTACGAAACGTCGGGAAATTTTAGATGTCCTTTACTTAGCATTCAAAACCCAATTCAAATAGTTTTTGTTAAAACTAGTGCTAAGGATAAATCAAGTAGACATGAGTCTAAAAACCATCATAACAGCTTAATTTATTTTCACTTAAACAACAAAACAGAATATGAGTGAGTTCGTATGTTTTCAATCCCACTTACAAGACAGGTATCAGAATTGATATCTGACCGACGCCCAACCTCACACAATTGTCTCGCGTTCCTGACCCGGCGCCGCAGGCAACTCTGGCGGTTCCGTCGCGGTCGAGGCGCGGCGTTTGCAGTTCTCCAGCAAGTCGTTGATGGAAGGACGTTTCGGCCGCATCCGTCCACTGTACGTAAAGTAATGGCCCGTGTAGGTCAAGTAAAATCTGGCTTTCTGGTACTCGGCGAGGGCTTCATCGTAGGAAGGTAGTCCGGAGACCAGCGTGTAGTTCGGAAGAGACTCGATGGTGGCGATGCTAGCGACGCTGAGACTGGACGCGTTTAGGTTGGCTACCGAGGGGTAGATGGTAGCTGTGTAGCGATAGTTGAGCGTTAGTGTTGGGTTGTAATGGGTTGAAATAGTTTGAAACTTCATGCAGTGAATTAAATCAATTGTAAATGGTTGAATAATTGATTTTTTGTGATTACGAAGAACTGTTTTGACATCAGGTCTGGTCTTAAAATGTCGGTAAGTGAGTGATGTTTACCTCGTGGTTTTCTAAATGAATTATTCAAATGTCTTATCTGGTATATGGCATATTCCCTTCATGCGTGGTTGCCGTATGAGGAGATAACAATTCAAAACCAAATAACGAACGAAGGGTATATAGAAGATTATATTTAATTTGTAACTGAAATGCCTGAAAAGTCATCATTGTCATTCCGAAAAACTAACTTCCCTTTCAAGGTATTTTAATCTTATGTTATCAGTGTGCACGTCTTTTACTACGATCGTATATTTTTGGAAGACCCTTGCAAAATTAAGCTTTCCTACTGGACTACCACGGCGCTATTGTTTAACTGTCTTTGCGAAAAGTGGCCACTAGATGACTATTGAGCGACAAAAATTGGATGATGCTACTGAGTGAAGAATAGAGATACCGTAGTTTTGAGTGCTAAGAAATTTAATTTCGTTATTTCTCGCAGATTTCTCATTTTTGAAACTGGATTTCAAACAATAAATCGTTATTAATTGTTACCTCAACAATTGATTAATATTCATCCATATTTAAAAAAAAAGAAAAGAAATAAAAAAATAAAAAACTTTGCCATACTACATCAGGGTAAATAAAAATTATCTCAAATATTTGTTTCTCGGGGCCCACCCGTGTCGATACCACATATATTTATACAGCTAGAAGTTTTGAGAAGCTATCAGTTTATTTTAATATGTTAAATCTATCTACAAAAGATGTTGAAAACGACTGCCATTCTGCGTCTTGCCTTGGAGCGTTTATCATGGCCGCTATTCCTTCCATTCCACCAAACATCTGTCCTGAAACTATTTCCCCCGGCCCCATAAGACTTTCACTTCCAGCAGAGCATCCAATTTCAAGTTCCAAACAACCAAGACCGTGCTCATTCCAAATACCACAACACTTACCCCTGCTTCGGAAATGGTTTATCTTGTAGTAGAAGTAAAGGCTGCAGAGACAGCCCATGAAGCTGACCAAGATGAGGGCCACGACGACAAGCAACCAGAAGTTGGTCTGCAGCGCCGAGCCGGCGTCGATAGCCGGCGACGGCGAGCTACTGTCCATGACTAGCAACGCATGTCATTGCCGATAACTGATCGCTTGGCGAGGCGTTATCGTTGGTGAAGATAGTCCAGAGATTTCCATAAGTTTACTGGAAATTTGTTGAATATATATTTTTGGTGACCAGCGATGCTTTTAGTTATTTTCAAGAATAGACTCTCGTTTAATGTGGGTTTCTTTTGTGAATTGAATATAGCTGCCACATGTTGCAGTTCACGGACACTTTGGATATTTTAATCAACTGTCCAAGAATTGTCCACTTTGTAATCCTCTCTTCCTCTCTTCAGGAAACACGGATTTAGGTGTCTTATACGAACAATTAGATTGCAAAAAGGCATTGTGCCTCTTTTTTGTAAGATAAGTAATTTCTTTTCTTCTTGCCCTAAACTAGCTTATGCCATCTTAAACGTGCTACATTTTAGCATGGAAAATGTAGCGTAATAATGTATTCATTTTCAACGGATATTTCAAGCAACCGATTTCCGTAGTTAATACTGCAAATCTTTAAGACGCCGAATTCAAATCCACCTCCACCCATCGAGACTCGCCCGTTGAGGGAGGTGCAGATGGAGAAGTCTCTTGACTAGAAGATTGATTTGGTGAAGGGACGCCGCCGCCAAACGGGTGGCGCTCTCTCTTGAGCATCTCGACAACCTCGTTGTAGGTGGGCAGTCCGGAAGCCTTCCAGTAGTTCGGAGCTGTGTCTTTGGTGTCGCTGGTGTGCGCAACGGTAGACGCGGTGGACGATTCTGTGAAAAGCAGAAGGAAATTTGTGTCTCGCTATGATGTCAAAAAAAAAATTAGAATAGGTGGAAAAACACATCTGGTATCCACTTTATTTAGGCATTGAGTTTAAAAGTTTAGTTGGGGGCCTGCATTTCCACTGAGCAAACGAGCCGGCAACACGAAGTAACGGAGAATGTTACCCGATGGCGCTTGCTGGCGTACTTTTTAAGAAACCTCTACAATTGTAAAGTGTTCATTTGGCCACCATTTTTTGCAAACATAGTTAAACAGTAACTCTGGCCCTCTGACTTTAACTATAAACTCAAAGGTGCAACAAAATTCAAAGTTCCACTTACCAGAGATATGCGACATGAACGTGTTGGCGTAAAGAAGATAAAACATAAAGACAATGAAGACGAAGAGAGCGACAGAAAGAACAGCTACCACCCAAGGGGTTGTCAGTGATATCTCATCGTCTATGTCTTCCAAATGAAGCGTCGCCGTCGGCTTTGCTAAATCAACTGTACCTTGTGTCACGTTCAATGTCTTAGCCATGACTGGTGCAACTCGCCAAACTCAGCCACACAAATATAGGCCCGGTATTTTCTTATCGACGCACCACGTGTACGATGCGAGTGCGTAGAAAAATAGTGCGTAGTGTTTACGATGGGCAGCCATCTTCTGTGAAATTTTCGGCAGTCTTTGACAGGTGAAAGACACTGAAGAAGATAAAGAGATTGTGAAATAGGTAGGTGTGTGTAGATATATTGATATACATGTGTGTCGTATTTTTGGAAAGTTATTCGTGTTTACGTCACTACAAAACAAAGTTATTCTCTGTGCAATGCTTAAAATGGAATTTCACGTTAAAAGAAAACAAGGTTTGATTGTTTTTTTTTGTTTAGGTGCAATGTTACATGGGGGTGTTTCTCCAAACGTCCTATAGAGATGTCCCGAGTTGACTGTTGCATTAGGAAGCAGGAAGTTCACATTATATTTAGATTGGACTATACATTAGTAAATGTCGCAATTTATGTTTCTCAGTGCATTTTTCGGATCGCTCTGGCTGAAAAATGTATTACTTTTTTAAAAATTCTAAAATCTAAACACATATTCATACGGAAAAAGACTTTGGGAGTTAACAATCGCATAGTTTTCATAAAATATCCCAATTAATATAAATAACTACCAAGAAGAAAGACACCACGGAAAAAAGGACGACAGTTTTAAGACGAATGAAATCTGATTTAAATTGCAAATGCTTACATTGCTCAAAGTATTTTATAATATTATTAGGAACACTAATAATCCCTCAAAAATGTGTGCCCAAATGGGAATCAAACCCCGATACCCACCTGTCACGGGCGTCGTTCTAACCAATTGAGCTATTTGACCATTTTTGAGCAACGCACGCGACATGTGACGACGGGGTTCGATTCCCCGTTTGGGTATCAATTTTTTATATGTTATTAGCTTTGCTATTAATAAAAAGGCTTCAGCACCTATCTAATCAAATGATAAATTGTTTGTGTCCAGACGCGTTGCTGCCGCTTTTGACGGCAGCGTCCCACGCACGAGTTATGTTACTGTAGTTGAAAGCGATCAGTCTGTGCTAATCTAGACAGCCAAGGCCGGTCGGGCAAGGTCGAGGCGATTCACACACGAGAACGACGTCGTCTTGGCACTCGACTGACGGCACAGCATCCGACAGGAGGCGACGGTGAGTGGCTCGGCGAGGAGAGGCGGAGTGAGTCGGTGTAGACCATATTGTTACGGATAGAGTAGACCATGGGGCGAGTAGGTACATGCCCTGGGTTACATATGGGAAATATATATCTTTCTCTATGTCTATTCTATTTATTCGATTCTATCTTTGTATACTAAGACACCTGTTTGTGAGTGAACTTTTCGCAAAAATTCATGTCTACAGTTTCAAGTTCTACAGTTTTTGAGTTTTTTTTTTTTTTACTTTTTGAGACGTCTTAGAATTGACATTTTTCATTGCTTAGTTGAGGTAGCGACACCGCGGGCAAATTTTGGGCCCTTTTTGGGGCTGCATTCTGGTCATTTTAGAACGTTTTGGCCTAATTTATTTCGTTATTGGACACATTTTTTATTACTTACGCTTTTGGATGATTTTGTCATTTGGGGTGGTAATTGTGGGGGGGGGGGAGGGAAGGGGGGGAACTGATATGTAGTTCTCTTCACTTGATCCTGTGCCACAGTTTATATGTTATATCTTTGAAACATGAGAACCTTGCTGAAATTGACGTTTTGCAGTGGGTGGGTAGTGTTTCCACCCCCAGGGGGTAATTTTTGGCAAAATTAAATCGTGAATTTTTCTTAGTTTCTCCAGTTTTTAGGATTTTCTTTTGAAACTTTTGCTGTGGGTTGGAGTTGATGGTTTCCATGCCCGCGAGCCAATTTGGGGCATATATGGTGGTGCATTTTGGTCATTTTTGAACATTTTGCAATTTTTTTGCAGTTGTGCGTTATGCCTTTGAAACTTGAGAAGCTTGGTTTCATTGACTTTTTTCAGTTATTAGTAAAGGTTTCTACACTCAAGGGACAATTTGGGGCAATATTAAACTATGCATTTTGATTCTATTTTACAATTTTAAGATTTTCTTTTAAAAAATTCTTTGATGGGTTGGATGTTATCGTTTATAGTGCAGGTTTAAGGTTTCGACGCCCGCGGGGAAATGTTGGGCCTTTTTTGGAGTTGCATTTTGGTTATATTTGACTTTTTGTATCAAATATTTTTCTTTATTCGCACACCCTTTGCTTTTACTTCAACGTGATTCAATGTAATCAATCGTAGAAGAAAATACAAATATAAATACAAATACAAATACTTGCTGACACAATCTGTTACGATTTAACAGAAGAGAGTAGCATCCCCGCAAAGATATTGAAGGAAATAACAATCGCATCCAACGCGTTTTGAGAAGCTGGATAACATGTGAATCCTTCTGCTTTTAATGCATTTATTTAAAAATGTGTTCACTTAGAATGTGTCTGTAAATAAATACATTTTTCAGTACCTTGTTGCGGTGTATTGACAGTTAATAATTGGTCTTTTATGTTTGTTGGATAAAAATTAAACGAGAATTTTGTTTAGTGAACTAGGTTTACTTTGAGTACTGATTCCTTACAAGCAAGCATTGAGCAGCCCGTTAATTAGCCTAGCCTGGCATTAATAATAATATAATAATATCCATATAATAATATCATACTATCTCTGCACTCGAGGGTTTAGCATTCTGCAGACCCAAATTTTAAAGCGTAGACTTGTCTTTAAGATGCAGATAGTAGCAGATAGCTGATGTCTGCGATAGGTTGTAGAACAAATATATCTAATCGTTCCCTAGATTCATGTCAGTCCGGGTAGCTCAGTGGTAGAGCTGCTAGAATGGTCGATCATGCCCGGAACCTAGACCGAGCGAACCCGATTCGAATCCGCTTGACATCCAAATTTTTTCAATTGGGGATTGAGTGCATAGATAAATGTCGATGGCTATAGGCTATAGCTACATAGTGGCCTATGTACAACAGCAAGCAGCACAACGTGTACAAATCCCAGCTCCACCTCCAACCACGTTGAATTTTGCCTTCTTTTGAGCGTAAGTATCCACCCATCATCTACCCACAGATCCCATCTACTATATGCCCCAGAGGCGAAAATGGCTAATGGGACCGACCGAAACGATTTCGTGGAATTTATTCACACGTGTAAGTTGCCTCGACTGCAAACAGGTAGCGCTTGAGTAGCAAAATCGAGTTAACTCCAGTAGCCAATCAAGCAATCGTGTCAGAGAAGTACAGGCGAAGTATGGAAGTATAGTTGCGGCAATTGCTGGCGCCGTAAAAGTTGACCGTCACTCTGGTCGATGGTCCAAGACTCATACGTGGTCAGAATCATGGTGTGCGTAGGTCCTGCGCTTGCCTGATTGTGGGAGGCTCACACTCGCACTATCCAGCCGTGGACGCTTTTTACCATGTCTCTGGGTAGTGAAATGTGTAACCACGGTTCGAAAGTTATTCGGCGCTGTCTAACGTATGGATTGATACTTATGACAATTCAACGTGGCCTTTAATTCTTGTCCGCGTAGGTCTTTGGCTAAGGGTTTCAGAACAAGTACTTTTATTAGATACCTGATGTCTGCGATAGGTTGTAGTACAAATATACCTAATCGTTTAACCTCACCATGTCTGTTCGGGTAGCTCAGTGGTAGAGCTGCTAGAATGGTGATTCGAGCGGACCTGGTTCGAATCCGCTCCGTACCAGTTCATTTTACAATTGGCGATTGTGTGCATATATAAATGTAGATGGATACATTGTAGATGCCTATATTCAACGGTAAGTGACACAACGTGTGCAAATTCTAGTTCCATCTCCAACCACCTTCAATTTTGCCTTCTTTTGGGCGTGTGTATTAGACAGTAGCGAAATTGGCGGTCCCTCGTGGCGCTTCGCGCCACTCGCGGCCGCCAATTTCGCGGGAAGTTCCCACGACCCCAGACCCCACCTAACCCCGTGTGCAGCTCCTAAGACAAGTAATAGGTGCATTGGAACGGATATGAGTGTGGCAAATTGCATAAATATTTTTCAATCAGCGCAACCTGTAGGCAGAATCTGGTAATTCACTCTGGACTTATAAACCATTTGTGATAGGCTTCGGTGGGGCGAAAGTTGGTCACCAAGGTGTCACAGCAACCAAAAAGGAACTATGCCAGGGATCGATCGCTTTACCTCCAGATTCATAGGCGAGCACACTACCTTCACAGCTACAATGCCCTGCTCGAATCAAATGGAGAATAATCATAAACAATCAATGCACAGGCGGAACTCAATCGCAAAATGTACTGCCGTCAGCCATGGCGACGGGATTCGAACCCGGAACGGCATTCATAATCGGCATAAAATCGCGCGACAATTAAGCCGCACGACTACGCGGACATTTAATTACAGTAGCAATCTTGTTACATAAATAAAAACAAAATAAAATCTTTGCAAAATTATTAGTCAATTCCAAGTAAGCCTAGATGTGTTTACGTTTTCATTATTATATTTTTGCTTGTAATTTGCTTAATCAATGATGAAATGTCGATTAGACGTTTACAAGAGCCTGGAATTTATTAGAATTTGCATAAATATTCCCTGGAATTTTTTGCAAAATTCAAACTACAGGTTATTCTAGAATTCATATTTTATTTACTTACATTTTAGTGTCCCATAAGATTTTAATTTATTCACTGCTGGCAAAGTTCTAGACCTTTTTTTTAATCAAAGTAAAGGATGAAAAAGATTAAATTAGTTGCGCGACTAAGAATCTAAGCAAAGCAACTATTATTTATTTAATTTTTAGAAAAGCTGTTGAAAGAATCCAAAAAATAATGTTTATACGCACTGAAAACCCTGTCACACGTGACATCACATCGTAGTAACCGTGTATGACCCAAGACGACGCACGCTCTAGTTCTATGATATCGCCGTCGTTGAGATATCCCGACGTGTGATAAGACCGTGATAAGACATGGAGGTGTGTGCCATGCAAACTGTCAAAAAAGATTTATGTTAGATTCTAGGCCTGCCGTGCTGTTGCCGTTCCTGCAATACCCTTTGCGACTTAGTGTGGTCTGTACACAACTATTTCTTATCCAAAAGGACCGGTTTCTAGTCGCAGTTGCCACAATTGCACATGTTTGACGCTTGGGAACTGGTTTAATGTCACATAAGGAAACGAACAGATACTCATTCACGAAAAGTATTCAATGACACACTGTTTTGATAACGGGCTCTGGGCACTGGCCTAATGGCGTCAGTGAATGAGTTTGGCAAATTTATGCCAAAATAACAAACGTTATTCCATCCAACCTCTCGCGGAAACAACCGAATGTTTTGTCGTTTTAGAAACACCAGTTCTCGTGAGATCACCGAAGTTAAGCAACACTGCGCTGAGTCAGGTATTGGATAGGTGACCGTCATACACATGACCAGTTCTGTTTGGGTTCAGAGATTAGTACAGCAACTTTATTCGCCGTCCTTATCAACCTCTCGACAGCATAGATTTGTCGATAAATCCTGCTGTTCACGTTGTATCGTCCTTTGGAAGGGGGGTTAAGCCGGTGGTCTCCTTGGTGCTCTTCGTAGACTACGTGCCGGCACCTGATTCCCCCTCCTCCCTTCTAGGCTAGGTTAGGTTCATCATCATCCATATCCACTCATTCACCGACGCCATTAGACCAGTGCCGCATGGCCAGATGTCAAAACAGTGCGTCGTTAAAGACCACAAAGCAATCAATCAGAACAGAACTGTTGCTGAATATTTCCCAACCAATAACTGACCCAGTGCAGGGTTGCTTAACTTCGGTGATTCGTGTTTCCTACACGCCAAACCGTTAGGTCGGCATCGCTTTTCTTTCTTTTATGCACGCTTTTATGGATGGGTATAAAAATCCGATAAATGTAATTATAAAAGTATTATTCTTATCACATGAGACGAGTGGTTAATTTATAACATTATCAGTGATTAATTAGCAATTGTTATCACATAATATTTGCATGACAGCGATGCAACATGACGTAACATCATGCTCAGTAATGAATCTGGTAATATAAACACAACCCATAACGCTCATTCAGTTTTTTTATTCTGAAAAGTAATAAAGTTTCACTAATATCAACAGTGATTGAACAGATTGGCGTTGCTGATAAACGTTTTATGCACGTTATAAACGTGACGCGTGCCTCTTATCATTGGCACTAAGCTGGGGTCGCACGGCAAAGACCTAACCGTGGTAAGGTCAATGGTGAACTTAAGGAGTTTTACAAACTTTCTCCTACCATCACTAGTAGAAAGCATTATATACTTCTAATTGTGTAATAGTAATTTCTGGTGTTTTTACAGTGGGTTTTAACAATCACAGTCTTTTCACTTAATCTCATCGATAATTTTTTGTTTCATCCTAGCATAGGGGCACATCAGTGTGGCACATTATTATACCGATTATATGAAACCGTGTTGTATATTTCAAAAAAATTAATAAAAATAATTATGAAGAAGCTCAATTTAGCCGATTTTTTTCGTGGTTTGTTAAGAACGTAATTGTCAATGTTTTTTGTTATGAATATGTTTCTTTATAGGATTTTTACATGAATATCTCCTTTTGCCACAAAGCCGAAAACTTGTCTGCGGTGAAAAAAAAACAACATTTGTACGTTATTTTTGCTTGTTTATCATGCTTGGCAAAATCCAATCAGAAGATTTTTTTGTTAGATTTCGATCGTTTATTACTTAACGAGCTATTGAAGAACGAGCACCGAGACTGTTACGTTTCCATCACAATTAGTTTCGATATCACGTTTTTCATATTTATGCCAGCCCAGATAAAGTACAGTACGCAACATACTTTATAAACAGAAATCTTTGTTTTTAGGCAGAAGGAAACGAAGCAATCAAGATGTCAGGACAAACCATCACCGTAGACACCGTGAACCCATGCATCCAGCACATCGCCTACGTGGGACAAGGACCCATGGTAGTACGATCTCGGGAGATCGAGAAGGAACTCAAAGAGGTAACGTTTTAACAGCTTGTAGCTGTGAAAGAAGAACGATTTGAACCCCAAGTGGTTACACCTCGTTAGAACGTTTTCATCCCCTAGTTTGTAAAACTTCATGAGTACGTATTAGGCAATCTTGCCGAATTAACAAAACTCAATCCAGAAACAACTCCAAATTGTGTTACAGATATTCATTAGCTGGAAGGCTGTTAAGTTCTTAATCAGAAAAGTACATTTGACCATATTTTAAACTTTGAAGTGCGAACCCACTGACACCTACATCTTGTCCGTTATTTCTAGGGAGTGGTCAAGCCATATAAGAAACTGATAAAGGCGACACTGGGAGATTGCCAGGCCATGGGTCAAGCACCCATCACCTTCATCCGTGAGGTGGTGGCACTCATATCCTGCCCTCGACTGCTGGACGACCCTAATTTCGCCTCCGACGTCAAGGTTAGATCACTAGCTGCGTCTCCGTGCAACAATATCGCCAATCCTTGGCTTGGATCCGTCGCTTTGCCAATCCACGTTCTTTGTAGCAGGTATTAAATGCATTGAAATTCAATTCATGCGACAATCTGCAAAGCAACGAATGCAAACTGCAGTTGCTAGCAACCTTTCTTGTTTACTAACGCCAATATTTAAGCCATGTTCACACGAGCATGTGTCAAGAATGGCCTTACACAAAGTGTAAGGCTATGTCTTTAATAGCTCTCAGACCGCCAATTGTATACTTACGATTTTAATATTTATTTGCCGAGTAATTTAACTGCCTTGAAAACTTAATTTTAAGATATTTGAAAATAAATATTTACATTTATTACATTTGCATTAAATACAGGTTATTACCCTAGTTTTTAGCCACAGTCACAACCAAAAATCTTAAATTCTAAGTTTAGTCGTTTTTTAAATATGCGTAGTTTAACCTTTCTGTACAATGGCCCTCTAAGTTTATGTCATGCAGTGATGATATCGTCAGTGTTATGCATCGCACTGAATCAGATCATACTTTTGACGCCGGTGTTCTTCGGTTCAACAATGGATATAAAGTGTTGTTTGTGAACTTTTATTCTATGCCACGCCTTGCTCTCCCTCAGGAGCGAGCCCGCGAATTCCTGGCGTCTTGCGAAGGAGGCAGCGTCGGCTCCTACTCGGACAAGCGAGGCATCGAAATGGTGCGACGCCACGTCGCCGAGTTCATCGAGCGTCGCGACGGAGTTCCCAGTGATTTCAGTAACGTCATCGTTACAGGGGGGTCAGTCGATGCCATCAAGGTAGGAACTAAGTGTTAAACCTCCGTTCAAAATAAACCATATACGCATCCGTTATAAGGCAAAGTCCTTAAATAGTTTATATTAAGATGCCAAAAGAAATATCTTTTCATCCTTACGGTTGGCGTATGGTTGGCTTAATATGTGATTACCTTCAAAACAACATTCTACTCGATAAATATCCACAGCTAGTTGCGGTAGTTCCTTGGTAATCGCATTTGGAAATGTTTGCATCATATTACGAAAACTGTGTTGCAGTCAGTACTGAAGCTGGTGAACAGTCGAGTCGACGGGAAGCTACCGGGGGTGTTGGCGCCCATTCCTCAGTACCCTATCTACTCATCGACCTGCACCGAGATCGGCATGCACCAAGTGGGTGTACAAAGCTATCTCAAAACGAGCCATATATTGATAAAAATGTCACTAGAAATTGCTTCCTTTATGGCCAGTTTTATATGCACAACTCAGTATTTAATGGGAAAAATTTGAAGTATAATGTTTTTTCGAACAGCATTTTTCAATCGCTTACTATATTCATATTCTTCACAAAGCTGTAGAAACTATTACTTTTGTATGATAATAATTAACTCAGAAACTAATGTGCTAGAAACAAACATATGATATTATCTCACCACGTGTGACTTCCAGATTGGGTACTACCTGAACGAGGAGCAAGGTTGGAGCGTCGATGTATCGGAACTCCAACGCGCCATCGACGACGCCAAGGAACATTGCACTCCACGGATCCTCGTCGTTATCAACCCCGGCAACCCAACAGGTAGGCAAAATCCTGACAAAAAGACCGCAGATTCGTAACCCGCTATAATTATTTACCTTGAGAGATGTTCTAGACTTGGAAAGTAGATTTCACAAATTGGTGGCAGCGGTGGGATGACTGCAATATTGTCTTTCATGAGCTTACACTGGTAGTCTTCCTCAATATAAACAAATATGTTAATAAAAATGGTAAGCCATTGTAAAGACTGGTCAAACCATCTCTTCAGCTCACAGTTTAATTGTGCAAGTAATCAGATAAATACATATAATACTAGGAACAATAATAACCTTTCAAAAAATGTTGCCTTCCGACTTCTTGTACCCCGATCTCTACCGCTCGCGGGTGTTGCTATAACCGATTGAACTAAGAGGACATGGCATTTTTGGGGGAATTTTAGTGCATTTGAAAAGGATGTCAGATCTACAGGGAGCACAACCATAAGGCTGTGAATACTCAGTCACTCTGATTCCAGTGACGCTATACTGCGTCACATTCATTCAATATCGAGAAACTCCAAATTAACGTTAGAGATGTTTTATACCTAGAAATTTTGCACTACTAACAAAAAAATATCGAAAGTGATGCTATTTAAGTCTGTTTAAGTTTTAATTCAGTTTTCTCATCTTCATTTCTTTTATTATTCCCTGTGCCCCCCAGGACAGGTGCTGAGCCGCGCCAACGTAGAGCAGGTGATCAGGTTCGCACATGCCAACCGTCTGGTGATCCTCGCCGACGAGGTGTACCAGGAGAACGTTTACGCCGAGGGTAGCTCGTTCCACTCGTTCAAGAAGGTGGCGTTCGAGATGGGCGGCCCGTTCGCTAGCATGGAGATCGCCTCCGTCTTGTCGTGTTCCAAAGGTGAGGGTTCTTCAATTTTCTGTAAAATGCTGAAGTTTAAAAATGTCAATTTAATGGGAATATACCGTCAAATGTTTTTTTTTTTTTTTTTTTGTAAGATGCACCATATCTAGTTTTTATTCATTCACAACTTTTTTCGCTCATAATTAATCCCATTTGGCGAGTGAAGAAATAAAATGTCTTCTTTTTAAAGATTAGCCTACAGGTTGATTTATTTTATAAACATTTGATCCTTGGCACTCTCACTCGAAACTTGAGAAATCCCCTTAAAAACGCTTCTCTGCCAACGTGACACACACACGTGTGTATTACACATTTTCTCAAAATGTGACAGACAGGCCATTTAAAATACTGCTGAAACTCCAGAATTGAATGCCGGATTCAAAATTAATAATATACATGTTTTCGTGGTAACCGAAAAGTGTTCTTTAAAATATGGGTGCAAGAAATCTTGTTTCTAGTCAGTTTCTCATTGCCAAACACCAGCTGAAACTGTAACAATCTCCACTGTCCACGTTCAGGAGTGTACGGAGAGTGCGGTTTCCGCGCATCCTACGTCGAGTTCATCAACCTGCTGCCCGAGATCCTCACCCTCTACTACAACCTGCTGACTATCGTGTCCGGCCCAAGTTTAGTCGGCCAGGCCGTGTTGGACTGCATAGTGCGACCCCCGAAGAAGGGCGACCCTTCCTACGAGCACTTCCGTCGGGAGTGCGACGATGTTTTACGTTCCTTGGCAGAGCGTGCACTGACGGTCACCACTGCACTAAACGCCATGGAGGGAGTCACTTGCCAGACGGTGCAGGGCTCGTTTTACGCCTTTCCGAAGGTCAGTTTGTCTACTTTACGCGTCTCATGGTTGTGCCTATGGGCGCAAAAAGTCACTGGAACTGTGCAGTCTTAATGTTTAATTGATGTATTAATTGATTTGTGATGTTTTAAGACGCACTTTTTTCACAACTGACCTCAGACGGCTTGAAAAAGAAAAAATCATCTAACACTTTCCAAGAATTGGGTGTTGGAAAAATTTTGTTTCGCTATTTTTAGCAGATGACTCTTATTTGAATCGCTTTGACCTCAAATAATCTTTGTTAATTTTTACCCCAACGATTGTTTTACATATATCGATATTCATCGGGTGGCATTCAGGTACGTCGTTTTGCCGGTCCGTTTGTTCAGCAGAAAGCTTAACATTAACGCTCGTCCTCTCACTATGTCTATAATCTCAATGACACTAGCCAACGCTAAGGTCTAAAGATTTTAAGACCACTTTGCTTTAAAAATTGCTCGCCGTGCACTAGAGCCTTGTGAAGTGTTTATATTAATTTTTACCCGTTAACAAATTAAGACATGCTTTTCTTAAATACAATTTAACATTAACCCCATCTCGCTTCATCCTCAGCTGACTCTTCCCGCACGGTTGGTGGCAGAAGCCGAATCGCTGGGCCGCTCCCCTGATGACTGGTACTGTACCCTGCTGATAGAGCGTACTGGGGTCTGTGTACTCCCGGGCACGGGCTTTGGTCAACTCCCCGGCACGCACCATTTCCGCATCACCATCTTGTCGCAGCCAGAACAAATGCGTATTCTTCTAGACACGATGGCCGCTTTCCACGCGAAAATCTTTGAAGAGTACCGATAGCGTAGCTGCAATTTTCGCTGGACCTATTTGAAGTGAATCATACTGCAAATGCCAAAAACATTTTATCCGATTTTGCTTTCATGTTTCGTGTTGTCCTGCAAATTGCAGTTTTGCCAAATGTAAAGAAATTTAGGTAACATCCTTAAGAAAAAAAACGATCAAATTTAGTTGATGTCAAGCTTCTTAGGGGAGTGCGAACGGACTTTGCATCGGTAGGATGTTGCAACGGACAGCTGTGTGATAATGCGTAACTTTTGATGTCACAAAAACGTACGCATTTCTAGTCGCATATCTATAACAACTGTTCATCTTCTATTCTCTGTAACTGCTCGCTTATAACACAACTATTTAAAAAAATTGTTTTCAAAACTGAAAAAATGTATTTCATTTCACCTCCTACACATTTAAGAATCTGTCAGTAGGATAATTGATCCTTGAAAGAATCGCACACCATCTGTATTACGTGAAGTTGTGAAGAGGTTGATAGGCGGGAAATAAACAATCGAGAAGTGGGTGAAGTGGGTGAGTGATTGTATCCTGAAAACGTAGTTGTATCAATTACTAACCAGTACTAGCCAGTACTGAGAATGTGGAAGTTAACCTCTAAACCATGTTAGCTTTGGTTAGCCATGTTTGTCTGCGTTGCCACATATATTGCATTGTACTGCTATTATATTTCGAGTTCTTGATTATTGATTATTGAGTTTAACGACGCACTGTTTTGACAACGGACCCTGTGGCTGTTGTCTAATGGCGTCGTTGAAAGAGTGAATGATAAGTGATGAGTGACCTAGCCAAGAAGGGAAGAAGGGAAACCCGGTGCCGGCACGTAGCCTACTCCTGACGCATTCAACTCGAACAAAAGGATTTCTCAACAAATCCATGCTGTCGAGAGATTGTTAAGCAAGCCAAGTGAAGTTGCTGTACTAACTTTCATCCCTCCAGCCTCTCTCCCGAACAGAAGTTCTAGTTCTCACCTGACGAGAAGAGGCAAGGGTAGGTACGTGAATTGACAACATGGCTATACTAGTCGGGCGGAAACGGGTCAATATGTTGACACTTGACAAGATAATCACATATGGAAAAAAGGACCGAAAAAAGGATATTTTTTTATTTTATACGCATTAGTTTGTATTATTTGTTGTATATATTGCACTCATCGAAACAATTATAAGAAATTGGTTGTGGTAATTAGTTTTTTAGTAAACTATGTCTTGGTATGCATATGAGCCGAATCCAAAAGAATAAATAGGTGGGGGAGTGTTCAACGTTACAGCTCAAAGCTGTTTTATTTCACAAATAAAGATATTTTTCAAATGCTGATTCAGAAAGTAACGCACTGTTTAATTGAATCAAAATTATCTGTTTAGCTCTTATACGAGGAACGGATCTTAATCCTTAATTAAGATTAAATATTTCAATGTAGATATTTTTTGAATGTCCAGACCGACAGCGACATCATAATCTTGGTCGATATCTAGGCACAATACAGCTGAGCAAGATGTCAGGACGAACCATCACATTGGAGACTGTGAATCCGTGCATCGGACACATTGCCTATGTGAGCCAAGGGCCAGTGGTGGTCCGATCCCGAGAGATCGAGAGGGAACTTAAAGAGGTACTGTGTCTACGACCTCGATAGTACGTTTTTGAAAAAATAACTACATATGCAGGGGGTAACAGGTTATATAATTGGTAATACGTAACTGGTAGCATTTTTTTTTATGTAAACGCGTCATATAATTTAGCATATAATTTATTTATTTATTTATTCGTTTATTGTCCATGTGATCATATACATGATATATAGACGGTCAGAATGGTAAAACTCAAGTTACACATTTGTTTTCCAGAAATTAAAATATTCTTGTACATTGTAAAAACTATTTTCTAAAAGACATTTCTTTATTGAGATTTTAAAATATTTGTCATTCTTTAGAGTTAGATCTTTAGGGAGGGCATTGAACAGTCTACGGCCTTCTTGTAAGGGGCCTTTATGGCTATTTAATGTAGGCCAACCTAGTAGATGACAGGTTCGCCCTTTGCCTGTCGAGTAGAGGTGCTTATTGTTTAAAACGTATATTAAGCAGTTGATTATATATAAACATGGCAGAGTCAGGATATTAAACTTCCGAAATAAATGCATACCTACTATCGAAGAAAACCTTTTGTTAAACTTTTAATCAATCTATGTTTATACTGAACTTAATTAACATTAATATTTATACACATAAAGAAAGTTTTAAAACTTTTGAGAGGTAGTCGAGATATTAATCTGTAATTGCAAGATCAAGCATCATATCGAAAAAATTCCTTTAAATTAAGTTTATTGAACCGTTTTGTTACTCAAAACGGTAATGAAAGTTACATTTTAAAACGCAAAGTAAGACAGTGAATGTAAACCAATTGCACGAGCCGACCTTAAAACTCGTCAATCACGCTCATGTTAAATTAATTCTCACATAGGGTAAACGGACTTTTCATAAAGTATCAAACATAGCAATAAGAATCAAGGATGAAAGTAGGAAAGGCAGTTTAAAACTTCTTGCCTGTTCTCACCAAGTGTCTTTATTTCAGAAGTAATTATATCTGTGTACATGTAAATTGTCTGACATTGTTTGTCTGACATTCTTGGAAAAAACGATTCTATAAACGACACACAGAATGAAAAGTGGACTTCTTAAGTAAAAAATGTAATCTGTCAATATGTAGAAAAAATGTTTTGCCTGTTTTTATAATAAGCAAATAATTTACAAAAAATCGCTCAAGTGCCAAATTACAATATCTAGATAGAAATATATCTTCCAGTTAACAACTCATCTCCAATGGTTACAGCCAACCGCAAGCTTCGATTTTCATCTCAACTACAAGATATATTTTCGTTCGGGCATTTTCATTCTGGGCCTAAGCATCATTTAATAACCTAATTGTTATTGTATTGTTAACAACTTCTCAGGGAAGAATTACTGAAAATGTGAAGAAAGTTTTTAAACGGGTGTTAAATTGTGATTTTGCACATTTAACGTTCAAATCCAATTACAAATGTCAACGCTTGTAAGAGCAAACATGCTTATTCGCAAGGACAAGGCCCAGCTGGGCCTTTGAATTACAAGACTATCAAACGCAATGCGACCACAAACAAACACTGTGTTTATAAACTACTTTGAGGCGATTATGTACATTTAAAGTTCAAATCCAATTGCAAATTCAACGCTTGTAAGAGCAACCATGCTTATTAGCTAGGGCATGGACCACAGGGCCTCTAACTTTAAAGACTTTAAACGCAATGCAGCCACGCACAAACACCGTGTTCATATTTCTTAAACTACTTTGAGGCGTTTGAGGCCCGAATAGCCTCTTGTAAATGGGTGGGTGCGCGGAGAGTTATCGGAGAAAGGGTCATCGGAGACGTTTCCAAAGAAGTACGCAGTGAAGATTTTCACAAAGTGCATATTTTCACATAGCTAACTGTAAAAGCCGACCTGCGTTAGGTCGCTGGTTCTACATAACCCCCCCCCCCCCCCCCTCCCCCCCCGAACAAGTATCTGACTCAACTGAGGAAGAAAATGGCGAATTACTGCTAAAATCTACCCCCCACCCTCAGGAATCCACAATCATTGAAGATACGGTACTGTAACAAACAACGGACAACGGACAACAATCAATATCGTGCACCACAGCAAATCATCCCGAAAGGGTAGCAACTTGCATGGATCAGCCTCCTTCTCGTGAAAATCAGCAGTAAAATCTCAAGGGAGTGGTGGCCGTCTCCCGAAGGAAATGCAAGGTGTCATCAGTACTTACGTTGGCCTTCAACTTGAATTTAAGAAAATGTGAAAAGTTAAAAATTTCCTGCTTGCAGAATGGGAATTATTTGTGTTACTTTTTCTTTTTTTCGTATGACATGAGTAAAAACGGCCTATAGGTAGTTATCCTCGACCAGTTGCTCGGTCTGGAATGGTTATCGATATCTTCTCGTTGTCTTGACATAATATTATGTCTTGCAGCTTCCACTCGACTCTGCTGCTTAGCTTTGACCGCAACACAATCTCCTAGTCACTAGAAACTGTTCAGCACCATATAAGAAGAATATGCAGAGTTGAGCACCTGAAAAGAATAACTGGATGAGCGAGCAATTCGAAACGACTAAAAACACAGAGTAGGTACTAATTGTGTAAGTGAGTGTTAGTGATCTAGATTCCAGATCTTCTAGAAGATAACATAAGTTACTTAAAAATTTGGATTTGTCAGAGTCCCAGCTCGAATGTTAAACACCAACACTTGGTAACGGTAGCTGTTTGGTAACTGCTCTGCGCGGCAGAAAGGATCGTGACCAATCATGAAAGGGTCGTAAGGTTCCTAATATATTGCGTTTGGCTACAACACCGTTAAGCAAACCTTTTCAAATGAAATTCCATTGATATTTGTTAACTACGATACTTACGCTTCCATACGTCTCCATGGTTAAAGGGAGATAGCCAGCAACTGACATAACAATCGGTTGATTGGTCATTGAGATCATTATTCCAATCGATCTCTTGAAAGTCTCTCTGGAGTCTGTCCAACCGCATCCGTAGATAGATTCTTGAAGCAGCTCCGTCTAGAATAAGGAATTCTTTGATTTCGCTGACGAACGTACACATGGTGGCAATGTGGAAAAGGTAATCGACTTCAATCTTGTCTACTCCGATCCTCATAATATCGCATAAGTTTGGTGACATAAATTGAGTAAACTCTCGGGTCAACCACTCAGTTTAAAAATTATTTCTATCTTTATGAGTTGCAAGATCATGCATACATCCAAAATTATATAAAACTAACCCCCTAATCTAATTCTTAGTTGGAATTCAAAAAATGGCGATATTCTGTGATTTAATGGCGATAACTCTTTTAGCAAAATAACACAAACATCATATCCGAACAAGTATTGTTCTGTTATCGATCGCTAAACTATTTCTAAATACCATATGCCTGTGCGCTCGTGAATCGCTTACCTCTTCGGTGACTTTTTGCGAAGCGTAACAAACCATGCCGAACATAAAGTAGTAAGTGCCCATTATTCCAAAGTGGACCAACAAGCTGGAACTGCCCGATTTCTGAGTCAGACAAATCACGTTTAGAACAAAAAAATGAAAAAATTGATAAAAATACTAAAATAATGTTTAGGTATAGTAAGATCTGACAAGAACCGACAACACGTCGTACCTGATGACAAATTGCAAGTATCCTTAAAAAAAACTTTACGATTAAATAAATAATAACGATCAAAATTTGAAAAATCTTCGATTCATGTGTATAATAAGTTAAAATAAGTCTCAAATCAGAGAAATATGCAGCAAAATGTACTTTAACGATCTAAGCTAACGTCACTTTATCTATATAACGGCTTTGACAACCATCACGTAACCATTAGCGGTATGGTTGTATCTATGGTAGTGCGCTAATATAAATTAATAATACTTGCCATTGATGATGAAACCAACATTAAAACACTCTGGGCAAGGCACACAACTACTTTGGTGCAGAAAAACAGATTCCAAAATTCCTCGAACTTCCGGATAAAACTGAAAAAGAAATAAACATTTTTTTAATATCTGCATATTATGAATACTACTGATAGTATACTTATCTAAAAATATTTTCGTTTGTTTAACTAATACATCTAAGCAATTCGATACAACGGTAATCATCAAATTAAACCTGATATACCCACCGTAAAATCTCGCAGTGATGAGAAATACACTCTGCAAGTGACATGTTCATGTTAAGTTCGATTTCTATTACCTCGAGACTATCGAACTCTTCTTTGGTATCCTCCAGATTCAAATCTTGCCAAATAAGAAGCGATTATTAGTTTAAAAACTATAACAGAAAGCATACTACAGTAAAATGAATTGTATTTATTTTTTAAAAATCGCACCTTTTTCTTGCTGTATATTATTTTCCTTCTTAACTTCCAAACAGGTAACCAGATGATCGATGTCCATTACTCTTCTTTGAATAGCCAAAGATGTTTCGTGCTTAGCACCTTGCTTGCTACGGACAGCATCCTCTGCAGATGACCTCAAGTTCACGATCTTATGGTTCAAGAACTTTAACTGAGCCAAAAGGTTTAAGTACATGCACACAATCATCCCGTAGCCAGATATCACAACTCCACATGAGATTTGGAAGGTGATTCCAAAAAGGATGCAAAGTGCTTCATAAGCGATGGGTTGCTTGATGTCGAACAGCAATCCGACTCTGAAAATTGTTTTGATATGAAAACTATATCGCTCCGCTATGTTTTTATTATTTCGTCTTAAGTCACCTCAGAATTGTGTAATGTTGTGTTGCTTTTAGACACGTTGGTTAACTTTTGGGTTTGGAAGGATTACGCAACGATAGATCTATGTTAATTTAAAACTATTGCTGAGAGTGGAGATTCGGCGCTTTTAACAATTGAGACTGCTGATAAAACATGGAGTGTGCGCTCGATTGTACAGTAAACATTATGGTGAATGTGGAAATCTATGTCATGTGTGTCCTGTCAAAACGTCAGTCAGGGTGTGGTTTACCGGCACCTTAATTAAAACTATGTGACGTGGCACAAATTTATTTATAAAAGCATAAGCTGCAAACACTGAGAGATAGAAATGTTTTTTAATTTAAATTATATAATGAAAATAGAATTTGAGCTCATCTGGAAACTTAAACTTCAAAAATTTTTTTCCTGAAATGTATAGGGGAAAAAAAAGATAATTATTTTTATTTCTTACTTAAGTCGATTTTCTAAATCTCCATTTATGGTCATGTCAACCGTAAAAAAAGCTACTGCCAGTGAGCTTAGAGCATAAAACGTCTTCGGTGCTTTTCCAGTTAGGAAATTGTACAATTTCTTCGTGTTTCCAGAAATTCTACTCGTGTATTCGTCGCTAAGATGTTCGTAATCATTGACTTTTCCCAAGATTTCGACCAACTCGGTGAGTTTGTCGCTCTGCGTGATGAAAGTAATACACAGAACTACTGGTAAAAGCGTTGTCAACTCGTTTCCGAAGGCTTCGGAGATTTCGGAAAAATTGTCTGAGTGCTTAAGTATGTACAGTGGATGACCAACGAACATTGTGTGGGCAACGAAAACAAAATAGTAGATGACGCAGATGCGTCGCAGATAGAACTTGAGTCCCCTGTGTTCTTTGCGGTCAATCCAGAAGCCTGTGGGAAGAACAAGGACATTCTCGTGTTATTATTAATTTCTTGGTATGATCATTACACGGAAATATTTGATAGAGAGGTTTGAAAATCAGTTAAGGTAAGGAAAGAATAATCTTGTATAGTGTTTCCTTACATCTTAGGTTATGACGTGGACGAAGTTTATTAATTATAATGAATGAATGCAAGAGAAAGAAAGACATTTTTATCAGTTTATTCCAGTGATCGCAGTGATCAAAAAAATGTAAAAACAGAGTTAAAAGCTTGAAAGCCGATCAAAAGAATTTCAAAAAGCACTAAGGTAACCAAATAAAATAAAATAAGGCTGAAACCTTTTTTTGGTTTTACACACCTTTTCTAACGCTAGTTTAGTATATTCCCTTTGCACTATTAAATAAGTTGATTAAATATTGAAATGTATCGAGTTGATTATCCAAAGATTTTAGCTGTCAAGATGCTTACAAAACAATCCCAAGAAATCGAAAAGAAAAGGCTTCAACTCAAAATAGGGAAACTGTTTTTTAATTAAGAATTATTTTTTAGACGAATTAGGTAAGTTTCTCATAAATTACGCCTAAAAAAGCCATCTAAGTCCGTTCCCGATAAAATAAATTGAAATAATCTGTTCTTTTTTGACCTCTTTGACCTTATTCTCTGGTAATTAGACTTTGATTTAAAGTTTTTGTCCTTATTCGATAGTAAGAAATCATCACTACATCCCTGAGTACAGAAAAGTGTTCATAATATAGTTTGGAGCTTAGATATTTGGATTCCTCATGTAGAAATTAGTAAGTTTAAAGATTGCCACGTTTGTTTCACAAATTTACGCTATCTCTGTCAGTTTCAACATCATTTAACAGCACAGGAAGAGAAAAATCATTTTCCTTTTCATTCATTTCAATCATTTTAAAACGTAGGTACACTAAGAGGTTGTCAAGATTATCTTTCAAATAGCTTGTTGGCCTTAAAAGTTACCTTGTGTAGAAATGTAAAAAACAAATAATTCGTGTATCGATCGTTTTCGAGGTACGCGTGTTTAAGAAAATATATGCTTTTGAAATAAAATTCAATTTAAGACACCATTTTGATAACTAAAGTACAGCTCGTGCGGGAAACTATGAATAAAACAGGTAGAATCAACATTTTAACTCAAGAAATGAGTTCGAAGATGCTCGTATCGAGTGACTAACTGTTTCTTTTCAAATTTGGCAACAGACATAAATGACGCACTACTGCATTAAACTTCGCAAAAAAAATTTTACAGAAAATTACGTTTCCCTCCCCCTTTTACAACAATCATAGTAATTACTGGCATAGAGAAAGAAAACAGTACATTTCTACTTAATTATTTTTTACTTGGCTTGCAGGAATAGAATATGTAGACAAACAAACAGCCCCCTTCATGTGTGGCCGTTTTATCCTCTTTTGCGATCACTTTCACTACAACAACATTTCAACCCTACAGAGATTACTTTGCAAAACTCTGCAAAACCAAATGCAGTTTCCAATATTTCCCCATACTCATCTGCTTACCGAAAAAGTGAACCATCTTCATGTTTTTCTCGAGCATTGTGGACGTTTTCCAAGAGCCACTTGTAGGTAAACTGACTTGAGGCACATATGTACTCAAGAGTTACTTTGTTATGCTGAATAATGCACCGAGCTAAATTGAACGACAATACATTCTTAACAAGTTAACGATTTCTTGGAACGGAACTGAGCTAGGAGGGTGGCAGGACTGTTCCTAACATGCCCATAATTTTCAGTTCATGTCAGAAAATGTGCACGCAATCTAACGTGAATCTCATAAAAAAATTAATATTTCACTTTATTTAATAAGTTCTACGCAGTATCCTAGAACTGTGTAACTGTGTAGAACTGGGTTCCAACCCTTTGAAAACATGCAGCACTAGCCTTCTAGTTCTACCTGACATAGCCAGACCCATCCTACTAAACAGCTAAAGTACCTCAAAAGTGTAAATACGGCTCACCAGGCAACTGCACCCTCTCCTTTAACCGCAGTTCTCAATACTCAACATTCCGCGAACCCCCGAGATAACTAAGTTCTGCCGCCTTCCGCTCTGTCCAAATCGTGTCCAAATCGTTCAGGGGCAGGTTCTCTTCAACGACCTCCCTCTGGCGTTGAAAAACAAACGAGATACGAGTCAATTCAAAAACGACCTGAAGGAATTCCTCTGTAAGCTTTGCCCATACTCCCTTGAAGAATACCGCACCCATAAGGTCGTCTGACACTAAAAATGTTATTGAATTACTGTCATCCTGTAAAATGTTATTCAAATATTGGTATATAATTATAACTGACTTCAATCAATCAATTTCAATTTATTAGCTTAGAAACAATAAATACAATTATATTTATAATGTACACTTCGGTGGCTAAATAATGTATGTGCCACTAATTTATTAATAATAATAGTGGTATAACAGATTAAATAGCATAAATTATTAAGATTATTTAGCTATTTGGATATTTACAGGCAAAGATAGATCCGTACTATCTAATACTGAATTTAAATTTCTAATATTATCTAGTTCTAAATTTTCCATTTTTTTCTTTGGTAACCCATTCCACAGTCTGACCGCTCTACCTAGCAAGGAGTAACGTCCAACGTTAGTTTTGTATCGCCAAACAAATAACTTGTGTGTGTGATCTTTGTGGCTGTGGAATTTTGTGGCCTCGTCTGAGTTTAGGGTTTGCTTTAGAGTTTGCCACGCTGGCTGTCCCGAAAGCGCTTTGAAGAGGTACCGAAGAGACACTTTACGGCGGCGAGATTCAAGGGAGTCCCAGGTCAGGTCCCTGATAAGCTCTTGCACACTCACGAAGGGTCGCCGTGTCTTCTTGCACCATCGTCGATGGCAGTTCGTGGCGTATCGTGCGGCTTTCCGTTGCACTTTTTCGATGGCGTTGATGTGAACTGCAGTATGCGGGTCCCATATACCACAACAGTACTCTAGTAGCGGGCGAATTAGGCACTTATAAGCGTGTTGCTTAGTCTTTCTGTGGCTTCCTTTTAAATTTCTCATTGTGAAGTGTAATGCCTTGGCTGCCTTTGATACTATGTTGTTCACATGGGGTGTCCAGCTAAGGTTTGAGGAAAGCGTTATACCAAGGTACTTGCAGGTACTTGATTTAGAAAGTGGTCTGCCATTTACGTTGTATGAAGTGATAATGGGGGACTGTCTCGTGGTGAAGCTGACAACAGTTGTCTTTGCTGCATTTAGTTTCATTCCATTTTTGTTTACCCACTGGTGGGTGCGGTCGATGTCCATTTGCAGTTCCTCTGCGTCGCTGATGTTTTCGATAACTCGGAATATTATTAGGTCATCTGCGAAGAGTTTTGCTTGAGAGGTTATGCAGTCCATTAAGTCGTTTATGAATCCCAGGAAGAGGGGTGGTCCTAGAACTGTGCCCTGTGGGACGCCCGATGCAATATCGATGGGGGTTGATTTCTCGTTGCCGATCTTAACCGCTTGGGTTCGTTTTGAGAGGAATGTGGCGATCCAGTTTACCACACGGCTGTCCAATCCCATAGATGAAAACTTAGATAGCAGCAGACTGTGTGGTACAACGTCGAACGCTTTTGAGAAGTCAACCAGAATGGCATCGACTTGCTTTCCATTATCAAGATGTTCGGCAAGCTCTTGGGTTAGGCTCGCAAGTGAAGACTCACACGAGTATTGCCTTCGAAAGCAGGACAGCCAGTTGTTGTTTGCCCATACCTCTTGAATGTAGTTTACTACCAGTCTCTCCATAAGTTTGCATGTGATGGAGGTGTTGCTGATGGGACGGTAGTTTGCTGGGTCACTTCGAGGGCCATTTTTGAATATGGGGTGAACAGTTGCTGATGACCAGTCCCGTGGAATCTTGTTGTTGTTCCTCAACAATATTTATCTATATATTTTTGTATGTATATTTTGTTCCCGGAATAAAAAACCATTATTATTATTATTATTCTTATTATTATTAAACCCCCCACAAAATAAGTCACCGCTTAGACAAGGTACAATGAAGATCAGCTCGATACGTCTGCAACAGCTTCGCTAGAACCTCCGGACCAACACAGCTAGTTCGCGACCTGAACTGGGGAGAATCTAGGAAAGCAGCGAAATAGATCGCGAATCATGGCCATATTCCTAGCATACAACAATGAACCTGCATGGGAGGACGTCAACCTGCTCCTTCAACCACCATCACAAGCCATAGCCCGGCAAGATCACCATCACAAGATTGAACAGCTGCAACCCAGAACCAACATCGGGAAGAACTGCTTAGCCGCAGAGGAGATACGATTGTGGAATAATCTGCCGGGAAGTGCAGTTATACTACTACCGAATAGCTCCAGAGAAATGAGGGCTAACTTAAACAATATACAAACTTGTTAATAGCTGACCTAGCAACAACCGATATCATTTTATACTGTATTGAAATGTATGTCAAAGTTGTGTAAATAAATAAATAGTATGGAATAGTGACCCATTCTGAAATGCAAGTAGTCTGTGAGAAATAATGAAATAACATTTCTTAAAAATTCTTTTATTTTATTTCTAGGTAATACAAAAATGTTTTCTTATTCCATATCTTATATTGTCATGTATACATTTGAGATTGCAGTAAGATTATTTCATTAATCATTTCTTATCGTATTTTATACATTACCTATAACTAGTGCAAAGTTCATGAACAGAGAAGAGGCAGAAAGGTACCGTCGCAGAGGTACCGTAACATACACCAGTGTACTGAAAATCAGAAAAAACTTTAATTTTGTCCAGCAACTTCTTTTTCTTTTTTTAACTATTAATTTGTTTCTGGATACACTTATTTATATAGATTTAAAGCACAGTGCATAGCCACGAACCGCTTGCTTGTATTGCGTCAGCTCCCCTATCGATGCCGTTTCTTACAGTCACATGCGTGTTGTCTCTAACATTATGTTGTCTAAATTGGGAAAATAATTTATTTGTTCTTAAAATTTAAATCACGCTAGAATAAATATGAATCAAATTTAAATAATTTAGAAATATATTCAGCTCTGTATTAGTTCAATTTTGACCATTATATGGATAACCTGTGACCAAATATTATTTTATAAAATATTTAAAAATAAAATATTTGACAGAAACCAAAGAAAACATGTTTTTTACTCTGTTATATTCCGTCGTAAGTGGAGGAATAACTGCACGTGAATACGCATATCTGGTTGACGAATATTTTTCCAAATTTTCCTGGTGGTACATCGGGGGCAATGTAAAAAAGTTAAACACTGCCGTGAATAACGCACTGAAAATGAAACAGGTGATTTCGAAAGAATAAGAGAGATACAACATTTCGGTCATTGCTTTGATCTCACCGAGTGTAGATTTCTGTCATTCTCTTATCCTAAATAAACAAGGCTGCAGCCTAAACATTGTACCTCTGAACGTCGGTTGCAATCAGCCATTTCAACATTGGTAAGTTGCATTACATCTTTCCTCTTTCCCAGTTCACAATTAAAATTATATATCATTGTTTATATCTTAGCTAACTAATAATAGTATGTTTAATTTGCAATTGTTTTTAGACAGTTCTTCCCTGTTGTTCTACACCAACTTTGTACATTATTGCTTGTGAAATTTGTCTAAACTCATTCTGACATTTCAGAAGATTCAGATTCAGATTCTGGGACAACTAAATTCGAGGCTGTAGATTGCTGTAGATTGATGGGAGAAGATGATCCAGCTATTACTTCCGACGGAATCTGGAACATATGTAACACACTTACGTCACCGACTTATCGTTTACAAGAATTACTACAGGCAACTAAAGCAACTAATGCACTCCTATTTGGTTGCTTTCGGTAGATTTTGATCAAAGTCATCCAGGGGCTGTCAAGAGTTTATCTTAAGGAACAAAGAAATTATTTTTCTCTGATTTTGAGAAAGCTACTTTCAAATTATCTTTCCATAAACAGGCAATTTGCTCTGCATCCAATGCCCATCTTCACAAAATGCCATTGAAGATGAATCAATCACTCAATCACTCAATCGCATTCACATAATTATCCAGCAGATTCACAAACCTGGTGTGATGACTTTTTTTTTCCATCATCACCATTCATTACCAGTTGCTCTTCATCTTCTCCTTCGGCCGGCTGCTCCTCCTGGACAGCCTCTTCACCTTGTCCATCTTGCTCTGATTCTGACCCATCTGGGATTTTTTCCGCCAAAACTGCCTCCGCTGCCGCAATATTAGCGACGAATTTTGCTATGAAGCGTTTCGCAACACGATCATCGGTGAGCAGCTGGTAAAGCGAAGAAATGAAAACACAAATTATCTCACAATTACCAACTGAAAGGCTTTGAATTTGCCGGCAGTAGGAAGTTCGGTCTGGGTCACGATAGGTAGAGATTTGGGCTTCATTCTCTGGATGGAATGATATCTTTTTGATGGAAATCAGCTGAAGGTGGGAAAAACACATTCAGGGATGACAAAAACTTCTTTAACTAGATTTTGAGTGCTAAGTGAAGAACAACTAATTTTCCCACCATTTCATAACTTGTACCTGTTTCTTTATCAAGGGTGAAAGCAGTCCTGACAAATTTTCGATAACATCCCAGCATAAAAAGTGTTTGTAAAACTAGTGCTAAGGTTAGATAAAGAAGACATGAGTCTAAAAACCATAACATTCAGGGATCCTCTCTGTTCTTTATAGGACTAGAACTATATCAACATCAATGGCAGACACCAGAGCCTTTTTGTCTATTTTATCTTAAGGGCAAACGTTGGTGTCAGCTGTTTTTGTTTCTGAATCATGAAAATCCTGAAAATACTGTACAAACAAACGGAGAGAAATAGAAACAAGCAAGACAATAAAGTCAGTACTGTTGTGGTAACGTAAGAAAGCAGACTCTAGAAGCACTATTGGGGGATCTTAGCATTGCCAAGGCTAAACAAATTTAAATCTACCACTGATTGTCATATGCCTGGTTGTTTTTTTTTTTTTTTTTTTTTTTTTAACATAAATGCAACAAAAATGACTTTTTTGGAAAAATTTGAGTAAAGCATAAATTATAAATGGTAAGCCCCATCATGGGACCTAGAGCCACAATGTACTACAAACACAAAAGTTAAGTCACAAGTCACAAGTTACAAAAAAAAAAAAAAACAGAAAACAGAAAAAATTACATTTATATATAACATAGAAAAAATAATTGAAATTTTTTATGCAGATTCAAGGTTTCTACAGCATATGCCGAGTAGGAATTCCATAGACTGGGTAGTTGCAAAACTTAGCCTTAGAAAAAAAATCAATGTTTGTAGACCTATCTACCTGTCTTCTTCGTCACAAATACAACAGAACAGACGCTTCAACGCCAAAAACACTAAGAAGCTCTCATCAACGTCGGAAAAACATACCTGCTCGATTTTCAGTCCCATTGCGTGCAACGTTTGCAACGTCTCAGCACGGGCCAAATCGAGCCGTAACCGAGTCAATGCCTTTGCAAAATACGGCACACCGTCGTCCGTAGGCTCAGCGATGATCTTGTTGCACACCAGCTCAGCTATCTCTAAGTGCACGTTCTGTGGGAAAAGCGGATTTTAGCAGATTCAAGGTCTTTTGTTTTCTGTACGACAGAGGTCTGCAACCTGCGGCTCGAGAATTCTTTTTTTAAGGCCTGGCTACAATTTTTAAAAGTATCTCACGAAAATCGAGATTTAACCAAAGTTCAGGTATTGTATTGTGTACAACAGATAAACACGATCATGAAATCAATGCTTTTTCTTATTTCAGAAATTAGAATTTTCAAAATTCACAAATTTAAATTTAAGCTTTATTCAGTTTTTGATCAATTTTGTGGTTTCGTGTATGAATTTGGCTTTAAAGCCAAAAAAGGTTTCGGATTCCTGTAAGCACCTGTAAAATTCATCGCCGCTGTGCCTTCACAGTGACAACACTCACCTCTTTGTAATTTGGATTGATTCCTGGCCCCGTTAACGAGATGACGAGGAGTAGAACTTGATCGATATCGAGGTCCTTATGTTCATTGTTCCTCAGCAGTTCATCAACGAGTGGAACCACGCACTGAACCTACACATTAGCATCGAATCAACGATCAGAATTCCATGCCGCATTCCACGCCGCTCATTGCGCCGCTTGATAAGTCAGAAATCCTTCGATAGAGTTGTGTAGCAGCACACGACTGGGTTTAAAATCCGACGGCAGAGCAATGTTGCATGCATAAAGATTAGAGCCATTTGTAGTCATACAATTTTTTTTTTCTAATAATTTTACTTCAATCCTTGTAGTTCCAAGCTATCAGTTAAAAGATATCAATTCTGTATTTTCCTAATGAAATATCGGGACAAGAATTTGTATTTAACGACACTATCTTTGGTACAGATGGCATTAATTAGTATGTACAGATAGTGGACAATGTATGTGAATGTTTCCAGTAAAGATTTATTCATTGTAAGAACTGGTCATTGAATTCAACGATATTAAAAATACATTTGTTTCTAGTTAATAGCAAAATATTAAGTTTCGTTAATGGACCGAGCGTCAAAAAGCTGTTATGTGTAATGGGAAAGAGGAAAGAAGAAATGCACCGTACAAAGATTGAAAAAGCAGCTTGTGATAAGCAGAGTTTGCAGAGTTTAAAGTTGAGTGTTGTTTTGGCTAGTCCCATTGCCATTGGTCTTGCAGCTTAGTATATACAAAGCCAGAAATTCTTCTAATTTACGTTACTTTTCAGTCGAAACATCATACAACATTCTACAAATATCGCAACCAGATTGCTCAACCTCAGATGTGTTATGTTTTAATTCATCCCCACAACAATAGTTTCAATCTTTTCTCACAGAGGGACTTCAGTCCCTTGCAAAGACAGCACTCACCATGAGCTTGAGTCCGTCGACTCGGTTACTTGTATAAGTGGAGAAGAAGTCTTCGAGCGCTAATTTCAGCTCGAGGTAGGTTTCCGAGTGGTGGAACCAAGCGAGCAGCAACGCGTTAATCAGCTGATACGAAAGTAAGTGTCCGCAGAGAAGCAGTTTGCAGAAGCCAGTAGCTGCTACTTCCACTAATGCTGGCATTTCCTACAAAATCCACACAAGAACTATCAATTACCAACCTTAAGGACAGCGTTTTCACAACAGAACTGGAAATGGGCTCTGGCGTTTGATAGTGACAATTTTGTATTTATTTTTATTTTGTTTATCTGTTTATAAAAATTTACATTGTAAATACATTTTCAATATTTAGATGATTTAAATATTAAGAACTCATTTATATTGTACAAATGATTACTTACTAAGAATTTGTGGAGCTTTTCAGTCCACAATGAGGATGAGTTTAATCTTAGCAATGGCTTAATACCTCTTTACCTAAATCCTTCCTTAAAGTTGCACAAAACAAGTTTATTGACATTTGGGAATGATAGCTTCGAGACGTAAACAATCATATGTTTGGTCGTTTTAGGCACCTACCTTTTGCCTTACCACGCATTACTGTAACTGGTGTGTATTGATGTCGACATCAAGACACATTTTCCAGCTATAGCCAAGCAAGGTGGAGAGGAAGGTGCAGGGCGCTCAAAAAAGGCATACTTTTGATTGATTTTGTCTCTAATATATCTTTCTGAAGCTGAAAAGTTGAAAGACTGGTTGTGTACCTATCTTCTTGTACCGATCAGTTTTGCCAATAAGCCGGATAAGGAAAAACGATTTGATACTAAGCCGTAAAAAGAGACAAAACTGACATAACGCACGATATAATGCGTTGAAAAATTATTGGTTTTATTTATTGCCTTAATTTAATCTCATCTACTTTCTGCTAAGCTTTCTGTGATCTACTGACACAATTATAAAACCACGAGGCTTTTTTCTAAAGCAAGAATAGAGGGCATTTACTGCCCATCAGCTCAGACAACTGGGAAAATTGATGGCCACTTACATAATCTCTAAGCGAGAATAGCATGGAGTCAAGAATATTCACGTCGCGAATTGCCTCGGGGTTTTTTTCACGATGTGCTTCTCGCTCATCTGAAACGTCGATAGTCAATAATTCCGTTATTTTATAAAAACAGGTGTATAGAAACAAGTGTATATTGTTTAAGACATTAGGATTATTGGTGGCCATCAGGTGGCATCACAGACCCTATCTTTCTTGGCACGAGCTAATGAGAGACAACAGTTGTTTACAGCCAGACACAAGGGCAACACCGGCCCTGTGTCTGAGCATACTGTGCATTCAAAAAATATTTATCAATTCTAACAATTTCTTGTTGTAAAAAGATGGTAGGTACTGGAATCCTGAAAAAACTGCCGTTTTTTGTAAAACCACAGCATCTGGCCTGGGTAACAAAAATTAGGCTATAGAACAAGCTAAAAGCACAGTCCTAAACGGAGAGATTTGAATCAATCTAGAATCTAGTGGACCTATCCAGATTCTGATCTGTTTACTTGGGTTTCCAATTAATCAAAATTAATTGAAGAGGAAAGAGGAAACACAACATACAGCATACAAAATGGCTTAAGTTAAGGAGAGATAAAGACTCTGTGGCATCTGCCTTGTGTAACAAGTTGTGTTCCATTTCTTTCCGCTGCTTCATTCACCACCAGCCTTTTGGCACTCTTACAATTATCTTTAAGTTATCGTACCTACATTTTAAATAAATAATTCCGAAGATTTGATGGTGATACATACCAAATTTCAGGTTCAGGGTACTTAAACTCAAAAGAAATTGTTGTGGACATTTTTTGTTTCCCATAAGTTTGACCACAGGAAACAAGATATCTGCACAACAAAATATTTCGAGACCTTCTGAGATGGCACATAAAAATGTAACTATTATCGGAGCTGATTTTGCAATACATAATTAATTTAATAACGTCTGGGAATAATTTGAATGATTGATCGATTGAACTATCAGATCACTTGATAATTTCATAGACACTTCAAGATTGAATCCTGTCAGTGACTATGCTGGTCAGAATATTCAGCTTACGTGTAAGAAGGTCTTACCAATGTTGTCGCCGATGCTGAAAGCCGAACACCCATAATTGAAGAATAAATCGAAGATGATTTGCAGAGAAGTAACGGCACACGCAGAGTCACCCTCCTCTGCAAGCTGAGAGATTCACGGCAGCATAACAGGAAGCAGTTCATAAAGAAAATGAGTAATGACCAAAATATCAACAGACTAAAGATAGGATAATCCAGCACACCACATGACGTTTTTCATTTAAACTTAATTCCCGAATCACTAGTATGTATGTGTTGACAGAAACATTATCTCCATTCTAAGTATTAGATTTTGTATAAAACATCAACTTCGCTTTGCCGAAGAACTGTTTTGCTGTTTAAACTGTTTAATAATATCTTGCGTGCGAATCTTGATCAAGGCATCAAACAAGTGTTCCACAAATGTTGCTGGTGGTACCAATATTGCCACTCACGAATCCCCCCAAAAATGAGGTACAACCAAAGTACAACTTCTTTCGGCACATTCCCTGTAATCAAATAAATTTCAGAGTGGTTTCCTACCGGCACAAAGAAGATGGTGATTTTTTCCAAGGCCACTTTCTTGTCGAGCAAGCAAAACCCACCGAAGCATCGTAGGCATAGCAAGCGCAGAGAGTCCGGCAAATCTTGTTGCTGCAAGAAATACAAAACCGTTAGCACTATCACAATCAACGAAAAGGAACAATTGGGAGTCTCGCTCATTCCAGTTCATGTTTTGAATTTCTAAATCCCAGAGCTAGTTGTAGACAGAATGCCAGTTAGTCTCTGGAAATTTCAATAACCCTAAAAAAGTTCTCTTCCAAACAGTGAAAGTCCAGCATTAGTTTTTACAAATATATTTGTAGAGAAATATTATGTCAAAGATTGATAATGGCAAATTCTGGTTAATGGCTTAGTTATATAAGTAATGGAAGAGAAATGTAAGTGGCCAAGATATCTGATAAAAATTACCTTACATAATGACGTTTCTGAAGGTTTATGAGCCATTGCTTGATAATTCTTATAGTTTCACAGTGTCTGCTCTATTCTCTACCTTAAATAACTTTTTACGTAGGGCACACTCAAAAGTTACTTAAATTACTTTTAACTAAACATAGAAAAAGTAGTGTGTCCCAAAATTCCAGGTGTAACAACTTCTAACAATGGGCAAGAATTTCATGCATTCGTAGAAGTCAGTAAATATCGACACATCTAAATCAATTGCTGAGGTTTGCAAATTACCTAACATTATTTAAGCATAATCCAGTCTCAAATGCGAGTAATCTAAGAAAAATAGCAAAATTAACATTCTAAACGCTTAAAATTACGGTAAGCTATGGACAAGTTATACTTTTATCAGTGTAGAAGTTATCTGTCGAAAATTTTTGCGAAGACAGTTTAACATTAACCGACCAGCTTTTAACTCAATAGCATTATTAAAATTTAAAACTAAAATACAGTTCATATTTGTAACCTCTCGTCGGTTTCTCTTACCTTGTAGACAGGCTCGACAAAGTCCACCATAAGCGTTCGTAGTTGTGGCGTGAGGTGTGTAAGCTTGGGGTCCTGCATTGCCTCGAAAATGATGCTCATACACTGAGACAATGTTTCCACGTCTGTCACTTCACGTCGAACCACCGTTTCTTCCACCTGGGGATTCAGCCTGCAGGGAATGTGGTAATGAAGACTTGTTTGCCTCAAATATAACCAGTTTTAAAGTATTGACAGAGTAAGGCTTAGCTGCGGGCAGAATTGGTCAGAATACCACAATAACACAAATTTAAATCAGATTGCACATATTTCAACTAAGGCAAATGAAGTTGCTATACTAAATGTTATCTCTTCAACCTCTCTCATACAGAACCGGTCATGGGTATCACGATCACCCAACCAATACCTGACTTCGCCCCATTCTAATAGTTAATTTATTCGTTTATCAATTTACACACCCTTTGTTAATTTCACTCAAGCGGAAGCGAGCGGCAGTCAGCTGTTCATCAATGGTTTTAGCAGCCGTGAAGTCTTTTCGTTCGATCGCCAAGTCATACTCGGCAGTCAAAGACATTAGCTGGTAGCGAATCTTGTTTTTCTGCAAACAGGTGTCACACATTAACATTTGCATATTACAATGAGGTAGAATTTCCATATATTTATTTATATATATGAAAATATATAAAAATATATATTTATGCAAATATGCACCAGGCTACTATAGTCCCGGTAGGATAAGAAGGTATATTTAAGAAGCTACCCGAGACTATGCACTTTGGCAGGCTGAAGGATATTTTTTTGCTGGTTGTAACCATGTCTGCAAGAGCAGCTTTTGTTTGGTTGCAATTTACTCAAGATGCCATGTTATCCCATTTGTCAATAGCATTGCAGTTATTTTGCAGTTTACATTGCAGTTTGATTTTTGCAAGTTTTGGATTTGGCTTTTGAGATAGGTCTAGATCAGTGTTTCCCAAACTTTTGACATCTGTATACCCCTTCTAAAATTTTTCTAACACCAAGTATCTCTCTTCAAAAAATGTAACAGATGGGTGGTTTTATTTCAAATCAACTTAAAAAAATGTACACCCAACAAAATTTATACCTTAAAAACTGTCTGCAAATAAACAGAGTAGGCATAGGAAAAAAAATTAAAAGTAAAATCTGATTTCAATTGCAAATGCTTCCAGTGCGCAGGTCTTTTATTGTTAGGTACACTACTACCTTCTCAAAAAAACATTTGCAATTAAATCCAACGTCAAATTAAATTACTCGAGATTGAATGGTTGTAACGCAGTATAGCGTCACTAGAATCAGAGTGACTGTGAGTATTCACAGCCTCATAATTCTACTCCTTGGAGATCCGTCATTCTCATCAAATACACTAAAATCCTCGCAAAAAATATGTGTCCAAGTAACTCAATGGGTTAGAGCAACACCCGCGATAGGTGGAGATCAGGGTTCGAGTCCCCATTTGGGCACCGCATTTTGAGAGGGTAGTGTGTTCCTAATAATAAAAAAATTTCACAATTTTAACTCGCAACCTCGGTAGTTTAACGTTACCTCGGTAGTCAGCTCACGGATATCGTCTTCAGATATTTGCTGCGTGGTGGGCGCCAGCGGATTGTGCAGATCAGACACGAGCTCGGCGAGCGCAATGAGCCGAGTAGGTACCAATGGCTCCACCAGCTCCATCAACTGCACCAGCGCCGCAGTCAGCGTGTTACTCTTGCTGGCAGACAGCAGCGCCAATAGCGTTTGGCGGAGTTCGCCTCTACAGCGGAAACAGGGCGTAAGAGTACGTTACGGAAGACATATCTACAGTCTTACTGCATTCAGGCAGATGCCTTGCTTTTTGTGGCCATATGGCGTCTCTACCATGACACTACATAATACAACCGGTGCTATTACATAACATCGGGCTAGAGTGGCACTTTAAAACGCTGCTAGAATTGGTGGACTTCAGCACCACTAGCAACTGGAATTTTGGTGGTGCTACTGCGGTAGCGTTTTCAGAACACTGTGATTCAGTTGATCCATGCAGTGCAGTGAGGCCAGAGCAACCAACTGCATGAAGTTTTATTGAAGCAAGAATTGTTGGTACTCATTAGTACTGCCGTTCTAGGTTGGGGTTGATGTTATGATGGTGCTGGTAAGCCTGATGCTACTGCCATAATACTAGGGTTAAGAAAAGGCCAAGAGCATTATGACTATAAATTATATTACCCGGTATTGAGACAAAAATAAAGAAGTTATTTGGTAAAGAGTAAAGAGAAAAGGGAAAGTTGGACCTCTATTTGAAAAAAAAAATATTTACAAGTGGGATTTCTTCAAATTCTAAGAAAACAGCTAATTAACCTGACATTTCACAACTTATGCCAGTTGTCAACAACTGATATCACCCTTGATGAAGTGACAGACATAAGTTGCAAAATGTCAGGAAAATTATTTGTTTTTACTTAGCATCCAAAAACCCAGGTTATATTAGTTGTTTTTAAAACTATTGCAAAGGTTAGATTAAAAATACATATATGTAAAAACCATACTATTGGATGAGGGACCTGATAAAGACATGACCAAACTAAAAGTAAAAAGTATTTTCATGACTAGAACTACTACAAGAATGTAGATTCTTAACAATATAGCTAGCAACGCCATGATAAAACGTTAAGACGAAAATGCAAAACGAACTATTTCGGCAGGATTCGTTGCCACTTACCGGCCCATCTCATCACCGAGATCGTATCCTTTCGCAATCAAAACCATCTGCGACACGATTAGGCTCCACTCGTCTAGCTCATCGTCATTTTTCGGCAACTTGTCACCCAGCAACATCCTGAAGATGACAACACCGTTTTAACCAAAGGTACATATTGCGCCATCTCGTGGTCGAGTCAGCACCGTTGCCGATCGCTCTCTTATGCTGTGATTGACTTGGAAGAGATCGTCAATTCCTGCAGTGCCTTATACTTTCTTGGTTAGAAACATAAAATTATCGGTAATTTTAAAATGGTCATATTACCGGTTTAATAAAAAAATAAACATTTGTCAAATAAAATTGGCAAACTTGAATTTTTTCTATGGAAAGTTTGTCGCCAGCACGCATTGGTTTGGAACTTTGGTTTAAAAATGTATTGAAATTTGTAATACACTTTTAAAATAATGTGGAATGTAATTTAAATGACACAGACATAAATAATATTCAGTCACAGAATGATATCTGTTCTTATTAAACGTCAAATACTAACATACAAAATTATACCGGAAACGGTAATATCGCACATCTCAAATCAAATTACTGGCAAAACGTCCTCTCTATCAGTTTTATGATGCCAAGTTCCGGTAAGACAAGGATCACACATTGCAAATGCTTCGCAAAAACGGGAGAAGCTACGCTCCTTACCATCCAGATTCATAACATGCCAATTTCTCGCTTGGTATCCTATAATTCTTCTATAAAGGTACACTCAGTTGCCAACCAACAAAAAAAAAATGTTGGCAAATATTTACTATAAAAATATACTTTGCTATTAATTTCATTTAAAAGCATTGAAAAATCAGTGTTTTATTATTTCTTCAGTGATTATTTACATTTTTACTGATATGTTGTTAGTCAAAATTGTTTTTATACCTTTCTAATATTTTTGTTTTATGATTGTACTAACTTGCAACAGCCATTACAGGTCTGCAATTATAACATCTGTAGTTATTTGGTTTGCAGCTAGGTTGCAAGCTGTCACTAGGAACCTCCACATTTTCAATTTTTAATGCTTTAGATTATTACTAAATTCTTACGAGTGTGTCGAAACAGCGTAAAAAGGGACTGTTCCTTCGGACTCGGTTGAAGGAGGAGCCATTCTAATATGATCAATTGTGATACTGAGTTTGCCCATTAAAAAAGGCCCCATTTATCCTAGCTGAGAATGATATCCCCACAGATTGGCAAGAGGCAACAAAAGATCGAGTCAAAATGTACCTTCTTACCCTACTAGGACTTAATGAACTAATTTAAAGATTCTGTGTTCACCGTTAAAAAAAATGAATTACAAACTCACCGCTGCATGTAGGCGCAGAAAGGCGTTAGATTAGGCAGTATGGACTCGAGATCGTCTTCAAGGTGCTCTTTGCGAAAGAATTCCACGAGGCTCGCCCAAAAAACCAGCTTCTGCGGCCCGAGCTTGTCAGCCAGCTCTTCAGCAGGAAGCAGCTTATCAACAAGCACTTGATTTGCAAATTCCACCAGATCACCTGCCTCGGCCCGCCTATGGGACAAACATGATTGGTTGATTTGATGTTTAACGATGCACTGCTTTGACAACGAGCCCTGTAGTACTGGTCTAATGGCGTCGGTTAATAATGAGGATGATGATGAACCTAGCAGAGTCCAGGAGGAAGGAGGAGAAACCCAGTGCCAGCAGGTATACTTCTCCTGTCAAAAAGCACCAAGGGGACCGCCGGCTTTACATCCCTAGGCGAAGGACGGTACAACACAAACAACAAGATTTCTTCATAAATTCATGCAGTCGAGAGGTTAAGCAAGGCAAATAAAGATGCTATACTAACTTTCATCCCTCCAGCCTCTCTCCTAAACAGAACTGGTCATTTGTGTGATGGTCACCCATCCAATACCTGCACAGTGTTACTTCACCTTGGTAAGCTGAGAATAGATAACTTAATTCTCATTTATTCTCAAGTAAACGTGGCATGCGCAGCAACGCAACATCTTAGCACCATTTTTGCAATTGCATTTCTATCTCAGTAAGTTGTGATTACTTGAAAAGCACGTGTAGGGCTTCTTTGCAGACGTTTTCGGGTCCAGTGGAGTGCACGTCGAGACAGGCGAGGAATCGGAAGTAGTCCCCATCGTTGTTCAGAAGCCACCATGGCAGTAGCTCCGTCTCGGCACAATTCCGCAAGATTGCTAAACGCATGCAATACAATCGGTAAGCAGGAATACAAGCATGTGAAATCTAATTGAAGTTACAAATGCTTGCAATGAGCACAGTATTTCTTTCTTAGGAACACTAATAACCTATTAAAAATTACCCTGTGCATTCCAAGCATTTGCAATTTAAATCAGAAATCAAAGCATGAAACGTATCCAACGTCGACCTTGTTACATATCATTATAAGGCCAAGTTTTACAATTTTCTCTACTCCCAGTTGAAGTAGTTGTTGACACAAATGCAATGACGGCATCCTGTCTCATGCGGTAAAAATCTCATCATTTTTTTTTGTTAGAGAACCACAACTTACAGTTCATGAAAACGCCATCATTTCATAGCTTTCAATATTTTTGCTTTGTGGTAATTTCTGCTAGATAAAATAGAGGTTTCAAATTTAAAAAGCTCGAAGAATTGAAAGAAAATAGCGCCACACATAACAGTAACGTATTTATAACGTTGACAGAAACAGCCGGGAAAGGAGAAAATGTGCGAGGGAGCGTTCGCGGCAGTGGCGTGCACAGCGGATGCACTGCAATTTTATGCAATCGTTGAGATTGAACCTGGACATCAAGTCTGAGCTTTAAAACTAAGAAAGGGATACCAACAAACATCAATCAGATCACTCTGATCACTCACTTCATTTACGGCAGCTGCATGCACTGCTGGTGAGAACAATAACATAAAAAAAACAATCATTTCAAAATCAAACTCTGTGCAAATAACAATCTGATTTAAAAGTGACGACAGAGTTAGGCACTTGCTGAAACTGTGCAATATGTCGTTGATTTTGAGAAACTTAAATCTTAAACAAGAAACGAGTTAAACCCCAAACATGGTCCAATTATAACATTGGGCAGGATTGCCTGCCAGAAGTTTGTGAAATAGATCGTGAGATTGAGGTGAATCGGAAGCCGCCTTGTACCGAGACTCACGAGAAGGGTCGTGAAAGGCAGCGCTGAGCACTTTCTCTCGCTGTGATATCTTGAGTGAACGCATGTGAAGCCGTGAAAGGACTAGCAGACACGCCTTGCGAACGGTGTGCTTCTCATCGATGTGACGGTCTACTAGCAACATGACCGTGCGCTTGATTCGTGCCACTACAGCAAGCACCTTGCTGCGCACCTCAGCGGACGGATCATGCTGCATAGATTCCATGAAGCCTAGAATTATATACAATATAAATGTCTTAATTTTCTGGGTGCACTTGAATCCAAAGTTTTGGTGCACAGAGATAATGCTAAAATAAACCCTTTTTAAACCCGTCATATTTAACTGCCATTACACATGTTCATACATATGAACAGTTTTATTTGGGAGAGTAGTCAGAGGCAATGCAGTTACATCAATAACTTCACTTGCCTTGATTATCAACCTCTCCACAGCATGGATTTCGATAGGAATCTTAGAGGAGGAGAGGAGGATTTCGAGTCTTACAGTTCTTTGGAAGGGACACTAACCCGGTATTCCACGCTTTGACAGGATTATTGTATTTGCCTACATTGAGTTTCCCCTTCTTTCTACTAGACTAGATATGATCATCATTACCTACTTCTTCACTGGCCCTTTGTCAAAACATTGCATTGTTTAATGCTAGGGCTTTGCAAACGCAATTTAAGTAGTGTTGTTAGATGAACGTAGCGATATTTAGGGACGATAAAATAAAATACGATAAAAAGCCGATCCATTGGATAGATCAAAGCACAACAGCAAAAATTCACGAAATTAAGTTGGAAATTTGTGAGTAAAAAGTGAAAGAAAACATATATGGGCTCTAAAACTTCACAAAGTTACTCAATTTTGATATTTTTGCAAATGTGAAAAAATATCAAATACTTTTGGCTGTATAGCTTTGAAACTAAAAAAAAAAATCTAAAAATTTAAAATCTGTATATTTTGAATTGATTTAAAACTATTTTACTGATGTTACTGAAAAACGCAGAGGATCTCAGTTGAGAACACAAAAATATGCTCTGCAAATTTCGTTAAAATCGGAGCAGACATTTGGCCTCGTAGAGCGCAGATAAAAATTTTAACAAACCAAAAAAAAAACACACACGCACACACACAAGTGATTTCTTTGAGGTAAGTGAAATTGAAGATTTTGCTCTGCTCGCCATGCTCATCAACAAAAAATCAACCACTCAGCCTGTGTGGTGTGCAAAATAAAATAACAAAATTACTCACTGGCAATAACAGGACATTCAGGATTTTCTGGGTCTTGAAGTCTCTGCAATGCTGAAACAGCCTGCACTCGTACTAGCGGAGATTTGTCTCGCATTCGCTTGAGCATCGCCACTTGAATTGAATCGGCAAGCCAAATTTCCAGTCCTGTGTCTGCATCTAGGCTCTGCAGCAGTGCATTGATCAACTGACAAATTCGTAAACGGATACCCTGCGTCGGTTCAGAGCTTCCCTGCAACCAAAAAGTACCTCAGAAATTAATCATGTGGTATTCAGGAAGTTCTAAATCAAAAATTTGGGACAGATGCTTGTGTTGCAATTACAAGCAGGATGGCAATCCCAAATGAATATTTTGTTGATATTATTACTCAACTACTTTAGTATAGTAGATTCTCTAGTGATAAAGACAACAGCCGAAACATTAACTAACAATCACTTTCTATCATGGCCTGCCACTCTCGCTCGATAAGTTCTTCACTCTCCTTTTTCCTTTCCAATCAACTAATTCGATAACATAAATAGTAATGCAAGACTTTATGCAGATGATTGCATAATTTACAGAGATGTTACCAATGAATTGTGTTACCAACAGCTCCAATTGGATTTTAAAGTTAAGAAGGAAAAGTGCCAATTATTCACTGTTACTAATTGTACAAACATGTTTATCGGTTATGGTCAATCACGTTATTACCTGTTACATTGACATTTACTGATTCCACGATCTTATTATTTCTGCAAAAGGTGTCTATTTCCCAATTTCAGTAAGTACATGTTCGAGTCTCTTTGGATTTTCTTTTGGTTGTCATATTGTTTGATGAAGGTAGGCTTGGGCAGCATCTTGCCTATCCCCCTTTAGGCCTTCTCAGAATTGGCAGATTTGTATATTACATTAATACTTGGTTTGGCCCTGAGCTGGTCCACGTTCTCCTGAAGACAACCCTCGATTTCCAAACGTGCTTACCGCCAGTAAATATGTGAAAAGATGAGCATTGAAAGGACATAAGCTGCCTTCTTTTTCATTGTTGTTGATAGCAGCACAAAAGTTGCCAACAAACAGAAAAACCCGGTTTGTTGCATCGTTGCAACCAGAACCACTAGCAAGAGGCACGCGCAGGCAGGCTCGGAATACTCGGGTAAATTCCTCCTGGGGCATCTGTAAATCACAATGTTATTTGAGGCTATTGGCTGAAATACCACCACGATATATCTTGTAAGCTCCTAGCAATACTCAGTATCAGCGGAACACAGTCAGTTAGATCAGCGTTTCAGAATAGCGACGAGTGATCTCGAACATTTGCACTAGTTTACAAACACATAGTTGTTAAACTGTAGATTGAGCAGTTTACCTCCTTGTAGACCTCCAAAAGCTTAGTAAGCAACTTTGGATGAGTAGTCTTGCTGGTTTGAGCACGTGCAAAGAATTTGCTAAGCCTTCCATAGTTTTGTACGTCAACCGGCGTTGGTCCGTAACCATTTGCGCCGTTCTGTTTAGCTGCAGTTTGGCCGCCGCGCTTCCGCATTGCTTGCATCAACTGTAAAGGACCGTTTTTCATCGGTGCTTCTCCTTAAACACCTAACTCACAAGCAACAAAATACTACAAGCAGAAGAGGAACCTAATCCCTTGACTTGAGGTGGCCGAATGACAGCGGTTTTGGCGGCAGACTGGTAACAAACTACTAAATTTCGGCCATCCAATCCAAAGATCGTATTTCTAGTACGCCAATCAACTGCATTCATCAATCAACTGCTCGTTCAAAATACGGCGGGAGCCCACATTATTGTTATTATTATTATTTGTGGTGTTTAACGACGCACTGTTTTGACATCTGGCCATGCGGCACTGGTCTAATGGCGTCGGTGAATGAGTGGATGATGATGAGGATGATGATGAACCTAACCTAGCCTAGAAGGTAGGAGGGGAAACCCGGTGCCGGCACTTAGCCTACTCCTGTCGAAGAGCACCAAGGGGACCACCGGCTTAACTTCCCTTCCGAAGGACGGTACAACGCGAACAACAGGATTCCTTCACAAATCTATGCTTTCAAGAGGTTGATAAGCAAGGCGATTGAAGTTGCTGTACTAACTTTCATCCCTCCAACCTCTCGCCAGAACAAAACTGGTCATGTGTATGATGGTCAGCCATCCAATACCTGACCCAGCGCAGTGTTGCTAAACTTCGGTGATATAACGAGAACCGGTGTTTTCAACACGCCAAACCGTTCGGTGGGGAGCCCACATTAACAGCTCTGTAAGTTGTAGTATATTTTCATATTTTTAGCTTATTGGCAGTAAAGACTGGAACATCTTTGACTGAGGAGGTTGAAAAGAACTCCGCAGTATACAGTGGCTACTCAGCGCTCGCGTTTAGGAAGTTTTCCCACCAAATACGTATTATAAAAAAATACATTTGTTGTCTGTTGTAAAAAGTTTTTATATATGTTTTTTTTAATTGCCTGTTTTCATTTTTGTTATGTCATTTTATAGAATTTTGCTGTAGAAACATAAATCTAGTGACTTAAGATCCTGCAAAATTGAAGGTTAGTAATTTTAAATAATAGATGATCTATCAGAACCTTTTTAAATTCCTTCTTCAATAATAATGAGTCTCACGGTAAACAGGTTCAGTTAAAATATTTATATTTTAGTACATTATTCAAGTGCATTTTTTTTTACATTTTCAATTGCTTGTGGCTTGGCAAAAATAAATTGGAGCTTCTTTCACGTTAGAAAACGTTGTTTCGGTGCACCCAACAGCAGATGTTTAGTGACTATTTCTCACTGACCTCCCAGTCTAGAAAAAAGAAAATTGTGTTAATGAAGGAGAAATTTGAATTTTTCCAGTTTTATGAGGTCTGGTTTAACAATGTTTTCCTAAATTCTTCAGCTATGAGTTTAGCTCAAGGAGACTGGAATCTTGTTCTTTTGTTAACGATGTTCCAGCCTTTTATTATTATGAACACCGCTACTGTCTCAAAAATTGATGTCCAAGTGGGGACTCGAACCCTGATCTCCACCTATCGCGGGTGTTGCTCTAGCCCATTGAGTTACTTGGCAGTGTTTTTTGAGACGATTTTAGTGTATTTGATGGCAATGATGGATCTCCAAGGAGTAAAACCAAGAGGCTGTGAGTACTCACAGTCACTCTGATTCTAGTGACGTATACCACGTCACATCCATTCAATCTCGAGTAACTCCAATTTGACGTTGGATTAGTTTTAATTATTTGAAATTTTATTTAAATTGCAAACGCCTTGTAATGTGCGGGGTATTTTACTATTATGAACATTACTAACGTCTCAAAAATTGATGCCTGTGAGTTCACACAGCCTCTTGGTTCTACTCCTTGGAGATCCGTCACTAAAATCGTCTCAAAAAGCATGAGTTGAAGTAGCTCAATGGGTTAGAGAAACACCCGCGATAGGTGGAGATCGGGGTTGGAGTCCCCGTTTGCGCATCAATTTTTAAGACGGTAGTAGTGTTCATAATAATAAAATACTCCGCGCATAGCAAGCGTTTGAAATTTAAATTAGATTTCAAATGTTTCAGCCTCCTTGGTTTAAAGCCTCTAGCTCACAGAAACATCTGAATTCCGTTGCATGCGATTGGACGTTGCCATGGCAATTATTTCAACCAGGTCGAAGATAAGTTACCCTGTCACTTTTATAAATTATTCTTGATCAATTCATAGCAATCTCAAAGAAGGGTGACCTGGTTACATATTTTAATTGAGTGACATGTTTAAAAAAAAGTTTTAAGTAAATGAGATTTACCAAATGATTTTGGTTTGGAGTAGATTATGGCCCAGCCATATTAAAACCAGGTTCTGATTAGAGAATTTTAAAAATAAATAAGGAAATAGAGAGGGCGCGTAACGTACCAGAGAAGAAAATTGGCGTCGTGTGGTGCACTTATCGAGATATTTCTAGAATTCCTGGGAATTATAATGTTTTGGCGAGTTGCTTTTTTCACTGTTAGAAATTTTCTAGCATGTTCTAGCACCTCTAGCTTGGTAAAATTTCTAACAGTGGCAAAAGCAAAACATGAAAACACTAAAATTTTGGAAATTATAAAAATTTCTCAACAATTGTACCACGTTGTCCTTCTCTTTTTCCTAAAATTTCCAGCCTCTTGGCAGCGTTTTTGCATTATTATAGAAATAAAGTGTTTTGTTAAATCTGGAGTATCTGCAACAACAATCTGAAATAGGGAGAGAGCTATGGGATGTTTGTCATAATAAAAATCATGGACGTTGAAACACTCACCTCGTTATCTGATGTGTCGTCGGTACACTTAATTATCTTGTATCCATTCATACAAGATGGCATTTCCATATTCTCTGCCCTAGACATGATTGCTTCAGACACACGCTGAAACAGAATAACAGACCAGTAGGTAAGGTTCAAGAGCTGATGGACACCTAACAGAAAAATTAGAATTTAAAGTTTGTCGTCAAAATACTATCAAGTTTGAAGAGATCATCCTCTATTCCATGCTTTTTCTTGGTAAAAGATAGTTTGTACTGAAATCGATGGAATTTCTTATTGGAAATTTTTGTTTCCAGAAGGGGTCAGAATTTTCATGAATTGAGATTCTGATTCCAATCTGATTTAGATTTGCAAGAAATAAAAATTTCGATCCCAACTCTTTCAAAAGACAAAGACAAAAACAAATTCAATTCAGATTTTTTAATTTTATATATTAAAGATTCCAATTTTAAGTCTGATTCCAAGAAACAAACAAAAAATAAGAGGCAAAACGATGAAAATTAAGAATAATTTTTTCTAAAAAAAGTTCTAAAAAAGCAGGGTATTTACCAACTAAAATTACTGATTTATTACAGCACCAACATAATCAGGTCCAAATGCAGCCGTACAGTATTGTGCAATGACCAAAAACTATGAGCTATTTAAGCCCATAACAATGTAAGTCACAATTCAGGTCCTTCTGTTTCAATTTACAGCAATCATTGATAAAAGGTGAGTTTAATAGAAATTCCGATTCCAATTTTAAATCTGATTTTCGAGACTACAAATTCTGACACCGATTTCGTCAAATAAAGAATAAAAATTACAATTCCAAAAAAATATTGGTACTTTTCGATTCTGATACTACAACCCCTGATTTGCAGGGCTTTTTTGGGGATGCATGGATATTATTATTTTATTTTAATTGGGAATTCCGAATTGAATGTGAACCGTTGATGATGTAGAACCATTGAGTTGTGTTACATCAGTAACAGTTTATTTTGTCCAAATATAGATAATATGATTAAATCAAACATCAAACTTCTGTACATTTTCTTACCGCAATAGTATCGAGACTGGAGCGCAAATGCTCTTCATGCTCTGCTCGCTCCCGCAGATCCGCTCGCTCTCGCAGCTCCGCTCTGGCCTTGGGCGACTTTTCATGGCCTCGGTTTGCCTCCGTTGAGACTGAAAAGATTTAAAAAAATCCAAAATTAGAGATCATATTTATTATTGACTATCGATATTTTGTTATTGTCTAGAGCATGTAATCATTCATGTCAGCATCAACTGATCAAAATTACTTTCCTAAAAAATACACATGTTAATACAAATGTTACATTATTTTCGATTAAGATTCTAAAAATCAAAACCACGGCCTCTGAGCTATGAATTTTTAAAACATAACGGAATTTGGATTGAAAAATAACAAAAGTAATCATTAGTTAAATAATAATAAAAGTTGCAGCAATAGCTTGCAACTTTTATTGAATTTCATTTTAATAAACATAGAGCTTATTTATTAAATTGTTAGTATACCTAGTTTATAGTTGTTGATTAGGTAAATATTAAAAATAATAGCTTACTCATTTCAGAAAATAGAACAAATAGGAATTTTGAAAAAAAAAAAAAAAAAATACTTACCGACCACCACCAACATACACACGACCAGACCAAGACACATCTTAGTAGAAACCATGATTTTGCTGCTACAAAGTTACTTGATAGGGAGGTTCTCGGTGTGGTGTATTTTTGCTTACAGCTTTTATAGACCTACGTCAGTATCCAACGCAAGTAAGAATGATCAATTACCTAGTAATTTATGCCATTCGGTGGACTGACTGACATCTTTGCTTGATGTCCTTCTCAACCATATCAGTATTGGAAACTCTCAATCATTAATTTATAAGTAATTATGTCACATGCTGTCAATAATCAGTGTTGGTGTCACGCAAATCACTAGTGGGGACGTGGAAAATCAAATCAAACGCAGGGATGAAGGTTACATATTATCCTCAATTTATGTCTGGAAGCATAAATAAATAACTGTAAATTACACATATTGCTTCAGATAACAGGTTAACATGACAGTTTCTGGTATCAATGCCAGATCATCAAATGCTGAGTTAATGCAATTCACAGTTGTAATCGAATTGCGGTGTCTTACGATAGTTATAGGACATAATGTGGCTTACAAGCTATGTTAAACCATTGAACAAATACATTTTTACCAAATATATTTTTCAGTTCACATATTATCTCAGAATCCAGATGAAAGTATCTCCAGAAATATCCAGACCTCTAGTTAGCATTCAGGAAGCCCACCTAATGCAAATGCTGGTACAGGTCTTCTGCCATTTTATCAAAGGGCGCAGGGGAGGTTTCCTTGCCCCCTAACCAACATGTAGAGAAACGCAGCCCTTCTAGAAAGGCTTATGGCCTAATACGGTTTTGCAAGAACAAAAAATGTGTACATATATTTATAATTAAATTTTGTAAATATATTTTCTGGAAAATTCCTACCCAACGTTTTTTGTAGAAGTTTTTTTATGAGTTTCAAGCCAGTTAAGCATGATATATTTTTTATTGTACCTACCTTTATCAAGCAGTGTCAAGATAATGCTGTAATGGTTTTCAAACCATCACAGTTTGCACGCAGAAGTATCCATGATAAAAGGACGACAAGACTAGGAGGTAATGCTACTAAAGTAATGCTACGTGTTGTTATTTGTTATTTCTGTTTTGGCTTCATGCCCTTATTAAGAACACAATTTTATATTATTTGTGATGCTTTGCGATAGATAATTTAGTTGCGTTGTGGAGGAGCGTAGCTTTTTATTGATGAAAAATTAAACGTGAAAGCGAGAAAAGTAATATTTCTACATGTTTTGGCCTAAATGACCACATTTCTTTCCATCAATTCCACCAATTCCAAAAATTGTGATTTCGCGCGAAAATTTCAAATGAGGCACAATCGAATTGTGTGCAGGAGGGTGAGATCAGAAATCTCAACCCCATTCTGTCTCAGCCCGTACCGAGAAATGATCGGTGCACCACAGAGATAGCTGAAGCTGCAGAAATCGTCAATGTTGTTTCTTTGATTCCCAATTCACGTACCGATATCTCCTTCTGCCATAGTTACCAGCATCTTTGAATAACATACACAGATTTACCAGTAAGTCGCAAGATATATGCCTTTCCATTTGAGTTTCGTTGTGCTTAACCTTCAATAAACATGCTCTCGTCATTTTCCAGGATACAATGGCAACCAAGAATGAAAATTACGAAGATTTGTTGTGGCGTTTGTCAAACCATATCAACAATATTCACTTGATTCTGGATATTGTCGATGTTAAGTCATTTCCTGGAGGTTCTCGGCTTCAAGATGTAATTGTACAACAATTTGTAGAGCTACGAGGTCGAATCCGTGATATTCCTGCTGCCAATGTGGATCGCGTATGTGGAGTTCCAGACCCCGAATATGTAAGCATAGATGGTTGGTCTGTGTGCGTCTGTCTTTGCTTGTGGTTACTGATTACAAATTAATGATAAACTAACTAACAAGTTTTCTGTCAATCTTTATTTCCTCCTTTTTGAATTGCCACATGTTCCATTGGGTATTTTTTTTTATTTTGTGGTTTTTCTTGGGTTTGAAACTTCACAGTTATCCTACCCTGTTTGCTCTGACTAAAACTCAGTCACTGCATAAATTTCCAAAGTATTGCAGTGTGTTTCAATGGCTGTGTTGATTTGCTGCCCAGTAGAAAGGGCCATCCTGAGAGAACAGTAAGTGACTGACTTTTGCAAACTAATGGAAAAGATAACCACCTTTCACTCTCACAAATCAATTTGTCAAACCTTTGAGTTTTAATGAGACTCTGACATCATACAATACTGATATATCTAGCAGACTGAAATAAAATCTGGCTAATCATCGATGCTACAATAGACAAATAAATAAACTGGTTTGAAAAGATTTCAACGAGTTCCCATCTCGTTTCTAAAAAGGTGGTAATAAGCATGCCGTCGACGAAGTTCAAACCTGACTCTGAGACAGCAGTTGGCGGACATTTGACAATAGCACAACACGACTCTAAGAAAGCACAAAATCCTTTGTCAAAAATATCCCAGCACAATGACTTCAAGAATGTTAACGTAGTTGCAGCAATTGTATGCATATTTTTTTGTCACAATTTTATTTGTTTGGGTGCATTTTTAAGGTAGAGCTAAAGTCAATCTGTAATTTTGGATGAGTATTCGGGGGAATTACCTCATTGGAAGTAGACGAATACTTCAAATTCTACCTAATTAAAGCATGCGTCATATTTTAGTATGTGCCTATGTGTGAATAAATGTGGGTAGTATAAGTTCTTCCTGTCCTTTGTGAAATCTTTAGTTTCTATTGTCCAACAATTTAGCTGCTGTTGGGATTAGTGCAGATTTTCCGTGGTCCCTTATCTTGTTATGGGTAGCAGCCAAAGAAGTATATTACACAGTTTAATAGTTTAATTTTAATTTACTTAATTATTTATTAATTAATTAATGTTGATATTACACATCAACATTTGGTAAAAGTGCCTATCTACAATACTTGTCTTTCTTCCAGCGATTCTCCAAAAACGTGACGAAAATTGCTCCATCTGACCCAAAGCAACTGTCTCCGCTAGACCTGGGTCGGCAAATTTTGAGAAAAATGGGTGAAGCTAAGAACTTCGAAGTTGACGTCGACAACACCTTCTTCTGCCTTTTGTGTGAGCGCTCAATGCACAGCGCTAGCCTGTTAGAGCATATTGTAGGCAAAGGACACAAACGCCACTTTCCAAAGGAGGAAAGTGAGGTGGATGAAGGTGAATATAATTATGGCAATAGCCTCAACGATAGTCATTACGATCCCGTATTTGCAATGATCGAAGAGATGGATAATTGTGACTACGAACGATCTGTGGAACTGATGTGGGATATTGTGTATGCTACCGATTGCACCATCAACAACATTGAGCCCAATGGCAAATGGTTTTATTGTCGGTTGTGTAATAAAACTTTGAATGGGCCATTCCCAGTTGTGGACCACGTCAGGAGCAATACTCACCGGAAACGCTAGTGGGCTATATTGGTCAGTCTGAACGCCGTGCCTTAACTTCGATACCATAATAGGTCAGCTTTCATAACTTTGTACCATTTGCTGAACAGATAGGTAAGGAGTGTTTAAAGTCTTCTGAGTTGTGTTTTCAAGTTGTGTTTACCTGGACAGAGCATTGGTTTATGTTGCCTTGCTGGTTCTTAATTAGTTACCTCAGTATCTTCTACCATAGATCGTTATCTTTGCTTTTGACGTCTTGTGTTTTGTAAATTAAACATATAAATAATAAAAGTGCAAGACTACCAGAATGTGTATCATCAGGGGAATAGGAAAGCAGGAAACGCAACTTGTTGATACGGTTGATTGTAAAAGTTGAAGAGAGGTACACCATTTTGCTGCTACCTTAAAGCTGCAGAATCCAGCATTCATGTAATTATTTGTTAATTTTTGCTTATTAGCCTTGCAGGTTAATGAACAATTACGAAGCTTACCTCTCTCAACTTCGGTAAGTTGCGTGTTCTTGTTTCCTCTTCCCTGGGTCAAGTCAAATACTGCATTTAATATTAAATTTGTTTTGATTTAGAAAATTTGATGACTGTTTCATTCATGATAACTAGAGCTCATACCTATTTTTCTAGAATTGTATTATTCAAAATGTTATCATATGTGTGGCTGTGAATCATGAATGTCAGCTTTGCATGTGATGTTGCACTGAAATTGGCATTTTATCCTATGACAGATGACAGATAGTGATATGTTTGATAGTAAGATTTAAGAGAACACAAAGATATTCTTCTTGATATACAAATGTGAGAATCTAGCACTTGAAAGCAGTTGGGAGTCGTACTCGTATGCTTAGGTAAATTACAAATCAAGGTACCTGCTAGGTTCATGGCAACTATATTTTTTGTTATGTCTACTTAAAAATTAAATTAAACATTGACATTTTTCTTTCACAATTTCACTTTTTACAATTTGTCCCTGATGTTTTGAAAATCCATGTAGATGTCGCTGTTCCTTTCATACTTTCCACGTCATGAGTGTGCACCAAGTAAAGAATCCAAGCATACTGTACTAAATATTGAAATTGTGGAGGAAGACACCTCCTTATCGAGTGTGCCTATTACCGTCAGTTGCGTAAAATTTTGAAGCTCCGTGGAAGCATGCAAGAAGCATTGAGAGATAACGCCTGCTCTGTCGATCTAGTGCTGCAATGAAACAAAAATGGTTTTTATGATGGTATTTAACTTCGAGTCGCTAGCAAATGGTTTTTTTAAACATTACGCTCTTTTTATAGAGTATAATTTAATTCGTTTCGCAAGTATTTACAAAGAATGCGTCAAGAACGACTCATATTTTAACACATCGACTTAGAAAGACTTTGTGTCTATCTTGAAAAATCTTAATTTTTTATTATGCATTCGGCACAATTAGCCAAGTAGCTGTTTGTGCTAAACCTCACAATAATAATAATAATGTGGAGGAAGAAAGAAGAAAACTCGGGTTGATGAGGTAGAAATAGGCTAAAGATAATACCTACCGGTACTTTGCGTTGCAACTTCTGACATTCGCTTACAAATTGATGACTCCATAGACTTTTTCTAAAATCTTTTACAATTAACTGTTTCTTTCTCCATTGGCTGTGTTTCTTTCTTTCCAATTTTCAATCCTTCCAATTTGTTTAGCAGCCGTTCAGCCCTGCTAGTATGACTTAATCTGGCGCAAGTGAACATTTCTTTCTCAGTAAGTTGTGTTTCCTCTTCTTCAATACTTCATAGACCAGCCTTTTGACACTTACCGTTTAGCAGGGTTTTTGGTTTTTCTGGCATTTCCACTAGGGAGCTGAAGCCGGCAAGCGAATGATGGAAAGGAAGCTAGACTGGAAAAATGTGCAACAGAACCGGGATACGAACCCGGGACCTCCCAATTGCTGGTCGCGTGCTCTACCAACTGAGCTACCTGGGCACACATATTCAAGCATTCGCAGGGGATTCCCTCAAAGGGAGAAGAGGCAGAGGCGACTCATATGGACGAGTTAGATATTATTTACATTTTACATAATACAAATATATATGAACTTCGGACGAAATCTTATTTAAATTGCAAACGCTTGCAATACGCAGGGTATTTTATTATTATCAACACTATAACCGTCTCAAAAATGCATGCCTAAACGGGGACTCAAACCTTGATCTCCACCTATCGCAGGTGTTGCTCTAAACCATTGAGCTATGGACACTGGCTTTTTGAGACGATTTTAGTGTATTTAGTAATTAGTGCATCAATTTTTGAGACGGTTATAGTGTTGATAATAATAATATATGAACTTCTATTACTTATTTTGTTTACTAGTACGTGAAATTTTAGAGAGTAAACTTCTTTCTGCCTCCATTGCTAAGGCAGTTGCAGAGGTAAAGGAAATAACGATGGAGACTAAAGCAAAGGCAAAGGAAGATCTAAGAAATATGCACCTATAATAAGTGTGTATTGTGTCCTTATAAATAATCAATAATTTAATGATTTATATGTACATTATCTTATTAAGAAAGTAATCATTCAAAATTATTTTCATATTTCACTGGGTGCTACCAAAAAATTTCACTAGAAATGTCCCATACAATCTCAATCTGTAATGTTACAAATTCAAGCTTAGATAAAGAATTCATTTTATCAAATAAATAAAATAAAAAATATTATATTAATTTAATTAATCCATATTTTGTCATCTCTGAAGTTGGCACATCTGGGATGGGTTGGGGGAATGTCTAAAAACCTATCTAGGATATTGAATTTTTTCAATTCTTAAAATATACAATAACTAAGGTAAGTATCCAGCAAATACTTGTTAAAAATTGCTGCAAGTTGAAAAAATGAATCACATCATATTACGTTGATGCAAAGGGATTGCCATTTTTTTCAGCTTTCTAGCAGTGAATCCCAACCAAACCGTAATTCATACCAGAGTTATCAATAAGAAACTTATGAATCAAGGCCTGGTTGATGTTATAAATTGTATCATGTGCCAGAAGCTCACAAAAATAGCTCCGTGCATTACCAGATAACTACCAGAAAAGCTGTCAATAAAATTGCATAGCTCTAGTTTTCAACATCACATTTTTAGCTTCTAAAACTTAATAAAGCCTTTTATCACTCAATGCTTCTATCAACCAGTTACTCCTTAACACAACTAAAATCAAGACAACACCCTTAGCAGTAAAAAAAAAAAGAAATAACAGTTTTATACCACCAGAAATTTTTTTTTGGCAAATGCTATCAAAACAAACAACAAAAAAATCATGTTCACGAACTTTAACCAAGGAACGGTGCGACAATGTCGAGGAACTCGTTGGGTTTCTCAGCGTGGACCCAGTGGCCAGCGCCATTTATCTTCTGGAAGCGAGCAACGGGGAAGAGTTTCCGAGTCGCCACATGACTAGCGTCTGGGATGTAGTCTGAGTCGCCACCTGCTATGAAAAGCGTTGCTCCACCATAAGTCGGGTCCCCATCTGCCGCGGGGAAGTTGGCGATCTGCGCGAAACCGCGGGCTAGTGCTCCAAGGTTCAGCCGCCATTTGTAACTAAAACATTCAGTTTTTTTTTTTTTATTGAATTGAAATTTCTTTGACTTGAGATTGTAGTTATAAGGAAAGAGAGAAGCAATTGAAAGCAAAATATATTAATTGGATAAATGAAGAAATAAATTATTAAAAATAATTTTTTTTTATTTATTTAAACTGTAACTTGTAAGTCTTTGTAAGTTTTTGCATTTGAATTTGAGTAATTTTTGCATTGTATCCAATAATTAAGTATCAATTAATTAAGTAAACAATGCTTTTGGATGTAAAAAAGTACTGAAATCACTGTCGTTAACTCACCGCCCGTCCTCCCCTTGAACAAGATTGGTGAGTATGAACTGGCGCACGCCCTTGTCCGTGACCACGTCCTGCAACTGTTTGTCAGCCTGCGCTCGCGCCTCTGCGGCGGGAACGTCGGCAGGCAGAGTTACGGCATCCATCGCGTCGAAGTAGCGCGGCATCAGGTGCAGGCTTGGACTCGCGCCCACCGGCGAGATGTCCACCACAACCAGACGCGATACCAGGGCCGGCTGGTAGCAAAGTAACACACAGAGTGGTTTTAATCGGTTTATTGGTATCAAGCATTATGCTGAAAGCATATGGGGTGGCTTAGGATGAAATCTTATTTAAATTGCAAACGCTTGCAATGCGCGGGGTATTTTATTATTAACAACACTATAACCGTCTCAAAAATTGATGCCCAAATGCGGACTCGAACCCCGATCTCCACCTCAACGTCAAACGTCAAATTGGAGTTTGACAGGTTGTGACATGATATAGCGTCACTAGAATCAGAGTGACTGTGAGTATTTACAGCCTCATGGTTCTATTCCTTCGAGAACTGTCATTCTCATAAAATACACTAAAATCGTCTCAAAAAGCCAGTGTCCAAATAGCTCAATGGTTCAGAGCAACACCCGCGAAAGGTGGAGATCGGGGTTCGAGTCCGCTTTTGGGCATCAATTTTTGAGACGGTTATAGTGTCGTTAATAATAACATATGGGGTGGCGTTTCTAAATAGCTTCCACTAGCCATTAATCCTTTTTATATAGAAAGTTTTGTTTTTTAGGGGATGGATTCACAAAGTATAGTTTAAGCTGAAGCCCATAAATTTAGGGGGAAAGTTGTTACCACCCCTGGAAATCTAAAAACATCGTCAGTGATTGGCAGATAATCTTTACGCGGGGAGAGTCCAGCCAGAAAGCAATGGATGATAGAGGAGCGAAGCTGGAAAAATGTGCGACAGAACTGGGAACCGAACCCAAGACCTTTCGATACCTAGTCAGGGTTGCCAGCTTAATCTACTGAGCTGTCTGGAGACAACGACTCTTGCCTCCCGAGGTGGGATAAGGGATCTTGAGAAGGAGATGATAGAGCACCAGACTGGTAATCGGAAGATTCTGGTTAGGCCGCACATTTTTCCAGGTAAGCTCTTCTACCATTCCTTCTTACGTTTGACATTAATGGTCGATGGTTGTAAAAGTGCCAATAAATAATATTTCATCTCATTTTTTTGTGTGATAACTGTAATATTATAAATTGAAAATATTGGCTTAACTTGTTGGCTTCCAAAAATTACGGCAACCTTGACGTCATGACGAATGGCATGGGTCTTTATGCCCGTATAGTATTCACTAGCTACATATAAACTATATTGGAACTAATTTAAATGTATGGGAGAATATCAATTGCAAATTTCACACATTTCTGTGACCCACACATACTTTTCATTGGATGGAAAGTTACGTAACATAACATTTTTGTAAATTTCATGAAGTAATTTCGAATAACTCACGTATTTCAGGGCAACGGTCATCATAGCTCGGCCGCCCATGCTGTGGCCCAGCAGTGCGGCTCGCAGGATTTGGTGGTCTTCCATAAACTTGCGCACATCTTCCGCTATATGGGTGTAGCTCATTTCCGGCGAGTGTTCACTGTCTCCGTGGTTACGTGCGTCGACTGTCAGCACCTGTGGAGTTGCAGAATAAAACGTGTTGTAAGACTTAAGACTTGAGCAAAAATGACCGAAAATTGCAATTATTAAAGCTTAACATTTGTGGGTATGTAACAATAGGTCCACTGTTAACAAATCTCCATGATCACAAAAATCATCTTAGAATTTTTAGTAATGCTTATAATCAAAAGACTGATGTTTCAAAGAAAGGGCCTTTTTCCTATGGAATTAAATTGTGTAACTTCTTATCATATAACTTCAAATGTAAAAATCAGACGAAGAATTCTCAAATAAGCTTAAAGGTTTTGAAGGATTTTTTTTTTTGTTCTGTTAACCAGTTTCTGTATAGAAGTAATGTGAAAATTACTTTGTAATTAGGGGAGGTGGGGTCCAGTTGTCTCAAAATCTACCTATGTGTGCATATCTTCTAGAAAAATGAAGTTATTCTTATGTTATATTTTTTTTATTGATTGATACACATTTAGTTATAATGTGCATTTTTTTACGATTTATTAGACGGTCAGTTGAGTTGCTATGTCTCTTAGTTGATCTGTAAATGTTTGAGACTTTTAACCCCAAGCACAGGTGTGGGTCTAGTTGTCTCAGTGAGAAATTTCGTCATGTGATCATATAATTAATTTAATTCAAATCTGAATCAGTTACTTTAAGACAATACCGAGTCAACGTTCAATAATTTATGTCAAAATATTTTGCCATTTTTTCCTGCAGCACAAAATAAGCAGCGCGTAACATGACATCGGGTGCTACCAGCCCCCGATGAGTTTTTTTTTTATAAACTCGTTATAAACTCGTGATTGGTTAATTTTTGCAAATTGGTTCTGTAAAAAGTAAAAAAAACAAAAATCAATTACTTACAAAACAAACAAATTGAACTCATACTGAAAGCTACTTCTGGGGTTGTCATTCTGTGACAACTAGACCCATTAGACTTTCAGCTATACATTTAAAATTAATATACTTCTCGTGCATATATTCATCTGATAAGAAAAATTATAAACAGACAATATGTTTGCTTACGTTACGTAAAATACGAAATAATTTAGCAGCTGAAAAGTTACTAACCACCTGTCAAAACAAACAATCTCTTCCAGGAGTGTGAATTATGCACCGAAACGAATGACATTTTCAGAATAGTAAGATATTTAGACGTCGAAGCAGCCTGGATCAGTATTTTGGTTCTGGTACCTTTTGGAGTCGAGATTTTAACACTGAGACAACTAGCCCCTGAGACTTTTAGACCCCTCCTCCCCTACCTATTAACCCCTGACATGTCTCAAACCTTACCGGTCAATCGTGATAATAAAAACTATTATTATTATTATTACTGAATTTAATGGATCCAGTAGGCTACCAATAGCACAAATAAAGGGTTTTACCATAGATTAAAGATTGGGTACATTTAAGTTATCCTTATTTTATGGTTCTACCTCATTTCATCTCATTTGCCTGGAATAAAGTCACAGAATCACACCCCTGTAACTTTTTTTGCTGATGGTAGGTTTTGGAAAGACCTGTTCAGTACCTACATTGTTGTGGGATGGATCCAGCAAGATTGGGTTACCAATATAATATTACTACGTTGTTGATAATTTCAAATCTATTTTACTTATTCAGAGAATAAAATTAATGTGCAGGTAGGTAGGTACTATTATAAGTTAAGTGTGTATCATTTAAAAATAAAGTTTCACGGAGAAGGGACGTTTATTCATTATAAATTACATCAGGCCGACCTCTTCTTGTGAGAATATCTATAAGTTACCTTGAGCTTGGTTCGGGCATGAATTGCTTTGGAGAGGGACTTCCAGTTGTTGCGAGAACCCATAAGTCCATGCATGATTATGAGTGGCGCGGAATTCGGGGCAACACTCGTAGACGTGTATTCTGTGTATGCCATCTTAATCGGCACAATTCTGGAATATATTTGGGAACAAACTAAAAATTAAAGGCAAATTTTGATGTGTAGGTTAATTATATGGCTGACCTTAAATGACCTTCTTAAACCAACTGAGTTGATCATGATTTTAACTCACATTTCAGACTTTTGGGGCCTGGTTCCATCACTTCCTGAGGAGGAAGCATTTGATGGAATTTGTTTGTCGACACTACTGGAGAATTGGCAGCATCTAGGTGTCCACCAAACTTTAAACGTTTTTGTAGAAACTGGAAAGTGTTTGATCCAAACCATCGCGAAATAGCTTCAGTTTCAGTCTCTAGGAAGTAAAATATTCTCCGAAAACAAACTCTGGTCTTAAAATTTCTGACTTTGGTGGGTGAACCAACACGTGCGTAAAGGTACACGTGCTTGCGAGGAATGATCGTAGAAATCAGCTGATATTTCATGAAATTTGCATAAAAATTCTGTGATGTCATAAAGCCACGTGCGTTGGTGTCGCCATCTAGCGCGCCGTTTTAACAAACGTCATAAGTCAGGTTCCCTCCCCTTTTGCTAATCATCAAGCCCAAGGACGGAAATTGTGTGTGGATATTTTGTGCGCTCATGAATGACACACTCTCGTTTTTCTAGCTTATTCTTAATGTAAACTGTACGAATATTTCAATAAATAGTGATCTGGATCAGCCATGGCTAGGGAATACGACCATCTGTTTAAGCTACTTATAATTGGGGACAGTGGTAAGTCAATTTGGGAGTTAGATAATTTGATGCTTTTTTAGGGGAGACAAAAAATGAAACAAAAATATCCCAAATTTCAATTCCGGCACTGTTATTTGATTTTCTACAGCTTCATTCAGTTCTACTTTCTTCCTGCACAAGTTATCCATTTCAAAATCATTGAATCCTGTTCATATGTCACCTGTGATATTGTCATTATAACCTCTTCGAATCATCAGGTGTCGGAAAGAGCTCGCTTTTACTCCGATTTGCTGACAACACATTCTCGGGTAGCTACATTACAACGATCGGCGTTGATTTCAAGATCCGTACGGTCGACATTGAAGGTGAACGGGTAAAACTACAAATTTGGGACACGGCCGGCCAGGAACGATTTAGAACAATTACGTCTACGTAAGTTTTTAAAGTATTCTCATGTTTTAGTACATTTTCTTAATCTCAATAGTGATATTTTTATTAAAAATTATTTTTATATTTCTTCTCATAAATTCTTATCCTAAATGTATAACTAAATCAACGATATAACATTTATAACCAACAAGCCAATTCTCAGCCATAAACGATTCTGTAGTTCCCTGTATGCATGGAATGTGTGAATCTCCTTGCATTTTTGTAGAACGTGAGTACCTTACGTTGGTGGTGAGTGATTTGGAATTAATGCCAGACATTACACTCATTGTCCTTGATTAACACTTCCTCTTCTATGCAGCCAATCTCTATCTTTGTTGCCAAGAGCTCTTTGTTTGCTTTTGCAAGTCGTTGACTTAATCTCCCGACTTTGATTTGTTGAATCCTCAGATAAGAGTGAAAAAAACATACAAATAAGGCTCTATTTGTGAATCCTTGTGCAGATTGAGAATAAAACCTTTCTACTACATTATTGTTTCTTCTTCCTTTGTTTATCCTTGAGGAAAAATAACTGAATTTTATGTGCTTTTTGCAGGTATTATCGTGGTACCCATGGTGTAATTGTGGTGTACGACGTAACAGCTGGAGAGTCTTTTGCGAGTGTTAAGCGCTGGCTCCATGAAATCGAGCAAAATTGTGAAGTTGTAAACAAGATATTAGGTAGGTTTATCTCAGATGGTATTTTACTGAAAGCTCATGCATTTCATTTTGCAAATTTATGTTCTTTGATGCTTAAAAGGCACTACATGAACGCTTGCATATAACTTTTACGACCTTCATTTGCTAGTTTATTTGTAATTCTTTTTTACATATTGCAGGTATGAGAAAGAGTTATGCTAAATACCTGATATCTGCCACCGCATGCAGTGCTTATTTATTTTATTTATTTTCTTTGTATCTTCATTTGATTTATTTGATTATTAAGCTTCTTGGCTTATACCTACTGGGATAATGGGAAATGTAGTAAATTTCTGTCGAGAGTCTCAACACTTGAAATCTGATTTAAATTGCTATTGCTTGCACCGGACTAAGTATTTTATTATTAAGAACTCTAAGAACCTCTTAAAAATTGGTGTCTAAACGGGGACATAAACCCTGATCTCCACCTGTCGCGGGTGTTGCTCTTCCCAATTGCGCAACTTGGACGTTGGCTTTTTGAGAGGATTTTAGTGTATTTGATAAGAATTACAGATCTTCAAGGAGTAGAACCACAAGGCTGTAAATACTTACAGTCACTCTAATTCCAGTGATGCCATACTACATTACAACCATTCAATCTTGATTTACTCCAATTTGACTTTGGATACTTTTTATTCCATGAAATCTGATTTAAATTGTAAATTCTTGCACTGGGCAAAGTATTACATGTATGGAAAGGAAGCTAGACTGGAACAATGTGCAACCGAACCGGGATACAAACCCGGGACCTCCCAATTGCCGGTCGGTTGAGCTATCCAGGCACACAAATTCCAGCTTTTGCGGGGTGGGATAAGGGATCCCCTCAAGGGGATCTATATCTGACAACAAGTATCTGCAAAATAAATCTTAAAAAACTTCTAACAAAATTTCTCGAACCAGTGGGCAACAAAAACGACGCGCCCGACCGCAAAGTGGTCTTGACGGAAGATGCGCAGCGATTTGCCGGTCAAATCGGAATCCAATTGTTCGAGACGTCTGCCAAAGACAACATCAACGTGGAGGAGGTAACCACATCAGAATTCTTACACAATTTTGTTATTTACCTTTGTGAACAGAGTTCAAAATAATTCCATTGTTTTAGTTTCATTTAAAATGATGAAACTTTGAGGAATAAGGCTTTGTCAAAAAAGTAGCATAGTTTCAGTTAAATGTAAAATAGCTAGTAAAAGCCAAAAGAAATCGGGAATTTTTTACGATTGGTACAAGAAATATCATTTTTTTGTCAATAGATGGCCAATGGTTAATCTACTATGATCAGCCTATTTCACAAATGCTAAATAACCGTCTGAAATGCTCTTGAACGGCAATTTCAATTCAATCCAACACATTAGTGTGCTTTCAAACAACTCTAGGTATCTGAATGAAGTAAACCAAAAATGGAAGATGAAGAACGAAAACAAAATTGCTTTTAAGTACAGTTTTCACTTCGAAAGGGAATGTTTGGTGACATAGAAACAGAAACAAAATATGAATGGGACCACTTATTTTAACCTCAAAATCATGGTACATAGCAAAACCCCCCATCCTTGCATGTTCTAATACTAAACAACAATTTGGACATGGGAGCTATTTTATGTGTCAGAGCAGTGCCTTCTGAAATAATCACAAAATTAAAATGTACATCTCTTTTGTGTATTTGTTTCGGAAATGATAAGAGAGAACGTAACTTAACAAAGTTGAAAAAAATTAGTTGGATTATGAAAGAACCTTTTTTAAAAAGTTGGTAAGTTGCATTTGTTCTTTCATGCTCTCCATTACTTGAGCCAGCTTTTTGGCACTCGTTCTATTAACTTTTATTTATTTGGCATCCCAGGAGGAGGGCAATACCTGTGGCAATACTTAACAAAATCAAAGCCTACACAGACGTTTGATTCTTACCACAGTTTGGTAGCGTTCCAAAACTGCGCCAGTAAACATATCTTACTGGATTCATTTGGTAACCATAAAAATGCACTTTACTGACTGTTCCAAAACCTGCTGTTATGGCAAAGAAACATTTTGGGATTTACCGGACGTAAATTCGTCCAATAGATTTTACTGGAAATCTACTCGAGCCAGTAAATCCAGTACGTTTAGAAACGCAACAATTATTCCATGTTTATTGAATTTTTTCCTTGATTTGTGGTTGCAGATGTTCATGGCGATCACCCGGCAAGTGTTGAGAACGAAGAAAGAGTCGAAGGAAAGACAGGCCATACAAAACAACGACACCGTCAACTTAGGCAGCAAACGAAATAATAAAAACAAGAAGAGCAAATGCTGTTAGCATTTAGAGGAAAGAAAAACCAAGCTATGAATATAAAAGTTGCTTATCGTAAGTGACCGCTCGACAAGGATGATCGGGTGGCAGATTTCAAAACGGACGCACAAGTAAATTCCTACCAAACTAGTTCCTGCCGCTTGCGATTTGGCCGATAATCGAAATGAGTGGGCTTGCGTTGGTATCGACCGAGCCAATACCATTCGTAGAGAAAAGGCGAGCGTTCACGACCCGGAATACTCACCGAGTTTTGGATACTGGTTGCGACATGAGCAATGCAGAGCAAAAATCGGTGAATGTGGAAAATTATTTAAAAAATCAAATAAACAAATTGTGCGATTGAGATGTCGAATCTGAAAAGCTTAGATTTTCTTACTTAGGTGGGCTTGATAAAAGAAAGAGGATGTACCTACCCATCAACAAGAGTTTACACACCTACTGTCTCAGCCACTTTGACACCTATATGCAAGGAACAACTACTTTTTTAAATGTCATGCATAAAAATGCTACTCATTTCATTCAGAAGAAAATGAGTCTAGCCATGTCAGGCCTTTCTAGTGCTGTATAAGAGCAAACCATAACCAGAAATAGCTGGAAAAATTCCATAATACTTATCAATGTTGGTATTATTTTACCTCTTGTGATATTTTGTTCTTTTAACTTCAACTATGATTTTGAACTGAATAATTCCAGGAAATTTAAAATGTAAGCTCTCGCGAGTTTAATTTCACGCACAGTTTGTTTATTTTGCAAGCAATAATCCGTGTGGGTGAAATGAAATGATCGTAGTGCATCATCTCCTGTTCCGTGTCTTGTGGTTTTAATCGAGCCAGTACTTGTCGCGAGCGCTGAAGCGAACTCGTTCGACCATCGTCGCTGTAACAAGACCGATGTTGGTGTATTCGAGACGTCCGCAGCTGCATTTGGCCAATTTTTCAGTCAGGGTTGAGCTGGATTCTTGACCCTTCGTGATCAGTGCTCACGACGATGGCGATGGAACGCGTTACCGGCGGTCTCGGAAATATCTATTGACGTTCTCGTACTGTCCAGTTTAACCGTCAGTGGAAGGGAATTTGCTCACCAACTAGTTGATGGCCGTATACCGTCAATAATATACGATATTAAAGTATAATTCTATATAATATATTATATATATTTACCCTATTGTAAACTGTATTTTAATTTAGTAGTTTGTACGATGAGGTATGCTTTGTGAAATCAGTTCGTTTAACCAATTTTCTTTCCAGTATTATTACAAAATTTGTGTCTGTGAAAGGAAAACCTGTGCGGACCACAATGTGGTGATGCAGTTGATGTTAAGGTTGAAGTTACCCAGACTTATTGCAAGCATGCATTCCCAATAAATCAATTATCTCAAAGCTGTTCTGACGTGTTTTTGTTTTGTTTGTAGCGCACGTGCCAACACTACCTGTCGTGCAAATGTATTTCCAGAATCTGGATATTTCAATTAGTTTTGTGAATCCGTTACCGTTCTGTTGTGAGATACTAAAGCTTTGCAAATGCAATTGCGTTGTGTGTTTTATTGTTGATGAGTTGAATTGTGAGATGAGCGTAGCAATATTTTGGGATAATAAAATGAGAAGCCGATCCGTTGTATGGATCAAACATCAAACCGAAACAGCCGAATTCACAAAATGATGTTAATCATTTGTGAATAAAATGAGAAATAAAATATATACAGACTCAAAAACTTTGGAACTACTTAATTTTGATGCATTTCACATCTTTGCTAAGTTTGGTAAAAAATGTCAAATACTTTTGGGGGAAAAACACTAAAAATGTTATAAAAAATAGCAACATTTTCGTAAATTTTAAATAGACAGAATTTTCTGAAAAACGCAGGGCGTTTGAGTTGAAAGTACGAAAAAAATGCCCTGCAAATTTGGTTCAAATCGCAGCAGGCTTTTGACCTCTAGAGAAGAGCCACAAAAAAATCTGGAAGTGAAGTTAATATTGCTCCGCTCCCTTCGCTTGCTACGCTCATCATTTATGAGTGACTTGATAAGTCAATGTAATGATCTTTTTTTTTTAATCATGTAGCTGATTTTTATTAGCGTTCATAACAATAAAATATTCTGACAATTGGAAACATTTGCAATTTATGAACAAATTGCACATCAATTGACAACTTTACCAAAAAAATGGAGGATGCTTGTAGGATGCCGTTGTTCGAGTGTAAGAAAATTATATTTCGTTGTTTCTCGCAGACTGGTTTATGCTCAACTAATCTTTATTAATGATAACCTTAAAAATTAACATACATGTTTCGATATTTTGAGTCGTTATTATTTAACGGCTGCAAGTGCCATCAGGTGGCACGTACCGTTATTGCCTGTTGCCGGCTCGTTTGCCCAGCAAAAACTTAAACTTAACGCTGGCCCCCTGACTACACCTATAAATCCGTTGATATTAGTAAAATAACATTGAGTTAATTGTCATATTAGAAGGTTTGAGTTTAAAAATGAGTTTAAATTCAAGGCACGTGGGTGATGCGGGCGTGGTGCTGGGTCTGGAGGGCCCTGTGGTTGCTCTTGATCTTCTTGCCGTCTGCAGCATGTAGTTTACGGAACTCATCCATCTAGAACATGGCAAGCATTTGGTGTTTCTCATTCCCAAAAACGCAGGTGCATTATTATTTTCAAGTGGCACAAGGATCTGTTCTGTTTGGAGGGTTTGTTGGAATGATTGAAGTTATGTACAGCATTTTCTTGCTTATTAATGTCTTGACAACATGGATTTGAGGAGGAATCCTGCTTTTCGAGCTGTGCCGTCCTTCGGAAGGGACATCAAGCCGATGGTCCAATTGGTGTTCTTCGACCGAAGTAGGCTACGTGCCGGGAACAGGTTTCCCCTCCTCCCCTCTAAGCTAGGTTAGGTGCATCATCATCGTTTCGTCAGCGTAGGTGCCGAATGTGAAACATTCCAGAAGCATACAGAAAAATTCCTGATTTTGTCGGTGCCAACGCTGACGAAATAACGACTTTTTATGTCCTTTTTAGGACCGCAAGTCAATTTAAACAAAGAAAAACCGTTAAACATACCACGGCTCTGAACCACTTCGCCAATCCAGACTCATAAACGTATCACTAATAGCTCAGTTTGTGGAAAAACTAGATTTTTTTTGAAAAAGTACTAAATATTTAAACTTGAATCCCACCCCTAGAATAGGCACTAATAGGTATTTATCTAATAAGTCCGGGCCTGGATAAAGGATAAAGGGCAAAAGATTACTAAGAGCATGATTCTGCTTTGTTGAAGCACCTGTCGGATCGAGATGAGAATCGGTTCCTGATAAACAATCCACGTGACCACTTCGTCGCATGGGGGCGTTGTGAGAGACCCGTGGTACGTGTAGTAGGGACCTCGAATGCGGTCTTTCAGCCAGTGAAACGCGGCGTTGGCCGAAGAAAGTGTCACCGTCGTGGACGCTCGTTTAATCCTGGCTAAATCGGCGACCAACTCGGAAAAGTCTGCAATCTCTTTTCTCTCAACCTGGAAAATTGGGAAGTAGTTCGTCTTAATCGCTCGTTCAAGACAATGAAAAATACGCCCACAGGTTAGAGATTTCTAAGTTGCAATTGAGTGTGGTACAAGACGGCATGTGTTTGGGGCGCAACCTACTTACCTTATTACCTTCTTACCTTCGATTGGCCTGCCAAATGAACGAAGGTACAACAGTTCCAAAGTATCTTACTTTCGTTAAGCGTTTATTTGCAAATTTTATTTATTTACTTTCTGCCGAGGACAGTATATGAGAGTGAATCTATGAAATAACGATGAAACCCTTCGACTGGGTCTATCTACCCAACGGAACCATTATGTTTAGGTGATCTCATTGTTTATCTGCAGCCAAGGTTACTTGACGTACTTAGCGTGTATTGAAACCGTACCCAATTAAACCTAACGACCGAAATAAAATGATAATATACTATAAAGGACTTCTTTCCAACTTTTCAAACCAGAAATATTACTGATTTTACCTACCTGAAAAAAGAATGCCACCACCGCAACACCGTCTGCATGATTTGTTGCTGTTTTTATGTTGCCGTAAGATTTCTTGAAATGCACCATGTGTGCTTCCATTGGAAATCTGTTGAAAAATACGTCAACTAATCAACAATTAAAATAAAAAAAACCACATTCACATAAGACATTTTTTTAAGTACCAAAATGTCCACTGATATGTGCAATAACAGTTCCTACTTCCGTGTGTTTATGGTGTGCTCGCTGCCGAGCTCGTTGTTCTCCCCCCAGTGGAAGTGAAGTTCAACAAACTCATACTTTTCGGTTAGTGGACCTCCGGTCAGAGTCGGTCTCCTCCGTTTGCCGTCTAGCGATATGTCCACTGCAAAAAATGAGCGGATAAAGAAATAAGATTCCTATTCTTTGAGGGGATGGTTTTCTTTACACTATAGTTCTTTAAAACTACACAACGTCAACGTGTTTAAATTTCTGGCCTTTGGAAAGAGTGCAAATGTATTCTTTCTTATTCTCTGTCAACATTTTGTCTAAACTTCAGGGCGAATATTGACTGAAAATTCGACTGCACTTCAACTACACATGTGTTTTGTATTTAAAAAGCAGTTTCTACATTAGTAATTCTGCCGCGCGATTGCTCAGAAATGGAAAATGCACACAAGCTGGTCCGTTTGAGATTTTTCCACGTTTCTAGCAATCAAGTAAATTTGGAGATAACCCACCTCTCATGCTCGCCTACCTTTCATGCTCTTAATGTCAGCATTGGGTATACAGTTTCACGTTTCGTAACCGGTATAGTTCTTGATCTGTGAGTATTTTTCGCGATACTGGGACTCTGACTAAACCTATAAGCCCAGTGGTATCGGCAATCAAGTGTACTTGTTTCTTCAACATTTTAGGAGGAGGAGGACCGCTGTAGTGTTTCTTTCTCTAGGGTTGTAGCTTTACCATACCGTAGTAACGTAGTACTAGTAGTAGTTAGTACTACGGTAGTACCGTTTTAGTACCGTAGATTAATGAGGTGTAATTCCGCATATCAACGGTAGTACCTTAGATTGATGGTGTTACCATTGAGGCCAGAGGTATGTTTTAGTACCTCTTTTGCCCGAGTTGTTCATGTGGACTGCGCACTCATTATCCCAATAGTGTTTGAACTTGAGCAACGGCATAGGTGCCGTAGGCGCTCGCTGGGTCGGGATGTTGATCGGCGACTGATGTTTCCCAGCGCAGGCGCTAAAAGTAACCGGCCAGTTACGAGAACCTGTGAAACAAGACGATGTCAATGTCCCATTTCCTTGTGGTTCTCTGTCACCATCGGTCTCCGTTGAGGTATTTTGGTTTCTTTATGTACTGTTGAACGGGGTACCACTATCGTAATTGGTATCATTTTGTACGCATTCCTCCGATTACATTTTTTTTAGTTTTCCATGAAAATATAGCGAAACACGGAACTAAAAAAAAGTTTAAAAAAATGTGCAAAGAACACTAAAGAGTGGCGTGACTTGAGTACTGGAACTTTTCAAAAGTGACCTGTCCCACCTTCACTATTATCTTAGAGTATTAACCCGAACGGTTTGGCGTGTAGGAAACACCGGTTCTCGTGAGATCACCGAAGTTAAGCAACACTACGCTGAATCAGGTATTGGATGGGTGACCATCATCCCAAGACCAGTTCTGTTCGGGAGAGAGGTTGGAGGGATGAAAGTTAGTGCAACAACTTCACTCGCCTTCCTTATCAACCTCTCGACAGCATGAATTTGTGGAGGAATCCTGTTGTTCAAGATTGTACCGTCCTTCGGAAGGAACATTAAGCCGGTGGTTCTCTTAGTGCTATTTGACAGGAATATGATAATTGCCGGCACCGGATTTCCCTTCTTTCCTTCTAGGCTAGGTTAGGTTCATCACCACCCTCATCATCAACCACTCATTCACCGACGCCATTAGACCAGTGCCAAAACAGTGTGTCGTTAAACACAATAATCAATCAATCAATTATAGTATTACCGCCATTTTCAGTGTAGCTAAAGTCTGTCGAGGGGTAGACAACGTGGAATAGCGCGTTCTGGTAAGGGTTTGACGGCGAAGGCGGAATCCACACCCAGGGGTCATCAGGTTCTTCAGAGTGAACTGGAGCAGGTTTGCGATGGTTGCCGCCGCCGTAGCCACTACTCGGGTGAGCTGAAACTGAACACTTGATCGTCAACCAGTTATTTTACTAATATGACGTAGCAAAGTTCAATTACATCTGCCTACCATCGGTGATGTAGTGGTAAATGCAAAGGCAAGTATAAAGTGGCCGAAGCCCCACTTATTTATCATTTCACTAGGGGAACGCTTGGGAAGCTCAGAACTCGAGTGTTAAATATCTATATTAAGTACTAAGCTCTGTGGATGGATTTCGTACAGGATTACAGCAGCCCGGCGAAAAGAAATGCAAACAAGTTTCATGTAAAATTTGCGGGAATTAAAAATTCAGGTGAATAATTTTAAAATGTCATAAATATCCTCCCTCCCCTAGTTGGCGGGAAAATCACTGTATAATCACCCTTTTACAACTCGAAATAATTTCACATTTCATATGCAAACACTACTGTTTAAAACGTTTCATACATTTGACCAAACTCAGATCTCATGAAACTTTTAAAGACTCACCTGAAATGCAAATCGCAACGCCCAAAGCAATAACGCATGGTACCAAGGACGCAGTCATGTTGAAGGTTCTGGTACCACCTCTAGAGTACCACTAGGTCCGCACAGCACTGTAGAAATCTGCAGAATGCTTGCGCTATCGTTTGCTTGTGTTCGCGTAGCTTGTAGCACAGGTGTAGATGCACCTAACAAAGTTCAAGGTGATGCCATAGCGGCATTATCGAGCACGCACTCGTTTAGAGAGGTGATATTCCGAAAGGCAGCCATATTGCGTTTAACTGGCTTGACCACAGAATTCGCCATTTTACTGAAAAGTGTATAGAGATTTTTTTTTCCTGATAGACTCATTAATAGTAATCGTTTAAATGAACGAAACAATTTGGTATTTCGGAAATATTTTGGAAATAATATGGAGATTGAGTTGAATAGAACTTTGCAATATTTTTAGGGGCCGGATCCAGACTAACTCCTATACATTTGGGGGTAAAGTTGTTAAAGCCATGGCAACAATCCATTAAAATGTGGAAACACCGTCTGTGATTAGCTGATCAACTTTAAAATCTGGAGATAAGCTTAAACTCTGCTTAGGGTGGGTTTTACCAAAATGTGCAACTATAAATTGGATTTATGACTCACAGAAACATCTGAATTTCACTGCATATGATTGGAAGTCGACATGGCAATAGTTTCAACAAACACTTCTACGGCGAGATTTTGGTAAAAATGGACCTAAGTGGATCCCACCAGAGAAGTGTTCTGATGTTTTGAATGATTTATAATCTGTTTCTAATTCTGTAACACGCTGGAAGTGTCAAGTATTTTATTTTCGCTAAAATTTCAGTGGTTGTTTTTGCCTGTCTTACACTCAGCACAGATAGTGTGCCTTTTGAATTGTAGAAGAATAATTAAGATATCTCGAGCACACTTTTGGTAGATTTGGCTTGTTTTGCATGCCTATTACAAATAAAAATTGCTACAAGTGCCTTTTGAATATTGATTATTGGGGTTTAACGACGCACTGTTTTGACAACTCGCCCAGCGGCACTGGTATAATGGCGTTGGTGAATGAGTGGATGATTATGAGTAGGATGATGAACCTAACCTAGTCTAGAAGGGAGGAGGGGAAACCCGGTGCCGGCACGTAGCCTACTCTTGTCGAAGAGCATCAAGGGGACCACCGTCTTAACGTTCCTTCCGATGGACGGTACAACGCGAACATCTGGATTCCTCCACAAATCCATGCTGTCGAGAGGTTGATAAGCAAGGCGAGTAAAGTTGCTGTACAAACTTTCATCCCTCCAACCTCTCTCCCAAACAGAACTGGTCATGTGTATGATGGTCACCCATCCAATACATGACTCAGCACAGTGTTGTTTAACTTTGGTAATCTCACGAGAACCGGTGTTTCCAACACGCCAAACCGTTCGGTTGCCTATTGTCTATTGTCCGATTGTAACACCATTCAATTGAAGTCCCTCTGACGGACACAAGCTCTCTATGTTGACACCATGCGTCACCCATGGTGCCCATGTAGAATCAACATGGGCATTTTCCCACACGGTTTGTCCTTTGCTTTGAAGTATGATACAATTGTATATCCGCTCTATATGTAGTTCGCGGCCATGTTCTTCCTCAGCAATGCTAATATCAACAAGTAAATGACTAGGCGAAGACAAAAGATTTTAAAATATGTACGAGCGTGGCCTTGTAACGTTTCAGCTTTCGACTTGACGTGAACTTATAATTGTGAAAATTAATTACAATTAATTTAAACATGTGTCGTCGGACCACAACAACAACATAGCATATGGTAATTCGTTTACGAGGTTCATATTGCCTTGCAGTTCAATATCCTAAATTTTTCGTTCCATTCCACTTAGAAAGAAAAATACATTTTCCAGCACTAAATTTGGATTATTGGTTACTGAAATTGACATGCTTTATCTTACCTATTTTTCCTTTACCCATGCTTTTTCATTTAACCTTTGTCTCCACGCGCAAACCTAGATACGGTTTGGCGTGTTGGAAACACCGGTTCTCGTGAGAGCACCGAAGTTAAGCAAACTGCATTGGATCAGGTATTGGATGAGTGACCATCATGACCAGTTCTGTTCGGGAAAAAGGTTAGAGGGCTGAAAACTAGCAAAAAAAACTTAATTTTTCTTGCTTACCAAACTGTCGACAGCATGGATTTGTGAAGAAATCCTGCTGTTCGCGTTGTACCATCCTTCGGAAGGGACGTTAAGCCGGTGGTCCTCTTGGTGCTCTTCGACTACGGCTACGTGCCGGAATCGGATTTTCTCTCCTTTTTTTCCAGGCTAAGCTATATTCATCATAGTCCTCATCCTCATCCACTCGTGCACCGACACCTGAAGACCAGTTTCACAACGTCCCTTGAGTCGAATAGTTAGTGGATTCAATCAAACAATCCAGAAACATATTTCCGAACATTTTCATTACTATCAGTATAAAAAAAAGTTCATTGTACCTCTCCAGATACAAAAAAAAAAAAAACGTAAAAAAAAAATAGTAGATCACTGGGTTTATCTTTATTTATGGTTGATTTCACAGCAATTGAACATCACATTGTATCAAGATAGAAAAAATAAGGCAAGAGAAGAAATAACTAATGGATGGCACTTAATGTACTCATTCACAATAACTTACTTCATAAAAGTGTATCTTACATTTTTTAATGTTACTTAAATACGTCTGTACATTTACACCTCTGAATCTCTGAATCCACAAGGAGGCTTAAACCTCGTTCTCCTGCAATTGGCTGCCAGAGCACAACACAATTGGATTTATAAACGCTAAGTTCAGAAACAAACCAATAGAGTCCAAACTGTTCACTATCTCTCACTTAGTTGATCTCAATGAAATCATATTTAAGGCAGTGGCATTATGAATTTAAATTAAGTGAACCCAACATCATAAAAATGTTTCGCCATCGTCTCCACCTAGTCTACGCATTTTTCTTAACGCTGGGACGCTCCCCACTCGCCAGCTCCGATCGGCCATCTTGTGCGGCCGCCATCTTTTCGTTGCGCGCTTCTAAAACGTTCGCCTCCTTGACGTGTTCGAACTTCGCCTCCTTCGCCAACAGCTTTTCGCGCAAGATCTGTTGGCGCACGCGCGTCGGCACGTCGGGGATGATGTACGCCATCAAGCCAGTCAACGCGAACACCACGTGCTGCACAAAAAGAGACACGTGTTCAAGGTCGATATCTTCTGTAAGATAGTTGGATCGTTGTATGATGTGCCTGGCAAGAAGGTGACTACCATTCCGTCATTTTTTTGGGGTAAACCGATGCCATTAGACCAGTGCCGCAGGGCCCGTTGTCAAAACAGCGTGTCGTTAAAACCCACAAACAATTTGGCTGAAATGGTTATGGTACTTTCTAGTTGATCATATTTAAAGAAGCTGATTAGGGCCTTTTTCACCAAGTTCTTCAACCATGAGTTCAATTCTAGCTCACAGATACATCAGAGAACCACTGCATGCGATTTTAAGTCGCCATAGCAATTATTTGACTGATACTTGAAAATGGAGTTGAGATTTTGGTAAAATCAAACCTAACTCTTGTTAAAGGCTAGGTCCCAAAAAACAAAACAAAAAACAGATTAAGTATTTAAAATAATTACCACAATTACCTTAAATTATCTTTGAACATAAAACGCAACCTCAAAAGTTGAAATCTCGTTAGCGCGTTTGTTATTCGTACGGAAAACTTAAGTTGTCAAGTGATCAATCATGGAGTCCCCGATCCAAAAAAGTCCAGCATGCTTTCTGGGCACTTCAAAAGACTGATAAGCACACACAAAACACAATCACAAGCACAAACGATATTTAACTTAAGCGATGTATGTCAAGTTTGATATTTTCGGAAATTAGACGAGAAGCCAATTGGTAACTATCCCAGACAATTTTGGACTACCTAAAATCACTCTCAGTGAAAAAAGGTTGATATGGACAATATCGAACATGCACCGAATTATATCTTGCGAGTTAAGCACATAATCGCCTTACCCTTGATCGACACGACTTGGGAATGGAAAGGAAAGACGTGAAACTATTATATTTGTCCCACCTCGAAGACGACGACAAAGGCGAGCCGCGCGGCAAACACGTGCCAGTACGCGATGCTAGGCTGGTACTTGTTTGGGGCGTTCGGTCCGGAACGGTAGCCTCGGTACTGGCACACGTCGGGGTCCGGCATGGAGTTGTCGCCGCCCATGTCGGCGCTGTAGTCCGACGTGTTAAACTCTGAAACGCCATGGACGCATTTGGATTTTAAAATACTTCTGTTTGGTTTGTCAACTCAACGATCATGCGTTAAAGAAGCAATTTTTGACAAAAACTATTTAAACTGGAGTTTGAATGCTAAGTAGACATGAGTCTAAAAACAATCATAAGCAACATTTTCCTCTAATCCATGAAAACGCCTTACTGACTGTAACGTTCAGTACGCATAGACGACTTTTTAGCGACGTAAATCAATAGCAGATATTAAAAAAGTGGAAATCACCACCAAAACAGCATCAACTAATAATCAATAACTCACATTTTTCAGCAGCACGTTATCATTTAATTATGCTTCTCTTAAGCTGGCTACCTGACAGTTAGGTGCCCGGTATTTGGGTATTATAGGGTAGTCTTTTACACAATAAAGGACTTATGCAAAGAAATAAAAAAAACACTCGTTTTCAAAACCGTCAATCAAAAACCTTCAATCAGGATCCTTTCATCAAGGACCTTAATATTATCAGAGGCGGCAAAGGAATTTATTTTGCATACCTTCTCTTTTGTCGGACAACACCCTAGCGTCAAAAAATTACATCAACTAACGCCTCGAACCGTACTTAGTTTTGGAGGACAGTGACTTGACATTCTTAATATTGTGGCCAGCTTACAGTACTTACCGGAAAGCGAGAAGTCGATATACCCGCGCAAGTCTTTGGTCGGCGAGTACGCTATCGAGTAGACCATGCGTGGGATGAAGTCGCTAGTGAACGCTATCACGAAACCCTGCGATTAAAACAGAAGAGGACAAGCTAATAACACACTGTTGCTTAAAAAGTTATAAAATAGGCTAGCAAGACAGACCTAAGGGACCGCGAAGCGGAAGAAATAAACCGTAATAAACCCCATCAAACCTGGTGAGAGTAAATAGTTACAAAACATTGCATGTAGTTCCTTGGCCATCGGTTTTCAACCTTTTTGACAATGTTATTGGATTCAAGAGTATTTCATGCTGATGGCTCATTTCTGCATCTTCAGTAAAAATGGTCAGCAAAGGTTCAACATATCTAGCTCAACTTCTAAGACATTCACGTTTTAAAACTATATCCCCAAACTTGCGTGCTATCTTAAGCTGAAACGGATGACAAGACACCGCCGAGTCCAATAACAGCAAACGCATTGGTGACTTTAAGTCGAAATGGGGTGTTATCTTAAACAAATGAGGCAGATGATAAGGCACCCAGTCCAGGATAACGACAGGACCACGTACGTTTGTGACTACCGCCGCGTATGTGACGCCTGTCAGGATGCCGAACCACGCACCGATCCCCTTAACGCGCTGAGCCAGGCACCTGCGAGTCTGCGTGACCATCTTGTACGCGTCCAGACGAATCTCCCCAAGGTTGTTGAGCAGCGCAAACAGCGGAGCCAGTGGGAACGCCGCCACAAACAGAGTCACGAACCCGTACTGCAGCACTGCGAGGTAAACGGAAGGTTTATTGGTTGATTTGTGATGTTTAGCGGCGCACTGGTTTGACAACGAGTCTTGTGGTAGCTTCTGCGGTACCGTCCGAACCTTGTGTAAAGCTAAAGGTCTGTTTCCTTGAGATTTCAGGAAGTGGTTAATAGCAATCATTGGTAGCACTTTGTTTTTAGGCTGCACTTTTTATTTCTTTTGCGACTGCTGCCGATTAACAAGCGGAGTTTATTAGAAGCAAACAATCACTAAAGATACAGAAAGTTTTAGGTGGTATCACTGACCCATCTCTAAGTACTCCTCAAAGAGCGCCAACCGGTTGACGGCCTGCAGACTGTAGTCCTCCTCCCAGCGTGTTAGTTCCCGAGGTCGTTCGCCTAGACGTCTCTGTCCTCGGCGTCGCCACCAGTTCCTCGCAAGTCTGGAAGAATACGGACACGATAAGTTTCCGTAACCTCCCGATAATCCCGTCTGTCGCCGTTTGTATCTCTTAGAGAGACGGTTTTCAAGTTTAGTCGAAGTCTTTACTCTGTTGTTAAACTTCGCTGAGGAAACGAATTGGCAACACGTTGTACTGGTAGCCACCACCAAAAAGCGGGTTCTGCCGTTCAATTTAGCAAATCTCTACAATTTACAAAATATACTTCAATCTAAAAATTAATTTATACAAATTACAAAGAATTTAAAGCAAAATGAAAACTATGTGAGCGTATATTGTATGTTGAGCGTTATATGTTCTGCCGCTGCGCAAAATAACAAAACTAACTTTCATCACTCTACGAAAGTTAGTGACTTTATCTCTTAGCTACTAACTATTTTTGTCGGTTCAGAATTTGATCGGTCTGTATTTATTTCGAAAACAGTTTAAAATTAGAGTCGTAATAAAATATAACTTAGATAAAGCTAATATTGGTGACAAATATTATAGGATATAACATGAGTAAAGATGGGAGTATAGGGGACGGGAAGGTCTTTTGAAGTGTGTCCACTATTGCAGTCCAGCCCGTGAGAAAAGATGCCAACCCAAGGAATGTAACCAAGGAAATGTAACTTCAGATATGATTTTAGAGGTGACATTAAAAAAACCCTACTTATTATATCTGCAAAAGACTTCCAAAAATGTTGCTTTAAAGAACAATAATAATCTTTCAAAAATTGATGCCCTAACGGGGACTCAAACCCCGATCTCCACTTATCGTAGGTAGTACTTTGAGCTACTTGGACACATCTTCAACTAGAGGCCTTTAGTGTATTTGATGAGGAGATCAAATCTCCAACCATGAGGCTGTGAATATTCATAGTCACTCTGATTCCAGTGACGCTAAAATACGCCCAATCTTTCCAATCTCTGGTAACTCCAATTTGACTTCAAAATCGTTTTCTGCTGTACCTACCAAAACGACTGACTGAACATCGAAATGATTTTCCACGAAATTTTCAAAATTTTCCAAAAGTTCTTCGACCAAAGTGAGAAAGCTTTGTGCTAACTTACGGCACGATATATTCTAAGAAGTTGTTTAGCGCCTGCTTGCCGACCATGATAATGGCCAGCTGGATGAACAGTTCGGGCAAACAACCTGCAGGGTCGCACAGGTCGGCGCGTAGTTGCAAGAAGCCTGTCTTGCGAGCGTCGGCGTCGCCGGGGTAGACAAAGAAACGGCCCTGTATTGGCAACGTCGCAAAACTGTGTCAGCTATATTATTAAGTACAGACCAATTGTGATCCTTTCTAATCGGCCCTGATTTGGAAAAGAACTAACAAGAACTACAGTATTTACAGCTGTTAAAATGGCTAAGCACACAGGCTGTTTACAACCGTAATCTACAGGTTCTTGAGGGTGAATATATGCATGAAATTTCTGGTATACCATTTTGATTGGTTTAAACTAATGTTAACAGCGGGTATTTGTCATTTCATCAAAGTCCACAATGCTGCATATTTTGTCCACTCAGTCCGCGTCAGGAAAATGTGTTTTTTTATACTGGACACTTTGGGAGATATGTCATATTATGGGAAAAAGGTATCTAGCCTTATGAGGAAAATATGTTAATTAGTATCAAATTTGATTTAGATACCAGGTAATTATATGCCCTGTTTAAATTTCAGTCAACTAGTCACCTACAAAGGTTCTCATGGCTTCTAAAAGTGAATTTTACTTCCTCGGTATTTAGGGGTTCCCTGCATCTCTAGTATGCCTAGGTGATGTGTTCCTGACCTTGAAGAAAGCGATGTAAATGAGAGAGGAGTAGTAGTTGACAAACTCGAAGACGAATATCTTGAAGGTGTAGCTGTTCTCAAACTCGGTTTGCGTGCGCGGATTCTCGAGGTTTACCATCCACACGGCCAGTCGCTTGTAAAACTGGAAACAAAATCATGCAATTCCTGTTTTAAAGGGGTTATAACCTTTAAAAGAATATTTTTGTGTACTTTTGTGAACAGAGAAAGTATGATTGGTTTGCTGAAATGCGATGCAAAGAAAATATCCCCAGTAGTCACTGAAATTTCCAAATAAATATTTGAGGTTTCGGCTGGAGTGTGTGGCACCTTCATTGACGTGAAAACAGCATTTGAATTCACTCAAAACCGGACACATTGCTGAGGTTAATGTGCTGCGGTTTTCTTAACGAAACTTCTCATAAAACATTTCATTTTATTTCGTAAGGTGTTTTTGGATAATCCACTATTGTAATCTCAACAAACATCTAGGATGGAATAATATTTAAACTGGTCACGGTAAAACCAGCAATGCATGCCAAGACTCACGAGCGTCAGAATCAATATGACGACCAAGTTGATGGCCGCCGCCGACGCCGACGAGATGACCTTGGCGTTCTTAGCCAGCAAGTTTTCACCGCTACTATGTATCACCGACAGCACCGAGATGCGATAGATGACCGTACCCAGAAGTGCCGCCACCACGACGGCGACCTGGGGATGAGGGCATTACTTAGTTAAAACTGTGTCGTTTTATCTATTTTAAAATTTTGCGGTTTCATTAATCCTCTGTCTCTGCCTACCATAAAGAGCACAATGCTCCCTGTGGCCATGTACCGAGCAGCCTTTTCAAATACTGGCACGTAGGGTTCGTCCTTGCCGGTGATCGGGTCATGGCGCATGCGTCGCTCCGTGAATTCGATGCGCGGTTCCTGTTCGTCCTCGGCGTCGTGCAAGTCCCAGCGCCACTCAAGCACCATCTGGCGTCGCTTCCACAGCTCCAGAAACGTCGTTGCTGGTCAGTGATAGGGGACCTCGTTAGTGCGTTTTTACAGAATTAGTAGTAGTGCGTTTTAACAAGAATTACATTAGTGTGATTTGGAATTTTCATTATTTAAGGAAACATCATTCGTGCAATTTTTGAGTATTTAAAAGATACCACGAAACTTGATTTCTGATCTTAATTTATTTTATAACATATTTATTGCTTTTTGAGAAATGTTTTAAAACTGTCTGTGCCGTTTCGTTGATGCTATTCTTGCATTTTCACTCTTTGGTCGCCATAGACCTCCTTGCTTACCCCAGAAGGACATGAAGATGGCGAAGAAGACGGTTGCCGGATTGTCGAAGAGATAGGTCATCTTGGCGAAGAAGCAGCTGTCGCCGAGCTTGATGTACTTGCAAGCTTTGTCGCAAGCGGGGCAGAGGGTGATGTTGCCTGACCCGGACATGTCACAGATCTCGCGGCTACAGCAAAATTTAGACCGGATGAGGAAATACTGAAAATACTGAGAATACTACAGAAAACATATTCTGAGAATGTGAATAGTGACGGAAAGCTATAGTCAAATTGAATTTCGAATAGTTGAACTCTTTTTTATTTGACTACGGTCTGTAAAACTTATCCCGCGCATTGCAAGCGTTTGCAACTTAAATACGATTTTAAATAAACACTACATAGATTTCAAAAAACATAAAACGCCGTGGTTAATTTTTTCCTACATTTAACGGCTGTCGCAAGTACCTGGGCAGATTTCCCTCAGAATCCATTGACGCGAGCCCGTACACGAACACTAGGAAACCGACGATTGCAGCTGGTATGAGCATGTTGGTGTAAAAGCCCAGCCACGCGAAGTAGATCCCGGTGCGCTCGCCGAAGTACTTGCGCACCAGCCAAACGGGCTGTTGCTTGAACCATTTGGACGGGCGGGCCCACTCGAGATACAGTAACTGCAGGGAGCAAAACAAGATTATAGTGGTGAACTAGACCCTTGTAAACGCAGTTTTATTTTAGAAATTTTAGTTTAAATTCAGTTCCTTTTGAACTGGCGAGTTTTAAGCATCGGCTCTTGTGAAATTACCAAAGTTAAGTAACACCGCGCTTGGTCAGATACTGAATGGGTGAACTTAATCGTGACCGCCTTTGCTCGGGAGAGAAGTTTAAGGTAATTAAACCGGTATTTTTTACTGGAAATTTGCTCTTCTTGCCTGTCAATCTCTCGGCAACTTGGATTTGTGATCTTCGGTGCATTCTCACAGGAGTAGGATAAAAGGCGGCAACGGCTACAGGGGGTGTTGTCAAAACGGTGCGTCATAAACGCGACATATCAATCGGTACTGACCCTCCTGTCGAGGTTGCCACCGACTCCGTCCTGGTCGTACCTCCCGTCATGGAGCGGGAAGGCAGCTGTGTACACCCCGTCGTTCACCAAACGCTTGATGCCGAACTTAACCAAACAAACAACATCACTGAGACCGTCAAGACCCATTGAAAAACTGATTGAGCCCTCCTCTAATATGACGTCAAGACGCGTAACTGACTGTCAAATGATTTAACAAACTGTCAACTATTTATGCCCTGTAGCTAGAAGAGGGTCTTAATTTGTGAAAGATAAATGCGAAATGTTTTTTAAGAGCAAGATGAGACTGAAATAGCAATTTCTTTGATGAAAGTTATAAATATTTTTATTTTTATTGATTAAGTTCGAATTGCTTACATTCCCAGTATCGTCAAACTTTGAGCTGCAGAGCACCTGCCAGACGATTTGGCTGCGTTGAGCGTGCGTCACTAGCTCGTCGTTGCCCACCGTCTTTAAGAATCTACACATTATAATGTATAATGTAAAATGTATTTTTGCAGGTTTTTTTTATTTTTCGGGCATTTCCACTACGGAGCTGAAACCAGCAAGCGAATGATGGAAAGGAAGCTAGACTGGAAAAATGAACAACCGTACCGGGATACGAACCCGGGTTCGTGTCCCGGGTTCGGTTGCAAATTTTTTCAGTCTAGCTTCCGTTCCAATGTATTCATTGTTCTATTACATGGTATTTGGCAAGTCAAATTTTATTTATTTTACAATTTCAAATCACAATTACACAATTTATAACTATAAATCTATACAATAACACCATTGAATTGTATTGGAAGCTTTGAAATTCTCAGTGCATGAAGTGGGTGTTCTTTTAAAGATAAGTAAACTCATTTTATTACTATTAACTACTGGCTAAATGTGCAACAGATAGCTAGCCGCGACTTACTGTGCCTCTCTCTCGCGGGTGTACTCTGCCATATAGTAGGAAGGGGGATCGACGATCACGCTGTGGTTGTAGCTAAACAACTTGTTTAACGATGTGCAGCTCGGTTTCACCTCTTCGAACTTTTCTCTGCGCTGTAAATCAACGGGAATATGTACAGATGATAGGCAGTGCATAGACGGGGTTGGTTTCAGTCGAAATTCCTATAGAGTTCTTATAATCTAGTATGAGAGAGAAAATATTCCGTACAAGTGACTATAAGCCATATCAACGATCTCTCTACAAACGGAGTTGTTTCCACTTGCCCTTGCCAAAAATTGTTTTAGAAGGATTTGAATGAGACTATTTGTAAAAGTCTTAAATGATTTCTTGCCTCACTCACATGAAACAAGAGGAGCAGGAAAACTACTGATGGGACATCATCGGCTTTGTGTCATGGATGATGACCTGCTCAATGTTGGAGTGAAAATCATGAACAGCCTTCCACTACAAATTAAATGCATTGCAAGCAGGGATGCTTTCAAGAAAAACCTAAAGATCTTCCTTCTCCTAGGAGAATTGTATAATTTAGATGAATTTTATAATAAAGATTATTACGTGAGAGATACTGGAACTAGATGACAATGTATACACACTGAAAAATGTAATAGACAGCTAATTAAATACAATACAATACAAAATTGTGGGTGTCTAATCTCACAAAAAATTTTTTTTTTTTTTTTTACTAAATATTAAATTTGTTTTGCGTTAACTGACTATTTCAATGGCATGTTCGTGTCATTCCTATGAAACCAACGAAATATTTTGTCTTATTCTCTCTTTAATTTCAATCAGCACACATTTTGCTCTTATGCGATCAGCACAACATTAATGGCAAGACTTTGTAGTCGAGTTACCTTGATCGGAAGTTTGAGGTCCATGACTTCGGCAAATCTTCGGAGAGTTTCCCAAGGAATGTGTATCTTCAGGAAGATTGTCTTCATGTCGTACGATTTCTGCAAACACAAAACAGCGTGGCTTTAGCAATTTAGCTAAGAAAAAACCCAAATTATGCTTTTGAGAATCGTGTCTTACTTTTCCTAATCTCATAGCACTAGTTTTCAAAAAAAGTAATTTGCAAAACGTGTATTGAATGACAAGTAAAGTTGAACTAAATTTTCAACGTTTCATAAAAATTTTCAATTTTTTTTTTATCAAAAGTAAAAATTGTATGTTTAGTTTTTAATGGTGGTCAAGTTTTCAAGTTTTGCCCTTAACTTGGTACGTACCTACAGATAATGAGACGCGTAGATTTAAAAATAGATCTAATTAACATATTTTTAAGTACAACCGTGCTTTCATAGCACTAACTTTCAACTGTCTTTGCGAAAAATGGTCGCCAAAATATTACTTTTCCGACAAATATGGAGGACGCTTCTAGGTGGAGTAACCGTGGTTTTAATTTTTACAAATTTTATTCCGTTATTTCTCTCAGATTAATCGCAGTTGAGACTGGTTTACGCTCAAATGATCTGTTTCAATGCTCAATGATCGATTTAGACACATATTGATTTTCAGTCGTAGCTATTTAATTGTAAAGGCCTTGTTAAAAAGGATGGCCGAAAGCGCCATCAAGTGGCACCTACAGTTACCACGTGTTGCCGGCTGGTTTCCTCATCAGAAAGTCGAACATTAATGTTGGTCGTCTGACTTTACCTATAAAATCAGTGGTACAACCTTGATATTTTCGTTATCAAATGATCAGATTTTCTGCAACATATGTTTATTTCCCATCGATTATGCTTTTCAGCCCACTAACAACAAAGCCACGACCTCTGTAAATTATTTCAATCAATCATTCCTAGGCTTAAGACAGGAAGTTCCTACTAACGTCTGCAGCCTCAAACTCGAGTTCCAGCCCCTCGCTTTTAAGGTTCTTCTGGAACTGAAGCCGCTTAGCACTACGTTCCTTCTCCTCTTCCTCGCCGTCAGCGTTGTTCTCCTCGTAGGCGAGCACCATGTCGATTCGACGAACTCCGTCGCGGAAGAACATGGTGTTCGCCTGCCCAGCATGTGAGTCCTGCAAACCAGAAGGATCCTAGGACCTCATAATTAATTAATTGATTCCTTCGAGAAGTTTAGCGGCACACTGTTTTGACAACAGGCCAAGTGGCACTGGTTTTATTGTGTCGAATGAGTGGATCGAGAGGATGATGAGGACCTAGCCCAGCCCTAGAACTAGAGACGAAATTCGGTGCCGGCACAGCGCCTGTCGAGGTGCATCAAAGGTACCACTACCACTTTCGATGGACGGTACAACGCGAACAAAAGAATGACTTTACAAATCCACCCTGTCGAGAGATTGATAAGCTAAGCGAATGAAGTTGCTATACTTAATTTCATCCCTCCAATCTCCCTCTCAAACAAAACTGATCTTGTGTATGATGGTCACCCATCCACGGTCACCTAACCAGTGCAGTGTTGCTTAACGAGAACCGGTGTTTGGAACACTCCAAACTGATCAGTATGGCTTCAGAAAGTGGTCAACACATTCATGCTTCGTGTCACGCTCGATCGTACAGTAACACCGAATGGTTTGGTGCGTTGGAAACACCGGTACTAGTGAGACATGCAAACAGTGACAAAACTAAGGTCCGCGAGGCCTGCGACCACGAATCGGCCCAGGTTCATCAACTTCATCATCATCACCCACTCATCCACCGACATCATTATACAAGTGCCACAAGGTCAGTTGTCGAATTAGTGTGTCGTTAAACCAACAAATCAATACATCATTATAACATTTGAAATCTCTGATTTTCTGGTTTTCAGGCAAAGAGGACGCGTTTTACGCTTGAAAGCTACCTACGTCAACACAACTTTGTCGATAATTCTGTGCTGTTTTAGAGTAAGGAACACTAATAACCTCTCAAAAATTTAGTTAAGTTTAGTTTAGTTCATAGTTTTTCTAATGATCAAATACTTTGCGCATTCGAAGAATTTTGAAATTCAAATCAGATTTCACATTATACCACAGATTGACTGTGATTATACTGTTCTGTTCTTTGACTACTATAAGGATTTTTTTGAGTTTGTGAGGATGACAGAAACCTACATTAACACAAGATGAGAAAATCAGAACAGGATTAATATTGATCTCAACTTTACTACAAACCTCCAGGTTCGTTCAAGGACTACCAAGGACTACCAAGGACTCTGATCGAGTGTGACTCACGTTGGGATCAGGATCGAGGTCGACCGCCGTGTCTTCCGTTTCGTCGTCCTTCCATGAGTCCTTCTCTCCATCGATCGAGATGCGCTCGGCCCGCGACGGATGCAACGGCAAATCAGGTTCGGAGGCTGGAACAATTTGATATTGTCATTTGATTTTGAACTTTTTAAAGGTTATAGAGAAAGCCGATTGTCCCTTTAGCAGTCCTTGTTAGAGCATGTCGAGCATATTTTAAGCAGTTTTTATTTGACATTGTTTAAGATTGTTTTCACTGAACCTAAAACCTATTTAAAACATTGAACAGCACAAGGTAGATTGCGGATTGTCATCTCATTCTAGTGTAGGTATATGTTCGTGAATCCAAAAGGATTTTTGTGAAATAGATCAAATGGTTGATGAAGATCATAAAGTACAAGAATATGACGGAATTTCCAGAAATTTCAGAATGTTTCCCTATGTGTAACCGCAGTGTTAGATTTATCAACGATTTAGCAAAGATCAGCTTAAACAAGAGGTAACCTACAATCTTATCATATTTTATTTCTATATTTTTCTTTAATTTAATTAAGCAATTTTGAAGGTGTATTAATATCAACTTACGCAGAACTTATTTTTGTGAAATTTTGTGTAATTTTTTTCAATTTTGCAATCATGGTTGACCTCTAGCCGTATGTGGTAGTATTTATCTTGGAAAAGCTCCATATCACTGGATTCAGACTAAAACTATGGAAACAGTGCACTTTTCAAAAATCGAATGTTTTCAAAGAAAGCTATCCAAAAATATGCACGAAGAATATCTCACTGAATAATAAATACATTACTTGTTTAAAGTTTTGGTTAAGAAGAAATTACAATCGGGGAAACTTTTTTTTTATCCATACCCGTTTTGAAAACATTCTTATTGTTGAGGCGCAAACTTCTTCTCTGCATTTCATTCAAATAAGACGTCCAACTGTCTACCTCAACTCAAACCGATCGTTGCAAGCGACAACTAATACTGAATCTATTTAACACGCAACATATATTAAATAACTTAACATTCTGCCTTTTTCTTCCCATATACAAAAAACCCAGCTATGGAAGACAGTGGTAAACATAATACCAAGCAAATACGCTTTGAAATTCCTGAATTGAAACCACGTGAAATTCTGGACGTGAACGAAACGTTACTGACCAGATTGTTGGCACTTTATGTCCTTCGGCCGGTCTCGTTTACAGGTAATCGAAAGTAAATTATCCACAACGGGATTCTACGAACCTCACCCCCAAAAAGGAGCACGCTATTCTGCCACGTGAGGCGGAGAATACTTTAATATTAAACAATATTTCCGGTAGTCATTTCAGCCATTTGTTATTTATAGGTTAGGAACAAGAATCAAGATGGTTGCATTATTGATAGTCGTGTTTTAGAATCGATATGCTATGCGCTTAAAATAATTTGTGGCTATTTTTATAATTTTAAAATGATTCAGAATATCATGTCACATAAAGTGTGGAAATCGGAAAAAATTCGATTGGTTTACAAATTGTAGTCACGATAAGAAGGAAACAAATGGCAAATGGATTAAAACTGAGATTTTTTAAGTGTGTAATAAAACGATCCAAAAATATTTGTAAATTTAGGTTGTTCTTATCTCTGAAAAGACTCTCGAGTCGGATCCACGAAGTAGAGTCTAAATAGCCCCCATAAATGTAGAGGTTAATGTGTGATCACCATGGTAACAACCCTTGAAAATTTTAAGACACCATCTGTGATTAGCTGATCGTCTTAAAACTCTCAGGCTAAATTTAAACTCAGCTTTGTAGAACCATATAATAGCTCTCGCAATAGTACGTTTCTAATAGCCGTAAGTTATATTGTTTGGAACGTAACTAGGTTTTTTTTAATTAATTTGGGGATGTGAGTGTAACGAAGGCGTGCATTTTAAGATCAGGATGATTAACTGATGTCGGTAGAGTACCTATGAAGAACTCCAACTCAATTTATGAATTAATTTTGGTATAAAAAGAGATTTTCAATAAAGTTTGCTACAAAGATGACACATTTTACGTCAAAACAATTTCTGCAGAAAGATATCTTACTTGGTACGCACTAGGGATAAAAAAAGGGTAGGTACACGAACCAAGAGACTACTGTTTTGGGAGAGAGGCGGAGGGGGATAAACATGACATAATATTAAGTCCAATGACAACACTTTATCGGTATTGGGCTTGGATTTTAAACTTTATCATCGCATCTTTTTTTTCGGTTCGTGCTTCGTCTGCTGGGACCAGTCGGTATGTATCCTTGGTCTTAACGCTAGCTAAAAAAATAGCAAGAAAAATCTGCTTTCTGCAACGATTCACGATGAAATGTTCCACAAATGTTCATCTAAACAATACTAGGAGATCGATGAGATTCAATTCACCTGCGATTGTATTGCATACTTCTTGTAAATGTTTCTCCACTGATTAAACATACCGAGGTATCCTTTTTTTCAGGAGATTGTAATAATTTTATGGGGTGTTCATTTTTCATATTTCTTCTAAAATAATCAAAAATTTGAGAGAAGGCCAACATTACAAAATTTCTATAAATGCATTTAGTTTTACTAAGTTGGTGTTACATCAATCCAACCATCGATGGTTACCAATGTAACCATTGACTAAGTTTCGATAGATACGTCACCTTCGAAGTTTCATTTACTTTGCGCAAGCTTAATCGTGTACTTTAACTAAAAAAAAATTTTTTGAAGCTTTTTCTGAGAGTTTGGTACAAAATTACCTAACTAGGGGTATATTCCACTCACCTAGAGTCAAGGTGTTAAGAACAAGATGCTAATAATTGTTACTATTATGAAGAATTGATGGCCGTAGTTAATGACGGCAGGACCCCGGATCTAAGTCGCCAAAAAGCTATTCGCACGGAAATTTTCGTGTATCAAAGTCGCCAGAAAGCACGAAAATTCTCGTGTTCTGGAATATGCCCAGTCTAAAAATGAAATGACCGTGCGAGCTAAAATGTGCCAAAAATACCTATAAAAATGGTAGATAGTAGTCATAAAAATGGTAGATAATAGCGAGAAAAAAATCGCCCCATCATTAAATATCTCCATGACGGGTATCGAAGACCTAAACAAATATTTTAACAATGCACTGCATAAAATGCTTCTAAAATGTTGATTCAGCACTTGAACCACTCACCGCGGACTGCAAGCACAGTCCAGGCCAGACTGTTCTGAACATATTTGTCCGACCCCTGCGGGGTCACCCTGGTGGCATGGACAGCAGCGCCGAAAAACTGCCTGGTGACAATCCGAGCCCCTTCCCGTAGCTCCAGCTTAACGGTAGCGTACGAAACATCCACAACAGGCTGATTAGAGGTTATGTTGTTATCCGATCCAGTTGAAAGTCCACTTTTTGAAAAATAAAAACCGCAGCAGAGAAGTTTTTTCTCTTAATTTTATAGCGAAATCATTTTTTAATCACGTTTTTAAAGCACATTGCACGTAAAATATCTTGGCACTGAAATAATCACAAAAAAATGTTTTGTTGTCACTTTTTTTCTACTATTTTAGATATTTGATGTCTCAAAATAACCTTGACCGCATTTGAGTTAAACTTTGAGTATAGAAATTATCTATCTCGATCACTACCAGTTTGCCATCTCACTCAACAAAATGTCATCAACTTCATGACATACGTCTGCAGCCGCTTCACAGTCGGATTTCTTTGTCTCTGTCTACGAAACGTCTTGCCAACGTCGGTGCTCGACTTTGTTAAAGATATTCCTACCGTTGGGTCGACAACAAACTAAACGTGCTAGCTTTCCGGCTAATATTTCCTATATACCGAGTGGAACACACATATCACGCGATGTCGGACCTTTGATTGCCAAGTTGTCAAGGCCGCGTTGACGCCTTGTACCGTCTCCCAACTTGAATTATATATTTATTTACAACGTGCATTTTGCTAGTATCTTTCTGCTGTTTTTAAGGTTTGTTGAATCGTGTTATTTGGGGCAGTTATATCTCACGAGCGTTTTTATTTTTTATTTTATTTTCTTTGAAACAGAACGCAAAGGGTGTTAATTTTTCAAATAGTAAACGAGTGCCTTCTAGCATCCGCAATTACCCAATCAGATGCAATTTCTGGGTGTATTACTTTAAACTGAAAATTTTGTAGAGTGCAAATTATAAAATATTTTATAGTGTCTACCAAATCAGGTTAGGTTATTAATAGGTTATTCAGAGGCTATCTAGGAATAATCAGAGGGTCAGCGTTCATGCATACATCGGTTCATCCGATGCAATTAAATAAAAATGACTCAAAATATTGATACATGTGTATCAATCGTTAAGTTTAGCACTAATGTACAGATTAATTACAGGTAAACGAGTCTCAAATGCGAGTAATCTGCGATAAATAACGAAATTAATTTTTTTGACACTCGAGACGACGGAGACTCCACCTAGTAGCATCCTCTATTTTTATCGGTAAACAAGTCAATTGGCGGCCAATATTTCACGAAGACACTTAAACATTAGCATAGTGCCAAAGAGAGCTGTTCATCAAACACTAAAATCCTCTCGAAGAGAAAGGTACCAAGGCTTAGATTCCCTACTGGGTAGGTACACATTTTTTAGAGGGTAGTTGAGTGAGACATGATAGTAAGTTATTATATGTCTAAGCACCATAGCGGGTTAAAATCATAATTTATCGCTGTAAAATTACCATCATAAGCAACCTACTGCCAATTTTGACAAAGTTACCATACCCTAGCATCGGAGTTCATTTGGAATAATTATTTAACCCTAATCTTGCACTGTTTGCAACCTTACCCTATTCTATAACTTGTTTCCAGTGGAATGGTACTATACGATATGAAATAGACATTATTTGCAATGTCAACGATAGAAAAAATAAGGGTTTCCCATCCAATTTTATTTCATTCTACTAGAAAAAGGTTACAGAATCATACTTTCCTTCGAAATTGAAATTAATCCCAATCTTAGAAGAAACGATGTCCACTGACAACTTACCGAAACCAAATCCATTGTCATCAAATTGTTTCGACATTTTAAATCCAGCTAATGCACTTCAGGTTCTAAACAAAAATTTTCTCGGCTATTTTAATAAATGACACATTTCAATTAAATGGCACCTGTGTATTATGCATATACGTCAGAGAATAAGTGACCGATGTGAGGTTTGCAAGTGGACTGACGGGCCGGCAGTGAAATTATCAATCAAAGCATGGATTTTGTAATCAGTTCTGTACTATCAAACACTCGTGTCTGCCGACCTAATCTAATCGCTTTTACGAGGGAAGGCCATATGGTGAAAGTGGTGCAGGGGAGAATTGTTTACCTTTGATATGAAATAGATGCATTGTGATTTTTTAGGTACTTTAAGAAAATAGTTGTCAGACTGCTAATACATGATGTCTTGAGGGTCAAACTTCGTTGGTATAATTTAGAGCCCTTAATACATTTTAATATTTGTCAAGTTTGTAAGTCCGAATGCCAAATAATGTAATATTTTTTAATTTTGCCTATTATCTAGATAATGGAAATAGGGTGACCAAACAGGGTAACATTTCATCCAGATTGATCTAAATTGATCCAGATTTACGTGATACCGAACCGTGTAGTCCGCTCTTATTTTTGACAGCATCATGACGGTTAACCCCTCATCATTTCTACCATTTCCTAAAGACCAAACAAAGTTTGACTTCACAAAATATTTCCTTCGCGTTTTTCATCTTGGTAGTGCCAACCTCTTAAACTCAGGTTTCAGCTTGATACATCTGAATTTTACCTCATGTGATTGGAAGTCCTCGTGGCCATACTCGAGGACAGTTCACGAGGAAACGTACAAACGCGACAATGACAACAAGCGCTATCATTTTTAGAGCAATATGCACTTTATTTTATTTATTGTCCGGCAGCTAGACCTTGATCATGAAAGCTTTGCTGATGCGGGCATTAAATTGCAAATTCTGCTCGGTCAGACAAACCTGGTCGTACTTTTCAGCTACCAGCACTCAAAGGTCGGACTATAGACTTACCTCAATATTTGCTAAAAGTGCAGTCTTAAAGGGAGTCATAGCGTGAAACCTGCGGTACAGCTGTCGGCGATCAAGTTCATATAAGTCACCGCGCTCCAGTTTGATTTGCATAACCACCGCACTGGCTCGGTTTCGGCACTGACCTTCGGCATGGCAACGCTGCACATGCGCAGACCGTGGTGACCTGAAGTTGGCCGTGTGCGGACCAAGAAGGCATCAGGAGGATTTAGTTGGCTTGAAGGAGCTCGTGAAGACGCCTTGGCGAAATACGTGTAACGGTGACCAGGTGCCGGTGAGGGAATTTGCAAAAAGTGGGATCCAAACCGTTTAGAGAGTTTTTTTTTTTTTAATTGGTTTCTGTGACTTATAACTAAGAATCTGTTTTTACACGTATTTTGCGAGACGTCTATTTAAATAAAAACTTCTGTCGCGGTGTCTTCGGTAATACTCTAACGATTGGTTAGTCAAAAGAGCTTGGACTAAAACTGGGCTGTCTTTCTTCAGCGTCGCCTCCAAAAGCAATTTTCATTTGAATACACTCCACGATTGAAGTTGATCGGACCCCTCAAGAAGGGTGCAAGAAGTTTGACGCTTCAGGGGATTGCAATGGCCATGTCTTTGCTCCGGGTGCTGGCTTCAAGGGGCCTGCGAGAGTTTGCCACGAAACAGGCAAGTAACAACACCTAAAACTCAAACAAATTGCTTCAAAATCTACATGCGGACAGATTTTTTTTAAATTTAAGGTTAAAATTATAATATTTACCCGTCGTTACTATCATATTTCTCTGAAAATTCGCTATGTTTTGGAAAATCTCGTGGGTACTCGAAGTTTTCTGACATATGGGCATAATTTACAAGACAGGGTTTAAAATTTGCCAATCACAGCCAGTGTTTTGAGATTTTTAGGGGTTGTGATAGAGACTTTACACCAAAATGTATGGGAATTAAGTTTAAACTCTGCTTTGTGGATCCGGCTCTTGACGATTTAACCAAAGAATGTAATTCCACGATGATATGAAAAGCACTAATTCTGAACCAACTGTCTATGTCAGTTTAATTTAATGGTTTGTTTGACTTTCAAAAGCCCTTTTTAAAATCTTGAACCCACCATGGGTGTTGCCAAATCCACTGCAATTGATCGCCTCACATGCTCTCTGCACGCCACACTTGGAATCGGCAACTAGTGGGCAGCTTTTGTTCCCAAACAAACTGTAACTAGTTACCTAAAAGAGAGGGCAAATATGTCAAGACAGCTTAATACAATATTAAATTTCTTTGCATTATACGCTTGCGACTTTTTCTTCGACCATATGTTCGGGAACCAGAAAGGTGCTAGTCTTGATCTTACCTAACGGAACGCCACCTTTTTTTCTAGAAAACTGGTTATTTTTTATTGCTGTTCAGTCAATCTAACCAATTAATGGAAAATTTAGCAAAATTAATCTTTAACTCTAATTAAGGAAGTGGTATTTGGGCAGGGTTTGGGCAGGGTTTTGGGTCAGGGGCAGTTTCATCAGTGATACAAATTCTTCAGGGGTCAGTTAAAAGCTGCGTTCGATTGCGAAGACAAAAAAAGTCAACGGTTCACTGACAAAGCGGGACTTATTAATGACTAAGCGGTATTTAATTTAAATGTACTATCACACTGCCCATAGTCGGTCTATAATGTATTTGTTGAAAGAAAAAAAAACAGCGGCCGACGAATGGGAGTGGTTTTTTTTTGGCGACTGTCTGCTAAGCCGGATCACGTTTACGCGTCTCGCGATTCTGCGATTTGGCGAGCTCCATGCCGAGTTAGTCCAGTGATTTCAAGTAGTGCAACGACCACCACGCGTCGAGGTTATCACAGAGGTCATTTTACCCAGCTGCCGTATCGTGAGATGGACCTTATCGAACGGTTGCATCTAAGAATAAACTTAAAGAAATTAAACTTATGTGTAGAGGCAATAGGGTAAAGGCATTCAAATGTATGTATGTAAGGGCTCTTGTCGTTTTAAACCTACACTATGTTGAAATTTTTGGTGTGGTTTGGTAGGAAATACACCCCGGGAAACAAAGAACCCCGGGTACCGAATCATCCCATGTACGTTTATGTCAGAGTTCGTAGGTACGTACCTTGTCATAGGGTTACGAACAAAGGTCACATATACCGGAGCAAACAGACCGTTTTTGGAACATTGCGTCGCTAAAGACTGCAAATCTAAGATCCAGCAAAAAATTCTGTCCTTTTCACAATAAATGTTTAGTGCAATTTTCAGCGAGAGATCATACTTTTCCGGCAGAGGCGCCACCGGTCGTTTTGGGGTGACATGCGGGCCAACTGTCATTTTAAAAAGCATTAAAAATCATCTTCCGCCGATTCACTTTTGCTCTCTAATCTTTGGCCGCTTCAAGAAATTTTGTATTCCGAGCTATTGCAAATTTTTTCTAGCGATTATAACAACCTTGGGTAATATTTTGCAGATGTCGGAAATCTTTTGAAATCCCACCACTAAAATCAAAACTGAAGTTTCATTCGTGAGTTAGTAGCAATGCTAAGTTGCAGTCCTTGTGCTGATATCTTCTCTCGTGGGCTACACTGTAATCAATAGTATCAATCAATAGTATCGTCTTATTAATCTGATTAATTTTACCGTGAAATCATTTTTACGTGTATGTTGTTGATAAACTGATTACATGCGTATATTTAATACGATTTGATTGATATTGACATTCAATAATCCCGATGTGACACATATTTTTACATGGACAATATTACGCGATGAAAATATTATTTTTAGATCTAACACAATCGAAGTGACGCTCTGTGCAGCGGATGCTGATAGGAAGAAATTTCGATATCAAGATAACTAGTTAACGTGGTTATCTCTAAGATGGATACGGATTTTTGAGGTGCATCCATGAAAGAAGAGGGTTTATGGGGTCACGCCGGTTGATTTTCCGGTCAAAAAGTCACCCGCTACCTTTAAGGGTGAGAGAGGGTACATTCCTTATTGGAATTGTTTGCCATGGGAGAAAATTGCTAACACCATATGCCATATACTAGAAGATTTAGGCCTCTAAATTGACCAAGATGGACACGTCATAAATAAGGTTACCCTCTACTATTGAGTGACTAAATTGATGTATGTTCGGGACTCCCTAAGCTTTTGCCAAACATCCAGCATGCCCTCCATGTCAAAAGGATACAACTTGTAAGTTAGAGTAATGCCATATATTCAGTGGTAATGTCCTAATGACATGGAATGTATGCATGGTGTTAGTCCTATTACTCATAGAAACCTCCATTGTGGTGAAATTCGATTATGTTTTCATGTTTTACATCATTTATTTCATTGTTTACCTTTTACATTTGTTTACTTCTTACGTTTCATCTCGTATCACTCGGTCAACTACTCATGCAATAAAAAAAACACTGCAATTCATTGTGAATTATCTCTACGGTAATTGTCCTCAAAGAAGACAGTTGACGACTCAAAAAAGAGTCACCGATGTAAATAAGTACAAGAACATTTCCTACATCGTTGAACAACCTTAATAATGAAACCGAACACATTACAAGACACGTCGTTATGAAATGTTCGAAAGGTCAAAAATTGCGTCTGCAACAGCAATGGTTGTAGGCCGAAGAATGAATGTCGAATAGCACGTAGTACCAAAAATTCATGGTCGACCGTGTGCAGCAGATTGCCGTGCAACAGGGGCGGCTTTTGTCAAAATTTTAAACGCGACATGAAAAAGAAAGGTTATTGAAGACCGGGAACTGACCAAGAGAGAAAGAGAAAGAGATAGAGAGAGAGGGAGAGAAGTAATAACAGGTTGGACAGGTATTTCTTGAGGCGAGGAAGGTATAGAGTTATCAAAACGGTTGGCATATCCAAAACAATATATTTGTACAATAAAATGTACAGTTCTTTGACGATAGTGAAGTGCTTGCCTAAAAATGTAGGCATATTGAGATGGCAAATTACCCAGACCCAAATTTATTCAAGCAATAAAATAAACTGGTCACCCACAATAAAGGAAACAATTTCTGTATGTGAACACTAACAAGTCATGAAGGTGCATGACTCCCAGAAGGTGTTTAATTATTCTTTGTTGCTACGGCCTGTGATCTCATTGTTGAAATATGCTTATGTTTTTTAACTTTACGTTTGCTAATTAAAGAATGCATGGACAGCGCTGTATTACAGCATTGTCTATTGGCTACAAAGGAATACACATCCTACCAATGCTTCATACGATAAATACCACACCACAACGAATCTGCAAATTTGCTGCTCCTTTACTAGGCTTCCTTCTTGTATTTGTTGATTGTTCCTAAGCAACCCCTTATTGTGGCCATTGAAAGTATATGGAACTTACCTTGGAGAAATTAGAGAATGGTTTGGCTTTTTTGAATCACTGGTTAAAACTGATGAGACCACTGAAGTTAAGCAACAATGAGCTGGGTCAGGTATTGGATGGGTTACCATCACACACATTACTATATCGCTTTGGGAGAGAGGCTGAAGCTTAGAGAAAGGAATGATGATGGAGGAATGAAAGTTACTACAAGAAATTAAATCCTCTTGCTTATCCACCTCTCGACAGCACTGATTTGTGGAGGAATCCTGTGTTTGGGTTGTACATTAAGCCGGAGGTCCCTAAAAGCTACTCAATAGGTGTTTAGCTTTGGGTTTCCCCTAATATTTTTTGTGATCACCCTCATCATCTCGCACTCATAAACCTACGCTATACAGCAATTGGTTCCTTCCAGCTTAAATTATCGTGTACGCAGTTGGTGCATCAGATATTTTTGTTAGTGAAAATGACAATATGAAATATGTTCCCCAGCATTAACAAAAAATTGCCATCTTCAATGTTTTGCAGCCGGTGGCCCAGATTGGCCTGTGTGCTCGGCTTGCGTCCAGCTCCCGTCCGGGCCAGGGGCACGCCCGCAGTGGCTACCAGAGCGCGTCGGACTCAGACTCAGACTCCGACGACGAACGAGTCGAGAGGGTGAGGACAGTCCTCCGGCGCAGCACCGTCAGTGGATGGGTGCATTTCTGACCGAGAATCTTATCTTGCAACTTTATGCATTTCAAAACTGACCCCCATACTTCATATGAGTTAATAAGCATTTTTATTTTTATACATGCTCACTTAAAATAACTTAGCCGTAAAATTAGCCTTCGATAAATGCATTTGAGTTAGCAAAATGACTTGCAAAATGACTTACAAAATGTTTCTAAAGTAAGTACAGAATTTTGCTGTTGTTATGAAAGTTACAATGTTTTAAAATTTATATTAATCACAATTTTGCTATAGAAACTTTATTGTAGTAACTTATATTATTAAAGAGTATTATTTAGATGTAGTTTATTATAGTAGTAGTAGTTTATTATAGAAACTTTTTTATGGAATACATCAATCTGACACAGATCTGTTTATAAATTAAAGCTACTGATGAAGCAAATTGCCAATCTTCAGCATATCTGCTTCAGGGTACCAGTGAGTTCTGGCGACAGAAGATTCGATCATTCCATGCGGTGATTGACGTCAACAAGGATGGCGTCGTGTCTTTCGACGACTTTACCATGCTGGCCGACCGGTTCATCCAGCTGGGACACCTCACGTCGCAGCAGAAGACCGACTTTGTCGAAGCCCTAAGGGTATCACCATCGCATACGTGTTCAGGCTGTCAAACAGGGTTTAAAACAAACCCGTTCACAACTTTAATACTCTGCTTATTTCTAAACCATATGACAGTTCATTTTAATGAATTTTGTGTTTAGCATTTGTGTTCAAAATCAAGGACCTGAACTAGAACCGCAATCGGAATCTGAAAGAATCGGTATTTTTCATTACTAAAACTAGAACCTGAACCTGATATTATTAGAACCAGAATTGGAATCAGAACCATAATTCCAGAGTTTGGTAGAACTAAAGTCCGAAGCGGAATCAGATTTTTGATTTACAAAAAAATATATGGTTCATAAATTTGACAAATCTATTTAAACTGGGTTTTGAATGCTTAGTGAAGAACAGTTCAATTTCCCAATGATTCGTAAGTATTATTTTCTCTAAGGTCGTACCTGTTACTTTATCTAAGGTTAGTTAAAGTAGACATGAGCTAAAAAATCATAATAATGGTTCATAAATGTTTGGTAAAGGTTCTGATAATGCTGACAGATAGAAAGTTAAGCTTTTTCACAATGCGTTAAAGGTACCCGATTGTGATTATTTTGTGTCTTTTCTACAGCACGTGTGGGAAGAACAATGGGGCATCGTAGATAAGTACAACATGGTGACGGCGCAGCAATATCTCGAAAACATGCACCACACGATGAATGACAGAGCACTGAAGAAGAAGACCCATCGCTTCCTGCCATTCCTCTTCCAGGTTGGTTAAGTTACCTACATCAAGCTCTAATCTAAGGATACTGTCGTTTCCATTTTCTCTCAAGCAGAACTCATCTAACATGGTGACAAGAAGTTTTACATGTATGTGTCTAATCATTCTTCGGTGACAGTTAATTCTTGAACTGTTTGAAGGATTCAATCTACTGATATCTGATAAGTAGCTGGTACAATGTTGTTGGTGTTTTAATAATTTCCAAAATAAAAATGTTGTTGAACACAATGTACAAAGAAGAAACTATTTGATTGTACCAAAGTATCTGACAAAAAAAAATTATCTTTCAGGCAGTCGACAAAGACAAGAGTGGGTCCATCTCGATTGCAGAGTTTAAGCTTTTCTTCCAATGCTTGGGACTGAAACAAGAGGTAAGCATAGTTTAATGGTGAGGATGAAGAAAGTAGAAAAGTGCAATGTACAGAGCTGAATGCGTCCAATTTCATTTTTATGTATTTTACCTTTGATTACTGGTATCAACATTCTCTACCTGGTGTTACTGATGACATTTATTGTCCTAGTTTGGTCAGTAACATTACATTTTAGAATATTACATGTCCAAATCAGCTTTAAACAGACTATCAGGTGCATTTCGCTTGGTATTTTCAGCAGTTGAATTAGGTACTTATGTATGTGTGCAAACCAAATGTCTGCTAACATTTCATGTGTGTGTTCCTTTTTTTCAGGATGCCAGTAGAAGCTTCAAGGCAATCGACAAGAATGGAGACGGTTTTATCAGTCTGAAGGAATTTGTCAAACATGGCAGAGAGTTCTTTTTGACTGAAGATGAGAGGCGGCCAAGCAAGCACTTTTGGGGTCCACTAACTCAATAATTTTCACACAAAGCATCTTCGTGAAATCTCAAGATAAATTTGATTCTTTCAGTCATTATAAAGCTTTTTCTTTGCACAGTTTTAAAATAACTCCGAGCACCATTAGGGTAACATGTAGAGCATTTGAAAAGGAAAAGCTCCAACTTATTTCTGTGATCTGAGTGATATATAGTGAAATGGTGGCTGGTAAAATATCTTTCCTGTGTCTTATTATCTTTGCCTAGGCAGATATAATGATCCAGCCTAATTATATTTTTGACTGGGTTCAATTTGAAGTTTTCTTATTTTATCTGTTTGCTATCCTATTACATAATACTATTTTATTACTGTTTAATTATAATAGTAGACTGCAATTTTTATACTGTAAATATCTACAAGTTGTGCTTGTTAATATGTAAAAATAAAAATAAAAAAAATGTTTTAAAGCCTTTGCTGACATTTGCATGTCCATGGTTAACATGCAGTTCTACTTTATGAAAGTTAATGACCATTGACATTCAATTGATCACAATTAAATCTCTCAAATACTTGAGCTCCACCCACATATACGAATATTAAACCAGCTTACTGAGTTACACCAGTGAGTTACACACATTACCATGAGTTTGAAAACCAGCGCTCTTTTAGAAGGTTGGTATTTCGGTATTTCGGTCTTCGGTATTTTCAGTACGTTTGCTATCCTGCTCACACATACAGACGGCCTCTTTGACGACGGTGATGGGATGGTGATGGGACGGGATGGAGAGGCGCATCAGTTTTAATATGGTAATTTGTCATGAAATTGCTGTTCAGCTGCGGACTTAAAGAAACCTGCTGAAGCTATGAAGTATCTTGAAGCAAAATGTATGCGTTATCAATGCGGAAGGGTAAATGATTACAAAAATACGCCTGGATAAACCGATCGCCAACGAGCAAGACCTGCGAAGAATCCTCGTGTTTCACCGGTACCAGCGCCGGTACTGCATGGAATCGTCCGATGGTTGTCACAGCGTTATTAACCAGTAGTAACAGAAGGAAATTTAAATAAGGTAGGTATTTCACGGTTGAGCCAATGATTGGTTCCACATTTTGCGTGATCCTGTAGCAAGTTGTAAAATAGCCTACTTACCTACCTAGCAGCATTGAGGAGAGATAAGATTAGTTCTGAAGACTAACCTAAATCTTTTTACTTTGTTAAACGTCGAGCACAAAGCTTTAAACTATTTAGTTCTTGTTTGTAACGTTTGTAAGACGCAGGAGTGAACCGCTCTGGTGCCGGAGTTAAAGTTCCAGCAGAGATGGTTCCAGGTAGTTCAGCATGTGTCTGGAGTGTTAATAGCTCTTTGCAACCAGCTGCATGCAAAGAACTACCACATCTAAAACTCTGTGAATATGCCCAGAGTAGCTTACTTTTGCAGCTTACGAAAATTTTAAATGAAAACTGAAAAGCTGTAAGCTTCGTTCCTTCCGTAATCATTAGTAAAGAAAAAGATAGGTTAGGTGGAAGCGTAACTTATATGGAAGCAACGTAGCTTGCAACAAAACAGTTCTCCCTGACCCAGATGGTGTGAAAACTGCTCTGCCTACCGTAGAATCCAAAAGTCTACCCTTGCGTTCTACCAGTGCTAGTAGTCCCATTGTATTACAACGTTGCAAACATCAAATTGTGAAAATATGCACAGTGCTTGTCTGCGTGAAGTCGCAGAATCCCCACGCACGGTTTATTTACGCATGGTGTCTGATGGTGTCAAGATTTTCAATGATTCCTATCTTGACTGTTTGCAGCTGTTGGACTTTGGAATTGTGAGCATTGGCATTTTGAGGCAAGTAATGTTCCAGTTTTCCATTATTATTCCCTTAAACTAAAAATCCCATAACATATCCCTTAAATTAGCGAAATTCATAGGATATATTCATAAAATATCCCACAAAATCCCTCGAAACCTATAGTGAAAGCTTTGAAAGTTGCTATGAAGGTATAGAGAGTCATTTAGAAATCACCTTGCACTAGGTTTCTATTTTTATGTTAGCAAGTATTTATATTTCTTGAACTGTGCATCAATCACTGTTTGAAATAAATGCTATGCAAGATAAATTTACGGAGGATTCGCTAACACTGATGGGCCATGTGCCGATGATCTGAGTTTGATAGTAACCTTTGTACAGATGCCGTTCAAAAATGAACTGTGGAGCTGATTCTGATTTTTTTTTGTGAATTTGTTATTAACAATATCTTAAATGTTTTTTTTTGTTGTGATATAATAGGTTTCTAATAGAAATAATCACAGAGCTCTACAGTCATTGCTCATGAAAATGTAACTGATTTATTTGTTCTGTCCATTTATACTTTATTTCTCATGTTTATTTATCCATATCATTATTAAGACTTAAAGAAGTTGTGGAAGATGGTTATTGAGAAATGTGAGGAGGAAGAGAATGAAGAAGAACGAAACCGAGCATGAAAGATGCCGAAGACATGAAGGCCGGCTTCGATTGGTGTTGGCCTAAAGAATAGAAAATGTCTGTACCTATTTATAGATGTTAAGACAATAAAATATATCTATACATTATTCTTTTATATATATATTTTTTCTAAACAAATGTCTTGTCACAATTATTTGAATGGTGCAGTAACCGAGACAGGTTGAAATGGAAATCCATGTATTCCAAGTCCTAAATCCACTGCCCTAACACGAAGGTTTGTGGCAACTGCTAATTTTGGGTTTTGTCGATAGGTGTAACAATTTCAACATAGCGAAAAGTCTGCATTGTGTCCAGGATATGCCGGCCGCTTCAAAAATACAATCTCGAAATACATGCATAGGTTAAAGGAGGTAGGTACAAATAATGCAAAACTTAAAGACACAAGTCAAAAAACAATCGTAGATACCACATTTGCGTGTGTTGAAAACTGGTATTTACACAAAGGTCTAGATTTTTTAATGGTAATCCCACCGAATGGATGTCCTGATAACCCTGATCAGAAGTCGGCGTTGTGTTGGCTCCGGGTTTCCACCCCTCCCTAGACAGGCAAGATTTCAAGGCTATTAGACTGCCGATAATAAAATGTTGTATTGATCTGTTTTGATTGATGTGACATTTTGCTTTGAGCTTGTATTACGAAATATTCTGAATGCTAGACAAAAGGTCACGAAGCACAGCATGTTATGTAGCCATTGGGTCATTCCATGTAGAAACTCGATTTGAATTATTTTTGGCAATGACCGACTACGATTTTGACGGCATTTGGTGTAGGTACTTGTGAAGAATGTGGATTTAGCCGGTTGATTTTTTTTTACCCTATAAGAGTTCGAAAGTTGCAGGGAGTGGAAAATGTAGTCATTTTACCCACCTGGCGTTTGCGTTGTCTTCCCTTTTTCTCAATGTCTGGTTATATGGGAGCTAAAGAGTTCCAGCAGAGATTAATTGAAAGCTAATTTCATGTCCTGTCTGATTATAGTCTGACATATTATGGACACTTGTTTAATTATATGTATTTTACATCTACATTTTGTGCTAACTTGTGCCAAAATTTAATATTGGCCTTACCAAAAGCTTAGCCTAAAGAACTTCCTTATTCTTAACAAAGTTTGTTTCCAAAAATTAACCTACTCAAGAACCGAAAGTTAACTTCTTCACTCTCAACGACCTCTTACATCATCTTTCTACTCGATTAAGCTAGACAAGCTACATGTGGCTTCTGATGTGTTATCACTAGCTGACCCGGGTGTTCACAGCAACTGGTCAAACTTAAATCGTGTCAGCTGCAGGCACCAGCAGGGCAGCGCTAGCGCTTGCTAAACATGCGTCTTTAGGTGGTAAAAAGTGACCTTCCATGGAAATTCTAAATTTATCTAATTACTGGCGCAGAATTATATGATAGTAAGTTAATCATTATATCTATTTTTTTTTACAATAGATAGACGAAGCTTTGTACACGATATAAAATTGACATTTCACACAAAATATTTTTTTTAGGAAACTGGTGGAAGGCCAATCTTGAATTTTGGCACAAGTAACACTGCATATGTTGTCAACATAAAAAAAAAATATATTCAGACAAATCAGTGTGGGGGGTGGAAAATGTGCCCACATTATGTCAGATTATCTTCAGTCGAGGATTAGCTTTCATTTAGATATGTTGGAACTCTGTAGCTCCCATACAACCTGACATTAAGGAAACAGGAAGTCAAGCACGGGGGGGGGGGGGAGGGGGGCGTAAAATGACCCCATTTTCCATCCCCTGTAACTGAGCCCTTTGAGGACGAAAAAATAAAAACTTGCTAAATCAGCATTGTTAACAAGTGAACCAAATTTCTTCAAAATCTTGAGTCGGTCATCGACAAAAATAATTAAAATTGAGTGATTTCACAAGGAATGACCCCATGGAGTCTAAATCCTTGTTCTATTCATGTTGAGCGCAACCATCTCTATACTATAAACGCCAAATCCTACGAGATTGTCACTTGGCATGGTTATGTGATCGCCAGCTTGTATTCATATTATTCTTTCTATTATTCGTAGTTGGAAGTGAACGCAGTGCAAGGTAAATTGTCGGAGAATTCGCTAACACTGATAGGCTGATGACCTGAGTTTGATAGTAACCTCTGAACACTGTTAGCAAATAGCAATAAACCAAATGTGTTCATCAAAGCGGTAGAGGTTTTGTAGATAGCAGTGCAATTTAGCTGAATTTAAAGGAACACTTTCACATTAATTGCTTCATGTTGCATGCTTTAGTCAAATGGTGGGTTATTTTTATTGATAAAGCGAAACCTGTAAATGCAGATTCCCAATTTTTTGCCTCTGCGGTTTGAAATACTGTGGAGGTTATACGCTTGGGATATATTAAATGGGGTCGTCTAATATGAACAGCCTCTTAATGTGGCTGGTCATCTGTGATATTTCTACATAAAATACCATGCCGAACTGGTTTCTCTAAAAATGTGCAACTGAAATTCCCAAATCATTGGGTTTTCAAATTGATTAATTTGTTTTGTTTTGTTTTGTTTTGTTTTATTAATATCACATTCATTGTACATAATTACACACACGCTCTTTAAGGCAAGTACTAAGTTTTTCAATAAAGTAAAGTAAAACATTATCTTGCGAGCATAGAAGTTCGTCAAAAAATAAAACCTATATTAGAACTATTTCCCTAAACAGTATATACATTTAAAAGTGCACATGCCCCTATTTAAAAACTCGTCTATGCTATAAAAACAATGCAGGATTAAAAAGTCTTTGACCTTAGTTTTAAAATCGGACCTTTTGATATCTTCATTCTTCAGACAATGAGGCAGGCTGTTGTAAAGGACAGGCCCCATGTGATGCGCGCCTCGACTCCCGATTCGACGTCTCGAATTCTATATTCACTCTGATTTTAGCATTGTACACTCTGTTTAACAATAGAAATAATTTTCCGAGAGTAGCCACCAGTCTTGGGGGTGACATGTGGGTCTACTGCAATATAAAAAAGTCAAACAACCTCTGCCAATATTAGCCATTTTGTCGTAGACACTTGGAAATTATTGTGGGAACCTTTTTTTTTATTTTCAGGAATATAATAAATATTTTGAAATCCCACCACTGAAAACTTCTGAAATGTAATTTTTGCATTGGTAGGTACCAGTGTATGGGGGCAGTCTTTTTGCTGGAATCACCTTATCCAGACTAAATTTTAAATTCATATCCCAATTTTTTGCTTCCACATTTGAAAATGCTGCGGGGGTTATACGCTTGGGATATATCAAAATGTGTTTGTCTGATATTAACAGCCACCGCATGTGGCTGCATATCAGCGATTTCTACAAAATAAACAATTTTTTGTTTTTCTAAGAAGAGGTTGTTCCAAGCTGTGATTAAAATATCTAGTTTAGCTGGTTATAATATGCATCTAGTTGCTTAAACAGTTTAATCTTGATTGATAATCTTGATTGAAGTTTTGCTGAATTGAGGCCAAAGCGTGGGTTTAATATGGACTATGAGACAGACGTGAAGTGTGGACGTTTAGCTGACTAGATTATAGAACTTGATCATCAATGCTCAAGCAACCCTCTCGCAGATTGCGTAGAAATTTAAAAAGGAGAGCTACTGAAATTGGCATGTTTTCATTATATTTCCTTACACAAACACTAGGAAGAGTAGCCGAGGCATCTGAAATCGAGTTTTATTGTTTTGGCTCCACGGCTGTCTCCCAAGTCTGCACCAAACCCACAACCTTTCAGCCCCAAGGTTGAAGCAAAAATTTTAATGAAGTCTCAAAGAACAAAGAACATAACAATTTTTTGCTGGCTCAGTAGAAAATACTGTGAAAGTTTGCTAAATAAAGTTTTCTTATGGTTATTGACCTCATTTTTTCTTACCCACTCAAAGTGGTTTCACATTTTGTTTACTTGTATAAAATTGCGTGGCCTATTTTTTCTTTGGTGATTTGTGTTGTTATATTAACTGCATCCTATGCAAGTCCAGTTGAACTCTCTAAGAAAAGTCCCAACTGAGTCCATCATTTTCTGTTTCTAGGCCATGTGAAGTCATGTTGATCTTGGAATGTCCGAGATAGTTAATTTGGGCAAATAACGAGGGAACAACCATGTCCGTGTTGACGACAACGAAGAGCTCCAAGTTGTAGGACTGGAAGAAACCACTAATGAATATCAGCAATTGCCATCAATGCTATAATTGGCCATTCTCAGGGTCATCCATGTATTAAAGTTTGAAAGTGAATATACGTCATGGTTTAATAAACGAAAAACTTAATTTAAATGTCTATTCTGAATAAGAACCATCAACAAAAATGGCTTCTCTGGGGTAGGTTGTAGCACTAAATTCGCAATTTTGTTTCTCAGTAAAGTCAGATACTTGGTTGGGGTATGTTGTGTAGAAAGCATTGACCTAATGCGAGTCCACTTTTACAGCCAGCTATTTGAAAATATGAACTTTGGCCAGATGTTTACCATATGTATTTTTAGAAACATCTCCGATGACCCTATTTCCAGTGACCCTCCTCGCACCCACCCATTTACCTGCATTTGTCGCGAGTCTACCAAGTTTGTCAAGACCTCGGCATCAGAAAGGACACCGCTGGTTTACCTGATTCTGCCTGCTTGGCGACAACAAAATATCCATGGCTGCAATAAATTGAACTTTTGTTACTGGTTATATGTATTTACGTCCAATATCGAGAGCTAGTAAATAGTAATTAGAGTAACAATTCGATAGATTAATAAGTTGGAACCCCAAGCGTTTTTATAACCGAATATTCATCACCAAGATTTTATTGCATAATATTCATTTTTTAAGCATATTATGTCAACTCAACTAAACGTAATATGCCGGGTTGAAAGCAATTTGTGTGTATACTAAACTGTAGCATGTGGTGCCCATTTTTGTAGAGTAATTTGTCAACGTATGATAATTGGACCAAATAACACCGATCAACCCCAATTGAGAGGATGCGTTATACATTTATATACCTATGGCAATGGAGATATAAACCATTACAAAATTGGAAGTACCACGTATGAAATAATGTTATTGCCATACATTACCGCGGACAGTGACTATTTTTTTCTTTCGATTTGGTTATTATTGTCTCCACCCTAGCACCGTCATTCCCTCGACCCAAAACATGCTGGAGCTAGATTCTCGTTTATAGAAGATGCCGAGTAGGTGGCTGCTCCCACAAGGGTAGTGCAGTTGGGAGTGACAGTGAGCATCGTTTCTCTCACAAACTTTCTCTCCAGTGAAGACAGATAATCGGACGGAAAGTATCCACCAAAAGTTACAAAAATAAAATCTTAAAAAAATTGGAACGCAATGATAGGAAAAATACAGTAGGATCGGATGACAACTTATTGTTTAATTCTTTAATAACATAATTGAAGCCTGCACATTCTTTTGGCTTAAATTGATTTCAGCAATGCCTTTTTGTAACAAAGGAATATTTTTCACTCTTTTCGAGAAATTTACCCAAACGATAGACCAACTGAATCATGATATACTGCAAATCGAAGAATGGTCAAGAATAAACCTTTTGCAGCTGAATTTCAAAAAGTCTCTTGTATAACCATTGGCAACCAAACACTACAAAAATATTTACAAAATTAGAATGAAATCTTATTTAAATTGCAAACGCTTGCAATGCGCGGGGTATTTTATTATTATCAACACTAAACCGTCTCAAAAATTGATGCCCAAACGGGGACTCGAAACCCGATCTCCACCTATCGTGGGTGTTGCTCTGAACCATTGAGCTACTTGGTCACTGGCTTTTGAGACGATTTTAGTTTATTTGATGAGAATGACAGTTCTCCAAGGAGTAGAACCATGAGGCTACGATTACTCACAGTCACTCTGATTCTAGTGACGCTATATGAATTCGCCAGAATTTACAGAAGTATTAGGCGAACAGTACAAGTGACTGACGGGGTTTTTAAAACAACAAGGCACATTCCGGGAGGGCAAAGGAGAGGAAATGGTAATTCACGGAAAGATTGTGCGCGTGGGTTACCTCGGTCAACCTTAAGTTCCCTGCTAGTGCCATTGTTTCTTCCTGGAAAGAATTGTTAAAAACATCGATGAACTAACGTTGCTTACCTCTAGCTTGCTTGAGGAGTTAGGGGTAGGAATGCGATGTCAACCCTGCTAACATCTTTTGACCAAAACATTAGCCCGAAACAACGGGATCGAAAGGAATTCTGTCCAACTTATAAATCGTAAGTTTGTACAAAATAAAATGGTGTATCGTCTGCACTCTCAGTAAATTAGTACAGTGAATTGACAAGGCAAAATTAAAATAAAAGGCATTTCAAAAATAATTAGGTGGGTAGACGCCGTCCACCGCATCCACCCTGAAATTAACCACTGGCAATTTATTGTACTTGCCATACTCTGAGACCCTCTTCTGATATTCAAGTTTCTGTTCAAGCCTCAAGCGATACGACTTAAATCGATGGCTGATTGAAAAGGTCGCTTCTGCATTTGTGACATCCTACGGGCTCGAGTTCAAATCTTTACCGATTTGATTTTAGTGTTTCAGAAAGGGGAGACTGGAATATTATTGTCGAGAAATTGCATCACGTGTGTAGTAATAAATGCGTAAGCACGGATTAGCCATCACAGCTCTGTTGGATGATCTGGGTCTATGGTACGAGAGGTTTGCAGTTCAGCTCCTTGCGCCACTAAATTTTGTGACCTGGAGGACTCAAATGATAAGATGGCGAAAAAATAGTCCGAAAGATTTTTTGAATTTTTTGATCTATTTTACAGAATTTATTTGTATAATATAAATCACTTGCACTTCACAGGGCCAATTGGTCCAAAGGTAACGATCTCGCCTCTCGGCATGAGCTAATTGCATATGATCGTGTTCAAATCCTGATGGAGTAAGCGTTTTTTTAATTGAATTTTGGATTTTTTTTTCGGGTGGTACTTGCACGATTGTAGGTGGCGGGTGCCAGTGTCAAAGGTCTGGTGCTTGAGTGAAAACTGTCAAAAATTCCGAACCAGTGTGATAAAGTGCAAAAATGTGCTTTGCATTGGCGGCTGCGACGATGGTTTGAAACTACACATGGTCGTAGACCTAGACTGAGTTCGAAACCCAGCCGGTCCGGTTTTTGTTCTTCACAAATCGGTGACTTGACTTAATCATTATCGAAAATTTTCATCGCGTGTTTAGTAATAAATCCTCCATTCTGCACCGGTCCACGTAGATCTGTTACGTATGGTCGTAATCAACGATACGTGTGGTCAATTCCCAGTTCCGGGTTCCTCTAACTTTTGTGACCCGAAGGACTTCATCTGGGACATAATTCTGTTGAAGGGATAATGATAAATAAGCCGAAGTATCCTCTTTTTTACTAAGTTATTTATAGAATATTCAACGGTCTAAACTCTAAACCATTCTCCCTTAAATGAAGGCCTACTAGGCCCATTGGTTGCAAGCTGCCTTAGTGTCGTATTATGGAATTTTGGCCCCGAGTTCAAAACCTGACAGATTTTTTTAATTTTTTTATTGGACATGATGGCAGTAAAGGATTTTCTGATATTTCGAGTAAAACTGGCGGAGGTCTGTGTCAGGGCTGCAGTGCTCGTGTCAAACCGTGCCAGTGTCATGACGTCGACGAGCATCTGGCGGCGCGGCGTCGGCGGCGGCGGATGTTTTTAACTACACGTGGTCATGTTGGTAAAACTCTCACGAGTCGACTAAGTTCGGGACACCAGTTTTGAATACCGGTGCCGCTACTAGACGGCAGTTGTTCTGCTAGATGAAATATCTGGGAGCTTTGAGTAGTCTAAAAAATAAAACTCGGAAAATATCTTCGATGCTACTGATTCTAATTCTGCGTCCGAAGTTAAGCCGCTCTTGTATTCGAGTGGTGAGGCCGTTTGGTCGATATAGTGAAGGGTCCACAGTGGAATTCCGACCAAGGAATGATAGTATTATATTTTTATCAACATAAGGCGTATCAACCCGGATGGGTTACCGACCGAAGTCCAGCATTAAATGATCGAGTACATTTGATATCCAACAGACTGCGCTGGAGGTCGCGGTGCGTCTTAACACGACTGCGTGTTCGGTGAAACTCGATAGATTAGAGTAAATGGGGGCACTGCTTTCGTACGTCGGGCCTTGACTAGCATTACTATAGTCGGCCTCTATAATGCTTGCATTTGCGTCAGCTCGTTGCAAATGGTGAAAGCCCATATTTTTGAGTTGTCGAGTGCTTCTGCACCGCTAGCCAGCTAACGCTGGCCTAGTCGCACGGCAAATGGATACCTTGACCGCTCGACCACGAAAGCAAATGAACATTAAGGATATTTTGTTGTATATATAAATTGCTAAATAAAGAAGGAGAGAAGCATGTTGGTAGAAATGTTGGTTACTTTGGGCAAGAATTTCATCGTTAGCAGTTTAGATGGTTTATTTCCCGCAAGTTTTACCTGTGGCGCGTAGCTCTGTGGTAAGCGCTGCGCTTCGTGTCGCGGAGGTATCGTGTTCGATTCCCGGCGTAGATGGTTTTTTGTTTCTTACCATCGGACTAGATAACACTTGACCAAATATGAAAAATTATTACAAGTCCAAAGTGTAGTACCAATTTCTGCCAACAGGTGGCTCTGACGCTAGTTTTGTACTTAACTCTATTTCCCATGTTCCTATATACTTGATGGTAGACGTAGGAGCTGCACACGGGGTATAGGTGGGGTTTGGGGTCGTGGGAACGGCCCGCAAAACTGGCGGGCGCGACTGGCGCGAAGCGCCAGGAGTGCCCGGCAGTTTTGCTACTATCTTAATCATACGCCCAAAAAAAAAATGGCAAAAGTGAGTTCGTAGGTTTTGATACGAACGTGATTCGAACCAGGTATCTTATCAATCATACAACTGTGTGAAGTCGATGCCTTAACCTGCAGAACCATGCACACACATGTTCATTGTCGAATTTTTTAGATATATATAACTCACCGGCAATTTTGCTACTGTCTTATTTATACGCCCAAAAAAGTAAAAAATTGTTGTTGTGTGAAACTGCGTCGAGGATCGAACGTGATTCGAACCTAGGTTCCCCACTTTCATTTGACTAGGTGATCAATGAATTCGATGACTTAAACCACAAAACCATGTGGACATAACTTTTTATCTGCATTTTTGAGATATATAAGTCTCCTGACTCCAGCTTACACGGGTGGAAGTTGTATTCTAAGAGTAAGGTAGTGGATTCCTTTGACGTTGTACTTTTCTTAAGTCAAGTGTGTGCCACGACAAAGTCTTGTACTTTTGCAATTTTGTTTTGGGCGTATGGCAGAATTGCCGGGCGCTCCTGGCGCCCCGCGCCAGTCACACCCGCAAGTTTTGTGGGTCGATCCTACAACCCCTAACCCCACCTGTACCCCGTGTGCAGCACCTACGTCTAGCATCAGATATACAGGAACGGTAGGTACTGAGTGTTAGGGCCAACCAGCGACACCTGTTGGCAGAATCGGGAACTACTTCAAATCTCTGAGGTATCAAACCATACGCCAGAAAAATAAATGGCAAAAGTGTGCGTCTGCGTCGTGGAACGAACGTGATTCGAAACCAGTGTTTCATCAAACCCATGACCAGATCATAGATGAATTCGATGCCTTTAACAGCTAGACCACGTGAACGTATGGTTTCAGTAGCATTTTTGAGATATATAAGTATCCCGACTCCTGCTACCATGAATGGAATTGATTTTCCAACAGTCAAAAGCTTCCTCCGCCGAGTGGATTCGATCCTGAGTGGACCTTTAACGTAACCGAAGAAGCGACAACACCAGTGTGCCACGCAGGCGGCTATATATTACGGAGAAAGATTCATCTATTTTAATTTCATGTTTAAAAACCCGGCCTACTGGATCGATAAGTGACATCGACCGCACCATCTGTTTAGTTTGGTTTAGAACCGCATTTCCGTTTGCCGTCCGGTAATTTATCTTTCAAAATTATTAAATATCGCGGACAGTTATTATTTGTCCTCGCACGCAAGAGCTAGACCCAGCCACCATTCAAAGCAGTGCAAAGGAAATTTTCCACCGCTCATAGCAGTGCAGAGGGACTAGGTCGGCACAGTTAGCAGCACCTAGCAGCGCAGCAGCACTCGATACCTAAAAAATATGGGCTTTCACCACTAGCAACAAGCTAAAGCGAGCATGCAAGCTTTAGCAGGTGACTAGAGGAACGCTAGTCAAGGCCCGATACATGAACGCAGGGTCCCATTTACTCTTATCTATAAAGTTTGACTGAACACGCAGTCGTGTTAAGACGCACCGTGACCTCCAGCGCAGTCTGTTGGATATCAAAGGTACTCGATCAATTAATGCTGGACTTCGGTCGGTAACCCGGATGTTGATACGCCTTATGTTAGCAAAAATATAATACTTTTATTTCTTGGTCGAGATTCGATCGTGGACCCTCGACCAAACGGCCTCACCACTCGAATACAAGAGTGGCTTAACTTCGGGCGCAGAATCCGAATCAGTAACATAGGTAGCATCGAAAGCTCCCAGATCTTTCATCTAGCAGAACAACTGCCGTCCAGTGGCGGCGCCGGGATTCAAAACTGGTGTCCCGAAATTGGTCAACTGATGAGTCTTGGCCTGTACCAACGTCCAACATGACCACGTGTAGTTGAAAACAACCGCTGCCGCCGCCGCCAGATGCTCGTCATCACACTGGCTCGGTTTTACCGAGCACTGCAACCCTGAACAGAGACCCGCCATTGTTTTACTCTAATTATAAAAAAAAACAGAAAAACTAACCTATACCATCCTGTCTACGAAAAAAAAATCTGCCTGGTTTTGAACTCGAGACCATTACTCCCTGCCAGAACACAACGCCAGCTTTCAACCAATGAGCCAAGCAGCCATTGTTCGGGTAGGGATCATCCCTACCCGGATAAACATGTGATAAACATGGAGGAGCCGGGAATCGAACCGCGGACTAATCGCATCGTACACTACGACCATACAACAGATCTACGTGGCCCGGTGCGTGAAGAGTGATTTATTACTAAACAAGTGGTGAAAATTATCGAAAATAATAATAAGCCAAGTCACCGATTTGTGAAGAACAAAATATTGGCCCGGCTGGGTAGCGAACCAAGTACGGTCGCATGGGATTGATAGAGAAGCGACCTGCTCATCCAGCCAACGAGGCTAGTGGTTCATAGGAGGTAAATAACACATAGTTGAATAGCAAAGGAATGAGCTGGAATTCTTGTATTCAAAAAATTAGATGGAATTAGCTTTAAGTATTCTCTCTGCAACGAAAGGTCTGCCAGCCATTCCCGTTGCACACGGGAAATGTTCACATTTTACTTACCTTTTCCCAAGAAGCTGGAAGCTGTGCAACCGGGCTTCAAACCTGCGACCCACTCTTCCTGGCACTGGAAGATCTGCGAGACACTGGAAGATCGGGGAGACACTGGGAGGTCTGGGAGCTTTAGTTTGTGCAGCAGAAAGCTGCGCAGCCGGGCTCTGAACCTGCGACCCACATTTCCTGACACGAGGAAGAAGTTAGAACGTACTTAAACCGCCTAATGGCGAGAGGAACCGACTACTTAATGAATTTCATAATAATGAAGTAATAATATGAAGTAATAATACACTCGCAAATTGCCAGTCGTTTTTAAAAACTGTGCATTTTAACACATGGGCGAAAGACATTTTTTTCCTGAAAACGTGCCAAGAACCAAAGATGAAACCGTTGATGAAACTTTGCGCCTCCAGCAATTATACCTTCAAGAAAAACATTTCCTGAAAGTTAAAGCTAATTATTTGATCTTATTATAGTTATGAACTTCTAAACTCATAGTAGTGAGCAAAAACATTGCTTTTTTGACGGTGGATTTTTTTCCACCGAGTGAACCTGTTGAGTGCCAACAATTATATTTTGCAGCAGTCAATATACATCTAAAAGAAACTTTCACTAAAAATTTTGATCGTTTTTGAAAACATGTACTTTTGTTACAGTCGTTTCATAAAAAAATACATATGTAGAAAGTGTATCCAACAATCTGTTGGGGTTTTTCCAAAATTTTGAAACTGTTTTCCCACTTAGTTTGTAATGTTCTTTCTGGCGCTGATAACTTGCTGAACTTGCATAGTTTTTTAGATATCGGCTATAATACAAAACTGTGCCCACGAGGACCGCTAAAAGAACCAAACTTCGGGAGGTTGGCCAACTATAGTTGGCATACAATTTTCAAAAAAAAAATCCTTTGGTGCGTTTGGAAACTTGACTAACAAACACCAATTTAAAAAAAATCTGAGATGTGAAGGTCGACATTTTTTTTTTAAGTGTGCTGGTTTGATGTGGAATGCCCCCATAGCTTTCTTGCAGTTTAAAAAAGTTTCTTGCAAAATATTTTGCATTTATTATAATTTTTATGTGAAGTTAGTGCTCCAGATTTATTTAAAATTGATGGTTTATGAACCAGATTCTTTTAGGAGAGGGAAATTAGGTTTTTAGAAAAACTATTTGAACTGGGTTTTGAATGCTAAGTAAAGGGCTACTAAATTTCCCTGAAATTTTTTTTCTAAAAACTTGTGCTAAGGATAAATCAAGTAGACATGAGTCTAAAAACCATCATAAATTAGGTTTATTAATTATTTTTATTTTTTGACTGGTACCTATTAGCATAGAATCTATTAGTAGCTTCGGGAAAGGAGAGGTAAAAGTAAGTAGTGGTAGTAAAGTAGGTTTGTTGTCAGTATACTTGTAAGTTTCACTACCAGAAGCATGGAATTTGGAACTGGGCTTAAATAACGAGCTGTTCATTTTATAAATACAGAGAAATTTTTAATATTATTTAGAAATCTTAAAAGGACACAATGATATGAATATAAATATGTACATTATGGAGACCAATCATTAGTTAACGACAATAGTAAATGAAAAACTAGCGGTCCAGAAGCAAATGTGCCTTGGCATGGTCACATCACGTTTGTAATAAGTGCAAATGTTCCTTATGAGGTACAAATTGAGAGAAAAGATAGAACACGGTCTAAATGTCTCGATGCTCTCGTTGCTGAGTGCGGGGCTAGGGACGTGAAGCGTTTCCCATTGCTACCTGAGAAGCGGTCCAAGGATTTCCGCAGCTTTCTCTCTGTCTCTCTCTATCTTCTCGATCCAACAACATTCGAATATAGAAACAATAATAACTGGAAAATTGAAATACCATCTGGAAGATATAATGATCACATCCATACGTTCGTAAATTAATATTATCATAAATATACAATATCGTTGACGTCTTATTGCCAATGCGAGAGTGGCGGCAACTTTCTAGCTTGTGCATTCTAAAGAAATTAAATTCACATTGGATGTGTTGAATTTGATTCAAGTATTTAACAAACCAATCGATCACATTGTTTTTTTTTTAACAATAATTAATTATTAACCACGAGAAACTTTTTTAAAAATGGTGTAATATTTATTTTTTTCGATTACTTTTGTCCACGACAATAACACCACTGACTCGTGCATTTTGTTTAAAAAATGGGATATGCCTTGTTTATTTTTACGTTATACATCTAGAACGAATCCGTTAAGTATATAATCTTATTTTGGTAATGTTACCGGGAGGGGTTCCGCGGATTCATAGGGCTCTGTGGGTTTTGAGGGGGGGGGGGGGGGGGTGAGATCCGCAATACTGATCAAGGGCGGGCCTTCTTTTGGACCCAGCCCAACTGTCGCACACAACGACTAGACGAAGAGAATTTCTTTACGAGAAAAAAAAAAACAATTGGCAAGACTAGCAACGAACTTATTAGGTGGATTGTTCCGCGTCTCGAGAATGCCTCGGCGCGAGAGCCTCTCTCGTGGGGGGTCGCCGTGCCGTTTAAAAAACCCTTAAAACGACGGCCGGGTCTCGATTGCCCGGCCAAAATATCACAATAAAAACGCTCTTTGATCGGCTTGCTTGAAGCCGCCGGATTCGCAGGACAGTCTTATCTTAAGTAAAATCTACACTGAATCTCGGTAGTACAATATATTATAATGCCGTTCGTTTTTCTTTTTACCGCTATAACGTAAGGAAGAAATCTTAATCGATAATCGAAGAATAACATTACTCTTATCGGCTAGCATAACAAAAACATAAATATTAATAATAATTAATCAATAACACTATTAACTTCGTTGATTGCACTTGAATGTTTCGATCGTTTTGTCACGAGGCGACATTTCAATCGTCCTTGGCATTCACGCATTAACCCTAGTATTTGGATTCACTTTGTATATCATATATATCGCTCAATACTCCCACCGATCTTCGGCATCTTCTACCTTGATCCTTTTGGTCTCCTTCTGCCAATCGTCTGGTTCGATTTCCTCCTTTGGCTCTTCCTCCTCTTTGACCGGCCGCGGAGTCGAGCTCCTCTCGGGTGCGGGGCTGCCTGCCTCGGAGCCGCTGTCGTACCTCTCGACGGGCGTCGGCTCGACCCTGACAGTCTCCCGCTCGCGACCCGCGTACTCCTCCGACCGCATCACGCACACCCCGTTGATGATCACCTCCTTCTCCTGCCACTCAGGGTTGACCCACTGCGGTGCGGCGGGCTTCCTTCGCGACCGACCACCACCGGCGGCCGCGGCTTTCTTCTCGCTTCCTCCGGAAGCCACCGACTCGAGATCGTCATCGTCGCTGGCGTCGGCGTCGCTGCCATCCGAGTCTGGCTCACCTTTCAAACCACCCATGCTGAGGTCGAGCCCGGAGAACTGCTGCTTAATGTCAGGCAGGCGGCTTGCAATGAGCGCAGCTAAGTTTGACCCGAAGTACGGGGGGTAGGGGAGGCCGCCCAGGCCCAGCCGCTCCTTCTGCAGCTCGAGGAGCCGCTGGTTGAGCAGGAGGCGGAACTGGACGGGGTCGAAGGCGGCACCACCTTCTCGACTGCCTGGCAGGCTGGAGAAGCAAAAGGAACAGACCGTTGATTAGGTGAGATCGAGGCTAGAGGCCTACTAGAGACAGAAATGTTTTTTCTGACACATAGCTCAGAACTGTTCCTCCCCAGAAAATTGTTTCATGATCATGCAATTTCACTCTGCTCAATCAGTGTAAGAGCAACTATGAGTAACTATGCTTTGATTTCCAAAACCAATGATTATGAATATAGTACCACACATTTCTTGTGCTCTTTGTGCATTGAGTGATTTTAATTCATAGTGCAAAACAAAATTGCACTTCGAAGACATAACCTCCCAATTCTCACCTGTCTTGTGGTGACGACGCCTGCTTGAGTCGCATCCGATGGTTGTGGAACCAGTTTGTAATCGTTCTCGCGCTCAATGCCAGCTCGGCCCCAAGGAACTCGATGGTCGCCACATTTGGGTACGAGTCCAAAGCAAAAGCCAATCGGAGGGCCTCCTTCTGCTCTTCGGAAAACAGTACTCGTTGCTTCTTGGCCGAGGGCGGGCCTGGACTGGGACTGTGGTAGAACTCAGAAGTGTCATTGGACGAAGTGTCGCTGCCGTTGTCAGCGTGGCTGCGCCGCCGCTTGTTGGCCTCGCGGCGTTCATTCTTCAACGCCTGCAGCCGGTCAATGTTGTGGGCATCGCTGAGCCAGAGCTGCATGCGTATAAAGGGCTCGCGGCCCTTGATGCTGAGCATGTGCCACGGCTTGGGCTTCGAGAGCAGTTCGCTCACCGAGCCCTGGGACAGGCCGAGGACAGCCTCGCCAAAGATCTGGAGAAGAGCAAAGGCAGGGTTTGAGTCTTTGCTCAGGAGTCATTGCTCATGAGCAATTTGGATAGGGAACTAGGAGCAAACTAGAGTTAAGTTATAATTCTTTAAAATGGGACATAAATTATTAAAAAAAAGAGAATGAATCTTTTTTAATGTTCCTTAAAAATTGCAAATCAATATTTTTGATGGTAAAAACTATATTGAAACCAGGACAGGTAATGTGCGACACCAAAGAAATGTTACGCATGAGATATTCAGGGCAGTGCCCATCATGCTTCACACCTCATATCGTTTTAATCCATGAGGTTAAAATGGCTCTAGTACTCACCTTCTGCCCAATATTGTTCGCCAGCAATGCCTCCTTGATCCTCGTGGTGATGGTTTGCGTGTCGAGATCCTGAGTCAATGCTGCCATCTCGTAGACGGAGGGCGCCACCTGCTGTCCCAGCGCCCGAAGCGCAGCAGATTGCGCGTGCAGGTTTGCGCTAGGCGGTTTCTTTTCGTCGCGAGGTCCGACACTGGGGGGGCCAGGGTGCAGGGGTAGGGGTGACGTCTGTGCCCGGTGGAGGGGGAGGGATGCCATCAGGCTCGGGTCCGGACGGGGGTGGGTGAGTTCTGAGGGGGTGAACTTGGGCTGCTGAGGGAGCTGCTGGGGAGGTTTGGGCTGCGGAACCGATTGCTGCGGCGGACACACTGGAATGAGAAAACAGAGCTTTTAGTTAAGATGCCGAGTCTTCTCAGATCATGGGGAGCAAAACAGTCTCAATGTGTGAAAAAAGGGAAGAAAAAACATATTTTTCTTGATTTTGGATCGCAGTTGCATAACTTGAAAGGCAAAATCTTAAAAGAAACTTATAAGCCATTAAATTATTTACATAATTTATCATTGGCTTGCGGTTTGAGCATTACCTCTTGCTAGATTATAAAAACTGTATTGGAGAATGTTGTCCACAATTTAGTTACATGACAAAACGAAATTGTGACTCACCAGGCCCTCCAGCATAGCTTCCGGTGCGCATCAACTTTTCTGGCGCTATCTTGTACTGGCTGGCAACCAGTTTGTGAACGGCATTGTCGTCTTCCAGGTACATCTTCATCCTGATGAACGGCTCTCGTCCTTTCTGCGTCAGCATGTGCCACGGCTTGGGTCTCGCAAGGAGATCGCTAACCGAACCTTGCGACAATCCGAGCACTGACTCGCCAAACAGTCGTTGGCTGATCGAGTACTGACTCAGGGATTCTTTTACCTGGAAAGAGCAAATTGGCAACGTCAGCGACGTCATTGGTGGAATTTACACACAATATGTAACTTGTTGCACTGATTTGGATTAAGTTTCAGCTGAATAAGAAATGTGTTAAAGAAAACTCAAAAGCAAAATGGCTTGAAGATTTTAATAGGGTAAGAATTGCAGATTTCTCCTTTTCAATACAAGCATAGCAGAACAACAGATTTATTTTTGTAAGCAAGGGCTTCATTGTGCAAAAATTTTGAAAGCAGGTTTATCAATGACACTACCCAGTTGAAACCCAAAGATAATCAATCATGTAGGAAGTGGCAATTTATTGGTGATTTTTTTGACATGTTTTTGCCAAATGACCCAGATAAGTAGCCGTTTGTAATTTACAAATATCAAAGGATTGATATTAAGGATATGCTAAGGATAAATCAAGTAGACATGAGTCTAAAAACCATCAAAGGATTTTTTTTTTGTGTTCCTATTTGCACTAAAATGAGGGGCTAACTTGTCCTCAATTTCTTACCGTGGTTAGTAAAAATGCAAAAACCATTCCAAAATGTACACAATAAAAGTACAATTTTCCTCAGGAAAATACCAAAACCAAAGAGTTAGTTAAAATGAAACAACACGACAAATTTCCAAACCTTCACAGAACATGATTTAGTTAGGTTTTGAAATTAAGATATTATTGTGTTAGAATGCAAGAGCTGTTAATAAGAGGCCAACCACCTGAGAGAAAGACGTGCTAAAGTATAAGATCGACAGGGTGTAAAGGGCGTAGGTCTCGGGCTTGCTTCGCGTTTCCAGACGCTTTCCACACAAAGTGTCAGAGACGACATGTTGGCGGGAGCATTGCATCGACTTTTCCTCAGACCGCTTAGAAATATCTATTTTAACTGATGAAATTGTTTCCAAACCATTCAACTTTAAAAAGGGTTTAAAAAATGGTTTTAATAGATGTTTAGCTTCATAAAGTGATAAAAAAACCCTTGTCATAGTTTTACAATCTGCATTCAAGAGCTAAATATTTATTATTTACGTTTAAAGTTGCACATTTCAATCTTTTTGCAGGGAATATAATTAAAAATGTACTGAAATGTAGCTACGGAAAATGCTCTCCTAATACCTACTGCTAATATTTTTTCAAAGTGTAAAAATTGCACTCCAAAGCTAATCTAACTAAAAAAAAATGCTAATTTAAAAAAATTGGTCCTAGAATCCATCAAAACGCACGCGAGCAAGCCATCGAGAGCATCACGCGTGAAAACCAAGCTTACATGATCCCGCACCTTTTTCACGATGTCCTCGGTGTTGAGGTTGTTGAAGTTGTCGAACTGCTGCTGGGTGATCGGCGGTAGAACGGCTTTCAGCGGCCTCTGCGAGGGCGAATGGTGAGGAGCGGCGCTGGGTTGAGAGATCAACGAGTTGGTGATGGACGCCATGCGCTGGAGCGGAGAGGCGGCTGCAGGACCGCCAAATTCTTCCGGCGCCGGCGGCAGGATAGAGTTGCCGAGAGGGCTTGAGCCACTGCTGCCTGTGTGTGATGTTGCGACGCCTGTAATCGCAAGACAATTAACGGTTAGTTGGAAATTTATTATTTGACAATATTTTTTAGAGTTGGTTTTAAGAGTGTTTTGTGCAAAAGGTGTATTTGTAGCTTTAAATTATTACGAACACTGTGATTGTCAGCATTCCCAGTTTATATCCAGCATATCCAGTATTTTCATCTATACAAATACCTATTTCCCACTAAGCTTATAGTCAATATCTCGTTCATTTGGCATTTCCACATTTTTTAATAACCAAGTCTGTACAAGCGACCTTCGTTCGTTAAAAAAGTAACTTTTTTACTGGTTGTCAAACTCTGGCTGTTTTGCTGGTTGCATTCTTAGAGTTTTTCATATATTTTGGAAGCTAGTAGCACATTTAGTAAATTGCAAAATTAGTGTTTTTAGTGTCTCACCTGGCTCAAGCTTTGGCCGGACGAGCGAGAATGCACTATGCCTGAGAACGTCAGCGACTGATTCCATGCTCGGTTCTTTTCTCCGCTGTTCGTCTTCGCTGTCCCCGTTGCACCGGCTTCCCGTCGACTCACGACGTTCCTTCGGGATCGACAAGTCCACGCCGTTCATGGCTGCAGCCGCCGCAGCTGCTGCCGCTTGCTGCTGCTGCTGCTGGGACATCGCCTAACACACAAATTGTTAGAGTCGTGGGCACTCAAGCAGTTGATGCCTTAGCAGCATCTACAAAAATAGTCTTAAACTAAATAATAAAATGAAAGTATTGTAATGATGTAACCGTGATAATAGTTTTTGAACTAAGCCAATATATGCCACCAGAGCTTCTTGAAGAAATTTGGTGTGATGATTTCCCAATTAAGTATCAAGGAGAAGACGTTTGAAAACTTTAATCATTTTACATGAATACAGAACGGCTTTGGGCAGCTTTGGGTGGTTTCTCAAATTAAGAACCCCTAAATTTCATATGCTTTGTAATATAGCGATTGGTATTGCAGGTATTGATTATTGTAACTTCAAAACATTTCTTTACTGAGAAAAAGCATTGAAATTTCGGCAAAAATATATAGGCACTTAAATTTAAGGAAATACGTTAGTACTGAGCAAGTGACAATATCTGATAAACCATTTTTGTATTTGATTTTTATCATGATAAATATAACTTTATGAATGCTTAAAGATTGAAACCAAATTACCTGCTGTTGCAGCGCCAGTAGTCCTGGCAGACCTCCGGGCAGCCCGGCAAGTCCTCCTGGAAGTCCGGCAAGACCTCCCGGAAGTCCGGCAAGACCTCCCGGAAGCCCTGCCAGGCCTGGAGGGAGTGTGCCTCCATTGGGACACGAGCTAAGCTTGGCTAGCTCGCGGTGGTAGGCATCCAACGCCACGCGGATCTCGTCTTCTCGGCCCACACCCCCAGGGCCTCCGCCTCCCAGGCCGGCGCCGCCTCCGCCGAAGAAGTGCGGGAACAACAAACTACTTTAGGGACGTAAGTGCTGTCCTCGTACAGTGCCATTGGCTGACGGGTAGGTGGTGGTTGGTGGTATTGGGGGGATAATGCAAAGAGACTTTTTGTTTGGTTGCATACAAGTGCCAAGGCTCTTTGGCTTATAAATATGGCAAGAACTAGTGAACTTAAATTCTACCAAAAAACCCAAAAAATAATATGTAAGATGTAGTAAATGATGGACTATGCCACTGCATGTGAGCGAAAACAAAAAAAAAACACGACTTTATAGGGCCACAAATTGGTTTTTAATTTAACTATACACCTTGTTTACTTAAAAGAAAATAAAACATAAAAGCATACAAGGCTCTTTGCTCAAAGTGTTTCTTGCAAATTAAATTTGATTTCCATTCTAATTTACCACATATTTTTGTAATAGTTTTGACTGAAACTATCAGCCATAATAGAGCAGAGAGGAGGAACCAACCTGGGAAAATGGTGGTCCCGCGTTCCCCGAACTGAGTCCTCCATCCGTCGTCCCATCAGCTTGGCCAGCTCCTCCTGGTAGATGCGCACCACCTTTTCCTGGGGAATGTCATCGTTCTCGTACTTTTTCAGCCGGCGACTTTGTGAGCCGTCTTTGCCCAGCGGCGACGGACACTGAAAAAGCCAAACAACGATCAAACTTTGCCACAAGCAACTTTGACATCTACTTGGTCTAATATTGGCCTGGGTAGCTAGAATTTAGATTCCATAAAATTGGTCATTAATGTACGCCTAGGTATTTTTATTCTTAATATTATATGTAAACTATGTAAATATTTTTTCTATTGGGATTTCAATGACAAAACCAGGGACCCAAGCTTACACTTTTCACTATACTTTGTAGCCTAAAATACTACAAACACCAGACCCAGGCAGGTTTTCACAGTCAACTCATACAGCTATCCCTGTAGCTGTTCGTGACCATACCTAGTTGGTCTCCAATTGATCCATGAAAGCACGGCAATAAGCAATGGGTGCTCACCTGGTTGTGACTTGGTGAGGTGCTATCGTTGCTCCGGCTGTCGTCAGCCTGGCTCTTCATCAGGTGGCTTGCCTCGCTGAGGATGTGGGCGATTCGCTCCTCCGAAAGGTTCTCGGAGTCTCCACGGCCAAACGCCGGCATGCTCGTGTCTTTGCCTGTAAGGAAAACATAACTCGGTCAGCGCTTCTGTCGCCGACTCCAACGGCACTAACACAGTACTTGCCACAAGCACTACTAACCTGCACTAAATGCACTCAGAAATGGTACAGTGATAGGTTTTTTTTACTCTATTTTTCATGGCTCTTTGGTAGCATTTTAAGGTGGCTGCTTTGGGTTCTAATTTATCTATGAACTCTTGGTATGAACTCAATGGTCTTCTATTATTTTCTTTAGTCTGAATATTACAGGTAATGAAACTATGGTGTTTTATAACACATCTGCACATAAAATTTCCAATAGAAGATAAAGTTAGTCTGGAGGGAAGTTGTAATCCTCCACTCATTTTGTGGAAGATTCTTATTTTACCAAATTCTTTAACTTTGAGTTAAGCCTATAGCTCACAGAAATAGTTGAATTTCACTGCATGTATAAGTCGCTATGGCAATTGTTTCTATCAATACTTCAACTAAGAGTTAAGATTTTGGTAAATCATATAGTGATACTTGACAAATCAGTACAAAGAAAGAAGCAACTAGTGCAAAGCTCCATTGATACGTGCATACAAGAAAAACAGTGCAAGAAAGCAAAGAAATATAAGGCGGAGGGTTTGCCGTATTTTGCGGGGAATAATGCAAGAACGAGAAAACACATGCCTCGTCGGGCCGAGTCAACATTGACGGATAATTAAACGACATATAATCGATATCAAGAATTTGTGTACATCGAACTGGGTGCGAGGTATCGGCATCACGAGAGTAGCAAGGTGGCGTGCGTGATCGCAAGCTAATGAGCACGTCCGGGATCGCGACGCGGTTGCTGCGGTTGAACGGTCCAGGGGGGTACGCGTCGCATCGGGACAATCGCATGCGATCGCCGGTATCGACGATGGATGGGTCCATCACGCGATCTAAAACCAATCAGTTTTCGTTCAGCGGACAAATGCGAGACATGCGAGTGAAAGAACCCGTGAGAGTTTCTAGTCGATGACTCGAACTAACAATGATTACACATGCGGCGATACAAATTGATGACTGTCCTTATTGATTTATTTAATTGGCTGGTAGCTGCGGTTGTTTTTATGAGAATGAGACCGGTCCCATTACGAAAGAGGAGGCTTCTCCTGATATACCCACATTGTAAATCGCGCAAGGATTTCCCGAATTCAACGAACACATAAAATAACGGGTTAACAGAAACGGGTTGTTTGAAAATCCTCCTCGGACAAAGGCAGAAACATGACGAACATTTTACTGTGCAATCATTGACAGTGCGTGCATAAAAGACCGCAACAAAATTTATTTTTTGGCACTGTCAGCTAATTGTTGTTTTCTCTGTGCCGATTCTTTGTCGGGTCTAGTTGTAACGATCCATACACCTCATAGCGCAGCGACACATTCACATCTGAGAGTACCTACTTATATGCGGGCACATTCCGCGAGACAGCATCTTTGATACGGCACATGTATATCATCAAAACCTAGCTGGCATTTCTTTAACTCCACGTGACAACCACAAGTCAATTGCTGTTGGCACGTGGCGACAAATTGACCCACGGAGAGATTCTGCAAATTCCCACTCGCGGCTTCCCTAACACAGCTACATCGTCGTCGGCCCGTTAGGCGACGCAGCGCGAGCGTCGGCGTCGACAAAAGCCACCCTCGACGCGACACCTGGAAAGCCGCTTGCACTAAGTATAGTACGGGACGAGGGAAGAAGGGACGGGGACAGGTCAAGCCAAGTGGCGACCCCTTCAAGTGATTAATGAACTGCGAACGACCCTCGACCACTCGGACACTCGACCGCCGTTACCCTCTGACCTACCGACTGAGCCAGCGACGTCGGTACGTCGACGCCGCACTCCAAGCCAAATAACAGGGCGTCGCGACGGAATTTAGACCCGCGACTAACGCATTACATTGCGTTGGGTAAATGGTTCGTGCACTAATAACATACGTCGCGAGCTGCTGGGCGTTTATCTATGTAATAAACTGCATTACCGACTAAAATGCATTGGAGACGTCTCGCAAAGTTCTTTTTATAATTATTACCAATGCCAGCAAACAAATAACGGGTACGTGTGCCAAGAAATGCAAAACACCGCGGGAGTATATAAAAAGAAACAATCGCTAGATTGTTATACGCCGGCTTTGTTTGTGTACGGCATTTGCTTTGTCTGTCTATTACTCATAGACTTCATTTCACGCAAGAAAGCATATTTTGGCATCTTCAGATCATCTTCATCTCGACACGAGCCCGCGCAGACATACCTCACTCGAGCCATCTGGCGGGTCAACGCTGCACCTCCGAAGCCAACGACAGCGTCCCTTGAAGCCACTTTGCGCGGCAAACAAAGCTATTGTCACCATTACAAGAGTCGTTCGCGCACGGATATTGTTTTGCATCACAATTGTTTGATTTCTTTCCGTTTGGACGTCGTCCAGTTCGCGCTAAACCGCGTCGCAATTAAATCGCGGATGCCGCGCGAACAAAGAGAAGATACTGCCCCCCCTCCCTCCCTACTCGTCGCCATGCATCTCTCGCGTACGCGTCTCGACAAAGACTCGTCGTCGTCAACCGGAACTGGAAGCGGACCACGCTCCACCGGCCGAACGTTCGCGAGACGGAGATGTAGCGGCCATTAAAAAATAAATTAGAGCTCCCCACTCCCCGTCCCTGCCCGTACTGGTCATCCCCTATGCCGATCCTTTCAATGGGGCACACGGAGAGAATGAAATTATTATATAGATATGATTTTGTGTCGTTCAGGCCCAGTCGGTGTCATGCGACTTCGGGTCGGACCAAATGCAAAGCAAATGCCGATTGTTTATGCGAAATGTGGTAAATTATTGCTGGTAAAAAATGGCGAGGAAGCTATAAGGAAACTGCAATCCATGTTTTTCAAACCAAATTTTAAATCAAATTGCAAGCCAGGGGAAAGCACTCAATGCCCGCCATTTTGGTAGAGGAAGCTACGGATGCAAGTTCGGCTAGCAATTGCCCCAGAAGACAACAGTGTTTATAACCAAAAGATCAAACAATCGGCATTCTTCACGGGCAATTTGAGTACCCACAGTTTCCATAGCGTTCACTGCCACGAACCGATAACCATCACTGATTCACCACTGCAGTAACAACTAATTTTTTCCACAACATCCAATTTCAAATTAATATAAAAGATAAAATAACTTCCTTCCGGTATCAAAACATGTTAGAACACCGTGCAGGCCGCTCAATTCTATCGAAATATCCGAAATATTTCCTATTCATTAAAAAAAAAAAAAATCTAAGCATGCGCGGTCGGTACGAGCGCAAGATCTAATCGCAGACATGCGTGGTGTGGCTTCGCTGCGCACGCTCACGCAGCCGCAGTCACGTGTTCGCTAAACTCAAACACACGTCATACCAAAACTCCAACAGAGCGTCTCCGAATGAATTCGCCGACAGAGTTCATAAAAAGAATGCTATTCGCCGGTCTACATCATGCACAACATATAGGCGTTAATAAGACTTATGGCGCCGACGCGCAATGTCAAGCATCGGGCTGTAATCGTCATCCGGTTGGTCACGATAACACGCGACAACAGCGGCTAAAATGGTGTGCTTGCTGCGACCGTCTGGAATCATCCATGTACCAGACCAGAGACACTCTTTGATCGGGACATAGGTTTGATCGAAAAATCGCGTTTTTGAGGCCGGGACTTTCTGAAGTTCCCACGTTTTTACTCACGTAGAGTATTGTTATGGTGGTTTTGTCTTAGCTATCAACATTTCGTCTTTCTCTAAAGAAAGTAATTCGTTCAAGGGACACTGTTCAGCAAGCTTACTTTAAGCGATTAGTAATTTAAAATCAATATTTCATGACGATTAGCACGAATCGCCTAAACTGCAGTCACAAATCGAAATCAGTATTCGAATTAAGACAGCTAGCTGTGAGAGTGTATGGATAATGACAGCCAATAAGAAGCGGTCGGTACTTGCGGGTCGTCGTCGCCAAAGATCTCCTCCTTCTGCCCACAAATCGCGAACAGCGCGCGGGTGAACCATCGGAAAACGGTGGATTTTATCGTAGCAAGCTCCCGATAAATCAATTAATTTTAGATTCCGCGCTCAAGTCCAGCTGGCATGCAATTTAATAAAATTGGCCGCGAATCAAAGAGCATAAAACATCGCCGAGGGTCGCCGGGCGTTATTTTTAAAAAGGGGAAAATCTCAAACGTAAAGATCACATAGATGAGTATACCTAAAGGAATAATATCGAAGGAGTCGTCGCGCATATTCCCGAATGGAAACCTGGCAAAAACAAAAGAATATCCGGGCGATATTTCTCACAACGTTTCGTCTGGTGGGGGGTGTGCATGCTGGAGGGTGGCGCGGGCGTGTCAATTGCACGCATCGCAAAGAAGATGAAACACAATCGGCTGCCTTTATGAGCAGACACGCGTAGCTGCTAATTAAAGAGAAAAATTCAAGACTGGATTCTTTATGGCGCTTGACTCTAACGAGGAGAAGGATATTAATTGATATCATTAATTCGTTTCGATTTCGTACGGCCACGAAGGAGTGAAAAAAAAAGTGTTTCTCAATGTCAGTTCAGTTAAAAAAAGCGTTTGGACAGCGACATTTACAGATCAATTTCAAGTTAAATTCGAATCAAATGTATGTTAACTTGGGATAATGATGAAGCGACCCCAAATGTATTGTTATAGGAAGACCACAACCAGTCCAAGAGCGCTCCAACAGCCATAACATGTATCTGGCTCATCGTGTAAGTTGCCAAACCAGAACAATTGCATGCACCAACAGCACCCGTAGCGTACAAGACAAGACCACCACGAAGACAAAGACAAAGAACGGTGCAGATCGTGACCTTCAAGCCAGCACACTTACCCTTCTTCGGGATCAGCGACTTGAGCAGCATCACGGCATTCTCGTCGCACCCCCACGCGTGCATCTTGCGGTAGGAATCGCGCCCCTTTTCGGTCAGCTTATCCCACGGCTTTGGCTTGGACAGAAGCTCAGAGACCGTGCCTTGCGACAGGCCCAGCACGTACTTGGCAAACAGCCGCTGTCCGATGTTGTTGATCGACAGCAGTTCGCGCACCCGCCGCGAGATGTGCAACGTGTCGAGGTTCTGTGTCGCGTACTTGTCCATGTTGTAGCGTAGCATCTCTTGGAGGCGCGCCTCCATCGGGTCCCCTTTGGGAATGAGCGAGTCGCCTAGCCGACCCACCATCACACCCTCATCCGCGAAACGAAACGGCGAACGCGGGTCATCGAAACGAAACGGACTCTTCATGTCTACGTCGCGAAAGAAGCTCAGCGGCCCCGAGATGGGCGTGGGCGGCGTCGATAGTGACATATTGTTATTGCTCAAGTGGTTATTGTTATTGTTACACAGCACGTTATTTGAGTCTTCAGGAGTCTTCGGGTTGCCGTTCATCAGGTGATGATGGTGGTGGTTGAGGAAGGGCGGCACTGGAGCCTCGCCGCCCGTCAACGGGGATGATATGGTGGGCGTCGTGTTGATAAACGACGTCGGTGACGACGTTGTATAGGGCGTCGTCGACGGCGGCGTCCGCGGCGACGGCAAACACGCGTCTTTCGTCGCGGCGTCGCCGTTCTCGTCTGTGGGCGAGGGCAGGGGCGGAGGTAAGTTGACCGGCGTCTGGGCATGGTTCTGACTGAGAATCGAACGTTCTAGCGAGCGTCTCCAGTTGGCGACGATCTCTTCGCCGAGAAACGAGCCGAACGTCTCGACATTCTGCAGCGGGGCGGGGAACATGGGCGGTGGGGGTGGGGGCGGCGGCGGCACTGGGTTGTTGTTGTCTTGCTGAATAGGGGTGGGGGGCTCCGCCACCGGCGAGAGGTGGAGATGCGGCGGTATGACGGAGGTGGTGGTGGTGGTGGTTGTGGTGGTGGTTGGTACACCTGTGTGAGAAAGACGCCCGGTTTAAGTGTGAAGAACCCGCAACCGTTTTAATATAATTAGCTACAGACTACCAGGTTTGTGTGTTTGTGCCTAAGCATGCAGATAGAAGAAAGGTGTGATTATTAGTGAACTGCGAGGTATGCAGGATTTTCGAAAGGATTCTCTTGGGGATGACAGCTTTAACAGAAGAAAACTAACTTTCATGCTTTTCTGTAGTCATCCAAAGACTAGTATAAGACCGCTAACGAATCGCGAAAGCATGCCAAAACCTCTGCATGTGTACCCTCCAGCAAAACCGTTGGTTAAAATATTAAAAAACTGCCGTTATACTCCACTGTAAGTTAGTGATTAACGCGAATGACAGAACGTTAGGTTAAGAAAGCCCAGTCCACACAAACGTAATGAATCTACGGGCATCGGCAAGCACCCACTAGGACGCAAGCCGAATGGAGCGAAATAAGGGTCGTCAAGTGCCCTCTCTCCCTTGTCGAGGGCATCGAGATGCATGTCGCGGAAGTCGAGTGGGGGTTGCCGGCGAAACGCCTACTAGACCGCGCTCTAAAGCAGCCGCATGGAATCAGTCGTACCGACCAGCGGCGTCGAGCGATAACGAAGCCAGTTTATAGATTCTGCATCTCTAGAGATCTTTAAAATTTGCAATCAGGTTTCTGGGATTTTAAGAAATAACGCCACCGAAATTATAAACGTAGTATACTAGCCTCCTTGAATTGAACTAAAGAAGATATTCATAAAGACTTTCGGGGTCTGAAAAAGCGATAAAGCGTGTCTTGAACTACGTGTAAGGTTTCGAGGAAAGGTCATGTGTGTAGCTCGCTCTACCGGGTCATTAATTAGAGGTAAATAACCAAGATACCGATTGGATACTTAGATGTTAGGGCAAAGAACCGATTCTTACCTGTTCTGCCACTAGTACGTTAACCGGGAAATGAATAAAATCGAAAACTCAGTCCTAAATCTACACGAACTTTTCCATTCGCTGGTCTTCTGCCAGTGAGTCCACCACAACGGTGGCAGCGTGCGGTGGGATTCTTACCGGGTAGGTCGGAACAGCTCGATACGGATTTCGGTCCATTCGATTCGCTCTGCTGATGCTGTTGTTGCTGCGCCAGCGATTTGGTCCTCTCCAACAGCATCATGTCGAGCGCCTTGCTCGGCGACTCGGAGGTTGCGTTCACGGCTGCGCCCATAGCCGCGAAGTCCAGGGACCGCAGGATGCTGTTAACAATCGGAAGAGAGTTCAAGTAAGAAACAAGACATGGCTAGGAATTTTGGAAAGGTACTAAAATCTTAGCTAAAACCTTTCGTAGAAAAAGTCGTATTAAATCAAATACTTTCTTTAGGTTATTCCCCATTCAACTTTTTAAGCGCAAATTTGGTGACAACCAATTGAAATTATATAAGATCAAACCTAAACATAGTCGTATGTGAATTTCTCTCTTTGCAACTATAGTCTCGCCTACAATGGTCAAGCTTAGCAAGTATTGACAACAATTGAACACTTCCTACACCCTTAGCAATCGCCCCTCACCTTAGTTCCCTCTTAACTTCTTCGTAGTCTCTTTGCGCGTCTAAACGCGCCTCTATCCTGAGGATGTGCTGCCGCTTGTGGTCGAGCTGCTCTTCGAGCCTGGCGATTTGATTGGCGGAAGTCTCTTGCAGTTTGCTGACGCTAGCTTGCAGCCTCTGGACATCTTCCACTAGCTGGCAGATCTGAGGAAGAAACAAGCAACGCGCATTAGCCAAGATGAAGTCTTTTTGGATGTGGGACAACATGGGATGGTCAGATTGTAACGAGAGATACAATTGGAATTTTGTCATTTGTAATGCGTTTTTTTTCTGGTTGGTCGTTTGTACCTTATTGAGACCTCATTTTATGAACTGACCGTGGGCACAGAATTAGCTAACGAATGATCTGAATACTTTTTATTCGGTGAAGTGGCAATATCTCAATCGTAATCAGTCCAGCTAACCAAACAGGTTTAACCGGAAGTGAAATACTCAGTTGAATAGCCCTCTCTACCCCCTTGAGCACAAGAGTTTAAAAAAGATTGCGTTAAGAAAATGCGTTTTGTTAAACCAGCGAACAAAATATGTCCGTTGCGAAATTATGACGCAAACTACGAAATAAAAGTCTGCCAGCATATTTGTTTGGCCACGTGATCAACGCCTGGCGAAGACATCGAGACGCGAATCGACTGTGTTTTTATTCTCCAGTATTAATCTCGATTGGCGTAGAGTATACCACAATGGCACGCGTCGTTGGCAGATAACTGTCGCGGACAAAGCGGCAGTCGGCGACGTAACCAAACCTGTCGACTAAGTGCCACTTCCATGTTTTGGCGTCGACGACGTCGCCGGTGGCGGGCAGGAGTTTGACACTGCGGTACGGGACAGTGCTTGTGGCAGGTCATCGATGGACTTCGTTTTAAAGTTTCTACGAACGGGTCGACTCGTGACCGTTTGCGATAATGAACCGAGGTGGGTTTGTAATAATAATTTTGGGTGTTTTTATTTTGTGCGAATTACCACACTAGAAAATTGTGACGTCGCTGATAACACGCGACATGTTGATTGCTGTTTGGTGAATTTGTATCATGTTATCGTTTGGCCGACCTCGTGGGTAAAACTACTTTACATGACAGACATAGTGTTCTTGATACAGGTTTTTTGGTTACTGATGATTTTGTAAGTATATGTACACCAAAAAGTTTCTATGAAAGTTTAAGGTAACATAGACGCCATAAATGCAACGGTGTCTCCATCTATGTGTAGAAAATGATGCAGGGCCCTTAAGAACGCTTTACGAGCACATTACGCTCTCCCACCCCTTTAACCAGTCAACGTAAGCACCACACATAAACGCAAAACATTTAAATTGGTAAGTTTAAATATAATTCTCGAATAATTTTATTGCCGCGAGCTTTGCGAACAATATTTCGCTGTTCTTATTTTAATGTTCATCCCCAAAGGTTTTTCCTAACGTCCAAACACTAATTAAGATCCGAACGTAACGACGTTTTCATGCAAATTATTTCCCAAACAAGGCATCGAGATAAAGAGCTATCTTTCGGTGCTTGCTTATAGACCGTGCATGCTACATCGAAGGAGACCCACCCCCATCGCTGCATTTAGGTGGCGCTCTCTTCGCTACTTGATAACATACTATACCGACATAGCAACATTAAGTTCTTGCATCGCCGTGCCTCGAGATTGCTGATTTACTAGATTTATGCGCTACCCTTCGGCGATGCTTGAAAAATTCGACACGTACAGGAAATTTTGATGGCTATGCTTTATTGTACTGTATAAGTTTCAATATTTGAATTAAAAATTAAGCCACTCACGGCAATTAATTTGCTTTCTATCTTAAAACCTATATCGCATTGTTAATATTAAACCCTGCCAGTCGCCTTTGGATAAAACAAACTGTTTTGGAGCAAATCATCTTTATTACTCTGAAAAGGTACTTAGCAAATTTGAGTTGTGCAAACAACCCCACCCAAATACTAAGCTGGCCATGCCATGAAGGGAGAAAGCCAGTGGTAATGTCTCCGATCATCCCTAATCACGGATGGCCGCAACGAACTCGACGCGCATGGAGTGGTGAAAAAGCCTCGCCGGAGGGTCGACTTCCATTCGACTTTATCTTCACGTTCAAGCATTTAAATTAGCAATCTTTTATGTCGAGGGAGAGGCAGAGAAAAACAGAATAATATCCAGCTTCATCATCTAGATAAAATTGCCTGCATTCATGGGCCATGTTTCGCTTTGTGTAAAACTGTAAGCCTTTAGTCGGGAGAGAAAAAAAAACCGCGTGTCAATATTTTATTCCGGGAGATTTTTTCTTTCGCGTAGTTAAATTTTAATGTCTCCCAGCCACACTTTGTCAAAGGAGTGTCGGAAAGGGGCACATTTTCCGGCGGTCCGCGCGATGTGAAAGCCATTACCTCGGCTTGAGGGACATGTTATACATGCTTATATTTCCCACATCACTCCTGCACCAACAGCAGAGAGAAACAGCGACTGTGGCGCCCCCACACCGAAAACTGACCGCTTATAAAGCGGTGGACGACGGTCAAACTCGGAACCAACTGAAGATCGCCACACTCCATCGGCGCCAAGATGCGGTCGACTCAAAGAGGCCGCAACTCTAAGATTGTTTCAAGACGCCGAAAACGTTTCAAAGAGACCGCCTAGCCCGCCGCAAGCTAAATCTTCGACGCGTCGCTGGACGCCAAATGTAGTGGGTTGAAAAGTCGAGACGATCGCGGTGTGGCTGGTGGGGTTTTGACCGAGACGAAGGGAAGGGTTTGTGAGTAGCGTGATGTTGTAACGATAGAGGCAACGGTATCAGCCGATGGAATGAAAGCCGATATGACCATTCAGCTTGGAGCCGCGGGGCGGCGGGGGAGTTAGCGGTGATGGGGGGGGGGGGGGCGCAAAGACGACGCCATACAGAAGGGAAGGGGTTGAAATTTTGCAAATGGAACAGATTTTGAACGTCAAATCCACCACCCTCTCTCTCTTTCTCGACGGCTTCTCTCCCTCACGTTCTCTCACATTTCTCTATATATCCCCACCCACATATATACTACCCTATATTCCTCTCCCCGTTTGCCGCGGTCTCTCTCTCCCTCTCGCTCTCCGGCTTTGCATCCCCTTAGAACACAAACCCTTTGCTTCGTGTTTTTGTTCTTCTCTTTCCATGTTTTTTTGTTCGATGGATCTGTCATTTTCTCCCTCTCTCTATTCCTTTTCTCTTTCTCCCTATCTCTCATCCCTAATATTGGCTCGTGTATCTCCCGTCCTCTTCTCTCCCATTAAGAACGCCATTATGTTATCCATGCCAGATTTTGCATATAAAACAAATTCATATCGCGACGGATATGAAGCGCTATTCGTACCAACTTGAAATGGTCAATATTCGCGTGTGGCTCGCCTCGGCGCGCGTAGGAAGTGGAATGAGGCAGCAAAAAAAGAGCGTCCTTAAATTAAAAGAACTGATATCGGCGTAGCGCGGGCAGTTTTTATCGGCGGCGTCGCTCGGAGCCATCTAACCGCGGTCTCTGGACACAAGGGAGTCGGGGCCCGGTCCTTTATTGTGCCCCTAACAGGGCGGTCAGCCCGGCGATGCGTCGATGGCTTCGGCTCGGAGAAAAAAATGTGGCACTTTTGTTTCATGGCTGTGTATAAGGTAGACCAATAGCAGAACACTCTCATCTGAATCTTTTTATGGAAAATTAACTTTTGTTACGGACGTCACTGGAGGAAAACGACATCGTTATGAACAAAGAGTCGTTAGTAGACGTTTTAGAAAATACTTCCAAAGATAAATGTATATTTTTTGACAATATGAGCTCTGAAAAAAGTCCCATTGGAGCTATGAAATATTTGAGATTCGTGTATCCTGTGTATTAGCCTTGTCAATACATAAGGATATCGACACCGAAATAATAACCGTGGTGATCTGCGGAATAGGGTCTTGTTGCGATGATACAGAGGGGGATGTCGTCGCTTCTTAGCCCTTCAACGTAAACAAACTTCCGCGAAGTCCTAGAAGCGACGCGGGGATTAACGGCAAGACGGCGCTTTGGGGTGGGGAGGGGGAGAAAAGAAATCTTGACGAGGCGCGCGAGTCGGAGTCGAACTGCGGACCGCGAAGGAGCCGGAAAAACCGATCTTCTCACCGTTTACCAAATTAAATCACTTGGATTTTTTTAGATGGCAAGGGGATATTATTTACAGATCGTTTCGTATCTTTTTTTTTGTAAAGGAGACGTAAAATAAATTAAAAAGCTTACTTTTAACCTTGAATACTAAAAGATTACCCTTAAACGAGATTGACAAAATCGTTTTTGTGGTAAAACTTAACATGCCAAATAAAAAAGCACGACAACTAAATGACTTGACCACACCTCACCCCGAGCTGCCGAACGCTTCGGGTTCTTCGACAGGCGCCACAAAGACGCCGTGTGGTCGACGTCGACGCCGACGCCAGCAAAGACGCTCGACCCGCACAAATATCGGTGCAATAATAACCTTGCTGCTTCAGCAGGCGTCCGATCCAAACGCAACGACAGTGTATTGAGTTGATAAGAGAACCGGAGCTGTGTACCGCGCACCGAACCAATGGAAGGGGGCTAGGGACTGCTAGAGGGGGGTTGGGGGGGAGAGGTTGAGACGGGGATACAGTAGTAATATAAGTACACTGAGCGAGTGCGGGAAATGGATGGAAATAAATCGATAGCGAGACTTAACGCGTAGCTGTCTAATTGTCAGACGGGTAGCGAAGTAGCAAGGGGCTTAATCACCATCCCCCCCCCTTCCCCCCGGACCCCACTACCTCTCTGAAAGCCGCCTCTCCCCGTCAACCCCCCCCCCCCAACATCCCGTCCGTATAGTCGATAATCAATAATTATACTCAAATAAAGATGAATAAGGACGAGACGTAGCCAATAAATAAGCAGGAGAAAGAGCGAGATAGATCTACGCTGGTGGGTGAATGGCGGGTGAAGAGGGGGGGGGGGGGGGGTGGTGAGGGGGCTGAGAGAAGGAAGGAGAGGGTTGAAATTAAACCTAAATACGAAGGGATAGTCGTCGTTAATTGAACATGGTTACCGGGCTGGTGTAATTATTGAGACGTCTGTGTGTTAAGACGCGAGCTCGCGTCGTGGACTTGGTGGTTGAGTGGTCGCTTCTTGAGCGTGGTCAAGATGTTGAGGTGAAGAGGTTATGATGGCACGCGCGCACTTTCTTAACTGATGTTTGTGAAGAGGGTAGCGAAAGAAAGCCTTTGAAGCCGTTTGAGTGAGTCATATCACCTTCACATTGGATAAGAAAAAGATTTGTAAAGAAAGCGACTTTTGACTTATGTTTCTAGTGTTCTGTTTGTGTAGGGTTTGTGTTTCAGAATAACCAATAGACCCGTTAAAAGCGATAAAAGAAGGCATGAATAATAAGCAAGGTGAATATCTGTAAGGGAGATGAAGCGATAGGGATAGGAAATCATTTTTCGCCGGCATTAAAGCATGGGTGGTTGAGCCAGTTCGTTTGGTGATATCGATTTCGATCAGGGATCGGAAGGCGATTGCTTTGCGTGACCATCGATCATCTCGGAGACAAGAGCAAGCAACATTGCAGAGGGTAGTGGGAAGGGAGGGAGTTGCTGGGACGCTTGATTGGGGTGGAAAGGGGTGGGTTGGGGGGGATTAGCAAGAGATTGATTGGAATCATCTGCATGCTGTAACCATGGCAAAGCGTGAGTTCTCAAGCAGGCGGTTTATAGGGTGCGTTATGCGTAAAGCGTGTATACGCATTGGAAAGTGTATGTGGAACGCACATTTTGGTTTTCGTCCAATGAATTTTCTTTGTCTTACCTATGTATGAATCAATTATGATTGTATGTGACGCTCTCTCTGTGTGAGTTTTTTTTCTGTTGGAGGTTAAGTAATGGTTTTGGAATTATAAAGTTTTAAAAATTAAACGTACGGGCGCACGAAGGGGCAATGTTATTTTTAAAAAATTCAAAGATAACAGAAAAACTCGGAAACCAGCATCGAATTTGAATGCACATATGACCTAAACAAGTTAAAAGAACGCAACCCTCGTGCGTTTTTATTTACGGCAGACTTCGGAAATTGAATCATAAAACACCTCTTCGCGCGCGTTTAGGGTTTACCGTGAGCAAAACTTTAACGCGGCTCGTAAAAAAAGTTGCGGGGGGACGGGGGGGACGCGGTTTACCCATGATTTCACCGACTTCCGAGGTAATTTCTTGTGTCAATGCGTTTTAACTCAAATTCTTTTTTATTACTCGACAGTATCGTTTCGTAATTAGTTTCGAATTTAACAGTAGCAACGGAGAGCGTCGTTCGAATTCTGCTCAGTTCAGCGGAGAAAACATACTTTTCCGTTAGGGGCGCTACTGGTCGCTTTAGGCTGACATGCTGACAAACTGTCATTTTTTTTTAAACTGCAAATCGCCACCGCTGATTTCCGACATTTTCCTTTGGCTTAAAAGCGTGCGAATATGTTGTTTTTTGAGCTATTATAAGAATCTTTGAAACTATTTTGCGAATTTAAGAAGTTGTTTTAAATCCTGCCACTGAAAACGTAACTGAAAATTAATTTATGAGTTGGTAGCAATGCTGGACTGATATCTGCTTGACACTGTAAGCAACTGTAAGTAACTCACTATATGTACAAATATGATTACCAGGCGCAATGTTCACAGAACATAGATTTACATAATCGATTAATTGCCTTTAATAAAACTTTCTACTCCTCTTTTTTGTAGGAAAGATTACAAATAAATAATTCCAAGTCAAATTATAAGCCAGAGCGCTATACTGCTAATGTACCATGCTGCTAGGCGGAGTTGTCGATTGCTTCGAATGTCTTCAGAATTTGCGCACGATCTAAATTATCAATCATGCCGTGCCAAGTATAAAAACAAGGCACCGCTCTCCCTCGCTTCGCCAGGGGGTGGCATGGGGGGTGGCTAGGAGGCGGTAAGAGGGGGCGGTAGGGGGCTGAAGTTATTAATCGTTCGATAGCACCATCTGCATTTGCTGACCGATCAAGATCGTAGCGAGGAGACAAAAACTAGTCCGCTACAGCAGGGTGGGTCAGTTGGGGGCCGGGGGGGAGGTGGGGTGGTCGAGTTGGGGAAATCTGCATGTTACAACTTGCACGCACAGGGGTGTTGTAAGGGTTAAAATAAGAGTGTGGGTTAGAAAGAGACGTGATGTTTGTGTATAGGGGTGGTTGTTGGAAGGGGTTAGATTTTTTTGTATAAGACTGGTCAGAAGAGTTGGCCAGTTTCAGAAATTAATGATTAATCGAAATAGGCTTCCTTTTTTTTTGCTTGTATACACCTATGCATTTCTTTAGCATTATAAAATTTGCGCATGTGACAACACAGGTATTAGGGAGTAAACACTGTTTTGGATGCTTTGTGTAATATCACCAGTAATAAAAAGCGGTGTATCATATTTTTATACGTTCTCCATTATAAAAGCCATATATACTCCGATCAGCGAGATAACATATTTTTCCGGCAGAGGCGCCACCGGTCGTTTTGGGTTGACATGTGGGCCAACTGTAGTTTTAAAAAACACTGCAAATAAACTCCGTTGATGTCTGCCATTTTAATTTGTTTTTAAGCTCATGTTGTCGTTGCTTATGTTTTGTTTTTGAGCCATTATATGAATTTTTGCACAGATTATTTCAAACTTGGGAATTATTTTGCAGAACTGCCACTGAACTCTCAACTCCATGAGTTAGTAGCTATTTTAGAGGACAGTCTTTGTTCTGGTATCTTCTCACACTGGCTAGACTGCATATTTTACGATGAAGGAAACAAACCCGTTAAAAGTCTACAAACACTTCTTAATTCAATAAAAAAAAAAAGAGTCGTTGCACCTGATAGTTTCCTTTAGCTAGCACATGTTTTCCAACTTGCCATCCAATATTAACTCGCAAACAATCGAAACCAAAAAGGACAAGGAACATCTTTTATCCGCACGAGGCGCCCCTATCTTTACAACGCCGGATTAAAAGATAGACAAATTGATGTTAGGCCTACATCATAAATACATAAAATCTCGAAGACTTTACACAAGGCAAGAAAATAAAACTACACGAATACCTCTCATCTTCAACAAATTCACGTATACCTATACCATGGCAACATGATTTATATGTAGATTTTATAATTCACTATATAAGAATATTAAATATTTGAAGTGATAACAAATAATAATCACTAGTAAGAGCCCATCCTGCTTGTAACAGAGGAAAGGGGAGACCACGATAGCATTGTGGACACTAGGAGTTGCCCGGACTGGTGCTAATACCGCCAATAAACCAGTGCGCGCCGTAGAGATTAATGTGACAATAACTAGAGTCAGTCGGGGCGCCAGATTTTTACAGCGGCGTTTGCCACGAGTACTACAGGTAAGATCGTAAATCAGCTTATCTTATCAACTATGAGACAACTCTTTCGAAGGTAGGCGTTTGATCGTGCCTATTTCTATCGGCTTCCAGCGATGGTTCTTGTGTTTTTCTCTTACATATGGATTTCGTAACTGGTGACATTGTGTCAAACGCTTATGGGTCAAAAAGTATCAAGCTATTTACCTACATGGAGATTCTTTTATCAGGATTAGAACAACCGCTAAAAATGAACATGTGGTAAACTTGTTAGAATGTCAACGTGGTCGCGAGACATAACCTTAAACTTAGACTTTGAATCCCTGCCCGAGTCCCACGGCACTGACCATCGAAGGGCCACGGCGCAGGTCAAGCGTGGAAAATTAGTCACAGGCCAGAGGACCAAGGAAGTGACGTCACGTTCCTCCACCCCCACCACCCTACATCATAGAGAGAGAGAAACAACTTGTTTCCATCTACTTAACAACAGGCCATTTATTTATACATTCTTATAGATAGCGTTCACTTGAAAAAGGCCAAATGTTCGACTTCCTTCTCATTTAGGCTCACTTGATGGCTGGCATGATTGCGTAGAGATGATGATTGGTGCCAATCATCATTTTCGTGAAATTTATTTTTCATCGGTTGGTCACCCTCAAATGAATCAAATAATCGCGGTAGCTGGATGGCGCTTTTGTTAACGATGACAGGGCAGAAATTCAGACTTCGGTGGTCGACGATGAAGGTCCGCGTATGCTGTTTCTGTGACACGTCACTATAGCAAGCCACAGGTAGCTGGGTTAACCCATACAGTGGCAGGGAGTTATCACCTTTCGAATTAAATACACAATGCAATATGAATATTGCCCTTAGATTTACTGGTTTGTACCTACTCTTAGGCAACGCAAAGATTGAGTGAAGGAAGTCATAGATTAATGAGTTGTATTCATTAATCTATTGTCCAATAAAATTGTTCCAAATATATGCATTTTTCTCAGAACTCACACAAGGAAACCTTAGGGAAACACGGAATGACGACATCAAGGATACGGTTGGCATTGAATAAGACCATAGACCTGTAACAATCCGAGAAATCTTCGACTGATCCTGAGACAGCAAGTTAAAAGTGATCGCGTGAGATTTCAAAGTAGTATAGGTACCTATTGCCGTGTCCGCCATCTCTGGGTTACTTTACTCCGACCTTGAAGAGCAAAACAATAGAGATGATCACTAGTCGGCGTTACGAGTGACTTGCTTCTGTCAGATCCATCTCACCAGCCGCTCATCGGCCATCGAATTCTCGCCAAGATTCTGCCCGATTAATTAGAGTACCCACTGAAAATAACAGTGAGGGGGGAAGTCGTCGAACGCACCGACCGAAGCAATCAGAGCTGATTTTACTCAGCGCCGAAACCCGCACTCATTGCGGCGCCATTTTGTTTCAATCTATCGAAATGAGAGGCGAGGGATTTGCTTATGGTTTAATTTTAGTTGGAGCGCACGCCGCTCGTGCGTTACGGCAGTAGCGCTAGTGCTGCTGACGCGGATGGCGCTTAATTGTAAGCGGGGATCAGCGCTCCCTGAAGATCAATTATCTGAATACATTTGCTCAGCACTAGCAATTGTATTCGAAATAAGGCAAATAATGGTTATTGACTGCAGTTAAACATCGGGTCGGTGCTGCACAGATTCAAGACGAGGCGGAGGGTTGGGAGGGTGGGGGGGGGGGGGGGGGGGGGGGGGGGCGGCGAGGAAATGGAGCAGAAGGAAGATTCACAGCGCGACGATCTTGAGAAAATGAAATAAGTCACTATCTCTTTTTTGTTTGGCTGTCATACAGAAGAGGCGGGCTAATTTGAGTTGATTTCATGTTCTGAATAGCATTTTGGGAGGGGGTAATTTTCATGCTGAAAGTATTACGTCCACATGTGCCAGTTTGAGTTGTCGTAGATTTAAGATTTTCTGAAATAAAGACGACAATCCTTGTCAAACTCTAGCGACAGAACCCTCCGTTGCAACGAAGGCAAATACTTCTGCCCTGGGACACACCGAAGTGCCGGAAGTGTTAGAAGCTAGAATTAGTGAAAATATAGCGGGCATGTAATAAAAAATGGTTCCTCGTGAATTTGTCATATACTGTGTGGATGAAACCCGAAAGATGTTCGAATCAGATATGTATGAAACACTAAACAAGCAATGATCGTAGCGTTCACATGTAATACAGATGGTAATGATTGTACCTTCGAAGCTCGTATCTTGTGGATCTTTGCGATCAAATAGTGTTTATGAATTGATAGTTCCACCCACGCCGCGATAGGTTGACGTCATATACGCTTCAAGATGTTGGGAATTAAGTCTCGAATGTGTTTGCATAGCACAGAAAATCACTTTTATAATTAGAGTTCGTCAGAAAAACAATAATGACACCAGCGGAATATTTTTAGTGGATTAGATTCTAAAAACATTTTCAAAACGCTGTCAGAAACGGCATTCCTCTTTCCAATTCACCCTGCATAGCCGTTGAGAATCACCAGCGAAATATTAATTGAAAGTAGTTGAAACCTTCTGGACACTTATCGAGAAACGGTGATTTTCCAGAACGCAGCAGCCAAAGCTCTCCCGGTCAACTACCAGACCCTTGTTGCACCCTCTTCTCTAAGACAGGGACACAAAGGATCAGGTCCGCGCGGAGACCTCGACGCAAGACTACGACCGCGGGACAGACTCATCTGTTGGCCACCTGTTTGCTATTCGACAACACATATGGCGGCCATACGTTCTCCTGTCTGAGCCCAGTATCCCGAATTCGTCGTGTGAACAAAGTTGAGGCAGTGATTCAGCTCCGTAGTGAGATCAAGCGTGGGCCTCAAACGCAATCGAAACGTTTGATTATACTCTTGAAAATTGCTTATGTAATTGGGAATATGATTAAAATTCAATGTATTGATAATTGTGAAAGATATTTAAGAAATTTGCTATTAATCCAGCTTTTCTAGCCTTGTACATTTCTGAATTTTGAGGAGACTGACTAACCGATGGGCAACTTCAAAGAGACGAATTTGACAGAAAAACTTTGAGCGAATTGGAGGTATCTTACCCAAATTGAGAGGTCGACTGATCATTAGTGAAGGGTTCAAGTCCCGAAATCTTTCCACCAGATGGCGTAGGATAGCGCTGAGTACGTCAGCATAAAGAGAGACTTGGTAGACAGAGAATTGTCATCTTTCAACAGCCGAATCTGTCAGTGAGTTGGTAATTAAATAATTATCAATATTACAAAACTGATTTAAGAAGAACTTAAGGACAAACAATGCAAACTTGTATCGTTTCCCATGCTTGGCGCTAGTCTTTGACAAAAATTTGCTTCGCTTCAGTCTCGATTTGACCAATCCCAGTCGTTCAATATTCTCAAAACTGACCTTTAGCACCACGAAAGGCCGCGATGAGCTAACTGGTCCACGAATAGCCGACTGACTGCAAGGGTCACCCCATGACTCACTCTCAAATGCACCAGACGACAGGCACACTTCCATTCAATTGATCGGTCCCGGCAATCGCGACATCGGTTTATTGATTGGGTTACAATCAAGTTTCACCCGCGGGGAAAAGGTGACTGACAGCTCGTCGATAACGACTATTGAAATTTGTGCCTTGACTATTGCAGTCCCTAAGCATTATTCTTATGTACAATGAAATCGGGGAGATTACAGGTGCTAGGCATATGGTTGTGTAGCACCTGTTTTTTTTTTCTTATGGCAAGAGGATATTTATCGGTTGGAACTTGAGAGGGGTGGAACACAATTTAAATTATTGTAAACAGATGTCAATGAAAGACGCTTGTGAATTTCGTATTATTGTGATTCCTCACTAACTATTATAGAAGAATATCTGGGAAGTCGAAACTGTTAAAAGTTTTCTTAATTCTAGTTATGCAGATTTTAACAACTTTTGACATCCTGTTACAAGCAAAGCTCGCGAAAATCCATCAAATCCAATGACCATGAAAAATCAAGGTCGAACATTGCAGTTTCTTGCCCAAGTCTTGCACAGAGACATCTTTAAAAAAAAACCGCGTCAAACTAAGACATGCAAAAGTGCGTGGGTTTTGCCGAGACTTCTTGGTGCGTTAATGAGTGCGTCGATGTTTGCAGGTCGGAGCTTAGCGATCTGGTTAGGTTGATTGTCGGCGTTACGGGGGGTGGTGTGGACCTAGCAAGGGGTACGGGCTTTCATCGGAATCGATATAATATCGATTAGTTTCGAAATATCACGCGATAGTTGCGACTTATTTAATAATTGTTCTGAATCATTATGCATGCTGACTGACTCACTTTCCCAAACAATGTTCTCTGTCTTTGTCTCTAGGTTGCGTGACATATAACCCTGACTGTCTTACACTAATATAGCTATGCTGACTTCCCTCTCTCTCTTGTGTATCAGGGTTTAATATAAACTTCTTTTGATTATGTTTAAGCATGTTTTTCTCGTACATAATTAACCGAGCCATGTCTATTCCTGGCAAACATTAAACTGGGTTACGACGTCGAATTATTTGTTCAAGACCACAGAGGAAAAATAGTGTCACCGAAATGCACTTGCTGATATTTGCGCTGCCTACTTTTGGAGCGTGGGCAAATTCAGTATGTCAATTACATAGATGTCATTACTGTCATCAATTGACCGATAAGTAGGCTTGGTTACTAGGAACCTATTCCAGGATTTCCTGGCTGCATTACGCAATTCCTTGCATTACATGGATAACCAATTGACATTCATTAAAACCATATCGACATAATGGATGGCAAATTCAATTGGTGTCGCTGTTTTGGCGTCGTTTGGACTGATCTATTTAATTTTTATACATGCCGTAATGAGTTTGAAAATCACACGAATAAGATGTACCCCATACACCGTAAAAATAATTCGAAATCACGCTAATTGACATGCTAAAAACCCGATTTCTAGTTTTATAATAGCAATCATGAAATACACAAGAATCCATTTCAAAAAGGACTCTATCATCATCAGAATGTCACCGTTTAAGAGTCGCAAATCCTTGACCCTGAATCCTGCAGGACTCGCGCACATTGCCCACAGGTTGGTGTACCGGAAGTTCGAACCGAGGACCCTTCGGTGTTACCGAGGCTGTCACGTGGTTAGCCAACACTTGGCGCAGAAGCACCTATGATTCGCGAGGCAGAACAAAGGCCGACAATGGACCGATTGATCTCGATTACTTGGGCCCTTCGCAAGCCCTTAATGTGTATAATGTCGTTTGGAGGAGTTCGCTTTTTTTAATGACGCTGATGGAATCAGGTCGTTGTCACTGGGAAGGTACATAGCTGAGGGTGTCTGTAAAATACGTTATAACAGGAATCATTGGCTGTCACTTATTTTTTTTTTTTTTATAAAAAAAAGTTTAATCGGTGTTATTATAGAAATAACTTCAGATAAAACCTAGTTTTTTCTTTGATTTTCGTCCAAAGTGAACGATTTCATGGTGTTTTTCTTGATTACTAGATAAAGTAAGGGTTACATTTATTTTCAAACAACTATCAATCACAGACAGAGAAAGTCAGCAGTTTCTGTGAGTTAAGAGCCTAACACCGAGTTAAACAATATTGTAATACAGGGCCTCGGCGGATTTTCTATTCAGTTCCATTCCACAGATGTGTACGACAATCTCAACTTGAATATTGAAAGCATGTTCTCGGCTAGTGCGGAGACAAGAAAACGATAGGATAATTCTAGGCCGTCTCGAATGGAAACGATAATTAAGTAGCAGGAAATTAATTTCGCTGCAGATAATGAATGATTGACCCCATGCACATCCTACGCGCCGGAAAAGAAACAAAACTAGGTCCGATAGGTTATGTGCATTGGTTAGAAATTTAAAAAAAGTATTACTAATAAAACCAATTCCGGTGCAGGGCCGGACGTTAGAAATGCTTGAAATAGATGTCAAGTTTCCTTAAACAAAGGTTTGATAGGACACGAATAGGAAAACGATAAATGAAATACAAGTGTGTCATTTATAAGGAATGTTTTTTTTATAAGAAAGTATGGGAATTCTCCTGAATTTAGTGGTAAATAGCAGATCTAGATTGTTGAGATGCACCAAGTCAAAAAACCGTGAAGCCCAAAGAAGCAAATTGATAAAAAAAAAAAAAATGTAATGGTCAAACGCTCAACCTCTCTCCCAGTCTTCTCATTGACGACCCAAATACCTGTGCCACTCGTTACCACGTGTCCAGTCCCCAAGACGTCTTGGTGCCGAGGCGACAAAACAGAGTCCGACTCGCGCCCGATCAACTGAATAATGCTATGCGTCCCGACGCCCACCCCTTGGTCCCATCGCGGCGCCGCGGCGTCGGTACGGCCACGGAATGCGTCGGGACGCCCTCGACCCTCGCAGCGAAGTTCCCCACCCCCCCGAAACCACCCACAAACTGGCTGACCGACCCCCCACCCCCTGTATCGGGAGGGTGGCCACCCGCGATTCACTGACCGCATTAAGGGGAGGGAAGGGAGTATCGCGGAATGACTGCAAGACTTTTGGTCAAAGCTTTTGACGTATGTCTTCGTTCCTACGATCGACGGGTATGTAAATACCCAGGCGATTGACATTCGATTGCTCTAACGAGCTCATCAGTGATTTTGGCCTTGACCTAACTAAAAAAAAGTTACTCACCGAGAGAATTCGATCATTTTCTCAAATTTCAGTTACCAAGAATTTGCTAAATTCTTTTCTCAAAATCTAACGATCTTTGAGAATGAGAAGACATGGCGGGGGGGACTTGTCAGCTTTAGGACAGTTGGAAGTACTCGACAATGTTCATGTACATTAGTGCAATTAAACTCACAGAATTCAAATATTCTAGTAAATAAAAAACAAACAAGACAATGTAAAAGTATTTGCCATTAGGAACCAACATTAATTTGTTAGGGCGCAGCACAACCAGCAAAAATTCACATCCATATAAAACGAACAAGTCGTCCTTGGAGGCGTACATACTAATGTGTACCCAGGTAGTACAGTAAGTATATGGAACTGGAAGTGTATTATATAATTTATCAAGCATATTCCACGCGGTAACTAGACGTAATTGCTTCCTCTCGTCGCGGATGGACGACGCCGATGGAGTTTTCACGTTCGACCAGTGTTTTTCGGCGACTAGCATATAGAAAGGGACCCCCCCCCCCCCCCCCCCAATCCCCAGCCCCACCACCGAGGACGCTGTCGACGCTAATGTACAAGCTCGGTTATCCGAGGGACACACGACGATGCCGACGGATTTGCGACTTCCGATCGAGGTACGCTCTTTACTGCACAGAGTCGATACAGATTAAATACTCTGTACTTTATGGTAATTGGGATCTAGCTGCTTTAACCTGGACGCTACGCATACGGGACTGTTTTCGATCAGCACCCACAGAGACAGCGAAAGGGTTTATATATAAACGCAGTCTAGAGTTAAATCACAATGGAGTGGCGAGATGTCGCCGAGCGATAAGCCATGGCGGCTTAAATAAAGACATCGATGCGGAATCGAAAAAAAGGACGGCCGGAATTTTGAAATCACGGGAGTTAGATTTTTAGAAGTCTTTAACGTATTTGGTGATGTGTTTGGCGAGAGTCAGGAACGCAATTATTTATTCGAATCTTAAGTCGATCGGCTATGAAAATCGTGTAAAGGACCGCACATTGCAGGTTGCTAGCGATCTGAACACGTCAACTTTAAGATCCAGTACAAAATAGCTACTGTCTTCGCTGTGAAACGCTCGTTGAACGATGGCTCGTGCTGGGTGAGAATTACCCTTCACAAACTTTAAAAGAAGCCAGAGTTTAAAATTGTGCCGTTCACATCACGATGAATGTTACCACCGGCTACCGAGCAAATCAGACTTACGAGATCGCGCGGACGCCGTCGTGAAACAATCGCACCACTTCGTTAAACACGAAAACCTCTGACTAGAGTAAACCGCAATGGCGTTGAAAGAGAGAGTGCCACTGACAACCGCGCGAGAAGGAGGAACAGAGAAAGTGAGTAAGATAATTATCGCGTACAGCAAAAGAGAGGCGGATAAATTCTGCGGCTTGTCGAGAGAGGATTGATTGATCATAGCGTCGTCTTAATTAGTATGACGTCATCGCCGATATTCTCCCTCTCAATGTAGCGTGCTCTCTATCTCTCTTACATTAATTGGCATCTGTCTATCTCGCTCGGTTGATAAACCAATCGGTCCGGCAGTGAGCTTGTAAGATCAATAAGAGGCCCCCCCCGTTATTAGTAAGTATAGGGACATTAAACAAAGACAGACTCAATCGTCGGATGGAAGTGTAAAACAGAGACGTGTAGCTGTCTGTTGTGAAAACATCCACATTTAGAAGTACTGGGAGTACGCTCGCGCTCGGAGCCAATCAAAGATATATAAGGGTCTGGAAGAAGCTGCTTGGAATAGGGAACGGTGGAGTTCGGTGCTGGTTTCAATTTTTCTTTGTAAGGGGAGAGCGCTGTGGCTAAGTGGGGCTATTCTTTGCTAATAACATGGATACAGGGATTTAAGTTTTATGGCGTCGGGTGCGGAAAATTATTTTTGAATATCGCAGAGGAATTGTCGAGTTTTTATCTTTTAAAGGTTTTTGTGATAGTTACGGAAACGCTCAATTCTTTGAGGAAAAGCGGTATAGTAAAAGAGGCGCCCAAAACGTGTTTGAAATGGCAAGATCACGCGAAAATTCTATGGATCTGACGTCGAGAATCGACTCTTGAAACTAGACAAACCGATTCGCAATTGGAACGGTCGAACGTTTCACAATTAGACCGACTGAAAAGTGGAGAGTCGAAATTACTTGCGAAATTCGTTTCATTTATTGGCTAATTAGATGACTCAGTCGATTATGCACGGACGCTTTTAGAGATCGTTTTAAGCATTTTACTGAATACACTCATCATATCGGATATGTACACACACATATATTAAGTGTACAAAATTGAATATTTTGTCAAATTGTGACAGATGGTGAATTAGCTCAAAAATAAGCGAAGCGTGGTAAATAATTAAAGAGTCATTGAATGAGTAAGACAAATTCAAATGAAGCAACGAGTACGTTTCATTATTTCGGTTTAAACTCTGCAACATTACATCGTATCATTACAATTACATCGTACTACACAGGAAGTACGTTAAAATGTCCGCAATAACATAAGAAAATGCCATCACTGATTGGAGTTGAACTGAAACGGTATGACCCAAAAAAAAACCCGCGCAAAAGCCTGCTTGCAGGTAAACCCGCCAAATTCCGCCCATGCACACAACAATTTAAGTTTTAAAAATAGCTACCCCCCTGCAACGAGCAAGCAGCGAGTATTTCGGTGAATGCAAGGCATGCAAGATTCACCGTGGTAGCAACGGTCAAAGGACAATCGCTGGTCGAAGATGAGAGGTGCTCGCTCGTAATCCGTCGACAGGTGCACGGGAGGCGATGCCAAAAACTAAGAGAGACAACAATGTGGTTCGCGCACAGCTAAACGCACGCAATGGTTTTGGTTCGCGAAGAAGATTTTCTATACGGTATTCAAGTATGATAGTGCGTAAATTTAATTAGCGTCAGTATAGGTGATTTAACAAAATGATCGCCGACTTAAAGTATGACCGTGCCATTTCGGTTTTAGGTGTTCCGTGTTTTATAGACGATGTCAATGGCCAAATATCAGTGGGTTGCGACAATTTTAGTTCGTTTATTTGTCATCGGTCATACATTTCGAAGGAAATCCTCTGTCCTTGTCGCGGAGAGCGAGGGAGAGATGTATTATAAAAGTATAGCATGTTGGAAATCAAAATCAGTCACGCGGGTATTGAGAAAAAAAAGCACCGGCTGATTTCAATACGAAATAACATACCTGGCCGTGGAGTATAGCCAATTTAAAATCCCCCCGAATTATGTATCGTGATAGAACATAATAAAATAGATAGCATTGTGTGTGGTTTTCGGTGTATCCTGGCCGTGGTATTAGTGGCGCGACGTCAACTAGTCAAACAGTATATAATATTGGGGCCAGCACTATCGCTTGCCAGCAAAAAAAATAAAACATAAAATCATAATGATAGTTTTCATATATTGCTTACATTTGCATTGTCCATGGCCGCATAGATATGATTACAAAATATATGACAATTATATCTACTTTTATACAAAAGTTGTCGTTCAATTGGCAAGGTTGCCAATCCGAAAAGCAAAGTTATATGTCCCAATTACAAATTACGGGTTGTAATACTATATAGAGTGTGCTAGAATTACACAGCAAGTCCCAAAGTCTATCAAAATTCTTCTGCGCCCCAGTAACACCTCACTAATTACAAATTCAAACAAGCCCCATTCTCAACTATAACCCAATTTCGGGCAATTTAAGAATTTGCATACATGTTATCCACAATAAATCCCAAAAATATCTGAAAATCGATAAAAAAAAAAGAACGCGTTAATTGTTTTCTTACTGCTAAAACCCCCAATGACACCCCCGAAAACGCCTCCTGTCGCTCAGGGAGCGATCCCAGCGCTCTGTGTGGCAGGTAAACGAGCCCGATAAACACTATCGCGGCGACGTCCATGTTGCTATTCTCGGCTCCTTTGTCTGCACGCCAATTTCAACACGAAGAACGCGGCATATCGCCGGGCGGCGATTGGTGCAAGCGCCGTAACTCATCGACCTGAGAGGTGAACACCTTGATCGAAGCTATGTTGATTGCATCGGATTCGGACAGAAAGAGCGAGTTAATTACCGAGTTTTAGATTTACAAGCCGGTCGAGCACGGTGACAGAAGTTGTTTTTGTTTTCGTCGCGCGATGTCGCGCGCTCTGGGTGGCTGTGTGGTGAACTATACGGTGAAGTTTATAGCGTGACAGATGACGGTGCGGTGGATTGGATGGTTGATCGTTTGAATGTCAGAACTGAGTCACTGAAAGTATTTGAAGAATACTGAATAAGAATCATCCTTTCTTGCAGACGAGCTTTGGGTTTTTAGGTTAAGTCGGTTTTCTACTTTATAACCGATAATGGTGGTTGCTTCCAGGTATAAGCACTTTTTTTACATTATTTCGTTAATTCTCGCAGATAGCTTGCATTTGATGCTGGATTACGCGAGAATAATCTTCGGTGATGTCAATCCCAACGATTTATACTCATTTATGGATATTTTGAGTAGTAATTTTAAATTGTAGGAGCAGAGCAGGCACCATTGGGTAGTCACGACTCACGACCGTTACCAAGTGTTGCCGACTTGTTTACTTAGCAAAAATATTTAATAATTACGCTGGCCCTCTGACTCAACTTACAAGCTCATTGCGTACAGATCAATTAAAAAAAAAAAAATCCGGAAATACTTCAGCTTTTCAGTTGCTGCCTATTATGCCCATATATTCCAATCACCAGCGTTGACTCACCTCCTTCTCTTTAGCCGCAAGTTCTGCCTCCACCGTTGTCCTTCCGATGATGTCAGTCTGTCCATCGACCTCCGGTGGCGTCGGCCCGTTTCCAGTCTTGCTACGGTCGTCCGCGAGCTGCAGGTTCTGGTTGGCCGTGGTCAGCTGCTCCTTGAGCCCGCTCACCTCCTTCTCGGCCAGTGTCGCTCTCTGGAAGAAACAAAGACAAACCATACGTCAGCAATCGTTCGCCATTTTTTGTATAGAGAAGGTACAGAATTCATGACGACATCTTTACGTTCCTAAAAACTGCTGTTTTCGATCATCGTTGACAGATTTATAGCTCAAAATTGCTCACTCAAAATACATAATTCAATGACTCACAAACTATTTTCAGCATCCATTTTGTATTTGTTTACCATCAATGATTAAGGGGAATGGTATTCTGCCATATATCCTTCAAAGCAACTCTTCAAGATAAAGCTCCAGTAAACCCACAACCGCAAATCTAACATCTAGAGTGAGCCCATCTACAGGACATCCTGCAACTTGTCCCCAGAGCATTGTCATTGACACCCATCAGCACGAAAGGAAGCAGAACACAGCGTCGCCGATAGGCGGAAGGAAGCAGGGTGCCATCTTCCAGGAAAACGCTTCTTGCATAAGGTAATAATTACGAGACGGTCGATCTAACGTGGGGCTCATCTGGCGCTTAGCGGGCAGGAGCGTACTCCCTGGCGTAGTTTGACCGACGCCTAGCTAGATGGCGTGCAACGCGTCAACGGTCGCGGATTAAAATTGCGAACAAACATCGTCGCCGCGCGCGCACGACGGACGAGATTCTCATTAGCTAGAGTGAGCGCGAAGGAAATATTATTATTATCATTTCCTATCTGTTGATATCTTCGAGCAACAGACAAACACTGGGCGAACTAGCGCACCGTTATTGACGTAATAATTCCAACGTTGAAGTAATTAGAGAAATTACGACGGCAAACTTAATTTTGTCCTGTTTCTCCGTACGGGCACTGCGCTGGGCACTGCAGACTTGCGGAATGTGCAAACTTCAAAGCGGTCGCTTCATACCTATATACGATACGGTTTATATTACCAAGAAAATTCGCTGGCCACTCGGACATATTGCTTCGCCGGAATTAATTCCATAGATCACAACGCGTTTGAGTAATTTCATGATTTTAGCTATGGACAATAGTAACAAGCCGAACGGAATAATCTCATAATTAAAAAAGGTATCCAGGAATCTAATGCGAGAGCTAATTTTCATGGCAGATCACAATTTACAATTCGTTTGCTCAAATGGGGGCGAAAAACCTGGCAGTTAGCAAAATAAAGATGTCATTTGTTGTGCTGCACTGTCGATCAAACAAGAAATTGCAAAACAATGGTCAATTCAATTGTCACCGATTCGTTCGCATTGGTGCGTGTGAAAAGTGTTCCATTTTGTCGGCGGCCGCGCACGAGTGCGCCTAGTTGTGCTTCTGTCCGCGCGACCGACGCGACAACAATGGCGTCGCGCGAGTTTCTCGATTGTTTTCAATAATAGCGAGTTAATTAAACCGTCAATTTACGCGCGCTCTCGTCAATTCACTGATTATGCTATAATCATAATATAAAGGTATGACTGATAATTATGATTGTGATGTGCAGTCACGCTGTATGGCTCATTGCGCAAGCGTAGCGCAGCCGAGATGACGCCCCATTGCGTACAAACAAATAAGTACCCGTTGCCATGGGATGAAAATCTAGCCTGAAATATTATAGCCGTTTGCGGGGTGTATATTGTGTTTGTTTTCCGTCTGTTTCATCGCAAGATTGGTAATAAAACTCATAATGTAAGAAATTCCGACAAAAAAAAAAGCTTCCCACACAGTATAATATTCCCGTCCTTAATGTTGCCCACATCTGCGCTGCTCTGGAATATTATTACTCTGTGTTTAGACAAGGAATAGCGTCATCAAACAGGATCAAACCGGAAGTATTAGTTGTAAATCATGTCGTGTAGTCGCAGGTCATATCGGGCCAGTCAAAACATGGCGAGAAGCGAAGGTGCATACATGCGTGTGATGTATATATCAGGCACCGAGCGTAAATCATCGTGAAAAATGAAGATCATGCCGCCGCGACTTCAAGAAAATGAATCAATCATCCAGATTCTTGAACGTTTTGACGCGTGAGTGGGATCAGGTGACCCAGATACGAAAGGATCTTCCTTACAGCACGACATTCGGAATTGACGAGAAACACACGACATTTGACTGGTAGAACCGTATTGCCACAGCTGATGGTCGTGCAGCTTGTTATTTGCATATGTAAAATGCATAAGACGAAAAGAAATGTACAATCTGTATAGCGTGAAGTAATAAAAGCAACTAATTTTAAGGATCGAATCACAGATTTGACCCAAAGAAGAAGTCCAAAGAAAAGGGATCCACTACCGAGTCAGAAATTACAAGAAACCACATTTTCCCAAAGAGAAAAAAAAGTGCCCAGGGTTTCAGGTAAAATGATAATGCAATGTGTGTCTATACCTTATCCATATCTCTTTCTTTGGCAAATAATAAGGCAGTCACACCAACGCTCGGTGAGACTTGTAGGCTACCGAGGGTCAATATCTTCAAAATGTTCCAGTGGAACAACACTGAAAACAAAAGATATTCGAAATAAATAACTTGCCTACGACTAAAGGAAAAATACGACAAGAAAAAATAAATACAGTAATATTTAAATAACAACTTAAGGTATAAATTAGATTTTCGATTCGTTGTCGTAACTCGATATTTAATTACGGTTTTCAAACAGCAAGAAAGGTGCCAATATTTCAGAGTTAGTTGCGTTACCAGGCGCCAGTAGCGCTCAGGTAGGGGCCCTAAGATGAGTTATTGGCACTGCAAGACGCCACTCGCGGCTTTCCCGTAGGCCGTATTGAAAACAATACATTCTCATTTACCTATAAAACCCCTCCTTATTGCGCCCCAAACCACCCCAACGAGCAGTAGGCGGGGAAGGGGGAGAAAAAAGTCTTGCTCACGGCGCCCATAACCGGCGGGCAATATATTTAGAATTTTAATTCCAAAGTCGACAGGTAGTCTTATGTCACAGGGGCGGTTTTTCAGCACATGCCGGGGTGGCTATAGGTATATACATGTAGTACCTACGGTGAGATGAGGGGGGTGAGTAATAATGACTTCTGGGATGTTGGGAGTTTAAAAAAACCTTACCTCCTCCCCCAGCCAGTTTTGCATTCCTTTTTAGCTTATCCTATCGGCTAGCACCTTAAACTCGTCCCGTTTTTGCACTTAGTTAAAAGAGATGCCCCGAAAAGCACACCCCGTAAAATGCCTCGTCCCAATGGCCTGGGCACCTCGGTATATTATACCATCCGCCATCCTGCACCCCACCCCCTCTCCAGAGCACGATGTTTCGCGGTGCGGGAACCAAAGGGTCTTGTCTAGAAAGAAAAGCTATTCGTCCTGAATGATTGATATTTTCATTAAAAAAAAAGGAAAAAAAACTATGTGCTGCATCGAAAAAACTATATAGCAAAAGTTGGAAAGCATAAAATTACTTCGTCTAAGGATATAGGTGCAATAAATATTCGCCCGCGGGGTTTGTAGGTTCCCTGCACAAATTGACAGGAAGCTGTGAAAGATAGCTGGTGCGTAGGTATATGCGGGTGGAAAAAAATCTGGTTAAGAATTTTGGGGAACTTATTTTAAATAATCTATGGCGAAACATGCGGCGTGTAATTTGAGTTTAACGAGCTGGTGCTGGCGTTTTTGGGGTGCGAAGCGAGCGGCAACAAAGTGAGACTGAAAAGAGATCAACTCCGCCCCTTCGCTCTTTTTCAACGATTACTCGGAATAACTTCGTGAGCGAGGTATTGATATCTGCGGATGAGAAAAATCCCGTTCACTTTTCTGAGTTAGTACCTACTTTTAAGTTACTTAATTTTCTCAGATTTCTCAGATTTCTCAGATTCGGAATTTTATTGAATTTGATGCAAATTCTTGCATTGGGCGGAATTATTTCTTCTTAAGAACGCTTATAACCTCCCAATAAAGCTTGAAGATAATCAAATGGTTTTGCCAATACGGCAATACTGGTATATTTTTAGACATTTCCCAAAATTACCAAAATTACTCGAATTATAAATCGAAATTATCATGCTTTGACGAAGAGCGAGTCTGAAAAACCATTAAATCTGGTAAAAATGCCCCGTATGACTTTTAGAGACCGCTTCCAAGCTTAAAAGTGTTGAAAACAAATTCTAGGCCCGGCACGGCACCATTACGAACGCTCTGCATAAACCTAGATCAGCGATCAAAGCAGCAGAGCGCTCTCGCGGTTGCCCGTCGAACCAGTCGGCATCTTTGACGGCCAATTAGTGCTCATCGCCCCTACCCCCTCCGTACCCCAGTCCCGTTCCACGCGGCGGCGGCGGCGGCGGCAACCCTTGCTCACTCAAAACAACCCCCTCGCCTCCCAGCTTTGTGGGAGCACGCGGACGCCGACATGTGGCTAAACAGGAAGACGTCTTGGGGATGTTACGGGTTCGACATACCAGGTTTAATGGCTCGTTGGGTGAGGGCGTCGATAAAGTTCTTGCGCGACATGATTATCTGTTCAGGGTTTGCCATGGCTGATTACAAGGTAGATTGTGCCTCTGATCAAGAGTTGATTAGTACGCTTAGTACTTAGCATCTCTAAGTACTTAAAATGAACAAACAGGCACAATAGCTTTTGAATACGAATGCACGCATGTTTTACTGTCTCTCTATTGGAATATTTAATGAAATGCTTGTTACGTCTCGTTTTTGAACATGTATTTGTATATGTAATTATATTATATTATATTTTATTATTTTATTAGCAAGAAATATGTGAAATGTTGCATTTTTAAAGTCAAATATTCTTTTCTTACAATATTTGGCGCGAAAACTTGTCCAAAATCTGGGACCAACATCGAATGAAAGTGTATGTTGCTTTCAGAGAAAAAAAAAATGCACTCCGGGCGTCAAAAGCTTAATTATAATGCAGCTGGGCACCTCCACCGAACCCGGCACCACCACAGAAGCTTAAAATAAGTTTTAAACACTAATCGAACAGAGCCGAACGTAGAGCGTCGAGAGAAAAAAGCAATTTTTCTTAAATAAATGGAAAAGATAGCACCGTTTTTGTAATTTGTAACAGTGGTGAGTTTTAAATTAAACAAAAATGATCACTATGGTGTGAAAAAATGTTTATTAACACAAACTTTGTACAGCCATAATTCGAACCACTATTGTCAGGGAGAGTGGATCTCCATTGTATATAAAATGTCTTTATGCGAGCGCTCAACTCTACGCAATCTGCTTTCCGAGGAAATGCTGAGTGGCAAAGGTTCTGGTAAACTACAATTAGATACCTAATTGATTATTTCTCTAATTAAACTGATAACACTTGAATTCATCTGGCTTAATGAGTGACCGGCAAGGTAGAATGAAAGTTCTAGTGTCATCTTTACGGATTGTAGCGTATGTCCCAGTGCCAAATCTGCTTCCTCTTGCAGCAAGTTTATAATGCCCCAATGAGAAAATGTCGAGGCAATTTTAATTATCACAAGTCCATCCTGTCAACAAACTGCGAGCGGGTTACTTACGAACACATTGGCTCACACTTATCGGCAATGTGAATTTCAGGGAGAACAAAGTCGAGTAATTGAATGGAGATGTCAAGAAACATACCTATCTTTTGACAGGTTTCCTGGCCGCACCTTTCAAGTTATAATTCTAGAAATCGAGTATGTTGAAGACAAAGAATTTAACTTATGAACAACAGGTTTGTTTTTTCGAATTGTTTTTCAGTTTGCCTTGTGCGGTCTCCTGAACTTGGTTACATAGTGCAACTTTGAGAGTTACTTTTGGCAAAAGAAAAAAATAATTTCGAAAAAAGAAACATGTTTTTCATAAGGTTAATTCTTTATCTACAACATACTTGATTTTAAGAATTCTCACTAAAACGACGCACTGTTTTGACAACGTCCCTGTGGAACTGGGTTAGCTGGTGGATAAAAATGAACCTAACCTAGCCTAAAAGAGAGGAATTGACAACTGGAAATGTGCCCAATAATCTAAATGCGGCCAATTTTGAAAACAAAATATCCAGAAAATGTGATCCAAACACACAGTTTCCCTCTCTACCAAGCAGCGCTAGTTTCACTCATCGTGGGAAAAAGAGTAACTAATTGCTGATAATCGCCAAACGATGAAGCGCGGTTCGAGTCCAGAAGGCAGTTTCCCAAAACAGAACTAAAACTAGCCATCAGCGTAGACACAACATAGCCGGATCATCGTGAAGAGAGACAGAACATAGAGGCGATAGAGAAGCGAGCGAGATGACGATAAAGAAATTCTGTCGATGAAAGTGCGTGGGAAAACGATAGAGGGAACGGTTGGAATGGGAACCGAATCCAGGATCCAGAAGTGTTACTAAATTTAGCGGTGCGAGAGTGAGAAAAAAGGAACCTCGGGCATTAAATCGTGCCTTTTTTAGATTCAGAAGCGTGGAAATTGGTTTTATTAGTATTTTTAGAATTACAAAATTACTAAATGTAACTACTTTGCATTATTACTAATACATTAATAAATGCACCGGTGCGAGAATACGAAGAAATACACTCTCGCGTTTTGAACCGTGTTATTTCTTTATATTTAAGCTTTAAATTGGTTTTATTAGCACTTTCAGAATGAGAATTAGCAAAAAAAAAAATGCCCGACAAACAGCCTTCAAGAACCTTACGAGTAAGTGTTGTTCGAAGGCGGTGTGTCGTCATTTTATCCAGTTTAAATTTAAGAACGTTGTCATGGCTAAGACCGACCAAAGGAATTGAAATATTAACCCCATGAGAAATAATAACTGAGTTTGTAGCCTCATGGTGATGAATGTTATCAAGAATTGACTCGAGAAACCAAATCATGCTGAAGAGAACCACCGGAAGAGTCATCGAAATCCGCTCTTCCATATCACCAAAACTCGCCGAGTGGCTCGATCGATTATTTCAAGAAATCAAACAGGATGCTCAGCTACCCTAATCTAGCCCCCCTCCCCACCCTGCCACGACGCCCCTCGCTCCCCAGCGCCCGCTAGACGCTCTCCCGCACACCATTCATTAACACATCCGTTTCCGGTCGCGACCGGGCCCAGAGAAATTAAAAATATATAGAAAAAAACACACTCCGTATTATGTATTTATAATTCAATTGGTTCAGATTACCCAATAAGATTATTATTATATTATTATTATTCATGGATTCGAATGGTTAACGAGTTTTGTAGTGCCTGGAGGCGATTCGGCAGATCGGTTTACACACCTCACGGCTTTTATAATGGCGGCCGAATGATATGCAGACAGATGCTCGTGGTTCAATTATACTCAATTGATTATGCATCACGTAAAGACCTACTGCGATAATGGCAAACAAAACTACATGAAAATTACATGCATGCGCTCTCTTTACAAATCACCAATTGTCCATTGAAGCTAGTGAAAAATCAAGAATGTATTTTTAAGAAAGGTGTTAGTTGCCTCGTTAACTGACAGTCTATAGCTGCTGCATACATCTGCAAATGTCAGCTTGGAATTTTTTTTAGAAATGCAAGCAGACTATTGGTAGCTGGCGTGTGAATCTTTGGTTGAACTGTCAACGCGAGCCCGATCTAGAAGGCTGTGACGTGAACGCGGGGGCGCTTGATTGTCAACGTGAAGAAAAGAATAAAAGGGACCGTTTTTTTTTTATGGCTCTGTTGTTTTAGCAATGCGCATGCACAGAGAACAATTAAAATTCGGTTCGTTTGAATATTTTGATCTCATGTGCAGCGCCAATGTCGAATTTACATCAAAATAGTAGAATAGAGAGCTGAAAAAGGCGTGACGTGGAAGGATTGTACGAATTGACCTCACTGAAAGAATCCGTTGTCATTTTTGGGCAAAGTGGGCCTAAACATAACCAACAAAAAAGTATTCCCGCAACTGACAGCACCTCAGACTCCGAGACAGACACATGCAACTTTGTCAGATGATTTTCTGCAACATCGCCAAGAAATCATATCGCATGGCGTGCGGCAATGTTTACAATGTCGATAGTATCGCGCAATTTGTACAACAACCGCACGACGCGGCGACATGCGCAAGAAGATGTGCAATGTGCGTTCAAGAATCAAGACTACTGTGTATAAGTGTGTATTAGTGAAGCATGACGTCATTTTTATCTACAATATTCGTGACGTCACTTTCATCAACTGCGCGCGGGTAATCGATCTCCGTGCGACGACAAAGCGAATAAAAACGCGGCATCCACGATCATCGGACATCTTCGTCGATTTTATTATCCACAAGGGTCTGGTTTAGATGATGGCATTAGGATAATTGACAGCGTTGGTAACCAAGAAGATAAGTTTTGATCGGGATAGAGGCTGGGGATGTTAGAACAACATCACTCGCCTTGCTTATCAACTTCTTGACAGCATGGATTTGAGGAGGACTCCTGATGTTCGCTTTGTACCGTCTTTCGGAAGGGTCGTTAAGCCGGTGGTTCCTTGCTCTTCGACAGGAGAAGCTACGTGCCGGCACCGGAATTTTCTCCTTGGTGAGGTTCATCATCAACCTTATCACCACCCACTCATTAACCGACGTCATTAGACCAGTGCCCCAACGCGGATTGTGGAAACAGTTTGTCATCAAAACCTCCGGTGATGGTCAACATATGCCTTCAAGTCTGCACCAGGAACTCTCCCATAACATATGAGGAAACACGTGGGTTTATGAGCCCAAATTGTGAGACTTCCCTGCGAATGTGTAAATATAGGGGTGCCCTAATGGCAACAAGTGGCCCATGGGGGTGCAGATGGTAAGGGGTGCCTGGATTGTGTCAGCCAACCCCGCCTATGAGGGTGTCTGGCCAACAGAGTCAAGTGTTTGGAAGGCGCCATCGACAGCGGCCCTTTTTGTTTATAAGAAAACATTTTCTCTTCTAAAAGATTATTTTATTTCTGATGAGGGAATGTCTGTTTCGTTTAAAATGTGCAAAAGTTATTGTTGAAAACCTTTTTGGTGACATGTCAAATTTTGTTTCATCGGCATTTGCTTTGATGGCATTTGGTGAGGTCTGTTTTTGTTTTCTTAAAATCTAGACAGAAAGTTAAACCCAGTGAAACTACCCACTTCAAAATCTTCTTTTCTCTTTACCTAACCTCTAACCATTCGGTAGACTTTAGACATTAAGGTAATTCCTCATAAATTTAAGATTATAAGAATTTATGAATATCTATAACAGTTAGCCGTTATTTTTTTTACCATCACACTTAAGATATCTGAAGAATTTTAAATATCTTGATAAAATCTTACACATTTATTTAAAATGGATCCCGCTGATGGTGCCGACAACGACTAATTCCACTGGGCACCAACCACAATACACACAAACAAATATTGCTTTGTTTTTTTTTCTAAATAATCGCTTGGTCAGGAATAAATATTGGCCTCCGATTCGAAAACACGATACAAACGCACGCGCAGTCGACTCAGCGGCGACAAACAATACATCTTTTGTTTTCACCAAACGTCCATAAAGCGTTGACAAACAAATTCCGATCGCAGTCCGAAATTAACCTCACTCTTAGCGAGCGGCGAAGCTTTTGATAAAAAAGCAATTAAATTTCTTGAACGCGCAAAAGCAATTGTCTGTCGGAATTGGCAGAGGTCGCGACATGTTCAAGAATTGGAGTACACCATACGTTTATTATGCACAAACGTATTCAATTCACTAGCATTCTTTACGTTCAGCAATGTAATTTGGCTTTTGATCATGCACTTGCAGTAAAACAATGCGAATCGGTTTTGAATACCACGCTAATTTGATAAAAGTAGACAAAAATGTGTGTAAAAACGCGAAAATTTCGCACCATACTTGCGTTTTATAAGCATGATTTCCATCTTATTTCTCAGCCAACGGTCCAGATAATAACTTTAAATAATATACTACTGCTTTGAAATCTGTGGGCATGTTAAGTTGTTATGGCGCATTGTGACAATAGCATCGGTGTTGCAAGAGCATATCGTTCAGCACCAACCAAAAGCCAAAAAGCGAACCTGAGTTATGACTCAAGCTCTTCGGCATCGCATTGAGACAAGGGGCAAAACCTTGCATGTTGCCAAGAATATCTTGCAACTATTTGTAAATTACATCTCCCTCCGATCTTTCACACACACACTCACCAGTTCGTTTTAATTTAAATTACAGCTTGATGAGCAGATATTTATAGGAGGGATGCATGGCAAACTGCTCGGAGTTGGGTGAAATTGATTCAATTTCGAGACCGCTCGCAATTAGCAAGAACAATGTCGCGTCAATGCTCGAAGTCAGCTCGACGCCAACGGGAAAGACAATAGAATGCGACTCAGCGCTGCATTCCTAGATCACGGGGCAGTGGTGCAACAGTCGTGAAAGTTCATAGGTGTTTTCAATTGTTTCGGAAAAAACAGTAAAAGCGATCAAATGTATTATAAGTTGGTACAATTTTTATACAAAAAAAAAAAAACGGTGTATTAAAAAAATTATCGCCTTGCACTCGATTGCATGTTAGCGTATTTTTCCATTGGGTTTATAGGTTAAATCAGAGTCTCAGTGCTAATGTTAAACGTTCTACTGAGCAAAAACGCTGGCAACATGTGGTAATGATAGTTGCTACCCTAAGGCGCTCGCGCCCGTTCTTTTTAAATTTGACTCGATACATCAATACATATTTATCAATCGTTGAGGTTAGCATCAATGAAGATTGCTTCATAAAGAAAGCGAGTAATCTGCAGCATATTACGAAAAACAATGTCTTAACTTTCAGAAAGACGGTAACTTCATCTAGATAGCTTTCGTCGGTACCTATAGTAGTTATATCGGTCGTTATTTTTCACGAATACAGTTTAAAATTAGCGCTGAACCTCTCGACTTGACAACCCACGATGGTTTTAGGTTATGGCTGACCATCCCGAAACCATTCCGGTGCATGAACTGCAGCTGAAGACTTGCCGCTCGGCGCTGTTGCAGGTGCATGCCCAGCTTGTGGCTCGGATGAGCGTGATAAACGCCTTCGCTTTCAGCACGCGATGAAATCGATAAGACGACGCGGTTGCGGGCGATGATTACCGATAGAACCAGACTTTGCCTCTGGTGATTGGGTGATGATATGAGGCATGCAAATCGGGGAATATCGTTTTTGGTTGAGGAAAGAAAATTCCCGATAAATAGAAAAATCAACAGGAATTACTCAACGTAAAAACGTACAAATAGTCGATTTGTCGTGGAAAAAGGCATTCACAGAGTAGGTATATGCAAATAACTGATTAGGATTTCTTCAAATTTCGGCAGATCTTAAATGCATTATATACGGTTCACTCAAAATTTAATTTGCATCGTTATTTTTGTTTGCAAGCTGGCCTGCACGAAATCAGGAGAAAACGCAAGCGGATCCGACCCAAAATTCAAAAAGTCCAGCCCCCCACAGATACATCACGTCAAACACAAGCACGACCATGTGACCATGAACTGTCAAAACGCTGAGCGCGTCAAATCAAAACGCAAACCTCATCTTCTCTCCTCTCTACCCCCCCCCCCCTCCCACGCCACCCACAGACCACCACTATCTCTGTCTAGCCAGCGGTCACCATCATCTCACTTCTCCCTCTAGCCACAGCCACCTGGAGGAGACAAGTGACGAACGACACATGCTCTGTGGTGGTAACGCTGACAATTCCTTGGTTCGAAACCAGTGTTATGATCTAGACATGAAATACACATTGCCTACAGTTGCGTCTAGGCACCTTATGGTGATTTGCGATGCTTTGTTATTGATGGTATTGGTGCAATTGACTGTGACATATGTGTCGACATTTGAAAGCATACTTCACAAGGCGAGCGTGGTTTCACGCGTGTCAACAAGCGTAAACTCAAACGCCACTGGAATACAATGTTGCATTTCAAACTTTTAAGATGAATTATAAATGAACTGCAATACAATTTAAATAATTGCTATAATTAATAATCATTACTGTTGATCATCAGACATGTATTTAGTCAAATTGCTTCATATAGCTCATTAGAAAATGTCCTAGGGACATGTTTTTATTTTATTTCAACAAAAACTATTTGCAATTTTTGCAAATCAAATAGCCAAATCAACAACCAATAACCGAAATGAAATTAGCTGCCATTACCAATCCAAAAAACAGCTGACGTTCACACCTTTACGGTCCAGTGGGTTTTTAGCAAAGCATTAATAACAAGTGACCGAGCTCAGGTGAACCTTTATGAGAAGACATATGATTTAAAAGTCAATCATGGCGTTAGCCATAGCATCCTCATGTGCCCTTTGTTCAACGTGCCATGAACGTCGCCAAAGCCCGAGAAGAATAATGCTGCATATTAATAATATATTATTTATCTACGCATAACTTATTAGATGACAGCGATCGAGTGGGCCGGGGCCGGGTAAGTATCGACTATCGAAACAATGCTCAGTGTAGAGGAAATGAGACGGAAGATGGGTTCGGAAAGGTGACAGAGCGAGACAACAATATATTGGGTGTCAGCAATGAATGAGAAAAATTCAGGCGGGGTAGATATTATGTCAGGTCGGTGAAAGAATCGGTGACAAAACCATCGGCTGTCATTGTGAAGTGCACTGAGAGAGACAGATAGATGTGTAATTGAGTGTGTGTGAGTGAGATGGCTAGAGCGATATTTCTTGGTTTGATTTCAATGATGGTATTGAGGTGGTGTGTGGACTTGAACAGTGGAAGGCGTGGTGGTGGATTGTGTCTTCGGTTGAAGACCTCTACGCGATCTTCAGACGTTCTTGATGATTTCAAGTCTCTTTGCTGTGTTTTTTGTATGGTATTTAGAGATGTGTACGCACCTTTTCGTGCGTGAGAGATTTGAGGTGCGTCGATAGTTTACGAATTTTTTTCGATCGTTTGTCGCAATGACGTGGTGGTTTTGAAACACATTGAGGATGCCACGAATTATGTGAAATTTGATAAATCATTGCGCGTACTTTTGAAGGAATTGGAACTGTATAGAATTATGTTCCGGTTACCGAATCACGACTTTCGAAAATCAAAGATTCACACGCTTTTATCAAAAAAACTTAATCTTGGTTCCACAAACATGGTCAAAAAATATGTGACCAGACAAAACAAACGGAATTATTACAGTTTGCTACGGCACAAAAATACACTATTTTCTACATAAATTAACATTTGTTTGGCGTTTAACTATAATCCACACAATCAGTAACCACAAAATAATTACAAAACATGAACTCTTTTCCTCATTCAAAAATTAAAAACCTTATCACCAAATCACAGTTGCGCGGGAAAATTGAGGTTTCACTTGTTTTTGATTGTGCCTGCGATTCATCTAATTACACGGCCTACTTGTTCCAATTCGGCGCCGCAAACTTTCGATCAAATTCAACGCACACACACACACATGCACACTCACTGCCTTCTAGATTTTAAACATATAGAAGGCGTTGTAATAAATCACCGTGGTCGGAGGATCCGGGTTCGAACCACGCTGAGTGCATCCAACGGCAATCACATGTGCCGTCCTTTGCGTGTGAATTAGTAATTTAATAACTTTTTTAAGTTTGTATAACTGAGTAATGATAACTAGCGTCACGTGCCGTTAAAGACGTTGATGATGACGAATATTTTAGCGATTTCGATATATTTTTTATGAAGAAAGTATATACACGTTGCCAAATGTTCAGATTTTCCTGGAAAAGACTAATCCAAAGGCCCTTGGTTTTATTTTTGCCATAACTGCCAGAGAGAAATGATTCAACAAGAGGTCTTTGATACGGTATATTCTCTCGCAGGCCAGCCTTTACTGGTAGAATATTCTCCTGTTACGCTAATAAACCTTGGCCTAACACAAAAAAGTTTGGACAATGAATTTGGTTGTTTTGCAACCCTTTCCTCACTATAAAATTACTTCTCCGAAATTTCAATCACAGACCAATCTGGACTAGTTTGCAAAACAGCACCCGCAATCGCAAGTACCCCATTTTGGGCAACCCTGAGCTGGGTTCATGAATGAACCAACAATGCCGCTACGGGTAAAGGTCGAGGCACACCGCTCTGTGCCATTGTCGTCTGATGGCAGTGGGCGGTAAAGTGGCAACGGTCTGTCGATGGACACGAGATCGCACGACGGTGATGAAGCTTTCATCCGGACACTGGAGTTAAGCAACACTGAGCTGATGCAGGTGTTGGTCGGGTGACCAAGGCATGCGAAAATTGCAGTGAATTGTACTGATTTATTTCCAGTTTTTTAACAACTGAAACTACATAAAAAGTAAACTACATTACATCTCAACATGCCTATGACCGAAATATAGGTAAGCTAACCTAACCTAAAAAATCTGTCAAAAACATTGTCTATGATTAATTTTCTTAAAATAAAACATCAATATTTCTGCGTCTTCCAGTTGTAAGTAATCACTCAGACATCTCCTGAGAGCTGGTTGATTCTTTCCGATTCAATGCTAATGCAATGTGGGCGTTGGACGAAATGGATTGTTAGAGGTTTGGTATGGACCGCATCGCGCCTGGCGCCACTTCATACAGAGCTCCGAATGAGTTGCACTTGAAAATAATCCCTTAGATTATCTCCGCAGTTAGCGGCTTAGTTTAAAACCCCAGTAGCTACTCATAGATCAGTGAAATGTGGTTCTTTACGATTACTGTTCATTTCAATGGGAACTGGATTGATTTGATGACTGCACTAGTTTGAATTGTGTCGCTATTGCAGAGCTGTTGGTCTGGCAAATCACCATCGAAACACCCGTTCTCGTATGATCACCGAAGTTAAGCAACATAGCTCTTAATCGGGTAATCGATGGGTGACCATCATACTAATGACCAGTTCTGCTCGGAAAAGAGAATGCTCGGGCTTTGCTGATTATTATTATTGTGGAGTTTAGCGGAACGTCAGCTTCTAGGCTATTTGTGCCGGGGGGCTTTGCTTATCAACCTCTAGACAGCGAGGAATCCTGTTTTTAGCGGAGCAAAATCCTTTGGGAGCGTCGGTGTTGCTCTTTGACAAGAGTAGGCTAAATGCCGCGACTGCGTTACCTCTCCTCCCTTCTAGGCTAGGTTAAGTTCATCATTATCCACTCATTCACCGGAGCTATAAGACAGGGTACAGGTCCCGTTGGCTAAACAGTGCATAGTAAAACACAACAAATCAATAAATCAAAGAAACTCTTGAAACATTCAGGTAAGTAAGCTCTTATTGGTTGCCCTACAAGGATGTTATTTATGCCATCTCATCATATTTTTCAGACACACGAATGTTAAATCTACAAGAAATTGACTCCCCACACGGTCAGAGGATGAATGTGCATTGTGCAGCTGTCTGTAAATCGAGATTCCATGCGGTGAGATATCTTGACCTAGAGATGTCAATGTCAGCTGACTGATACTATCCTTGCATGCCCAAACCGTTTTTTTTTCAATAGCTCTCGAGTCATCTCAAATGGATCCTCGAGAGCCAAAGTAACTGTTTGTGTAATTCATTCTTGCCTTGGTATGTATATGTGAAAATATTCATTGAGTTAAGCACTAAAAGCATAGTCAACCTCGTTATAACACGGCAGTGTCCGATCAGGGCCGGCCACACTTACCTACAGCCCGGCAGACTCGACTACACTGATAAGACCTATCAACAAATCACTCAGCGGCAGCAAAGGGTTGTCCAATAAGTGGGCGTTGCCGATTGTTCAGATCAGCGACGCCCACTCAACGTCGATTGGTCGATACCCCCACCCCCGCGGCCGATAGATGCTTCATAGGTACGCCCACTTTTATAGGCAATCCGTGACCAGTTTCTTTTTTACTGTTTAGCTGCCCATATGCTTTTTGAACGCGTCCGCTACAAGATTAAGCGAGCGGGAGAGAGAGCAGAGATACGCGCTGCATTAGAGCGAGTGAGATGGAACGATGCAATCTGCCAAGACGACAGGTTGAAGTTGGATACAATATAAAGTATGGGCCATAAATAATTGATAAAGATATGCGAGATAGAATGAGATGGAGGTGAGGTGGGAGTGAGTGAGAGAACAAAATGGATTCTCGGGCGGGCTGTCATCTTATCGCAAAGCCATGTGACATCAATTATATGTCGAGCTGATTTGGTGAGCTCAATTTATAGATGCCAAAGTCATATCTCCGCGTCAATTTGGTGCAATTTGGAGGTAGGATTGCGATGGATGGCGCTAGTCACAACGGCAGACATGGTATGTGTGTAATTTTCCTCCGTAATTAAATGAGAAAATAAGAAAATGAAAAACAGGAGAAAAGTTATTGCAATATTGGGGATTTTCGTTACAGAGTACTATAGACAGCAAAGTTTTTTATAATTAAAAAAAAATCTGAAGTAAATACGGCGCTCGCATGTGCTGGCCTCCAAAAAAGCCTCATAATTACACAAACCCCCCCCCCCCCCTGTCACCCTCCACCCATGAGTCAAACTACACACAAAAACACAAAACTGTCAGGCAGAACGTTTTTTTAGGTCGCCTCAGCGTTAATCCAACCAATTTTTTATCGACCCAAAACAAAGAAAAGTAATAATTCCCATTTCGAGTTCAAGTCGTTCCTACCACGCAAAGTGTCGAATGTCGGCAACCCCCTGCTGGGGCACCGATAATGTCTCTATTCGAAAAACATCAGCGGATGAGACTGCGTGGGGCCGGACCCCCGATCGTCGTCAACAAAATTAGGGGACTCGCGTTCTTGTCTGTGAAAAGGTTGCCGTTGACGAGACGGCCGATCGTAAAGGTTAAAGTGGACAGGTGCAGGGATCGCAGGGATCACAAAAATTGAGATATGTCAAAAGCTCAAAATCGATTGTTGGTCGACAGTGGATTGAAAAAAAAAACATACCTTACTTCAACTGAGGATCAAATGCGTGTCAAACCATGCTTTTCGTGCAAAATAAACTGTCAAAAGTCAGCCCATGCTTTGTCAACAATGCAAGGTACCTAGACACTCGCTCGTCACGTTGACACAGCCGATCGCACGCCAACGAACTGGTGTTTAAAAAGCAAGCCACATCCGATAATAGATTATAGATTGAAAGACTGAGCTAGACACAAATAAACATTAAATAATATCCGATGGAAATAGATATCATCTATTCGGAGTGCGAAGTGGTCACACCAAACTATCGATGTCTGTGCAATGATGCGTCATTTATTATTTGATGAATTGATTTGCTTTTTTTTCCTATTGGCAAGAAATCTCTCGTTGAAAGGTCTTTGCTAAAATGCTAACGACATCGCTTCCGAGAACCGTCCAATTGAACGTCCGCTTTTGTTCGCTAATTCCGTCTTTTGTCGCGAATTTGATCTCTAATTGAAAAATCAGTTATTGAATGTAGTTGGCCGTTCACCGCTGCGTGTGCTACGGGCGTCGCCTTCGTGAACGGCGCCGTCGTCCGCGACGTTGACTTTTGTGCTGCTAAACAAAGCTGTAGCTTGCACAGAATTCTGACAATCGGAATGCACGAATCATCGACAACAAAATCGATCGCTTTGTGACCCGCGAGGAAAGATTGATTCCTTTCTAAGAAATCTCTAACGCGTGCAACGACGCTAAGTCAAGAAACTAAAAACCGATAGCTGTGAACGACACAGGATATGATATAGGTTTAGTTCAACGAAACGTGTAAATGTGTTCTGAAACGCATGTTGGTTTATAATTTAAGGTGTTTAACGACGCACTGTTTTGAAAGCAGTCACTGTAATACTGGTGTATGGCGTCGGTGAATGAGTGGGTTAAGGTGAAGAACCTAATCTAGACTAAAATGGAGGCAGAGAAACCCGGTACCAACTCGCTGCTTTCTGATGTCGACGGCCACTGAGGTGGCCAAACGTCCCTTCCGAAGGACAGTACACCGCGAACAAATTTAGAAAAATCTATGCAGTCAAGAGGTTGATTAGCAAGGCGAGAGCAGTTAATGTGTTGACTTCAATCCCTCCAGCCTCTCTCCCGATCAGAATTGGTCATGAATACCACTGAATTGACCACGAAAGTGGCACATTAGGGAAACTCTAATGTTTGACGAAGCATCGCTTAACGACACACAGTTTACACATGCAATGGGGTGCACGGACATGTTTGTCGCACGCTGTGGACGCCGACGCAGACGCTGATGCCGCACCGGCGATGAGTGCTTTATGAGAGGGCGTCTAAAAATAGGCGTCGTAAAAAAGCCGCGCGCGCGCGACGAGCGATCATCAAATCGGTTTTACGACTGCCGAGCATCTTTGAGTGGGCCGCGAGATTTGACTCTACGACGGAAGAAGTCAAAGAGTTCAAGCCGTGGGCCCATGTCCCATCCCGAACAGTTGTCCTTGCAAGGCAGGCTTTCTAGGGGGCTTCCAAGTCGTGTGGTCCCCGGTGGGCCCCTGATTGGGTTCCCAATTTTTAGCAGATCATTAGTATTTCTACAAATAAAATATTCTGCCCATTGCAAGCATTTTCAATTTAAATACACATTTCACAACTTTTTATTTATTTGTTCGCTTTGTTCATCTAGATCTTCTAGATGAGATAAGACTATATACTTATATTTTCAGCTAATTTTCATAATATTCTGATCATATGAAAAAAAAAACCGCATACCGCGCCTAGGAATAAATATCGCAATGTATACTAGACAGATTATAGAAATGGAAACCAGTTTTTGTTGATTAATTACATTTTCAGTGAATTAGCATGGTCAATGGTACAAAAGTAAACTACAAAATCAATCTACCTCAATGTGCCTGAAAAGAGCCAATCTGCAATCGCGCAATATTACAACAAATTATTTTATATAAATTAAAATACGTAGCATAGAATTGTGCAATTGGTTTGATATATCTTTTTCAGATACTGTGATGCTAAGTCGCAATTCTCTCTAACTATACAAAAAATACCTATACACCGGTGCACTTTTTATTGCTTTATGGATTGCCAATACACCTCATTTTTTCAGTAATTTTAATTGCTTCCAGCTAATTGCTCAACCACTGTGATCGATTTCACAAATCAATTAATATCAACAGCACCAATCATAAGAACACAACAATCGTGTCTTCCCAGCGTTAATTAGCGACCACGGCTGATAATTATCATATTGCATACATCACGGTACACCGTGAGTTATAACAATAGCTTTAAAAAAAAAAATAGCAAGTGGAGCAAATAGAGCCATCAGTCTTAGCAATTAGTAGGGAAGTCAACCATTGGGCAGTCAATCAATGTGGATATCACATAGCGCGATAAGATGGGTTTAGTTTGTGCTAATTGCTCTCTTATATATAGTGTTTGGTTGCAAAGACCAGCAACATATTTAACACTAGTTACCGCAAAAGGACACTTGTGATAATTTACACTTGTGTAATGCGCAATCGAAGAAGCTTACTGATTCATACTTGCGAGAAAATTTTCTGAAAATAATTGGGGTTCGCGTTGTGGAATTAGACCAATTTTGCAGGCCATTCCTGACCGCAAAGTTGAAGTGAGAATGCTGAAAAATCGACTATGATGTGCATAAATGTGTAAATTTCGGTTGAACATTTTTTCGATTTTTTTCATAAAAAAGCCAGATTTTTTTGTCATGAACCATGACAGCAAACAACCCAGAGTGAATACATTCTCGAAAAAATTCCCTTGTTAGGCATAAATTCAAGTCCTGTCGATTATTGTCACCTCAAAGGCAGGACCAGCTTTTGTCTACAAATTCGGTTTGTTCTTACATTTTTTTCATAAAAAGTTCTTTATGGTAAAATAAAAAAACATAAATCAATCGTTTCTTGCACTTAAACCTATTTCTAGAGAAAAATACAAATGCGAGTGACAACAGACTCTGCGATGAATTTGCAAAAAGTCGGAGAAGGCTCTTACGGGGCATCAGATGCACTTGCGTTACACATACATTGCCCTCTATCTAAGTGCATCGAGCGGCAGTTTAGCTAGCTTGCAAGACAAACCAAGGTCAAGCCACAAGGCACCTGTTTCACTAATTGCGCCCCCGGGAATTCAGATCCCAGGACCCTTATCAAACTCTCACATCGACATATTGCAGGCCGGAAGTGCCTACAAGTCAGTCTGCAGACTTCCGAGGACTTCGCGGCGTTGCTGCACGCTCACGCACAATTCTATTTCAATTTTATCAATAGTAGAATGGGATATTTGACTCAAAATTTTAAATATTTCGTTATTTTTTATCAAAAAGTATTAATTATATGGGTATGACGCAATTTAATTTGTTCGGCCTGTGTAGGTACTAAAGTAATTAAAAAAACTGAAAGCATTAGGACGTAGGCTGCATGCTTTGTGTACAGGACATTGGAACGCCAAAACTAATTGGCTCAAAACTGATAAGTAAATTGAAAACTACACACATTTGAGCAAGGCCGAAAACTCCATACAACATAGTGTAGTACTTATGTGATAAGCCAGTTGAGTAGGTTGTCTTAAAAAGCGACCAGCGGTTTATCGGAATTAAATTTTGTGATATACAACATTGCTGTATGTATGTTATATTTTGCCGAAAGTGAAGGCAGAAATTCGTCGAAGCATGTAATTATTTATCAATTTGAGTTAACGATGGCTCGGTCGGTCGAATCGCCATGCCTCGGATATCGAAAGCAATATATTATCGTTATATTTTGCTGATTTGATTTTAATTTACTTACACATATTACGAGCTAGGCGCCGAAACTTACAAATGATTAGCCGAAGTGGATTTTTTTTTACCATGCTTCACGTTTCGCAAAATTATAAAACAACTAATGTTACTTTTACTTTCATTTGTGCAAAAAAAAAAACGATTAAAGGCGATCGTTAAACGCAAGGAAATTTAGTTCCTTGTCAGATCTGGTATTCGTAGTTATATTTCGAGCCATTTTGTCTCTCTACAAGGTTATTTTGTTTTCAGAAAGGTTCACAATTACATAAAATAACTCGGACAGAAACACATGCCAATCGCAACTAAGATTTGCTCTCTCAAATGGAAATTCACATGGGGAAAAGGGACTGAAACTTCTTAGAACACTTTATAAACTCCCCAAAATCCTAGCACTCGCTTTTCAATCGAGAATAGCCAACGCTTTCTAAACAAAACAGTTTTGTTCACGATTAAAAACCCAACCACTCATCGAGTCCTTGTCTTTTGGTCAGCACATCCTTGTTTACACGAACACAGCTCAGTTATCTGGTCAACCCACTCTCTCCCTCTCATTATCAACACCAATCTCTCATCTCACTTTCACTGGCACAAACAATCGTCACTTATCTTCATCCATCCTCTATGCACCGCGAAAACATCCCTTGCCTTTGTCTCTCTTGCACTCTCAACAAGCCCTATAAAGTATCTCTCTCTCACGCTACTCGACTGCGTAAGACGCTGCCGGGAGAAAAGTTGGTAAAAGAATCTCCCCCACCCCTGTTGCCGCCCGCCCACCCTACCTCAACCCCGAGTAGCAACACCCTCGCGTTTCGACCCTCTTTGCAAATTCTTTAACCCAGTTCCCGGCAAGTGGTGTTTGGAGAGGAAAAGAGACGGAGACATAGCGAGAAGGTTGGTAAAACTGCGGTGGAAGAGTCTGGTAATATTGCCCCATCATGGGACTTTGATAACAATGGTAGAAGGGAAGAGAGGAGATAGAAGACAAATAAGGAGATGCAATTTTATGGCCTTGACTAGCCGTGACAACTGGTAATAGGAAAATTGTAATAATTATCTACATCCTTTTGAAAGTTGGACCAAATCGAATTAAAATAAGAAAATAATTTTGCATCGCTTCGAATGAAAATATTAAGCAATTATCAGTGAAAAATTGAACTATTTTCCTTTCTCGTGCCATTTTTTTCCTTTCATTTTCCTGCAGTGAGAATAAAATTACAGACATACTGATGTATCAAACAAAAGAAATCTTTGTGCACCACCAGAAATAAGAGTAAGCAAGCAGATACATGAAATGTCATCGAATTTTCAGAAGAAAACTGTAATCAAAGAATTGCTTACATTAATAACACTTCAGCAATCTTGTTATCAACACACATCACACGTGATATCACATCATGAATTAATACGAATCAGCGCATTACTGCACGCATCCAGCACGCACAAAGATTGCAACAATGCTACTCATTAGGTCCAAGTGGACCACCTGACTGAATCAAAGCCATTCGAATTCATGCAGAGGAAAATTGTCACTCGAAGTCTGGATGTCTGCATTCCAGGCCCGATAACTTCTTGACCACGTGTGACATTTTCTTCGCAGTCGTGCATCGTTGACTGATTACTGATTGCGACTCCAGGAATCTACCGATTTAATTGTCATGTGCAATGAAAGAAAATTATCTCGTGGATTTAATGCACAGCTTGCAAAAGACAATGAGTGCTGAGAAATCTGCACAATTATGCGTTTTTTATCGTCTAGGAACGGTGATATGTCTGCAAAATAATTCACAGCACTGGCCCCAACATACACCTATACCACTGGGTTTTTAGTTAGTTAGAGTCACAACGACAATGTTCTACTAACGAAACTAGAACACGTGGTAACCGTTGTGGCCACCAAAGCGTTAGAGGCTGTCCTTTAAAACCTCTACAGTAAAAAATATTTACTACTGAAATTTAGAAAAACAAATTAATTCAACGTAAACCAGCCTGAATTGAAAGCAACCTACATGAAATAACAGAGTGACATTTCTTCAACTTGAAACGACGGTGACACCACCTCTAGGTGACTACCATTTTTGTCGGTATAGTATAGTTTTCGGCCCGTATTTTTCGCGAAGACAGTTGAAAGTTAGCGCTGAGACTGTCTTAACCTGTAAACCACATTCCAGATGGGTAACTTACAACAAATCTTAAGCCAAAATCTGCATTATTTTAACTTCACCCCAAGGAGAAAGGTATATCCTTATTTGCACGAAAGGTACACAAGTTACGTTACAGGGTGAGACTGGCGGGATGCTTTAAAGTGGTTCGAGCTAGACCGACGCCAGACGCCTTTGCTTCTACCAGCGAGACGCCGACGGGGAGAATGCGTCGATTCCGCATCGACTTCCTTCCTGTTTCCGTCAAGATGCCAACAGGCTGGAGGAGCGGAGAGGGGAAGATGTGCGGGCTAACGTAAGACAACATTCCGTGGAAGGCGTGCGATTGTTATCAGCCTTTAGACTTGCTTCATGATTTTAATTGTTGTCGAGTCTGCATGTCGTCGAAGACGTATTGGATCTTTCCGTATTGATAAATATAGGTACGATGATGAACAGGTATTGTCTTTAGGTCGGTGAAGATATATTGACACTTGGGAGAAGCAATTTAAATCAATTTATGGCTCAACAGCTAGTGAAGTAGCTGATATTTGAGTATCATGCAAAAACCTGGCTTTTCAAATTTGTTGAATGGACCTGTAAATGGGAATTTCCACCTGAAAATCGCTCCATAAACGCCCCAAGAGCGGAATACCCCCTCGCCACTCCCGGGCGTCGCGACGCCTCCGTATCAGCGTCGGGCTTCGCAGACTCGGGCGCCGCGCGCGCGACGAGCTCATTATAATGCAATTACACAATTATCAATTAACGCTTTTAAGTCGCAGCATAAGATTAATTTCCTGCGACATTGTGGAGCTAAAAACCGCACCGCGTCGAGAGCGCCGCGACGCTCAGCCCGCGACGCCCGGCGCCGGCGCATTAACTTATTGGATTATTTCCGAAATTCGCGAAATTTAATTTAATTAGACGAATTTTGAGAGACGGCTGGCTGAGAAATTTGTTGCCAGTGTGCCACCCCGTGTGACGGCTTGGAGGGGTTGGAGGGGTGCGGAGGGTCGTGCAGTGTCGCTCTCTGTCGCCGACTTGCCGAACAACGCACGGCGAGCGCGAAGCGCCGGTCGCGGGATTCGAACGCGGCCCACTACCCCTGAAACCACGCCGCTCGCAGGGTGGGTCAAAGAAAAATCAGCTGATTTCGGAACATCCCATCTCCGCCGTCCTAGTATTGTTTGATCTTGGCTTCGAGCGGAAAAACTTGCACGTTTGCAATAAGCGTCAGTTGATAGTCAGCTAGCGTCAAGTTTTGTGGTACAAACACAGATGAAATCATCACATCTGATAACACAAGGGATACCGAGCCCCAAAATCAAAGTAATTCGTAAAAAAATTATCTTCTGATGCCATGTAAATTGGAATGTGGAATTTTAAACGAGAGTTGACAAAAAAAATCCTATGGCACTCGGTTCTGTGCTGCTATAAAAAGTATTTCCAGACAGTTTTAGCTCTCTGATCATTCCTTGAATTGATAGGAGATCATTGGGAGACGTTCGATGCGGGTCGCTCGGGATGAGACATCATTCCGAAGCAACTCAGCATCCGCTTGCAATTGAAAACCATCTCAAACAGAAGCCAGATGTTCCCGACGAAGTCACGGCGTTCAAGCGAAAATCAGCACTGATCTACACCATAACCTCACCAAGTAAAAGCAAATTCGTAAATTACTACGCACGCCATTATTATAACCAATCGAAATGCACTGAATTTTACCCCCAATCCGATTACGACAAGGCCGTGGAATCATCGAAAGCTCTTCCGATGCTGGTGAAACAATAGCCCAGCCTCCCCGGCCTGCTATATACTTGTACTTTAGATAACACAACGCGAAGAAATTGACTTGCTTCTATAATCTCACCTATAAGTTAATTAAATCGTATGAGCCCAGCGTTCGATATGTACATGAGACACCGGGTGTTCTGTGCTACTATTTCCCGGTTTCTCCTTTCGCTTCGACGACTGTAAGACGGGCTAATAAAGCCACCCTCTTCCCGCTTAGCGCGCGCTCTAATTCTGTTTTGACATCTCTTGTGTCTATAGACACGTATTGTGTAAAGGTATATCGCGTCGTCGCGTTCGGTAATAGCTGCAAGTAACGCCTTTCATATTTTATATTATAAAATCACGTGCTTGAAGTTAATATAGTTCGGATGACAAATGTATTCTTAGAAAAAGCATGCGCAATTGTAATTTGTTATTTTGTATCTGTCAGTTTCACCAAACCGCAGATAATTTAAAACGTTTTTATTTATTTTTTAAGATAAAATGACTGTTTTCAAGAGCGATATTTAAAAAGAAAAAAAAAACACTATACAATCGACAATCGTATGTCGGTGCGACTGAACATATGAAATGCGTTTACCATCTAAATGGGACAACCACAGCCGGTCATGTCCATGGATATCTCCGGCAACCATGCGGCAATGCTGATTTCCGACGCATGGCACCATCTTCGCAAGCCAGCAATTGCCCTTGTCGATCTACCAGTGACTAATTCGTGAGAGCCCCCGATGGAAGTCTACACGACGCCACGCCGCTCGGGTTAGTCCCTTGTGGCGTCGTCTGCTAAGCACATAGATCTGGCACAATAATATAAATATAATTGGTTCCATTAATCGTGATTGGGGATATATGTGCTTGATGGAATGGGTTGCATGGGTTTTACAGAAGGGGGTGGGGAGTGAAATGGTGCGGGGGGGGGGGGGGGTATAAGGGAATATGGCGACGGTGGGGGTGTGGGGAGGTCGCATGACTGATTAGAAATGCAGCCGGCATCTCCAAATATCACAACTATAAATTGTCTCGGGACTAGGGCCAAGAGAGAGGGTAGGGGGAGGGTGAAAAGAGGACAGCCAAAGGGGAGAGATGGGAAAGCAGCATATACACCCGAGAAAGGGTTATATACATATATATAAAGTTAATCAATACATTTGATGGCTACTAGATGATTCATTTTCTCCCTTGCACTAATTAGAAATGGTGTATAGTAGATATATATCGCCTTTCTCTGTTTTGCTCAATGTTTTATCGCAGACTCTATTTCTCTCCATCATTTTCTCGACGCTTTGCAAGAAGAGTATAGTACAACTCACTGTGTATAGATCTCGTTCTCTCTCTCTCTCTTCGAATCTAAAGCATCGACTCAAATCAGCTCGCTTTGCCTTATATAACTCGTCAATATAGAGGAGTCTCGTTGATAAATAGTAAGCTGGATTCAGTCAGTCGACTCCTTCTGAGAATCAGGTGGTGCAGCAGCAGCAGCAGCGAGTAGCAGCCATCAAAGCTCGCACCAAATGGCGAGGCACTTATTTATCGAATGGTATTCAGTGGCCACGGACCAGTGAACACGATATACGATCACTGCGTATTTATATTTGAAATGGGTTGCAAAGATCTATCGCTTCAATGAGTGAATAATTGACATTGATACGGCTAAGATTTTGACGTTGTTATTGTAGTGTAGCCACTGTGTGGTTTCTGCTGAGATGTGAATTGTTGTTCTATCTTTTTGGCTAGGATTATAAAGATCGTCTTTTAAAATAACTATAACTACTTCACTTCGATAATAAACTTGCAAGTTGGGACATGACACTCTTTCGGACACCAAAAGACATCAGTAATTGCAACTGTATAATTGTATTGTCACTACGCTGTGCAGAAAAAAAATGCAATGCCGGTCGCCACGCCAAACGAAGGTGCACGTTAAGAGTTGCCAAAACGGTTGTAGCTAGTGCCATCTATGTGTCCGGCTCACGCACTAGTGACACTGATTGCGTGTGCATCTTGCACGCAGTGCAATGCGTGGATTCAGAAAAACAGCGTCGCGTTGATCGCTTAGAGATTTACAGAGTCGGGCGCGTATTATTTAGAGCAAGACGCCACGAAAATACTCCGTGATGTACCTTTCGATAAATTAACTTTTGTTTACTCTTCGCTAGCTGCAAGAACTGGCCGTGCGGTACTCCAAACCATTAATTACCATATTTTATGACCCGTCTAGGTTATTTATTTCTGGTGTACACCATGCCTAGTTGCATGTCACTGCACATTTTATTACGACCTCGGTTTGTGCAAATTAATTATTTGCAAAAAATAAGTGATATTTCGTTCTGTGCGGTATAAATGGGATTTGGGAAAAAATCCTAGGCGCGGATGCAGCGCTGTCGGTGGTGGGTTTGTGAAGTCAGTGAGCGTCCTTTCTTTGCCACCACGTGGTGGCCACGTGTGTCGGAATGCTCCCTGTGTCGGATATTTAGAGCATATTGAGAGAACAAGGATAATATTATTATAGACCTGAGGTGATAATGAGGCTAGTGAGAAAGGTTATACACAAGGCACATTCGGCCGAATCCGTCAGTGACTTTCTAGCTCAAAAAGAACCTTCTTTAACTTTCTTGCCCGTGCCAATTGGAATGGGAAGAGATAAGCCGATATGTTTTAAATAACAGGATAAACAGCCCGTGGACTTATTTGATACGGCTAGGCATGCTATCGAAGATTGCTTCATGTTCTATGTCGAGTTTAACTCCGAAATTCCGTTCGATTTCGGTTCCCATCGTCCACAACCTAATTGACCCATCAAGTGACATACGAAAGTGGCTCCCTATTCCCGAACCACACCGGTCACGTCATAATACGACGTCGCCACACTCCCAGACTTGTCAATCAGAATTCTTGATCGCTTCGTTACACACCGAGTGGGGCAAGGAACCGATTTGTTTGTTACATCATTGTGATTAGGAATTCTGTTTCCACGAAAAAATGCTTTATGTGAGAAAGCTTTACACGGTTTATAAGGGTTGACAACCAGTGATGTATTGGTCAATGCACGCGGGTGTACGCAGTCCACCCACTATTAATTTTATTTTTGGCCGTACCCCCACTTTGAATTTTTTAGGGAACGCAGGTGAATGCACGGGAAAGCAGTATTAAATTATGATTATTCGGAATATCCTGCACTTCTTTTTTTAAAAGCCGAAAATATCCCAGTTAAGGGTTTTATTTCTAATAATCCACTTACTTAAAAATAGACCTAGCAAGATTGCCACTGTATGCGAACGTACTAAGAGTAGGTAGGCTGGAACTATGTCGGCGTCGCGACTTGCAACAGAGGGGTTAGTTAGAACCATATTACTGTTATCACGTAGGGAAGTCGGTAGCCGCTTTCGCGGCGTCGCACGGCGGTGCAAGCTCTCAGAAGCAAGCCCGCTTCAAATAATAAGAATTCGCAGGAAAGACAAAAATACAAACAATAACCAAATTGCCACATACGAGCCACACTGGACGAGTTAGTTCAATTCAAGATACAGAAGAGGAAGCAAGTGGATTTGCATTCCCTTTCGGGCCTTGCCCCTCCTAAAAAACCAAAATTTGGTTTGGGAGAAGTTGAAGACACCACCAACGTCGAATGAAGAAGAGTTCAATGAAAAAGAGTCATTGTGGAAACTGATGTAATCTCCTCAACGCGAAAGTACGCGCGTATCTATGGATAGTTTCAACAAAAATTTAAACCAGTATTCGATTAAAATGATTAGACTTTCTTTTACCAGATTCCCGAATCCCCACCAAATTTCAAGACTGCAACAATGTGGGAAGGTGTAGACATGAGAGGGCGGCATTAATTTAATTTTCTCAAAATCATTACGTAATTAAAAATGCAGTTCTGACCATGTCATTCCAAGCCCAATTTCATCGTAAACTCGTAGATTGGCTCCAAAAGAAACCTTAGAATAAAAATTCACTTGAAGCTGCGCCCGAAGCCCCCTATTTCCACTCTTTCGGTGCATTCGCCTTGGGTCTCCTCCTCCCCCCCCCCCCCCCCCCCCCCCCCCCCCGCCGACACAAAAAAATGGGTCATTTTTGCGTACCCCCACTAAAAATTTTACGAATGCATCACTGTTGACAACTCAATCGAAAATCAATGTTTCATGATGACGAGCATATGGAGAGACAATTTATTTATCGGTCCTCATGTTACTCGGGACACGATATCCGATTGATTCGACTTTCCCCGGCTATTGGCCAAAGCAACATACTCGTGGGAAAACGCCGGTGTCCAAGTGATGGCTTAATAGTCGGGCACACAAGTCATGCAACGTTCGGACCCTCGTGCATTTGCCGTTTCTCCCCATTAATAGCTTTATTACCAGAAAACGGTTCCTATATGTCTGTGTCGAGTGTCTGTGTCGAGTGTCTGTATCGGAAAAGAGGTGTTGCGTCGGACTCAATTGGCAGGTACGTTCGATTGGAGTTTGATTTTGTTGACGACATTCTGGTTCAAACGTCTACTAAATTCGTAGAATTCTATATAATGGTCCATCATTTGTCAACCAGACTACCTCCCGAATCTTAAAAAAAAGACATTCGTAGAAACATATTTTTAAATCAGACTACCAAAATGGCTACCCAGATCTGTATTTCCAATCACCGAGTCATTAGAAGGGGGGACCCTTGCATCGCCAGGCGCCGGCCCATCATCGGAGGCAAACCGTCTCGACTTCCAAGATCACACAAAAACACACTCTGTTCCCGCGATGCGCGCGGGGGCTATAATTAGCCCAAAGTGTCGTTCGGTTTTAGTACCCAATGTACAGAAAGTGTACGCTTTCGATCTCATCCAAATTATGTGAACCCGTGTCACCTATCGTCTCCTAGATTATTCGTTAATCATTTGATGTTCGAAAATAATATCCAGACATGAAGATGGCCGGGTGAGCTGGGTAAATGAGAGAGATGAAAAGAGTTCGTAAATCAAGGTTTCGTGTGACGGTATATATATATACATGGGACATCTTTTGATGCCTTTGATTTGTGGTCTGTCCTATCCGGACCAGGTGGGCACTGCAGTCGTAGCAGTGCGGCAAAATCCAGTTCACGATAGATTTGCAATCAGCTATCTATATAAAAGATGCGCCAGGAAAATTGGCATCGCTAACGGCGATGATTCAGAATAATATTGAAGCCAGCCAAGAATTAGATGGAACTGAAAATAATTTCGATGATGTCTCGAGAGGAATTGACTAATGTCACGGTGTACGGTGTTTGGCGTGGCTCACCAATAAAGGCAAACTTTGCGGGGCCGTGTCTGTATGTGTCAAACGATTTTGGCTCGCAGCGTGGAATTTTGTGTGATCGCTTAATATTACAGAAAACTTTGCTCAATTTAATGGGATTGACGCATGTGACTTTGAAGTTCTAAGTGCGGTACCCTATTTTTTCTTATTAAAAGTTTGCTTCTTTCATGAAAGCATGTTAAGTTGAGAATTAGCTATAGGTATTAATTTTAATTGTAGCTTTGGCTAAAATTAGGCTTACTTAATCAGCTAAAACCCCCTTTTTTCAGCGACGTCAATCCTTGAAGTATTTGGACTATTTCCCAAAATGTGTTCCAAATATTCGCAGCAGAATTTTGATTCGTACAACATCCCAAAACTGTGTGTACGAGTGCCGCAAACAGATGCATGATTTCATACGTTTGACGTGCTACGTTATAGGCCCGATATTCGGTCGCTAACAATCGCTACTTCACGTCGAACATGTTGGTGTCCAAGAAAAGACTTGACAACTGAAGTCTTTGCAAGTCAAAGAATCAAAATTGATCCATACATGTTTTAATTTTTATACCTGTAGGCTTGCTCAAATCGCGTATGCGTTTTAAAAACATAGTTTTCTGTAGATTCAAATATAAGAATACAAAATACAACTATCGCCAATTAAAATCGCGAACTCATTTTAAATACCAAATTCCGACGTGAAAACCGAAATGATCCAGAAATAGTTTTGCCGAGGATATGGAGATGTCAAAGTTGCAGTGGACGTGTCGGGAAAGATTTTACGGACGGTGGTTTAGCTTTTGGTGAGGGAGAGGAGCCAGCGTGATCCACCTGGCGGTCCGCGGATTACAGGAATCGGTGCTGTTTGTGCTGTCAGAGACCGTAAGAGCGTGGAATCTGTCGCGATGTCGTCGAACTTTACGAAGCGAGTGTACTTTGCCGTCACATGCTTTTATGAACTTTTTGTTATTGCAAAAGCAATTTGTTTGTAAGTGATTAGTGATTTTTAATAACATTAAATAACTGCGATTTGTTTGGTTTACGAGTCAGCAGTAGCAGTTTTCATACATTGCCGTAACTTGAGAATGCATTTCTGACACTTTACGTCGAAAAGAAAAATAGCTCGACTTTGGCAAAAATAATAACATTTCAATACTCACGATACGTAAATTTACGATTTACGATTACGTCACCATACGATAAGCTACAATCGGTAATTGAAGACTGTGATTAAAATTTCCAGCAAAACTCATTTCACAGCGTATGTGATTATTTGAGACTCATAACTTGACATTAAAGTAACGTAAAATTCACAAATCAAAGAACTTCTTCAGAAAAGCATGAAAGCAAACATGTTCTTGGTTTAGTATTTTTTTTTTGGTTTCACCATCTCAAGAACGTACAGAGTCGCGGAAGGAGACTGAGTCCCAAACTGTCACCGGTGGGTCGCTCAAATCCTCAGATCTGTTCGCCGGTCAAGGGTAGAACGTCCGTGTGCCGGTTCGGTGCCGGTTCGGTGCCGGTTCGGTGCCGGTTTCACGGCGTGCCGGCACCACGAGAACACACGCGCAATTAGATCAGATTGAAAATGTGAATGTAAAACACAAAATACAATTTTATAAAAAATTCGTCTTGTTTTCAACAAAGTGTGTAAAATGCAGAAAACATTTTGTATTTTTTCGCGTCTTTTTTTTTAATAATAACAATTTCAAAAATTTCGTTCTCAAATGCTTAGTGACAGAAGTAAGTAAACGTAAGGTGATCGGCACCTATTCGAAGTACTAGGACGATCAGGTGCCGGCGCCGTCGAGATACCGGCCCGCTGAGGAATCCCGCGGGCGATCAACGTCAGCCGGCCTCGGCCAAGACCCGCGTCGACCAGCGTTCGGAAGCCGGCGAAAACTTACAATGAAACCGAAATTATGAGGATCGCATCGCGTTTATTTCGACAGAAACGCGTTTCAGAGACGAAAAATTAGATATTGTCGGCGATGTCAAATTTAAATAATCCCGATTGGCACTTTGAAATCCGGGCAAAAAAATAAAATAATAAAAAAAGTTGAAACACGTGACGCGAACCTCACCCACGCCACAATTAACGGAAAACGCATTTTCACCAGAGAATTTCACTCCCAATTCACTTTTCACAACCTCATCACATTTCATCGCAAACAGCCCGGTATCTTTCGAATCACATCACAAAATCACTGATAATAATAAAAAAAAAAACATCAACACTTTCTTACCTGTTGCCAAAATTGTGCTAGCAGATAAATTCTTTCTTTCTTGAACAACCAATCCATAGACTGCATAGCCTGGATGTCCATATCCCTTTCGGGGGCGAACAGCGGGTGCCGATAGCTATCGTTCAGATCAATTCTTTGGCCGTGTTCAATCTAGTTTCGGAAGAATTCACAACTAGTCCCTATGTCCACACGAGCACCACCTCACTCCACGACGTCCCGTAAGCTACTGGAGAGCAGTTTACCTATTCCCCCACCACACGCCTCGTCTTCATGTCTCTAACTGGGCGGGGCGACGACCAAGGAGGGGGCGGAGTCACACGAGAAAATGTCAATCACAAGAGAAGAGATGACAATTTCTTGCAAAGAGTTTAGATGATTGCGCATATAGATTATGTTACCAGTTTGGGTGTGTGCATGTATCGTTTCGCTTGCGTACAAGGTGCTTTTTCTGCGACTTGAATTTCGTATTGTCTTTCCCGTATTGTGACAAAATCCTCACGATTGACCGGCTACGTTGGTAGCTTTTGTGATCCTCTTGTCTCGGCTTGGTATAATTCTAGAGACTACGTTTTTTCCACTTTTTTACCGAACTTTGATTTGTTGCGTGTCCCGCAACGGCTAAGCACAACTAGTTGGTGGCACGCGATCCCAAAAAACCAATGTTCGCTCGTGAAATCGGCGTTCGATTTCTGAGGTAACCGCCGTGCACAATACCAGGTCTCTGACTTAATGCCCGCTGCCTTTTTTCCCTCCGTCTTGGTAGAAACTCGAACGCCACTCGGTCGATGTAAAAATCATAAAAAACTGACTGTTATCTTTCATCGGTCAAATATTCATGTGCACATTTCATAAAAACGCACTAACTGACATAATATACGTACTGGCTTTTACAGTACAATTTCACAGATAAAAATCCTAACAGGCAGTCGATGTTCACTTTTTCGATTCGTCGTATGTCGAACTTAGCATCCGCTGGGTTTTATTTATTTTTTATTTCATTAACACACGCATGATATAAATTTTTATTTCTGGTCTTCAGCCAAACACAGTATTCGTTGACACGGCGCACATATCTTCGACTTGAGCGTCAAGCCCGATATCGCTGGTAGGTAGTTTTATATCTGAAAGTGAGGTATTTTTAGTTGGGATAAATTCACTCTCACACGGCGACGACGACGGGGCGGCGTCGGTGACGGCCTCTAGGTTGATCTCCAAGAATAACCAAAGTCGCCAGCTTCTTTGTCGGAGGTCCTCAATCCTTAAGGACACTCTTCCCTCCCGACCGGTTGCGTTCTGTTCAGAGCGCCTCGTGGGACAACTTTCCCGGAATGCTAACGCCGCGTACCACAAACCGCTGACACCTGTCAAGACCGTCTCTTATCACTCTAAGACCGACACATGCACGGCCGGCATCACTTTTATCCAGCCTCCAAACCGTGATCGAAGCAAATTCCTTGGACAACGCGACACTTCACTCAAATATCACCGATCAGACACTTTCCACTTTCTTAATGACATAATAAAGTCCTGTCGAACGCGGTCTTCGTTTTATTGCCTGTCTACACTGTCAGATTAAAACACCTGTCCCGTGCGGTGCGTGTGGACGCTACGCATATGCGTCGCGGTCCATGCGAGAGGATGGTCGACGTTCGGGAGCGCGTCGGACGTGCGCCCTCGGTGCTGGCTCGGCTGCGACTGACTGGCCCACCCCTCCCGGAGCGGAGAGGGGCGCGCGGGGCTGACGCGGACAACCCCGCCTAGCAGTGCTGCCTCTAGCGGCGTTCGGCGTAACCGAAATAGCACACGATAGCAGTCGTCCACCGCCACCCCCGACAATCGGGGGGATAGAAAAGGGGTAAAAGGCTCGAAGAACTATTTTATCCCTTCTCTCCCTGCTGCCGTTCGCGCAACTCTTACCACCTACCCCTTTCGCCGTGATCCGCAAATCGAAGATTCGCCGCGTTAGAGTTTGCCGGGCATTGCGCAAGCCAGATCGAGTTCTTTTATTGGTTGCCACTGCGAACATTTCTGATCGGGATTCTGTCCCCGTTTTTGCGAGTCGCTGCTGGAGTTTTATTCCCGTTTCTTTTTCCTTTTTAGTTTTTTTTGTCGCTGGTTTGGGGATGTGAAGGTGGGTCTTCGCGGAGCGGGAAGCGGTGGGTGGCAGATAGCTCGACGAGGCCGCGCACGGGAGGAGCCAGAATCCGAGGACGGAGCGAGACTCGTGCCGGGAGATGAGGCGGGCATCGCCGGGAGATTTCGTCTTGCTGGCTTCGGAGAATTGTAGTTTCGTTGGGCATTGCTTCAGCTGGTTGCCGTCACTGGGACACGCGGGATTTAGGGGGGGTTTGACTGGGGCGTTTAGGAGGCAGGGTAAGGGTGCATTACGACCACGTTTTACAAGCGGTTCAGCCGTTAGCGAGCAGTTAACTCCGACGCCAGGAGTTTATGACCTTTTTGGCTTGATACCATCTTGCAATTATTTTCTCACTGGTAATTCAACTTGAAGCAAAAACTGAAGGTGAAGCAACTTTAATTTGTTTATTAAAAGGCAATATTCAAATTAAACTCTCTAGCGTGTATACATGATATTGTAATGCAAAATTTTATGTTATTAATATTGAATTTCCAAACACCGATAATTTCAGCTATGGAGGAAAATATTTGGGTAACATTACTGAATTTGTTTTCTGTTTCGCAAGGCTGCGGGGTCGATCGAAAAGTGCAATAAAAGACGGTTTCGAAATCGTTCATGTTAAAAAATAAACAAAACAAACAAACACATTTAAGCATCTTGACTGCCTCCATATTATACCTACTGGATGGAAACAGTTATTTGAAAGTGGTTAAACTCACAACACTTATTCAGACAAAAACACTGATCGGAATTCCACAATTTCAACTGTTGCAGTCGATCGATATAATAAACATATTACAGGATTGATCAAAAAATGTAAAGCCATTTCCCGACCACGAGTATTTGTGAATAACTGATTCTACCGTATCAATCTCAATCAATTGTTCAGCGTCAAAATAATTTAATAAAAAATATACGTCGTTTCCAATATGAATAACCGAACGGTTTGGCGTGTTGGAAACACCAGCTCTTGTAAGATCGCCGAAGTTAAGCAACATTGCGCTGATTCAGGTAAATTGGATGGGTGACCATCATACAATGGCCAGTTCTGTTTGGTAGAGATGTTGGGGGGATGAAAGCTAGTACATCAACTTTATTCGCCGCGCTTAAGAATCCCTCAACAGTGTAAGTTTGTGGAGGAATCATGTTATTCGAGTTGTACCGTCCTTTGGAAGGGACGTTACACCGGTGGTCTTCTTCGACAGGACGCTACGTGACGGCATCGGGTGTCCCCTCCTCCCTTCTAGGCTAGGCTAGGTACATCAAAAACCACGCCATTCACCGCAATTTCACTGCAATTCACCGACGAAATTTTACCAGTGCTGCAGGCAGGGCCCGTAAAACGTCGTTAAGCGTAAAGCGTCGTTAAACACAACAAATCATCAAGGAAAAAAATCGGAAAATTTGGGCACGTGGCTAGAAGTAATCGATAGGAAGACGTTGTGCGAACATTGCAGTCGAATTACCTTACAAATACTTAAATAATTTTACGAGTCGCCTTCTCATTTAATTATTCAATTTAATTGAGCAAGGGCTTTTAATGAGAAAGTAAAAGTTACAGGCCACCACTATGCTAGCCTATCACCCTGAACTACGGGCTTTTCGAGGATATTTTAACGATCAAGAATTCCTTCTGGTACCTGCCTACTAGTGCTACTAGTACACCTGTTCCACGATGATAATTTAACATTTTTACAACGTATTTTTGCGCATGCACGCATGCCAATGAATAAGTATCAAAGTATAGAACCAAAGAATTACTTTCTTGATTCGCATTATGGATATAGATGACCCAACAACATATATAATTACTATTTTGAGCATAATTATTTCCTTTGGTCATTTTAATTCCTATAAAAATATAAAATGTAAGAGATGTACATAACAATGCATGTTAAGTCAAGTTTTTAAAGCATTAATTGCTAAAGTAGCTAAGTTTTAAGAATGCATTAACTGAATTCAGTAAGTAGCCGAAAAGTGCATTACAACTAACATAATGAAGAAGGCACCAAATTCAAGATCTGTATCTAGCTACCTTTTTTTGTCCGCAATTTCATTTCCGGAGAAAACGAAACATAACCAATAACGACGCGAATTTTCCTCAAGAACCTGGAACTCTAGTACGAATTTTTCATGTGTATAACCCTAATTTCTTCTCTTTTAAAAATCCACGAAAGCCACGTGTCTGATTCACCTGATCCATTCCTCTGTCATCCCAAGTGTCCTTGAAGGGCACTGTCCCATGCAGATTTCAACGTCTAGAGGATTTCAAGAGGAATCAGCTTCGTGCAAAAAATAATATCGTTGCATTAATGCAGGTAAAACACGGCGCATTTTCCTGTGCGCTGTACGTGTAGATTCAGTGTCCACGAGTATTATGATGAATTTCGATAAAAAGTTGTGTCTAGATCTTGAGACGTACTTACATCAATAATCTGTTACTTTCAAGTGCAATGTATGCAAGTGCATTATGCAAGTTATTTAACCATATAATAAAGCGATTTCGTTTGAAATAATTAGCATTAATTTACCTGTTTTAATTATGCTTACAGGTTTTATAATATTGCACGAGATAAATACGATAAAATGTGATATTATTGGTATTTAGACTTATGTATTTTCGCTCTCATAGCATTAGTACGGTTGCAGCCCCGTGAGAACATGGCTTACACTCTGCAATTAAATAAGGTAACCATTAATAATACCACGGCCGAGCACATTGCTACAGCCGGCACATAATATCAGCGATTTCTCTGAGAGATAAGATATTGAATATCAAAACGGGTGTCGTACTTTGTAAGGAAATATGGTTGAATCGTGGATATAAAAATGGTAAATTGTATCCTCTCTGTCGAGTGTCGTTTTGTCCAAACCAGTAACAGATGGTTCTAGCTGGACGTGGTCATCGACATTTGGTTGGAAGACTTCATGTTACGTAGTTACTGAGTATCACAGAGCTAAATTCAAACGTACGGGTGTGTCCAAAGCATTCGAAAAGATGTTGATAAAGTTTATGGTTTTTAGACTCATGACTACTTTATATAACCTTAGCACTAGTTTTGACAAAAACGTTTTGAACTGGGGTTTGAATTCGAAATGATTGAAAACACAATTTTATTCGAAACGTCGTTTCGTACGTCGTTACGAATTCAAAGCCCAGTTTAAAAAGTGTTTGTCAGGTATTGAAAACCGTTTCATTTGTTGGTGTTTCAACAAAAGCGAATTATGTTTAGACGTCAAATGATCCTGATGTAGACAAGCTAAACAAAATGTAGTAAGGCGAGTTTAATCTCTGAATATTGTTGAGGGTTGTGATCAATCAAAGTCGAGCCTCACAAAATCAGAAAATTGCTCAATATTCTGAAATCTAAATGAAAATATCGGACGGCTTCTATTTCACAGTATGGTTGAGTTCTTCCAACCAACCCCTATGTAGACACAAATCGTTTTTTTTTTTATCGCATGCAAGCTGTCAGAATGAACGGGACTGTGCCATATACCTGTGCGGAGGCGGCAAGCCAAATCCACAGGTCCACCCCGCCCTTTTGATGTGAAACGCCGGGGAGGAGACCGTGACCACGGAAGGAGATTAGTTCAGACATTAAGGTTACATTTTCATGAATTCAAATTTTTTCAGCGTTCTTGACCAGTTTTATTTTTTATCTTTTTGATATTTATCTTCATTTATCTTTATGACGCCTGCAAAAGGTTTAATATCACTGAAAATTCTGTTTTTTTGCTTTATTATTTTACAGATATTGGTTTGCGCCCCTTCATATATTCGATAACCCTTCACAAACCACACGATTGAAAGATGTTGAGAGTATATATATGAAAACAACCCACAAACAGTTGCAGAGAAATCGTCACCACTATGCTTCTTTCAAAACCCTTCCCCACATATCCCACATTATCCGCAAAATTAATCGAATCCTCAACCCAAATCCTAAATACCCAAATGATATGCAACTATAACACAAGATTACGGGTAGCCCAAAGAATACAAATCCAGAAAATACTTAATATCACCGATGCACATCCTCTTATGTAGATCACCATCGGATCGCATGCATAATGAGTCGAAATCGAATGCTGCCTTCGGGTGAAGAGGTGTGTTTCCGACCCACTCGGTCCATCGTCTTCCATCGGCATCCAAGGAAGGAGCCGGCTGCCTCCCGGCAGGTATACCACCCAACACCGGGTGTTAATACTCCACTCGAAACTGTCTCCTATACCGTTCACATGCAAATCACCGTCCGTGACACAAGACATATTACAATAATATGTTTTACGAGCGATCATGGTTAAACGATAATCCTTTTTACTGGAGTCTCCATGCTGGTATTGTGTAGTTTCTTGTTTGTGATGCAAGATTTCGAAGGTGGTAGCTTGGATCGGCGCAGGGTTGACGCCCCATCGATAGAATTATTGTCTACGGGTAAGAAACGAGTTACCGGGATAGGTTTGTTGTGGATGAGAGCGTTGTGATGGTGTAAATATGAGGTTCAGGGTTATTGTTGAAGAACGGGACATGTGTTTGCCATTGACTGTTATTTTGGCCCTAGGATAGACTTTTCTGTTAGTTACGATTAGCATTGTTAATCGGTCATTTCAATACATTTATTCGGTTCAGCAAGAATAAGTGCGCACTTTTCCATATACAGGTATGCATTTACTAAGTATGGAGATACTGATTTGCATTTAGTGAACTTTGAATACCTTTCAAGATTGATTTAAAATTGTCTGAAAAGGAAGAGAAGAAGAGATAATAATTATTAATAAACTCTAACTGACGCATATAAAAAATCATTTCATTAATTGCTTGAATGTTTAACAGGCCCATAATGAGAAATGTAACCTAATTACAAAACAATATTTTCTAAGGCACTTGAATTTGGGTTTGATCAGACGTAGACAAACCTATACAGAAATACCATTGAACTGCATAGCTACCAAAAATAAACCCATATGCCTAGACCCACAGACCTACACTCAATGATAGTATCCTACCACAGATAAATTTGGTCCTACGACATTTGAATACACAACCCAGTAACCTTGAACGCAAGGAAGTCCCAAGATCACCCACACCATCGCACACATGGTGACAGCCTCCGGGTCGGATCGTCTCATTTGCTTAATCTGCTTCCCCATTGCATCGGGTGCGTCCACAGATGGGACCGTTACTCCCGTGACGGGGTACCCTCGGCGATGAGAACCAAGCCGGAGACGATCGCTCGAACACCTTTACACTGATTTGCATGCATGAAATAAAGGGTGCCTCGTAGCAAAGACTCGTAGTCGATATCGAAGAAATTATCATAACCGCAAAATACATTCAATAGCGTATGTACTCGTTTGAGAGTTGCTGTGTGTGTGTGTGGATTTGGAGGTTGTTTATATGCTTGGATTTATGTGTACATTGGAGTATCCGTTTGTTGACCAATTGTTTAGCTGTAGGCATTTCTGTAGTTTATTGACTCTAGGGCTGACATTGGTTATTTTACTTGTTTGTCTGATTCTGGTATTGACAGTCGGGTGATAGTTTGTTCAATATGAAAAGTTTGAATATGACTGTTACACCAATACACTACCGTATTACCGAAGAAAACTGTATTGGATATTCATTGCACTAGACAGTATCAAATGTCTTATGGCTAGTCCCACTTCTAGAACTTTATTAACTCAATTTAAATTGTGTTGTAGATGAGCGAATTTTATTTAATTATTTTTTTCTTTAGTTTTTTTTTGGAAAGGGGTGCTCTCGTACTTCTTTAGGTACCAAAACACTTCAAAATTCGGACTGTAAATATTTTGCAATGGAAACAGATCTAAGTTCTTAGTTCAGAGTTTTCAAAGGAGTGTTGCAAATTTCATACAAATCACCTAGGCTGTTTTTTGATAAATAACTGCACAAAAAAATTCAAACATTTTCGTAATCTTGATAAAAAAAAAGTCAAAAATCAAACCGATAGTTTTCAAAAAACGTAGCAGATTTAAGACTAAAGCTTTCAAATGTGTCACGTGAATTTCATCCAAATCAGTCCAACCGTTTGGCCGGCAGAGTGCAGATTAACAGACATTAAAATATCATTTTGTATTTTGTTTCTGGGTAGTCAAATTAAGTTTTCGCTTTGCTTACCCAAAAAGCTGCAACAACTTCTCTAATTTAAGACATAATATTGTTTTATACTTTAATTTTCGCTTCAAAGTAACAAAAGCATATCCTAAACCATTCCTTTTTAAGTTTCTTTACCCAAAATGCACCGTCTCCGAAATACAAAGACACCTACCATCCGAATAACCAAATTTGAACGCCAAAAAGAACAAGTCAATGGAGGCATGCGGTCGAGTGGATTCGAACAACCGCTGGTTCCCATTCGAATGAACGACCACCACCGGCGCCCGCTCGACGCAGGGAAGCGCAAAAAAGCCCGCGGGCGCAATTAGTAAATAAACCAGGTTTGTTCCTGAAATCGAATCAACCGCGCTGGCTGCAATTGTTTCTCGGTTGCAAGCCATCTCCATGTTTTCATTGCACGACGCCGACGACGCCGGCAACGAAGCTAGAGAGAGAGACTTGACAGCCAGAGAGTGGCCAACTGGTTTACTATGCACTCATGTTTACAGCGAAAATATTCAAACAATCCATTAGTAACTTAGTTTATACTTGCAAATTTCAATAGTTTACGATATTGAACCCGATTGATTCTTATCTCATCCCATATTATGTGAAAGAAAATAGTTCAGAGCCCCAAAACTCCAAAAAAAGGTACCGGATTATAAGATCAGGTATCAAATAGGTATAGATGATCTACAATTATTTGTCTTGAGGAATACATTCTGAGGCACCGAGGTTATAAATCGTAATAGTGAGCGCCTACGAGTTAAAGGATTTGCCGACAATTGAGGAAACAATTTACATTGAATTTCATGTTTCAATTTGTATCTCTTAAAGCCGGTGACTCCAGAAACCAAGTCAACCTCAGATGGCAAGGTGTTGACTTCTCTTACACCAAGTCTCAATATACTGAAATACAGCAACCGTACCAAATCAAGCAATGAGAGTGTGCACCGCTCATCCCTCAACGGTAGCTCTCTCTATTCTTACCGTCCACTGCCTCCATCGGCCACTGCTAATCAGCGGACATTTATCAGAAGTGGACCCATTTAGCTAGATGCACATCGCGCTCTGGGAATTCCCGCTCGCCAGATAATAATATAAATATTCCCACTATACGAAATCCCGTCCCACATCCCCATCCCAGCTAGCACATGCAAATTGTTCGGGTGGTTCGGGTGCACAGGATTTTCTCAACAGATTTACAACTCTTGCATCTTTTCGCCGAATGTTGGATTTCCGTTTGCTAGCTCGCTTGGCGATAGGATAAATTGGTCCACGCGCACTCACACACACACGCGCACGGAAAGCCGCAGTGTGTGGGGCGGGATCGGTGACAAAGTGTGCGTGAAGATAAAGAACGGGCCAGAGAAGAAGATGCGTAACTCTTCTGCTAATTACCGGAAGAGAGTGCGGGGGAGGAGCGGCTTAACTGCAGAACAGAGACCGGGAAAAGTTCACTTTCTTGCTGGTGCTTGATAAGGGTCAATTCGCGATACGGTTTTGTAAAATAAAACGTTAACTGGGCATTGCCAATCTTTTTTGTTTTGTTTGGATATTGTTCTTGAGCAACAGCTATTGGCACAACTTACATAATTTACCCGAAATTATTGTGAATTATTGTAAAGTGAAAAATACCTTTTCTGCTATTCGACGTCTTACAATTTCTTTGGCATCGAGTAAGTCTGCTGCTCATATCTGAAAAAAAAATTAAAATGTAATTTTTTTCGAATTTGACCACATTGTCAAAATGATTTTCATAATTTTGCAAAGCGCATGCATAATTTTCATACTCTCATCTGCAGTTACATCGTAAACAAAGTGCTACTCTTTGAAGAGGTTTTTTAAAAAGTGTAACTGCTAAATTTGGTCACTCACCCAGTGAAAATTCGTTCCCAAATACAATACGGGTCCATCAAACCATCTACTAAACCAAATGCACAACTTTAAAACAATGTCACAATAGAAATGCCAAATCACAGCCCTCAAAGCCAGCGCAATTCACCTTAAGAGCACGATGCGCATTTCCCAGCAGTCCATAAGGAAAGCCAAGACTACAGTGGTAGACCACCAATTACCATTCACAAACTCCAGCTAAGTGGCTACGCAATTGTCGCCCTTGTCCACTATATCGAGACCATTGTGTGGCCATAAGCAGCTCTAAATCTTTGTCGCACCCGCATCACTTGTTGGGATTGTTAGGTGTTTAATTACTCGAGAGCATTGACAACTGGCTTGATGCACTTTATTACACAACTTAATATAGAAGGCCAGAATGAGAAGCTTTTACGGCGAAATAAAAGCTTAAAAATGGTATAGAATACACACATCTTAGCGTTACAATATTATCGTACTACGATAACGATGTTAAACTGTCTTCGCGAAAGATGAACACCAAATGATAGTTTTTTCCGAAAATAATAGAAGTTACTACTGGGCTAGATTCAAAGTAGTTTCGAGGGTTAAAAATTTTAATTTAGAATTATTTCTCGTAGATTACTCGCATTTGAGACTGGTTTACTCTCAATTGTCCTCTACTAGTGATTAATACCTCAACGATTGATAATCAAGTGTCGATAGTTTGAGTAAAAATTATTTAAATTTAAAAGGTTTGTTAAAAACGACGGCCGCATCGGGTGTCATCAACCGTTACTGCACGTGTTGCCGGCTCGTTTGCTCAGCAGAACGTTTAACACTTCTGGGCGGCATTTTAAACAACACCTGCAGGTGTCCAATTATTGTTCACCTCATTTTTAATTCCTTATGGCTCACATCTGATTCAACTCATTTCGAATCCATGGACGGTTCTAGTTAACATCAGTTTTAAAAACCGATGTGAAGTATCATACCGATGACCGACGGGTGTAGTTTTTGGAAGCCCGCATTGCAGGGTCGGTTTGGACGGTCATCCAGACATAGGGGTGCTCTCAGCAAAACTAAACCCACCAAGCGTCACTTAAGGGCGTCAAGGGCCATATGACACAATCCACGATTCCAAACAAGCTACAAGTATTTATTGGAAATGTGAAACTTTTATGTAGTTTGGTAAAATTGCCGCTAGATTGATTGACCAATTTCCACTAAAACACAACATTTGTAGTGCAACTTAGCTGACCTTTGGTATTACATCAATCGGATGGTAGTTTTACAGTCACAGGAAATAATTATCATAATCAATGACAATTTACTTAGAAGAAGCGGATATATCTTTCTTGAAATATTACACTAGACTGGACAAACCTTTTATGATGAGTCCAATCATACAAGTCCTCGTTATGAATAGGATTTTGGCAATTATTTACAGATCTTCAGTACACGAAATCAGTTAAGTTTTAAGTTTAATCCATTTTATAGCCCACGTCAAGATTACGTTTTGCCATTTTAACATCCTGATTATTCGAAGGTGAACTTAAATTCGCAAACATAGGTGAAACACGTCCGAAACAATCGGCATGGCCAGTCAGTACGAATTCAATGCTGAACGCATGATTGTAACAGTCGGTACCTTGTGTAATTAAACCAATCATCAATATGGTTGCATGTCACTCACGGCATGCAGTGGCAGTCTCATGGCCACTAGGTGGTATACCTGTGCAGACATCTGTGTGAGTGGCCTCACAGGTTAGGTACAGGATGGAACCCAAACATTGACTGTTGCATCGATACCTTTGTCTATAGTGGCGAGACTTCAGGCAACGTTTTAAGTGGTGAAGAAAAATTGTTTTAATTTGTTAATTTTTGGTGAAGAAGTGTTTTGATGACTGAAATCTGGTCTCAGGGCGGCGGTGGATGAGTGGGTGAGGGTTGATGATGAAACTTACCTAGACTTAAAGAGAGGAGAAGAAATCCGGTGTTAGCACGTAGCTGCTACTTTTGATGAGAACCAATGGGGAATATGTCGACTTAAGATCCCTTCCAAAGGACGATACATCTCGAACTACAGAATACCTTTTCGAATCGATGATAACGATAAGTCAACAAGTAATAGTCATTTTTTTTAATCTCCACTTCCTTCAATTTTTTTTCCGAACAAAACAGGTAATTTTAAGATGGTCACCCATCCAATGCCTGACCCAGCGCAGCGTTGCTTAGCTTCACTGATCCCTCGAATGCCGGTGGTACCGTTTAATTCAACGCGGTATGCTATTTAACTATGAAAATAGCATATTTTCCGTCCACTTGCTATCAGCTGATTACGATAGACATTTTGGACAGGACCAAACGCCACTATTACTTGACTGAGTGTTTGTGTTACCTGTCACGTGGTACTTGCTAATTGCCAAATGATTCAAGTCCGGAATCAACGAAGCTGCACCCAATTACATGCAGGTAACACGTCGCTGCAGCCTCGCGCGAAATGTGCGATGCCTTTGCATTTGTGGCTGGTTAATCGGTTCCTCGGTTTCCACGCTATTGTCTGTAGTTGTGTATAGAAGGGCTTAAAGTCGACGCTAGTCATTTATATTGCACGTTGAGGGCACATTTTTGTCAACATTTATGAAATGGGATAAATATAAATAGTCCTTTTTTGTTTAAATTGTCTGTGCTTTTATATACTAGGTTTTGCCAACGAGTTTACATGTTTAACCACATTCCAGAACGCAAATTGGTTTGGAGACGAATTCCGGATTCCGATACTTGTAGGTACACTAATTTCTTTTATTCTAGATGCAATTTTTCAGACAATTTTAAGTTACAACAAAAGTTAGAAAAAATAACGCGAATTACGTGCAAAATCAACAATTCACTTTTTATTTCTTGCCTTGAAGACGTCTGAATAGAAATTGCACACTTGCCGAACGGTCGTACCTATTTATTATCAACCGTGGCCTTGAAAAACAAAACAAAAAAAAATCAATGAGGCAAATTTAAATCCGAAAAACAGATCTAAAACAGAGAGCCTCATCAACAACGATAGCCGGACTCGCCTTGAACCCCACCAACTCCACATAGGTATCCCGTTGACTCTATAATCGACGGCGCTGTCTGATCGACGGTCAGATCGGATATGGAAAGCATGGCCGCTCGGTGATTGGCCGGTTCCCTGCTCGCTTGAGTGAAGGCCCCGGTGCGGTCTCAACTCACTTGACTCACTTCCGCCGGAGCTAACAGCAATTAATATCTTCGTTAGTTAATTAATGCACTTTATCCAAGATGCGTGACATTTTAGATCATAACGTCTGGTGGTTATAGATTGGGCTTGGACTTTCAGTGTCTTGAACACCGGCTTATTTATCCGTGTTCCTTTAAGTGGCTTTAATAGTTCTTTCTAAAAATTATTCAGAACGGTTAATTAAACATTTTTGGGAAATGTTGAAGACAAAAAAAATTCCGGTGTAGGTACAGATGATGTTTAAATAGAGTTCGCTGAGTTGATAAAACTATTCACTATTGGTTTTGAAAATCATCCCTTTTGAACTGTATCTTCGCAAGTCTTCGTTTTGTTTTAAAATTCAAGAGATGATACCAGAAACGAGCTGACGAAGTGAACGAAAACCTGCATGACCGGGATCGCCGGTGTTACCTGGCAAGATCAAACGGGTTATCAATCTTTTGAGGGCTATTAAACATTAAGAATTAACTGCGAAAAGTAGCATTCTTTTAATTTCAGATCGCAATTACTTGTTAAACGAGATAAGACTTAGTATAATAACATAAAGAAGAAACTTGATCTAGTTTAAAGATAACTCGCCTGCGTATGAAAATAAATTAAATTGAATTATATTTAATTTTGTTTGGCCGAAACTTGCGTCAAATCACTGAGAAATCTTAATGCCGTGTTAAAGAAACAATGGATGAAGTCGACCAGCATCGTGTAATTGATGGTTGCTTGTGATTTTCCTGAGCTAGCCAGTCAATAGAATTATGAAAAAAAAACGAGTTTATTACAAATAATATTCTAAGTAAAACCAGAGAGATCCATGTTTAGGACCTCATTAAAAAAGGTGGAATTTTCTTCTAAATTCTAGCGTTTAGTGTCTTGCACCGGTCCTTCAACACCTTGCAAGAGACGAAGAAGCGGGCTCTTGCTTAGGTCACTTTCGTCGCTGTACGTTTTGCAACACTTCAAACAAACTTCTTTTCTCATATACCAATTTGATATATCTTAATAAATCATTTTGACCAATAAGAAATGCTTTTGTCCAAGCCCAATCCAAGATTGGACAAAAGACCGGACGATGCTCAATTTCACATTCGATACAACAAATCTTCTCCGCGAAACCTGACATTGGCTCTCGAGTACATTGCATAGAAAATTGCATGCCCGGCAGAAATAAGCTCAATCCATACTCTGAAATTGGCATGAGCCCCTCGCGAACAGTGGACGCTTTATTTTGAGTAGCAAACCAACAACAGAAAGACTATTTTTAATTGCTTTCAAGTTTATTCCTAATGAATTATTTGCTGGCAGCGGAAGTGGCCAGGTTTATTGGTTGCAAGAGAGAGACGGCATCATGCAAGGGAGGTATAAGTGTGAGTGAGATGCCAGTTGATCAAGTGTTGATTAGCACGCATCGGCAAGCAGCTCATTAGCATAACATGTGCAGCTGATTGATGGACTGAGTCTGCGTGATCGGCCGAACGGAACGATTGCGCAGCCGCAGACTGCGCCAGGGACGTGCGAATAAGCTGACCACCCCTTGCTCGTTGAGGGGTGGGTGTCTTCTGTAGGTCATATATAGGTGTCGGGTATAAAGGTAAATAGTGGGCAAAGATGCTTGTAAAAGAAATAATTCAGATTTATTTATATGAAATCTTATTTAAATTGCAAACGCTTGCAATCCGCGAGGTATTTTATTACTAGGAACACTATAAACGTCTCAAAAATTGATGCCCAAACAATCATATAATCATATAATCATCATAAAATGTCCCCGTTTGGGCATCAATTTTTGAGACGTTTATAGTGTTCCTAATAATAGAAAAATCCAGATTTAGTTTTGCCAAATTGTCTTTCTTCTATAGTGTATTTTAACTTTTTTATTATTACTGAATTCAGGTGTGTCTTGAATAAAATAATACCATTAAAAACCCATCAAAAAATAATGATAATCATAGTTGAGAAAACATGTTCAGACAAGTAAAGGTGCATATTTTGTGCTTTTTAAGAATTGCACAAATCATCTAGAAAGACAAAAAAGTTTTTCTCGAGTCGTTCACTGTCGATTTTAAAAGAAGTCATCTATTGTTGGTTAAATTTGTAAGTTTTCTTTAATTTTTAGGTAAGTACTAGAAGAATTATAGTTAGATACTTACTGGTGCTAAAAGTTCAGGTACAATCGGGTTTAATTTTTGGCAGTTTTCTTACGCTTGACCCTTCAAAAAACGGCAAAGAGGCGAGAGAAAGAACCGAGTGTGCGAGGCGACCAAGTTCGTTTGGTAATATCGACACGTGTGACCAGACCAAGAACCTTGAAAAAGCAATTTGTAATTTATAAAAATGTCCTTTGACCACGAATTGCGACAAGCATGCCCATACTTACAAGCAATACTGTCAATGCACAACTACTTCACACTGCCAAGCACAACTACTGTACAAGCCCAAACTGTCCAAAAAATGACAGGTCATCCTCTATTCAACCACAATTATAATTACTCAAAGATGAAATGCGGGCTAAATCTATAGAAAAAAAATGGTTTTTTTCAAATTACCACACCGTACCTAGACCAAACGACCAACATGTACATTCGAAACTATTTTTTTCAAATCCAGCTGTCCCTGCTATCGAGAATGTCTTAAGAAGCAAAAACAACATGCTAGTCGAACACAAACATTGCCTGTCGGTGAAGACTGCACCACAACCTACAGGAAAACACCACTTATCCTTTTATTGGGGGGTACATTCGTATTAATTCGATTTAAGTATCCGTCCCCTCGCCCACCTGCCCCTTGTCCAACAATCCAATACAAAAACCCCAAACGTCTCAACAGCACAAGAACCAAAGAAGCTAACATTAGATCACCGAATCAATCGTCTTCCGTGCATTCGCATGTCCAACATAAGGCTGTAATAACGATAGACGACGGCAATGTCCACTATTGAACATCTGTTACGGGCTTCCTTCGAGTATACGAGGTATGGCTTCGTCTATAATTACAAGAATTATGCAAAAAGTCGTTGATCCATGGCAAAAATGCTCCGAAACACGCTTACTGGCCTGGCATGGAATCTATAATACAATATATCTGATTGACTTCAGTTCATTGCTATATGGCCGAGGGTCTGGCCGGACGGCTCGATTGCGTTATGGTAATTGACGACAATGACGGCGTTGCTGCCCACTTCCGATTGGTAATTAGGGGCTGGTTGGGATACCGCGTACTTGGGTATTGTGAAGTCATGCAACCGCTTCTGAAAGAATTTTTTTGTTTTTGTAGATATGGACATTGTTTTTAGTTTTGGTGAATAAGAAATTGTAGGTCGTGTTCACGTGTTGTTCTTAAATGAGTTTATGAGAGGATGATCTTTGTTTTCAGTAATTTGCTGTACGTATCTCTGCTGTTACTTTTTACGATTTTAATGAATTGAATGCCTTTTAAGTCGACATTTAAAGACATTTTTGAAACAAATAAGATAATTAATTTGAAAATGTATTCAGGGTTGATTATGGTAGGGTCTGAAAGGGAATAGAACTTCGATCAAATGTCACTCTGACAGAAGAAATCTCAAATTATTTACAAATATACTGAGAAAATAATTTTTCGAACCAGAAAATAGACAAAATGTGTTCACTTTTCACTATCGCATGACTACAGTAATTGCCTGACTCTTTTAATTAATTAAAGTACCAAAAAATATCGATAATAGCTAGATAATTGTATTATTTATATAGACGACGGGTTATATGTAAATAAAAAAAGGGTCCATACATTAGAGCCTCCGTGCATTAATCCTATATCGCCTGGCCAATACAGTCAATATTTTTCACATGACTGGTACCCCCTATCAATTAGTAGTACAACAGCTGCGAAATAATAATAATAATACAAAAGAGTATTAAAAACTTGGCTAATTATTTTAAATGTCGGTGTTTAGGGAACTCTAGGTAGGTATAGAGTTCGCCTTGGTCACGTGACACTGGCGCACGGAGTGTAGCTCTAGGTATTATATAAGACGTTAGGGGACTCTTGGACAGGTGGCTGGCCCATCGATACATGTTCGATACGTCTTCTGTCAGTTACACTTCCGTTCGCCGGCGTGGCTGCGATTTCCGCTCGCCGGTGGCGTAGCAGCCTGCGTTTATTTTCAGTTTACGCTCAACATCTATCTTAAAATAGCCAATCTATCGATTGATTGATTTTTGGTTCTTTACGACGCAATGTGTTGATAACGGGACTTGTGGCATAGGTCGAATAGCGTCGGTGAATGACTGTGATTAGGGTGATGATGGACTTAAATGAACCTAGATGGGAGCAGGGGAAACCCGGTGCCTGCACGTAGCGTACTCCTGTCAAAGAGTACCAAGAGGACCATCGGTTTAACGTCTCTCCTGAAGGACGGTACAGGAATCCTCCACAAATGCATGCTGACGAGAGGTTGATAAGCAAGGCGAGTGATGTTTTAGAACTTACATAAATCCCTTCAACCGCTTTACTATGATTTTGTCTTGTGATGGTTGTGCGTACGATGGTCGCCAATCCAATATCTGACTCAGCAAAGTGTTGCTTAACCAAGGTGATCTCACGAGAGCCATTGTTTCCAACAAGCAAAAGAGTTTTGTTTCAAACTATCGATCAACTAACAATTGATAAAGATAACTACGCATGACTAGGAAAGCTTCAATGTTCAATAAGAAATAAGATAGTACACCTCAAGAGTCAAGACCTGTTAGGTAATTGGCACACGTGCATATCTACTTTATTTCCGAGACTTTATAAATAAAGCGATACCTACTTGGAGTTATAACGTCATCTACTAATTGACCATGGTATCTCATATTTCACGCGGCATCGGTTTGCATAGAGGTTCAAGCAAATTGAGATGAAGCAGAATGGCAAGCTGGCACCGCGTTCGAGAATTGAGTTTGCTACTCGAGGGGCGGGAAAGCACAAACGAAAGGGTGCAGACTGTGCAACAATAATGGAGGTATAGTTTATCCCAAAAACACAGGTGCATCGATTTCTAGCAATAGGTCTTTGTTCACGTATTTTTAGAGATCAATACTCTGAAATATGTTAGCTGTATTGGCGTCGTTGACGAATTGATTGCTTTGCTTTGCAATTCTATGAATGGTATTTACTTAATGGGAAAGGTTACGGGTAGGTTCATGAGCTGGCAATACAGATAAGATGGTGAAGTCGTGACATATCGAAATTTTGATACCGGACAAGTTAAACGCGAATCGAACAAAGACTCTTCTAATTTTTACTTGACATTTTTAAATTGGATTGTTTAACAACTAATGCACCCGAGTTTCCGGGACTTACCTACTATGGCAGATTTTTGCGAGATTATTATCAATCCACGCTGGACTCAATGCAGGTAACGATTTTTGAAAAGCTAGATGTGTTATAAAATTCAATTACACCACTGATCATTTAAATCAGTATTTTTCTGGTAAGTCGCTTCTGTCGGTCGTAAAAGAGTGAATATTACGAAATATAAAATGCACTGAACTGCAGTTTACGACCATCAGGTGAATTGACCATCAATTGAAAGACGTTCAACACAGAAGAATAAAGATTAGGTTTTACTTGATGTAACAGCTTCAAAGCCATTTCATGAAATTCAACCAATTGCAGCGGACAATCGCCATAAGCATTTCCCACCCAGCCGTGAGGAAAATCATGCATCGGCGAGGAAAACTGAAGGCGTTTCTCAGCGCTAGCTAATGCCATTTGCCAGACTGGCTTAAGGCACCAATCCTGGCTGGTATATTCAGGGGGAGAAAGGGGCATGAGAGGTAGGGGGAAAGCCTAAAATACAATAAACACAAGTTTCAAATTATATGATTTCAATTAGGTTAATTGTTGAAATGAAGATTAGCCAAGCGTGCGGTAATCAGCAAAGAGAAGGAGCGAGGGAGGGAGTCGAACTCACCGAAGCTGGTATGAAAGCGGCAGAGGTAACGAATTAGAATTTCTGTTGATGAGTAAGCCAGTAATTATCAATCAGAATTTTACTATCGGTGATAAGAATGCAGAATTATGTTTGATTCTGTTCAAATCAACGCGAACTTTCTTTGATTTAAAACAAAAAATCCTTATTCACCACATAAAACAGTTGTTTTCTGATATATACAGATATTTTTTAATTGTAGCTTTGGCGCAAAGTGATTCTGAATTTGATTGATAGTTTAATTGACTGCCAGAAAACGATTTAATATCTTTTAATGCCAGATAGATTGGAAACTTCACACTCGCTACTGAAATATTTCTATGTGATTTTCCTAATGGTCTCTTGTCTGGCAATAAGGTTTGTTCCATGTCAAAGGAGATTTAGTTCAATGCTGCAAGAGAGTGAGATCTTATATTTCAATGAATTGATTAATCCTGTAGATATCACTCGTGGTTGTTTCACATCCCCAGACAATCGAATCGAACTGCGCCCTAGATTTGGTACACGATAAAGAATCTCATCGAAATGTAGTTAATAACACAGATTTGTCAACCATATTGTAAGATTATGTGACAATCCTCGGCGATATACTTGGTGAATGACTTAAAATTATTCTGGACAATTTCGCATTCCAAAGGTTTAGGAAACTGGTATTCGTCTTGGAACGTTGTTACACCTGCACCTGCCAATGTAAAAGTAAAACTACGTATTGGTTTGCATAGCTGTATGAATGTATAAAATATAAAATAACAAAACTACATTCCTTCCTCAACTACTAAAAAAAAATCTTAATTGGAAAGGAAAAAATTTACATTTCTGACAAAAAACTCTTCGTGCATACCGAAAAATAGATATTTTAACAATTTATTTTGAAAAAAATCTGATCCCTTTCGTTACCAGCTATACCTAAGCTAATTCCCATAAGTGAAAATAAACATTGCTGGTCGCGAGCCATAGATAAGGTCCATAGGTTTTGAGAGAACCTAGCGGATGGAGTCGCAAACACATAACTTTGCGGATTACCAGAAGTCACTGCGATGCTCACGACACGTCATTACCCTTGGCTCGATATTTGCTATGCCAACGTTTGGAATTATCCTTACAAGTAATTAAGAATCTTATCGATTGGTCTTGAATCGTAATTCCAGTCATGGCAGCAACTTCAACTAAAGTAATGCATTATTTAAATTGCTAAATTTCGTTGCTAAAACGTTGAAATCATCGTAATTCTCCCACATGATTTGGAGCAAGATCGCGTTTTAAACTGTCTTAACAATAATTTCGCATTACACCTTGGACCACTTTTCTTAAAACAAACATTTTCTCACTCTTATTTAATTTCTTGATTTTAGTAGATTATCAGATATAAGCTTGAACTTTAATTTATGCCTTGTGAGTATCTGTTGGCCTGGAGTACAATGACTGATACTGATTTGCTTTGTAAAGTAACGGAGAACTATTTCTTTTAAACACTTGCTGAAATATTTAAGAAGTGCTGTCTAGTCCGCGAGAGAAGATACCAGCCCAAGGACTGCTACTACCAACTCATGAATGCAAATTGGGCTATGATTTCTGGGGCGGTATTTCTGAATACTTATCATATCAGCAAAATAATTCTCAATATTGTTATAATTGGTAGAAACGTTATTAAAATAGCTCGAAAAACAAAAAATATTGACGACACTTTAGAGGAAAAGAAAACTGTCGGACATCAACAGAGATGATTTTGTAGTGTTTTAAAAAAATGACAGTTGGCCTACATGTCACCCCAAAACGACCGGTAGCGCCTCTACCGGAAAAGTATACTAAACTGAGCATACGCATCTCCGAGAACAAGAGCACAAAATCATTCAAATGAGAATCAAATTGAAAATGAAATAATATTTTGCCCGTGACCATACGTTCTGAATAAAATCAAACTCACCTCAAGCATACAGATTGGGTTGGAAATTCCGGCTACCAGCACTAGACTATAAAACCCGGCGTGAATTTCATTTTCTCTTATCTCAATACATTGCTCCACATGATAATTGAAAGGCATCTCTAGCATCGCTTACAAAATCCGTACAACACACACCTAACCTCACTGTAAACTTGCGAAACAGCAATAAAAATACAACAACACCCACAAACTTAACTAACTTAACCATACATCTACTTCTTATCAAAATTAAAATTACCCGCGAGCAATTTCCAAAGATTCCGTTTTGCCATTTGTACCTAGCAAGAGGGAAGTTACATATCTCCTCTCATATGCTAAAGTAGATGTTATTACCATTCACGTACAGCTGAGTGGTCTATACAAGGCTGTAACAGGGTCAGAGATCAAAGCAGTTGCCTCCAATGATTTCACCTGGACGAACATCGGCCGTTTGGTCTCCCAATTAAGAGCGTCGGCTAATAGACCACGCGGGGCCTACTAAGACTATGGCCAACGTTCAACGTCCAGCGGCCGATGTTGCTGTTGCGGACCAAATGAGGGTCACCTCGTTATGTCCATGAGCTAATAGCTCTGTCGCTGTATACATTCACATGATTTTGTAGGCGTATAATGCTTTTGTTACCCGACTTCCTTTAAGGATAAAATCATAGGATTTATTTCGTTAGAGTCTTGGAGCTAATGTCAAAATATCCGTGCGAAAATTAGTTACTGAAAACTACACTATATCGAAAAAAATTGTGGTCGCCCAGTGGAAATCTTGGATTTTAAAATCTAATATTTAGCACAAATGAGATTCACAGGGTGGCCTGGTCCTCTTAAAGAATAAAAACATTTCGTTTTATCATTTTTCACAGATAACTCGCATTTGTTTGCGCTCAAAAAACCTTTATTGGTGCAAATCTCAACGGTGAATATGCATGTGTCGATATTTTGAGTCGTAATTATGTCTTTGTAGAAGTAAGTTAAAAGGACGGTTTCAAGCGCCATCGCGTGGCACCTACCGTTACAACTGGCTGGAGACTCGTTGGCTGAATAGAACGTTTAACATCAGCGCTGCGTCTCTGATTAACTATCATTCCAATGGCGATATAGTTATGCTATGACAAAAATTAAAAAAAATACGTTATAAGGTATTTAAAAAAATGTGATTTTCGCGAAGTACGCTTGAGGTAACGTTAAATTCATCAAAGTCAAGAGAAAGATGTAGTAATAAATCATCATATCATTCAATATTGCTAATGCCTTTTGCAAGTACACATCTCAACGGGACCGCATGAACGATTAGCATAAATTCGACGTTGAATCAGTGCGAACGTGTCTGTCACGAAGGTGGGGCGAAGCGCACAGTGGCGTAGATGCTGTGGTAGAGCGAAGCGAACGGTGGCGTAGGATCGAGTCATTCATTGGGCTTGTAGGCGACAGTGCAAAAGACGGACTTGAAAAATGGGGCGTTTTGAATAATTTACAACTGTCAGAAAAGCAGATACATATCTTCATGATAACGATGGGCCCATTGACATGTTTTAAGAAAATCATAAATAATTCCACCGTTTGTCCTGAACCAAGTTTACTAAGCCGTATCAAGAAACATGGTTTTAAAGCACTAAACATTTATAAAATTAGTTAATTTCTAAATCAAACTCCAAGATAGCAATTCCTATTACATTTTCTTTAAAAATCTTTCCCCTGATAGAGAAGTAACTTGTAACGCTGCGACGCCACTGTCCGCCGAAAGGTGGCGTCCGTTCGGCGTCGGTCCGAGCGTCCTTAGTATGCAAATCGACGGCCGGCGTCGCTCAGATTAATATTCCGGGGGGTCCTCGATGAGACGCGCGGTCGCTGGGAAGAATAATCCGAGGTCCACCGCGTCCGCTGTTACCCATTAGGGTGGTGCTATGGGGATGGGGGGGGGGGGGGGGGGGGGCAGTCGCGGTGCCAAGGGGTGGCGTGATCGACGGCAAGATGGATCAGTTTAATAACGCGGAATTTTAGAAGAGTTGGGGATGGTTTTTGGTACCCGCTGGAATTATGCTAGAAAAGTGCACACATGGTCTGTAGTTGTTAGCGTAGTTTGATAGATTTGTGAGCATACTATTTTTGACGTTATCAATGATTGAATACTGTCATTTATTTAGACATTTTAGTTTGGTACGTCCCAAAAACTCAGGTGCAATCGTTTTCAAGGTCTTTTGGAGGGTCGTTGTTTGATTCTTGATGACCTTGTTGGGTATCAGCAATTCAACCCGCCTCGACTTGACCATCTAAGCTGTGTTTTCAACTAACCTATCCACTCTCACCTCATCTGCCAGATTAACACCAGAAATATAATTGCAAAGCAATGTTAAACAAACGGCAATGAAGCTCAATAAATCTTTTATGTCAGTAAATTTGTTTCAGAAGTAAATATTAACTACTCAATATGTCTAAACCCATTTTTAGAGCAAAGATGCACCTAAGTTTTTAGGTTTCACTCAATATCGCTAGTCGATATTTTTTAATTTTTGTCCTGCCGTTTGAGATTTCTACAAAGACACTTCTTCATATACGTATTCCATAATGAGCGCAGGTTAGATCAACACTTTGCAATTACAGATATAAGTAGTTAATTTTATAAATTCTTGGCAACGCTAGCTTTATATCTATAGGTATAGCTTTATTTATTGACGGATTTTGAGGTTTGGGCCTAGAGTTATAGTCTTGGCTTCTTGCTTTCCGGAGTGGGCGTCTTATTTTGTGACATAGCGTAGCTCTAAAGTGTCTTTGCCGATTCGCGATTTGTCCACTGACGCTTGGCAGTATAAAAGCAGCCATCAATAAAGTATTTTTCCACCGATGCCAAAATTCACCAAAGCCACCAATTTATCGCGACCCATTCAGTAAACAATCCAAAATATCTAAATTTGTATTCATCTTATCGCCATCGAAATCCCTTCGAATTGGCTTGTTTTCAAAAAAAAAAACACACACAAACACAGAAAAAAAACGGCCGGGAAGCCTGGATTTGAGTCGCTTCAACTGTTCCCCCACCCCGTCCTTTGGAGATTCCAGTCATGGTCATTGAATCGTAACAAGCGAAGGATGATGAAGCTCCTCACTGCTACCGCTCCTCTCTTATTGCATGGCTTACGTGAACTTTCCCCACCCAGGCACTCTCCAACGGCATCGTCATGCGAACCACGTGCATAGCAAATACAGATTTGACTCCTGCATCCATTCTCATGCCGGCGATACTTTGAATAATGTATTCCAGTCAGCTAGTTTATTAGCCCTGTGTGTGTGTGTGGGTGTTTTTTTTTTTATGTATGCTGCTCTTCTGCCGTTGTTTTGTTTCGTTATCCCCGTTCCTGTAGAAAAAAAGACGTTCCAGAAAATATGACCTTTTATAATGAAACGAGATTTGTTTGACCCCCTCGCCTCCCCCGCGCCACCCCCGGGGTCGTATTGGCCGGACGGTCGGGCTAGGAATCGCTCGGTATGCTCCAACGATCGCGACATTTCCCGCCATTAAATGAGCCGGAACCGGAATCGCTCGCTGCCGCCCCGCTGAATGTCAGCCGCGCTTCGGGTGACCTTGTGACCTGGCACCAGCCAATAGGGGCGATCGGGGTCCTTTTTGTCTGGGAGATGAGGGGTGACTTGAGAGGAAAAGTGCGGCTGGAAGTATTGAAGTTTAGATTGTAGATTTTTTGGCATGCTGCTTGAAGATGTATGTACTGGAGTATGGTTACGACCGTTACAATGGTGCATGGTGTGGGATTTTCGAACCGTCCATCTCCCAGGCCACTGTAGAGCGTTCTGATGCTGGAAGTTAGCCTTTCGAGGAAACTCATTCTTTACTATTTCATTGTCATGGTCGAAACCTGTCGTGCCCAGACATTGGACGCTTTGTGGAGTATTTTTTAGGTTATGCGACATATTTTGTAAGTGTATTTTACGTTAGCAGAATTAATCTCGAAATTGTGTCGATGTATTATATTTTTTGCCTCAAGATTGGTACTAGAATGCAATTTTACGAAAGTACATACGAGATTCTAGCAGTTGCTTACGTATAGTTTCTTCACTCGTGTTCATGAGAAATGGTCGGAGGATTTTCGCCCCGGCCCAATCACATTGCAACTACATCATCGGAAACAAAACAACGTTCGCTACACACTCAGCATTTTCTCCAAAAACGCAGATCTTTCTCGCTCGCCTAAAAGAAGATAATTTGATTTCATCTGCCAACTTACAAGGAGTTTTTGAAATATTCGTACAGCATACATTGTTTATTTTATCTCAGCACTCGGGCCCCGTTATGCCATGGAAATGTATATAACATGTAAGCATAGCCGTCTAACAGCCGTTAGCTAGATTCGAAGTAATAAAGAAAGCGAGTATTTCACTAGCGTAATACGTATTTGTCACCTTTATTCATGCTGAAATTACACGCGGTCATAATTCTCGCCGAGTACGACTCGTTCCCCATTTGTAAACATTCACATGAACGCCCGTCATATCTTTACTTGGTATAGGAAAAGCAATGGCATCTCACACCCGTCCTCGGGTTTTCCCCCAGCAACCCTCCCGTTCCATCTCAAGCTCGGAAAAACACTCGCCGTAAGGATAGCTCGATAATTTATGCACTGGAAATACAAATCTTGCGTGTAACCGTCGCGTTGCCATTATCTCCACGGCGGCCCGCGGAAAGCTCGCGGGCTGTAAACAAGGCTTACCGGGAGCGTGAATGCATGGGGAGGCTGCGGCCGCTTAGCAGACGTTGCCGGTGCAGGCAGTACTCGTTGGAACGTTTCTCCGCGAAGGCGACGGTGTTTATGATTGGGTAGAGGTAACAATAAATAGACGACCGCTTGTCATTTTATTTGGTTCCTTTTCGTGGCGTTCGGTTTGGTGAGTGGCTCTGTCATGGGTCAGTAATCGATGTGGTGTAAAGTGACATTCATATACTGGTATATTTGTGCGGTTAATTCAATACTCACTGCAAAATCACAGATGGTATGTTCATTTTCAAATCAGGCGGTTACATAGAAAATACTGGAAAAACATTTAGTTATTGAATTTTGAAGAAACAGATGCAGCAGCAAACATGTCAATTTGGACTGTCGTCAAAAATTACACTCAACAACCAAAAACAGAAAATATTGGAAAAGCTATTCAAATCTATTCCTTGAGCCCGGACCGTGGTTCGACAAAACGTTCCCGTATATGTAACCGTGGTGGTGGGGGGAGGCGTCACGGGGGTCGCTACTTGCAGCAACCAAGTGCAGGGGATGAACAGGGGATGAACGGGCGCCGGGATAAGCTGCAATACATTACTGGCCTGTCTTCTTCTGCTAGCCCACGTGACATGCGTTTAAGATGTTGCTGCTGCTGCTGCTGCTGCTGCTACTGCGATAATTTACATCTTATTCGAGTGTCGTCTTGCTTCCTCTTCGAGGTGCTGTTTCAGAATTGCACTGCTTCGCGTGAAGGCGTCGCACGTTGGAGGCAAAACAACCAATAATCATTAAGCGCGAGTGCTTTAAGAAATTGATACGCGGAGAGGACACGGGAACAAGCGAGCGGAGATTATTAAAAATTTCTAAAGTGCCTTTTCAACAAAGAATAACGGTAATAATAATAGTAATACTTTAATGGTTTTTCTTGGTGCCATATATATATCGGGAGGCTGTGTTTTACTTTTGTCGAGGGTAAAACAGCGGAGCCCAAATGTATTTTGTTGAAATGATGGGGCTTCTTTTGGCGATAAAGGAATGTTGATATCATTGGGTCAGGCTAGAATGATAATAAGTATTGTTTTCATTTGGAGATAAGCTTTTAGGTTATGTTGGTCCACATGACAGTTTTTCTATGGCCAAGATCTGAATTCTATTCCAGTCGAAATGGAAACTGTATGAAAAAATCGGGTGTTATTTTCTGCAAGTTAGGTGAACAACACATAAAGATGCTTGTATAGACTTGTTAAGGAAGTAATACATGAGGTAATGTTGCAAGTTACACACAATGTTACAATGTTACAACCCACAAGGTTTCAATCTCGTCTGGGCTTCTTGCTACACTGTAATTTGTCTTAACTAAAACATCTGTATTAACCTATTGGCTAGAAAAAAAATGAAGAAAAAAGTTATAAATATAAACACCGAGTTTATAAGTGTTAGTGAAACTCTCCTAGAAATAAAAACGTGTTCCCTATATATATATAAACCATGTCGTCGTAGAAGTTTAGACAAGTAAAGACCGAAGTCTTTCTCAACTACATTGCAAGTCCTGCAAAGATCCCAACCCATCTTGGACATTCTTCCAAACTTTAGGCATTCCACAATTTTTCCACCACAAGTGAGAGTCTAGGGGACGAAGAGTGAGAACTAATCAAGAAAGACCAGGGAACCACTCATCCGACATGTCACTACATAAGTTTGTCCGACTTTGATCCTATAGCGCGCGCCATAAACGTCTCCAGAATTAACCTAAAAGAAGTTGTTTGCACCATACCATTTCTTGGGCTATCGATCCATTGTTGGAACATAGAAGAAAAACAAAGTACGTATCACTATCACATGGGACTTTCTGTATATATATCTGGGTGATGTATGTTAATGGGGCGAAAAGCAAAGAAGGGAGGCGGTTTTAATTTTCAAAGATAACGACGAAATGGCCTCCTTTATAGTTTACCCGGTCTAGCTCCGATGATATTCGACGCCAGAAAGTCGGTGCTGATATTTACCTGGAAAATTTGAAGCCAAAAGAAAATAATGTGGCTTAATTTTCAAAGCAAGGCCTCGATATATCTGTACTTTTATGTTGACGATCAAAATGAAGAGCTGGAACACATTTCTTATCATAATTACACCGGCAATTCTCGAATTCCTTACAGTTTGCATCTTGGAGAATTATACCTCTGTAACGATTCGCGACAAAAGTTATTTCCAACAGTTTGTGTGCAGCTTGCTTTTGATGGAGATGGTAAATAATAATCACTGATGCCATAATGAACGCGAACTCATTACCAACCATCGTGTCACGTTGTTCGTTTTACGTATGCGGCAATGCCGGGGATTACGCCGTCCCAATACACGGCACTGGTCGCGTCCCGTGCAGATGACCTCTCATTATTCAGTTGGTAAAACTGCGGCATTGCCAACGGAGAAGATTGGTGCAACCGCGTTGAAAAATCGCTCACAAATAGCGATGACATTATGTCAAAACATATAGAAAGTTATCACTGTTTTCTCTACCAGGAAAATACAAATGGAAATGAAGACGATTTACGCCAATGATGACGTGGCTCCGAATAGGAAGGCTTCTAGTGTCATTACTTTGAAAATGACAACGGCGTCCTAATTTTCCTCGATATCAACATGAGCGAACATATTTCGACAAAATGGCTCTCCACGGGGCTCTTTCCATCGAGTTTTTGGACCGATTTCCCCGTCCCCGAACCCCGCTTGATTCTTTGTCCCTGGATACTGATTGGCTGATCGTTACAAGCCCCAACAAAGCAAACGCCGGGTCACTGCGACAAACCCAAAGCGAGAGAGAGTTCGAATGCCCGCGAAGCCAACGAGCTAAAATGAGAAAAAGCGAGCGAGCATCAGACCGGGAATTTTTGCAGCGCGGCGCTATACGAAAGAAGCAGCGGCTAATAAAGTTCGACGCGGACCGATATCGCTGTGGCGCTCTGACGTCACCAATGGAGAGGTCACACGAGGGCGTCGCGACGCCGGCGTCGGCGCGTCGGGCAACCAGTCGGCTGGAGAATCGAACGCCGATATAAAAAGTATAGGTTCGGCGCGCACCGTGCGGCGGGGGGGTTGAAAAAAAGAGGTTGAAAATCGGAGTTTTCCCGATGGGCTGATCGGTGATCGCCAATAGCGCCGCGTTCGGCGCACTAGGCGACCAATAGGAGGCGTTTAGGGTGGGGGAGATCGATCACTGATTGGTTCTGCGATATCAGGTGGGGGACACAGACGCTGTGTGTGGAAATGTGGGGAAAGTTGGCGGAAAAGCGCTTTTCCGCTGATGCCGCGGCGTACTTTCTTTTTTAGGTGACGCTGAGCTTGGCGATCTGGACGATGATTGGAATACAGGCTTGCTGATTGGCTATCATGAGTATTAGGGTGTATTTTTTGTTTAATCACTTGAATTAAAAGCGTTTTTAAAATGAAAATGCGTAACGGTGGAAATTTTAAACATTTGGCTTCTAGTCTTCATTGAAAACTTGACACAAACACCTTGCTATTGCTGAAATTATAAAAAGTTTTATATTTGCATCCACTATAAGTTAAAACTACATTAAACAAATTTCCAAATTCTGTCTTTTTTAGCTAAAATATTCATTTCAGTATGCGTTATTGAAATGTTTATACACAAACAAACTTGACACTCCAATACAATGGTCACTTTACTCACCTCTTATACCTTTTAGCAATCACATAACGATCTCTTTAAACATACAATACTAAAATCTGGGAGCCGAAGCAAATTTTGACACGAGCTGATAAGGAAAAGCGATTTCCCGCCTCGTCCTGTTGAGCTCGGAACGTTTTTCTAGTCACGCGATCTTAGCGTAGCCGGCGAATTTCTATGACGCCTTGAGAAAACCCAAGAGCTCCGAGCGAAAGCTGCTGCCAAAATAATCATTTACACATAGTTTAATATGAAAACGAAGGCGGCGAACTTGGCCGAAAGTAGAAAACGAATAAATGTATATAAGGAAGTACGGTAACAAGGTAATAAAGCGGAAAACTCGGTATGAATCAAATAGCCAAACGCATGAAAACGACTTCCCAGCATCTTGGCTCGCTGCATGCATTGTACAATTCATCCAGAATCCGCAACTCGGAAAAGCGGGAAAAATGTTTTCTAGCTGGATTCTATTTTCCAGGATTCTTTCGCCCGAGCGCACATCCAGGTTATACCTCGATCTCGCTTTCCATTCCACAAAGACAGGGCACATCCTTCCCAACCCATAAAACGAGGAAAAGCTTAAATCCCCATTTTCGGAACTTCCAATATTTCACGTTTCTCTATCCGCTATAAATCAAGCCTGTTCAGAGCGATTTAATTAAATATTGCGGCCGATTCTATGATGAGAATCGATGTGTGCAGCTGTCAGATGGCATGAGTCGAGGAATCAAGAGAAGCCCGCCGTCCGAGCGACCAGCCGAGAGGCCCTGGATCGATGCCCGGGTGAGGCGAGCAAGAATTCAGATGACTTTATTCCACCGTTCAATCACGTTGAGCTTGGTTTTCTATACGACGTCGACCGACGCCATCGCGTTTTGCCGACGGCAGATATATAGCTACTACATTTTTATCTGGGATGCCGGGGAGCGAATTTATGCTGGGTTTTTTTTTGGGAGAACTGGTTAACCAGGATCACAGGGCGAATCAATACTTGGATGCAATTCGACGATTATTTTTGCCGTGTTCGGCTTTTACAAAGACACCTTTTTATTTTAGTAATATCCAGTGTAACTGGGATTTTTTTTTTTTTAAATAACCATATGCAAAACTGTTTCTGGTTTCAGGAGAGTTACTGATACTTTAGCATGGCCCCCGGAGGTGAAAATTAGCACCCCTTGCTATAAAATTTCATTTTTATCTGCGCGAAAGAGAGGGAAAAAAGTGAACATTTTAAAATTAAGAGTCTCACTTAGGCTGTAAGCTCCGACAAGATACATATCGGTAACCCATTTAGACCCAGACGTTTGAACATATTTAAAGAAACCGAGCAGGCAGAAACCAACAAATAAACATCTATGATTGGAAAACAGAGTAGTTGGAACAGGATAGCTTTACTTTTTTTGCAAAGAAACACGCTTTGGGCAGCCATTATCGTGAACATTTTCAGCCGAACACGGAAAAGGTCGCCCATTCGAGCAGTCGTATCCCACAGATCCGCTAGACCCGGAGAGAGCGAAAAAACCCGGCCAAGAAGAGAGAATAAAATAACGACGGATATAAAAGACGCGCAGATAGCGGCAGCAGCGGCGGCTAATCAATACGTCCGTACAACACTGGATACAACGCCGACACTGACAATGCAACAACTCGGCGTCCATGGGCGGTGAAAAGAATCCCACCCGTCCTGCCGCCAATTGTAGGTCAACATTTTGAGATGTGCAGAGAGCTGGCGGGCTGATTTCGATTGGGTGATTCGGTCTCTGGTTTATAAAGTTGATTTGATCGGTATTAGATGATACTAATTGAAAAAAACCTAGCATAGTTGCTAAACGAGAAAATTTAATGAGTTGTCATCGGTTTTTGATACGGACAAGAGCCATTTTTTTGGATTTAAACCAGTTCACAGATAGCAAAAGTTTTAAAATATAGATTTTATTTTTAGGTGATATTTAATTCAAATTTTGAACTGATTTAGAGAATATACGCCATAAATCCAAGTACGAAAATGAGATGCTTGAATTAGTAAAGGATTTCGAAAACCTGAACATGAAGCAAGCGGAAATATTTTTACTGAAGTTTTCAACAATTCAACATTTGAATTTCATTAAAAGAAGTGTGAATCATGTTTTTTCTTAGGCTATGGACGCTTTCCGCTCTCTGTCCGCTTACTGGATCCTTTCTCGTCCATAGCTAAACCACGCTGCAAAGCTTGGATGGTCAAGATTCTGACCAGACTGTTCCACGTGACGTCATACAAAGAAAGTTTTTTTTTCTCTCAGCATACATAGCTTCCTTTTAAAAGCGGGGCGGTCGAAAATTTACGGGGTCGAAGTTAAAGAGCACAGTCCACGATGTGACTCAAGGAACAAGGAACTCGGGGGGACTATTTTTGGTCACAATTCAAGTGCCCGTGCTAGATACCTGCGGCGCAACAAGACCAAGATGGATGCGGATTGGAGGCAAGACTTGACTGAAGCGTCTTCTCTGACCGCGTCTTGGAAGCTGGAGAGTAATGATGAGCTTAACCGTCCATCTATCGGGAAACCGCGGGCACCGAGGCTCGAACTAGGTACCATCGAACGAATTTCACTTGGCTGGAGCAAGCTACGTTAGATCATGTGATGGGATACTGTTTATAATGAATTAGACAAAGCTGTTTTATTGTTTTTGTGCATTAAATGTTTCGCATGAGACACTAGATGAATTACTTTTCTCTAGGATTTAAATGGTTTAACGGACGTAGAATCTTATATTACATCTGGTATAGTTAAACGTATATATGTAACCTTCGAACTAGCACGTTGGCCACCTTCATGACTCCTCAATAAAAACCAAAAACCATACATTTTTAATTTTGGATTCAATACACCCGGCCAAAACCAAATAGCTCGAATTAAACTCAAGCACATAACGCAATCATCATTTTTCAAAACGCTTTCGCCTCACAGCTGATGACCAAAATTCCAATGACACCAACGAAAATATCTCATTAAAATAATTCTCCGAGTCGAAATTTTTGTCTCGACGCTCTATCCCTATATACGTCCTGTACCGCACGAAGATAATCTAAATATCTGTGTATATACGAATTGAAGTAGCAATAATAGTAATGGTGCATTAACGTCGGGTCGTCCGGCGCGTCTGCAGCAGCGACAATTAATGAGATCACATTCGTCCCATTCCCGAACGTAATGGGCAAATTCCTTCCTCCGCGACGCCGACGTCTTTGTTTGCGTTATGACGCGACGCATGGCGTCCACTGATTACGTCACGCGTGTCATGTCTCGTACGTCACCGGTCAACGTGAAGAAATCCCGCCCCCTGGAGGTGGGGGCGGGGAAGGGAGTTGGGGGCATCCCACCTTATGTGAGATTTTACAAGCGATTGAAATTGGCGACCGTGGCACGGTGTTTAGACTTGGCTCATATTTATTTCTGAGTGTTTTTTGTTTAATTCTCAACCATTTTTTCGGTAACAGTTTAGGCTAATTATTGATTTTGTGATTTTGCTAAAAGCCAAAAGAATGTTTAGAACATCGGAAGTTGTGTTTGGTGTCAAAATTGCGTTCCTTTCTCTACTCGCGTTTTCTGCATAGAAAAAAAAAAAGTTATGGGGAGTTGGTAAGCAAACTCTAATTTGAAAACTTTTTTTTAGTTTAACTTTCCGTTAGCGAGCACCAGTAGCTAGGTGACACAAATACGCACTACACATAATACTTATAAATTGATTGTATTTGTCTATAAATCATTGTAATTGATCTTATTGAATAATTGATGATGGTTATCATTGCGGTCCATACAGGAAGAAGGAACCTCACTCCCAAGCTAGACAGTGAAGCGGATTTTCGTAGAAAGGTATAAAAAGGGGCTTTTTGAGTTATTTTTATAAGAGGAAAGACAAGAATTGGTTGATTTTATTATTTGCCTCTAATTAATTGCCTAGGATTGATAAAAAAACTAGACTAAAAGAGCTTCATATTTGGAGACCGTACAAACAAAACATAATCAAAAGGCTTTTGTACGATGTATATCGAGTGCTTCGTCATTAAACTGTTGGCGAGACTGAATGACCTTAATCAGTTTGTTAGCAGCAAACGAGCTTGTTTGTTTACAGGTAATACCTATCGCAGGTGTCTGTGAGAAATGTCGTCATCTTGGGTCGTGAGAAAGAATGCAGTTTTACTGTCAAACGTGTGTCATTGGGCACCAATCATAAGCCTGAGCAGCTTGCATATAATCTGGAGACTTGTATGACTAATACCTGGATGGAGACATACCTTGGGATCGACACACAGCTATTATCCACGTAGTAGCAAGTAAAGTGAATAATTGTAAACCAAACAAATATTAAAGCTTCAGTAATGTTTTATTATTATCAACACTATAACCGTCTCAAAAATTGATGCCTAAACGGGGACATAATGACATTCCTATGACATGACATGACATAATGACATGCCCAAACGAAAATCAATTTTTGAGACGGTTAGAGTGTTGATAATAATAAAATACCCCGCGCATTACAAGCTTTTGCAATTTAAATAAGATTTTATCCTAATTCAGTAATGTTGTTTATCACAATGGCCAAATTTGAAATCAATGCTTAGTATGTAAGATATCATCGTGCTTAAAGTAAGACAGTAGGAACTACATTAAGATTTTGAGGCAAAGGAGTCAAGGGTAATCTTCTCGAAGAAGACATTATAATTTGCTCCAAATTTGAGCGTAAGCCCTGGAACTTAAATTCCATGACCTAGTAATAAATATAACTTGTGCATATATATAAAAATGTTGTACAAAATTTCAAATTTATTGATGAGTTTCTGAAAAAGGCAGTGTTTTTAAGCCCCTCATTCTTACAGAACGCAAATCTTCTTTGACATTTGAAGACTAACAAAACGAACCAATTGTAAACTGTCACCCCTTTTTGACAATTCGCAAAGGGGCACAACAAGCCGCCAAACGCCAATCGACTGAGCATCAAGTCGCCTCCCCCCGAACCCCAACCCCATCCCACCCCGCGTGACCTGTGTTGTCGACGTCGCACACAAGACGTTGTACCCTAGCGTCGTTTGTAGTTTCTTCGCGAAGAGGCGCCGCGCGAAGAGAGCAGATGAAGATGCTGGATGGATCAATACGTGTCCGCTGAAAAGCTAAACAAGTCAGCTACACTCACCGCATTGCCGCATGGCGACCGTGCGCGCTATCTCGCTCTGGAGCGCGGAAGTGTGTGGTGGTGCTTTATCGCTTGCTCGCATTGGGATGGGGACACTTAGGTGTTGTCTATTGGGTGGTTGGGATGATAGGGAATATGTCACAGAAAGGTGATTGCGTTTGGGACTCAATTAAAAAATTGGAAAAAAAATGAACGCTACATGACAACATTTGGCTTAAATCTATGTGACCATATAAAACTTAATTATTTTGGTGTTGTCTATAAGGTGGTTGGAATGATAAGGAATGGGAAAGAGAAAGGTGATTGCGTTTGGGACTCAATTAAAAAAAAATATATACTAATAATTAACGATTCATACCAAAACTTGTAAGAAATGTACATTTAGACTTCAATCTCTCTTGTAACACTGCATTAGTTAGGGTCAGTTTTACAAATTTCAGTTAAAAAGACAACTGTCAGTTAAATATGGTCACATGGTCACATTCATTTTGATAATTATATACATTTTTTAGCTGAACATGGTAAAAATAGCCCTTATAAATTGAGCAGCCTTATTATGTTCTCTAAGCTTGGTATCGTATTTGTGTATAAACATCTAACTATAGTATTTTTTAAGAATCCGTTTTTAAATCTATCAATGTGAAATAGCTATTACTTTGTCTGTATATATATATTTTTTGTTCATGGGAACAGAACATGGAAAATGTCATGCGACATACGAGAGAAAGAGATTTGAAATTTAACTGTGAAGCAATGAAATACGCCATTTGAATTTGGAGCACATATATAAGATAGCCGTGCATTATTTATAGGTATATGATTATTTTATGTAAACTATGTGAAGCAAAGCATATAGGCAAAGTAATGTAATTTGCAATCACAGAATCTAGATTTGTTTGCTATTGGCATTCACTTCGAGTTTCTTTGGTATGAAATTATGACCTAACATGTTCTATCTTCGAATCAAAACTTACGACATAATTCAGGTCGGTATATAAGAGACTGCTATTGTATTCCAGATAGCTGGCATTTGCATTTTTCAAATGATCACCAGTGCGATGTTTGGACGGTTATATACCGTATTACAAAGCACGAATTCACTTACAAATTCTTTTTGTAAGAATTGTGAGTAAAAAAAAAACCGTGTAGGGTGTCTGATTGACAGAGGAACATGACAATCCAGAAGGCAACAAGTAGAATAATTCAGATTAGGGGTGTTTCCTAAGCTCTTCAATCTTCTTTGCAACGAACAAAGACCAAGTTGGCTCAATGATTGGTATGAGAATACAAAAAAAGGATGTAAAGAAAAATGGAACTAAATAGCGCATTACAGGAAATCAAAAGCCTGGCGAATGCGAAGCGTAATTTTTCTAACGATTGTTTAATGTCAAATCCTCCTATGCTCAATTGTACTTCCGAGAAGCGAAAAAAATTTGAAAGATAACCATAAAAAGACAAAAAAAAAAAATGTCAAAAAGTGCTCCTAATCAATCTCAATCAGAAAAATCTCGCATGCAAGACTCTTTAAGCCGGAAATCACACAATAAAAAGTCACTTTTAATGACGAGTTTAAAATCGCTCGGCGTGGTATGAAATGCGGGGTGGGGCAGGGGGGCAGGGGGGCAGGGGGGAGGCGACGGAAGCCGTGTCGTTACCGGCTCTTGACACACGGAGAGGAAAGTGAATGCTTGGACGCCGACGCGTTCGTCTTCGGCGTGGCGTCCATTAACAGGTTGTAGGAGACATTGCTGTGATCGCATTGAGACGGCACATTACCAGGATCTTTGAACTCTTCGTTGGCAGGATCAGATCGTTGTGGTCGAAGACAGAAGTGAATGAACAAGCAAATTAAGTTAACGATACGTATTCTATGTAATCATTTAAAGTAGTCTTAAAAAGTAATATAATTAATCTGACGGTCAGATAAGGTATAGTTTCTTGCGAATTTATTCTAAAAAAAGGAAATATAGTCAAGAAAATGTGATCAAAATCAATCGAGAAAGATTTACCTACGGTGCGTACTCAGATTTAGCATGATCGAATTTTTAGCCAGTTTTTAAGACCCTCGCAGCTCAAATTGTAAGAAGACGCGCTGCGCGTGCTTGGGCAAAGAACTTTCACAAAGTAGGGTTAATGTTGCACGCACCGCACCATGTAGACGCCATTAAACTCTCACTCAGAACGCCCTTTGGCGCGCCAGAAAATTCTACACACAATCTTTAGGTAGATGCGTTGGTTTTTTCTTCGACATGATTTTATATACCGATTTTAATTTTGTCTTGTACCTTTGTTTAGTACCTTCTCTACTAAGAGCCAGTTTTACAAAGCCCGGGTTAACAAAACCGACAATTAAAGTTTCATCTCCATGATCACAGCCAATCAGATGCTTCTATCTCCAATTTAACCTCCATTCGCTAATATAATTGGGCACTGCACTAAACTGTCTCGAAGACGTCCACGGTTTAAGAATAGGATGGAGGCGCCTGGTCTTTACCGATAAGGTTTCAAAAACATCTCGAAATCATGTCGCTCGATACATTCGGAATGCGGCCAAGAGATGAAAGCAATTCGTGAATAAACCAAGCAAGCACAGATCGGAGTAGACCAGTCACCGCACAATAATTATAAGGCCTGGCACAACAACACCGTTTCCCAGACAACAATGATCATCGTCCACGTCTCGCCTCATGAACTGTTATCGTAAAACCGCGGTCACCAGCCATAGGTAGGTAGGTATATATGAAATGAATGAAATTCATTATGATTAAACATATTAATATTGTGATCATTATAATAATAATAAAAAGTGTGCAACCGCGTTGTTCCTGTGTTAAGTTGGTACGGGCCGATGGACACGTAATGACATCTAGCGGCGACGGAGCGAAACAGCGAGTAGCCATTAGCCTTATTGTTATTGTCGAGGTTTTCGCCAAAGGGCGCCGTTCGCGAGTGTTACGCTGATAATTGCACCGAACGGGGGTGTAACTTGCAATTTCGACCAAATACACTTGTGTTTGGTGCTCGCGTGGGTTAAGTATACTCGAGTCTAGCGAGCTGAGTCGATGAGTGTGTTGTAAAATAGGGGTTTTTGTTAATTTGAACATTAGAAATTGGTGAAGTTATGAGATTTATAGTTTTAAAAAGTCAGTGCCAGTTTTATTTGTTATTCGAAACTTGATTGCAAAATTAGTATGGCCGTTATCTCTAAAACCTCAATGAACTGATCATAAACAGAATATTTCAAATGAATATTGGATATTTCAAATTACTCTTTGGCTAAATTCACTCATGAAATTTTGTTTTTAGGAGATTCAGGAGATTTTAGGAGTTTAAAGGGGTCGGTAGCTGCGTACATTCCGAATCGCTTTGCCATACTTCTTCTTAGAAACATAAACGGCTGTGGCTAAGCTCTCTTTTTCGATATTAATCAAACAATCAGGAGCCCTGACTTGTTGCCTCACATTACCACTAAACTAAATCGCCTCATTTTCAAAACTTTTTAACCAACAATTCACAAAAATCCATACAGGAAATTTCAGATATTTTCACCGTATTCCTTTCAGACCAACGGTCACTCTACGGACCGTGCTACCAACTTCACGGCCCATTGCACGCCGACGACAAGCCCCAGGCGTGGCACTAAAAAACTGTCATGGCCGCTACCAGACAAAAACCCACCACACCGACACCAACTGTACGGAGCACACCAAGCGCAGGGCAACAGCAGCAAATTTATGTCGATCACGTGTCCAATTAATGTTTCTCCGTTAATTTCTATAGACTCCGTCGCTCATTCGCAGCGCGTCGAGCGGCGCTCACGTTTATCGCATATTGAATCAGTTTGTTCGTGTTTTCTAATTGCCTGGAATTGAATGACGCCACCAAGCGACATGTTAACGCGCCAGCGAACGCGCGCCGCTAGCGGCGGTGCGTTTAACTAACGCAATCAGCGTCTCTGGTGCGACAATGCATTGATTGTCAACGTCTTTCTCTTCTTAGGTTTTCGGCTAATTCGGTTATTTCCGTTATGTCAAGGCGCGGGGGATTATTGATTCGCGGAAATACGCGTTGTACGTGTTAACCAGATGCTGTTGTCGCGAAGATAGCGACTGGTTTCGGGTGCAGAATACGGGTACGGGATATTTGCCAAACGGCACAACATATACACAACGATATGTGCTTGGATATATATATATATATATATATATATATATATATATATAGGAGCGAGTTTGAGAAGCAAGTTTAACTAGGCATATTATTAAGCATCGAAAGCAATATGGTGCGAGTAACAGAATGGAAAGTCGGCAGGGTGGATGATTCTAATTGACAATTGTGTGTAAGATATTTTTGATGTAAGCACACGTGGATGGAGAGAGTAATTAGCCGAAAAGCACAAGTGGAAAAAATATTTTTACATACAGAGTCGTCAAGCATTGAGGATCTAACATGTCTTTTGTCAATAAATTTTTTTTTTAAATCTAAACTAATTAATAGGAAAGACACCAGAAGATCCAGTGCATTTGAAGTACAATACACAATGACAGACAATGTCCAAATATTTCATAAGAATTGTCAAAATATCTTCCGGTTCTATAGTAAACCTTGTGATTGGTGACTTCGAACTCAGTAAGTGACGAAGAGTCTCCGGAAGAAGATCAAGATCCCCCTGGATAATTCTCGGCGGCATCAGCTGGTAGCGCTAAAGGGTTGCTAGAAGATATTGTATTGGGGTGTGAAACGTGGGGATCGGATGAGAGGAGGGTGAGAGTCTGCGCGGGGAACGGGCTAGCGACAGACGTTAATCATATTAGCTAATTATTTACAAGGTGACGAGATGTTAATTGTTTGCAGCGCTAGCTTCGCGCGAGATGAGAGCAAAATTTCAGTAATAATGTGAAATAGGTAAGGTCTTTAAACTTCCGTGACTTTGCTATAGACTTGATGTTGTACGGAGAATCGCTCGGAATCGCTCACTTGAGGCTAGTGCTTTAGTTCTTTGAGATCTAGTCGTTGAACGTTGAACTTTTGGGTGTCTGGCAAACGTTTCTGTCGAGTTGTTGTCTCGCGCTTTCGAAGAGAGCTTTTGTATTCAAAAACATCTTGTGGCATTTCGCTAGTTGTCTGTAAATAGGTACAGGGATAGATGCTGTCGCCAACGAGTAATGGCAGGAAGCTTATCATTATAAGAAACGATATAAATTCTTTACGGTTTTGAATCTATTAAACGTTACCATATGATAAAAAAAAGGTTTTGTTTGCACACCTATTAAAAATTAGTTTTTCTCTAATTTTTTTAGCAAATATTGACTTTGTGGTAATTATTTTGATGGGTTTTCTTGTTTAAAATACGAAAATTGAACACAAATAATGAAAATTACAAAAAGTAATAAGACGTTAGTTTTTAAATAAAACGAAATGTGTTCTAAAATTCCAAAGCTAAGATTCGAGCGACACGACTATGCTAAGAAAACCAAAAATACTGTCTCTAAAATTTGTATTTTTATTTATTTCTTGAATATTAATCTTCCCAATCTAAGCTTTCTCTGATTATCAATTGATTTAATATATACTTCACTTCAGAATTCAATGCAAAACCAGATAAGTATTGATTTCCTTGACAACTGGTACCAACGCAAGTTCAACAAAGAGGTTCTGCAGACAAATAAAAACAAGCAGCCGCTCGAATCCACGCATCGTGTGACGTCGCACACGACCAACCACCAGACTGCGCTGAAGTATCATGCCCGTTCGCTAAAACGCCTCCGAGTTTTTTTGGATAATTATTTGGGGACACATAATTCAGTGAGCTTGGATGCATCCTCTTCATGCATAATTATCACTGGCATCAGATAGCAAAAACGGGTTATTTGGAGGTTATTACATCGGTTTTTATACCTAAAACAATATAACTGGCATTGCGTGACGGAACTGTTCGTAATCTTATATAGAGACCGCACGATAATGACAATGGTGTAAAGGGAAAGATATATTTTTTTAGAAAACTCTTCTTGTGTGAAAAATAACTGTCACATAATATTAGCTGCTATTATTTTTGTATCTGAAGAAAATCTGGAAGTAATAGTTCTCTCTCGCTCTAAAAGTGTCATCATAATTATTAATTAAATACATATTATATTATTTTATAATACGCGATGAAGAAAGTTCGCAGGCAGCCAAGTGAGACGAGGATATTCGCATTGTTAAAAATAATTCGTATGATATTTTTGTCCGACACGAATATCCGTTGGAATCGTTCGGAGTGCGATGTTCGTGATGTCTGCATGTATATTCAGTTCGGGCGTCAATGACGTCCACCATCAGGGAGCTCAAATTCAATGTCTTCGAGAAAGATTTACGAGAGATTTTAGCAAAAAGCCCACAGAAATAACTAATCAGAATTTTCTTAAATCATTTCTCAATAATAATCATTCGATGCAGAACCGAACGGTGTGTTGTGTTGGATACATCGGTTCTCGAGCGGTCTCTGAAGTTGAGCGTCTCTGAGGTGGGTCAAGTATTGGTTGGGTGAGCAACTCACTTTTTACCAGTTATGTTTGGGAGATAGGCTAGAGGGATGAAAGTAAGTACAGAAACTTCATTCGCCTTGCTTATCAACTTCTCGACAGCATGGATTTTTTAAGGAATCCTGTTATTTAATAATAATAATAATATAATGTTTATTTCAGAGTGATCTTTTACAGATATTGAAACGTCATAATAACAATACATAATAAGTATATAACATAGTACATAAGTTAAGTACATAACATACATAATAAGTGACATAACCTACTTTTGATATACAATGCGGCTATCATTGGCATTTGTCAAATATTTACAATTTCTTAAAAATTAAAAATTGGGACAGAATTCTTTAATAGTATAGAAACTTTTATCAAGTAAGAATGATTTTAATTTGCATTTGAACTCTTTGCCGGTAATACATCTGAGATAGGTGGGTAGCGCATTGTTTAGTCGTATCCCTGCCTGTATAGTATGTTGCTGAGTGGTTGACCTCAGCCGAAATTGGGTTTGTATTAGTCTTGGGTCACCTATCGTCCTTGCTCTTGTTAAAATGCCCGCACTTGACTGATTGTCTTGTGTTTTAAAACTGTCCTGGTCCCTGGCATACAAAATCACATAAAAAATGTACAAACAAGGCAGCGTTAAAATTTTCAGTTTTTTAAAATGGGTCACACAAGTATCTTTAAAAAAAAACTTCCGCACAAGGATTAAAGCTAGCACCTGCCAAATATTTTACGGCACGTTTCTGCAATATAAATAGCCTTTTTGCGTGTCGCGTACTCCCCCATAGGATGACACCATATTGAAGCCTTGCTTGGATATAGCCATAGTAAAGAGTTAATGCCGTTGAAAGCTTTGAAATTTCCATGATCTTTTTGATTAGAAAACAGCCTGCTGCAATTTTTTTGGCTAACTTGTCCGTATGGGCGCCCCAGTTGAGTTCGCTGTCTATAGTGAGACCTAAGAACACCGTTTGTTCTACTATCGGCACGTTATTCCCCTTGAGTTCAATTTTCGCTGGTTCCATAATTTTCCTAAATTTCGTAGAGAACTGGATGCCGAGCGTTTTGTCAATGTTGATGAAAAGGTCATTAGACTCACAATAGTCGATCATCTGTCTCACCGCCTCGTTACCTATGGTAGTCAACTTGGTCTCGTTTTTAATTGCCTTAATCAAGTGGGTAGTATCGTCCGCAAATAGCGTTAGCTTCCCCAAACTTAATTTCTCTGGTAGGTCATTCGTATATAATATAAACAGAAGCGGTGAAAGAGTGCTTCCCTGTGGCAATCCTACATTGATGGTAGTTTCCTTTGAGTAGTAGTAAGTGTTGTTAGCTCCTCTGATTCTTATCACTTGCTTGCGATCCAGCAGAAAAGAGCTAATCCATTCGTTTGCTAATCCATCAACACCTAGTTTCCTTAACTTTTCCTTCAGCAGGGCGTGGTTAATAGTGTCGAACGCCTTACTATAATCATAGTAGATCCCAAGGGCCTCTTCGCCGCAGTCCAACGTTTCTAACACTTCATTAACAAATCCCGAGATAGCTGTTGTAGTCGACTTGTGTTGTGTAAAACCATGTTGACATTTGTTTTGTAAGTTATATTTTCTTAAGAACGCCACTAATCTAACACAAATTGCTTTCTCGAAGATTTTTGAGAACCCTGATAATAGACTAATCGGACGGTAATTTTCGATTTTCTCTTGATCACCTTTCTTGTGAATTGGTATGACGACTGCTTTTTTAAGCACCGTTGGAAACCGACCTTGTGATAACGACTCGTTTATAATCTGGGTCAAAGGCTCACAAATGTACAACGCTGCACTTTTAATAACATCGCCCGGGACTTCGTCGAACCCGGCAGAGTGTTTGTTGCATGTGTCGGTAATTATATTGTAGAGTTCGCTGGCTGTGAGTGGAGACAGAAAAATGATGTTGTCACACCTCCTCGCTGTTTCAGATAATCTAGCAGATGTCGGGGTTCTGGTTTTGAGGAGTTTTGGCACCAAGCTATTGTAGTAATCACTGAAGATTTCTGCGATTTCTTGCTGTTCACTTGTAGTTCTTGTCCCTAGATTTATTTTTAAAACACTTTTTGGCTTTTTAGTTGACTCGTTGTTGTTTGATTTGATAACATTCCATGCAGCCTTTACTTTATTCTTTGCGGTTAGGATTACTTGGTTGTTTAGATTCCTTTTAGCTTCCTTGATCTCACTCGCGTAGATTTTTTTAATTCGGTTATATTTTAGTTTTTGGTCCAAGTCACAGGGCTTCCTTTTTGACGCGGCGTAGGCTCTCTGAACGTCTTCCGATCTTTTCTTCAGTTCGGGTGTGAACCATTCCAGCCCTTGATTCTTTCTTACATTTTGCGGCTTTTTCTTTGAGTTGTAGCGTCCAATAGGGAAGTTAAGCCGGTGGTCCCCTTGGTGCTCTTCGACAGGAGTAGGCTACGTGCCGGCACCAGGTCTCCCCTCCTCTCTTCTATAGCCAATATGTTAGGTTTACCATCATCCTTATCATCACCCATTCATTTACCAACGCCATTAGACTAGTAATGCAGAGTTCGTTGTCAAAACAGTGCGTCGTTAAACACTAACTAATGCATCAACTCGCTGAACATTAGGATACTTTTTTTAAGAAAATGTAGGATTTTAACCTTTTGAAATGAAAGTTTATGTAACAACTGTGGTTTTTAAACTTACCAAAAACAACCCTGTTTGAAAATGTATATATATTATTATATTGCCACCAAGTCTCTTGAAATTATTATCTTTATTCCCAACAATCTTCATACGTAAAGCTCTGCTATGCTTAAATGGTGTACACATGATTTGACAAATTGATCGTATCAAACAAAATCTCGCACAGTATTTTATCTCACATGTAAATGTAATACTCCCACACATGGCTAGGTAATATTCCTAGAGATAATCGACCTTTAATTACCATGGCAACAATGGGTGCCACGTCATCAATAAACATGCGCACATCCTTTATATTCGCGTAAAGCAAGATTAGACAATGAATTGCCCGTTTTTTCTTCAGCGCTCAGTGAAACGGAGTTGAACGCTGCAACGACTCCTAGTCAAAATCTGTCACACGGGACTTGTTTCGAACTGTCGCCTGGTTTAATTGCTCTAATTCGAGACAAATTTCGTTGCTGCCCGGATATGAGCACATCTAGCGTCTTCTAAAACTGTTTTTATCTTTTGATTTCTCACACGATTGTCACCGTGTGTGCTTTTTTCGTTGTTGATATGGTCCCTCTATGATATGGAGGTTTCACAACTTAAGTGATGAGTTTGTGAGGTGGTCCTAGATCTAAATATTTGATCGTAGAATTTAATTGCAAAACAGCAATTAGATGATGCCCTGCTCGAAGCTTTCAAACTCTTTAGATGTGTAATTATCATTTTACAACCCAAACTCGAGGGAACAAAGATGAGATGCGTCATGCATTTGTTTATAATCAGACATGCATTTTTCTAGTGGTAGAAGATATTCACGCATTTCCTTGATACTTCTTATAAAATATATTCCTATGCTTTATTTCGCATATTGTGGACTGTTTTCTTGGGTAATTTTTCAGTAACTAAAACTAAATCTTGTTCGGAAATTGGCAATTCTAAAACTTGTGATTAATATGACCGCCTTATATCCATACTTGATATACCATTAAATTATTAATGTTATTATGATAAAATCAGACCTGTAGAAAACAAACCTATATTTTTAGGCGATGATAATACATGGTACGGCAAAAATATCTTCTAGGAAAGGAGTTTTCCGGAAAAAGCGACACATACCAGCAAGCAACAATTCAAAAATTATTTATGGTATTTAGCAACGCACTATTTCAACAACAGGCCATGCGATCTTTCCATTGGACATTGGACAACTGATCTTTTGGAGTCGGTGAATAAATAAGTTAATGAGGTTGAATCAAGCCTAGTCCAGAAGGGACCTGGTAAACCCGGAGACAGGACGTAGCCTGTTCCTGTAGAAGAGCACTAAAGGAACCACAGTCTGAACAAGTGTGTGATGGTCACCCATACAGTACCTGACCCAGCGTAGTGTTGCTTAACTTCGGTGATCTCACGAGACCCAGTATTTCCAACACACCAAACTGTATGGTGGTCACCCATCTAATACTTGATTCAGCAAAGTGTTGCTTCACTTCAACAATCTCACGAGAACCGGTGTTTCCAACACACCAAACCGTTTAGTGGTCACCCATCCAATGCTTGATCCAGCTCAGTGTTGCTCAACTTCTGAAATCTCACGAGAACCGGTGTTTCCAAGAAACTAAAGTGGAAATAATGTGCATCGATCTCTCCGGAGACTTACGAGTCATGGCAGCCACCGTCCCGCTCGGTCGCGGCCAGATCCCGAACTCCCGTCGAGAAATATCGAAGCTAATAATTATAATCGCTTATTATTACCGGTGATAAGCGAGTGGTTCTCACGCAAGCGTACAGAGCAAAGTCAGTGAATCGCAAGAAACATGGCCGCCGCCGTAGCCGCCGCATCTGGCGTACTCGTCGAGCAAGCAAGCACCGAAATAATTAATTAGATCGTAATCAAACCCGTAATTAATTACAATAATAACAATATGAATAAATACATTCGAGACAATACTTTTTCGAAGAATTAATACGTACCGTAGTAGGCAACACAAAAACCGAATGGTTTTTATTATGTTTGGATTATTTATCAACTAGAAGATTGCTATGGGAAAGTTTTCTTGAAAATTTCAATGAAACGAAAATTAATTAGTTCTTTGTTTTAAAGGACCTTATTTTATTTTATATATTATTACCAGCTAGGATCTGAGACAGCGTGTTGCAATGGATAAATTAGCTCGTTCTTTTCAGCCATCTTTTATTTTATGCACCTCTGTGACCTCAGCTTGAGCAATTGGGCTACAGCGAACGACACGGGTCTATAAGCACTGTCGATCGCACAGTTTTAATTAAAAGCATCGCAAGTTTATAACTTACATCCAAATTCCTGACTTTTTCTTTAAACTTGAGGCGTCGATGCCCTGGCGTAATTGAATTCTTTCATGCTGCACTTTGCATGATGAACATTGTCAACGCATAGATTTTCTGCTCGATACTTAAATTTGGTACATCAAAATCAAAATTCTCAAAAAATCAAATCCATAAAAATATGCTACTTAACAAAGGTAAGCAATAAGCTAGAGCAAAAGCTATGCGCAAATCTATAAATGTAATTATGTACTTACACACAAATTAGTGTTGGTCGAAGGAATGTGCAGATATCAGCCACGAAAACGTCACATTTCCACTAAAAAGACTTGCCGTTCACACGTATCAACAGAAATAATCACACAATCAAAACACTTAAAGTTTTGTCTCGTTAAAGAGCCCCCAGCATATTCGCATGAAACGCCGCTAAATGTCTGCATAATGCAGCTAATGACTGTCCAGAAGCACCAGTGTTGGCCGGCCGATCGGCAGCCATCCGGCGCTCAAGACACACGGCGATGCCAGCAAACGCCAAACCTTCCCACGAGCTCAAGCAATATAAAAATAATACATAATAATAAGAAATAAGTAATATTTTTTAACAATTATTATTACTTATAATCGCGTTTATAAGCTATACGAAGTTTTTTTTTTATTTTTATAATTGGTGAATTGTTCGAGAATCTCGATTATGGTTTTTAATTAATGTCTGCTCGGTTGCGTGTCGATCCGGCTGCACCGTGGCCGGATGTGACGTCATCTTTGCTGGAAGACCGATGATGGATTGCGCCAATAATGTACGCTTGACGCTCGTTTGCGCTCTGCGCGGTTTTGTCATGTGGGAATCTCTGGCATCGATGACCCCGGTGAACACCAGAGGCGGCGAGGAAGGATGTCTTCTGGATCGGAACGCACGGGTTTCGGTCTTCAGTGGAATTTTAGTGCAAGTGGGATATTTACCTGAAGAGGTTTAGCACTGGAAAATTTATCTAAATACTCTACATAGTAATATACATTAATAATGCATGGGATTTGATTTCTTGTGATTAACCGATGCAATGTTTTGATGATGGTTCCTTGGCGCTGGTCTAATGGTGCTGGTGAAGGGAGGAGGGAAAACCCAGTGCTGGTACGTAGCCTATCCTGTCGAAGAGCACCACGAGGATCACAGACCTTACCTCCCTTCCGGAGGACGGTACAACGCGAACGACAGGATTCGTTCACAAATCCATGCTGTCGAGAGCTTGATAAGCAAGGTGAGTGAAGTTGTACTAACAAGGTCTATCTTCCGGACAGAACTGGTGATATACATGTGTTGACCTATCCAATACCTGACCTAGTGCAGAGTTGCTTAACGAGCACTGTGTTTTCATCACCCCTAACCATGTGGAAGAAGCATAACCAGACCTCCGATCTTAAATCGTTTTCTAACCTTTGAGGCCCAAACTCTTGAACTGCAATTAAATTGATATCAAACCTTTACAGGGTTTGTAGCATAAGACAGTCTCTTGTAAATTTAGGGTTAGGGTGGGTTTTTAAGCACCTTTTAGTTGCAATCATATGACAATTTTACAACATACCACGAACATATTGGAACATATTGTCATATGTTTCATCATATGAAAATTATGAATTAAATCTTATGATGAACGAAAAGTTGAGCTAATGCGTTGAAAGCAATTGTCATCTATTTCTTCAAGACAAATGCACCGAACGGTTTCCACAATAACGAAGGAAGCAGCTGAGACTGATGATTGGAGTGATTGAGATGACCAGGATTACGTCACCGGTACAGGAAGCGAGAGGAAAGGTCATCTGTCCTGCGATGCCACGACAGCAATTGGTCCTTGCATCATCGGCAGCCCGTGCTCTCTTGTGTGAAGGGTTCACACCATTACCACGGATGCTAAATAGAATTAGCTGCGATGGCGGACGCAATGAGTACAGATGACATTTATTGTTTATGTGCGTTCGTTTGGCTTTTACGCATATTTTGAGTGTTCACTTCCTTTGTGAGGTTAAGTGCTCTTAGATGAGATAAAATGGACGTCTAGTTAACTGACTGATTTCTAAATAAACACAATTTGGAAGATTATTTCTTGTCATTGCTAAAAAGCTTGATCTTGTCAGGACCAAAAACCGTACACTACTGCACTAGCAACTACCTAGGGCTGGCTAGAAGCCACTTGGTCTAATGAAAATGTGAAGCTGTGGTGTTATACTGCCCGCAGGAAATTAGGTATGTAGCAGCCAAAAATTCAACCCGAAAAAAAAACTTTCACTTGTTCTGACGAACACTGTCGCCATTTTCCTGAAAACTGTTAGCAAACTATCGAGAAAATACGACTAACGGAAGCAAAGACAATGTGGAAATAAGAAAACGATTAACGTGACATATTATAAAGCTGTTTTTTGATTGGTGGTCAGTTCTCGACGAGCCACTTCGAAAAGACCTCTAAGCAGTTGACAGCTGCACTGATTCCTCTAATTGATCAGCCAATCTCGGGCAACGTGGGCCGCACCGAGTGTACATTCGAAAAGAGCAGCGACTTAATTTCAATTTGCGTCCAGAATTTAGGAGCTGAAGAAACCGAAACCTCATTTCTAGTAATGAGATCAATTGAGTAATTTGCTCAGTTTTGTAAATTAGGCCCCGACGACGACTACTACGACGACGACGACGCCGCTGCGACGGCTAGCACTCGCCTGTAATTGAGACCCAGGGCACGGCACTGTAAATAATACCATTAAAAATGCTAGAACTCCATTGGTTAATTTGATCAGCTGACTTCGACTGCTGGCCTGGGTACAAGAAGTGGAGTAATTGGGAAGCTTCTTATCACAATCTGATCTTGGATGGCGTCTTCCTTTTATTCACAAACTACATTGGAAAATGCGATGGTTTTATTGGCTAGGTTTTATATTGTGACTTCGATATGAGTGGATGTTGTTCCAGTAATCATCTTTCGATAACGAATGGTGATCCTGCTAGTGTTTAAAAACTTTGAGCCAAAAAAATCTCTTTAAGTTAGGTTAGGTAACTCATCTAAAGTTCCCTACACGAACAGAGCACACGAAACCGGACCGGAGCAAGCACTTTTACGCCCCCAACGCATTCTCTCCTGCACAGGGTGCGACGACGCGTGGCATGCCAGCACCGAAGAAAGGCAAATATAGCTTTAGAGAAAACAAATCCACTGCCCATGGATTGTATCCCGCTCGAAAAATTGCGGCCACGTTGCCGTCCTCCATGTTTGCCATGCATGGACCAAGCAGGCCACGGCAAGCCGTTATCAGAAAGTTCAGCCAAAGTAACAAAAGCGAACGCAAATACATAATGCCACGGCTAGTAATAATAATCGCATGCGCTTTCCTAAGACCACACAAACAGTATGGTAAAGTAGACTGTACCCCATACTATACTTCTCAGCACCGAGACAACACAATGCCACGTACGGAATCGAGTCGCAACGTCGACAACGACGACGACGGCAGTCCCTCGAAATAATTATTTAAATACGAATCCCAAACAGAACTTTCGGACTAACTAATTCCGCATTCATGCTGTTTTGTTTTGCGTCTTTGCAGATCCATTTAATCAGCCATTGCGGCTAGGTTCCTTAAAAACCGCGACGGGCGAGGCAGTGGTACCAACCACCACAATACGGTCAAATATTAGCCACACACATAGACTATAGAGTCTTGTAGGCGAGTGGTCGAGAGAGTGCGCGCGGGACGTGGGGGAAAGTAAATACCAACTTGGCAAACTAAACTCTGGTGCTAACCAACCGCTTGGCCACTCGCTACCGTACCCGTGGCTTGTGTATTGTCTGAACGATTTAGTTATTTATGTTTTGGCAATGTGGTCACCCACACGGCCAGGACAATTGTTTCACTTGAGACAATAATGTGGATTGTTCAACAATATACCGGGATGTTTACTTAAAACAATGTTAATTACGCTTGCTTTAAGATTTTTACCGCCTGCGTCTTCCTTAATTGTGTTACCATTCCCTGTACGTATGGTGGCGTGGCTAGTTCGTGGCCGGCGGGGAAACCGGAGCAAGATTTTGCGTTTAAATATTCATTCTGTGCCGCAATTCAAAGAAATGGGGAAATAATAATGCTATCACGAGCACGTCACGAAATAATTCATTAGCAGTGTTGCTGGTTCTGTGGTCTTCTGTGTTATACAGTGGGTACCTGGCTGTGTAATTGTTGTTATTATTTGGAGTAATGCGGTTCTCACGCGGGTCAGATCTGAGAGGCGATTGTTTGATGTGAACGAACGCGCAGATGAGCGATCGAAGTTGTGATACCGTTACGCGGGACCGGCCATTCCGAAGTCAGAGATGAATTTACTTTGTAATTACTGGCGATTTATCGTTTACCGTCAATTGCAAACGAATCGAAGTAATAGAGAACTTGATTTCATCACATGTCATCTATGTCGAGACAAATTAAATTTTAAATTGGAATAAACTGTGTTTGGGAAACAGAGGAACGTGCTATGGATGCCAAAAACATTTCAAAATGACCAACAAAGTTAACGGTTCAGATTCAGAAACCTTGCTTTCAACCTTTCGATGGAATACATTTGCTAAGTATTCCTGTTGTTCCCGTTGTACCGTCCTTCGGAAGGGACGTTAAGCCAGTAGCCCCCTTCGTTCGGGTTCCCCTGTTACCTGCTAGGTTAGGTTAGGTTCATCATCAAATCATTCACCGAAGCCATTACACCAGTGCCACAAGGCTAGTTAGAAAAACAACGTGAAAATCAAATCGAATCAGACGTGCCAGTGAAATCGAGCGCCTGAAAAAGTACTGATGATGACTCCCGAATTCTAATAAAGAAATCTTCAAACTCACACCTATAAAGCAGTTCTGGAATTTTAAAATATCAGTGTACATAAAGATGCATTAAACTTAGTCTATAGTGCATCGACTGTTCAACCAGCAACCCTACACACACAGCTATCCTTCATGCCAAAGATGAGTGCTCGCGATTCTAGCGTATGAAATAGTGCACACGACGCCGTGCAGACGTGCGCGGTGCATACTAAAACTTTTCGAATGTCTTCGTTATTATTACCATTATTGCAAAGATGATTTAGCGGCCAGTCTGGTGAGTAACTCAGATGCGAATCGCTGGTTGTAACTCCTCGCGGGTCCACAAACAAGACCGCGTTCGCCATGGACGAGTTTTATGAGAATCTGCTACTGGACGATTAGTTTGTTGGTAGCAGACCCGGCACTTCTCGAAGACGTTGATGTCTTTAGAAATTACTGTTGTCTTAGTTTTTCTGCTATGATAGAATCGACTGTGTATAGTTTTGATTTTGGGGAGAAGGGTGAATGGGGATTTGATGGCGAAGCCCTAAGGAGAAGAGGATTCAAAGGCATTTTTTATAAAGAATTGATGGGTTTAAAAAAAATTGAAATTGGCGTCTTTTGAAGCAATTTTTATGCAATTCGGAGCTTGGCTACAGCAGATTCTAGCCTTTAGTTTGATAGTTCTGGGGATGGAATACCGTCTCCCCCAACCCCTCATATATTTCATGTATCAGATCACGTCAGCGTTAGCTCGGTTTGTTTAAAAGCGAAATAATTTTCTTTTTGTAGCATTCTGATTTTTATAAAAAACAGTGAAAAATTTACCAGAACTTGCCGCGCATAGTGCTTGCTTAGAGAGATGTGATTACCAACCCTTAATTTACTCTGTGATGACAATGCTATATTAACAAAGGCTAAGTCACTAATCTCGGAGAGCCTCTTACGTGTTGCTATTATAGATCACAAAATAAGACTAGATTATCTTCTAAAACTTCGAGCACGTTTGAATTGATCAGGTTTTCAAGTGAAACCATTTGTAACCAGGCACATCTACTGTCAACCTGACGTGTAGCCATCTTACCGCGAAACTTCATCATCTAAATCATAAGATACAAAAGCTGACGTCCAATTAGAGTGCACAGAACAAATAGTGCATCGGGTGACGCATATGCACATGCACAGAGCACGTGATCATGTAAATATGACTAGGAGCTGTCAGATCGCCTGAGCGATCTAGTGGTCGACCAAGGGTCCATCCCAGGCCAGGAGATGGACAATCATGACCCTGATGACCCATAGTTCTACGACGCAATTGTGACTATGCATTACACATGGTTTTCCCATGGCATTTTTGTTGATTTCCACTCGAAAGCATGCGATCACCGGCGACCAGGCAGACAACAATCTTTAGTTTCTAGGGAAATTGACGTCGATTGTCTAAATTCACATCAAGCTATCTATTATAAGGTTGATATGCAATTTTTTTTGTTAACTTGCTTCAAATTGTAATTATAGGGTCATTGTGTGTTGGTTAAAAATATAATAATATAATGTGATCGTAAAAAATGCGACCGTAGAGTTCGGAGGACAAATTTTGATTGGCCTGAGATCCGCTTTGTCTGTTTTTTTGTTGTTGTTGTATGCTGATATGCTATTAGCTTGGTACATTTTCTGGTTAGACAATGTGCATGAGAAATTGTGACCACGTGATTTCCTGGGTCTGATTTCAGGTTGATAAGGTTCTGACAGCAAGTACCGACAAATAATAATATGACTTTTTAACGTACAGATGTAACAGAGATCGCAGGTACCTATCATCAAAGTTTTAAAAACAGTGTCCTCCTTTGAGAAAGTTTAGTAGATTCTGCTGATAGAACAATGTTGTTCGCAGCTATCATTAAAATTATACGTTTAATACTAAATTAGTTACTGTTTTTTTAGTTAGTAACCTGAAACACATCACAACGCAAGTAGGTATTATATTGAGTAGGTCAATCCGATCAAGATGCTGACAATTCTAACAACCAATTTCTCTATCAGATAACTGCTTAAATTATCAAGTTTTCTTGATCAGAAGATGATAATCACCAACAATTTAAAACATGTCAGCAGTGAAAACGTATCAAAAAATATCTTCACGAAAGTTAAAATAGTAAAGCAGCCTGCCACCTTTGCCGCTAACAAAGCAGAGTTATTATTTTATTACAATTCTCCCCTTCCCGCCGCACCGTAAACATCAGAGCGTAATAATTCTCAAACCCAACCCGTTCTTTCAATATGCCCGGTGCGTATGCACGCACAGTTAAAAGTCAACATTCCCCTTTGATTAAAATCGATAAGTCGTAGAGGAACGAAACACACACACACACACATTTCCATTCGCTGGGTGCAGATATATAAAAGGTGTAGCATTCTTCCCATCTCTCTCATTCTCCCCTTTAAAAGACTATAAGGTTCTCAAAGTAAATCAGTCGAAACAGATGGAATAATGCCCATTAGCAAAAAAACAAGAGAGAGGGAGAACGGGAATAGAACGGCACCAACAGTGTAGATATCCAAGCAAAGTCTCTTATAGTATTGCAACAGCCTTTGGGTGAAAAACGTGGGTGTGCACCCCAGTCGTTATTTTTCTCTCACCACACCCACCCCACCCACCCACACCGCCCCTGATCCAAACTCTCGTACTCTGAACCCTTTAAGCCCTTAATTCAAGACTACCCTCTTACGGGACCCAATAACGTGCAGTACCGTCTCTCTATGTGTTGGGACCTTGTGAGACCAGATGCAAGTGAACAATTTGAGGAGGGCGAGAGAGTAATTAAAGCTTATCCAAATCGTGGATGAGGATTAAGGGATGCCATTGCTTGGTCGAAAGTTGCATGGGGGCGATCAGACTCTAAAGATGTTCTCTGAGGTGTTGGTATCAAGGGTCGTCTTGAGAGAGACTTCTTAATCGAAAATAGAACAGTACTAACATAGTGCTGATGTTAAACCATCTTCGCAAAAAATTACTGCCAAATTACTACTTTACCGATAAAAATTGAGTATGCTTACCTATAGGTGAAGTCACCGTCGTTTTGAGTGTTAAGAAATTTAATTTTGTTATTTCTTGCAGATTATTATCATTTAAGATTTGTTTAAGATAAATTGATCTTTATTAATGCTAACCTCAACGATTTAAAAATATGTATCGATATTTTGAGTCTTTTTGTCGTAGAGATTTGTTAAAAGGGCGGCCGCATCGCTATCGGGTGGCACCTACCGTTATTACGTGTTGCCGGTTCGTTTGCTCACCAGGAAGCAGTACATTAACGCTGGCCCTCTGTCTATACCTATAAACTCAATGATGGTACGCTCTAAGCTTCTTTGCAATGATCGTGTGTGTTTTCAAAGAATATCTGTGCAAGCTCGTTGCTGACCGAATCGCCAAGCATATTTGAAACGGTTCCAGAAACAATTTCCATTAATTGCATAGATTATCTGAACTACAAGATAAAACTCTTATAGGAAAGACAATGTAATGACTTCTCTTGTTTATTGAACATTGTACTACATGGTTCAGTAATAATGCCACATGGGAGAGTAATTGGTAGCCTAATGAATGCTCCTAATTACCAATGCTTAGCACTCCATTAGGAATAAAATAATTAGCAGTAATGATTGGTAGACAATCCATGGTGTAGTTTGGCCGAGTAACTTGCCCGAAACTCTAGTGAGATAACGTTGACACTCAAGAAAAATACTGAGCAAAAATTACACAATTTTTTATATAGCTTGCAAAATGTCAATTACCTGGGGCTGCTGCGATATTTCACCTTCAAATATTTGACATAATCATAAGATTCTTTAGAGTCAATTACCACCTGTTACCACATAATTACCACCTAATTATCCCCTAAGGAACTAAAGATGAGGTATTCAAAATGATCATTCTCGAATAGCAAGTAGCCGATTCAGTCTAACGGTAAACAAGGCTAAAACTCCTTGGACTAGAAAGTCGAAAACAACAGCGCGCAATGGAAACAATGGCGTGTTTTTCCAAAAATCGGTCGACCATCGGTTTAATGTAAGCCAAAGCCGAAGCTTCGCGGGGTTCCCCGCCCCCCGTCACCCCTGCCTTTCTTGTAATTTACAGAAAATAAACATTAACGTATACACTAAGAGCAATAAAATAAATCAAGTGGGCAAACATTACTGCTCTGCTACTAAGATAGGGGTTGGGCTGTAAGGGGTTGTGTGTGTGTGTGTATATGTGTGTGAGAGAAGGGGAAGGGGAGGGGGGTAGGAATAAAAGGGTTGCGATTTACAATGAGACTGTGCCAGAGCTATCGCGGCCATTATCAATACATGCAAGCACTGGGAGAAACAAAAGAGTGCAGAGAATAAACTTAAATATGCACTCTGACTATAAGGGGGTTGTGGTGTTAAAAGTGACGTCATAAGATGGTCTTCAGGGTGGGCGTTGAGAGATAAGAAGGGTTGTCACGACGTTTTAATGGTGCGTATTCAATGGGGTTCAATTTGAGATTATAGTATTTTTGTTTTATGAATTTGTTTTATGATGATTGGTTTTTGGTAATGTAGAATGCTTAACGTTAACGCATGTTACATTTTCACGAAAATATGATGTGCGTTCAAACATATTTTAATCTACATAGAACAATGCTGTCAACATAAATTAAATAAGTTTGGTGTGTTGAAAACACTGGTTCTCATGAGATCACCGAAGTTAAGCAACACTGCTCAAGGGTCAGGTCATGGATGGGTGACCATCATACATACAATCATTTCTGTTTAAAAGAGAGGTTGGAGGAATTAGAGTTAGTACAGCAGCTTCAATCACCTTGTTTATCAACTTCTCTACAGCGTGTATTTGGAAACAAATTTTGTTGAACGTGTTTTAAAGCCATTTCTGTGGTTCCCTTGGTGGCGGCACCGGATTTTCACTCCTTTCTTCTAAGAAAGGTTAGGTTCATCATCACCCACTTAATTACTGACGCTACTAGGCTTGTGCCACATGACCCGCTGTCAAAACAGTGCGTCGTTAAACCCCACAAATAAATCAATAAGTTTGACCACAATTTTATGATCAAATTCCCGTAATTAAAGCATAACTAAATGAAAGAAAATAGCAATGAAGCGTTATTAAATGAAAAGCTCCTTATATTATTTGTTGTCATCGTCTATTTTTCAAGATATTATCTTCATTTTCCTGCTGATTGCGTCGTCAAAACTGTAGAAATCGCTCCGATACCTTGCGGGACGTTTCCGAACCCCCGTCTTATGCTCGTAACGAGTTTCCAACCCCTTTTGCAACGGAGTCCAAAAGCAAACAACGAAATCTCCGGCACGACGAGCTGGTCCCCTCAATCGAGGCACTTTGTCAAAGATAAAATGAAAAAAAAAACATAAAAACGAAATTCTTAATTACTTTCATGTATCAATCTTGTTGGACGGAAAAAAGTATCTGATACATCTTTTTTTTTGTACACGATTTTAGCGCGAAGTTAATTGAGAGAGTTTCTTTTTTGTATTTGATTTTGATGGAGTTTGATGAATAATTTGATAAATATTCATCAAAATTTAGCTTTGATGGTCGTAGTTTTATGATGTTGTCGATAGACACACTTTACTTTGAAAAGTGCGATACACGTTTGTGATTTAACTTTGTAAATTCTTGTCTAAAGATGATTTGGGATTACTTTACAAGACATTACCGGAATCCAATTTTCTCAAATAGTATTGTTCTGTGGTGTGGTTATTTCAATTCACCAAAATCCATAACATTACTATTATTTAGTGAATGGAGGCATTAATGAAAAATGTGACTTAAAATTTAGCCATTGAAGAAGAGTGGCCATTGATTGAGTGTCAAAGAGAAGAAAAATGCTTCAATTTCTTCACTGTAAACGAGGGTTCGCATAAAGCCGCTAAATCATTCCAGGATTGTTGCAAAAAGTTGAACAAAGTTCTAAAAGGCGAACGATAAGTTTGAAGCTGCTAATATTTCACGTTTGAACTCTTTAGATCAAAAAGCATTCTTCATGATTATCCACGAAGCGGTCGTAATAAAATATGATATTATTTGAACAATGTGCGAGAGGGGAAACCAAAAAGTTTTCAAAATACTTAAAAATGTGGAAGTTTATCAATAAATTCTATCGGATACGGGAAGAGTTGGTAATGTTTTTCTGCGTAAATTTATTGTCTTTCGGTGTTCAAGTTTCAATGTTTTAAGAATTTTATCCTGGGTTTATTCCCTTAGAACTAAAACAGGAACGGTCAAACTAAAAAAAATAGTCATTACAGATTAGCAGAAAAACCCAAATAGTGAAACTATCTCCTTTCCAGAATTCGGATACTTCAAAACTAAATATACAATTCACTGCATTATATTTTATGCGAATCGTTGAAGGACATAAATGGTGTTTTATTATTAGGAACACTAATACCCTCTTAAAATGTATGCCCAAACGGAGGCATGAACCCCGATTTCCATCTTATAAAATACCAGTTAAATCAGATTTCATAGGCATAAATGGTCGTTTACAAAAAATGTATCGACAAAAATTGATAGCCTCAATCTGGAAATCCTGAAAGTCCTTCAGGGTATCACTTTTACAGAACAAGCTCGACTAAGAATCTTCTCATCAGAACACATTCAAATACCCAGTGTATTGGTAACCAACTGCATTTTCGGTACCAAATACCTATACCTACTACGAGTTCATATTTCAACTAATATATTTCCCTATTCCATTAACATAACCATGAAGCAGCCGATCTCCAACTTTTCCCACAATACCATGAGGTATTAGGTATATTTTCGGGCAATAACATTGCATTATAACTTCACGCAAAAGTAAATAATAATGATGACTGCTGCAACAATAACTTATCGAAGAGCATTGTAATGGAAGTGCAACAACTCATTGAACCCAAGGAATAGTCAACACGGCGACAGTCGATGCAAAGGGGTCATTGATAACTACCAATATGTTTACCATAGGTAATCCAACCCTTCTGTACGGTCATAACACGATATTAAAATGATAAAAGGGCTGCCGCGCTTGCTACAGCAGCTTAAGGTAACCGCAAGTCTGTATGGGCCGCATCTCTTGCTTAGGGGTGCATGCGAAGGGTGGATGGTATGTTCCTAAACAGGGGACATGATAATGGACTCAAAGACGGTGATTTCACTTTGTAGAAAGTTTTTCCTTCTTCTACGAATTGCGATTTTGGTACACTGGTTAACGAAGCTTATTGCAAAAATAAGTAATTTTTCTCTTTTGTTGCACTAAAAAAATTTTAAAAATTCCGAAAAGTGCTACTAGGTCTTTGCAAATTCAATTTGAATTGTGTTATAGACATTTTTTTCTCAGGCTTTTTTCAGGCTTTTCAAATTGAAACCAAATTAAAAAATCGTAAAATTTCTCTTGTCATGATGTCCAATTCAACTTTGCGCTGCACAATTCCTATTTTTCTCAGCACAATTACCGAAACGTTATTGCACCTTAAGGAAAAGGAGACTCACCCTTATACATTTTCAGCGGTTTTCAAGGTCGTCGGGGAGCGAATGGGTGGTGGAAGTGCCAAGTCGGAAGAGCCGGGCACAGCTGTAGATAAGCCACATCAATTCAGTCAGTTCGCAATCTGAAACAATGGACAACATTAGCTCATGCAAAGCAATGCAGCAAAAATGCAAGCTTGAGGGAAAAAACACTTTAGAACCTTTTTGCATCATTTATCGACGGTTTATTGGTGTTTTTTGTGTGATATATTTGGTTCATTCCGCGAATCGGTTTATAAAAGTTCAATATCGCACAGAAACTAAGTTTTGCTTCAAAAACTGTTCGAGCTAGGACAACAAACCAACAAGTGGGGCAACAACGTGGGTAAAACCGTGTACCAAATGTCCTTTGCACGAGCTTAGCGCTCGTCCAAAAAGAGTTCGCGCACACCGACGCGTGGAAGGGTAGGGCGGGGAGAAGAGCAAAATTCCTAAAAATCCCGATGCGGAAAAAAGAGTGTAGTTTTTGCAGAGATCAAAGAGTGGTATCTTTTGTCAAAGGTTAACCCACCCTGCCCCCTCACCACCCTTATGCCCTTGTCACCCCAACCCTTCCGGGCCGAAGTCACCCTTGCCACGTCAAGGGATGCTCACAAAATACCGATACTATTGCCCCCAGCCACGGCGAGGACGATGGGGCTGGGGTGCTTGCTAAATATTGTGGCTTTTAATATTTTTCACAAAAACATTTATAAAAATTGATCCGGACGGCAGCGCACCCTTTCCCGTGGCAAAGTGGGCTATGTCGGGGTGCGTAAAGCGTAAACTGATGCGTGCTGGAAGGCACGTGACCTGCGTTTCACGTCATCAAGTATACGTTGTTGCGTAGACCATTTAGCTGAAGCAAATTAAGTTATCTACCAGCTACTTATGGGACGGAAGTGAAAAAATTACTTTTTTTTATAGTAATCACAAGTTGTTTTGCCAAGACTCTTAGTTGCACATTATTTTTATGAATTTCGTCTATTTTTTAAAGAAAACCGTACTTTTTTGGGTTATTGTTCTATGTCTTACGCCATTTATCAATCCTCTTATGAATTACAAATAATAGAGCAGATTCACTGAGAGTTTCTCTTTACAACTTAACATAAGTAAATTTAGTAGTCGAGAACTTATTAAACCTACTTTCATCAAACTGTTCATTATCATCGTCAATTCTGTTGCCACAAGCTGTGTTTAAAAAAACCGAGATAACTTAATCGTGAGAGCACAAATTTTAATTATTTCATCATTCTCCCTCTGTCCTTCACCAAACTTCAAAAGAAATTCTCTACGTTCGTGTGCATGCTGTATTTTGAGAGTATACGTGTGTGCGTCTCGTGACATCCTGTTGTTATAAATATTAAAATTCACACAAAAATTCGGGGGGGCGATCCATACTCAGATTTAATGAATTTATAAATATGTATCACCCCTTTCTCCTCCTCCTCCCCCCCCCCCCCCCCCCAAACATCAACGATTTCAACCACTTCAAAGGGAAGGAAGGAGTGATTATGCTCAAACGATATATTGTGCTGATTTTGCGTTCATTTCACGGGTCTTTAGCCCGTCGAAAACTAATAGCAGTATGTTTATGGGTAGCAAACCTATTTAGAAAACAATCAATTGTTGGTATAATTATCAATTAGTCATACATATATATTATTTTTTATTGACGCTCCCTCAGGCTTCTTTTGATTAGGCTGAATAATTGCACAATCATCATATTTTTGCCTGCATTGTATCTCCACAGTAATTTTGATTTCTGTGATAATTGCCTGATACCGGATTTACAATAAGTTTCATTATTAAGAAAAATTACTTTGTATATATTGACTCTGTTGATATAAATCACCAAAGAAATAGTCTACTGAACGGTTTGGCGTACAAAAAAAAACTTCTCGTGAGATCACCGAAGTTCAGCAAGACTGCGCTGGGTCAGGTATTGGATGGGTGACCATCATACTCATGACCAGTTCTGTTCGGTAGAGAGGTTGGAGGGATTGAAATAAGTACAAACACTTCACTTGTCTTGCCTATCAACCTCGCAACAGAATGGATTTGTGGAGGAATCCTGTTGTTTGCGTTGTACCGTCCTTTGGAAGGGACGTCAAGCCAGTTGTAGCCTGGGTGATCTTTGACAGGAATAAGCTACTTGCCATTTTTAGGTAAGGTATACATAATTATTATCCTCGTGATTGCCCAATTATTCACGGTATAAGACTTGTTGTTTAAACAGTGCGTCGTTAAACACAACAAATCGATTCAACAATCAATAACTAGGTCCTAGATTACTACTACAGGAAACTACGATAAACGCATTTCTTAAGAAGATGTCTGTTTGAGAACAACAAAGCAGTATCCAAGAAGACACTCAAAGCTCGGAAAAAACGGCTCTCCCGCCCAAAAAGGGCAATTGCTGTTGTTTGATAAAGGTCGTCCCTCGCGAACAAGTTGGCATGTTCGGGGTGCGTTTCGACGGCGTCGAGGGCGTCGAGGGCGTCGGTACGCCCACCCCGGGAAACACTTTGCCGGCGTCGGAAAGATATGGCCAGCTGGAGAGTCGATGACAACAGATGGGGTGAGAGTACCAAACGCGAACGTCGCGGCTACCTCCAATTTTAACTCAGTTGTGATTTAGTGAGGCTATATTTTGACCAAATGGCTAAGAATTTGTTTTCAATTAATAAAAAAAATAAATGCAATGTCTGGCACGAGATTAATCAGAGAATTTTACGTCTCTGAGTTCATGAAAAGGTTATGAATGATATTAGAACAACCACCATCAGCTAATATTTAAACTAAATCTTTTTCTCAAAAGATCACTACAAAACAATATTTCTTTATTTCTTGAGATTAAAACGCCTAGGTTCCTGTCTGTTTGTCTTCTCGCCACAATTCATCCACAAAACTAAAATATATACAAGCAAAATTTCTCAGAAACTGAGAATTGAAATTGATACCAAACAATAAAAACATTAAAACGAAAGCTAGTACACCACATATTTTAAATTCATCACCGAACCCATCTCTTCAAACCTCCATAGCCTCCTTTCTGCGTCGCGTGCCATATCCGCAACGCTGCGTGCGTGCTTGCTTGCCTCTTGTCTTGTCTTAATCCCAAAGGCAGAGCAATTAAGAACGCCGCGGGGCGTCCCTGGCGGCGGCGGCTGGTACCAGTGACACGGTCGTGCGGATCATTGACAAGCCTACAAGTCGAAGATTGCATGATCGCCGAACAATCAAGTCACCCTGACAAGATGGCGGACTTTCTGTACGCTGACAGCGCTAGTATCGCATGCATGGTGCGCGCGGCAACTTTTGATTTATCATTAGGGCACGGTGATGCTTGCAAGTTAATGAGTAATTAGGGATGTCTTCGTGTTTAGCGATTTTAACGAGCGTTTTTGGTTGCTTCGAGATGTTGGAATTGGGGAATCTAGTTCAGCAGTTTTCTGAGAAGAACAAATTAAAAGTTGGTAAGACCTCACCATAGCTTAACTTGCGTGCGCTTTGCGTACATGGCGATGAAAATGATGTCAATTAGACCCTCATGCCCTGACATAGCCAATAGTTAATTTCTGACTAGCATTGATCCACGAGACACAGCAAAGGTGCATAGAAGTTGCTAAAAAATGATTAAAAAAGTTATTAGTTAACTAAGACCACCTTTTTAAAGTGTAATGAAAAACGCGATTCTCAATTAAGACCCATTGTGTTCTTCAGAAATGTCAGTCGTTTTTTTAAATTACAAAATTACGCATATTTTTCTAAATCTTAAAAATTTGACCACTATCAAGAGACATTTTTGCACCAAAATTTAAATTTCCTAGAGCGTGTTAAAATAAAGCATCTCTGTATTACTTAGGTTCGTGTACCTTTTCTTGGTCTCTCTGTGTGTATTTTGTGATTAATGGTAATATTTGCTTCTTCACGTTGAGCATTTTTATCAAATACTCATTGACTGTATCTTCAAAACAGCGCCAATGCATTAATTCGATATTCAGTAACCGTCGCCATGCCAACAGTTATAATTTACCACCAACAACAAGCAAACGCTCACCTGAAACAACTCGAAAGTGTTAAATCGAAGCTCAAGTAACCTCGAACCCCGGGTCTAAATCACCAAGCCAACCACGATGACATTGACAAGATCATCATCCAGACACAATCAGGTGCCTCGGCAGTTTTTCACTTACCAATCAATGGTCGACTCAACGAGGTGTGACCCCCCCCTCAACGGCCTGTCATCGTACAATACAATCATCAACGTGTCGAATCTCGGGTGTGACGTCACCGTTACGAAGGGACGCGTCACGCCTGTCAAAGAACCATCGATCACGTCGTCGTTGTTGGAACGGTGACGTGTCAATTAGGCAAAAACGGCCGTTTATGTTTCTCGGGGACTTTGGTATTGGATTTCTCGGAGACGAGTGAGTTTATTTTTGACAAAAGTGTTAGCCCTTTTATTGGGAGCGTGACAAAGTTGCGATTTGGTTTTGGGTCGTGAGTTCAACGGATTCGGGTAGGTATTTGGTATAATCAAGTCATTAGCCGCGTTCTTTAGGAGTTAGAGTCAAGATTTGTAAAAGGTGCCAAGGCAGATCTACGACGTACTTTTCTGACTTGTCCTGTGTCTCATGGTTTACCACATATAATTATTTATAAAATGCATTTTCAACTCACGTATGTACTTTTGTGTACTGTATAAATTATCCCAGTTATCAAGGTTACAGAAAGGAATTTACCCTAATGGGATGATGATAAACATTTTGATGAGGCCATTTCGATAAAAGATGACATAACAGCTTTTTTATGGAAAATCAGAATATTTCCAAATTTCCCATTTTACTGTGATGTGAAATGTGCTTTTACACCAAATCAAATGTAGCAAATCATATCGTTGGCATAGGAGTTGAATCGACAAGGAAATCGTATCGCTATATCTGGATCATCCCGAGCAAGACCCCTGAACACATTAGTGAGCCACTGGTTGTAATCGATGCAAGTACCAACGCCTACTCCCATCCCTTTCTCAGACTGGCCATAGCCACACGAGATGTGACGCTTGAGGGGTGGGTGGCCGTCGAGAGTCTTGCTGCTGCAGAGAGTGGTCATCAGGAGTACATGCAATGCTTGTCTACACGCTCTAGGATGGTAATACCAAGCAACAAACAAGGTGTGGCGGTGCGGCCAAGAAATATTAAAAGAAATTTTGCCAAACAACAAAATTTTGGTAAATATTATTAGAAATACTAATAATTATTTGAAGCAAAATTAGGATCTCCACAACTTGCACAAATTGGCTTCATCTCGTTTACCCATCCTTTCATGGCGACATGGCACACCGTGCACTCTCGTCCATGTGGCGACTTTCTAGCGTCTAAGGGAAGTAAGACTATCTTCTTAGCTCTTGCAGCCAGCGGCCGTCCTCCATAAGGCAGCTATTTGTCACGTGACCCCGGGGGAGTTTGCGGCCGCCGGGGCGAGCATCCATCAGGCAGGCCACGTCACGCTTTCTGGCGCGCAGCTCAATCATCGCCCCCCCCCCCCCCCCAACCCCTCCGAAGAGCGCGGGGCAAACACGGGGAAAACGGTCGCTAAGTTGGCGGGGCACGCGATCACCCCCCCTCCCACCCATACACACCCAACAGGCCACGACGACGATGTATGTTTTGTGTTTTGGGCAACGGCGATTCGCACTCGAGATTCGGGTTGGTGTTTAGGGGTGGGGAAGTGGGGTTGTAAGGCGGAAATCTTAGCGCCGAAAGAGGTGAAATTCTCGTGAGAAACGATTTGGTATGACCATTACAAGTGAGACTCCTTTTTTAATACGCGAGCAAATAATAAATATTGTAAGAACCGCAATTACTTAATACTTTCGTTCAAACACACACTTTAAAAATAAAAAAGTCTTATGCTTCAAGCTCTGTAAATGACATTGCATCAAGAACACTTTTGTTTAGCACACGGCTTTGCAAATGCAACTCGTATTTTCCAATTTTCCACCCAGTTGCCCAAAAATACAAAATGTTTACTCCCACACGAATCACTGAAGTTAACTCAAATTTTTCTAAGCTTTGAAAACAAGCAAATGAGTTGCAATTGTAGTTTCAACTTTTAGTAGCCACGAAGATGCTAAGATCGCATAACAGGGCTTCTAAAATCTGTAACGACTAAACACGATTCAATTCGAAGAGATATGTTGTCGAGTATTTATCAGAAGCCATTCTTCTTTCCAGCCTCATCGCTTCCTCCAAGCAAAGTCCTCTTCATCGCATCTCAACCATCCACCGCCACTATCCGCCCACCACGACGCCACTACCATCCAGGACGGCTGCCGAATCACGCGGCAGTCTGTCGAAGATGATTGATGTTTGCATTAATTGCGCTCGGTCTTAATTAGCCTCGATCCAGCGGCCTCTAATTAAACTCGTCTTGCCGCGTATGTCTGCAAGAAGCACGGTATCGAGTCACGCTGCTCACGCGGTCAAGGCGAGGCGTCTGACCAGGGGCGCACGAATCGATTGATTAATGGCTTCTATCGAAGTTTTGTCATTAGTATCGCTTCCTTGGGCTGGGAACAGGTGGGGTGCTGCTGTAACATAGCAGTGGTAGCAGGAAGGTGTGCAGTTTTTTGTTGGAGATGCGGATGCTGGAGCTTGGTATGTAATGTTGGTTTGTTTAGAAGTATACCTATTGGACACTACACGACTTGTATTGATAGTAAATAGTTGAAATATCTTGGTTTAACATTAGATGGAGAGCAAATTTTCGGACAGGGAATAAATTAAGGAAATAGAAAGAAAAACTCATTTAAAAGAGAAGAAATTTTGAGACATCCACCACCCGAATTAGTTTGGTTAAAAGGGCAGAAAATATGGCGTTTACAGAACCAAGAAAGCGGAGTTTACAATGATCAGCCAATGACAGATGGTATTTCCAGATATACAGGGTTCGTTACCATAGTGATAACGACTTTACCCCCAAATATAAGGTTGTAACTCTTCAGATTTGTGAATCTTTTCCCAGAATCAAACCACGATTTTCGTTTACAGTTTCCGCAACAAAGAAAGACAAAATAACGTCCTTTTTTTCAATCGACAGTAGTGCGTGTTATATTTTCTTCCCCAGTCAACTGTCATCGGTGGTCAAAAATCACAACTCAAACAATTCCCATCGCCCAGTTTTTCTCACAGCCTTCTACATGCCCTGTAATCCAAAGGTCACTCGACTTCAATACTAATGATTACCCTCTCACATTGTCTTGACAAATTCACTTCTAGTAACCGTCGTCGACTTCGACAGGCAATCTCTAGAGAACAGGATGTTCAGATTTTCCTGTTTTACGATTATTAAAAACCAAATTCATGGCAATTTTCGGTGAAAAATGTGACATCAATATGCCGTTCACAATGGCGAGTAGCTAGACTCCTTAATTACATGACTACAGGAGGGTCGTGGCCCATTGTTTGCTCGGATGACATCTTGGAATGTGACTACTTTGTTCGGGTGATTGTCTAATTGGGGGCCGAGACATTAAACTGGCGGTCAGATTATTTCTAGAATTATTTCGAGTAACTTATAATCAAGTGGAGAGTGGCTCTTTTTCTGCCGACAATTGAAGAAAGCAGAGAGAACAGCAAAATTCCCTTGGCATTTTTATAAGCACCGAAGTGGACAACATTTCTTTAACAATATGTTCATATATCTGAAGTTAAATTATTGATTTGCAGTGTTTAATCTGTGGCACGGGCCCAATGGCTTCGGTGCATAAGTGGGTGATGATGAGGATGATGATATACCTAACCGAACCAAGAACCACACGTAACCGGCCGTAGCCTATACTCCTGACGAAGATCACCAAGTGGACCACCGACTTTACGTCCCTTCCGGAGGGAGGTACAACGTGGACAAAAGAATCCCTTTAGGTGACCATGCTGTCCATAGGTTGATAAGCAAGGCGATAGAAGGTAAGAGAGAAGACTAATTTCAATCACTTCTCCCTTCCGAACAGAACTGGCAGCGGTTTTAACCACACGGATGATTGCCACAAGGTCAATTCACCTGTTTCCACCACCGCCAAGACGCCAGCTAAACGACGCTGCATCGAGGTATGATTGGCAGCGGCAATTAGACGTCCACGACGCCGTGACGTCATCAAAAACCGTGGCGGCGTCCATGCGAGAGGAGATCATAGAGGCGAGACTTGTGTCACCGTGGCGATGGAGATTGGTTGTGAGCTGAGAGATGGCGTTGATCGTGTCATGGCGGACGGGGAAAGATTTGGGGTCGGTGACTGGTGGTAGAGTTCTGAAGCGTAGATGATTTTTTTTAAACGAAAGCAAACTTCAATTATAGAGAGAATACAGATTTTGGGGCAAAGGGAATATATAATAAAATAATGTAAGTATATTTAAAGTTGTAAAATGCTCACCAGGAACAGCCTGTACATGATTAAGACCACCTATAGAAGAGCCAAAGTAGCAACGTGCTTTCTCCTAAATAAAATATTTTATATTAGGAATAATTCGGGATTTTGTTTACAAAAATAGTCCGGAGTACCAAAAATTTTTGGAGTGACAAAAGTTTTAAAGTCAGCATCATGAGCTTTTTTCTGTTTTTAGGGAAGATAATAAAGAAAAATATGTTGTCACATCACATTCGTCCCAAAGACAAATCGATAATAAAATACTGTTATTGATAGCGATCATCTGACTTTGTAGTCTCTCTCTGAATCCGAACATTTCTCTATTTGCCGCCACGCCATCTTGTTCACGTACCACGTGACGTCCCATTTCGAAGTCGCATGGTCTCCTAGATCGACGGGCGAGATGGCAGAGTCGATGATGACTTGCTTGCTTCGTTTCCGGTGCGACTCAATTAGATTTAATTACGACGAGGCAGTAAAAAAATTAAAATTTATATGATATATTTGAACGGTTCAGCGCAATTTTTTCCCAACATTTATGAAGAACTCGCGACGGTTTGATGACTTTTACGACTGTCGTTTCGTTTTTAATTACCAATGTTGATTTTATCGTGAACTCATAATTTCCTATGGTCACATATTGTCTGTCGTTTAGAAGAAGCACCCTTATAGGAGGAGTACCTGTCTCCAGAAGATGAGCGTCTTCCGACACATAGAAATAAGCACAGTCATTATTTCCTCAGAGCTATAAGATTGATGCTTGAAGTAGTGTAAGCAAAGCATATTATCATTTTCACGCGGCGAGCTTGGAAAAATGAAGAAGCAATACAGTTTTTTTTGGGCAGCCAGTAGAAATAGCTGGCACACCGCATTCTAGTCCTTTAGATGGGTACATGTTGCAAGACGGTAGTGCATGTCGGCTATTTTTGTTAGTTTTAATCCTAGAATTGCTTTAAGCAAACGTCTTCGTAATTTCTTGCTGCAAATATATACTGTAAGCAATGAACTGCTTTACATTAAATCAATAACTCATCTTATCACTGAAAATAACCTCCCCTTAATCTAATTAATCAATTCCCCATGCTATAGCGCTAGCTACAGATTTCCTGACCACTGATGGACTTCGCAATCTACCCCATCCCCCTCCGACCACCTCTAGATAAGATAGTCACTTGTCTGTCTCAAGGAGGCGATGTGTCGACCGCTGAGGTATTGGTCCCAAGGGGCGCTGTCGGTCTCTGAGCGTATGCAGCGCACCTAGCGGCACTAACCAAAGACATTTGTCTACTAACCGAATTGAGGCACTACTTGAGATCGTATGCCATACGTGGTTTTGTGTTCTATGATTGATATTTGGGGTCAAATACCATTTTGAAGGTGTTATTTTCAATTTAGTGATGGCTGTAGACGTATACAGTAAAACGTGATTTCATGGATGCAATAAAAAAAGCCTACTGACAGGAAAATTAAACTTGATAATGGAAAGAGGTTAAGATTGAATTAATTGCGTAATTGACGGAAGGGCATCAAAACTTCTCCGGAAATTCGCGTGCAATAACTTCGGATGTCTAGTTTAGAGTGCAAATTCAGTGCACAGTATGGACGCATGACTGTAATAACATTAAGAGCCAAATTTCTGTATTTAAAAAAGGTCGTAAAGCTTTGCGTTAACAAGGAACAACTAAGTTGCTTGACCTGACTTCCGAAAACTATAACAAAACCATTTGCACATAAATTACATAAATATCGCAGTAGAAAAATCTATAAAACGAGCACTATGGAAAACCATCGTGAATATTTTCTCAACCCTTTTTTGATACTTTCTCAGCTACATTTAAAATAAGCGCGCTTTGATTTACGTTATCTACGAAAAAAATCGTAATTAAAAAGTTAGAAAATCACGAGCGATTTTTATCCATCAAGGCACAAGCGGTAGAAAAAAAAACCGAACCAAGTTTTGCTTTACCTAATTCATTGCACCGCAAGAGTGTCAAAGTTCGGCACGCGATATCAGCGCTAAATCACAAGTCTGGTGTCCGGGTTCCGAACTATGGGGTACACAATTTATGGTACGTTTCGGCAAAGACCGATCATGCGACCGTAAAACGTCTTATCTGGTCACTGCACCTCGAAGCGATCGCAGCTGGAATTCGACTGTTTTTCGGGGTGACACAAATACTGGCACGCGACGCAAAATTGCTTGTGTTTAAGTTTTGGTATTTCTGTTTTGGGGAAAAAAAAAAACGTAAATTAAAAGGTCCATAGCTTAGTTAGCACGAATGAGCTTAATTGTAAAAAGTGTGACCTATAATCGATTGATTGATTATTGGGGATTAACGACACACTGTTTTGATAGCGAGTTATGTGGCACTGGTCTAATGGCGGCGGTGAATGAGTGGATGATGATGAGGATGATGATGAATCTTACCTACCCTCGAAGGGAGGAGGGGAAACCCGGTGCCGGCACGTAGTCTTATCCTGTTGAAAAGCACCAAGGGGAACCATCGACTTAACGTCCCTTCCGAAGGACGGTACAACTCAAACAGCAGGATTCCTCAACTAATCCATGCTGTTGAGGGGTTGATAAGCAAGGCGAGTTAAGTTTCTATACTAACTTTCATCCCTCCAGCCTCTCTCCCGAACAGAACTGGTTATGTGTATGATGGTCACCCATCCAATACCTGACCCAGCGTAGTGTTACTTAACTTCGGTGATCTTACGAGAACTGGTGTTTCAAAGACCAATAAATAACTGCCAGACCTTTTTACTGAAACCAAATCATTCTTATACGGTTAAAATCGGTCAAAAGAGTAAAAAAAAAAAAAATCATCTTGCCTTTAAAATAACGAAAATATTAATCGGGGATGTAGACATCAGAACAACACTTGAAAGTCTACCTGTATTCCATTGCGATAGGTACCTTAAATTTTTTGTCAATCAACCACCTCATTTAGCAATTTACAGGTCATCTCGGTTAATATTGACAACTAATTAAAATGCAGTTAATATATTATAGCAGCAATACTACGTCAATAATTGCATTACTTTTTCTCTTCATCATCATTCTCATCATCAACCACTCATTCACCGACCCCATAAGACCAGTGCCGCAGGACCAGTAGTCAAAACAGAGCGTCTTTAAACACCACAAATCAATCAATGCACTGTAATCAACTTCAAAACCAATGAAATCTTGAAGTAACTTGAAAAGCTGCTCTGATTTGAAACATCTCCTCCACTTTAAAAGCAACTCACTGCAATTATGTTCCTGAGATCGCCTATCACTCCAGTGCCTGCCAATATTTCCGATCACAAGCCTCATGAGTCATGAGTCAAACACAAAGCCGCATAACTCATAAATTCCGGCGTCGTTTGCCAAAGCTTTGGTGTAAAAATGCCATCAATTCGCGTATAGTTCTCTCTCTCTTACTCTACGGTAACTCCCAACCACAACACCGCATTCTTGCGGTGAATATCTAAAGGCTGGAAAACCCTTAACTACATTATATCGTAATATTATATAAGCTAAAGAGCAAAGGAATGATGCGATATATTGGCCTTTGCCTTGCCTTTTGACAACAGGGGTTAGGTTTACCTACACCTGGCTATACCATTGCCAAACAGCTTATACGTCGTGAATATCAAAGAGGTTAACCTGGAAAATATGGCGAATGCTTTTCAAAGCATGTGGGAAAAAATAGGCAGCTATTTTGAGTGAAGCTATTAGATGGAAAATATGTCATCGCACGCGGTGTATTGGATGTGTAAAACGTTTGGCGTTGGGAAATTATGCGCGACGCTCTCAGATGGTTGGAGCGAGCACTCGAGTTTTGGAAGAATTTATTTTTCGTTTGTAGTGTTTTGTAGAGCAGGAGAGACGCTTTAAGAAAAACAGTGAAGGGACCACGAGAACATACTTTTCCGGCAGAGACGCCACAGGTTATTTTGAGGTGATTTTCAGGAAATTTTGAGGCTAATTACGGGCCAACTGAATTATCTCTTCTGATTCTGCTATTATTCTTAAACTAAGAGTTTGTTGTGCCAAAGTTTTTACATTTGTATATTGTTTTACAATTTTGAGTTCCGTCTTTTCAAGCTTAAATAAACTTAAGACCAATCGAAATTCACCTGAAGCTGCGTTAGTTTTCCGTGAATCTTATATATGCGTATAGACACATTGGATAAAATATTGCTTACGGCCTGATCAGTTCTGTTCGGGAGAGAGGTTAAAGAGATAAATGTTGGTACAATACTGCATTGCCTTGCCAATTAACCTCTTAGACAGTATGGATCCGTTAAAGTATTCTGTTAGGCGTTCCTTCGGGAGAGACGTCAGGCCGGTGGTCCCCTTGGTGCTCTTCAACAGAAGTAGGTTACGTGTCGGCACCGGGTTCCCCCTGCTCCCTTTTAGACAATATAATATTCTTCATCATTCAATCAGTCTCCAACGCTATGAGACCACATACATGGTCAGAAAAGTGCGTCATAAAACAAAACAAATCAAAAACACTTCGCTTAAAAACTAAGTCATGCAAGCTCCAACTATTAGCTTTTTATTACAACCATCCGATAGCTTTGACCTAGGTATTACTACACCCGCTCGATCACTAATGTTGATAACACGTTGGCGACTTATCACCGACGCTATCACCGACGCTATCACCGACGCTATCACAAATTTGTGACGTCACAAAACGGCGGATCTCGTGACGGCGAACTCGAGTTGTCACGACGCGAAATAACTCAGGTCAAGCGATCGACTGATATCACTTGCAAGACGGCTTCTTTAGCAGGCAGTCAATCTTTGTTAATTGCTTTGTTATGCAAGTTTGCCCACAGAATCGATCGCTTTTTTGCATGGGAACCTAACCTAGTGGGCTATTGTATTTTTTTTTAGTGTTTTTCAGATATCGTAAACTCAGTCTAACTATACCAAAAGTTTTTTTTTTGTAAAGTGACACTGATTTAAAAGACAGTTGATTTAAGTAAGATAACAATTTTTCGCTTTTTAACGGTAGCTTTGTTAGGCTGTGTCAGAATTCTGTTCGATCAGAGCAGAAGAAAGTGGGATAGTTCAGGGCAGAGTAGATCATCGCCAACACATTGCATTATTTCTTGCTCTAACTCACACCTTCTCCATATAGGCATGTGCAGTAAAACGTCAACTAATCCGCTCCAAAACGAACTTTGAAAAAGCAGGATTAAAGAAAAGTGCATAAATTATCAACACAGACGAACGCAACTAAGCGCTTATATTGAAGAGATTTTTCGGAATCATGCAAAAAGAAAAATGCAGCCAAATTACTGCCCCGTCCCCCTTGTCACAACCGTGGATCCTCTACAGTAACTGCATTTTGAGCTTTGCTAAAAACTATCTAAATAAAACAGGAACTCTCTTTAAGTTGCGATAAAAAAAGCCATAAATATCACTTAAAATGCGCGCCTGCCTCGAATGAGTACCTATATCTAGAAACGTAATTGCAAGTGCGTATCTTTATCGTTCCTCTCGATCCACCGAGTCAATTTCTTGCCACGTTCAACAATAAAACCGTTCCGCGAATCGCGGCGCGCAACGATTTTTACACAACAAATAAATCTAGAATAAATTCACAATTAAGATCACTGTAATTGCTGTATTACTGTTGCGTCCGATCGGCGCCCCGCACGAGCGACATATGCTTTCAAGGATATGATTGTTACTTTTTAGTGAGTGGCCATTGTCTTCGCTGCGGCGAAAACACGCAGGTCCTGGCCCGGGAGAGGACAAAAACTTCCTGGCCATTGCAGCGAGAGTGAAGGACCTCTTGGCGGAAAAGAGAGAAGCTCGAACATTATAGACAACAGCCAGTCGGCGCAATTCAAGCAATTAGATCATTAGCATTATGGCGTGCATAGAAAGAAAAAGAGATACTTTAGCCAAAGTTTAAATATCTGTCTTGATCACGCAGTACATGGCTAGCTTAAATTAGGCACGAAAAATAAATTGCAATTTAAATTTGATTAGCACCATTGCAAAAATAAAATATCTCACGAATATTGTTTTTTTTTTGCTATTGTCATGTTGCCTTTTTATTCCGCCGAGACTTATATGTTCAGCGTGTTTGATTTGCAAATTATCATCAGATTACCTAGACTATAAAGCAGCGATCGAGGCGACTAGACAGCATCTTAAGACGCCACCCCGTCATCGGCTATCATCAGATTACGCCAAATACGTCGCTGATTGATTCGCAGCCAATTATTACAAATTGTTTCTATCATTGTGATCAATGTTTTCCATCTGAAGTCAGCATTAATAGTCGAAGTGAGAAAGCAGTGAACTCATTAGCCGACGCCGCCGACAAAGGCATACACCTATCCCATTATCCCCCATGTCCCCCCCTCCCCTCTACCAAGCGGGAGCGCGGTAATCAATCCATCTGCTACCATTACATACGGCATTCAAATCCTCGCATTCTTCCCTGTTGCGACCTTCATCGTCGTAAATCGAGCATCCATCGAATGCCGAAGGGAATTCAGCTTGCCGCATCGCCGAATACTTGACGGTTGCGATTTGGGCCCAATCAAAAACCAGCAACCATATTTTTCTTTTTTTTTTCAAATCCCGACAGGACAACGTCAACGGCTCTGCTGTTCCAGGTTGAAAAACTTTAATTGTGATTATTTTGGAATTTTCACCACATGCCAGTATAAACCGATTGAAGAATCTCGTTGTCTATTAAATAAGTCTGGTAATTCGACATGCACGGTTGGATTGTTATAGTAAATATGTTGTCGTATATTAGCGACTGTCGGGTCTTGTTTTTACGTGTAGTCGGTCGATAGTGGCTGGCCAAACGCAGGTGACAGAGGTTCACACGGCGTCTTCAAAACGTTTTCAAGGCGCCCGGATCGAACGGTTTCGAAGATCGACATAGAATTTCTGTTCTGAACAAGTATCGATAAAGGATATCCGGGTATCCTGACGTCAATGATGACGTGGGTGACTACACCTGGAACTATATGAAGAGGTGGTTACCGGAACGAATTCAATTTGAGTGAACTGAATTTCAACGAAAATGGTGGCGTGAAAGTATTTCAGTTGGTACACGTGGTTCTCGCATCTGTGTGGTAGGTTACTTGTTTCGACCCAATTATTTTAGCAGCCGTAAAATTTGTCAAATACACCCCCGTTTTAAAATGAAATTGCCTCAAAAGTGGATTAAAAAAAAAGTCAACTCGTTTGAAAAGCCTTGTTATACTTTCCAGTGCATTATTTTGAATCACATTGATAGGTGACCAAAGCGAAAACGGTCTAGCACACTTGGTGCCGGCGGTGGGAGCGAGTGAGACTGGCACCTCGGTCAAGCGACAGGCAGAGAAGCACACAACAATGTTATCGCGCTGTCATTGTTGCACCGTCAGAGTGTCATGATCCGTGATAATTAAAACCATTGCTCCGAGCTCATTTGCCAGGGGCATACGACCTTAAAATTGTTTGGTCGTCGAGTAGTTGATTGGACTGGGGGTCGTAGAAATTAAACGCTTCCCCGCCATCTCTTCCGAAGGTAAAACATGAAGAGACATTGACATTTATAAAAAAAAAATCATCCAATCGGTTAGTTTGTGGGTTATGTTCGTGTTCTTAAAGTCTGAAGAAGTCTAAATATGAGACGCATACAAATATCATTATTATGTTTCAGATAAATAAGTCGTGAGAAGGTTTACGTGAGATTTAAATTTGTCCACCTTAAAGACAATGACAGAGGACAGTCACGAAACAAATACCAGGTACGTACGCCCCCTAATGGTCGTGAGAATCTTTCAATCAAGCTACCTCAAGCACTAGGTAGCTCCGGTCAAACGGCAAGCGCGCAAATAAAGAAAGTAATCAAATTACACATAGTAGCTTAAACACAAAAATACGCGCACAACGACGCACATAACCCAACTTTACGACAATTCTCATCCGTGGCGCTCGTAAACCTTGAGCGCAAACCAGCTATCAACAATCTTACATCGGCGAGCTCTGAACTGCATCCCTGTGCGCTGCAGATCGCCGACAAAACGTAGCCCCCATGTGCACAATGCAATGATTAGAATGACGACTGTCCATGATGCCAGATGATGTCACAATCAAGATGCCCAAGAGTTATCTAACGACAACGCGCCAGCAGACATTTCTTCGGATATCTTACATCGGTAAGCGAGGTGATTTACACGAGATAGCGCTCGCGCTCGGCATGGCAGTTATGTATCCCGCTGGTTAACTTCGGCCGGTAGTAAATACCAATAAATGTCTGGATGCAATAACAGTTAGCAGTGGGGAGACGTAGCAGTCGCGGCAATAATGCGTGTTGAGTGGAGGGACGACAATCCTATCAGTGGCTTGTAGCTTGTGGAAGGAATGGCTACGCTGTGACTTACCGCGGGCACATGATGTGGCTTGAGAAAGGTCCTGAAAGGTATAAAGGGGCGGATAGACAAACACTGATGACAGTAAAAGCCAAAAGAACATACTTTTCGTCAAGGAATATGACAAGTCTCGTGTCCGAAGACATTTTTGAAATATGTCAGACTGTTTTCGTTTGATCAAAACGTGTTTTGTTATAGAAAAACAAAACTATGTCACCTCATCTTGACGTATATTAACCTCACTTTTCGAAAGCAGCATGTTTTAGTAATTACCGAGGTCTTTCATGTTCCTTTCTTTGTGGTCTACTGTAGACAGCGTCACTGTCGGCGTATTTGTTAAACGTCATGTTGGCCTACACACCCACACACACACTTACACGCGGGTCCAATGTCCGGTGGATCGCCTAACCTAATCAGCGCTCCTCGTGGCCGGTTCCGGCCAACACTTCTTTGAGCTTCCGCTCAAGCAATCACCGTACATTCTCTGTGCGCGGCTCTCGTGAGCCAAAATAGCGGAAGATATTACTGTACTCGTCATCTCGTTGTTTGTGAGCCGGCGGCAAAATAATTTCCTCTCTTTGCTGTTATTAGGCCGTTAATATGAAGCTAGAGGGGAATTTTGGTACATCAAAATTTTGACCATAATCGTTTAGCTTCCTTGTCTTGTGTTGTTTGGGACACGGTACGCATTGTTGGGATTCAAAGGTGAGGATTGTTAGAATCAACTCGAGGAAATTCTATGCGAATCCGCATATAATTCTTAGAAAAATCGTACGGATTTGAGAGCGGCGCGAAACGAGGAAACCACAGGCCCAGAGAAATTATTATGCACATTGATTGATAAAAGCTTGCCAAACGTTTGATTTAACTGACACAACTGAAAAACTGATTATTTTTTGTGGAATTAAAAAGTAGTTAACAACCGTTCCCGATTCAAAAGTCAAATCACGTCCCTGAAAAGCAAAAAAAAATAATGTCAAAATCCTCACAATTCGAACTTTTTCAAAACAATATAATTAATCTGGGAAAACAAATTAGACTCTCATCCAGAAGCACGGCGCCATTGATTTATTCAAGACGGGATTATTTATGGCTATGCCAAAACGTAGTAACGTCGTCTTTGCTTTTCAAAGAGCGATAAAAAATAATTACAGTTCTGACAATTTGATTAAACTTACGGACCAAACGAGGGGTTGGGGTAGATTTATAAATAACTTACTGTATTGGAATGAAAGAGTTTTTTTTATTTTATTTTAGATTGCTCCATGGCCGGTCCCGGAGGATGCTGGAGGAATGAAGGGTTGAACGCAAGGGGGGGCGAGAGGGTAGATATCGAAGAGGCAGCTTCGGGGCAAGGTTGAGGGGGATGGGGACGCCTTATTTGCACTTTCTCGTGCGGGCAGCTCGGCCCCGATCGCGGGATTAGGCGGCTGGCAACGCCATCAAGTGTTGGAGTGAGTAATTAAAAACACGACAGTGGATATAAGATCGGTTTTGGAAGTGCGTGTAACAAAGACGCAAGTGAAATGCTTTTCAGAATCTAGTTCGGTTTGCCTACATTTGAGAATGTGATTTTTTGTCGTCTTCCGAAAATAAATACCTGGTCAAAAGTTCATCTTGATCAGGAAAATAAAATACCTATACCATGCAATCGATGAGCCAAAAATAAAACTGTTCTGAATTGCGAAATTAGATTTCTTTGCTTAGAGAATGGGCCAAAGGGTGCATTAAATAGAGTCAATAAATTGAGTCGAATCAAACATACGGTGACAATATAATATAATTAAATTTAGATTTATTTGCTCAAGAGCAAGTCACATCCATCTTTAGATCAATTCGTTGCCAAGTTATTTACCAGCCTCACGCACGAGTGAATTCGAAATGGGTCTAAAAACTATTTCTTTCCGAAACGACACTTCATCTTCATAGTGGATAACCGCGGTGGATTTGAAACACATGTAATAGTGAGATCACCGAAGTTAAGTAACGCTACGCTGGGTCAGGTATTGGATGGGTGACCATCATACACATAACCAGTCCTGTTCGGGAGAGAGGTTGGAGGGATGAAAGTTAGTATAGAAACTTAACTCGCCTTGCTTATCAACCCCTCAACAGCGTGGATTTGTGGAGGAATCTTGCTGTACGCGTTGTATTGTCCTTCGGAAGGGACGTTAAGCTGGTGGTCCCCTTGGTGCTCTTCGACAGAAGTAGTCTACGTGCTGGCACCGGGTACCCCTCTAGGTTACGTTCATCATCATCCTCATCATCATCATCCACTCATTCACCGACGCCATTAGACCAGTTCCACAGGGCCCGTTGTCAAAACGGTACTTCGCTAAGCCCACCAAATCAATTAATTCAACTCCAGCTGATCGCTGCCAGTGATATACTAGAGCGATATAGGCCACAGTGATCGGCGACTGCTACTTGTGTCGCTGTTGCACGCAGAACAGGATGGTGCGACGGGAGAATAGACCAGTAAAGGAAGGGGTAAGAGAATTGTGAAATGAAAAAGTTGATTTAGTTGAAAATTAATTTTCAAGAAGAAAAAACTGTGTGATCGTTGCATGAATAACTGATAAATTGTTGCGGGAAAAATGGGGGGGGGGGGGGGGGACATGGCGCTGGCGTCGGGTGGAAAATATTCCGCATTTCCGATACCCCCCCCCCCCCCCCCCCTCATCCCTTACGACCACGAGTTATAGAGACCGTGCCGAAAAAGTGCGCCCTTTTGAGATGTTCTGGGGCGCTTCTTGGGTCATAACGCCCTCTAAGGGACGGTGTCGAAGGTTGGATGACGTCATGGGAAGGTCGTTCGGTGAGAAAGGCTTTGCGATACCGTTTGTCTTAATGGTTACAAACTTATACGCTTGGAATTAAAAGCCTTTTTAGGGAGATTTTGTTAATTTTTTTGAAGTTGTTTTTTGAGGTTGTAAGGTTTTATTGATTCTTTGTTTGTCCACGCATATTTACTCGATTAATTTGTTTATGATAGATGCAATTTAATAAAGATACCACGGCCAATCTGTTTAATTTTCCAAATAAGTCTTCATTTATAAGAGCCTATACGGCCATATATCTGTCCTCAACATTTTCTCTCTTTCCTCTGTACGAATTTAATGGCAATCACCGATTTTTTTTTAGCGAAATTTACATCCCATGCGACGTGTTTTTGGTTTATTATCCAATCCAGTTTCTAAATTAGTATTATAGTGACAACTTTCGACTCATTTTACTTTGGAGAAATTATTCAACAACTTGAAAATAAAGAGTATCCCCTGGCCCCTGAAGATCGCAAGTGTTTGCTACACTCGCCTTTTCAAGCGTCGGCCCTCTAATTCTCGCGGCGTCGAAACAACAGAAGCGACGTTCGAGCATTGAGCCTCGTTAAATAATTGAAATCGAGCCAATGTATATTTTTCCAACCGGCAATCTTATTGTACTCTTTTTCCACCGCCGCCGAAAGGGAAGCGAGAAATTAGTCATTGAGAGCGAAATGGCGAACTAGGGACTGAAAAGCGCACGAACGAGACACCAAAACGGAATAGAGGAAGAGAGAGAGGAAGAGAGAAAGAGAGAACGGCGTCGGGTTTCAATTGTAATCATCGGGAGTCTTTGCTTGTTCGATGAAGCGCGAAAAAACGGCTTTTTTTTTTTTTTTTTTTGGAGGCGAAATTAAATTTTAAAATGTGGAATTAATTGCGGTCTGTGGCTGGGTGGAGTCAGCCATGGGTGGAAATCGCTCGACGCTCGGCATGTTTCAATTAGCAAGTGCCGTTCCTGTGCGGGTTGAATATTAGATGGACGTCAAGTTGGCAAAGACTAATCAAAATTGTGGCACGGCTACCGGAGGGAAACGCTGGTCGTGGATCTTGCAATATTGAGTCGCGAGGGCCACATGTGGGTTCTGTGCTGGCGTGAGGTGATTTTCAATTGGTTGCGAATTAAAGTTGGCGTAGGGGTGTGTGTTTTATTTGATCTGACTGTTTTTTTGTAAATAGCAAGAGGTTGATCGTCGAATTGACTGATTGATTGATTAGTACTGGCCATAAGGCACTGGTTTAGGTAATGGCGTTGGTAAATAAGTGGGCGGTAATAAGGATGATGATGATGATGAGCCACAACCTAGTCTAGAATGGAGAAGGGAACGCAACCTGCATTTAAGGAAATAGAAGAACCCCCACCTTGACCAGCTGTGCTCGAAATTTATTCAGAATGAAAATTGTCCTTGACGAATTGCGTTGAATACAGAATATTTTTAGAACCATGGTTGATGGTAATTTTGTGTTTTCGACTCGATAAAAAAAAAAATTTAAGTTGTCAACTCAAAAGGTGATCCAAGAAATATATCGGCGTCTTTCGTCGTTTGGGTAAATTTGTGGAATTTTTGGAATCTGTCTCGCTTTAATGGGAAACTGGCCAAAGAAAATGTCCTACAGGATAAGTCAGGCGAGTGGTTAGTTTACTCAGAGTCAGTGTCCATCCGTGGGGAATAAATATTAAAATTTCTGGCGGAGTCAAGGTTGCAGAAAATTCCGGAAGTGATCGAGACGCGCTCGAAACTGTTTCCCTCTGCAACTTGGCCTTCGCTCTCGTGTCGTGACATCGTCGCATATCAACGCTCGTAACTCGGCGTAATGAGTGCGATGGAACAGGTGCTTGCATTACCGACCGATAACTGGCCGGCGGATCATGCAACCATTCAACACGATCCAGTACCAGCTGTCACGTGATCGAATGCATCGCCGCGTCGATTGGCCTGCAAGAGCTCTCTGCCTAATTATTTTATCGTACCTACATCGATTTGAACAGGGCTTCAGAGGCTTCATCTCTTGCTGGTGAACGCTCTGGATAATACAACTTGAGAGATTATTAGCCCTAGAAATTGAAAATACATCCCTGTTTATCAATTTGTATAAAACCGTCTTACTCGGTTCCATTCCACCAAACATTTCCCCAAAGAAAAATCTCAGTTGAGTGGTCACCCATCCAAAGTCAGATATCTAGCGTAATGTTGTTTAACTTTGGATTAAAACGCAATCTAAAGATGGTTTGACCCCGTGGGCATAAAATACCAGCAAGAATGTCATCCTATGACCCGAAAGACGTCCAAAAAACCTCCTAGGAGTCAAAACGTCATCCTAGGAACCTCCTATGATTCAGAAAGTCGTCCTCAGAGCCTCTCAGAACTTAGAACGTCAACTAAGAACCTTTAAAGTCGTCTTACGGGCCTTCAAGCAGCCAGGACGTCGATCTCGACGCTGGGCATGCAGCGAGGTTAGCAGGTCGGAGCGGGCTCCAGCCGAGAGAGTCTTGTCTGCTCAGCAAGGGGTCGTGTTGTTTCGTAGCTCCTAAACAAGCAGGCAGGCTGCCTGGCTACCTGCAGCCTGGTGTAGCTGGCAGGACGAACATGCGGCCAAGATGCTGGGCTAGAGTTGGGTAGGGGTTGGTGGAAAGTTGGCCATTCTAATGCTTGGATTATCTGGGGAATTACTAAGATCGCAAGTGTTCGGTGTTGATAGATGCAGTGAAGTGCGGTGGAGGAAGAGAAGAGAATGGGGATCAACACAAAGTGCAAAGATTTGTTGCTTTGTATCGGTCTGCTGTTGATGTGATGTTAATAAGAAAAAAAAAGAAGATTTTAAAACATTCAAGTTTTCGCTTTTAAATATTATTTGTGTCAACAATTATGGACAAGGATTGTCTCACCATTCCTAGAGCAGCATATTTAGCACACATTTTGCCAAGTCGCCCATTTGACAAGATCCTTCGAACGAATCATGCAAACGAACTTACACATAAGAAATAATTCATGCCCAGCCGAATGGCATTATGCCTAGAGCGCTCACACTCACATAATACAACACAGCACAATATCCTATGCAAAATATGCAAAACCCATAAGCAGCTCCTATCTATTTTCCGACAAGGCTCGCGCACACATTCATATAGTATTCGTATGTGTACATGTTTAATGTTAATGTGCACCTAAGAAAGAAACACGGTACCACGATATCCAAACAAGCATGTTTCTCAAAACTAATACAATAAATCGTCCCCAAATCTTGTATAGTAGGTTAAAGGCAAGCTCACATGATTATAGAAAGCATAGTTAAACACAGCACACAACTCACTACGACCGTTATCTACACGCAACATTAATCATTATCGAGGCCTAATGTTCGAACATCCGAAGCAAGAATTAGCTACATGAAAATTCACTATTTTTTATTACACCCGAGTGGCTTTGAGCAGTGGAAATCACTCGCATTTATTGGCCCCTGTATCTTCGGACATTGGTGACGTAAGGTCGGTGGCTGTCAGGCATTGTTTCTGCCCGGTGTAGGTTTGATGGTGAGTGTGTGTGTGTGTTTGAGTGTGTGAGTGTGCGGCAAAGCTGCGTGGAATGTTGCGTGGATAGAGACGACAGCATTCCTGTAGCTGTCATTGGGCGCCAATAGCCCATCAATTTGCGGCCATAGGAAACACGATATGCTAGAATGGTTTGTCTTGGTTGGATTGTGATGAACAACGATGAAAATTAGCTGATATATTTTTATTATCGTTGATTTCGCCGTTGTATTAAATCAAAATCAAAATCGATAGTTTTTGGTTTATCGGTGATTGCTTCTCAGTGCCTGGAACTAGTTTCGATTTTCTTTACCTGCAAGGACAACTTCAAATCTGACCGTGACACCTATCGATGTGGTTTCCCGGTATTTTCCAAAAGCATGAGATACAAAAGCATAAACACGACGGTCTCAAATTACCTTTCGTGCGACTAGGATTAGTTTGACTGCCTGACATATGGAATTGTAGCCCCAAGCTTGAATCCAGGGAAGTCTAATAGGCAATTTATCTCTTGACCTTTGACAGTTTTAAGAAGAAAGGTCGGAGAACGGGGAGAAAATAGGCGAATTGGAGAGAGGGGGGGGGGGGCGGAATTAATCTATGCGGTCACTTCAACCAAAAAATTAAAAACACATTTTTTCCAAAATTTACCTTGGCAAACTCCTGAGCTTCTTTACAAAATTCTTCAACGCCCCCATTGAAGGCTCGCTGCGCCCATGCCCTGGTGCCGATCGAAAAGCAATCTTCTCTACGCGCAAGGTGGTTGGCAGAGGACGGGAGTGGCTGCGCGTTGCCCCCCGCTGCGAACGCTGCGCCTGTACATCACGCATCGCCCCGGCTTGTTTATCGGGTATCGACTGCGCCGTTCGATCTGACACGTCATCAGTTCACGCAGCAGTGGCGTATCTAGTGGCGAAACAGAAAACTAGGCGTATAATGGAAGATGTTTTTATTCCCTCACATATTTTGGACACATTATGGATGTATGACTCACGAAGATGGTTTCATTTGGGTCTTAGCAGCATCTCAAAATTAGGGTGCATGTTTAATTCCATCTGTTTGACAAGACCAAAGTGGAAATAAATGGGATGAGGTAGTGTGATTGGGCCATGCCCAGAGATCATACAGCATCTTTATTACATATTAAGTTAATTCTATTGATAAATCAGTTCGATGATATTGATGATTAGTGGGGCTTAACGACGCAGTGTTTTGACAACGAGACTCTACTTTTTATGGCGTTGGTGAATAAGTGGACGATGATAAGGATGCTTTTGGACCTAAACTAGCTAATAAGGGAGGAGGGGTAACCCGTTGCCTACTTTAATCGAAGATCACGAAGAGGTCCACTGGCTTAACGTCTCTTCCGATGGACGTTACAAGGTGAACAAAGTAATGCTATCGAGAGGTTGATAAGCAGGAAAAATGAAGTTACTGAACGAACTTCTAATCCTTCAACCTCTTTCTAATGTATGATGGTCATCCGTCCAATACCAAACCCAGCACATCGTTGCTTAACTTCGGTGATCCCTCTAGAGCCTGTGTTTCCAACACGCCAAACCGTTAAATCGTTCACAGCTCGATAAGCAACTACAAAGTTGCCATGAGAGATATGCTTTTAAAAGCCAGGTCTGAATCTGCAACGAATTACCTGTTAATATACAGAAGCGTTGATTGTTGATTCTCGGCCTGCAACTTCGACCCAAACTCAAAACTCGGCGCGCCACTGAATCGGATGCCAGATAAACACCCCAAGAAAATGCACGCCCGGCCGAAATAATTACAACTCGTTAATAAGTGCGATAAATAACGAGTGGCGGCGATCGGAGGTCTGCGTATGGCGTGTTGGCCGACGATCAGGGTAGCACGCTGTGCGGGAATCCGGCGCTGTTGTCCGGGAACCAAATTGGCCCCGGCCACGCTGGCCACGCACGCCGTCCACATGGGTAGAGACCCTCGGTGGGCGCTAGAGAGGGCGGTATGGGGAACGCGTCGAAGACATGGAGAAAACGACGTATGTTTTCGGTTCTTGGGTTCATTTTTGGTGAAAACTCACTGTGGTCTCTGCCTGGAGGGATATTCGTTACTTCTAGTTGAAAACTGTTAAAAACTGTGCAATGCACACTCTTGAATATATCTCATGCAATAATCACTAACGAGAAGGTGCTGCAGAGCTTTTTATTTAATATGACATCGGATTTTGAAGATTATTGTTCCAGCAGTGATTCGTGGTCAGCTTACTGACTTCAGAAACTTTTGCCAAGCTGATACACGTGTTTATTAACTGTATGTGCTGTGTAACTATATATCGATATCATGCAGTCGTGTCTCGTTATTTCAGTTGGCCTCTCTTTGGCTACCGCGGCTCTCTTTCCAAGCCGCGCACCTATGGACATCGCGCCCCGCCAGCGTACGGCTGCAACGAAACCTCGCCGAGGTGCGCTAGCTTGTTTACAGCGCAACGTAGTTCCCTGGAGCCGGCGTAAATCATTTTGTTTCCAAACACTTTCAGGACGATCGAGCCGCACGATAGATTCGCGGCGAAAATGTTTAAAGATGTTTAGACATGGCATTTAGCTGGTTTTCAAGCAAAGTCGTTCTAAATTTTAGGACGACGGGAGAGCTACGTGTTTGAAACGACTCTGTGATTTCATATTTACTAAAGTCCAGTGGTTGTGACACGCAATTGTTTAGAGGTTTGAAGTTGGAACAGCTTCATTCGCCTCGCTTATCAACCTCTCGACAACATGGATTTGTGTGGAGGAGTCCTGTTGCTCGAGTTATACCGAGCTTTAGAATAGATATTCAGTCGTGGTCCCCTTGGTGCTCTTCGGCAGGAGTAGTCTACGTGTTTCGGCACCGGAATTCCTCCCTTATAGGCTAGGTTGCGTTAGGTTTGGTTCGTCAACACCGAAGCACATACGCACACCATTAGACCAGTGACATACGACCCGTATTTAAAACAGTGCTCAACTTACTACAAAAAATCAATCAAGGAATCAATCATATCAATAATTAACATTTTTTGCAGACGCACTCGCTCAACAGCGGACAGTTTTTGTTGTTGTTAACTTCACAACGGATGACGTTGTGCAAGCAAGATTGGATGAAACACACTAAAGTTTCGCAGCAAATACCGGGACGCCGAAACTATGTGCTCCTCGCGATGGCCGAAGACACCAAGTCCAGTCAGTGATAAATGAACACGAGACGAGTCAGCTGCAAGACTGATTGCGATTACCTCGTGGCATTGCAGTCAATAGTCGGGCTAGAATCTTGCTAATGCTCGAGCTGCCCGCTTCATTAGACCACGTGATCGGCTTTGTGGGCCGAACAATGCTCTGGTAATTCGGCTATGAAGGAGTAAGACAATGCGATCGACGACCGCATACGCAAGACAGAGATGGCGGGGGGAGAGCTTATGAATTATTGCCCATTACCTATTTCATCCGATCATATTATAGAAAAAAAGAGTCCCACCTGTGTGTATATGTCTGTCTTTGTCGGTTGAACGCGGTTTCGTGGCCGTGTGTTTCGGACTAGTCGATAAGGCGACGCTGTGGGGGTCGTTGCAATGGATGGCCGGCGATTGATCAAGAGACAGAGACGTTGTTGTACCGGTCCGGTAATAAACCGAACAGAGAATAGAACGTATTAATTTTATACCTCGCGATGAGGGACGCGTAACTACCTAATAATAACTTTTGACTGTCAGTTTCGAGCGCGGACAAATAAAATGGGGATGGCGTTCATGCTTGATTTGCAGAATGAGTCGGTGTCGATGTGTAGAGACAATTGGGTTGTTGCATGATTTATCCATGCAAAGTAAAATGTCTGCGATTTTGTGGTTTTGGAAATAAGGTGTACATACCTACCTCTCTGCATACTTGTGGGGATCTATTTGATTTGTTTGTGCGTACCTCCTAAATCTTTGGCCACCACATGACGTATCAATTCAAAGAGATTCGCTCAAACATAAAAAGTTGCTGCAATTGCAAGCTCGGTGGTACAAAAAAGGTATCGAGATACAAAGCGATAACTCCAAAACAGACAACTTACACAGAAACCGATCAAAAAAGGTAATACGATTTTGCCCAACGCTTAAAAGTAACATATATACATATATATATATATATATATATATTTATTTACATGTTTAATAAATGCGTTCGATAACTTAAGTTAATGCAAGCGCTCGAAAAACCGGTACGGGATAGAACAAAAACGATTCAATAAATCACAGCATCTTTCCAGCCGATCATGAGTAGTTTTCAGATCGGTAGGAAGCGGATCGCCTTGGCCACCGAATGAACTTGACTTTCCATCGCTGAAATCCAGGAGAGGTAACTTTACGGTAGCAGTAAGCAGGGGTCAGCGTTGCGTCATCTGCGAGCATGTCCAGGTCTCTCCATCGAGACATGAACATCACAATATGCTAACACATAAGAAGGTTGAACATTTTCGCAGAATGTCGTTAAACTTGCTGTGAACATCGCGTTATTCGCCAGAGTTGTAAAGGAAAGACGACTGAAAAAGAAAAAGAAAAATCTGCGAGTAGAGAGATGTAAAAAAAGCGGCACCCCCAAATGAGCGGTTCAAAACGGAGACTGAACAGACAGCACAAATTTTAAAATATTTTCGAATTGGATGATTTTATGGAATGTCATTAAAATAAATCGATAGTTATCGAAGAAAAATACCGACATTCGCAGTAAATATGAAGTTAATAGCAGAATTGTCCGTTTTTTCATTACCTTGAAAATCTAAATCATATGTTAATTCATCCGATAAGAACACGACAAAATGAAACATGACGATATTTACTAATTAATTGTGAGCCTTATGTGTCGTAGGTATACGAGGCCACCGATAACGAACGTCATCACAGATAACGGTATGACCGACATCGCTTTTCCATTTATCGCAAGCCGCCCAAGACCTTCACTCAGCCATCTTTCCACAGGACAGTAAAGCGTTTGTCCAAAACTAAAATTCCTATAGCACCATGCCAAAGTGGTAAACCCATTCGAAAGTCCACCCCAAAACGTTACCACCTCTCGCTAATAATTTGCATCTTCGGACAGCCCGTACTCTATGACATACGACATCACCAATCACCAAACATTACCCCGAGCACATTCCTCCATCCCCCCCCCCCCTGGTTACCTCGTGCACCCTAGCAACTAACAGACCGATTAATAAACCTACGCCTAACGACCGTCCATATTTCCTACGCTATCAGTGGCTCACTCAACGTAGTCGACAGGTGGCAATTCCAACGACACGTGACTCTTGTCTTAACGACGTCACTTCCTACAATGCAAGTTAGCCGCGGGAACGAGCGTCCAATCTATAATATGAACGGACTCTCCCGAGAGTTATTTCCGGTAGTTTAGTCGATAGCTTCGGCTGTTTCCGACGGTGTTCGGTGGTAGGTGACATGTCATCACTCGGCGGGGTGGTTTGACGGATCTCAAGTCATCTAGGCAAAGAAAGGACGCCGACAAGGACCGGACATTACGGGTGTGCGGAGACGTTGTCGCTCTTGTCTTGTGAATGGGAGGTGATGACGTGGACGGACTGCTTATGGTTTAGGGTGGGTGTTGATAAATCCTTGAGTAAGTTTTGAGAGCTAGTCTGTTTGAAGCTTCTTGGCACATTACCACCCTCCAACACAAGAATAAAAGCCAATCTGATATTGAACAAAAAAAAAATTTGCAGCGATTTTCACATCAAGATATTTTGTTCTGTGGTGTGGTTATATAGTGTCACCATTTCACTTTAATTTTGTTTTTTCTGTTGTAAAAGTATTTGTAACTTTTTAAATACCCAAGCCCGTGTTTTTAGTAATCTGCATCTCTAAAAAAATTTAAATTCAAATAATAGTAAATTTTTTTAAGAAATGTTATAGGTAGACAGTCCAGAGAGATATTTTACCAGCGTTATAAATCCGTCTCAAATCACACAATCAGCATTAATATACTCAGAAAGTCCCTAAACACATTCGAAATCCTTGACCCATCCGCAGCCAACTCTCAATGTGCACCACCACGCAATAACTCACCCGTCGACGGCGCAGACCAACGCCGCACAAAGCATCCTAATAGATTCGGACGCCGCCACCTTCTGATGAACGACGGCGACCCCGACGGCCCGCCGACCCCCACACTAATTGTGACTTACGGGTACCTTCCATGCCCGCACCTGACATGACGCTTTGATAAACTCGAATCCAGACTCATTAAATACTCGTATCTCAATGCGTTTCCACACTTTGCGCTGCCGATGATGCATTGCGGTGTCTGCATTCGGCTTTGTTCGGGAGGTTGGAGGTGCTTGGCGCTGGGAAGCACACCAAACGTTTGACCCGAGCTGCAGGCCGATCGCCGTTTGGTCGGCTAATGTATTTTTGATGGTGATCAGTGTTGGTATGGCTTTGATTTAGCGTAGATCGCGGCGAGAAATTGCTGGGCGGATTCAATCATGATTGGGTCTCGGTGATTATTTTGAAAAATTTATGTTGTAAATGGTTTTGGGTTTTTTTTTCAGCCCGAATAGAGAGAGATACATATCGTTTTCGCAGTACTCGGTTAAGAGTGATTCAAAATTAGCAATGTGGGTGAGCGAAAATAATTTGGATCACAGTCAAAAGTACTTAGAAGTCTTAGACCAAGTTGCCAATTGGCCAGCTAACGCTAAAAAACATTATCAAATACAGAAATCATTACTGCAGCCGAAAAAACTTAAATGACAACAAAAATACCTATCCAACCATAACCTCACATCTCACCCAAAAAAAACACAGTAAACCCACACAGGTAAAACACCACAACACAAACATCGAACCCACACCCTTCCCGCAACAGGTCCCCACCAACCTCCGGCGCGAGACAATCGACTAGCGGTCCCGCCAAACAGCCAGGGCGTGGTCGTCGATAATTGTGCACCTATTATTAGCCAAGTAGGCTGTGTTCGGCCTGTCCAACTCATTAGTATTCCCAGCTTGTACCGGAGGCACGCGACCGACTCGGCGCCCTCGATCGAACACGCTGGCCGGCCGGACGTTCCTAGGCACGCGGCATCACTCTAATTGACTTTAGAAGTTAACAACACTCTGTCTGTGTGTGTGTGTTTTATTTTAATTTCAATCTTCGGATGAAATTTGGTGGCTCCGCCGCCGTGTTAACGTGGTGTTAGCGTCAATCGAAGACATCCTGTGCGATGAGTCATCATCGAATTATTGGTGGTTATGTCATGAGAGTTAAGGGTGTTTAACAGCTGTGGATGGCTTGGTGACGATCTGACTCCTACGTTGCGGGCTGGCGCCAGCGTGTGGGTGTGGACGTTATAGTGCGTGAGGACTAAGATGACTAAGGCGATGGTACGGAAGCTAATCGAACGGTTTGGCGTGTTGGAAACACCGGTTCTCGTGGGATCACTGAAGTTGAGCAATGATGCTTTGGGTCATTGAATGGTTGACTATCATATACATGGCTAGTTCTGTGCGGAAGAGAGGTTGCAGGGATGAGAGTTAGTTCAGCAACTTCGCCTTGTTTATCAATCTTTCAACAGCATGGATTTGTGGAGGAATCTTTTTTTCACGTAGAATCGTCGTTTAACTACGGTACGGACGGTATGGACGGTACGTTAAACTGGTGGGCCTCTTGGTACTCTTCAACAGGAGTTGGCTTTGTGCCGGCATCAGGTTCCCTACTCCCTTTAAAGCTAGGTTAAGTTGATCATTACCCAGGAAGAAAGATTTTCTTTCACCGAGTTTTCTTCGCCGTATTTTTATTGATCCTAGTAGCGCAGTTAAATTTAACCCAACCGATGAGAGCCACAACAGAAAAAGTTAAATCTCAAAGGTTAACACATAACTTCATGCAAATTAGCCAATACTTTCGCGAGTACATCGAGTTCGTGTGCAAGTTCATAATGTCAAGTGCAATTTATCTTTTAAGTCTTGAAGTAAACAGGTTTACTAATAGATAACACAACGAATTGGTGGCAAGATCTTCCTCTGTGTTAAGTCGGTAATGTGAAAATATTTTAGACTTGTTGATAAATGGCGTGCTGAAATTGCATAAAACCTTAAACTTGCACTTTCAAAGTCATAATATGACCACACCAAACATTATCACTGTGAAATATTCGACCGTGATGTAAAGATTTATTGGAAATAGAAGATTTTTAAGAAACCAGGCTCATTTCAGAGATCGACAACACAGGTTTTTCTTTTAAACGAGGTGATTACCTGCACATATTACACCTATGGTATCTAAATATTGATAAATAAAGTTGTTGTCATTGTATGTGAATAATTTTTTTTACGTCTTTCCCTGTGGCCCTTGTCAAATGACTTCAGTGATGGTGATGATGATGATGAACCTAACCTACTAAGGTGGAAGGGAAACTCGGTGCCATGACGTAACCCACTCCTGTCGAAGAGCACCCAGGGGGTCTCTGGCTTCTCCTCCGAAGTGCGGCACAACTCGAACAGGATTCCTCCACGAATTCATGCTGTTTATAGGTTGACAAGCAAGATGAGTGAAATTGTGAAATTTCACACAACAAGGCTTCAATTCCCACAACCTCTCTTCCGAATCGAACTGACAACGAGTATGATCGATGGTCACCCATTCAATACCTGACCCACCTCAGTGTTGCTCAACCTCAGTGATCTCACAAGAACTCTGTAAACGTTTTCGCGACGGTACCCTACAACTGGTAGCTGCCATGACCTTAAACTTAAGTCTGTTTGTCTAACCACGCTAGAAAACAGAACCCCCCCACACACCAATGACAAAAAGGTGTGTCTCGTTAAAGTTATTAATTATTAGCCATTGTTAACAAAGGAAATGATCGCTTTGGACCCCTGATTCCTATAACAATGCCGGCATTTGTCACTTAACGCAATGACCATTCTACTAATACGTCGTTTGTTTGGGTCTCGATGGCCTTTTTTTGATGGGTGTCGCGGCATGCCTTCAAAGCTGCCAAGCCGCAAAGTAGACGGCAACTGCATTGTTTTTAATCACGCGTACATTAGTCACGATAATATGGTAAAGCGAACGCGGTACGCGTTTTCGGTACAGCGAGAGCGTTTCCTAATTTGAAAACGTCAGGGGAAAAGTGTGAGTGTGCTTCGGTTTATGTTTACTGAATTCGCGCCCGGTGGCTGTGGCGGCGCGGTGGTTGGATTTCTTTGATCTCCTTTTTATGAGTTATCGTTTGGAGAGTAAGTTTGCGTTACCTTAACTTAAAGTGTACTGTGGCCATGAGGGTCATATTTATGCGAGCGTGAAATTCGGGCGTCCAAATAAGGGAAGACGTACTCAACTTTCAGCATATTGCAGTAAGTTTTGAATTTTGTAGCAAGTCATGCCTCTGTACATAATGATAATACCGTTTCAGAAGGGGAGTGATCAGGAAAGTAGCATAAAATCAAAGTTATTCACGAAGTGTGCAAGAAAATAATTTCAAAGTTTGTAAAAAAATGATTTTACATGGTTTATAGATACATAAACAGATAGTGTTTATGATTCAGTGACAGCCAATGACGTCTACTTCTCCTATCATTTAATTACCGTTTACCTCCATTCGCAAATACTCATTTGAACCATTTATTCACAAAGGGCATAGAGAAAATTGATAATAAAATCAGATCAGTAGTCTTATGGTTTTTAGACTCATGTCTACTTTATCTAACCTTAGCTCTAGTTTTGACAAGCACTTTTTAAACTGGGTTTTGAATGCCAAGTAAAGAACAACTGTCTAAATGTATAAACTTACTTGTTCTTCACTTAGCATTCAAAACCCAGTTTAAAAAGTTGTTGTCACATTAGTGATCCGTCTGGCCAAATTATTCCATTTCTTCACCAACAGCAATATCAAAAGATCAGAGTTCAAATCTAATCTACTGGCGTTCTCTAGCTCGAAGCAGAGGGTGCGTCTTGCAGGACAGGTGAGCGTTTGTAGCCTAAGGAACAGGTGGGACCAGGCTTGCAGTGAGAGCGCCTCATCGTTCTGTTCGACATCTTATTTCCAGTTCTAGATGCTATCACACCAGGCCATCGCATCGCCAGCTTGTCTGCAAGATACACAAATTGTTCGACCAAAAAGTGAGAAATGCGTTCGCGTTTTCTATCAAGACCTCATAGGACAAGCAATTTTCTATCAGAAGAGACTTATATAGCTGGGGTAATTTTCTTCGATTAAATTAACCGTGAATATCAGCCACAAAGACGGTTTAAGGTGAAGGTACTTTTTGGCCTCATTTAATCCAGGAATATCCTCAGGAGGTTTTAATTAGAGAATTGGGCAAGAAATTAATCAATAAACATAATTTTGGTCTGATTCCTATCTGATTTGCAACATCATCAAGTTTAAAAATAAAATAATATATATATTTATATATTTAACACTTGCCATACCAATAAAAACACTGCACATAATCCGCGGGGTGGGATTAGTCAGTCAATAAACCAAACGAACCTGGTCAGTCAGCTGTGGTCTCAGAAACAAACACAGAGGCACTCGGCGCGTAAGGTGCGGTGGCCAGCGCTTAGAGAGGAAGACAGGTGATTGTCGACGCAACGAGCTGGCTGCATCGTCGAGAGGCAAAACAATGGCATGTTCAACAATCCGCTGGCTGCCGATAAACGAAGCCCATCTGCCTTTCCTAATGCCAATTGCCGCTAACGCCATGATGCTCTGAATGTGGTCAACTTAAGCTACCGGCTCTTCAGGAAAGACAGATCAACGAGCCTTGCTTTGCTGGTTCTGGTTGAATTTTCATAGGTTCTACAATTTCCTTTTATTAGTTTATTTTTTTTTAGTTTCCACTTTTCTTTTCGATCCAGTTCCTTTAGCTAAAATGGTTTCCAGTTTGTTAGCTCATGTTTAAGGCTGCGCCGTTAAGCCGTCAACGGTAAGCCGTAACGTTACAGCCGTTGTCGTTGAGCATAGCTGGACTTTTAAATAACCCCAGAGAATGTTTAACCCCAGTTATATTTCTAAGTCTGTGTCCTCAAAGTAACAACCTGCAAGTAATAGCTATAGCATTCTGCTGAAAACAAAATCATTTGCGGTTGTGATCTGCGCTCCAAAGACTTTTCCAAAGAAAACTGGTAGAAACCCAAGAACTCCTCCAAGGTCAGGAATACCGCGACCAGCCTCCAGTGACCAATCAACGTCCAAAGATCTGACCAAGGTCACTTTATACTAACCTTGTGCCAAATTGAGAAGTTCATTTATGTTCCCCTAGCGTTGGAGTTGCTAGCGTTGGAGTGTTTGAGGTTGTTTAAGAAAGTTGATACGAATAAGGAATCCAGAAAGTGAACTTTAGTTTATTTTATAGCGTGCATAATATATGAATGGGCACAATATTCTTCGACATTTAGTTGAATCGATCACTGATACCAAATCGTGCGTGGCCATCAACTACTTTGCCAAAATCCAAATTTTGATCTTCCTCAAGAAACACTCATTCCTTAGGTATCAGACGATCGGCAAAAATCGACCATACATTTATCAAATCGAAGATGCCCTATTAGACGCATTTCTTGTTGGGCTTCGGCTTGATGCATCCGCCGTCGCAGTTACCGCCAAAGGAGTCGCACCCCTTCTTGCCACGGACGCCGCAATACACATGATCCGGAGGAGTGCAATCGGCACACACCATCTTCCCACGAACCAGAGTCGAAAGGCATCGCTCGGCGCAGTATACTAAGCATGACTTGTGATTAGCACAAGTGGTAAGATGAAAGGGTTATGACATACGACAACGCTTTAATGAGAATCTAATTATTTTTGGCAAAGATACTTTTATCTGTAAGCAGATTTCCACGTAGCAATGAATATAGTAGTTTACTTAATATATGGGACTGTGCATGCTAAAACGTCTTTCTGTGTGAGACAGTAGGGAAATCTCTTTAAATTTGAAACTATTTTTTTATTTTTTTTTTGTGAGAAAATAATGAACACGTATTTTTTATTTTCTTCTAAATCCAATTTTGAATAAAATATATCTGTTAAAAATGTTTGCGTTTCAATCTCGTACGAAAACTAGGGTCGCCATTTTTTATGACGTGAAGTGAAATCTGACGTCAGTATGACGTCAAAAAACGTCAAAAAACAGAAGCGAACGCAAAGGATACCACAAAATGACGTCAGAACTACCTGTAGTTAATCACAGCCCGTTTCCAGAAAAGTTATGATCGGATTATAAAAAGAAAAAATACGTCAGATGTTATTTTAAATGCGTATGCGAACACAATGATAATAATTAAATAATAATCTTAAGGAGATTTCCCTATTGTAGACTAGGAACTTCCAGGGGTCGGTACAAAGTGATCATTCATTGTCAAGGTGTCCAGATTTTTAGGGATTGTTCTCATGGTGATCCCAACTTGACTTCCAAAATTACTTGGGATAAAAGACAAAGAAAAGATACGCTATAAGGACATGTCTCCTACCGAAAGGTCAAATCGTGTCAAAAAATAAGTAAAATTCAATGATATATCTGCTTACTCATGAATTTGTGCTCTGATACGCCAAAATGTTAAACTGGTGTCGTGATTTCGAGAAAATTTTCGAGTGGACCTCGAAGTGCAGCTCTACTTGAAAACAAAAATTGTAGAAATGCGTGGTCCTTACCTTCAGGAGTGACCGTCAGAATGGAAAGAACAATAAAGGCGATTGCCAGAAAGAGCCCGGTCGTGTTCATGTCGCTCTGTTCAGTATGGGAACGGTTTGACGACAACAACACAAATGTGCTTTTCTAGCGGAAACCTCGCTCTATATTGGCGACCAAGTCTCGTGGACAACCGATAATTGCAACACACTTGACGTGCTCTATCAAAATCACCTTGCATCGATATCGCGAAATAAAATATTACCCTTGGTTGATGATTACGTGTTCTTATAGGGATATGGTTCGACGCGCGTAAGTGGTGACTTGATAGCTAATTCAATGGCGGGTTTTGATATAATATAAATAAATATACGAGGTAAGTTAATTTATATTGTCACAACAGGCAACGAGTTTGGATAATCAATTCTAATTGCTGACTTTATTTTTCAAATAACAGGTAACCAATCGCATGACGTTTGATAAAATTCCAGCACATGTTCGGAATTTATAAAACGATATATACCTAACCCTCACTTACAATAAGTACATTGATTGCCCTCAATGACATCTCCACTGACCCCATTAAGTATTTTTTTGATAACTTGCAATTGATAATCGCTTAACAAATCTCCAATCTGTGTTTTTAAAGTGCGTACTTGATTTTTAGTGTACAACGACACACTGTTTTGACAGCAGGTCGTCCTGTGGCATTGGTCTAATGTTGGTGATGATGAAGTCATCCCTACCGGGACACGATTCCTCCAAAATGCATGTTCTCAAGAGGTTAATACGCAAAGCGAATGAAGTCTCTGTACTCAATTTGGTACCTCCTACCCTTTCCCAAACAGAACTGGTAAGGTATATGGTGGTCACCCATCCAATACTTGACCCAGCGCAGTGTTTCTTAACTCCGGTGATTCCACGAGAACCGGTGTTTATAGCGCGCCAAACCGTTTGGTAATTGATTAGTCAAGTCCAAAACACATGAGATCACGGTCTTTGCAGAATACAACAGCCTCTCACACCAGGTAAGATTCACCAACCAGGATGTTGGACCCAAAGCATCTGCAGATCGGCTCGCATTAATACTCGACCACATATTTTATTGGACTAATAAATCGAAACCGCTCACCGTTGAATTCCAAAGCGAACTAACCATACACACAGATAGACAGAGAGAAAGTTAGAGAGTGAGAGAGACGAGGACCTCTCGAAGAACCATGTAGCGGTCCCATTATTTGACTAAAATCTGGACGAGATACGATCGAGATTTACGGCCAATAAACGTTCGATCTCGAGGTATTTGTTATTGGTTCGGCGACGGCGGGTAAGGGTGGGGTACGAGGGTGGGGGGAGGTTGTGTGGGAACGTAGCTTTCAATCGGCGGTGGCTTTGAGCGAGGCCATGCGACGATATTGGTATTTGACAGTGGCGGACGGTGGAGGCGTTAGAGAGGCGTTTTTTTTTCAAAAGTATGTTAGCAGGAAGCATTTCTGGCTCTGCATTTACGAGGGTAACTTCTAAGTCGACTTCATAACTGAGTTCTAAAGGCCACTAAAATCATTGATTTATAAGTAAATCATTTTATTGAGTGACATTGTAGCACAAAATTCATGCATAAAAGGTGAAATCATTTTTTAACAGTGAAGAGAAGGAACGACTTGTCAAATTTATAAAAGATAGTGAGTACAGGTATACGTAGGGTTGATCGCACCATATGTCAATAGTTTTGAACTTTTTAAGCGATGAGTAGAACAGTGATAGCCGCAATCAGCTGCGATAAGAACTTGGCATAATTTTAACCGGTCGAATGCTCACAAATTCATAGTCATCGTCGAAGAAAATTTCCTAAAGCTCAAGGTTGAACGAAAAAAAGATAAAAAATATATTGTTTTCAGTAATGTACGAAAAATCGTCACACAATCAGTTGTTTTGCTGATCGTAAATTTACATAAGCGTTATAGTATTGTTTATAGAAGGTGTAATTGTTGTTTGGATGTACAGAATTTTCCTCGGTGTCTTCCTCAGTATTTTCCCTCGAGGCTACACCACTGGTATTTGCCCTCTGTGGCTGCTGCGACCATCAGATTCGAAAACGGAGCTCTCGAAGAATGTCACAGCTTGCGACCTGCAGACTGAAAATAACCTAGCAAATTGGCTGAAGCGCTTTTTTTGTGCCCCTCAATCTAGGTTTTATAGAACACAGAAACATGAGATTGAGTTCTGTGGGAAAGTGGGCAGAGATTTGCGAGCGTCCGCAATATGGGAAGTTAAGGTCCTGAGCTGATATTTAGAATGTAGAGTGGCGAAAATCCTTGGTGGAATTTTTCTGAAGTTATGCGATTGGGATTGACTTTGATTTCGTCTACAGCGACTCATTTCGATCAAAATGTTGCAACTTTTCCTGTCGGTTTTCATGTACATCTCGAGCAAGTTTCACTTCTCTCATTTATAGAGAACACACTGTCTACGTCACGCTGAATTTTGTAATTAATTAACGTTATTGAAAGCTCTTAGCAAAAGCAAGCTAATATTTCAGTACCTGTCTTTCCCAACAGCAATAGCTCAAGAAAAGTAATGTCTTTGGAATGCCAGATGAAATAGCTTTGGTGGTAATCGACCATCCAGAATCTCAATGAAAATAAAACCAGCCACCACCACATTTTGATACTTACACATTTTTTTCTAATTGTTCACCGAAATTAATCACCTGACAAAAACGAACAAAAGTAAGCCGAACGAAAATAAAAAAAAAACTAGTGGAAAATAAATCTCCAGCAATAAATATCCCACAAATATGATCGCGGCGGTCGTAACTCGTGATATTGGGATGTAAATCAGTCCTCTGGTGGTGTCCTTTTAGTGCAACGGTGCAGAGGAGTTTAGGCCGGTGTGTGGTTCTCAGGTGGAACCCTGATGTACCCCCTTCCGCGCCATGTATCACAGCCCGGTGGCAGGTCAGCAGGCGACCATTGTGTGGGGTCCAGCACGTAGTAAACCATCCCACAGGCTTGCTGCCAGTCTGCCTGCCGGGGTATCTGCCAACAGCTGATCGCGCGCGGTCGACGACGAGTCAGGGTCGAGCCAACGGTTGCGATAATTGAAAATTGAAATTGAAAAGTGCAATTTTGTTGTACGTTCGTTTGAATCATGCAGAGCTGTTTATTTTTAGATTGGTGTAGTTGTTTGTTATGATTGTTTACTTTGATTTAGATAAACGGGTTTATACGAGTAAGGAGGAGCTGATAATTCTAACCACGTTCGTTACAATGTTGTTAATTCGTTACAAAGTGCAAAAAAATGGCGTCGCATACAGCGATTTGTACTGGAAAAATATCACAAATATCATACAGTACATTAAGATTGTTTTTAGACTCATGTCAACTTGATATAACCTTAGAACTAGTTTTAACAAAAACTATTTTAACTGGGTTTTGAATGCTAAGTAAAGAACAGCTAAATTTCCCAACGTGTCGTTACTTGTACCTGTGACTTCTTCAAGGGTAAGAGCAGTCCTGACAATTTTCCGATAACAAAAGAACCACACAAAATGTAACAATTACCTAGTTCAAGCATCCTAAATGCATCTAAATAAAATAATCAGGTTCAATAATTAAAAAACTAATGTATTTTGTATTTTCTGAAATAAAATACCGCATAAATTGGCGTTTTTTGCTAACTAACCAATTATGTGCATGGAAAATTATGTGTATCATACAATACAGTTCCATGGTCAAGTTCCTCGTTAATTTTGAAAACCTCCCGTCATTATTCTGTCAAGCTATCGACATCAATACCGATAAAAAGTAACGATTCACATAAAACTAACTACTGAAAACCAAAGACCTCATTAAGCGATGAAAACAAATCACCCATCATACAGCAATTGCTTCTGAAGGGTCCACGCATCATCAATAAAAGACCACATGCAACTTTTCAGCCAGCTCGCCCTAAACGCAGCACGGCGTTCGGGGAAATTCATTGCCGGACAAGATCTCTCCAACTCGTACAAATCGCCGGCATACGCTGGTGTCACGGCGTCCTCCGATTCTGTGTAAATCATTGCTGAGCCGACGCTGTCGACCTCCCTAACATGGTCTAACATGGCCCAGTGGTTGAGCGGAACCCACCCAGCTATTGGGTTGGGATCGATCTGTTATTATGTGGAACGCAGAGGAAAATATCTACGGGGAGTCCCTAATATTTACCAGCGGCCGGCATTTATCAAATCCGGTGGCGATTAATGGTGCCCACGGTCGTGTGGGGGTCACGTGTTATGCGTGTTGACGGTTTTTGGTTGGATTCTGAGTCGAAATTCAAATGAGATTGCTCACGGCTTATGGTGGTGTGGTTTTGCGATTATTAGCTTGTGTAGGAAGGTGATATCATGTGCAGAGATACTTATGGTCACTTGTTTTTAAAGTCACTGAAAAGATTGATAGTAATTAACATTTGGAAATGAAAAATGGGAGTAATCGGGATTCATAACAGTCATGGTGGTCGAATGCAGAAATCAGCGTTTTTTACCATTATCTTACAATTTTTTTACGTCAAAAGTATATATCACTAAAAATATCCTGTCCGAAATTGAAATATTTAGTAGTATAAGTATTAGAACGATAACAAATAACCTCTGATGTTGAGATAATCCCGTTTGGCCATTGGGCCAGTGCGAGATATGTGAGCCGCAAGTTCTGGCGCCTCATCAATATAGCATAGAGACTTCAATGCGCTAGTCTCGAGAGCCTGCCACGGACACAGACCAAACGCGATAATTCACCCAGCAAACTGGTGCTATCGGCTCGGAATATTTATCCCGAACTAGCCGTTCACATTTTCAAACCCAGCCATACGATATTTGAATGACAATATTTTATTATGCTAATAAAAAAATACAAGAGGAACGCGTTATAATATTATGTAAATCGACGCTCGGACCAAACTTGACACCGGAAACTTGACACGTTACTAATATTGGTCCTAACTGATTACTGCTTTTCGAAAAATAAAAAAAACACGATCCTAAAACCATAATGAACGAGGCAATCATTACGGAGTTGGCCATTAGTTGGTCTCGAAGTGATCGTCTTCATTTTTCCCTCTCTGAACCCATTGCTATAAAATCGGGCAGTTGGTTATTATTTTCGTATAAAATACGACCCAATGGATAGAAACTCACGGCGAGGATATTTTTCGAGACGCCATAAACAATAGAGTGATGGGCTAACTTTTGATCCGGGAAAACTCGTAAAATTCGGCTATTCCCACGGCCTGCTGCTGGCACGTCGATCGGGGCCGATAGCGCGGTCCAGGGGTATGATTTGTATGCACATGCAAGTGAGTGTGTCATGCTGAGATCGAGAGTTGCAGTGCCTACACTGTCTTGGACAGTTAACAGTCTTGTGCTGGAGATCTCAAAGGTGCAAGAAAAGGTGCAAGAGAGTACTCGAAGCAGGGAATTGAGAAGGTATAGGGAATATGATTCTGGCACTTTTGCAGATTACGAAAACAAACATTCCAAAATAAACTAATCGATCCACAAGGTAGAGTTGAAGCTGAACCATCGTATATTTGGAGGTAAAGTTGTTATCTCCATAGAAACAACCTTTGAAAATCTGCCAGCAACGTCTGCGATTGTCTGATTATCTTTCATCTCTGGGGTTAACTTGAGATCTGATTTGTGGGACCAGCTCTAGAAGGATCGAAAAACACAAAAAAAAATCAAAAAATCACATCCAAAAATATTAATCCATACACATTTACCACATGTCTCCAATAATATGTAATAATAGTATTTATCAAATAAATCTTGGAACTCTACGTAATCTTTGGCAAAATCGCCATAAATGGAACTGTAAATTTTGAATTTTGATATTCAAAAATAAAGTTTGATACAATACCATTTAATTAGCACTATTCTTAGAAATATCTCTACTGCTGTAGACCTGTCCCCGCCAAGGCCACGTGATGGGCGCCCTGTGAGTCGGACACTACCGGTGCTGAATTCCGATCATACCTAGTGGGTGACTGCGGCAGAGTTCTAGGGTCCAGCTAGGATGCTGCGACGCCCACGTATTGTGGGCGGTTGCCGATCTTCTCAGAGCCGCACTGATTTACCGATACAAGAATGTTGATTGGGTTTTGGGACGAAAGCAGTGAGCGCATGGGCAATAGATAGGTATCGCTGTCAATAAAAATATGTTTCCTAATGTCGTGGGATTTGAAATCAAGGAAATCTTATGACTCGACACAGGTATACCTTTACCCAGAAAAATGATGAAATATTTTTTTTGTATTTATCTCTTTCGTAAGGGCTTAGGGCACCATGCTGTAAAAGTACGAGTTATGTTTCAGAAACTTCGAAAATGTGTGTTAATTGATAGCTTTTCACCAATAACTCTTATATTTTATAGCAGAGATCTCTGTCATGTTCCTTTTTGAAAGTCGTTAAAATATTCCCGAACTGACTTCAAGGCACTCATATTTTAAAAAGCCTCACCAACCAACGGACACAATCCAAACTAATCAATAGTTTTTATTACATCACCCATCCGATATTTCACCGAAAAAGGTGCGACAGCTTTTCTCATCGTTTCTTCCCGGAACCAATAGAACCACTACATTACGGGTCGCACAAAGTCGCACCTGTGCTAGAGCCAACTACGACCGGGGTGAAATAGTAGCCCCGTCTTCAGATAGAAGTGTCCCGTGATGACAGATGTGGATGCTCAGAGCGATAAGTCAGGTCTGAGTTATTATCAGCCTGGCCAGACTCATGGAAAGATAAGCGAAAGAAGCTGCAGGTAAAGTATTGCAAGGACCTGTGACGGTATGTGCAGAAAGATTGCGTCTGTTAGTTTCCGTAGATCGTGGAGATACGGACGCAGGATGCTAATTTATTTTCTAAAATATAGTTTCCCAGTGTTTACAAATTATCTGCTTCTGCGTGAATGTGGCTGTTAGTTTTTGAAACTTCGATGCGATCGTAAAACAAAGACAAGAGTGGCATTTTTAGATTTTTTGGCGAAGAAACCTTCATTTTCTTGCTTCATCATTGACATTCTTATTTGGAGTTACTTGAATATTGGTTCAATATAGACTGAGTCAATTACATATCAATGTAAAATTGGATCGATGTGTACAAGGATTTTTCCAGCAGCGAGAAAACTTGCAGGAGATATCTTAAAATTATTAGATATATTTTTTTGAAAATCAGTAATTATTTGCAGAAACCTAATGTGACAGACTCTTGTCAAGCAGGTTTTTTAGGTGCGTTGATAAATCATTTAGAGCAATATTCAAATTTCAAACAGCCATTCATTTGCAGTAATAAATACAGCGCATAAAGAAGTTGAGTAGTAATGAAAATTATTTTTTATGGCTGTTTGACTAACTCAATTGCTGGATTCTATATTGAGACATTGCAACAAAACTACAGCATTCACTTGTCCAATTTAAGACATTGGAAGGTTGCGGATTGTGCCTCATCTAAAAGAGCACACCAAATCACAAATCCTCGAATTGGATATGCAATAATTTCACCAAATTCCTTCATTGAAAACCTGATGTAAAATTAGCAAACCACTTTTAAAATGTCCACCAAATCTCCATATATGCAAAACGTAGCGCCGGCCCAGAAGAGCTGGCCACTCTCCCAGCACCCTGGCAGCGCCTCTGAGAGACATCGAGCCGGCGTCTTCATGGTGAGCGACGACACTCTGGCTCAGTCTCGTGACGGTCACACCCACCGACAAGATGAAAGGCGCCGCCGCCTCCGCTTGACGGTCCAGATCCCCCCGTTCCCCGGCCTGGCGGGGGCAGAGCGAGATCGATCAGATCGATTCTGCTGCGCTCCATTGCGACGCGTATGCCGACGTAGAGGACACAATGGGTGACTTGGTGGAGGTCGTTGTCGGCCGTGCTTTGGACGTCGTGCGTTTCGATCGAGTTTCTTGCATTTTATTGAGCGATCGATTTGGGAATGAAATCGAAACACGTTGAGAAATGAAGATAGCAATTCGTAGCAAAAATATGGATTTCAAATCAAACAGATTACCTCTTGAGTTCTTCACGAGTTGTAAAATGTCTTGTGGACAAGGTGGGAAACATGTTTGGAAAACACCCCCCTCAATCAACATGAAGACAAACCAAGATATAACGTTTATAACTTATTTAATGTTGAAATTGGACGCTGGCCGAGAGCTTCGTTCTCAATATAAATCAAACCAAAACGCACGCTCCAAATTACCAGCTATTTGGCCATCGTCGTCCAGTTAAATCATCTCGATACCACATCAACCAACAACCCATGCGGACCCCGTCATCACACGAAACCACCTGTAGCAAAAACCGAAAACCTCCAAAGTAAGTCATTACCATAATCGCACGCGCATCCCATAATTTCCTAGAAGATGCAACCCATCAAGAGTTCGATTCCGCACGATCGTCGCTGTATCGAAGCCGCATCGACAGCGAGTTGATCGACTCGAGCGGTCCACGGTACGACCGCGCATGTTCGAGGCGATGGCGGAGGCAAACATAGCGCTAGCCGCCCTGTAATCTCAACGCCTAATGGGCCCATTAAACCCGGCCGAGGGAGGACCCAATATCTGGCCCACACGCAGTCGAGATGCGATTGTAAAAACGGTGCTCGTCGACCTCTTCCCGGCGATTGCCGCCGCGGCACAGAGTAATAAAGCTATCTGCAGTAGGTTTGAATTATAGCTTTTCAATAAGTCTTGATCTAATGGGAGATTAGAAAACATCGAGTGTTGCCTGGTGTATGGCTATCGAATCTGTTAATGATTTATGTAAATTAGTTTTCGGATTAGCATAATAAAGTATACTTTATTATTAAATGGAACCGATATTATAGTTAGAGGTCGATGTCGGATTAGTGTGTGATTAAATGTGGTTTATATCTTGGTCTGGGTGCATATTCCGGGCGAGATGCAAGTTTTTTTTTCTAAAATCGTTTTGGTCTGAGATGAGTTTCAAATACATAGGAGTTTAACGAATGTTTATTTTGCATTGGAATCACCTTGTAATTTAAACGACCTTGCCAAAGATGAGACAGAAATATACGAATTAAGTACACAATTTATTGTATACGTGTCCCTTCAAATAATATTTAAGAATTCAAGAAATTTTAGGTCCCAGCCGCATGGTTAAGACACCTGACGTAATCCGTTTTTTTATATTTCATTTTATTCACTGCCAATAGCGTGAAAAACTTGCCAATCGCTTTTCACGTAGCTGCCATATGAAAACGCAACAAAAACATTGCGAGCTATTTAATGGATTAACGACACTCTCCCCCAAAACACCCAGAGACTTAATCACGTATTCATAAAAATAGCAGCATCCCAACAATGGTACTATGAAAGCCTCTCTTTTCTTTCACCAAGCCACCCGTGAAAAGACCATCACAATCACTTACCACAGCCCCAAGCCGCTAAACACAATATCAATAAATATTAATTAACTACTAACGAAATTATCCACCTAACGTCGTCCGGGTTAATGGCGGAAGTTCACGCATTGTTCGCTGGCGCTCGGTTCGGCATTTTTCCTAAATATCAGCGCGAATTAATAACAGTCTAGTACCGCAAAACACCACTGCATTGTTCGGCATATACCAAAAGCAGCACCGTCGTTCTTTTTATTATCTCTATGCACAGAGAGAGCGACTTATCAACTTTGCCCGTTAGCTTCCTTGGCGTCGTCGTGATGGATGGATGGGTAATTAATAAACAATCAGCCCGTTGCTTAGCTTCGGGGCGCGCAAAATCTTTCACCCCTTTAAGACGAGATTGATCGTAATTACGCCCCCTAGCCCATCGTCTTTCTATGTACGGGCTCAAACTGAACTCTGGCAGCTGACTTTTCAGACTGCGAGACAGATTATAACAACAGAAGGTTTCGGTTGTATGGTAACTATTCGATAAGAGATCGTAACTTTCATTATGATTCTCATCCCTGTCTTATCCTCGCGGGGTGCAATTCGGTGGGATGATAATATTATGTAGGTATACATGGCACGGTTGTTTTCTTCTGGCTGGTTGTCGAGTTTTGGAAGGGATGGTTGACTTGGCAGACATTGATGGCACATTGTTTGACTTGGAGCGATTTTGGCCGCCGGCTTGAATCATGTATACACCTAGTTTGAATTTTGAAACAGCAAGATAAAGGGGATTTTGGGCTAGCCTAGAGGCCTTTTCGTATCTTTGGGGAAAAGCTATTCACTCACAATGTGCACTCATTTGGATTTGAGGCTCATGTTGTGTTTTTGGACACGTGTTGGGTAAGATTGGGTCCCTCACAGTATATAGGTATACTTCAATTGGGTTTTCAATCGGGAAAGTTGCAGGTACGAATTGAGTAGTGGAACCGATTTCCTTCCAATAGAAGATTCAGTGAAATTAAAGCTACACGCCCTTCAATTAGGCCCAAATCACCCCAAAATTCAATTGGCTGTAGTTTCTGGGTCGACATTTCACATGTAAATAATTTAAAAATTCCAAACGTGCTACCTACGTCATTCTGAAGAAACTTTTAAGGCAACGGGAAATTTTGAAAAACCTCGAGGAAGACTGGATTCTTTTTGATTATTCGTGTCTAAAAACTTACCTAGGACCAGTTTTACAATATCCGGTGTAAAAGATAACTGCCAGCTAAAGACTCATCTCTATAGTCACAGTCAATCGTAAATACTTCCATTTTTAACTGAATCTACAATAGTAGGATAACCTTCCATAATCTAAAATTTTCGATATTTTCCTCACTATTGCGCATATAGAACCAACCCACCCTATCATACCGGATGTACCGCAAACACCACTAACCATCCAGAGAAGAGTAAAGCACACGGCAGCTTCGGGTGAGAAAACCCCGCGAGCAAGGTGCCCACCGAGATGACTCTGCACCGGACCAGACGACGCTACTGTAAGTATTGAGTGCCCCACCTTCCCCCAACCCCCGCACCCAGCCGTGGCAAGCACTTAGTCGGCTGAAAGCAACGCTGAGAACCAATACACGACCACTGCATGCAACGATTGAAAATAAGTTTTAAATTTTTTTGCTGCTAGCGCGCAACGATTTTCGTATTGTCACGATGATTCGACAAGGTACTTGAGTGTAGTTGAGTAATAAAGAAGAATATTTCGTGTTTAAACATTTCAATATTATTATTATTAGTGTTCGGGTATTTCGTGAGTGGCTTATTCTTGTGATTTCTTGATGGATGTACATGGTGTGGTAGTTGGCATACCCGAGTCCCATGGTAATGCAGGAATGACGGAGTTGATCGAGTGATTACCATTGGTGGTTGGTGTGGGTGGAGGACTTTGGTGCACAAAGGACGAACGGAATCTGGTTGTCATGGGCTCACCGATTTCAATAACTGTGCGCTGATATCGTTTTGTCGACGGTCGTCTTCGACAGAGATACAAGTCTGATCACCGATCGGTTATCAATCCTTGTGTTCGACTCGAAAATAATTCTTTGCCAGTGTGCTTTTCAACATAATGGTTATGATTTTGGTGTTCCAACTCAATATACTCCGTTTGACGCGAGAAAATATTTTTCTGGCTAAAGCGCTACCGGTCGTTTTGAAGTGACATGCGGGTCAACTGTCTTTTAAGAAAACACTTCAAATTATCTCCGCTGATGTCCATCATTTACCTTTAGCTCTAAAACGGTTGTCATGCTTGTTTTCCGAGCAAGTATAAGAATATTCTACCAACAATAACAATCTTGATAATTATTTTGCAGGTATAATAAGTATTTTTAAATCATATCACTGAAATCATAACTGAAACTTAATTCAAGAGTTTGTGGCAATGCTGGAGAGCAGCTTTTTTGCTGGTTTCATCTCTCCCGAGCAACACTGAGCAATCAAAATTCAATATTAAACATTTCAGAAATTTTCTTCTGACAATAATAAAAATTTCAATACCAGTCGTAATTTAAAATCACTGTTATGAATATATTTTTAAACTGTATGACTACTGAACACTTATAGCCAACAAAAAGATCAAAACGTATCGGTATGTGCCCCTTCACAAACGTTCGACTACTGGTTCCATTGACGTCCCACGTCCTAACCCATGTCCCAGCCAACCCATCGACGCGATAAAATCTTAAAAACGACATGAGCCATCAAACTTGACGCAACTTGAAATCGATCTTGATATGAAAAGCCCGCGCTGCTCTGCGACGGCATCAGAGGCTAGACCCCATCTCACTTCTGCTACCGTTCACCTCGCACACCTATTTGCATTTCCATCGATCATCTTCGTCGATCTCGATCACCGATGCCCGCTTGATTGGCCGACTACCTACCAGCAGCTATTTCTTTAGTCATCGACATGTATAGTCTTCAGAGAGACGGAACTAATGTGCGATAGTCACATTAAACGATGACCTAGGCATGCACCGTCCAAGAAACTAGATAGGTTACTATTTACTAAACTGTTTTTGACTGGTTATAACTTGACATTACAAAGCAATTAAAAAAAAAAGTATCCATTAGGCTGTGATTACCATGTTGTTTAATACAACTTCCATCTCTGTGGGAATTTTCATTTGCTCCGTGAGTAAATCTTAACACCAATACATTTGGAGGTAAATTACCAACCCAACAAGTTTGGTAACAACTCCTGAAAATCTGAAAACGTTTGTGATTGCCTTATAATTTAAACTTAAACTTAAACTTCAACTCTGCTTTGTGGATCCGACCACATGAGAGCGGCTAATTTATAGATTCTCAAAAGTTGTTACCAGAAAAACGGACAGAAACACAGCGACATCCCCGCGAGTCAAGCCTCTTGGCCACTTAAAAACACACGAACCCAATCTCCCTGCAACAACACACACCTCCATCGCCACCACTCGCTTTTTGTTCCAAGTCGTGCAACAACCATCTTCACCAGCTCGCCATCCCGCGACTTCCAGAGGCTCCCGTGCGCCGCCGTTCGGCCGTTCGACGGCGTCTCGATTATCGCCGATGAATGCGCATTGATGAATTGAAGGTCACTAGCAATCCACAGACCAAAGGCACGGCAGATCTGTGACCGACGCGACCACCAGCGCTGCCGGTGTGAAGAGATGTTGTTAGGACCATTTATACAACTGCCAACAGACAGGAGAAATACTCTCCTACCGGACATCACCCATAGCGAAGCCACAAGATAGACAGAGACCCAACCAGTTGTGTAGCTAGGAGTCGGAAAGAGACAATGACAGGGCATTCATCGGAAATGACCAAGCTGATTTTGTCCAATACAAAGAATTGATTAATCCAAATAATGACGTAACTCATTTGATTTCGATTGAGAGAGTTCGCTGGCTAGCTGGCTTCTTTTCGGGCTGACGGTGGTGCGGTGCCTTCCCCCACCACCCCCCGGGGGCTATTAGCGAGTCATGCGGGATTGTGAGAAGGTGATTGATTTGAATCGTGATCGAGACCAGGTGCACGGGGCGATTAGGGAGGTGGGTGACGGGAGACTTGGCAATGGTGTTGTGGGTATTGTGAATGATTTCGTAAGAATCATAACTGACTTTTATATGCCGTCGTAGATAACTCTTGAACATTACTTCTTTTCTAACTAATGTAATTTCTGTGCCGAGTCGCGAGTGCTTTCAAGTAATTGGTTATTGGTAAATTGCAATTGATTGCATCGACACGTTTGCGTTTGATTTTCCAGTTAAGTTTCTCATTGTGACCTTTCCTTTTTATCGCTTAATTGACAAATATCGGCGAGGAGTATTGTGTAATAGAGATTTAATACTATATAATATAAATATGCTCGTTATAGTTCGACCTATTAGTAGAGGTTGGGTGCATGATTTGATCGCCTGCGCAAGCAGAAATAATCTAATTACTGTCAGATAAAACAGATTCATGTTAGTTTATCAGTCACTGATGTGTCACAATAATCATCTTGGAGAGTAAAATCATCTTTGATTGTCCCACCTTGGGCAGGTGATGTAGTCTATGTGCCCGAATAGCTCAGTGGGTAAGAGCATTTGACCATCAATTGGCTGGTTCTGGGTTCGTATCCCGGTTTGGTTGCACATTTTTCCAGCCTAGCTCCTCTACCATCTTTTACACCAACTTATTTCGGTAATTTCGGCGCATTTAATTTATTTAAAAATAGTGCGCAGAAATTGTCAAAAAATGCAATCATCTGTCTATTAATAAACTACTTTCGGCCTTTTCTTATTTTTCTCGAAAATTCCTTGAAAATTTCCTTAACATTTCTATTTGACAAAATAGTTTCAACATTTATGTAATCATCAGTAAGAATCCAGAGACAGCTAGGTGCGATCAAGTTTGTTTCTAGCGAGTTCTTTGTTTAGTTGAAAAGCAGGAAAACTTCCGATTACAGGTGACCTTGATGAATGAAAATCTGGACCTTCCACCATATTTCAACGAGAGAAAAACTACAACCTCCCATCTCTGATACATGAACGCCAAAGATACCATGACCCTGAGCCTCGAGCGATGACTGGCGACTTTGGCGGGTACTAAGCCTCACGTGGAAGACCTGAGCAAACAGGATGGTTTAATCTGCGCGTCACCCGGCACCATGGCATTGTCTCCGAGCAAGCAGAAGGGTTGACTCACGTTGGAGAGGGTGGATCATCTCGTAGCTTCATTCATCCGACACGCGGCCTCGTCGGGTGAATGGGAGGCTGGGTCGATTCACGATTTCAAAAGTAAGAAGGTTCTTTGGACGTCTTGGTACTAATGTGGAGACCGTTCGTCAGAAAAGGTTTGACTTTTTAAAGGGCGTAGTTTTCAAGATCATTTTCCATGATTTCTAATAGTTTGTTGCAGTAGGCGTTGGTTGTGTCTTATCTTCCTGAAACTTCTTTCAGACCAGTTCAGCCAGGCGGCAGTTTTGGTGTATAGGCAATTGTCGTAATCAAAAAATTGTAATTCATTAAATTTAAAAACAGAAAGATGAAAATGGGTAAAAATGCTCACAACAGGGCCATTAGTATCTGCAGATCAAAATAATCACATATCAATAAAACTGTAGCGATTTAGGGAAATACGTGGCAAACGTTTCGAGACCAGTTCACAATTTTAGATCTCAGCACCTATACCTACGATTAATACGAATGCCTGGAACAAATGATTCAAAAGAGCAGAACTACACGGAAAGCGAAGTACAACATGATTACCCATGTTTAGTTGGTAACACGGCGGGTAACACGGAGGGTAACACACCGCGATATCAGCCCCCTTCTACGCGGACCTGAGTCCCCGACAGGCACACGGCTACCGGCTTGTTCTCGTCGAGACATCATCATTAGGACAACCATCAATCTTGGGGCAGGCTCACCTGTCGGGTGCCGGCAGCAGAACGGCGGGGACGGAACGCGCTGTGGGGCATTGATTGTTCGTGCCTGTTTGAGTCAAGCGAGCACGGTAGAAAAATAGTTAAACGCGAGGATCCACATTTTCTTAGCTGTATGAAGTGTCATGAGCCAAGAGCATGAAGCTCAATAAGGTCAAGACATTTTCACGAAGTGAAAAATGAATTGTTTAGGTTTCCACCGGGATTTTACTTTCTAAGAAGACCCAATGCTGCTGGTCATGTGCAAAAATATATACCGAAGAGTCTTTTAACCTAAAGGCTCTAGGTTAATGCATTCGTTTCTTTTGTAATTAATAGTAGAATTGTGTTAAAAAGGAAGGCTGCAAGTGCCATCGGGTGCCATCTACCGTTACCACGTGTTACCAGCTCGTTCACGCAGCAGAAAGTTCAACATCAAAGCATGTCCTCTGACTATACCTATAAACCCAATGATTTCACAGTTACATCAGTTAAATTTGAAATAATCATCTGTGTAAAACGTCTTCATACAACTACGAATTTTAATTTATATTTCTTTGACCCAACCATATCGCACCCATCGCCTGCGGTTGACGTTGTGGAGGTATACATAGACGAGTATGATTTTCAATGTGTTAGCCACCAGACCATTGACCATATATTATTTTATCCGAAAGACCCACATCTCAGTACCCAGCTGTGACCAAAAGTCATAACTGTTACAAACTGACCCAAGCAAATCAAACAAACTCCCATATCCGTTCATAAAATTCCGCCCACACTGCGACCAACCCCTACCCAAACCATCACGTTGCAACAAACACCTGAAATCCAGCTTGCCGTGCTGCTTAAAGTGCGAGCCCTGCGTGCTCCGCAAGGTGCATAGGGTTGCGTAGCGAGGACGAGGGCAGTGTGCCGCTTGCGCTCGACTACATCCCCTTGAACCTCGCACGCTGCGCGAGGGTTCGTTAACCCCCCCCCCCCCCCCCCCCCCCCCCTCCCCCCTCCCCCTCCCACTCCCGGCCCATCACGACCCCCTCCCTTGCGTGTGTGCTGGTCAGTGTTGTTGGTCGTGTGCGTGCTATCGTGACGTCATCCCGTGTGCCAGACGTTCAAAGCAGCTGACTGGTGTCCGTCACCTTGCGTCTTATCTCTGATGAGAGTCTTGATAGGTCTGAGAGTTGATATATGCATAGCGCGAGCGCTTGGATGCCATGTTTGTTTCTTGGCTGCCTTAGATGGGAAACTCTGTGTGGTTTGATGGGTCTGCTATCGAATAATATAGTGTGAAGGCCCTATAGGGCGTACATATTACCACAAACATGAATTAACTTTGTAAGAGCACGTATAACACAAGTGCTGTATATTTTTCTGTGTAATAAGTATGCAGTACAGCTTTAATGCCAAACTAACATCACTAAAAGTAAATTAATCAACGGTTTATTAAAGAATTGATGGTCTGTTATGCAAAGGACACACAATTGGTGATTCCACTCAACTCCCATTCGTCTTAAAAAAGGTCTTCGAGCCCCACTTATGGCGTCCAACATTGTGATAAGTTGAAGGAGTTACTACAACCTCGAACGGCTCGTGCTATCGTATATCAAATGACACAGGCCAACTTGGCTATTACGAGACACATTGTGGTAGCAGTTGGCCTCTCCACGTCTACGAACGCTCTCTCTAGCCTAGTCTGGTAGCGCGTGGTCAACATTGTAAGTAGAGGGGGGCAAAGTTTACAAATAGCGCCCCTGTTAGCGCTAGGTGTTAGTTTGGCTTTTATCTCGGCCCAGTGGGGGGAGGGGGCAAAGGGAGTCGTGGGGTCGTGCCGTAGGCAATGTCGCCAGGTGAGAAGAGAGATTGGATGGGGGCGATAATTTCAGGTTGGGAAATTGAAGAAAATTATTTTATTTGAGTTAAAATTCTTGGATGATTGCCATAGTTCAACGAGGAGAGTTACAACAACCAACTTGACTTGGTCAGTTTATTTTAAAATGACCTGTTATCTTGTTTTTGTGCCAATCAGGCGCTGTTATTTTTTTAGTTAACGGGTAGTTTATTTTTTAGCAGGCGATTGCAAAACTGCTACAAAGTCATGCTTCATATTTTAACTCGTATATTGAAGAGTCAAATGCCAAATCAGTATTGCTGAAACGTTGCCACTTAAAAAAACCTCAAATAACAAAACTGGCTTCGTCCAAATATAAAACGGTCACTTATTTTAAGTGCCAGCGTTACAAATAAATCATCTTAATTCAAGTCACTCTTATGAGGCCGAAAACATCGTACGTCCGAGGAAAACCAGTAATTCCTTCTAAATTTGTCGGTGTTTTGACAAATTGGAAAATGACCTGCATGGGGGTCCAAGATAAAGTGCGACACGTGTTATTATTTACCCTTCTTCCTCCCATCAGTGTGTCGCCATCGGCCTCGTCTCCGAAAGTTTCCGCGTTTGCGTACAAGGAACATTGACCAAATTATTGCCCGTTGCTATGAAGAGCTGAACGTTATAAGCTGGCGATTCAATTTTTCAACTCTGATCAAACTAAGAGCAAGAGAGATCTCCTCCTGTATGTTAAAGAAAACAACGGGGATTTAATTTAGTTCAGAATTGGCATTATCACGTCCTTCAGGAGCCAAAAAACCATGACCTTTTGGACCTCTAGTGGCACGAGATTTTGTAACCTACCGTGGCTACGCAATGGTCAGTTTTTCAATGTCGAAAATTGTATCAGAAAGGTACATTTAGAGGTGAAAGATGCCTCTGTCGTTGTAAAAACTATTTTCTCCATTCAAATTCAAAAGAGATTGGTTCAAGGGAGGCTGAGGTTGGTGCAAGGAATCTAGAAACAAGGGAGGTAAGTGAAAGCAAAAGCGGTCGACCCAACACCAAGACCATGCGTATTCAGCAACAACGTACCATCATCTAAAGAGTGGGCGTGAATGTCACAGGCCGTCGGCCGGCTCCGAGGGAAGGGTGTGGCAGCGCTGAGGAACAAATGACTCGAGACGAATCTGCCGACCGCACTGCCAGGCCACAGTCGATGATACACTTTCAGGAGAGATTAGGGAGGGAGGGGAGTAAAGCTCCATAAGAAATCTTCTGAATGTCAATCACCTTGATTTAGGACATTCCGCCTAATATGTTTTTAAGTTCAATATCGTTTCGTGTGGATCGAGTATTTTTTGTTGTTGTTGTATCCTCTGGATAAAGTATTTTTAAAGTAAGTATGCTTACGTGTATTTTCTCAAGAAAATGAATCGACTAAAGAGTCCTGTTGAAGTTGACACAAATCTGGAGATACCGTCGACCATACCTTCCAAAACATGCAAGACGACGGAAGACCATTGACCCTTTCCCAAAGGGCGCCCTTCCTTACACACAACCCAAAGTCACACCCACATTTTACCTTACATATCAACCGAACCTGCACCATCAAAATGACGTCAAATTTTACAACTTCACACTTAGCACTCTTAAAAATAATAACCTACGAAAATAATATAAAGCGTCGACCAAGACAAAGACAGAGAGCGCGCCAAGAAAGAAACGTGCCGACGCCGAGATCGAAATGAAATCTCTAATAATATAAGTGAGCCGGTTGCGTTTTAGTCGTTTTTTCGGGGCACACCGCTCAGCTATTGCCGTGTGGCGTCAGAACGAACGCTTTGCCGCCTGCGTCCGATACTTTATTGCCAATGCCAATGCGATGCGCCTTTCAAACGTCTCACACACGCTCTCGAGCCAAGATTTAATATCCAATATATTTTATTGTCATAAATTAATGTTGCATATTTCACCGCGGCGGTGATCAATGGTGTGAAATGAATGCAGCCCCGACGCTAATGAACGTCGTGTTGAGCCAATCGCTATACGACTCGAACATATTGTGGCCATCGACATTTTTAACCATAAGACTATTTGGAAAGGCGCGAAGGATTTATGGCATTCACTGTATGGGCCTTTAAAATGGTGGCATATTGAGTTTAATATTAGCGTTCTCGTCGCTGGGTTTCACAATGTAGTGAAATTGTGGTATGAAAAAGAAGTGATGAATTGGGATTTTAGATTTAGATCCGGCTCGCTGCTGTCATTTTGATTGAAAATAATAAAACAGCTGTAATAGCATCAATTCTAGTAATCAAATGGACGAAACTGAAAATAAAACAGAAAGAAATTGGTTATTAAAAATGAAGAAGTTGACTTGACATCAATTTCATTTTAAGTGACCTCTTCCTAAGTAAAAATAGTTTTCTGCCAAGATGATTCACATCGATTGATTGATTGATTTCAGCTAGTAAATAAAACTGTTGCCAACACCTTGTAATCGTTAGAAATCCTGTGATGACTATCGATAAATCAGGCGTTTGAAAATACATTTCGACATTCGTTTAGCGTGTCAAAAAGTACACGTTGCAGGATTTGGTCCAAATCTCTGCCCACCCTTTTCGGTACTTTCAACCAACCTAGCGTATACCGATTAATCTCTGTGAATTTAACTCCGAATAACTTGCAATTGCAATAAACTCTGAACGACGACAGCGAAATTAAAACTTAAAAGCAGGGTTAATGAAGAGGAGACCGCAACTTCGTCGCTTGCAAACGCATTTTTTCACGAAAATAAATAGGATTTGGTAATATAAATACGAGCTAACAGCTGTTTGCAATAATTGTGAAGAGCTGCGCGCGATTACTCGCGCTACCAGATTAATTGCGACATTAAAACTCATCTGAAAATAATTAATAAAATTCGAAAGAAGTACTCGCGATAACCGAATGAGAGGCGGGGAAAAAAAACCACGTCAAGAGGTACCGAAAGCGATTTCAAATTTAATTGGAAGTCTCAGGTTTCACGAAACAATAATAGTATAATATTAACAGCCAGTTCGACGGCACGGCCATGAGAGGTCTAAGAAGAAGCGCATTCGTTTTCAAAGTAGTCGTATTAAAATTAACATCCACGATTCGAAATCTATAACACGCTCGTAAAAGCAATAGTAAAATGTTTTTTGCTAAGGCCGGTGCCGCCGCCGCAGCTAATGTATCAATATCTATTGAGACGAAGAGGCCGCAGCTCTGCAAGTGACGACGCCGATGAAGCGGGAGAGAGATGGCCGACCACGATCGGTCTCTCAGGTGGTCTTTGGACAGCCCTCGGGCAACGCCATGACTAATCAATTAGCTAGCTCTGCGATCAAAAGCTGGAATATCATTCGGTTTCTTCGGCTAGGGCCGGGCAGAGTGTGGCCGGCCCTGATTCGAATCGATTAACTGAATCTCTCGATTTTCAGAATCAGCTGGACGTATTGCGACGGCGTCGATGTCGCCTTTCTGTCTCCGTCTTGGTGTCGTTCTTGGTCGTCATTTTTTTAAAGGCGGCTTACAGATCTTAAAATCATGACGAATAGGATCGCGACCGGAATGAGATTTCAAAACTAATCTCTATGGAAGGTTGAAGTTTGGGACGCTCCTTAATATCTTGATAGTCAAAAGAGAGCTGTTTTGCTTGCTGGAAACACTGGTTCTCGTGAGGTCACCGAAGTTAAGCGACACTGCGTTGAATGAAGTATCGAATGGGTGAACATCATGCTCATGACCAGTCATATTCAAGAGGTATGAGGGATTGAGGTCAGATATAACAACTTCAATTGACTTGCTTATCAATATCCCAAAAGCATGGTTTTTTAAGGAATACTGCTGTTCGAGTTGTACCGTAACGCCTTTCGGAAGGGACGTCAAGCCGGTGGTCCCTTTGGTGCTCCTATACAGGAGGAGGCTACGTGCCGACACCGCGGAATTTCCTTCCTCGCTTCTAGTCTAGGTTAGGTTCATCACCGTTCTCACCAACCACTTATTCACCGATCTGCGGGGTATGTGGATCGGTAAATGAGTGGTTGGTTGTGCGTTAAACAAATACCACTCAAAACAAATCAACCAAAGTTCGAAAGATTGATCATGATATCACAATAAAAAGCCGCGAAATAATTTTATTCCTTCCGCTTAAACCGTGTAACGTGCCCAAAAATGTCTTCTTCTTTAGTCAAGAAAATTAAACCACTGCAACAAATTGATCAACAAACCAATTGATTCTAAACAATTCTAAACAATTCTAAACGCCTTCCAACCTCAACATAGTCCATGTCAACTCAACCAAACTAATCCAAATTTCCAAAGCAAGCCCACAACTCGTGACAGACCACAGCTCGGTCCCTGTTTAGCTTCAGTGACAAGTCGCTAACTTTACATCGATTAATAGATCTCTTTTCACTCCTCGAAGCAGGCCCGACGCCTCCGTATGTGCCTGTCGACCGCGCTTTCCCGTTTGTTGGGAAAACTCGATCACGCTTGCAGTCTGGCTTCGACAAGTGGTCAGCCGCTGAGGAGAGAGAGAGAGATCGGACATGCGTTGCTGTACGAGCTAGATAGAGATGGGATGTGCGAGCAGTGACTGTATGAACGTAGAAGAGAAGCGACTTGTTTCAAAGTGCAAGTGGACAAAGTTATTCCGTATTTAAATTTGAGACAGCGAATATGTTTTTATTCTAATCTGCTTCAGATAATTTCAAATCGTACTAACTATGGCTTGGGCTAGGCGCAATCACGTTTACAGTAAAATTGACAAGCGACAAGCGCCAAGCATGTAAATGATAATAAATAATAAATAATAAAAATAAATTATATGATAAGTTAAAATACAGCTAAATTCGAATGGTTATTTAAAAGGTACTACCTAATTGAAAAATGTTTTACACTCTAAATGAGTTCTGTATATTATTGCTAGAATTACTGCTATTATTTACGACAATCTATTATAGAGTTTGTATTATGTTCTTTAAGACAATAAAGAAACTGTTATTATTTGTATCCTGCTGAAATTCTGAAATTCAGCACAGATAAACAATTGTTGAACGAGATAGCTACGACTTTGTTGTGGTGTGACAAAGAAGGTAGATGCGTTGTTCAATTAGTGCAAGTGAGAGGCAGCGAGGGATGTTGTGGTGTGACAAAGAAGGTAGATGCGTTGTCCAATTAGTGCAAGTGAGAGGCAGCGAGGGATGTTGTGGTGCACCACGCGACCATTTCTAGTTCAAGCACCAACTTGCCGTGTCCGGCGTCGAAACCGGGACGGTACCGGCCGAACCGGGAACCGGGAACCGGGGCGGCGAGAGGAGCTAGACGTCTTCACGCTGTCAATTAGTCGCATGTCCGCGAGCGCTGTGATCGAAGCCGACGCGCTAACTTAGATTTCAAAATAGTGGTCGAGAAATTGTCCATGGAAAACCTACATGTAGTAACAGTTGTACTGTGAATTGAAAGCTCAGGAAAAAAATCGCCCGGATATTTTTTATTGGACACTAGACTGTGCATAGGCGGCATTTTAATTTCTTAGCTCAATTACTGACTGATCAACGCCGACGTAGCTGATATACCAAATGTGAATTGACAAGATTCAAAAGTGAATATAATACATATTGTAAGCACCGCATTTCAGTGCACGAAATGGTCACAATTGGTCACAATGCATATAATTTTTTGTTTTGTACAAAATCCATGACTTAAGTATACTGATAACTTTACTGACTGACTATGCACCCTAGAATATTTTTAATATTTTCTTGTTGGTTTGATGAAGTAGTGCAGAGCCGTGGGTGGACGTTGTTTTTGTAAGTAAACAATGTACATATTATTCGATGTGTACTTAGATTAGGCGAAAGTACTCAAGTTTCACTTCTGAGACCTACCCTCCAAAACGTCAAAAGAAGGTACTTAAAGGCGAAACTACTTTTAAATCAATCCGTCGCACAAAAATAGTATTTTCATGATTTTAACAGTAAAAATAAGTAAAAATTGATCACATGAATCTATGATGCTCTTGGAGGTTGCGTGAGAGGTCATTTTCACTGCCATCTTTATCTTGACTTCACTTAAAAAAATGGCAAAATTGATGCAAGTTATTCAGAGTACGAAAATGTGGATAGTCAATATGTTTCGTGAAATTCCAGAGATTTATCACCAAATCGATTGATGTCTTTCTATAGGCAGACAATTTCCCAAATTCCACGATTCTATCGAGACCATATATTATCATCGCATCAATTAATACGTTTCTAGGCAGAAACTTTTCCATTCCGAAGGCCAGCCTCAAATTAAGCACCTATGGCCTCGAAACAACAAATCCGTGTGCTATTAATATGTAACGAGTAATATATGGGGCTACCGCAGCGGGAGTCGATCCCACGACTGCCGGCCAAGGCGATCGGTCCTCGCCAGACCGGGGTTCGATCCCAGAATTGATCGCATCGCTAGGGTTCATCCAAGTTAATTGTAATTGCCTCTCGCGGCCGGCACGCAGCGCCACGTATGAAAGCTGCGCGCGCGCTCCATGCGGTGAGCAGATAAATCACGCTCGGCTACTGATTACCGCATTTTAGCGTTGTGTTTTGTGGTGTGGGTAAAAAAAAGGGGGTTGGGGGGTATCATTCTTGATTGGCCATGGGTATAAAAAAAAAAATATATATATATATATATATTTTCTCTGTAACCAGATCGTACATATTTTGAAAAGTCACATAACACAATGTTAAAATATTTAGAAAAATACATTTCAATTCTGAATTGATTTGTTGTGTTTAACGACGCACTGTTCGGACAATGGACTCTGCGGTTCTGGTCTTTTGGCGTCGGTGAACGACTGGATGATGACGATGATGGTTTACATATAACTTAGCCAGAAGGGAAACCCAGTGCCGGCACGCAGCCTACTCCTGCAGACGTGCAAAAAAGGGAACATCGGCTTAGCGTTTCTTCCGAAGGACGGTTCAACTTGAACGACATGATTTATTCACGAATCCATGCAAGCAAGGCGAATGCGTCATGACGTGGCCACGAGTATGATGGTCACCCATCTATTACCTAACCCAGCTCAGTGTTGCTGAACTTCAGTGACTTTTAAGGATCGATATTTGCCATACGCCAAACCGTTCGGTTTGTACCAATCTCTTTCTAATCAGGACGAAAAATCCATCCTGGCGACCCTTTACCTGGTCATGGAATTGTCATAATAAATGTTGATAAGACTTAAGGTTTTTAAAGATGGACCTTTTCGACAAAGGTACCTAAATTGCGTGATAGACAAATTACATCGATTAATGCTCTCTCGAGGGTGAATATGCAGTTGACCTAGCCTACAAGGAAGAGGAGAACCTCGGTGCCGATAATTGAGTCTGCATTTTCGATTAAATGCTATGAGCACGTGAATTTGGAAACCAAAAACCTTGACGCCCCCGTTTTTTGAGGCGAAGGTTATCTGTGGGAATCTAAACTGATCACCTTTGAATTGTTTTCTTTTTGTAAGGTCCTAGGGGTGGTAACTGGTGTAGCTACTATTTTTTTATTTAGATAAAATATGTTCTAAATGTGTCTGCCTGGATTTCGTAATGTAGAATATATAGCGTTACGTCATGCAGTTTCTATTCAAATCTTTCTGAAATCAAATTGAATCATGATATAGTATATACATTCAGCATTGAACTGATTGTAAAGGCATCTTTCGAGATATAAAAGTGAAATTTAGTCACGGATATGAATAAAGGTGCGTTTTTCAATTGATATTCCCCATGGGATGCTCTCGATGGAAACTGGTTCCATTCATTTTCTTGTGTAGGACGATAACAAAGGTGAGATAAACTCGAATCACGACTTGCGAGGAGAAATTTTTGTGAACATATACTTATACTTTATAAGGCTAATTTATCTTTTTTGAGACAAAAATGCACAGAAAATTGATGTTATTATCAAGTGAACTACAAAACATAATTGGAATATCAATGGGCATTGACTTGCAAAGTGTATATCTTACAAGGATGGTTCCGTTAATTTGAAATTTCATGTCTAAAAACCAACATGAAACGGCAAAACATTAGTATTTGCAGTTTCACTGACTTTCTTGGGTCCAGGCTCTAAGGTCTTAACTCCGAGTTAAAATGGGAGTTAAATCAACTGCCATGGCAACAAGCCAGGAAAGTTAGCTGTTTTTTTGAGTTAGAAGCTTAACTCCGAATTGAAAAACATTGAAGTACCAGGCCTTAGGTAAATTAAGTTTGAAAATCAAATGGAATCAAAGGTGCATACTAAAGTTGAGCTTCTTGCTCTTGTTAGTCAATTTGGGACATATTTGAAGTAGGAAAAAGGTTATTTAGACACAAAACCAAGCTGTGATTCGAAGATATCCTCACTAAAACACCGTAAGTACAAACCGTTACACCCTAAAGCCACCCGAAAAATTACTTTTCTTCTTAACCTAGCTGTTAAACTGACTCCTTCCGAATGTCTTGCGAGAGTTGCAGCGAAAGTTCAATCCACACTATCTCGCTCCAAACAAAACGAGACAAAGTGATCCAACGATCCACGTGCACTGGTCGAACCGTATTCGATCCCACTTTGTTCAATTATCAACGCGTCAAACTGTTATTTACGAGCGCCGGCTAAGACAGAGACCTCCCGCCAGGAGCGCCACTGAGCCAATCAAGCGTAACACAGATTAGCCGCCATAGTACATGCACTTTACACCGTCGCATACAGTGCATGTTCTATGTTTTCAGTGCAAGCTTGTTAAGCAACAGCTTATTCTGTTTTATTAATATTTTATTAATTTTTTGTTCGGTCTTCATCGGTTTTATATAGACATGTTTGTACTATATTACATGTATAGTATCTATATGTATTACATGTATAAGAAATGTTATTTAATATAATGTATCTCATGTTAATAGTGTGAGAATTCGCATAATGTTATGACAGATTGACATTTTTATGTCGTTGTCTTAACATAAGTGCTACACCAGTTGAAAATATTAATCAACTAAACCTCGATAAATCAGCTAAACTTTTAAGAACATTCCACAATCGTTTGGAAAATGTAGGTTTCTTTGCCTCTGATGTCACAGAAAATTGACAAAAGAAAATAAACTATGCGATAAATGCAATGTTTTTATAATAAGGCTAAGGTACCCTAGACTAGTAAGAACACCTTTGCATAAATGGGAATAACAAAGCTCTTTTACACGCTGGCACCTGCCAATACTAACAAATTGCTAGGGACCCCAGAACAGATGTCGTCACCGGGACATAGGCATCCAGCGACCGGCAAGAATGGTTCAAGAGAGTATACGTCTTGGTACGTCCAAAGGGTTTGGACACAATTTGGCGAGTGACACCAAATTAAATGACAACCAAACTAGACAGAATTCCAATTAAATTACACCAAAGTACTGCTGATAAATTAGACCAAAATACCTACAAGCTAGACCAGATTGTCACCAAAATAGAGCAAAATACCACCTAACTAGATTCCTCGTTAAACGGTAGTTTTAGGTAAAAACCCTTTTATGTTTTTCCATAATACCACTAAAATTCCACGTGTTACAATGCCTTAATGGGGGAATATCTGAGCCTGCCATGTATTAAACTTGCAATAAGTTTCAAAATAATTCGGGCTAACGCCACTGGGTTTGCGGCTTGGATGATCCAACTGATCAAAAGAACTTGCGCTAAAGGAGAGTTCACGGTCAATTTCTCATTGCCAGATCCTTGGAGAGGACTCATGGGACGGACCTTTGATTCGATCTCATACTTTATTACAGAGCGCGCTGCCTTTAGATGTCTAATTATTGTTACGTCTCGATTTCGGCTCACGCTGGTCATTGATCAACCGTAACGTTACATTTTCACGACAAGAGCAATTGATGTCTAGGAGAGAACACATTTCTTATATTCCTTTTCTTGTTCACACACTAATAGAGTTTGTTTCCATTGAATACCTCTCTATCTGTTCAAAATCACGCCGATTTGTTTCAAATTTCAAATCACCATCTAAACATGGGTACTGGACCACCAGGCGGTTTGACGTGTTGGAAGCGACGATTCTCGTGAGATCACCGGAGTTAAGCAACACTGCGCAGAGTCAGATATTGGATGGATGACGAGTTGACCATTTCTCTTCGGAAGAGAGGTTGGATGGATGGAAATGGAAATAAGTAGGTACAAAAACTTTACTAGCCTTTCTGATCAACCTATCGGCAACATGGATTTGTGGAGGAATCCTGTTGTTCGAGGTGTACCGTCCTTCGGAAGGGATGTTGTACCGGGTTTTTTTTCCTCCCTTTTAAACTAAACCAGGATGATCACCATAATCTTCACACACTCATTTACCAACGTCATAAGTCTGTTGGTACAGGGGCTGTTGTCAAAACAGTGCGTCGCTAAACAAAGCGAATCAATAAATAAGTAAAAAGAGTTTGTTTCGATTGGAATTGCAACCAGCCAAGTGTTTAAAAATTGAGTTTCAAAATATTAACAATTAAAACACTCAAAAAGATTAATTGAATTCAAAATTGAAAACCCCCTTCCATGCACATGGGGAATCGAATTGAAACACGAGGCGCATGCTAGGCACTTAACATCTCAATCTGCTTGCTACCAATTTAATCGGCTGTCGATCAGGGCGTGCGTCTATCACAATGGTCCATCAATCAATCGCCCCACGTAGCCGATCACTGGGCCGTGCCCCGTGGACCAAATCGGCATCGTGGTCTGCTCTGCGATCACATAGAGGTGGGCGTCGTTCCGGGAGAAGGAAATGGGGAGAATTTTACTTCAGCTTTAAAGTCAACGATACCGATGAACGGTAATTTTGTTGCGCACATTTAGAATTAAAGACTAAAGATAAGATTTCTCCAAAATGGCCGACACACAGGTGTGTAGGCAATTCTAACCGTCGATTTTAATCACTAGACTGCTTTGAAACAACAATTTTCGTTCATGATTTTTCATAAGGAAATAAAAAACAACGGAAATAATTTCTTCTTTTAGAACCTAGAAAACAATTGATTTGCCGATATTGACTCAGTATACCTTGAGTCTTAGCTAAACTGCTAATTCGAAGTCACATTATTATGAACTGTTTGTCAGAAATGGTAACCCAAGATTATTAGGCAATCTCAAGAGTTGACCATTAAAACGTCCAATTGTAAAAGTACGCAATCTTTACCTAAATATTCTACCGGACCAACCATCTCAAGAACTTCACTACATCTCCATGTCCGCTATAAATCTCTATCCTGCATCCAAATCCAAGTCGCCGGAGCTCAACCCAACGAAGATTTCAGCACCGTGCAGGCTTTGGTGCAAGGAGGCGGCGTCGGCGGCGGGCGTGGATTAGAGGGACCTCGCGGAACGAATGTCGAGCGGTCGCGTTACCGGCGCGTCGCGGGCATCGAAGATAATTTGTTTGTTTAAACGGAGGCACGTTCCTAGGTCGATGTCGGCAAGCCCCCCGCACGTTCGCGAGTCGGTCTTGGCTTCTGGCTTGCTTGCCGACAAGGGAAGGTTCAAGACTGTGGTGCTATAATGGTGCTGCAAGTCTGTGCTGATGCTGTACGTGGTGGTCTTTGGGAGCTGGTGAAGAGGTGGTAGGGAGATGTAGGTGACGGTGGTGGCTGCGGTGGTGCTTTGTTAGTTTTTCGGGGTTCGTTGACAAAAGATTATGTTTAGATTATGTTAATTATCATTAGATTATGTTTATTATGTTTAAAATTGTTGTTACCAGCTTTGCAAACGGGAGAAAAATGTCTCGTAGAAATACACTATTTATATTTTTTCTTGTCGTTCTCACCCTAAGACATGACATTTTAGATATTTGCAAATAAATAGGGAAAGATTACTTGATGGTTTGACACGGGTTTCACATATAATTATGAATTTTGTGCAAGTGGGGCCGGGACCACAAAGTAGAGTTTCAGTTTAACCTAAAAGAGAAAATTATCAGTCAATCACAGATGATGTCTCTCGATTTTCAGGAGTTGCTTACACGGTGATAACAACTTTACCCCCAGTTTATGAGGGATAGCTTTACTCTTCTTTGTGGATCCGGTCTTTCTCCGTGGTAGAACAGCAGTGTAGGGATGAGTGGATTGTGAGGTACGTATCCACCTTATGTGAAATTGCTTCTAAATACAAGTAAGAGCGGCAGATGTCAGAGTATCGCATTTCCTTATCGCTTGAACTAACATGCGTGTATCGAAGTCAAAATACAGGAACGTCTCACTCCTAGGACAAACTGAAGACATTGGAGGCAAGACCAAAGGGTCGATCACTGTCGCCTACAATTAAACAATCTAGCGTGTCTGTCTCCCAAGCTGCGGTGATCCAATCCAGCCGGTGCAGTAATAACGGGCGGCTGCGACGCGAGTCACGATTCTGATTGGTTAATCAAATAGTTTATATTCGGTAATAATTGATGGTTTTCGAATGAAAAAAACACGATCTTTGTTCAGAGACCAGGACTTTCTTTGCGTTGCATCCCGATTGCCTCTTTGTGTTGATCAATTCTTTGCGATCATGACTATCAATTAAAATCGAGCCAATTTAATTCATGATCTACAAGTGCGGTAATCGCGAATGGAATCCCCATGGATTTCAAGAACCGTTGTAAGGTATCTTGAATCAACCAGAAATAGCCGATTCGGAATCTGTCTGAAATTTGTTTCAGCTACTCTCAGTGCAAACTTCTAAATGTCTCTGAAAGTTCTCCACAAATACACACACACCACAGCTTCGTTCAGTACAGCACGCGAACGAATGTCCTTCTAACAACAGCGTCAAAACAGCACAACGCCGATCTTCCTTCAAAAACCAAGTCGTTGCAATCGTACAACGCGACATCGAATGTTGCACTCTATTCCTTCCTCTCTCTCACTCCGCTCTTTCTCTTTCTCTCTTTCTCTCGCTGCAAAAAGAAGCACATCTGAAATTGATTTTCGCATTTCTTTCCGGCTGGCGTCGTCTTCTTCCAATTGGCACTGCCAAGTTAATTTGTATCGTCTGTCAAAGGGTTGCCGCCAAATTGCAGAGTGCACTGTCTGTGCGGAAAACATTGCATTGCTCTGCTTGCGTCGGATCCAGCCAGTGCATGCGTTGCGGACGTTTGGTTAGATTATAAGACTTCATAGCTTGCTGGTTTGATTGATTTGTGATGTTAAGTAACGTACAGTTTTAACAACGGTCCTTATGGCACTGGTCTGATGGCGTGGGTGAAGGAGTGTGATGATGAATCTAGTTTAAAGCATAGAAGGGAGGAGAAGAAACCTGGTGCCGGTACTTCTGTCGAAGAGCACTACGGGGACCTCCGGCCTAATTTCCCTTCCGAAGAACGGTACAACGTGGACAACAGGATTTCTCCACATATTCATGCTGTAGAGAGGTTGATAAGCTAGGCGAGTGACTTTTTTGAAAGTCAATCTCTGTAACTTCCCTAAGGAACAGAACTGGCCGTAAGTGTGATGGTCACTTCCAATATATATCCAATATCCAATATATAGATATATATTTATCTAACCTAGTCGCAAGCAGATAAAATTAAACCAGACTCTCCCTCCGCTTATCACAAATGAATCTTCACTGTTATTGAAAGATCTCTGGAATCTTGCTCAAAGTTCTAAGACAACATTAGCTTCCACCAAAGCTCGATTAGAGTCTGGCTTGATTGAAAATAAAATTGAACGGTTAAAAATACAAGAGTATGTATTTCCAAAAATGGCTTTCTTCTATTCCACAAACTTCAAAGAATCAGGGCAACTATTTGTTAGACAAGAAAAAATTAAAATGGATGTTTTGGAAAAAATAACACAAAACTGCTAATTAAATAATGTGTCACAATAAGTTAAGTCTTTCAATTTGCTTGCTCTGCAAGAGTGATGACCACGTGGTGGAGTGGCCCGGAGAGGGAGTATGCAAACCAATCAAAAACTGGTGCCCGTGCATTGAGCTCACCGCTCCACGAGCGTTCCAGCTTTCGAGACATTTTCACAGGTTTTCCCGCATGTGACTCTTCAAGATCAGCTCGGTGAAGATACGAGTAAGAATTGGGGGATATGAAACAGATTTTTTTGCCTTTTTTCTAAGAATAACAACCTACACCTCCAGTTCCAAGGCTACCAATTACCAACGTTCTGACTCAGTATCGACAACCATTGCTGTGACAATCAGAAAACCTACCCGTTTTGGATATATTTCTAGTTTTCACTGCTGCCAACGATAAAAAAAAAACTTCTTAAAAAATTGAATAATGCAGTAGAAAGAATCTGCAGACATGTCGTTTTGTATATCTGTAAATTCGGAGAAGCGATTGCTTGTAAAAAAAAAATCAATTATCCACAATAAAAATAAATGTAAGAAAAAGAAAATTGCAATACAATAATGTAGAAACACACCGAACGAGATGATAGATTTTCTTTCTATTTTCATCCTGCTTGCGACGTATTATAGTGGCCGTGCGACCTTGCCGTGTTTGCAACAAAAGAAGTACTCGATGCAGTCCGCCAGTGCAACTTGAAAATGCACCGGGACGATGGCTCGACAAGCAATCAGTCGCTGCAGATATAGTTCATCGTACTCCTGGTGAACACTAGGGTGGCATGAAACAACTCGTTTATGTAATCTTCCCAACAAATTAAGTCAGGATGTGAAATCTGAGTTCAATTATAAACGCTTGCAATGGCTGAGTATTTTATTATTATTGTTTTTAATTGGCCCTAGGGCGTTGAATCACTAATTGATAATTAGGTAAATACTTTTAAAGTAATTAATAACTGGATTTTTCAATTGTAACGCCTGAAAACTGATAATGGTAATGTATTTAAAAATAAGAAAAATTCTAAGAAGTATAATTTTAGAGACCTGCTTTAGCTTTACCTGACCTAACCTTCGTCAAGGCTCATAGATTGGGTAAAATTTAATTTGACCAGAGACTTGAGAGCTACACATAACCCTTACTGCTATGTCTGGTAACTTAGGGTAGACCTAACCCATCATCTCACCAGCAGCATCTCCCAAGCCAGATGCCAAACTTATCGGTAATGGCATCGAGGAACTGTTTTATGTTATGTCGATGCCTCGTCAGTATATCTTTGGTGCCTTGTAAATGAAACGGACTATATACCATCAACCCCTTTTATTGGTTACAGGTACCAAAGAAGAACTATACCACAACGACATCGCCGACAAGCGTAACAGGTAGCCAGAAAGCCCGGTAGTCATCCAATTAGACGAGGCGCCACGCTCGGGCGCATGGCGAACCATTACCAAGGTCACAGGTCAACCAATCACATAGCAGCGCGCGGCGATCGAGTCTAGTCGAATCAAGTCGGTTTGATTGAAAAATGCTTAATGCCATGAATCAACATGAAACGTCCGTTCGCTGATGGATTGTGGATTTTCTAATGCATCGTAATTTGTATTCAGATTTTTGCTGGATTAGTGCGGCGACCGCAAGCTGATGAGATTTTCCTTCTGTGCTCCTGACGATTGTGTACATGTGCCGCGGTGCAATTATGTTTTGGTGAATAATCGCTGCACCCTGGTTAATGAATGCACTTTTGCTGCACTTTGCTTCGCTGTCGCGCCATCCCTTCGCCAATCAAGTGGTTTTGTGCGAATGTGTGTGGTATTTTGTAGACAAAGTCAGTGAATTTTTAAAATAAAATCTCCTGTAATGACTTTGCAAATTGTCTGAGTTGTTAACAAATAAAAATAAGCCGGTTGCTTTAGGTTGTATTACAGGATTGTATTTCCTAATACTGCAGCAATTCAACTGTAAAGGAAAAAGTGATAAATTAATTTGAAATATAAAAGAAAGTTTAAAAAAAATGATTTAACTGTATTCTATCTCCACAAAACAAACGGAAAATACTATTAACAATGCCTAATCAATAAATGAAATGCAGCATCGCATTCATGTAAACAAAGCCAACAAAACTCTGCGGCTGAATGAAAAGGTTCTTCATTCGCTCGAAAAAAAAAACGCAGGGGTTGGGGAGACACCCCACATTTCAACCGGAGTGAACTCGTAGCGGTTGACAACATCGTAATAGCTAATCGCAAAGTTTCCTTATTCTCGAGCTTTTCGGGCGCTAGGGGGTGGATTCGGGGGACGGGGATCGGGCGGAACTCGATGCGGATGACAGTTTTTCGTCCGCTCCGATTAGCGATTGTCTTTTGCAGTAAACGAAACTCGACGTCCACCAAGTTAGATTAGAAATCCAGAAATTCGTCGCTCACTCTCGCGAGATCAAAATCAGCCTCTCGTCCTCCCTGTCTTTCTCTCGTACCTACTTGTTTCACTAATTTTGTTTGTCTACGCACTGTTATATTCGTGTCGTGCGTTTCGTTGCGTTTTTTAAGGGATACAATATCCGTTGTTGACCATCACTGAGTAAAAGGGAAAATTACATTTCACATCGTTCATACACCCAAATAATTTCCTAAAATATTGTAAAACTCAGCTGTCTTGTGATTTGGAAAACAATCTTGAAAATCCTAATTTCCATTAGGGTTCATAGCCTATGGAAATGACTTATCGTTCCTTTACAATCAATTCTATAATCTATTCCTGTAGGTTTCGTTAGTCCTTCTTTGTTCTCTTTCCACGCTCTCCTTTCTATAACAAACTCTTCTTATATATATATCCTACCCCTTTCATAGAAACCCGTAGGTGCTATCAGAAACGAGATCGCCAACGAGTGATTGAAACTGAATAGATTAATTAATGGTATTCCGGCAGCTCATTTCAATCGAATTTACATACACACAAGCTGCTGGTAGAAAGGGTGTCTTTGTGTTAACTCGACGCACAGTGCGTTCTCGATTCATACAGTCGCACGCATAACCTGCGCGGCCTTCTCCGCGTGATACCACAAGCGGCCGATGACGCGTCCCCCCTGCCCTCCTCACGTTTCTCAAATCAAACGAAAATAACCTCAAAAATCGCCTCATTACTCGAACAACTCAATTAGTGGCTATCTAAAAGCACATGCAATCTTATTTATCGCTTCCCAAATTAAAACATTTACCCGTGAATGTTTTAACTATAATATTGACGGTGTTCCCACCGCCATTAGTTCAATTTGCGAGATATTATGATAAGTGAGATAATTAAGAAAGGTGGACTTGGCCGCGAGCATGCATTACGGCACAGAGAGGCGGTCATATGTGACCAACTCCCGGAATCAAAGAACCGATTCACGAAAATACCGGGCGAGATTGGCTTGATTTATTTCTAGCTGCCACTCATTAAACAGTAATGAGCCGAATTCAAGATGATAAGTTGACCGATTTATTCCTTTTCTTTCGATGAAAATAAAGAAGCATAGTGGTACTTTAATATTAATGCACAATTTTCGAAGGTAGCCGGAGTCGTTAATAAAGTGACTGTGGTTTTTATTTTTTTAAAGGACACTGGGGTCTGTGCTGTAATGACGTTCGGTGGTCCATGGCTGGACGAATGTTGCGCGTCGCTGTCTGCGTTTTGGGCGAGCGGCTAATTGACTTGTGGGCGACATGACACTCTGCGTGGGATGACCTCATTAAAAACAAAATATTTGCCGTGAGAGTTGAGGGGGGCACTGATCGTTGAACTCATCGTATAATTTGTCGTGTCCATGAATTTTGAAGATGACGCGGGAAGAAAAAGAAACACGTTGATGGGACGGTTTTGATCCAGGAGGCTAAGTTTTGCAATATTTTTTTTGAAAACAAAGTGCGTTTCCTGAGCAGTCATTTGATTTGAAAACGACAATATCGTACAAGTTTTTACATTTTTACAAGTTTACCATTATCTTATTGTAAGTAAGTTGTAAGTATCCTACAAGTTTTTAATCTTAAAACGATAACGGTAACTACATCGGGATGTATAAACTATAAAGCCACGTTTTCGTCCAAAAACACCTCAGTTTTAATATTCAAAGCTGGTCGCTAGAAATGGCGAACGCTCTCACTCATCCCGTACTTTTGGGCGAGATAAGACAAAGAAAGGTGCATTAATTTCATGCAATGAGCCTCGTGATCATCTTGAGATTTTACCAATCACACAAGTCACAAAGAAGTTAACATTTGAAACTAAAATTACTTCTCGATCTTGTGAAGATTTAACCATTCAAATTGAGGTGTAATTATGATAAGTTATGGCAGTTGAATGTGATCCAACGAATTTATCATATATATGTTATCCCTCTTCATCCATGCCAAAGCTTAAAATGAGTAACGAATCGGTTTAAGATCTACTTAATTACATTTTAAAATCATTCAATTGTTATTCCATAGCCAAACAGCTTCCACCGCTAGCAAGTCCGTTAAATTATTTAAAAATCAATCCCCTGATTTTTCTCACCGAATTAATCAACCAGACGAGAACCAGCTTTACCCATGCATTACGCCACACACAGACATGCATTAATCAGCTGTTAAAATAGTTGAGTAACATTCCGTAAATGCAAAACCGAATCGGATCGCGCTTTTCGCTACCCCATCCATTGAAGAGGCCCACGATAGACGAATCAACTTTTGTTCCACCTCTGCGTGCACTCAAATCCCGAAGCAGCCCGAGTCATTGTCCTAAAAAACGAAGACGTCGATGCTGCTATTGATGTCCCCGATCCGTCCACTTACACTTTGTCTTGCCCCATTGCCGATATGCAAATCGCGTTGCCACGGGACAAAGCCGATTGGGGCGCAACGTTGTAGCTGATTGAAAGACTGTGCGTGAGGGTCTCAAAAGGAATTGTCATGCGAAATTCTGAGACAGTTGGTCTGGGCATGCCCTCCCTATAGTCTTCGGCGTTGTCGTTACGGAATAAACAGTAGAACAGCTGATGGTACTTTCCGAGGGAAGAGATGGCTCGATAATGAATTAGCATATTAACTCATATCGATGGTTCATAATGCGTTGCTGTGAGAAAACTGAAAGGGCTAATTTATGTTTGGGGACTAATGGATGGGGTGGATTGGGCTCTTCACAGTTTTATCGGCGATATGAGGAGGGGTCGTTGATCGGTTGAGTAGTATTCTTACCGGCGGATGAATTTTCTAATGTACCTCGCAGGGGAAATTAAATATTTATTATGCATGAATAATAATTTTCGATGTTACCTATATCATATTCTATAGACAATTTGGTCTTGGGCCTTGAATTTAGCTGTGAAAGTGAGTATTTAATCAAGTGTGCATACCAGTCGTCCTGATTATTTTCTCGCATGTATTCAACATTGAATGTAGCCAAAGAAACACCCCTACACACATTCGTAAATAATTTTATTCAAACGAACTGTTATGACAAATTATTTTATTTTCATACCAAGTGTTTATATCTGGACAGAGCGTATTACATTGACGCAAAACGCTTTTTAAAAAAATGATATATTTACGACACATTCAAATTACCCGCCACGCTTTGTACCTGAAAGGGTAATCACGATTCCAATCAATTCGAAAATAAAACAGAATGCTTAATTGCCGATTACGCCCAACCGGAGTACATTACAAAATTATGCAAAGTGCACAATTCTATTTTTTCACCACGCTTATATTCGTCTACGGTGTTTATATCTTATATTGTATCCTTGAAAAAGACATATTAAAAGTGTGACGGGGACTGTGCAGCAGAAAAAGCATATATAGCAATAATTAATACACTATTTACGTGTACTTATTATATATATAGCGGGTTATTTTCGAGTAATCACTCCGACGGTGCACGAAGGGTGCTTGGCTTGGTATTTTTACACGTCTGAACGTGTGATTGGCTGGATAGCAGATCACGTGGTCGCGTGACTGCTCCCCGATTAGCCGGTAGGTTGCCTGAGATGGATCGACGAGTTCACTATTAGCACCTGTTATGATTGCGATTTGGGACGAAGGCTGGCACACGATTTTATCGGTACGTTTTTCGGCTACACTGGCTTTTTTTTTAGGTGTACCACAAGGTTCAATAAGCAAACTGTTGATTTAAGTAATTTTCTTCATTTGAAATGGCTTACTTACGTGGTCATTGCGAGCAGAAAACTGAAGGACGGTTTCACGCACTTTAAGCATTTCTGCAAAAAAAGAAACAAGAAATAAAATTAAAGTCACTTTTGGCTGTTTACGAAGCTATAAACATTTGAGGATTTGTTTAATTATTTTTCAAATTAGTTTCAAATTACATCTTAAATAGATACATCTTAAAATTAAGTTTTTGTTACATATAACAAAATTGGTTGCGTGGTTGTTTAATAATAATAAAAATTGGTTGTTTGGTAATTTTGGTTATAGCAACATTATTTGTGATTCTTAATATCTATATATCTTCTATTTTTAATTATAATATATCCAAGGTAACAAGATTAAAAGTACTTTGACACAACGGTAGCATGCTGTATCAGCTCAAGCCATTTGATGTGGATTCTTCTAGATTCCGAAGGAAGACCCTCCATTCCGCCTTTAAGCGACTTCGAGAATTTGTAATTTGATGATGCGAAAAAAGGTGTAGAGTGAAACTTTCGGGCAAGTGAAGGGGTGAATTTAAAGATGCTATATAATCTCCTTAATCAAGGAGTTTAATTGCCATTCCAGCCAAGAGAGCGAGAAGGGGGTGTCCAATGAAGATATATTTTGCTATCATCCTGTCATGAACATTATAAATACTGCTTATATTATTTTCTTCCCCTATTCCATTTGCACCTTTTCTGGTAAAGAATACTTTAAAGACAAAGATAAATTTTCTCTCATAAAACTCACACTCAAAGGCATGAAATAAATGTGTTTTTTACAGTTGTATCAGCGAATTCGAAAGTCAATAAATTGATTCCAAAATCTATCAGCCATTTAGTGGAAACAGTTAAAATTGAATTTGTGTAAAAAAATACTCACAAATAGTGAAACAAACATGCACAAAATTCTAACAAAATATTAAGTTTTGAATTAAAAGTATATATATATATATATATACACATTTGAAATGGAATATTATCGAAAATATGTAAAGATGGTGCAATACAATTACAAGCTCGTGTTTAAAATAGAAGTTACGGTTATTTACAATTTTACATTCAGCTCGTTGAAAAGTAAAAAAAAAAACCGCCATCCTCAGCTACCCACGCATTTGTCGCAGATAAACGGCGGTTTATCTACGTTGACTTACACACAAATTACGCACACCCCACGTGTCACCATGCGCACGCATGGAGTGTCGCATGAGTTTCAATTACCACCCACTAGGCGGCACCTATTTGCTTAGCAAAAAATCGCAATAAACTATTACAATAATCGTGTTTTCTAGCATATTGCCGATTGCACGAGTGCAAAGTATTATAGCATGGCACGAGTGAAATAATAGCATGTGCCAGATTTAGTATAAATGGGTGTCATAATGCTGGTAAATAACAGCTTAGCGATAGAATCAGGTGAGTGAGAGGGAAGATAGGAGGGTGTTGGGCGTTTGAGAGAGAGAGAGAGAGACAGAGAGGTTGCCACTGGGTGGTGCAAAGGGTGCTTCAAGTGTTTGCATGCTTGGTCGGTGGTAAACAATGTTCAATAAAAATGACCAGGCGTTAGGCTTGGTAGAAGAGAGTCAATCGGTTGTGGCTGTGTGTATATAAGGGTGGTGTATTTCATTTGAATTTGGGTCAAAGGGATTTGGGAAAAATATTTTGTGCTTTTTTCTCCTTTATTTTCTGCGTTTTGTCCTAACAGCAAGAAGGTTTATTGTAAATACGCTTATTTTTTACACCTTTAGAAATGTGTACACTCATTTGATCGGACGATTGCTTCTGGGACTTTCTGAAAAATTCTTTTGTACAAACAAACGAGTCTTGAATAGAATTCGAAATTTTAAAAGAAAATATGTAAAACCAATGCATTTGGATTTTCCTAATACTCGTTTTCCGTGTCCGTATGCAACTATACCATCACACAATTCCACATTTCCATACGGTTGCATTTCCCATTCGCAAACCACGCGAAGCCGCGCCCTTTAGCGTACATAATTAGCATTCGCGTGCAATAGATGCTGAACTCTATGACATGCGATGATTGATGTAAGTACGATATCATTGATTGCTGATAGCAAGGCCACGATGCAGTTCGGTTCAATTGCACTTAAGTGCAGTGCGTGCCTCCTTACTGCTAGCTTTTATAGTCTGTAGGTAAACCAAGCACCTACGAATATACACTTGGAGTCGCTCTGTAAAGGAACAGAAATTGAAGGTAGGTTTTTCTCATGTCAATTTTAAGATTTATCACGATTTACAATTTCCTGCAAATGAACTGCACTTAACTTATGGTTCTGCGACCGAAACGTAAAAGTTCTAAATCTTGTGCCCTATAAACTACAGACTGCTTAACGGTTTCCAATCTTTAACCACAACGAAATTTAAACCCTTCTTTCCTGTATCACGCAATACCCGTTCACCTGACTGAGGCACTACCTATAAATAACGATCAAAACAAATCAACGAACGCTCATATCTCACCGATAGCTACCAATCCAAACCACCACCAAAACCAGATTAGCAGCATGGTCAGCGGCACGTATTGAAAAATAATAAGATATGCAAATGCCTAAAACATTCGACCCAACGGGCCGACATGTAAATCGATCTGGGGAAAAAAAATCCAAACAAATCACCAACTAATATTAATGCGAAAATCTTTTCACCGAGCGCTGCGCGGCGGCTGCGCGGCGGCTGCGCGCGACGACTGCGCAGAATAAATTAAATTGTGTACGCTCTACGAACGGCGATACGGTGCACTACGATATCACGTCTATTAAGACGGCGACACTAGAATCGACGGATTATGCAAATGTACACGATAAGGAGCCTAAAACGTTGTCAAGTTCTCGAATGATAAAAGCTCTAAAAAAAGGGAATATATTGGTAAATGTAAAATCATGAAAGCGTTTTTTTTTTCGCATTTTTTAAATATGGTTACCTGCTTGTTTTAAAGTAATTAGAATATTTTCACTGTAATGAACTTAAACAATAAATTAAATTGGGCTTAATTTTCTAATAAAAACATATAATTTCAGGTGCTGATGTATTTTATGTTGTGTAGTCATTCCTTTTTCTGATTAATAATTGATTTTTCCTATCACTCAAAACGATGGTGACTCCACCTAGTGATTTCCTAATTATTATTCACACAATTATCCATTTGGCGGCTATTTTTAGCCAAGACAACGTATAACATTACCGCTGTGCTAATACAGTATAGTAAAAATGCGTCAACTTCCTTGCCAGGAGTGAAAAACCCTAACTATTAGCCACCTTAACCCGCAAGAAGGTACGGTGAAGCAACCAGGTTATCGAATAACTGAAAACAAAGCAAACCAGTCTTCGGGTACCCATCTCTTTCTCGCTCGTACCCATGTTGATTGGCGATCAGACTCTCTGTTGGTAACATCTCGATCATTGTCTGTCGATCCCGCTTTACATACTTTGCATACGGGATCTCGTTCCTCAGGGGGTAAAACCTACCATTGGGTGACCCCACGAGAGTCGTTCACATGACCCGATATTGATTCACCGTCGCGGCGTCTTAAATGGTTGCGTAATTACTCTCGGCGAAGAAGTTTTCACGCAACATCTGCATGACCAGTTTCAAGGAAGTCTTTAGAAATCTTTACCCCCTTGATGTTGATTCAACCTTTTATTTATTAATATTAAAATCAAAACTTTTGGCCGATACTTCTTTTGTGTGATAATTTAAAACGTTTGGATGCTAAACTCATGAGAGTATTTGATTGCTGTGGGTTTTTTTTACACTACAACCGTCATACCTCTGGTGCAAAATAACCGCCAAATCACTTATTTACCGACAAAAATGGACAATTAGGATAAAATCTTATTTCAATTGCAAACGCTTGCAATGCGCGGGGTATTTTATTATTAGTATCAACACTATCACCGTCTCAATAATTGATGCCCGAACAGGGACTCGAACCTCGATCTCCACCTGCTCTAAAGCATTGAGCTATTTGGGCACTGGCTATTTGGTGTTGATAATAATTTAAAAAAATTGACAATGTTTCTAGGTAAAGTAACCGTCGCTTTAAGTGTAAAAAATATGCTTTCGTTATTTCCCGCAGATTAATCACAATTAATATTGTTTAAACCCTAATTAATATTTATTGACGATTGATTTAAATGTGCATTGTATCGATATTTTGAGTTACGATGATTTAATTGTGAAGGTTTGTTTAAAAGAACGGTTGCAAGTGCTTTCGGCTCGTTTTCTCAGCAGAAAGTTTACTATCTACACTGGTTCTCTGAATTTACCTATGAACCCAAGGCTGCAACTGTAAAGGGCATTTTGAAAGCGCTGTATCTGCTGAGTTCTGTGAGGTAGGTAAGGATAAAAATCTTATCCTTGAAATCTTTGAAGCGTAAAAAAATGACACTGTGGCAAAGTCATGGACAGGAGATTCAAGGCGAGCAATGGCGAATGATTGGATTTCCTTTAATGACAATTTTCACACACGCCATATACCACTCTGTTCATCAAGTTTCCCAACAGAGGCGCCACCGGTCGTTTCGGGATGACATGCGGGCCAACTGTCATTTAAAAAAACACTGTAAATTATCTCCGCTGATGTATGCCATCTTTATATCGCTCTAAAGCTTTTGTCGTGCCAACATTTTTTGTTTTTAGAGCCATTTTAAGACATTTTGTTGTCAATTATGACAAATTTGAACAATATTTTGCAGATTCAATAATTACTTTGATATCCGGTCACTGAAATCACAAATAAAACTTCATTGACGAGTTGGTAGCATTACTGGTAGAGATCCTTGGGTTGGTACCTACTGTATATTAACACGATAAATATTTTTCCTCATAAATATCGATAAAATAAGTGGCGATTTTTTAAATTTAAAACAATCTCAGACAATATGAATCGGCAAGATCATAGACTCAGAAGACCATGAAGTCTATATAATGAGAGAGCACAGAGTCCACGAGTGACACCGTGGAGACTGCCACTGTGCGGCGTAGATTAACGTTTTTACTTCAATAAGGAGATCGCCTTGAGCACGGTACGAGCTAATCAGTCGGATGCCAAGAGTTTTTTTGGATCATCAATTTCAAATAATGTACATTTTTTGGCTTCATCGGTATAACGATAATCGAATCCTGGAAATTCCTCGTTGGTAAATGGGAATAGACGTAATACGATGAATAAATTTGTATTACAGCAGTTTATTTTTTAGATGCTTTTCAGATATGTATTGTTTGTGTGGAAAAAATAATTGATTTGTATATGTTGGCTTCTGACGAGTACATTGTAATAATGTGGGGCTTATATTCTTAGTTTGAATTTTTATTTGTGTATGTTGTGTTGCATAAAATATAATAAAATAATAATAATAATTGTGGTAGAGTTGTATAGCACATTGATTAATAGAGATATGCATCATTCAAAATCAAATTGGAATTAAAATGGTACATTTAAGAGTAAACTGCATCACGTAGTATACGAAAAAAATGTAGCCAAAATGCACACTTAAAAAAATAAGGAACAGTTTTGATTTGTAAAATGGCTTTAAATATGGGGACAAAGCTCATCATAGGATGTGCGCGTTTAACCATTCCAGTGACCATCACCGGTCCACGAGCAGACAACGACAGCTAATGACATTTTAAACTTCAAACTCATTCTCATCGTCGAACCGGACGGACGGTCCTTGTCGAATCTGCTACAATAATTCACGATATTATTTTTATAATAATATAAACACGTGGACTGGACACCGCTATAAGCTAATCGTGTGGAAGCCCAAACGAAGCGAGAGAAAAGATGTCGATTACAATGTGGCAGATAAAGAAAGAGACAGATCTATTCGTGACATGGCGACACCAAAGAATCGAGCAAAGAAAAATTCAGATGATGATAATAATAACATAGAGATGTAATGAAGGCTATATGAAAAGATGCAGCTTTTGGATGGAAGAGGATGGCGATTATGGTCCTTGCGAAGGTTAGAGCGAGACGAATCGAATGAATTCGAACAGTAGCTGAGTTAAATACGTTATTATTCGAGATCGAAGCTGTAGTTTGCCAACAGATGTTCTTAAAGATGCTGCTTTGTTGAGGGACCCGAAAAAATTGTACACGTCATTGACTAAAAAGTGATTTCGAATGACGAGTTGATGAGAAGAAAAAAACCAACAAAAAAAAGCACAACGTATACTCGGGGAGTGATGGTGGTGGTAGACTGGTTCCCAAAGTAATCTTCCCACAATGTGAGGTGGTTCTCTACTGGGCTGTGATGAGTGACTTCTTGTAGAGTGACAGACTGATCGGTTGGAATTGCACGCGAGGTTGGTACGCGATTTGGAATTATCCGAGACTTTTCTTGCCAGAAGTGAATTTTCTATGAAATTCAGATTATAGACAGTTGTTTTTTTTTCTGGTACCTGACATAATTTATCCAAATATTCCCCTATATTTTTATATTATATTATTGTATATTATAATTAAATTTTACGCATAGAACTGTAGATCCTTAGCTTTGCATTTTCTAAAACATTTTGTTCTTCGTAAGAACCATGAGTAAAAGAGAGACAGAGAAAAAAAATCTATTGGTGAAGATACTTGAAGCGTATTGATTGCATATTTATCAAACAATTAACGTTCGTAATGTTATGTCGCAGGTAAATACCGAGATATCTTTGATCGAAACTAACATCATTTTACTTCAACAGAACCTATCCTACCGAATCACATATTTCTTCAAAACGCGTAATCCAAAACGTGACGTTATAAATTGTTTCCAATTCTATTACCGATCTGTTAAAAACTCAATTTCACTTTCGTTTTTTCACCATCTGCTAATAATTTCAAATGCCGTCTATGAATGAATTCACACTGAGATGTTACAAAGAAAACATTTCTTAACTAGAGAGATCAAACGATTTGGATTCCTTTTCTTTGATAAAGATTTTCTTGTAGGAAATTATCGACTTCTCGATCTAAATCCGAACGAATAAAAAATGCGTTGAATAAGAACCTGAGTAATTGAAAGATTGTCGTGAAAGTATATTAAATCTTTAAATTGAATTTCAGTTACTCACGGCTCGACTAAACTACCACTAACACATTTCTTTAGGGAAAAACGTGATTCGCTGAGCCTAAGGCCACTTAAGGGCACTTGTGGCCAGATATTGTCACAATTTGCTTCTATTTCATCATCGCGCCATCTAGCGTCAGATTTCAGTAACCAACCGCTTTCAGCGGCGTTCACCGCCCATCGGTTCGCAGTGTCAAAGCAGGGTTGCACCCAACGCCCAGCACCCTTCGTCTAAGAAATGGGCCACGGATATTTTCATATGTGGCCAGAAATTGTTACAATTTGCTTCGATGAAAACCACTGACCAAGGAGGCCTTTTTGAAACTGACCAAACTACGGCAAAACTACGATGAACACCAACGCACTTTTTGATGCCTTATAATGTCTTGGTACTCGCTTGCAGGTTTTACAAGCAAAGATGCAATTATTCTTGGAAAATTCCTTTTTTTAGGTCAAAACGTGTTATTTTCTTTTTGTGTAACATAAGGTGATAGTCCATGAGATAATGATTGCTGGTACATAATGGTTAAAGTGTTTTATATGTAAGTGTATTATGTATAGGTCGATAAAGTGTAAATTGTGGGTTTAAACATTTCGAACACTTTAATTCTGTTCCAAAAACAAGGTCAAGCAATATTTAAAGAATGTATTGACACATTTTCTTCCAGAAGCATTGAAGATGGATCTTTGGAGATAGATCTTTTCGGTAGATCACTTCCGAACACACAAATACCGATAATCTAGCACAACGCAGTCCGAAGCAGCGACAACTCATTAGCAATCATCGACTCCCATACCGTAGTCTCCTTTCTTGACAAATGAATGTGCCCTTCGGGGCCCACTCAACCCCGTAATGAGCATCCGATGAAGATTGACAGGCCCTACTAATGTCGCTCCTGATTCTCACGATCGAAACGCCACGCTATTTCGGGTGCCACTTTAATCGAGCCATCGGGGAGTTGCAGTATTTGTGTCAATGACGTGATAAGTTCCATCTGGTAGCCAGAAATGCACCCTTGGGAGTTTCTTGTATGCTTTGCACGACGAAATCTTCGCCCGTCAATGATCTTGGCGTTGTCCAAATTTACAATCATTATACTGTTAAACTGTCTTCGGCGAAGATGGCCACCAAATGACTACTTTACCGACACAAATGGAGGATGCTTCTAGATAGAGTCATCGTCGTTTCGAGTGTTAAGAAATTCAACTTCGTTATATCTCACAGATTACTCGTTTTGGAGACTGGTTTACGCCCGATGTATCTTTATTAATGCTAACGCCAACGATTGATTTACATCCGTCGATATTTTGAGTAGTAATTAATGATTTGTAGATGTTTGTTAAAAATAACAGTCGCAAGCGCCATCGTGCGACAGCAACCGTTACCAAGTGTGCCGGCTCATTATCTCAGCAAAACACTAAAAAATTAACGCCAGCTCTCTGACAATACCTACGAACTCACTGAGATTATACTAGAAGTGTCAATTTTTTTGGTACTTTCCTTAAGAAATTTTCCAGGCAATTAGCAGAAGAAAATTTAGAATTTGATAAGTTCAACAATGCTGTGACACAAATAGGTACTAACATACTGCTTATACCCCTAGACCTATCGAAGGCATCTGATTATCATGAAAGCGACGTAACACAGGAGCATATGATTCCCATTTTACAAAGAATGGTACAGACATAAGCTCCTAAAAGAAGAAGCGGCTTGCTATCCAATAAAGATATCTTCACCATTACAATTTCAGACAATCGTTTGCCACCACCATCACATCCACGAAATGAAAGAAACCCGTTCGACGACATTATCAATAAAAAATAATGTGTAAATAAAACCTATAAGGCGGCAAACTCACATATTCCAATAATAAAACTATATCATTCGTAATATTTTCTGATGCATGAAAGGAGTCATTAAAATTGTTGTATATATATATATATATATAGCCATGGTCCCGTCAAATAAATCGTATGCATTAATTTTTAGAACCTTTCTATTGCTAAAATATGCAAAACATATTGAATATTGCGCGATGGTAGCATAGCTGCTCGTCTGTTCGTAGGCAATTCTAGCTGAGGCCGATTTCAAGAGAATGCTATTTGCATACGAATAACAATAAAGTCGGCACCGGTTACGCTTAGATACGCATGTGCGTTACGGGCAGATGAGGAATAAGCCGCTAGCGTGAAGATGAAAATACACAAAAAAAAAAGTGGATGCCGCCTCGGTCGTCTTTGTTGTTGTCGTAATGTGAGATGATAGGAGACTGATAGATTCGCGATAGCATCGGAAGCTGGGATCGCTTTGTTAGGATCAAGTTTCTGTGTTTTAGTCGACGTCAAGTTATAGGGTGAGAGTGTTCGGGGTATGATATCAACAACTAGTTTTAGGAAAGTGTAAGCTTTGTTGATACGGATGGGTGCTTTCGGATCTTAAGTACATTGTTATGCAAGCGTGACCGGGTTTTGTTTGGGTGACACTTTGGGAATATGTGCTTTTTTTCATCGAATCTCAATTCGTTATTTTTGGATGTTGTTTAGAATCAATTCAATTAGGTATTTTTGTTACGCTTTATTAGCATTTTCTGACGTTGTTGTCAAAAATAAATAAGCGACCATGATCTGTCATGTGTTTTTTTTTTTTTTTTTTTTTTGTAACTGATTTCTGTTATAAATTACAGTAGTAACGGCCCGTCAATACCAATCTGTTATCAATGGTTTCCGCAATGATTTCAAATTGTATTTTTATTTCGTTCTCTGCTGGCTGGAATTATGATTAAAAATAGGGTTAAATTCAAAGTCATTTCGATTCATAAAAGATTACGACAAACCAAAGTGTGAATTCTCGCGAAACAGAGTTTGGAAATCGAGTGACAAGCTCAGTTTGACCTGCAAAGTAGATTATATTGGAGAAAAGTTGGTAGGAGAAAACATCCGAACGAGATTTCAATAGAATGTGACAATACGACGAAGATACGACAAGACTGTGTTGAAATGCTTTAGAATTTGGTGAAAATAATTGTAAATTTACATGATTTAGAACTGAAGACAAGGCGGTTTTAATGATCCTCTCAAAAGAGAAAATATTGTGTCCTGATTCTGAAGAAAACTGAACAAGTTTTCTCAAATTGTATTTATAATGTGATGATTACTACCGCACTAAATCATAGTAATATGTTTTCATTTTAATTTAATTTTAATGCAAATCAAAAGTAAAATTTTTTTTGTTCATTTCTGAAAATTTTAATTTTTTTAATATTTAAAAGCTGTTGTATCGGTATAATTGATTTTTTTCAGCTCTACGTGACCCTCGACAATAACTAATCTTAAAAAAAGTGCAAACGGGAATTCGATTTCGAACCAGATTATATATTTTACAGTTTTAATAAGCAAATAAAAAAAACATTGGTAAAATAATCTCAGGTATAAAGGAGGTGTGATTTTTTTTTTCTTACAATCCGCTAATTTTTCAATCGATTACGTATTTCAACTTAATTTTAGTTCAGGAAATCCTTAAAATCGTACTCTTGCAGCTGCAATTTCTGTTTTCTTGGTTTAAATTCTGTTTTTCTCAGCCTATCAGCCTATCACCGATCAAGAGCACTAAATTAACCAACAGCAGGCAATGTAAAAATTAATTTACAAATATCGCCCCCCAGACGGGAATAAATCCTCTCGTCCCTCTAGCTCGAAACACATTTCATAATTTCACTTCCCTTTCTTAGCAAGCTTGGCAATAACTTTGCATCGTCTTCTCCTTGCCTAGCACTTATTATAGCCGGCACCATCGAATGCCAGGTGGGTGATGCATGCATTTGCATATACTATCGAGGGCCGAAATGCGTACAAGCGAGGATTGGGGAGAGTGCGTAACGCACTGTCGAATAGGGGGCCCGTGGAAGCACCTGATGAACGGAACGACTTTACCGAATAATTCCTGGTGACTTGGGGTGTAGGGAGGTTGAAGTAGCGATCTTGGAAGATATTTATGGTGGAAAATTTTGTGAAATTGTTCTCAATTTAGAATTTAATAACGGCATGCAATTTATAAAATCGTTTGCTATACGTAGACACATCTGACAAGAAAATAGCATACGAATTTCTTATTTTACGCCAATCGGCTAGAACAATCGTCGATCGGTAAAAATTATAAGATGTTTAATTATGTAGCTAAACAAATAAAAATGTCTCAACTTGAATAATTTTTAAAGAAAAACTGTTTTAATCACCAACGTATCATGACCGCTGAAGATTGATTGATTTAAACCCTAGCGAAAAAAAAAACGCCCAATCAAGATTTCCCCGCCAGCGAACACAAAAGAAAAAAAAATGCGCACAATAACTATGTTGAAACCTATCATGCACCCGCGACCAGAAGTCGGCAGCTACGGTAAATAACCGACATGCAACACCAGAAAGTCCAAGACATAAAAACCGTCTTTAATTGCCCTCCTTAGACCTGCACTGATAGGTCACGTGACCACTTGCTAAAAAGCAACAGTCCGTCTATTTCTGACCCCCCTTTCGCCCCCCTTTCACCCCCTAGACATATCCACAAGCTCACGACACGTTGCACCCCCAAAGCCACATAACGTTATAAGATGGAGAAGAAACGTTATAACAAATGATACGAAATGCTAAAGGTCTTCAGACAATATATCGAGCAAACCACCAGCCATTCCGTTAAGTATATTCATTGTGTATCGACTAAGATTATGCATGCAACATTCGTTAAGACGCCAGAGAAAATAATGATCACCCCCCGACCCCCACCCATAATATAAAGTCGTTGTCGCTGCTATGCGATCATTAACGCGGACATGTTCAATATACGGGATGTGAAAGAGAGAGAGGGTACCACCCCTTAACTCGCGGTAAGACTTTCTGCATGACAATTGATTTCTCCTACCCGCCCCGGTATATATGGGAATATTTGCATAAATCAATATTCAACATTAAGATACTGCGATCGCATGTAAGCTATATTATAGGTGGATAATATCTGCATATGATTTACCACTGTTTGGAAGAACTAAATCTAAAAGCTCTTTATCGTATGCAAATTAAGCTTTGATTTTCTACGAACATTAAATCGTTATTTTTGTTAACATGCAAACGTGGTAACCCCCTTTTTTCCCTCCCCAACTCTTGCGCACCTCCAATCACCCCGTCCCTTTGTCCGGCTACCCTTCCGAGACGGAGTAACCTAGATCTTAAAGTTTTGTTTCAGATTATTGATATCATTTTGATTAGACTTGTATATGCCAGTCGTTTTCGACGCTTTGAAAAGCGAAATAACGTTAGTGTTCACGCACTAAAAAACCGTTCTTGATATAGGCTACGATATTGTATCAATCACGTGACTGAGGGTCAGGGGTGTAGTGCTGAAAAATAGTGCTCTTCCCCCTGTAGGGTGTGGCAGGGTGCAGGGGATGATATTAAAAAAATGTGCAAGTTTTCACAGCGACTTACAACTATATTTTAAATTTCTGATTTGCTCACGTCTTTCTTCTCGAAGTGTATCGACATTATGCGCGGGCTGCATAGACAGATCAATGTTAATTAGTAAATATTCTTAAATTTCATGTTATACCAAAAAAAACGCAAATTAATTGCGATATCGAATATTCCTTCACGCTGAATTTCAAAACAAAATTTAATTTTTACGCGTAAACATGTGTATATCTAAACCACTGCTACAGCCCACGAAAAAACACATACCTCGAAACAGATCTAACTGTCCATTGAGCTATCGACAGTGATCTTTATTCACAATAAAACTCTAAGATTATGAAAAATCACAGACTCTCAGCCCTTTCCCCATCCATGTCCCTCTAAAAAATATCCACCGGCGTCATCCAGACGAGACGCCTATGCACGTTGATGGATCTCATATGCTAGCTGATCATGGCTCTAAGCATCGACAGTGCAGGTCATCAATAACAGATCGTCTGTCTCTCTGCTGTTATTAAAACTAGATTAGCGCAATCGCCCATAGGTAGTTATTTGGAATGTGATGGGTGATAGGGGGGGGGGGGGGGGAAGGGGGGACATGACCCATGTGAACGAGGGGACGGTTGGCCTTGGTACCTACCCATCTTGCCATCAGGCGTGACGTAATTACTGATGCTGCTTTGTGGGAATCGTTTGGGAATCAATTTGGTTGAAGGAATGGGGGGAATAACACGGGTTTGTTGTGTATTTTGTTTACTGGTATGCCTGTGTGGATGGCTTTGTCGGGTATTGTTGGGACACTTGTATATAAGGGTACGAGTGGCATTGCAAAGGTATTGTAAGATGTCAGTTGACATCACGGCGTGGCACAATGGTTGGAGCCGAAATGTGAATGAGATGTTAAGTTTGTTGCTTTATAATGTTTTGTTGTTTTATCAGATTTTGGGAGGTTGATAAGACGGAGCTTTCGTGAAAATTCGAGTGGTTTTTTTAGGAAACTGCTATCGGATTTCATTTTGTAAGCACTTACCAATATCTTTAAATGTCAAATGACAGGTCTTGGCTGTCGAATTTAGGAAATCTTAAGTCAAACAAATGTCAAATTTGTCTTCGACCGTGGCACCAAAGACTTGATAAGTGAAGTTCGCAGCGGATTTCGTCCATTTCATAACAGAATCGGATGAAAAATGTCACCGAAAATCCCCCATTAGCAAAACTTCACATCAGTAGGAACCAGTTTCGTAAAGCAAGAAAACCAAATGTGATGATTATTCCCTCGTCAGCCAGCCACTCGAGACAAACAGCAGCCACCTCTGGACCGAACAACAGGCACTAACCAGCCGATCTAATCTCGCCAGCCAATTAGTTTAGTCTCGAGTTAATTCACGATTAGGTGGTCGACAGCACCAGGCGGAGCCACAAAACCACACGAAAACTGCACCTTAGGTTGACAATTGTCGATGACATTTCGAACGGAATCATTAAAACGTCAAAAATTAACTCAGAAAATCCTCGCGAGCGTCCATTGACAAGTAAAAGTGTTTGTCCTGTGAAAAGGTTAAACTGCGATTAACTACAAGAATGGATTTTTTTTTTATGTCGGATGACTCTGCAATAAAGGTAAGCGTGCTTGAGCCAAACAGTAGCTGCTCGCTAAGACCGCTCCTGTGTGTCTAGCAGCACTTGCTTATCAAACTTACCAACCATTTCAGCTCGGTCACAATGCTAAAGATCCGTGATTGATGAAAACCACTGCAATATCTCCGATAACCAAGCTGCAAACGATGTTGGCCACTTCATTTATTAACGCGTAATTAGCGATGCCTTAAACGGAATGTCAGGTCCATTCAAGAATCTTTGACAAAGCTAATAATTCCTTAGAGCTATTGAAAAGCAAAAACGGCGTTTTTTTTTTCTTCTATGTGTGAGTGTGTGTTTTTTTTATTTTCAAATCCTTCTTTCGTGTTTAGCCATTGCTATGTTGAATCAGTATTAAGAATGATTTGACAAAAATCGGCTGACAAAAGATTTTCAATGACTCGGTGACAATATTTCCCTAGCTGCACACAATAATAAATAATCATCCTGGCCGAGAAGAGCGTTACCATCGCAGCTGTCTCCAAATCTTCACATCCATCAGTCACGACCGTTTCTTATTATTATTATTTCTTCTCTTCAGATTAGGTTTTTTTTTTTTAAATGACTGATTTATTTTTTTAATATAGTAATAATTCAGTAGGGTTTTTTTTAAATTCGTCACTAAAATCAACAAGTGTTGGTGCTCGCATCCTGTTGGATTTGTAGAGTGTCTGCAGCATCTGTCGCAGCGCTCCGATTCTGTGCGCACCGGTACACGAACCCAAGGCACTAGACAAGTAATTGGTCAAGCAAGCCAACAATCAACTTGATAGTCAATTTATCACTTATTTATCACCTTATCTTGATTCTAACTAGATTGATTTAAAACTTGTTTCCTGCTCAATCAATTGGTTTATTGATTGATATTTGTGCTATTTCTTAAATCATTCTTAAATTCTTAATTCTTAATTCTAAATCATTCTTAATTCTGCCATTCTTAAATCATCAATTTGCATCTTACACAACCATTTGTAAACAACACTTCATAATTACCATAACCATTATCATAAATATTATTATTAAGAAATTTTATTTATAATATAGATCAGTAAGCTAGACCTTAATGGTCGACCATATATTTAGATAGCTGTCGATTTTTAAATAAATTGATTTCCTCTCTGAGCTTGTGATTGCTAAAACAGCGTTACAGTGACATAAAGTTGACCAAATTATATTATTCGCCATTTCGCAGCCCTTTTTTGTATTTCACATTAAGTGTTTACAGATCTTACAGCATATATGTAAATTTTCTGGACACTGCACATTCGGTGCTTTTGAAACTATCGTCAAAATTAGTGGCGTACCTATTCAACCACTGCACGTGTACAACTGTGGATATAATTTTTCAATAGCTACCCTGGATAATAATAAAAACACCTAACTTTCTAAATCAATTAACTAATCAGATTCAAATAACTATTTATCACCACTTAAAGCAAGAAAATTGTGTCCCTGCTCTTTTAAATCATCACCCCTAATCACCAAGTCATACAACACCCATCAGAGCACACCTATACCACCCGAATACAAACCCAACCAACAGATTTCTGTCTGATGTGTCTCTGCCACATCCGAATCCAATTCCATTGCCGTGCTATACGTACACAAGATATATCCAACTCAGTAATTCAGTGCCAGCCATAGCTACACGCCGACTCGGGAGTGGCCTAATATTTGCTATTCCCTATCAACAGGACGGGATCGGCAAGTGGAAAACCTAGGATCACGTCAAAGAAGCCACAGCATCCATTAGCGTTAATAATTCAGTCGAGACTTCGAGATGAAAGAAGCCAACGGATAGACGATGATAGATCTGACGGGATGGTCTGGATGCAGGGGCTGTATTTCACCTTTGTTTTTGATTATTCTTGCAGATGTGATGGGCTGTGGATGTGGACTGGTGCATGGCTGTGCACGCGGTGGCTTATGTTGTGTTTTGGTATCCGTTTGGTGATTTAGTTTGGCAAATGATACGCCTATGCTGTGGGTAACGTGTGGACATCAAAGTTACCACATGAGGATGCGACAATAGTGTTGTACAGAGAATAAATTGGAGGAAATTTGTGCTAAGAGGTCGCAATTTAAGGGGTTTAAGTGTTATTTTAAAGAAAAAAAAGGTTGTATACCGAATAAGTAAAAATCAATTTAAAATTGTGGTGATTTGAAGGTTTAAACAATGCAAAAATGCAATTAAATTTCCAGCTTTTTAGTATTGACGAAAAAAATCCAAAAAACCCAGGTGGAATAACCTGGAAAATAAAATGTTTAGCAACCGACAAAATGTCGCATGCTACCAGTTTCTTGAACTCTAGCGAGGAAAAGTCACATTGAATTGTTTCCAATACTTAATCACGGCGATTCTCATCAGTGAAACACTCACACACACACACACCTACATACACTGTAGCAACGCCAAGAAAGAATATAAAACACACCGTTGTATGCAATTAAAAGAATTGGATGGAATAATTAACAGATGAATTTATTACAAAGTTCTATTTGCATTAGGCTTTCTCTCTTTCCAAATCTGCAGATATCAATCTTAAACTCTATCAGTGCTTCCTCTCCCCTGACCAAGCGGAACATACACTCATGTTCTCTCTTGCGCTAATGCTTATTTTAAACGCGCTATCTCTCTCTAGCACACTAGTAAGATGGTCTTCGCATTTTATTCACGGCTGTAATTACTATTATGTTAATTGATTTCACTCGGCAGAAAAAGCAATTAACATTTAACTATTTGTGCTTAAATACAAAAAACACGGACGAGTTCACTTGAGACAGCAATTGGCGTGGGCGGTTGTGCGCAGGTCCGAGTTGTTCCCACTGGTGGTTGAACATTCGTTTTATTGGCTGACGTATCCGGGATTTAATGATGCGAGAATTCGGATTGCAAAAATGTCACTGTACCGTGTCACGTGATCGAGTATAGGGGCAAAAATTGGCAAAATGTCATCGAACTCATGAAAATCATCGAATGGTTTTGGTGGCACAGGTGCATCTTGAGATTACCGAAATTGATGGGTGACCATCACAAAGATGACTAGTTCTGTTAGGGACAGAGATGGAGGGGTTAAAGTCAGTAAAGCAGCTTAATGCAACAAGCATGGTTTTGTGGAGGAATATTGTTTATCGAGTTGTACCGTCATTCGGAAGGGTCGCTAAGCCGGTGGTTCAATTGGTCTCTTTGGTAGGAGAATACTACGTGCTGTCACTGAGCCAAAAATTCAAGAGAACCATCAAAACTTTTCCCTGCGGCGTTTGAAAATACAATTGAAATATTTCAAAATATGATGTCCGCATTAGGAACGTACCTCATTATCTAAAAAAATCAGAAAAATTTACACAAATAGTGTCAAAATGTCCAATCCCATTCGAAGAAAAACAATCGAATTTTGGGTCAGACCTCCTCTGGTCTATTCCGCTCGAAAAACTCTCCCGTGATCTCCCAATGAATAGTGATTCTACCGGAGAGCAAAGATAAACATCTGAGTGCACGCCAAAAGTTTTTGATTAAAAATTAATTACCATATATAGTCAGTGGCTTGTACACGAGAATTCGGTTGTTTATTGTTTGCGCTTTGCCGTTAACTCTTCACAGAATAAATCTTATTGTTGTCTACTCTACAATGTCTTTGATTTTATTCCTCCCAGGTAATAACCGTCTTCAAAATTGCACCTAACGTTCGGATGAAATCTTCATGTTCAGTCATTATCAAGTCAACAAGTTGATACACAATTGGGAGCTATTTCCTGGTTTACTAAGCCATGTACAAACTAGCTTAACACAACTATTTGCTATAAATCTTTGTAGAGGTGTAAGACAAACGTAACCCTACATTCTCCGTCATACCGTCATACAGGTGTAAAATATTCACAATTGATTTGATTGATTTTTGACATAATATTTTGACGACGAGCCTGTTGGCACTAGTATAATGGCTTCAGTGAATGGGTGTGTAATGATGAGAATTATGTCAATTATAACTTAGCCTAAAATGAAGGAGGCACAACTGTAGAAGTCTTTTTTAAGCTCTTTTCGAAGGGATTGAACCACCGGTTTCACACCCCTTCCGACGGACGGTACAACTCGAACAACAGGATTCATTCACAAATCTATGCTGCCGAGAGGCTGATAGGCAATTGTAGCGGATGTAGGTAATCGTTTATCCCCTCAAATTTTCTTTCGGAGATAACTGGTTCTTAGTTTGATGGTCGCTTATCTAGTTCCCGATCCTGGGCAGTGTTGCTTAACTCTAGTCATCTCTCGAGAAAATTTTTTCCAATTCCACACCATTTGGTAAGAGATACCAGTGTAACTGTAGTTAAAATGTTTAGTATACCTATAATGCAAAGTCGGTCAGAATTAAAATAATATCAACTTTACTTTTGTGAAATCGCATTTATGAAAAACAGTCATAAGAACTAATTATTTCAGAATATTTTCAAGTTAAGATCTTTGGCGGAGTATGATCGCTAATCTCACCGAGTCCGAATAGCAATTGAAATTCAAACCCGATGAAAACTCGCAATCTGTCATAAATTATTAATGTATATCGTACCAGATTTAAATAATATCTTTTCGCTAGAGAGATCACACATCTGGCATGGGTCACGACCTAAAGATTCACGGAAGCTGCACCCTTTTCGTCCCCAAGACCACCAAGTTATAGCAACGCAAAGCCCAGATCACGAATAATTAATCTCCATTCTTAATTACCTATAAAGCTTCATTATATTATGTGTTTCACCAACCCTGCGGCGTTTGAAGGTGCTTCCGGTTGGTTAGCGCCATGATGTTAAATCACCTAAGTCTCTGCTCGACGTTTTGTGATTCTTGACTAACTTTCAGCAAATCCAGTGCCCCTCCTCCACGAAAAGAAAGATTCGATGCCACGTAGGCAGTTTGCTCGCTTGCTTAGTTAATGACGCCACCGCTTGACTTGGCAGCGCGTCGAGCGCGGCGGTAGCTTAGAATATTTCAAATGCAAACTTTCCAAAAACGGGCGCTCGGCACGGTTTTTTTCACGGATTATTAAACGCTGTGTTAAATGTAAATTTCCTCGGGTGAGTTTGGTACGGTAGCTCGACTATCTAAGAAATATAAAGTTGATGGCATATTAATAAGACGGGGCATGAGTGCTAATTGAGAGCTGGATGAGTGGCGCTGTGGGGGAAAGATTGTATCTCGGTGGTTATGTGTGTGTACTCCTTGAGATAGTCGAAGGAGATCGTTGGCTTTTTGAATAATTCTCCGATGAATTACTTGAATAACGAGGATGTGATAATTTCTTAATGACGGTTGTCCGCGTTACGCATCGATAGCTGGACACAAAACACTCATTGCACCTGTGTTGCTTAGAGATTTGAATTTTCATAAAATTAAGGTATTCAAAAATATGAATCACTCATGATTATGACAACGAATATAACGGTCAGGTGCGTTTTATATTTTCTTTATAGCTGGCGTTATACTTTGTTTGTTTTCTTACGTTTAATTTAGTATAAACAATATTGTCCTAATTTTTTCGAGAAAGTTCTTAAATTGAGACTTGCATCTAGCCAAAGCTTTTCTCAAGATGGTGTAAACAATAATTTTGTTCAGCATCTTTTGGTTTTTTAATTCACTCAAACCATAAGAAAGAATTTGGACTTACTAAATAAAGTCGGTGATACAATATCCCAGCATCGAAGTCACCGAACAAGACTTTAAACGCATTTTTTAACGACTAACTATTCTTTTAAAACAATAAACTTGCCGGTTAAATAAAATATAGGAGTAAAAACTTCACTGTGAAGTTATTGTGTATTAAATGAGCAAGAAATGTTAAGTTTGTTTTCTAATATAATAGTAAGAAGCTTTACTATTGACCGAAGTTACTGCGTCCCAGCAAATCAATCTAAATACATGCAAACATTAGCGAAAACACCACAGCAAAACTCTTTGCACGATAGAATTTAATTGTCAAGTACACTGCTCCCACATGACCGCTGTACACCTCCCCCAAAAATACAACCAACAACACATCAACCAAAACAAAAACACAACCGCTAGTAATTAAAAAAAAACAGACCGAAAACAGGTGCGCAATTCGCAATTGCCGGGCGTATACATGGGGCTACACACATCGTACGCACGTTTCCCAGCCCGAGGAGGACGCAATGACCGGCGACCGGGCATAAATCTGAATAAATCGGCATGGTTAATGATCGGTAATTATTGTCTGCCGAGATGGTAATTGCCTCCATGTGAGCACAGTGCCATGTCGCGGAGAGTTGCCCCGCCGGAAGTGGCCGCCGGCTCGTTCAAGAAGGTGCCTCTTGGCATATATGAAGGCAAGCCGATGGTTCCTTCCTTTGCATGGATGCGGGCGAGGTATTCGGACCTAGGATTTACTGCTGAATTGGACTGAGAAATAATGTTTTCAAAGTAGTTCTAGTATACAATGAGCAGTTTTTTTTTTGTTTTTTTTTTAATTATCACAATTGATGCAAGGTTTTTCAAATTATTAAAAGGGGATACGCAAAACTACTATACCAACCTGAAATTTTTTGATAGACTCTGAATAATTGTATTCATTTGTAGGTTTTAACAACGCACTGTTTTGACAATGGGACCTTTAGCATTTGTTTGACGACGACGGTAAATGAGTGGAGGATAATGATGAACCGAATCTAGCCTAGTACGGAAGAGGAAAAACCCGGTGCCGGAACGTAACCTTATCCTGTCAAGAAAACCCAGTGCAAAAGCCAGTGCAACGTGAATAGCAGGATTCCTCCACAAATACATGCTGTCGAGAGGATGATAAGCCAGGTGAAGGAAGATGCTGTACTAAATTGCATCCCTTCAACCTCTCATCCAAACAGGACATGGTCATATGTATGATGGTCACCAATCCAATACATGACTCAGCGAAGTGTTGCTCAACTTCGGTAATTTCTTTAGGACCCGTGTTTGAAACACGCTAAACCATGTGGTTCAGCCAATGACAACCCACGGATAAACCGAGCAAAATAAATGCAATTTAATCCCTTTTTTTTATCAATACAGGGATACTTTATTTGCTGAAGTAGTAATTGGTGTCAAAGTTAAATAAAACTCGACACAGATTCCTCGCCCAGCTGACGAAATCGAGTATAAATCCCATCCGCTCATCATTAATAAACTGCCTGTGCCACTCAATGATAAACGATAGCTTTCATTCGATTGTAAACCACCCTCGCTCGTCCAACATCCAACCTGCATTGTCTGCCTCGTGTACAGGATCGAGTCAATCGGACAGAATGGGAAAGCGATGAAAAGCTCTCGAACCGACAGCTTTTCCATTCAACGCTTAAAAAAACGCACACAAACCAAAAAACCAGCCAGCGTTCGTATCGGCGCCGGTCTCTATCAGTTTTCCCCCTCTCGACGCAATCCATCTTTTCATTTTCCACCCCAATTTTCCCGATCCGCTCGCGCGGCCTGCCGTACGCCGAGCAACAGGTGGAATCGTTCAAAGTCTATAAATATTTCCCTTTTTCAATACGTTTCACGGAAACAAGGGGTCGGCGGGGTTTTTTACGTCTTCACCCCAGCGCGATCGGCCACCCCAATTTTCTCCCAGGAAATCGAGTCGCTAGACCGAGAGTCTCGACTCAATAAGAGGTTCCCGGTCAGAGAGTTTCCCCTGGGCCTTTCAACCCCCATTAACCCGACCCCAGCGATAACTCACCCTCGGCATATCCCCATCCCCCAGCGCCACCCGATCGGACACGGAAAGTGCCGAATTGATTTCCGAACGCCATCGACATGCAACACGTGGTTTAAAGGAGTTTAAACTGGCGTACTTCAAGTTTGAAATGAATTCAATCGAATAGAAGGATGATTTTGCAAACGAAGTGGAGATTTGGACAACAGTCTCCTTATTTACACGGTTAATGTTCTTTTGGGGTGTAAGTTTTTTGATTAGGAGTAAACATATAAAACAGTATTTTTGTCATTATGATACGCTCTATCCACTGATATTGGTTGATTTTGTGGTGCTTAACGCAACACAATAGGCCCTGGGCACTGATCTAATGGCGTCAGTGAATAAACCGTAGATAATAAGATAAAGAAGTGCACACCAAGATAAAGAAACACCACCAAACGGCTTGGTGTGTAGGATACACCGGCCCTCGTAAGATCACCGAAGCTAAGCAACACTGCGCTGGGTCAGGTATTGGAGAAGTTTGGAGTAAGTTCAACAACTTCACTCGCCTTGATCATCAACCTCTCGACATCATGAAAATGAAATGATTTCCTGTTCAGAGTTTGACTCGATTTGTAATTTGAAGTTTCGGTGAGATTGGTTTACCAGAGAAAAATGATACGACGCGGTGATTGCGTTACAATATAGCATCTCCACCGGCAACATATATATTTTTTTCATTCAGGTAATCGTATGCACTGTGTGTAAAGCGTGAAACTCATTGTGCTCATACTATCAATTACTCGGTACAGACAACAGCTTGATTTCCGAGCTCCAGAATATCAATGATACGATCGCTTTGCGTCCGTTGAGTAATCTTTGCTGGCAAAAAGAACGTTACGGGGCAATGTTTCGAAGCCAGATACTGTTTCCTATTGTTTATATCTTATCCTCGGCCGGTGGTCGCTCGAATGAATGACTGAACTGCATTACTCATCTCGGTGCTAGATTTCGCCACGTCTCGGTGTTCGCTTTGCGATTCGTTTCTCAGTTTCACAGCAGTTGTGTTCTCGATAATAAATTCCGTGCAATAAGTCGTTTGTACTCGAATTGAATCATCACTAAAATGCTCGAAACGGGTACTTTTTTTTGCCAGGATATACATTTTCATGACCAAATTGTAATAGGTTCAGATATAATTAATAATTGTTTTGTTTGCCTAAAAAATCCCCACGCTGCAATGACAGCCAGAGAGAATCCAAAAAGCACATTGTCCCATTGGGAGAACCAAAATTTAACAGAACCCGGGCCAAGACTAGGAAATGGTAGACTTCAATTTAAATTACACATATTTTTTTGTTTTTAGAGTATTTGGCACTCAATTTATGAACATGGTACTCCTTACCAAGTGTCATATTCGGAAGGGATAAGCCATAAGACCCCAATATTTTACTGTTAATGTGCTCAAGAAAATTCTGGTTCACAGTGAACATGAAATAAAGTAAAAAAATCCCCGTGTTGAGCAAAACAATATCGTAAGACCAAGACTCTTTAAATAAGTGATTACCATTTAAAATTTAATTTTAACATTATCTGGGTTTCCTGGCTCTGAATGTGGGGCTAAAATATTCCTATATCGCCGCAACCCAAATTTTTCTTTAAAATTTGACACTTTCAGTTAAAAAAATATAGCATATATATATGTATATAAAATACTGATACATTTCTACATTTATTGGCTACACGTTAGCACTAACCAAGAAAGGTGTCAAGCTTTAAAACAAATACTTATAACATTTTCGCGTCGCTCGAACCTAAAATCTTCAATTCATTGTAGGAACTCCATTAATTGCTAGATAAACTTTCGTACGCCGGTCAAGACATTCATTGTGCATCCCAGTAAACACAAAAAATAATTTAAAAATCTTAAAACCTCATTTAACGGTACCCAAACGGTTCGCCAAGCTAATCAAACAAATTCATCAAAAAATTCTCGCGCAAATTCAAATCGGTTCGCAACCAATTACAACGCTCTCGCGTCCGCACAGAGTCAACGACAAGACAATGGGCGCGCTGCGCGTTCGAGCGCAGCCTCCTTGCGCGCAGCCAACGCGCAGCCAGACAAGATCAGGACAGAATCAACACTAGACCACCGCACACCTGAGTGGTGTGTTGTGATCGGCGTTACCTCACTTCCGGTCGAGGGGTCACTACAGGAGTATCACGTGACAGGTGTACGTCTTCGCCAGTCGTATGATCGCATGCGTATTGTTCACGAACAGATCTCGGACGTGTGATTACAGGTTCATTTTAACACAGATTTGCTCTTTGACTTTTTTTTACGGTTTTTTTTGTTTGTTATGTGTGATTTTAAATTTTATTCTCATGGTTGTTTAATGAAACAAATGTTAATTACTTGTTACAATTGCAAGTGTAGTATTATTTTGTATGTTCTGCTCTTTGGTATGCGTTGGGAACATTCTTTATTCCAGAGATTTGCATATGTTTTGGACTCTTTACTAGGGAACAGATATTGGATACCTTAAACGGCTTGCCGGGTCATCGAACGATCACCAAAGTTAAGCATCACTGCCCTGGGTCAGGTTTTGAATGGATGACCACCACACACAAGCCCAGTTCTATTAAATAGTAGGATGGAGGGAATAAAGTTAATACAAAAATATTTTCCTGTTGTTCGCGTTGTACCGTCAAGGGGCTTTAAGCTGTTGGTCCTGTTGGTGCTCTTCGACAGGACCTACGGGCCGGCACCGGATGTCCTTACTTCCTTCTAGTCTAGGCAAGGTTTGTCCGCATCATCAGCGATGCCAACAAACCGGTGCTTAACAGCCCGTTATCAAAACCTTGCGTCGTTAAACACCACAAATCAGTCAAACAGTGTTACACCTATACGCAAAAAATGAATGTGCAAAACCTCTTTTTTTTACCATTCATAAAATTGAATTTCAAACAAAACCATAGGCGACCCAAGAAATGATCGTAACTGGCCAAGTGTAGGCACTACGTCCATTTAATCTACGAAAAAAATCTAAGTTGTTTTAAAATAATCACTCGCCTTAAAATTATTCAATAATAAGCATAAATTGTTATAAATCATCAAAGCTTGTCTGTAAAAAATGCATTCACCGTAAATCCTCAAACACGGCCGCTACAAAATTACAATTCTCATTAAAAATCGGCTGCAATTGGCAAAAAACTTTCCGCGCACGGCCGCGTGCATAGGGGGGGGGGGGGGGGGGGCACGCGCAGTGGGTGCAATGAAAGGTGCCTCATGAAAAAAAGTGATGGATTTCTCAGAAAGTGCAATCGAAAGGATCGATCGCGTGGGTGCATCGTGTGGACATGCCAAGTTTCAATGTGTGCCGGTCTAACGACGCACGGTGTTATCCTATGCTGGTAAGTCAGTATGATTGTGTTTGTTGAGATGTTTTAAACATGAGGTGTAACGCATGGCCAACGTCACGATGATTTTGGGGAAACTTTGGTTTAACTAACAGTCTGTTGGTGTTAAGAATGTAACTATTTGGATTTTAACGGCCGATTTTCAAATGTCCAGTTATAAAATTTTTGGATTTAAAAATTGAAATGGAAGTATCTGATTGGTTGTGATCATGGAGATGAGTTTTTAGATTACGGATATCTTTATATGGCAGTAAACTGACCGTTAGGCCAGGTCTTACAATGTAGTTAAGCTCTTAACTCACAGAAACAGCTGACTTTCACTGCATAAGATTGACTGTTGCCATGGCGATTGATTTAACTCCCTCATTAACGAGGAGTTAAGAAAATTGTAATGCCGAGCTTTAATGGATTTATGAGGGCTGCTATTTGGGTTTGAACCCTTCCTCAGTTGATTTGGGAATGATAATGAAGAAGCCATGCTATTTTTTTTTTCGCTTTTTTCTTCAGGTACATTTTTGAACATCCTACAGAAATAGGGAAATGTTTTATTGATAATTTTTTATTTTTTGGTGTCACATAATTTCTGAAAACTATTTCCTGACCCCATATCTAACTTACTCAATTTCTATGTAAAGTGGACTTGTTCGTCATCATAGTTTTTTTTATGCGTATTGTTCTAGCGTATTTCACCGTAAAAACTGTTAAAAAGATCTCTTAGCAATTTTGTTATTTCTAGAACACATCCAAAACATGTACGACGCTATTACAGTATACAGTTGTAAAAAGCAATTTGATTTTTTCTTGAAACGCATGTTATGTTCACTCAGTTTTTATAGTACATGACGTATCGGTCCGTCTCAGCTTGCCAAGCCCAAACATTATTATTCTAAACTCACTGTAGATATGGAACTCACTCGACTACTTTCATAATCCAATAGCTAATTACTTGTTCATAATTCCAAACAACTTGTTATTATATTCTCGAAATAAAATTTAAATAAATTACAACCAAAATTTTCCCAAAAAAAATATAGATGAACATTGCGATAGTATAGAAATATTATTTATTAACATTTATAAGAATCTTGTGAAATCATGCCGTTTGGGAAGATTTTAGAGAATAATTAATAATTAATTATCTCTTTAATATACCCGCGGGCAGTGAGGCGAGTAGAACAGACCAGAGCGCATAAAGTGGTGGGCTGAACATGAGGGACTGGCGACGTTGATTTTGATCTTTTAATTTTCAAATGGAATACAATGAGCGAGCACGGATTCTAACTTTGTTGTTCAACCACTCGTTGAATCGGATGCAATATCGTTACAGACCAGTGGCGTTTTAGGAATTTTTTTATGAGTAGACTACCAGAATTTTGCTTGAAATTCTTGCAGAGTTTAATGTGTTTATTAAGGATTTGCTTTTCTTCAATAATGGTTAACGTTTTGTTAAAAGTAAGCACCAAAATCAAGAAGTATTTGGTAAATTTCATTCCATTTGTATTGATATACAAAAAAATAAAATATAATTTTAAAATAAACGTACTGTTATATTTGTTCATGAAATTTTTTGGTTATACACCTGAAAAATTGTATTCATGAATCGCTATTTAATTTCCTCCTGGAGTCCTAGATAATATTCCTAAAAATGATAAACACCCAAACCACAACAGAGAATTACAAAACATAGAAAGTGATAATTTCAGCGCTGTCAGCTAGGATAGAAGTAAAAAAGATCTCCCATAACTTTTGTTAACACAAAAAAAACAAACGCAAAAACCAAGGCTGTGCCATTTTCGTGACCAAACCTACTATTCCGAAGCAGACATAAATTTGTATTATTTTATTTAAAATAGTAAATAAATAGGCAGTGGTCCCTCTATACATCCCAGCACGCCACTGCCGCGAAACGAGCACCATTCCCAATACGCGGTCGACTCCTCAACTACCACCTTCTTGCTCCCCTCCTCACAACGCAGGTAAATGGTAATGCATTACCACAGAACGACAGGCTTCAACAAACACCCAAGTAACAATTAAAAACCTGCGCGCTAATCATTGCAAAGAAATGTTCTCATTGTTTTTATTTGGTTAATAATCGTAATCGCATGGTCATTCACCCATAGGTGCCTTTAGACCGGAGGTTTTTATATAAAGTAGTGAAAGACTTGCGGAAACGTTGGCAAGCACGGAGTCCTACGGTTTTTGATGTGCTTGTTGAATTGTTTTTAATGTCCCTGGGAACCAAGGAAGTGGTCTTGCACTCTGGTCGGTAGACGTACAGGAACTTGTGAGCTATTAACGAAAAATAACTGAAATAATAAAAGTTCATGCTGGAGTGGGTGTTTGTGTTTGTTTTATCGGCGGGTACACTATAATGTTGTGTGATAGAGCATTAAGAATTTGGTGATAAGTCAAGGTGGTATGATTCGGTGGGAATGCGTTATTTTTTTCTTCGTGAAACGCGATTCGCATGTTGTAAAATTGAGATTTATGGTGATTTCTCAATGTTTTAGCTTGTAGCCTAACGAAGAAAAATTAAGCATCTTTGAAAGAGAAAGCTGAGTTTAATGGAATCAGCCAACTAGATTGTACAATTGAATAATTTACACCAATTTTTGTGCTAATCACACAAATTATGCAGGCCAAGGCTGCTAAAAGTAAATAGTTTTAAAGGTTTTTAGACTCATGTCTACTTTATCTAACCTTAGTACTAGTTTTGACATAAACTATTTTAACTGGGTTTTGATTGCTAAGTAAAACATAACTAATTTTTCAATAATTAAGAATTTTGAGAAACATTTCTTTTTCTTTATTTAGCATTCAAAACCCAGTTTAAATGGTCGTTGTCGGTAAATTGTTTGCTTTGGACTGCATCCAACTATGAATTCCTATTGATATGACATGTTCACAGCACTTTTTTAAAACTATTAGCGACTATGATGAACTCTCTGTTCAAAACAACCGTCCATAAATCCTTCTCGATCTTAAAATTACTCTAAAAGAAAGTGTTACAAAAAATATAGACGCAACCGAAAGGGTGAAGGGCTTGACATATTTTCCAAATTAAAAATATTCCTTGCAAGGGTCCATTGATTTAAGAGTCCCTTGCATCTGTTGTCGCATCACGCGAACAGGCTTAGGCTGAAGAGGGCAAAGGCAAAGGGTTGTTTGCACGATTAAGCCCCGAGGCATGTTTTTGGTTTTAAAACGTAGCAACAAAATACTTAAATATGTTGAAGTGGTCACAGTTAATATGCTGTCTCTGAAAAAAAGATAATTAAGCTAAAATAACCCTAAATCTGTATTATTTCAACAAAAAAATATGTAAGTAAGATTGGAAGTCGGTGAAGTCCTCAACAATTCAAATGCTGTCATATGCAATTGTACGTTGAAGAACGTACAAGAACTTAAGAACTATTTTTTAATTAGGATAAAACAATTATCAAAGACGATTTGGCTGAAGTTAGTTAAATGCAAAAAAAAGAAAATACCGTTGGAATTAAATCCTTATTTATTACTATCAACACTATAACCGTCTCAAAAATTGATGCCCAAACGGCGACTCGAACCCCGAACTCCACCTATCGCGGGTGTTGCTCTAAGCCATTGAGCTACGTGGACACTAGCTTTTTGAGACGATTTTAGTGTTTATTAGTAAGAATTATTATATAAGAATATATTAATAAGAATAAAATCAATATTTGTAAGCCACAAAGGAAGCTATAAATAAACAAACAACTCCGCGATAATCACCTCCTCAAAAACATCAAATAAGTGCCCTCTTATTCCCCCGCAGAAACGCTAACTTACACAAGTTCGACTCTATTTCCATCACACCTGTTCCCTCCATCACTCGCGTCCCGCGACAAACAACGTAATCATTGTTGACGATAGTTCGACGCGCTCGGAAAACTTCATAACCACTATCTGCAGCAAATGATCCGGTCCAAACAGATCATCCGATCTCAGGCATCCGCTTTGACATTCGGCCAGAAATAACCGAGGCGCTCCCGGCTCCCAGCTCTCGGCTCCCGGCTCTCGGTATTGTTGTGATGTTGTGATGGTACAGAGGACCTCAAGACGGTCCACAAAGAGTTATCGCTTTAGGGTTAGGCGTTTGGAGAGACTTCGGGTATAGAGAGAGGATGGTTTTGGTATGCGTGTAGACGCCATGTTTGAACAACGACTGACTGACAAGTCAAGACAGAACGGTGAAGTTAAGTTGCAAAGTGTGTGTACCTAGATTTATGATAAATTCAATGACTAAAGTCATAATTAGCCTAATACAACAATGCCATAAAAAAGGGATAACTGAGGTTTAAGATTCAAGTTTCACTGATAAATTTTGACCATGGGGATCTCTGTAACTGGCAGATATATTTTCATCCTGATGTTGTAATATAGAAAATTAGTTCATATTGTTATTGTTATATTTTAATTATTGTTGGATATATATTTTGTTTACATATATATGTATTTTTATATGTATTCTTATATATTGTATTTATATATTCTATTTTTCATAATTTTATTTACGTTTAAAAACATATTTTTTCTGCTATCAAGATGGGCACTAATATAAAAACTTGATAAAATTTAATACTTGGACATTTTTCCCTGAAAACACCTCTATGTACATAAAAGTATACAGGTTCACAATAAAAGGAAAAATTATGTTTAATGCTTTAATCAATAATGCACATAAATTCACGAAAACGAGATTGAACGCTCAAACGAAGTGTTACATTTCTGAGTGCTTAGCACGAAAACAACATATACACTTTGCCAAGAGCTAAACGAGTCCACAAAACTAAAAATATCTTAGATATCGCCCAGTCGGCAACTCTCCTACAATACGATGACTCTCTAAACATGCCTAGCAACGCTGGGTGCGTAAGTCTACAAAATGATTTAGAACGCATTTGGCTAATGCGTGTTCCGATATAGAAGTCAACTGCCGCATATCGCACGACGTCGCTGTCGATTTGAAAGACGATGCATCCTAATCACGGGACCGACGGCAAGACCATGCGTCGGATGGCGAAGCAGAGGGCGACACCAGTCGGGTTGTAAGGAGGTTGTGTTGGTGACGGAGGATTTCAGCGAAGACGTTTAAACCATGTTTATTTGGGACTTAAGAAGGGTTAAAGGGCCAAATCTATATTTATTTACAGGTTAATTGACATTTCGAATAATTTAAAAGATGATGTTTGGAAGTACATCAGAAAACTAAAATTTAAGATGAAAATGTTTACTGGTAAAAGCATTTTTTCTTACATGATTTTCATTTTATTTATTAAAAAGCCGAGAATAAAAGTTTTTTAGCCTTTGTCACTGTTTTCTCTCTGTTAGAATTGTCATGAAAATAATTGAGTCTGAAAATTTTCAGGATTATCTTTTTTATCCATATATTGTTTGTATTTCCTTCATCATAAATTCAACGGAAAAAAAATCACATGAAGTTTATTTTCTCAAGAATAAATCGTTGATTGATTGATTTGTGGGGTTTAAAGATGCACTGTTTTGACATCTGGCCATGCGACACTGGTTGGCTTCAGTGAATGAGCGGATAATGATGAGAATGTTGATGAACCTAACATAGCCTAGAAGGGAGGAGGGTAAACCCGGTGCCAGCGCGTAGCCTTCTCCTGTCAAAGAGCACCAAGGGGAACACCGGCCTAACGTCCCTTTTGAAGGACGGTACAACTCGAACAGCAGGATTCCTCCACAAATCCATGCTGTCGAGAGGTTGATAAAAAAGGCGATTTTAGTCTTGCATCCCTCCAACCTCAATCCCGAACAGAACTGGTCATGTGTACGATGGTCACCCATCCAATACATGACTCAGCGCAGTGTTGCTCAACTTCGTTCGATAACCAATTACATAAAATAATGTCTTTTAGCATAGTACATAAAAGAAGTATCATAAATAGGTGCAAGCATCACGTCTATAAATTGAATAAAAATTAAACAATCACTTTTCGCCCCAAACTAAACAATCGCTAACACCCTTTCAACAAACCAATCGACGTCTTCATCCCTCCAAACCACGTCGCATTCCAGCGTTGCGAAGCGTACTAATCGAGACGGCGGTGGCGTCGGTTTGCCAAAGAATTCGGCGTCGTTTACACTGGGCGGCGAACGGTGGGATCGCACGTTACAACGGGTGCCAGCGGTCGGGATCCGAACTAGAAATTCCTCTGAACTACCGAGGCGTGCTACCTAACCACGTGATTGGCCTGATTGATTCTCAGCATCAATATTGTGCTATCGCCACCGCGACGGCGAGGAGGAATTTTGCGGTGGCGTCGGAGGTGGAATTCTAGAGGGAGCGAACTCGAGGGTAGCTGCAAGCTGCTGAGCCTTGCAGGATTTAGCGGTCGCCTACAAAACTTCCAATTTAGTCTGGTTTTATGTATAAAAAAAGCTATTTAGCAGTGGATACTGAGTGAACGCTCCTACTTTTTCAGAAACAATCCCGGTTGTTTTCTTTTTTTTTTATCTTCCCACATTTTCCGTTCAAAAGATTTTCATCTATTTGATTTATGTGCATAGATTTAGACGTAGGTTCTGCAAGTAGTGTTTAAAATTATGTGATTCTCGATAGCAACGCTTTCAAGAATAGGTTAAAATCGCACTCATGATCAAAACCGTGGCATCAGAATTTAAATTGGCGACTGGATGCGTGCTTTTCAGAAACGCAGAAAAAAAAAAGTTATATAATCTGAAGTAATTGAAAATGCTATTAGCTGATGTTGTGAACGATATTTTGTTTTAATATTCACCAAAGCTCGCAGTGCAACCAAGCGGCAAGAGAACAATTTAATTACACCATTTATCCAACCGAATCGATGTATTGCAATGCAAGATTCATTGCCTCACTCTCCCCCTTCTTTATCTCGAGGGGATAAACTCCCCCCCCCCCCCCTCTCTTGGTCGTATGTATCGCATTTGGATGCGATAATTTTAGAGCAGAGGTGCAGTCAACATGGAAACATCTAACAATTCTAGGCAGACTTGCTGTACGCTTCGACTAGTATAGGTAAAGGTATACTAGAGAGTCTTGGTAGGTGTGGAGAGTGACCAAATCTTGTAGCTAACTCCCTCATATGTTGCCTTTAGAGGATTAGTATTATTAAGTCTACTTCTACATGATTCGATTCCAGATTATTTATTAATTTGCGTGATATTTGGAATTATGAATCATATAGATACACTAAGATTCACCTACAAATATCCCTACGGACAGTTAAAATCTGTATTGACGTACCAAACAAAGAAATAACGCAAGATCGTTTGTTTATTTTGTATGACTTATCAAAGAAACACCTAAAATCTTTGCAGAAATGTTCAATTTTCAATAACAGTACATTCTGCATATGCAAAGACAGCAAACTTCATGTGTACTCATCTAAAGTTTAAGCTTGAAAGTCCTTGTTGAATTTTGACTCTTAAATTCACACAACAAATTCGATTCAACACACCTGATAGCATCTCTCGAACGGCCGCTACTTTCTACCAGGTTATCGCAGCCTCCTCGCACGCTAATTGAAGATCATGTCGCGTAAAATTAGTACCTCGGCTCGCCGCGCAGCGCGCGCACGGGGGGCGCCAGCGTACACAGGAAGTTCCTCAAGTCAACAAACATGTCTTATTCAAAGCCAATCACGGTAGCGCTACTGTTACTGCTGGTGCTGCTGACGGCGGATGGCGGACGGATTAAGAATTCTACACTAGCGTTGAGCTAGTCGAAGGGTTTTTTTGGGTGTTTGATTTTCATTCGGTACCGCAAAGACTGGTAAGAATATTATGTGGTGATCGGATTGCATTTGAAGCGTACCTGGTTTAGTTGCGTTTCGCATGTTTTGGGGCAATAAAAGTGGTTCATTAACGCAATTAGCGCGAAGATGAAGGCTTTTGGTCGATTAATTGTTGTCAAATTAAATACTAACACAAAAGATTGCTTGTTTGATCAGAATGGTGTTTAATTGCAAGTACAATTAATTCCAAATTAAATCTTAAAAATGCAAGTTGAAAATCAAGATTCATCAAGAAAACGAGCTTTTAAAAGAGGATATCTTTTATTGTGTTTAACCAGGATTATACACATCTTGGATTATATTTATCAGAAAAATATTTCACATAAATTGATAAGCCATCATAGCTGTCGTATCATTAACACTTTGACACTTGTCATTACTTTGACATTATAAGTATCACTTAGCCGATTCCATTTTGATGCGTCGTCAAACAAGAATGCCCCACCCATTTAAGTTTTTTTTTCAATTGTTCCCGTTTCTGTACTTCTGTGCCGGATGTCACTTCGAAAGGGTGGATTCAGCCTCTATGGTTCGTCGACAGGGGTACGAGGAGACAGGGGGCTACGGGAAATGCTAATGAAAAGTCCCGCCTACTCGGAAAATGCCTTTGGATGTTGCCTCAGATCCAACCCTTTCATTGCTGCCAGCACCGTAATCTAATTCCTGACAAACTTAATCTATAATATATTATTATTGCCTTCGTGTAATTCAAACGAATGGCTTCGATACGGAAAATTCGTGCTCGCTTGGAAGTTCCACACGTGACATAGCAAGGTGCACACACATGCAGATTTTTTTTACGCATGTGCGTCATCTTTAGTGGCTTGGTGGCTTGGAAATAATTGATTTTTTTCAGCACATTTTTATTTGACTCATACCAAATTTCTTGGAAAACTTCCAACAAAATATATGTATCTATATGTGTGTGTGTGTATATACATATGCATTGTGCAGTTTCTATTCTATCGTTATAAAAACGGACAAAAGAAAGGTTTTAGGGGGTAACTCTGGATTGTAAAATCGTCAATAAAAATCACATGGAGACAATTCAGCTAAATTTGAGTAGCCCCATCGAATATATCTGTGGCTTAAGATCAGCAAAAATCTGCTATCATAATCGAACCCGATCAAACTAATCAATAAAAAAAATAACATATTGTCATAAGGTGACATTATGCTAACTTAGTGCTATTTACGAAACAAATTATTTCATCGCACAGAGATAATTTATTCTTGTGGATTTAAAATATCTTAAATTTGATTAAAACTATTACTTTCGCAAAAACAAGCCAAAAACATCAATTTTAACACTCATGAAATCCTCGGCTTGGTCCGGGCTAGCTCTCCTATCAAATTAAAAGGATGTCAACACTCAATCGCTGTTTCATCCAAGGTTTTTCCAGAATTTTTATCCAGGTTTCTGAAAAAAAACGTTGGCGCAACCTCTACGTCTCAAGATGAGTAAATGAAACGTGAAGCACCCACCGAGAACATTCGAAATAATTTGTACCGTTCGCGAGTTCCCTTGTCGAGAGCAGTCGAGGAGTCCCTGTATATAGGTACTTAGGGGGTGCATGCCAGGGTGAGGGGGTGGCTTAGGGGATGGGGGGGGGGGGGGCAGGATGAATGGAGTGTATTTCTTGTTGATTAGACGAGATATCAAGGAAATTAAAATGGCCTCGGGGTTTAAAAGGTAAGACGTTTTCTCCAACTTCCTTCGCAGTCGTCGGCGTTGTCACGAGGTGGGTGAATTCGTTCTTTTAAATTAAGAACATCCATCGGCATTCAACGGTACTCCCCCCCACCCCACCCCACACACAACCTAACAACGTCTTATATTTTCAGCGACAGTGCTGCCCATTTTATTTCCAACGGACGTACTGAGAAATGGTCGCAATCCTCTACGACTGCAGCTGTAATTCTTATTTTTGTAGCTGTGCAGCAAGTCAGAGTTAACTAACATCATTTTGTTTAACGTGGTCAAAATCAACATAAACCAAGCTGTAAATTAACATTGTTCAGTTAAAATTGCTTTCCTTTCCAGAGAGGACTTGAATAGTAATGCTTTTATATTTTTATTCTTAAGTCCAAAGCTAAACTGTTTGCAAATCTGATTACTCAATCACGCGAATTATATTCAAAACCCGCTAAAAATTATGCTTTCACCCCGTGTATTCACTCGCTACGACCAACCATACAAAAACACACACCATATACATTTTACAGATTAACAAACCTTATCCAACAAAGCATTTAACAATTATGTATGCATTGTTCAGCACTGGTTTACTGCCTTATTGTAAAGATATTAAATTAAAGGAAGTTGTAAAGAAACCAGTTAACATCATAATTATATTTGTTTTGTCCACGAAACAGAAACTGGGAATTCTAGTAAACCCTTTTCTCGCGAAGGGAACACGACTCTGCAGCGATTGCTACACACAATGCAGATATAAAGCCACGGAATAGTAGCAAGCATTTTGTTTGTGGGCGATATGGAGGGTGGTTCGTTGGGTGACTGGGGTAGGAGGCAATCTTCGACATAGAGTGACAGACACAAGCCCAGGGGGCACATCTTCAATTCCAGACCCACCCTTCATCCTTTCCCGATCTCTTAGCATCGACGAGGAAGATCGTTTCCGACTGTAGCACAAGAAAGATAAAGGCGACAGGAGTTCAACTGTGATGAGGTCGAGAGAGATAGATTGTTATTTTCAGCGTTTTGCAGCGAAAACGCGTCAATGGCTGATGAGGTCCATAGATGTATATAGCGTCTACTTTAAGATATCTTCTCCCCGATTCCCACAGTGTCTCGCTGGTCCATTGTGAAATGTTGCGCTCGGAGGTTTGTTAGTCAAAGGCGATGGATTTTGCCAACGGGGATGAATTTCGTGAGATGAAATCGTTTTGGTAAGAAAGAATGGGCATTGTTTTTGGTGAACGCTGCCAATTGGAATTGAAAATTAATGGCTTAAGATTGTATTATTATTGTTATTATTTATTCTGGTGAGCTCAGCTGAGCTATAGGTTTAGTTAAAACATAAATTGATATTATTGAAACATACCGTATTAAAAGAAAAACAATTTGAAATGGGTTTTCAATGCTAAGTAAAGGACAACTAAAATTTCCCGACGTTTCGAAACATGTACTAGTTACTTCTTCAAGGTTTAGAGCAGTCCATGTTACGCACATGTTACGAAACGACGGGAAATTTTAGTTGTCCTGTACTTAGCATTCAAAACCCATTTAAAATAGTTTTTCTTAAAACTTGTAGTAAGGATAAATCAAGTAGACGTGAGTCTAAAAACCATCATACCGTGTTAAAGTCTATCTCAAAAGCTCATGTGCAAGTATTCCTAGCAATCTGTCTTTGTTCGTATATTTGTAGAAGTTAATACTTACATCTGAAACATGTAAGCTCGTTGTCGAACACATTGCATTGTAATACAAATTATATTTTTGGTATTTACCTGACGGAAAGGTTATGTGAGTTGGCATCACAGCTAAGATGGTCAAGTCGAGATGGGTTTAAAAATTGACACCTGACACGATAAACACGAATCGAACAAACTCTTACCTAATTGTCACTGAAAACTAGAAAACTCGATGCAACCTGGTTATTTCGGGCATACCTTATCATGATTTTTCTTTAGAATCATAATGCGAATCATACAAATAACGACGTTTTCAACATGTACTTGCCCAATGCGCACAGGATGTATATTGAAGAAATTCTTCAGCATAGACAAGAAAACTGACTTCAACCTTGAAAAGATTGTAGCTTTCATCAAAGTAAAACACCGTTCTTTAAACCCAATGTACGACTCCCTTCTAGTTCACAAGGATCGTTCTTGTGAATATAGAAACCCATCCTGTAGAGATTGACATCCCCCTAGATACTTGGCAAAAGCCCCGAGGACTATTTAATACCAAAACTAGGAGAAGAAATTCATATTCGAAGTTTCCTTCTTCGCATTTCGGATTCTGTGTATTGAATGCTCTTTGCGCGTCGTTCTCGCTATAAAATACAACTTGCAGACAAAATCGGACCAAGAGTTTACAGGGTGTAAGAGATACTGCTTGGAAGTTTCCATGGTAAATGGTAGGTGGGCTGCGAATGGCTCGGATATATTCATGCCAGTGGTAATTAGCACCAGTGATAAGTTGTGAATTGAATGTACCCATAACTTGTTAAAGACCAGTCGAAGAAGTTGATAAGAGTCCGAGGACCGAGTAATTTGAGGTAAAAACTAGATATTACTTCAATGGGTTGCCCTCCTGAATAATTTCAAAGATGTGGGCACAGAGTTTCATTTGCTCATTATTAAAACAAGGGAAACTCATATCTAGGGGAATGCGTCGCATGTCTCGTGACTTTATACTGATTTAAATGTAAGGCTGAAACTAAGGTAGAATAAGTTTAAATGTACTGTTTCCATATTGTAATTTCAAAGCAAAGACAACTGTAGTTATTACGGATAAAAAATTGCAAAAATTCTGCTTTTCTGAGTGTTCCAGGAAGGTACAATAGGTACTACACTTAAAAAAGTGGACCAAATAATTTTATTTTAAATATTTTCGATTTATCTTTCTTTTTATTTCTTGTCCTGTATCCAACCTCATTTATTATTTTGACAATATTTTAAGACTTTTTTCATGTAAAGTACGGAAAAAATAACATTTGAATTTGAAGTGTTTTTTTTATCATTGAAAAAAAGGTGTATCATTATTTTGAATATATCAAGAAAATTACACATTGTAGATTTGGATTAATTATTTGAAAAAAGAAATTCGGCGTGGCAAAAATGTAATGTCATCATTGTCACCTTTTGTGCACCAATTCAATTAAAGTATACTGTTAATTTTTCTCACAGATGATCATTTTCTTTGCCAACTTGGTAAGCAGAAAAATACTATGAAGCATATATAGCGATTCAATGGCTAACTTATGGTAGCCATAGAGATACTTAGAAGTTAGAACGCCTGACAGAGCTTCTAAGGTTCGGTTTAACCAAAATCTCGCCTTCCAGTTGAAGTGTTAGTTCGAACTATTGCCATGGCGACTTTCAATCACATGCAGTGAAATTCAGAGGTCCAACTTATAGTTTAAAATGTAGGTAAAACCTGACCTAAGATCTTCTTTCCTATTTTACCACGGGTATAGCGGCTCATTGAAGCAGCCGAGATAGCTTGTCAGTGAAATACTCGAAATAAACTCAAAGTCTCATCCTTGCGGATGAGACACCCACACGATTAGATTGAGGTCTGGAGGTCCGTCTAATTGTTTGGCATTCCTTCTGCAAGCAATTATTACATTCGCAGATCGTCTTATACGTATCTCGAGACAGTGCCGCGGTCGACACGGATTGGACGTGGCACGGAAAGTTCCTAGCGAGCTTTCTCGTACAAGTTTCGACTGGTCAAGTCCGAGCGACCGCTAAGCAAGCCCACTTCGCACTAGTCGACGCCAAAGTTTCGATAGACCGCACGCGTCAAGTTGAATTTTATTGCACACCCAGATAGTTTGTTCGAGAGCGGTATTTCAATGTAGATATATATATATATACATGTACCAAACCGAAGTTCATTTAGACTGATTTAACATGATTATCTGTCCTTAAGGAGAGAAAATAAACCTATAACACAGCTTTACACAGATGGTCAATTATGAGCTAAACAATTTGCTACGCGAAATCATGTCGGTCCTGAAGTTCCGCAGTTATTACGGCCTTCATCTCACCAACAAGCGGCAATCGGAACTATTCTAAGGGATGGCGTTATTAAAAATTTCAATGACGTAAAGCTATTAATTGTTTTCTTTCTTAAAATATTGAAATCAATGTTTTGGTTGGAATACCAAGACTCTAACGCACTCTGTCGACGAATTTCTAGACTTCAATTTTTTGCCGGAAGCGTTGGCCCGAGGCCAAATGAGAATAATATCCGTGTTATCTTTTTCTGTGCCCAGACATATTAAATTTTGCCGGTACCTAACATCTCAAGATCACCAAAGTGCCATACAATTACTTACATAGCAAAAAATAGAATTTCAACAATAAAACATTACGTGTTTTTGCGGGGAGGGTTTAGTTTCCTTAGGTGCGGTGGGTGTAGCGTAGTGTTTTGCTGTTGATTTTGCTGTCGTTCATCTAAATTTACCTATGTGTATTGGAGAAGCAATTGCTTTTGGTCATAGTACACGAGAAATCCGCCATTGTGGACGACAAAAGATGACAAATTCGACCTTGAAGTTTAAATAATGGTCTTATATAGCCACAAGTAGAACAGATAGTAGTAGTCAAAATAACTATCTTGCCTCTTTTAAGAGGTTTCTTGATTTTTAAACCATGGCGTCATTTTTGTATCAACCCTCGCATTTCGTTTATTTTTCCACAAGAAAACAACAAAAACAACACAGGGGTTTTTCTACGTCTACCCAAAATATATCTTAACTTTTGTATGCTAGTTTTTTGTGCAATACACAAGATTTTAACGGGTACCAAATACCACAGGCAGATTATCTGAAAAACTCTTAAAGCTTCCCGACTGTATCATTTCCCGACACACTTTCCCACCAAGCGACACACAAAACCTAGCGCCAAAAATCTGCTTAAACAACATGACAACCCAAAACGACCAAAACTTTCACCACGACAATGCCCCATCCTCAAAAACATTTCCTCGCGCGACACTCAGCAGCCCCAGTGGCCAGTCTGAGAGACAACACCCCCCTACCCCCCCATACTACCACAGTGCTCACCGGCGCGTCACTAACGCCCGAATTAACGGCAGAATGAACTAACACTGGCTAGTGCACGCTGCATGGGACAGCCTTGTAATTACAGTAACCACCCACCGTCGCCGCCACCGTCGACGTGCAGGCCTTCTTGGGCCGACACACCAACACACACACACACACTAGTAAAATTAAAAAAACGCGACCGCGACTTAATTGCGCCCGTTTTCGCTAGTATGTGTTTATATTGTGGCCCGTCAGAGCTCGTGGGACAATTCGATCTGAAAGCTAACCGACTGCATGATTGTTTTCGGTGATATTACGTCATCTCCTTGTGCATGAGCAGAGACGTTCAAAAGGCTGGGGAACAATGCGAGATGTCTTTTGGCCCCCCTGGTTCGGGGGGGAAAGGGTTTGGGGAAAAGGGGTTGTCGCTGTCTGTGTTTTTGAGTTTGGTTGCCCTTATTGTTTGTATGGTGGTTGGATGTTTTACGGAGAGTGCCGTGATAATTTGTCAGTTTGGTTTACTCGTAGTGGTGTGAGATTGTAACTTTTTGATGGTGGATACAAAATTTTGGAATGTTGTGTTTGTTGCTGGATATAAGGGTCTGCGTTGGTTTAGGATAGGAATGCTGAATTGAATTTTAGTTATAGGTACTACGAAGTGCTAATCTGTTAAAATATCTTGGTTTTGAACAGCGATGACAATGTAATTTAAAATCATTAACATACTTACGAAATTCGGTACAGGAAATCGATATTGAATAGTTTCATTTTTGTATCTTTTCAAATCAAAATAATACACGAAGAAATAAACCGTGAACTGGATCTCACACCGATCAATTTTGACTCAAACGAATTATCTAAGTCATGGGGCAATGTCACGTACCCAACGGTTAAGTAACTTTCTTTCCCTCGTCCTAAAGAATTTCTTCAAAATGTATTATCAAGTAATACAATTACAATGTCGATAACCATTAGAATCTAAAGTGCGTATTACACAATGTCAATTACTATGAAACGAAAATACTACCACTCAAGCAATAAGTTAAATTACCATCTAAATTGCCAATAGTACCATGCGTATTGTAATTGCTTAATTTACATCTTTGCCGAAGCTTTTTTTTTCCTACCCCAAGACGTACTAGAATCTTTAACGATCGCACCCTTCAACAATCAACAAGTATAAAAGAGTTTGCAATTGAGCCATTTCAATTTCCCCACGAGCGAAACTACATGGAGCGAATCAAGACTGAGTCTTAAAAAATAAAAAATAAAAAATCTTCCTCATTTTTCACCCCCTTATTTGCAATTCACGTCACGTGGCAACCGAAGAAAAATCACTTGTTGGCTGCGAAAGAAGTAGGAGAGACGCGTCGAAGATTGAAAAAAGGGGTGGCACTGTGCAGATATTTAAAAAAAGAAATCGAGCTCGGAATTTCAATGAAGGGGACGTGAGACGATATTATTAGCGGGGCAGGGCCGTTACAAGGTATTGAAGCGATAAAAGAGTTGGAAGCATTTTTCCACGCCGTTCGTCAATTTCTTGCGAGAATTCTTCAAGCCGAGGGCTTCCCCCCCCCCCCCACACACCCTACCGACTATTCGTTCATTGCTCTGACGTTTTGAGCACACAGTCTTACGCCTGCAAGGGGAAACATTGACCCTTAGCATCATACACCATGGACAGGTGCTGGTGGCAACAAGCAGAAGACATTGTCAAGTTTTGACATATTCAAGATCATGAGTCGAATGTGATTCTTCGATGACGATTCACAATATTTTTAATCATTAACAACATAAGTTCTCGATGTCTCTGATCTTTCAACCCATTCCCACATAAATCCAGATTTCTGAACCATGATTAATATGTCACAAGAAATACTTCCTCTTTCCTTAATTCAAAACAATAGCTTCCAGATAAAAATCGGTTCAGCATGTAAAGAAATTATTCCCCTTTTACGCGCAGCGCAAAATTATATTAATTTCTAAACTACATTTCTGAATAATTTCATAATTTCCTTCCATCCGAATCATTTCCGTTCATCAAAACGATGACCAACTCGTTTAAGAATGCAGCTCCCAACAATCGCACTCTTCCCGCGCGGCACGAAATGCAATCGACAATTCACCATCAGGTCACACACGCGTTACGCCGTGTTCACCACCACCTCGTTTAATTACCGTCGTCAAACGAGTCTATAGCGCCCCTCCCATCTCCATATCGGCCGGCGATTGTAATTGCCTAATGACTCGCTAATCCATCCTCACACCTCCAGCCGCCGCCGACGCCGCCGCTCCCGATACGACTATTCGACAAACCTCGAACTCCCATTGAAATTGGATAGCGCTCATCGGCAATTAGCTTATCAGAGAATCAGCTCCAATGTTTATTCAACGGTTCGTATTAAAATTGCGAGGCTCCGGCGGTGTTTGATATTGGCGCGAGCGAGATGGATAGATACGACGCGGTCTCGGGAGCGAGCGAGCAAGCGATATCTAACGGGGAGGGGGGACAATCGAGAGGGTTCCGCTGGAAATCGGTTAGGTACGATCGGAATTTCAAGCCGAATTGGCAAACAACCTGTTGATTCTGGAATCATCGGAGTATTTTTTTTTTATTTCGGCTAGGGAGATTCTGATTTTGAGTTTATTAACCGAATGAAAATGATGAGATCTGGTGAACATCAACTGAATGTCGATTTATAGAATGTTGCGAATCGGAAAAAAAGAGAGCGAGCTGCTTTAAAGAGGTAATAAAAAGCGGTGGCACATTCATTGCCGGCTGCGAGTAAACATCGAACAGTGAAGTGCAGGAGTGAATTGATTGGACGAATGGCCTTGCAATCAATTATAGGCGCCATATAAATTCACTTATCCCGCGTCGTCTGCACGGGGCCCATTAGTAGTAGGCCGGCATGTGGTAGACCGAGAATGCAGTCGTTGGTTGTTGCATTTTACATCAATAAAGGCTTGCTTGAGAAGAATGTACACTTTGCCGTTTATCAATTACACTTATATCGGTTAATTTTAATTTTAATTGCGTTAATTTTAAATTAATAACAACCAGGACCAAAATTCAAAAAAATTATTTTATACCAAAAGTATTTTGTGGTTCACCTTTTCTGTCAATCACCATAAAACGTGGTAGACCCTTGCAAAAAGGAGCTTACGGTATGGTTACAGCCTTCTGAAACAAGACCAATTAGAAAGAATCAAACATAACCATAAAAATGTCAATATAATGCGGCTATCACCGCTGATCAAGAACCTTGCAGACCTTCAGATTCTTCGACAAGGGCAAGACGCCAGCCTTCCGCGCGGTTGCACGGAGAGCAAAACGCAAATTGGCCAGCCATTACTTCCCGCAAGATTCCGCGACATCGATAATCGCTAATGTCGCGAGCGTTATTGACAGCGGCGATGCCATCTGACAGCAGCTCGGGCGAAGAAAACCTGATTGCCAGTGGCGTGACGCGAGCTGGGGTCCGACCCCTCTCAAAATAGCAACACCTCTACTGATCTGGCATAGTTACACAGAAACGGTTTCATATCTATTTCCGAAGATTTGCAACTTTGGAGTATCAATTGAATTTTTTTTTTATATATCTGTGTCAGTCAGGTAAAAACGTGTTAACTGCTGGATATAGGCACTTCAAAGTACGGTTACCTCATCTCTTTTCAAAAAGACACTGTAAATCTGGCTCCCCCTACCATATTTAAGTAAATAAAAATAATAAATAATTACAATAAACAAGCCCATAAATAATGAAGATTGCATTTAAGCGGTACTAAAAATTTTAAATTTTAAATCAGAAATGCACATGTGAAATGATAAAATTGGCTCCCAGGTAGCTGTTACGGTCCTCACGCCACTGCAATTCAAAAAATGCCACGCCACATTTCACTCTTCCACAGAATATCGTTCGTTCGCAGCTTTTTTACCCCGTAAAGCTACTTCGAACAGATCGACACCAAAGTATAGAAAAAAACGCCCGAATACCCTTCAAGATAACAAAAAAAAAAAAACTTGTATGCCGATTCACAAGACATATAGCAGGTGATATTTGAAATGGTTAACAATCGGAGGCTCACTAATCGTCAAAGAGGCCGCTCTGAGTTTGTCGGATCCGGGACCATTTGTCCGGACCGGGTTTGGGTATGGACGACAATAAATCCAGGGGAAAGATGATAATATTCATTAGCGAGTTAGAATGCTGTGTTAAATGAGAGTGTGGATTTTATCTGCGGACTGATCTGAATGCGGTCGTGGACGTCCGTGTCTTGAAAGAAGCTATCGATATTGTTTGTTATGACCGAAGAGACTGAGACCTTTAGTAGACTGCACAGTGCAGTCAAGTCTTTAAGGCATGCGTGTTGACTACGATGTTAAACCATGTGCAAGATTTTTGCTGGGAACGAAACTTCTCGAGACATTTCAAGCCAATTATTGTGACCTCTGGTGGTTTTCAAAATTTGTTATTACATTTCATCTTTTGAAATTACTTTTTCAACCACAAGAAAGTTCTTACAGAGCAAATCCGATAAATACAACAACAAAGTGTATATATTGATTTAGCGGGAGTTTCACGATAACACCCTCAAAAAAACATCTAGTACATGTAAGTAAAAATTTAGAAAATCTTTCCAAACGTTTTCCATAAAGAAGTAAGACATTGGCATTCAATGAAAATTTAGAAAAATGGTTTTGTAAACTAGTACTAGAGTAAGGTGCAAAAGTAAACACGAGACAATGTCTTAAAAACATTTCTACTTTCAGTTGATTGCTTTCTCTTTGCTATCAAACTTACACAGGTGTAAAAGACCCGCTTAAGAACAAGAAGAAATCGAATGGTTCTTTTCGCGGATGCAAGAAACAAGATTTTTTCGCACCTTATACTTGTACTTTGGTATCTGGCTGGTCATACGAGATTGAAGAAGACTCTGAAGGAGAAAAAAAAACGCAAGACGTCAATACGCGGACAATTTCGAGATCATCAAAGAAGTCCTGCTCTTTTCATGACTAAATCGCAGCAAGAAGTGCACCCAAAACAGACGCAGATGTCAATCCAAGGTGATGGGTAAAAGGCGGTATAAAACTAGGGGATATTGTTTATTTTGCGATAAAATTGGATGTCTTAAACAATTTATTAGCTCCTCTGAGGAAATGAGGGGAAGCATGTTAACGATGGGAAATATAATTTATAATGATCAGAAGGAGAATTATCGTTTTTTCCCGTCCACTGGCATAGCAAAAAAAAAAAAAATTGTGGATGTTATAAAAATGTGCTGTTTAAACGCAGGAGGGTTACAGTATTGCGTTGAAGAGTTTTTTGAGACTTTGTTACAAGAGTCAAGTCATTGGAGACGACTTGATTGCCTAAGTTATTTCTGGAGATTATGTATGTGCTTATTTGGTGACGGCAATGTCTAAAATATAAATTTAAACACTTGGAATATCGACAATGTCAACTGAAGTTAAGCAACATGGGTCTGGAACGTTACGCTGTTTTGGTGACCACCACTGAACTTCTTTCCTTATAGATATATGGATTAGCGAAGATCACCAAACATCCTAGCATTGATATTGTCACTGATCATCTTGTAAACGATCCTTTCAAAGACACTAAGGCCCCTAATCAGCGCTTTTTCACAGAAATGGCATAAGAATGTCTTAAAATGGTATCCAAACTAGTAGAGTTCCTAATAAAATATATCTTAATCTTCTTAAAAATGATACGAATCGGAATTCCTGCCCCAACGCTACACCACATTCTTATATCGACGCTAATAGTGCGTATATCGTCGAACAGTGCGTCGTTAAACATCGTTTAAACGTGCGTTAAAACTCGGTTCGGTAAACACAACGCCACGAAACAAGTTTGAGAAAAACAATGAAGAACACTTTGAAAGATTGGATACTTAAAAATACTCAATTTAATTTGCCAGAAACGGTTTTCTTTTTTTTTTAAGTCGCGAAAGACTTCGAAGACGGGAGAGATTCCGCGCCGTACCACAGAAATCTAGACGCTGGCTGCAGATACCAAAGAACGCACCGAGAAGATCTCGGGTTGTCGTGATGCCAATTTGATGAAAATAAAAACCCAAGACGAGTAAAAATCTTTTAAAGAATTGCTTAGCCCGGCGGCATGTTTTGAAACATGTAATTTATTCTTTGCCATTGCTAAATTATTTTCTGTCTAACTCGACAATTTTTAATGGATTATTTGGCTCGAAGGTACAAAAAGTGTGCAGCCGAGATTGCGAGCGGAGCTGGCATGGGTAAAAAAATGTATTATTTTTTATATTTCCAAGATTTGATATAAAGTTTAATTTGAGTTTGGGTATAGAAGGACTAGTTGCGTATAGTCCTGGGGCGTGGTTTAGACGGGTGTGTAGCATTACTTTGGGGACGAGATCATCCCCCATTTGGCCGAAGAGTATTCTATACGCTTACCATGATCGCAAACTGATTAAAATTGGCGCATCATCAAGAAAAGTGGGTAACAGTGATTCGAATAGCAGACCAAGCACTATTTTTCCTTCGAATAAAATTAACCATTGCATATGGTTTATTATTTTACCATAATAAAGTTACAATTAACCACAAATTAACCATTGGATATATATATTTATATATTTTTTTATTTGTAAACCAGGACACATAATCATAGGTCATAATAGACACCAATTTCCAGACACTTTGCTATGGTTTTTAGATTCATATCTAACCTAAAATTACAAAAAAATGAACATATTGCCTAATAAAAATCTACACATTTTTCCCGATCCTTCTGAAATGTTCAAAGTGTGTGTTTTGCCATAAGATCAAACGGTATTGAGACATATTTGAAAATTCGTCTCAGAGACCAATCCGCCTCCAAAATGATTCGCTGTACAATCAAAACCCTTCACCCTGTACACATCACCACACTGTACATCACCGCCCTGTACATCACCGCCCTGTATATCACCACCCTGTACATCACCGCCCTGTATATCACCACCCTGTACATCACCACCCTGTACATCACCACCCTGTACATCACCGCCCTGTACATCACCACCCTGTACATCACCACCCTGTACATCACCGCCCTGTATATCACCACCCTGTACATCACCACCCTGTAAATCACCGCCCTGTACATCACCACCCTGTACATCACCGCCCTGTACATCACCGCCCTGTACACTCACCACCCTGTACATCACCACCCTGTACATCACCACCCTGTACATCACCGCCCTGTACATCACCACCCTGTACATCAGCGCCCTGTACATCAGCGCCCTGTACATCAGCGCCCTGTACATCACCACCCTGTATATCACCACCCTGTACATCACCGCCCTGTACATAACCGCCCTGTACACTCACCACCCTGTACATCACCACCCTGTACATCACCACCCTGTACATCACCACCCAGTACACTCACCGCCCTGTACATCACCACCCAGTACACTCACCACCCAGTACACTCACCGCCCTGTACATCACCACCCTGCCGAGTGAAAAAACCAAGCCGCGACCATTCGCCGGAAATCCATCCACCAACGTTTTATAATCCAGATAAAAACACATTTTCGTCATTTGCCAGAGTGCGAGGAAATCATTTGAAAGCAATAAACCCCGAGGATACGGTACGACTGCTGCAGCCAGCACATAAACCCCGCGGTCGGGGGATGATGGTTCAGACATCGACATGTTAGCCATGAACCGAAGGAGCCGCATATAGTGATCGTAATCGTAAAAACACGTGTGTGCCGCGCGTTCGTAAAAATCATATAAATAAGCCGCGGCAGGTGTAAAAACGGAAATCAGCGGAAACGCCGGCGAAGATATGTCAACATATAGGGGGTGAATGGAGTTGGGGAATGATGGTGGATACGTGTTTAGCGGGTAAGGGGTGCTATACCTTTCATGTTGGGGCGCCGCGCCATCGTCGTGAACGGCCGGGGGGGGGGGGGGGGGGGGGGGTCGTAAAAGTGTGGCCAGCGGGGATATGGGTACATCCTATGAGGGGGGGCTGACGGGGAAGGATGTTTAGTGTCAATTTGATTCCACTGTATCCGATACTTTATTGACATCGTTTCGAAACTTGTAAAAAGATACGGCTGTGGCAGTTTATTTTTCAGATTTTCCGTGGGTGTACCTATCACGGATATTAGGGCGTGCTCGGCCGAATAGCCAGTTAAGTGGTTATGCCCGTGTCAGTGTGGCAGTTAATTTTTTGGAACCTAAGGTGACATATTTGAGATAGATTTGGCGAGGTGTGATTTTGTAAATAGTACGAAAATATTTCCCCACCGTTACAGACAGACGTCTACAGAAATTCTTCTCATCTTCGTTGCCACAATAAGCATTGCGAGATTTGATGGTAGATTCAACTTTTGGTAGCCTGAAGATGCTGAGATCGCCATGTAGAGCTTCTGCAATACGCATCTCCATGTTACCAAGGATAAATTGTCCCTAACTATAATAGCTATCTTTACACCACATGTGTTATCAATGATCACACAGTTATGCAAAGAGTTTCCAAAAGTGACTAAAATACAATTCAAAAAATTCAAACGGCCATGGAACGTACAGTAAAAGCGCTCCAAACGCGCTCTAGCGGCTGAAAAACAAACTTGCCATGCCTCACGTGCATCTGAATTACAGCACAAAACAAATGCGCATCGAAATATCAAGAAACAACAGACTTTCCGGGAGGCGCTGCAAAGCGATCGAGACAAAAAGGTCTCACTGTTTATGGATCAAGTAAGATGTTTTATCGCCTTCGAGATGGTAGACTCATTAAATAGCATCGGAGCCAGATGGGTTGGACCCGGTTCCCATGGCTGGGTCACACATGTGTCGAGCATGTCGATATGCCACCGAATCTATCGGAGCTAGTCCCCCGCTTTGTTCGGTTGGTACCATGGGCTGGTGGTAGGATTATGACGCTATGATTGATGAGACAGAGCTAAGGGACATGCAGATGCTTTGGTTCTATTTAAGTTATCGGATGTGGCTGATGTCACATCACATTGAGTTTTCTTGGTTAGATGGGAAATGATAGTGTCTTTTGGATATCGATGGTTTTATGGTAGTCTCAAGAGAAATAATATACCTACGCACTGTCACATGAGCACTATTTTCCATTGGTATAATAGCGTTGGTGAATAAATTTTTGGTGATGATGATAAGGATAATGAACCTAAACTAGCCTAGCAGGGAAAAGAGAAAATTCAGTGCTAGAACTTAGCTTACTCCTGCTGACGAGCACCAAAGGGACCATCGGCTAAACGTTCCTCCCGAAGGACGATACGACTCGAACAACAGGACTCCTCAACTAAGCTGTCGAGAGGTTGATAAGAAATGTGAATGAGTTGTGGTCCTAACTTTCATCCCTCCAACTTCCTTTCCTCTCCAAACTGTACATGCAATGGTTGTCCAATAGCTGACCTTGGGTAGTGTACGCGAGAACCGGCGTTTCAAACACGCCAAACCACTCGGTGGTCAACTATTCAATACCATCCCCAGAGCAGTGTTGCTGAACTTCGGTGACCTCACGAAAACCGTTCGGTACATTTTCTTGGTCTGAGCATAGCCCAATTTGGTTCATTTAAAGAAATTGCAATTCCTATCAACATAAGGATACAAACTAAGGATATAAGGATATAAAGAATGACATTTCTCACTCTGAAATTATGCAGTAAATTTTCAAGGATTAATACAAATTAGATTAAATATGCTACATTATTGTACACCATGTGAGTTATTCATACCAGCATGAATAGCTAAATCATTCACTCATTTCGACGCGATTTAATTGTATACATCACGTTTCAATAATATTCTCCATTATAGGTTTCATGCGAAATAAAACATCAAGCCACGCGTGTACAACGGATTCCAGGGTATTGGATTGGAACTAATCACCGTATGTCAATACCCACATGCATTGTGTGCCTGCGATTCGTCCGAATAATTTCCTCATCGTTCTCCGGGCTGTCGCGGTGTTGTTTTTGTGCAACCAGGGGCGCTATTCGAGTGCACGCGAGCTGTAATTTAGCAAAACTGCACCAACACACCCGAGGGGGTAAATGCGTGGCAGGCAAAGTGCATCATGGCAATATGCAAATGTGCACAGTGCAACAAACACCGCGTATCAGAAACCAGATTTCGCCAATTACATCGCTTGGCAACTGTTTATGATTGAGTGTCCTGGACAACTTTCCAGTTAAAGTTGGGGTCTTTGTGGTAATAGCCTCGCGTCCAACGATCAGTTATTTCAGTGGAGGAAAACAAGATACCCTCGCCATAAGAAATATCAGCGAGCAATATCTATAATGGTCATATCGTCATCCAGCGTATCGCGATCTAGTGCAATAGTGGCATCATCATAGCAAGCAATTGGCCTGCTCTTCTCCCATCCACGTGTAGGAATGGTTTGTGTTATTTCCGCATCTAGGTCCATTATCAGAGCTCTCAATGTTCATCATCTCGTAATGGGTGCTCGACTGGCTGCAGCTTGCCACCGTCCGTAATGCCTTTTCTTCTTCTTCTTCTTCTTCTCTCCAATAGATTATAGTTTATCATCGGTTGGCTTATTGGGATGATAAATCAAGCAAATAAAACCACTAAACTTATTTCAAACACTCTTCGGATTGTGAAGAAAACTAGACCTCACGTATTGAGACAGATAGAAAACTATTTTCTTATTTGCCAATATGCAAGAATTCAGTTTGAGATCGGATTTGAAAACCAAATATTAAAGAAAATGTGTGAAGAGAAATGAAAAACATTTTAACATATGCATTTCTTTGTGACGGCCAGCTCTAGTTTTCATAAATTTGTTTTCTGATATATTTTTTGTAATTGATATAACTTTATAGGAAAGATCCCAAAAAGAAATCAGCACTTTGTCTAAAAAAAAGTGCACTGCAATGTGATTCCCAAGTGTTTGGCTATGAACGGTCAGTCCATGCAAGAACAAGCCTGCAGTCTTTCCCATGTGCTGTGTCCACTAGCTAATATGATTAAACCTCCATCTGACCGAAGGTCTAGCGGGATTGCCCCTCGAAAATAGGGCGCCCGCAACACATGCCAGACATCAATAACTGATATTTATCACACAGACAACAGTGGTGGCAAGACAAAGATAAAAGATTGTCGCCATCGGATGCCAGACAAAGACGACAAGAAAGAGGATCGACAAGGAAGAACCAAGAGCGTTTCCTAAGAGAGTTTGGAAAAGACTAGTGGCGCCTTTGTCGATGATTATTTTCGTTGCTTTCCCAGTTTTTTGTTGTTCCCGATATTTTCTACCCTCACCCCACCCCACCCCAATTCTTGAGAAGGAGTGTTATATAAAGAGTTGCTTTTGTGTTATTGGGAGATAAAACGGGGGAAAAACTATGTAGCTAAGAATCATTGAGTCCATAAATATAAGAAATGTGACAAGAGAAGCATTTCTTTTTCTGTTCTCTCTTCAAATTCGTCGACGTGGAAAAAATCCAATATTTAAAACATCATACCATTTGTATTAGACTTCCAATTACTTAGCTTTTTCTCTGTCGAGTTGGCCTGCATAACAGTTAAACAGTATTAGTATATTTTTTGATTAACGGTCGCGGAAGGGAGATGAATTCAATATGAAAATCTTTCGACTGACATGCCACCCCTTACGAAGTGAAGAAGCCTTTTATCATGTCTGCTTTAGACTACTCAAGTATATCCTGGTAGTGTCTTCCCGGATCTTTGTTGTCAATAAACAGGAAGTCGTTGTATACAATGTCTGGAGCTGGGTGCTTCAATTCAGTAACGCAAACAATTTGCATGCGACATCAGGTGCACTGATTACTCGCATCCTCTAGCAATGATAGTATATTTTCACATAGAATCACAGAGCAGCTATAACATATTACGAAAAGCAAGTATATATTCGGTATGTTACATGAATAGGTTTTTTGTTCATATATCTTTATTATAAGGTGTAGTTTCGAGAAGAATAATTCGTCACTCATTGACATTCACTGGAGCAGACATATCGCGTGTCACTCCCCCTACAGAGGGGTGCCTATATTGTCTGGGTCCACTAGCCCTTTGAACAGGAAAAATGTCGCCGAGCAAAGCCTGAACTTAATCCCAGATCTTCTAGTCCACGTTAATTTATCATCTGCTAGCTAAGCCACGGGCAAAAGAATGGTGGCAGCAGCAGAGGCGCTGGCCACAGGGTGGAAGAGACAAGGGATACGGGGGTGGACTCCATTGTAAGTGCATTATCAAGGGACTTATCTAATGTTTCAAGGGTCTTTAATTGCGATGAACAATACCGAGTTAAAATTAGCGCTTTCATAATAATATATTATAATATGGCCGCGTGTGCTATTTTAATTTCTTGCTTCGTTTGTGAGCACGTGGTTAATTATGATATAGAGTGTTGCAATTAGATATTTTGCTGGTATAGTGCGGTGGAATTTGAAAGTAGCTGTGTATCAGGTAATTATAAATCTGAGTTTACTTTTTACAATAATCGTTACATTTTTCGGTACAGGTAGTTAAAACTGCGCTACCTTGAGTACCTTTGCTTATAACTCAAACCCATTATCGAATACCATCAGAAAGGTATACCTTTTAAACTAGACCATTGACTATTTTATTGATCATTAGCCGGGGACGATAAAAATCAAGTAATGCTGTAAGATTCTTTGCAGTAGCTCATTACAACGACATCAATAGATACTTCCGATATTACAGAAGACCACACTGATGTTACCAAAACTCTACAGATACCATCTTCCAACTGAGGCCAGTACGTACCCCTAAGCTTCCAAAATCTACACACGAGTGTACCCAATGCAGAGAGCTGATGTCCTTCCTATACCTTATTACGCGCTCTGGTCGTTAGTAAAAGACTTTACAGGAATGAATATAAACGAGGGCCGCGACGCCGCCGCAGCTAGCGTCGTCGTCGGCATCGTCGGCGTCGTCGGCGTCTAACGAACTATATTAGACTTCCTATCTCACTCTCTCGCTGTGTGTGTGTATGTATATGGCCCTTTATATTAGCCCAGCTTAATTCTGACTAATTCACATTCAAATATAAATATATATTTATAAGCTAAACGCGTTGTTTTTATCACCGAAGTTAGCTCGTAAGCTGGTTTCTTATTGGTTAGAGCACTGTGTCACCCCTTGGGGGTGTCTACGACCCGTGTGACCACCGTGTAAATGTATCTGATATAATAACCTTTGGGTACATTATTTAATATTTCAAGTAGACGCAATGCGAGTATGGTTCGCCGTAATGGCCCCGGCATTGACTTGGGATGTAGGGAACGCAAAGTTTTATCGAAAATAAACATAGTTAAACTTCGTTTTAGTAATAACGAGAATTTACTTAGTTGCAAATGACTATGATGTAGCTACAATGCACTCCTCGAGTAGAATGTTTGGTTATGCTTTGGTTTTGATAATGGTCACCACTGTCAAGGTTGTTGAAGTCGTTACCAAACCGATCTATTTGTACGTAAGTGTGGAGTATTTGTAAAGCATCGGTTTGGCAATATTAAAATCGTTTTCTCCCACTGGCCAAAACACCAATGATTCTTTAAGGAAAAAAACAATACATATTTAAAGACTTTCCCTAAACTTAGGGTATAAAATATTGTGGAATGTCTCTTTGCCAACCCTCGCATACATCTGTGATGGCTCGACAGACGCTGTCATACGCTGCTTCATAACTAGTGTAATAAATAATAACTTACCAATGCACCAACTCCTGGAACTAGTACTTGCACGCACCCACGCACTGTAAAAAACCCCAACCCGCACACGTCGCGGCCATGACAGAAGCACAGCTCTAGGTCAGTCGGCCAACTGGTGAGTTATGACCCTAACCCAGGCGGCCGTACCTGACAAGCGGCAAAACAGAGTACTAGTTTTATGCACGGATTTTTTAAATATGCTGTATGAGCTGCCACGACGATGCTCAGGAATATGAGTGATAGTTATACATCCTATTTAATTTAAATAAGAAATGCTTTGTCTTTGATAAACCATCAAATCAAGGAATGATAACGATATCTTCCTATTACTAGATTTGTTTTACGCTGATTACATTTTTTATTTTCTTCGTAGTTTCAGATCACATGTCCTAACCCACGACCAGCTAAGGAGAACACAGGACAACATAGGAATACATCTTGAATAATTGCATATACTTGGGTTAAAATGGTTGAGTAGCTCAGATTTGGGCTATGACGAAGACCGGTAGACCTACCGGTCTTCGTCATACATGTGTCTCACGAAATACTAGTTTTGTAACTGTTATTTTATAAATATGAATTGATATAAGGAAATTACCACTTTTCTGAGGCTTTTTATCTCTGATGTTATAAAAAGTGAAAGTGCCAACCTGCGATAATCTCAGGCTATATTGCACTCGCAGAAAACAGAAAACAAATACAAGAATGACGTTACATTTGTTATGAGCTGTCTAATTCAACGGAGTTTAGGGTACTCGAGGCTAGGCACGGCACGATATCAGATAACATAAATGGCGGCTGATCGGTCATCTTTCGAATACGCTGAGGCTGGAAAAATGTATAACCGACCAGAGATACGAACACGGGACCTTCCACTTGCTGATTAGATGATCCACATATAATAACATTCATATCATATATTATAATTCATGGTTCAGAGAATCAACTGCCATTACAACCTACATTTTGATTTCTGATGCTCTCATTTTTATTGCAGCCCAGAAATTATTACCTGCACCAAAACAATAAGTACTTGCACTGTCATTTTTTCAAAATCCACTCCAGGAATAATATGATGTAAATTAATTTATGTAATTAAAAGAGAACCTACCTTTCGGCGATACCCATTAAATTCGGCAGGCACCCGCTAAATAGCCCCACACCCCCTACACCCACCCACCCCTTTGCATTATGTTTAAAATAGTCATCCCCAAATGCTAGCACGAGCCAAGCCACGTAATAAATCATTCTAATTGGCTGATTGATGTGATTTAAAAACATTAATTCCGCACAGAGTTCACTATAATTAATTAATCAAAAATATAACATATATGTTTATAGATCCATGATGTACTAATTCGCCAGCGGCGCCAGATAAAATGCCATGTGTAATTAATTTAGTTACTCTCAAAATTCCCACGCGGTGATGGTCGTGTATCGCCCCATGCACAGATGAGAGGTATGGCGACGCCTGCAGTGATGGCGTTGATCACTAAACAATGCACGAGCATGCTTTAACAAGTGCATCAATGAACTCATTTTACACATTATTGACAGACGATTTCACGCGTGCGACAAATTGCGACAGCTGGCAGCTCACTTCACCTCTCTCTATGCTTCATTTTCTGTCTCGATTTTGTGATTTTCTGGCTGAAGCTTATGACATTGTGTGTTGGTAGCTAGAGAGAAGCGAATTAATTAAAATGTGGATTGTAATTTGTTGAAAATTCTGTATTTTCGAAAAAATGTGTGCTGTTAATTTACGTTATGTGCTGTACTTTTTATGTACAGTTTCACTGATTGGCATACCACTTTCATTGCTAACTGAAATGGTAAACTATATTTGTTTAAATTAATTTGACGTTAAATAATGGAATTGTTTCTCATTGTTGAAAAATGAATAAAGATTGAACATTGAATCATCCAAATAACCAAATTCTGGCAAGAATAGAAGTCGAAAAACACAGAAAAGTTTAAAAAACGTGAATGTAATTGTTTAAGTTTTAAATGGCCCGAATATAAGATTCGCAAAATAGTATATTTTCGGAACGCAGCAACTGATTTTGCTCAAAATTGGAATGTAAATAACTAAGCGTGTTGTAAAGCGTCAAATCCCTGCACCTGTCCACTGGAAAGCGCAGCAGGGTGTTGTGATTTTAATCTAGTGTCGGAAAGCCGAGACACTATCAGGACAGCTGAACGTGGGGCACATAGCGAGCAATGGGGGTAATAAAATGCTTCTAGATATAAGTTTACTGCCGATAACTTTGATCTTTTGATTCGATTATTAAGAAAAGTAGTCAAAATCGTCCCCAAGATAACCAATCATTGCATAAGGTTAGCATATCCTTGTCTTTGCCTTGTCTTAGGGTTTTAAATACTCACAACCCGGGTAGAAACAAGTTCTGACTCAATAAGAATTAAATTGCTAAAAAAAGCAATCAAGGATATCATACCAAAAAGATTAAAATCTACATATATACAGCTCACAAATTGAGTTCATCACAATTATTACGCGTGATTTTCAGCCAACACAGCATTCCAAAAGTCAATGAGGGAAAACGTGCAAATCATTTCCAAACCACCACCAGCTTGTTCCGATGGCGAGTCACATCGCTATCTCGCTCTAACACATCAGCACGTGCATCTCTCTGTCTCTGTTGCACTCATGCTGATGCTGTGTAACTGACAAGTCGAGCTGGACCACTTCATTTAGCCACGTCACAACGTTGACGTGATCGTCGTCGATGACGGTGCCAGATGTCGTTAGGTACGTTTCGGATTATTTTTGCGTATGACATTTAAAAAGTGACGTTACTGAATATTTTTGGGGATGAGGTTTGTGTATTTAAACACTTTTTTCACTGATGATGATATGTATTCGATGAGAGGTTTATCAAATTCTGATTTGTTTTTATTAAAATATTTATACACCTGTGAGCCCTCGGGTTGAGTTGTTTTGAAGCTTACAAAATTATCATCACTTTTTTTTGTGGAACATTTGTTATGATTTTGTGATATTTTGATATTGTCATATTGAATAATCCGCAATTTTTTTATGTAGAAATGCCTAATATTTTAGAGCGATTGCCTGGAATAAATTCAGTTGGTAACTAGATAATAATGAACACATGGAACATAACAAAAGTGGAAATGGTTTTGGATAGCACGGAACCCTGCCTCATTCTGCTACAAAGAGATATTTTTGAAATGTTAATTCTAATTTTTGATTGTATTTGCATAGATTAACATGAAAGACAGTTTAAAAGTGCCTCCCACACGATAAATCATCAAGACGTTCAGCTAAGTACTTGAGAAAATATAATTTAAGAAATTAGAAATCGGTGACCTTGAGTGGTGGAGGTGCCAAGCTAGTGAGTTGGTCTGCGGGATGCGTTCAGGGGCGCTTGGTCTGAATTACCAATCAATACTCTTTTAAGCAGTAAATTAACAAATTAACATTCCGTTATCGTTGACAATAACCACATGAAGTCTTTGCATCGCTCGTTTTCTTTTTTTTTTCGTTGAATAAATTAACCAAATTATCAAAATATACTTGTGGAATAAATGTAATTTTCAACAAGTTTCCGTGTCAACGTTGTTTAGAATTCAAAATATTTCAATGGTGCCGTGTCATTACTCGTTCATTCAAGTGTCCCCCTACGATTAACGCCTACGTTAATAAAATCTGAACTCTGTTAACACGGCAGCCCCAGAGTCAATGACCATAAAACGGGCAATGTTAAATTCAAGCATGGAAAAGGATCGAATAGGAGAACCATAACACATCCATGGCCAGGCTGTCGATGGTATATACCATCTCTTTCACGCGAGCGAGAATTTATATAGCGCCATGGCTATTCACACGACCCGATATTCGAGTGGTGCATGAAAAATGTGACGACACATTTTGTGACAAGGAGAGTTGGACGATAAAATGCAGGCCAACGCCATTCGCTGGCTCGGTGGTTGTTTTGCCAACTTGACAGAGCAATTAACCCGCGTCAACAGTTGGTAGTATGTCACTTGCGACCGGCGTATATGGGGGGGCTGTGATTGACATTTCGAGTGATCATTTTGTTTGAAATATTAGAATATTTGAGCGCTCGTGAAGCTGTAACAAATTGTTCAACCAATATTTTACGGTCCGGCATGAAATCCTAGTAAAGTTTGTTAGTGTAGTTATTCATATCTACCTATATATGTTTATTTTGTGTGCAAAGCTCGCTTTATGCCTGGGAAATAAATCAGCTACAGTTTTAGAATTTGCAACGGTGGATATTTATGTTATCGAGCCTCGTTCATTTTGCAATAAATACCCGATGAAATTGAAGTCGAAAGTGTGCTGTTGTCAACGTGCGTGGAATGCGTTTTTGCGTATTCATATCTGGCTGTTGCGAGGGGTGTGGATTAATTAAGTCTATACTGTTCAATTGGTGGAAATGTCACACATGGTCGTGTCAGAGAACGGCATTTGCATCGTTTTCCATTTGTCATTTTCACTTTTTATGGTGCACTTTTGCACTTGATGGAAATCTGTAAAATGTTGATATTCTATTTTTGCTCATTCATTTGCACTGCAATGCTATGGTTTTGGAGACCGTAAATGACAACAGAAATCAGTTTTTTCCGCCCAGTAAAAAGACGTGTTCTAATATTTGAAACTTTTGACTAAATATTCTCTGATTACTTCTTGTAAGACATTTGATTCATATTACAAAAAAAAAACGCTTGAAGTGCAAGATTCCCTGAAAAGCTGCAGACTTCAGATATCAACGTCCAGCATTCCACACCCATCTCTACCATCCAAATAAAACCAGTCCACTTTTAGCGACTCACATTCAAACTCCCTCTTGTCTTCCATTTCATCGAAGGGTCACTAACCAAGTACAAAACAAATCAATAACGAAACAATAAACGACAGAATTCCAACCGAGGGACCGATCACTCCCCATCGAGCAGACATCCCACTTTTACTGCGGCACATGGCCAGCCACTAACAGCTTAGCGAGGCGGAATTAGCAACTGTGTCCCATCTTTCTTAATAACAAGAAACCTGGCTTATTGTTCGATATTGCATCAATAAGACAGGGCGTAATGGGTAGCCAGAAAAATCACACAAAACTTCTCAGCGTTCCCCCTCTGTGACCTGAAATAAGCTTCAAATGTGGGTGATTCCGGCCTATCGTTGATGGTAAGTTGTGCTGGCTGCACCCCTTGACCCACCCAACCCCTAAACTAATACCTAACGGTGGGTTTACGGCTAGTCATCTTCGCCAGAAGTCGTAGATAAAATTACCCAATTACCGGCCGCCCCTGTGCGTCTGGAGGATGACTAGGATGCTCATATCGAGGTGGTCGTGGTCAGCCATAACCCCCAAACCATTGGTAGGGCTGGAAAACTTTGTGGATTTCTGGTTAGTTTTGAAAGCATTCAATTTCTGAATCAATCTTCGCTTTTACTTTTGAAATGAATTCAAATCTAAGGAATTATATGCGTGGTTGACCTCTTTAGCCAAACACGTGGTTTATTTTGCTTAAATACAGGAAAATATGTCATCCTTCTCAGAGACAAACTTTCAACAAAGAATAAAAACAGGTAATCTTAAACAAAATTCAAATAATGAATGATTTCGATTAAATTCTACCAATAATTCTAAAACAGCGCTATAAGTACCCATGACACACGTATTGTACGTACATTGCTTTAAAAACCATGTTTTTCAATATTGCATAGCCAACACACTTGCATCTCTCTAGGCTAGCGATTTCTCCACCCCACACGGACCCCTTGTCCTGGTCTTTCAGTGGAATGCGGTCAGCTGATGGCTCGTCAGAGTCTCCCGGCGCCGACGGAGGCACCCGAATCAATCAGCCGCTAATGAAACACGGGACGGAGTTTTATGGGACTCGTCTGGAGTCGTCGACCATGCATCCTGGTCCTCACGCAAGATGGCACTTCTCCTAAAGGCAGGATACTTGATTGTCTCGGTTTGTAAGATACAGTTGTTGTAAGTGTATTTACGAAGGGTTGCGAATCTGCCGAGAGAACCGAGGTAATTATGATAGTTTTTAGACTCATGTATACTTTATCTAACCTTTGCACTCATTTTGACAAAAACTATTTGAACTAGGGTTTGAAACTCATTCAAACAGTTTTTGTCAAAACTGAGGTTATTCATACTATCTAGAAAAACTTTTGAAAAACTGTGTCGTTTTTTTGCAAATTTTATAATACGTTTTGCAGACCTTTAGCGGGCAGTTGAAAAACTTCACAATACAAACTGTACCCTAAGTTTTCTCGGAAATAAATTCTTATCCTCGCTGAAGGATCACGTTGAATTTCCTTCACTTTTTTTTATTGGAAACTAGTAACGAGTGCCCACGCATTTTCATTGAGCTCATTTCCAATTCAGTTTAATGTACACGGAAATTATTATTCTTTTATCATAAACTTTGTAAAAACCCCATTCAAAACGAGCCAAAATTTCTCCACATTTCCCCATCCCTCTACATAAGTCCATCCACCGTGAGCTTCACCGTAGCATGCTTTCAGTGTTTGTTTTTCCTTGTAAGAGATAAAGCTTAAGTACGCTATCAATGCTCACCGCGGTATCGGCTGCTTATTGGCAAGGGGGCTGCCGGGAGTGGCGGGAGGGGGGGGGGGCGGCCAAGGCATCCCCCCCCAAGTAATAAGACTGTGTTAGACCAAGCATCTTAGATCATAAGTTACTTAGCAACCCGCTTTTAAGGGTGCGAACATTTTATACGGCCAGATATATTCGACGGGGTGCGATGCCCGGAAATCGTAAGGGGGTTTTCGTGCGCGAACGGTGAACGTCCTAAACTTTGATCTTGTGGCTTGCTTATGGAGCCATTTGTTGGTCAACTTTATTATTTCGATGATACGAAAACTGAGCATCGCCCACGGTCACCGTTGGCCTTTTACCTGCACAGTTTCTGGGAAAGTTTTGTCGGGTTTCTGCGGTTTTGTCTTGGGTTGGTTGATTCCCGTGTCGAACGTTGGTGTATGGTTTTCATTTGCGGACCCTTAGAGTTACCTTAACCCATTGGTAAGTACATTTACCTATTTAAGTTGGGCTTATTTATAGCGTTGCTTACTTCGACATTTCAGAGCCGAGACTTTGGATTATATATTCGAAGTAGACTTCATTACAAGCCAGTATTTCCGTTGATGTTGTTATTTTGTATCTTAATAAACCATGTACCTTCTCTGACAATCTTAAGATGTATTCCTTAATAAGATGGCTAGTCCAGGTCTCGTTGGTATTACCTCGTTCTGATAACCCTTAATTTTAAGTCAAACCTAGTACACAAACCCTATTAAACATTGAGGTTAGAATGTCACACATGCCTCTCTACCAAGAGACAAACAACACGCGTATTGCACGCAAGCGACAGAGACGCACACAGAACAGAAACACTGACACACGGCGACGAAGAAATTGCTTTCAGCTTCCATGAATTCGCTAATCAAAGTCTAGCTAGCAGAGAAATATGAATTATTGACGTGCACAGTCTATCTCACCCATCCCCTTCATCTCCTCTCATTCATTGTGCATAAATATTCATGCTTCTATCTTTGTCAAACGCCAACTGAACGTATTAATTTATTCCTTATCCACTATTGCGGTCTCGCTCCCTCTCGAGGCGATGCGACTCGTTCTTTCGCACGATGGCGATATGTTAATGAGACATCACCATCGCTGATTAATAATTCTCACTGCCTTGTACTAATGTGCAGTAATAATAATGGGCTAGTGTATTGCCACCATTGTGAGACTCGAGCGCTAGGAGTTATTATATTAGCAAGTTGGCGAATCTATTTGCAATTCCCTTTAGGTGTCGAACGTTGAATAATAAAGCTGCACCGCGCGTCGAGAACGGCATTTCTGGCTGAAACGAGCAGTCCTCGAACGCGCCATGTTGTTGATAAAGATGTGGTTTGGATTTGTTTCTAGGGATCACCGGTAGGCGCGCTGTGATGCAGGGATTTGCGATGGGTGCAATTATGCATTGCTGCCAGATTTTCAGTAAGTTACTAAGTGTAAGTTTTACAATGTTATAGAGTGAAAAAAATAGGGCGAGGTAAGATTAAAAAAAAAGTATCTGCTAGTTGTAACCATAGAGATATTACTTTAGCAGCAAGTTCTACTTTTCTACTGCCTTTCTACTGATGTAAAATTACTAGAAACCGATTGCAAAGACACTCGATATTGTTTTTTCAGAAGTAATAACATAACGCTCTACTAAATGATGTGATGAGTAACATAAACGTACGGCCTGCTGAAGAAGATGACCGAAACCTTCAAGCCAATATCAAGATAACGGTATGGCACGAGTGACGCAATAGGTGCACGTGACACACGAGGAAACACCAATCGTAAGACGGTGCCAACTTATTGGACGAGTTTAACCAACATAACCATTTTCACTTCCTCATCGCGGTAAACCATCACCAAAAACAAACTTTGCCCCGCAAATTCTGTTTTATGTAACGCCTAGTCATGAACGGTGAAGGGTGGACCACCACCCCAAAAAAAAATATCACCTAATCCTAGACCGTTGATTTCCGAAAGTCTAACGAAGAAGACGCTGGCCCGGACCAATCTTTCTCCGCATTAAATCACGCGATATCACGCAATATCGGGCGGCCATCTTGCCGAAAAGCGGCGGCTGCAGCGCCGCGACGGGCAATATGAGAAGTTATTAGCTATTGAAGCCGCCAGCGGTTCAATGACTATAAAAACTGGCGGCGCAATGAGGAGTTAGTGAGGTTTGGTCGGTGAGCCTCTATTGGTGCCCATCGGACCACGCAGGGGTAGCCAGACCCAGGCTCGAAGAAGGGTCATTGATGGAAAATATTAAAAACCCTCTCCCATCAGGTTACTCTTCCAGTAATCCCGTATGATCTATATTTATCATACTTGGTCTAATTTAAACTTAACATTTAGGTTTGAAGTGCCTTTTTCTATTTTCACCGTCCCACATGATAATTAGTTCGAACCTCGAACTTAGTTGAAAAGTTTCAATTTATAGATTTTTATGACCTATTTAAAACGACACATAAGGGATATTTTGACCAAGTAAGACAATGTGAAATACACAGTAAATCTCCACCCTTAGTACGAGGTCAAGGTAATTCACTAAGAAAACATCACATGTACACCCCTGTTCATGTCTTGTCGGTTGTCGGTATTAAAAAGAGATCTTTTATCGTGTGCCCGAGCCGAGCAAAGCCTGTTATGGACGCTATTGAGTCCAATATCTGCGCCTCTGACAGTTGGGAAGGGGCATCTTCTCTGATAGAGACTTGCCTTGCCTCGCAAGCTACAACCACGTCGACAGCATCTTGGCGGGGCCGGCAAGCATTCTTAGAAGGGATAAAAACTTCGAAGCGATATTACCCGATCTGCAACAGTTGTTGATTGGTATGATGTCATTTTAGGGTGCAAAGTCAACAATTTTGCAAAATTTTGGGTTGAACATGGTGTAAATTAATAACTTTTAGATATTTAGAAACTATTTAAAAGGTAAAGTTTTGCAGAAATATTATCCATAATAAGAATTACTGTAAAAAAAAGGGTAAATAACCTCCTAATACTCAGTACATTATTTACAAGTAAGCTTACTCTGCATTTAAAGCGGTATTTAAGGACACATTTCAAATTTAAAAAAATGCCGCCAACCAAACAAAGTTGTTTAAAAAAACGGCACTAGAAGAGCGCCACTATGTTTGATCTTGCAGTGACGATTAAACTCGCAGCCTCTCGCATTAATTCGTCGTGTCGCGAGAAATTTCTACCCCAAACCCTCTCAACAACCCTACATATCTTCAGAAACTTGGCTACCTTATTAAACCCGCCTAGCATCGGATTGCAAATCATTTCATAGACCTATCCGTCAAGCATTTCCTTTGAAAAATATACGCGCCGAAAGCAATTCGTTCCTTCGGCAATAAACAAAATGCGCAAAACATACACTCGACGAGCACACATGTCAAGTGCGCACTGCGCCTATGTGTAAGTGTGTGTTTGTGTGACATAATGTTGATTTTAATCAGGTTCACCGTTTGCAGCGCAATTAGCATTCGATCTGAATGCATTGCTCGCTAATGATACTCTTAGAGAGTACATACGTGGGTGTCGTGCTGTGTACCTTTTGCCAGTGGGTGTAATTAAGATAGGGGGTGCAACGCCTTGCCCGCGCGCTGGGTGCAGACTTTGCGGTATCAACTACCCTACAATTAAGTATTTCAAGGATAGGGAAACCACTTGTGTTATGCAGTTTCTTGATCACGTCGAGGAAAAAGTATTCATATGTAGAGTTATGCGGATGTACCATAGATATGTATGGAACCATGTTTATAAAGGTGGATGTAAAATAGCTTTTCAATTTTTAGTTTCTATGAATGTAGCAGGATACATTTTAAATTTGTCATACACATAAAACAATTAAGCCATAATTGAATCATGAGTTATACATAATGTATATATATAACGTAAATTAATTGAAGATAGTTTTGCTCTGTTTTGGTTGTTTTTTGGTCCTGAAAAGAACGTTTGTCCTGGTATGAACTTTAAAATTATGCTATGCTTAATTCGTTTTGAATTAAGTTCTGTGGTTTGGTAAGAACCTTGAAAACTTCACGGAGGCGGGAAACTATTTGAGTTGTTTCTGACCCATTTTAGCTGGTTTTGGTAAAAAATAAATCCGATTTTTGGCAGTACAAAAAAGTGTTGGCTTGTCACGTATGTCTATGCTATGTAACGTTGTTTTCTAGTGTTTTTTGTTGCTATTCTGAGTGAAATCCACATGACAAAGTGTTGTTTCATTGCTATAGATGGTAATGTTTTGTTGACAGCTATTTTGATTGTAGATAAACCTTAAGTAACAAGTAGGTACAAATTAATCGGCATTAAAAAATGTATCGCAACATTCCTGGAGGAAAATTTCAGGACTGGACATAAAGAATATAAGAAACATTTGCTTTATGAGTAAATGGACACCAATGAACATCAGTTTTTTTTTTTTTAATTATTGTGAACACTATAACCGTCCCAGAAATTGATGCTCAAACGGGGACTCGAACCCCGATCTGAGTTTCCCCCGTTTGGGAATCCCCTTTTGGGCACCGATTTTTGAGACGGTTATAGTGTTCATAATAATAAAATACACTGCGCATTGCAAGCGTTTGCAATTTAAATAAGATTTCAGCTAAACTTCAGAGTTTGGTTAACAAAAGCATCGCATTCTCCTTGTAAAACATGAAGGGTATACAGATTGGAAGTTTTGTAGGCTACGGGTTCAGGATGGCAAGGAACTGAAACCCTCAAGTCGGAGCCCTCCCCCCACCCCAACGCCCCAACGAGTTAGCCTCCACGCTCTGAGCAGCAAATGGAGCGCGACGCCAGCGATTCAATTGGCAATAAAATTTGATAGTTTGCTCTGCTCAAGGAAATATTATCAAATTTCCTTCTGTTTTCCCCCCGTTCCCTGCCGCCCGTCGCACCCACATAACCATTCGCCCGAACTTCATGTCCTTCCCCCTTTAGATCGCGCTAAAAGGAGCCTTCTAAGAATTGAAATCTAAAATCTTTGCCAAGTTTAATTCAAATTAAATTATAAAAAAAAAAGATCTTCGTAGAACGCCCTAAAATTAACGTTCCATTAAATTCAATCGGTTTTTTGGAGTTAGGATAATAGTGATCAGTTTTAATGTGCGACATACGCCGAGGAATATTGTCTTGAAGACGCAGTTTCTTCACCCCTAGTTATTTTTTTCTAGTGGAACCACAGCTAACCATGTGAGGTAGTTGCTTACAAATGAGAGTCGTTCGAATTTTATAACATTTCTTGTGATTTTATCTCAGCTGTGACTTAATTTAAATTGTTTTCGATTTGTGGTTTTTTTTTTATCGTGCATATAAGAACTGTTTTCGAATTTGGAGTAAGTACGACCTGCAATTACGCTGTGATTGTTTTCTGTTAGTAAATATAATTACCTAATTACGTGTATGAACTGTTTGTGCCAACAGATTTCATAGAGTATTTTGATTCTACTTGCCCTGTAACACATTTCCTCTTTTATTTAATTATATCCCAAATTAAAACCAAATTAGAACGAATAATAATTTTTGCCACTGACTATATTATTGTGTATAATATGAATTTGCGTTCAATTAATTATATTCATTTTATTACCGTACTGTTTTTAATTGTTAATTTCTATCAAATTAATTACGACCAAGGTAAATTATTACTACTCATTTTCTGTTTTTTTTTTCTAATTTTTTTCATATAAATGAAAAATAAATGCATGTCGAATCTAGAAAATCACAACACATATAAATAATATTCCGTACAATTACCAAAAAAAATAAACAAAATAACAAAAAAAAAAAACCTATAGAAAATTGCCCGGAATGCCCGGTAGTCAAGCACAGAACGTGATTAAAATTTAACCACCCATTTCGATCACGTTAGCCAACTAGACAAAGTTTACAATACTCATCCAACGAGCCATCAATGGCGTGAAAGCCAGCACCGATAACACCCATCCATAGACCAAACATAAAACACAACACCCCGCTCCTTCCAGGCCATCCAACGAATAAAGATTAAGATACAGCTATTGGTTATAGCAGGGGATGCCATAGCAAACACATATAAGAAAATAGTGCCACGTAATTCGCTTTTACGATCATGTCTGTCGGCTTTCAATAGTCGCGTTACCCTTCCGCAAGGCGCGCTAGTGAATGCTGCCGGCGCTAGTCATTAGCTGCGTCGTAAAGCACAGGCCATAGATCGGCGCATTAATATTGCATCATATTTCCGCGACGACAGCAACCAGCAACCTTCCTTTACTGGCGTTTAACGACGCCTGCTACGGCTGCCGATCGCTGGGCTTGATGTCGTTGATGAGCTTGGAGGATTATGTCGTGTTGGAGGTGGGGATGAGGTTTTTTTGGGGGTTTTTACGTGTGTATGGATTTTGCGAACGATATTTATGGCGTCGTCCATAGTTCGGGAGTGTTGTGATAAATATTTTTTTAAAGAATCTCAATTGTGACTCACATTGTGTATTTGTTTTTTCCCTTTCACCCAATCTGATAGCGATATAGGCAACTTTACGTCGAAAAAACCTTTCATAAGAACGAACCAAACATTTCAAATTTATCTCAGAGTTTAGGAAAGTCTCCCGAGCTGCTTCCCCATTCTTTTATCATCTTCAAAAAACATACTACGACTCGACCCATATGTATATTTATTTGATAAAAGATATCATTTTATCCAATAACCCGACACACGTATATATCGCATGTTTCAACCATGGCCTCCCAACGCCTCTGCCCTACGGTACCCTGTGAACCGGTCGTCAGACTAGATGGAACTGTATCGACGCCTCTCATGGGAAATACACCCCTTCGGCGAGCTGCCTCCATCAACTCTGACGTATCGCCAGCAATCCACTGTCTTATGTGGTACACTTTTGAATGGTATCATCTGAATGGTATGCTTGCTATGTTGCCATAGATGGGTTGGCATCGAATATTTCAACTTCATGTGCCAAGCCGATGGCTGGGTCCGTGCGACAATATGGAGCGTTTTGGAGGGTCGCTGTGGGACCGATGACTTTGTTTCCTGAATTCAGGATTGATGGGCGCTCGAGGCATATCGTTCGCCGTGACTTGTGAATTAAATAATGGCAAAATACTTGAAAAAAGGGTTAAATTGCATATTTTCATGAATGCGTTCAAAGCAGTTGATACAAACGGAACGTCTAATGAAGTAAAAACGACGTTTACTTGTAGAGTCGAGCTGTTTTTGCATAAAAAGACGAATTTTCTCATGTGTCACAAAAATATCGACAAGATTTTCTCCAGTAATTTCCCTACTAACCCACCAACGTCCTGTGCCAAAAATCCTTTGTTGTCATTAACAACGATCTATTTTGACAACTGCCCCTGTGGCACTGGTGAGTGAGAGTGGCACTGGAGGATGACGAAAAAAGTACCTAACTTAGTTAAAAAAAAAGACGAGATCCAACTCCGGCACGTAGCCTAATCGTGTATAAGCCTAACCGGCTTATCGTTCCTTCCGAGGGACAATACACATCTATGTGAATTTCTTTACTAACCCATGAAATCGATAGGTTGAAAGGTAAAGGGACTAACTTTTTTTAACAATTTCTCCAACCTCTTTCACTAACACAACTGGTCAAGTGTGTGATGGTCACCCATCCATCAATTGGCCCAGAGCCGTATTGCTCACCTTCAGTGATCCCTGTGTTTCTAACACGCCAAACCTTCGGTCAAAAGCTGGCTGCTTTCGTTGGTGTATCATCCCAGCAATGACTATTATAGCATGCTCGCGGTGGTCATCAGACACTTTATTTATGATTGCGATCAAATTTAAATCACCCGTTCATAATACGCTTGCATTTCCAATTCAAATCGAAGTCACCGCACAATGGTGACGTTGTGATCGAATCTCGCTGGCCACCAGCTGATTCGGCGATTGCACTGAAAGTCCCTTATTATTGGAGCAATCATCTTTCAGTCGCACCGCGATCATTGTACATTGCGTATTATATTTTTAGGGTGCCTAGATCTCGGCTTTTTACGTTCCTGCTAAGAAGAGGATCGTTCTATAACCTATTTGTGGTGCGGAGCTTAAATATACAGTCGTTGATACAGTACTGCCACAGCGCTAATGTTAAACTGTATTCGCGAAAAATAGCCGACTTTACAAACAACAATGGAGGATGGTCCTAGATAGAGTCACCGTCGTTTTGAGTGTTCAGAAATTTAATCTCGTTATTTCTCGAAGATAACTCGCATTTGAGACTGGTTTATTCTCAATCAATCGTAATTAATAAAAACCTCTACGATTTATATACATATGTATCGATATTTTGACTCGTAATTATTTAATTGTAGAGGCTTGTTAAAAAAACGGTCGCAGCCGCCATCTGGTGACACCCACCGTTACCACATGTTGCCGGTTCGTTTGCTCAGTGGGAAGTTTAACATTAACGCTGGCCCTCTGATTATTCCTATAAACTCAATGATTACATCAATTAGTAAATATAAAAATGTACATATGGTTTTCCTGTTGGCGATGAAAGAACGGAACAGTTTTAATTATTTGCAACAAGAAATTTCTTGATTTTACTGTAAAAAATAAATCAGAAACATACTTTTGAACAGTTTTATACTAGAGAAGTAATTGTGAAGTGTATCGTCGTTGCCTGTAGCGAGAGGCGCGACAATTTAGGATTCGTGGTAACGAGAAAATAATGACGAATACATCGGCAAGCTTCAGAGTATCAAAGCGTGCAGCCCGATCCGATCGTTAGTCCTCCGGTAACAGGAAGGCATCACTCATTTTCCGACATGATCGCTAGGCTCTAAGACTTTTGTGGCTAGAAACGCGGGCAAAAAGCCGGTGGTCGGGTGAGAAATTCACATGTCGAGCCTCCTAAATGATTTAGCGAAACTGCGACAAGCAATGCCGCCGACAAACTCATCTGCGCAATTGATCTGAGCTCAATTTCTTATTGGAGAGTGATCTTGCATCATCTCATTGATAGAGGAACCCACAAGTTGTTTTTTCGCGCAATTTCCACTTCTCGTATCTTATAGACGATTCATTTGAAGTGAAATTACTTGCTCAAATTATTATCGGAGTGATTGTAATTTATAATTCCCTTTTCTAAATAATCTTTGACCAGATGACTTCATTTAACATTTTTATTTGGTGTTCTTGTGGCTTGGCTTTTACAACGCAGTCAAAAAATGGACTACAGTACATCTAGTGATTACATTGTAAATTTGTGGAAATGCTTCTTTAAAAAAAAGTTATCGTTGAGGGTTGTTCAGGTTATTTCAAATAAAAAACACCAAGCGACCGAATCGGAATCAGTTTTAGGTTTAATTCTTATTTAAATTGGCAAAGCATTTTACATGCAATCAGCGCAGATGGTTAGTGCAGCATCCATGACCGGGGTTTGATTCCCAAATTCAGTCTCAATTTTTAAGAGAGGGTATTTAGTTTCCATAATAATAACAAAACTACTTTTTTATCGGCGGCTTTATTTCGTCAAAGAGTTTTATTTTGAGCCGAGATTGAGTCGCCTAGGGAGCGTCTCCGATTGTTAATTGAACACATAATTTGCTGCGTGAAGCAGAGTGCGGCGATCACGCAAACAGCGGGACATACCCGGTGCATCGCCGGCAAATGCAGAGGTCCTCGGGCAACGCGATAATGTGCTCGATGGGGGGCCGGAGTCCAGGCGCTAAATAACGCTTATTGGGAACATTTGATGGTCACCTCTATCATTCCAATTCGGACATCAAGAATGTTGACGCATTTTATTATTACGATCACCACTTACAACCTTCTAAAAAATCTGTACCCTATACTTAAAATACTCCCAATACTAAAAACACTCTGATAATTACGAGTTATTTTTATACTTTATCAAAGCTCTTCGACTCCTGTCGAAGAATATCAAGGAGACCGCCGTGGCCTTACGTCCCTGTCCAATGACGTTATAACGCGAAGAATAGGATTCCTCCGAAAATCCATGCTTTCGAGAGGTTGATAAGCACGGCGAGTGAAGTTACTGTACTAACTTTCAACCCTCCAACCTCTCTCCCAAACAGAACTTGCCATGTGTATTATGGTCACCCATCCAATACCTGACCATCGCAGTGTTTCTAAAAATTCGGAGTTCTCACGAGAACCGGTGTTTCCAAAACGCCAAACCGTTCGGTTTCGTAACCGAAAACTATACACCGACTGTACATAGCTTGCTGCTGTTTTTTTAAATAAGAAACGCTTCCAACAATGCATCTACATGGACCAATTGAAGAACCATATTTTTTTTCAACCCAAAGCAAAATTAAACGGTTGCACCCACTCACTTTGAAATTTCCCTTGACTCATTTCTCTCCGACCACCGCTTGGCCATGCTGACTGATAACCCATATCCGGCCAACAGCAGCTTAACATGGTCCAATTAGTCCAATCAATCGAGTCAATTGGTAGCAATTGATGGCACCATTCGATCGAACATTACCGGAGGTCGCACCAGAGGTCAGCACGCACAGCGGACTCCTGTGAGCTCACTTCCGGCCACCGAGGCCTGTTTGCCCAATTGTCGCTTCGATCATCTTATTGAAGGATCATCTTTCATCTACGCTGGTGACATGCAGGCCATCCTGAAACCAAGGGAAAGAAATTATTACCTAAATTGTTGTGCTGTTTTTAGAGAATGATTTCAAAAAACCTCGTTGGTTTTTTCCAGATCGTCACATTATTTTTCATAATGGATTTTCTAGGTGTTCATTATTTACGTGAATGATGACATGATGACACGATGTCAGTATTTTCAAATAGTGAGATTTTTCTTTACTTTAAATTGAGAAAATATGTATGCATCATGATTTAGCACTTGTTAAGAACTAATTTTATTTGCCAACCAACAATTTAAGACAAATCACTCAATTATCACTCAATTATCGCTCAATTATCGGGTAATTTAGTCAAGAAAGCCATTTGTAATGCTGGTTTCAATTGGGAAGCTCAGTAAACTAGAGAAGGCACATATTGGGTAAAACAGACTTAATGAGGTTTGTGTGTTAATCTAAAAAAAAAATACATTTGAAATTGCACCAAATTTGAGTGAGCAACTCAAAATTTACATTACCAGTTGTGGAATTAAGATTGATAGTTCACAAATATTGTTCGCATACATTCGGCCCAGTCATAGGATCTATACTCTTCGTTCAGGCTAGCTTGCAACTACTTGCCTGAGAGCCCCATATCTGTCTGAATAGCTATTGACTTTATTGAAGGAAATGAGCCGAACAGTTTTTAACAAGCCACTAAAACGGGTGGCGTGGGGGCGGCAAGGGGCGGCAAGGGCGGCTAGGGGGCGGCAGGGGTGGTCATAGATCACCATCAGATCAAACGACCCGGTGATCGGAGATGGGACTTCATCACGTCGAGTCCCCATCCACTTTGAACCCCAATAGAGTTATTGAGTCTGGGTCAGACGTTGCGTATTTTGGGGTCGTTGAGGGGCTGCTCTTTGCGCCATTTGATTGGAATCTGATAAAAGACGCCCCTGAACTTTCGACGTCGTAAGAAGGGCACTGAATTTAATGATAAAATATTTTTCACTGTGTCCTTGGTCGTTATTTCCAGAATTTCGGACTCGGGCGGGTCATTATTTGATATCTAAGGGAAGCAGACATCAATAAATGAACATGAAATTTCGAAACATATTAGAGGAAGGACTCTTTGCAGTAAAGATGAGGTCTTGTCACTAAATTGAAACTTTTTTATACGATAATGCTGATAATGCTAACTCTTACGATCGGAAACGAAGTGGCATTTAGCCATATGGTCAATTTTACCTCATGCGTCCAAACAGGTACATACAAAATTCAACCATATCTCACAGAAGGCGATTAATGAGCTGTTTAGGGTGAAAAATACATCTGAATAGAAACAAAATTCTATTTAGATTTAACGATATTCAGTCAATGCACGCGCTGCCGTTACAATTTATTTATTTCCTTCCTGTCTTTAGATGTGCATAAATTAGAGGAAGCCGATTCCCAGGAATCCCATAATTGCGACGTCTTGTGAAGTAATGCCGACTACTCTGCCGGTACCCTTTGCCTGACACCTCCTCGACAAGCCTGTGCATTGACCACTCGATTCGTTGACCACGCTCCAAATCGCCATCGCAGGCTGACATCAAAGATTGCAAGCAATTAAAAAATTCCCTTCAAATTGTGCGCGAAGCGGCCGCCTATATCGACGCTAGAAATGTTGTAGAGATGTATTACTAGCAAGGAGTTGCGTCTTGCAGCTTGATTAAGACAAGAGTTTTTATGGGTTTCACGTAGTTGATGTTTACATTCAGCAAGTTCACGAGGACTAGGAACGATTCGTTTCACAATATCCTTTTAAATGGTGGCAAAGGATACGCGTACGTACATCTGTAACTTAATAGTCTTCTTAAACTATAGACCATCTTGAAAGTGGACAACAAATATGGCACATTTTTGTTTTGTTTGGATAGCATTTCGGCAAATTTAACATCGTTTAAACTGTCTTAAAAAAAAAGTTAACTAAAAATGTAAAATCTGTAAATGCCTTTTAAGCTTGCAGTAGCAGAGAGACATCATTGTCATTTACATGCCCCAGGATATGTTTTTACCATAGAAACAACCTTGTAGTCGGCCATACTGAATGTTACTGCCATATGGCTTTCAGTGCCTGTTAGGTTGACGCCAGGATTCAGTATGGCCGACGAATTCGTTCAAGCTGTGAATCATGGGAGATCTTGCTTAAGACATCTCTATCAACACGGAAAGAGATTTCTTAGTTGCATGTCTCTGTACATGGTCGTCCTCGATGAAATCTCATCGGCGATCAGGACTTTCCGGAAAGCGATGTCGATTTTATGTGTGCGATTGCTTTGATCATCCCGCCGTCTTGGCGGGCTCAATAGGCGGGCATTCGATGGGCATTCAGCGGGAGGAGGCGACGCTTCGACGAGTGCCGATGAATCGACGCTCTGTCCCTGGTTTGGCGGCGTCGATCGGGCGGTCGGCGGCTTCCTTTGGGACCACGATTGGAACGATCGGACCGAACCGAAACGTCCTGGTTTTTTTTAGGGTCTTGTTGGATGTATTGGTGTTGGCCATCAGCTCTTAGATTGCAAGTTTAAATATGTTTGATTTGTTGGTGAAACCAGGGAGCTATAAGCTAACACCCGTGATTTCTGATTACATTTGAGCCATTATTAACAAACAATCTGCTAACGATACATTTAACTTCCGAAAATTAAAGAGATCTACCTCGAGATCTATATAAAAATATGTTACTCTGTGTTTATACCTACACCCTCCAAATAAGAATTATCAAACGTCAGAGACTACGATATTAGACAAAGAAATTCGGATTATTATCAATTATTTAATCAAGTCATCCTGAAAATACAAAAATGTATCACCACATTACATTAAAAAAATCCGCCAACATCTATTCTTCCGAGCGAAAATCAATTCAAAGCAAAAAAAACACGTCATTTATTTTTCATCAAAGCGTTTTAAAAAAAAACCGGCAATCGCTGAGCGCCTTAACGTCACCATTAACGTCACTAAATGCCATTCAATTTGTTCAGATCACGCAAGAAGTAGCAGCCAGCCTCCATCTACCAATTGCGACTACCTCAAAGAACCACCATGAGCGATGGGGGGGAGTACAACGCGGCTACAAAAACACCATCACTAAATATCAAGTGCCCGCTATGCATTTTTTTTTCGCCCATCCAATTATATTTACCACCATATTTTGAAAACGCGCATTTAAACCGTTATATCGTGCATTAAAATAATCATGTTGCTATAACCCCTATAGCTCTAGACATTCACCATTGACTCGACGGCAAAGCGGCACAGAGGAACAGCGACGAGTGGTGCTTTGTGAGTCGATGCGGCGTCGCGGCGTCGCGGCGTCGGCTGGAAAAGAGCGCGACTGACGCTTCATTATGGACGCCGTCAATGGAGAACCACGTCGCGACGCCAGATGCCACGCCGTGCAGTTAGGGAATTAATTGCTTTGGATTTGTTTTTGCCAGCTCGAGCTTGAAGTCAATGTAGTTGCATCGATGGACGTTTATGTTGCCGGTAAGCGGGCTCGGTGTAGCGTACTGGTTACCGGGATATGCACCACTTTCGCGGGAAATTTTGTGATATGCAGTGATTATGGTATATGAGGCGATGACCTAGCATCACTTTCTTGGAAAAGAGTTAAGTCATTGTTCTTGAGGCGTAAAGTACGTTGATTATATAACAGAAATTTCTGTAGTACTTTTCAAGATAAAACTACCATAAAATAGTTCTGACAAACAGACTTTTAGCAGCATTCATCCAAAAGTTATATTTAGCAGGAGGCTTTCTTTCAACTTCCTTTTTTTTCCCCGAATGGTTTGGCATGTTAGATACACCGGTTCTCGTGAGATCTCCGAAGTTAAGCTGCACTGCGCAGGGGTAGATATTGGATGGGTGACCATCATACAAATGACCAGTTTTGTTTAAGAGAGAGGTTGGAGAGATGCAAGTTAGCACATCAACTTCATTCGCCTTGCTTAGAAACCTCTCGGCAGCATGGATTTGTAGAGGAACCCTGTTATTCGCGTGATACTGTTCTTCGGAACGAATTTTAAGCTGATGGTCCCTTTGATGCTCTTCTACAGAAGTAGGCTACGCGACGGAACCAGGTCTTCCTTCCTAACTTCTAGGCTAGACTATAGATCATCACTTACTTCATGATCATCCACACATTCAACGACGCCATAAGACTAGTGCCGTATGTCCCTTTGTCAGAACAGAACGCCGTTAGTTCCCACTCAATCAATCAAATCAATCAATTCAACTAATTTCACTTGCGGTACTAATATATACTGCAGACATGGTTAATCATCGTCCTTAGAATCTACTTTTTGCGCAACACTGCCTTACCATGTCTGATGCACAAACAGCCACGTGGTGACGTGTCAGCAATGAAAATAAGATCCAAATTAAGCCCAAAGGTGTAATGAGTCCCAAAAGAACTTGATGAAAATCAAGCCTATGATCCTTTAAAGCTATCAACACCCAAGTTTAAGGGAATTGGCGGCACAGATCTCAGGAAGGGACCATGTGCATGTTCGTTTGAATCAAATCTTCTCGAACTAGTTCAATTGAAGTATCTAAATGCAACGTGAGTTCAGATTTTTACATGATATTCTTCGGAAAGGGGAGGGGAGTGGCGGAGCGAATTTCTTTGTTCGTGACCACGCCACGTCACCAGGTTTTGGCGCCACTCAGTTTTCAGCTGAGCCGGACGTTCGGATAGCGCACGTGACGGGCGTTTTAACGCAACGCAGTGCGTTCTGTGTATCATATACCCGATTGCTTGGGTTGTTATACCTATACAAGGCGACGTTTTCAAGTTGTCGAGAGGTACGAGCGTTCTTTGATCTAGAAGGCAGAATTTTTGCTAAAGACTGAATCCTGGAATCAAACTCGATTGCGGCAGGAGCCAAGATTACTAGTCCTAGGATTTAGTTTTAAATTTCTGAGAATTCGAGCGTTGTTGTATTCAAGGGTCATGCAAATGGTTTGCTGCCGGGAGTTTAAAAAATTATACTTATAGATTTATAAGCAAGCAAAAAGTTTGATTCTTAAGTTTTCTTTTAGATTGAACCTGCCTTTTTTCTTCATTTATACCTATCTATGTTTTTTTTAATTTTCCAGGATATTGAGCTCGTGATTTATCACGAAGAATCCTTGGTGTTTGCATTGTACCGTTCTTCATGGCTACGTGCAGGCTTCGGGTTTCCTCTCCTTCTGGAATAGGCTAAATTATCTTCATCTTCACCCATTCATTTGCCGAACTATTGGACCAGTGACACAAAGCCCGTTGTCAAAACAGCAAGCCGTTCAACACCAAAAATCAATTAATGAAGTTTAAATGAGGTACTATGTTCATACCCAAAATTTAAAATTTTCTTTGGTCAAGTTATACCTTCAGACATTGCCAATCAAGGTTAAGTCGTCACTGAATTCAGTAAAAGCCAGCAACTAAATATCATTTAAAAATAAACACTCCACATACAGATCTTCTAACTTCCAGTGTGGCCATCGTCTTCCACTCCTTTTTAATCCCCCCCCCCCCCATCACCCTCCCACTGTTGCAGATCATCAGCGGCCAGCAGAGTCTAACAATACCCCTGTAATCACGAGCAATGAGCTGCTATTGAGCAGCGGTCAAAGATGATGGACTGCCCACATCGCCAAGCACAATGCCCGATTAAACAAGGAGCGATCTCTTATTACGATCGTGGCTACTGGAATCTTAGCTTCGGGGGTGAATAGGTTTAAGTTTATAGATTTAGTCAGAGTTAGCCACTGATATCTAGTACAAGGTACATTAAGGTACAAGTTAATCAAGCTTTTCGAAAAATGACTCAAATTTGCCGAATTGCCGGTTCGTTTGCCCAGCAGAACGTTTAACATAATCCCTAATGGACTCCAAGCCTATAAATCTTTAGAAGAAAGTTTTGAATTCACTGGTACTCGTAAACAAATCTATGAACCCGAAGATAATGCCCATGAACCTAAAACACAACCCGTGAAGCTCATGACTTCCAACCCAAGCATCCAGGAATGTGTCCGGCTCACGTCGCAAGAAACCCGATCGCTTTCTGCTACCGTGTACAACGGGGTCCTCGCGGGCCAGTCCCAAACAGTAGCAGCGTTGTCGCGTGGGAAACGCCACGGACATCGACGCCGTGACTGATGGCATCGTCTAGGAGGCTGACTCTAAAATATTCCTAACCGTCGTCGGTAATCTATCAGGTGGCTATTAGGAGCTACCTACTATTAATAATAAACGCGACGGGAGGGTGGAGGTTTAAGGTGGGAGAATAGCGAGGAGACTGGTTGTGGAAGCCATATTTGTAAGTTAGTCATGGAATACTGCGTTTTCAGCGTTTTTCGCTATATTTTAAAGGATACATGTAAATACTTAGTAAATAACATAAATAAAAACAATTTTGTATATGATCCATTGGATAACATATATGTAATTTGACCAGTCATACAAATATGTATGGTTTGATTGAATATTTTGTGGTGCCTGACGACATTTTTTTTCAAAGCTGTTCTATGACACTGCTCTAATGGTGTCGGTGATGATTTACCTAACCTAGCCTAGCATAGAATGGACGAGGGAAAAAACTCGGTTCCGGCTTGTAATCGAAGTGCACCATGGAAACCACTGGCCTAACATCCTTTTCAAGGGACGGTACCTTTCAAACAACAGGATTTCTCATGTAATCTGTGAAGAAAATATAGTTTTATTATAAACCTGATAACGAACCACACAAGTCCAACAAATCAGAACCATGGTTACTGTTACTCGAGAAGGTTCTCCAAGAAGCCATCTCTCTCACCGCAAGAACTCTTAGTCACCTAAGATCGTCTGTCACTTTTCAAATCACTGCAGGGTGATCACCAGGGCTCACAGCAGGAGCTTTAGTTTTTTGTTTCATGTCTCGCTCGATTCGGTGGCAGCAATCGATTTGTGGAGGCTACATTTATTAGATTATCATAATACGTGTGCAGATGGTAGACATCGAGCCAATTGAGGCAATCGGTCCACATGGCCAGCTCTCAATTCAAGCGACTATCAATTATTGTAGATTGCCGCTTTGTATGTGGTAGTAAAATAAGTAGAAATATTTGGTGCGATCCCATTGCTGAAAACTAATTTTATTTTGTTTTTATTCTTTGCTATTACAAATCAGCCCGCCGACATATCCTTTAAAAAAAGCATTCAATTTACACCTGCGGTAACAGAAGAAAGCAGATATTGGAAGCTCTGTCAGGCGATCGAAGCCTCTCTCAAACTATCAATAGTTGAATCTACTATGAAATCTTAAATGCTTGATAATATTTTTTTTATTTCAAAGTTGTCAACGAAAATAACTATTTAACATTAGCAACGTTCCCAACTTTGTCGTGAACTAGAACAATGTGAGTATATATGGAGCCTCCTACGGTTCGTTTTAAATTTTGCATGCATAACTTAAAAATCGAGGTAGGTGCACCACACACGTGTAGCAGGTAATTGAATCTGTAGGTGTTTTTATGAAATGTTTTCAAGTCTTTGGAGTCCCATGCAAGGCATGCGTTGCTGATCACGCATCACACTGCGTATTACGACGTGGTCTCACACCCCACGCGCTGTCTTAGGTCGATGCAAATGAGGCGAAGACGGATGGCCCAAGTTGTGTCAGATCCCCAAGAGTTATCCTTCCCGAATTCCCCGGTGTATTGTCTCAAGACAATCCATAGTCTGCGATAGATCGATATGCCAGCGGTTGCAAGAGCCATGGATAAGAGCAGTGTGCATAGTGACGAGGGGAAGAGTTTTAACGAACGGAGCCAAATCAGTCAATTCTTATCCAAAGTATGGTTTGGTTTAATTATTTTGGGATCGAGATTTAGTATGGTGAAATTAGAGCGGTCGTTTTTGGGATGGTAATACTACAAAAACCACTAATTTGCCATTTTAACTTGTTCGTACCTCACAATTGTAATGGAGATTAGAGAAAAAAGACAATTTGATATTTTTGTTTGGAAATTAGGAAAAGTCTTCATGTTACACGGGTTTAAATGTCTTAACTGATAAATTACAACATTTTTTCTTGGTGTAATCTTTGCTAAAATGATGTCGGAAATAAGTAAATCAGTCTTTACCTCATGCATAGACTGTCCTTTACAAGAAAGTATTGTCCTTTGTAGAAAACATTGCAAGAATATGATTCCCAAACACTAGTGATTTGCGATTGCACCATCGCCTGTGAGACTGTCACTGCTGCCTACAAGAATGGCGGGCAATCTTAGATAAGCGTCTTCTCGTGGACCATTACCGGGCCCCAGGGAACACAGCAGTCATCTGTCACAACGCGACGGCGAACGAGCTTGATCGCCCCCACCCCACGGCCAATACCACATGTCGATGGATCGAGCTCGAGTGATTAGTTTCACTTGTAACGTAAGCGATCCGCCGATCGCACGCTCGATCTACATGGTGACTTTGTGGGTGGGACGGCTACGGGAATGTTGGGAGCGACAGCTGGGATCGAACATGTAGGGTGGTGTCTATCAGGCCAAAACGATTTTAAATTATTGATTTGTTCGATTTGTAGAGCAGTGAAACTTGAAGTTGACGATTTAAAAACTCCGACCAGCTAGAAATCACTTTATTTTCTCTCTATCTAATAACTGAGAATGGTATTATTTATGCTTTAGTACAGTTTTTACCCTTATTATGGCTTACCTGGGAAAAAGAATGCATCTGTTATCAAAATTAAAACTTTGGGTCCTGTAAGATTCTTCCCAAGTCACGGTCTCACATTCAAACAATAAGATATTCACATTTTCAAGCCAACTAGAAAAATTAGTTTTCTGTTGAATTTCCAACTTATGTCAAAAAAAAAGTGATACAACTAGACAAAGAATAGTAAAAGCACTTTACTCATTTTCTTAAATGATAATAATAGGACGTCAAGCAGTTTTCTAGAAGTTGGTCAACCAAATTTTCATGGTCGAATCCAAACCATCATTATTAGCCAGTGAAAAATTACTATAACAGAGCAATTCAAAATTGAATGGCACCGATTGAGCGCCAATTTGTCGCCCAATGACCGCGTGGCCAGGAGGACCGCGTCGTCGGCGTCGCTGGAGTGTCGCGCCTGTGCCGCCCGGAAGCGGAAGTCGCCTAGAAAAGGCTGCCCCTCGAATAGCGCTTGGAGTCGAATGGGGGAAGGGGGAAAGGATATTAGGATGCTGCGAACATCTCGTGTTTTATTCCAAGAAAACGCGACAAAAAACGAACCAATATGTCTGTGATAGGAGATTGGTGAGGCGATAGGATCGGCGTCGAGGGTACTGGGCTTGCAGCAAACATGCGGTCGTGTCTATGGTTTATTTTATTTTCAAGAAACTTTGCTGCATAAGAGGCATAAGAGGCAAAGAAATTTGTGCAAAAATTTCACTGAGAAACACAATTCGATTGGCTAAGAATATTTTTTAATTATTACGAATAGTTATTATTGTTTGTTAATCGTAATTTTGTCCTTGTGATTAATTAATATATATACATATATTTTTTTTAATGTGGACAATGACTTTCCAATATTATCTTCTGCATATTTTCGTGGATTAAAATCAAGGCGCATGCAGCGGGCACTAAAAGTTATATTATAAATATCAGACTTTCTACCTGTTTCACAAAAAAAAACAGACGGAAAAAAAGTAAAAATACCAAGTCAATTCCACCATTCATTGCTTTATGGTAGCATTTTCTAGTGGTTTAAAACACAGGTGACTCGGCCAAAGTTCAAGATAGTTAACACAATCATCTGATCGGTACATTGTGTCGCCAAATAACGCCAAGTCATAAAATGTTCATTCTCATAAAAGGAGTACCGTCATTTTGCAGCAATCCAAAAAAACAAATACCTACAACAGGGAATTCACAAGAAGCCACATAGTTAGGAGCTAGACTCTTGCAAGACGACTGCTACATCTTCCAGTCCCGCCAATCGTTTCGCCGAGCGAGAAAAAAAAAGTCACATTCAATTTGATAGCTTGCCGAGACAAGGCGGCTGTGAGCTCGAAGGAAAAACAAATTAACAATCAAATAGCGAGCTTGGGAACAGGCGCTGGTAGACTCGGGTAGGAAAGCTGGAAATGGGATAATCAGGTAAACGGGAACATTGATTGGTCGCGATGCAAACTGACACCGGATCGCTTGTCTGATACAATATCCTTGCCGGGGACAAATCTACCAAAGCAGCCGTAAACGAACCCCACGAGCGCCAATCGCTCCAATCTAATTTTGGAGACGATAGTAGTAGGGTGATAGGAAAAGCGAAATGGAAAATGCAGGATAAAAAAACTTGTATTTATGGTGTTCATGTTGTTTTTGTAAGCCTAGTGCCAAAGATCTCATTGGAAAAACATTGCTTCGTTGAACACCACAAATCAAACAAAAAGCCTACGCAATTCGGATTTTCAACAGAAAATAATCGATAGCCTGATTTTTTGGTACTTGGACTACAAAGCTTGGCGTAGCCATCAGTGCCTACTTTGGAACCATTTGATGTTTAATTTGTTGCTGTTTACAACGCACTGTTTTGTGAACAGGTCCTGAGGCGCTAGTCTACAAACAAAGTCGGTGATTTTGATACCTAGCCTAGACTGGAAGAGAGGAAGGGAATCCTGGTAGTGGCACGTAGCTAAGTCCTGTCGAAGAACATCAAAGGACCACTTGCTTTGCGTTTTTTCTGAAAAAACGGTACAATTCGAATAACATGATTTCTACAAAAATCCATGCTGTCGAAAGTAACGATTAAAATCTTCAATTAAATCTTATTCTTCACTATTTTCGCCATTTCAAGTCGACTGAGTTGGGTATTTGCAGAAGAATTTGTTTGAGAGTGTTTTCAGCAAAAAGCTTAGCAGTTATTTACCCATAAGTCAAAGTTTTGCAAAGCTTAGCCCAATAACGGCATTACTAACCTATTGCACCTAACGCGTATCGTGCTACAAACACCAAGCGACCGCGCGTTCGACTCCCGGGCGCGACGTCGTCGGTCACGTGACCCTGTCGATCGGTCACAATCACCGGCAGATGACGGCTGTCTACCGGCGATCACAACATGGCGGTGCTAGCAATCACTTGTTTCTGATGGATGGCGGCATCGCGTGTCATGACCGCTAAACGACATCGACGCCGACGCTAACGCCGAATGGCCTAGTGCTGCAAACGGTAGACACAGGGTTCGGTGGTAATGAGATATGAAATGACTTGTAAGAATATGTGTCAGTTTTGGGAGTTTATAGTCAGATTTTAAGCAAACTTACGTAGTGCTTTACAGTCTGAAGCAAAGATCCTATATCTAAGTATTTTACAAGTCGTTAAATGTCCAGTGAGACATAATTGTCATCGATGGTGCCGTTTTGGTATCGATATTGTTCATAAAACATTTTTTCCTTAGCAAGAGCGGCAACAAACATTGTATAAGCTCAGGATTCAAAAATTTGTTTTAAATCGTGTTTTTGAGCCTCCATATAGAAAAGAAGGTGCAGCGATTGGTTAATTTCGGGTTGGTAGCAACCTTGAGTAGTTTTTGGTGATTGGTCCACGCCAGTGTAGTGACCTTGAACACTCTGACAGTGATTGGAGGGACACTGTTCAAGGTCTGCGATTGAAATGGTCTTGGACGGACCTCTTGAACCAAAGGACACAGCAAGGAAACTAGAAATCCAATGCGTAACTTCTTAAGATTTTTTTACGTGTTGTGTCGGATGCTAAAACATTTTATAAAACGTTAAACGTGACTGCTAAAAACTAGGAAAAAACGGAAAAAAAGCGACCCAAAAAAATCGAACCACAATAGGAATCTAAATGAAGCATCAGCATTATTTTCTAAACTACACGACAATTTCATTTGCCGCTTTGTTATTACTTGCACGCCCCCGTACCTCTCTGCACCCCTTCCCGCACCCATCCCCACACATGGCAAGCCAGGCGTCTCGTCTTTGCTGGACATTCGTATGCCGCACCAGCACGTCGTAATTATCCACATACGATCCACACCCCGCAGCCCCCACACACAAAACCCATACACACACACACACACATACTGTATGCACGAGAAAGATGAAAGAAAATAATTACATTTTTGGACGAGGAATAATATTCAGTGATGTGCACAACCCCGTAAGTAAATGTAATTCCGTCGCGCCGCGCGCACGGCCCGAACCGAAAGCATGGTGCTCTACCGTTCCTCGTCAGACTTGTACGAAATACGTAAATGGCATTCCTCTCTAAAATGCCATCCGTCTCACCCCCCCCCCCCCCCCCCCATTCAACCCTTCTACCCGTTACCATCCCATGCACGGGCATACCATCCAAACAGACATACAATTGTTTTAAAAAAAGATTTGCTACAACGGTTATACGTGTGTCCGAACTCTAATTACCATATAAGGTCCCATGAAGACGCCCAACTAGCCAGCTTCTGGCCCATGTTCTGTGCACCGCCCGTTTTAATTTAATTTAATCTAATTCGTTATTTTCTGTACACTGGCTTTTTTATCGTACATAGTACTCGGAGAGAGAGAGAAAGAGAGAGTCGGCCGGGCATAACGGCATTAAGCGTGTCTGAAATAAATGTACAAATCCCTCATCTTTTAATTGCCATGTTTGCAAGTGTAATTATATTCATCTGCGTTAGAGGGTGGGGGGGTTATGAGCTAAGGGTGGTACTGTCCATACCCTCATGTCCCCGGGTATAGCTAGGTCCTTGGGCATACACATTGTTGGTGGATTGAATTTGAATTTGTAAAAGATGATTCTAAACAATTGTGCTGGCACTCTTTTGAAATAAATAATAAAAAAATGTCATCCTTGTGCAGGGAAATGGGGAGTGGGAAGGAACGACGCGGGGGTGGGGATAATTTAGTTGGGAGTTAATCAAATTTCAAGGGCTTGTTTTGTGTTTTGTTTTATTACCAAGTCGCCCGGCGGGCTGGCAATTGTAATCAGCTATCGAAGCGTACCATTTGGTGTGGGGGGGGGGGGGGGGGGGGCAGTCAAGAGGTGGCGATTCAGGGTCCTGGTAATTACAGCGGGGGCTGGAAGAATAGGCGCACAAGACGGGTCAAGTGCAACTGTGATGCTAGGAACGCTTCCCCTGCTGGCAATGGAGTGGAAATATGGGAAACTGACGGAATTCGATCAATTTTTAAGCGTTGAAGTTTGTTTTGACTGATATTTCCAAAATGTATTTCATTTCTAGTATGGTTTGGTTTCAATCATTTTGAGTGCTTTTAGGAATTCTCATATAGCCGCTTAATTTCAATGTCCAGTTAAAAAATGGACGTTGATTTTGACACAAAAGAATATGCTGTTAATTAATATCCAGATATTGTACCAGATCATTCAACTACTACTTGTAACCCAAGCAGTGGTCTATGTTGCAGTAGCCAAAAATATGTTCTAGCGAGATTCTCAAGGTTTAGAGAACCCCGCTAACCAGGGAATCAGGCGACTTTTAACGAAGGGTGGATCGCGTTTTTGGGTTCCTGTCAAACCGCGAGTTTCCCGGACTCGCGAACTCACGCCGACATTTCTGAGATTTTTGTGGATTGCTCGAGGACGTTTGCCGAGCTTCGAAAAACCTCCGACCGTGGCGCTGCCGGCATTCGCTCCACCAACTTTCCGATGCCAGAAGTCAGCACAAAAACCACATCAAAATACTATCCAGACTATCACGAGACATACACCGAGCGACAAGGGAAAAACGTATAGAAACCCTTTTCAAACGCCAAACCACGAAAAAGATCGGCGGAATTTTAAGAAATATTTTACTCGTTTTTGGATGAGTTACTCGCTAGCCGAGCGGTTATATAACTTTTGCTTTTTGAAGCGTGGATTATTTTAATTTTTCAATCTCAGCCTGGTAAGCAGACGGTTAGGAAACCACAAACGCCGGGGAATGAAATGCCGAACACGCGGAGCACACGGATCGCAAGTCGCTCTTTGAAAACAATGCTTCACAGCTGCACTGAAAACATTGCAACTTTTTTCTCCGACTTTGCATACGAAGAATGTCCGATCAGACGAGCTTGACGTCACATGACTTGTTCATTTACATATCCCTTCATTTCAAACAGACTCGGGGTTCACCTTCTTTAGCACATACACGCCGTACGATTTTCACTGCCGTATACATTTTCCCCCCTCCCCAACGTTTGCTCAATGAATCGCTACCAAATTACTATACGGAACAACGTGTTATAATATCTTCGTTAGACAGTGCGTTAAATTACAGAATGCCAACACGTGTTAATATCATGCGATCCAACAGCTATAATCCCGAATAAGTATCTAAGTAAATGTTCGGCCATTTGCAAGAAGTGCGTCGTTAAACAGCAATGTTGAACTCCGAACCGTATTCCCTTATAGTTTTCAGCAAGAGAATTCGTCTCCAGAAGCGAAGCCATCCCATAAAGCCTGTCAGCGTCACATTACCGACATAGCCCATGGACCGGCCGGGAAAATGAACTCGGATTCTGAAATGATTAAATTCTCGAATATCCATAACAGGAATATATAAAATGAGGGAAATGAAGGCAAAAGACGGGGACATATATATATACAGGACGACGTCAAAGGGAGTATCTGACAAAAGATTTAATAGATTATAGGCTACATAGATTTCCGTGCCCCCACAAAATATAATTTCTTCTTTATTTGCTTCTCCTTTCAATCACAGAGTGTACTCCTCAACGCCGCTGTTCTTTCTTTTGATCTTTGGGCCCGGAGAATTCATTAAAACAAAGACAAGGATGGATGGTGACAAGGAGCGTGCGAGCAAGTGAGATGGTTGGTATACGATTACGCGCGGGTGAGGAAAGGATAGAGCGATGGGTCTAATTTTCATATCGCGATTCGATGGATCGCTTGCGGCTGAAAACTCGGGCAAATAATAATAAAAATCGTCGCCAAATTGCGTTAAAAGTGAGACGGCGTCGACCCTGAGGTGCAAGAGCGAGAGGGTGTAGTCGTGTCGAACATCAGGGTGGGTTTGGGGAACAAGTACGACAGGGTCGTAGTTTGAATGAACCGATTTTGGACGGGAACTTTCGTCAACGACGTTGCGTGGGGTGGAATTATCGCACGTCAGGGATATGAGTTTCTAATAAGGATAAAGGCAACGCGAGTATGGGATGGGGTTTGGCGTTTTGTGATCGAAGACGGTTTGAATTCTTGGCCACGCATTGAAGGTGTTGGACGAGTTACGATGCCCAAGCCAGCTGTTTTTACAATTTCTTTCTATACTAAGCATAAATTTCATTTAGAAGCAAACATATATACAAAAGTTATGCGCTCAACACTTGTTTAGAAGAGTTAAATGATTATTTAATCAAAATTGTGATTTACAAATAATTGTTTGCCCAATAAAAGTTTGTGGTTACTTAATTTAACAATTAGAACCTTAAAAGTTGAAACTGCGGTTTGCTTTGACCCTTTGTATTAATTATGCTTAGCGTTGGTTTTTCGGTGACATGTTACGTTAGTAACAAACCGTTAGAAAACGTCTTTGCATTAACAGATTGTTAGGCTCTTAACGAAACACTTAGAAACCGATCCTTAGATGGCCAAGGGTGAATGAGTGAATGTTACTGACTTTCTATAGGTGTGTCTTGGAGATCCGATTTGTCCAGTGCAATAGGGACATATTTTTATGGAAGAAGCTTTAGCATAGAATAAAATTCTGTCGAAAAGCTTAAATTTGAAGAATTGTGAAACAGAAATGTCTGGAACAACATGTGTACTGGTGGATCTGTGAGACGAACTGACAATGCGACGATTAGCAATGATGCAATTCACAGCGAGAGCATGGGATGTGAGCACGCGTTCCAAACGCCCCCGGGACGAACAAATCGAGAGGGTCCCACTTGATTCAATTATTTCACAGTGGAAAACTTCAAAACGGAACGCTTTTTTTAAATTGACTGACATTAGACTAATATTTGCACCAATCGCCGCGGGGCTGATATAAGTAATTAACAATTCTATTTAGAAAAAAAACTTTCGACAAGAAAAAAAAAACGTTCTCCCCCAACCCAATTCGAAAGCGATGTCTTCGCCAGTAATAAAAATAAAAAAAAACGCTGACTGAAAGAAAAACATGAAACAATTACAATTTTTTGTTCTTCCTGTCGTCGCGGAGAAAGAATTGAAAAATCCTAGAGACGGTAAAAAAAATTCTGAATGTCACGCCGAGGAAAAAAAATGATAAAAACGTCTCCCCACGCGATCCAAAACGCGCTAATTCGATATTTATGAATGTTTTGTTCCGTGAGCTCCCCTCTGCCCCCCTCCTACCCGAGCAAAAGAGGATGGAGGGTGGGGCCGGGAGGGGGGGATGGAAAAACGAGTCGCGAAAAAAAAACTTTCGACGAAATGAATTAAAATTTCAACGCCATACCAACGACAATATCTCCACCCCATCCCCAAACGCCGCTCCCCCCTCCATCCAACGGTCGCCCACTAGCACGGCTACCACCCCATCAGCAAAAGCTAGCAGATACACATCCTAAAGTATACCTATTTATTATTACACGAGTGAAAGACAAAGATCCACGGTACCAAACGGACATGAAAAATTATTTAATACTTCCCTTAATTCCCCTGCCCGTCGCCCCCCCCCCCCCCCCTTCCCCACCCCCATTTTTCCGTCACCGTGGCATGTCCCGGTGTCCTCCCCCGAGCCTTAAACCCATGCCCGGACGTAACGGGAATTATTCACGAGGCGCTGGTACGGCTATAGCCACGGTCCTTTCGGTGACAGAGAGGGGTGGGACCATTAGTGGGCCAATAGCCATTTGAAAATACAATATTAGTCAAAATTGTGATTGTCTAATTTGTCATGTCCACAGTCGGGTGATTGGGTGGGAGGTATTGAAGAGAATGATTATCATCGACTTTACTTGAGTAAACAACAAGATTTAACAGTTTGGGGTCAAAGTTGATGTAGCAGTTGGTTTAAGGTATTGAATGCGCGATTCTGATCTGTCTGGATAACTTTATGGTTGAAAATGAAAACAAGATAGATCTAATATTTCCATATTAGGTATAGCTCGAGTATGCTGTGTAGAAAAGCAAAGACAAATTTTATACCGAACTACGATGATTTAATTTATTTAAAAAAAATCCCATAACTGCTAAGATTCTTAACGTACTCAATAGTAAAAACCATGCACTGTTCAACTCAGCTTTATGTGGAGGTTATAAAAGAAATCCCCAAGAAGACCAACAGTTCTAAGAGTTCTAAGAACCTATTGTTTCAAGAACAACTCCCCCCAAATATCACCTATTCCAGCAAACACAAAAACGCGACAAAGATCGAGCGAGGTGGGTTCAAAAAGAGACCTAACCACCGACGTAATGACGTCAAACTCACAAGAGACTGACGTTCCTACAAAAAAAAAAAAGTTCAAATTAAAATTCATTTGAAACAAAGAATCTAGAACAATTTATAATTAAACCGAGTCAAGCAGGCGCACATTTGCACTGATTTCCCGTTGGTGAAGGTATAAAGCCTTTCATTCCTCACTGCAGTAGCGTCGAACTGAGGGACGCCGGTTGGTCGGCGACCTATACGTCTGTATCTGGTTGCTTTTCCATCTACCTTTCGCAAAGCGTGCCCTACGCGAATCATAAATATATAAAGCTATGATTCTAATCCCTTGTGGTGTAATATTATAATATTCTGCCGGTCGGTCTTCCTGTTATATACGGTATTCGGTCTCAATGTTTTATGACTATGACCCCCCTCTTTTGGTGGCAGCAGTCAATTTCTGGGAGAGCGCCGATGTTCAGGAATGTCACGTGGGCAAGATGGTGGCACGTACGAATTCGGAGTTACTCGGGTGAGATCGTGTGTGGATAGGGCTGTAAAGAGGTTTTCTAATATGGCAACGCTGTTGAAGCAGTGGCCTATATCAATTAAATTATTTAAATATATATATATATAGATATTTTTTTCCGGTTTATTTACTTACTGAAAATTGAAGAGAAAGCACTAGGCGATAAAAAGAGATTCACTGTATAGCCCAATTGGATTTGTCTTTCTATATTATATATACATTTCTTAACTGTTTCAATTGATTACAATTGACTTCAGCCATTTCCAAGTAGACAGGACAGTTTTTAATACAATTTTTACACTTTATATATAAATATATCAGTATTATTAAAATATTCGAGGATATTGAAAACACATTATCTGGTAATTGTGGTATGGATTGAACAAAATTTTGGATCCTACACCTCATACATCAAATATACTTTAAACATATGGAGAGATTATAATTCTCAAGGTCATTGCAAAAGTTAGCGTTCCTAACAGACGTTACCAATGTAACGACACACTGCCAGCTATGGCGCTGGTTTAATGGCGTCGGTGAATGAATGGGTGATGATGAAACTTACCTAGCCTACCAGCGAGGATGTTACCCGGTGCCGGCATAAAGACATCACTTTTGACGAAGAGCACCAAGACCACTGACTTACAACGTGAACAACAGAATCTCAACAAATCCATGCTATCGAGAGGTTGATAAGCAAGGCGAATGAAGTTGTTGTATTAACTTTCATCCCTTCAACCTCTCTCCCGAACAGAACCGGTCATGTGTATGATGGTTGTCTTGGTGATACCTGATGCAGCGCAGTTTTGCTTAACTTCGGTGATCTAACGAGAACCGATGTTTCTAACACGCCAAACTGTTCGGTCCGATACGTTGAAAGATAGTTCTGTTGAAGATAGTTACTGCTTTAAAAATCTTAAAAGACATTTTGTCTAGTGACATGATATGTAAGCACAGTTACTTTAAGGAAAAAAATTCGATTTGACTACCACAACTACAAAAACAATTAGTAATCAAGGCATAATTTGCCGCTTGCTATTAATATCAATATCGTAGTTCATCAGACAAGTTTGATCAACATGTCCCCACAAGCAATAACTCATCAATTGGCCGCCGTACATGCAAATTGATTGGGCAAATTGAGACAAATTGATTGGCTTGTTAATAGATAGGCGTTCAACTGGCGGGCAAAGTTCCCGACCTCTGACGCCCACTTGACTCGATCGACGGGGAGTTCAAATGTGCCAATAGTGCCGATGATACGAGATCCCAAAATAACAATTGCGTGATTGTTGTTTCGCATAATAACTGATTTTACCTATTATTTGGAGAAGGATCTCTGCAGTTTTGTATTTTTTTGTTAATTTAGCTCGTGTCTTTTGCAGCTATTCAGATAACAATGGATTGGATGACTTCAATGTTTACCAGCAGAATGGATTCTAAGCTCGATCCAGGTATTTGAGATTCTCAGGGGACGAAAGTCACGAAATGAGAGTGAAAAAGTCGGAAAAACATCAAACTTTCCAGGGATATTATAGCCAGAAGGTAAGAATGTCGGAAAGAAGAAATTAAGAAAGTAATCGAGAATGTTATAGATGAACGATTTACTTTTGGCAAAACAGCGGATTTTTTTTGGAATTTCCTTACTTTGTCTGCCCTGCACTCGGGGAAAAGTATAAATTTGAGAGGTTTGATGCAAGCGAAGAAAATATTCCAAAAAAGAACCCCGTTGTTCTAAAGTTAAATTTTTTCTCTACTACATGTTAAAATTCTAGCGTTCTAGCACCAAAGTTGCGGATAGAAAATCTTTGGAAAAATGTGTCTTGTTTCATTAAGGGATTTTCATGCCAGTCTAGAATCAAGGGATTTCATGCTAGGTATGTCATGCTAGTCTAGAATCAAGGGATTTCATGCTAGGTATGTCATGCTAGTCTAGAATCAAGGGATTTCATGCTAGGTATGTCATGCTAGTCTAGAATCAAGGGATTTCATGCTAGGTATGTCATGCTAGTCTAGAATCAAGGGATTTCATGCTAGGTATGTCATGCTAGTCTAGAATCAAGGGATTTCATGCTAGGTATGTCATGCCAGTCTAGAATCAAGGGATTTCATGCTGGGTATGTCATGCCAGTCTAGAATCAAGGGATTTCATGCTAGGTATGTCATGCCAGACAAGGAATCAAGGGATTTCATGCTAGGTATGTCATGCCAGTCTAGAATCAAGGGATTTCATGCTAGGTATGTCATGCCAGTCTAGAATCAAGGGATTTCATGCTAGGTATGTCATGCCAGTCTAGAATCAAGGGATTTCATGCTGGGTATGTCATGCCAGTCTAGAATCAAGGGATTTCATGCTGGGTATGTCATGCCAGTCTAGAATCAAGGGATTTCATGCTAGGTATGTCATGCCAGTCTAGAATCAAGGGATTTCATGCTAGGTATGTCATGCCAGTCTAGAATCAAGGGATTTCATGCTAGGTATGTCATGCCAGACAAGGAATCAAGGGATTTCATGCTGGGTATGTCATGCCAGTCTAGAATCAAGGGATTTCATGCTAGGTATGTCATGCTAGTCTAGAATCAAGGGATTTCATACTAGGTATGTCATGCCAGTCTAGAATCAAGGGATTTCATGCTGGGTATGTCATGCCAGTCTAGAATCAAGGGATTTCATGCTGGGTATGTCATGCTAGTCTAGAATCAAGGGATTTCATGCTAGGTATGTCATGCCAGTCTAGAATCAAGGGATTTCATGCTAGGTATGTCATGCTAGTCTAGAATCAAGGGATTTCATGCTAGGTATGTCATGCTAGTCTAGAATCAAGGGATTTCATACTAGGTATGTCATGCCAGTCTAGAATCAAGGGATTTCATGCTAGGTATGTCATGCTAGTCTAGAATCAAGGGATTTCATGCTAGGTATGTCATGCTAGTCTAGAATCAAGGGATTTCATGCTAGGTATGTCATGCTAGTCTAGAATCAAGGGATTTCATGCTAGGTATGTCATGCTAGTCTAGAATCAAGGGATTTCATGCTAGGTATGTCATGCTAGTCTAGAATCAAGGGATTTCATGCTAGGTATGTCATGCCAGTCTAGAATCAAGGGATTTCATGCTGGGTATGTCATGCCAGTCTAGAATCAAGGGATTTCATGCTAGGTATGTCATGCCAGTCTAGAATCAAGGGATTTCATGCTGGGTATGTCATGCCAGTCTAGAATCAAGGGATTTCATGCTAGGTATGTCATGCCAGTCTAGAATCAAGGGATTTCATGCTAGGTATGTCATGCTAGTCTAGAATCAAGGGATTTCATGCTAGGTATGTCATGCTAGTCTAGAATCAAGGGATTTCATGCTAGGTATGTCATGCTAGTCTAGAATCAAGGGATTTCATGCTAGGTATGTCATGCTAGTCTAGAATCAAGGGATTTCATGCTGGGTATGTCATGCCAGTCTAGAATCAAGGGATTTCATGCTAGGTATGTCATGCTAGTCTAGAATCAAGGGATTTCATGCTAGGTATGTCATGCTAGTCTAGAATCAAGGGATTTCATGCTGGGTATGTCATGCCAGTCTAGAATCAAGGGATTTCATGCTAGGTATGTCATGCCAGTCTAGAATCAAGGGATTTCATGCTAGGTATGTCATGCTAGTCTAGAATCAAGGGATTTCATGCTAGGTATGTCATGCCAGTCTAGAATCAAGGGATTTCATGCTAGGTATGTCATGCCAGTCTAGAATCAAGGGATTTCATGCTAGGTATGTCATGCTAGTCTAGAATCAAGGGATTTCATGCTAGGTATGTCATGCTAGTCTAGAATCAAGGGATTTCATGCTAGGTATGTCATGCCAGTCTAGAATCAAGGGATTTCATGCTAGGTATGTCATGCCAGTCTAGAATCAAGGGATTTCATGCTAGGTATGTCATGCTAGTCTAGAATCAAGGGATTTCATGCTAGGTATGTCATGCTAGTCTAGAATCAAGGGATTTCATGCTGGGTATGTCATGCCAGTCTAGAATCAAGGGATTTCATGCTAGGTATGTCATGCCAGTCTAGAATCAAGGGATTTCATGCTAGGTATGTCATGCTAGTCTAGAATCAAGGGATTTCATGCTAGGTATGTCATGCCAGTCTAGAATCAAGGGATTTCATGCTAGGTATGTCATGCCAGTCTAGAATCAAGGGATTTCATGCTAGGTATGTCATGCTAGTCTAGAATCAAGGGATTTCATGCTAGGTATGTCATGCCAGTCTAGAATCAAGGGATTTCATGCTAGGTATGTCATGCTAGTCTAGAATCAAGGGATTTCATGCTGGGTATGTCATGCCAGTCTAGAATCAAGGGATTTCATGCTAGGTATGTCATGCTAGTCTAGACTATAGGCTTTGAAGTTAAGCGCACAAGATATACATTTTTTATAGGCATAATTCAGTACAGCGTTGATCCTTGATTTTTAGCCTAATTTTGACTTTTAATTTAATTTAATTTATTATTTCAATTTAGTAGTTCTTATGCCAACCATTTCCAATCAGCGGAATATACAATAATTACACTTTGCAACGGTTTTGTCAAAAATGTTCTATACTATACAAAAGTAAAAAAAAAAACTTAAATTCTACGATCAATCATTGGACAGAATTTCTGGTTTCAAATTTTGAGCTCAGCAATGTTCAGTTCAATTTTCCTAATAAAATTATTTATTCCAAAATATTTTCTACGGCGTCATAATGCATGAATAGGCATCAAACAGGCATTAAAAAAATACATGAAAGCAAGAAAGTAGTTTTCTCAGGTCTAGGTGTTTGAAAATAACGCACAGTGTTACATTGAACCGGGAAAATGAGAGCAAAGTAACTGACAAAATTTACAATTTTAATGCCAGTTTGAAGCTTCTCTCTACGTGTTTGTTCTAGTAAGTAAAGGAAAATCTACTATCTTTTGGTTGCAACCAGTTTGAGACAATAATATCCTATATTTAGCTTTAAGTTCATCAATGGAGGAAAGTGGCCTACAAGATTTGAAGAAAAAAAACACCATTGGGTAACCCCCGTGCCCATGACCGTAGACTTTTTAAAAAACCTTAACACCTTTAAGATAGCATCCAAATATCTTATGGTATCTTAATATATTATGGTAATTACAAACTTGCTTACCAATAATACCCCACATTAATTTCCCCATGCATTCCAGAGTCAGAAATCCAGCAATAAACCTTTAAATCGAGATCAATAAGCACACAGCACTACTTGACTCCAGAACTACTATTAATCCCCAGTCCGTAGCAAGCATTCATGTTCTTTACCCCGTCTAAATACCCCCAATAGTCCACCTTCCTTTTCACACAGCCGCGAGTCTAGTATTTAAGCCCCACCAAGTTGATTATAATTTACTTCGTCCTTCGTTCGATGGGGCTTTGATTTCGGCATGCCCGTCCAGTCTTGCCGCGAGTTCGGTATTTGTCCGGCATTATTGAGGATTTTTGGCTTATCTCACAGGATTGGGGCTTATGCCGAGGCGGAGAGATTAAGAAGCTTACGCGTCTCAGATTGAGCAATAGCCACTGGTCAAGGGCTATTTTGGGATCAATGTATTAGTATTGGGCATTTCAAAGCTTTTGGAATCGGGGCTCAAGAAGGATATGGGGGTTGGGCGTTCGAAACGGTTCAGCTGCTCTGAGGAAAGGGTGTTTTGGGAAACCACTAAAACCAGTAATTGATATCGATTTCTTGCGAGACTTATAAAACAGTCTTTATGTGTTTCTTATAGTAAAACCACCATCAATTAGTATACACGTATAAAAAGCATATGTTTTATTAGAACAACCAGCTTCAAATCCTATGTGTGAATTTGGTTTAGCTCTCAAAGGTAATAATGGGTCGATATGGCTTTGAAATTGGTGGTTCTAACTTTTAATAAAGTAAGACTTTACATATCACTGTGTATTATAAATCGAACTCAAAGTTCAATATCTCTTATTAACCTACATTTTCTTACTCTGGTAGCTCTGGTATTCTCTGGTAGCAGTATTGCCTTTAGATGCATTCAAAAGCATTTTGCCATTTTGTTATCTGCTATATTTCTATTTGGATTTTATTCTCGACAGACTTCTCTCATTTATATGAGCTAACTGGCGAATTTATGATTGAAAAACACAGTAGACTATGATGAAACATACTAAAAGCAAATGCTCTTTTCTACATTTTAAGATCCCTTACGATATTCCGTAAACGACATTAACAAATGTCAAAGGCCCCACCACACTTTCTGCAAACTAAACAGCGTCCTATTCTTAATTTCAGGTCTTCTAGCATCGAATACTTCGTTCAAAGAACAAAGGTACACTGAAAGACATCAAGAGTTTGTCGAGCAATGTCGCTGTACACCACACGACGATGCGTACACAGTATTTCTCTGACTCATTTCAATTGACAATTTGTCGAGACGTACATACGAAGAACGTTAGTCTCAAATATTTAATAATAACCATCGCGATATTTTGTTTGTCGACTAACCGAACATTAAATATTTCATTTTGTGCACAAGTTGCCGGGAGTCGATCTCGTTACAGACGTACTGCCATATATGTACTGTGTTGACATGCAAATAACCGTACACTCTTAAGGGTGTGCACTGTTATACGTATTGTTCGGCAACTCACACAATCCCAGACTTTCATATATTATTATGTACTCGTATTCTGTTTGTCTGCGAACGTTATTGCTCGGCGAGATGAAGACTCGCGACGACATGCGCTTGCAGATTGCTCGGTTCGCGATTTCGTTCCTTACGATTCGGATGTGAGTTTTTATTTCGTGTAAGTTTTAAGATGCACGGCGTCTTGTGATGAGCCAAACTAAATTGCTATCAATTCCTAAGGAAAGTTGCAGTTTTTTAACTTCTAGAAATAGAGAAAAGTATATATTTTGCCATTTTTAAAAACGGATTTCTTCATAGATTGGTTGATTAGTGGGCGTGCACGAAGCACTGTTAACGAGCCCAGTGACGCTGGTCTTATGTCGTCGGATAATGAGTGGGTGATGATGAGGTTGATGATGAACCTAGGTTAGTGTCGGGGACGGCACGTAGCGAACTTCTGTCAAAGAGCACCAAGAAGACCACTGACCACGTCCCTTCCGAAGGACGCTACAACTCGAACAGCAGGATTCCTCCAAAAATCAAGATTGTTGAAGTTTGATAAGCAAGATGAATGAAGTTGCTCAGTTGTATCCATCCAGATCATCTCAGCGAGAACTTGGCTGAACGCTCAGTGCGCTTCTCTGTAGGCGCCGCGACGTCTAAGATTTCGACGCCGGTACGGTCTAAGGCGTCTGTTTTTTATAAAGCGTGTGTGGGCTCCAAATTTTGGTGAAAATTGTTTTTTTTTTTAACCGATCGACTTTAAATTATAATAAAACATCTAAGAATCGGTTATTTAATCGCCAAATAAAACTAATCATTTTCATGTTTTTTCAGCGGTGTTTGCCCTTGACAAAGTAACAGGCATAAAGATCAAAAAAATTAAATTGATAAATATTTTTTTACAAAACTGATGCTAAGGCTAGATAAAGTAGACGAGAGTCTAAGAATCACGATGAATTAAGGTTCTTTTTTAAATTGGATACAAATTGGTATGAGAAATGTGCAAGTTGATCAAACTTTAACGTATCACTTCATTTAAATCAACCTTAGGAAAACCTTAGGAATAATATAACAAAAAATGTGTTACAAATGACTACATTTTACCTAATTTCAACATTGGGCGTAGAATTGAACTCAAAATAGAACATTACCGTCAATTTACGAACAAATGACAAAAACATTGAAAAATAGCACACAAAACACAAATATTTCACATAGAGCGTTGATAAAGCGTCCACCGCGTGCCAATCTAACAACAAACAATCCCCCCCCCCCCCCTCTCTTTGCCAGAGAGCTCAGAGCGCCACCACGGTCGCCGTCGACGCCCGTCGACTAGGAAATAAAGGACCGGCGTTTCCCGTTGCCAGCCTAATGGGACGATCGACGGCTCGCGGTAACGGCGCCGCGACGCGGCCGAACCAAGGGTAGGAAATGAAGCAACAAACCTAGAAATGACTCGGAACGGCATTAAAGGAAGCCGCACTGCTGTGCCTCATGGTTAGAAGCGGCAATCGAACTGTGCCCGGGAAGGTCTCGATACAATCAACTTGGGAACTACTGGCCGGCACAAACCAATGGAGTGTGTGCGGTCCTGTTTTATGCTCGCCGAGAATAAATGAACGACAAACTAGGGATCATTTCAATTTCGGTTAGTGTTCTGAGATGCCGCCCTCGCTCTCGATGCGTGATCCTTTCGAGATAGTCAGGCTTTCGTGGGCCTTGTTTAATAACTCTTGGTAATTAGGTTTTAGTTTTGAAAACCTGCTACGTTAAAGTCATTTCGTGTCATCAATTTATAGTCACAAAAATAAGAATCTTACCTTCGGCATGTGCACAAACGATTTCCCCCTCTTATTTGAGAGCAAACAATTTACAAGGACCACACAATTAAACTTCGTTTCTTTGGAATAGTCTTACTTCTTGAACATAAACCTTCAATTTGGGTTATCGTTGCTGAAAAGCTGCTTTATCTGCCATTTTACGGGTGAATTCGCGTTTAGAAAACATAAAAACTCAAATACAGTAATTTCTCTTTTAGGAATAAGTAATTTCAGTTCGAAGAAACGATCCACCCCTCCAATCAGATAGTCTACGACTGTTTTTCCAACAAAGCAAGACAGGCCCGACAGGAGGCGATAAAGGTGACACACGAGCTGTACAGCATATCCACTAAAACTCCATGGCAAATCGACACTCAGCCCAATTGAAAGCCATTGTTTGCGATAGACGTTCGACAATAATTAGAAGAGTTTCCTGTATGCCCGGCATCCTTTTCCCGAAGAGCGTCCTGAAGGATGTGGGGGAAGCGAGACGCTTACTTTCTTCGAGTGGCTGAGGATTTTAACAAGAAAGGGCGATAAAGTCCAAGATGCGCGGCGCTTCACGACAATTGCCTCTGATCAGAGTCGATAAAACCGAACCGAGTTCTGGGTTTGAAGCGGTGATATATGTTGCTTACGTGGATTGACTTGATGTGAGCGGCCATGTTTGAGTCAGTTTCATTTATTTGTGGTGTTTAACGACGGATTGTTTTGACAACGAGCCCTGTGGCCCTGTTCTAATGACTTTGGTAAATGAGTGGGTGATGATAAGGCTGCTGGTGAACCCAACCAAGTCTAGAAGGGATAAGAAATCCGGTGCAGGTACGTTTAGCTTGGTGATATCGCAAAGCACCAAGAGGACCACTAGAAGAACGTCTTTTCCAATGGATGATCATCCATCTAATCTATCTCCTGAACCTAACTGGTTATGGGTATAATGTTCACCCATCCAAAACGTGACCAAGCGCAGTGTTGCTCAACTTCGGTGATCTCACGAAGACCGGTGTCACCAACACGTCAAGACGTTTGGTGGTCATCCATTCAGTACCTGATCTAAAGAATGTTGCAATAACAAAAGTCACAAAAAAGCAAAGCAAACACAAAACAGATGTCTTCTAAATAAATGTTAAGATAAGTAGATAGCTAAAGAAATTATTTTAGAATTCGCTATCTAGAATATATGCACATATCAGTGATATCTCTTTGGGGAAAAGCGCAGGGGAAAAGCGGCTCTAGCAGATCGAATTGTTTTGTTGTAAATAGCACCCAAAGACTTTGGAAATGTCGACAAATTTCGAATCTTTTATCAGATTTCATGTCACTTTCAAAGTTCTCTGTAAGCACCCGAAAGATTCATCAATTTTCATCTACGCTCTTAGCCGAATTTTTGAAAAGCATTAAATGCATCAAAAAGTTTAACAAATTGGTTTCTAAACTTTTGAGTTGGCTCACAGATGGCGTCATTTTCAAAGAACTATTTCAAAGAAATTAATTTTCTCTACTTTTAAAATCACACATAAGAGTAGTTCCATTGTTGCCACGTCAAACAGCAATCCGCTTGACACCACAAGCACTTATCTTCTAAAGAACACAAAATTATTGCTGATAAGATTCTAAGTGGCAAATACTCCCTAATGAAACGACGCTCCCGACGCCTGTCAAAGAGCGTCGCCTCCAAGTATCAGACCGTCTCCAATGGTTAACTTTGATTGCTGAGAGATATCAGAAAAGGGGGAGCACCGTGTAAGTGGCGCCTTGTCTCCCACGTTTTTTTCTCCTGTTATTTTTTTTTTCTTGCATCGATTCATTTGGCTAATGGCTTAGCCGTTCTGCACGAATCGTCTTGATGGCAACGACATCAGGAGAATCACAGTGACAGTGTCGAGTCGTTAAAGTTTGTTTTCTGAGAAGGCGTATGGGTTTAAATTAAGGCAGCGTTTTTCTTTTTCTGTACGCTTTGAAATTATTTTCTTGCGGATATATATATTTTTTTGATTTGCAGGTTAAAATGCAGTGACTTAAAATAAGAAAAGTAGCAATTGATGTTATTCTATTTGGATTCTTATCACTGTCCTGCCTAACTTTAGTTCCAAATAGGTATTCTATTTGCACAGCTTCACAACTGCAAAAGTATCTTTATTACAAAAAAGTTGTTTCCTCAAAAACAAAAATTCAGTTTTATTTCAGCCAAAATCATCACAATTCTTCATTGTATTATTTTTTTATTTTGAAATTGATAAAGCTCAAAAAATCCAGGTACTATAGGTAAAACAGTTACTTTATCAAAATCTCAGACTTAGAAAATAAATGCCCTGACTCATTGGCCCTGACCATATCAGCACAGACGATTAGAACGCTCGCGAAAGAGGTAAATAAGAGTTCGATTCCCCGATTGGGTACAAAATTTTAAGAGGGTGCTAGTGTCCATAGCAATAAAGAAATCGCCAATCAGTCAGAAAGTCTCCATTAAATCGCTATTAGTTACACAAATTAGTTACACAAATTACAAAAGAAAGTACATTTTTGTATCAACTTTCAAGCTGTGTCCTTTATACATGGGCAACACTTTAAAATTGTATGCACCATTTACTTTCTTGCGCGTATATCAAGGGAGAGACGCGCTAGAAAATAAGAAGAAAAAAACCCTGCATTTTTCATGCTTTTAATTCCCAGGATTGCCTTACAGCTATAATATAGGTGGAGTGAGCTTCTGGATTCAGGCCCTACCCTCGTCCTGATGTACCCCAAGCAGCGACAAGCCTGGATCATTTTTAACAAGCAATTAACTAGCAGATAAGTCGCCCATACTCTAGCCACGTCGCTACCTCGAAGCAGAGAGGTTTGCCGCATAAAATAAAAGGACGCGCGAAATCATTGTTGAATGACATCATCGCGATTGGCGTTCTGATTGGCTGAGACTGGGCGCTAACTCTTCTCTGAAATCTTCGTTTAGTATCGCTGTAAACGATGGTTAACTTAATTTTCGTGTCTCGAGAGAAAGGAATTAATATAATCTTAGTTTAATTAAATCCGAACGAAATATCACGGATAAATACGAAGAATTTGCGAGTTTTTTTTTCCAGATCTTTTCATTGGTTGGGAATCAAATGAGGGATCAACGCGGGTACGTTTTTTTTCCATACAAGTACCAACTTGCACAGCCATACACGTGCTATACGTTTTACGTTTCGACTGATTTGATTATGGAGTTTAGCGGTATGTCAGTTGCTAGGCTAGTTGTGCCGAACTTTGACTGATTTCAGAGGAGAATGTATTTTTTTTTTTTAGTTTTTCACTTACATTTTGAACCAAGTCATATGTTTCTCCCCCTTAAGTTTAACATAGAAAGCGTCTTGGATCTCTTTGCCCCAAAATATGCTATCTCTTTATCTAGCAGGACTTCCCTATAGCTGATGGCATGACGTATTTCTGGCTACATACCTTGAGGCGAGGTTGAAGACAAAAATACAATTAAAAGTAGACATTTTACCCAATTGTTTTCTGGAACTTGAAAAGAGGCATTAGAAGAGGAAAGACAATAGTGAAAATATTTGGACCATGTTTACGTTTTTCCTGTGGTTGGTGTAAATACATTTTTTTTGTATCTTTCAAGTACTTGAGATTGTCCTTGAGAGTGTCCTTGAACAAAAAATAAACAAAAAACCTGTTTAACAGTGCGTTTTGTTATCGGAACCATACTATTTTAGCTTGCACATCGTAACAGACACGCACGAAAATAAATAATCTGAATTCGTAAGTCAATAAATAGTCTGTTTTCTAAGAACGAAAATTCAACGTTATGTTGCAGCATTGCGTAGATGTTCACCGAGAGAGACACAAACTAAAGTGGCAAAGATGGATCAAAAGGCAGTCATTCGTCAACGAGATAAAGCCAAGAAGTGTCTTCGTGCCCCATCCCATTGCTTCCCCTTCCCCCCCCCCCCCCCCCCAAAACCCTCCACTAGGAATTGTTCCCGCAAAGTGAACGACGCGTTTCCGATCCTGAACAGCAATATCCATTAGCGGGGACGCCGTCGTCGACGAACCGGGGAGGATACCGAGCCAGAAATGGTAATATTTGCGATATCGGAAAAAGATTGCTTCATCCATCGTGCATCTAGCATGCAGGTGCGACAGAGAAGGAAGACACAAGTTAATATAAAATCGATATATCGAAATAATTATCGGTCTGCGATACGGGAATGTTGTTCGAGGCGAAAGACGAGATGCTTCGATGTTTCTCGTTTATTTGGGGGTAGATTCCATTAGTTATGGTTTCCCCTATCTAGTACATTTCTTGTTTTCATTTTTTTGTCTTTAGACACATTGATTTAGCGTAGTATATCTTAATTTAAATAGAAATGCCAGTTTTTTTTCCCACTATTTCCCATTTGTTTTTTCTTTAGATGCAGGATCCACAAAAATTGATTCATACCCCGGAGCCTAAATACGATAAGCCAATGACAGGCGGTGTTTTAGATTTTCAGGTGATATTACCATGGTGATAACAATTTTAACTGCAGATGTATGGGGGTTACGCTTAATTTCTGCTTTGTAACCTCAGATGGTTAATGATAGGACATTAAAAAAATGTTAATAGCAGCCGTACTGCAAAATGAGCATCCTTCAGACACATCTACATGAAACTCCCAACAGAAATCAATAAAATCCTACAGATTTTTTTTGAGTAATTAGAAAACCTTTTCTATAAACAGTCCGTAATCTTTCAAAGACTCCAACTCTCCACGCTATGCCTCACTCGAACTCCTACAAAATAATCCTTACGCAAGGATTCTTTCATACACGACTAGTCTAGCGTCTGCAAGCCCCGTTGCAATCAATGCCTTTCCACCCTTTCACCGTTAGCCTAACGATAATTAATATAAAATAAATAACACCGTATCGCAGGTATAAATCCAGCGTCGACGCGCCATATCATGTAGTTCGTCCCGGTAAATACCTCAGACTTGGTTTATTTGCCAATTGGAAAGTCTGGATCTCGGGTAGCCACTTGAAAGACCAATTAGGATCATATCTGTGAGCCTTTTCACCGATCATATCCCGAGCTAGGAGCTTGCTTTGTGCGACTGATACATTATACAGTAGCAATGCCAGTAGTCAGTCACGATTCGCATACACAAATATATAGCGAGACTTTGACTGACATCTTTTCATAAACATCTTTCATACAAAATGTCGTGCTATTCAATCCAGGGATCGACCCCCCGCAACAGAAGGCAACCTCCGACTGCCTGTCTCTTGACAAATACATCGACTCGATATAATTGAAGCACCGCTACGGAATTATTCAATGCTATGAAATTGGATGGGTTAGTATGCAGTGGATATGGTTTTTTTCTTTCTGTGATACGAGCCTCATTAAAAAATTATAAATAACCCCATTCTTGTAAGGAAAATAATAAAAATTAATAAGGCAAGTGAGTGTGACAGATACAGACATGTTGTTGCGAATGTGATCGGATGGTATTTTCTAGGCGAAGGGGAAAATCCCGCTATTACTGGCACCAATGTAGTGGCAGCAACATTACATTTGAAATGTGGTTCGAAAACCGTTCAAAAGTGGAAAATAGCAGCTTGATGTAGAAAATATCAATTTCTTGTAGCACTAAGTTTCTGGTCGGACAAAAATCGAGAAAATATGAATCCCACCGCTGTCACCAAAGTGATGAAACCAAAGTGTAATATGTCCGAAATGTTATAGAGAAGTTTGATTCGTTGAGGAAATTATATTCCCTGCAATTTCTTATTTCATACGACCAATATTATCAGGCATATTCTATAGTCGGTCCTACATCCACCGTTAATCATCTTTTCAAGCAGAAACGTTGTATACCCCAAGCTGAACATCGTTCCGGTCGTATTTTGTAACTAAAATATTTAATGATCTCAGTTCACCAACAAAACCCAGCGAGCCAGGCACCCACCCACCCACACATCAATACACTCCACGCAACCCTCCAAAAAAAAGAACATATTTTAAAACATCCCGTTACCGCTGAGAGATACCAAAAATAAGTTTCCGCTTGACTTGTAAAATATTGTGATTCCTAACCAGAGCAGCATCCACACATAGAAGGCAGCATCGCTGTGTAGCATCCGTTAAGTGTTTTCTAGATCTGCTTATTGGCAAACCAGAGCTCGATCTCTTCAAGGCATCCGCATCGATGAGTCGAACAAACGAGATGGCTCCCTCCTCGCGCTCGTCTGTCTCAAGGACCAGCCCCCAGGAGCGCTAGTGGCCTGCGTCTGCTGGTATTCACTCAGTTGCACGTTGTTTACCGCCTGCTTTTATGCGTCTTAAGGAGGGATGAATTCAATCCGTGCTTTTTGTACACTGCTAACAAGATAGGGATGATATTAATAATACCGTATCGACCAAACGAAATGCTTTGGATGAGAAATACTGTTCATATAAAGCCACAAATTCTGTGTAGTTATGTATCTTAGGGTGTTTTCCAGCTTTTCGATATGTTAATGCTGAACACTGAATATAGAGGGAGGAACGTTAATCAAATACATTAAGAGAATGTCTGTGAGACTTGACGCAAGCGCTTGCAAAAGCGTGCCACTTGCAAGTTTAATTTCGTTCTTAATTATAAATTTTGCAGATCCGAAAATACGTGTTTAATGCAATGGAAGTCAGACAAATTTATCAAGCACACACACAAGATGTCGCCAGTAATTGTAATTCAACGTTAATCCTTAAATAATTCAAATTGTTTCATGTCAAATCGAGGAGTAGAGCATGCAATGGCAAGATATGAATTGCCATTGCATGCAAAAGTCGTTGTTGATCGTTTGCGTTTGGAATTTTGTTTGAATAAAAAAAGAGTGTAATTTTTCATGAGGATAACGTTTTCAAAACGTACTCACGATCACACCATTTTGATTCATACAATGATGATTGATTGAAAACGTGAAGAGCATACACATAATTTTTCGTCGATGTTGAGTATTTGATATCAATCTATAAAATTAGCTAAAATGACAACCTAAACAGCTTTTTTTTTATCTTCAGTAGCTGTTTGACAAGTTCCCTTCAGTAAAACCAACCAGTAAGCCAACCAAACAATCACAGTAGACCAAAAGAAGCATTTCCCTCTGCAAATTGCTCTCTGCTTCATCATCCCTGTGCCCAACGACACCGATCACATCAAGCAGACGAGTTACCAATGACAAGTAGGGCCAGGACGCGTTGTACCTCCTAATCCCAACATTGCCCGCCGGTCGTTCCGCCATTCACCATCCACCACCCTCCCTATCGCCGCGCTCTTCATTTCTACCTGTGTGACGCGTCACTCGACTCCTGTCTCCGCCGCCGGCCGCCGGAGGGCACCACTACTGACGTGTACCCGCCTTACAAACAGTAGCCGTAATGAGACATCACTTCAATTCTTCTTTCATTTGTTATCCTACGTGTATGTCTAGTACTGCGAGACGATGTTTTGTTTTATTATTATCATCATTCTTTATAATTATTTTTTGTGTTTCCTCGCGTGTGTTTGAGAATTCATCTTCAGCGCTCTCTCGTCTGATTGTCCTATAGGTGGGCCAGCGTCCCTCATCCCCCCAGTGCCGTGTTATAGCGTCTGGCGTCGCCCCCATCATCAACTGTGACACGAGAGACAATTGCCCCTCCAGCGAAAGTAGTACTTTTCAAAATCAAAACAAGAATGCGATGTGTTCAAGTTTTCTCTCTCTTGGAGACTTGCACTTGAGTCGTGTTCGTATACTACAATTAGAAATCGGCGTCGTGCCCCGGAATGACGTCACAAGAAGAAGGGTTTCGCGGGTCGTCGTCGTAGACAAGACAATAAAGAAGTCGAATTAAATATGGATACGATCTAGCTCTGTTGGGGAGGCGATAGAAAGAGGCGGATGCACAATATGACAATCGTTGTGCCGAGATTGTCTTCTGAGGCGCGGACACTCGTGGAGTGGTGAATGTACTTCATGCGCCCCGTCGAGAGTCGCGAGGTTGCGAGGAGAGCGCGCCTCTATCGGTCGGTACTTAGACTAGATTCAAAACATTTCTTTTGTCACGTCGGGATTCGCACTTGGCGCTTGATTGGTCCTTATTGACATTCACCTCGGGAAAGAAATGTAACGTGGAAAACATGATGAGCGCCAGCTTGTGTGCATGCTTGGTGAAGTCATAAGAATATAGAATTAGTAGTTAAAACATTGACGATACCCGAACAATGCTCGGTATTAATATTGGAAATTCATCTCCTTACATTAACTCTGTTTAGCGAGAGAACATACTTTACCGGTGGAAGCGCCACCGGTCGTTTTGGGGTGACTTGCGGGCCAACTGTCATTTGAAAAAACGCTACAAATCATCTGCGCTGATGTACATTACTTTCGTTTGCTTGAAATCTCTTTCAATGACAAAACCGTTTGTTCTTTCAAGCTTTTTAAGTTTTTTTCCCAATTATCTCAAACTTGAGAAATATTTTGCTGATAAAAAAAACTACTTTGAAATTCCACTGTTCAAAAATAACTGAGATTTTTTTGTGAGTTGGTATTAACGATGGGAGACAGTTCTTGGAGAAGTATCTTTAGCCAGTAGGCAATAGGCAATAGGCAATAGACAACAGACAATGAAGACAAATCCACAAAAAAAAATATCTTGGGTATAACTTTATTGCTATCGACTTTTTTGTTTTGAATTACAAGTTTCTGTTTCTGCTCATTAAATGACTCTTTTGAGAGCTTTTGTCTGCTTTTGAGGAAAAATATGTTATTTAAGATTATGACAGACAAAGTAACCAAAATCTAATTTCTTAAACTATAGGAACTGCAAATGACTTAGTAAAGTTATTCAATAGATAATGATTGTCAGTTAAAATCTACAAACCATATCACAATATTGAAAGAGCTCATCAAAAAACAGTTGATTTGCTTTGGCGATCAATCTTAATTAAGGTACTTTTGGTAGTTTTATGCAATAAACATGATATTCTCAGCGAGATGCTGCCAGGGAGAGCGTTACAACAGCAAGCATTCGATTATAAGCTAGCTGCACGATCAGCTGCTATGGTACCAACTCTAACGACCATACTGTCGATATAAAATGATACAAGTCGTTTGATTTGAGAGCAGTTGTTCTTTTTACTTTCGTTCGCTGAGCCGAACGTTACTGTAGTGCTAATACTCCTGCCAATTTCCAGACGGCATGCAGAAAGTCGCCCTCTTTCTGTCGATGTATCTGGTAGTAGCTGGAATATTGGTGGGCCAAGCTGCCTCAGGTATGTTTTCATACATAACCATTGCTACTCAAAAGATTAGAAGTATTTAATTGTGTAGTTAAACAATTACTTGGTGTTACTGACCATGAGTAATGTATTTGTTTTGAACAGTTATTTTTTTTATAGAGTAGGTACTATAATCTGAGTACTACATTAAAAACAGAGATATTAAAAAATCAGGAATGACAAATCCAAAAAAAAAATTACGAAGGCTTAAAATTAATTTAATATGGAAATAAGTTTCATAAGATTAGTTCATAAGAAAAGAGCAAAGAGGAAAATTTTAAAATAGAAAGGGAACTGCAAACCGTCGTAAAATGCTTTGCGTTCACCATTTGCAGCTCATAATCACACAAGAAGCGCCAGCCAGCAAAAGAAGGAAAAAAGTGACATTGAGTTTCTCAAGAAGCTGGCTTTTCTTGTTGATGGGACCACGGCTGTCAAATATGCCGATGCCGACAATGACGGACAGCTGTCCTTGCAGGAGGCCTCGAACTTTCTGCTCAAGTATTTTAACATGGATGTGTCTACAGAGGGTCTGGAGGAATACGATCTTAACACGGATGGGTTCCTTTCCGCCGAAGATATCGACATAGAGAAGAACAGAATATAACTTCAATATGTCATGAAACATGAATGCTCTGTCATTTGTGTAAAAAAAATAAATGAAATTATCAACCTCAGTGCTGTTTATATCAGGCGTCTTCTACTGAACTGTCTTAAAAAGGAGAAATGAGTCAAACTTATGAACTTGAAATAATCGTTCTACCAAATTCGGGCGAACGCATTTTTACTTCAATTCGGTGCTACAAGAAAGACTTTTATATGTTTAAATTTATAATTGCTCATACTGGTAATTCCCGCTTGATGGCAACAAATATGAACTAAGCTCATAAGGCGTTCATATGTAATCAAGTATTTACACAAATTGTTTGTCAAGATTTCGATACTCGAAAATATTCAGAGCTACAGGAGAATTTTCTCCGACATCTCGGAAACTAAGCTGTTAAATTCTTAGCTAGATTTTGCAAGAACACGACACGTATTTTAAGTGCCGGTCTTGTCGAGTGTGTAATGGTTTTCTGGGTGCGCTATTACGCAATTAGATGATCATAATCTAACAAACAATGGGTGAGCATGGCCTTCATTACCACTTGGCACCTGACTGAAATAATAGAAATGCTCGATTTAATTTCATTTCATTTTAATTGATCGGTTACAAGTGATCTGTGACTTTTAAAGTGCGCGCGGACGCCTATGCATTTGCACATGTATATAATCACACATTCACATTGCGTTTGCAGCAGCGCCGAAACGAAACCGCAAGGAAAATGCAGATATCGGCCATCCTGCTATTCATCTCGGGAGGGATGTTAGCTTCCTTGATGTTTCTACCGCACGCGGGTAAGTCGGTTTGTCTCTTGCTTAAAGTCCAAGACATAAAGATGCGAAATTTGGTATGCTCGAACCTTTCTTTTGGTGATATTATTTCATATTTATGCTTGGCGATTTAAAGCTTTTGACCAAAAAAGTAAATATAAAACTTTTGCTAAAATTTAGCTGAATCGATTGCTCTACATTTGGTAAATTTTGTCTGCGAACACAAAATATCGCCTCGTTGTTTTTAGGTAGGTTTTTGTAGCTTTCCAAATAGGGCATTCAAGCTTTGGGTATATACGTTTAGTCAGAGTCACAACACTATCGTTAAACGTTCTGATTATCAAACAAGCAGGCAACAAGTGTTGAAGGTAGCTCTGCCACCCTACGGCACTTGAGACCTTCCGTAGTAAGAAACCTAGACAAAACTATCGACAAATTTAAACCATTTGTTGGAGTTAGCATCAATAAAGATTATTTGAGCAAAATGCAGTCGGAAAAACCAGTAACCTGCGAGCAATAACTACATGCCATTTGTTAACCCTAAAAACGATGGTGAGTTGAAGCAAGCCCAATTCATGTCGGTACAGTAGTTGAACGGTCTGGATATATTTATTTTTAAATAATCGGTTATGCTGTGCTGGGAATAAAGTGCAACATTACTTTTGCAGCTCACTGCAATAAACAGACACCCTTGTCTAGCGTGCTGTCTGACGCTGAGATCGCCCAGTTTCGTTCGATGTCAAATATCCTGACAGCCAAGCAGATCATCATGATGGCCGACTCAAATAAGGATGGCCGTCTTTCGCTTGAAGAAGTGCGATCTTACTTGGCAAAGTACGGGGTGGACATTAAGATGGAGCAGCTGAAGCCCCACGATTTGAATAATGACGGATACTTTTCGATCGAGGAGATCGACGCAATCAAACGCATGCCATCATGATCTAACAAATAACACCGTCACGAGGATCTTCCACTGGTCGGTGCAAACTATGCTAATTTGAAACGCATCTAGGAAGGCTCTGGGTTAGTTACAACTCCCAAAACAAATACAAAAGTCCACAAAATGTTGTCTTCGTTTAATTTTACTAACAAAAATTATGTTTTTCTCGCTAACAACTATTTTTACTCTACGAAACGGTAATTTTGTCTTTCCTGTATCATGCCTACAGAAAATTCAGTGTTCCTTAAAAAATCCATTAAACATTTTCCGATTTCTTCCTAAAGGACCACTTAAAAAAAGCACATAAAATTTAACTCATGTGGCAACATTATGCAAATTAACCAATAACCTCACATTTAAGCATTCCAAAAATCGCAACCAACACGGAAAGCCAATATTTTCCTGATTTCCTCTCATGTCCACTCTACATATCGGCAGCTTATGTTCAACAATCCCTCCCGCTGCCACCAATGTAATGGCGACACCAACGAAACGCGTCGACCAAAGCCTTCTTGACTCACGTGCGCAATTCGAGCGGCCATTATTTTTGCTTATTACCATGGTATTCTTCTTTACCGACGCCAGGCGTCTACTCATAAATATGCAAACCGGCCGCTAGAGCCGATGGATTCAAAGACGGCTTCCGAGGTCCGTTCAGATCTATAAAGAAGCGATTTAATAAAAAAATTACATTCCGTAGAACAAGAATGACGTTGACGCAAGACGACATTTGCTTTGCCAAATTCTTTTGGTAATACCAATCACTGGATATGACAAGAAATTTGTCGTTTGCATTTCTCTTTTACTCAGCGTTGTTTTCAATGCGTTATTTTTTTTCAAGGATTACTGGGTTAACTTATAGGATGGTCAAGTCAATACAGGTTGAAATGTTGACGCCTATTATATGAACAAGACCCTCGCAGTTGCAACTCTACAACTTCAAATTCAATGAACCTGCGTTTTCGGGGCGCTCTATAACGAGAGACTCAAGATGAAACGGAACTGTTTAACCATGGGTAGGTATCCCTAACCGATTCTTTAACATAAGCACCGGGAAGTCAGAATCCAACTTGCATTGCCAGTCAGATATTCATGGACGATGCCATTGTGTCAGTACGCTCTTCTAAGAGACGCGTCGTAAAAGCGACGACGCCAACGACGAGAGCTCTCTTTGGGGGGCGCCCTTGGGGCGAAGACATGGCCAACGGGGCGCGTGTGCCCACCGAGGGGGTGCTGGGGCTAGGGCTCCGTCGGGCGTCGTTGTCCCGCCAACAACATCCGGGGTTCGACCCTCGGGAAGTCTAGTTTGTCGCTAGGGGAAGGGGGGGGGGGGGGGGGGTTGTGTGGAACAACGGAGAGAAGAAGCCGGAACAAAACTATTGTTGTTGGGTCTTTAAAATAGTGACATACTGAACCCGAAAAGGTTATTTGTATATTTTAGATTTTAGATTTTCTAGATTTTATTTTATTCTATTATTATTATTATTATTATTATTATTATTCACATCTGTCAAAAATCAAATTCAACTTTTTTAGGGTAGGTCAGGGGTCATTACTATGTTGTAATAGAAACAATGTTGGCGAAGAGCCTCTAACTTCCACATAATACTATCCCCTACACAGTTTGCTAGGTCACCAGAAGATATTTTGCAACTTCAATATATATCTCAATTTCTTAGAATTTTAAGATCATACTTAATTTAAATGTGACTCCTGCTTCAAGGATACTCTTCTGTGATGTCACACGTAGCACAAAAAAAAACTCTCGCCTCCTTCCTCACTCTTCCTGCCGTTATAGCATCTTCGCTCTTTCTAGCGATAGAGCAGTCAGAAAGACGCATAATACATTTCGAGTAAATCATATGCGATCGCACCATGGGTATGAGCATCCATATCAGTCTATCCTGAATATATATATTTATGCCAAGTGGCAAGCAGACACCTGCCGTTCCCGATATTTCAATATCTTCTTCCCTCGGCTTTCTCCGGGATTCATGCATAATGCGCTTCTAGATTCCTCCGGTTCCTACGACGCCGCCGTCTTCGCCCATCCCGGGCCCGTAATATGCACTTAGCAGTCGTGGAAATAGGCTCTCGGCACACGGCGGCGTATGGATGCGAAAATAATCATAACCAGAGACTCACGGGCTCTGCATATTTAAATTTCTCGCGAAAAATATAAAACTTGGTGCATCTAACATTGTATCTTCGTTCGGCTTCAGTCATGACTATTAAACTTAGTTGTTTTGCCTTCTCTAGCATACGTATCGCTATCTCGCTTCTATCTCCGTTCCCTTATGAAAGATGAAACGAGACGGATCATGAACAATGTATGAAGTCAAAGAGATCAGATGGGTTTGCCACTTTGAACAATAAAGGAAATATTCTGCCTTATTCTTCCCTAGCCAGATCTCGCTCGACTTTTATACAATTTATAGACAGAAGAGTTCGTTTTATGGCATTAAAATGAACGCAAATATAACCAAAGATGCCGGCTGGATGGGAAAGTTTGAATATTATACTATATTCTTACGAGGGCGGTGTGTTATATGGCGGCGCTTGCGATCAGCCGGCAAGGGAATAAACAGAACTGGAGTTACGACTGAAGACGTCATTGAATAAAACTTCGTTGCCGTAGAACCTTCTCTTGAACGCTGGTAGAGTGACGGTGGTCTATGTAAGAGTGGAATCCTCTCCATGTCTGTTAGCCAAGAGAGTGCGCCGTCTATGCATGGATTTAGTGGCGCTTAATTTTTGTCAAAGATGCACTTACATCCGACGCTCCCGCCGGACAAAGTTGTGAAAGAAGCGCGACGACCGGGGTTGACGCGACATAAACTCGAGGGATGAGTTTCACACGAAATTGCATCTGAGTCTGAAAATGATAGCTTTCCTTGACAATCTGTCGGCACTGAGACATGCGAGATTCGTGTGTAAAAGAGGTGCTTAATTCAATGTTTATGCTTTATGCGTTGTCGCTGAAAGTGACTTTCTTTGGTGCTTATATGCTACAAGGAAATGTTGGTTTTAAAACATATAAAGTGAATCTGTTGCACTATATGAAATGGGAAATTTCAAAGAACTGGTATTACGTAACTGGTACTTTTGACTGAGAAGATTGAAGTATTGGAAACACCAGTTTTTGTGAGATCACCATAGTTAAAGAACACTGTGCTGGGTCAAGTATTGGATGGGTAACCATCACACTCATGAGCAGTTCTGTTTGGGAGATGGAGTTAGTACAACAATGAAACTTGCTTAAGAACAATTATTATCAATGAAATATGACAGAAAGAGCTGATGAGGACGTAACATAAAGATTTTTTCAAAATAATTTAACCGATATTGAAAGGAAAAAAACCCACAAAGTAGCTCAGTGAAGAATAAACCACGCTACCTTGCTCCAAGATGGCGCCCCTAACCGGAAGTACAGCCACGTGTACAAAACGGGAAGTGGGCGCCGCTCGGTTGATCAACCCTCACGAGGTCGCCAGCGTTCATTTCGTTTATCGCAAACGCCAAGGAGCACTCGACTCGATTAATTAAAAATCGTGTAGAAGAAGATGTTGACTTGCGGTGAGGAGGGCGCCGTGGAGTTGGAACGAATACTACCATTGTGCAGACACCGTGCAAACACCGGCGGTGCCCGTGCCGAGACACTGCTAATAAAGATCACGTCCCTTTCTTTATTTCTTATATTCCGAGTCGAGATTCAAAATCACTGACGCTGCCGCCACGTTTAATTATACTTTAGTTGAAGTTAATTACTTTTTTCTTCGTTCGCTGTTGTCTCTCCGACGCGCGAGATCCGACAACGCCTTTTACTTCAATTGTGAATTGTGATACCGAGCAAGTCGTACACACTTTTACCCCCACAGCGTCCATACTGTCGTACACTGACGTCTCTTTTTTCTTCTTCTTTCTTTTCAAGCATTTCTCATGAATAACTTGCCAATATGAACTAGAGACGTGGTATGTCTTTTTTTCGTCTCTTTATGCACTTGTTCATTACTTCCCAATTCTTATCGCAAGCGAAGAGAGCCGGAGAGGATGCGAGTAATTAATATAAATTGGTGGATGTAAAAAGGGTGTGAATGGAGTGTAGTTTATTCCGAATAATATTTTGCAATCCGGCGACGAAGCAATTACAGCGATATTTATATTTTATTTCGTTTCAGCACGTCAAAGGGATTCAGTTTCAATATGTTGGAATTGAAATAATTTGAGAGAATTTTCTGTTCAAACGGCAAGTAGTATGCAGCGCATAATAATGCTCGCGTATTTGCTTTATTAAAAAGGCATTCATCGCGAGGCAGTAAAATCCTTGGATCTCTGCATCGCTGATATCTGTCCTGGAAAACGCCATGGCTATTGCTTTGGGCGGAAACTGGAAACGGATGGAATTTTCTCAGAGCACTTGAAAAATGAGTTTCCCATAAGAACATTGACATTGTAATCTATTTATTGAAGCAAAAAATATATGAAGCACAAATTAAGCAATCACTTTAAAAAGCCTGATGATTGAAAATCTAAAAACATTCCTGTCGCGATGGTATAAGGTCACTTGTAAGATGAGCACTGTTCAGAACTAGAAGAAACTTCATTAAAAGACCAAACACTATTCACAACTGTACTAGGCTTTTAGTAATCACACCAAAATGTGCTAATTCCTACAGAAAACGACAAAAATATTTAATAAAACGTCTCAAACAATTTTACTACACAAATTATTAACACACACACAAACCATCCATTACTAACAGAAATATAAAATAAAAATCTGCTTCTGATCCCAATTCCACTTGCCAATTCTCCGTGAACCGGTAATAAAGATGCAGACACTCACAGCTGATGACCATTACCATTCAATGAACGATCCCAAATCTGCTGCCCCAAACACACATGGCAATCACACATGTACGCACTTTTCCGTGGCACAACGCGGGGACATTAATATTCATAGAGGCTGACCATCTATTTGATTACCTTGCCCGACAGTCTGGTTTGGCATGTGGGCATTATGGCGATTACTGCCACAGATAAAGGTAGGCTGTGATATGCGATCAACGTTTCGATGCATATTAGGGGTGCGTTCCATGTATTGATGTCGTACACGCCCGCGGTCAAAGGCTGGGATGTGCCGACGTAATGTAACAGTCGGCGAAACACTCTACACACATCATGATTAATAATTATGATGTGTGAATGTTGTTATACGACGAGTGGAAGAAAATTAGTATCGATGCATAATATATTTGAATGGCTTAATTTGGAGAGAGTGGGCATAATAAACGCCAGTAGTAAATTATTTACATAAATATAATTTTAAACATATTTAAACAAGCAGCGGTCATAGCTGAGCACTGTAAATAGCCTGTATGACTTGTAAAATTATTGATTTCAATTGACTTTGTTAAAAAAAAAAAAAAAAAAAACAGAATAAAATGCGATTTGTTGTTTTGTAAGCGTGAAATTTACTAACGCCGCCAACAGTCAATCAGCCAAAACAAATACCAACACTCATGGATTCCCAATTCGATCAACGCTGACGCCCATCCCCTACGTCAGCAGCCCGTGCAAAGCACACATTGCGAATACAACTGTTGCTGCCTACACAGTGATTCCAATTTTCCGAAGCCCACCACCCTGTAATAACGTGCTCAATAATCATCATAATGCTCACTACTGCTAACGGGGGGGTTGGGATATGGTTTCGGTGGGCAAGGGTGGGGCACAGAGAGGCACGGGGGGGCAAACCATTGATACCACACGGTCACAGGTGCTAACTACAGCATGTCAATCTGCGTGTGCGACGTGGCATCTCTCTCTGGCGTGCGTGCTTTCACCGTATATCGCACTCGCTTCTGCTCATCAGCACGGAAATGATTATTAATAGAGTAATGATATCGCATATCGTCGAAGGGCGTTGTGTGTTTCACAGGCCTGTGTGTGTGTATGTATTTGTGTTTGTGATGTGTGGAAATTAGCGCAGTGTGAGTGTGTGAGTTTGTGTGTTTATATATAGGTATACATTTACGTGGTGCGAGCATTCAAAAGACAAATTTATTGGAATGACAAAACTAATTTTCTGTGCGAGGCGGACACAAAAAAGCAATAAGGCAAGGGTGGGGTGGTGTTACATTTGCAAATCACCAAGGTGTGTGTGACCACGTTTAATTAGACCATCGGATAGGTAGGGTAGGGGTAGAGAGAGATAATATTTACTGTGTAATGGTTATTTACAACAACTTATCTTCACTGTAGATAGGGGGGTTGATGTTGAAAAGTCGATAGTCAAAATTCTATCATATGCAACTTTTGCATTGTCCATTGAAATTGATGATAAAAAAAATTTAGATTTAACTGATCAGATTCAATTGTTATTATATTAACTTGATAACTTAAAGATCTTCCAATCTAACAAGCTTAGATTGTATAGGTTTAGCGCAAGAGCGAGGTAAATCGAAATTTGCCTAATAAAACTAAGCTCAACAAATAAATTAAATAAAGAAATTAAAAATTAAAAATAGTAATATACATAAATGAATAAATAAATAAATAAAATTAATAAATAAAATTAATTACAAATATGTACATTATCAATTTTTTTTTTTCGATGCGTAAGTTTTAAATTAATTGGAATCACATTTCATAACCTTTTTCAAACCGTTTCTGACTCGAATCGATTAGAATGTGGTCAAATTAGGAGCAAAGAACGCACAAAACTAAACCTTGGAAACAAATCTCACGAGCAACGACGCTTAATCTCTAAACCATTACATTTTCACAACCTTTACTGTAAATTCTTTAAGAATCTGGAAAAATGCATAAAACTTCAACTTTAGAAAGTTGTAGCAACTTCGGCAGTTTCATCAAACGCCCGCAAACCAATAGACTCTGAACACGATGTAATATGAAATAACTAAGCTCCTTGCACTCCTACTGTGGTACCAACGAGCATTCCCCGTGGGCCATTTTACCCCCGATGTAAATCACAGTGCAACACATCTTAAGGCAATCAGACCGCGTCGGTGTTGGCCCAGCAATTGTTCACAACGCAATGACCACCAGGCCCAAGATGGTGGAGAGCCTTCATGCGTATGAGAGTGGCATTGAGATTGTATCAAACATTTTGAATTAAAATAATGATACAAATATAATTAATTGACATAAAAACCATTAGATACAAAACATTCTGGTGTACACATATACATTTTAAAATGATTAAAATTGCATATGATACAATTTCCTAATCCTAATATCACTTGTTTAAACATATGTTAAGAAATATACTTGTAATACACATTATATACAAGTGTATAATTACTTGAACACTTATATAGTGCGGTTTCGATGACTAAGCGAGGAAAAGTTGAAGAAAATATGCGTTGGATTTATAAGGAAACTCTTCTCACTCATTTTTCGTCTCATTCTGAGTTTTCTTTGATTATCTACAGAAAGAAAAATAGTATTCAACCGGTTATTATGTACATAAACTGTTTGACATTACGATTCAGTCTTGGTCACACCATTTTCTGCATTCAACACCAATTTAACATGTTTATTAGTAATATAAAACACACTATCAAGACATTTAAAGCGAAACCTCTCACACAATTAGGATTAAATCTTATTTAAATTGCAAACGCTTGCAATGCGCGGGGTATTTTATTATTATCAACACTATAACCGTCTCAAAAATTGATGCCCAAATGGGGACTCGAACCCCGATCTCCACTCGATCGGGGTTCGAGTCCTCCCCGTTTGGGCATACATTTTTTAGACGGTTATAGTGTTAATAATAATAAAAAACTCTCACACAATTACTTCCGGCCAACTCTCCATTCCACACCAAGACTTTCTAACCCGAAAATGCGCGAGGCTTGATTAATTTTCTTCATCTCGCCGGTGTGTGAACATGGCGTCGGCGTCGGCGTCGGCGTCAGCGGCGTGGCGATATTGAATATTGATGGAGCTGGCGTGGTCGAAACACGCCGGTTCTTGCTCTTGAATGTTTCACGTGGGGCCCTTGCATCATGGCACACCGATGCGTCTTCTGCCCTCTTCTGCCGAGATGGAGATGGGGTGCCCAGCGGTGAGCTTCGTACTCTTGTCGGGGAACGAAATCAACTCGGAATGAGTCGCTGCTTTGGTTACACAACATTTGGTTTACCCCAGGGAAATGTTGTTTTTGTGTTAAAATTTGATTAATTATTAACATTATTGTCAATCTGTTGCGTAGTTAGTAATATTTTAGCGCAGAAAAGTGCGTTTTGGGTTTTTCTCAACTCAAGCTGTGTTTTGCTAGTCGGTCGCATGAAGCCGTAACAATCCAAAAATTTCGCTCAACGGCAAAAAAAACAATAGCTTTAGAAAATAGGTGTGTAGTTTAAAGCTAGATCCAATACTAAAATGCTTTTTGGATCAATAAAAACCAACTCTATACACATACAGAAGTAATTACCAGTGGATGTACAATTTACATGAAGCCACTTCCCTTCACTTTGTCTCAAATGCCCAACCGCTTTTTCACGTGCAGTCACTGGAAAACAAAACGACGCCGACCCGACGCTCGTTCCCAACCACGTGGTCGACGTCGCGGTAAAACACGGCGTCGACAATCAGATAGCCGCGACGTCGGCGTCGGTTGATGCATGGTTTTCTTGTAGAGATGCGTAAACAGGACCCGGTGTCAATTAGCTAGGCTTTATCACTGGTGCACACAATTTCAACAAACATGCGCCGGGCTCGGTGTGTGCATGAAAAGCGTTAACGGTCGCCGGTATTGACCTCAAGACATATTTTAAATTAATTTCGCGGCTCGTGATTAATGGATCGGAAACTGGGGATCGGATTAATAGGCAAAAGTTTTGACGTTTTCAAAGGATATAGAAAACGTATTACCTTTCTAAGCTGCGTTGAGCCCTACTCTTTCAACGCAATGTCCGGCAATGTGATTTTCGGATGGTAAGAGCTTAGGGGGTTGCCGTTGTTTTAGTGGGAGGAGGATGGAGAGAGTGAAAGGTGGAGAGCTATCCATGGGACGCAGGGGAATTGTTGTTGTGGTTTTTTGCGCTGATTCGTCTGCAATGAAATAAAATGGGATCGTACTTGTTTTGCATACGCAGTTAACACGGTTGTACAGATATAAAGTACGGACACTGCTTTCATGAAGATAGAGCTTACAAAATGTACTGTAGGGGTACCAAGGGCCAAGTATTGCATACATTTACAATAGGATCATTGAGTAAATAGGTTCAGTCAGAGGGTCAGCGTTCTGCTGAGCTAACGAGCCGCAAGTGGGACAGGTGGTAACGGTAGGTGACACCCGATGGCGCTTGCGGCCGTCCATTTTAAATAAACTTAAGAAATTAAATAGCAATGACTCAATATATCAATACATATAAATTAATCACTGAGGTTTACATTGTATTATATTTATTGATCGTAAATTAGTCTCAAATGCAAGTAATCTTCAAAAATCTAACTGGAATTTTTTAACACTTGAAACGACGGTGATTTTAGCTTATAGCATCCTCGATTTCAATCGGAATTTTTTCGCAAAAACATTGAGTCCATAAGCCCAGTACCACAAGGGCGCTGTCAAAACTGTGCGTCGTTAAACACCATTATCAATCAATTGCAAAGACATTTAATATTAGCGCCATGCTACACCACATTTGAAAGATGTAGCTGCAAGCCTGGTTTGGACAAATATCAACTAAACACCTGCCAGATTTTCAATATAGTTTAGTTTTCAGAAGCCACAAAACAAAAATAAAGTTAACTTGGTAATTTAAACATCAAATTCTGGATGCATTGCGTTTTCTTGTGCAACTCATAAACAAGTCCCTGTGCTACTCTGATACCCGAACACACCCATGGGCAACACCGTACCTCGCCTATTGATTATCCCACATTAGCGTCGTCATTATGAATTGATCATATTCAGTTCGGCTAATCTGGTCGCGTGCCTCGATTCCCGTGGGAGAAACCCCCGCACCCCCGTACCCCCCACCCTATCACCCCTTCCAACGCATCGCTTCGCAACATCGGAACTTTGGGTGTGGTCCCCTCGAGCTCGCGAGTGTGCTTCCCCCGGTTAGACTTTTCAACAATATTAATAATCATAATCCCCTGAAGATCTATAGATCATTGGGCAAGATGTCATCCATTAGAAAAATATTACAAGCCATTCGAGACAGTGAATTAATTCTGATGAGAAAAGTTCGTCCTGTGGGGGTCGAGTGAGGGAATCGTTGTCGACGACGCAGCAACTTTTGGTCGGCTGCAAAACGTTTACAAGGTTGCATTTTGTTTTTGGTTTAAACCGTTTTGGTCCTCGTCTAATAACAGTTGGTTTAAAAACTTGTTTCCTTTCTTTACTCGCAGGCAACTTTATTGTCGATTTTACCAACATCGAGCTACACTTAGTTTAAATTCGTTTTAAAAGTCTTATTCATTTCTGATTTTCCAATATTTTGAAAGATTTTTTTTGTAATTTTTTATTAAACTGAAAATTGTATATAATACTGGTGGCAGACTTCTGTTTAATACTCAAATACACAAATAATAAACAAAAAAATACCGTGATTTCTTGAATCAATACCACATATGAATGGAAATGTCCACCTTTTTCAGAGTATTTTTGTCATTTTCGTCTGCTAAATCCATAAAAATGTCAAAAAATTAGTAAAATTAGACGCGACTTTTAAACTGAGTTTAAAGGAAGTTAGCACTGTAATTGATGAAACCTGCCCTTCACATATGGCGTCCTTATTTCTGACAAGTATGGCAAATATGCGTCAAATAGGTAAGCTTACAAAGAAATTGAGTAAAAACATTCATGAACTTAACAAGGTTAGACCCTGAAGATTACAATCAAACTTTCCCAGCTTTCCACGTCACTGACACGTGGTAAGAAACAGTTTCCAACATTTTAATGATGGCGCGGTTAATGACCTCGAACGCACCGGACAGTTCTGGAACTGATTTAATTAAGCCCGGATGAAATTCAGAATATTTACAAACCCAACTTTTACGACAATGGTCTACGAACAAATTGTCTGTAGGTATAAAGCAAATGGTTTTATTTTACTACAAAATATACTTGGGTAGTTTAAATTATGTAGTATGCTAAATTCCAATTGCTTTTACCAAATAGAAGATACCGAAGAATGAAATTTATCTCTCTGGCGTAATGACCCAACTATAAATCATACATGCTGCTTTAAAGAGCATTTAGGAGAATCCCTATACATTTCAGAAGATCGTTTTATATAAAATACCGATGTACGAATTATAAAACAGTACCGCATTTGTGTGTCACTAACCAACCATAATCACACACAAAAGGTAACAAATGCTTACCGCTTATAGAAGTACGTTGCAGATAAAATATTCTCAACATATACTTTAAAGTGTGGCTGGTATGCAATGTAAATAAATAAGCTTGGGAAATAACTTCGGAAAATCTTCTGACGAAGGAAAAACTGGTAGAAAATTCCCTGCAGGCTCCGGTGTGGCTGTATATTTGGGACATAAACATCTCTTTGGTCATTTGGTAGTGCGGGCCGATTTAAAGAGGAATAATATTTTAATTTTTCTTAGATATTTTTCCTAGAATACGTCAGGCAGGTAAATGTAGGTAACTCGCGTAAAACAAAACGATATTTTTATTTATTCTTTGTTCATGATGTTTTACCAAAACTGAGTGTTTTCTTTTCTAGTAATACGCTACGGTTACGTCTGGCACTATTTTCTTAGAATTCGAACGGCGAAATGAAAGTTAAACCTTCATTTATCTAGGTTCAAATTGTAACCGCAAATTGGTGCAAAGAAAAAATATTGACAGCTACAAAATGTCTTTCGTTTTATGTAAAAAAAAAAAAAAAAACAGCGCCGTCTTAAATAAATACCATGTCTAATTGTAAATATCTTAATTTGTTTAGTATTTGTGTAATTTTGTTTTTATATAACCCTAAGAAACAAATTTGAACTTTAGCCCAAGTTTAACAAAGTTCATATTGATGTTCGTGAATTCGGGATTATACCAAGCTAAGACTCGAAAGGTTGCTGCTTTCTTGCACTCCGATTGGAATCAATAGAGAGCGTAAGCTGTACGAATTTGAAATATGACTTTATGACGCTTAATTTATCACCTTGCTTAAAATTCAATGAATAAACTAGTATGAATTCGCCAGCCACAGAGACGAATACGTAACGGCTTAGAGCTACCAGAAGAGCAAGCGAGATGCCATGATATGGGTTAGATACGGGAATATTGTTAAAATTAGATACAATTAATTGGAATTGTATTGTGGCCTTTTGGAGAGTGTCAGCGGTGCGATCTCTCCTCCGAGTCGGCAATGAGATATGTGCACCACATTGAGATTTACTCTTAGCCGTGTCTAAAACCCCCCATTTGACTGAGGGTAGGTGTACATCTCTTATGTGTATGGGGACGGGGGGTATGAATCTGTAATCAGGGGAAAGGGTTTGTTGGTGGACTTCTTATGAAGGCGACCGTCTTCTCATGGGTATTATGGTTTCTCGCAGAATCCTAAAACGTTTCCACACCATGCGAGGGGGAATTTCAATTAAACCGCAAAATGGAGGTGATATTTTTTCGTCTTGGAAGTAGGAGATTCCTGAGGCCTGACGTCAAGAAATGTTGTTTATGTTTTTGGGTGTGAAATGGGTTGTATTCACTATAGGCTGATGACTGAAAGGGTAATTGACTAGAGGTGGGGGCTAGAGGTGATAGTGAACAAACGGTCAGCTTTGGTCCATACGTTTTCGGGTGCTGTTAGCGAAACCAGGGTGTGGACATATCAACAAGCTTGCAGCACTCGTTTTACACTCTGTTGTAAATAATTGTAACTCGTCTCCATACGCGTTCTTTGTCACCCCACTCAGTAATCGTAATCGAATTACGCAAAATAATTAACGTTCCTGCGTAAAACTTGAGCCGTGGAGAAAATCGTATTTGCCCTGTGTCTTTGAAGAAAATGTAATCTTGAATTATTTAGTAGATTTTCCCTAAAATAAGTTTAGCATACATTTCCCGGGGCATGTTTATTTATGTTCAGTTGAAAACATATGAACAAAAACACGAGGACAATTGCTCATGTTATTAATATCATTATTATTATTATTATTATTATTTTCTCTGGCGCAAGTCAAAGCAAAGCAATAACAAGATTTGCCGGGTCGCTGCATTCAGGCGTGTGTACAGTGACGCAGACTACATGTGTGAGAGCGAGACAACATTATACCTCTGACGCGTGCAACAGACTGAGACAGATGCACATTAAGAGAACTCTTATGTGTAAGCTTTGTTTGATGTCAGGAAACGTTAGGAAAATGTCTTTTATGAAGCAAGTGTATGCCACTTAAGCTTGCGTGTGCTACTGAAAATCCGAGTTTAGTTCGCACATTTTAAACTTTCTACGTTTTATATCAGCTCGGCTGGTGTTGAGTGGCCTCACGTGATTTTGCACATGCCAACACTTTGTCGGTAGTCCCTGGTTCAGACCCAGCTGGTTTACGCCCGTGTGCCGTACGTTGATTTTCCAAATTGAAGCTTTTCTTCTAAAGTAACAGCATTTATCATGCGAAAGAAAATGCTGTGTGTGGCGTTTATTTTGACTCACACTTGAAAGTGCATATGGATTCTACTTTGCTCAAGCTCTTGTGTCAAAAGTTAAATAACTAGATATTGTCGCTGGGAACCATGTTTTGAAAAATGTTGAATCACAGTACTTTGAAGATTATTTGTAAAAGAAAAATATAATCCAATTTATGCTAAAGATTATTTTCCAAAAAAGATTTTTGACAACTTTTAAAACACCAAAATGCACTTTTAAATCTTCTGATCCCTATTAGTGTGTCCTAAACACAAATGTTCATCAATTTCAAGCAATGAGTCTTTGTTCATGCATTAGTAGAAGAAAATATTAACAATTGAAAAGAACAATTGATTGATTTTGCTTCTTTTTTTAATGTAATCCATTAAAAATGGAAATTCTAAAACTGGTGTTTACCTTAAGGGACAGGGTGAGGATAGACATATGGGTTGGCAACACAGCTTAGTTGGTCAAGTCGAGACTATTTAAAATGTTGACACCTTACAAGATAAACAAGAATCGCACGAAGACCCTCCTAATTGCGACTGGAACCTTTAACAACACAATTCCTATGCGTTTTTGGGACAAACCATACCAACCAGAGCTGTCGCTAAAATTATATGAATATTTGCCGCCCGGCGCTAGTTTTAATGCTTCGTGTTTTTTCAGTCGTGTTTTACGTGTCAACGTTAAGCCAGCGATGATAGTTGCAAATAAAATGCATTTCCTGTTTGCAGCTTTGCAGCCGGGAAATTGTCCAGAACTCGTGGTAACTTTTGAAACCAACTGACCTCATGCAATGTGATTATTTAGAAGCAGTATTTCCGTGGGTTTTGTCCCGTGAAACGACTGGAAGGGACACTCTTTAGTTGCTGTGTAACAAACCGACATTCACGCAAGCGTTTCGAACACTTTTCCTTGTTTAGTTTGAAGTCACGAGATGCCCATACCGTAACACGATGATTTCCAACTGTCAATAATATTGAACATACATTTTTTTTAAATCAATCATGCCAAAATAGAACCAATTTTGAAAATAAATTTTAATATGACGTTTTTTCTCACAGTTCTTCACGTATTAATCTACTTCGAAGTCCTTTAGGAAGAGGTTAAGTTTAAAGTTCAAAGTTCAAATGATTTTTATTTCACTGTACATAAGTTTTAAAATTACGTACACGCTCCAATAAAAGTATAAAATAATACATTAATACACTTTGGAGCATAGAAATAAGTAAGTCTAATAAAAGTTATTCAAAATTCATAAAATCGCACTTCTGTTTTTTGGCGAAATATCCTCTGCAGACAAGCGTGAATGCAGTCATGAGCCGAAGCAACAAAGGACTCGTGTTCTTCCCCTCACTGGTAAATGAATGTGCTTAAAAATATTCAAATATTTATTTAAAACATTTATAACACAAATCTCTGGATAGGGACATGAGTTCGGTACCTACTCTATCACTGGTCAGAGTCACCTGGCAAATCATCTCTCATTTTCTTTTTATACCTATTGATCCCCACATCAGCAAAGCACACAGATTCACAACACTCCCAGCAAGTCGTAACATTCAATAACCCTTTGCCTCCACCCAAACGCCCACCTTCTTAAAATCCTTTGTCAGGCACCCCTGGCTCGATTAACGTCTTAGTATAAGCGAAGAAATTAACCAAGTTTTATACCGCAATACACGAAAATGGATTTGTGTTCACTTTCTGGCATTTGCCGTTTGGCACGGTTTTCGCGGTTTCAGACAATTTGAGTGTGTTTTTGATTGCATTTGATTGTGTTTTAAGATTTACGAAAGTTAAATTTTCGTCTCTCGTATACACGTTGTGTTTTTGGAACAATAGAACCCGAGTGGGAGAGCGAAGTGATTTAATAATACGGCACCTAAAACTTGTTTCAATATTATTCCCTTGTTGATGGGCTTGATTGTAAATATGTCGCGAATTGTCTTGCTAAAGGAACCAAACGTGGTGCGTTTCGGGGCCCTGCTTCTAGGTGGCGCGACGAACGAGTCGGGAAAATTCGCGCGAGCGAAGAAATTGCTGGCTTAATCGACATCTTTGTTGTCGCCACTCGACGTGCCGTTCACAATGGATAGTTGTTTCGAGACGATTCGTAATTCTTGGTGAATTCTATTTTCAGTTACACATTCATTATTTTATGTTTAAGATTAATTTAGAAATATCGTGTAATTCATGTATTTTAAACGTTATATGAATTTCTCGTCAATTCACATGACAAATTTACACGGTTTCACCTTTTGGTCCTTTTTTAGGGACAAAAGGACTTGAAAATCCTGAAACCAAAGAATCTCACAATCTTTTATCAACTTAAGCTGATACTCAATTATGAACTTATATTGCTAGAAACCTGATTGATCAGCCATATTGATTGCAATGGTTCCTATCACTGTGAAAAACATCAACACATCACACTACCTCACAATGAACAGACGATATTCTCAACAAAATGATACAACCCTCGCGTGCATCACTAACCAACGCATTTGGTACGTCAAGCAAGTCGTCAAACACGTCGTTAAACAAAGCCCAGTCGTGTGTTCGGTTAGGTAACCTAACAAGCATGGGTAACGCCCCAACACCGTCGCCTCTTGGGTGTTTAACACACATCCCTTGTAGGAAAACACACTCGGTAAAGATGTGCCGGCCGTAAAAACGGTTCGGTATCCTCCATTCGATAGTAATTGCAATTGTCGACACTCCTAGGCCATGGTTCGCTAGTACTTTACCTCGATCTCTCTCACACACACCAGTATCTGTCTCTCTTTCCCTCTCGGTCTCTCTCATCGCGCTTCACTCGACGACGACTCGTGATTACGCTAGGAAATTAGAACTTTCTAACAAACGGTTTAATAATGTCGTCGCCATTATTCCGAGTTGTCGCTTCAGTGCACATTTCTGCCGCCGAATCGCGCGCGGCGCTCCGGTCGGCCGAGCGACCAGCCCGCCCTCTGCCCTTTAGCGCGCGAGCGACTAGAAAATAATTGCATTTCTCTTTTCCCGGCAAATTACTGCAAATAATTAAGATTCATTCAATGACGACGAATGTGATTAGTTATGTAAACTGAACGTTTATTTTTGCAGAGGTTGGTTGCGCCGTGAAGGTATCCGGACGACTGTGATGTTATTCACTTGTGAATTGGCTACGAGAAGAAATTTTGGAGTCTATCTACACTTGGCAATTTGGAGAAATCCGGTGAGGAGAGAAACATCCTTCTTTATTCATTAGATGTGATTCTTCGCGAATCTTATTACTTATTTCTCCCGTGCGGATGCAACTAATGCAGCTAATTCATACGCAAAACTTAACAAAACGAGTGCCAAGCAATCAATTACAAGATTTTCTCGTAAACTAATCAAGACGTAAATGTATTTACGCTCGCATTCCCTGTGTAATCAGCATCTACTGAAAGCAACAACAAAAAGACATACGCTCGCAGCAAAATTCGCCCGTGGTGGCTAACCCATACTAATTGTTACGACTAACTAAGTCTATGAACTCGACTAATATCCACTGATCTCGGTCATCGAATGACCGCTTGAGGCGCGCTCTTCGCTCAGGCGTGCCCCACCGCTGAATCAACGCGGCCACGTGGAAAACGCGTCCGATTGTTGCCTAGTTGATACAGCGACCGCCAGGCGGCGGCCTGGCATGCAAACTATTAGTACATTGAGAGAGCGTAATGAGTTTGTGTGTAAATAGATTGAATAACTTTCAGTCCAAGAGAAAGTGAATTTGTATTGTTTTTACTTGGTTGGGGCGCCTACCCCTCAAGCCATTTCAAGGCTCCCCCCTACATGGAATAATTGTATTATGATCCTCAAGCCAGAGAAACCAGTGAATAAGAATATTAATTCTCTTAAACCACTATGGTGTTACTGCTTGTGGGAGAAAGGGGTAGGAGCATCGAGTAAAAGTTATTTTTGTCTGCGAAAATGCACTTTTAATCTCTAAGATGGGTGAATTTACACCAGTTTATCATCCAAATTTCATGAAAGTTCTTTGCCTTTCATACACCTCCCCTCTCTAGACCCCTAAAAAAAAAGTGGTCTAGTAAGTTATATTAAACAGTGAATTGCCATACAATCAATGATATATCTTCTGTGAGTTGATATACTTTTTTCACATATACTTCACTGATCTGAAGAAAGGCAAAATACTGCTGAAGGGAAGCACTAGAGGCCCGATAGATTTTCAAATATAATGCACGTCAATAGGTGTCACTGGTGTCGGTAGCAACATTACGCCCAGCTCATTGGTGGACCGATGTTGACATTTTAGATGCATCCCATCAAAACTGGGCCCCTCAATTGCTTTAAAACCACACCGTGCACGTGAGCATGGCCTGTTAATTGATAGTCCGTTTCGCCGAGGTAAATACGATATTTTCACCCCGTTATCGTAAAACTGAGGGATTTACGAACGATGTGAAAGCGGCCTGGATGCGGCTTGCCCGCTTAACACGGTGTTTGTATAGAGAACCTCGGTGTGAGAAGAGTGGCCGTGTAGACCGAGGTCGCCATGACTGTAAACCAAGACTCCAGCCATATGAAAACACACTCTGCAAGAAAGATCTTGTTTTTGAACTTATTTAACAGGGTGTTGGTAACCGACTTGAATGTAATAAGTTGGTTAACCTAGTGCTAGAATAGTGCTACGAAATAACAGAAAAACACATAAGTAACACCGCAAAGTTATTGACTTTATCATAAATATCCATGAGCTAGGCAGAGTTTAAATTAGTACCGTTGTGATTTACTATTTTGCGAAATTGGGAGTAATCTGAGCATATTTTGGTAAATTTTGCATTGTTGGGACAAGTTATATAGCACTAATTATTTAATTAATTATCAGTTTTGTACTAGAATCAGCCAAGTCTGAGATTACAGCCTACACTAAAAAAATTTGAAGATATCTCACCACTGTTAGAGTTTTTATATTTTCTGCCCATCTTTGCTGAGTTAAATCACAGTGATCTGAAAATGATTTAAAAATTATTGCTGACCACTCTCACTCATACCACTCCTCTCCCTGCTTTCGCATCTCATCCCACGGCGCGCAGCGTTATCGGCGTCAGGGGCGACAACTAATTGATGGACCGACTTGAGCGGTTGTGACGCGTCTTATCACCTAGCGACGACCGCTGCAGCGACTGGCCCGAGCGATCAGGCACGTTCCCGAATAATTACTACCATCCGAACCCACCCACCTCGACGGCCACCCCAACGGGCAACCGAGGGCACCCTCGTTGGCCGACTTTTGCAACACTTTCGGCATGGCGACGACATCGAGGAGATTTGCAGCGTTTTTAATTTAGCCTGAGCTGGCAGTTTCGATGCTTTTGCAGTGGCGCATGAGATGTGTAGAGCACGAGGGCTGGACATTTATAGGCAAGCACTTAGAATATACTAGGTACTTCATGTAATTGCTAGATGCTCAGCAGTTTTATTGGTTAAATGACGATATGACAATGATGCTATATTTCAGAAGATTAACTATTAAAAAGAATCTCGGTAGAACATGAACGTTCAGTAATGAATACATTTTATTTTCAAATATCTTTCTAACATTTGCTCCGGTTGATGAAAAAATTGTTCATTTTTAAACGTTTGCACTGTTTTCTTGGCCGTTTAATCCGCGTCGTATTTTGTCTTAAATGGTGGTAAGACAGTTGGGCTTCGTAAGCCGGATAGGACAAGGTCAGAGCTCAATGCTCTCCATGCGCCATTAATATTTACCGCCATTTGAAGTTTGAAGTTCATTTTGTAGTCATGGACTTGTAAGTGCTTCTGTGACAAAAAATATCGATGTATCAATACTGGCAATGGAAAATGTTTGTCAAAAAGTCGTTTTTCTAAGAGATTTCAGATTCATTTTGTTATTTTTTGCAGATAACTCGCATTTAAGGCTGGAAATAGTTTAAATAACGTTCTTTGATGCCAACACCAACAGTTAAAATAAGTTTATCGATATCTAGAATTGTACTTCTTTATTTGTATAGGTTTATTAAAAAAGTCGACTTACAAGCCCCATCTTGTAGCAGATACCAAAACCACGTGTTGCCAATTCAATTGCTAAGATCGTTTACCAATTAATACATAAAACCTCAATTCTTTTATTTTACCAAAATGTTCGCCTGTTCTAAAAAAAACCGCACACCACTGACGAGGTCCCGATATCGTAACTCATCGACGCCGTTGTTGCCTTGCGCCCGCGCGTTTGTCACGTGCTAGATACGGGACGGTTTGTGTGCCCTATCACGACACGGCCTCGCGCAGCCATTTTTATTTTGCCAAACATTTGACCACATAAAAATTTAAACTCGTAAATTCGAACGAAATTATTGATGTAGCGCAAAATATTTGCAAGCGCGCGAAACGATTTTATGCAAATCGTGTAAAAATGGCGGGTTATTTTGTGTTATTTTTTTAGTTTTTTCTGGAGTGATTCATATTGTGTACCGATGTTGTAAAAGTGAATCAGCACCTGTGTAAAATGTGTGGGTTGGTCTTATCTTGTTTGCAATTTTAGTGATGATTGATGTTACCATATAGTGAACGGGAAATCAGTGCAAAAGACTCGCTCTCAATTCGCTCATTTTCCGCATCTCTGGACTGAACAAGAGTCACGAGGCCGGAAAAAAAACACCTGTCACTTCTGTGACAGCCCGTAGCAGTAGACACGTGAAATTGATGCAGTGGTCCAGGGAAGTTATGATGCGAGGAGGTGGGGCCGTATCTCACCTAGTCGTAGTCGCATGGTGTAAATTGTCAACCTTTTAACAATTGCCTGCACACGGATATGATATGAGCCTCTTAGATCAGGGGGGGGGATGAAGCCCGGGGTGGCAAAAAGGGTGCAGTGCTGAACCCTAAAGTGCAAGATGAAGCTAGCATTTGTATTGTGTCTTGTGATTGTCATTACCACTGAGTGTGTATGTATGTATATATAAAAGTAGACAAGCTCGATGTGAATATATCAAGTTGTGAAAAAGTATGAATCTTAATTTTCATGCTGTGCACATTGAGGGTGTTGATGGATTGAAGATTGAAATGAAAAAAAATCTCCACATAATATTTTCCTGGAAATGTTTTTATTGAACAAAGAATGCAATAAAAAGTGTGTTCCAAGATTGGCATCATATCTGAAAAGGTTGGATGTGTCTGCATCTCCCCATGCAAAAGAATCGCTAGCTCATGCAAATTGTGACAGAACATAATATGAAGAAATGTGAAAATGAGTCCTGATTTCCCCCCTTATACATCTTTTAGTGTTTCGCACTGCACCGCTCCGATGCCTCCATCCTCTTTCATTATTTTCAATCAATTCCATGCAGACGCCAAGCAATTGTCACATAAACATTTCTTCTCTCTCTCTCATTCTCTCTCGTTCCACGCTGCTTCTCGTTCGCTTTTCGAAAATTATTTTCGGTCTCGCGTGATGGCGACTGCGAAACGTACACAAAACACCCATGTTAACAGTGTTTCACAGTTTTAGTAGCAATCCGCTACGCACAGGCCACCGTACTTCTTATATTGCACCAAGCAGCCGGCATCCGCGAGATGGCATTGATATTTCTCAAAAAACCCTTTATTGCATGCTTTCTTTCCCGTACACCGTGTATAGTCGAGGCAAAGCGAACGAAGATATTTATGACATTCATTTGCGTATAGCTGAATATTTCGAGATACAAGCAATAGGCATGGTTTTCTTTCTGCAAAGCTTTTCATTCATAATTCCACTCATATTTCAGTTTTTATGTTCGTTTCTTTGTCACTTTCATCCACGGCGCTGTGGGATGGGGGTTGGGGCGGCTAAAAATGGCGTCGTCTAAGCCATGGCTATGATTGTATAACCTATCTTTGCGAAAGCATCCTGGCGACGCTACCGCTCCGCGTTGGGGTGCGGAGGGGAATAGAAACACAGCTAAGGTTCGTAATGGCTTTCGCCGACTCTCGCCTTTGCTACATTATCATTATCAGTATATTGTGTTTGTGATATCGAATTTCGTGTGCTAAAATCCGAGCATCGATATAGGGGGAGCGTTATGATCTTGACGCTAATATATGACATCGGATCAGAGGGCATCCTTTGATCTATTACGACTCATATATCAGTCTTATGCAATCTTCAATGTAACATCGTTCTGCACCTCCGTGCTTTCTGCTTTAAATTAAGCCGTAGCAAAAACAGAAATCCACAGAAATCACCTTATTTCTAGCCCGTGTAATATTATCTCGCCCAGCAGAATTAAGGCATGGTTACAATTTTCGAAAAGTTAATCCGTTTCATTCAAATCATTCTCGCGTCTTGCTAAATGCGTTTCTTCTACTCAATATTACATACGGAAAAGAACGAAAATACTGTACACTTCTTCAGAATTTTCCATGAAAATGTTTAAACGCTTTTTCACATAGGATTATCAACTCGTCATTGATGCAAAATAACCCCCAAGCCCTAAAAGAGCTAATCAGCACGAGCCAATAAAGCATCGCTCGCGCCCTCTTTACAGAAAGCATTGAAACCGACGGGTTAATCGAAGAGAAATAACATTCGAAATGAATCACCCTCACGACGACTCGAATGTGGTCCCAGCATTCAGCAAGCCCCAAACCTAACAGCTTCCTCCTTTCTCTGTCATTGCACCAGCACACTCACACTAACACACAAGAATTAATCCGACTCGACTACAGTCTCTTTCTTATTTATCAATAAATCTCTCGCCGGCGTATTTCGAGAGCCTCCATTGAATTTCGGACCAATGCTTAATAGCGCCCTTTGACGAGTCAACGCGGAGATTGAGAGCTGTTTTATACGCGGGAAGGGTGGACAGGAGGGTGGTTGGGGGCAGAGGCTTTCTTTGGAAGTGGCCAACCATTACTACCATGTTGTATTGGTGGTCAAAGCATTTCGCCGATCTCCACAATACGGTTTCCTCTATCTAGCTCTCACCCTCGGAGACGACGTCGTCAAAGGTCGCCTCAGAGGTCGTGCTTGTGCTAGAGTCGATCTGAACGGTCAGGCAGCGAACCTTTATCGGGGATATCAAGAGATTGGCGGGGAAGGTTGAGAGGTTGTGATGGCACGAGAAGGAAATGAAAACATTTGTGATATGGGATGATTACGCTTTCGAGAAAAACGAGCATACTTTCGTTGTCCTTTGTATGGTTATTGGTATGTGGTAAACTTTCTTGATATCACTTGAAAAGTTTGAGAGTAGGTTTTGTTTGGCAAGAACTCTGGAAAAAAAATGGCTCAATAGCAATATATTACATGACTTATATTTTGATGTTTATTTTTTAAAGCTTCAGGTAAAATAATTCCAATTTCTTCACTGACATAGCGAATGTTGAGTGCTTACAGATAAAAGCTAGCCCCATGCCTCGTATGAAGCGATATTAGCGAGATAAGAACACTGTATTTCTTACGAGCTCTGACCAGACAACTGAACGAATTGATTGTCATCAAGTCCGTCCCAAGAAAACGTTACTTTTTTGGTCAACATCTCATGACGCACGAGGTCGCCTTAATGACGTCTGCTGACAGATGTCTTCTAGGGACCACGAACTGTGCACGGGGCGAAGGGGCTTCGCGAAGCCGGGCGAACCTGGAATGGGTGGTGATCCCGAGCAATATCCTGGACTGTGTCCTGAAGGACATCATCAGGGATAACAGATGACCGGTGGATCAGTGACTCGTTTTATTGTGCGCCGCCAGAGGTATTCGGAGCGCGCGTGACGGCAGATCGTATTTATCATTGGCCGGCGAAAACAATGCTGGCAATACAGAAAAGACGGAGCGAGTATTAGTGATGTGTCCGAGTCGCAGAGAAAGAAAGAAGATAAATCTTGATAAGCAGCTTCTTCGGATCGGCCGGTAATATCAGCTGAGACTTTAAGCCACCCCCAAGCCACGGTCTTGTGATATTACTTTATTGCATTATAGGATGTAGGAAGCCTGCGAGCTGAGATTGGTATCTTGCAGTAATATGGGTCATCATATAGATGGCATTGATCGTTTGTCTTGTCTTGGTTGATGTTTGCGGTCGATCTCTGGGCCGTGTTTTTTGAAGACTGGTCGTTGGTTGGCTAACTGGCGCCTCCACCGAACTAGGAGAAAAGTGTGACCTTCAAAATGGCGGTAGCGATTAATATCTACAAGGTCGTTGCTGTTTTCAAGCCTGCTAGTCACTTCCTCCAATCTGAAGCTGTCAATTTAAGTAATATTAGTATTTCTAGTGAAAACATATGAGCTTTATCAAAAAATTTATCGTTTTTTCACAAAACACTGGCTTCGAGAAGATCTCTAACAAATTTAAATATTTTCGAATCGCTACGCACCTTGATTTAGGCCATTTCCGATCATCTTCAGTCGTCTTGCCATGCGACCCCGCGTAGCATGCTTCATCGGCGGTCTCGCGCGAAACAACTTTACGACTTTGGCATCAGTCGAAGCGATAAATAACACGGCGACGGTACCTTGTCATTGTCTTCGAATATTTCTTTGCAAATCGCATTAGAAGTGCGGCGTAAATCATTGGCGCGACTTATCTAAGCACTCTGCAGCGATCACGTCACACCTCACCTGGATTTATTGGCTTCACATTTCCATCTAAAGATGGTTAATATCTCTTTCTTCGTCTCTCTCGCGCGTTTAGCGCCTCGGAGTGTAGATTCGCGCGTTGTGCAGAAGAATATCGGTCGCGTTTGGTGGGCCAGCTGCCCGTGATGGCCCACCAGGTCGCAGCACTCGAGTTATTGTATTAGACGCGTTTGCTGAGGAATATGAGTACCTATATGAAATATCGCATCGGTCGGCGCGAAGTGGTAGTAAATAACGGCGTGTCGACCAGACGGACTTATTCTTTTCTCTAGGTCTAGGAAGCGACTGCATCCCCCAAGTTAAGTCTGACTTCCACCCTCTTTCGCGATGCTGAGGACTGGATCGGCAACATAGATCATTGCTTTCACTTGTATCTTAAGGGGCACGGGGCCAAAGTTAGTGTAGCTACTGTTTCTAACGAAAATTGCCTGTATTTTCACCACAACTCAGGCTAGTGGTTAGAACGCCTATTACGTAAACAACCAGATCGTCAGAGGAGTTCCACCAATGTACGCCAATATAAGCTACATATAACCAATGCAATTAGAGTGGGTTTGCATTTTCTTGATAGGACCTAGTGCAATTAGGTAAAAGTTTCAAAACGTGCGAAGAATACATGGAAGGGGTCCTGGTCCTGGTCCTGGTCAACTGGTCCTCTTAAACATATACTAAGCCACTCTTATTGGGGTGAAATGTAAATTGAGTAAGAAATTACTTTGAGCCAAGCACCAATCCGTTATCCCAGAAAATCCTCGCTAATTCAAATTCACATCAACGCCTATCCCCTCATTCCCGAAGCTACCATCAGGTGACGCCAACTCTCTTACAAACGGCTCCATCGGTATTGTCACAACTTATCAATAGTGTCGCTGGCATCGCGTCTGCCGGCGACGTGGCACAATGGTAGAACCACCATGTCGACTCACTAGCGCTGATATCAGCGGCGGCAGAACAATGCAGCCCGCATCGAAGCTAAGTGCTTCTCGAAGAAGATGATTATGATAGGGACACATTATACGTACGGCGCCAATGAGGGCGCATGAATAAGTGACAAACACAAATCTCAGCCGGATCTGTTCTCGAACTAGTTGAGTCGGATAATCACACATCTATTGAGTATCCGGTAATTTATGCTCGACGACGACGACGACGACGACGACGACGCCGTGGCGTCGGGTACAGTCTGTTTAGGGAAAGACGTAGCTATTAGCGGACAGGAACTTGTTGAATGGGCGTAGGTTGGGGGTTTTTGGTCAATGCTTTGGAGGCTTGCTGTTCGATGTGAACAATTACAAATAGGATAGTTACATGACAGCGCCACAGATTGGCAATTGAATTAACAATAGAAGATAACGGTATTTGTAGACATGATAAGGAAGCTGGATTGGAAAAATGTGCGACCGAACCGGGATACTAACCCGAGACCTCCGAATTTACAGTCGAGTGCTCTACCAACTGAGCTATCCAGGCACATAGTTCCAGTTTCGTGGTTTAGGATAAGGTATCTATCTTCTCAAGGGGGAAGGATACATTTTGAAAATATCTGCTATTTAACAAAAAAATATATAAGATATGGTTGTCGCGGATAATATTGAAACTAAATTTTTGACTCCTGCCCAAGATTGACTTCTAGAACATGTAGTGGATTACAGCAACGATACATCATGGTAGTCGGTAAATAATGGAAGTCGAAGTCGAATCAACTATATACAGGCACCACCATCGCGGGCGCGCTATCGCAAAGCTGCTCGCGGATTGTCTATAGGTAACCGAAGCTCTCCGTGGCATTGTGAGAGTTTGATCCATTGTGCACCGATTTCTCGCTCGAGTTGAGTGGCAGTCGCACGTCACTCATCTGGCGACGCCGACGCCGACGCCGAGTGAGACGAAGACGTCGTGCGTTATTGAAAGCATTCAAAGAGGAAACCGATGCGATTCGTGGCTTGACGATGTCGTTAAAGAGGCTTCGTGCGTTTGCATCAAAGCATGCGAATAAGCGCGGTACACAAAGGGGATGAAACCAGCATCCATTTTTTAGGGATTTTTACTTCGCTTGTTTTCTAGTGTGTTTGTGTGTTTTTTTTACACTACCCTTACCTACGTTGAGTAATAGTTATAGTTTATAGTTCACAGAAATAGTTCAAAGTTAAGCAAAAGTGGGTAAGGTAATTGGTAAGGTTAGGATTGCTAAGGTTAGGTTAAGAATTAGGTTACTGTAGAAAAATCGTCGAAGATATTGGAAGCTGTCGAGATTTTAAGAGTTACTGAAAGCAATAACCTTAAGCTTTTAACAAAAGTAAAGTAAAGCAAATTCGCTTTTTATTTGCGTTCGGTCGAAATCCAAACGTTACTTCTACGAAAACGTATCACAAGGCCTGACAGGAGTCGAGTATGCCAAGAATGCACGAATGTCGCCTGCAATCCTAGACAAACTTTAATCTCTTTCCGATGCTGAACTTCCCGGAGGAATAATTCGAAAGAAACCCACGACTCCCGTTTCCAACTAGGTCCAGCCATGGTCAGCGACATTTGAATAAGGAATGTTTTATTATTAAACAGATTTCCTCGCTAACGTTCAGCGCCTGACAGAAACGTGTACCTACATATATAGCTCTGAGCGTCAATCCGGTATTCCAATAAAGCTCGACGTCAGGGAATTTCGTTGTTGTTTTGGGGCGTCGCGACGCTGGTCGGACGTCGCCGATCGGCCACCGGACGTCGCGACGCTTTTCTAATATTTCGTATTGGTTGCGCGGCGTCGACGCCGGAATTCGAGACGAGCGGAATTCGAATGTCCGATAGAAGAAAAATACGGGACGCCGTCGAGGTCTACGCTGTGCATTGGAGAAAAGTCAGGCGCTGCGGCGCTTCGCAAATAGAAAAAGGATTTTAATAAAACGAGAAGGTCTGTGGACGCCGTGAGTGTGGTTCTAATCTCAGTACAAACATGCGGCTTCGGAGGAATGTCTGCAATAATGCCGGGAACGGACACCGTACTTGCAAATGACGTAGGTGGAACGAATCTCGTTTTGCATCGATTTAGTAAAGGAAACAACGGAAAACGAAATGCGCAATTGTTAGAATAAATTTACTAGCACCTTTTCTGATCAGATGTACTATCATTGAGTTTATAGGTATAGTCGGAAGACAAGCGTTAATTTAACCTTACCTATGGCAAAAAAGACTCCATCTGTGTGTTGATTTTTTAAATTGTAGATATGTTAAATATCATACAAAAACCACACAAGAAATGGACAGAATGTAATTTTGTTCTGTAACTTTGTTGTATGCTTTGTATGTATGCATTTATTAAAAAAGAAAAAACTAAAGAGAGTAGATTAAACTGCGTTTAATCAACTGGGCACATTTAAAGCCAGCTCCGAGCAACTTCTAATAATTCCACCCAGACACGTCCGCAGCACCAATCAGCCCCCCAACTCAAAACAAGAGCAACGATCACCCGGTCCCACCCCCTAGCTACCCATGACGGATTGGGTCTCCAGACAGCAACGCTACCCTCTCAGCTTTCTGGATGAGCTACAGGAAACAATCTTTTCCGCTGTCAATGCGTTCATCTCTCACTTCCGCTCGCTCTCGCAGGAGCGCGTAGTCTATCCCATCCACACCCCAGAAGAGAATTATTGATGAGTCTTATTCCCCATCTATTAAGTTAATATAGGCAGCATCCACTACCTGCACTGGAGCTGCGGTGGTTGGGATCAGATATGGAAGATGGCTTCATCAAATATTCCTCTGCACTAGATGAAAGTTCAAGCCTTCCGTGATGCTGGAGGTTTCAAAGACTGGCTCTTCGATGAATTATTTACTCGTTTTCTGGCATGCAGATCGGGTTATTCTAGGTGGCCTGTGAGAGGGTGGATGATTTTGGGTATGAGAGGTAAAGGCCCGTGGTGGGGGGTGCTGGGTGCTGGGGTGTTATATCATTAGCAAGATGGTAGTTGCCAATCTATATGATAAGTTGATAACACATCACTTTTGTACATCAAGCTTCATCTTTGCGAGATAGGCGTGAGATCTGCGAGTGATGTTCTAGTGATCTAAAGGGTTGGCACGAGGGAACGAGATTGGAGCAACGATATTGCGTGATTCCAGTGATTTCAGGAAATTGCTAAAGGATGAATTTAATTTAGTTCCAATTTTATACGTAGCACATCAGAGGCATGCACTTTTGATATTTATTTTACACCTTCGGAATCTTTTGATGTACTTTAGACAAGGATAGACTTAGTTGCAAGCTAAAACGCAACTCGCTGCTTCTTAAGACTGCATGTAAACTCGATCGATTGATTGATTAGTTGGGTTTAACCGTTAACGACGCACTGTTTTAACATCTGGCCCTGTGGCACTGGTCTAATGGCGTCTGTGAATGAGTGGATGATGGAGGATGATGATTAATCTCACCTAGCCTAAAAGAGAGGAGAGGAAACTCGGTGCCAGCAAGTAGCCTACTCCTGACAAAGAGCACCAAAGGGATTACTGGCTTAACGTCCCTTCCGAAGGATGGTACAACGCGAACAACAGGGTTGATACCAGGGATTCTATTGAGAGGTTGATCAGCAAAACGAATGTAGTTGATGTACTAACTCAACTCCTCTCCCGAATCCATACGTTCCATCGAATACCCAGCCCGGTACAGTGTTGCTTAACGTCGGTGATCTTATGTGAGCCGGTGTTTCCAACACGCCAGACTATCCAATCCTTCAATTAAAGACTTTCACTCACCAAACCAATGATTCTTATGTCCAAAATAGAATTTAGAACATCATCAACATCGCTTCACGTGACTAAAACTGATACAAAATCGCAGTATCGCGAACTGGCAAGTAGCTGGCAAAACGTTTCAAAACAACATGATTGATTGCTCATTCCATTCGTACGAATTAAATTGCTCGTGTCTCTCTCCATCTCTCTCTCACCCTCTCTCTGGCGATGTCAAATCATATTTTTCTTGCCAGCTCTCGCGAAATCTCGAGCGTCCGTCCGGGCCACATTCTTGCTTCAGCTTTTTTTTCTTCTTCTGCGCGTCTGATAATTGCGCCAGCTTCGTCAGTGTCAGGCGGCATTGTCTCTGATCGAGTCTAGGTGTTAGACGATCGGAATTAATCGAATCTCAGGGCTCCAGGCACGCTTGGCCTGCACAGACACGTAACACGCAAAGACGTCATCCATCAACGCGTGTTGCAGCAAACGTAGACGCGTCCGGGGTTGATTGCTCGATCGGTGATTGTTATTACCTACGTCTGATTGAAGATGGATCAGTTTTTTGGGGCAACGCACGCTGAGAAATTGCTCTGGGTTTATTTTTGTTGAGAGATAATGCCGACATTGAGGAGGGTGAGGCATCGAGTTGAGAATTGTTGGCGTTTTGATGAGAAAGCTGGTTTATTTTCGGCCTGTCTTGTGATTAGAAGCGGAATGATTACTTAGCTCATTGACGTATTCTTTTTGCAAGTATTGTGTACCTACACGCCTTGTGCAATTACTCAATTTGTTAATAGTAATATTTTACAGTGAATCAATCAAAATGGCATTTCTTGTGCAACGAGCTATTTTAGACTAACGATTTTTTGGGTGTCCATCGGAAAACGTTACTTTCTTGAGACTCATTTCTACAGTAATAAGCAATAAAGACAGAGATATTTTCTTTTGTGTATGAATACATTTTTCCTTTGCCTTCTACGATAAAATTATATTTCAAGCCTTCATTCCACCATACCTTCATTTCAACAAAAGGTACTTCATCCCAACAAGGCTATGATAGTTCCAAGTTCTATGATAGATGATATGGTAGGTCCACATATAAATCCGCAGGTCCTTACGGCCCTGTGGTGCTTCCCGTGCAGCGAATCCGTGAACCTCCTACCATGACTGACAGCTGTTAGGAGGGGGTCACGAGGCACGGTAGCTACCCAACATTGTCCTTGACCTCTGACTGACCCACCGACACACAGAGAGACAGGTGGTCGCATCGCAGCAGGCGAGTCTCAGCAAAGGGTCATCAGTACCAAGGTTTTGGGGTTGCCGTTTAGTTTGGGGCCAGGAAATTGAGAGAAAAACAACGGATCTCCTGATCTCATGTAGATTATCCCGAGGAATGTCTTATTGGAACGGTTTCTACGGCTCCTGCGATCTCAGATCTTGAAAACCATGGTTTTGGAGGTGAAGTATTAACAGCTAACAAAAAAATCAAATGATGTGAACAAAAAGGCGGAGAATTAAATCTCGTAAAAAATGTAATTTCCTTTAAAAAAATGTATAAATATTGTCCAGGTATATATGTCAGAATAGGAAAAAAATTATATATCATTATGTCATATGAATTGTCGTCATTAGCATGAAAGGGTTGGGATGCTCCAAAATATACGCCACTGTATTAAAGATAGAATGGAATTTTGAAGCAAAAAAAAAAACAAACAAGGCTCGAGAAAAGATTGAAAGCCTTGCAATTTTCAGCACCAAATTAAAATCACCATCGACTGCGTATTACCATGGAATATTCTACTGCATATGCCAGTGTTTTTTTTTTTAGGGGGGTGGGAGTCAGCTCGTTCAGTCTCTCCCCACGACGACTGTCAAGATGCACTCCTGAGATTCGCTCCGGGCACCCCGCCGAACATTCTGCCTGCATTTCCACAGAATCGATTGATTTCTGTCGTTCGCTCTCTCATTAGGGTGATTGCATCCCCTCATGTCCCCCGGTGTCTCTGTTTATTGATGGCTGCTTGTAATTGGGAAGAGATTTTACAATGTATTCGGGGAATTGAAAAACCGTGGGGGGGGGAGCGTTGAGCAGGGAAGTTTCGAATCATTTTTAAGAGGGAATATGTAATTGAAAAACAAGGACGCGTTGCACAGAATGACGCAACGTCGATTAAGAGGAGGGGGAATTTTTCGAGTATTCTGCATCTTCGGTTTTTGCGGGAGTTTTCTAGTTAGGATATATTTTTTTATTATTAATAATCTTCTCCTAGCGCGAGTCATTGGGTGAAAGAAACATGACTCTCGTAAAGATAATGTGATTGCAAAGATTGCACCAAGAGGAAATAAGGGAGTGAGGGGACATAAAAATTAAATTGCGCTTGATTAATCATCCCTAGCTATCGCGAATGCCATTGGTTAAAGTGCTTGGAGTCTGATTTAATTATTACTTTATTTTTCTAAGGAATCCCATTAGGTTGAAATGAAAAAAAGAAGCCAAAAGTCGCTGAAAATGCTTCGAATTGGCAATCCCTTGTATTTTTTTTTTTTTTTAATGCTACCCAATATCTCTTGCGCTCGTGATAGGAGAAATGTTAAAATCTGGATCGTTATCTTTTGAGCACAAAATACAATCAGTAAGACACTGATGATCGCGATTTCTTTGCCGGCTCCAAGGAAAGGGACCGGTAAGGACCATGCGGTCGATGCTGCTCAAAGGCGAATGCCGCGCTCTCTCTTGGCGAGTCGGAGAGTTGACGAGGCGGGCACAGACGCGGCGTCTGCAGGCGTTGTGTACACCGGAAGTTGAGGATTACGTCGGGGCGAAGAGGAGAAAGTGTTACTGAAGGCGTTTGACTATCACTTTGCAACCCTTCGAGGGTTAAATTGATACTGGGTGCAGTGGATGCGGTCCACAGATCCCCAATGACGATAAGAATTATTTTGGAATATTTTAGCATTCAACTAGGCGTGTGCGTTATACAAAAAAGCATACCATTTTAAGGAAACATAGCGCTGTGGTTATTAAGTTTTGTTTATAACTATTGATTTGTTGTATTTAACGACGCACTGTTATTAAAACATGTCTATTGGCGTCAACGAATGAGTGTATGATGATGAACCTAGCTTAGCTTAGAAGAGAGAAGAAGAAAACTACACTTGTCGGAAAGCGCCACGTGTACCACCTGCCCAAAGTACCTTCCGAAGGACGCCTTCACTAGTAAGCAAACTTAATGAATTTGTTGTACTTACTTCAATCCCTCCAACCTCTCACTCAAACTGTTTGATGATCACCCATCCAATACCTGACGCAGCCCAGTTTGGCTGCACTTCGGTGATCTTATGAGAACCGATGTTATCAACAGTTCAGTGCTAGCGTTACAGTTTTAAATACGCTGCAGTGGAAGTTACTCATTACCAAAAATAGTAATTCGCTTTAAGGACCAGCATAAAATAAAACGATTAGCAAACAAGGGTCCTAAATGAATGCTTTTATTCACGCTAGTCTTATTGGCAATAAGCGTAGAAACTGATATGCATTAGAAGCTACCATACAAAGTATCCATTACCCCGGCAGTCTCTACACAAGCGATCGACTCAATTACCATCATTGAATACTCAGCAGCCACATTCACAGAGCAAGCAAAAAACTCACACACAGACACCAAGAATTAGAGAAACGTTAGAAATAATTGAATGTCGTGACCAATTGATCAGGTCACCATTCGAAATAGCTCTCTCCCCCATTTTCCAACTGATGGTCTGTCGTTACGTCAGCTAGCATCCTGCCGGCCTGAATGTCATATAGCAATCAATAGATAGTGGATCCAATAGCAGGCTTAATAGGCGGTAATTGATATTAGATTAGATTACCACTTTACTGGCAGTAGATAGTAAGAGACGCAGTGTAACAAGCAGCAATTGAACCATTCGGCTTACAGAGACAACAGATGTCGATTCGTGACTCATTTCCGGTTGGTTGGAGCGAGATGAGATGGTGGTGGTCGGGTGGTGGAAAGAGGATGGATTGATTGTCGACTTGCCGTTGATGGATGTGACATTTGGATGATCTATGGTAGCAATCAAGTGTGTATCAAAAAGTTAATACTTTCTTGGAGATTGTGGGATCAATTGTTTCATGAAGCTTTGCTCAATTGATATAAATGTTAGGTATTGTAATTGAATATCATCAACTTATTATCTACACCAACTATAATCATGTAGAATCATTCAATTTTTAGATATTGGCTACGGAAAATGGTTGTTATTAAATAATTGTTAACGCGATCACTTTAAATTCAATGCAATGTTATTAAATTGACTAGAACAAAGATACCTAAAATAGATATATGCTTACATTTCAATTGATTTCGATGAGATTTGGCGAGGTTTCAAAATATCTCTAAAAAAATCCTACCTTGTCATCTCTACCAGTGGTTAATAAACCCGCTCTCAAGAGTTCAAAGCGCTTACGTATTTATTTTATTGCTCAATTTGACTTTTTACCAATCCCTATGCACGAATTACAGTAAAATTTGCCAGTTGAAATATGAAACCGATGTTCGAATATATTGAATATTAAGTAGCTAACCAAGAGATGTCCAAGTTTAACAGGAAGAAACCCAGCAGCTATAGGCGAGAAATATGCTTTAAGCTGGCACACATGCTTTAGCCAAGCAGAAGGAACGATTAATTCAAACATGAAAAACAAACAGACAACAAAATAGATAAAAACTGTGCACGTTGATTTATCGACGGCAAGTTTATTGGAGTTGCCTGACCTCCCTGTGGCCGGCTGGAGGTCACATGGTCTACTGTCAATCGAGGAGACATTAGCGCCATCGAAACGACTTTACCGTAATTATCAAATAAATCTCGATTTGGTATTCTATTTTCGAAGTGGTTTAATGGATGGGTTTGGCAGTTAGAATTTATCGATTGCGTTTGGTGATCATAACGTGGCTTCCTAGGTGAGGATTTTAGTTAAGAGATTTGATGCTCCTTAAGATGGTTCCTAGAGACAGAACATTTGGAGTTTCTTATCTTCTATCCATTCAGATACAATTTAGAATTAAACATCGAAAAAACAAACGCTAAATGACCAGTTTCTTTTAAGAAAATGTAATAATTATGTTGCTAGCAGTTTCATAAACTATTAAAATACTTCTTTCAGTCCCTCTAAAACTGTGAGAAATGTAAAATATTTATCACGCAAAATACCAAGGATTTACAAGAATCTCATTATAAAGCTCAATATATTTAGTAAGCATTCGAAATTATAATTGTCACCTTAAATGTACAGCTAATAGAAGTTGGTTTTCTTATCCGAGGTCAAGTGACTAAAAAAAAACAAATGTGAAACACTTCGTATAAGTCTCATAAATGCATGAAATTCTCTGATTTTATGATATTTCTATTCATATAGGTAGTCTATATCATTAACTCTCACCACAAAGTAGTATTTGCAATATCTATAAATGTGTCTATTTCCCCAGAACCTCCATCTTTTTTCAAAGCGTTAAATATTAACTTTACATCTAAAGCAAATAAAATACTGCCAACACAACATAATTTGTATTCAAGATGTTCGAAAAATGAAATAAATCCGCATTTTAAGCCAACCAATTCCTATGCAAATCCAGCAGCATAAGTCAAAGGTTGTGAGGTAGACAGGCTAACTGGTGCTTTCAAGTTGCAGACAAAGATAACAGGAATACAAGTCTTAACCAATAAATACGGTCAATATATAAGTGGGGTGGGAAGGGGGGGGGTCAAACTGTGCCCTGCCGGTTTTTCCCGTGACCTTTGCAGCCACGTCACGTGTCGGAGAACAAGCCGTCGCGGATGACCTATCGGTCTTAGCTACCTGAAGTCACTTCTGGTAATTAAATTTATTTTTTAAGAAATACGAGGGATACAGAAGTACTGTTTAGGAAAATCGCAGTGCAACAGTTGGAACAAATTTAAATAATATTCCAGTAAAAAAAAAACAGCTAATAAAATGCTTCCGTCTTTGTCACTCAAGGTTGAAAAATGATTTTACATCGTTTTCTTTCGCGTCAAATCGCACAGAACCTTCTGAGAAAAATTTTACCCGCGTACAAGCTAATTGAAGCGAGTGCACGACGCGAGCAGAAGATATCAGACCGCGGTAGAATACTCGGTCCTCTTCACAGGCATGCAACGAGCAGGGGAAAAAAAAAGACGACGGCAATTATCAAGAACAACAGTCGGTCGCCGTGTCTGTCGAAATTCGAAATGTATTTTTAAATGAAATGTAAATGAGTTTTTCGAGTGCACCGAGTGCAATTACGCCGTTCGAAGCTAGACAATTTGCTTGGTGCGGGTCGCGTGGGGTTCGAACGCGGCCTGCTTTGCTCGTGTCGTGGTTGAAAAAGATGGTGGGTCAAAATCGCACTGAATTGGGAACAAGATTTATTTATTTCTTTGTTTCATAAAAAGCCTCCCGCAGTTCACTCATCGTATATTTTTTTTCATTTTCTTCTTTGCTTTTGTGGAAATTCGCGGTGGAAAATGCACGAAATGTCTTATTTTCAAGGTCACATTCATACTAGATTAATTAAAATATCACATTCATAAATCACGATAAAATACAGCTTACTTAAATATTAAAAACATCAAAAATCCATCGTATCAAACGCATTTCTAAAGTAAATGATACAGATCACTAAATTCTCAAGTCAACTTTATAAAAAGGAGCTTGAAATTGATAAATAAAATACACTTCTTGCCAATGTCAGTACTCTAGAGACGGTTTAATTGAAGGATATATTGCATAAAATCTCACCCCTTGCCGATAGAAACACCTTCGTATCTTCAAGACTCCCGAGATGCAGCCAACGTTTCCCTGATTGATTTGCCATCCAATTCATAATTATAAGAATGCACGGGTGTACGAAACGTCTTGCCAGCAGCCGCGATAGCTGATTTGAATATTTCTATTGAAATGTCTGTGTGAGGCACAAAGATAGACATTGATATTTGAACATGTTCGTAAAAAAGACGAGTTTACAAATCGAAAGAACAAAACTTATTTCTCGGTTGTCACCTTTAATTCTACATTCTGTCTTTCCCGTAGAATGTACAGGCGATGGGAAAAGCAAAAGACCTGGATCGTTCAAAACATAGTATGACTTGCCAGTTGGAAGTCTTCTGGAGATGGTTTGAATTGGTTTTCAAAGAATTGTCCGATATTACCAATTTAAGAACGGAGAAAAAAAATATTGAAAAGTACAGACATGAACAGGACGCTGCTTGGGCGAGGTCTAGGTTTGTGGGCGCGACTTTTTAGTAGCATTCCTGCAAGACTATGCTCGAATTGAGACGAGAATAAAAACATTTAAAAGTCGTGCCGACTTCGACTGTGGAATGAGATTGCACAGGGACGTTAAGATCGGGAGACTTTTAGGGAAGAAGAAGGGGAAGGGAGATTACACGAGAACTAATTACAATGTGGCATGGCTGACTGTGTATAAATGGGTGGGGCTTCGAAACCCGGTCGCATCGGGTTGATGATTCACTGCGACCAAAACGTGAAACGAGATCGACATATGCTTGAATTGCTATTATCTCGGGGAGTTGATGTGTGTGAATTTGATTTTAAAAATAATTGAAGATTTGACGTTCATGATCGAAAGTTTTACTAAAATAATTTACTAAAGAACATGAACAATGTTGTAGTATTATTTTTAAAACAATAATACCCTCTCAAAAAGGTTCAACCCATCGGGAATTAAACCCTGGTCTTCTTAGACTCGACCTTGTTGAGGGGATTTAAGTAAATTTGATAGATATTCCCCCGGATTTAATCCCCTTTATGGATAATTTCCTAAATGGTTCAAAATCATAAAATATTCCAACTATTAGCGGTCATCCGCAATTTGAAAATACATTATAGCCTTCGAGAGAAGATACCAACACAAGGACTGCCCCCCAGTGTTGCTACCAACTCATTAATTATATTTCAGTTGTGATTTCAGTGGCAGGATTTCAAACTAATTTGCCAAACAATGATCAAGATTGTAAGTATAGCTAAAAAAATCTTATTGAGCAAAATTAAAATGGCGGAAATCAGCGGAGACCATTTGTAGTGTTTTTTTAAATGACAGTTGGCCCGTATGTCACCCCAAAACGACCAGTAGCTCCTCTATCGGTAAAATATGTTATCTTGCTAAAAAAAGGAAAATATTTAACTAACATGAAAATGTCTTCAACTTATTTGTAGTAAAACCCTCGGTATGATGACCCACACCTTTTCGACAGATGCTGATTTAGCATAAAGTCTAAGACTGATTGAATCAGACACCTCAAGCTGTCAGTCAAAGCTGCCGAACCGTTTAAATCTCCGTCACACAGAAACCCACTGTTATAGATAACTTTTCCAGCCCCAATTAGTGAAATTAATGATAAATTTCAGCGTGCCACGAGGCCAAAGTACCAAGGTGCCGCCCGCCCAATCGCAAGTTGCCTGGCGTCGCTTCTCTCCCACGGAAGTGCGTCTCTCGGCGTCGCGACGCTCGCAGAAACAGCTGATGCTCTGTGCGCTGCGAGCTGGAATCGAACAACGCGACGCTCGACGCTAAATGAAATGAGATTGAAGCTTTCTCTAATCTCATTTAAATTAAGATGGTGTGTCTCACCTCGGTTTCGATTAGCTGCATTTAAACGCGTAGCCTCCTCTTACGTTTTTTTTTAGGGAACAACTTAAGGTATAAAGAGAGTTGTTCTTGTAAAACCATGGGTTGTTTTCCCTTACAACCCTCTGAGACATACCTTCTAGTAGTACCTACTAGATCTGGAACAATGTCTACATTACAGCAATTAGGACTTTGATAGGTTACCGAACTAAGGGTAGTTAGTTCCTACGCTCGCAGTTATATACCATTCGATTCGATGCGATCGTTCCCCACGAAAATCATTGCGGCAATTTCCTTTAATTGACATTTTCTTGGAAATAATCATTGTTCGTAAGGTACGCTCGCACTAGTCGAATTAGTAGTAAAACAAAGATCATCCCGTGCGTGCTGTTAACTAGAACGATAACAAGGATCTTGATCACTCCTATACCCAGACATCGGACCTAGTGAAAGATATCGAAAAGCCGTTCCGGTACCCGTCGACCATCAACGGGATTGTATCGCGGACGATCCTGACGCCGGCTTGTTTCGGGAATTGGTAGGGGTTCAGACTAGTCGGCAATAGGCGTCCCTTCCAATTGCCGAAATTGCGATATTCTCGTCGGGCAGCGCGCGCGGTGTCCAGATGTGCAATTAACGTGGAAACACTTAGCAGTTAGTCGGTAGCCGGACGCGGTGGCTCGGTGGATGTTGCGATACGTGGTCGCTAGAGGGCGGTGAGAGACGTGGTTGGATAGGGAGAGATGAGGTACAAAGATCGGACGACGCCACTTTTGTTTGTCCTCCTTAAAGTGACTCTTTAGGAGCCTAAGAATGTCACAAGTTTGGTATGTTTTACTTCTTTCGCCAGGTTTCTCCTGGCAAATCTTTGAAGATTTGTTAAAAAAAATTGTCAAGTGTGATTTTTGCTTTCACACAAATCTTTCGCCAACTCTGAGCTGAAATAATTTTTAAAACGATTGAAACCTATCCCAAAATGATTGTTTTCTGATTAAATCATGGCTGCTTGTTTTGTTTTAAGCAGCTAGGCCATGACAGCTTCCTAGTTGACCACTCTCTCTGTCCTTTCGACGGCGCTCTCCAAAGAGGCAGTTAAGCGAGCAGCGCTCCCCGGAGACTTTCGCACGAAGACAACTGCTTATTGGAACTGCAAGCCCGACGCCGTCGTCAAGACGGGTCTTTGTATCGCCCTCCACGGCAGCTCCCAGGGTACAGATTCAGGGGTGTGGACCCATTCCAAGCTGGACATCACGACTTTGTGTTTCAAAGTTAAGTCTACGAGTGTCTTGAGGTCCTCGATAAACGTTTTGTAGACGCTTATTAAATTCGTTTTCAGAAAAGAGTGTCTGTGTGTGAGTCTCTCGCAGAAAGCTTAGTTGGAATTTTCCCAAGAGTTCTTGAAAATCTTTGATTTTATTTTGAATGTGGTCTACGGTTAGTGTCAGAAAAAGACTCATCTTGGTCTTGGCCAATCACAGCAGACCTTTTAGCATGACTTAAAGTTAGCGTTTGAACTGACAAACTGGCTTCAGTTGTCAGTTGTCGGTTGTCAAGTGCTTAGTTCAAGGTTGTTGTTCAAGGTTACATAAAGTAGATATCTCTCTATATCTCATACTACTTCCAAGTTAGCTAAAAATGATGCCAATTCCACCCACAGTTCAAGCTCTTATTAGGCCAAATCATATCTCAACCCATTTATTGAGAGTGTATGTGAGCATTAAAACATTTTCAGTTGACTAACAACTCATCAATTTCTGATCAATCTATTTTCGTACACAACTTTCAGACTGCCTATGAAGACATTTTACCAACTTAATATCCTGGCACGTCATGCGTTCACAAACTCAAAACCAACGTATAGATTTTCCCGGGAATTACAGCTGGCCATGTGATCAATGCAAGAAGTAGATGGCGGCACGCAATCCATGAACCGCCCCGCAAGGTTTCGGCTTCCTCGAGTAAATATAGCGGCGTCGTCGGAGAAGAAGAAAGGTAGCATGTCATGCAATGACAGGGAAGCGATCCAATAATAACAATGAGAGCGACCGACTTGGCGTAGGTATTATCATGAGCGGGTAGAGGGATGTTCGTGGGCTGCATCGACATGGTAATTTAAACAGGGACATGAGAGAATCCGATATAGTTCTGGTGTATATATTGTGAAAAATAATAAAAAATAGACGGGCATAATTTTTCTTGTATATTCAGTAAAACTTTTGATACGTGATTTGTATCAGTCACGAGAACGCAGAGGATTGTGTTTATTGGCAGGATTAAAATGGATTTCTAGCTCGCTAGGGTCTATATTTAAAATGGTACCAGTGACGATTTCGTTTTTGAATTTAGCAATTAAGAAACTCGCATTAAATTTTACTGCCGTAGCCATCCACAAACTTGGAGATATCGCAATTGAATACGAAGTATTTTTTGATTGATATACCTTCTTTTTATTCGAGTCCAAAAAAATCTATCTATGTCATGTCATAAATTTCCAAACGACCGGTAGGCCTACGGAAACCAAAGCCAGCTCGTCTGATAATGTGTCCCGGCGGTATCAATCACTAACCAATCCCGCTGTCTTGACACATTCCACCAAATCAAAGAAATTGCCAAAACTTTCGACATTATATCCTGAAAGCAATAAAGCAATGCTGATATATATCTCGTGCCCGTAATGATCTACTTTCAACATAACCCGATTTATAGACAAGTAAAATATACTCGCGTCCCACGATAATAACTAAAATAAGTGAGTAATTCTCATGGAAAATGATTTACTACAGCCTCGTAAAATATCGCAACCGCCGGTAATCTTCAGGTAAACGGGTCTCATACCGTCTTTATAGAATATGTCTCGAACTCCAATCGAAGAAATTGACTAAAGACATTCATGTTTTTAAGTAAAAACGTCTGCACTATGCATATCGTGCCCAAGTCGTGGCGGCGATTCATCATTGGTTTTAAGATGTCTTGCTCGCAACCAGGTGACTGGTACCTGGTCGGTACGGCTGCTCTCTCTCTGTGCATTGCCCCACGGTTCGATCGGCACCCGCTGCTAGCTGGCTAATGGATTTCGATGGCAATCACGACGCTCTGATTGTGTATGTGTAAGTTTTAACGAAAGCAATCTTTAATATTTGTCAGCGGAGTGCGCGTGCGCTGGTTCGAATCAGACAATCGCGAGTGGTGGTTTTAATCAGGGATATCTTAGATGGGCACGCTTTCGACATGTAGATATAGCCTGCTACGACAGAAGGCGGAAAAAATTGTTAAAGATCGCTAACATCTCCTTTCATTTACAACACCACCTAGACATTTTTTTCAATTAAATAATTTGTATTGCGAGATCAATTTTCCTTGACTCTATAAGTTAATCATTTACGAACTTAATTTCCATTTTTAAAGCCGCGTCATGCTACATTTATCTTGAGAAAAAATTCTGTTTTGAAAGCACAACGGTCCTCTTCGCTTTGCAGAACGTGAGCTTCTTACACCACGCTTTCTTATGGGCAAACCAAGCTGAACAACAACTTTTACTCAAGATCGAGGTTAGGGGAGTCTTTTTTAAGTGCCATGTATCGAGGCCAATCATAGGGGAGTAAATTTTGAGACTTGTAAGTGAAAATAGCTCAAGGCCAAGGCTTGGGATGTAGTTTTGAGACTTGGAGCAACCTTAATCAGATCAAGGTCAAAACCTAGATGCGGTGATGCATGAATCGCATCTTGAATATTGTTAAGTGCCCTCTATGACGTTGTTGTCTCAGATTAGGTTGCAATGAATAGTATCGTTCAAATTAAACCCCCACTTCGAAGATTAACGTGGAAATCTCATGGTATTTAGTGCTGTATTTAAGAACGAGTGCTGTAAATTTGAGAATCCCTGCGGTGGATTCTCATGCGTGGGAAGGAGGACTTCACGCTAATCCCCCAACTCCAATGATAGGCTTGAACATTTCAGGATATTCAGTGCTGAATTAATTATATTTAGTGCAGCATACTATAAGAGTTATACCCCCAAAACGTGATGGTTGGTCCTAATATAAAGCTTAGTCACAGGTGCAAAATTATTATTATTACATCAAAATCTTGTACGAGTGTAGGAAGAGCCATGCCCTGAAAGGCGCTAATCAGGACTTACCAGGAATTGTCTCTTCCTGGTACCCTCAAGGAACGCTTTATCAGAAACTGACCCTTCGACTGAGCAGATTTCTACAGAAAGATTTTTGGGGGAAATATTTCTGTTAGCAAAAAAAAAACTATAAACAGCATTGCAGAGACAACAGGTCAACTTTAGAGTGATTGAATTTCACATAAGCTGGATAATTCATTCCATCTATGTCAATTAGTTACTTTTGTGGACAAAACAAGACAGAAAATAGCAAATATCTCAGAACTGGTAATATGTGACCTTTGCAATTTGATACCTTCACGCGTATTAGCAAGTCCCATAACTCCCTATCGCTACCAAACCGAACAAGCAAAGGAATTGTTATTTATCTGTTTACACGACAAAATTGATTTATAATCGGAATCATGCATTCAGATTTAACCATCGCGCGCCGAGCAAACTGAAGACAAGCAAGCGACCAGGCGAACTTTGGAGGAATCTCAGAATTTACAATCTTACATGCGGCCGTGGACAATGCATGCACAATAGCTCCCTGATGAGTGAGTGCCGATGACGCTGACCCCCGCACTGCCGGGCGATATCTTACGATGCCGAAGGATGCTGGGGCAACCGAGTCAAAACATGTTTGCAGATCAGCCGAGCGGTTGGTGTGCGGTGACAATTTGTGTTTCAGAGATTCCTGTAGGGCATCGTAAACGCTTCTGTCTGTTTCGTGGAGAAATTATAACAGATTGCGACTGTTTGAATTTGGTAAAACGGTTTCGCGTTTTAATTCGATAATCTCAAAACATGTCCGTATTTTTTAACATTTTATTAAATAGCAAAAAAGAAAACTGAATTAAATTCAGCGATCTCTAAAGCATGCCAGAAGTTTATTATTTTGTGTACAACATACAAGATTTCAAGAATTTTAACTTCAATGGTACGGCCAGGAAAAGACGTAAAAGATTGGTCTGAAATCACTAGGGATCTTTTTCCTTGTGAAAGCCAGCGTTTGGGTTATGCACTTATAAAGATTATGCACTTATAAATATGCACTTACTGGTTATTTATAAAGAAATTGTGTAAACCAATGGCATTACAGAATACTGCAGAGATATTGCTAAAATAGCCCTAATATCTTATTGAGTCATCTGATAAAATCGGCTAAACAATTTTCAGAGATATCTCAAACGTAACCAACAGAGGAGGATGCATTTATGGTATTTCCAGAGAAATTTCTTTGCTTCAAGGACAAAAAACGATTTTTAACGTATCTCTATTGATGTAGAATGATTACCAAACGACAAACACTGCAAAAAATCGATTTATTGGAATGTTCTGGTCGGTCAACTGCTCATAGATAGATATGGAATGCCGTGTGACCGGCGCCTAATGTATTCAACTATGGGCTTATGCCAGGCGGTGCTGCGCTGTGTTGTTATAGTGTGATGGCGTTAGTAATGTTGATTCCGAGAGCGAGAAACGATTAGTGTTAAAAGTCTGCAGAGGATCATCTTTCCATGCAGGTGGAGAACAGGCGCCATGTTTTATAAATAGGGAACGTCAGAATGGTTGATCGACGACCAAGAGCGATCTTTCGATAATTTTCGCTATTAAAATGTTACTTGAAGTTGATGTTGATGGTGATTTTATTTATTTTAACCCTTTCCGAGTAGGTCAATGTCAATTGTTTATTCAACTTTTTTCAGTGCATTGTTGTATCATTCGAGAATTCACTAATGTCAATGTCAGTGTTAGCGTCACAGCATCTATCATTTAAAGTTTTCTTGCAAGTATACCGTCTCGCTTTTCAACAAATTACGCAGTGACAACATACCGTTTTAGTAAACAACAAATAATCTATTGAAATCTATGATAATATTGTTAGCATCAATCAATCGATATAAGTTTTTTTTCAGTAGCAAGGTACAATTGCCCAATTGCAGGCCTTTTGTTATGAAAATAAAGTTTTTACGACTTGAGCGACTAAAAGAAAGCTATCCTCGTCAGTCTTGAACGTACAGCAACACAGTACACAGCCCTTGTACACACAGAGACACAGTTTTAACAATTAGACTGCGCACAATGTTAACAGAGTTGTTTTTGGCTATTTGGCCGACTGCCCTCTTAGCGGCGAGCCTCCTTTGGGCTGCGTTTACCTTGGCGCCTACCTTCCGGATGTGGACGATAGCAAGAAAGCTGCCTGGTCCTTTCGCTTGGCCCTTTGTAGGCAATGCCATCGCCTTTATGCAGGGACCTGAGGAAACATTCAATGCGTAAGTTTGGGACGCCCAAGTTGAATTACAGAATAACAATAGGACACGAGAAAAATTAAAAAAGAAAATGGGTTTATTAACTGGGCTTTTAGGGTGACTAAACAGGACAACAGTTCTTTTATTTACAACTACTTTCACCCTTAATAAAGGGACAGACATAAGTTGCGAAATGGTGGGAAATTAGTTTTTTTATTAAGCATTCAAAAACCCAGTTTTTATATAGTTTTTCTAAAAACAAGTCCTAATGTGAGATGACATAGACGTGAGTCAAACAAAAGCGGGACAAAATTTGAATTTTATTTTAGAACTAAGAATGGCCAAGAATAAAAAGTCAGGTATTCACATTTTGAGCGGTTGGCTTTTTGAAGATTTTGGTGTTGTATTTTGTAGGGATGTAACTGTTACTGCTGACGTTTTACTGACAAAAGTACTTTTTCCCGACATCTGCCATCACATCACTACTTGAAGAAAGGAAGTATGATAACACTTTAAAAGTTTTAACTGCGAGTTTGGTGCGATTTTATGAAAAGAAATGGAAATTGGAATTTTTTTTATAAAATTAACATAAAAATAATGAACTTTGTCACATCAATGAGGTAATTTAAATTATAAATAGACAAATACAATGCTCGTCCACATGAAAGAAAACGAATACAAACTAAAACTTTCAAACCAGTAACTAAATATAGTGAGTCTTTAAATAGCAATCAGTGTTTTTTTTTCATTTTTGCTCTAAGCTGTTAAGCAGACACGGACAAGACAAGTTTCTGCGTTCTTCAAATAAATAGGATAAAACGATATGGAAATGTTCAAAGAAATCACTAGCTACCGAATAGATCATGGTCACAACAACTTTTAAAATTCTGTTGAAGATTTAGAAACCATGCAGTACAAAATTCTATGATTGAATTGTCTGCCTGCCCAACTAGCGCCGTCGACGTGTTCGCCCATCACGGCGACGTCGTGCGTCTGTGGCTGGGCACCAAGCTGGTCGTTGGCATCGCGGCTCCTGGCGACGCCCAGCAGATCATGTCTCACCCTCTAGTCATCAATCGCGACTACCACGTCACCAAGACCATCTCCGGGTTCCTCGACAGCTGTTTACTGACGGTCAGAGATGACGATGTGCGCACGAGACGAAAGATGATCGGACCCGCCTTCCATTTGAAGGTTCTTGGTAAGTCAGAACATATTGAGACACTGGTTCATATTGTATTTTGTCAGGTGCTTTAACAACTCCCGCCAACCCTAGAGTAAATTCTTGGCTCTAAACCTCTGTGAGAAGCAAAAGCCTTTCGTAGTAAAGCATTTATTGGTCGACCACCAAACCATGGTATATTTGACCAAATATTACCTACATTGACATCAATGTTAGTGGTATAATTGACCGATCAGAGCCCAAGGTCATGCACCAATGCCACCGGAGTACCGTCGGTAATTCTTCAGTTTTTTTCTATTCCTAAAACTAAGAATACTTTAGACACATAGCACACAAATACATAAGACTTCTTCTTTTCTCTCCCACTACCTTTTGACAGGTGTATGAAAAAAATCCTCTTAAATTTAATTTCTTGGTCTCAAAAGCGACCTTAGGCAAGAGTGCCCTTAAGAGCAAACACGTTCATTTTCCAGCCCTTTATTGGTCTAGATAGTGGGCCAAGCAGAGATCAAGGCCACAAACCAAGGCCACATAAATACTATCAGCTAATCGTAACTTCGAAACGCTTTTAATAATTATACGATGGTATGTAAATGGTTGAAGAACTGAACTAAATATTTAAATGTCCGCCTGTCAATATCCTAGTTACCTACATCGACATCTTCGGGCAAAAAGCCGAACAGCTGGCAGCGAGATTGGCTGTCCTTGCGGATGGGAGGGCCATGGACATCAAGGACAAACTTAGTTTCGCTACCTTAGACTCCATCATGGAGACTGCAATAGGTGAATTACGATTCCTGTAGATTGCATTTTCTTGGAACCACTGATGGATTTTAATGATATTACAAACTGTCTCCTTCTAGGTGTGAATCTGACTTCAGATGTCGATTCGGTCAGAAGGATGAAAGAAAATGTAGACAAGGGGCTTTCGCTGGCTCATAGCAGAATGGAACGCCCTTGGCTGCTCATGATGGACCCACTCTATGCGATGACGGCGGCAGGAAAACAAGCAGCCATAGTGAACAAGGTATTACCATTACGAGGAATTTAATAAAGAGTTATCGATTCTCAATTCTCATTTTAGATTCGACCTAGAGTCTTATCCCTATAGATTAGACAAACTATGGTACATATTCTTGAAAGGCAACTGTTACCTTAACATACGATTTGCCTTGTTACGTATTCTTCTATATATTTATCTCAGCAGCGGCAGTGTTTCGAGAATGAGTGCCCACATGTCAACAATTTAGCTTCTTTCCTCTCTTAAAACCAATGTTTTCTTTAATTGGCAGATATCCGAAGATTTCTTTAAAGACTTGATGGCGACAAGACGAGAAGAAATAAAAACTCGAGGCGAAAAAGGATTGATGAAGCCGAAAGGAAAAGCCCAAAGTTTTCTAGATACCGTCTACGATGCCCCGAGTAGGGGAGAGGTCATCATGACAGAAGAAGTGATCCGCGGAGAGGTGTTGACTTTGGTCGCTGGTGGAATGGATACCTCCGCCAACACGATGGCGTACGCCTTAATATTTCTCGGTATGAACCCAAACTACCAAGAAAAAGTCATGGAGGAGCAGAGAGCCGTTTTCCAGGATTCGTTACGCCCATCCACACTAGAAGACCTGACCAAACTTACATTTCTTGAAATGGTAATCAAAGAAACGTTACGACTATTCCCACCTAGCACGTTTTATCCCAGAGAGATTCCCGTAGACATTGAGATTTCCAACGGACACGTTCTACCGGCGGGCTGTTCTGTGTACATCTCTAGTCATAACATTCATCGTGACAGTAGGAATTTTGTCAACCCCGAGGAGTTCTGGCCTGAAAGGTGGCTACCAGAGAACAGTGTCGGGCGAAATCCTAATGCCTTTATACCGTTCGGTGGAGGCGCTAGAGTCTGCATTGGACAAAAGTACGCACTCTTCCAGTTAAAAACGACTCTCAGTCGTCTATTGAGACAGTTTCGCTTCACTAGTGGATACTCTATGAAGGATCTGGACAGGATCGAACTGAGCATCACCAACAAATCAGCAGTTGGCTACGACGTTCAGATATTTCCACGTAAATAAAATAAAATTTTTATAGTTTACAGAAACAAATTTACAGAATATATTAACAATTCTCAACCCTGAGATAACACATATGCATATAAATTACACTAGCTATATAGCCAAATGAATTTTAATTTAACATTGCAATGCCCACATAGTTAAAAGCGCGAACGTTTTCGGAAAAGCACGAATGACTTATCCCCCCTTCGGGACATCTACCTAAACATTCGTTTATAATTCAAATTTTTAAATAGTATTACGAATTAAACATCCAGAAGCGTTCAAATAAAGTATCTAACAAAACTCGGAATTATTATTATTTTTATTTGCCTGGCGGCAGTAATTAAAACTTTTTGTTATCGCTAATTCTAAAGCTCAAAGGTAGATTCGTTTGGTGAAACTATGCACAAGTATTACCGACGTGTTTGCCACCAAAGAAAGAGTTGGTGAATATTTCCGTCTTGTAAGAGGTAGCCAAAGGGGAAATGGTATAATCGGCTACTCAAAAGAGCAAATTGTTTGTATGTAAACGCCAAAAGGGAGAAAAGAATGCTGGTGCTGAATACAGGTCTCGATTATTTCTTTGATGAACATATAATTTACTAAATTACCAACATTTTTACAAAATTCTGTACTTCGGTTGAACAGAAAACTTTATTATTTTCAATAACTGGTTAGAATTGGAGCGACTTTGATGAAATCCTGACCTTAATCCATATAAGAGTTTAAATTTTAACCTTTGAGTTCAAAGATGAGCAGCCAATGAGATAATGTGTTATTATTCCCAAATTTTCAGAGGTTGTTACCATTGTGATAACAACTTTACCCCATATTTATGAGATGTTACGCTTTAACTCTGCTTTGTGGATACGTTAAGTTACCTATTCCTTTGCAGGTAAGCGATTTCTTTTCTTCCAAAGTCCATGGACGCCTCACCTTACCTCCCAACAATCACCAGCACAAGACTCACTGATCACCCCCTAATCGATCTTAACATCAATCAATAAGCAGGCTGTTATTAGCGAAACCAACCGAGAGAACGCAACAGAATGTGTTATTAAATATAGAAAAATGAAGCTCAAAGACAACAAAAAAAACGATCGCCTGAGTTTTTTTTCGACTTTACTCACTACGTATTCTCAGCTGAGTAAAACTGTTGTGCGTTAATGATGTTGCAGAATGATCATCAGAAACGCATTACCATGGGGTGTGGTTGTAGGGGGAGGGGGGTATGGGGGTAATGGAGTGCGGATAGGGATGTCTGCGAGGTGGGCTCGCCTTGGTGCACCTCGGACAGGTCATCATTAGTGCTGGGTCGCCGTCAATGGACCGGCTAGGAGGCTGCGTGCGTCTGGTTGTGGTCTGGGGACGAGACGGGCTGTCGATCGTTCGTTGTGTGTGGATATGAGGACAGAAGTTAAAACTGAGAAGGATTGTGGTTAAATTTGCACTTTTTTCAAGTGTCGTGTATTTTAGATGAAATAACCGGTCTAATTTTGTTTTCTTTCTCTTGGGTAGGACTTATACAGCGTAGCTACAGATTAAAACAATTTTAAGATTTGCAGATCATCAAACAGAAAATGTATCAAGTGTAGTTTAAAAAAGAGTAACTGTAAAATCACGTTCTTGGTTTTAAATTAATCTCGTTATAGACAAGCATCATCAAAATTGTATCACTGGTTTCCTTTTTTTAAGTTGATTTTATTTTTCATCCATTAATTAAAACAGATCAAAAATATTTAATTTAAGGCATGTAACTTGATTGTGCCAAATTACTTCTCACCTTTCTTGAAAATTTAATTCCTGAGATAATTGTATATTTTTTTGATATCATAGATCTTATTGCTTTCCAAAGAAAATGTTTTATCTCATTTCCACAAAATACGAAAAACAGTTAAGAAAAATCTGGAAATTTGAAGAGTTCATGTATTAGTTGCTGCATTTTTTTAGACCAAAGCCGCAATTAGGCAATCTTAACAATTTGGTAACACCCATACGAAATTTCCAACGTCAAGCATACCTGAATCATGCCCGTACCATGCGCGAATCATGCCCGAATCATGCCCGAATCATGCCCGAAGCATGCCGGTGCACACGGGCAATCAATTAGGTTATGAATATAATAGGACACTGCAATTACACACTTTTTGTTGTTCCACTCTCGTTTTGCCCCAACAGCGAATACTATCTCGCGGCGTTTACTAAAGAACTTGTTGCCAGACCAACAGCTGACCTCCATACACGAACACGTCGTAAAACAACCACAAATGCGTCGTTAAACAACAAAAGTAAAAGAGATAGCTCTCGAGCGACATGTGCGGCATACATTGAATGGCAAGAGCATCGCCGACGGTTATTGATAAATAGCGACGAGCTAATTATCCATATGCACAGCGGCAATTGACAATATTACCTGTTTGTTACTCATCGGCTATGCAAATATCGATTGTTAATTGGTTTACTTACATCTTTAACAGGAAGAGAAGAGTCCCTGAACATATCAACAAGTTGCAGCATTGAGTGTTGAGTCAAATTCTCAGCTCTAGTGCTAAACTTTCTTCTTGCTAAATACCGATCGATGTCTACATTACCGTCAAAAATGTTTGGTACTTCTAGGTGGAGTCACCGTCGTTTTGAGTGTTACGAAATTTCATTTCATTATATCTCGCAAATTACTCGCATTTGAGACTGGATTATGTTTAAATAATCTGTATTATTGCTAACCTCAACGATAGATAAACACGTAACGATTTTTTTCAATCGTAATTATTGAATTTTAGAGGTGTATTGAAAAGAAGAAAAGCAGCAAGCACCATCTAGTACCACCTACCGTAACCACGTTTTCACGGCTCTTTACTCAGACCGAACGGTATTCCGTGTTGGAAACACCGGTTCTCGTTAGATCACCGAAGTTAGCAACACTGCGCTGAGTCAGGTATTGGATGGGTGACCATCATACACATGACCAGTTCTGTTCGGGAGAGAGGCTGGAGGGATGAAAGTTAGTACTGCAACTTCATTCGCCTTGCTTATCAACCTCTCGACAGAATGGATTTGTGGAGGAATCCTGCTGTTTGAGTTGTACCGTCCTTCGGAAGGTACGTTAAACCGGTGGTCCCCTTGGAGCTCTTCGACAGGAGTAGGCTACGTGCCGGCACCGGGTTTCCCCTCCTCCCTTCAAGGCTACGTTAGGTTCATCATCACCCTCATCATCACCCTCATCATCATCCACTCATTCACCGACGCCATTAAACCAGTGCCGCATGGCCAGATTTCAAAACAGTGCGTCGTTTAACACCACAAATAATAATAATAATAATCTTTTCTCAGTAAGTTAAGCACTATGACTGGTACTCTGCCTATCAACTATGCACCTAATGGTTGCAGTGTGTTGTTGTGGGCTTACAAAAAAATAGGTACTCCATCATGTCGTCTTGTTTTCGTGGGTTAATTGAGAAGCTGCGAGCGTGCTGACGATAAAGGTTTGTTCGACAGATGATTAGTTTCATTGTTAGCATTACTGATTTGCATAGTTTACGGTTGACCTTGTGTTTCACCTGTCATAGCATTGACTGGGGAAATGACAATCATATTTTACAAACTGAATAATTGACTGAAATGCGGTGCATTTAAATGGCAGATCTCAATTATCGAATTACGTTTCATTATTATTGTTAACCTTTGATCAGAGGTTTATAAGCGATGTTTATCCAATTAATATTACTGTAAATTGACTTCCTACGATTGTGACCGATGTCGAATTAGATTCAATAGAAATGAGCAACGACAATCATAAACGGGTCAAAGTAATGGTATCGTTCATCTTTGAAAAGTTAGTTGGTTTCAAATCGAGACTTTATTAAAAAAAAATCACATATTTCAATTGATTTCGATAATAAAGAGGTCACTTTACAAACACCAGTTTCATTGTTCGACTAGTAATTGCCTCAAAACTCTCGTAAAAACGGGTCTTCATAAACCAAAAAAATCTCACAATTGACAAGATAACGTTTCTATTTGCTACGCTTTACTGACTTTTCAACAAGTGTTATTAATTCTATAACTAGCCGTGCTTATAGCGTCAATCGACAAGCATGTTCTTAAAATTGTGGGCAATTGAATGCTATTCTTAAGACATTGAATATCATTCTAAGTTCCGAGAGCACCTAATTGCTGGATAACAGGAAGCTCTAGGACCAATATTCCCACAGTCCGCTCAAGCCCATCCCTCGAATTGATCAAGTCTATAATCATTACTGCCAAATAATAAATATATCGTGACTCAAGCTTCCGCCTGTCAACCGCTTTTCTTAAAAATAAATGACACACGATATTCAAGACAATAATCTCAATTCACCGTCGCACAATAAAAGTTACAAGAATCTTACAATAAAAAAATATATATCCCACCCACATCCTGTAAGACAATTCAATGGATTTCAGTGATTCCTATAAACGTCGTTCTCTCTCTCTCTGACTTACTAGTTTCTCGGTCTTGTGTCCTTGTTTTGTGCTGTCTAAAGTCACAGGTAATATCGAGGATGCGTTCCGGCTGGGCGAACGCGTGGATGCCCACGTTCTGGCTGCTATTGTTGTGAGTATTAATTAATAATTACCTTGGTCAATATTGTGGTTTTCTATGTTATTCCGTGGTACCTATCTCACACGTTGCAGCGCAGGTGGTGAAGCGAGCAGGTTGCACGCTACAGGGGACAGAGAACACGGTGTAGAGAATAGCGGGGGGCGTTGATGCTGTGTTAATCTCCCGGTGTTTATTTCAGCGTTTTCAAAGACTATTTTCTTGGCTTTGAGAAATATGACGCTCGCTCGGAATTGGCTAATTTTGTTAGGTTTATAAATAATTGTCGGTGACATTTTTCTTCTATAGCAATACTTTATTTGTTTCGAGGGTCATAACTTGAGCGACTTGATTATGCTGTCTACGGGAAGACAGTGGTGTATAACTTTATTCAGATGCATTCGCGACCTGCCGGTCGCTACTGACATTCGATATCTTGAGGAGCAAGAAATATTTGCGCCTAGAAATTCTCGGTAAGGTCGAGTTTACCTTTATTCTGCATATGTTTTTTGGTCATAATAACCGAACGGTTTGGAACCAATTTTTCTTGACTACCGAGCATTAAGCAACACTGCGCTGGGTACGACATTGGAAGAGTGACCATTATGCTCATTACCAGTTCTGTTCCATAGAGAGGTTGGATGGGTTGATAGTTAGTACAATAACTTAATTAGTCTTGCTTATCAACCTTTCGACAGAATGGATTTGTGGAGGAATCATGTTGCTCGAGTTGTTCTGTCCTTCGAAAGGGACTTAAATCCTGTGGTTCCCTAAGTGCTTTTCTACAGGTGTATAGGTTTCTTCCCAGCACCAGGTTGTCCTTCCTCTATGTGAGGCTAAATTAGGTTCATCATCATCCTCATCATCAACCACCTATTTACCGACGCTATTAGACCAGTGTTAAACAAGTCCATCGTTTAAAACAACAGATGAATCAGTTGAAACACCATCCTGGACAAGGAACTGATCACAATCTACAATCGTAACTATTTCCCATTCGATCATCTCCTAACCTCCCACTGACGTCTCCAAGTTAATAACCTTCCAAAATATCGGCCATTTGAACAATTTTAACGGGAAATCGAAACGCTTGCAGAGTAGCCCTTCACTGTGTTTGGATGGGAACTACCAAACTAGATGTTTTATCTGAAATTTCGCCTCGCGAAAAGTCCACGAGCATATCGCTATTAGCTTAGGCAGCCAAAGAACAGTCTGCACCATGGATAACGAACTAAACCAGCTATGCAAATAGTGGCGAGCCAGCGAAATAAAAAAAAATGTATTTCGCGGTAATGGCGGTGGTTTTGCGAAGGGGGGTTGGGGGGAGCAATTAGATCGACGCTCGACCGATAATTAAGGTGAATCCCTCTGCAGTTGTACCACTTGGTGATTTCCACGAGTGCCAACTTTTAAAACAAACACAGCTAGATGAGCAAAGAGATGTGAATGGCGACGGTGGTGTGGGTTAGGGGGGTTGGTAAGGTTGGTACGGCGCCGTGCGGCGGGGGTTTGGGGTGGAATCTATTCACATTGTTAGGATGAATCAAGGAAGGAGTGAACCTCATGAATATTCATTCGTAAACACACAAGAAATCCGATCTATAGCTTGACGCTTTTAGGCAGCATCCTAACCTAGACGTATACAAAGTTCATTAGCGATGGGGCTTTAGCATCGCTATGTTCACGTCAATGTATCGGCAAAGCACGATGACTTACTTTAGACGCCAGTCATCGTAGTTAACACTTTTTACCACGCCTCGAAACTTGATAAACATCTCAAGACAAACCAATGTCCTCTCCTACAACCACGACATTCGCAAACTAAACAAGATGACATTAAGTTCTAATTGTTGTGTCTCCAATAAGTCCAATGTTTTGGTTGGACCGTAGTCGATTTTTCGTTGTCTCATCGCGAGCGGCTTCTCGACGTTTAAAAAGAGACAGAAATCAGTCGCTAGTCTGGTAGAGTGAGCGAGAACCTACGCACGGTCGTTCTTGTTCACTGCTATAGAACAAGATAAGCAAATAGCGACTAATGAGGCTTACCTCTCTGGCAGAGTCTCGACGTCTGGTTAGGTCCACATTGTTACATCCCTCCCTCCCTCGTACTCCTCACCCGTCCTTACCCACCCACGTTACCACCCCCGTTTGAGCGCCGCAGTGTTTGTTAGGAATTTGCCTTTTCCCCGTGATTTCTGGCTGGCTGATTCGCTAATGATCAGGTAGTAGCCGAGCCGAGGTCGCTGATTAGCCGCGTTCGCTCAACGCTCAAGCTTGGTCGAGAAAACATTCGCAATTTTTGCATAACTTGGAAATATTTTAGACAAATATGGATTGTTCTCTGGACTGCGAGTGGCACGTGGTAATTGCGCGGGTTGATGTGAGATTTTTCGGGTGGCTTTTTGTCTGGTCAACTCAGTGGGTTTGTCGAGATGTACGAAAAAATATGTTTTGAATCGTTTTAAAAAACTGCTGACATCATGGTCTTTATAGACGAGACCGTTTATTTAACTCTCTTTTTATTTATTTTTTCCTGGCCAGTTTTCTCGTGGAAACTCTTGTAGTATATCTATCCAGGTGATCTCTTCATATTCTCAAAATTTCTTATTAAGTAAGAAGACAAGAAATTTGCGATGATCTTATAACTTTTATCACTTCAATTGAAGCATTTGATGTTTTAATATCACCATTTTTTGGTCACTTACCTACATACTAGCATTGAGTAACTGTCATTAAAAAAGCCGGAGTTATGTACAACATTCAGCTGAGAAAATAAACCGGCAACACATGGTAACGGTAGGTGCCACCCAATGGCGCTTTCCACCGTCCTGTTACACCAATTTCTAAATTAAAGTAATTACGATTCAATGTATCAATACATGTTCGTCAATCGTTGGGGCGCAAAAACAAGTTATCTGCTAGAAATAACAAAATTAAATTTGCTACTACTCAAAACGGCGGTAGCATCAGGTAGCAAAAAGTAGCATCCTCTATTTTTGTTGGTAAAGTTGTTATTTTGTCGCTATTTTCGGCCACCATTATGGTAGTATTTTGGCATTATGGTAATAGGTACCAATGAGTACCTCAACCAACGCACATCACGTATAGGAGAGAAATGAAACCGTATACGAAACAGACAAAGCGGTATTGAAGATGTAAATGTTTAAATACGAGGAGTATAGGCTTAGGTACTCGATGGATCAAAAAAATTCTAAACTTCCTCAAAAGATGTATAGGTAAAGCGTTCAGCCTCTATCGACGAGCATCTAAGATCGACGCATTGATGTAATCCTGTTCAGGTGGGCAAACGCAAGGCTGGAAAGGGGGGGGGGGGGCTATCTGTCGAACAAGAAGACTGGTAGTGAAAGGGTTCTCCAAGCGGACCCTCGAAGAATGGATGACATTACTTCTGCGCGGACGACGATGAATGGAATCAAACGTGTTTGAATCCGAAGATGTTGGATCGGTCGGGAACCGATACTGTGGGTCGCGGTGATAATGATGGACGAATTAAACTCATTTAAATGTATTTTAATTCAACGTTGTTTCTAATACGTTTGGTTCGGAACGTTTGGATATCGCTATTTTATATTAAAGAAAACTCTTACAAAATTGAAGATAATTGCGTCAATAGCGTGCAAGAAAATTTGCGAAGACGCTTGTGTTTTTTATGTTTCCATCTCAAACGATACTTGGTTGATTAAAGGGGCATTTACAGAATACGGGCTGTAATTTTTCATCGTTAATTAAGAATTTTCGATGTTTTAGGTGTCATGGAATGACAAAAATCTGGTATTTTACTGCCTGAGGGCGAAGAATTTACACAGCAAATATTTAAATCATTTATCAAAGTTGAAAAACGACAGACATCAATAGAAATAGACAATATAAAATATACTGCAATGGCATAGAAACAACAGATTGATTCCTGCATTCAGACAGATCTGGTTTTCTTGGCCATAGATTTAGATGCGATGTGATGGCATCATTCGCTAGTCCAAGTTATTGGTATGTGTAAGTAGAAGCTGCGGTCGCTTGAATCGGTTCCAATATCTCAAGGCCCAGCTAAACGTCTTCTATTTTCAATCTATTATTATTAATAATAATAAAAAAAGGTCTCAAGATTTTGTGATTCAAATTTGAATGGATTATTCAAATGCACGGTAGTTTTTGTGGGGTCCTTTCGTATAGGCATGCCTGTCACCAAAGATATCTTATGATAAATATATTCAAAACCAATCCGTGATTCATTGGTTTCGAGGCGCATTCAATAGAACAGGATCTCTTGTCGGCTCTCTCCCAGCAGCTTCCTGCGGTATTCACCGGCTCGGGGCCGGGCAGGGTCGTGCAACTTGGCCCCCGGCTTGCCCCCTTAGACTGGTCCTTGGCAGGGAAGTTGACAAGATCATATCCACATACTGAAGGCACGTACAAAAGGACGTTAATGCTGTCTTCGGCAATCCCGATTCGCGACTTCTTTCAAAGACGAATTCACGTGCATAAACTTAACGTGGCTACTTGTTTAAGATTCTATAATTGTTTATCTTTTTGTCTATTTAATTTCAACATATAATTAATTCAAATAATAAAATTTGGACTGTCCCCGCTTTTTTTTACCCTTCATGGGAAAACATTGTGGATTTTTTAAAATGTTACACTATATAATTGACCGTAGTACAGATTTGATTGATTGATTGAATGAATGATTTAAGATATTTTTACAAGTATACGAGTATCTAACTAGATGCACTGATAAAAAGTTGTTTTTGATTCTTTATCAAACATTTTCTGGTCTGTGATAATTTCATTAGCGATTTGCATTTTATCCACTTTTCAATTTCTCTCTCTAAAATTCCTTTGCATCTCATTCCTTGATAGTATGGGCACTTTTTTCTCTTTTTTTTTATGTAATTTGTGAGTGAAAGATGACGGTATTTGTGTGGAAAAAAAGGAGACTTTAATTTCGAATCGTGAAATTGTGTTCAATGTACTGTGAGTTCGTTAGTGCATAAAATAGATCATCAGAGCAAACAGATCGCAATTACGCTTCGGCGTCGAGATATTTCCAACGTTCAATAACAAAGAAACTCTCTATCTCGCTCAAGTATTGACAAAAGAGGAAAAAACAAGAGAATCAAAAGCTCTTTAGCAAGATTATTCTTCAAAAATGGCAATTAAATTAGAAAATAATTATTTATAGATTCAAGAGAACATTTTCACCGTGATTGTTAATTTAAACTAGCCCACCCGCGCTGGCTGACTGAGAGTTTTTTCCCCCCTAAAAACCACCTCCTCCTCCCATCACCCCCTAAAGATATTTCCATTTTCGGAAAATCCAAAGACAAAAACAAATTTCCGTAATTTCGGTCACTTATTTAGTCATTAGGTATCACGCTTAGAAGAAGATCCGACGAAATACTATAGGCGTTACTGATTCACAAAACAATACCGACAAAAAATGATCACTTTCATTGCAGATAGCCCCCCCCCCCCCCCCCCCCCAAACCACTAAAAAAACGGGGCTCGAACCAATTTAATCACGATTAAAAACTAATAAACAATAACATGGCAAGGCGCCGTGAGCCATGCGTCGTTGATTTAATGATAATAGAGATCGATTCTTAGCTCCATGGCGATTACACCACAGGGTGCTCAGCAATTAGGGATAGGTGCACCGTCACATGGAACGTTGCACATTGCGTGCAAGGTGCCATACCGAGAAGATTTTGTAAGATTCATTTGTTATTGATATTGACTGTGACTGAACGAAAGTAGCGACAAAATGCGAGCTCGGTGAAAACTTACAAACATTGGACAAGAAAATTACGAAGAAGGGGATGGATATTTATTGATTTAAAGATTTAAATGAAAGTTTAGTCTTAACTAAAATCAATTTAATCGATTTTCTATGCAATACTTGATTAATTTAACTAGTCTAACGGTAAGTTAGCGCAGCTGTCAATTATATACGTACCTAATAAAGCAATAAAATAAATAATCTTTGACTATAATATTATAGTGGTGTTTGGTTTCGAATTTAAATTAAAGTGTAATACAATATCGAATATTTGAACGACAAGGCATATTCAATTCACATGTTTGTACAAAAACTATTTTCAAAATTCTACCACAGAGTAAGTCTTGAAAGGAATAATACTGGTCTTATGGTTTTGTTCAAAGTCTTGAGCATTATCAATCACAAATCTTCCTTAATATCCAGTTTTGTCAATTTTCCCTTCAGACGTCAAATGTGTACGTGTAGCCTCATAAGAAGTGCATTTTTCTGTGACCTAAGGCACGTTGGCCAGATAGGAACGAGTCTACCAGCTGTTTCCCTGCATTGTCGCTGGCCAGGCCGGGCTACGCACGACCATACGCACGGAGACGTTGCGTGTACACAGACAATTAACCCGAGCTCATTACGACCCACCACTAATTGAACCTCGCCGCCTGACAGACAGTGGCGGTCAGTGACTAGACAGAACAGTGGCGATATCCGGATACGAACGACAATGTGGAGTAATATTGCCATTCGTTTAGCTTGATTGTATAGGTATACGGTTTTAATTTCTGAGTATTGTGTAGGTTAGGTTAGGTTAGGTTAGGTTAGGTTAGGTTAGGTTAGGCTAGGTCACCTGGTTAACGTATAAACAGCTTGTTATTTTGTTCAACAGTCTACGAGTTGCCATGACTTCAAGTAAACGATCGGTTATTTCCCTAGATAGCTTATTAATATTTTTTTATAAAAAAAAAATCCTTTAAAAATAACATATTGTTGTTTTTTACACATGTACTGCACCTGCACTTAAGCCTTGTCTCATATTCCAATCCAAATTATCGTCAGACGCGACATAATTATCAATTTCTTTAACCTATTCTCATACTAAGACCGCATGCAGCTCACAACGCGGAGGCTACGCCACTGGTGTGTCGCGCGCAGTCCCCACCAGAGCGCTCCACCGTCCGCGTCCAGAAAGTCTCCTAGAGTCCGAGACCAGCTATCACCTCTCATCTTAATAACATCCCAAGATTTAATATTATTGTTAAAAAAGTCACTTAAAAAAAAAAGCCCCCCCGCTCCGTCTCTCTCACGTAGTGAAAGATTTCGAATCTTGAAATCGAATCCTTTTATATGAAGTTATAAGTTATAAGAATCGTCAGATCGCGTCGAATTCCATTGAGATTGCCCCAGCTGGATGCTGGCGAGTTGTTTGGTGGATCTGTTACGCTCGCCGAACATCGATAGCTAGCTTTGTCCGTGTTTGGAGAACAGCATGAGAGCAAGCACCCCCGTAAATCTTTGGTAGCTACCTTTCAACCCCTAAGCCCTTCAAGAGTATCGGTACCCAAGCTCGAGATACCTCGGTGTGTGGGTTGAAACTTTGATTCTTTCAAACGGGTTGCCTTCTTTATAGAAAATTGTGATTGTGTCATTTTAGTGTTATGTTCTTTCATTGGTATTTTTTTTGTCAAAGCGATATTTTTTAACTGTCGCGTTATAGCGGTGAAAGAAGTTCGATTTTTAGAAATACCCTACTTATAGATTTTCGTGAAAGATTACAATGGATGCACCCCCGGTCGTTTTGGGTCCACTATTTCCGCGCCACCTCCGATGCACTTCGATTGACAGCTTTGGGGTAAAAAGAGTGAATTTTTTTCGGGCGGGGGAGAGAAGAAAAAAAACTGTGGGAAACGAATCGAAAATCTTTGGCAATTTAGTTGCCGGTCCAGTAGATACCTATGTCGAGTGTTTGACATGCGCGTCAGCTGATTGTCATCGCAGGTGGCCGTGTCGCTGACAGATTGTTGAATCACGTAAAGGGTCACCTGGATAAACGATTGCGGATTGTTTTTTAGGGTAATTCAAATTTTGAGAGTAAGACAAAAGTAAATATATATTTGATATAATTTTCTTATATGGCGCACTGTTTTGACAACAAGCATTGTAGCACTGGTCTAGTGGCGTTGGTGAATGAGTGGTTGGTGATAAGGATAATGCTGAACCTAACCTATAACGGAGGAGGGAAAACCCAGAGCCGGTTTGTAGCCTACCCCTGTCGAAGACCAAATAGACCACCAGATTAACATCCCTTCCGAAGGACGGTGCTACCAAACGAATTCCTCCACAAATCTATTCTGTCACGACATTGATAATCAAGAAATAGATGTTATTTATTAAAATACTATAATCGTAACACTATAACACTATATTGGGTTAGAGCAACACCCGCGATAGGTGGGGATCGGGGTCCGAGTCTCCGTTTGGGGATCAAATTTTGAGACGGTTATAGTTTTCACAATATTAAAATACTCCGCGCATTGCAAGCGTTTGCAATTTAAATAAGATTTCATCTTAGAAATAGATGTTGTTGTAATAACTGTCTTCTTTCTAACAGAACTTTCTATGTTCACCCATACAATACCTAACGGTTAGCGGAGTGTTGCTTAACTTCAGCGATCTCTTGAGAAGCAGTGTTTCAAACACGTCAAGCCTTTCGGTTTTTTGCACATGAATTATTTACAAAAAAAAAAATAAAAAAAAAAATAGAAGAAACTTTTTTAATCGTTTAACTTATTTAGAATTGGTGTGTCGCAATCGGTAAAATCTCTTAAGAACATAATCAACCAAATCGCCACCCACTCTTTTAATTTACCTCTAAACTTCTCATCAAAATCACGCTAGCGGCAAAATTAATCAAAACTCAAACGCCAATGACCTCTAGGTTGCTCTGTACGTCTTCCCCAATATCAACACCCATTGAACAGAGGGTGGGCGCCGATGACGTCACGCGTGTCACGTGGTGACAGGCGAGTCAAGGTCAAAGCCGGGGCCGATTGGGCGAACCAATCAGCTGGTACTAATAACCACCTGTCAGAGCATCGAACGGTGGGCAGCTTGATGGGATCGGTCCCGTCCAGAGATGGACACACCCTCTCCGGAGGCCTGGCTGGAAGGCTCTTGGAAAGGAGACGATATGGTCCCGTCCCGGCGGTAGTAGAAATAGTAGCACGACATTAATTCATGCTTATAATTGCTTCGTGTTCGCGATATTTGATTTAAGATACTTCAGTAAAGATGGCTGGCCATCAGACTTCTGATATTTTAGGTTAATGAAGGCTGTGACATCAGCAATTTTATTTATATTTCCTGAATGTTGTAGGGAAATGAGGAAGCGAATCTTAGATTAAAAGTGTATTTTAAATTGTCTTTACAAAAGATGAAATATTACTTAAATTGCTAACGCTTGCAATGCGCGGGGTATTTTATTATTATGAACACTCTAACCGTCTCAAAAATTGATGCCCAAACGGGGCATCAATCTGTTTCTGTTTGGGCAACAATTTTTGAGACGGTTATAGTGTTCATAATAATAAAATGTATTTACAATGGTTGTTGAATGGCGATTGACACTTAAATCACATGGACTAAGAGTTTTTTTTAAATATCATCAAATATCAATGATATTGTGACCATTTGACCCCACTAGCATTGCTGCAATGGGTTCACTCAACTGTTCTAATGGAATCATATCTAACATAATAATTGTGAATGCCACAAGGAAGCAAGAAAACCACAGTAAAGTACAATACAATGCATCTTCAATGTTCCGTCTTTACCACTTCCTATCCAGGCTTTATGCGCGAGCATAATTTGAGAATGAAACCTACACTGAAGTTACTTGAACACAATAGCGAAGCCATTGTCCGTTGCCATAATGATTTCTATAAAATGTGTACCACACTTTCTGGATAATAGAAGTCTTTTTCGTAGTTATTGTTGTGGCCAGTTCTATTGTAAATTGGCAATTATATATGAGTCAATCAAGATCGATCCGAGCTGTCAACGTGATTGCTTTGAGCTAGGTTACCCGATTGAGCGTTCATCTTATGTTTGAGCTAATTCGGTGCCTGGTTGGTTCTCATCCGGCTTTTGACAGAATGATCGTCAGCTGTCTTGAGAAGTTGCTGCCCACTTTGGTTTAGGGCCTTCGTCCAAAAGACTTGCCGAGAAATAGTTTCGATACAGAAATGTTTTAGTGAAATCCATATGCAGAGGTTAAACTATGCTTATCTTTAGACAGTAAACATGTAATTTATTCATAATTATTCTGCAGCTGAATTGCGAAATATAATTTAGTTTTAATTTGCAAATTACTTGCATTTCAGACAACTCAACTGGTAACTTTAATAATTTATTTATCGATATTTCTATTCGTAATTATTTAATTGTAGATGTTTGTTAAAAATATCGAAAGCGTCATCGAGTGGCAGCTGCCATTACTACATGTAATCGGCTCATTTAATCAGCAAAACGTTTAACATTAGGGTCATTCCATATCAAGTGCCCACACTCAAAACCTTCACTATCTCAGAACTTGACGAAATTTTCAGGAGGGTTAGAACACCGGAAATAAAAAATCTCTTTTAAAGTTTTTTTCCATACGCCTAGCGGTTTGCCCGTGGCAGGGGATGGAAAAATAAAATATTTTACTTTTTGCCCCGCACGGCCATTCACTATATTCACTCTAGCGTTTGAACAAATAAACTTAAAACGATGGGATTAGTTCTAAAATGATAATCGTGCTTTCATTAACAAGAAAAAATGCATAAATTGCTTACTTATCAAGTTTAGGGGTAGAAAAAATCCACCCTTAAATTTCAACCCTTAATAACTCGAGAAGTAATTTTTTTTTTTTTTTTTGTTTTGTTGTGAAGCATCTCCTGTCTATTATCTTTCCATGAAAAAAAAATTAATCATTAACAGCCGTATGATCAGAAGTTATGAGATTTTTATTGTATAAATGTGTGTGCATTTAGTTGTGTTTCTGCAAGTCTGTTAGCATGGTCCATGCAATTCACCCGTAAATTGATAGATTATATAATTTTTCAGTTTAAAAATTGTGTGTAAGTACTACAAAGATTCTTTTTACTCACTCATTTCTTCGTTTCACTCTGACCTATCACTCTGGCTTCTTCGAACAACGGCGAGGAGGAGAACACCCGCGTGGCTACTGAGTGCTCAGACACGGGTACGAAGCAATGCAGTTTTTGCGTGCCGGGAATTGGCCGGGATGACGCAAATCGTGTGGCTAGCAGCTGTTCTGTGTCTTGGTGCTCCTCAATAGTTCCGAATGTGAAGTTGATGGTCGGGATGGCTTCGACCGCCCAATCGAAGAGTTGCCGGGGTGTTATTATTTGCGACTCGTAGGGGCGCTGAAGACTCGCCCGCGCTGCCAGCCGCTTGACCGTCCCTCCGACGCCGTCGCAGGCGCTCTTCCCATGTGACGTCGCCGTGAAATGCCACTCCACGTCGGCCCCAAAGTCTCTTTGATAGTGGCACAAGTTGGCAAAATTTTTCCTATTTTTATATTGCGAGGCTGCCCCATCAGAAAAAAAGAACATCTTCTTTATGGTCTGAAATTTATTGTGCAAAAAGCTCACGAGTTTTTTTATGAATAGATGCACTGCGACAGTGTTGTGGATCAAACTCTCGGAAATTACAACAAAGCTGATGTGGCGCTCTTCCCCGCCCTCTTTGTAATATGCCACGAAGGGGTGGATGGTGGCGGACGCATTGTTCCAGTGGAACCCCTGGGCCTCGTCTTGTAGCACGAACGCATAGTTTTCGGCAAAATCACAGATCACCAAAAACTCGCCGGGCAGGAGACCGCACTTGATGTCCGATTGGTGCGAAGATTGTTTTTTAGCAATAAAAGAGTGGCGGCACAGAGCAACTAATTTTGCACAAAAACTGTCCACGAATTCCTCGGATGAATCGATGTGCGTTTGCAGGGTGCATCGGTCGGTGCTCTCCCACTGCTTGTAGATAACATTGTCCACCATTTCGTCGTCCAGCAGTTGCGTGAGGCGCTCCTTTAACGGCTCGATGCCCGGGCACTCCTCACACTCGCCTAGATGGCATTCGGGGAGGGGACTGTCGCAGACCAACTGCTCAAGGCAGTCGTGGTAAGATGTTATCGGATAAGATTGGTCCACTGTCAACTTCGTCAAGTCGGCACCGATGATCATTAGCTTGACGTTTTGGTGGATAGTGCACACGCACACCGAATGAGTCCCACTGGCACCAGGCAACACACAGTTCTTCGGCCGCAGCTCTGCAAATTTTGAAAATCCTATTTTTTTATTAGGAAATTTGTCCTTGAATTGGGTATGGAGGTCCTTAAGGTTTGAGAGTACGAGCCTTTTCTGGATGTGCACTCGAGTGCCGCTCGCCTCCTTGACGGAAACATAGTCTTTCTTGCCCGGCATGGCTCGGCTCACATCGTCTGAATTGTAAAAAGATTTTACTCGGTCAACTGTGGCTCGGTCAATTGTTTTTCCTGGCTTTGGATTCGGGGTTGACAAAATTCCCTTTTCCAGGACGAGCTTCTTTGCCTTGCGGACCATGCGCTCTGACGCTTGAAACTCTGCCACTGTTCGCCGGACAGAGCAGCTCTTCGGGAGGACAGTTAGAACATGCACTTTCTCGCTGTTGGATGTGGACGAGTGAAACTTCTCTTTCAGCTGATTAATCATTTCGCGACCATCAGCTGAATCTTGGCCACTGTCGCTTTCAGCGTCGGAGGTAGTGGTTCTTTTAAGCGCACCTTCGAGTTTCTTCAATTTCTTCCTGGGATAACTGGATTGCGCCAACTTTTTCTTAACAATGGGCGATTGCCCTAGCTCCGCCAAGCCCACGTTGATGTTAGACAAAGCAGCGTCTTGTCGGAAAAAATATGCTTGACTCTCGGCGTTTGCACCACTGCAGCCGGGCTGCGAGTTGTCGCCATCGCTGGAGGTCGTCGTCGTCACTGGAGAGTCGCTGCTGATTGGTTTTACGTAGTTATTTAAATCTTTCCTACATTTGGCACAGATTTTGCTTCCTACTGGAATCGAGGAAATCTTTTCAATCATCCACGGCTGGACGTTGAGGAGAGACTTCAGCTGTGTGTGGGAAACGTGTTTAAAAGGATTGCAGCACTTCGCTCGAGTAAACGAGTCCATGATTAAATTACATAAAATATACAAAACTAAACGCTGTGATTATAACTATTAAATAAACTAGCTATTACTATACTATTGCTATTAATTAAAAATATGTTCACAAGACACTTCCAACGGTATTATTAACACCCCTCAATTCACGACGCACAAAAATAATGCAAAGAAAACTTCGAATCACTCGTCTACTTGCACTGAGCTAAGTGTTTTGCGACTGACCAAGAAACCAATGCAGAAACAACTGAATTCGCTGTCTCACGGCTAAACTTCCGGCCATAAGGGTTGAAAAGAGAAACAGGTAGCAAGGGCTGCACGTGTTCGTGGTGGGATTCTTTAAATAGAAGTAGGTAAAATATGAATTTCGTCAGATCCGTGGTCATAATGCACGGCAGAAACACAGACCTAGTATCGTGACCAGAGCCACATATTATCATGTTTATAGCACAAAGCCCAAAAATATCACATCCTTATAATAAAATTTTAATTGCTCGACTCCATCCCAAATTCAAATCTTTTCAAGCTTTATTTATGCTATGACAAACTTAGCATAATCGAATGCTTCTGAATTCAATTTGGTTCATGCTCAACAAACTATTTAGCAAAAGCACTTCTAAATTCATACACATCTATACAATAAAAATCTCATAACTTCTGATCATACGGCTGTTAATGATTAATTTTTTTTTCATGGAAAGATAATAGACAGGAGATGCTTCACAACAAAACAAAAAAAAAAAAAAAAATTACTTCTCGAGTTATTAAGGGTTGAAATTTAAGGGTGGATTTTTTCTACCCCTAAACTTGATAAGTAAGCAATTTATGCATTTTTTCTTGTTAATGAAAGCACGATTATCATTTTAGAACTAATCCCATCGTTTTAAGTTTATTTGTTCAAACGCTAGAGTGAATATAGTGAATGGCCGTGCGGGGCAAAAAGTAAAATATTTTATTTTTCCATCCCCTGCCACGGGCAAACCGCTAGGCGTATGGAAAAAAACTTTAAAAGAGATTTTTTATTTCCGGTGTTCTAACCCTCCTGAAAATTTCGTCAAGTTCTGAGATAGTGAAGGTTTTGAGTGTGGGCACTTGATATGGAATGACCCATTAGCGAGCTGCGACTCTGACTAAACCTGTAAACCCAGTTCCCGAACCCGAAACAATGTTCACCGCTCTCTGGATGATCATATCATTAACTTGCCATCCATCGCAAACAATCAAGCAATCAGACAATCTAATCCTCTCACTCGCTCGTCCACAAATCAGCCTCGTCTCATCTCTTTCCCTCGCTAATGCGCCAGGTGGAAAGGTGTTCATTACGAGGATGCCTGTAGATTGATGCGTATTATAAAATCCTGTCGAATGTTTTCACATATAGAAACAAAACACAGAGACGCTGTCCAGTAATATGTAATTATTTTGCCATTGGTACGGGGCGTGGCCCAAACAGTTGCTGATGCACACTTGCTTTGTTTTTTGTTAAAACATAGCTCCGATGTTTCGAATATTCTGAACAGATCAAAGAAAATCAATCATGTGTCGACTCATTCAAAGTATCTAGTTCTTACTGTGTTATTAGCTGCAGTCTTTTTGTTTTCAAAGCCAACAGCTCTTCATGGATCTTTCTGTTTGTAATGCAAGTTAATCCATCTTGGTGATTGTACGCTCATCTTTTAAACGGTCTGTGTGGGATTACGTTTTAATGACACTGTAACATGTTTGCCATTATGTTCAACGATAGGATTAAAATCGTATTGGAAAATAAAAATTGGTCGTTACTTTGTGAAATATATGCAGTTTTCTGGGCATGACTCTTCGAGCAAAAGGTTGTGATCATAAAAAATGTGTATATAAATGTAATCATTTAGTTTTCAATCAGGTTTTGGACCCAAATTCAAGCAAAAAGTCTAGATTTGGTATTTTTAACTGTTTTGGTAGAAAACAATTGGACAACGATTGGCAATTTGGGAACATTGGGAACTATTTGACAGTCCATCAATGAAATTACCCGAGTGTACAACAAAACCACGCCAAATATCTGTTATGGCTGACGGTTAACATTAACAGATCAGCGTTAAATGTTAAACGCTCTGCTGAGCAAACGAGCCGGCAACTAGTGGTAACAGTAGGTGGCACCTGACAGCGCTGGCAACAGTCCATTTTAACAAAACTTTACAATTAAATAATTGAGACTTAAATTACCAATACACGAACATCAATCACTGGTGTTAGAATTTATTATGAATATTTGAGCAAAAAAATTCTAAAAATTCTAAAATTCTTGCTTTATAAACTCAATGGTTTTGACCAGCATCAAGTCCCCCCCCCCCCCCCCCCGACCCCCATCCGCCACTCAACGGGCTAAAAGTAAAAAAGCTTCAATATCAGAAAGCCAAAGAACCTAACATGCTCCTCCATCTCAAGACCTTATTTCTCGCCCCAACAGAACTAAACTAATCACCCGAGTCACCCCCGAGTACCAGAATGCAGATATAGGCAATATATGGCAAAGGATATGCAAGACTTAATCTATGCATCGGCCATCAGCAACGAGGTATTTTAACGGACGCCATTCCACGACTAGAATGTTAGCAATATCGCAGAACAGGGCGCCGTGGTACAAATCACCCTGGTGGGCGAGGACGTCGTTAAACCGTTATTGCCACGTGGACCGTGACGACGCCACGATAGGTCGTCGTCGGGCATCGGCGTCGACGGCGTCCCCGGGGTGCATATTGGCGGGTGGAGGTATGTGGAGTGTATAGTTGATTGCAATTGAACTTCTTAGATGATGTCTGGGATGGTGTTTTGTATGGTGTATGGTGCACATGTGCATGACCTACTTATGTATTTTATGAAAATATTAAAGCAAAAAATCTTAAAAGCTGAAACATGTATTTTGGTGTTGATTGGTGTGACTTTAAAAACGAGACGGTTATATCATGAGACTTATTATTAAATTTGTCAAAAATACGATTTTTTTTCTTCGAATAAATCAGTTGGAGGTATACCCAGGTAGAACAAAGAAGAAGCTTTTGTAGAAAATAGTTTGATGACAAATCGTATGAAGGTCTGAATTTATCACAAAATACATTACTTGTGTCTGGGTTTCCTAAAATCTCATCTAGGAGTTGGAAAATGTGAGTTGAAATCACTGCAATGGCAACTTCCAATCACATCACAAAATAATCACAAAATTAAACGTTGTCACTAAAATATTAAATCATCATGTTTAATTATCGGTGTCAAAACAAGGTTTCACACGCTTGAAAACCCCTTGAAAGTACTTCAAAATTAACCTTATCGCCACACAAATCTTCAACCACTGACTTTTACCACCCTTCCCTTACCTCGTCATGATAATACACAATCGACGAGCTCAAGGACCCTAATTAGCCATCTGCGATGCGAAAGTCTACGAGAAATTCGGGCTAGCGATCGGTGAAATGCCCCCCTGTGCCCCCCTGTGCCCCCCTGAACCCCCCCGCAAGGCGGTTACTACTCACTTTCTTGGGAAAACTTTGGCACAGGCAAGCTCTAGCAGAGCAGCACCACTTACTCACGCTCACCTGGCGGAATCTGTGCGCCCACGTACCGCCTATCCGCTCCTTTCGACGAGTATTGACGAGCGATCTCGTTTTCGAACGAGTCTGCTTCAGGCAAGCTGGCGTCGGCCAGGTTGTGATAAGTGATGGTAGCCGGGATAGCGGGGGTTAGAGCTTTAAAATTTTTTTTCAGTAATTAAGGGGCATGATTTTCATGGATTTTCGTGATAGATTTGGAATACTAAAACTCCGTAGACAATTTTGACAATTTTGATATAAGGTAATTTTTTTTTGTAGTCATGTCACAGAATTTCCAAGAGTTTCTCCGATAGGTGTGATAAATATGACATTGATTGTCCTGCCGAAATAAGATGTTCTCCGAAAAAATCTTTCTAATTGAAAGTGAAAACACTTATTTTCCTATCATGAAAAAGGGACATCACTTCTGTTTAATCTAAACAAAAAAATGTACAGCAATGTCTTTAATGAGTTTCTGAAGATATTCAATATAGTTTTTTCTGAAATACTTAAAATCATGTATCAATTTAAGTTTAAATTGGAAATAGGACTTTTTCGCCAAATACAGATTTTTTTTTTAATTAGATTTTTTTTTTAATTTGAGCAATTGTATATTGAATGGATTTTGTAGAAGTTTTTAGCCAAATTACTAAGAACCAACACCTTTTTAGTAACTGTACCGTTAAAATAATCAAATCAATTGAAACAAATACATAGAAAGAATAAAAACACAAAGGATTTTCTTTAAGTATTTTAACATTTTCATTCGCTATCAGCTAAATCGGAAGACTTCGAATCCCGAGCCAGCTTCGGTGGCAACCATCTCTAGTTGGCAAAAGCTACAGAAACTTGAGGTAACGTCTTTATTGTTTCAATTGTTTGCAATTCTTGGTCTTATTTACTCTCTAAGATATTCGAACAGAATCGCTGGCTGGCTGGCTGGCTGCTAGCACGCTAGGCAGCGGCCATCCTACCAGTCTGTGATTAGTAATTAATGCATGAACGAGCTAATTAATTACCTGCCTCTGCCGCTCCATGCCTGGCATCGCGAACTTTATCCATTTATAATTATTTGTTTTGTTACTTATACTATTACTTGGAAACTTCGATTTGTAGTTGGGAGCTACAGATTTCTTCGCATGAGTGAATACCTTGGCTCAACTTCAGCAAGCAGTTCGACTCTAGGATGGGGTCTGATTGTGTAAATAATATGCGTTGCTGTCTCCAACCCCCCGCCCCCAACCCTACCTCCTTTCCAACAACCTAGACCCTATTGACGACTGGATGCTCTTTCTTGAAGTATATGGCCAACGTTCAGGCAACAGTAAGAAGGTATCATTTGCAAATTTGCTGGAATTTCTCATTCTTCTTACAGCCCTTTTTCATTTTCGTGTTAAGCTTTTGTGTCAGATGTTAGTTTAAATGTTGACGATTCTGGTATTTGCATACTTTTCAACTCTTTGATTGTTTAAAGTATGTTGTTGAGATATGTTTTGCGGTTTTGCTCTGTGTTGAGGAGTTTTTGGTCCTAAAAAGGGCCGAACGTCTCGACGTTTTGACGAGGCACGGCTCTTCATAGCAAAGTATATGTTTAATTAAACATACCATTTTTAAAGCCCATGTGTAAATTTAGTTGCAGTAGCTCTTATGGAAAAATTGGTCTACATTTCTTTGAAATTGATTACATAGACAGAAATAGATACGCTAGACTACAATAAATACAGTAATGAATATAACACATTATTTTTAGTTTTTTCTAAGCTCTACTTTAAATTAAGCTGACCTTTCTATAAAATAATTCACTCATATTTATGTTATTCATGAAACATTCTCAAATTTATGACAAATAAAAAATAAAACACCGATTTTCAATACTAATTACAGCTTCAAACCGTTTACGCCATACGACGAATGTTGTCCAAGTCCCAAATTTCCCACCAAGGAGGCAGGAAGTTCGTTCTTCCGTTTTGCTGCCTACAAAAGAGGGGACACTCCCTAAGCTCTGTACTACATTTTCGTGACAGGGTTAATCACATGTGGTGGCTTCGCGTCCGTATAGCGCCACTTGCACAAGTAGCCACCAATCGAACCAAACATGATTATTGGTGGGCCGTGTTTTTAAATTAAAGTCAGATTGTTTTTTCGTTTGCATTGCAGAACTGTCATCGTAAGCAAGTTCCTATAACTTAAAGAAAAGAATTATTATCAAATGAGCAAAGCGGACAGCAAAACAGAAGAACGAGGTTCCAGCCTCCTTGTTTCCCACCAACTAACTCTAGTAAGGCAATCATGGCCCATCTCTGCGTGCTCCTCCGGTTCTCAACAGACTTATGGCTTCATTGTCCCACACTGATCTCACCTGCGCACATAAATATTTGAAATATGACATCGCCAGATCAGGATCTCCGCTGCGAGATCCCATTTGATGGTCCGCATCTAACTATCTTCCCAGTACCTACGTCTGAATCGTTATTTCGGTCATTGTAGCTGCCTGAGTCACAGATATATAGTTGATATTATTCCTGATTTAACCTTGTCCGTACACGCTTAGGTGGTTCTCGACGAATTCAATGTTTAATGCATTCTTGGGAGTAGGATGTTTACGATAATACGACGTTCGCATCATGATTTCTAGAACTCAACGATGATCACCAAGTTTGATTTGACTTAGCTTGTAAACTCTTAACAACTCGGTTAGAGTCGTGGATTTGCATTCTAACGATTTTTGGAAAGACTAGGCCCAAGATTACATTCGCCATGGGGTGTCGAAAAACCGAAGTCGATAATTTTCTTCTGATTCTGGCGTGGAAACGTTATATCACAGATCTTTGCGTCACAAAAATTAACACAAAATTTTACATTTTACATTATAGGTGGAAGAATTTTCATGCTAACATCTTTCATGATTGATTTGTTTTGCTTAACGACGCTCTGCTGGTACTGGTATAACGGCGTTAGTGGATGTGTGGGCGTTTAATAATACAACGGTAATGGACCTGGCCTAGAGGATATCCCGGCGCCGGCAAGTAGCCTGTCGAAGAGCACCAAGTTGAAGCAAACTCAAACAACAGGATTCCTCCATAACTCCTTGCAGTCAAGACGCTCACTTCAATCCCTCCAACTGAGCTAAACGTGATTGTAAAAGGTCACCCATCCAATACCTGTTCCAGCGCAATGATGCTTAACTTCGAAATCCGTTGTTTGGAACACGCCAAACCGTTCAGCCGAGTAAGAATTGAATAGAAACCTTGAAATCAAAAGAACTTCCTTTTGAACTTTCAAACTTCTCCTGAACCGACCTCCCAGGACCACGAGAGTTACCCACGTGACCTCCCATACAATAATGGGAATGCTAATGAAAGTTATTAATGATAATCACTCGTCATGATATCAGCTCGAAAACAAATGACACCCAGCACTGCGGGGACAATCGCGCAGGCTCTCCGACAAGCAATGGTCAGTTTAGTGTCATCTGGTTAATTTATTACAACTTTTTGATACTTAGATTGTTCTTTTAATGTCCCAGATAAAATGGCGTTATTAATTGAATGGGTGTTGCTGCCTAGCAGGTGATCGACTGGACAGATAACGGGGCAGCAAGATCATCGGAACGGAAAGGTTAGCTCTGCGTTTGGTCGCGTATTAGAAGGCGCGTCCCATCCAAAGATAGGGATTTTTTAGTTTTTTTCAGAGATTGATTAGTGTTTTGTGTGTCTCCAGTTTTGGGGCTATGTCCGGGTTTTGTCGTCTCTAGGTACGATCTTGTGTTTGAAAACGCTCGACGTTCCACAAGATTGATGCATTCAACTTTGTGCTGTGTATCAATTTGTATCTAAATTAGATTTTTATTGTTTTGAAATCCGGAATTTGAAGGCAGGCGATTTATTTATTTAGCTTGCAATGTTTTTCCACGACGTTTGGTTTCATCTAGATTTCATTTAAATGAAACTGAAGAAAATATGTATCGCTTTGGAATAAATTAGCTCTCGCGTGAACGAACAATGATCTCTAGGAGAGGTCTCGTCAAATCTTGGGTAGATTATTATTTTTTAATTTCTCGTGAATTCCTCGTGGTCCCAATCAAAGACAACGTGTTCGTTCTTCCAAAATCATTCCAATGAAACGCGACCACCTCGGTTCAAGTCGCTCAAGCAATTCGCACATTCGTCATAAATTGAATCAAAATTTTTTACTTTTGATATCAGTGCATTTATTTAATTCCCTAACCAGCTTTTGCAACAGGAACGATGCCACAAGAGCGATGCGACAGGAGCAATTCGACAGGAGCGATGCAACAGAAGCAATGCACTAAGGAAGGCACAGCGGTGGGTGAGCTCACGGAGGTAAGGTGCATGCCGATGTCGGTGTACCCAGTGCAATCAGGGCAGCCACATCTGTGGATACCTTGCTTCGTAGCGCACTGATCAGCTACCTGCTTGTCAACTGGTCGACAATGTTGCATGTCGCGCCACCATGCGTGGGTGGAACATGCATCGACATAACAGGCTCATGTCAAATGCATGGTAACGATAAGAAGCAATGAAATGGGTAACTGTTTTAAAAATGCCAATACTGAGAGGTAGTCGACCAGTCAGTACAAAAAAGTAAAAATCACATGAGAAATAAAAATAAAAACGCATCTCCTCAGGAAGAAGTTTGAATCCGGCTGTTTTTTCGTATGTTAGAGCGATTTTGTAGGTTATAGGACTAATTCACAAACCATGGAATAGAAAAGAAACCAAAAAAAATAGGAGTAATTCATCATAGGTTGAGTGTATATCAGTACCGTTGAGTGAATAGTCACAGTTAGAGGGCCATCGTTGCTGTTCAACTTTCTGCTGAGCAAAAGAGCCGGCTACACGTGGTAACGGTAGCTGCCACCCGATAGCGTGTGCGGGAATAATTTTTAACAAAACTCTAGATTTAATTTTGGGATTCAAAATCTCTATAAATGTATATCAATCGTTAAGGTTAGAATTAATTCAGAATTAATTGAAGGAAAACTGTCCAAAATGCGAGTAATCTCCGAGAAATAAGAAAACGAAATTTCCTAAGACTTCAAAGAACGGTGACTCCACTTAGAAGCATATTTTTTATTTGTCGGTAAAGTAGTAATTTGGCAGAAATATTCCGCGAAGACAGTTTTTCGTTAGCGGCATCGTAGTTCGTTAGCACATCTTCTCTGTTAGAAAAAATTCACCAAAAGTTTTCTGCCCTAATTTACAGCACCAATGCCTAAAATATGCAAACTTTACGACAGAGTTTGCAACAGTAAGGCAAACAACAATGCCATTCACCTCTATTAAATCAGGATAGCAGATCCTGATCAATCAATGCACGAAGCATAAGGTAAAGGCGGACAATTGCTAAGTGCAATGTATAACAAATTATTTCCAACAGCGCAAACGCCTAGTCGTCGTCGGCATGATCTCCATATCGAGATAAAAGCATTGCATCCTGTCGACCTTTATAAAAGGTTTATGACAAGTTCACGGGGAGCCAATGCCGTTCTCGGTTCGTGGTAATTTGGCTTAATTTCAAAAGTAATGACTCCATTTTGAAACACTGCGGGCATGTCCCTGGACGTAGGGCGCGACTGGGCCTGAAAGAAAAGCTGTGTCGTGCGTCAGAATGGAACATGGGATGTTAAGTTTGACAAACGGCGTGGTTTGTTGAGCAGTGTGTTGGTCTTGATGAACAGTTGTGGGTGTCCAGTATGATCGGGTTAGTGGTGGAGGTGCCGGGTTTGTCGGAAATCTCATTGGTCAGATGAATAATTTGGTCCACTAAGTGTATGGTGTTGTACCTTACATGTAGTAAATTATATGTAAGGTTTGAGAAAACAAAATTTGTATAACCTCCAAAATACACCTGTAAGCAGAGACCTTTATTTAGGTTGTCGTAAGAGCCCTTGTTTTACCAATCCAGTACTAGGAATTGTGACAAGCTGCCCAATACCGGGAATGGGTAACTAATTTCAACCCTTTCCAAGAGGTCTGCAAAGTTAAGTGATTGACTTTTACCCTCAAGGCGCTGACTTTTACATGTGAAACGTATGGCAACTGACTCCATTTGAACTTAACTCAAGTCTTTGCCTGGTACGGTGCGATAGTTTTCATATAACGAAGGTTCAATAGAAATACATTTACTTTGAAACTTATTATATTTTATGCATATAAGGATGCAAAACCACCAAAATATGCTTTCTTCAAGAATGCATTGGATCGATTGATTTCTGATGTTTAATGACGCACTGATCTCACGAGGACCGGTGTTTGCAATACGGTGCACCTTTCGGTTAGAGCACATTGGGAAGCAATAAGTTACTGATTACCCTCCAAACTATAAGTCAAACGCAATCGCTTCGAAATATCCCGAAGATAGCCAGTAACATTCTCGAAAGCCCGTTCCCTGGTACACCCTAAGTTAGACTACTTAAAAACAACCCCTTGGGATTCGGCAAGCCCGTGGTACACCGATAGATCAACGACGCGTCTACACCGCCATCGGCTTATGGCGTACCTTTCAAGACGTTCGCCTTACCCTCGGAAAGTTAAGCGGATGCTAATTTCTAAGATCAACACGCTGAGAGTGGAGCGGATCGCCGAAAGAGTGCGCCACTGTTTAAACACGAAGCGGACGCCACTGTCGGGATCTTGCACGTGCTGTTAAGGTGCCTTCGCCTGTCAATTGGTGGCAGTTAATGTAAGAGTTAAGTGAGTTGACAGCTCAGAAAATTTCTGTTTCTGATATCTATTTCCTTTTCTTTTCGAAATGTATATATAGATATTTTTTAGACAAATTCACAGCGTCGTGTTAGAAAATATCAAATACGCTGTTTTATTATTTTACTTTGCGACTTTCTTTTCATTTTCGATCAATTAATGAATAGTTTTATTTTATTTTGGTCTTCTACCAGTTTTCTCAAATTATTATACCTACCCATCTTACTCCATGTTTCATCCACATGTCTACTTAATACTCTTCCCCATTCTCTTCAATACATTATGTCTTTTAAGTACTTGTACGTACTGTTTTTCTATTAATTATTTTAATACTAAAAAGACATTGAAACTACCTGTAACTGGACGATTAAGGTAAAGGAAATGTCTAGTTATCAGAAATCAACTTTCCCGTGACCCACAGACAATAAATCACAGAAACAATTACAAGTCAAAATGTGAAAGACAAGTCTTAGAAAAGCGACAACTTAGGCACCTTACCCTTAACACTCATCCAGCGAGCGAGTAGAGATAAGACGTGTTAGCAGGTGTTACGAGTTTAATTGAGGTTATGTTGGTACAGCCAATGCTAATTATGTGCAAGAGATTAATCTTGCGACTTTGCGCTGAAACTATATCCCGGAGTTCCCATCCACATGCGCTCTGCGCGAGATGCAGGCGAGTGCCGGTAATGCTTCTAGAGGATGTTGTTGTTGACGCTGTCGCCATCAGGATTATCTGATGAGTTAGCGTCGATGGCCGCCATATCGTGCAGGGCGATCAAAATGGCCGACCATGGAGGTTTCTTGCAGCAATAACCCATAAGTGATAGTTTGTTAATGTTCTGAATATGGCTGTGTGGTCAGCCATTTGATCTGAGGATGGCGGTACGGCTTTCTTGTAATGGAAAAAAATGTTTTGACGTTTGACATGTAGTATAAGTGGACCGTTGGAAGCAATTTTTTATCCCGATAGATATTCCCAATTTTGATTCCAACGATTTTGAAAATTATTTTCAATGTGAAACTCCCGTTGGTACAAGGTTCTTACTTTACCCACAGAATAAACAAATTTTGTATCAACTCTATTGGTTTAAAATGCACTGCAGATCAAGATAACTTGGCAAAAACTCGGCAATCCTTTTTTTACGACTGCATCTGGAACGCTATTTATAAAGAGGGCAGTTTGCAGAGAAGAGACGCTAAGTTGTTGCAAAATCACCTTTCCAGTGTTTGGTGCACAATCGTTTGCTTCAGTTGAATGTGAAGCGGTGGATTTAAAAGCATGCACCCAAAGTCTGTTCAGATTCCCGTAAAAAAAGTTTTTACCAACCCGGACTTAAATTACCAAAAAATTGAGACATCTAATGAGTTTTACTTGAATTTAACTGATTTTTTAGAAGAAATGGGCTACAAAGAAAACGTTAGCAAAACAATGTAGCTTATGTTTTCCAGTGGCGAGGAAATATAATGTCTAGCAACCATCTTCAAAAAGCAATTTAAAGGTTCAACAGATAACTGTAAATCAATAAAACGTTTAAGCATGACTTTAGACTTAAGCGTGTGATGACCATTATTCCGTGACTGTATTTAAAACTGAGTAATGATAGCTTTTACATTGTCACCAACCTCTAGTCTCTGTACACATTAAATCTATACAGATAAAAACATGGACTAGACAGATAACATGGTATGATATATCCACCGATTGTGTATTACAAGTCCACCAGCACAAGCATACTTATCAACGTTTTATTGTCTAATGGCCAGTAATTTGTTCGAATAGGAACTGCATTTATTCCAATCGCCTATAGGCTAGCCAGCACGGCGAGCACTATAACTAACCGAAGAAGACAAGGCAAAGCGGTCACATAAATCTAGAGAATAAGAAAACAAGCATAGACAACCACCACAGCGACTTCTTAGGTGTGGATTAGAGGCTTTACGTAAACAATAATCGGTAAGGTCTTGAATCGCCTAGGTAGTCTCGTGTTACGGGACGAAGACACCGTGATACTGCCAAGACTTTCGCATTGTCTTCGCGAGTGAAGTTTTAAGAAACATCTACAATGTCGTGGCAAATTCTTGTTCAGAAATAGAATTTATAAAACGGCACACACACAGCGAAGCGATTTATTTAGTATACGTGTTTTTCTAGAAATAAATTCGTTTGTAAGCTTGATGATAAATAATTAACCCCGATCGGTGTTTTATCGAACGTAACAAAGGGGTGCGACAAACGGCTGATTCTTGGCTAAGTTTATTGGTTGTGTATTGCTTCCATAGGTGTGTTAGGTTTAGAAGCTGTTTCCATAATCTATGCATCGGTCATTTGCGAGCTGTTTTAAAACTGTTAAAGTGTTTTCCAAGCTTGGTAAAGGAAGCTTCGGTGTGTTGGAAACACCGGTTCTCGTCAGATGCCAGAAATTAAGCAACTCAGCGCTGGGTCAGATATTGGATGGGTGACTTCTACACACATCCAATTCTGTTCGGGAGAGAGGTTGAAAGGATGAAAGTTAGTACAATATCTTCGCTCGCCTTGCTTATCAACCTCTCGACAGCATGGGTGTGTGGAGGAATCCTGTTGTTCGAGTTGTGTCGTCTTTCGGAAGGGACGTTAAGCCGGTGATCCCCTTAGTGCACTTTGTCATGCCGGTTCTGGAGATCCCTCCTCTCTTCTAGGCAAGTTAAGATTTATCATCATCCCTATTATCACCTGGTCATTCACCGATACCATGCTACCAGTGCCACAGGCTCGACGTCAAACCAGCGTGTCGTTAAACCCCACAAATCACGACACTCTACTCAGAAATTTTAAATGTTATTATTTTAAGAAAATTTGGCATCCAATTATAACATTTCAGTAACAATAGTTCCACAGGAGCCAGAGATAGTAATGCAGAAACATAAAGTAAACAACAATGACTTCTTAGTTTGCTTCTTAAATACCTACAGCGACTTTACAGAGCGACTCCCCATCGCTGCAGTCGCATTCAACTTTACTGCCAAGCTTTAGAAAGTCATCTTAAAAATATTATAAAAATATATTGACATCTTCTACAGCACCGATTAGACTAATAAATCAGGGTATGACAACGCAAACAATGGACATATTAAGAGCGTGGAGGTACCACGCTGGGACTCTTGACCAGTCGTTGCTTGAGGACTCCCTCGACGAATCGTAGATTGCTAATTCCAAATCGAACAATGGATTGCTCCTTATTAATTCAATATGTAGATGGGGATGTTTGTATCGTCGATATTTCCATAATGTTACAATCATGGCTTGATCGTGCAGGCTCAGTCCGAGGACTTGAGAAGATTGTTATATTAAAACAGAAGAATGGAATGTCGACAGATTTTATTGTCGGCCATCCATGGATGCATATTTCTTATGACATGGGAAAAAATAAATTAAATTTTATTTGACAAAAACTTTTTAAACTGGGTTTTGAGTGCTAAGTGGAGAACAACTAAAATTCTCGAAGTTTCGTAACTTGTACCTTTTACTTTATTAAGGGTAAAATTTACTGTACTCTACTCGAATCTGTTTCTTTACCCTTGATCAAGTAACAGGTACAAGTTACAAAATGGTGGGAAATTTAGTTGTTCTTTACTTAGCATTCAAAACCCAATTTAAAAAGTGTTTGACAAAACTAGCGCTAAGGATAGATAATATAGACATGGGTCTAAAAACCACAACACAAATGTATTTCATTGGTATAATTTATACGCATTTTTTCGAGTGCTCATTCACTCGTAGGTAGATATTAAACGCAAAGGTAACAATGATTTACAATTGAATATGATAGGTTGAGTTAGTGCTTTTTTTCTTGCAAGCCCATTCACTATTTCAGAAAGACGTTAACATGGACGTAGAGGTGACCTACAACCAAACAATATCTTCACTTTACATTGCAACATCGGGGCCAAAAATCACCGAAAGCTTTATTTCCCATAAATAAAGCATTTAAATTGTTAAAACAAATGCTCTCATTAACTCCATCTCCCCTTTGGTCGACGATCACAAATCGTCACGATTAGAGAACCAGCCGTCCAGGTAAACCTCCCTTAGCGGCATCCCCCCTCCCCCTTCACAGGCCGCGAGCATTTAGCTAACTTCCGGTAGACCGGATATGGCCAGCCATATATACGTGGCACCGTCGACTTGAGCACCGTGTCCGTTGTAGACAAATGCACGCGTTTTCCCTCTCCCCAGAAAAAACAACAACAACCAGTGCCAGTGGTGGGCTAAGCTAGAGAGTTCATGACGGTCTGGGAGTGGGTTTGTAGCTAGGTGTAAGTGGTAGGTGTTTTTTTGGTAACGTCCTATAGTCTCCGTTTTTTCCATCTTCCAATTCGAATTTAGTTATTAGAATTTAGTTGTCAGTTGAGTTGTTCTTTACTTAGCATTCAAAACCCAGTTCAAATCATTTTTGTCAAAACTATTGCTTAGATTAGATAAATAATAATTCTTTATTTTGAAGAGTTAAGTAGAAAGTCAAAAGTCGATATGAGTCTAAAAACCAGTAGATTAATACAGTGTTTTGTCTTGAAAATACTACTTGACATTACTCTGGACCCCCCAAAATAAACAAAAAACACTTGAAAAATGCGGTGATCCATGATTTTGATGTATGATAAATTATCATTTCTCAGCAAAAAACGACTAAAATTTGCTGTAAAATTATTCGTAAAATGATCCTTGAAACTCCACTCTGAACGTTTCTTTCGCAGCCCATAACCGTCTTCATGATGATTTTTCCAAACCACTGTCTCTGAAAATCTCTTCAAAAAACCTTGAAAACAAATTTGTTTACCAATCAACAAAACGTGTTAACCGCGCAGTTGGCCACTCTCCCACCTACCAACACTCTCTCATTCAACCCATCGGCCAAACCAGAAGCCAACGTAGCAAAGGTCTGCGGTGGAATGACGTGAGTCGACCAGCAGCATCCCGCCATGCGGTGGAGGTACAGAGATCATTCCCGTGGGGTAGCAGATCGCCCGGTGCGGTGGCCGAGTCGCCGGGTCAGGAGCGGATCCCGTCTCTTCCGGGCGAGCCTGAAAGATTCAAGACCAACGTCCCCCCGTTCCCGTTCCCGGTCCCGGTCCCGGTCCTCGTACATCCCACAGCGCTGTACACAAACACTCTATCCTGTAGCACGCCGCCGTCGAGAGGATTTTCCGATGATGTATTTATAGGCAGTGAACTCCGAAACCGCATGGGCGCCGGATTATAGGGAAAGAGAGATGGTAAGCTAGAGAGAATGATGTTTAGGGATATTTACCTTTCTATCGCTATTTCTCTGAAAACGATACATTTTTGAAGACCGTTTTTTTAGCCGAAACATTTTTTTGTTGATAAACAAGTATCTGTATTAGCAAGTTGTGAATCAATTTGGCTAAATCTGGTCTTGTCAATCGATTCCATATCCTATGAAATCGGCAAGATCAGACAAAAAAGACAAATCCTGGATGACTTGTAATGGAGTTAAATGTATTTTCATGGCAACATCCGATCACAAGCAGTAAAAGACAACTGTTTCTGTGATCTAGAAGCTTTGCTCTGAGTTTAATAATATTGTACTACCGAGTCTAAGATACATAAACTCACATTCTCTGCCTTCTCCACAACCATGACATCACCTTACTCAACCAATCAAGTCGCACGTCTCTCAACCGAATATTTTAATTATTTCTCCATAAGCGCAAAATAAATCACCATAAGCATTGCAATAATTCGAGTTGACATCGTAATATAATATGATTATGATGCGGCGTCGAGATGGCGTTGTCTGCGCGCATCCATCACGGGCAGCGCCGTGCGCAGCGTCGCGCATGTGCATCGAAGCTGCGCGGCTGCGCACGCAGACCGTGGGACGAGCGGCAATCGAGAAGAGTGACCGCGGCTTGCGATTTACGACTGCGCCCTATCGATGCACGTGATAGGTTAAACCTGTCAAAAACCAGCCCTGGAGGAAATATGAATGTAAAGTCGAGCTGAGCTGCGTTTAGGATCGAGATGAAGGAGGCGGTCGTTCGACAAATTGGCGACGAAGCCTTGAACGAATTCCATGTTTTTTTTAGTTGGAATATGTAAAGAGTCAGGGTGACATTAAAGTTTTATTTTTTATTTTTTTATTTTTAACAAGTCACTTTTTAAATAATAATCGAATAAAGATATTTTTATAAAAACAAAAAGTTCTCTGCATGTTTATGTATTATTACTTGCTTTCGATGATATATCGCAAGTTTCTTGTTCTGGGATATTGAAAGTGTGCATTTTGTTGGGTTTTACCGGTTGAAAAATGAATGCCAAATTTTTGAAATCATAGTTTGAGTTACCTTATAAATAATAAGAATATCAACTAAGTAACAAATAAAGAAATCAGACATAATAAATGTGTGTTCCCATCGACCCCACAAACAAAGACGTCCAACCAAAAACTATCCTAAATAAATATCCAAAGTATCATGTGCGGAATTTTCACTCTTCGTTTCGTCTTGAGATAAAATGGACAGTGCAGATGAGCGACACAGAATTCCTAAATATTACACCAAAGATGAAAATTATTTTCTGAGCTCAGGTGTTAAAAGAACCCTCAAGTTAAAGATCAAGGATATCTTTGACTTCCTCAGTGAAAAATCTGATCTCACAACTGTTTCAGCTTTATCGCGTCCAAACGAATGGTTTGGAAGCACTCTGAGATCACAGAAATTCAGCAACACTGCGCTGAGTCAGGTATTGGATGGGTGACCATCATAGACATGACCAGTTTTGTTCGGGAGAAGAAAGGTTGGAGGGATGAAAGCTAATACAACCCCTTCACTCACCTTGCTTATCAACCTCGCGACAGCATGGATTTGTGGAGGAATCCTGTTGTTCACGTTGCACCATCAGTGGTCCCCTTGGTGGTCGTCAACAGGAGTAGGCTACTTGCCAGCACCGGGTTTCCCCCTCTCACTTCTATACTAGGTTAGGTTAATTTTCATTTTCATCCTCATCATCATCCACACATTTACCGATGCTATTAGACCAGTGTCAAATAGTTCATTGTCTAAACACTACGTCGTTAAACATCACAAATCAATCAACCTATAAGTCCATGTCTTTAATGCGCGCATATTTTTGATAGCCAACATACATCTTTTCATTTTCATTGCTTTTTTTTTTATTCGCATATCTCAAACCGAAATGGAGAATAGCCGTCCACCAGCTGACGAAAACACAAGCGCTGAGAGTGAGTCATATCTAAACTTCGCCTATCTTTCTCAACGTCTTCTCTCAGACGACTGGATTAAGACATTACCTGCTTGCCTCGACTTTTATCTTCAGAATATTCTTCACACGCCGAATTCCGAAATGCATACTAACTCGCGACTCTCGTAAAACCCTCGGTTGAACGGTTGCCTTGGTCTTCTGACGTCCGTGAATGAATGCAGGTAATGATAAAGATAAAGATTATGATGAACCCAATTCTGATCTAGAAGAGATGAGGGGAAACCCGGTGCTGACAAGCATAGTCTACTACTGTTTAAAATCATCAAAGGGGATCACCTCTTTATTCTAATGAACAGCAAGGCTTTCTCTACAGATCCATGATTTTTAAAAATTAATAAGCAAGGTGATTGCAATAGTTTTACCAACTTCAATCCATCCAACCTATCTACCGAACATAACTGGTCACGAGTAATATGGTGGTCACTCATTCTACGCCTGACCCAGCTCAGTGTTGATTAATTTCGGTAAAACTTTCGGGACACGTGTGTCATGCATATACGCGTTAGACGAGTCGAATTGGAGGATGAGCGAGTTGGTAATAAAGTTTCAGGATTGGCCTTGCGTTATGGGTTGTGGGAAATCTCTGGCGATTGACTCGCACGTTCTAAGCGATCTCCGTGGATGATTTCATCGAATTTCAAGTCAGCCCCCGTCGTTTTTAGTGTCGTCAAAATTTTCTACACCTTTTTGTGTAGATGTTATCCGGCCCGAATCAGATGAAAGAAAGGTTACTGATATTACATTCACCTCGTCTTGTCTTAGTCAGATGTATTTATTGTCTCAATTATTTTCTATCTCTGTAACTGTATAACTGTATTGAAATGTATGGCACGACTCGATTGATGGGGGAAACGTGTGGTCCATAACAAGTTCAGTTAAAGTGGAAATTCAGAAGTAGATTGATACAAAAGATAATACATTAATTTGAAGAATTTATTGAGCAACATGTCTCCGTAAAATAATCAACCAACAACCCAAGAGAGCATTGAAATGAAATGTAACTGAATTCGTTGAAACAATTGTTGGTACTATCTTAAGCAGAGGAAAATCCGTTTTTTTGGGCTATTCATTATAACCTCATGGATCAGTAGAGCAATAATGTACCCAAAGTTCACCAGCATAGCATATGTCCATTTACTCTGCCTAAGTCACCTGAAACATTTTATAGATTGCCATGCCTGATGCCGAGCACGGGTTACTTGTTTTAGATTGCCGTGAGAACCCTTGTTTCACCCACCCATTAGTATAACATTGTGATGAAGTACCTAATGCCGGACACGGGTTACTTGTTTTAGATTGTCATGACAACCCTTGTTTCACCCATTCACCACTATTACATTATGATGAGCTGCCCGATGCCGGGCACGGGTTACTTATTTTAGATTGTCATGACAATCCTTGTTTCACCCACCCATTAGTATAACATTGTGATGAAGTACCTAATGCCGGACACGGGTTACTTGTTTTAGATTGTCATGACAACCCTTGTTTCACCCATTCACCACTATTACATTATGATGAGCTGCCCGATGCCGGACACGGGTTACTTGTTTTAGATTGCCATGCCAACCCTTGTTTCACCCATTCACCACTATTACATTGTGATGAGCTGCCCGAAGCCGGGCACGGGTTACTTATTTCTCGACCTAAAGAGTCAGCAAGGTATTATTTAGCGACTTGGGTCCCTAGGCACTGTCAATCCAGGATGAAGCGCATTGTAGCCAGAGTGGTGTTCACTAGCGCATTGAGCTCTCCGCGCGCTCCTTACGTTACATTGGCAGCTCTCTCAAGGTCATTCCGTGGATGGCGAGGGCTGCACTGGCGCACATTTCATAGCAGTCGTAGTAAGTGCTTTTATCAAGTACACAAATACATGTGAAATCAAGGATTACCAAATTTATGGATTTGTTCAAAGCAAAAATTAAATTCTCATCATTTTACCAGTAATGACACTTTACTGATTGTACTGTTAAACGTGAGCGTATTTAGTTCAAATTGAAAAAAATTACGGTTATAACATTGTCAAAGCGACTCAAATTTAAATTAGTTGAAATTTAAAGCTTCGCTAATTTTATATTTAAACGAGACTATTTAGTAAAAATAAAGGTAACTTGATTATAAACTCATCGATCACCACCGGTACGTACATCGAGTATCATTAGGTCTATAGTAAGTCAGACCCTTTAGAGCTAATAATGTCGAACTGTCCTAGAAAAAATTCCCGACCGGTCAACTTCTTCAGCGACGAAAATGATAGTTGCTACAAAATGGAGTAACCGTCGTTTCGATTTTGAAGAAAAATTAATTTTGTTATTTCTCACAGATTACAAGCATTTGATACTGGTTTAACGCTCAATTAAACTATATAAATGCTTGCCTTACGATCGATATACCTGCATCGATATTTTGAGTCGTGATTTTTTAATTTTAAAGGTTTGTTAAAAAAAGACATTCGCAAAAGCTATCGGGTGGCCACAACCGTTACCGCTCAGCAGAACGTTGACTCAGCACTGTGACTCTAACTAACTAAGAATCCATGGTGGTGATATCGCCTTACTATGAATAAGTGACCATCGAACATATTCAAATTCGAGCAGACAAACACCATGTTCGCCTAATTGTCTACCAGGACGACCAAGATAGGCAACATGAAGGAACGAGGTGGGAGATGTCTCACCATGATGGCGATATGTCTGAGAAAGAGAGAGAGAGATGAGACGGTGAAACAGGGCGTCCAGATCGAGACACCCACGTTCGGACAGCGGCAATAAAGCATTCGACGAGATCTCGATGCACTGTGAGATGCACTTTGAGATGCATTTTGCGATTTTGGAGTCAACTTCGTTATGTTAGTTAAGTTATTATCTTAAGTTTCAAGCAAAATGTTTTGAATACCCTTGTTTTGGATTGTGAAAGCGGGGTTTTTTTTTTACTGGATCAGTTTGAATTGTGAGACTAACGAAATGTAATAGGAAAGGAGAAATACTTATAATGCCAGTTTGTTGATTGCAGAAGTTGATTCAGTGGGCATAAGTTCCTGATTAAATTAATCACTCTTCACTCTATAGCGTATTTAAGGAAGAATAATTGAATAAAATCAGAAAAAATTATATTTTACATTTTCTTAAAATACTTTATTGTATCTCACTGTAGGAATCATTAAAAAAATTACGCAATAAATTGCTCTTGCAGTTGTACAATTATGCAATTGACATGTAGAAGGCGCTCGTTGTTTTTAGATCTACGTTCAAGAGTTATTTTCTTGATTGATTAAATGTATTAAAAAGATTTCTGTTAAATCATTTCAGTTAATTACGCAAGGAAAACCATAAGCAACACTGTAAATTCGTCACAAATCGCATGGGAACATCAACTTACACAGCTACGATGATCTCATTTTGTGAACTCGCTGTTCAACAGCAATAAAAATCTCCAACAAAATCATCTTAACATTCTCACGAGCATGCAAATGTGAACACGAAACATCTTAAAAAATGTCAACCCGTGTGACGAAACCTAAGATTGCGACGAAGAGGGTTCAGTCGACTTCTTATGCAGCGCACAATCTCAACAATTCGAACGTTTCGCGCCAAGACAATCGAGTCAAACGCGACACGAACTGTAACACGCAGTTTCGACGTGGTCCCATTCGAAATGTGCATGAAATACAAGCTACAGTCCGTCCCCCAGCGTAGCGGGTAACCAATTTATTTCAATCCGTCTCAACTCGCCCATCCAAGCTGTGTTGCCAACTCAAAAACCTACTACACTTGGATACGCGTACCACCAGAAAAGAAATTAACATGTATGCGTAAACGGATGATAAACTTGATATGATCAATTGATTAGAGTAATTAATAATAACTTACAATGTTAACAATTACAAGGCTTAGTAATAAACATATCCCAAAAAAAAGAAGCAGTGGGCTTACAAATTTGTTAGTGGTAATTATGAAGGCCCATGTTCGAGTTATGTTCATCTTGTCAGTTGCCAAAATTTCATACCATCTCGACTCAACTAACTAAGCTGTGTTATCTACTCTCAACCCTTCCAAAAGGTAAAAACTATTAAAAAAATGGCAATGCTCTTAGAACATTCGACTATGCTGCCGAAGCAAGCTATAACGAAATTTTACATGTTGCAACATAGGTTAAAACAGACACCTACATTCAGTGGACGAAGGGTTTAAAAATCACTACACTTTTAACTGAGGGATAGACCATACACATATTTGGTAGTCAGTGAACGAAGCATATAGCTCATAGACCTGGGAGCGATTTGCCAGTCATTTCTCTGCTAAAGTCGCGGACAGGTTTATAGTTTGCTTTGTAAATCGGCCGCGTGTGATACCATCTTCCCGGGACGCTGTCCCGAAACGCGATTAGGACAAGGGGAGAACGTTCATGGCTCAGAGGGAAGAGCAGGCCAAGTATATGAGAAGGATTGTACGAAATTCACATGAAAAACGACGATATTTTTTAAAAGTAAATCGTAGCTGGGAAATATGTGCGTGGATTTTGATTTTCAATTTTTTACACGTTTTTGGGAGAGAAATTCACACAAGTTTCTTGTAAAATAAAATAAAAATTGCTTCAATTTAAGTATTTCTTGACCTTATCAAATAGCGATTCTCCGTTCAACAAAAGGACATACTCTTCCAGCAGAGGTGCCACCGGTCATTTTGGGGTAACATGAGGGCCAACTTTCATTAAAAAAAAATCAAATCTTCTTCGCTGATATCTGCCATTTTCCTTTCACTCTAAAGAATCCTTCGTGCAAAGATGTTTTTCTCGAGCTATTTTAAGAATTATTATTTTACAGATTTAACAAGTAATATTGAAACCCAGACACTAAAATAATTACTGAAATTTCATTCGTGAGTTGGCAGTGTTGTAGGTGGGTAGTCCTTGTGCTGGTAACTTCTTTCACGGGCTCGACTTTACACTGCTGAACCTTCTGCTTATGAACACCAAATTTGGCAAAATTTTCTTAAAATCATCTGACTGTGGCCAAACAACATTGAAATACACTGTTGCAGATGCTACACCAAAAGGTCTCTAACAAGGGCAATTTACCATCGTGGGCCCTCTGTGACAGATTCGGGCCGGCTACTCCCGGGGGCCCACTCCCCCCCCCCCCACCCCCCCCTTCCCAGCAACATGCGTGTGTGAATCACGTGACACAGATAACGGCGTCGCGTCGTGCGTGCCGTGACTCGTGATACGCGAAGGCTCGCCGAACGCCGCGTCTTGCAAAGCGCTTGGAAAAGTTTACGAATTACCAGAGAAGGGATGTGATTTGGAAAATGTGAAGATTTCTACACTTTGTTGTTTTTCTAGAAGGTTCCTTATTGAGAAATGATTTAAGTTTAACAAAACATGTTGCATTTTTCAGGAAAATCCTGGAAAACGTTGTCCATTCCTTAGGTTGCATAGAAGCACGTACCGTCTATCTCGTAGGAGAAAAAACCACATAAAACACCATTGTATATATTTGATTCTTTTTTTTAGGTAAAAATTGGCTCTTTGGGACTTAAATACGATTTAAAGTATTAATCTGTAATATAATACATCACTCAAAGTCCATATAAATCCACATAAAAACATAGAGACACACTGTTGACTTTCTTTTCCACATAAAGATATTCCATGTGAAATGATTCTAGTCTTGTGCTCTGGATTACGACGCTATTTCTGCAAAGTATTCACGGTCGAATCGAACTCTTGAATTTCGTCTAAGCATATGTATTGGATCATTTTTTTAAAGTTCACACATCTTGCAGTTTTACCTGTGCGCGCCGCACAAGAATAACCTCGGTTTCATGAAAAGCTGTAAACTCTACAGATAATTTGTTGACTCACCCGCTCAATGCTTGCTGGTCCTAGATTCCCCTGCAGCAAGATCCATGGTGTAAGACTCCAGTCGATATGAAGCATCGATACCCGGTGCTTACCAGTTCTGTGAACAAATACTTGTACATAAACATTAATTATTAATTACAACAAAGCTGATGTGGCGCTCTTCCCCGCCCTCTTTGTAATATGCCACGAAGGGGTGGATGGTGGCGGACGCATTGTTCCAGTGGAACCCCTGGGCCTCGTCTTGTAGCACGAACGCATAGTTTTCGGCAAAATCACAGATCACCAAAAACTCGCCGGGCAGGAGACCGCACTTGATGTCCGATTGGTGCGAAGATTGTTTTTTAGCAATAAAAGAGTGGCGGCACAGAGCAACTAATTTTGCACAACAACTGTCCACGAATTCCTCGGATGAATCGATGTGCGTTTGCAGGGTGCATCGGTCGGATAAAAGAGTGGATTTTCAAAATTTGCAGAGCTGCGGCCGAAGAACTGTGTGTTGCCTGGTGCCAGTGGGACTCATTCGGTGTGCGTGTGCACTATCCACCAAAACGTCAAGCTAATGATCATCGGTGCCGACTTGACGAAGTTGACAGTGGACCAATCTTATCCGATAACATCTTACCACGACTGCCTTGAGCAGTTGGTCTGCGACAGTCCCCTCCCCGAATGCCATCTAGGCGAGTGTGAGGAGTGCCCGGGCATCGAGCCGTTAAAGGAGCGCCTCACGCAACTGCTGGACGACGAAATGGTGGACAATGTTATCTACAAGCAGTGGGAGAGCACCGACCGATGCACCCTGCAAACGCACATCGATTCATCCGAGGAATTCGTGGACAGTTGTTGTGCAAAATTAGTTGCTCTGTGCCGCCACTCTTTTATTGCTAAAAAACAATCTTCGCACCAATCGGACATCAAGTGCGGTCTCCTGCCCGGCGAGTTTTTGGTGATCTGTGATTTTGCCGAAAACTATGCGTTCGTGCTACAAGACGAGGCCCAGGGGTTCCACTGGAACAATGCGTCCGCCACCATCCACCCCTTCGTGGCATATTACAAAGAGGGCGGGGAAGAGCGCCACATCAGCTTTGTTGTAATTTCCGAGAGTTTGATCCACAACACTGTCGCAGTGCATCTATTCATAAAAAAACTCGTGAGCTTTTTGCACAATAAATTTCAGACCATAAAGAAGATGTTCTATTTTTCTGATGGGGCAGCCTCGCAATATAAAAATAGGAAAAATTTTGCCAACTTGTGCCACTATCAAAGAGACTTTGGGGCCGACGTGGAGTGGCATTTCACGGCGACGTCACATGGGAAGAGCGCCTGCGACGGCGTCGGAGGGACGGTCAAGCGGCTGGCAGCGCGGGCGAGTCTTCAGCGCCCCTACGAGTCGCAAATAATAACACCCCGGCAACTCTTCGATTGGGCGGTCGAAGCCATCCCGACCATCAACTTCACATTCGGAACTATTGAGGAGCACCAAGACACAGAACAGGTGCTAGCCACACGATTTGCGTCATCCCGGCCAATTCCCGGCACGCAAAAACTGCATTGCTTCGTACCCGTGTCTGAGCACTCAGTAGCCACGCGGGTGTTCTCCTCCTCGCCGTTGTTCGAAGAAGCCAGAGTGATAGGTCAGAGTGAAACGAAGAAATGAGTGAGTAAAAAGAATCTTTGTAGTACTTACACACAATTTTTAAACTGAAAAATTATATAATCTATCAATTTACGGGTGATTTGCATGGACCATGCTAACAGACTTGCAGAAACACAACTAAATGCACACACATTTATACAATAAAAATCTCATAACTTCTGATCATACGGCTGTTAATGATTAATTTTTTTTTCATGGAAAGATAATAGACAGGAGATGCTTCACAACAAAACAAAAAAAAAAAAAAAATATTACTTCTCGAGTTATTAAGGGTTGAAATTTAAGGGTGGATTTTTTCTACCCCTAAACTTGATAAGTAAGCAATTTATGCATTTTTTCTTGTTAATGAAAGCACGATTATCATTTTAGAACTAATCCCATTGTTTTAAGTTTATTTGTTCAAACGCTAGAGTGAATATAGTGAATGGCCGTGCGGGGCAAAAAGTAAAATATTTTATTTTTCCATCCCCTGCCACGGGCAAACCGCTAGACATATGGAAAAAAACTTTAAAAGAGATTTTTTATTTCCGGTGTTCTAACCCTCCTGAAAATTTCGTCAAGTTCTGAGATAGTGAAGGTTTTGAGTGTGGGCACTTGATATGGAATGACCCATAAGCAAGGCGAATGGAGTTTCTGTACTAACTTTCATCCCTTTAACTTCTCTCCCGAACAGAACTGTTCATAAGTTTTATGGTTACTTATTCAAAACCTGATCTAGAGCAGTGTTGCTTAACTCGGGTGATCTCACGAGAACCGGTGTTTTCAGCACGCCAAACCGTTAGCTAACACTTAAGAAAAGGGTTTGAAGATATAAGATACTACGATGAACATTTATTGTTGCAGGATACAGATACAAGATGTGATACAAAAACAAGATATAAAGATACACACATTTCAACCAGAGATAATTTTACGAAACAAAGGTTTAAGTTTGTTTCACGATAGTACCTATATTCCAGATATTTTACAAGCTGCTCTATTTCTGCGTCCCCTTTTCCTATTTTTAAAGAAATAGTCTGCACGGTTTATTGTTGGGATTGTATACAAACAATGTTTTTAAGGAAATAATGATTTGGTATTTTAATCAAACCCGCAACGTGAAGCTCGTTTTAACAATCAATACTTTGTGTGAGTCTTATGACTTTTAGGCTTCAGCTAGCAAAGTTCTTGTACCACAATGGCCGTGTCTGTGAACCGATATCCAAGAAATATATCGTTATTTCACAAGATAATCCATAAGTCGATTATTTATTGGTATTTTGACTCCGACCGAAGAGTTCTTTATGGAAACACAAAGATGGTTTTGTGTACGAGATCCGAATGGCGAGTCACTGTAGGCTAGAGAGAGAGCAAGGTAGCTGTGTATTATACGCAATACGTTAAAGTCTTTTAAGAAATCGAGACGTGTTCCCACATAAATTGAACGATTTCGAAAAGGACTCCACCCTCCCACCCGGCCCGGATGTCTTGGGCTTTGAATTGGTTGGGTGGGGGAGATCATTGTCCTTGGTGCTGGCATCTAGTTTGATCTCTGATAAAGGATCAGGTCGCTTTGGATCGTTGGCGAGGTGATTGGGATATGTTTATGATTGGAGATACTGAAGTCAATTGGGATTTAAATCTTTAGAGTATACATTTATTTTATGTTTATTCAAAAGTCGGTGAAAAAAAGAGTAAGAATTAGATGCCATATAATTTTAAGCCTTATTTATGTTTTTAAATTCCTCGGTTGTAAAATGTATTCAATTTAAATATTTATCAGTTGACGAAACTCTGCAATGGTACATACATTTTCCATAAATAATTTTAAGAGCAAATTATTTTTTCTTCTGTATTGATTTCTGTGAGTTTTAAGATATCTGCTCCACGTTCGATTAATTAAGGTGATCCACACAGCACTAGTGTCTCGCAAACTCTTCGCTAGATGGCAGTTCCTACCGTGTGGTCCTGTCAGCAATTGGTCGAGGTTCACAATCTTGGTGCTCCAATCGCTGATAGTGAAATATTGACGCCAACTATTTTCATTCCTTCAGGGATTAGCTGATGAGAATCTTTTCAGGCAAAATATCGTATGTAGAATGCTGTATAATCCTGACACTTATAGGAGACAATTTAGATTCCACTTTGTGAGTTAGAAAACTATATCTAGCTTGTTCAAATTCGCAGTGTTCAAAACAGCGGAACATTTGTGTTTTGTCAAAAATAATTGTTTGTTTTTCGATATTTTCTTATTTATGCAGCTAAAAACTAACACTTGAGAGAAGATACCACCAGCACAAGAACTGATCCTCTGCATTCTAATCTATTGAATACAATTGCAGTTATGATTTCAGTGTCAGAATTTCAAAATGCTTACCATATCTGTCAAAATAATTTCCAGGTTTGTTGTAATTGGTAGAAAAATTATTATAATAGCTAAAAAAATATGTATATCTTGGCAGGTGAAAATCCTTAGCACAAAAGGAAAACGACGGACGTCAGCGGCGATAATTGGTAGTGTTTTAAAATTGAGATTCATCCCTCGTGTCACCCCAAAACAACCGGTGGTGCCTCTGCCGGGAAAGTATGTTCCCTCGCTAAACTGGGTATAAAACTATAAAGTAGCTACCTTTAAAACATTTACAGCCAAAACACTTTAGTTTTGATCATATTTTTCTCAGGGCTGTGGCGACAGTCATTTTTAAATGCTTAGTTTTTAAGTGAAAACTGAAGGAAAATTAATCGGCGGTAAATTTAATTAAAAAAAAAAAAATTTTGAATTAAATTGATTGCTGGTTGATTAAGGTAAAGAATTTTGATGACGCAAGCCGTAAAGGAAAAATTGACCACAAGGTAATTATTTCCTATGAATATCACTCAAAACAATGAACCGGGCACGAAAATTTCAAAGCTCAAGGTCACAAGAGAACAAGTGACGTCACACCACAAGCAGAGAGCAAAAGGGCGGAGTCAGATCATCTTGGCAGCGACCTCAGCGGTTGCCGAACAAAACTAGACCCATTAACTAAACGTCCCCGGCCTTTGACAGTGAACAAATGCGGAGTCGGTGATAAGTGTCCAGAGATAGGTAAAACATCGTTTATTCGAAGAAAAATAAGACGGAAAAAGCAACACGAACAGAAATGAAACGAGTGAGGACATAACTCTGCATTGTATATTATATGGGCAATAAATAAATATGTCTATTGAATTTTTATACTATTGGAATCGTAAAGGCCACGGGGCTGGAGTTCGATCTAAGGTCAGTTTGACAGATTATCTGTTGGGCATAAATTACTGGGGCGAATATGCCGCGGCAAAAAAAATGTGTGATTTCGCCTCGTATCCAAACGTTTGGCCGGCCAAGATTCTCGCCGAGCCCCGCGTCTCGCGGTCTCCACTTTAATTGTACGCGGGTGTTGTGATCGATGAGTTACATTAATCGTTCAGTGGTTCGACAAAATGTACACGGCGACACATTTTCCACCTCGTACAAATTTACACGATCGAAATTAATCACCGCCTTCGAAAATATCAATTTACATCTTTCTGTATGCGTTCGGCCGTGATCTCTACTCGTTCTTGTTGGATAATGGCTGCGACGCGACGGGATTCGTGGAGCGCGGGGTAATTTTTAACGCGTTTCAATTTGTTTGGGATCTCTGCTGGCTGCTCTATCTTTCTGGAGACATTCAGGGAAAGGGTTCGTCGGGAAACGAGGATAGAGTTCGCTTAATCCATTACGGCTTCCAATTCGACAGTCGAATTTGAAATAAAACCATTGCTGAGATATAAGCAACTTTCGTGCTTTGAGAATGTTCGCACTCTTCTTAACTTACTCGGTTTTAACGTGAACGTTTACGTTAGGTTTTAACGTGCTACTTAACCGACAAAAATGGAGGATACTAGTAGTAGTCACCTTCGTTTGAGTATGAAGACATTTTCATTTTGTTATTTCTCGCAGATTATTTGCGTCAGAGGCTGGTTGATACGCAACTAATATTTATGTCAACCTCAACGGTTGGAAAACATGCATCGATATTTTGAGCCGTAATTATTTAATGGTAGGAGTTTGTTAAAAAGGACGACCGCACCAAATTTTCACAAATTCTTTACTCGTGAATGTTCTTCGAGTTTTATAAACACCACATGAAATATAAGTCGAGGAAATGGCAAAATCTGGAGTTGCGTTTCTTATAAATATAATACATTATTTTAGCTCAGTCTCTGTTTCCATCTGTATTGATCCGTTATCGTGACTCAAGGTTTCAAATCATTAAAACAAATTCCCAACTCAATCCCCGACTCTCATCTTCAGTTAATTACCACACTGATCATCTTCGACGCGTTCACAAACTCAATCCCGCCATTCAGCTCACAATTCTTTCATAACCATTCTCGAAATCACATTAATCAACACTTTTTCACATCGAATCACACTTTTCCTTTACCGGGAGAAACTTCTCCACACAATTAATAACAGAAAATTCAATTGAACCCCATACGATTCCATCTCACCAATCATAACTCCACACCTCCACACCAGACCTTTGTCATTATCTCAGCAGCCAGCCACCCTTTCTCTCTCCAGCCAATTCTCCAATCAATCTACCCATCTTCCAGCGGTAGTCCCGCAGTAGCGATCAATCCATTGCCTGGCACGAGCAAGACGCAGATGGAATCGAGAAGAATGGTCCACGATGTCAGTGATGAATTATTGGCGTGCGGGGGTGTCTAGCCCCCGAATAAACCTGTTACCCTCGAGTCAAAGGGGATGGGGATAGGGGGCACTGCGTGATATATTGGCGATGCTTTACCTCTAGACCCGATCAAACGCTATCTCTCAATCCGAACGGATGCTAGATGCTATAGGTGACGCCGTGTGTGTAACGGAGTCGTGCTGTGTTGTATGTGTGCATTTTATTTAATAAATGTGTTGTGATTTATGAATGGACTTGTGTTTTGTAAACAGCTGTGACAATAAAATTGTTTGATGGCATATCATGTGACATACAAGGTATTTCATGAGTACGCAAGCAACGATCGTGATTTAAAAATTATATTAAAGTACTGATCTTTCTTTTTATTAAATTACTGAAGTCTTACAGTGGCCGTTTGAAAAAAGATGACTGCCGTTTAATGAGATAAGCTCTGTGATCACCGCCAATCAGATATTTCCAATGTAATTGGACGCTAATAAAATTAAGATCTAGATTTGGCAAATGAATTCTTTTGAAATGTAGCCTAGTTAGAATCAAATTCTTTGGCGCTGCAATTGAGGAAAGCCTTCAATTGAAAGCCTACTATAAAATTACCCAGATTCAACACCATACTTTGATTACGCACTTTGATTATTGGCTATCGCACAAGCAGTGAATTACGAATTGGTCGTTAGCTATTCATACTTCAAGTCCCCGCTGGAGAAAGGGACCAATCAGTGCTCTGAACCGCTGCGCCGAGACGCCAGGTTCGTCCGCCTAGGTGGCGACACCGTCCAAAGCACTCAATAGTAATGACAGCTAATAATATTGGTGTAATGAATGGGTTGGGGATGGTCAATCAAGATTCTCAATGAAAGCTAACTTTCTTTCAATCAGCAGTCAGATAATGACACCCAATGATAGGGCAGTGACCGGCGATCCTGATCATCAATAGCAAGGATAATCGAGGAGGAACTAGGATGAGTTTGCTATTGATCAGGATTTCTAAAGGTAATTTTATTCCAGTTAGTTGAATTAAATCAAAGACAGTATATAATGCGTATTAATCCTTTGCAACAAAACGGTTTTGCAAAGAAATAAACCGAATAAATTCCGTGTATATAGTCAAATACTTGTAAAACCTTGCAAATTGCTGTTGCACTGTTTTTTTCGTTTAGGTACTAATAATTTTTGTTCCAAGTTTCTTAACCTCTTGATCAGTAACTTGGGAAAGGTAGATGTAAAGACTTAAATTTTTAGGTAACCAATAAAAATGTATAGCAAGAAATTGTAAAGTGTTGTATAAATTTAAATTTAAATTTAATTTAAATCCTCAATCCTCAATTTAAATCCTTAATTTAAATTAGTTTACTGAGCAGACTTGAAATTATCATTGTGTAATTACCTTCTGCGTGTTCATTGAGAAAACCATCAGAGCAACAAATGATGACTTAGGACCACACTGGGGTCCAGACTCATAAATTATTCTGGTCGTTCCATCACGCGACCGATCGACACAAAAGTAATGCCGATGACAAAACGCCTTCAAACAACTCATCCCTAAAATAAGCGAAGGTTATTAATGCCCTGTGATCTCGTCCGACACCCCAATACCACGATATCGGCGGGCAACCTGCCCCCCTGGCCCGCCATCAGTCACTTCATCTCTAGAGACGTCGGGCGTCGGGACGCCTGAAAGGTGGGCGACGTCGCCGGGGAAATCTACGTCTGGTTCGACGTGAGTTCTAAACTGGCTAGGACGTTTATCATCGGTGCATTGTGAACGTGCTGGTGATTTATATCAATGAAGGTGCAGTGTGTATGGAGGTATCTCCGTGCTAGTATTTCTGTTCAAAGTAATTACCCTTATCAAAGGTCAGTATTGCAATGGCCAGTTAAACTGCCAGTTAAAGACTTATCCCACAGCCAACCAAAGTCAATTACAAATGTATATTCCCATCTTTACCTGTAGTTGCTTAATTAACTAGAAATTGTAAAACTGGGTCCAAATTGTCGCTGAGTTGATTTCAAAAGTGTCCTTTTATCGGTATTTTCAGAAATGAAATAATGTATTATTTCTGTTATCAATGCAAAACTGCCTTTAAGTTCCAAAGATTTGGCAATCTATCTGCATTTAACAATCACTTACGATTAAGTTCATAACAGTCCATACCCATTTTGGATTGGGGATCAATTTTTAAGACGGTTAAAGTTTTTATAATAATAAAAAGCAGCCATGATTTTCAAATTAAAGTTGCTTTGGGTGCCGATCGAAACGCCCGTCAGTCCCGAGCTGGAATATTCCCAAGGAAATTGGCATATTGGGTCTACTATTTATGATCACTTGGCCGCAATCTATCGGCGGCTCGTTTACCAGTAAAGTCGGCGTGGACCAGATTTGACGAATATCCGGTCATAAAACCGTGCCGCTGGTTGTTCGGGGTGTTAGGAACTATGCTGGCATTGTGGGGCAATCGGCAACCCCTGGTCTTCGATAGAATCCCACGACCGGACGGCGTTCACACGGGGAAAACATCCTTGCTTTTTTGGTTTTGAGCGGGTAGGTAAAATATTTATGAGCTGAAGAATGTTCCATGAAACAAAAAAAAACAAAAAAAAGTATGTTTTAAAACTCATTTCCTGTACCGTAATCGGCTTTAAGCGCTTGCGACCGAGTTTTAATTTTGGAAACTAAAAATTCTTACTTGATCAATTACTAACCGTATTATCCTAGAAGGTTAGTACTTCTTTGGATTCTTTTGGTTAAATTTCCATGTGACAGTTATGAGTTGGTTAAGAGATGATCAAGCTAAAGAAAACAAAATACCCACGAAATAATCTTATGAAATAATAAATCAAAACAGTTCAACTGGCTAGGAAAAAGTGCCGTTTAGAAAAGGTGAAATATCGAGCCATAAAATTCATCGGATTCCTTGAATTGATTGAACGCGAGTTTAACAATAATAAAACCCATATCAAGCTTTCCGAAGCGTGTAAAGGTGCGACCCGCCCCAAGGTGCTAAATGAACAGTGTTCATTGTGAGCCGACTTCGCCGCTATGCTTTGTGGACCGACTTTGATTTTTGGTTTATAACTCTGTGTGCGGCCGACCATCGATAGCAAACACCGAAACAGTGCCACCTATTGGTAGGAGTCCGACAACACACCGATCGCTGTGTGCTAGAAGGAAGTTGTCGCCAAGTTTTCTTATATTTGTATGCTTTTAAGCGGAAGTCGAATAACAACATGCTTTGTTAGGATAACACTTTCGGACGCCAACGTTTGTGCCAATGAATTTCGTAATTTATTCCAAATAACGTCGTATAGAACAAGAGTTTAGCAGTTTTCACAAAGTGGTATAGGATTCCGTCATTTTATGCATATCATTAATTATAATTGGAGGTATTTTGAGTAATTGTTAGCGCTATTATCATATAAACACACAAAATAAATACGTGTAGATAAACGAAATTCACTGAATTTTAATTATTTCGAGTTTTCTCGTTTCGCTAACCATGGAACCTGCTTTAATGGTGCCAACCTTTTAGTTTTTGATACCAAACAATAACAATTTTGCAATGATTTACCTAGACAAGCGTTTCGCTTCTTCAGCCCATGTGTTACGCTGCTTGATCGGTGATGACGACGGGAGTTGACCGATTAAATAAAAGAATCCTCGTCCAAGGACCAATATCCGTCGACGGGGGGTAATAGTTGGCCACCAGCAAATGCCTCGATTTACGAACCAATCAAATGCGCTGCACGCTCATTAGCATTTTCATCTTAACGACGATCGTAAATCGGCGATGAGTCTTCTGGATCTTTCGAGTAAACGACGCAACAGGGTGGTCTGCATACAGTGCCTGTCCACAGGAATTTAACGCCAATGGCGCTGTTTTCAGCGTAAAATAAAAGTATATTTTTTAAGATATGCGAAGTGAAACTTCATTGTTTCTCGCTATCGATTGATTGATTTGTGGTGTTTAACGACACACTGTTTTGATAACTGGTCCTGTGGCACTGATCTTTTGTCAACGGTGAATGAGTGGATGATTATGGTGATGATATTGATGATTATCTTAGCCTAACCTAGAAGGGAGAAGGAAATATCCGAACTTCTGTCAAAGATCACCAATGAGGCCACCGGCTTAGCGTCCCTTTCGAAAAAAGTGACAACGCAAACAAGAGGATTCCTCCACAAATCCATGCGGTGGAGAGAGAAGATATTAAAGGAGAAAGAAGTTGCTCAATTATCTTTCAAGTTTCACCCTTCCATTCTCTCTCTTAAACTCAGTCATGTGTCTGATGGTCAACCATCCATTCTCTGACAGAACGCTGTGTTGCTTAACCTTGAAGATCTCACGAGAACTGGTAATTTCAACACGATAAACAGTCAGTTCTTTCTACCGATGTTGGTTCTATAGAGAAGTAATAATTTTTAGTTGAAATCTTATTTAAATTGCAAACGCTTGGGTACTGCTAGTCAAATACACTGAAAGTCTTTTCAAGAAGTCCGTGTCCAAGTAGCTCAATGGGTTAGAGCAACACCCACGATAGGTGGAAATCGGAATTCGAGTCCCCGTTTGGACATCAAGTTTTGAGACGGTTATAGTGATCATAATAATTAAAAAAAGTAATAACTTGTGTTTCCAATAAAATATGTTCAAGCAAAAAAAGTATTTGATAATTGATTATGCAATCGCTGGTTCTGCTTGTTAGTTTCAGCAGGTTTCTTTCAAGCGGATTTAACGATTCTTCTTAAAATTAACGAGAAAAGTTACGCTCTGATTGATTTTACTATCTGAATGGTATGCTATTGAGTACTGAACTTACCTTCTAGAGCTTGTGGATTAAGCAGGGAAATTTATTGCTTGCTTCGAATCGGATAATAGATATTATTTTGTCAGGCAAGCAATTTACGAGCAATAAACATTTGCTGATATTGTCGATCAAGCTCGTTGTGGATTTATAAGCATTATGGTTCTTTGCGGGCAAGGTTCAGGTGCTGCAAAACCGGACCCGAATACCTTCACGGGGATAGCAATGAATAATAACTACGCAGCAAAAGCAGTCACTAAAATTTAATTGGGCTCACTTTGAATTCTAAATATGTGTCACTAAGCAAAGCTATCCTTGAAATTTTTATTGATATACCTGGTTGATGTATAGAAGACACAAATAAAATACAGTGTCAAAGAATATTCCTTCAATGCCCTACCCAAAAAAATAAAATAAAATGAAATAAAAAAATCACCAAATGTGAAACTATTGCATTTTTTCTTAAAAAGGATATCCACCAATAATTCAGTGTGTGACAGCTGTTAAATATTTTTAGATGCTGAGGATTTTTTTGTCGATTGGTGGGAAACCAGTTTAGTTTCTGCTTACATCAAATCGATACTGGCTAGTTTCAAATTTTTCACAGCTTTTTTGTTTTTTTGTAAATTTTTTTTGTAATCTGTAATTTTTTGTAAATTTTTAAATTATTGTAATTTCTCAGCTTACATTTTTACTTAAATACTAACATAGCTTAATTTTGTCCTAAAACTTACAAAGTCTTCCTCGCCTTTAATATTTGCAGGAAGTGCATAATACTTTCTTACTCCTCCTTAAAATATACTATTGTTTTCCTTGCCTTCTATACATAACTTCTTTCTGATCTTGTATTATGTTCGTGATCTTTAAAATAAATCAATTTTCTAAGTACTTTGGCATCTTGCCATGTAGGATCTTAAATATAAAAGTATATACATCTATTTTTTGTTAGTAGATAGACGTCAAAATCATCTTTTTTAGTATTTATTTTATGAATTAATGCTGTTTAATTATAAACCATCCAAATTGAACATTTTTGCTAAATTGACAAAGAATCATTGCTCTACGAGTCATAGTCACTATTGCATCAATATATATATTCAATTTTTATAATATATAATAAATATATATAATACATAAATACAATTTTTATTTTTAGTAATATATCTAATGCTGTAGGAAAATTTTAGACATTTTAGAAATTGTATTAGAAATTTAAATCTGCGAAAACCGCCCTCTCCACATTAACTTCCCAATAACAAATAACAAAGTTCTGCCTATGGAATGCCCGTACCACCACGGTGTCTGTTGCCCTAGTGTTGCCCTATGTGTTGCCCTATGTGTTGCCCGAATGTTTGCTCAATTATATTGACACAGCTCCAAACACAGCAATAAATCGCGTGGTCACGTGGAACCCCTTCTCTGGAATTCAATCACTGATTTCCACTGCTTTGTAAGGATCGCATCAAATCTAACAGGTTGAGCAAACATAGAAAACAAGTCCCCGCGACGGTACGTTCGGTTCACGAAACAGACCACCGGACAGATACCGCGTTGCAGTAATTCAATAACAATATTGACGTTATTGGATTGGTCGGGGAGTTGATGTAACAATGCATGTCGGTGATATTATTTCAATATGGATAGTCGATCATTTGTTGTGGTAAATATGACATTCTAGAAACGTGATAATCAATTATGTGTATACTTAGTGCAGTGCGAGATAACATACTTTTCCGATAGAGGCACCACCGGTCGTTTTGGGGTGACATGTCAATTAGACCAACTGACCAACCAACTGACCAACCAACTGGCCAATTGACCAACTGTCAATTAGAAATACAACGCGTCTCCGCCATCTTCCTTTTGGTCATGCCAAGATGTTTTGTGTTTCGAGCTGTTACGAGATTTTTTTACCAATTATAACAAGCTTAAGAATTATTTTGCAGATATCATAAGTATTTTGAAATCCTGACTCTGAATTTATAACTGAAATTTGATTTATGAGTTGTTAGCAATGCTGGGGGGCAGTACTTGAGCTGGTATCTTCCCTCGCTGGCTAGATTGTATATTACTTTCGTAAATAAGCATAAATTACTTTACAAATTGCACAGCAAACTTGTTCAGAGAAGTGTCCATGATCAGAAAGAGGTAGTGGACAAGAGAACTAATTTATTTCTTAAAGACTGCAATGAAACTGATTTTTTAATAAAATATCAAAAATTCCGGTTCAACGTCGTATCCCGGTTCGGTCACATATTTTTGCAGCCTACCATTAATCGCCTGCTGGTTCAAGCCGCAATTAAGGAAACACCAAAGTAACTAAAATGTCCTGCATTCTTATGAAATTTACATATACCCCAAATCGCTTTAGAAAGAAGCGAGGTTAAGGCAATGTTGAGTCTGAAGGCAATGAAAACTCTGGTTTTCATTCTTCTGAGAAATAGTAATTTTTTTCGTTATTGACATACATACGGAGGTATAATTTTAGTAATCGCTTTACATTTTAATTTTAATTGGTCTACTAATTGATGTAAAACATATTTGAGATAGTTTTCAGGTTTGAGTCAGTCAAAAATCACTCAACCAAATTTCTGTCGTCATTATACCTACTGACGTCATTGATGCTTTTTTTAATCTTGTTACGAATTGAAAGATAAGGTCTATAAAACCGACAGTCTCGCACCTTGTGGTCTAGGTTAAAAGGCACCGAGGATTTGGACCACCAATGTAGACAACTACCTGACTTAACGCCCCTTCTTACGAACACACCCGGCCTTTCACATACCGAGAGAGCAAACAATAATAAAACTAATACACGAGTACCACTTCTCTACGAACAGTGAAAGGGTGACTCTCGTCTGCACCCTTATTCATCGACTCTTGGACGCAAATCAAACATTGATTGTTCCCACAGATACAGCGTGCGATAGTCGCAGGTTGTTGAGATGATAGAATTTGTATCCATACCAAAGATGCTTGCTATAAAATGTGTCTTTGCTCAATTAACATGGTTTTGAGACATTCGATAAAAGCTGTATAGGCCTATATGGCCAATATAGATATTGGTGCAATGTAAAAAAATGCCACCATTTTTACAGCAAACTGATTAAAAATAGGATCACCCTTCTTGCAGGTCTCGATACCTACATTGAATGATTGAATTTGAAGATAGTTGTTTTTAAATGTATTATTATTTCAGATGTTGGGCAGATTTCTCTTGTTTTAATAATATTATTGTTAATAATAATTATTATTATTTGCGGGCCAATGTTCTGTACCGGGCAATACCGGACCGTTTGTCATGTTGAAAACACCATTTCTCGTGAGATCATCGTTTGGGCAACACTATGCTGGGTCAGGTATTGGATGGGTGACCATCATACACATGACCAGGAGTCCAAGTCTTGAAATCTTCGCTTTGAAAACGAAAACGATTGGTTCAAGACTTGGACTCCAGGAGTCTGTTCGGGAGAGAGGTTGGAGAGATGAAAGTTAGTACAGCAACTTCACTCGCCCTGCTTATCAACCTCTCGACAGCATGGATTTGTAGAGGCATCCTGTTGTTTGATTTGTACCGTCACAGAAGGGACTTCAAGCTAGTGGTCCCCAAAGCGCTATTTGGCAAGAGTAGACTACGTGAAGACGCCGGATTTCCCCTCCTCTCTTCTAAGCTAGGTAAGGTTTATCATCATCGGCATGTTCATATACTCATTCACCGACGCCATTAGACCAGTGTCGCACGGTTAGTTGTCAAAACAGAGCGTCGTTAAACCCCAATAATTAATCAACTCAGGATGCAAAATATAAGTTACTGCCGACATAAAATTTCCAATTTTACCAAGAAAATATATTTTATTTAGAACAGTACGTAAATACGCACGTAGTTAGATAATGTTTTGCGATTTGTTGTAAACACGCCACATGAATAACGCTCGTATGTACACCTGCATTAAAACCACATATTATTTCCGCACACATATCCAGAGAATGGCAGAGAAAATGGACTGGTTTGCGGTAAATTTATCTTTAAAAATGGTAACCTCAGCGATTGATAAACATGGATCGGTATTTGGAGTGGCAATTAATTTATTGTTAAGGTTTGTTAGTAGGACGGCCGCAAACGCCATCAAATATCATCCTCCGTTAAAGCGAGTTGCCTACTCGCTTGCTCAGCAGAAAGCTTAACATTAGCGCTGACTCGCTGACTTAACACGTAACGCTTTTACTGTTTAAAAAAAAACCGCCATCTTAAATTAAAAATATGAACATACCCACGTCCTTATCCCACTGCACGCCCCTGTTGCGAGTTATTAGACAGTGTCATAGTTGCATAGCAGCATGGGTAGTTGTGTTTAAAATATTGATTAATTATGATTTCTTGTCATCGGCAGGTGAGGACATGGGATCGAACTGAGGAGATATTTGGCATGAAACACGTGTGCTCTACCCAAATAACATACGCATGTGAAATGCGCCTGAATTTTCATATTTAATTTAAAACGGAAGAAAACGCACTTATACGTTATAATGCATTTTCTTCATTTTTTTCCTGAAATATTTGTTTTAGTATTATTTGTTTACTAACGTCTTCTTCCATTTTTGAGCAAAGAAATAAGACCGGGGCGAGAGGGAAAAATAAATAACAGGCTCATGGCTACACATGGCTACAAACATGGCTAAAACTATTCAGATTTATTAATATTTAATGTTTGGATTTTGAGCTAATAATAAAAGGCGAACAAATAAATACACTTATCGATATTTAAAGTCGCAATTTTTGAATTGTAGTTGTCTGGTAAGACGATTTATGAGTCTCCTCACTCCGCTGTTTGGAGAGGTCATGAGTAGGTAACTACCTGGAACGAGTCCGAGCGACTCGCTGAACGTAATTTGGCGCCGCGCACCGACTAACGTGGACGTCGGTTACATTGAAACTGTTTGTCTTATCGAGAAAAAACTGACATTACTGAAATCTTCGTTCTCTAAAGTATATTTTAGCAAATTACCGTTATCAAAATAGTACTAACTGGTTAGGTTTCGACGTTGAAACACGGATGGAGTTTTTTTACTCATTTAAACACCATTAAAAACAATAATTATTTAGAATCAGATATCAGTTAGATGTCTGAAAACTTGTTATTATCTCAAGATTAAATAAATAAATAAATAAATAAATAAAAAAGATGACAGATGTAATAAAAAATTCCAAGTCACTCAACCCTATCACTTCTTGGTAAACCGAAGTCGACAACAAAACGTTTGTTTTCCCGAGTTTCACACATTCTTCCCGTCGAATAATTTTTTGATCATTATAAAAGACTCAGCAACACGTGAGAATGAAGCTGTGCTAACAGATTCCCTCTAATATCGATTTTCACGTTCCATATGATAATCCCCCTTAAAAAAAATAGCGTGATATATAAAACTGAAATGGAGTTTTTCTGCATGACTGCATGTTTGTAATTGCACGTTTGGATTGTTGCGATAGATTGATTTGATTGTCGGATTGATTTTCGGATTGTATCCGCAGGATCGAATTTGAAGAAAATTTGCTAATCGATTTGTCATGCCAACGAACTTGGTAAGAAGTGTTTTAAAACCTATTCTGGTTTTTAGACTCATGTCTACTTGATTTATCCTTAGCACAAGTTTTTAGAAAAACTATTTGAACTGGGTTTTGAATGCTAAGTAAAGGGCTACTAAATTTCCCCTTTACTTAGCCCTTTACTTAGCATTCAAAACCCAGTTCAAATAGTTTTTCTAAAAAGTTTTAAAACCTATTCTAGAAAAGAATCGAAAACTTCAAAACTGGGAACTGTTGATAATCTGTCTTGCATTGAATTCGAAACAAAATATCGATCGCCCAAATAGTTTTCTCCTTTTAGAACCATGTCAAAACGGAAGAGAACAGTAAATGAAGTAAACTTAACATTAGTTGTAATACAAACTTCTATATCCGAGCAAAGCCGGGTAGCAATACTAGTAAATGCATTATTAAATAACACTTGCAAATTGTATCATGGACATGGATTGAACACGTTGACCAGTTGTGATTGCTAATTGTTTTCTCCGTGTTTATCAATAAATACAATACTTGTACTAATCACACTCATCACTCATATTTATCAGTGTGACCAACTGGTCGATCAAATGACGTACTACAAAAGCGATCAAAAGAATTATTTCCTTCAGGAAGCAATTACCGCGCTACAAATAATTATATGGAAAATGATAATATTGCTATAGATTTTATTTTTATATCTCCACTTTTTATAATGGTGTAATTTGTTTTATAATCATGATATTATCATTATTGTATTCTTACTGGCATTGCAGGTGGTTACAATTGCATTGATAGCTTTAAGATTGATTGATCGAAATAATTAATCAGCAATGCGTGTTTGTGAGCCAAATGAAGGTCAGTTAGGGACAAGAATTGAACTGAAGACTTTTTGCCAAACAACATAAGGGTTCTACCAAAAACACAAATTAACGCTTTCCTGGATTGTAAAACGTATTAACGAGGTTCCCCGATTCTCTGATATAATCTGTTTTATATCTTAAGGCTAGAGATAAAAAATATATCTTGTGGGTAAGATGGAAATGAAAGCATCTGATTGGATGTAACCATAGAGATGAGTTGCTAGCCGGCAGATATATTTGTATGTAGCCATTGTAAATCTGGCCCTAACAGCTACATCCTAAGGAAGTAAATAGCTCTGAGATGTCTGCGTCAACGCAGACCAAACAACGCGTGGTCGATTTCAGAAGCAATTATCATTCGAGCAAGGAGCACAATCGTGCAATACACCAATAGTAATAAAAATAGCTCTCCCTAACTTACACATAGATTTATTCTTTTTCAGAAAACCACTGCTCCAAATCCATTATTTAAAAAAAATGTTTAGTAAAGATGTTTTTTAAGGTCAACAATTATCAACTGTGTATATATATTGAATATGATTGATCGCTTTTTTATTTCTGTACATAGTTCTTTAAAGCTTGAAATAAATGGTATACATTCATTGTAATCAACGGGCGAGGCGTTAAGAACTCTTTTTCTTTGCTATCGTCACCTTGGGTATTTGCTACGATTGGAAAAAGAGAATGACATAACGTGTTCAGCGATAACGGCGAGTACATTAGAGGGTGAGGTGTCTAGGGTGGTGTCACAGTTGAGTCAACGTCATGACGCCGATGGTCACATTCGTCCTCGTGCTCTTGGAAGCTGCGCTGATCACCTGCGCATCCGGTGAGAAGATAATATTTCATTTCAGCTGATGTTCACTTGCAAATGAGTAGGTATGAAAATAATTTCGTTTTCTTTTAATTGTTTTTTTTTTACCATTACAGATTGGAGTTATTCGGGGTCGAATGGTAAGCCTTCTTTGCAAACTCCGTACGCTGTGCAAGACAATGTTCTTGCGACTGTTGCCATAGAGTAATTTGAACCCTAAATAATAGCGCTGAGGTAGAAACGTACTCAACTTTAGGCTGAAATAAAAGTTAAATTGCAGGGTTTTTGGTTTTTCTGGTGTTTCCACTGGAGAGCTAAAACCAGCAAGCAAATGATGGCAAGGAAGCAAGACTGGAAAAATGTGCAACCGAACCGGGATACAAACCCGGGACGAAACCGGCAATTTGGAGGTGCTGGGTTCGTATCTCAGTTCGGTTACACATTTTTCTAGTCTAGCTTCCTTTCCAAAAGTGATAATTGTTTAATTTTTTAGTATTAAGCAACCTACCAGTTCAATGAAGATATATATGTAATGAGACTTTAAGGTGGAAGATGCAGATGAGTTAAGAGGGTTGCATTACCTCCATCTTATTTTCCTGTGCGAACCAGGGAACAAAATATTCTTTTAATTCTTCAACAGGGGTTGGCTTGTGTATTTTTTTCTGTGAATTTTGGTAGTGTTTAAAGATTGAACAAATTTTGGATCCACAGTTGCTAAGAAAACGTAGATCACCGGGAAAATGCCTTGAACAGTCTCTTTTCCATCGAGTGTAAATTTATGGCAAAATAATATTTTTTTATTTTAAAAAGCGTCAATTTGTTGCCAATAGTGTGATGAGTCTTATATTTTTTGTTTCGTCACGATCGGAACAGTGGTTTGGGCGATTTGTTGTATCCAGTAAACCTAGAGGACCTGAATAAGCAACCTTAAGTGATAAACGGTAGTCCAGACTTTATATGAGAACTTTTAACCAAGTAACTATTTTACTTTCGATAAAAAAGTGTTTCTTTGGGAATCATAGCAAATAGGAAAAGTCTATGTAGTGGATTCACATCTCCAGAGTTCTAGGCACAGTGCACTCTTCTGTTTCGGTTTTTGAACAGTCTAGTCACAGTTCTACATCTAAATAATATAATACCAACCCAGGACCACCCAGTACAGATTATCACCAACGTAAAAAAGGGTCATTAATATCCGTAGACTTGCGTCTGATCGTTCTCAGGTCCAGAAAATTGGGCGAAAACGTACCCGGACTGCGGAGGAAAGCTTCAGAGTCCCATCGACCTGACAAACTTCAAGCATGAGAATGGACCTCAGCTAAAATGGTCTGGCTACGAAGAATACCCAGACTCTATGACTCTTACCAACAACGGGCTCTCTGGTCAGTACTAAAAATGATCATCGTCTAACAGCTTCACAATTACGATGATGATGTATCGTGTAAGTTTGAGTTTAGGTATCTTTTTATACAAAGTATGAAATGTCAGTGAGTTAATCAGTGGTAGCGTTGGAAGCCGTTTAACCAAAAAGAGTCCATGATTTCATGAACACTTTCATTAAAACACACATGTGGCAGCCTCCACACCATAACGATACAATTTTGGCGTGAGTCGAAATTATATTGGATGGGTGACCATCAGACGCATGGCCAGTTCTGTTTGGGAAAGAGGTTGGAGGTATGAAAGCTGGTAAAGCAACTGCACTCGCCTTGCTTATCAACCTTTCGATATCATGAATTTTTAAAGAAAACTGCTGTTCGAGTTGTACCGTTCTTCGGAAGGGACGTTAAGCCGGTGGTCCCCTTGGTGCTATTCGTCAGGAGTAGGCAACCTGCTGGCACCAGTTTTTCCCTCCTACCTTCTTATCTAGGTTAGGTGCATCATCATTCTTAGCATCATACTCTCATTCACCACCATTAGACGCCATTAGATCAGTGCCAAAGGGCCCAAAACAGTGCGTTTTTAAACACAATAATCAATCAATCGAAATTATAAAGTAAACCCAAGTATTCAGGACTTTTGGTTTCTCTTGTTTTTTCTACATAGGAGTAAAAACTAGCAGGAGAAAAATGCTCTGAGAAAACCAGGATGCGAACCCGAAGCAGGCAATCTTACTGGCAATCAGGAGGTCCCTGGGTCGTATCCCGGTTTGGTAGCTCCCATACCAAGCACTTTTAAAGTTTCTTCAGCTTACTTGCATATAATCTTCCTCATTTGAGTCAAAGCAAGTAAAATGACAATTGAAAAGCAATCTGCCAACGGTGATCGTGGTTTCCAGTTGTCCTGACCAGTACAGGGGTGAATCCGACGATCACTACGGACGGGGATAAGATCTATCAGCTGGACAACGTACACTTCCACTGGGGGCGGAAAAGCTCAGAGGGCAGCGAGCACACAATAAACAATAAACGGTAAGCACTTCCATTTTACTTTTCGGTGTTTTTTTATGCCATTCTGAAAGAGATGATTACACCATTCAAAAATGATAAAATGGTCTTTACATTTTCCGCATAAAAAACGTATACTTACTTTTATAATACTACTTCTTATACTAAGTAAAGAGGTTTCAAATTTTTAAATTTAGAAAAATAGATTGAAAACAAACAATCATTTGTATTCAAGGTGTTTGGTTTTTCTGGTGATTCCACTAGGGAGATGAAACCAGCAAGCGAAGGATAGAAAGGGCTCTAGACTGAAAAAATGTGCGACCGAACCGGAATACGAACCCAGGGAACCCAATTGGATCCCTTATCCTACCTCGAGAAGCTGGAATCTGTGTGTCCAGATAACTCAGTTTTTAGAGCACCCGACCAACTGGGTTTGTATCCCAGTTCAGTTGCACATTTTTCCGGTCTAGCTTCCTTTCCAAACATATGTATGCCCGTTTCGAGCGCCCAGCACCTTCCGACTTTGTACTGATGACGACATCGATCCCCAAGCACTGGCTTGACATAGGAGCTGTAGCTGGAGAATGTGTCGCGATGTCGTCATCAGTACACATTCGGCACGCGGTGAGACAGAAGGTGGTGTGCTCTCAAATCGAGCATATGAACAGTTTTCGTATCGAATCTGCCTTTCCTCAGCTGAAAAATAGAAAACCTTCTTGTAATTTCCCCAAACATTTATCTCCCCTGTAACTAGTAGCGTCTTGACATTTTTCCGACCACTCCTAAAAAAATACAGTCATTGAATTAAGGGTTTGAAAGGAAAAATCTTTGTTTTTTTGCAGTTTCACCATGGAAATGCACGCTGTTCACATGAGAGTCGACGAAGACGGAAACCGCATGACTCCAAACGACATTCTCGTCGCAGCAACATTTTTCGAGGTTTGCATTTACTTTTTTTTATAATTTTACAGCCCCAATGACAATTCAATCGAGTATTTTTTACGAATTAACGATAAAGCCAACTTCGTGGGCTTCTTTAATTAACTGTAGCTCGTAACTGATTTTTTTTTTTTTAATCAGGTAGTGACATTCTTAGGAAATATTGGAAACAATCACCGCAAAATTTGAACACATTTAAAAAATAATTATAACAACTAGCAAGGAAGGGGAACTAGCCTGGAAAAAAGTGCGACCCAACCGAGATACGATCCCGGGACCTACCAATTACCGGTCGGGTACCTCTCCTAACTGAGCTTTCCTGGGCTATCCTGAGGTATCCTGAGCTATCCGGGGGAAGAGGCCGAAGTGACTCGTAATGACGAGTTCAAATAAATGCAACGAGTGACAAATTAAATTAGAGAAATGAGTGAAATGAGTGAAATAAGATGAGTCGCCTAGGCATCTGCCCACTTGAGGGGATACCTTATCCCACCCGGCGAAAACTGGATCCTGTGTGCCCGGATAGCTCAGTTGGTAGAGCAGCCAACCGGCAAATGGGAGGTCCAAGACTCGTATCCTGGTTCGGTCGCACATTTTTTCAGTCTAGCTTCTCTTCCGATTGAGAAGCTTGCTGGTTTCAGTTCCCTAGTGGAAACACTAAAAAACTAAAAACCCCGCAATAACTAGAAGCTTAAAATCATACACTAGATTTATTTTGAGAACCAATGATTGTCATAGCGTACAGTGTCTTTTTTATGTGGGAAGATATTGTGTGAATTTAATAATGTCAATTGTTTCATTCTTGTTTTGGCCTCTGAATACCATGTTCTGAAAATTGTTGCAGGTCTCCTGGGCTACCGGGAAGAAAGGTTTAAGCAACTTTTACAGAGAAATGGTCTATGTGAAGAAAGCTGGCACGAATATTTCTGTCAACCCGTTTCCCTGGTCCGAGTTAATTGACCAGTTCCCAGATGACTTCTTTTGGTACAAGGGCTCTCTGACCACCCCGCCGTGCACCGAGAGTGTCACATACTTTATTAAGACTCACCCTGAAAACATCTTCATTAAACAGGTAGTTTTAACATGAAATAATAACTAATAACTAATAATATTTAACTTGCACTGTCATTCAAAAACACATCTTGAAAAATAGTTTAACATGTAAATAAGAAAAAATGGTCTTAAGTAAAAGGGTTTCTTGAAAGGTACCGTTATAGTATTGGATTTAAGCGTTAAAGTAAGAGTTTTTGTCTTCAAATTGATTCGCAGAGTCTATATTTTCCATGCCATCGAAATGAAACTTAGTTTCGACTCAAGATATTGAAGCCTTTCTGTAACTGGATTTATTTCTTTGTTGGTTTTTTTAATTCAAGCAATTTCTTTTAACATATGACTGATGAAACTTTTATTGGTAGGTTATTAGCTTCGGCGCTTACCTGAGCAGGTGTTTCCATTACGACAAATCTTTCGATGACCACCAATCTAGTACCTAACCAAGCGCAGTGCTGCTTAATTTTGGCTGATTGATTATTACACTGTTTAACGACGCACTTTTTTGACAACGGGCACTGGTATAATGGCATCGGTGGATGAGTGGATGATAATGAGGATGAACCAAGCCAAATCTAGAAAGGAGGATGGGAAATCCGGTGACGGCACGTAGCCTACTCCTGTCAAATAGCATCAAGGGGACCACCGGCTTAACTTCCCTTCCGAAGGACGGTGAAACTCGAACAGCAGGATTCCTCCACAAATCCATGCCTTCGAGATATTGATAAGCAAGGCGAATGAAGTTGCTGTACTAACTTGCATTCCTCCAACCTCTCTCCCAAACAGAACTGGTCATGTGTATGATGGCCACCCACCCAATCCCTGACTCACCGCAGTGCTGCTTAACTCTGGCTATTAGAACAGGTGTTCCCAATACGCTAAGCCCTTCACATTGATAAAAACCTTCTCATGTTCAACGCATTGGTTTCAGTTCAGTCAGTTCCAAGCGCTTTTGGACAACGATGGCCGGAAGATGTCTGGAAACTTCAGACCGTTGCAAAAACGAAATGGTCGAAGCATATTCTTGAAGGTTTAATTAACTGGGAGTGACTTTTGCAGAGAGCAAAATAAGTTTCTCACGTGACTTGTGCCCTTAAATTTTAATACAGAAATGTATTGTGTATGTCAGTATTTTTTACTTATTCTTTTCTTGTGTTCTACATTGTTATGGGTATTTTTTTACCTTTTAAACATCCTTAGTAATGGTCAAACTGCGGGGTTGATGGATGAGAATTAAAATTTTGGCAGTGGTGCATTTACGGCGAACAGAAAAAAGCAGTTTTTTAATAATTTGAAAAATTGACGATTTACATAATTATAAATTAAATTAGAAAATAAAGAATAAATAATTGGCATAGGGAACCTTACAGACTGTTCTGAACTATAAAAAATAATTTGTTTAGTAATATTTTACTAGTTTTATTTACAACATGCAGTTTTCTAAGTCTCTTGAAACGTCCATCAACTTCTGAGATGGTGAGAGTTGTACGAGTGAACTCTTGTTATGTAGTTACCATAGAAACCCAACGAGCCCTGTGCCACTGGTCTAACGGCGTCGGTGAATAAGTGGATGATGATGACGATGAATCTAATCTAACCTAACCTAGAAGGCAGGATGGGAAACCAGGTGCCCGCAACTTGGTCTACTCCTGTTGAATAGCACCAAGAGGACCACCGGCTTAACGTCCTTTCCGAAGGACGGTAAACTCGATCAGCAGGATTCCTCAACAAATCCATGTCGTCGAGAGGTTGACAAGCAAGGCGAGTGAAGTTGATGTTTTAACTAGTATCGCTCCAACCTCACTCTCGAACATAACCTGTCATGTGTTAGATGGTTACCCATAAAATATCTGACTTAGCTCAGTATGGTTCGGTCGATTACTTTGAAATAGTATGCTCAACATCAAGCTCGTCAGCACATTCCACTAGTCCAAAGCAGAGGAATTAATGCACTTAAAGAATAATTAAATTAATAAGTAAATGCATAAATAAATAAATCTATCCATTCAGCAAAAAATATGATTTTCAGTTCAAAATGTTAATAAAAAACATGTTTTAGCTTTGCAGATACATCCTCTACAGTGCACCTACTTCCTTTACGGAGAAGGATCTGCAGTATCAATTGAGTAACTGTTATGAACCTCCAGCAGTTGGCTCTGCAACAAGCTTAATTGTACATGTTCAGAAAAAGCGTATTTCAAAGGTCAAGAATATAAAGCATACTTTAAATAATATTTTTGCTTTATCTGAAAATGGCTGTACACAAGCGTGACTTGGCAGGTATAAATCTATTGTAATCTATTAAACGACGCATTGACGAATCGTTGTCATTTCTATTGTTATCTCGGGTATTCGATACGACTGATCTGTAAATGACAAACTCTTCAAATATAATAACAAGCACTTTAATAAAGCTAGTAATAAAAACAAATATTGTTTTATTTTCCAATAAAATAAGAAAAATAATTTACAGAAAGCAGTTAAATATATTTTTGCAATTCAATATTTAAAGGGGCATTTGTTTGGGGCAGGGAAACTGTCGAGCCATCGCCATGTCACCGTTAGTTTTTTTCGCCCTCGTGATTTTGGAAGCTGGATTAAGCTTCGGATCTTCCGGTGAGGAACAAGTGACGTGGGCAAATATGCCATAAATAAATGCATTATCACGAGCGATTTCAGAGTAATTATGCCTATTTTTCTAAAGACTTACTATTTTCCGTTGCAGATTGGAGTTATAGCGGAGCAAACGGTAAGTCTTTATTGCATGCTCCATACTCGTGTGCAAGACAATGGCCTTCCGATCGCTGGCTTCAGGCAAGTATGATCGTAAATAAAAATTTCAGATATCGCCGTATAACCTGGTAGATATTTCGTATGTTAAGAAATCTACCAGATTCAATGCAAATACATTTTTGCTTTCGGAAAGACGAGTCCATAGATGTAAAACGGACAAGTGGTAGGTCTTATTTCATGAGAGTTTTGCGATTTATTTCGGTTTTTCTTTTCTCTCAAACTAGAAGGTTTGCTGTGAGAGATATTTTAATAATTACAGTTATTATTGAAATTGTAAATTTCTATGTAAATTCACGGCTTCAGAGTAAGAAGTCGTACATTGCGATCGTTTTTCTTCTCAGCAGTTTAAATGCCGGTTTTTCAGTGGCACGTTTAGTATTTAACAGACTGTTAACAAAGAAAAACACTTTCTGGTTAGCTTTTGTCAAGAAATAAACAAATCAACAGTATAACCGATCTTGTACTTCAACAGATACTATTCCAAGCCCACCAAAATTTGGGTCCTGGTCAAAGTGAAACAGGCCGACACCATCTATCGGCTTTTGTTTGATCGTTCACAGGTCCAGAGAATTGGGCGATTATGTACCCTAAATGCGGAGGAAAAGATCAAAGTCCAGTCAACCTCACATTATACAAGAATGTCAACTTTGCAAAATTTCGGATAACCAGAGATGGCTGTAATGTGGTTCCAGACTCCATGACTCTCACTAACAACGGACACACTGGTTAGTCAATCATTTTACGGACAAGGATGATGAGGATGATGATTTTAACGGTATTCTGACTGACTGTTATCCTAACTGACCCGGGTATCGAACATGGAACCCTTTCATTAGAAATCACTTACGTTATCTCGTTAAATAACGTTGATTAACACCGGATTTTACCGAGATAAAGTTCGTTATCTTTAACGAAAAAATGACATGATTGCTGGCCTGGTCCGACACGGGTCTTATAGCGTCGGTGAATAATATAGATGCTGGTGATATGAGATTACTGGAAAATCTTTCAAAACTCTAAATGTGATAGCATTTTCCCTAAGAGGATAGATTATCTGTTCACGCCAAAATTACAAGGAATAAGCACATGTATATTTGGTCTGTATGCGTTGCCACAAATGCTGTCTTCTGGTGAGGGGGGGGGGGGAGGAGTAAAAAAAAAATTCGAGGATGTTAATAACAATATTCGCTTATCTGTTCCGATTGACCATACAGTTTGAGACGTCTCATTTCACGTGTTATGAGATAAAAGGGGAATTTTGACACCAAAAGAGGGAATACTGTTGTGCGGTTAGAGGGGAGGGTTGGGGAACACTCTCTTATGAACATCTTTAATCAAGTTCATATTTTTTAGCAAATCTACGCGTTGTAAGCAAACCTATTTTTTGGAACTTTCTCAGGTCCAAAAAATTAATGTGACGAATTTCATGCGTGAGTTTTTATTTCGAGATCCTTGCGTGAAAACGTTTAGGGCTCCAGCCAGGCTAAATAATCTGAAAATGTACATTCTTTCAAACCAGATAAGCGCCCAATATACACGTGCCCAGTTATTTATCGATTAATATTTATTCCATAAAATTAAAGCTTCAGTGTAAAAGAGTGTCTGACCATATTTGTTCTGCTTCCCTGTTTTGCTGTCCTGAATGCAAACGGGGGCACCGAACCCCTTCCTTTCCCCTGGGGGTACGCCACTGTTTGATAATCTTCAGAATTGTTGCCTGAACTTAACACCGATATTCCAGTTGTCCTGACGGGCACAGGGTTGATATCATCGATCACGATGGACGATAAGGTCTACGCGCTGGAAAGCGTACACTTCCATTGGGGGAAGGAAGACTCAAGAGGCAGCGAGCACGTGATAGGAAATTATCGGCAAGTATCTGAGATTCATACATTAATTTTCATAGCAACGCAATTTAATCAGTGTCTCGTTGATGGATGAGTGCATCGAGATATTGTTTCCTTTTCAAAATTGCGCTATGAACAGGTTTTTGTAAAGTTTGGTTGCAAAATTTTGTTTATCTCACCTCTTTTCTCACCACCGCTTAGTCTACCTAAAGTCAGAGACAAAAGTAACGACAGCTTGTCACGGGTGCTACTGCAGAAGAATGTGAATAGCGATGTCGATATCATTTCACGTTCAACGCGCGGTGGCACGAAAATTGTGGGTCGCTTAAACAATTGACATTGGATTGTTTTTGGAGAAAATCTAATTTTCCGAATGTTTGAAGTCGAAAAAAAAAATGTTTTCTGCCCTTATTTTTTTTTTATTGTTCGTATAATAATATGATAATTGAGAGTAGGAGACAAGAAGTCGAGGAGGACAAAGGGAATGATGGAAAGAAAAAGTACAAGCAAGAAGTGAAGAACAAGTGGTGGTACAAGTAGAGGAAAGAGGAGAAACATGGAAGGAAATAGAGATAAAACTGTACGGACAAAAAATTATGCAAGTAGTTGATTTTTGACGATGACGTTGAAAAACGGTTTTGATACAAAACGGATGAAAAATAAAAAGATTGAAAAAATAACAATTTGTTTGTAAAGTTTGGGTGTACGTAAGTTTAACTTTCTGACAGAAGCAAAAATTTTAATAAATTAAAATTTGAATTGAAATAGAAGAAAACGAGTATTGAGAGTGGATGTGCAATCAAAATAGCATAAAAACCCGGTTTTTCATGGATGTTGCAGTTTCCCACTGGAAATGCATGCTGTTCACTCGAGAATAGAAGAACATGGCAAGCGGTTGAGGCCAAGAGAATTTCTCGTCACTGCAACGTTTTTTGTGGTTAATGTAAACGTTATGTTATTCTTTTCCCGGCTCTAATTGTTTCTTTTTGCTACCAATTATTGCCATAGCATTATCTTGTCTTCAACATTCGTTTTGACAAGATCGTTTAGTATACGTCCCTAACACTCAGCTACACAGAGGATTTTTAAGTCAAAATGAAGCAATAGCAAAGCTAAGGAACTAACCCTTCCCATGAACGAGTCTTCCCAAATTTTCGAAATTCCCAAATTTAAAATCATCGAATAAAATGTTCATAGAAGGACAAAAGATTTTACTTTACAATGACGATTAACAATTAAACAATTTTTATTTGTTTTATTTTCTCCAAAAGTCATGTTCTATGTTCAACAGACACAATCTGCTGGAGATAATCCAGGCTTGACCAATTTGGCGCGTTACTTGCCAAACGTGATCGAGGCGGGGACAAGTACTCCTGTCGACCCTTTTCCCTGGTCTCAGTTACTTGACCCATTCAAGAGACACTATTACTGGTACGAGGGATCTCTGACCACCCCACCATGCACTGAGAATGTATTATTCATTGTCAACGGTCGCCCAAACCAAGTTTCCAATAGACAGGTAATCATAGCTCCAAGAATCGAATAGAAAATGATAACATATTTGCTTGCAAGTAACTCTTAAAAAATTATTCTAATGTTATAAATGTTCTCCAATACACCTTTGAACTGGTCATGTGTATGATGGTCACCCATCCAATGCCTGACTTAAGTTTGGAGATCTTATAAAAGTCAGTGTTTCCAACACGTCTAGCCTGTCAAGTTGTAAACATCTTCTCGTATTCAACAATGGTTTCAGATGACTCTGTTCCGCACGCTTCTGGACAAAAATGGCCTCGAGTTGTCGGACAACTTCAGACCACTTCAAAATCAAAACGAGCGAGATTTTGGCTTCATATCTTAAGAAACTAAGCGTGGCTTTTGCAAAGACCTAAAGCCGGAAGCACAAGGACACACAAGCACAAGTATATATTTCTTATGTGGTTCGTTCTAAAAAAATATATTTCAGCACCACTCGATATTGTCAGTTATTTATTGTTTTAATCGCCCCCCCCCCCCCCTTAATCATCACAATTACATCCCAATCTCGTTCACAGTAGCGTAATTGCACCTCTTTTTTAAGTTAATTTTTAATCCGTTTGAATTCATACAGTTTAAAAGTTTGGTGAGAAACTACCGAGCCGTAAAGCAGCAGTAAGCCGAGCAGTAAACATAGAAAACGCACTATCGAGGGTCATCTCATTTAGGTAGGTGTTGATAAGGTAGATAAGTTTTAAAGTAAACTTGAACTTGAAGATTTTTACACAATACTCACTACGTCCTTTAGTCTAATGGTATTCGAGATAAGTTTGCAATTACACAAGAAATGTTTTTGTCCTCAAAGGCAAGCGCGTAGAAATATCGTTGCAGAATACACCATGAGCATGGATATTAGCGAAGCTGGAAAAATTGATTGATTGATTTGTGGTGTTTAACGACGCACTTTTTTAACATTTTGCAATGCGGCACTGGCCTAATGGCGTCTGTGATTGAGTGGATGATGATGAGGATGATGATGAACCTAACCTAGTCTAGAAGGGCGGAGGGTAAACCTGGTGTTGGCAGGTAGCCTACTTCTGTTGAAGAGTACCTACGAAGGAGTCCACCGGCTTAACGTCCCTTCTGAAGGACTGTACAACTCGAACAGCAGGATTCCTCCACAAATCCATGCCGTCGAGAGGTTGATAAGCAAGGCGAGTGAAGTTGTTGTACTAACTTGCATCCCTCCAACCTCTCTTGCGAACAGAACTGGCCATGTGTAGTCACCCATCAAAGCCAGACCCAGCACAGTGTTTATTTATGTATTTATTTTCATTAGGAAATACTTTTGTTTACTTTATATAACTTTTGTTACTCAACTTCTGTGGCCTCACAAGAACCGAACGCCTAACTGTTTGGTAGTTTACTGTTAAAGGTATTCTTATGACATTCATTTTGAAATGGTAATACGAAGCTACGATAAGTCTTTACTTCTTGACATTAGTCTAGTGGGTTGAGAAAAAGTCTCAAGTAAACCTCAACGCTCCCTACAAAATATCAGAAAATTCCCCGTTAGCGTCACAACCCTGACTAGGTTATGTAAAACATCGAGTCCAAACGGATCATTAATTTTAAAATTGTATCTCAATAACTGCGAATCATTCAATTAAAAAAAAAAAACAACAAACAAACATTTTAATACGTGACCCATTTCGTGGCTAGGGAATTTAAATTTCCAATTTTCATATTGCTGTGCAGCGTTTAAGGAAAAACGATTCCACGAAAAAACATACTGAGAAACAAGAGTGCATTTTGTACCCCAGTTAAAATCTGAACACAATTAAAATTTTTAGAATTCGATTACAAATTGCAAGATCAAGTGCAGGCAGACGACTTTTATCATACATTTTTTGTAATTTTTACCGGCGTTTATCGAGAAAACGATCAACAAGAAAATGCATTTTAAGTACCTACATTTCAACGCTGGACTGCAAATTACCACTGCAAGCACAGAAATAAACTGTTTTAAAAACTAATAATTTATCGCCTCGCTGTCAATCATAACCTACACTTCCTTTCATTTGAAATCTATTTAAAAATGTTTTAAAACGCGTGTTACGATAAGATGGCTTAAACATTACTTAAACACGGAAGGAATTTGTTAAATTTACTCATAATATTCAAAGCAATATTTTACGATAAACGTAAAAGATAGCTGAAGTTACACAAAAAGACCATCAAAATACTAGGTTAAGGATAAAAGATTTTACGCTTTAAAATCTTAAGTCTATTTCTATCGACGGTTTGAGTCGCTCACTTGTGCTGCGTTGATTTCTATGATAATTATTTATGAGTCAATAGCAAAGTTTTAAAGGCGATTTGCAAGAGTGGAGGATGGCAAGCGATAAGAACTCTTCATATAAGGAGAGGGTCGTCTAGGAAGAAGGCACAAATCGTCGTCATGGGTCCTCAGCTCAACGTCGCAGTCTTGATTCTTTCGGTTGTCGGACTTACGGCTACCTCTGTCGGTGAGTGAAAAATGCCACTACTTTATTAGATTGATTATTGGATTGATTTGATTATTTTAGTGTCTTGACACTGTGTGGCTGGTTTCTTAGATTTTGGGTGAAATTGATTGATGTGTTGTGTTGATCAACGCAAGGTTTTAACAAAAATACATATGGTACTTTTCTTACGACGTTGATTAGTAAATGGACCTTCACCTCGCCTAGGGGTAAAAATCCGGTGCTGGATCTGATATTTCACATGAAACTAGTAAAAGTCAAAACAAAATCGGATGTGTTTGCAAATCAGCTTAAAATAATTACCACCTTTAATCGATTGTTTATTATTTCAGCCGGATGGAGCTACAAATCACCGCAAGGTAAGCCGTAAGCCATAGGAATAAACATACCCTATTTTTTAAAGATATGGTCTTGTCTCACAGCTAAATGGTTGTATTTTTGCTTTGTATTCAATTGATAAAGAAACAAATGATACAAAATAACAAGCTTTTTCCTAGCATGTTAAGCCAATTTTTTCCTCAGATGAGTGGGCCGATACGTATCCTTCCTGTGGCGGTCAGCGTCAAAGCCCTATTGACCTGAACGACTTCACACCGGCCAAGCAACCCGGCATGACATGGATGGGGTACAAGACAGTCCCAAGCTCCATGGCTCTCACCAACAGTGGACATTCAGGTAAAAACTACTAGATGATGGAACTATGGAATTTAGATAATTCAGTGGGGTATTTTAAACTTGCTACAATAAGAAGCAGATGTGACGCTGGGACATGGGATATCATCCGCAATTATGACTCTTGAACTTTGATTCAAGCTTTTTGGTCATTTATTTGACCAGAAGAATTCAAATCTATCAATTTAAATTTAAAAAAATAAATAATCGGGTATCTAATTGAAATGCATTGGAACGTTTGCCAATAAGCTTTTTCTCGGTAAGCAGATAACGATGACTGAGGAATTCATCCATAAAAATGTTACTACCCTAGGACATCGATTACCGATCTACGATAACGATGCGAATAACGGTTGTGCTTAAAAAAAATGCTTAAATTCCTTGTTGACATTGTTAAAAAAAGTACGCGTCAAGTCAACACCTTGAATACTTTATTTTAAACGGTGGCGTCGGGTCTGATATCAAAACTGTGCGTCGTCAAACTCTCCCAAGATTGTCGTCGATGGCACACAACATTAACATGGTGGCAGTTTTAAATCGTTTTCCAGCCAAGCGGCAACCTCGTTAGTACGTTTTACGGAGCATTCATTTGGCCCAATATTGTTCATAATTAGCTACGTGATTAACCATAAACCTAGCGTTATCAACCTTTATCTAAAGCGAGATTGCTTCTATCCAGTTTTAACACAATTATCACTGGAAAACACCGAATCGCACAAATAATCCGTTAAGAATGCTTGGAATTGTTTAGTCAATCAAATATAATTTTACATATCGAACTTTGTAACTCGGATTTATCGATAACAAAGATTTGTACATTCCAGGAATTTGAGATAAAATACTTAAAACTATCCTTTCACTGTAAGGTACTTGACCAAAATTATTCCAAGCCTTATCTTTAACAGGTCTTGACCTGCACAACACTTCTCTCATAATCTCGGTTAAAATTGGGCAAAATTCGTTGCGCGGAATGCAAGTTGCCGTATTGAAAATGTAAACTCTTCCTTGACCCTTGGTTGCCTTCTCAGCGTCTATTTATCTTTAAAGTTTAAACACAATCCGAGAACGGCCACCTCTTAACTCTGTGCGATCAACGTTTTACCAATTTACCAACCCATTCTATACCTGACCCAGCGCAGTGAAGCTTAACTTCTTTCATCTCACAAGAACCGGTATTTGCAACAAGTTAATAAAGTTTCCAGTTCTCAGTTCCTGCTATTTAAATAGTTTAAAATAACTTTCTACATATGTCAAAAACTTCTTTAAAAAAACGTTAAAATCACTACAAGATTTGGCCACCTTAGTATTTTTATCCTAACGCCGGGTTTCTTACAAAAGTCACGTTCCTCTCTCCTCCAGTGACACTCCGTAGCACGGGAGTCCAGCCAAGAGTTAAGTTCTCCAACGGGAAGATCTTTCAGCTGGATAGCGTCCACTTTCACTGGGGCAAGACCAACAAGGGAAGCGAGCACAGTCTCTGCGGTGTCAGGTAAGACAAGAATATGGAGTGGTAACACGAAGACAATACACTTAACCAGATCTTACATGCTGTTTTTCCAAGGGAAGTTAGGGTGCACATTTTTAAATGAAACATTTTAAATTCTTAGTAACGGTTTGTTTAGTTTGGCAACTTAAAAATTGGTGCGATTGTGATAACATTGATTTATCAGCGGCTACTTAGTCTAATTACTAATTGTCCTGAAATGTGGTAATTGCGTATTGAAAAGGTATATCCGTTTAGTTCTGCAGGTAGACATTGGAGAAATAATACCAAATTACAGATACGAATAATCGTAATATCATCAACTAGTGAACAAATTCTCTACCTGTAACGTTTGAATGGGTGGTAGTCTGGTATCATGCCATGATTTACTGTGATAAAGAGTAACGATTTAATATTTTCCTGTCAAAGGTATGCTCTGGAAATGCATGCCGTTCACAAACGCGTTTTGGCTAATGGGACTGCCATGGCTCCAGTGGAGATTATCGTCCTGACTTCATTCTTTCAGGTATGTGTCCAGTCTTTGAGCGGGAAAAAGTTAAGCAACCCACACGTGACAGTCTTACAGGATTGGTTGTCGTATGACAACAAGTAAAGTGTATTCCATACACTCATTTGCATTGAATTCTAGTATTTAGCCGTTTGTTCACGCATTTATATAGGGCAGAGTTCACCACTGAAACAACTTAACTGTCAGAATAATTGACCAGGCTTGATGAGACTTAATGAAGGGTTGAAATGATGACACCTGATAAAAAAACAAAAATCGAAAAAACACTTTCCTTTTTCCAATTGAAAAATTAAAAACGTCTGCACCTGAGTTTTTGGAATACACCATACAATGCCCTCTAGGTTAACGTCTTAAAGCATACATATATTGAAACAAATATGCACTGGTAAAATGTTAGTCATATGTTTTCAATAAAAAGCAAAGGTCCCCTGCATGAATCTTCCAGTGGCTTTCTGGTCAACGTCATAGAGGTTAATAAATGAGTAGACTTTCTTCTTTTCCTTTTCATTTCAAAGAAAAATTTGTTCCCATTGATTGTTACCTTACAGAGTTCCCGGTGTCGTCGTGGCCAAACAAACGGAACAGAATTATCGCCATGTGCCGGAAAGGTAAGTCAAATTTGCCACATCTCATTATGTTCCTGAGAAAAATTTCAATTCTTAACACAACATTTGTTTTTCGCAAGCGCCCCATACCCACGGGAGCAGACAGTGGACTGAACAAGTTCATCCAACGCGTACCAGCGATCGTTCAGTACAACGCCACCACATCTGTGCCAGCGTTCGCGTGGTCGGAACTGATTCACGAGTTCACAAAAGATTTCTACTGGTACGAGGGCTCGCTGACCACCCCGCCTTGCTCTGAGGTGGTCACCTTCTTCATCAACCGCCAATTGCGTTCGGTCATGAATGCACAGGTGAGTTGTCATTACGATTTTGATGATGTTTTAGAGTGGATTGTAAGTTGGCAATCATTTATTTTGGAGCAGGGCTTATGGGACAACGTCCCTCCCTAACCTAACCAATCTCATGTAGTGGGGAAACCGACTTACGACCCAAAAATGTTCAAATGTATTCCTAAAACACTAAATTCACTCAAAAAATAATTTAGAACTCGATCTCGAGTTCGTTCATGCCGCTGACCCTTTTTTTATCTAATTTGATACTACTGTTTTGGCTATGAGATACAAACAAAACAGGTATAAAAGTTCTTTCTCCTGACCTTGGAATTCTGACCAATCATCCAGTGATGAATCGATATCAGGTAAATGAGACAAATTAAGCCAAACTGACAATCAAAACAAACAAATTTAATTTATTATTCGATGTAATTCAACATAATTCTCTGCATTAAAAGATTACTCTACTTCATATCATTAAAATCAGATTTTTTTGTCTGGATTACGCGAAATCAATCAATCTAATTCTTGGCATATTTGTCTCAAATCGATCCAAGATGTTGTTGCGATAGTGTAAGCCAGTTTTGTGGTTCAAAGACATCACACAAAAACTCTATTGATGTGTGTTAGGTACGTGCAGACTGACACGCACTGTAATTTGGCGTCGAAAAATGAACACAAATCTTACAAATATTACAATGTCATTGATTTTTTTTAGCTGAGGTTCTTCCGGCTTCTGATGAACGATAACGACGAATCAATGTCCGACAATGTTCGTGAACTTCAACCACGCAATGATCGGAAAGTTTACTTCGTCGAAGGCTAGTTGAAGACATTGAGGAAAGATATTTTATTTTACTCTTTGTTAAACGCAGGTAGAGAAGCCGAAATGGTCATTTTTTGTTTCAAATGTATTTATGACGTTTAATGTGAAAATGCACGTAATAAAAACAAAAGGGTAAGGCATTGGGTAGCGCATATTTCTGGAAAAAAACTCGCCACTTTTACATGTAGGTATATAAATAAATAAAACAAACTAATTTAAATAAAAATAATTTTCATAAATTTAATAAAATCCTAACCAAGTCTAGCTTACTAAGAAGAATTGTCTTTAATAAGTTCTAAAACAACCCATCTTCAAATTCGAACAAAAATCGCATAAAATTAGTAGAAAATCAAAATAACGGGAAATGCTAATCAACAACCATGGTAATTAAAGTAATTATAGTCAGTTTTTGATAGTATTTTCTGTTAATTTCTATCTTAACGAGCCCTAATTGAAGAGTAATAAAGATAGTGATTCACTTATTGGCGTTTTAAATTGCGGATATTGGTATAGATTGAACGTATAACATTTTAATGAAAGATACGAATAAACAACATGGAAGTAAAAAAAGTCCTCGATCAACGAAAAACAAAAACACAATAGACGATAACGCACAAACAATACAGATATTATGCAAATCAACTTTCCAAAATACGGTATCTGCTCTATTTTTTTTTTTTTACTTATTTCTTATCAAACCACAGTCCAATAGCACCTATAATTACACGTAGTTCCAACTCGGTTCCAATCAAACAACTATCCAATCACAAGCCGGCTTCAAAGTCTGGTCTGTGATTCAGGCTCAAACCGGGTGCCAGTCCAGTACGAGGCACTTCAAGAGGTGGCCGCCAATGACGTTGACGTTGAACGTGATAAGGGAGGATATATGAGGAGGAGATGTCTTGGGAGAAACCACTCTCCGACGCCATGTCTTCGCCGGTGACCTTTCTCGTCGTGCTGCTGGGAAGCGTTCTACTAGCTTCGGCTGCTAGTGAGTTAAAATTGTTTCCTGTTAAGGGTGTTGAACATTTTGGTTTTGTGCTAACCTGAAAAGGTGCCCATTATTTTGTGTTTCATTGTGTTAGTATATTGCAAACATAAACTCAAATATGTGTCATTTAATGAAAAATAATTATGATTTTACCTAGTTTTGACTTAGATTCAAGAATCGTACGATTTGTATTTTTTGGGAAATGTGTTTACTTTTTGGTAACCCCGTGTATTTTCTTATCTTCCAGCTCATTGGGACTACGGAGAGGCAAATGGTAAGTTTTACATGTGGCAACTAAGAACCGGATGGAACGATGCTAAGATTTTTCTTGTAGGATTTTTTTCACGCTTGCTTAAGGTTGGCACAAACGCTACTGTCAATTCTTGTTGCCATCGAAATCATAACACTTGTGCGAACTAATATATGGTGCCTAAAAACACCTCTATCGTCCAAACAGGCTGCAAGTTTTCCCCAAAAATACAATTTCTTGGTCTGGGTTTGTTGTGTAAGTAGCTTCTAACCATTTGTGAAATCTTATTTAAATTACAAACACTTCCAATGCGCGGGGTACATTTTATTATTGGCAACACTACTACTCCCTAAAAAATGGATGCACAAACAGGGACTCGAACCGCGTGGTGGAGATCGGGATTCGAGTCCCCGTTTAGGCATCAGTCTTTGAGAGAGTAGTAGTTTTCCTAATAATAAAGAGCTTCTCACCATTTTCCAGTTCAGGTTGCTTTACGATTGTAAGCCAATTTCAGGGACCATTTTTCATTTTTGAGTTAAACTCTCATGAAATTTTTTTTATCAATTAAGTATTACGTTCATTACATAAATATCTAAGAATCACAGAAAAAATCTAGTTCATAGATCTCTCAACTACAGTTTCATGCTGCCAATTCTTGGCACCAAGCACCAGTGATATAAATGTCGTTTAAAATGCATTTGAATCTCGAGACCAAAACGAGGTTAAAGTTGAAGATGATTGTTTAACCCCCCGCTACGTCAACAGGACCAGATACGTGGGCGGACACCTACCCTGACTGTAAAGGTAACAGACAGAGTCCCATTGACTTGAACGACTCGCGGATGTCCGAAGGCCCCCATTTCACTTGGCATGGGTACGAAGACGTTCCCCCCACCATGGCACTAACGAACAATGGTCATTCGGGTGAGTTTTTTTTGTAAGCGGGTCTAAGAGCCCTAAGGGTTGTTACCTCAATTGCTAAAAAAGCCTATGAGAGTAAGTTTTAATGGGAACGACCAATTGAATTGATGCCAAGTCTCACCGAATGAGAGGAAAAAATTCCTTATCTATAGAAGGAACAGCTATTTTGAGATGAAACCAATAGGTATGGCATCACTATGTTGCTACTCTTTGTTTATTGCAAAAGTAAATAGCATACTCTATTATGTTTATCAGCTCAAGGCATCGAATTTTCAGTATAACTTGTTTATTCGTTTATAGTTAGTAGGAATTTAAGATGTTTAGTTTGGAAGTGGAGCATATCGAGTGCATATTTTTCCATCTTCGCTCCCCATCCATTCTTTGTCTACTGATTTAAGTTTCTATGTGAAAATACTGGAAAAACCAAAAATCATGAAAAATAGGTTTGTTGGAAATTGATAGAAAATACTCCCAAACTTGCCATTGCCTGCATCAGTCTCTTCCGTTTGAAATGGTTCTGTTAAAAAAAAACTCATTGCCAAGGCTAGAAATATAAGAAAGATTTAACAGGAATTGTGACTGTGACTTGTACTACGGCCCTAATGTGGTCTAGAAACATTTGAGATTCACCGGTTGTGACCACAAGACCATTAAGACAAGATTACCATCACACACATGACCAGTTCAGTTCGGGAGAGAGGTTGGAGGGATGAAAGTTAGTACAGCACCTTCATTTGCCTTGCGTATCAACCTCTCGACAGCATGGATTTGTGGAGAAATCCTGCTGTTCGAGTTGTACCGTCCTTCGGAAGGGACATTAAGCCGGCGGTCTCATTGGTGCTATTCGACAGTAGGCTACGAACCGGCGCCAGGTTTGACCTTCTCCCTTCTAGGATATGTTAGTTTCATGTTCATCATCATCTTCATCCACTCGTTCTCCGAGGCCATAAGACTGCAGTACTTCAGGGTTAGTTGTCAAAACAGTGCGTCGTAAAACATCAGAGTGATACATGTACAATGTAAAAAATATTGGTCACCGTGTCGATACAAAATTAAGTTGTGGATCGCGTATGCACTTGCTGTCTTTTTCATTCAATATGTGCTTATCGATACATACTAGACTTTCTCCAAAGTGCGAGTGTTTGTTTAATCTAAAGTGATTAATCTGTCTTAATCAGATTGAACTGTCTGAAAGGGATTCCCAATCTCCGTATCGTAAGGATGACACGTCATTAATCGTGTTTTTCTCACCGAACATGCACTCAAAATTGTAGTTCAATTTCGTACCTGAGTTAGCGTCGTTGAGGTGGTTATCAGCTGGATTATTATCAACGTGACTTTCATTGTACTTATCATTTCGTCTGGTTAAAAATGTCCACTTTGAATTATCGAAAATAATCATCATAGTCTATGTCAAGTATACACACTGAAAACCCTCGCTTTCTCCGAGTTTGATAAAATTTTCAGAGACTTAAAACATACACATAAAAAAATATTTTTCGTCGGTTTTTCTCATTGGTCCTAAATTTTGACCTCAGCGAGTAACTAAAATCCAAGCTTTTTGACATTTTCGTGCGCCTGGTGGATAATTGTATTCTCTCTGATTTCTAACATAATATAGAAAGTAATTCAAAACTTGTGCGGAAACGAAGAGCATTCTTTGACAAGCACTAAAATGTATATATTTTTTTAATTTGAAAATTTGAAAGTGTAAAATGTCGCTTCTAAATGTGAACCCTTATTTACAATTTTTTTCCCATTACCCCCAGCTTATAATATTTCTGTAAATAGATCTAAGTTTGGACAAGCACCACAACCCGCACTCAGATGACTGGTGAATACATTGGTCAAACTTTAACACCATAGATATGAGGCTCCAGTCACATGTTTTATTCTGTGCAAAATTCCAAACAAGTTTATTTTTCAAAACCTGTTAAAAGTGTTTGAAAATAACGTTGTTTTTTCCGCTTGCAGTGAAGTTGAGCGGCACTGGAATCGATCCCAAGATCATCAGGAGTGACGGCGCAATCTTTCAGCTAGAAGCTGTTCACTTTCATTGGGGCAAGGAAGATCACGAGGGAAGCGAGCACAGCATAAATGGACAAAAGTGAGCAACTCGTGCAACTTTGTGGGAATTATTCCTTGGTGGCAAGGTTAAGAAATTCAGATCCTATAGGGACAGGGAACTTTAACTTGGTACTGGTTTCATCAAAGTTGGTCTAAACTTGGTTGCAACTCGATCTAATGGTCAAATTAATTTTAATTATGTTCAGATATTTTCAAAGGTTGCGCAAAGAAAAAAATTAGATACCTAAGTGCATTTAAAAGTGGTACTTTTTCAGGAAATCACTGTTCTGTCCCACCAAAAAAATAAAAACATTTTTAGCTGTCAATTTCTCATTATGTTTATCTCCGTTAAAAATTTGAACCTCGACCAATGGAGACTGAAATTTCAAACCTCCTTTTAATATCAAATCTTGACCAAGTTTAGTCAGACGTTGGCAAAATCGGCCATTGAATAATTAATCAAGGAGCATAAAACGCCTATAAACATATAATCGGCTATCTCGGTGACTTAATAGGCTGTGCACGGCTACAAGTTACTTTTTTTTACTCTTGTTCAAGGTTTCTTAACTTTTTTAGTGATTTAATTGTGTCCCTACGCTCTAGCAAGCCAGAATGAAGCGTACTGCAGTTCCTTTCGTGTTCAGTCATGTTTTGTTACCTATACGTTTCAGGTTCGCCCTGGAAATGCACGCCGTGCACAGACTCGTGGCCGAGAACGGCACCATCCTGGAACCAGCCGATATCATCGTCTTGACAACACTCTTTCAGGTAAAAGTCTTAAAGTCTTTTTTTTTTAAGTAAAACAAAATCGGTCTTTCCCACAAAATATTGAGTTATGGCATGTGGCATAATTGTCCTCGTCATCCAAGTGGTTTACACTTGATGCAGGTCATAATTGGAAGAAGTTACAAATTTAATAAATTATATGGACTAAAGAATAAGAGACATAGACATAGAAGATTTTTTCACGTTTTTTCAGTGAAAAGTGAAGGAATTGTCAATCATGGTCTATCTATTGACCGGCAAGTAGCAAGTTAGCGGGCGCTAGGCTTTTTAAGAACCCATATAATGATGGTTTTTAGACTCATGTCTTCTTGATTTATCTTAAGCACTAGTTTAAACAAAAACTATTTGAAATGGGTTTTGAATTCTAAGTAAAGGACAACTAAATTTCCCAACTTTTCGTAACATGTACTAGTTACTTATACTTATACTTATATAATACGTGGACAACTATGCGTTTCCCTGATGATTGAGATATCGTTCCTTAATCCCCAAACTTCAAATTCAGCACACCACCTCGAGCAATTTGGGCGACCCTGGGTTGGATAAGTTCATCCACGTCGCTACCGAGGTCGTGGAGGCAGCAACCTCGACCGAAGTAGAGCCTTTCCCCTGGTCTGAACTCATCCACCATTTCACCAAAGACTTCTATTGGTACGAGGGCTCACTGACCACTCCACCGTGCTCTGAGGTGGTCACCTTCTTTGTACCACGACATGACCGTAAGGTCTCTTCTGATCAGGTTAGTGTAGAAAACTAAGCAGCAATGCGAGTTGATTTTAGTTTGCTACAGCATATTGTAAAATTAATTAAATTCATTTCTGAAATTTAGTCAATTTCAATGACATTTATAGGCTTAAACAGAAGAAAGGGGTTTCAGAAGGGGTAGTACAAGAAGGTACATTTTAGACGCTCTTCATAGGCATCTCCATGGCTAACAAAAGTTAAATCTGCCATTGAATATTATATGCTTGGTAGTATTCTTTTGGTTTTCAAAGTTGTTGTCAACAAAAATGACTATCCTAGATAAATTTTTGTAATTCGACTGATTGTTGACACGAAAATGTTTTGTCAGCACAAATTGGTTCTTGCAATAATTTAAAACATACGAGCATCTGGTAATTAAACTGATATTTATCGATTGGTTGATCTGTTTCAGATAAGTCTGTTCCGAATTCTCTTGAACGAAGAGAATGAACCGATTTCGGGCAATTTTCGTCCTGTACAAAAGCGAAACGGCCGAACGATCCACTTTAAGCTTTAAAACAGTGAATACTGTTTACGAAAATGGCCTACAAAATTTTTTAATACGCCCTCCACCCTGTATATGTACCCTTTATGTTAAGTCCCATACATCTCATACTGAAATGAAACGACTTTTTCTGAATAATATATTGACTGATGCTCTCTGCAACCTAGTTGTTATCTATTATCATTTCGACTGGATTTCCACTCGCTTTGTTTTGATACAGATATGTATTTTGTTTACGTTTCGCGACAATTAATGAGTTATTATCCTAATGAGACAAGATATTTTCATTTCACCTCCTACCCACTGCATTCTAGAACATTCCAGAGGGTCACGCGATAGAAGTCAACGGTAGTCACAATTACTAGTATTGCTACTGCAAGGTTAAGCTAACTGAAAATAACGACAGACCGCTATGGTTATCGAACTATTCAACTTGATTACCAGCATAATATACCCATAGTTGCATATTGTTTATATTAATAAATTGCTATTTGCAATAGAATCTGACTTCGGAAGAGAAAATATCCCAAAAATGACTTTAAATACTCAAGGGGAAAGATATGTTCAGGAAATCGCCGATTAAGCAACCCACTAGGTACTACGCTGATTGTTGTCCGTAGCAGAATTGATAGAAACACAATGAGACAATCCGTGAATATGTTACTATGGATTATCTGTTAAAAAATTTAGTAATAATGAAATGATATTGAAACTAACCTTGATACGTTGATCGAAAGAAGCAAGCCAATCACTGATGCTGGCAGCTTTCAGAGCGAAGGCATCACTTCACTGTGGTCACTGCACTTCATTCACTGAACAAACTAAATAATTACAGTAAAAACTAAATTAGATTCACTGAACTGTTTTGAAATTATAGTTTTGTCACCAATGGTACACGAAACAAGCGCAGCGTGCACAGACGCAACCGAACTGTTTAAAAATTACTCCGGTACTGACAGACCTGTCCCACTCAACTGTTCGACAACCCTAGCAGCGAAGGTCAAATCAGCATAGTACAACACAACCTATTTTCAATAGCAACCGATGACAGTTACGACAAAATGAGCTCAAAGCAGAATAAAAACTTTGTACTTGTGCCAATGTTAAAGTCAGAACGTATCAAAAACAGAAAAATAACGGGAAAAACATATCTTTAAAGACTTCTTAAGATAGTAAAGTGCGTAAAAAATACTAGGTACTAACGGCAAATAATAAAAATTTGAAAAAAAAAACTTGGCAAGACTTATGAATAATATAAGTTGGTTAATAAAATGTCTATTCCCTAGATTGAATGGCTATTCGCACGGCTTAGTCCACGCACGCCAATAAAATGCAAACATAACCCCATCGCCAACGACGACATGAAACCTAACTTCGCCCAAGTCCCAAGCTATACATCAACCACAGGACCAAAGTCGCCCGCTAGGGGCAAAACGTCGAAGCGTTCCCTACAAATTTCTATTCGCACAATCAGTCAGTTGTCAGTAGGAAGATCTTCCCGAACAGCTGACGAATTATCATGCTCGACTGGAGGAATCGGGAAACATAGATTGATGAAGGAACTGGATTTGCGTCTGGGTGCCAAAGGGATGAACGGGAGGGAGATAGGGGACTGAGATGAGGTTTCAGGATAAACGAGAGGTGATTGATGGAAGGTATTGGGTGGCCGGGGGTGAAGATAAGGGGGTAATTGAACCCACCGGCTTGCAGAAAGTGACGGATTTGGTCAAATTGTTGACGATTTCTCCAATCGACTAATGGTAAGGGTTCACACATGCATGTCCCTATATTTTAGCCTCTATGATAATCAGATATCACCTGATATTCTTAGTTATTTCAATCATTATTACAAAGAAATTCTTTTCAATCTGGAAATTACATTGATTGACTGATCGATTGATTGATTTATTGATTCATTGATTAAACAACACATTTTATTGATAACTGGCCCTCCTATTGCAAAGGTGTTATGAAGTGGGTGGGCAATGGAGGGGAAGATTAACCTAACATAGCGGTCAAAGTGGTCACCTATCCAATAATTGACCCAGCGCAGTGTTGCTTAACCTCGATGTTCTCACGAGAACCGATGAACCTTCTAGAAAAACCGGGAATAGATGTCTCCAAACAAGTGCAACTCGACCAAAATCCCACCCAACGCAATATTCACAACACAAAAATAATTTAGACAACACCATAAAATTTCCATCTAAATTTTCGTCTCCCATTTTCATATTCACCGATCATAAACCACGTGTTTTCGTGTATCGGTAGAACCTAGCGATAAAAACCAACGACCCTGTAAACGATTTACCGCCAAGACGATAAATATGGTAGAAAAGAAAAAGCGAATTTCCCCATTTGTCGAACGGTCCCACCATCGGTGAACGTATCGCATAAAATAAGCTCTAGTCGCGCGTTTACCCCATTTACCATTTTCCTCTCTCATTTTCCCTTAGCACAAAGGCGTCCCTCTTTTTCGATTTTATCGCCGATCTTTGGAAAGCAATTTTCTTGGCATATAGACGCCGTCTAGACGCCCCCACCCTTTTCGACGTCGACGTCGAAAGGAACGACGCTCGTTCGCGGAGCGGATGTTTTTAAATGTTCATTGATTGTCGAGGGGTTACACGTATTTTATGGGTCATTTGGTGCAGATTCGTTGGTGCTGCGTGGCTGTGGGGAGAATTCACAGCCAATGAAGATGCTTCAGGAGTGGGAATTGGGCTTTCTTGGGGACACCGCGTTTCTTCGAGGAATGTTATCAACTATTTGTTTATTTAAAAGTAGCTCTACTTTAACTGCTAGCCCACAGATACCTATCAAATATCTTTATTTTGTCTTGTAGTAATTAAAGTGTGTGAAAATTTGACAAGGACGTAATATCAGCTTCAAATTGATGTAATTGATGTTAAAAATTCTGAAGTAAAACATTTTTTTTTTTTATTATAAAAATCAAATTATTTCCAAAGTTCGAATAAGAATTTGGCAATCGTGGATCTATCTTTTTAGAAACAGGAAATCACATTTATTTTTATCTCAAAATGGACACCATTGCCTCGATAACATGAGAAAGCAGATTTTAGTCTATGGCTACCAAAAGTTGAATATTTACCATAGAATCGTAAATGCATAATTTTTTTTAAGTTACGAAAATTACTGTCTAAGAAAAGTTTGGGTATGTTTGAAGAGAAATTCCCGTTTAAAAACCTAAAAAAAAATCGTAAAAAAAATGGTAATTTGTTAAGCCTGATACAAAATGTTAAATGTTTTAGCTTTCCTTTCACTTTTAAAAAGTGTACGAAAAAGGCCACTGTCCAAACATCCATAACCCCCACACTTACAGACGCTACCATTAACACCCCAAACAAGCGTCCAACAGGTGAATGATTCAGCGTCTTCTCACCCCATCGCCCTCTATACCTCACGATCGGCCGCCGTAAGACGCTCAAAGAAACGACGCCCTCTCCGAAAGGGGGATGAGGTAAAAGGGGGATGGGGCGCCGATCGCATCGAATAAAGGGTGCGTTCTTTCCGGGTTCACGTTCAATCGGCTGACTTTAACAAGAACAGGCACTTGTTGAACGAGTCAATCGGTCGAGAGGGGGAAAAAAAAGAGAGGTAGAGATAGCGGGTGTGGAAAGGGTTGATCAATTTACTTGTTGAATTGAAATCAATGGGCGATTGGAGATGGTGAAAGCGTTGAGGCGAAAGAGCTGAGAAGTTTGCGCTCTTGGTAGCTATTAGGAGGTAATAAAGTTTGGTTTATTGGAGATGGAGATGGAGAGGATATTGGAAGCGGGGCTCGTTTTATTCGAAGCGTTTTATCTCTCGTTTATTAGGAGAAGATGTTTTTGTTAGAGACTGGGAAGTAGCGATTTTATTTATGGTAGGTGTAAAGTTGGTATAAATTGACATGGGCATGTCATATTGGTGGCGCTAGGCTTATGGTTAGTTAAAATATTTATAATTATTGTTTATGTGTAATAATGATTTGATTAGGAGTCAAATTTTTGACAAAAATGTCACATCAGCATGTTATTCGAATTCATAAGTTTTCATCCCCTGATATATATCATATTAAGTAATTTTACTTTACCCAATACAACTTCAAACCAGTTTAAAAAATTATTTTTACAAACATGTGCCAAAATTACTGAATCTATGGCGAAATATATTGATATTTTTGTTTTGTTCCAAAAAAAAAACAATCCCAAAGCTCAAAGAAACCCGATATTAAAAATTCTAACTACCCTAGCTCTGTTTATACAATAGACAATAGAAAATTAGATATAACATCCATTTTATTTCCCCGACCATAAGACAGCCATATCAGAGGATGAAAATCTCCCAAAGCGTCTGTCACAACGAGCACACCTATACGCTCCGTAATAATTAGCAACATAGCGAATATCCACGTCTACCAACTAACTGCTAAAGTGACGTCAAAATAATTATCATTCTCGTTCTTCACGAGATTACCGCATGATCATATACTAATTATTTTCTCCGTAAATCCCCATATGAGCGGTATATACATATATATATATATATATACACAGTATATCCAACAATGTACAGTGGAAAGAGCGATACCGGCACGTTGCCGTATTCTCCCGAGAGAATGCGCGCATATTAGAACAAGTGTCTGTCTTGGTCGTCTGTCTCTTTCCCCGGTTCAAAGCTATGCATGATGTGCTCTCTTTCTCCTTTGATCCGCCATACCTTACCTAACTGTCAAACTTGCCTCTCGTATCGCTTCTGACGCGTTTAATCCTAGTGTACACGTCCAGAATGCGTAGCCAGCGTTCTGCAAACATTCGCCAAACTGCGTTGCCCCACTAAGGAACAGCGCAAGCGAGTTTTTTTGATGTTGGACACCGCTGGATGACGTATTAGTGGTGCCCGGAGTAAAATAAAACCTAGATGGGTAAATATCTTGAATGGATATGCTTTCTTAATATGTCAAACACTTCAACAAATTAGCAATTAAGAGGTAAAAATTGATGCAAATTGTAAAAGTCACTGCTGCTTTCACCTCTTATGTCGTACTATTTGATGAAAAAACAGACAAAAGTGGCGAAAATTCTGGAAATTAGTTGTTTTACTTCACATTCAAAAACCTAGTTTATAAAAAGTTTTTTCCCAATGGCAAATACTAGTTTATGTGATTTTTTTACGCTGTTATTGACAACCATATTGCTTATATAAAATTTTGAATGAACTATTTTGCAGCACTGTAATAAAAACACCACATTAAAAAAAAACACTAACTTATCACAAACGGGTAATACACAACAATTTTGGAGCTCGTACTGTTTGTGAATATGGGAATAGATTTCAAGCTAGCTGTCTAAGTGACTTTCATTCGGTAAGGTTTGAATTTCTGAAACCCTTTCCCCACCCACTTTCGCATCCTATCCCCTCACACCCCTGCACACATCCACCCCCGTGCACGCCGCCAGCCCTATATGCCCACGCCGTCGCTCTGCACAACGGCAACTCTCAAAGAGCCTCGCCGAGATCGCCCCGCGTGTCATACCCGAAGTGCTCCCCGTCAGCCGCTGTGAGGCGCTGCCTGCGATGCCTAGATTAAATGTGGCAAGTTGAATCCTAGATAAGCCCTTGTCTGCATTGCACAACGGCGAATTGTGTATATTATTATGTGTACCCTGGGTAACGTATTCCCAAGAGGTCAAGAATTTATATATCTGGATCTGAATCGCTGGTCACTGGCGTTACGGACATTGTGTGTGAAACTGTTTGGCTTTTGGCTTCACTTCTCGCACGGTCAGTAGTAACCGCGATGATCTATATTCAATGACCGATAGCGTGGAATCGCCGCCGGGGTGACGTCACTTTTGGTTAGCGTCGCGTTCTTTGTGAACGCACTCTGATACGTCATGAGGTGGCACGGTGGTTGTCAGGAACGCTGGCTGTCAGAACGATCTGGAGTGTCAAACGCGAATTGGTAAACGCGTGCGCTCTGTGTTCGAATGAATCAACAACTTCAACGATGAGTTTGACATAGGTTGTCATTTTGGTGTGTTCTCTTGTTGAAAGTGACTTATTTTAAAGAAACATGATACGTTGGTTGACAGGGATGAGGAGATTTCATCGAGGATGCACAAAAGAAATTATTTGATCTACATCTTATAACGATTTCTTAAACAAGGCAAGCACGAGGTGATTCTAAAGATCAGATATAAGATATATTTAAACTAGCAAGTGTTTAACTCGTGGAAAAGTCTGTTTGCAACGTGAATGCATCGAAAAAAATATTTTAATTTACTTTAATACCAATTAGTACTACCATTGAGTTTATATGTATAGTCAGTGAGCCAGCATTATATTACTGTTTTTGATGAGCTATCAAACTGGCAACATGTCGTGGTAACAGTATTGTCACTTCTAAAATTACATTAAAAAACGGCTCAAAATAACTATACATGTTCCACGAATATCTATCGTTGGGGTTGACATCAATAAAGATAAATTTGGCGTAAATCAGTCTTTAATGCGAGTAATCTGTGAGAAATAACAAAATGAAATGTCTTAAAACTCTATACTAGGGTACTTACCTCTACCTTGTGGCACCCTACATTTTTGTCGGTAAAAAGTCACTTGGCGGCTATTTTTTTAAAAGACAATTAAACAGAAGTAAGCCTAACAGCGATAGAAAATATGCTTGTTTGATGATTATTAAAAATGCCAACATTTTTGGAGAAAAATGTCTTCTGGCCAGGTTCGCTCACTTTCATAAAAATTGCAAACAAAATTCCTTCTCACAACCGTGTACCATGATGAAAACGATCAGACTGTACCTAAATAGACATATAATATACATTTCTTTCCAATTCGAACTTCAATTACATAAACTGTCAAACGTTTGAACATCCATGGCGGAATCGTTTGACGTAGGCAACGAAGGCAATCAAAAAATGCCGAGACTTGAGCGGTGCCTCCATCCTTGTCGCTCTAGCATGGGCGCTGAACGTGGATCGACTTCGAGAAGATCGTGGCTGTCGATCACGGCCGTTGTTTTCTTTTTTTTTCACCGGCGAGATCCAATGGAGCTGGAAGAAGCTGGCAGTAGATCGCCAATCAAAGAGTACCTCATGGGCACGCCTTGCCGCCGATACCTCGATCAGAGAGATTGCTGGCTAGGAATGGAACATCGAGGCACGTGGAGGGTTAAACTTGAACATTATTTTTGAGGCGTCTAGTAATTATTATGAAGATGCGAATGCAATTACGTGGCTTTGAATGTGATTAGAATTTTTAATGATAAATTGATTTTGATTTTGTCTTTTATTTTTTGTAAAATCAAGACCCTGTGGTATGTTATGTGTTGTCAGCTAAACATTTAATTTACACGCTTAGAAAATGACAGGTATTCGCAAGTTAATTGTATGAAGAAAACAAAACGTCCAAAAGTGAATATACTTGTCTTAATTTTCTTTATCGTCACCTTTGAGAATTTTTCTCGGAATGCTCAACCTCTTGTTGCATATATGCATGTTTTCATATGTGTCTTTTTTATGTTCAGTTTTAGTGTTCCTTTGAAAAGATAATCAAGTCCTAGAAATATGTAAACATGTATATGTCAAGATGTTTTTGATTTAAAAAACACATATTTTTTAATTTTTTAATAGATAGGCTTGTTTACTATGTGATAACATCAAAATTCATAAACGGATCCAAAACTAGAACTTGATTTTTCTACATAAACACTTTAAACAAAACAATTCTAGATGCAAAGCTTACTGTTATACGTTTCATATCTCTCAAATTTGTCTTAGTATTTAAAATATCAAGTTACAGAACAATTAATACTTATTTATTTGTTCCAAAAAAAAAACTCACATTCAAAGTCCAACCCGCTTCAAAACAGCGAGCAAGCTACACGCCTGCCAATCAGAAAACAAGAAACTATTTATAAATCCTAAACAACGCATAACAATATAATAACAATATCGTTTCGGACTTTTTTCCCTCAACAAATCAGTTGTCAGTCCTGATCGGCGGCCGCCTTGCAGAACAAACCATCCTGAAGAGTTGAGGACTGACACAACTTGTGGCAGATAAATTATACGACTAATTATGAATTCATGAAAATATACTTGTCGGAATATATCGAGCTCCCTGAAGGCATGTTATTACCTGGCAATGCGCCGTCCGACTCCAATCAAATCTATATACCGATAGCATCGAGGCATGCGGGTAAAATATCTAGCTCCCATCTCACTCCAATTTTCGTGATGGCCTACACACACACACACACCTGTCTCTGATTGATTGAAAATAAATTGCATGTTATCGATGTAACATGTTTAATTAATACGCCAAGAAAAGATTGAGATCGGATTGGAATTAGTTTCAGTTCGGAGATGGTATTTAAAGTTTCGTGCGAAGTTCCGAAATGGTCTATAATTTGATTTGACATAAAGGTTTCAAGGAGGAATGCGTTAATGAATATCGTTGAAAAGGGCAAAGGATTATTTAGGAATTTAGGGGGATTCACAATAAAAATAATATACAAGACTGTACAAGTGTTATTTTCCAATTTCATATCAACCAATCGATTTCTTTAGTGTTAGCTGCAGCTTTTTCATTAATATTGATGCTTATTTATCACAAAAAATAAACATTCTTGCAAACATGAATGGGATATATGTGATATCACAGATTTATTAAGCAAGTAGGGAGATAATTCCACAATAGACACAGGAAATAGCACAGTTGTGACTCACTGACTGACACTCCCGTTCAACAATCACTAGAGGAGAAATACTTGTAATGAAATCATGCGCCTGTCAATCGAATAATCCAATTCTGTAATACTATTCTCATGGTATCACCCCAAAACGAACACAAAACCAAGCAGACTATGATACCATACTATAATAACACGTGAAAAAAAAAGGGGACAGGAAAACCTATTCACCGAAATCAAACAATATTCATTTTTGTGTGAAACATCTCCTTCACATATCGAGGCGTTCATAATCAAGCGTTTTTTTGTTTTTGTTTCACATAAATATTAAAATATTCTCTTGTGAGGCTGTGGTTGTGCCTATTTGGTCTCGCATCGGGACGATGGCAGCAGCACCCTGCTCAAAGTCTGTCACTCAATCTAAACCGAATCCGAGGCTGACCGCCCCCTCCTCGACGCTCTTTGTCCAAAAAATCGGAGAGAGCCATCTCGGAAAGAGAGTGGTTATCTCAATCCATGCGGGTGTCATGGAAGGATGCTCTTATGGACGTGGATTAGCAAAGAGGTACCTATGGGTGTGCAAAAGCTGCTTCGCCAAAATCACTTATTTCAAATTAAGCACATGGCTTTGAACATGCGATTCCTTGTTTAATTGCATCAATTGTTTTTCACAAGAATAAATTTAGCGAAAGTGTAAGTTATTTTTTCACAATTCACCATCGTATCACATGGTTATCATCAGATTTTTCCAATTATTTCATCACTCAATCTGCATTTTTTTCAGGAAAGCGATAAGCATATCCTGAAACGGTTGCCAAATTCCTTTCATCTGAAATTAACGTCTCATAACACGACAAAACCTTCATGATATCACCATGAGCCTAACAATTTTCAGAGTCTCAGTTATAATGATTAACTGTCTGGCCCACCGAGAACTACCATACAGACTCAAGTGGTAGTCGCCAAAAGATGGAGTCACCGTCCTTTCGTAAGTAGAATGTTAATTTCATTATTTGTCGCAGATTACTCATATTTGAGGCTGTTTTATAATTAAAATTAACTTTATTTATGCTAACTTCAACTATTGATCAACATGTACAAATGTGTAGAGTCTTAATTATTTAATTTTTAAAAAGATTTGTAAAAAAGTACTGTCGCGCAAACGCTACGAAACCGACCATTACCACCTATTGTAGGTTCGTTTACCCAGCAAAAAGTGTAACCCTAGCACTGTGGCCCTGACGAAAACTCCATGATTTAACCAAGGAGCTGGGCAGCCATGAAGTGAGTTGACCACTCCCAAACATAAATGGTATCTCAAGAAGCGCTTGGAGTGACTTCGCCCCCGATACCACACATAACAATTCGAAACTTTGACCGAGCGGATCAAACGCCTTGATTGACATTTTATTCGTCGGTCAAGTTCTTGTATAATGTGCGCTGCTTCGGATCGGAAGGGCATAGCCAAGATTCGGACCACGCTGTGATTCGTGATGATGTGGATTTGTTGGATCGCGGAGTTTGGAGCAGGGATCAACTTTTTGGCAGCAGAGGTACATTCGTTTTGCATTAATTGATTGTTGTAGACGTCGCAAAGAAATAGGAGGCGTTTTTTTTATTTTTCTGCTTGCAGTTGAGACATCTATTGAAAGCATGGGGTGGTAGAGATGATAAAATTGTCGGTCTTCTTTGTGGCTAATACCACCTTGGGCAATAGTAAAGCATTTAAATCATTTAAATCATCGATTTCAGATTTAAGTTTCTTTTGATAGCAACTGCAGCCTTACTAAGTTTCAATATTTGCTATTCTAACAGTTTTTTTTTCTCATAAAGGTGTTTGAAACAGGTAACCAATTAATGTTCTTTTTAGAAAAGAAACCCTAATTTTCATATCATTGCTAGCTTTTAGTGTAGTACCACAGCGTTAAAGTTATGCTGCCTTCGCAAAAGCATCAAATAGCATCAAATAGCATCAAATAGCATTTGATGGCTTCGCATAGCCATCAAATTGCAATTTTACTGACAAAAATGGAGGATGCTCATAGATGTTGTCACCGTTGTTTCGAGTGTTCAGAAATTTCATTTCGTTATTTCTCACAGATTACTCACATTTGAGACTGGTTTACTCTCAATTACTCGACATTAATGTCGACCTCAAAAATTGATAAGCATGTATATTGAGTCATAGTTTTAGTTGTTTGTTAAAATAGACGGCCGCAAGCGCCATCTGGTATCATTCTCCGTTACCACGTATTGACGGCTCGTTTGCTTAGCAGAACGTTTAAAATTAACGCTGGTCCTATGACTGTACCTATAAACTCAAAGTAATTAGTTATTTTTAAAGTCTTTCAAGAGTAAAAGGTGAAGTGAAATTGATTTTTAATAACTAAACGACCCATTCATACTACCAAACTACTTTAAACCCTAATTCATCCTATTTTTTAAGCCATCCAACAACCCTTGTGTATCAAAATTAAGGCAAAGATAAAGGGTACCTACCCTTAGTGATTAGCACACCTCAACGTAGCACGCCATTTGATTAATTAGCCATTTCATCACAACCTCGCACCCCTCGCTCATGCGTGACTCCACCTGATTTCGCAACCGTGCAAAACCTGTACGCTAGCGCTAGGCAAAGAACACGGCACATATAGTATACAGATCAAAAAGAAACCAGGGTATCCCACACATACCCATGATGTTTGTCTCTCTGTCATCCGTGCGTTCATGGGTGGCACACCAAAAAGAACATTATTCTCCAGGCATAAACAAACATTAGCGAAATATTACTTGTGGAAAAAATCTCACTCTGCCAGTATTTTTTTTTTGTCTGTGATATATTTATGATAAAATGAATGATCCCCGTGTAAAGCATTAATAACCACACCACACCACCTTCTATATGTGCGTGTGTCTGTGTGTGTGTGTACTAAAGTTAATTAAATAAAAAGACACAGTATGTATATATGTATGTAGAATACTATAGCACATACATGGGATTTACAGCTAATACCCTTCCCCACATGTAATACAAAGGTTGTTAGAGTGAGGATGCATATGTGGAGGTAGGTAATATGTGTTTTTTTCCTGTTGAAAAATCATTCCATTAGTGTCTCCGTCTCATTCTAGCAAGCCGCATGGTGACAGTGTCGATCCAGAATTTTGGGGAGTGTGGGATGGAGGGGGTTTCGCGGATGACGGCTTTTTTTTCGACTCTGGTTTGCGATGCGTGAGGTTTTACGCGTGTGCGTGAGGTGAGAGTTAAGGGTCACGCATGTGATTGCGCACGTGAACGTTAAACTTTGTCGAGGTGATAAAGTTTTGGTGGTGAAAGGTTTCTTGTAGATGGTCATCTATGGCTGATTTTCTTTGAGAAAGGAAAGTATGAAAATAAAACACGTACAAGATATACTTGAAAGAAAATGGCTAGAAATATTTGAAAATGACAATTGTGAACTATACTTAAGGAAGCTGACAATTTTGTAAACGTGATTTGTACACAAAATTGGTTGCTGTATGATCTTTATATCTTTGCATTGAATAAAAAACCAGTCCGTCATTAAATACCACACCTCAAACAATAGTGCTTCAGCTAAGTAGAGATAATTTTTCATTACATGTATGCCCATCGTATGAGAGAGTAACAATAGATTAATTAAACATTCATTCGCACAAACGAAATAAATCACATCGAATTGAATGGGTAAAAAGCCCACGTATCTACTGGCGATCGATCACTCCACCGTGAATTCATTCAGTAAGAAGAGAGGTCAACCGATTTATTACCAAACCATATATCTTGGACAGATGTGACACTCGAAAATCACTGCCAGTACGGCCAGCTAACCCCCACAAACCAGAGCTGGAACATTAATACGAAACATTCGTTAACCCTCTCTCTCTCTCTCTCTACGCTGTCCCTCTCTGATGCACTCGCTCACGCCATCTAGCACAGAGCACATGAATCTTTCATCTCTGTCGGCCTCGTATTAAAAGTGTGGTACCACTAATAATCCAAAACTCAATCACAATTTGGTGGCGATCTCATCAAAGGTTGTCATCGTTACTGGTAACGACTCCAATGCGGTCTCTCTCGCTCACTCAATGTTCGTGACCATCGTGCTCTCTCGTTTCCCATGCATTCTCTCACAACCAAACACTAATCAAAACCACAGAGGTATTTCCATCATACTTTAGTATGGCGCTCAATGTTATCATTGTCCCCGCATATGCCTCCCTGAAATGTGTCGCTATAATAATTGAAACATGAGATATGTCTTAACGGTTAACGTGTTTTTGTTTGATCAATGAATCAACCACCTCAAAAGTGATCATTTGAATTTTGGATCGATTTTATTCTGTCCATATTGTGTGTGACCGATCAGCTGTACAGGAACGCAAATAAAAATTCTGAAATAAAAAAAACTAAGTCGGTGTTGACATAATGTCTTTTGGTTACAATAGATATGTGCTCAGCGAGAGAAGTTACTTTTCTAGGATGAGGTGTGGGCCAACTGCCATTTTTTTAAACAAATCAAATCATCTCAGCTGATGTCCGCATTTTTTTTTTAAGCTAGAAAGATTTTTTCGTGTCAAGATGTTTTGATTTTTTGAGCTATTATGAGAATTGTTTTATTTTACCAATTATAACAATCTTAAAAATCAGTTTGCAGATATGAGAAGGTGTTTTAAATTTTGTCACTGAAATCAGAACTGAAATTTAATTCATGAGTTGGTAGCAACTCTCAGGGGCATTTCTTGGTCTGGTATCGTCTCTCAAGGGCTAGTCTGAAAGTAGGTTTATTTAATTTTCTGTGATTGTAAATAAATTTTCAGCTGACAGTCATTTTTTGTAAGCCATGCAAAGTAAAACTAACAGTAAATTAGTTATTTGGTATATTTCCTTCTATCTTTCTCTTAATTCCCACCACCCAAATGTCTGTATTTTGCTTCTTGATCTAAGACCTCTTGTATCCCATCCATTATCCAGTCACTCCCTACCCTTTGACCCTTCATTACAGCCCTCCTTACTTAGCGCCTGCAAATCTCACAGTCATTATTCTTTCCTTGCACCGAACTTCGGTTCAAAGTTAGAATGGTCACACCGCCAGCCCCCTGCATATACGATCTGTCCATCGAGGTCGATTGTCCTTAACTTGGTTTAGGGGTGAAGTCAGGAAACCGTGTCCTGTTTCGAGACTCGCCGTCATCCTGATTAGGGAGCCTTGATTGTCCCGATCATTTCTTGCTTTATACCGGCTTAATGTTCATGTAATTTTGATAAAGATTTGAATTCCGATCGCCATAGATTGCCCCGAAGCTGAAGGCTTAGGAATGGTTCCTCGTCTAATTTCGATATTCGATAAAACATTCACTTATGTGGCCTGGCACGTGGAATCGTACATGTACTAAACTAACTAACTGTACTAAACTAAACAACTTATAAAAGTCCTCGAAGGTACCCTTAAATACCCTTAAATCACATGTTTGATGTAATTTACATATTGTAATTTACATATTGTAATTTACAATATGAAGATTTCGTGCAAAAAATATGCATACCAATAATCAATAACATAACCTTCAAATTGGTAAGCAAACTGTTCGATTTATAATTCAAAAAAATATCTGTACATAGTTTTGGTCTTAAAAAGAAATCGAAACTGCGTTGATAAATGTTCGAAACAAAATAAACTCGTAGTAAACTACACTTGTGATTTAGGGGACCATGGCTCTCCAAACTACTTTTGTCGCAAAACCGATAAATATGAGTCCGCATTGTAACCAGCGAATCACACGACAGTCTAGGCACCTCAGGTTCGGTGACTGGCGAGGCAAGGTCCGCAACGGGCCGAAGGAATGACCAACTTGCCAGGACATAAACCGGTCGGCGTCGCGACGCGCTTCCCCGAGCACCGACGGCGTTGGTGCGTCGCCGTCAGATGTTTACTTGCGTCGAATGCTTGGGGACAGGGATGGCCACCGACCAAGGCGATCCAGTCTGTCTTTGGGTGTGATGTGGTTGTGCCTGTGTGCATGCCTGCCGGTTATATTTCTTACCAGTGAATGAATGGTAATATTTATTTCTTTACACCATTCTCTGTGTTAGTTTTTGCTATATTTGGGATTTGTTAGGTTTTCCGCTATCAGGAACAGCAAGAATCTGTCTCAAGACCTTGAAGACCTTTTTGAAAATAAATCCAGTTTTTCATGATGGTTTTGTATATTCACAAGCACTAAACACGTTGTATCCTCTGTGATACCTTTTTTTTTTCAAATTATTGTTGTCTCACCCACTTCCTAGACATTGTTTTAACTTTCTCATAAATCGTCCCAACAATACGAAAACACTACTCGAAACCTCAACAACCCCATGACGCCCACCCCAAAACCCCATCAATCCCGCAATTGTCTACCCCTGCTCACCGACCTAAAAGACGCCGTCGGTTTAGTCTCCGATAGATGCCGAGAAAGTGGCCGTCGGGTCAATGAGTACCCCTGTCGGGGGCAGGAGGGGAGGTCACGATGAATGGGGTTGTCTTGCTCTTGTCGGCCTTCCGCGCTTGCGACACGCTCGAAGAATCTCCAATGTCCATTTGTCTTGGCACTCGCCGGTGCTGCTAGCAACGACCCGTGCGTGGGGTAAGAACTGACGACACAGTTCTGCGCAAGGTCTCTTTCTGGTCCACTGGCGATGGAAAAACGTCCATGAGTGACCGGTGCGTTACAAATTTCAACTGACTTTGGTGGAAACTTTCGATTGAATCATTTTGCGGCACTTCGAATGGTATATGCTTTAGGTAGTTGTAGTTTTGTCGTGCTCTCTGGATGTCTATTATTCGGTCGAATTTGGGGAATATCTAGTGTAATTGTGCTTGAGAGTTAATAGAGAACGCCTACAATAGCATGGCTTAACATTAAGCCATGTGTTCGTTACTTTTCCTTCTTCCCTATACTGTATTCCCACTCGAGGCATTTGACAAACATTTTGTAAAATATTCTCTTGGTCAGTTTTGGAGCAAGTGGCTAAACTTTATTGAGGAGGCTCGTGGCTTCACAACGTCCAATAAAATATGTGTTTTTTTTCTTCACTGAATCTCATCCTACCAATATTTTTATCTACCTGGCATCGCATTTAAATCAGTGATAATGATGGTCTGGTGATTACACAAACCAATAAACAGTGCATTGCAATTTTGTAAACATGCAAATCAGAAGAGATCATTTGTAATAAAACAAAACGGGTTTTTGATGACCGATTCGAATTGATGTGATTGCAAAAGGTTTCAACTTAATACACTAAGTATTGGGTAATTTTCAACATTGTCATTATTCCAAATTTAGCTTAAAAATAAAGTTGAGCTTGTTTTTTTCCTTTTAGATGTACTAGTTTTTACATGATAGGGAAACAAAGAAGGACTGGTCACCCATGCAGTGTGCCAGAGGTCCCCCGACTTTCCAACAGGCGGCCCTCACTTAGAGGCTTATGCCATTCAAACCTGACGCCCGTTTATCAACATCAAATTATTGATCATCAATAACGCAAACAAATTCACTCAAAAGTTGCTACAAGCCCAAACGCCCCCCCCCCCCCCCCCCCCCCCCCCCCCCCCCTGATGATCCTTTCCAACGACACCCTAAAGCGAATCGGATTCGAACCAGTGGTGAAGGCTAGATACGTAATAATAGTGGTAGGCATTGCAGTCCTGACCACTGTACACCTATCGAAGTGCCGACTGTTTTAAATTCTCTTTTAGGTAGAAATAGTTGGATATAGCTTAATTCCACAAACATCAGCCAAATTTTATTATTTTTGTTTGAAAAATATACCAGATTTTGTATTTGTATTTGTAGTTATTTATTTGTAGTTATTTATTTGTAATTATTTGGCTACTGACATCTATACTTGTGGATTTAAGTAAAGACATATGGTTTTACGTGATTTTACCTTTGGTGTTAGGTAGTGAGAAAAAAAACGAAATTATTAAACCAGGGTTGGATTTAACAAATGAGACTAAACTTTTGGTCCAGTTGGCAACATTTTCTTTCACATATAAATATTCACAGATCTAGAAATATTTTAACATGGAGACTAAATTTTTCAGGTAAAATTCACATTGGCTGTTTCATATCTTCTGCTTCAAACAGCAAACTAAGCTAGTTACCACACTGAAGTATCTGTCTTATTTTCAGATACCATTGGGTTTATATGTTTAGTTACATCAACCCATACAAATACCAAACCAAGTTCCACTGTTCCCCAAAATCCGCAGCCTTCCACCACTGCACCACCGATCGCATTTCCTGCGTGCAATAACGCATATCAATCTATCACAACGGATGCACATTTGTGCAACGAGTGCATCGTGCACCTGCAACCACCCGCCTGATGGATGGTCAATGCAAACAATTGGATGCCGATCGTGAGACCGTGTGACGGCATTGATTGCAGGCAGTCGAATCGCCGGCCGGCACACAAATCATTACCGGGGCACTTGTCGCTTCCGAGTAATTGCTACTGTCGGTGGAAGCTGATGATGGCGGGAAATGGGGGTCGATGTCGATGGTTTGTTTGGATTTGTTTGTGGTGAAAGTAGTTTTGTTTTAGAGCTTTTGTCAATGTGGTCTATTAAATTGGTATTTGGTTTGGTGTATTTTATTATTGTATTACAATTTAACTGATCTTTCAATTAAATATTAAAATATATTAAAGTGCAAATATTTTACAAATCAAGCATGGTGTCGGACCGAGTTTTATCAGAGGAAAGAGTGGTCAGTGAGATTTTTTTTTAAATATTGTAAATTTAATCCAGTTTCCAGATTTTTTTATGATCACATCAATTGATTTCCTCACATAATAAAGAAATAGTCATTGAGTTGGTTAGAGATACTGTTATGTTCTGAGTTGGTATCTTTATTATTAATATGTTATTTTTATACAAACGACGCAGGCAGACAAACATAGTTTACTGAGGTACCATTAAAAAAAGGCCTTGTTTGTTACAAAAAATGTTTAAAAATTGAAAGTCCAAAAATAACTTGTCTCTTTCATCAAAATTACCTAGTCACTTTCCTTTCGAATCAGTTTCTTTTTAAAAATCTACAATTTTTAATTACCGTATCTAACCGATACCAATTCCTATGAAATAATCCACCCCTTTTTTCCCAACAGAATCATAACCCTAACACAACAGGGTAAATCAAGGTAAAACTCACCCGACCTTGCCAGTCACATTCAACTCCAACATACAATGAAGCCAGCTCCAATAACTCAACATGGCATCCCGTAAATCGAGGCATCTTCCAGACACTGCAGGACAGATCACGAGGACCCGTATGCGCCAGGCAATTATTATAAACCCATTAATTATCAGCAATGGCGGTGTGCATTGTCGTAATTGCGAGATAGTATCAGAAATGTATTCAATAACCGAGCGGCCGTTGTGTGGTCAGTAGCTAGAATTGCTAGATTTATCGTCCTGCAATTAACGCTGTGCCAATTATGCAGATAATTAGTAGATTAATGGATTTGATTTAATTTAATTTAATTACCGGATTGATTTATCAATCTGGTTGGTGATCGTAAACAATGTCTGAATGTCAAATCGGTATATATAGGTATGTTTGGATGGGAAGAAAAGGGAAACAGGAAGGAGGATGACATGACTGCAATTTTGATGCACCGGCAAGTTATGGTGCAGTAAACCAGAGTGGCACTTCCGTCATATTTTTTGTCTGTTATTTATATTTTTATTTAAGAAAACATGTTTAGCATTTCTTGTGTATGGATTTTAAGCGAGTGAATTCAACGTTTGTGAAACGTTTTACCCAAAGTTTATATCAACTTCAACCACATTCTCACAAGTAAGTAACCGGTATATATTTTTTCATTTCGAAACGATAAAACATCATCCAAAGCCACTGGTAACCTAGATTATTGTCTTTTGCATAGATGACAACTTCATTATGACAGATATGAAATTGTGTTTATATTCTCTCAAGGGTTGCTATAGCAACTAGACTAAAGCGACCTTGACCAAATAGCAGCGGAGAACAGCAGTGCTCGATTTTATTCAAACTGACCGGCGGTTGTTTTCATCGTTGCTTACGTTTAGTTGGCTGCCAGTAGTTATTATTGCATTCTCTAGCTGTAATTAATCGCTTTTTGCAGTGTTTAAAATGTTGGCGTGTGCGTAATGGTAAAGTGTGTTGTTTTGTGCAGTTACAAGACTTAAATAAGTGAAGTGATCGAGTGGTTGATGGGATATATTCGTTTCTTCAACTGTCATCCAGCCAGGTATGATGCATTCATATTACAGAAACAAACGACTAGTGGTTTCCAGGATACCGGTACAAATACGCTTGCACTTTATCATGATTTAATTATTTGAATGTTTGTGGATTGTTTTTGCATCTTTGCCTGCCACAATCAAGCTATTTTTCTACCGTGGTTTATCAAAGAATTTGCGGATTTTCTCTACTAACACAATAAAATACACAACAATTAAAAAGACGTGTATTTTTTTCGGATGTGCATAAAAAGTTAGTTATTTAACAGTTTTTATACCTGACTTCTCGGAATACTTACATTTTATGTTGGGGAAATACTACCAAGTCACTTCGGTATTCCGTGAACAAATTTACAATTAGTTTCATTTCGATCATTTTTAATCGTTAACGAATGTAATAATAATTCACCAACATTGCCTTTTGGTAAGTTTAATAAAATTTAACCATACATCTAATTGCTATAAGTTATTTTAAGATATGTTATTTTTTAATTTATTTACGAAAAAGTCTTGATCTGTCGATAGATTACTTGGTGCATATTAACAAATTTAAAAAACAACGGTATTTTTAAGTTTTAAGAAGGCGGAGCATTTTTAAACTTCGAAGTTCCCACGACCAGTTTGTGTGGGCGGGAGATTTGCGTGTGACGTCACGGCCAGAGAGCGGTTGCCGCCGTTGCCACTAGGTGACAGCACATCTTTGACGGCGCAGTTGGGCAAAGACGCATCTCGCCATACACCTGGTTGAGAAGATGCAACCCGCGTCGCAACCTGTTGACATTTAATTAGTTTTTAATCAAATTCTTTGCATGATGTTACCAATAAGCGTCGACTTCTTCATTTTTATGGAGCTGCGAAGCTGAATTGAAGGAATAAAGAAAATTTCTGACCGGTTTCTTCGTTAATTAGCTTCGATTCTAAACGAGTTGTTATCTTGTCATTTATGTTAACCGTATTTGTGCAGAAGTTTTTTTTATTGGTTCCTTTTTTGTATAATATTGGTCGAAAGGATTGTCATAGGAAAGCAATTCTTCATTTTATTCCTTTCGATTGTGCTAAGCACGATTTAATATGCTGGCATGAAAGTGCTACTGCACCAAACACAGCCAATACAATGCGAGCAAAATTCATATACACATAGACAACATTGAAAGTTTTGAAGAAAAAATAACTTCAAAGTGAGTCTTATCAAGAAAACGATTTTTTAAAAACAGAAACCATACCAAATCAATTCATTTTCTAGTACAAATACAGTTCTTCGGTAAAGTTTAAAAAACAACTCTGCAAGCTTTTCATCCAACAAGACAAGACAACGCCTCCACGTGCCCTAGAACCGAGTCTTGCGAATCACACCCAACGCTTCCTCTTGACTCCATCGTCATCGTATTCTTCTTATCATCGGCAAAATGTCTCGCCGTCGGCCATAAATTGCCCAGCACCACATTTTTTCAACCCCCATCTCGCAATCAACATCACCCCCACCCCCCCGTACCACAAACCACGAGTCGTTTACCATCAGACAGAAATTAAAAATTAGAAACCGAGTTTGTGGTTTATTTTTCATTTAGTTTGGCGTCGCAGCATCGCCCCGGCGCTCCGTTCTACGATTAGACCGGCGATAAATAATTGAAACGAAGATTACTTTTCGATAAGAAATAATTAAAATTTCGTGTAGTTATACGGTTTAACCGCGTCTCGCGAGCGCAGCGCTCTAGTCGGTAGCGGGCACAACCCCCTTAAAAATATATCCCGTCGAGTTACTCTAGACCTCTCTCTCTCTCTCTCTCTCTCTGGCTATCCCCATGTTTTCCCCCTTTCCACTTGACGTTGGAGATAAAGATGAAACGGGTATGGCGGAAAAACATAATTTACCAGCAGTACCAACCCTTCCCGATAACACTAATTAAAAATTACTGAAGTTTAAAAACGGGGCTGTTTGGTTATGTGAGGCAGTCTGGGGGTAGTGGGCGCGGGGGTGGTTCGTGACGCTCTAATATCATAAGAGTCCGATTAAAGATTCAGCTCGCGAACCAACCGTCGCAATCGATGGCGTTTTAACGAATTTAATCGCGTATTTTTTGCCATGAACAAATTCTTGTTATTGTAATTTTTGAATTATTATTTCGCGTGACGGTTTTTTTTCGCTCCCCATTCCCTCGCCGTCGTCAGTGAGAGATCCGAGTTATTAACGCGTGTTTGAAAACTTAATTTCCAAAACTGTTTTTCAGGCGAGTCGAAAGTTTTCTTCGCTCTTCGGTCGGAATTAATCTTTTAAATAATAATAGTGATATCTGGCAGGCATCTTGGTTAATTAATGCGGGGGTCGAGCGCGGTGTCTGGATTGAAATTCGCTGTGACCTCAGTGTCTTTGCGCTTTGTGGAGTGGGTTACTGTTGAGGGGGGGGGGGGGGGGACCGAAGAATTCTTAACGAAGTGCAATTAAAGTTTTTAACAAACAAATTACAGATATTTTGATCAAACCACGACAAAAAACAGAGCGTGGAAAACAATTTTCTGAATGTTTTAAAACAAGTCGTCTATTTGACGACCCACCATCCCCAAGTGCAAGATTTTTACGGGAAGAGGATGGGGGGAAAGACTTTGAAAGTGATTTTGAAGTCAATATGTATAAAACATATTTAGGTCAAATTATTTTCTTTCAGATCTCAAGTTCATAGAACTAAAGATATGTCTTTGGCAGGACTTTATCTTATCAGAACATAAAAGTTGCAGAGCAGTCTAAATTGAAGGACGGTGGAATTTTGGGATACGGTCACTCGGTTGCACTGGCAGTGCTTTATCATAATTAAGATATTTGAACGGAAATTGAAATATCATATAATATTTGAAGAATTTCATCCAAGCGTGCTTTAGCAACGTAAAAACTCCTAGTTTTCGCTTTGTTTTCGTTTTGTATTCGCCATTTTTTTCTGGATGGTGGTTGTGTAAAAATAGTCGAAAATATGTTCGCTTGAAAACCTCTCACTTAACATTGGGTTTCAATTGGGTAGTGCCAGAGACCTGAACACATTCGAACCCGTAGGTATTCATTATTTCAATCAGAACCAACGCCAGCCCAATTGCGAATAATCCAAAAAATAATCACCACTTTAATTGAGACCTTACCATAAAAAGACGACATTTCTTTGCCGGAGACCTGTTCCTATGATTGCACGCTTGGAGCGCTGTAATCGCGCGGCGGGTCGACGAATTAGAACCGGCCCCAGAGACCAATCCGAAACTTATTTGCGCCCGAAGGCAAATTACGTGCAATCGAGAGTTTTAGATCCGTCGACAGGGGACGCTTTACCCATTTTTTTTTCTCGTCCTGTCAGGACTCAGGACACAAGGAAAGTTTTGCTCGATGGAAATGACACCTCCAGCTATACGCCGCACACGAAAATGAATCAAGGCGCTTGCGATAAGAGACAACTTTTTGCCTCGGGCTAGTTTGATGAGAGCATACGATGCCTATATCGTTCGACGGTGGATGTCCTAAAAAAAAGCGATAAAAAATTTAATGCGAGGAAGATTTTTTTTTAGTTTAGAAAAGTTTGGCTAGTGCTGCCCAAAATGATTTGTGAGGGAAATGATATGCAGGGAATTTTGAAAACGAGCCACCGGAGGTTATATACCTACCCTTAGGTATTCTGTTACTTAACTATGGGTTGCTTTACCTGTAAACAAAGTGGTATGGTTTGCCATTATTTAACTGGTTCGCATCAATATCGCTTAACATCAGAGCTAGGTATTGGTTAGGCGACCACCGAAAGGTTTGGCATGTTTAAAACACAAGTAAAGTTCTCGTTAGGTCACCGAAGTTAAGCAACATTACGCTGGTTGAGGTATTTGATGGGTGAGCACTGAACCGTTTGGCGTGTTTAAGTTTAGTTTAGGCGTCAAGTTTAGCAACACTTCGCTGGATGAGGTTTTGGATGGATGACTTTCATGTGGAGGCACCCTGGTTTTTGATTTCTAATGTCATTCTGCCGGTTCAGCCGGTGGTCCCAATGGTGCTCTACTAGACACTGGGTGTCTTATCCTCCATTCTAGGCTAGACACGGTTTGGTTATCCCCATCATCACTCTTTTGACAATTACGCTATTAGACCAGTGTAAAACGGCCAGTTGTCAAAACAGTGCGTCGTTAAGCGACACTAATAAATCAGTCAAATAGTTCTGACCACGAAACCTTTCAACCTAGAATTTTTCCTCTCTCAAATATACCTGATATTTTACTACCCACCCACTGAATTACTGGCTTATCATCACCCAAAAAAATCGAAAGATCCCCAAAGAGACAAAAGTTAATCACAAAAACCGCCACAAAAAAACTGTGTCCAATATCCATCGACCCCGACGTAGCCGCGCTGCGTGTCGGAGGGTCGTGTCTTCGGGGAACGTCAGAGTCACTGTATCCCGTCGAGCGCAGCGCGACGCCAACTCCCGCGGGAGGTTGACGAACTGAGATGCCATTACCGGAAGCGCGGACGTGTAAAATAGGTTCCGCTTGTCTTCGTCGCCATCTTGAGCTCGATCTTCGTGGACCGCGTCATCCTTAGGGAGGTGATGACAGGGATTAGTTTGGGACGGATCGACAGAGGCGTTTAGCCGTGTAAGTTTTTGTTGTATATCGGTTGAAAGACTCAATTTAGTTTTAAAACATAGTCAGGGCGAATTAATTGTATTTTCTTTGGTATCTCTGCCATATGTCATTATCGCTTTTGAATGAAATATTTTAGCATTATATAACAGACTTAAATTTCTTCGTTATTTTTAACGACACACTGTTTTGACAGCTAGCCTTATGGTAGTAGCCTAATATCTTCGTAAAAAGCGTGGGTGATGATGAGGATGATCACATTATAGCCTAGCCTAGAAGAGCGGAGTTAAAATCAGGTGTAGGCACGAAGCCTACTCCTGTCGACGTAGACCAAGGGGACAACCGGCTTAACGTTCCTCCCGAAAGACGGCACAACGCGAACAACAGGATTCCTCCACAAATCCATGCTGTCGAGAGGTCGATAAGCAAGGCGAGTGAAGTTGCTGTACTAACTTTCATTCCTCCAACTTCTTTTTTAAACAGATCTTCATGTTTTTTATAAACCAGGTAATAAAGCTATGTGCGATGCTTAAAAATAATTTTTGGACTTACCGATTAAAATGGTAATCTGTTGTGGAACGTCCGTGCTAAGGCAAAACAAAAAATTTCAAAAAATTATCATTTTCCGAAAATTCCTCAAAAATAAGTCTCAAGGCCACGCTGTAAAAGAAAATCGTTGCTCGAACCACGTCTTTCGCAAAGCCAGCAAAGAAACTCACGATTTTTTTTTTTTTTTTTTTACCATCGCCTCGTCACTAGCCGAGCGAGTATTAAGAGTAGATATTTAATGGTCCGTAGCGATATTAAAACGGCATACAGATGAGCTGGTAAATATCAATGCTGTGCACTCTCATTTCCTCCCAGCCAAGCGTCATTAGATCGAGGAAGCTTCCTTGTCGGATAAAGAGCGCGAGGACAAATTCGAGCGAAATTGTCGTTCGTAGGCGACTAATGGGCCCGAGACCATATGCACGCGGCGGGACCTGAGAAGACAAGACATTGTCGCGATGTGTCTGTCGGAGGAAAAAATTGTGTTTGTTTATAGTTTAACGACAAATTGAGTCGCATGGTGAGGGGGTGTTTAATTTTCACGTCACTTCGTGTGTTTTCTGTATTATTGAACATTTAAGGCTTGTTATAACACTACTTTTAAACGCATAGAGTATTTCCATGTCAAGTCAACCTAACCCATACTCACCCATGTACTCGTAAACACATGTTTAAAACATGCGATTTTTTATACACACGGCGATACCTTTCATCTCAAAATTCCCTCTCTGTCCCACTCATAAACTTCCAGAAAATGGAGTTTATAATTTATAACTACCAAATAGATTTTTTTCAAGAAAAGAAAAATGCCACTTTGAAAGATAATAGCAGTAAAAAAAAATAAAAAGGGGAAAGGGTGGATTTTTTATTTTTTTAATCAACGAACTTAAAATTTTATGAAACAACATTTTAATACCTTTCAAGTAATTTTTTTTGTCATCAAACTATCTTAACTACAGCCGACGCAATTTGAGAAAGAAAAGCGGCGCGTGCACCCCAAAATTCAGTGCCGTCCCGTTGTTGTCGGGCCGTACCGGGCGAACCATTTGACTCAGAGGCAAACAAAATAATACATCAACAATAGAAATTATGTGGCCACCATCGTACCACGTTTGATCGATTTCTAAGAGGTGACAGTCAATTTTCCAAAAAAATTAGTTGACATGGAATGACCCCATAGTTAATCCACGGCAATTGAATCTAGGAGTTAAGAAATTTTTAGACCGGGCGTAAGTGGACCGCCGATAGTGTCTGAATCCACGAAGTATTATAAATAAATATGTAAATAAATGAACAATTGTCTTGCAAGTATTTAACACCAACAACAAATAAAAATACACGGACGCTATGAAAATTTCACCTAAACTAAAAACATTCTCTTTCTTTATAAACAAACCATGACCACAATTAAATTCGCCTTTAGTCCAACAGCATCGAATACACTGACCAACACCCCAAACCGCCACCCTAAACACACCCCAACGTGCCATCCCCTTCTCACCCTCTTGGTCCGCCAGTGCAAGACAGAGGTCGCCGTCGACCGGAAGTGACCGCCTAGGGGGTCAAGAGTCCACCGGACGACACTGGTAATTGGATTGTAAACCTCTGTGTCGGGGCAACACCTCATCGCCGCAAACTTGCGGTCACCATCCCGTGCTTCGGACGAGGGTGCAAGGGAGGGTGCAGGGTAGGAAAGATGGGTCTATCGAGTCTTGGGGAAAATCGTAGCCAGGGGCCGATGCGAGCTAATGATGAGGCGGTGATTTGCGGTGGTAGATCTATGGTGTTGGAAATTAGCAAGCTGCGTTGGTTGGTGGGTCTAGAGGCAGGAAACATGCCGTTCTGACTTTCGTTTTTGGCTTTGTGCTTCCAAATATTGTTCATAAGAGACATGTGGTGGTTTCGTATTGGTGTTTAACTTATAAAAAATTCAGGAAAAATCAGCCAGTTATCATGCACCTAAGTTGCAAAATTTGCAAATATATGTAACATTCTTACTATTTTTGTACTTTTTGCGAGGTAATTTATTCCTCGAAAACAGATAAAGTTCATGGTTATCATGAACAAGACCAAGGACAGGAAACAAGGACAAGAACAAGACCAAATTCGATACTCACCCAAATAAGTTTTCTGTCCCACCGCTGGATTACTGTTTTATTGGTTCCATCCAGAATGTCCCATATCTGAGAAGATTATTACCTATGTACTTTTTGTATTGGACTTGTAACGTAGAGAAGACTTTGTCTTTTTCTAAGTTTCTTTACATGCTTATTAATGGTGAGAGCTCATCACACTTTTCACACTAGATGGGAAATAGCCAGTTCTTACTTGAAAACTATTCAAAGTCATAGGCCAGATGAAGAAGATTAGTCTTGAGGCTCCAAAACGTTGTCTCATGTCAAGCTTGTACTAAACAAGTTAAATGGTTTCAAAATCTTCGATCTCTTTTGAATAATAAAGCTCATTTTTTAAATTATAGCAAAACACGACTGGAAGATTCTTTATTACTGAAAATGTAGTTAAGTTTAGTTCCTTTGTTTATTATTTTTTTATCTTAAAAACTAACAAGAAAAACTACACAACATTTGCAGTATATTCTTAAAAAAGCCTTTCCCGACATGTAAAAATAATTAAAAAATAAATAGAAACTCAGGCAAACATTAAAGCGTAATTGTGTTGTAATATTGAACGAAATCAACGCCAAAATATTTCCCAAGCTCAATTTCCAATTCGAAACAGCGAAATTATTATCAAAAATCCTTACAAACGATATATAACTGAAACGAAAAGAAACCAATTTTAATTCCGTTAATGCACACCAGGCGGCGCACAGATCCGCCGCGTCTGGGCGCCATTGTAACGTAGCATGTTTGAAATTAATCTGAGCAACACTGGTGCATCTTTCAATCGCCTTTGTCAGCCAAGATAATCCACGTCGCACGCCGCATATACCACGTCTTCAATATCGCAACAACAAAAGATTGGATGAGAATTTATGCCGATACATTTTACAACAAAAATCTTGCGTTCGTTTTTTTTTTAATTTAAATCGTTTTTTCCGTAGACATTATGAGCCAACAGACAAAGCATCGTCGATGTTCTACACTTGACTGAGCCAGCGTCGCTTCTTTATTGGTATATTAAATGTGTTTAATACTTTGATATTATTCTCTGCCAGCTCGGCTATGATGTGTATTGTACGAAGCGGAAATCGTTTCTGAAAGACAGTTTAATCGCTTTACCAGGCAAAGCAGGACTTAACTGAGATTTTGCTTGTAATTTAATTACTTACACGATCAAAATATTTCGCCAATAGAATGAGGACAGTTTTATTTTTAGACACAATGACGTCAGATGAAGAAGATCTAGGTTGGATTGCTTCAAGCATCTTACGAAATCATTTTTTAGAAAGCTAATGGCCGATTTGGGCCGAAACTTAGTCAACACTGGACTTAGGCTAGTGATTTTATATTCTCTAAATCAATGACATTTGCAAACGTCAATCAAGCAAATCTCGGAAACACACTAAAGACTAGAAAAATATGTCTTTGCATCAAACTTTGTTTGATACATAAATGGGTTACTGTTTAAATGTAATCTTATTTAAATTGCAAACGCTTGCAATGCGCGGGGTATTCTATTATTATGAATAGTAGAACCGTCTAAAAAATTCCCCGTTTGGCCGCGTTGTGCTTCAATCAAGTCTTCGTTTAGACATCAATTTTTGAGACGGTTAAGGTGTTCATAATAAAAAAAAAAATAGTTGGTCACTTAGAATTTAAACATCCATTAATTTAGGCTCAAATTTTTAACGGATATTAGCTTAAAGTAGAAATATTGATGGCTCCAAACTAATTTTGGTTTGATTTTATAGAGATAGTAAATTACACGTTTTAATGTACCTAAATTTCCGTATTTTTTTAGTTTTTGTGTATCTAATCATCTATGTTTAAACCTTTTAAATACCATAAAATCATAACAAATTAATTTGACATTTAAACTAAGTGTAAACCGAATTTAAACTGAGTTTACCTCGATGTTGATAAAATTAGCAGTAAAGCAACTGTACCTTCTCTGATTGAATTCTAGTGATAATAGTACCAAGTTTCATATTTAAAAAAAAAACTCCATGCATGAAATATTTTCTGCAAAAAAACCAATTACAAAAAAAAAGTATCAAACAAAATTAACACAGTGTCTCATAATCACATCTTGTCGACAAAAGTTAACGAAGACGTGCATAATTTCCCCAAAAATAATCACCCCTCAATAAAATTAAAGAAGGTAAAAAAAAACTCACATCTCCATAAGAAAAATCGCGCGTCAAAAACCTAATTCCGAGCGCCTGACGCAGTCACGTGACATGATTCTAGCCAATCAGCCAGTGGCCGTCATTCCACGCTCCAGTGTGCGACGAGCACGTATTAAAATATTGACAGTATTGCCGGCCATCAAAAGTTTCATTTACATTTTAACAAAAAACTGCAATAATGCGCATTAGGCAGGCCGACACTGCTCCCATCTTAGCCTATTATTACCAATTAGTACAGGCTGAAGTACTCTTTGCATGAGAGATGAGCAAGAGAGATGGAATGCGTGCTAGTGCCGTTGGTGTGGCAAGGAAAGAGATAGCCGACAGATGAATGGCAAACTAGGGAGCCATTGATACATAGGGAAATATATACACATTAATATAAATAGTGGTTTTCGCCGTTGAGAGGGGGGGTTTGGTGCAGGGGCGCACGCCATCTATATTCTGAGTGATCTAGCCACTCTTTAATTCACACTGGTGTATTTGTCATAAGATACCTGGATGTCAACGTGGTGAAAATTCAACGGAAATGTAAAATGTAAATTCTGTTGAACAGTGCCGATCATGTAACATTTTGGTTCTCGATATGCTAGCATTGTGTTTTGTCTTTTTTATAATAGCAGTTTCTTTATTTAAGATAACTTTGTCTAAAAACTGAATTGTCATGGCTTGCTTTCAGTTCTATTGCAATTGAAAACGTGGGTTCTCAAATGTGCTCCTAAACGCCTCCCGCAAAGCTAGCATGGCACCTCCACATTTGATCAGGTTATCGCTCTAGAAAAAAACCTGTAGTAGAAACATAAATAACACATTGTTCTTTGCAATCACTGAAATTATTCCGTTTTTCCCCTGAATTTATTGAGGATGGAAGAAAATTCTTAATTTTTTTAATCAGATAAATATAATTAAATCCACCTAAAAAAAGAAAAGCAGCAATTCTAAGCCCAATTTTAGAAACCATATCAAACAGAAAGATTCTAATCCCGGTTCGTTTAAAATCCATCTCAGCCAAACCAATACTTTTGCACCGCCTAGTAATCACAAGCGAACGTCTAAAATTAATCCTTATTCATCTTTCTATATCCGGTTTCCCAAACCTTTAATCAGCGAACGGAGCGAGTGGGAGAGTCAGACGTGGATTACCACGCGTACGACTGCGATGGCGATACAATAGAAGGGTACGTCACTATGTTATGAATATTCATGGTACGCATTATGCCTCCAGCTCGCCCATTCCGACGCCGACGCCGACGCCGATGGCGACGCCGAAGGCAGCTTCTATAATATCATCCTGCAACAACTTGACTCGATATCTAGATCCGGAAACCACCGTTCGAAAGTTATCTTTAGATTGGACGAACGGTGGATCGACTGGTTTGAGTGGGGTAGGAGACTTGATGGCCGAATGCAAGCCGTTGGGTGTTACTATTTGCGTTCGGTGGTGGGTTTTTTGAAAACTAAACTATTTGCCACTGAGAAATAGTGATTTTAATACAATTTCCGAAGTTTTATTGAACTTTTATGTCATTGAAACATACCAGTTATTGAAACAATTTATGTGATACTAAAATGAAAAACCTAGAAGACCTTCTTTTATACAATTAGTGACACAAGGTTTTGGTCGATTGAAGCAGGAATTTTATTTTATTTAAGAAAATATGTAGTACCTACGCGTTCTGTGTGGATGGAGTTTCCATAAAAAACCTAGTATAAACGCTGTGAAAGTCAAGTCTGTTTTCTTAACTTTACATGGTCAATCCTGAAAAAAATATTACGAGACTCATCAAATCTTACAAAGTTTTTCAAGTCCCTGAAATTACTGACTAACTGGCAAGATTTTTATTCTCATGGTCTTAAGTTTAAACAATGTTCTCGATGACAGCTATAATTTGACAAACCCAAGTAAACTAGTAATAACTCACGTTCAAGCTACCACAGTTTTTTTGGTATGCCTACACCCTACGCCATTTTCTTTGCGTATCTTTGCGACCTTGGCAAACATTACCGGCAGTTTCCTGTGATTGGTCGGTTTTTACGATCCGTTCTCGCCAACCCCGCGTCGCCGAAAGATTCCAACCATTGTGTTTATTGCTGTTTGGATAAGTTTTGCTAATCTTTACACTCACACACCTACACAGTGCTGTGATGTTCAGGGAAGAAAACCACATCGAGGTGGTTAGGGTACGCTCGTGGCGAAATCAAGTGAGAGTGATTCGGTGAATACCTTTGGAGAAAATTTGCTTGCTGGGCGTCTTTAGATGAACAATGCGCAAAGAAACTATGATAATATATGAAATTTTGTCTGAAATATCAGATTTACACATCATATTTAAACGCACAAATAAACAATGATTTGGTTTTACCAGTTGTCAAAACTTCAAATTGATCATCTTGAACGGATTCGATTTAGTTCTGGTTTTTCAGTAGCTCGTTGAGATATTAACAGGTTGTTACGCAAAAGCTGATCAAAAGAAGTTGTTTGTTTGCTAACGGTTTGTTAATTACTTCAAGAGACACTGAAAATCCGGCACTTCATCGTATTCAGTTTCTGATGAAAACTACACTATTTGCCGTCAGCATGTGGTAAACATTTTCAATACTGAACCATAACATGTACGTTATTTATTAATTCAATGTCAATTTATGAATTCGTCAAAGTATATTTTCAAATCAGAATGTGTATCGCTCTGAATACGACACAAATCAGGCTGTTTGTGCGATTAATTCGATCAAGCTCGCGCTGAAAAAGAGGCGTTATATACACCTTCACCTACCTCCCTTGATAATTCTTGATAACGACTCCGCGAGAAGATTAAAGCTTGAAACTCAGAAGGTCTTTGTTTTGCGAGAGTCTCAGTAATATAATCATACTAACCAAAAGGTGGACGGGGTTGTTAACAAAAGTTAATCTAATAAAATCTTACTGCTTTCTGCCAACAATGAAGCGGGGTGTGGGGGGGAGGAGGACAGGGGCTTCAAGGAGGTGTGAAGATGTTTGCCGGGGGTGTGGGTGAAAGGGAGGTCGAGGGTAGCAAGGGATGAAATGACACGTGGAAAGACGGGGCGCAAATCTGACATCGAGCCTTGCAGAGCTAGCTGTTGATATACGCAGACTTGTGTGCGTGTTTGGATCTTGCTATCATGCCGAGGGGTTGAGCGCCCCGAGAAGAATAGGTCTTGCTGCTGGGAAAACAGCTTACAACGGCTGCTTAGGCTTGATATGTTTGCCTTACCGATCATTAGTCTAGTGAATGTGCTTGCACCAACATCTTTTATTGTTGCTTGGAAAGACGAAGTTCATGAATTTAATCTACTAGACTTTATTCGGAAAATTAGGTACATGTCATGCTTAACACGAGTTGAATTATCATGGATGAAAATGAAATTTCACGTTTTCTTACTGCGACGGGGGTTTTGTTAAGCCAGGAAAATCTGTTTTGATAGATTCTAAATTATTGATAACCTAGAAACAGTTCCCTTCTCTAATCTGTTCCTTGACTTCCTATATTATTGACACCAAGAAAATACATTGTTTTGTGTCAGTGTATTAAAAATTGATCATTAAGGGCTATTTGTTTTTTGAAAAGCTATCTAAAACTTATTTGTGTTATGGTTAACCTTTGGTAACAAAATCCATTCAGGCACTATGACCGGTATTTAAGTTACATTGCATCCAACTAAAATGATTAGCAAGTTTAGTTTCCGGGAATTGGCAGGCAAGCTTTCATCATCGGTACATAAATAAACAACTACCAGAGGTGACATAACCCTACCCCGCGATCTCTTCCAATGTCAGGTACCAATACAACGGTCAACCGGGAGCGATCAAGAGCGGACAGTCCATTCAGCCATCTGCTTCAAATCCACTTTACATTAATGAAGATTATTAATTGCACTTTACCACTGGAAATGGTACTTGGGCGGCAAGTTATGAATATCATCCGCCATGGTGCTAGGGCTGGAGACTAAATAAAGAATAGCACCATTGCTCAGCTCCGGTGTACGCGGGAATGGCAATAAACATGACATAAAGCAGAGCGAGAAGGCGAATTGTGTGTGAAAGCACGGGTGAAAGAGACGCGGCGATGTATAGGACCTCTAGCGTGAGCTTGCATAGTTAGGTGAATTAGGTGCTGGGAGAAAGTTTGTAATATGTCGCAGTTAGTTAAGTTTGTGTCTCTTTTGTAACAACTTTTCCAGGAGAGATCGCATCTAGTTTTAAATATTATCATTTTATCTCTTATTATCTTTTCTTTGTAGAGTGTGCGTGGAAAGGTTGGGTTGTGAGGGGTTTTGCCGGTAGATTTGTGGATGTTGAGAGCGTTGGAATTTCGGTGAAGAAAGTGTGGAACAATGGGTTTGATTTGCAAAGCGTCATAAAAGTTGTCAGAACATAAGAAACACTATCTTTTTGTTTGGTACTTTCGGTCTGTGAAAACTTTAGCAATCCTTGCTGAAAATTACTTTCAAGAACTGTCAATGTAACATAATTAAATTGTATATTTTTTAAAGAAATATTCTACAATTTTGAATATACTCCAACCGATTTCAAACTCGCAAGGTAAACTTGCAACACCTCCATAAACAAAGGCATGAAGTATAAATGTAAGGTTAATTATATCTTGCTTTGATTTATTTAAATAGCGTACGTTTTTGCGATACCATACAGTCCATTCATTGAGAGACATTACCAAACCAAATCCCTCTAGAGGAATTTTTGCCATAAGAGTTAGTAAAATCAAATAAAGGAAGCTTGTTTCACAGGGCATCAGCACATGCGCATAGAATATTCACTCGTACACAGGCCACCCTCCACATTCTCCAAATTTAAACACATTTTCGCAATTCCAAACAAAATTTCATACCTCTTGTCCAGCTCGCCGTGTAACTGAATTATTTTATTTGCTTTCTCTGACCGGCAGCCAATAAAATTAGCATAAACACCCGCTCCTAGCGGTCGCTATGTAAACTGCTTGGACACCGCCCTCTGACCCACACCCTTATTCTTCTCACACACAGCCTTCCTGAAATACGAAACAAGAGAACGTCACGACATTCATTCTTAAACGCTTGGTCAAAAGGGTCAAAAAGATAACGAAAATATAAATCAATGATAACGTCATTTGAACTACGTTGCAACCCTATCCCCTATTACTATGTGTGTGCATGGTAAATAACTTCAAAGTGTATAGGTACTACATATAAAGGTCACGTACGTTTTGCCTTATTACATAACCATGTTGCTTTCACTTGATGTGTATGGTTCTTCCAGAAGTTTGCTATGCACAATGCAGTTTGTTGTTATGTTGGCAACCATAGAATTAAGGGCCTGTGGTTTCCCTGCGAATAAATCACAAGGGTTGGATGTTGGCTAAGCTGCAACCTCATCTCTCTGTCTCTCTCTCTTCGTGTTGGTCGTTAAATTCTACGATTTTTTAAATGTGACCATTGCGAATTTTCTTGGCTAATGGGTATGAACAGGACGATGTAGCACTTGTATCTTTAGTGCATTGACCAGTAGACAGAGATAAACTGAAATTAGGGTGAATTTTGGGAATGAAACTTGTTCTTCAATGCTGTATCAGAAATGCATGCTTTACCAACGGAGATAAGGGATAATTCATTGATGCATTGGGAATTATTGGCTCATTATTTTTGTAACGTATGGATTTAGATTTTTCCCAAATACGCTCATGAACCCATCAAGGTTGAATATAAACCAATTTGAAATAGCGTAGATGACAAATAATTAAACTACAACATGGAATTAGCACTAAAATACATAAGCCCAGATGTGAAATGTGGCATTCCATGGCCCTTTGTTGATTGATTAATTGAGTGATTGATCTCTGGTTTTTGTAAGGACGCAATGTTTTGACAACGAGACCTGCGGCACTGCTCTAATGGAGTCGGTTAATGAGTGGGTGATGATGAGGATGATGTTGATCCAAAAGTAGTCTAGAATGGAAGAGGGAAACTCGCTGCACGTACCTTATACTGTCGAAGGCATGTCAAGGGGACCACCGGCTTAACATCCCTTCCGAGGGACGGTACAACGCGAACAACAGGATTCCCTTACAAATCCATGCTGTCAAGAGGTTAAAGTTGCACTAACTTTCATTTCTCCAACCTCTCTACCGAACAGAACTGGTCATGAGTTTGTTTTTCACCCATTCAATACCTGACTCAGCGCAGTGTAGCTAACTTTCGGTGATCTCACGACAACCGTTGTATCCAACATGCCAAATCGTTCAGTGGTTACCCATTCAATACCTGATCGAGCGCAGTGCTGCTTAACTCCGGGAATCTCACGACAACAGGGTAATACAACACGCCTAATCGTTCAGTGTTCACCCATCCAATACCTGATCCAGTGCTATGTTGCTGAACTTCGACTATCTCATGAGAAATTTAACCGCTCAGCACAAGTTAATTTCAAATTATAAGAATTTCAACTAATTGCTACAATCGTACCAAATATCAACCTACTAGGAATAACATTTCCTTGCATGCTGAACTTGATGAGTTGAGCACCGTGTTCTCGATGCAGTGGCAGCGCCGAGCAATCCTAGCTGTGAGCGGTAAGATCTGAAACTAACCACGACCATCGTCTTCGAGATCACTTCACCACCGTTTAATTACACAGCCTTCTGACAAGCTGGGAAAAATGTGACGTGCAGACGCAGATCTAGGTGGCTGGGAACAATCGGCGCCAAGTAAAGTGGACATCTTGTGTCGATGGGATTGCGATTGTTGTTATTGCGTTGGATTTTGCCAGAGTGACTTGGATGGTGTTGGTGGACGGGGCCGTGGAGGATCGCTACCTTGATGCTGGTTTCTGATACGTTCAATATTCAATTCAATTTGAGATTAAAACAAGAAAGACAATGCAACAATTTTCAACAAAATTCAACAATTTTGAATTTGTTGAATTCAAAATTTTCAATTTAGGGTCTGATAACTTGACCAAAGAGAATTGCAAACGGCAAACTGTATACAGAAATATGTTTTTTTATAATGCATGATTAGGAGTTGGCTAATTATCAGGTATTAAAATCTGATTTGTTTGATGGAGATTAAAAACAAATACATGGTGGACAACACTGCTTTCTAAATTTGAGTGCGAATTTCAAACTTAAACCAGAAACTAAAAAATTGCCATTTATGGTCGAGCCCTGCACATGAACTGAAAAAATTACACTTTTATGGCGGGTAAAGAAGAAAATCATTGCACTGGAAGATCAGGATAATGGTTTTTCTCAAGAAATTTCCTGTATTCTACGTTGAAAACCCTAAACATTGCGATATCTCCTTATTATCTAGCAAATCTCGCTATCGAATGCTACATATTGGATCCCAATTTTGATTCGAGTGTACGTAAACTTCTCCACACACACCACCCCAACCCCCCAACATACAAGAAGCTATAACACCACCCCATCAGCAGCGATTCGAGCCATTCTTGAGAAAGCACGATTGTCTCACCCACCATCCAACAACATGGCAGAGATTGCTGTCACATTACCCGAAAGATTGTTAGCCGAACGGGGCGCGGGGAGGTTGAGTTAGGTTAGGTTAATTAAATTTAATTAACAGTTTAGGCAACAAGCTTTGCACAAGTATTCGGTGTCAAGCCGAAGATATTGTATTTCGCAGACAGTGTGTTTCTTGCAAGACGTTTTGGCAAGTGTCAGAACCCGACACCTCCCGGGATCGGTGCCCGCTCAATTGGCGCCGCGACGTCGACGTCGACGCTGGAGCGACAGACGTTTTGGGTGTGGAACTGACGGTGAAGAATGCGTGTGAGATTTCGATTGATGGTTTTCTTTGAAGTAGTAAGGTGTAGAGTGGTTTTGCGAGAGGCGTTGACTGTTGATAGTGATTTTAATTGAGTGTAATTGGAGCGTTTGGTTGAGTCTGAAGATGTAGGATGTCTCCGTCCATAGCGGCAGTTCTTGAGTCAGTCTGCGGAAATGTATCGTTTGCAGCTAATTAAATATTTTCTTAAGTAGTTACTTCTATCGCCAAGAAGGAAAGTAACGCAGCCTAAGATTTTATATTTATTGGGAAGATAAGTTGAGGTTTTCATGGATCAAATGGAATTTAAGAATTTTACCAACGCTACACTTATTTTCGAGAAAATATGTGTGTGAATTTAACTTAACTTACTTGTGCCCAGTATTACAATTTTCTTAAGTCTTTTTCTAGGTGGGAATTTAAATCAACTGTCATGGAAACAGCCAATCACAGGCAGTGAAAGTCGGCTGTTTCTGAAAGCTAGAAGCTTAACCCAGAGTTAAAAAATATTGTTGCCTTGCACTTATTTTCAATAAAAATGAGCACTAACTAGTAATTCTAGCGAATTTAATCCACCCAATACTCAAATTCTCTATTATAGTATTATTATATCAACATTTTTCTTTAATAATTTTGTTTCCATCTGTTATTTTTGTTATATTTGTTTTCAATTGGGGTCACCAACATCAAAAGAGAATAAAAACATCTCAAAACTTGCTGCACTACTAAAAATAAATCGAATAATTACCGTATATTGAGTTAATATTAAAGAATTATTTGCTTAATTGGGCAACGTGTCAAAGGTTTGTCAAAAGCAAAGGTTCATCGTTCAGTGCTGCAGACCGCCTTGTAGCAGGGCAGCAAAGCCTGTTAATAAATGCTCCCAACGAGATAATAAAACCCACTAATCCACCAACATATTTCTCCATTAATTATATCACCACCTTCTTGTATTTATAGTCGCCACCATTATATCACCGCGATGTCACAGCCGGTGATATTTACTAGCTCCAGAAAACCGTCAACTTTCTTTTCTTAATTAGATAACAACATTAATTAGTCCAACCTGCCCGGCGATAACTTTTACGAATTATAACCACGCGCTAGAGACCATAATTTTAACGTTTCGAAAGAGCGCCCGACCATCCGACGTGGGGAGGGGCAAGCTTTTTAACGAAAAATCACGTTTATTTTATTTACGGTTTTGCCGGTGGTAAACTTGAAGACGGTACCCGGTGTGTTGTCACTACGGTTTGGTGCCAGCGGCTTCTGTGCTGGATAAAAGGTAAATCACTTTGTACTAATTAAAACAAATATGGGGCTTAATTGCGCCCCTGGCGGTGGAAACATCAAGCTTTATTAATGGTATAGTCTAGCATTAGATGCCGAACGAAACTTTAAACTTTGTAGCTTGTTATGGTCGCCATCTTCTTTGTGGCAAGCGAATGGCATACCTTTCTCGTATTTGCCAGCCTCGGGTATTGCTCGTGTATTTCTTGCCATGAGCATTTCTTGTAAATTACTTTTATGTTTGCGAGAATGTTGCTAGGATTTGCGATGGAGTTTGAGTTTGATAAAGTTTGTTGTCGGTCTATGACACTTTCTGATCCGCGATTGCCTTTTTAATTTTGGTGCAGTTTGCTGACTGCTCGATAGGGAAGTTGAAAACATAACTGACACCTTTAATTATGTCTTGAATAATCTTGCAGTCCAGCCTACGAGAAAAGATACCAGTCTAATGACTGCCTCCCCCCCCCCCCCCCTCTCCCCCTTCTAAAGCATTGCTACTAACTCATAAATGTAATACAGTTATCTTTCAGCGGCGGTATTTAAAAATACTTAGTACATCTGGGAATCAATTGCTAAGATTGGTATAATTGGTGGAGGTCCAAAATTAATTTTAAAATTTCTACCGAGCAAATAAGCCGGTAACACTTGTTAACGGTAGGCGCCACACGATGGCGCTTGCCACCGAACTTAAAAAATAACACCATTAAATAATTTCGACTCAAAATATCGATACAAGTTTATCAATTGAGGGTAAACCAGTCTCAAATGCGAGTTATTTAAGACTTTGAACGAAATGAAATGTCTTAACACTCTAAATGACGATGACGCCACCTAGAAGCATTCTCAATTTTTGACAGTGTAGTCATTTGGCGGGAATTTTTCGCCAAGACTTTTGAAAATTATTGCTAGTGTAGTCCAGGGAAACTAAGGATGGTACAGGTTAGCATGCCTCTCACATCTAGCTCAAGATTAGCCCCGTAAAGTTTCTCAGCTGCTCATGTACTGCTAGGGGAACTACCCGAAGAAAAGCGCATGCCCGAGCCAGCGTGATCTGAGAACATCTGATCAATCAATGTTTTGTTGGTGCAACATGGACCGTGACTGAATTCGTGCATTTGTTACGCCATGGAGTGGCCGTGACGAAGGGGTTGGGGGGGGGGGGGGGGTGTGGATGGGGAGGCACGATAGGGATAAGGGTGGACTTTTTACGTTTCACCCCTTTGCCGTTCGATCAGCACACCCTTACTGAATATCATCTTCGTCTCCGTCGCGCAGAGCAGCCCTCGCTGGTGTCCTGTGTGTTGGCAGCCGTGAAGGATTGCGACACCTCTGGCTGGACAGCGCGAAAAGTGCGATAATAAAACAAGTTTTATGAAATTCAATTACATTTTTTTTTTTTTTTTTTGGGGAAATAATACTTGAAGTAACACTTCAGAACGGGATAATAATTGAAATATATGTATTTATATATTGGCACGAAGAATGCCTATTCTCCCAACCATGGTAAGAATAAGAGTGGGTGGGCATCTTCTTAGCCCTAAGGTGTTCAGTGCTAGAAAATATAATTTAACAATATTTCACCGGTTTCTTTTTGTTTACCTCAAGGCATTAGCATCATGTATTAGCCATTGCTAATAGGGTTACAGGGAGAGGAGATAAATATACGTACCAAATAGCCTGTAGTTGTAGATTTTAGATATTTTTTAAAAATACTTTACAAGATGACTGGACAATCGCAATAAATGTCCCAAGAATGCCACGCAAAGTGCCATCTATGCAACGCCCCGTTAAAAAAGTAACCGGAAGTTAAGATGAGAAGAGAAGCAACTGATTGGCTCGTAGATAATAAAAATAAGTCTTTAGCAGGCAGTTTTCTTTGAACTATAAATTGTAAATCTTTACCTAAGAATGTCACATTGACTGCCGATTTTTTAGTGGCACATTCAGTGATTAAAAAATGCAACTTCTGATAAGCTGTCGCCTAGCAAAAAAAAAAAAATAACTGATTGTTCATTACGCAACTTTGCACGTAAAAACCATCCCCAAAGGATAACCTTCTAAACACAGCACACGATGTTCGCGACAGACTCCGCACTGAGCTGGTCAAGTGGCGACATCCGACCAAGTCGAGGGTCGGTTGTATCACAACCACATGTACCACAGACTGCCACTCTGCGGTTACCAGTGGTTACCTCTGTTTCAAGTACTAACCCTCTTACATATCCATGTTCATTGACATCATTGACCACTAACAATGTCCCAGCCTATAACAGGTTAGTACCCTGGTAACCTTGTAACCTTGTAACCTAGGTTAACTTTGTTAAGGAGTTTAAATTCAAGGCCGTATCCATTGCTAAATCTACGTTGTCGATAAATGTAAGCAAACCTCAAGGTTAGACAAAAATTTTATTAGTTTTATAACAGTAAAAGTGTTTTAAGTTTTAATTTTTTTGGTTAGTTATTTTATCGATTAATTGATTGATTTTGGTATATTCAGGATCAGTTGGCATGTTTCTTGAGGTACCGTTTTTTTTTATCATCGTTGACCACCAAAACTTTTTCGACAAAACAGACTTGCAGCAATGAAACGTAAAAAAGTCGCTTCTCCGAGCTTTTGATATTTCCATGGTGCTACGCTAAAAACCAGCGCTCAAAGCAAAGTTAGCTAATTGTGTTCGAAGATCCTGATAGGCTTCGTTCGGCACGATTGGCTTTCAAGTCGCCTCGTCGATGCGTAACGAGCATTTAGCGGGTCTCATCGCTTCATCCAGAGAGTCGAGAAGATCTCACAGAGATAGGAAGGAATAGACGGGGTTGGTATAGGAGACCGAAGTATGATGAGAGAGAGGTACAAAGGGAGGCAAACCAATCAGCGAGATGCGAGATCGGAGTTCTAATTTATCAGTATCGTCCGCGTGCCTCGGATCGAGTTACCTGCCTCCTTGCTTTAGAAGGAAACTTTTCCGATTTCACTTAAAGATGAAATAAAAACTCTGAAGCGTTAGAGGAATCCATGGTTTATACGCGCTATGTTCAGACTGAACACTCGATGGCTAATAATTGGAAAAAGTTTTACAACTTTTGCATAATAATGTTTTCCCGAGAATAATCTGTATTGCCAAGAAGATGAATATTTTTATTGATGGAAGCTATGCGCTTGTGGGGAGAGGGAGTTGTATAATACTTCGGAGGGTGAAGAAAAGATTGCGAAACGTTTTCTTTTTTTTGTTTTAGCGGTTGTCTCTCGCGCAAGAGTTCGGGAATCGGTTTGAGTGGCTGAATTCTGATGGAAATAAGAAAATGGATCCATTGTCAGGGGAGAAAGGGGCACTCTTGAGGTCTCGAGGACTTTATTAGCCCGCGAAGTCGTTTGATTTCACGACTTGAATTTCTTTAATATGAAAAGTCGTTTTGTGAAATTGAATTATGAACGAGTCATGAAGAGCCAATTTGTTGGACGGCAAGAAAAAAAAAATTAAGGGATTGATCTATTCATCAATATTACACAGAGCATAAATAAAAAATGTAAATGAATCATCAATTTTGTCTCATCCTCAAGAGTGCAAGATAAAAATTCTAAACAACACCCATTAACGAACCAATTCCAGCCCAAAATTTGATATCAAGACAACAAAAGACTTTTCCAACTTATATCGATATATCCTAATGCGTGCGGCCCCAAATTCTTATGCAAAACATAAAACACATCATAAAACAGAGTCTAATAAATAACCACGAGCACTTCGCCCCCCCCCCCCCCCCCCCCTACACACTGCATTCGGGTGTCTACCCTATAGTCCTCGTTCACTGATTTATCGGCATTCATCAAAGCATGGCTGGGGCGGCAGAGTGGGTGGCTGGGTGGGTGGCTGGGTGGGCAAAGGGGGATCACATTTGCATGACGCCGCTCAAACTTCCTTGAGAATTATCGATGCAAATGAAATGAGTCGACTGTGATGTGGGCGAACGCACACTGAGCGATAGTTCTATAGTCTCTATTCTGTGTCTTTTGTCTTAGGGAAATTCAGTTTAGTCAGAAATAGCCGCGTGGCTAGATCTTAAATCGATGTGATAGGCAAGATATTTACGGTAAAGGGTACTGTTTACTAGCTTTTTGCTAAATATTTACAAAAAAGTTATATTTTTGCTAACCAATTCGCCTAAGATTCTATATTTCATTTTTTTCAAGACTACCGTCAATTTTTTAATAAAAAATTTATGATATTGATCTAAACAAGGTTTTTACGATCGAGCTTTATGGAAGCAAAATTATCTCAGGTGGTGTAAATATCTAGTATTTAATCCCTGTAGTTAATCCCTGTAAGATATAAATTAACCATGTTACGAACATACATCTAAAATTATTTATACTATGTCTATGTTTCAATCAAAGCTAAAATATTCAAACATTCTCCTGAACGCATCCCGCAGAACAGATTCGGCACCTCCATTCTAATATCACAACAATTCGCCTTAATTGCCACTACTACACACATCAAACACATCCGAACGATCTCAACAACAATCAAACCCGTCTTGTTTGCAGAGACACATCAAAACTACCGCTTCACATCTCAGCTATGTACAAGCACCAAGCGCTTGTACTAAACCCTGGTTAATCGTTTTTAAAACTCGCCTACCTTTTCCTCAGGCTGCGATCGGCGAGCTCATCATTTCATCGTGGCATTACACTGGTCTCGACACATCTCAGCACGTTGGACAGGTATGTGTGAACCCGCGTGGCCCCTCAAAAACTCCCCCTACCCATCACTGACGTGATAAGATAATCCAGACCTCGCTCGGCCCAAAAACCCTGTCCGCAGAGCTGTCCTCTTTCTCAAAATATAAAATGCCCATTGAGCTCGCAGGCCCCGGGTCTACCCTTAAGCTTGCTAAGCTTAAATAATTAATATTCAGGAGTTGATTGTCCGAAATGGACGACGGCGATGGCCGGGTTTTTAACCCTTTGGAGTTGTCACGTGACGTCGTGAGGTGATGGGTATGGTGTGAGAAGGTTTTTGTGTGATGTGAACCGATGAAAGATCGACGGGGGTTGTTTTTGGCAAGGTGCAGGGATGCTTGTCGATTCAACGCTCGTTGGATATCTATTTGGTGAGGTTTTTTGTGAGTGTCAGAGAAGAAAAAAATCGAGTCATTGCTTTTGGTCGGAAAATTGTGTTGTTCATATTTTAATTTCAAGTCTGATTCCCATTTGTTTTGAGACGTAAAGAGACGTTTTATGGAAAAGCAACAAAATGAAAAAAAGGCTTATTAAATGTAATCCATGGGTAAGTAAATTATTGAATCGCCGTTGTAAAACCAAGAAAACCTCACCCAAAAAGTTCAAACAATTCCCCGGCATAACGAATAACCCGGGTCAAACAAATTTTACCGACGCAAGAAAACCCGTCCAACAAATCGTGAAACTACCTCACATTTTCCACGAACGCCAAAGGCTTAAAATTGAAATAAATAATCAACGGCCTCAGGTCCACCGGTCAAGTTAGATCCATCTCGCGTCTCGCTCTCTCCACCCGCGCTAAGAGCCAGTCGGTGTCCATCTTCCGTCCCCCTCGTCCTGTGTGCGTCTAGCCATCGCGGGGACGACACAAGAGGGAGACGACCAGAGATGTATGGATTAATATTTTGGCAGTGAAGGGTTGAATAGAATGACATCGCATCTCAGCTGACTAACGTCAACTGTGATTGGCTGATTGTAATGTAACACCAAAGGCGATTGGCTTATGGGTCCAACATAGCATAGTCGTATATAGCAGCCAGCATCGCGATATATATATATATATATATAGTAGATGCCAGTGTGCTATATTTTCCTTAGCACTTTCCTTCATTTGCATGTGGAATTAGCAACGGAATGGTATCAGCTCAGAACCTTTCTATATTCCATCGGGAATTTACGCTCGCTGTCAAGCAACGTTGACCTCGCGGCGTCGATCTGCTCGGTTTGATCGACGTCCCCACTCAAAAGTTGGCGTCGCCGAAAGTTTGTGCCAGTCACGTGGCGAAAACGTTTGGCGAAACGCGAACGTTTTAACTAATTAGGCAGGGCACTTAGAGGTTGAAAATTGAAGTAAACTTAAATATTGCGTTTCGCGTTTTAAATTTTTCAGTGGAGTCTAATAGAAAGAATTGAAATCACTCAGGAACCTGTGGGAAATATTTTTGAATGTAGCTTATCACCTCTTTTAGCTTGAGATTAACACATCACGCTCTGGTACACATCTTCCCTTTGACCGGACTTTGCCACCTTGGCTCTAACGCCCAGTCAAGACCAAGATTATCCTGCAAATCGGCGAACCGTGCCACTCTAGTGGACCAAGTCGTGGGTGCTCACCCTTAGACGAACAGAGGGTATCTGGCTGTATCGGAGTGGTATGGGGAGGAGGGTACAACAGGGCAATGGAACGATATTTCAAATACGAGCAATGAGAATAATGGGAATAAGGCTGATGGAAAGGTTAGAAGAGACGTAGTGAGAGAGCAAGCTAGAGAGAGAGAAGGAGAGGGAAACAGATTATGTGACTTTATGAATAAATCAGCAATACTCACAGAGGGAGCGAGAGAGTCGCTATGTGTATGTGTATAGAGTTCGAATGGCTTTAGACACTAGGAGCAGAAGCCATGTGCATTCAAGTATTGAAGCTTTCAATGGGACCATGTTTTCATCAAAACTTTGTTTGTTTTTCGTAACGATCTTTTAAGGAAATTGAATATCAAAAACTTTTACATAAACGTATTTTTTATTTAGATATCGTTACGGCGAGCGATGCATTTTTAAAGTTTTTCAATACAGTATCAGATTTGTATGGCAGTCGTGTTGAAATTCAAGCGATCCAACTTTGTGGCCTAGTGTGCGCTTTGAAACCAGGACAACACGGCAAAGAACGATAATCGTTTAGACATATTCAGTTTTACTGATCAGAGAGTGCGACTTGAACCTTTTAATAGGTGGAGAAAACTGTACATAAGCTTTGTGCAAAGTTTTGCGCCTGAACGCAGCCAGCCGAGCATTAACGGCACCTCCACCTAAAGTTATACTCCTGAACGCAACGCGTAGAGCATCCTCGGCGCCTCCACCCAAAGTTTTAGTGAGCCCGTTGAGCCTAGATGTGAGTGAGTCGAGCGTCTGGAAGCTCACAACGAGACGTCTCTCGAGACGGCGTCTTGACCCAGAGGGGAACTTGGCGGTCAGTTGGTTTGAAGACGTTTTAGCCGGCTAGAGTGGTAGCCCGGCTCGACCGTGAAGATGAGAGAGGTGAAATGCAAGAGCAGGAAGGGAGCTGGGAACAGGTTCATTGAATGGCCGTGAAATTAAATGTGTACGTAGATAGAATAATTTTCCACCCAGGGAGCAAGTAATTTTTTCAAACGTTTCGTTAAAGTCGAGGTCGTTGTCATGTAGAGAAAAGGCATAAACATCACTTTTCATAATGTATAATTTAAATTGAAGTTTAATTTATTTTAAACTTGACTTTTTTGGCTGTATTTTAATTCTTCTTTGTGTACATTATTTAAAGAACGTTTTAAGTGGTAAGTGAGTATTTAAGACATTGAAACATTAAGATGTATTTCTGGCTGATAAGGGTCAAGATGCATCTCGCTGCTTAACCCTACCAGTCTGTCGTACCGACTTTACCTGACGTAGAAACGTCTACAGAAATGTATTGCGCCACATTTCTTAGCGTAACGCCGAGCAAGACTTCATGCTAGTCAAAACAGATCTCACCGTACCCGGTAGTTACCAAACAATACAACTACGTGTGAAAATACCCCGCGACTAATCAACCATGTTGCCAGAGTTTACGCGTGATTAATCCGGAACATTATCGTCATTACGCAATAACACAGAAGACAATTATTATTAGGATCCGTCTTAATTAATTTGGCAACCATTAGACTACGGAGGTTGGCATTGCTACGAGCCATATAATAAGTAGATAAACATGTTCCTGTATCTCGCTTTACTGCCTCATCGTTTGTCTCTTGTGTTCTTTAATGTCATTCGTTAACACTGTGTACCCCCCCTAACCCGTCGAAAGCCTATCCCCACCCACCCACCTCCCACCCCCATCATAACATTACCTTACGCATGTTTGACTCCTCACATGACGTCATCCACAGCATCCTAAACTCTTAATGTGTTCCTACCCTTGCATGACAAATAATACCAACACAGAGCTGGCAGTGGACTGAGCCTTGTGCCTCTTGTCACTAGCAACTTGCTTTATTTTGATGAGATGGAAAATAGTAGCCCGCCGGCATATACGAATTTATTCTCTTCATTTTGCTACATTTCGCTAATTTTATAATTATCATTACTCAGCATTAGCTGTACTCTGTGTGTGTTGGTACACTAGTTGACTTGGCTTCGCGTAATGCTGAAGGATTCATCTGACGGTGTTGTATGTTGTGGTATAGTGTTTCCAGTAGGGTGATCTCGTCATGTTGGATTCTCCAGGCAAGACGAGCGGGAAAGAGGTACAAACACAGGAGCTTTTAGTGTCTCTGTGGTCGGGAACAATAGTTTTTTTCAAAATTATACAAATGGTTACCTTTGTGTCGTTTGTGCACGATCTTTTCGTGCGTCAACTCTAGAAATTGTATGTGTTTGTTGTATACATGAACGGTAAACCGTATAATAACGTGCAAAGAATTTCTAGTTATTTTTCCCGCATGCCTGAAGGGTTTTTAGGTGTACAACCAGGATTTTTAATCTAATGAAAATAAACACTTGGTTAACTATTTCAATGCAGAACTCAGAAATTCACTGGTAGGCGACCTTTGAGAAGCACCAAAAGTTACACTGACTTTTGACTGTGGATTGCATCCTGTTGCCAGCGGAGATTAAAATCTTCAAGGAAGCTCCGTTTGTGATCGCATAATAGAAAATGATAACCATAAATAACCGATGTAAATTACAAAGTCTTTATTCTTCATCCAAAGTTTTGTCGTTCGCCGAACTAGCGAATAATATTTCTATAATTCAAGGTGGCCACCGTGTTATGATTATTATTATTATTATCATTATTATCATAATCATTCTTTGTCTAGTGTCTGATATTTATCAGTTTCCTTGTCGCTATTTCCTCCGTATTGTCTGGCCGTGTCTTGCCGTGATTATTTATCTCGTCCAACGCTTTGTGTTCTCGAACAGGACATCCAGCTCCTTCCAGCTTCCCTCTTCTTAGTCCTCGAAAACATTATTATAACTTTGCACATATATTTCCGCGCTTCCTCGACGACGACGACGACGACGACTCTACCGACGACGACGACGACGACGACGACGACGTTACCGAGCACGGCTTGAAAGTCGATGTTGGGCGAAGCATGCAGCCAAACAGAGACCGTTGGAAATGAGAAATTAGGAAAAAATATATAAAAACGAGTAGTGAAAAACAGTGAATTGCTAAAAAACTCATTTCAACCTCTAAATAGTTGTCCGCTGCAATATTCACTACGATCGACAGTAGGTATGAACAAAAATTTAAAACAATTTCCTTTGGACGGTAAGTTATACCATTTTTAACAAGTAAAAATTATTATTTTAATTAAAATAAGGTGAAATTGAAGCTACCTTTTGGTACCGAGTGTCTAAAATCTTGCTACATTGTTTACGCTAATAAACACTCTGGCAGACTCCCGACTATTCAACAGTAATACAGGAAAATAGCAATGATACCGGGACAATAACAAGTCTGTAAAGTGCCATAGTTGAACCAATGCATTACAGTTAGGACTGCCAGTGGCTTGGAAACTGCCGCATTTTTTCAACTTTCTGCCGCTAGCTGGAGTGTTTGGTACGCACCGGAAGACCATTGAGGGTACCGAAGACAATGCTTGGTACACAGACAATGCGAGGAGTGAAGCTGTGGGGAAGAAAAGATTTGTCAGAAGATTTGCGACACTGAGAGAGATTTGGGAGGTGGTACGGCGAAGAATTGAAGATAGTTAGATTTTCCTTGTAGGCATGGCGCATGTTTAAGTTACTTGAGACAAACACTTAATTATTTAAAAACACATTTTATTTAATTCTAAACAGAAAAATGTTACGTGTTAGAAACACCGGTTCTCGTGAGATCACCGAATTTAAGCAGCACTGCGCTCTTTCAGGTATTGGATGGATGACCATCATACACATGACCAGTTCTGTTCGGGAGAGAGGTTGGAGGGATGACAATTAATACAGCAACTTCATTTGCCTTGCTTATTAACCTTTCGACAGCAGCTCGCGTTTTACCGTCCTCCGGAAGGGACGGTTATTCAGATATAAAAAAATATATAAATACACATATATATATATATATAAATACACATATATATATATATAAATACACATATATATGTATATATATATATATATAGGTAGGTAGAATATATCCGAAAATACAGAATTACAGAATTCAGTAACAGATTTCATTTACAGAATTGAGTAGCGCCAGGATAACGTTGATCGTTCGCGATCAGGAAGGTTGGCGAAGTCGAGGGCGTGCTCTGTTGTTGTCGAGCTTCTTGCGACATCCGAGTAGGTCGCGCGATGACGTCGCTTCCGTTTTCCGTAACGACTTCCGGAAACACTCAAACTGCCGTCAAACTGCTAAGATCGAGCGGCAGACATTGTTTGGTTGTCGACTTGATGCCTTCTCGATACGGGCAATGCCGAGACGAAAGGTCATCGAAATTCGCTGGGATCTTGAGGAAAATTTCACTTAGGTCTCACTAGGGAATAAGAACTGAAAATTCGTTACTTTTCATACCTTGATGAGACTTTTTTGAAATCTTCTTCACCAAGTATAACTGCCACTTACGGCATTTATACAATTATTTTTTGGTATATAGCGTTTACTTGTATTTGCACGTATAACTCGATGAAATCACCAATTTTTCATGCCTGAAAATTACCACTATTACGCAGAAAAAATGTAAACTAAATGAAATTGGTGTCGTATTAGGTAATTTATTGATTGGCAGTACTGCTTTTTAAAAATGAATTTTATCCAGTATACTGGTCAAGATATTTTTAAGAAATGCAGCAAATTTGTCATATTTGACAGTTGATTTATGAAAAAATTATAGATACTTAAGAAAAAATTTAGCTAAGATGTACAAATTAAGATAGATACACTATGAAAGCCAGTTCTGCAAATTCTGTCAGAAATTTTGGTTTAACTAGGCTGGCAGTGGGACTAACTCCGTGAACGTTAACATCTATGTACACTGAAGGTGTATGACCAAACCACGATGAAGTACTATACTTACCATAATCAACAGAGATATCTTAAAACAATCGAATTAAATATTTTGATTGTTTTCAATTCGATTTTACTCCTTATTATTCCATGTTTCCGAAACAAAGCGAATCCCACCTTAATTTCTTACAGATTTCAGCCTAAGAAAACCACACAACGATTTTCAATTCGTTAACCATACCCTCGCCCCAATCCAATTTCTTATCAACCGCAATATTTTCAAAAACATATTTTCACACAGCATCAAGCAGTGAAATTGGCTCGAAACGGCCACAAGTTTCCAAAAGTTAGCACCCGCCAAACGCAGTGAACCAAACGCCATTCGCTCCCCGTCCTTGGATGATTATAAACCCAATAATCTATGCATGCGCAAGTTGTAAGTTATTGTTGTTATTACTATTGCTGTGAACTGGCAGAGTTGTGTGTGGGTGTGTGCTGCTCGTGTACGGGCATTATTTTCACACCATTGAGCATCTGCAATGCAATGGGTCGCCTCCCGACGTCGCCTGATTTGAATATCGAACTTCGATATGGACCTCCGGTTGTCGCTGAAGTGTAACGCGAACAGTGGCGGCATGACAGTGTCCAGAAATCAAAACACGGATACCAATATAGGTGGTTTTTTTGCATCTGGTTTTTGGTTTCATGCATTTTTTTAAACTGCTGTTTAATAATTGTGTATAATAATAATATGGGTGAAGATTGCAAAGATATTTAATCCTTGTGGGGCCAAGTTTAACCGCAGATAAGCGAACAAAGATATTCTGTCCTTATAGGTTAAGTGACCAACTTGCAAAAAAAATATTAAAAATTAAATAAAATACAAAAATGGTGATATTAATTTGCTTTGTGCCTACAGTTCCACAAGGAATGTCTGTTCTAAAAGGTAAAATCTGTCAATGGAGTGCGTTGGCATCGTTAAACATGGTTACCGATAGTAAGAGTGAGCTACTCATAGTAGTAAGAGTAAGAGCTGTATGATAATTTCGTTGAGTTTATTGGGCCAGTGTTAATGTTAAACTTTCTGCTTAGCAAACACTTGGTCACGATTGTGGCCACCTGATGGCGTTGCGGCCGCCTATGTTGAGCAAATCTCTACAATTGAATAATTACAACTCAAAATATCGGTACATGTGCATCAATACTTGAAGTATTTGTCGTCCATTTTTCCCGAAGACAGTTTAACATAAGCGCCAGTGTAGAACGTTGAGAGTCAAAACAAATTATCGGTGGAGCGAGTGAGAATAAGGTACACTAGTACTTCTTGAAAATGTAAAACTTTGTCCCAGTCTTACCAGCAAAGTCTCTCTCATGCCTCTTGAGACAATGGGCACGCTCCTGTTTGGGGACCTCTACGGTACGCCACTGCTAGCAGGGTACCCAACACAACGACAATAAACCAGCCAATGGACTGATAAAGAGCAAGGTGCCCGTCGTAGCAGATAAGAGGTTAACACATGGATGTGCTCGGCATCGAACTTCAATACGTGCAACGCGGGCTAACTATCACGAGACTGGTTAACGCGCGTTTGTGCAAAGTGGTATGATTGAAATAACTTGGTGAGGGTGATGTTAAGTTTGAGCAAAGTTAAGATGCTGGTTGTTGCTTAGGGTCTAAGAAACGTTTCAGGGGAATTTTCAAAACTGTGATTTTCAAATCTAAGACTTTATTCAGTGTGCAATTTTGGTTTGGATGTATGTGTTACTGGACGGTTTGGCGTGTTGCAAACCCCAGTTCCAGTGAAGTCACAGTATAAAGCAACTGCCCTGAGATGGATCTTGGATCTTAAGAAGCGTCTTGGTGAGTGACCATCATACACATCCAGTTCTCTTTGGGAGGGATGAAAGTTAGTACATCAATTTCTTGCGCCTTGCTTGGTTGTTTACGTCGCACCGTCCTTCGGAAGGGACGTCAAGCAGATAGACTCCTTGGTGCTGTTCAACAGGAATAGGTTACTTGCCAATACCAGGTTCTTCTTCTTTCCTTTCTAGCTATTTTAGGCTCATCATCGACCTCATCATCGTCATCATCATCGTTCATCATCATCATTTTGTTAAAGAGATACGATATTTTTCTAAATCCGTAATTGAACAAAATATAGATGAGGAGTTATGGTTTTGTGGGTAATCTGATTGTTTCCGTATTTTGAAACCGTATTTTTATTTTTTCTAATGTGTGAAGGTGCCACAACTGCCACTTATACAATCTTTAGCCATTGTTCTTTAATCCACATTAACATTTTCAATTCTGATTATCAATGGAAATGTCTGGACATCGTTCACCGACCAAAACAAACTTTGAATCCAGATAAAAGCAATCCAAACGTACCAACTTCCCGCGTACTTGACCAACACTCAAAACTCTTCCCCTTAATCGCACTCTTCAATTCAAATGCCAACCAAAAACGACACTGCCATCGACATATAACCCCAAAATCCCCCACATTCAAAACTTCAAAATCATCGTTCAACACTCGCAATTAATTCAAATCACAAACAATACCCTTCAGTAACAAATCTTCCCCACATTACACGAGGTATTGTTATGCGGTGTGCCGTTATTGATAGCTCCGAGTTAGCACAGACTTGTCGACTGCTCACATGAATATCAGCTCTGTAATCAGCTCTGGAGATGAATCTTGCAAGTCGGCCCATTAGGTGGCCACTTAGCGTGGTTCCATGCCTGCAATCACATGGCCATGGCCCGATACGTCAGTGTCATACAGGAGTGCCATTAGCGCCCGGGTTGGTTGGTTGGTAGAACTATGAAGATGTGGTGCGAACAATTATCTAAGTATGAGGCAGGTTGGTAGAGGTATTAATGGTCAATTTCGAGGGTGACTCGTTTTGTGTTTTGGTTGGTTGATGTGTTCTGGTTATTATTCTGATGATTTTGGTGGCACCTGAGGCCCGGTGATCGAGTGATGTTTGTTTGTGTGTATGTTTGTGAGTCTGTGTGCATGGCTGTTTCTGCTGTGGATTTGATGAAATTGTTTCCTTGGTTTTTCATTTACAGTAAATTAATATCATTCTGCACCGGAGTCATAAAAACAGGTTACTTTTTTACTTCTTTGGAAGAATTTGCAATACCAGAAGATAATTTATTTCAAATCAAAACATATTTTGTTTCTGAGTTTTAAAAGTTTACATCGGTGGCATATTTTTAATAGTAAATTCATAGTAACTTATTTTCAATCTTCCCATTTCTTCCAAAAAATATCTTCCTATTCGGACTGAACTTCATAAACTCTACGAAATTGCAAGATCACAGCTTCAAACTGTAATGTTTGAATTTTTTTTCGATTGAACCAGAAATACAAAAATAATTCCCTCAATATTTGGCAACGATCTCAAACCTGGCTCCTCCACTTGTTTTTGCAGACTCGGCTCCTCGTTCTAGCCCCTACTTTTTAATTCGTTCTGTGTGCCGCAGTCATGCTCAAAGATTCTCATTATTTTCCAAATTTTCCTTGAGACATAGCAACCTATAATGCTGGAAATACATAAAACTATTTGGCAGCAGCCTTTCAAAGAACTCCCTAAACAATAAAGACATTTATTTTACAGTGAAACTCGAAAATGTTATGCGTTATGTTTAATATTTACCTATAAGATACTATACTCTCCTCCTAGTGCTAACAAAATAGACTCAATGCCAAGATAACTTCCCTAACGGACTATCTGTCTCCAAACCTTCGCCCATTTGTCAAAGCACCACCCGCGAGTTGATGCCATCAATTCTTTTATGTGCCCCCATCTCTTGGGCAAAGTATCAATGGTATGCGAAGCCAGTTCCGTCGCTCGACTTTGGTCTCTTTGCATATCGAGACTTGTAAATGGCTCTATGCATCATAAAAACCTATCGAATGGATTGAGCTCTCCAGTTTGCATATACCAACTCCCCAACCCCCTTTATGCCTAGTGTGTCTCAGGCTGCGTCCTAAGACCCCTGTTCCGATGTTGTTTGAGAATATGCCAGTACTTTATAAGATTGTCGCCGTCGATCGCGGCAAGAAAGGAAACCAGCGGGCGGTTAAAAACAGGAAAAGAATAATGCCGGGTAGAGCTGGAGGAAAAATGGGGGAAGGGATTGGCTTCTTTTCGATATAAAAAATATACTTGGAAATCAGTCTCCGTTAGCTGGAAAAGTTGGCAAACTGTGATGGAGTTGTTAGTGCAGCACTGGCAGTGCAGCGGAGAAATTGTTAGGTCTGCGTTGTTGGCCTTGAGCAGAACTGTTTTCATGATCGCAATCTCGGGTGGGGGATAAGTGAATTGTTTCTGATAGTGACAAGCATTTTCTTTTATCTTTAAGATTAAAGATTACTCAAGATTAAGGAATTTACGACCTACTACTATTTAAGAGGTGGCATGTGTAATTATTCAAAGTGACACCTGTTTATCTGTCCTATTTTGTCCTGCCGCTAACAACAAGACATTTTTTTCTATTATTAGAAACACTAACAAGCTCTCAAAAATTGGTACCCAATCGGGGAATGAAAGCTCGATATCCCTCTGTCACGGGTGTTGCTCTATCAATTTGAAAAATTTGGACATGGTATTTTTAAGAGTATTTAATTAAGTTCATAAGAGTTTGATAAGAATTCGTATCCCTGGCTGGACACGAATTTTTGAGAGGTTATCCTGTTTCATATAATAAAAATACTCTGCCCATTGCAAGTACTTATAATTAAAATCAAGTTTTACAACATAAAACATCTTGTTGCTTTGTAGATATTAAGAATTACCGTACTCGGTACCATATTTAATGCACTTTCCATCAAACTGAAACAAATAGAACACAAGTGCATATACCCAACTTACGATAAGTTTCCCTGAATATATTGAGGAAACCAAAGTACTAAGAGCTATGGAGAAGAAAACTGTTGTGATATATCACAGTGCGTTTTCTCTCAGCACTGTGGTCCACGTATTTCGCACGGCATCGATTCTTCAGTACACACATCACACAAGTCATAAGGAAGGAGAATGCTCAAATGAAATGATGCAAAGACCACAAATCATATGTTAGTTTGACATGGCATGCAAAACACCCCAGTGTTATGGCTTCACGATCCAGTCATAGCCAGAGCGAGAGAGAGAGAAGTAGAAAGAGACTGAGATAGACAAACTCGTGCAGGATTCAAGGGGAATCAGACAGAGGAGGAGCAAGATGCCAGATCGAAGAGCCAGGATATGATGTTCACAATAGTTGACAGTTATTATAAATGTCAAGAAATCCTTTCAAATCTATCTCGGTTATCCGAAGCCCGTCGTTCCTTCTTATTCCCGTGGAATAAAAGATTGGGTTTGATATCTGCATAGAGCCGTACAGCGGAATTCTGGGAGAAGATCAGAGGAGCGTGGTGTAAGCCAGTGGCAGTTTTGGAGACAAAGCCGATTCGGCCCGCCATTTGTTTGTTCCAGTGGTGGGGGTTTTCCGATCAGCCGGACGGGACATTGTCGTTCCCGAAGAATGGGTACGGGAAGATCAGGGGACGGGGTAGGGATGAGTGCACAAGGCGGAACGGAAGACCCGTGGTTTTTTTTTGTTTTTAGTTGGATGGTCGCTTGCACTGTTGTTGGCGTAAATATGCGAAGAAAAAAAAACTCTTGATAGATTTGCTCCCTATAGAATAAGATGTTAAGAATTGTACTTTTGTACCACAAGGATTTAGAGCTGGAAATTTGAAAGTAAGTTTTAAGTTTGCATAGTAAAACTCAAATATTTTGGCATTTTTATTAATAAATTACTCTTCTTAAACTATTTGATTCTAACACTTAATTAGCATATTATCATGTTGTCTCACTGTCACAAGTAGATAATAACATACAACATTTACCTATCAATAAAAACCAGTTTCATAAAATGACTCATACCTTCAATATAAAGCTGAAACAAGAATTAAGTTTCATTTCATGAGTCCGACAACAATGAAACAACCACACCAAGGCGATCGCAATATCAGTCATGTCGGCAAATCCCACAATAGCGAAACCACATAAGAAGAATAACAATGTAGCCGGCACACAACTCATATGTACCTCCCTCTTTATTGATACCAACAGAGAAGCACGATGTTATTACTGATATCCCAACAACCCCCACCGCCCCCCAACCACCCCCAACACCGCCCCCAGCTGCAGATTAGTAGGCATGCGACGATGCCTGTTATTCCTTTGCCTTCCGCCTTCAATTCTTGATTAGCTATTCATCAAACATCTTTAATAAATTTCTAATTAAGATTTTCCTATTTTGAATATTTTGCGGAATTTGTTTGTTATCGTCGTCGTTAGGCTGCCTTTGATTTATCCCGCAGTCCTGGTTACCATGACTCTACCACCCTACCAAACCCCCCGTGCAGGCCACCCATCCCCTTTGCTTTTATCCCTCATACCGCGCGAATAGGGGTGTGGGGTGCCATGAAGGCCAGGGGTGGCAAGTATTAGTTATTAATGCTTTTCAATTCGCGGAGAATCAATTCAGATCGACTGCTCGCGACATCAGATTTTAGCTATTGAAAACATGGCTGGTGAAAAGTAATCAGGTGCCGTTGTGCTTAAGCTACGGGTTCTTGTCAACAGCATTAAAGATTACGCTAAATATTTACTCTCCTTTGAAGGAAAGACTTAGCTCTGGTATATGAAATAAATGTACGCTTTTTAAAGTATTACATTTTAGCTAATAAAAGATAGCGGAAATGAAAAAATTACCTAATTCCACAGTAATTTTTTTTCAACTGGTACAGCCTTTTTTGCAATAAAATTGAAGTAAAAGTTATCCTTTTTTTGCCTGCAAATAAAAATATTTTAAGAATTTGCATGATTATAGCTTTTAACACATTTTAAAGCCAGCTACAACTCCTGGCGCTCTTTTTCAACCTTCTTCATCTCCTTCTCAAACTGTTGCGACTAATTCTTTGCATAACGTTCAATAAATCTCTAAAATATTATTATATTTATTTCTTTTCTATAAAACCTTCCCATTTTACACTTTATACGACAACTTTTTATGAAAATAGCCAATCGAGCTTCTTCATACGCTAGTCAGTCAAAAAACAATGCTGGACGTAACCCTCTTAGAGTCACAGCTGTCACTAGGCAATTACTAAACTTCCTTGATACCTAAGAAACTACCCTCAACATCGATGCTCCCCTAAACGGCAAAACACACACGTGACGCTGGTCACCCCTGTACTAATTAATGACCATAACGATGTCAGTCAGTCTTGTCTCTATTGATCTTGTATTGCGGATCGCCTATCTGCCAGGGAATAGATAATTTAGTAAATGGACGCTGGACGGGGGTCCCCATGGTAACGGTAAGATGCGTTGCGACGTCCAGGGACGTCGGTTTGACCGTTGAAAGGTGGTTCGGGGAAGGGGGGGAGGGGTGTCCGGGTGTGAGCCCTTGAGCACCATCTTTTGGTTGAAATCAGAACGAATTGGTTGACGTACTTCGTACAGGTCACGTACGGCTTTCATTTAAAACTTTGTCATTGATCGCTTAGTGACGTCACTAGATGCTAGGATTTCATTAATTTGCTTGGTGCGTTTTGGATGAGCATTGCTTATATAAGCGGTGATTTTTTAAAGATTTTGTACCATCTCGCATTGACCTATCAGATGCTTGTCTTACTTTTCTGATCAAGACAGAGGGTCTACATTGCGAACAAAATAAGGTTTTTTATGAAAATATAATTAGATTCTTAGAAGCCGTTCAGCCGGTCGTACAAGAAGAAACACTTATATGCAAAAAATGGATTTATTGATTGAATTTTTGGAAGACGGAATGCATTTTTCTCACCACTCGCTACGCTCATCAACGAGCTTGATAATTTCGCTGCTTCACGAACAGTTCGGTCCCGCGATTCTTCTCCTCGAGTTACGCCGCACAACTCGCTGCTCTTCGAATTAACTTCCGTCATTAACATTCGTAGAACCGTTCTCAGAACAGCTTGACGAACCGTTCTCAGAACCGTTTTCATAACCGTTCTCACTAATATTTGCCCCAATTTTCTCACGATTCACATGAAATTTATAAAATAACATTCAATTTATCCTTGAGGCATTGAGTGTTTTGTATTGGGTCTCTTTGTAAGGCAAAGATACATGTATGGAACCAGAGTTGAGACTTTATCTAAAAGATAAAAGAAGATTAACGATCAAAGATAATAAATCAAAATAAGTTTTCTCGTTTCTTAACCTTATAAAAATAAAAAAAATTGCTTTGTCGTCATGATTTAACTAAAATAAGAAAAAAAGAGTCATCTAAATTTTTTCCTGGACTTTTTAAGTTATTTTGGTACACTTGCAAACTAAGATTTTATAACATTTGTAAATTTAAATGGCAACTCTGCTCTTATTTAGACCTGGCGACTATAGAAATAGCAGATTTGTTACAAGAAAGGTCAGTTAGTCAAAAATAAAAATACTCTGATAATTTAACTTTTGCATTTTCTTATGTTTTTTTAAATAATTTTTATGGTCTCTAATCTATTATCGAGATTAATTTTTGTTGTTGTCTTTTTTATGATGTTTCCTGGATGAAAAGTATTATTTTACTTATCTTCAATTAGGTGCATAAAAAAATTATGCGTCACAACTCTGCCTGGATCACATGTGAAAATTATTTTCAACTTTGTTCTAAAACTAAAAAATTTGCTAATCACATCATCAGAAATGAACGAGTAAGCTCTTTTCATCAGTAAAGTTTCTTCATTGTATTTCCTTACTAAACTGGTAAAAAAACAAAAAAACGGCATGAATGAAGGTTACCTGCCGGACATCACGCCTCTCAGCAAAAATAGGCTAAAAGACTAACTCAAATCGATCTGCTAACCACCTGATTAATCACAACTCCAAAGAATATTTCAAAATATAAATTGAACCAGCTTGCAAATATTCTATCACCAAAGCGGCACATTTCTAATGTCATATATCCCCTGGAATATGATTTCGTGGGCCGTTTCATGTTCGACCCAAAATCTCTGCAATCCCCTGATCGTCAGACCCTAGCACCGCTCAAGCCGACTCAGGTCGGCGATGATCTTGCATTAATGACACAGGAATTAGAAGGACGCCAAGGAAAGTTATTCGATTCCTCGGGTAATAAACCCAGATTAAAATGTTTTAATCATGAAATCAGAGATTAGTTTTTGATGGAACTTGTGGACCGATGTGGTGGTAGTGTCGCTAGCACAGGGGGTAGTCGCACACTTTCGACGGTGTGGACATGAATATGCACCAAGGGAAGGACGGTCAGTGATGAACGATGAGATTTTAGGAGGGTGCTTTGGCTGGCCATGGTTTCTCATCTTCGTGTAATTCTGGTAGCGTATAGAGTTGAAGTGCGGTTCAAGTGGGTAAAAGGAACTATTCCGAAAATAACTTGTCATTTTTATTGGGAGGTTTATTTAAATTTTTAATCAAAGATTTACTTACTTACTGTTAAAGAAAGCAATACATGGCTCTAGATATTGACGTTTAATGAATATACAGCAAAAATGTGAGTGGACGAACTAGCCACTTGAATTGTAACCTCAATTAAAGGTTACTTTCTAAGGTTGGGTGTTACCAAAATTTTCAATTTTTAGTTGGATCTCTTACTCCCAGAAACATCTGAATTGCACTACATGTGATTGGAAGTCGCCATGGTAATAGTTTCAACTAACACTTCAACTAGGAGGCGAGATTTTGGTAAAACCCGACCTAAAGCAACCAAAGTTTGGCAAGAATGAAAAAGTCCATTTAAAGTGATGCTAGTTAATAGATATGAAATTAAAACGATTTTTATCTCATTGAAAACTGGTAATCTTCACATGAATTCATAAATGCATTACACATTCTTCTATTGCCAAAGCCGTGTGAATGATATAACGTTATTTCCTTCCAACATAAAACGATTGAAAAGGTATGTGTCCCAGAGCAAGCAAACTGCAAACTACCTCTCTTTATGCACACTTTATCTCGCTACAATTTCCCAGAGGCTGTCACATTTCAAGAGAAAACCAACTTTCCCAGAGCGAAGACAAAGTAGCGTCAGTTGGAAAATCGACACCGTTTATTTTATTTCGATACAATATTGTTCCACTGCAAATAACTGGAATCTAATAATCCTTGTTTATCTCCACCTAAAGCGATGGTTTCCAAACTTTTCCCTATCTTCTTCTTTCCCCATCGCCTTCCTAGTCCCCACGCTCTCTCTCTAAACTCTCTCCATCTCCGTCGCACTTTCTCCTCTCGCGCCCAGAATGTTCGACGGCTGAGAGCCGACGCGGCGGACGCTTTGGATTGAAACATGGGCGGCAGTGGTCAAAGGTGGCCGTTTAACGCCCCCCCACCCCCCTGAAACCCTTAACCTTTACTCCCCGGCGGGGTTCGACACCCTCCAAGAAAGTAACAAAGCTCACACACGGGTTTCTTGGAAAACGATGTAAACAGGGAGTGAAAGAGGGAAACTATGTCGGGACAGTTTCTTGAATCAACACAGTTTCATTTCACCGTCAGTGTTTGCTTTCAGCACAATTATCAAGATTCTTTCTTTTTTTAAGCCTAGAATTATTTTAATACGACCGAGAATCACTGCTTTAATAAAACGCATACATTGCATTTTTCCGAAATGAAAAGTAATTTAGATATTTCTGGAGTCAAATCGTCTCTGACGTCGATACAAGCAACTTCTTAGAATGCGCAATCTCTTGCCTCAAGTCATAAATCTGTCCCCCCTCCCCACCTCCACCACCCCTCACCATCAATGATCTGGATGCGGAAATTTAATCAGCTGCCAGGTACGACAACCCAGCGTGAGATGGCAAAGGAGAATTTAAGGTCACCGTGTATTTGGGGGAAGGGTCTGTCTCCCCCTCTTTCTCTCCTCAATCCTGTCTTTGGCAACAAATGATCAGTGTTCAAGGACTTTTAGGATGGTTGGGACATTAATAATTAAAGTCTGGCATACCTATCTAAATGATACCTAGTTTACATTCATTAATATAGCAACGTAACAATCCTGCTTCCATGTGACACAAAATAAAATGGATTAGAAAGCCTCCTAGTATTTTTTACATTCAGAAGAGAAGCCACGTTTGTTCTGCGGGCTGCGTTTAGGAGTAGGAGTTTGAGTGGAGGTGCCAAGTTTTCTCTACGGGCCGCATTCATTACGAAACATTACACACTGAAATAAATTTGAAAACAGTTCGAACACACTGAATAATAAGTATAAAAACAACTCCTAAACATGTACTTTTAATTACAATAACACTGTCCCACGATTTGCAAGCAAATACGTTTAGAACGAAACGAAGTTGATTACATTTCCCTTCCATTTCGTTCGTGCCACGCGAGGCAACATCCTTGTTTTGACGACACGCATATTGAGTGCGTATTGAGATTGGTTACGTGGTTACGTTAAGAGCAAAAAAGGAGCGAGCGCAAACGATTGTGCGAGCGAGAACGTTGGCCACCTTGCTAATGCCATGCCTATCTTCATCGAAGGTATACAGAGTGCTCTCTTTCCCGTCTCTTTCCTTTGCTGTACAGCCACCATATATATCCCCGACTCAATATTTCTTCTGTTATGATGAATGATGGGACGACTAGTATCGAAGTGTACCCTCATCCTACCAGAGATAAATGACAGAAACATCGGTTATATATTACCTTCCGCCTTTACAATACTTGTCAACCGATCTCTCCCTCCCTATATACCCCCAGCTGATTCCCCTCGAAAACGCTGCGTCTAGTTTTCTAGAGGTGGTCTTTTGTCTTTAGCACTCGTTTATTTTCTTCGTTGTTGAGATGTTGTTTACTGGTTTCGACAGCGTCGTCGATACCGAGATATGACGTCGATGACGGTGACGCCAAACATCAATGCGTCGTTAGCTACAGGGTACCGTGCATTATTTAGTTGGTGCTTTGAGAGAATTTGTGGTCCTGTGCACATGCGAAATTTTAGAGCGGTGATATGGTATAGGGATACAGTTTGCAGGTTATATTTGCTTATTTTATGTATTTCTAAATTGCAGACATTTCTGCATGCCTATGAAGTTGATAAAACCATGTGAAAGTTACAGGAGACAAAGCATTAGGTAGTATAAACTCATAAAGAACAAATCAATTGAAATCTTATCTAATTTTCTATTGTTATTGTTCATTTTTTATTTTTTTGTATGGTTTTATTATACTTATTTACTGTTTTTTTACGAAAACTTCGAAAAAAGAAAACCTGAGATTAAATATCATCATATTTTTGCAAAATCCTGTAATGAGCATTTACCCCCCATCACCCTTAAAACTGGTACTTCAATAGTTTTTCTCTATTTTGTTTACATTCCTGTCAAGAAAGACCCAACAAAGTTATTCTCACGCATAGGAGTCATCTTCGGTGGCCATTGCTTTCATGTAAATACGACAAAAGCAGTCTTTCAGCAGAGAAATACAGCGAGTTTAAACTACAGTCATTTCTCCCCCAAAAATATTTCTTTTCCCAGTCAAATCCAAAACAAAAGAGCCGTCGGGTCCCATTGCGATGACTTATCAATATAGATAGGTAAATGATTTCCCCTAGTGGCACCTTGTTCTCCCTAAAAACAACCCCAGAATTTTGCCTGGATACAATATCCCGGAGACATTTGTGACGGGTTATAAGGTACCTAAATCGGATAAAAATTCGCTCCACACAACAATGGGATACGATATTTGCACACCCAATGAAATTTTCTAAATTTCAAAGATCGTAAACACCTGCACTTTATTTCTTCTATTTCTGCTAGACTATGAAAGATATTTTTTTTTCTTAAAAATTGAACTCTTTACTGAAATCAATGTGTAGTGATATTTGAGTAACTCAATTCACCGGTGTGCGAGCGGAACGAAATTGACAACAAGTTAGGCCCCTTTCTTACCTTCTCGAGCCAGTTGGTTGGAAGAAGACGATAGCAGCGTCTTGTTTCGTTCTTATTAACTGTAGAAGGAGACAAACACCACATCGCCATACGGCACGGGGTTGCTTGCATTCAATACAGATTCAGAGCCTTCCACGATTCCACCTTCTTGCTTCGGCTATCGGCGGGAAATGAGACGATACATCATAAAGCGAGCGATCCATTTGTCTTTGCCAAGCATTTCTCTTTCTTATTATTATATTTCTCATCCATTTGTTATGGTAGTGGCAAGTTGTAAGATGGATCGGTAGATGGAACTGTGTGTTTCGCTTCCGTTTCCTCCGTCTTGTTCTTCTTCGGCTGTCAATTTTGGCCGGTCTTGGTGAGACACTGGCGATCCGCACGGAATTGGTATGAAATTTAATCTTCGGGTGTTCGGAAAAGAATCGGACATGCTCTTTCTCGACACGATATGCTTTGGGTGCCAGCAAAAACTGAAATATAATGCATACCAAGATACGTGAAGCCCCGAGTGTCAGATATGAAAATCTCTATATATTTGCTGAATTTTCATGCAAATAAAACGAGGATGTTACTGATTTCCTTAAGGTTTTGAAAGCCTTTGGTGTGTGGTATGTGTGGTTACCGGTTAATGCCCTTTTGTGATGGGTTTTGAGTCCTAAAAAGGACTTCTCCCGACGTTTTGGTAGAGTTTGCTCTGCCGAAAAGAGCAAAAATCAAAGAATGCAATTATTTGATAAAACTAAAACTTGATTATATTTGCCTACGATAAAAGCATGGTATTTTTTTGCTAATTATTGATCTGTAAATAAGAAATCAAAAACTTATTCCTCATTCATTGTGGCAAATACATGGAATTCGAGCAAATAAACAAAATTTTTTTTAAAGATAATAAGTGATACTTTTGAAATATTCTATTAGGACGTTAAATAATTAAAGTAAACAAATTAAAGAATCGATTCAACTCTTGGCTATCGTGAAACAAACGTGTAGGCTTTGCTTTCAACAATGCTTCCAGTGAACTTCGCTCATGGATTTTCCTCGGTTGTTGCTAATCGCTTGTCACTAGGAAAGGCGACGTTTTTCGAGACATTAGTAGAACGTCATGACATCTATCGGAATACATCACGGTAGCCGAGGAAGGGTTGGAAAGCTCCTGATAAAGGATGTATATTGGGGGAGGGCGATAATAGAGGGAATATACGGGAATCGCGTTATAGGAGCAAGGGAGGAAAGAGCTTGCTCGCTTCAATAGCAAACGACGCGTAACTACAGGCAGGCTTTGCCGTGTTGCACTGAGGGATTTAAGACACTTTCGTTGATCAACTGATTGTGAATTTTGTGTGGTTCTAGATGATCTTATGTAGCTAGTTTTGAGCCTGAAGTTAAACCGTTGTATGGGATTTTATAAACGGTTTTTTATTTATTTGGAAGTTAAGATACGGAAAGATATCACTATCTTTTTTAGGGTATCGACGAAGTTGCTTCAAAAGCTAAAGTTTTCAACAAAATGTGTAATTTTCAGTTTACTTTGGCTAGCAAATTGACTAAAAAATGGTGGTAGACCATAAAGACAATTGGTATCAAGAGATTGAAATCCCGTTGATTTTGAAACTAATCTACGTCTCTTTCGTAAGTGTTTCAACAGAATGAAAGGACGTATTATGCAAAAACTCCACTCGTTTAGGCTATTTTTTCAGCGCATCGAACGGAATTGGGTCATTCCGATAGTGCGATGCTAACGTTCCATTTTCAAACGCAAAAATGATGCACCTATTAATAACGGTGAACGTTGCCCGCGCGCCCTTGTGGCAGCTTTGAGAAGCTTTATTAGGCACAGACAGTGACGCCAGCGAGACCCGTGCAGATTCAAGGTGATTGATGAATAACCAAAATGCTTTTTCACTTTCTAGAACCTTAACGCAGCGATGACAAACCAAACACTATGTTGCAAGACTCAAACAACTGGTTTAACCACAGTTTTAATAGATTTTTGGATGGTTAATTACGCACTTTTCACTAAACATCTCTGTTGTTGAATATATGTTCAAGGCTATTTAAAATGCCTTTCTGTTTTGACAGATATAACTAAAAAATAAATTACCAAGCGTAAGAATTGTTTTTATCCGTAGCTGTATAAAAACTACAGCTAAAACATTAAATAGCGATTGAAAAGTTATAGTTGTTGCATCTAGGGAATCTTTGAAACTAAAGTGAATGCATTATATGTAATTAGTAGCCAAAAAAAAGAGCTTCCTCGGCATTGAACCGTTTCTCGAAGAAGAAAAAGTACTCGAAGAACTCGAAGAAAGTAGCACAAAAATTAAGTACAGAATTAAAAGCAAGGAACATTCTTCCATATCTTAAATGTAGTCTCCAAAGCGATTACTGAAGACCACCTTGATAACGAAGCTTTGAGCTGTGGCGATATTCCACAGACTGGACGAGCTGCCGGTGGCTGCAGGAGAAAGGATGGCAGAAAGCAAAGAGAAAGGCTGAGCGCGAGATTAGGGATTAAATATTGGGAGCCTGTCTGTGGGATGGGCATTGAAGGAAAGGGGGACGGGATGAAATGGAAGGTATAAGGCAAAAGTCGATATAGGACGGTGTGTCTAAACATTAACATTGAGGACAATAGATATTATATCACTGACGATTTTCCCGAGTTGGAATTGTTCTGTGGCGTCATCTTCGATCGGGTGGGGGAACTTATAATTGTTTGAGTGATTGATACTGCGTTGCTGTTTTGAAATTGTGATTGGTTGATCGCGTTGCCAGCGTTTGGGAGTTTGAAGTTTGAAGGGTGTCTCTAAGTTGTTCGTTCTTTGATTATAACGTATCAATATTAGCTCAATATGAATAGCTTATAATGTAAATCGTAATTTAATAAAAATGTTGTGATGGACCCAATAAAATATTGGTAATCCATTACCTATTGATAACAGGTAAAACGATTATGATATGTGAAATGTTTTAGGGAAAATTATTGAAATTATGGATTGTGGTTTAAACCACGATATCGGGACAGCTGAATTTCTTCACAGCACATTTTTTTGTCTGTTTGGCTTGCTTGTCCTGACATTGCCCACAAAGACAACCGTGCAATTGTGTCTACCCCGCTCCCGCCATGTTCCCTAATTCCCTGCAAGCGGCTAGCATCACAGATCCAATCGTCCCTGATTAATAATTACACGCCAGCATGCAGATCTCCTCACATCGCATCCAAAACAGAAAAGTGTCCCCTCCAATACTTCTTTCACCGCTCGCCTTGTGAGGAATCCAAACATTCGTCCACCAAGGGCTGGGGGTACGGGCCACACGGGACTCGTAGATAGTACGGACGATACTGACTGCTATCACTTCCCCATCCCTTTCGATCTCCCAGTAAAACAATACGCAGTCCTTTCTTTCACCCCTTTTTATCCGCTCTCTCTCTCTCTTCCACCCCTTCCTCTGATCTCGGTCGACTCCCTCGTCTGATCTGTTACCCAAGCTGTTGTGAAGACAAAGTTTCAAGGGGGGGCCGGGAGGTGGGGAGGGATAGAAGACCATTTACATAAATTATTGATCTTTAATAACGCGGCTGAAGGGTGGAAAGTGGATGCCTGTGATGGCAAGGGTGTGGGGCTGGAGAGGATGCTTCAATAATCAATATTATATTCTGTGGATAACATTATAAGCTCCGGAATTGTGGAGTGTTTCGAAAACGAGCAATATTTTAGAGGCTTGGGAAAATATGCTCGCAATTTACCATAGGGGTGGGTGGCCTGATATAGCCCGCTGAACGGAGAGGATGTTGGGGTACAAAAAAAATCGCATAAAAAATTCAAACTAATCGTAACTTTTCTTTGGCGCTTTTCCTCGCATAAAGCCCGACGACGCGGAAAAGCCGGGAAATTAGAAAAGCCTGGTTGTTTGACTGAGCGGCGGGCGCGCGTTGGGCATTTTGACAGCCGATGTCGACTCCAATCAACGACGTCTTCCCGCGGAACGGTCATCGACGGAATAACAATCGAATCCGTCGACAAACCCGACGCCCGGGGGATCTCACATGATCAACGGAGCTCTGTGACAAGAACAAATAATAAATAATCTGTCATATCCTGTGTTTGTACGTGCTGGCAGACAAAAAGCTGATTGGCATTCTCCGAAGCAGTGATAGGGAGTAGGGGGTCCACCCACAGGGACGTCAAACTCGGTGCCGATCAGATGCGAGTGATCTTGATCCAACTCGTGTCGAATTTTCGTTGACGGCGTCGTCGGCTGACGAGGTTAGTGTCGTCGGGAAAGTGGATAGCCGAGCACGTGGCTGGTCACGTGACTGCGTTGGCAAGTGTTTTGCAGGTGGACATCTTGAGGGGGTTGGCGACGAGGTTTCTCTAGAGGCTTGTGGTTGTCATGAGAGTTGTGGTTGACAATTGTTCAACCTGTTGGCAACAATGAAATGATGCGAATCTTCGAGGCTTTATTTTTAATATCTCGTTTTATTAATAATATAGAAAGACAAGTTTGTAGCTTGAGAAAATGCTTTCTTCCTCATGAAAATGGGTAGTTACTGTTCGAAATTTGCCTGGCCTCACAAATTAAATGGGCCCTAGTAAAAAATTAACGTCTTTTATTTGCCCAAAACTCGAAAAATTGATTCGGTAAAATTAAAATAAAAATCAATCTACAGAAGTTTACTGAACTTAGGGGTTGCAATAACACACAAAATAAAACGATAAGTATAATTTCAATTTACAAGTGCAATATGAATATTTAAGATTTTCTACCCGAACAAGTAAAGTAAATGTTGAAACATATTTATCAAAAAAAATTTCGAGTCATTTGCTTACCCCTATCTCGGTTTACCTGTATACATCTCGCTATCAACCAAACTGAAGCCACTAGACATCCACTCTTGAGTAGTGCGTTACCCTCTAGAGGTCCCCGTCTCAGCAACGTCTTCGACGTGTGAACTTGATAGCCTCGCTAGTGAGTGTTAGACGTGGTGTGTTTTTACCATCCCAGCCAGTTGACAGCTTGCCGATAAAGTGAGAACCGAGCCGAAGTATAACGTGAACCTCCACGCGAAATGCGAGCGGGCGAGGATCAAATTGGAAGTGTTATCGGGAATTTGACAAGCGTGTAAACGTATTCAATTTTTTGATGTCTAACATGGATTCTATTGTGTGCGACGGTGGCTTTTCCGATGCTGGAATGGTGTCAATGTTGACGCAATGTTGACGCAATGTAATGCTATATTTGATTTGAGCTAAATGGAAACAAAGGTATCGTTTATGTGTGGGGTTGGCTAGTATCCGAGTGTTTATATAGAAGAGTGCTGAATGCTTCCTGTCTTTCTCTTGTTTTATTGATTGTATTGTTTGAAACAATTATTAAAATCCATATTCTTCAATTGTTTCTGTATTAATGCATGTATTGTTTTTCGCAATGCATTATCTGAATTTTTGAAACTTGCTAGAATTTTTTCATAGCTATTATACAAATCTAAGATTATAAATATTGTATTCCCATTTTGCATAGAATTTTCTGAAGGTAGACTTTCTTCACTACTACAGGGGTTGGGTCCAGAAAGCAGAGTTTAAGCAAAGCCCCTAGAAATTTTGAGGTAAAGTTGTTATCACCATGGTAAAAGCCCCTCAAAATATGAAAATGGCGTCAGTGATTTGCTGGTCAACTTTGAGATCTGATTGAAATATTTTATTTTTTTAGAGCCGGCTCAGATGTGTCTCCATTTTAACCATTAAAGGTCACAGACTCATAGACATATATTGTGTATAAGTACTCAAATAATTAGTATGTTAATTTGTAAATTCGTGGTCGCTGTTCATTAAATTATTCACCAAATTATTCTAAATATATTTTCTCATGTCGCTGTCTTCAAAACACCATTATAACTCCAGCAAGCCCCACCGACAGCCAAAAGCTCAAAACCCACATTCCCTCACACGAGCCGCTCATTCGGCATTATCCCCGTACATCCCGGTGCTAAGTTCACCCCTTCCCCCTAACCCCGACCGACCGACGCTTCAAAGAGCATCGGCGTCAAACTCTTCAAACAAGCGCCGCCTCACCGAGCCCTCGCCAGAAAAAACGCCGAAGCGGCCGCGATTCTTTCCGCGAGATTTGGCAGCGATATTCGCACTGCTGGATGCCCGCTTTGGCGCGCCCGCCGACTGCCCGCCAGCCCGCGTCGTCGACGTCGGCGCTCAAGAAGTAAAACCCATGTGCGTGAATCGTTGGAGCGGATAGTTTAGCGTTGAAAATAAAAAGGGCTTGATGCTGTTTGATTTTTCAAGCATGGATCACTGTTTGGAGGACGATTCTCTGTGAAGATTTCCTGCTCGATGGTTTTTGGGTTTTTTGACTTTTGACAGCTGGGATTCTGTATGCGGGGAAATGTAAATATCGGTAATCAGAGGGTGGTTTGTGAGGTAGTTTGGAGTCTTCCGCTTTGCTCTAACTTTCATTTGAATGGAAATGCGAACAACTCGGGCAGAGCTTTTCCTGTATGTTCTCTGCCTGTTCTCTGCAGGGAAAATCAGGGTTTCATCGTTATCGTAAAATCCATACTTTGAATAAGGATTAGGCAACGAGTAGCCTTAGGTGAAAATTATAAGCACTCTTTAATGCGTTTTTATATTATAGACGGTAAAGTATAAATCGTTTATGATATCCAAGAGCCATAAAAGAAGCAGTAATGAGCTTGCATTTCAAATTTGAATCTACATTCGGCGAATTATCTGAAATGTGGGTCCATTGGTTCATAGAAACTTTATGAGAGATATAAATTTTATCACTAAAAAAAAATACTATAGTAACATTCGTTTGAATTTCAAATTAAATTCATTCCATTTATTTGCTACCTATAAAGCAAAACACAAGTGGTCTCGATCGGATGCTGGAACGAATTCCTCTCAAAATAGCCTTGCACTCCGATAACTCAATGGGTAGGAAGTTTGTGGTGAACGATCCTGAGTCTGACCATCAACCAACTCGACCGAAACCCCATTTTACAAGCCGCAACCGAAATCGACACGACGCTCCCCCCCCCCCCCCCCCCCCCTTCCCTGCCCTCCTCACCATGCCGTCAAACCCGCTGTAAAACATTTCCGAAGAAGCTGTTTCCTCAAATTGGCTCGTTTCGGGGCTCCTTCGGGACATGCCAATAAATCTGTTCGAGCTTTTGAGCGGCACCAGGGCTTTTCCGAAACCAACTCGGGACTCTCAAATCAATTGAACGATGGTCAATAAAGCCGCACTTGCCGAGGCACGCCGTCGAGGGGAGGAGGGGGGGGGGGGGGGGGCAATAGGGGTCGGCTGACCGCTGTACCCGCATCACTTTAGAGGCACGGAAATAGCTGCTATAGTGCCGGCCAGGGGGCGCGGAAAGGGGAATGGGGATGGGGCTACTGGTTGAAAACAGATAAAACACGATGGGGGCTAAACTTCGAGCCGTGTCCTGTCTTTTATAGGGGTGTATATTTCCACATTCATAAAATAAGAGTTCTTTTGAGTCTCGGTTTCTGTTATCTGGGATCGTTTGGCGCAGGAGGACGACGGGGTTGGGGAGAAGGGGATTGAGGTGCCCGGAATATGTAATAATGATTCCCGGGGCGGGAAAATTCCTAAAAATCGTTGCAGCTTTTTGTCTACACTTGATTTTTTAACGTTGGCGTGCGAAGGTGTAAATTATATATTTGTTTAAGCATTACCAATTGCTGAATTAAGCTTGTTTTTTTTTTCGTTTAAGAAAGCCACACCGTAAATACATGAAACGGTATTGACAAGAAAAGGGTGATCAGAATTGGCAAATGGGAAATGTTACTTGAGTTTCAAAATAATTGCTTAAAAGAGGACATTTATTTATGTGTACTGAGGCATCAAGATGCGGTACTTTTTTAAATGTGTATTATAAATAATATATATTTTTTTTTTTATGAAAGTGGCAATTGACCAAGAGGCAAAAACATCGTCTTGTAAAGTAAATGTCACCTGGTCATATCAGTTTCATGTCAACCTTTCATCATATTACATTTTTACACTACAGGCATAAAAAATAAAATAAAGACTTACCACCGTATTACCAACATACTTACAAAACACATACCCTCAGCTCCTATGTTAGCCATTACGTGAATCAAAACCAAAGCTTACCCAAAGGCCCATTTTTCAACGAATTACAATTTGCCAAAAACCTGAACAGCCACTCACTTACCAAGCAACCCTTTCATCAACCCTAAACAACGCCAAAAACCAAAAGACAAGCTCACAGTAAAAAAAAAAAAAAAAAACAGGGCTCCATGTGAACAAAAAACACTGTGAGAGATACACAGAAGCTGGATAATCGCCCCCACCCCCCCTCTACGTTCGAGATCTCGATCCGATCGAGAACCCACCACCAGGGGATTTGTCGATTACTTCCGCGGCATAAAATAGGTGCATACCACGTCACGCAAATTCTCTTTCCCGAATAAATCGCCGAGATATCAGAGATCCCCGAATTTAGAGCGCGTTTCCGAGAGATTGCGCTCTGTGCCACCCCACCCGTCGAGGGGGTGGTTTGTGGTCGACCACCCTCTCTGCGTGGTCCCCGTGGGCCTACTCGTCGCCGCTCTTGACCTACCCTATGGCTAAGGGATCATTGTTATGTTGCACTTCATGAGCGGATGGGTCAGCAATGTGTGTGGTGAATATTTGAAATGTTGCTAGTAGTGGTTTGTCCAAGAAACTGCAGAAATAAAGTTCTTTTTTAGCTCATATGGTTAGAAAAACATCCGTGACATGTGAAAGTTAGGGTTCGAGTCCTCGAAAATGTACCACATTTTACGAGGTTATTACTGTTCCTATTAATAAAAAAGGAGAATGGTATTTTTTTCTTTTATCGCGTCGCTTACTTTTTCATCATATGCAAGCACTTGTGCGATTTAAAGGCTTATTTTCAATTAAATATAAATATTTTTGGCTGCATATTTCTTACGAAAACAGCAGGATTAGTTTCATTTAATTTTCAAATCTTAGTCATATTACTGGCTAAGTCAAATTTCCTATGAAAATCATGTTTAAATTTTCATTGTAAAAGGACCCATGAGCCGTGATCATTTTCTATCCCAGCACACATAGTGCTTCTTTGCAAGAATCATAGTTTTAGCACCCACCGCACCTCACACAACCCCAGATCATAACACCACATCATGACACACTTTCCACTGATGCGTCACGGTAGCAACAATCACCAGATTCGAACGATTCGACGCCGTCCACCCTCCTTCCTCCGACGCCGACGCCGACGATGCAATCAGCCGTGTAAGAATGCGAGGAAAAACGACGCCGCGTCCGCGATCTCTTTAAAAGAAGACATTAAAATAGAGAATGAATAAAAAAGGGGACGTCATGCCACCACATAACTCATGGCAATAAACTTGTTAATGCTTGAAATTGATCGAGTATTTGCATTACTCAGTCCCGGGAATCATAATAATGGAACCGCATTTGTTTTTTTCCCCGTCTCTATCGCGTTGCTGTGCAATGAAGATACATGTAAAGAACAGCTGAATGAGTTTATTTGCTGAACAGAGATGGAAAAACTGTTCCTTGTTTCTAGGAATTTTACGGTTGACGAAACGGATAAAAACGGTGGTTTGGTTGGGAAGAAAATTGTGAAAATGTTTTGAATTGTGTGAGAAAATGGGCTTGTGGTGAAGGTGCTGTGATCGATGATTCAGGGGTCAGAATCAAACTTATTTTACAAGAAAACATTTATTTCTTGATTACATTGCGAATGCTTAAAAAAGCAATAAATATTTTCAATCATCTTCTCCTTACGAGAAATCGAAAGCGGTCCTTTAGCTGTAACTGCAGATGCCTAAAGCCATTCTCAAAAAATAATCCTGTTCCATGGGCACGAAAGTTACAGTTTTGTAAACCAAAAAAACAGAAAATATTTCAACTATTGCTATCCTCAAAAATATTCTTTCCAAACTTACTTTTCTCGATATTTTATTTTACTGCAAGTCGTACCATTTATTATTCTTGAAGATTAAACTTGTATTATTACTAAACTGTTTATTTTTCATCATTAATTCTAGTAGGAAGGTTTTCAAGTACCAAACTTTGTTTTTTTTTAGCGAGTATGCCATCACTTAATTCATTAATTAGATCAATTTACATTTATTTTGCTGTACACAGACTTATTTAAGAATAAAAGTGGCATTATAACTATCGTATTAACCTGTCAATTCGTTTTAGAACGATATTTTAAGAAATAGAAAAGTCACTTTAAAAGTAAACCAAATCGTAATGGACATTTTCGCGCTAAGAAAAACACAGTGGTCAATGCATATCTTTTTTACTCCAGTCCGCCACCACATAAAAAAAAAAAAACCCAAACCTTTTGGCAGAATGTTATTTGCATGTTTCGTGCGATTGCTATGTTTCAAAGTGAAAACAACACGGCTCTTAGCTATAATTAGTTACTCAAATATTGTTTAATCAGTCGAGGGGGAATTTCACCGAGGCGATCGCACCGATAGCCTCGGTGCATGACATACGGTTTGCATTTTAAGAATAACAACGGTCACTGCACACGATTCTAAATGGTATACGCACGGCCATGTGAACGATTTCACTGCAACATGCTTTCTAGATCGAGTTCTTTTCTTTTTACCTCTGCTGCTTTACTGGCACTAGCATTTTCTTTTTGTTTAATTCGTGATGGAAGCTCTAGATTTACTGCGATGCTATTTACAGGCTTAGTTATTACAGCAGAAAATGCTGTAATCTTATAACACATTTTGATTTTCGTTCCGAAATTATTAAAATCAGTTATTTTATTTCCTCCTGTACAAAGTATCAATTTTTTACAGACGGAATCAAACAAAATCGACGTCAGGTAAAATCGTATTTCTGAAAGGTTGCTCCATGAAAAGTATTTTATTATTATGATCACTAACACCTTCCGAAAAATTAGGACCTAATAAAGGTCCTAACCTAACCTAATAATGGATCAGGTACAAATTCCCAAAATAGTAGACACTTTTGAAATTGTAGTGATTTTCATATATAAATATAAAAAAAAATACTTTCTATATTTTGCTATGAAGCATCCGCAGATTTTTAAATCGGAAGTCATTGATATCCTATCTAATAAAAATCGCCCCCCAGAAAAAAAGCCGGTAACTAATTTCAAATTTCTGTAAAAAAAATGTTCTCAACCACAACCTAATTAAACTATTTACTAATTACAAACAAAAAGCTCACCAAAACACCAAAAACAACCACCCATATAATCACGCTATACCAAACACGTAATTCCCCGTGTTAGCCAACAAACCTGTATGACACACATGCCCCCACCCCCTACCATTACACACCCGTTCCACCCTTTCATTGTACTAGGGCCTGACTAAACGAGCAGTGTAATCGATGTGTTACCCCCTCCCCATACCCCCATTGACAGGTGGACATGTGTGACGATCAGTAACCCTCTGGCTTCGGGGCGGGGGTGTCATATGTGATCCCTCGTGCCTCCCTAACCCCCCCCCCCCCCCCCCTTCACGTTTTCACTGAACAAAGCAAACACTCATCATCATCTAGTGTTGCGAGTGTTGAAAACTCATTGGGAAATAAACAACGCATCGCCGGGCGATATCGCGACTGTTTGCACATAGGCGGCGCTGACGAGCGAGTCAAGTTTGATGATTTAGGATTTTGAGGTTATCTGTCACAATCGTCTACCGGTTTTATGAGTGACTGTTGCATTGGTTGTTGATAAACTTTATTGTTATTTGTGTAAGCCAGATTCATTTGTTGTTTTTATTTGTTTAATTTTTCTGATTGGTTTATTCAACTGTTATTATTAAATGTTCAAAATCAATCTGTTTGTTTAATAGGTTTATATGTTTATACATTGATTTGTTGTGTTTTTAAGACGCACTGTTTTGTGGATCTGGTCAAGTAGTGTCGGTGAATGAGTGGTTAATGTTAAACCGAAACTCACCGTGAAAGAAAAGAGGGGACCCCGGTGCTGGCACGCAGCCTACTCCTGTTAAACAGCACCTAGGGAACAGCGGGTTTAACGTCCCTTCTGAAGGACAGTACAGCACAAACAACATAACTAGTATCACAGTAACTTTAGTGCCTACCGAATTCACGACAAATCTTTTGTTTTCGTTTTATAAATGAAAGAATCTTAAACATGTAAGGAATCGTATTGAAGTCGAAGAACATATTTGCAAAAGCAATATTATGGATTAAGGAAATATTCAAATATTAAATATTTCTTCCGTCTGCATAGCTCCGTTCTTCGAAAACTTCCCTTCACCTTTGGTATTCTTTTCAATAACGTTTACAGATAAATTGATCTTCATCAAAGTCGAGTTCTCATATCGCTTTCGACTGCTCGACTCATGGTTATGTTTTTCCCGAACAGAATGGCATTCCACGGGCTTTGCGAGCGTCTTTTCAAGCCAGCATCGTCGGCGTCGCGTCTCCCGTCTTTGATTGGACGCCTCGTATTGTTTCGCGAGATTACTTCCCCCGAAACGAAGCGACGCTTGACGCGACGTCCGCCAGGCGGCAGCACCGATCGACGCCGACGTCCGGAGATCGACACTGGGGGAAAGGGTGAGCGACGGAGGGGTGCTAGCTGCAAAGAATGGGGTGAATTGGAGTTGTATAAAATAATGTTGATTTTCAATGTTGCTTTCGATCACGCTACAGAAAAAGTGTTTTGGGGGAAATCAATTTTAAGCAAGAACCTGAAAGATACAGATTATTCTCTAAAATCTTGTCTCTGAATGCACTTTCAAGTTTCTCCGGACATGATCATCGACTACGTATCAGCAACTGGTTTTTCCATCCTTCCTTCAGGCTGGATTAGGTTCGTTCTGATGATAATCATCTTTTATCATCCACTTATCCACCGAAGCCATAAATCTTAGGTCGCTTGTCAAATCAGCTTGACAAATAAATCAATTGACATTATTTTGGAACGTAGTTCTGGACAGTGTAAAAATTTGCGTAAAGATGCAAATATTTCGGTATTTTACATCAACGTCTTTGCTTACTTTCTTTTTTTACGACTCTAAAAACCTTACAGTTAAAAATAAAAGAGCATCCGTTTTCCTTTCATCATAATGAAGAGCTACACACCTGCTACTAAGCCCCATAGATCCCTAACACCACCTACATTACCGGCATTAATAATTAATCGACAAATGCAACGAGATTGCACTTCTGATCAATCCACGATGCACATTACCACTCGCGACATTGCGCTACATCAGCCAAACAATGCGCGGCCAGACACATCGAGTAATTGATCTGTCCCAGTCCTGATCCACGCTTTGGGATGGGGGGGGGGAAGGGGGACTGGACCACGTCTGGGTTACATCACGATTAACCCGGGTTATTGCATACGAATGTCAAGCGGGGCAGCGTTGACCGCTCGATCATCGCTGGTTATCATTCAATCACTGGCCGACGTTGGTATGGCATGGGTATTGAGAGCGTCGGTATTGCTGGCGTCGGTATTGCAGCCGTCGTCGTGATTCATCGCCCCAGCTCGCCCAATCATGTGACTGATTAGGGGTGCATTGAGAGTTTTCGGATGATTTGGAGTTTGCTTGCGCTGATAAGGAACTGTTTTGAGTTTGATCATTGAAAGTATTATTTAGTAAATTTTAACAACCTTACTACAGTGGTCAAAGTAATTTTTACCTTGAATACGCATTTTTTAAATTATTTTTCCCCACAACATTCGAAAAAGTAGGCAATCTTGATACTTTTTGGTGTGATAAAACCTGAAATGATCTTGGACATCCCCCACCACCCTTATCGCTTTAACCACAAGGAAGCATGGTTGCAAATATTATTTAACTTAGATTGACAGTCAGCCTAGGACAGAAAATGGCGTCCAAGCAGTGTTAATAGCCACTCTTGCCGACTAGTAGGATCTCTAGCCGTGCCGTGTGAAATACCCGACAGAAGACATCAATCGGACCAAACAATCGCATTCGACTGTTTATAATGATATTGCTCTGAATTGCTGAGCGCGAATTGATAGTCTGTCATTACAGCTGGTGACATAGTGTGTGGGATTTAGTGCATTTCTGATTTGTGGCTGTTGGTAAGCGTGGCAGTGCGATTTGACGTGTCCGCTTTGTGCGTTGGTGTTTGACAAAGAAAATGTTTCCAATTTGTACGATTTGTCAATCGATATTGTTCCGTGACACGATTGTATTTACTCGACGTGAAATGTTTAGTGCAATGATTTCGGAAATATGAACAGAAAATTAACCAGTTTGTTGCCTGTGAGAGTAAATATTTGTCTAAGACAGTGTAAGCTTCAGTTTAGTTCAGTTACCTTCAGTTAAGCAGAGTTCTCTCTATACGGTAGTGTCAACTCGGTAAAGTTATAACATGAGATATAAGTGATTATTTTTGCTATGGGAGCCGAAGAAAGATAATAATACAACGAGAGATATCTGACCTGGTGAAAACTGAACGAGATCAGTAAAGTGCTCAAGATATGTTAGTTTTTTGCAATGTCTATCCTGTTCATAGTTAAACCCTTATCCGAAAATAAAGCGATGTGTCTACAGCAGACAAATCGTCCTAGACTCTATCTCACAAGGTAAATCAGTTCAATTGCTCATTAGCTATCAATATATTTGAATCGATTTATTAATTTGTTGACCATACACGCTTATTTACAAATAAGCGTGGCGTGAACTCGCATATTTGCGTTATTAATGGCATGCGAATTGTCAAAACTTAGTTTAAGGCTATGGTCTTAGATGTTCTATGCATGTAGGTATGAAACGCATACAGGGAATGAACTGCTTAACCTATACCTACCCATAAGTAAATAGACAATGGTCTTTCTAGCAAGTCCCTCTGGTGTTATTAACATGACCACAAGACAGCTCCAAGCGGAATAGTTACGATCAACTCGCCCAAGAAAGCCGCATCAAGATATTCACCGCAAGCGAGAAGACGTCGGTGCTTGTAATTAATCCGATCCTCATCCATGCTAATTGTCTCGAAGTGTTTATAGTCGGTGACCAACTCGCTGAAACAGCTGTTCCTTTGTCGCCATTTTCTCGAACAGATCGCCGGTCGCTCGCTCTGTTGATAGACTTGTGAACCGGCTAATCCACTCTACCTTGGCAAACAATTGGGTCCTTGGCGGTCTTAGCTAATTGTTATTTGTCTTGCATTCTGAGAGATTGACGCGATAAAAATCCTTTGATCTCACTAAGATGCAGATGGTGTACGTCAGAAACACGGTTAATTCTACGAAGACGTTGTACGTTGTTTCATGGATAATTATTCAAAGTCCTCTGATTTTTTTTTATAACTAAGTTGTAAGTTTGCAATTCAAAATCTACGGCTTTTGATTGGTCACTTGTTTTACAGTTGTATCGAGACTGTTTATGAGATGTGCACACAAAAATATGTTTTATTTATACATATTTTTAGTAAAAAATCATTCGAAAACAATGTCCTCTTTGTAATTTAGATCAAATTCATTTTTTGGCTTACGTTCTTGATTTTAAACAAGTCAAGTTTTCTCTGAGTGAATTTCACCTCTGGTATTTCAAAGTAAAGTAAAAAGATTGTCAGATATATAAGAGAAATGTTTCGTTAGCCGTAAGCATAACCCAGAACTCGCAATTTTAGTAATATTCTTATTATTTTAAGCTCAAAATCACGATAAACGCTGCGCTCAGAAACTTCGTGATAAATAAGTCGGTAGATTAGCTGTATGCAACTTTTCGAATCTGAATTGTTGAGTCTAGGATCTTAATTGCTTAAAATCCGACACTAAAAATTGAAAATATTATTTAACGATTGAAAATATCTTAATCTTTATAGTTATTTATCTATAGTGCAGATCTAAGTTTTAAACATTGCTCACTTTATTATGCTTCACAAGGTATAGCAGGTCACGATCAACTAAGACATAGCAAAGGTACCTGCATTGGTTACTTCGTACAGTTTTCTCTTTGGTAGTCTGGCTTTTCACCAGACTTTATTTAACCTTCAACTCGCTCTGCAAGTCTTGCTAGCCCGTATAGTTTTTAGAGTCATGTCTACTTTATCTAATCTTTGCACTAGTTTTCAAGAACACCTTTAAAAAACAGGGTTTTTTTTATGCTTGGTAAAACAACTAATCTTCTTATGTTTCGCAACTTATGCCTGTTAGAGTGAAATCAGCTGTGACCTTTATTCGATAACAAAATAATTATCTTGTAAAAACAATGTTAACAATAAAAAAAAAAATCATATTTTCGGTATCAAATGACCCCAAAAAATTGGCTTTACTAAACCAATTAGTGCTGGAACTCTCTCCCGGTAATATCTTGATCTGACAACAAATTCCCACACTGCCAGCTCGGGTGGGAGTACTCCTTCACACTGATAGTAAGTAAGCAAGTAAGTATTTCTTGTCTTTAAAATCAATTTGATGTACAAGACATGGTTAACCATAAAAATATATAAACAACCTTTACAAATTCAGTTTAATAAACAAGCACTGTGTAATACTGTAGTTATTAAATTGATTTAGCTACATATCATCCTGATTCTCTTCTATTTCCAAACCTACATGCCAGTCGCAAAATACATTCAAAAAATATGTCTTTTAATGCTGCTGACTACGTCATGATCAGTTCTCGCACGTAATTCGCTCTTTATCCAATACCAGACAAAAACCTTTGTGATTTTTAACCATTTATACCATGTGAACCATCCCCGTGCCCCCATCACAAGCTTCAACAATCAAAAGCACCCGTCCGATCGGGCTTAGCACGCCCGTGTATCGGTGATCGATCACAAAGTTGCCGGATGTTCGCGTGCAGCCAATGATCGATTGGATATCGTGTCCTAACTATATCAATTGCTGGCGTAATGGCGGCGAGTTGCTGGCACCGATGCTACCCCCGTGTAGGGGAGCTGCATGGGTCACGCAGGGGCAGCACGCGGTTACGATGATAAGGAGGGACCGATAACGAGCACTGTTTCATAATTGCTATAGTGGAATGCAATTAATTAAGTTACCGATAGAATAAATGTTGGCTATTAACCTATTTAGTTATCGTTGGGGATGGTGGTTCGTTGCTTAGTTGGTCTCTGTGACTTACTATTTCACGCGACAATTGTGTGAGTGTGGATTCTGTTTAACGGGTTTCTTTATCTGTTGTTGCTTCTTGGTTGAAAAATATTTGCCTTGCGTGGAAACTGGCTTTTACTGACGGCAGTTTTAGTGTTAGTTATTGATTATGAACACGTAAGGTGAACGTTTTGTACTCAAGTTGGTTGCACTTCGGTGACCAAGCGATGCGGACTTTTGATTGTTAAGCGTTCTTAAATCTCCAGACAGGTTATTTACCTATATTTAAAAATGTATACAGGTCAATTGCATAAATAAACAAAGTAAAGCAATTTTAACAAATTGTCAAAAACACAGTGCAAACTCGGTACATGTTACAGAAGCACACACAAATATCCTGTATTTTAAATTTTGTTCAAATTAATTTAACAGTAAAAATTAATTTTTATAAAGATTTTTACCAAAAATATATTATTTTGTCCAACAATTTTTAACTACTCGTTCTCAAAAGATTCGTTCTACTTCAAAAGTCACCCAATATAACCCAGCCCACCTCGGTGCACCCAATCTCACCCAAAATCACCCATAAACATTAAAAAATCATCCAAAAATCAGCCTGAGACAGTAAACCCACAAAATTTGTGCTACCTCCAAGATCATCCACAGCCCGCAAAAATACCTGCTTGTCGTGCGTTCAGCGACAGTCAATGATTAATTCGTGGCACGCGTGACGACACTTGGTGCGTGCGTGCGTGTGTGACACTCGACTCGCGTGATTAGCTCGCCTAATTACTCGCCGAAACGCCCTGTCCAGACCCCCCCCCCCCCCCCCTTCGCCCAAGAGACGCACCCTTATGGTAAGCACTGTGTCTCCTTTGCAATATCATTCAGGTGTTTAGATATAAAAGGCGTTAGAAAATATCCAATTAGAAAATTTACCAAGTTTGCGATGAAAAGAAGGAATTCTATGAACTGATAATTCTTAAACGTATCATATACTCGCAGGAAATTATCATGCAGTTAGTCATTATCATTTGTAAATCACCATGCAATTTTGAATGATTTTCTTGTTTTTTTTTCACCTTTGTATTGAACGTTGACTTTTTGGCAACAAAACAAAAAAAAATCTAGTCTAGATGCACCCCGCAATACAAACCTGGCTCCTCCATCTCAAGAATAGCCAGACCCATAAGAAACGATTTGTTAAAATTGTTTTATTTTGTATTGTTCATTCACTTGACTTCATGCTGTATAATTTCCTCACGCCTCAAATACCTGCATCATTTCCACAGAGTTCTCCTCAACCGAAAGTCACAACAACTACCCACTTCTTCCCTGGACAAGTCACGCTCACAAAATCTGAACACGACTGGAGTGCGTCGTTCAACAAACAATCACAAAATACCGCGTCAACACTCGGCTACATCTCCCTCAGCGACTCCAAACATCTCCTAGCACACATTCACAGTTTCACGCGGCGGGTCTCTATGCTGATAGAAGGTGACAGTATTGAAGCTATGTGTTTAATTTGTTTACTCAAAGCATTTGCTGGCAAGAAGAGGAATAAGAAGAAGGGAGATCAAATCTTAGCTCGAGTAAATCTGTCCAAACATTTACCTCCGGTTGCGAACGGGTGCAGGGGGTATCGAGGGGTTGGAACGAGGCGAACGGGCGAGGGTTGGGGGGTTATGTTTGAAATGGTTCGAAAACTCAAATTGGGTTGAGTTTCGACCTGTGTTTTGTTCTATTTTCTTTCTTCTGTCCCGTCCCACGTGCCTGTTTTATACCATCGTGATCTCCCACGTTTATTTCTGTGCCCTTTGTCTACCCTCCTATTGATATTTCCCGACGTTGTGTGCTAAGAAAACTATTCGTACCGCATGGAAAACATCTTGTTGAGAGACAATAGTGAATAGCATGAATGGAGTCGAGTAGCCAACAGGTTAAACCCTTTGGGCGCTTGGGTGCAAACCATTCAGCCCCGTAAGCTCCGAAATCGAATATCTACTGAACTAAAATGGGTTTCATTTATGAATACAAAGCGTACACGCTACCCGCAAAACTGAATTTACCTATCAAATACTGGATGAAAACGTCCTATTTCATATTTCTATAGTTTTTTTTATCCACTAAAACAATGTTTAAACAAACAATATTGGTTTGCTGATAGCATAGTATGACTTCGCCGTCGCGTGGGTTTATTTTGGCTAGAGCAATAAGTTCAGCACAAAGGAAAACATATCAGGTCGGGGTATAGTAAGAGCTTTACATTATAAGAGAGTCGTAATATTTCTGTATCATTCGACCGAGCTGAAAATATCCTGTGCAAACACACTAAACCTTCAGCCGTATCCCCTCCGTTCCCGACATTCCCCGTCGCTTCCTATAGAACGGCCCCATTGCAATTCCCGTGTGTATATTTCAGCCAATTATTCCTTTCCACGAGATCCAAGTCCAATATTTGGCCTAATTAATTGGTTGATTTCCCGCCCGGAGAAGGTTTTATCCGCGCTCGCGTTTTGCGTACTCTATCTCCGGGACCCGCCACCGCGGCATTATCAGGCGCTAGCTGCTGGTAAAGTGGTCTGGCGAACACCGATGGCGCTGCGAGCGGCATTACCATTGGGATTCGACAGCGGTGACAATCGAGAGCAAACACAATTAACGACAATCCGATTGTCTTGCCGCTTTACGGAAAGTTATACACGGGATGTTTTACCGATGACTGGGTTTCGTTAGTTGCTAATGACGGGGAAATGCTATTAAGGATGATTTTTTTTGCTAAGAAAATTAGGTTTTAAGGGCTTAGACATTGATACATATTTCAGATTTGTAAGACTGGATTTGCATTTTTTTGCAATTTTTTATTTCTCTAAAGTAAAGTAAAAATCTGTATAAACTTCATCTTTCACTTTCAAACAATTAGCATGTTTTTAAGAACTACGCTACTATCATAAAAATGATAGACTAGAGAACACCAACAATAAATTTAGCTAATTTGACTGTCAGGAAGCATCACACTAAGAAAATTTAGAATATTTGCAAGAGTTGTGCCTATTACATTCCCAGACATGTCTGCGAGATTGAGCCAGACCTCAATAAGTGCCCCTACGGGAACCAAAAGGTGCGTGCCCCACAGATCCGTCTATAAGATGCCCTCTACCTAATTTAGCAAAAGTTCGACAAAGGAACTGCACCCAACTTAAAGAAAGCAACGGTGGTGACGGGACCCTAAAACGTGGCCATGCTCTCAACCCGCGCCTAATTAAGCCAGCAGTTTCACGTTTGGCCCACCAGAGACCTCTACCACCTCGTGGTCGACGCGCAAACTTAACCTCGTAAATCACGCGAGCGATGATGTTCAACTATTTACTCGACAACTTATCATCGCTTCCACCGTCTTGCCGTCTCTCAAAACGCCTCCCCCCCCCCCCTCCCTTACCATGGGCGGCGGTGGCTGCAATCTTGATTAATTCCCACCACCTCCAAACACTTGCACCTCGTGTACACATACATACATACGTACTGTTCACAGACACACCACTTGGAATTCGCGCGTAAACACGTTTAAGCGGGAGAAGCTACTTGAGGCGAGAAAAATGGCGGTACGTTCAGCTTGCAGTTCCCATACCCTAGGTTGGTGAGCGACCTCGACGCCCCCCGACGTGCGTTTCTTGAAAGTGGGGTTTTGAGGTTTGGACTTGGTGCCTGGCTCTGTGTGTTTGATGCTCGCTATGCGAAATGGGACAAGGTGGTTGAAAAACTTCGAGGGTATCGGGCATTTTAGATTGGTGAATAATTTTTGTCTGGTTTTCACTAAAGCAGCGTTTAAAGATGTTGATATCTTATCAAATCTAGGTCCAAGCACCTCTAGGTACAAACAATATGTATTCAAGGGTTATGTTTATTGAATAAATACCGTGCTCGTACTATTTATACTCAGTGGGCGTTTTCCACTATTATTGGAAAATTATCAAACAAGTCACGAATCGGAAAAAAAAATATTTCCAGGTTAACAAGCATTTAAAGATGTGGTTCACAACATTTGGCTCTCATTGGCAAAAAAATGCATAAAATCTAGTTACTTCATGAGAACTAAGCATGTACAAAAATCTTCTGCGTACAATCCAGAGATTTGTAATTTTTTAAGTGAGTCTCAAGAGAATTGGTCCGAGGTTTACTTCTGAGAACAGAGTAACGAAATAAGTATTTAACAATTTTGCTCTCCAGTCCTTTGTCAAGTCGCACCATGGCATTCTCTCAGTGAGGCATAAACAAGGTAAAGTGAGAGATAAGGGGACGGGAGGAGGCGAGGCGAAGTGGGAGGCATGCAAGAGAGACCAAGAGAGACGAACGAAGCGAGAAGATACAAGGTGCGAGAAGAGAAGTAATTAAATTAAAAGAAGTGTGCTTTAAGATAAGACAGAAATAATTTTCAAGAGTTAAGAATTATGATAACACTTTTCGTTGAGATACTCTCTACCCGTTCCAATCCCCCATCCCTCTTATCCCTCCCCCTTCCCCCATCACTTTCCACCACTCACCCACCCACTCAACCCACAGCTAACTTTTCTTTCGGTTGTTCATTTTATTTTATTGCACGATGTTAACTTTTTGAGAGAAACTCGCGTCAACCAACAAAAACTAACTCGAAAGATCTTCTGTTCGCGTGAAGATTGAATTCTGTTTGTCTGCCTTCTAAACCGACTATAAATTCGCCCAAGTTTCGAGGTTAATGCGGCTTTCGCTGCGTTTCCCGCGCTTGGGTCTAAGGGATAGCGTTTGGAGAGGGGAGGCGATTGCGATGATGTATTCGGCCGCTAGCTGCAGCACCAGTCAAGAGGCATTCGGGGGGGAGAGAAGGCCACTAACTGACTCTCTGACGGACGTCGCAAACAGAAAGCGATATTTACCTCGCGCGTTGACAAATGTCTAGAGTATCTCGCTGCCACCGAAAATAGAATCAATTGGCAAAGAGTCAGAGATACTTTCAGAGTTTACGCTACGGTTTACAGAACAAGCGTTCCCCATAGCTTAATCGCTTTCCACAACCAAACACAGTTTGCTAAAATAGTGAAATACAGCTTTTTACTCAACATTTCTATTCTCTTAATGAGCGTCTAAGAGCGAAAGCATGACTAGGTTTTCAAATACGTTTCGTACTGATAAAATGAATGAGGAATTTGTCGTTGTTCGAAACTAATAAGTATTGCACGATAATTGCTAGGTGTATATATATATAGGAAGGTTTACACTGCTTCTCTCTAGCTAAGGTATGGACCCTCAAACGAGCTGGCTGCACAGCATAATATTCTCTAAAGCTCTGGCAGTCACATTAAAGTGGCAGCTATATTGGCGTCTCCTTGCTAAGCGTATGTCACGTGACTTAACTAAGCCAATGATTTCGCCGACCGTTATTGTATTAACGATAAAAGCCATGCATCGTTTACTCGACGCGCGTATTTTTTGAAAGCATGTTGAATATCGAAAATCACGTCCCGTTTGACATAGTCTTTGATCTGTTGAAGAAAGATAAGTGTGTGGGATGGGGACGGTTTGGAAGGGGTTTGGATAGAGGGTGGTAGGGGGTGCTTATCGCTGCTTTGAAGACGAGAAACCGAGTTTTGCTCCATCAAGATCGACATCTACTGCAATGCTCCAACGAGTTGCTCGATCGGAATGCAGATAGTTTTTTTATAAGTGGTGTTTAACGACACACTGTTTTGAGTACGAGTCCTGCGGCTATGGTCTAATGGCGTCGGTGAATGAGTGGATGATGATAAACCTAATCTAGTCTTGGAGGGAGAATGGGAACCCCGGTGCCGGTGTATAGCCAACTCCTGTCGAAGAGCACCAAGGGGATTACCGGTTTAACGTCCCTTCCGAAGGACGGTTCAACGCGAACAACAGGATTCCTCAACAAATCCATGTTGTCAACAGGTTGATAAGCAAGGCAAATGAAGTTGCTGCACTGTTTTTTTTTTTTCAAATTTTACTGGACATTCAACGTCAAAACTCTGATGCTGGTATTAATTTTTCACTCGCATGTCTAAAGTCTTCATTCTGAATGTTGTCAATCTTAAATTAAGCAGGTACACTTTTCACTCGTGTCACTATCATTTATAAAACACATCAAATAACTTTGGAATCGATGGTCGTATGTCCCAAGATCATGACAACGTCAAGGAATTAAGCACTTTTTACATTCTAGGATATTGGACAGACTTTAAAAATCACGTTATAATCCTTGAAGCAAACCGTTCCAGCCCAAAATTACGAGACATACATGAAAAAAGAAATTGGAATTGGTTTCTGTGAGTCACATACATATAACACACTTCCAACAAAAAATCCAAATCATAAATATAAGTTCCACACTTTCTAAACCCACCCGCTGCTGGCGCCAGTTGTCACCGCGTGCGTTGAGGGTGGCCTTTTCGCCGGACGCCAGGCGTAGACAGGTTTACTCGCGTATCGGCTGATAGACGCGTGCTACCCGCCGTAGAGATCAAAGCAAAAACTCTTGTTTCTACACACAAAACTGCGCTAGTTAATAACGGGACGTGATTGGGAGACGACGCTACGGTGGACTATTTGTTGGGTACGAGGGAAGGGGGGGGGGGGGGGCATCATACCGTGTTCTTGTCTTGTCGTAATGAGGCTGCTCAAGTCGTGCTGTTGGGGGGAGGGGGGGATTAACAGACATTCTACGACGGCTATCTCTTATACGTTTGGTAGTAGTGACAGGGGATGGCTTAAAGTTCAGTGACTCTTAAATAGGGAGTTCGAGGATATTTAATTTTATACAATTCGACATCGATTGATTTGTGGTTTTAAGGTGTTGTGCACTGTTGGGTTGTTAACGCACTGTTAAGGTGACGGTACTTTTAACACTGGTTAAAAGACTTTGGTGAATCAGAAGTTGCTCATGAGGATGGTAATGAACCAAGCCTAGCCTAAAGGACGAGGGGAGACCCGGTGCCTGCACGGACCCAACACCTTTAGACGAGCACCAACAAGTTCACGGGCTGAATGAACCTTTTGTAGTACGGTACAATGCGAATAACAGGATTCCTCCACATTCCATGCTGTCGAGAGGTTGATAGGTAAGACGAGTGAAGTTGTGGTATCTTAGAGAAAAGAATAATTCTTTTCTCTAAGGTGGTACTAACTTGTATACCTACAACATCTCCAAAAAAAGAACTGGCCACGTGTTCGATGGCTACGCTACCAATACCTGACCAAGAGAGACGGGCAAAAATTAGTTTGATCAAGTTAATAGGAAGCATAAAATCTAGTTACTTTCTTCACTCTTAGGGCATTGATGAAACTGATTAATTGTTTTAGCAAAATTGTTACCGTTTTCGGCCATAATTTGAATAAACGTTGTAATGTATTTACTTTCAACGAACAAAGCAACATTGTCTAGTTTTATTTCTGGCTTCTAGGAAAACGTGGTCTACTGAAAAGCACATTATCGTACTTAATATTAACACTGAATCACAGTTTGTGGAAATTACTATTCCTGAAAACGTGTCGTTACATTTTCGTCGTGCGCTAGGAAATAGCAACAACTTTATTCTCCGTGAAGCTATATTCAGTTAAAGTTTACAAACGATTTAACCAGAAGTAATAAAATATAGTTTCTTGCGTTGCACACCGAGAGTAGATTGTCCTTTCTGCTGACTCTATATCATTACAATTAATTGCAGTCTTGAATACTCTCAGCGTATCGAGTTTGATAAGGAGTAGGTACACCGAACAATAGGTGCCAGGTAATAAGTCTTTTGCTAACAAAACTCAAAACTTAATGTGATTTAAAAGATTTTTTTTTGTTACCATTGCCTTATTTATAAAATGTTTTGTGGTTTTTGTCCTGAATTTACTCGGGGTGAATCATTAGTAAAGTTGTTGGAGCAAAAGAATTATTATTTCCATTCGCAATTGAGTCCAATTAGAAGCATATTTGCGCGCGAAACTTTGGTCATAAGTACAGAGTATTTGTCATTCGACGGAATCAGCTTACGAGTTTTTTTTGTTGTTGTTGTTGTTTGTAAAAACAAATCGCAAAATCACAATGCGCCGGGGCTTTTAGTTGGACGAGACTTACTTTAAGTCTTTTGTCGTCTGATTTCAAGTTCAGACTTAGATGAAGTCAATTGCTTTTCGTGCATTTGTGACTCTCGCCAAGAAGTCGACATTTCAAAAATGATAAAAAGAAATTAAATTACAGAAAGGTTGCACGCAGTACGTGACCTTCATATAAGAAATATTTCTTGCAATTTGAAATTGTGGCTTACCTTGTTTTTGTGGTGTACATACCTAACAAATATGTGATTGATTTTCCATTTAAATCTTTATTTAAAACCACTTAAATGTTTCAAGACTTACACAGATTTAGTGATAATTCATTGATATACTGTTAGTGGACAAACAATTTTACTTTTAAAAAAGGACCTATTGAAATAGGTATCGGTCTTTTTAACAAATTACCTGAAAATGTTCAGGGAATAAAAGGTAATGACTAAAAATGTCAAAGAGATGTAAAAAATATGTTATTGAAAAACATGTTTTACGGATTTTAACGATTATCTTCATTTAAATTTTAGTAAGAAAGGAAATGTTTCAAAATAAAATACTGACCAAAATTGTATCAATAATCATTTGGATAAAATAATTAAAGAAAAATGCTGGCCTAACGTGCAACCAGAGGCTTGTTGCTGTTGAGCAAACAAAAGTCCCGCCTCCTCGCCCATAAAAGACACCTGCGCATATGTCTAGATGAGAAAACCTGCTCTGAAATAAGGAAATTAATCTGTTAACAAAATTAAGTTGCTTAGTCATCTCATATGTTCCGAAAAGTACAGGAATTTAAGTGATACAAAGTATACGTCCATCAGCGTGCGATGATAAAGGAAATATTTCTCGAGTCCCACTCAATACCAAGCAACACAATGCTCCAAAGTGAATCTGTATTTATTCCTCGTCGTCTCCCTACCTCGCACTTCCCCCATCTCCTAAAAATACAAAAAATACCGTCATCCGAAATTGGAAAATGTTTATTTAAAATTGGAATAGTCTTTTGTGGCATGAGTTATGGAAATAATATCTCGATCTTCGTAATATTGCAAGGTTGTTCTTTTCGATAATCGATATAGGCAATAATACGAACTCATATTTTCCAATTATTGTCATCATTCTTGAACGTTGAGTTCTGAGATATTGCTTCTTCATTGAGTTCTCTCGTTCCCCCCACTGTACGCTCAACGAACTGAATTATCGCTGAATATTCCCTGCCGTTCGACGGGAACGGGAAAGCAAAGTCCCTCCATTCGAACTCAAATTGAAACATTCCACTCCTTACTACCTCCAGTCGCGAATGTCCCAGAGATTTGCCCAATCACGTATTCTTTTGTAGCGAAAACTTTTGTCGACAGGAATAAATTATTGGCTCGTGAAAAGTTTTGCGGGAGCGGTGCTCTGCGTTGGGAAGTTTTCTCTGGAAATCAAGAGTATTGGTGGTAAAGTGTGTTCATAATAGTGATTCACATATTTCGCCTTGCAAAATGTTCACGTTTGGAGCGGTAGGAGATTCATCAGCATTGAACACTTTTATCGTTTCTGTGAGATCTTAGTTCAGAAGCAACAAGCCTTGACGTGATCTATATCAGCATTGAGTTTATAGGTAAAGTCAGAGGGCAGCGTTAGTGTTAAATTTCCTGCTGAGTAAACGAGCCGGCAAGACGTGGTAACGGTAAATGCTACTTGATAGAGCTTGTGACCGTCGTTTTTAACAAACCTCTACAATTAAATATTTATTAAAGATGTATTTAAATCGTTGCGGTAAGAATAAATAGAGACCATTTGAGCTGAAATCAGTTTTCAATGCGAGTAATCCACAAGAAATAACGTAATCAAATTTCATAACTCTCGAAACGACGGTGACACTAGTAGTCAGTCAAGTAATTATTTGGCGGCCATATTTTAAGAAGACAGTTTAACAACGAACACTATGGCGGTACGATACAAGTTCAAACAGTATTCTGTAACACTCATTATTTAAACAATTATATTGCCTCACGTTGTTTAAAATAAATCTAAATTGTCAAGATCAGCTTGTTTTTAGTATTTTAATATTAATTTTCAATTTCCGGTTGATGAAAATAACTTCACGAAAAATTACAAACTTACTGTCTGACAGAAATGAGACTAGATTTCGGATAGCCAGGGTAAAGATTCCTTAATTTAGGTTCGGTTTAAGTAACGACCTAAAAATTGAGACTCAATCACCGAAAAAACACTCTTTATGACTCTCCTTAGCTTCGAGAAACCGACCATCAGCTTCAAGGGACATCTCCAGAGCCTCACTTTGTCTAAGCGGTCCATTCAATCACAGCACCATCTTAATTTCCCTAGGAGCGATCCAGGATTAGATGGCACCCCATATTAAGACACGTTCTTTATCCCGCGGGAAGATTTTTCCACACTAAGCCCGAAGCAAGTGATTTGTGGCCTGGATTTATCAACTCCGGGAAACGCATCAAGTGCGAGATTGATGTGCATGATGGTATATAATGAAGGTTGAGCGAGAGAATCAAATCGTCGTTGCTGTGAGCCAGAGGGAGAGAGCATTGATAGGTGTTTCTTAATTCGAGCCTGGCGTGACTTGAGCATCCATTGATGAGACTCGATTGCGTGGCCGATCATTGCATGCCTTTTTTCGAAATGAATCCTTTATTTGCAGGTTCTTTTCGGTTCTGTCGGTGATTAACTATTGTCTGCCTGATAGCTGATCGTTATGTCGAGATATCGGTGTTTTTCACAGGGGATGAAAATAGGGGTGGGTAGGGATATTGGTGCACGAGTTTTCATGTAATTTTTCACGCTTTTTCTCTAGCAATATCTCTTATAGGAATCGCTTACATAATCAACACGGCATTATTTATATTCAGGCTCTTCCTTGAAAACGATAATATTTTGAAATTGAATGGGAAATACGTATATGAAAGTAATGAAACTAATATTTTATGTGTCATTGCAACCCCGCGAGGGTTTACATGTTGGAAACACCGGTTCTCATGAGATCATCGAAGCTGAGCAACTCGGTATTGTATTGGATGTGTATTGGATAGGTGACCATCAGAGAGAGGTTTGAGGGATAAAAGTTAGTCCAGAACTTTCATTCACCTTGCTCGAGAGCATGGATTTGTAGAGGAATCCTGCTGTTCGCGTTTTGGAGGGACGTTAAGCCGGTGGTCCCCTCCAGTGCCTGCACCGGATTTCCCTCCTCCCCTCTAGGTAAGACTACGTTAATTCTTATTAACATTCACTCATACATCGTTACCTGAAGACCAGTAGCACAAGGCTCGTCGTCAAAACAGTGCGTCGTAAAACACCACAAATTAATATATCAATCTGTATGCCTTTCCTGTAAACTACATCAAACAACAATTTTTTCTCGTGTAATGTTGAACGAAATTGATCTTGTTACTACTGAAAAAAGGTGTACCAATACCGTGTTTTTTAACGCAATGGCATTCTCCTTTCCTTGTTCTAGTATCTTATTTGCAACGCGTTCATTTAGGATCGCATTGCTTATCAACTTGTCTTCCTCAAGTAAAAAAACACCACGTGTTTTCAACTATTCCTTTGAGACGCTAGAAATAAAACGCAATGTCGCCCAGTAAACCAATCCAAGATGCAAACCATATAAACCGACTAAAGTATGCCAGCTAAAATAGTACATACTAACGGATTCGCGAGGCAAAGATGTGATGGGGTGGGCTTAGGGGTGAGTTGTTCCATCTATTTGTTTGCACGACTGTACCCCAGAGGACTCTAAACCAAAATCCAATGAATTCCTAATGCGTCGACTGGTTGTCTATCAGAATGCTACGACCTGATCTGTGCTAGTGTGTGTAGTAACAATGTGCCCCCTGCTTTACTTTGAACGGCAAACGGCATGTTTAATGACCTGTAGCTCTCAGATCAGTGGATATTGACTCGTGGTATACTCTCGATTGACCTCCCCCATCGTATTTGACGTCGTCCTCTCGGCGTTGATGCTTTGGATGTGCGGTGATTGGTTATTTTAATCTGGTGTTCTTCGTCTTAGCAGCAAGTTGTGCAGGGAATTCATGAGATGTATAAACTCTTGATACAGTATGGTTAATCGGTGTTTGGAGAAGCCAAGCCGTGGGATGCAGGAAGAGAATATGGCTTTAAAAGGCATCACAATGTGGTCTTTACTTTGGTGCCATTGCTCAAAAACTGAATGAGTTTGTTTTATTTTTTCTGTAAACTATTTCAAAATGGTTGAAGTATCTACATTTATAAGTAACAGTTGACAAAATGTCACCTACATTTTGCCCATGAATAGCCAACGGTGCAAGAAATCAGCTGGTGTCTAGGGTTGCACTTATAGAATAGCTAAGTTAGTTTAGCTGGAACTCTAGTTGGACCTTTGAAAATTGACATTAGTAATTTCATGTTATTTGAAAACCAATTAATATGCCATGAGTTAATTTGAATACAAAAGAGGCTACCAGTCGCTATTAGAAGTGCTTCGATAGCAAATTACAACCTTACTTTACAGACATCGTACCGTCCTCTTCAGTGAAATCAGACACAAAGCATACCTTGCATCTCCTAGAGCCTTAACCATGATCAGAACATAATGGATTATTAAATAACTAATATTGCTAGAATGCCAAAATCGATTTTCGAATGTTGCTACACGCTCGTAAGGGGGAGAAATATCAAAAAATTCCAATTCAACGCCGCTTATTGGTTGTTAGGGCCTGGTTTTCAGGCCGGGGGAGCCCGTGAGTTCGTCCCTTGGGAACTTCCATAGCCCCGGATCACGGGAACAAGACGAGCTCGTGCCTATTGAACGTTAACTAGTGAAAACGAACGTGATTAATAATTTAAGCGACTGATCCGTCTCTGTACAAAGCATCAATTCTTTCAGTTACGCTCTCGCCTGGCTGCCGCTTACCCCTCGGTGCTCCATGATGTGCAGTTTTGAAAAAGAAATGGATATGCTCGAGACTTCTGTTCGCAGTGTAAGTAAACAACGATTCTGTGGCTATGGCACAGTCTGTTTCAAAACTGTCTTGGGTTGATCTAATGATGGCACGTATGGTCCTGTTTCTAGGTCTAGATGTTACTGAGTTATTTCAGGGTTACGGACATACCTACTCTGTAATGACTTTTAAACTGTGTGTAACACATCTTGATGAAGTTGGTAACAATCTACTATTAAACAGTTACCTTTACAAACTCAAATATTTTAGTGTTTCAATTGATTTAGCAACTCTTCTCAACGACGGTGTATAGAACATTTTCATTCAGCTCAACTGGCCTGTAGTAAAAAAATATGTTAAATAAGTAATTATTTCAAAGTTTTCCAGAGGCCTTAACGTACAGATACCTGCTTAAAAAATAATCAATCATTTGAGAAACACATCTTTATTGGTTCATTTTTCAGACATATGTACGTTAGCAGTCTTTATTTCTGCAACTGATTGTACACGAGTTAAAAATATCAATGACGGAGAGGTTTTGATCAAACATGGTGGTAGAAATTTGCTCGAGCAAAGGTAGTGGGCCTAGCGATGTATGGAAGAGGTTCACAAGCTATTGGAGATGCTATTTCTAAAGGCAGCAATAGCAGCAGTACCAGCATTCAAAGAGGGAAGGGTACGTAGGCTCACTCGGTAATGAAACATTAAATATTCAATGAGCTACTATATACAGGAGAATTTCTATCTCCTCAAAATCCAAACCCCCGTCCCGTCGTTTCCTCTTACCCCTCTCTTTCAATTCCCCGCAATCAACCCCTGGCGCCTGCCCCAACCCATTCCCGTTCGAGCGGCTTACACTTAACCCTAGAACAAGTGCACACCCCTGGAAGTCACTCTTATATACACCCTATAAGCTGGTTGCTGCTTTCCAAATGTCAAATGACTGATGTCTCCGTTTTTCCTATAGAATCACGATGTGTGAAGGTATGGAGACGCAGATAGAAACTGGATGTCATGTTTTGACAAATGTCAGGATGTGTCAGGGGATGCATGGGCTGATTTTGACTTATAGGTTTATGATGATTGTTTCTTAGAGAATATTGCGGTTTTGGTAAATACACCATCACATTGTCATGCTTGCTTATAGAAAAAAATATAATGTCTAGTTTCACAGTGTAGCTTTATTCAAATGGCTGTGGAAAACTTAGAAGTGCTTCAAATCCAAAATAACGATGACATCAATACTCGCCAGTGAAGCAATAAAAACTATTATTTCCTCGCCAACTGAAACAAGTAGCTGGCTTAACTATAAAGTATGTGAAACTGGTCTTTAAAATATTGTTTGTCAGGAACCAAGATAACAATGCCAAGAGTTTTTGTGACTTCTTCTCCCTCATCCGATAAGTCAAAGGGAAATATAAGTATCGGTCAACCTTACAGAAATGAGTTCATCGTTCAAAATAAGTACAGATAAAATCTTCGAAAATCAAGATAGAGAATATTTGTTTTGACAGACAGGACCCCGGGTAAAACGGAAACGGATGCAAATGTCGGGAGCTTGCATGCATATGTTATAACTTTTATCAATTGGCTGTGGACATTGCTGTCTGCTGGTCTACTGAATCTGACTTCCGGACTACGTTTTGCTTCCATGTCCTCTTGCGTGAGAATCAACCCCATACGTTGTCATCTTCGAGCTCCAACAGATCTTAGAAGTCATCAATGCAAGAATTCTAAGATTTTATATATTGTATCAAGAAAGAAATGGAAATCATGACAAACTTGGCAGTGAAAATCGCACAGGACAAATCCCAAGAATTCAGAACTCAAAATTATATGAACATTTCTTTGCCGAGTGATTATTTTTTTTATTTATTTGTGGAGTTTAACGACGCGTGGTTTTGAATACGGGTTGTGTAGCATTGTTCTTACGGCGCAGGCCATGTATTAAATATTTAATTTAGCTTCTATATTGCAAATCAACAAATCTTTAAATTAAATAACCAGTCCTAAAAGTAATTAGTTGGAGGTGGAACAGCTGAAAAGCACACTTTTCGACCACGTAGGTGGAGGAAAAAATTCGAAATAGTTGAAATTTCTGACGTGGCGTGGAGGTGCCATATTTGCTCTGCGGGCTGCGTTCAGAATCCCAAAACAACTCCAAAAAACAAAATTCCCTCAAAATCTGTTTCTACAAGTAATCAGATTTCTTAACTTTAGTTGAATCCCTTGTAGTACCCGTAATTAGTACTAAGGATCGGCTACAAATTATTCAGCTCAGAAATGATTTTCAATGAAACATTTGAATTTCACTGCATGGGATTGGAAGCCGACATGTCAATAATTTTAACTTTCATTTCAATGATCATCTGGAAATTTGGCTGAACCGGACCTGTACGCTAAAATGTTCGTTTAAAATTTCTATGCAGATCTGTCACTTAATCCGCAAAATATTTCTTCAACCGTCAGGTCTTACGCACATTTCGGCAAAACAAAGCCAAGCTCCTTAAGCAGAAGAAAAAGAAAAATATTACAAACTGTAAAATATTGTTCTCGCTTGAAAAATGTCCCCGTTAAGGCAGGAGCCACGTACGTGGGAGGGGGGGCGATACAACCGCGTCGAGGAAATGAAGCCCGAGCAGCCAATTCCCATTCTTATTATCTTAAAATGACAATTATTATATTTTATAATTAACAGCACACAGACGGTGGCGTCGGGGTTTTGCCGGCGGGGAAAAGAACCAAAGTCCAATGTTTACGACCGGGTGGCCGGCCATTAAATCCGGCACCAAGCGTATTTAAAAACTAGCAAATAGGAAAAGTTGCACCCACCCTTACCCCCTACATCAAGCTACTACCAGCATTGAATACCCCCACTCAAACCCCTCATGTACGACTTAATGAGAATATTTTTTAAGTATCTCTCTGCCCCCCCCCAACCATTTCGTTCGTTGCAACCCTTCCCCCCCAACCTCCATCCAAAGAGATGTACGAGAGGTACACACCTGCCTTTCTATGCGAGCCGGCCCTAATTTAGCCTGATAGGAGTTAATGACTCCTAAACTACAGCCATGCGCTAATGAGAAAAAATAATCCCATCCAGCTTTCAAGGAACGAGAAAAATGTGACATGTTTCTTAAAGGATTAGATTAAAAAATACGTTTTCATATTTTAAGTAATTCTCTTTTCTGTATTTTTTGTTTGCGCTTACTACTCGTCAGTGGCAAAAGAAAAATCTGTGCTCTTAAAATTGGCAATATTAACGGTTTTAATGTTTAATTACTGGATGAAAACGTTTTCTTCAGCGTCTGTTTTAAAGTCACTTTAAGGGCACAAGGTAAACGTACTGAAATTATACCAAGTCGAGCTTTGCTAGGAGCTCAAGCTCGGGTCTGGATTAAAAAGATTCTGCAGCCATCCGATGCTGCGATTGATGCTTTGCCGGAAGAAGCCAAGCTATTTACGGGAACAGGATTCCGAAAATGGATTTTAGTTTTTTTCAAAATAAAAAAATTAGCTAGTCTTTTAAACGTTGAATCTCGGAAAATGTATCCCTAGAACAAATGCAATAGTTTTTCAGAATATTCCTTGTGAAATCTCACACATGTCTTGAGAAATCTTGTCTAAATTTAATAATTTACTTTTCAAATCTTGCAAAGATAGAGAAGCTCCCCTCCCACTTGTCGTTACCTGATTTGACTTTATACTTGGGAAACACCACAGAGACTAAAACACCTTAAAACCTTGCACATACTTGAAACTGCCCTGTGAAACCTTTTCTAGAATCTTGATCCAACATATTTTTACCACCTGAGTTTCTATTCTAAAAGAAAACTTTTTAATCTCCCAGTATATTCAATCTTTCAAAATTCTTCAGAAAAATTCAGCAAAGTCAACGAATAAAAATCGTTGTGCTCAATTCATCCAGCATTATTTTGGTATCTTTGGAGCAAACTATAAACTCCTGAGTCAATGATTACAACTCAAACAATCAGACAATAGTTACCCTGCCTTCACCCCCCCCCCTCCCCTTCCCCGAACAAAGTCACTAAAACAAACAAAAATGAACTCCCCGAACCAAAACGCAAGTCATCACGTCTGGCCACCTTCCTGCCCTAAACGTCGCAAACAATTACCCGAATTTCGTCCTGAATCCTTGAAATCCTTGCCACTCCCACCAACCAGGAAATCTGTATTAATTAGCGAGCCGATCTGTGAAACAATAGGCACCAAGGCGTGTCACTTGGCAAGTAGATAGGTGTGTCCCGTACCACGTCACGGGATGTACCTGTCAGCCAGGGCATGGGGTAGGCGACACGAGGGGTGAGCTTACTGCAATATTTATAGGTTTCATATTACTAATAACTAATAGGATGGGTATCGTGACTGGGGCTTATTTGCGAGGAATGTTTTGTGTCGTGATTAGGCGCAATGGTTAATGACTTTCTCGGTGACTTTGATTAACTTTATGTACATGAAGCACATTAAAAAACTGAACATACGAGTCAAAACTTTTTTTTTTATCATATGGTCGTGGTTGTATATTTCTAGGTTTAAAAAATAACCATTTTTTGATATTCTATGAATACTAAATAGGCGATATCTGTGAGAAGTTATTCAAGATCTCATCATTTTAAGAAATGTATCTAAAAATGTAGATAATGGGCACCAAATATTGACTCTTCCGAGCATTCTGTGGGTGTATTGTCGTCAGTACTATTAATGACTCACTTTTTATGATTGACTTTTATTAAAATTTGTTTGCTAGTTAACCACGCGTATCAAATACAGAAAAGAAAGATTTTATCAGAAAACTTGAAGAGTGGTTGATATTTAGAAACAAAACTCGAAATTAAGTAGAGTAGTTTACATGCCTGTCATTGGATTGTTGTCAATAAGGAATGTCAATTTTGAGTTTATCACTCAAATTTGGAGCAAATTCAGATGTTTTTCTTTGTCATACGAGAAGCACACAAAGCCCATTTAAAAGTCTTTTCCCCAAAATCTACCTTCTATCTCTAACTGATCATACTCCCAGAAAACAAATTTAGTTCAAAATTGGTTGTTTTTCTTCTTGAATAACCAATTTTGGTACTATGACTGGCTATCAATATACTGATTTCCTCCTGGTACTATTTCCAACACCAAGACTCAAAGATATTGCATTCAGCATAGAAATCAATCAATCTCCTCTTATTCCCACCATGGGGTCAGTATCGTGTCGAGTCGTGTCTAGCCGTGTGAACACGAAGTCTAATCTGAATTGGGCGTGGCGGAAGAGCATCGCCCCGTCACTTCCGGCCCCTCATAATCTTGCTCACCTGTTGTTTTCACTCTCCAACCAACATTGAGCACGTGTGAGCCTCATTGAAATGCTTCACGCTAACTCTTTTACTTCCTTTGATTTCCACGGTAGGTCCTTGGGCTTAAAACTCTTTTGACAGTGGCAGATATATATGAGTCATAACCCACACAAATACATGATTATTCTTGTGTGCATTTACAATTCTCGTAATTGATAGGACATTTGATTGTTAAGAACTCTTCCAGACTCAGCAGTATCTGTTTTCATTCAGGAAATTCTATTCTGAATTTTCCATCTTAATGAACTGTTTGAAGTTGTTCAGAAATCTGTCGACAGAGTGCACTATCATCGTGAGTGATTCCCGATTAAGACAGAGACTTTATCGCTAGTAACGCCATCCCTCGGAAGAGTTTCGATTTTCTTTAACTTAAAGAAATGTCTCAAAACTTGCAGGGTTTCCTGCATTTCGCGCAAAACAATAACCCAGGTATTTGCATAAGTTTATTTCATTTTTAAAGGTGTTTTTTTTTTTTTTTTTTAATCGTCAAGTGCCAGATGGCTTTTTTTGGTAAGCAACTTTCAGAATGGTTTTGAAAATTGGGAGAAACTGCAACCAGGAAGATGACCATCAGGATCGAGCCTGGGACTCCTCGAAATCAAAATTAAAATAAAAAATTAAGCTCGAAAACTAGTAAGATTAGACGTCCGACCAATAATAAGCTACTGTAGATTAAAGGAAGGTGCTGCTGACATATCAAGCACTTTTCCATCACGTCAGAACACAAACCATTCATTCTTACCGGAATTGAATTCTTGAGAACATCGTCTTTGTGGTCGAAAGTGATCAAAACCAATGGCGACACAATGCGAAACTTCTCCAAAGTTTCCTGGTTTCTTATTTCCCTTCTTCGTGACAGGCACACTTTATTAATGACATCATTTCACGCCCTCTCGCGGACCAACGTTGCAACAATGTCGAACAACAACTCTGCGCAGCGGCGACAACATCAACTACAACAACAGCAACAAATCACTTATCCGTTAGAGCGATTAATGAGCGTCGTCTTAAGGGAAGTTATCCACGAGGCTCGGGCTATCAATCAGGGTGACGTACACTATGATGCACGCTGGGTGGACGAAAGTTTGGGTGGAAAACTTGACTGAGTGCTATTCTGAGAGGATGGGTAGCATTGCATTGGGACACTAAAGTTTTGCGACGCACTTTTATTGACAGTTTTTTTTTGTGATTAGTTCCTAAAAATAGAGACATTACACTGCTGATTTTATTTACCTACTAAAAAGTTTTAAGGTTTTCAAAATGTATTGCATTCAATGGAAATACGAGAAAATATATATAGTTTAATGTGTAGTGAATCGCAAATAAATGCAATTACAAAATACAAGTGAATTGCGTGTGAGGGCAATGCAAAATGTAATTTCCTGATAAAATATGACTTAAAATTGATGTTAGTCATTCTGCTTGCATGGAAGCATGCTTTTTTATCTCCCTGCTTGGGAGTATTCACTGACCAATTATTTAGATGCCATAAAGTAACATGCACGCCCTACGTTTCAATATTTATTAAATCCTCTCCTCTTACATGAAATTTTAATATATATACCTCTTCAAATCAAAAAACCACTTGAGATATTCTAACCTCCAAAATAACAAGCGGAATTTTAAACAAAACGATGCCAATTCAGAGAAAATATCAAAAGATGAGGATAAATATTTGCTAAAAATGGAGACAGGAAATGCACTAAAAAGTTACAAGTATTCATCGCAAAGTCATACTTGATCAAAACATGACCCAAATATCTTCTCGCAACTCCAGTTTTCAATAGCGCACACGTACGACGTCCTCGCTGTCGTTACATGGCACAGTTTGACGGACGTCGACGTCGGAAGCCATTGGTCGCGTCGTCATGAATAGCTGAGTGCAGCGAGCCCAAATTTTTTAGTCATGCCCCTGGAGCAAGATTTCCATGCAAGATTTACGTTGTGTAGGTACCTGGTCGGGTAGGACTGCCCGACACGACTGTCGACTAACCGGTGCTAGGTCGAACACTTGGGGTTTTCCGAACACTAAGAATGTAAGCATTTATAATGGCAGCGAGATGATTTTGATGCCTGAGTTCTAGGACAAAAACTTTTTAAAAGTCTCTATAAATTGCTGACCACCCATCATGCAGTATTTTCTTACGATTTCTTGGACGAGTATGGATCTACTTCAAACATTTAAGATGTCAGATATTCTTTGGGGTTGCCCCAAAAAGTTCAGAACCTTTGAACAAAGGATCAAAGAATTAATTATTATGGAAAAAAAATAATTAAAAAGTGCCAAATTTGTAATGATAATACAGATATTGCAGAATTGGATTTGAAGTATAGCATTTTTGCGTAGGTACTAGGTGTAGTAACTGTAGGTGTAGGTGCCTTGTACCTACTATTTGATATGTTGGTGGAAGATATATGAGCATTATTAAAGGGTGTTTGTAGGCAGACCAAATTTATTTACTTGCCGGCGTTTCACCAAAACTCTTCCCAAAGCAAACTAAAACTGAAGGAAACAAATTTTTTTTTGAAAAAGAACATAAGTAACGTGGTAATAACAGCGAGGTACTTAGGTAAAAACGGTGAAGGTACTTGGATCCGATGACCTCGAATTGATCTTTTGACTCTCCGTTTAGGAGAGAGCGGATGATCGTCTGGTTTTTCTTTCGTAGAAATTTCTGCGTGCAATTTTTGTCTTTAGAACACCGGTCAAGATACCGTACAAAGAAAATTTTGAAAGGAATCTGTCAAATAATTGTGAGCAAAAGTATTTCACCTTAATAGGAGTTTCAACTTATGACGACACCACGTGTAGCCGTAAAAGCAATTCAATGAACAGCAATAGCAATCAACACAATGTGAACTCCAAGATCTTACAACACTATTTTGCTAACTCAAGATCTACTTTCAAAACAGTAATAACCTCAGAAGCAACGGGTACATGGTTTCCACCCTGCCGGCGATGTGTCATTGCATGCATTATTACAGAGGCGTGGTGTAAGAAGCCCCTGCATCGAAACTGCTGCAAGAGCAAGAACACCGCACCGGAGTCTTGCAGATAAATTAACACGGTTCGTGTAATTAAACGTCTTGGCCGTCTTGGCGATGACGGCGCTGTGTGCTGATTGCCACCGAGAGGAATGCGTGAGTGGAGACTGAAAACGCGACGATGGGAAATTAGAAACAAAACTGTCTTATGTTCAAATGTTGCCTTTAATTTTTTTGTGGTCAACTAAATTTGTAAGGAATTTTTTATGATGAAAAAAATACCACAGAAAAAAACAATGTTTGTTGCGTTTGTGCGTTTGGCCTGCTCCGATTTGAACCAAATGTGCAGTGTAAATTTTAGTGTTCTCAGCTGTCCAAGATGTCAGAGATGTCCAAGATATTGTCAAGATCTCAAGTGTCTGAGATAGCAACTTTATGATTATTCAGATAGGAAGGATCAACTTTTAGAAACCATAACCCTAAATTCAAAAATATATTTTACCACTTAAGAGTGTGCTTTCTCGTCATATTTCGATTTTCAAGCTGTAGCTGACTTGTCCGTAAGACAATTACGTTATGAGAAGAATCTTGTAAGTCGTACGAAGATTTTGCCATCAACAACACCGGTCACCAGGATCAATCAAGGGCCATCCATCACTGTATGCTATCCCTTAGCTCCTAATTGTATTGGACTATTTACTTTGCTGTGTGGATATTTATTAAAGCGGTTGCCAGCAATGTAAAGCTGATGCTTTGGTTAGTTTTGTTAAAAATAAGGTTAAACAATTACGCTTGGTTTTAATATTTTTATCTGGCTACATGAAAATATGTTGGCGTCAAAACTTATTTTCGAAGTTGGTAGCGTCTCATCACTTATATTTTAAGGAAAACACTATTTTTGCGACATTTTTCCACCGCATGTTTTCAGGGACCTTACTTGAAAAAACACTCAATATATATTTTTTTTAAATATAATTACTTCCATTTCTTTCTTAAATACCAAAGTTTAATACATTATTTAGCACAATGTAAAACAAGTATTTGAATTTATTGATCTCAGCGCGCTGTCGACAAACAGTTGGCTAACCTGCTACGCGTCCAATTCCACCAACAATGGCCGCTGAAACTGATCGTCTGCGGCTTTCAAACCGTGAATTGTTTCAAATTGTTCGTAATAATCTCCCGGACACGTGTGTGAAGACCAAAAACCTGCTACAAATAAGGGACGATGTTTTGTACGTTTGGAATTCAGCCAACAAAGGGATATTTGTGCTCAACCTCAAGAATTGCGATTCCGACGATGTCACTCCGCACCAGGTAGGCATCATAACCAACAAAATTCTTAACAAGTGTGTGCATAAAATTGATTTAATGGTTTGATATTTCTTATAGTCTTATTTAACCCATTACATGATTATTTTAACAACCTTTTCTACAACTAAAAACGTCCTTTGGCTCAAAAGCTATGTTTAAAGCTTGAATAATGATCGACAAAACTGTTCACGGATTTGCCTATTGAACGTAGTCATACAGTAAAAGTCGAACCTTGTCAAAAGACCAGGTTCATCCTGCTTCCCTTATAACACAGTAATCCTAACCTGGATCACTTGACATAAAAAAACACGTTTTTTTAAGATCACTTCTGTCTAATACCTACGTCAGACCTTTCAGAGTAAATAACCTTTACTTAACAAGTGGCTAATATAAAACATTCCATTTCTGTGAAATCTGATTACAATTGCAAACGCTCGCAAAGCGCAGGGTATTTTATTGTTAGAAACACTTCTACCCTCTCAAACGGGGACTCAAACCCCAAACTCCACCTATCGCAGTTGTTGGTCTAACCCGTTGAGCTACTTGGACCCATAATTTTTGAGTGGATTTTAGTGTATTTGATGCATTTCACAATCTCTTGGTTCTATTCCTTGGAGATCTGTGACTCTACTAAAATCCTCTCAAATGCTGTGTGTCCAAGAAGCTCAATGGGCTAGAGCAACACCCGCGATAGGTGGAGATTGAGATTCGAGGCATCCATTTTTAAGAGAGTAGTTCTAATAGTCTTAGTAATGATTGTGTTCCTAATATTAAAATAAAATTCCATTTATCCTCCAGAGGATACAGATGGAGGCCTAATTTTGATTAATTTCAGTGACCATGCCAAACAACTGTTTTATTTAAAACTTTTTAGAGATTCCTTAACCTTTCTTACACTTACACATAAGAACCATCACTTTTTGACACTGGGAAGCGAGCTCCACGTCAGAAATCTTTTGGGCCCCCGAGCTATTATACAAATTCATAGCATGTTGATTTCCGAGGATTACTCTGGGTCCAGACGGCAGGGATGACACCTCCGGCAAATATGAGTCGTCAACAACTAACTTTGGCTGACTTTTCCAAGTTCGGAATACAAACTGAGAAACAATTATGATTGTTGATGACAATGACTTCTAAATTCCACAAAGTATATGTTTGTAAAAATTGGGTTGTTGTTGAGTAAAGTTAGCACTTCACTAAAAGTGTCCCCACAAAATGCCTTCATGCTATATTCTCATATTCTCATTGACCCTTTAGGCCATGAAGTCTTCGACGAGGATAATGACTTACGTGCTTGAAATAGGTTTAATAATAAAGTCAATCACGTTGGTTAAGTACCGACTAACCATGTTACACACACGTTACTTACATAGATTTCACTGTGTTTAATCACAATCAATGAAGCAAATCATTTTTGATGTTCGAACAAAGGGGTACTCGTACGGTCCCAAAATTATCCCCCTCCCCACCTCCTCGATCAGAAAGTTTTGTAGCGTTTCTGAAGCTACATAAAGTTGTGACTTTTGGTAGAAAACCGTCCGACATGAAGGGGGGTGGGGGGCAATTTATCAATATCCCCCTTGCGGCGGCGGAAAACACCCGCGGATACTTTTTTAACACAATCTATATATTTCTCACATTCTCGCCATGCGATCCCCCCCCCCCCCCCCACCCCTCTTTCCCCCCTCTCGCCATCGCAGACCGTTCGCCTGCCTTCCTGCTTCTGCTCCGTAGAGGGGGATGCTAGTCATGGGAGTGGGGAACAGAACCTTTTTCTTCGGTCGTGGTTTTTTCGTCTATAGTTTGACACTACGCCTGGTCAGAGGGGTGGTCTGAGGCACAGTTATTTACCAGCTTAAGAACTTCTGGTTGAGTTTGCCGACTTCTAGGCTGGTAGAAGGATCTGTGGTCTTTGGTCGGCCATTTTAACGGACCGTTTTTTTTGGAGATACTCGTCTTCCGGACATGCTATGATCTGTCAAAATTTTGGATTGCGGTCTCAAATTAACGGTGTAGCATTAAGTTAGTGAGAGTCCAAAGGGAAGAGGAATTGTTTTTTAAATTTGTCGCTTTTTCGATTCCTTTTTAAAATCTACTTGAGTATCCTACGTTTCGTTATTAAATAATCACCCTTACCATCCTCACCATTTCTATTAATATCATTATTTTTGTTTCTTTTATAGTCTGCTAAAAAGAGATGAATGTATTCTGTAATTCTCCTTACATACAAAGATTTAAAATACACAATTTGCAATTTTAGGTTATAATTCTTCATTTCGAAACATTTAAAGTTCACTATACTTATTGATTTATTAGCACTATACATTAGCCCACTCAAATAAATGAAACTTAGTAATCAATCATGATTTTATCTACTGTCTTATAATTCATAGCTTTAAGATCTTTACAAAGACACTTGCACGGTAAATGCCCATGTTGTGAACGAGTACAGGACCGCGGGGCAGAGCACCGAGTTGGCCACTCTCCCCACTCCAACACTCTCCACTCCTCCAAATCCCCATCCTCTTCACATCGCATTGCTCGATCAGTTGGCGCGAAGTCCCCAACGCCAAGCGCCGGGGCAAACTCTCTCTCTCTCGAAAAAAAAAGCGTAAATTAAAAGATTTTTGAAGTGTCATTAAAATTACAGAATTTAGTATGTTGCCGATAAATGAAGATTAAAGCACGCGAATGAATATATCCGAATAGCATTGATTAAAACGGGGTTTGGGGATGGGGAAGGGAGGTAATTTATACCGTTTTTTTAATGCAGTGTGACATTTTCGAGTGGGCATATATACGTTCCGAGTGTAATGTTATTCAAATGCTTATCGCGCCACGGGGAGGCTTTTGGCTGGCCCCCCACCCACCCCCCCTGGTCTACCGTCTCAGTGCCAATATTTTTACCGATGGTCACCCGCTAGGAGGGGTAGGGGTTGGATATTATGAGCGCGAATTCATAGGGATGATAGCTGGAGAGAGATTGCTCCACGTTATTTAAAGGTATAAAGTTTATTAGGTTTTTTTTTCCTGTTGGCTTCGCTGTCGCGGGGATTAGAGTTCTTTATCCATAGATAGGTATTTTATCCAGTTGTGTTTTTCGTTGGTGAGGTGTTGAGTTCACTCGTATTGCCGATTGATTATTGATTTATACCACTATTTTTTAACTATGCATCCAAAATATTTATGATCATTGTTATCAATTTAAATATTTTTAACTTGAGGTGAATTTACAATAATTTACTTTTTCACAGCCAAGTCCAAAGTTGGACTCTAAAATATCAATCATGTTGTCAAAGTGCAGGCACTAAATTGTGCAGACAACAAAATTAAAAACTAACGTAAAAAAAGAGTTTTTTGGCAAGATTTTATAGACGGTTTTGTTCTAGTCTTCTTTTAATTTCTTAGAGATCTTCGTTCTCAAGAACCAAAGTCACGTTGCAATAACCAAATTCCTTAAAATCTCTAAAGACCAAAATTCCATAAAAAAATCAAGCCTATCAACAAGCAAACCAATTGCCTGTCAATAAAGCAGCAACCAGGCGAGCGTCGCGACGCCCTCGACGCCCGTTGGCCGGGACGTCGTCCACGTGTCTGCCCACGTGTCGATCGACTCGGCGTCGGGGGGTAGTAGTGGGGCGTGCCCGAGCACGCTGATCGGGAAACACTTAGCATCGATAGGTGGGGGCGGGTGGCGGGCGTCCCGACGCCGTGCAACAGGTCAGCGTCGCGACGCCTACCACGTCGGCGATCGCCACTCGATGCGACCCGTCGACGCGGGACGGTTGGCGTTGGTTCCGATCAGATGAGCTTAGTCTTTATTGGACATTCCGATCGTATCGGCAGGGATGTTTGCTTTGCGTGGAGAACCTTTTTGGATGTATTTCTCTTCCTAGTTAAAAACTGTAACAGTCTGTGCTTTGCTCTGTGCAAGTAGCAAATGAACCTTGTGGTAATACCGATTGCAATACAAATGGTAGTACCACTGATGTAGTACCACATTGCGTAATACGCACGTGTGTCGGATTGTTTTGTCCGACCTCCCCGTACCTATGTACTTATGTAATTACCTGTAGACAGGCAGGCAGTCGGATACTATCAACCTATTCGAAATCGCTGCGACCTGTCTCACAAATTGGTGTGGTCCTTACAATTTTCTCAATTTGGTTGTCATGAAATCTCCCGCCCGCATGTGAGGAAATCTATTTGATTTTGCATTTCAACTTCAAAAGACATTTCAAACTGTCCTCTATTCCCAAAGTCTGTTAGCTTTATAGTCGAGCGGCATTTGAAAAAATATATATAGCTTTTATGACCCTGTATTTTTCTTTTATTTAATTTCAAAAATTAAACCCCAGAAACCGCTTTCTCCCAAAAAGCTAAAAAATTTAAATTTCTGTGGCCAGTTCGACAATTTCTTGTTTAAAAGAGAGTTAGATAGAATCTGACTGGATGTAAACATGAAAATGAGTATTTTACATTTTTTATAACTGAACTGACTCCAAGTGCTGTCGTTTTATGTAAAATATCAAAGTAGTATTTGAAGCGGTTGTCAGATAAATTACAGAAATGTCTGTAAGATTATTTGAAATGTGAATATAATATTTATTTTGATTGTTTTTAGACTCATGTCTACTTGATGTAACCTTAGCACTAGTTTTGATAAAAACTATTTGAACTGGGTTTTGAATGCCAAGTAAAGAACAACTAAATTATTTATTTAAAATATCTAAATAAATATTATAATGATGTTTATGTATTTGTTGTTTATTGATAAACAACGGAGGCAAGTCCACAAGTATGATAGAATAAAATTAGAACAATACAGGGGCATTACACACAGAACAAGACATATAACATAAAAACATAAAACATTTAAGAGCCATTTTTTAATGCATTGCGTAGCGGGTTGTACAGGTGATGGTGGAGGAAGCTTTCAAATTTTTTTTGAAATGATTGACAGCAGCAAGATATGTCGGTAGTTAGCTACTTCGCCAAGGTCTTTACCGACGTGACGTGGTGAGACGTAGCTACGTGGTGACATGATATGGTAGTCCGGACGTCACAGCCAGGCCGCATGTTGTCTGCACTTCATATATAACAACTGCAGAAACATAATTACTGCGGCTCACAAAGTTGGAAATATTTTCATCCGTCTCTGTAACTGAAACAATAGCTTCGCTTTGTACACAGAACTCCTCGACTGGCCTTTGTGGCCAAGTACTGGACCACTCTTTGAGTGGACTGCTTTTTGTATCGCCCCATACGGGCCCCTCATCTTCCCGTCATTACGCCCCGTACGCCACTCAAAAGACTGAACACCTTGACACCGCCAGGGCAATTTGGTTTGGTGTGGGGACAGGATTCGAACGGTTTATACCCCCAAGACAATGCCACGACTCTCTCGAGGAAATTGTACACTCTCTGTAATTTGCTCCGTTGCTGACTCTCGGCGAACGGCGTCGTTTTTATGATCTAGATTTTAATTTCGACATGGTCAAAGTTGAATGGCTGCTTCAGTTGCACGTGCCTTACGTGACACAATATATCAAAATAGTTACCTAGATCGCAGAATAATTATTTCATTTTTTTATTTAAATGATCTGTCAAATGCCAATCCACCAAGTGCCAAACCACTTCTCAGTACGTATCTTTTAGATTTTTTTTTGTCCCTTTTTTGTGTTGAGAGATATAAGAAACGTAGACAAAAGGCCAGAAGCCACACGCGTCAAGAAAGATATTCCGTTACAAACATGTATTCTCAGATCCTCTCTTCTTTGCCAAGGTTTCCCAACACGTTAACATGTCACTCCCACCGCTGACACCAATTGTAGCGGCGCGTATTCAATTCACCCCGACCACATGTATACGATTGCAGACCCCCGATAGGTCATGACTCTCGGCGAGGAACTTGGCGCCGAATACCTTCCCTGGCCGGCGATAATGCTCGCTGTTATAGACGCAATTTTACTATAACAATTTTTACCTGAAACAAGTTGCATGGCACCTTGAGATACCACTTAGTGTTGGTTTCTAGACGCAAGACAAGTTTTTCTTGATTCCTCAAGAATCTGCGTGCTGCTCACACAGTTGTAGCTCCTTGACCAATGCTTGCTACAATCTGATTATCATGATATGATTAAATCCGATACGATCCACCTTAGGGTGCAACTGCAAGACATCTTCACGATGGTAGCGTATCTTTAAACAAGGACTTTCCCATCTTAAAATATTTTGTTTGGCTTATATTTAGAGTATTCTCTCTCATTAAATCTAACATATAATTCAAATATGAGTTCTCTAAATTAGTGTGATATCGGGGTTTAAAAAGTGTCTTTTATCTTTTCCCAAGTCCATTTGTCATGGAATCCATACAAAACCAACACCTAGTAGTTATATCGAATTCAATTGGGATTTGGTACCTATACCAATTGACAACTCAGCAACAATTAAAAGCAATCGCACTAGTAAGGAGCTTTTTACCTATACAGCAACATCTTATGATACCTGGAGACTTCCGACCGTTCACTGCAAAACAAAGATGATACTGGCTTGAATCTACCACATGGCATGCCAAGGGTGATGCTAGTGTACCTTCACCGACTCCGTGTCCTAGGCTGAGTGGCCCCGGACGACCACTTGTGACCACGCTGTAACTGGCCGTGATATCCGGTAGCGTCGTCGACGACGCTACGGGTAGTTCAGTTGATTGCCACCGCTAGCGAGAGCTGCACAGCCAAGTGCTAATGGCTAACGAACCTAACCTATAAACCCAATGGTAATGGACTCGTATGTAGTGTCCTCTGGTGGGTCTAGTCCATTCAAAGTCAAAAGCTTATGGTATTCGGATGGTAGCTTTGAGAGGCCTGGATCCGTTTGGCAATCAGGCTAATAAATTTACAAAAATTCGGTTGTGTTTTAAGTTGCATGGGGTTTTAGTTATCGTAGCCAGAAAAAGCTTTGGAGTAGTTTAGCATTGTATTAAATCAAATCGAATGAAATTCTCAGCATGGAGGAATGTCCGAACTTCGAGGCCAGATTTATTTTATTGATAAGCGTAATGGCACTGGTTTAGGTTCAGAATCGTTTCCGACATGACGCTATTTGGACTCGTCTTTCAGGACCGATCAGGACATCCACAAATCTAGCGATTTTAAAAAAACGCTATACCTAAAGATTAACATCGCTCTTTAAAGTATCCAAGAAAATGAAACAAGAGCTCCAATCCGGTAATCCGTACTTCCTTAACGTGAACCTGAAATCTCACGAATTTAATACAAATCCTAGCATCCGCATTGGTACAAGAAAAAATAAGGCCATCACACTGAACTAAATAATTTCAAGACGTATCACTTTAATGGCCCAAGTTACCTCAATAAGTACCATCCACATTTCTTCATTCTATAACTTCCGAAAAACTCCTAAAAAATCCAAACCAACTCCCTCGTCCCCTGCGTCTACCCGTCGACCACCCCGGGCTGTCGCTCCCGATGGCCGCTGATTGAGATCACACAGTTAGCGGAAACCACAGAGCGCTGCAAGGCCCACGGCTCACGTAGTCCACAGCTACGGGGATCAACAGCGCTCTCTGCGAATTGATGGCTGGACCTCCGGCAGATCTAATAAACCTCGACGCCAGCCATCGAGCGTTATACGTGTAACGATGACCGATATACGGAGCGTCGCGACGCAATGCAGACGGAGTGGCGACGTCCTTCTGTCGTGGGGGTGGGGGAGGGAGGGGGCATTTCTCTTAATCCTGGATTTCTGCCATGGGGTGGTCGGCGTCGACGAGTTAATAAAAGTGTGTGATCTGGGGTGGTGGTTTATTGGCGTGATGGATTGGGCTTGATTGATATGCTTGCCGGGATTCCGATGGTAACATTTTATTTTAGATTCTGTCTGAGATACGTCTTCTTGCTGTGGATTCTTCAAAAGAATGCCAAACAGTTTTTAACCACTTACTTTTATAGCGTAGTTTTTTACACTGGAGTTATGTCTCGAAGCCTATAACTAGGTTTAAAGAAACTAATTTAGGACCGAATGTGTTGGCATTCTAGACATCCAGGTTCCCATGAGATTACCGAAGTTAAGCAACACTGCGCTAGATCAGGTGATGGGAGGATGACCTCCACACATAAACAATTCTGGTCGAGAGAAAGTGTGGAGGGATAAAAGTTAGTATACCAACATCATTGGCCTAACCTCTCGACAGCGTGAAGTAGTGAAGAAATTTCTTCTTTTCAAGTTATATCGCTCTCGGTGGTCCATATGGTTCTCTTCGATGGAAGTAAGCTACGTGTATTTATATTGTTTCTCATTCCCCCCTTTAAGAAAAGGGTAGGTTTATCATCATCCTCAATCGTATCGTAAGATTATATTCGGTTCTAAATACGGCTCTCTGCATTTCATCGATTTGTCATGGCAAACACCCACCTAGGCCAGCGAGCAAAAAAGCAAGAAATTACACAGGGAAACGACGATGCCTGCTCGAATTCGGCGCGCCTCTCCTCGGGCGCAATGAGTAACTGCCCCTGGGCCCTCGGTCTCATAACAAATGCACCTTACCCGTCCACGACTCGTGCGTATATAAAGAAATGTCACTAGCTTCATCTCACTTTATCGCCCATCCAGCCTTCATCTCGCGTCTTACTCGCTCTATAAACAATGTATCGGTATATGTCTTGATCAAGCCGTAGACGTAAGGGAGTTAACAGGGTCGAGGCGAGGGGGGCTGGTGAGACGAAAGCCCATTTTGATAATGTAATTTTCCCCCCATTGCAGTCGGTCGGGGTCTTGCTGGGCCCCGACGTGAGCGCCGAGACAATTGAGTGAGATGGGCATACGCGGTGGGTAAAAAATCGTCAATTTGCTGCGCTATGAAATATACCACGACACGGGGAGTAGAGTTGCGTTTGGCTTTTTAAGCGAGTTTTGCTGCGCGGTGAAGATTTGGAGGAAGTGGTCGGGCTGCAATCTCGGTGAGAGGCAAGTTTTCGAGCGATGGGTCGAAGAATAATTGGGTGATATTTGGTAGGCTATCGCGTTTTTTTTTTGTTTGGGTTCCGGTTAGTTTTGCAGACGCATCTTTGAAAGGCTGATTGTCGTGCGAACTTTGTTGATGTTTTGAGGCGATACTGGTCAATACGTTTACTAATTTTGGATTACTGGAAAATATGCAGGATTCCCACAAGTTGCCAGTCGGTCGACGTTCTGTCTTTTTACTGCGACACAACTTGTGGATACAGAACATTTACATTAAAAACTATTGTTTTGAGACAACAAAAATATTTTTCTTTATTACATTATTTAAACTTTACACTAGTTAAAAAAAAGTTACGAACGCTGGGTATTGAATGCAAAAAAAATAACTGTTTCAGTGTAAAGAAAAGCTTTTTATTTTCAAAGACAACAAAATATTTTGCTGTTAATCACAACGCCCTCCCGCATTTCTTTGGCAACTCTCCTCGCGCCAGGACCTCGAGGATTAAATCACAGCGCCACACCCCCCCGGGCAAATCAAGGCCACGTTCCAATGTGTAGATCCCGCTAATTCGGTAATGCTTCGCGGTTTAATTGCTGAAGTCCTGATTGCACCGACGCCCACGGTGTGGATTGCCAGCCACCTGCAGGTGCCCCCTGCAGGTGCGGAGATTGCTGGAACGTCGCTGATTCGATAAGGAAGGCCTCGTGGGGCGACGGTAATCTTTGGCGGAAGGATGTTCCTGAGTCGTTCTGCATGGCTTGCTGTGTTTGTAAGACAATTGTGAGGGCCTTATTTGTTTATTTAAGTGGCGATTACTCAACACAGTTCAGTGTTACAACGTCGAGGTGGTTTAACGTTAAAGTATCGGTTTGGCTGTAACCATGGAGATGAGTTTTAAGCAGATATAATTTTGTCAATCATAATATTGGACCAAAATCTATGTTTGTATTTATTAATTCTCGTTGAAGATGGCCGCTATGAGTAGGTATATTATCGATGGTGATTTTGAAGAAAACGTAGAATATACTTTCTTTGATAGGTATACATATTTATTTCTTGTAGTTGAATGCGCCCTTATTTTCACATTCATATTAAATTTTCAGTCGATTAGCTTCTGATCTCGTAATCCAAAAACCAGGAGCATCGAGATCTCACAATTGGTCTTGCACGCATTTGTAGACGCCAACATTTACCTCTGAAACGTGTTAGCGGTCAGAATTCATTGATTGGGCGTCGTTGTCGAATGTATTGCATTGCAAATTGCAATTCTGTTGCAGGTGTTAACCTGCCGGGAACGGGGCGGGTGGGGGGGTGGGGGGGGGGGGGGGGGGGGCGTGTAGTTATGTGAGATTGGCAACTCAGCTTTGATTGTCGAGACAAGATGATTTGAAATGTTGACATTTAGCAAGGTAAACACGAATCGAACAAAGACTCTTCGAATTGCCACTTAAAAATTTTAAAACTAATGCACCTGAGTTTTTGGTACATACCATAACTTTAAAACGACTTGATATGTAAGTAATGGTTGCAATTTTTAATCTTATTACTTGTGGATAAAAACAAATCTGGAAAATTATAACTGTCTACTGTTGATCTTGTCTTGACTTGTCTTGATCTTGTTTTGTTTGAAAAGCAGTTAAGCTTATCTAAAATCACCCCAACGTAAAGTACACTTGCACCTACCCTTGTCTTAGCGTTGCATCAAAGCAATTGTCTTACATCAATTCACCGCCCGACTAAACATCACCGAAGATCAACACACCAAACTATTTCCCCCGCGACGCCTCCGACGCCGTCGTCTAGCGCGACGTCACGGGCGCCAATCCAACGCGGTATAATTGATCCGACGCCGCGTGCACGCTAAAACTCAATCCATTCCTCATCTAATGAATATAACCATCTTCGGTCGCACGATGAGAAAGTTATGTTTGTTTTCGGAACTTTCTTCATCCCCAAAACCAAGCCACCCCACACACACCCCCCCGGCATCCCTCCAGCCATTAAGGCGGTAACCTATGGTTATGTTGTCATCGGCAGAAACCCCTTCCGATAAATCAAACGCTACCCCCAGCCCCTGCTGCACCAAAGGCTGTACCAGCTCTTAGCTATGCGCTACCCCTAATGGTCTAATTGAATTTCGATTATCCAAAGATGTCACCAGAAAACAATTTCAGCGATGAAATATCTACTATCCGTATTATAAAACAATGCCCACTAGAAGCTAATTAAGTGGTGCTAATTAAGAAGGCTAGTGTTTAGTTCTTCGTTAGGCTGATAGTGATCGTGAGCTAGTGTGCTAGTTTCTAGCTGATTGCTCGTTTGGCTAATTGTAATCGAATTGGTCACGGTGGTGGGGGAAAGATAAACGGGGCTTATTGTTTTGGGACCCGGGTCAACCGGTGGCTCTGCGTTTGGTCCTTCAGGTTCAAAGACAATGAGGTATTGCAGGGCAAGAAGCCGGTATTAAATCTGGATTGCTGGTATTAAATCATGATGCTGATGATAGTTAGCGAGTTATTTGTGGAGGAAATAGGAACGTGGCTCTTGTGAATTCGGACCTTTTGTATATAGGTATATATATATATGCCCATTATTCGAATTGTATTCGGACTGAATACGGTTTGCTAGAATTTGTACGTTTTTTAGTAAATTCTCATTACTGATTTGTTGACTACTAGTCTAAATTGATTGAGATTATTTTTTGAACGTTTCTTTGATGGTTGATTTGATATTTTCACTGATTTCTGAAAATGTATCGGCCATACACGTGTGAGCTGAAAGCTGGTAACAGTAGAGTACCCCATACCATTGAGTTTCTAGGTGAAGTCCGAAACCCAGCGCTGATGTTTAACTATCTTCGCGAAAAATATCGACCGATCATCTACTATACCGAAGAAAATGTTAGTATCTGGTAGATTAAGTTTTAGCCGTTTGTATTAATGAATTGCATTTCATTTTTTTTTTTCATAAATATATCTTAACTTAGACTGGAGTACACTGAAATAATATTTATTGATGCTATAGCCTTACTGCTTTATTATCATGCACTGATATTTTGAGATTGAGATTATTTTGATATTTTGATGTTTAATTCGGTCAATGTAGAAGATTGTTAAAAAGACGGTCGCAAACGCCACCGGATGGCATGTGCCATTACCATAGGTTGCCGGCTCGTTTGCTCACCAAAACGTTTAACATTAGCCCTGGGACTCTGTCTAAACCCTTGATAACCAATCCACGCTTCGACACCGATCTAACTCGATGTCTAGAGCTACTGCGTGGAATGAACCGGAAGGCTGCCACGTAGCCCGCCCCCTCCCCCTCCTCCCTTGCTCCAGAAACCTATAGAACCAGGAACAGTTCGAGCAGGAAGACGAAATGATCCCACACATTAAACGACAGTGCACGTCACGAGTTTGAGACTGTACGAGAACGTGATAAATGTATCGTATTTATATAAGAAAAAACTCTGAAACGTTTGAATCGAATAGAGTCGCAGCCCACCGAAGTTGGCAGTGCTGTAAGTTTGCACGCTGGCTTGATCGTCAGCCACTGGCATTGGCAGTGTTGATGGATTGCTGCGATTTGTCATGATTCGGGAATCTGTCTGCACCATCGGTTGTCATTAGTTGTCGACATGACTAATCACGCGGTGTTTTTTTTTTAAATTAAATTGAATCATAGATTACGATTGTTTGTGCACATTTGATTCGACAGGAGAATAATTAAGATTTCTGTTTTTTGGAATTATATAAATTCTAGTGATAGGACTTAATATGAAAAACCATCGCATTTTTCGCCAAATTGTTGGGGTTTTACATAAACTGCTTCCAAATCCGTGCTAGGATAATGACGATAGGATGAGGATGAAGGAAAAATCTCATGGTATAACATAAAACAAAAATCTGTTATTCTGAAACATATCATAAGTCGTTTCACTACTTGTATGCATTCGATGAAATCAGTTCTGTTTCGAGATGCTTTTTCAAAGTTTGTAAAATCGCACTCGCTCTAGATTGGGTATAAATAAAGAAAGCTCTCTGTTCCTCCACAAGACTGCTTCGATGACACCGACGCTATATCCTATAACTTCACGAAACCGAGGGAAAGAAATCGTTTAGACAGAGACAGAGACAAACAATATAAAAAAGATAGCTGAATGAAATTGATGATAAAATGCATATAAAGAAATAACAATTTTGTGTGTCATGTCAACCTTAATAACACCAACAACAGAGCTCGCCTCGGATTCCCCAGCGAATATCTCTCGATCCGTCATCCGTCACCCAATGAAGACGTCTGTTGGATCTTTGCGAAGACGGTGTGGGAGGCGGTGGAGTGTCTCAGTTGTTATTGAACCAAACAGTGTGGACGCTTCCTGGCAGTTGTAGCTGGCAGATCGTGTGTTATTCCTATCACGTTTCTGATATCTGCGACCGATTTCAGCGAAATGCTGAACTTCAGTGCGCTTTCGAAATGATTTTTGTCTGGAAAAAAATGAATCTCTGTGGCACGCATCGATTTGCTAAGAACCTGCGTGGTATGTGTTCCGTAACATACCCAGCATGCTAGGTTCTGAATTCAAAGTTCCTAATTTTTTACTAACGTTTTGTAAATTGTATACTGGTTCTTTTTTCAAGGGCTGATCTTTCAAAAGGTAACCGGTACAACAAGTTGCAAAATGTTGGACGCAACTTGTCATTCAAAACCCAGTTTAGAAAGAGTTTTATTTTTAATTGCTGTCTAAGTATCGGTTTTTCAGTGACACGTTAGGTAACTGACCCTTAACAAACAAGAAAAATATCTTGAAATACAATTATAAAAATATAATAAACGAAAAACCAACCTTAAATACTGTAACAAATCAGATGACCCAATTCATTAAAATCAGTTATTACATAATTTTTCAAGCAAAATAAACTTGAAACTCGCTAAAAACGTCGCGCTGCACGCAAATATATCCAAAGCTTGCCTCTTGACCCAATCCTTCCGTCTCCCAACATCATCTTTCAATATTATATCGCCATGTATCGTTCACTCACGAGGGATTCGCTCCAGAACTGACAACATCATCCACCTCTAACCGAGCCGCAAGCCAAGCAGCCTGTAAAATCCTCCTCAGCCTCCACGGCATGGACCTCTAAGCTAGTGGGAGACCGATCTGTTCGGAGACAGAATACTGATATATATGCACAAGCCGGGACCATTCCGTCGTCGATATGTCTCCACCGCAAATCCACTCAAGTTTATAGATCTGCCCGCGATCCGACCATTTGTCATCCTTTCCTGCCAGGATAACTGGCATATTCATCCATGGTTACGCGAATAAGGGACAGCATCTCCTTGGCATCGACAATATACTATCGTTTGACATCCAAACCTATTAAATAGGGAAGCTCAGCCAGCGAAAAGGCAGCCCCTGTACCAAAGGAATCTACAGGCTATCTACGTTCATATTTTAGAAATAAGGGAGAAATGATTAGACTTCAAATTTGATTAATTTTAGTGAGAAAACTAACCCCGACATTCGTTACATTCGCCGTGGTGATCGGCCGCGGCGAGCGCTCGTTAGGGCCTGCGATTCCATCTAGCGGCGAGAAGTGAAACTACCGTCTCTGAAAATCATTTATTGGCTAACATTTTAGCAGCCTTGACTTGAGTATCAGCCAATCAGCGCAAAGCTATCACAGTTTCAAACTCGCCTTTGTTTGTTTCTTTAAATAATGGCCCCACGGCGCTTTTGCGATGCTAATGCTGAACACTTTAACGTTCGCAGATAAATATTCCGAAATGATTTCCATGCCCGTTAATATTTAAATCAATGCCACTGTTCGGTGTCAAAGGAGAGAAAATGGCGCCTCATTAATACCACTGTCTTCTTTAATTAGCACTATCCTTCTGAAAGTAGATCCTCTTTCATCTCGCTGTCAGAATCATTTCTACGTTGTCTGGGCGATACGCGTGAACTTATTTATTATTCGTAGCGTCTCCTTGACTTGGTTATAGGTGCACAATCAATTATACCGGCAAGAAACAACAGCTACCTTTAGTCTACCGGTGGTGGTATGTGACTTGCAAGAGGGTGGGGGGGGGTGGGGGGGGGGGGGGGGGGGGGGGGGGGGGGGCGAATCAAGTACCGAACGGGTCGACTTTTTGAAAACACCTACTTTCGTGACATCACCGAAGTTAAGCATTACTGCGCTGGTTCACCTGTTTGATAGGTGACCACCAGTTCTGTTTAAGAACTGGAGAGAGGCTGGAAAGAGGAACTTTTTTTTAACTTACAGGATTTTTCTATGAATTCTGTTGTTCGCTTTGTACCGTCCTTCGGAACGAACGTTAAGCCGATCTCTGTTAGTGTTTTTCGACGTTCTTTTAATTTCCTACGTATCGGCACCGGGTGTCCTTTCTAGGCTGGGTTCGGTTGATCATCATCCTCATCATCATCCACACATTCACCGACGCAATTAGACCGGTACCGCATGGCTCGTTATCAAAAAAGTGCGTCGTTAAACCCTGCAAATCAATCCGTCTCCTTGGTACAGCTATAGGTACACAATCAATTATACCGGCAAGGTATACAACAGTGGTTTTCAGTCTAACATTGGTGGTATATTACTTGAGAGAGGGGGGCGAATCAAACGACATGTTTAACGAATGTCTTTGCGCGAGGTTTTGCAACAAGAAAAAAACTACTTCGTGTCATCTCTCCCCTCACCGCAGAGAGCGAGAGAGGAAAAGAGACAGCGACACAGGGGTGATATCGCGCGCGCGGGGTGCCACTTATAAGACGACAAGCAAGGATATTAAAATTAGAGCCATTTCTCCGGCATAGAAGATTACGTTTGATTGATCGGAGTTCGCCATGTACACCGTGCGCCAGGAACTGTGTGGGTGATATCTCGGCAGCTTCGACATCGAGGAATAAGCTTGACTTGCAGAGCATAAGAGTTATTAATTTCATCGTCGAGTCGTATTTCGTGCTAGCTACGATGAATGGTACGGAGCGGATTGATGTCCGGGGACCGAGAGATCTGACTTTTGCTTTGAATAATCTGATTTACTCGCTGGGTATTCGTCATGTGTGCCTGCCTTAAATGTGAAATGCACAGTGAACATGCTTGTGTGTTTGGTATCGAAAGGTTAGGAATGTTGGAAACACTAGTTGTTGTGAAATCACCGAAGTTAAGTCACACTGGCTTGGGCCAGGTATTGGATGTGTGACCATCGAAGGGTTTGGTGTGTTGGTAACACCGGTTCTCGTGAGATCACCGCAGTTTAGACGCACAGGTCTGGGTCAGGTATTGGATGTGGAACCGTTGTACCCATGACCAGTTCTGTTCGGAAGTGAGATTGTAGGGATTGAAGTTGTCTTGCTTAGCAACCACTCGACTGCAAGGATTTGTGGAGGAATCCTATTGTTCGAGCTGCATCGTCCCTTGGAAGAGCCGTTAAGCTGGTGGTTCCCTTTGTTGTCTTCGACTGGAGTAGGCTTCATGCTCCCATCTAGACTAGGTTGGGTTCATCATCATCCTCGTCATTATCACCCACTTTTTCACAGGGTTCGTTATCATGGCGTTGCCGTTAAACACTAGAAAACAAGTGCGTGGTATTGGTGCATAGTACACGGAATCTTAATACAAATTTGACTGGACAGTGGCCGATTCGCCTGTTTCAATGTCTTTGGCTACATCTATGTCTTTGTGTACATCTATGTCTTTGTGTACATCTATGTTTATGTCTATCGGATATCATTTTGTCTTAACTCTAACTGTCGCTTTGGTAGTAACCTCAGAATGATTAGTAAAGATCACAGTTCGTTAAGCGTCGACCAAGTCGTGACAAGACCTAACCGTTTAGTGACAAGCCTATTCTTCTAAGGCCCCATTCTCCTGAGAACCAGCCACCCCTCGGTGAACACCCAATACCCATCTCTTAGCAACGCCGGCCCACCCCCGCATCAATTAGCCGAACCGTCACCTGGCACCCACCCCTTCTCCCATAGCACCCATCCCTAATTACCACCCAATCCGCCGAGAGAGTTCGGCGACGTCGCGCTACTCAGAGAGTCTTCTACGGTGCAGAGTGACTATAGTTGGAACAGCTGCCATTTCCAGCTACTTTGCTGTTCGGCTGGCAGATTTTTCAATGTCATTTAATTTCAAATGTGACTGGTACTTGTTGACCGTCAAAAATATTTGGAATCCTTTGGACTTATCTCGGGTACATGCCTTGCAGGCTGGGAGAATTGTGTTTGGAAGCAGATAACATTTACCAAAACCAAGGCAAGAATGTCCTGACATACAGGGGTGGGTACACTTATCCACAAAAAAAAAAAATGATATAAATAATAGGTGACTGATTAGATATGAAATTTCGATTTAATACATTTATATGTATTAATTAAGCTAGTGCTTTCTTTGGTTCCTCAAATGCGGCTTTTGTTTTTTTCTGTTCTATTCTCACTTGGATGTTGCTTCGCAGTGAATCTAACCCAGCATGCCTACAGCCATGTCGTCCACACGTTCAGTTCGACACTCTCTCGCCCATTCCATGGAGCTCTATAACAAACCAGTCCCAACGATACCGTCCAGAGTGCGATACTTTGCCGCCTTCACCATCACCTGCCCGTCCCCATCGGTCGACTCAGCGATGACATGTTTGGTCTAATTTTTAACTCTTGTTGACTATCAAAATGATAATGAGGGTGTGGTCGCGTCGCATCGCTTTTCTTGTTTTAGGTTTCATTTATAAAATTAATTAATTAATTATCTGGGTGAAGAGTTTATGGCTTGGTGTTTGGTAGCTTCTATGCAAGTGGTGTGTGGTAAATATTAGTCTGATCGCGCTGTCGACACTTTGGGACGTGCCACACCCGTGTTTACTGAAACGGTGTCTTGATGTCATCTTAGTGCATGTGCATGTTTTTCGATGATTTTGCTCTTGATGCCATCTTAGTGCATGTGTAACTCTGTGATTTCGGGGTAGAGGTTATTGCGACGAGTTGGTACTGATACAATGGGCGCGGGGGGGGGGGGGGGGGGGGGGGGATTCTGTCCTGAGATGTTCTCTCAAACTGCACTCACCTATAATTTGAAGTTTCGATGACATTGATTGGACAAATCACCGCGAAACGTTAAAATGAAGAACGTTTCGCTCGGTTTTTCCTCAGACTTAACTCCCTGAACGTGCATCTAATTCCCTCACTTTCACAATCAACGACAAATCTGTACATTAACCCCTCCCCCGTGTCCCCAGCGATCACCCATCCCGTGTAACTACCGATCTATTTCCCGACACGAAACACGACGCTATCCGAACTCTCCACGACAAAAGTTACCAGCAGCCGACACCATAAGAAACCCTGTTATCTCTAAAAACATGGCGGCGACTCCTTTGCTTTATAAATTTCACGACGCTTCCCGAGAAAGCGAAAGAGAAAGAGAGAGCAGGCGGGAGCTGAACGATTAAAACTGTAAAATCCGACATCACTACATAGCTAAGATATAAGTACGAACCCTTTATCTCTATGCGATTCCTATGCTAAATACATTTGATTATCCCCGGGAGTAAATACCAAACGGCCTGGTGATTCTGGATGGCGGGTGGGCCGCGCGTATACACCGCTTCCCATCCTGCAGGACTACGGCACTGGATACGCGGGAGACACTTTATCTCGAGACCCCGCGCGTTTCCCAGATATACATATATATATATACGGGAGCGATCTCGAGCCTGTGATACTATTTTTAGTAATAACCATTCTTATGGGTGAAATTAAAATAGTCGACATTAAGAAAATGTAGGATTATATAAGAGGTTCGTGTTATGCAAAGATAGGGCACTAATACCGTACAATCTCACCGTGCAAATGTGGACACCGGTTTTTGTGTTGTGTCTTTACAAAATGCGATACGTCGAATTGGATTCCGCCGTTATTTGTATGTTTCGGTATATGTTCGCCAATATTTTTACGGTTTTTTATTATTCAAATAGAAACCAATCACATGTACAAACCCCTCGATATTTTCTCCGTCGTTAAGTTTTATGACGCGTAAAAAAAAGACTATAAACGAGTTTACACGCATTTTAAATCTGCTTTGTAACACGCCAGCATCACGAAAGTGTTTCACGAAAATGAAGGGAAAGACCTTAGCTTGCATGCGTAATTCAATAGCATGTCTATAGTTAATTAACAGAATTCTATCACATAAGCAATTCTTAGGTTATGATGCCCAATCGCTCGTTCGTTACAATTGAATTGCGCGTTAAAACATCAAATTCCCGCTTACCATTGCAGACCAGTTCATACCATCAACCGAAAGTCCACGAACTTACCAACAATTGCAACCCATCTCATCAAGAACCGTAATTTCACAGCACCTCATATCACAAGCACACGCATTTCTAACGCTCGAGTTTTATTGCAAGCAATTGACTCTCCGGATTCCGTCAGTGTTTTGCGTACGTACAACAAAGATCTTTCCTTCCCCCACACGCCGTTACTGTTGGGGTTCAAATTGCCCTCCGCTGCTGCACTGGGAAGAAACACACAGCAGATTATGCTCAAGCACATGCATTCTTTTAATTGCAACACGCTAAGGAATGAGGCGAAGGCGCATATACGCGATGATATTAATGGAGCTATTAATTTAGTGCCGACTAATAAGGTAGTTTGGGAGATATATGCGATAATGGTGCGACGGTGTCTTATGGCAAACTGTGTTGGGAAGGAGATGGCCGTTGAGTATGCTGGCGATGAGGAGGTAGAGTTCACTAGCGTGGGGATTATTTCGATGGCTGGATTCACTTTTGGTGGACTTTGGAGGTGATATTGAGTTAATGCACTACTTTTAGACGGTGGGTGTTACCAGTTTTGATTTGATGTTAGATTTTGATGCCATAGTTTAATATAATCATTATTATTTTACCTCTAGATTGCAGGTGAAAAGTATACCTTTAACATGTAAGATTAAAAACAATATGTGGCAGGAAATTACTCGATGAACATTTTGTAGCATCTAGTATCTTGATCTTGATCACAGTTATCACTGTTAAATATGGCGGAAAAAACCCTACCTCTAGGATATATAAACTAACTCCTGATTTTTATCGTAGATATATTGTATCCAACTATACACTTACTTTGAAGAGTGTTCCCAATCTTCACAGACAGCCCCTTGCGACCGTTACACCTTCTCCCACACCAGTCTACCACGTCCCCAAAAACTTTGAAAACTAACTACTCGTTGCCATTCAACTACCTCGACCCAACCACACAGCACAGTCACCCAAATTACACTCACAAAACATGACGTGTCGTACTCATTTTTCTTACATTATTCGGCAATAAATCCAGCCCACCATCCATGCCCAGTACACCAGCGACACCGTCTCCTAAACGAACCAAACTTTATCTTCCTAATCTATTTAGCAATATCATCAGCATTCAACCACCGCTGCGATGAAAAGAAACACCTGACATTCTTCGCCGGGGCGAAACTTTCACACACAGCACCCGCACCTCGGCCTTTTCAAAGTATGCCCGACCCTCACAAATCACGACATTGTGTCGCGGAGCCTCCCTCCCCCCCTTTTTCCGTTGAACCATCGCGTGCCCAAAACCCGACACTTCATCGCCGTACGCATCCCTTCCTTTCGGATAAAACTCTGCCTACGCCTTGTACCGCATAGAGTTCGCTACCATATTGTTTGTATGATTATTTTTTGTCAAATACGAAATTATGTCCGTTACTCACTTAACAAGGTGAGAGCTGGGTTCATGGAAGATGGCGTGCTCGAAGGAGGTTAGGCCCGAGATGGTTGTCGCGCGCCTATAACAAGTTTAGGGATGGGGCACCAATTTTCCACTCTGTACCGTATTACATCGAGGAGACCAGAGGCTCAATGATTCTCGACATTATTCTTTTGTTCTTGACGACGACGGGGCTCAAAGGGGTGTACCACGTGGCAGTTTTTTTTTTACCCCGCGTATACGGACCTTGTCGGTAATTATCTTCGACAAAGGATACGCGGGATCAATTAACGGAATGGTACTTGGGTGGTAAATATCTGCGCGCGAGCCGTTGATGTGGGCTGGGGTGAGGGCGGGAAGGGGGTCTAGCTCGAGTTTTGACAATTATCTTGTGTGTGCTCGCGTTCTATGACGTCTGTGAGGAGACATTGTTTCGTTCGTTTGCCGGATTACGGACTACGAGTAGCATGCAGGGATTAAAATTGATTGAACAAAGCTCGTTTAAAAATCTTATGTTCGGGAAATTATCAAAGAAATTGCTGCAATTTTATGCAGCGAAAAAATTAACGTTTTGCATCACACAAAAAGATATTTCTGGTACGAATCTTAAATGTGGAGTTTACAGTTTTATTCATATTGCGCGAATGTTCATTTTGTGGGAGCTGGTTAATCACACCCATCTCAGTAGGTGCCGTAGAGACCATGACAAGGTTAAAATATTTATTTGACAACATAGACAGATTTTCATCTGATAGGGCTGTTAACAAAACCAGCTTGGACCAGTTTTTCAGCTATTTTTTTATCTTTTTTTATCACAGCTTGTTGCCATGATGGCAACAGTCGGGTCCATTATGGCCGGCAAACAAATTACAATAGCGTGTTGTTTTGTTATTGTAACATATTGAAAGCTTAAAAATGACATAGATGGTTTTATCAATAAATCCGTCCAGTAACCACCAATCGCCTGGTGACCACCTGGTCAAACCGTAGCTGGCAAGGAAGCTCAGTGTTCTGATACCCTGCAACATAGCGCCATCAGAAGCGTCGCGACGTCAGACGCTCTCAAGCCCCACGACAAACAAGGGGCCTCGAACCCGCGTCCCTGTGGCGACAAAACGCCTCTGTGCTACAATCTTGTCTTCGCCGGGGACCACGCCATGGGGCACAACAATTGGTGTAGAGTTTACAAGCTAGCCATGCAAATAGTGTAAACTAAGCATGCAAAGAAACAGATCAATTTCAAAATATCGTTGTGAAATTTTGCAAATGCTTGCATTGGGCAAAGTTTTTAATTATTAGGAAAATTAATAAGCTATTGAAAATGTGTGCCCAAACGGGGACTCAGGCCCCAATCTCCACCTGTCACGGGTGTTGCACTAAAATGCACTAATACCTTAGGTTTGATTGCAAGATTAAATGTGAATTTGAAGAAAATTCGAATGTTTTCACTCAGTAAATTAACAAAGAAAGCCCCTTGTATATCTTTTACCTAGAATATTACTTCTTTCCTATTTTTCATAGAGGCGAAAATGCGAGTCACCACACAAAAATGTTCAACGAAAACGTTTTGAAACTCAAGGTTAGGGACTTTTATCCGTTATTGTATCGTTTTGAAAATTGTATGTTTACGTCCGATTTAAGTGCTGTTCCCTTGTTAGTCGAGCCTTGTTAGGTAAATCTGTAGAAACTTTCTGTGGAGGTGCCGTGTTTGATTTGCGAGCGGCGTTCAGGGGCTGCCTGTTGCAGATTATAGGTGGACGTTATTACCTACTATCTCTATTTTGTGGGACTTAGTTCCAGTTTTTTTCATTTTTTTAAATGTTTTTCAGTGTTTCGTTAAGAACCTAACAGTCCGTTAGTTAGTTTTTTGCTTAGCAACAGCCAACCAGAAGATTTTTTTGTTTGTTAACGGTCTGTTAATTACTTAACGTGCCCCTGATAAACTGGAACTTAGATATAATGGCATGAGGTCAATTATTAGTTTCGTTTCCTGGAGCTAGTTTCGTTTCGTGCTGATATTAATCGCTGAATTTTCATGCCATATCTAGAACTGTCCTGAGCAAGAAAGGCATGTGCCGAATGTCCTGCATCCTTACTTTTCAAAATCCAAATTACAATTACCGCAAATCAAATTATAATCCCGTATCCAATAATTCACATGTCTACCAGAGGAGTCAAAGTTCAGCAAAGTTGCCCAGAAATCGCCATGAATAACCCAAGCATTCTAATAACTACCGAATTCCCTCCGCGCAACGTTCTTTGACAATTCCCTGGTTTATTAATTCCCTCGGGAATCAAATCAACGGGACGTCCCGGTCCCGTTAGCCTACGTGGCCGATGATCGGCCCGAACTACACCAGCGCCCAAACCTCCGCCGCCGGGGATTATCGGCACTGACACCCGGGATCACTTTTTACCCTTGTTTATGGCTTTTAATTAGATGAGCGGCGCGGCGCACTTTGAAGGGTCATTTCCATTAACAAAAGTTATCATCGTTGCGCGCCCGGGCATGCTTTTGCTATTCAGATATTCAAATCGGCCCTGTTTGTTTATCACGGCGCAACCTATTTGAGTTTTAATCAAATCGGCGGCGCGAGTGTTTCAGCGTTGACGACCGCCGCGGGGGGCCAGTGGTTCGATTCCTGGCGATCGGTTATTACCGTTATGTGCGCGCGTGGATTGTGTCATTTTTGTGCGGTGATTTTTAAATATAATTATAGCGATGGGATGTTTTAGAGAGGTCGTTGCCACTTCTTTGGAATTTGCAATATTTGAAGGGATTTTGTTTATACGTAGCGTCTTGCCATTCTTGACGATAGCTTTATTTTAATTATGATTGTTTGAGTAAACAAATGTTCTAATTAGAGTTCAGCGGGGCTTAGAATTATTGGTTGAACCTAAAGTTGTTTGACTATAAACACACACAGCCAATAGGAGATTTAAACACTTACAAACTACTTGACAGTTCGCTAAAAATATACTTTTTGACTTTTTAAGCTAGTTTTAAACGTAAAGTGACTGCCTTCTGCAGTCAAGAGATACGCAAAGTGAAATGCGAAAATTTTAAGAGTCTGTTTTCGACCTCACGCATCATCGATGGCAAGACCTCCTGCTTTTCGACGCGGAGCACCTGTTTTCAGTCCTATGGTTCGGTCGCCCTTCCTCGTCTTCGGTAACCCCAACGCTCCACTGCGTCTATAAAAGAAAACGGTTGTTCATTTTAGAAAGGATTGTGTACAATCATTAATTGGTAATGCAACCTAGAACTTATTATTTCGATGGCCTCTTCCAATCCGCAAATGATACTTTTACCTTAAGATGAGTTAGCGACATCCCCAGACTTTGTTACATCAACACATATTTGAATATTTTAAAAGTCTAGCCCCGGTTGAAAGTGTGTCCCTAAACGCAGTCCGCAGAGCAATCATGGCACCTCCACCACCAGAAGCAACTAGAAAATTAATTGTCGTTTGTTTCGACTTAACCTAAGCCCCCATTTAACCAAGGCAACATTTCTCGGACCCAAAATTCAAACTTCTCTCTCCCCAATCGACGTCTACGTTGTCTCAATTAACCTCGGGTCAACGGGTCAAGACTGGAGAGGGGACGGGTCAAAACGCCCCCCGTTCCCGCCCCGTAACGAGCTGCGACAATCAATTGACCCCCGAGACACATGGGCCAGGTCGTCTGGCCCCACACCATCCACCGTCCCCCCCGCCCTTTACGCCCATCGTGACCTCCGAACCCTATCTACCCGAAATTATTTCCCATCGCGGCGCCCTCTATATGTGAGAGCGGGGGCGAGCCAAACGAATTCACTCGGCTGTAAATTCACACCCTGTGTGCTACCCTGTCGGGGTGGGGGTACGGCGCGGCCCAAATGGAACGGGGTATATATAGGGTATATAATGTGTTATTAATGAACGGCAAGAATTTCATTAAAGATTGTTTGTATATCAAAATGTCCAGTAAATTATGTCGAGGCATGCTTATAGCTTTGCCTCCCCCTCCTCGGTGCTCTGGCGCTCGCTTGGTCTAGTCCATGGTCGGTACCATCATCGCTGGCGGGCTTAATGATAGCCTCCCCGTTCCCCCGGTCTCGGGTGGGTGCTCTGGGGACTGCGATGACAACTGATATAGTGCACCTACCGATTCTATCACAGTGGGACCTGAAAGTGGACGTATGTCCCTATGGTGCAATGATGGGACGCGGTTGTTGACCGGTTTCAATGTTTTCAATTATTTTTTTGTGATTTTTCGTTGATGATTTTTGCTGTCGCTGTAGATTTGTAGTTGGATCTGGTTGTTCGCTTGCATCGCAGACGTGATCGCTTGTAAAGCGAACGTTGATTAGGAAATGAGACCAATCCTTCTGTGACCTACATTATGCGCATTTAAGTTTTTTAGAGATCTGAGGGCAGTTCATTACATTTTAAAAGGATGGCTTTTTAAGAAATATACATAGATGTGAGTTAGGTTTGGGCTTTTATCAACAATTTTGAAGCCCGCCGATCTGATCGACAAGATTTTTAAGAAATGACAATTACCACAAAAAAAGATATATATTGGTTTTACAAAAATTTTGAACTAACTTGCATCTATCTTGGCTGAGTTGCTGAACTAGCGAGCTCGAGGCGACCGAAACTTTTCTTCGTTCCTCAGCCTTGTGAGGTATTTACTCATTTACACTTACCTATTAACATCCTATGTACACTGCGTACCACAAACGATAACAGCACGCGCTCCTCCAAAAACCCTCGGAAAGATCTCTCGTGCACGCAGCAAATCGGGTTCCTACAATAATCCGCCAGGAGCATTCCATTAGATCGTGGAATGTGGACTCGTTTTTAGTCACAGTAACGTTGATACAGAGACCAAGTGTTCACACATAGTACACAACATTCACTATTTCGCATTCGACAATTTATAGTCTTACAGCCAGCCAGTACACATGCTATAGGAGCAACGTAACGTGCTCCATACTCTCTCCCCTCGACTCATCGTACCACTCGCTTGGGTTTTTGGTATACGAACGCGAAGGGTTTGGGGACAACTGTACTATATTAAACACCCATAAATACGCCGCCCGATGCATACTATATATACGTAACATAACGCGAACGTGGCTCTGCGCGTATTCATAGATGAGAGCTTTTTACGGACATGCCGACCGGGGCTAGGTAATAACACTGAATTAATCATTTGCCACCTCTCGCGCTCTGGAATGAGCTCTAGGTGTAGACACTTAATGAGCCCAATGCCGTTGGCAAGGCGCGTGGAGGCGAGCGGGGCAGGGGGCCGATATTTATGGGATGTTGGCGATGGTGGGATTTGGTAGTCGGGACACATGGAAAGGCCGATGGTCACAAGGGGATGAGGTGAGTGAGTGTTGTTGGGTTGCTGTGCAAATCAGGGTGGGTGTTCGATGCTTCTTAACCGATCAAGTGGTGGGTAGGTCAATGTTGTGATTGGTTTACTCAATCGTTTGCCGTGGCCTTACTTTGGCTAGCATCTTATGGAATCAACTGATGGTTCAGCGTTCCTAATTTTGGTCATATAAATGAAATTACCATGTTATTACCTTCAATTCCCAAGTCATAAAGTGCCGGACAAAGGCTCAAAGGCCACTCAAGTGCTTGGATAAACCGTTTAGCATAGAATCAAGTCCTTGGCCAAGATTGTAAAAAAAAAACGCGGAACACAAATCGGCCATGGGATCGGCTAGTTAAACGATCTTTGTTAAATGATGAATGCTAATACAGGTGTAGTAATTAGGTGGCATAAGATAGGTGCTGATGCTTCTGGGTCGAGACGTTAGTGCCTGGTCCACGCGATCGACGGAGGCTGACGTAAGCGTCGTCTGACAGGAGGAGGCGCGGAGGCAGCGGGAGTGATGTGTCTCTCGCTGCCAGCCACGCAAGTCAAGTTGCAATTATTTCCATACCCTGGGGTCGCGTGAGCCCGTCATCTCGGGCGACGTCGAGCGAAAGAAAGAAATAAGAATTATAAATATGTCTTTATTAATGGGCAAAGATTTAACCCGGCTTTTATTAGAGTTTTTCATCTGGTTCGCCGGGACACGCTGCATTAAAAAAAACACATCAAATTTATTTGACAAATGCCGAGGGGATACAGTCTTATTAAAAAATATAAAAGAATAAAAATAATTAAAAAACATATTTGTCTTTCGCGAAGGATGTATAGCGAGTGGCGGGGACTTTGGCGAATGGGGCGGGGGCCCGAGCATTATTACGGAGGAATTAAAAAAGTTCTGTCCTCCCCGAAGAGTAATTCCAGTGAAAGTACGCAGTGACTTGTCGCTCGGCGCTGTGCAAGCTTTTGGGCTCCCGAAGACGTTTCGTCAGGGGTTTGTCAGGGGACTGGGTGGACAGGTCAGATGCCCAAAACTACAGGGATTAAACCTACTCTGGGTGGCTCGGTGAGAACCTTTGGACTCGCCGAAGGCCATGTGACGTTTTGTCAGAGCGATGGGATGGGCAGGTCAGGGTGCCCGAAATGCCCCGACCTCCTTCTGGGGGTGCATTCTGGAGCACTTCTCAGCACCTTACATACTTGTATTACCATCGCTACAAATCTGGAATAAAAGCCTTCTTCTTGTGAGAAAGTGAAAATATATCTAGGAATTATCTTTCGTTACTCAACGACACAAATAAAAACATAATTTCGTAAAAAATATTTATATGTATGTAATCAGTAGCCAATGACATAGCAATAGTTTTCAGTCTCCTTATTTTCAATTCAACGAAGTGTCATCTTTGAAATTATTTTAAAGAAATAGAAAAGGGCTATAATCAAGCTTCTACCCCTCCCTATATTCCTCTTGATCTTGCCATTTACAAACCTCGGCCCTTGTAGCCGCCAGCCATCGCCGTGCACTGCTTTTAATTTCACTGTAAACATGTTTCATTAAATTTTCCCACGGGTCGTTTACCTCGCGCGCCTTTCAATGAACTGCTCGCGATAAGAAACAAATATCAATCTGAATTGTCTGGCGCCATTTCGCGGATTGCTCCTTCTTGGCACCCCACGGCTTGGCCGGGTGGGTGGGGGGGGGGGGGGGGGGCTCTAGAACATCAACAGTGGCGTGACAACCGATCGAAATGTCATCGTCTTGTTCTCACCACTGTTTCTGTATTCGCATATTTCCCAGCAAGATATTTGCAGGTCGAAGACAGTCGACACTGCTAATCTTAATGGGCAAATCACTGAAGTTTATTTTCTTGGACCACACGCTACCATATCTTTTTCGAAAGTTGCAAGTTTAAATCGCGAGGTAGCTTCTACAGAGGTTTTTCCTGCACTTCTTAACACTTTGCTCGGTGCCGCCGAATTAAAGTCACCTTGCAATTAAATCTTGTGTGTAGATTCGTTTTCTAAGATTCAACACATTTCATCCGGTGTTCTACTTATGTCCTACCAATTTTCTACTTAACGATGACCTGCCGTTGTTTTACCAATGCTCGTTACCGCTTACTCTGTGGAGGAGGTGCCTTCAACTCTGCTCTGAGGGATGCATCCAGGGGCTGTGACATAAACGTCCATTTTCACAGACTTGAGGATTTACCATTATTGAAACAATCTTCGAAACAAAATTTGTTGCCCTCGGTCGGATACGTCATAAGGTACTGACTTGTGATTGAAATACTACTGTGGAGGTGCCGTGTACTGTTCTGCGGGCTGCATTCAGGGGTATTCCACCTTTTTTTTTTTGCGTTTGCTCGCCAAATTATGAGCGTGGTTCTTAAATGCAGTGGGTAAACAATGTCACAATACTCCATACAAATTCTTTCCAAACACGAAAATAAATTTGCTTTCTTTACCACCAAATCGTTTTGACCCATGTTACGTCACGGCGACGAAAAGAGCAGCGAAGGGGAGGGAGCGCCGCCACTGCTGGCGGCGGGTTACAAGAACAATTACCCGCGACGACACGCCGCCCCCCCCCCCCCATCCCCCTCATCCCTAGCCCGGCGGGGTGATTGACAGCTCGTGACTGTGCGTGCAACAAAGGCACAAAGCCAGCCGATCTCGACTGGAAAATAGCGGGAATAGTTAGTGTAGAGTGCGTTGATTGATACGGGTTGTGGTGTAAGTGGTTTACTTGGAAGGAATGAGCTCTCTGGTTGTTTGTCCCATGTGTGACTCAGATTTCGCTCTTCTCCCAAATTTCGAGAATAGTCGTACATGTTCTTTCAGTTGCATTTTTATTTTGTTATTTCAAATTCAAGTATTTGTGATTTTTTTGTAGTAATTTTCTTATACGGTTGGGTGACCGTCACATCTGCACCTCAACTTGATTGGTTGGTTTTAGCGTATATTGGTAAATGGGTAATAATGAACCTAACCTAGCATAGAAGCGAAGAAATGAAAGCTGGTACCAGCAAATAGCCTACTTCTGGCAAAGTGCACCAAGGGGACCACCGGCTAAACTGTCCCTTCCGAAGGACGGATTACTTCATAAATCCGTACTGTTGAGAGGTTGCAGAGAAGCATAGTAAAAATGTTATTCTAAATTGGATCCTTCTCAATGAAGCAGATCATGTGTATGATAGTCACCCACCCAATAGGTAGCTAATCAAATACAGTGTTGCTTACCGTTTGGTGTTCACCCGTCTAATACCTGACCTATCGCAGTGTTGCTTAACTTCGGTGACCACACGAATGCCGGTGTTTCCAACACGCCAAACCGCTTGGTGGTCACCCATCTAATACCTGACCTATTGCAGTGTTGCTTAACTTCGGTGACCACACGAAGACCGATGTTTCCAACACGCCAAACCGCTCGGTGGTCACCCATCAAATACCTGACCTATCGCAGTGTTGCTTAACTTCGGTGACCACACGAATGCCGGTGTTTCCAACACGCCAAACCGCTTGGTGGTCACCCATCTAATACCTGACCTATTGCAGTATTGCTTAACTTCGGTGACCACACGAAGACCGGTGTTTCCAACACGCCAAACCGTTCTGTTTACAAATTCTGCGATGCTGTGAAATGGATTTCGAGTCCACTGTGCGCATATGCCTGTGTTGCTCGGAACTTGTACCCTCTACGTATTGTCTTCCGCCCGTCTTTCATACCGGTTGCTGATTATTTTTTAATTTCTTTCTTTCGTCTCATAAATGTCACGAAACGTTTTTATGATATCACATGTTATTAACAATATTTCTTCTATTTCCCAGGCTTGCATAGCTCGCTTCGTTACACAAAAATGAAAAATGGCACAAAATTTCAAACATGCTAACGAATACTTCAGTAATTCTTTCAAATGATGCTTTGTATGATAAAATGGGATCGAGCAAGAATTCCTTTTACTCAACACAGATTTTACTTTTGCGTTTTTTTTTTTTTATCATCATAGCCAAGTGCTGAGATATTGAGATATTGATATAATACTCCAATAAAGACTGTTGTGTATTTATATATAATATTAATAATATGGATAATATGGATTTATGGATAAAGAAAGGGATGGATAAAAAATGATCCAATATTTTGAAGTAATGAAATGGAACAAATATTTAAATTAATTTTTGATCATGCTAGCTACATATCGCTGCCATGTTTATTCATTCGTCAGAAAAAAAAAACTCCACTCCTTTCTGTAACTGGCAAGTCTATATACCAATGACAATTACGATTTCTGGTGATTATTTTGGGAGTTAGCGTATTTTTTTTTTAATTGCTCATTTTTTCCGCCGACTTGAACATCTTTCTACGTCTTGGTGCAGATTGGCAGCTCGTTCCACGCTGCCTCCTTGTAATACCTTTGCCCCCCAACACCCCTGGGGGCTCCTTAAAGTAGTGGGGGGGGGGGGGGCTCACCTCGCCAAATGTTGTCCAAGAGTTGTAGCAATATTACATTAATAAAAATCACGTGAGCGAAGATGTCAGTAAAATTACTGCGCCTTGCATTGCTGCCAACTCATGAATTAAATTTCGGTAGGTACATACTTACTTCGCAGTGTTTCAAAATACTTATTCTATCAGCAAAAGAAATTCACAGATTGATTTAAATGCTAGAAAAATGTTTATGATAGCTCTTAAACAAAAAAATCTTCGCACGGCGAAATCTTGAGAATCCAAATTTCGGAAATCACCGGAAGTAGATTTAAAGTGTAACAGGTTACAGTTGGCACGCCTGTCACCCCAAACTACTGGTGGCGACCCTGTTAGAAAAATATATTCTCTCATAAAACTGAGCAATTTTTACATGTTGTTAAATAATTTCCCCAATACATTTCGTGATAATCTGATTGTCTCTGTATTAACAACAAAATAGGGGAAAAAACTTGTGCATTCGATGTAAAATCCCGCTAGTTTATGTATATGGGTCAGAACTGTGATCTTTGATGACAAACATTTTGAAATGAAATTTATTCTTTGCTTTACGATTTCCATTTAATACCAACTTGCCAATTCGAATTTGTGCGAGAACGGCCAACCCAGCAGAAAATGATAACATGCAGGAAAAAATAAAACGAGACATGACAGAGAACGTAACGAATCGCACTTCATTTTGATGAGCCATCAAATGCATTTCACTCCGCAGAACGAATTGATATTTCCCCGTCTCCCAACCCATTGTTGTTGCCCCACCACAAACTTTACACCCGAGAGAAGAAAAAAATTATTAAAAAAATAACCCACTCCACATAGCTGTGTGTAGCGATGTATTAGACGGGATATATGATAATAATGCACCCTAAATCATCTCCACACGTAGCGCGATATCGTCAGAAATCAATTTGTTCTGACATTTCCACGGAATGACACTCATTTGGGTCTGGTTCTACACCATTGCCTTGCCATTTGCCTGGCGCGCCCTAGCCCCCCTTCCCCTAAAGTGTCGCCACCCCCTCCCCCCCCCCCCCTCCCACGCTCTCTACACCCACCCTAACTACCGATATCCACCCCTTTCGATAGACCCCGTGTTCGACGACGACGACCTGAAATTTGCTCAAATTGCGCGCTTTCTCGTGTGTATACACTTCATTTCGCTTTGAGAATGTGAGGATGTTTGTATTTTTTAATGAAGGTACCTACCTTAAGGTGCAAGCTTTTTTTTATACTTCTAATAATTGTTTTGGCGAAGTGGTTCAGAGCCGTGGTTAGATGTTGTTGGATGTAACGGATTTGCTCTATTAGAACTGACTTGCGGTCCTAAAAAGGACCTAAAAAATCAACATCGACTCATTCCCGATGATGTCGGCGTTGGCGCCGACAATAGGTTGACTTTTACGGTCTCTTTTACGACCACAAGTCCCTTCAAACAGAGCAAATCCGATATGTACTACAACAAAAGAATTGTAATCCAGTTTTGCGGTAGCTTTGCTGCAGGAAGTTCTTTCAACGGATACACCACTCTCTAGTTCTCAAGGTGAAATATAGTATAAACACTTCGCTGTTCATGTATGTTCGATGTGTGGAAATTACTTGGGGTAAGGGTGCAAATTGCACGTGCTTTGGAACGGCTTCGTTCGGTGATAAAGGTTACTGACAACTATATGTACCTATGATGCACTGATACATTTACTACGACTTATAAAGATACACATATATATATTTATAAGATACTATATAAATATAAGATACATAAGAAAAAAGTATAAATTTATTTGCTTTGTGCTAAGCTGTTTAACGTCGCATCTTTTTTTTGCGTTTGGCCGTAAATTTTTCATGTGGTCTGGATTTCTTGATATTTTGGATCGATTTTTTTTTTTTTTTTTGTAAATTTAAATTAAAATGTTCATATGCATAAGTTATGCTATAATTTGAGAGTTGTCTATAGAGTCTGAACGTTACAAGATCGCCATCGAGTCACCTGCTGTTATTACCTATTAAAAGGTGAACTTAGATGCAAAGATATTGATTTCAATTTCATATTCCCAAGATTCTACAACAGTTTCTCTTGGAAAATGTGATACTTACCTATAAAACCCTGCTGTTTTAAATATGAACACTCTTAACCCGCCTTAAGAAGCTTGTGGTACCAAAAAGAAGGCGATATTTGTTTAGCATCTTATAGGACAGGCTGATTGACTCTATAAGATCAAAGACCTTTTTTCCGCACGCTATGGATTATTTATGAAGATGACTGCTTTTCATCGCTGCAGCACTGCGCCGAGCAGGATAATGGGATTTGCGAGAAATTGAAATAAAGGATACATTATAATAAGAATAGATGGATAATGGCGGGGGGAAGGGGAAATGAGAGTTCGCGGCGAAGGAGGTGGGGTGGAGCGAGTTGTAATGATGGGGTTGAAAATGCAGAAGCGAAGGCTGCGAGAATATTTCCTGGTTTTTTATGGAGTTTTTTTTTGTTTTTTTTTTGTTTTAAAGGATTGTTTTGAACTGTAGCTGCGCTGTATTTGTGGTGAGTTGGGTAAGGTTTTCATTTGGTTGATATATGACATTACATTCAATTCATTTACCACAGGTGATAAAATCTCGGCAAACACACAACTGGTCAAGAGGATTTAGCAGGAAGATTCGACTTTTGATAGCATGTGGATATTTTTTTCTTTAAAGCAAAGTTTTATTAATAGTCTTAAAACTTATTTGTACTTGAAAATATATTTGTAGCATGTGGCTTTCTAAAAGAGGGTAAAAGTAAAATAAATATTCTCCTAAAACACCGCTTCGATTCTTTATTTCGGTGTTTTTCTATTATATTTTTACTAGAAACAACTAATTTTGTGTCTGAAGAAGATTTCTTTTTGAAAAAGTATTACTTTTTGGTTTGCACAGTTCCTTATTTCAGTTTTTTATAGTAACGTGCTCGATCAATCAGTTTCAATTAGGTCAGGTTAGGGGCAGTTCCAAGTCATCGTGCAGACGTGTATGTCTTGAATTGCATGTCTGCAATGAATTTTACTTGGTCTTACAATGCAGGTGCTCTATATTCGATCGTATAAATATGCAATCACCATTATCAGGTCTCGGACAGGAGCGTCTGTACTTTGTGATTAATCACAAACATTTTTTTGAATTTGGGGAAGCATGATACCTGCTTAACCTGGTTCTTGCACGAAATACTGATAGACAAATGCATAGCCTTATCATTGAAATAGTGCATTTTTGTGAATTAGGAATGTCATTTTATTACTAAGAGCAACTATTTATCTCTGTGAATCTGTGTCTGAAAAGTTTAAAATGTTTAAAACGTGTCGGGATAAAATATCTAGGAATCGAACTGCGTTCCCTAATTTTCAGATAAGCACTATTTGCGCAATAATAATTAGGAAATATCCTTTAATTAATGCTAAATACAGAGCGGCTAGGTTCACGAATCTAATTTTTTAAGTGCTGAGAAATTTTGTTGCAAACGTTTGCACGCTTTCAAATGATTTTTTCTTAAAACTTCCACGCTCCTTTTTTTGTTCTGGACAGATGGCACCTGCAAATAAAATTAAGACTTATTAAAATCGTCCTCCTGGAAAAAGAGACCCAATAAACTGAATTGACCTGTACCCCCATATGGTCTCTTCAGCGTTCAGTCTTTAGTACAATCGCTCTCAAATTACTCTGCAGTAAGGGTGATGGTAAAGCCCATGCCTCTTCGAACGCGTAATTCGAAAACGGTTCTCTTTTCAGGCTATAAAATCGCGCGTGGTGTGAGTCGAGGGTTTAGATTCAATTTGTTACCGGTTTTCTGTGAAGAAAAAAAATGCTAATATATTACTTAAGATATAGGAATGTTCTATAGGAAATTGCGGTGAGGGTGCTTATAGGCAGCCCGGGCGGGCGAGTGAGCGAGTGAGGGGAGCCGATATGCTGGCTCATTATGGCGTTTCATTTAACTTAAAAAATTGCGATCATTTTTTTAAAAATTAAGTGGATGGAAAAATAAGAATACATTCTTTATGCATTACACTCTACTACAGGGTGGGGTGTTAGATCTACAACCTTTTTTTTTGTACTGTTGGATACCGACTTAACACGTTATTCTTTTCGCTATATATGTATTTTGCTTCATTAAAAAATTTTTTAACTGTCGAGGAATATCACTGACATCAAGGGAGTTGTTAAATTCCTAAAGCAGGAGAATCTCTTCGTTATTTTCACGATGGAATAACCATCTTTTATTACAATTCAATACAAAGACATATAATACCAAATTGTATGTATTCATATAAATATATGTTTATTGAAATTCTCGTAGCCCAAAGGTATGGGAGACATAATTTAGCGTATGTATGTACGTATGTAGGCAGTCAAAATGTATTTATTTGCCGACATGTCGTCAAACCTACAATTAATTTTTCAATGCCAAGCCCAACGAGTATATATGTATATGTATTATTCCTATTTGTTTGTATTTATTTTATTTTGTTTACATAATTTTAATTCACAAATGTGTAATCTTTTATATCATTTTTGAAAACAACTTAAAAAATTGTGGCGTACAAAAAGATTAGCCCAATTTCTTAATTTATTCGCACTTTCATGTGCATGCAGCCATAGACCATCATGCTCATTTTGTCGCCCATGGAGGTTCCAGTCATAGGTGCGACAATTCTTGGGCGCCCTATCGTCCCGGCAGAGTAAGGCTTCCAGCGCCAACGACCGAACACCGCCTCCCCCCCATAGCCGCCAACTCTTAATCCCGAATATTGCTTAATTTAAACGAGCAACGGCAAAGGTACTATAAGTTATTGAACTGATTACCAACGTGGGCCATTAGAATCCATCAAAATAGCCCATTATCTTTTATGCAGTATCCCTAGCCGCCTTGCCGCGTCGGGGGTAAACCGGGCAAGGGGGGGATGGAAATCTTGCCGAGAAAAATTGCTTTTAATATCCAGTTTAAAATTTATATCAGAGATATTGGTGGCAAAACCGTTCTAAATTGCGAAAAACGGTTTAATATAAACGAGCCGCGCTCCGGCAAAGATATCGTCTCTCTTTCTTTTTTATCGTTGGTTAATTTATTTTTGAAGATGAAGATATGTGCAATTCTAAGTTATCGAGTAATGGTACTAGCTGCGAGGTCTGGTGTATGATTGCAAGACAGTTATTGCTTCACTTTCGAAATTGATGAGAATTTAGTGTGTTCTTAATTACAAAGTTAGTGCGCTTTCTTGGTCGTTCTCGCGAGCATTACGGCACGCAAATATGAGAAATGCATTTTTCTGAATTAGATATTTTAATTTAGAATCGTAATTTCAAAACATGTTTGTGGTTGAGGTAAAGAATATACTGTTGCGTTGTGGATTTCAGATCCGTAATTTCATGCTTTGACATTTTTTACGGGTTTGCTCTGGATAGAGGAGGTTTGCAGCCCCAAAAAGGGCCTAAAATCTCGATGTTTCGGCAAGGCCCGGCTCGCCATCTTCTGGAGAAGCATTCTCAGCAAAAAATTGGTAATTGTACGCTTTTTTAATGCAATTTTCATTCCATTTTTATGGGGAATGGTTTACATTTTTGAGTGTTATTTGGCTCGTGATACTAGAGTATACATATGCTCTATATTAAATAAAAAATGTAAGTAATTAAATGATAAGTATGAATGTTATATACACTATACATATTAAAGAAAAACTCTAGTTAAATCATTCGTAGGTTTACTATATCTAATAGTTAACTAAAGAGAGCGTGTATTGGTACAAAACACAGATAAAATTATGATTGAAACAGATCATACTATTAAAAATGACATTTCAGCTTGTAGTTTACTTATTTCCGCGTCCTAATCACATGAATCAAGCGTAGTAAAGCACCCACCTCACAATTGGCGGCGTGCGGCCGGATTTCCCCGCAAGAGCGCAGCACCTCACCGGCGATCGTGTCACTCTCCAGCTACACCGAGACTGCCGCTAAAAGCGGCACACTTTATTCAAATGTCGTGCGTATTTTTCCGCTAGCTTACGCGTTCCGCGTGCCGTTGACACGCACGTGCGTAAACGATGACGCACGTGCGTAAACGATGACGCACGACCTACCATCGGCTTCTTGCCTGCCATTTGCTATCGCGTTCGGCTTGTCTTGGAAGTCTATGTAACCACATTTGGCATCCGGAAAAGGGTACCGGGAAATCGCGCGAACGCGGGAAGAAAATTGGACGATTGGATTGGATGGATTTACTTTTGATGGTGTAATCTTGTGCATTCCTTGGTTACCGGGAAATCTGAAGTGTTCTGTGCCGTGATTGTTTCGTTGAGTGATTTGGTAGTCTTTCTGTTCAAGAAAAATTTTCATAACTTTCAATTTAGCTGTATAACATATCATGCACCGAGATTCATTTCCCGTAGTTCAAAAAGCAAAGTATTTTTTTTTTACCTCCTGGCCTTTTATTCAATGTTCATCCCTTATAATCAAATAAAAATCTGGTCTATGACAAAGTTTCGGATACACTCGAGTAGTTCCGATATCCGCAGCATCCAATCCACCTGCGATCCGCTTCCTTACCTTACCAACAACAACCCATGGGCCGCATCCAGATATTGTATTTTCTTTCAAATTAGTTTCCGCGCAGATTCCCAATAGCTATAAAACTTTTTTTTTCGTCCACAGAACGGAATTTCCTATCGCTGTGCACCAAACTTGTTCTTATTGCTAATATCGCGTTTCTATTTTTAATAAGATACCTACTGGCGCAGTGGTGATACGTTGTCCTACGTACTCGAGACATGCACATAGCGGTACCTACTCCCGGCACCCGAAACATATATCGGAGTTTTCCCGCGAATTCATATCAACATGTTATGTATCCTGAGACCCGCGAAACTTTTTTAATCAATAGAAGAAAGCCTTTCGGTATCTGGATGAGCACCGACGATGGTGTCTCGGCTCCTTGAGATCGCCGCTGACGAGTGCCTCTCGAGCGGACCACTAATGAGTTTGTCTAGATGCTCGACGTTTGCCTCTCGACGTCGTCCTTGGCGAATTCTAGGTCGACCTTTCGTCCATCGTGCATGGTTTTTGCGTTAGATTTGAATGCACCGTGGTGCTGTACTCCATTTCGTCCTGAGAAAGAGCGTGAATTTGCATATTCTAAGTGTAACCATTGAGTTTATAGATATAGTCAGAGGGTCAGTGTTTAAACTATCTCCTGAGTAAATGAGCCACCAGCACGTGGTAAAATAAGGTGCTACCCGATGACGCTTGCGGCAGCACCTTTTTAACAAGCCTCTACAGTAAAATAATTACGATTCAAAATATCGATATATGTATATCAATCGTTGAGGTGAGCATTAATAAAGATTAAATGAGCGTAAAGCGTCTCAAATAAGAGTAATCGCTGACTCCATTTTTTTTTTCGCTAAAGTACCTAGTCGTTTGGCGGCAAAATTTACGAAGACAGTTTACGCTATGGTAGTACGGTGTAACTGAGCTTCTGGGTGTAAGCTGAAAGTTTTAACAGTTTCCCCAAAGCCTGTCAGTATCTTCAAATCATTGGTCAATCAAGTTCATCAATCATCAAGTTCAAACTCTCGGCTCATGCTAGCAGCAGTGAGCCTAGTAAGAAGATGTCAATTGACTCACCTTCTGAAAGTGAAATGGGGTTATTGACAGAAACCATTTGAATTGGGTTTTCTGAGTTTTGAATGTGATGAAGACAACTTATTTCAGGGCAACTTATTTCAAATATTCGCAAACTAGGTGTGTCAAGAACCAAAGGTTTCCTAAATTGGGTACTAGTATGTACTATCATGCTCTGCAATACCGTTCAATACCAAACTCCAGCCAGCTGCACCCATTGCTCGAGTTCCGGGTCGCCGTTTTCTTTAAGGCTCCAGGGTATTTTTGATCCAGGAGAGTTTACAAGAAGCTGCAAGCACGGAGATATAAGATTTAAGTCCGATTGCCAATCTAACACCACTTATTTCTCTACCCACAGTTGCTGTTGCCTATCGATCCTCCGACGTTCGAAGTCGAGCACCTGCTGGTGAATGAAACGGCAACCCAGCTCGCTCTCTTCGGTGTCGGCGGCGTCTCGGTGGTGGACCTGCCAAAACGCTGGGGGGACCTGGCGCTTTTCCAGGGCGGCAAACCCTCAGTCGCCTGTCGGTGAGTGATCTTGTCTGTTACCCGACCTGCCAGGGCCCTAGAGGAAACTGCCGTGGTACTGGGGAGACGAATCGTCTTGGATGTCATACCTTCTCAAGATCTCAAGTCTCAGATAGTCAGATCTCAAGGTCCCTGGGCCGACCGCTGTATTTATTTTGTTTGTTTTAGATTTTAATACACCTTCAGTGGGTTTACGTTAACTAACCACCAGAGTCTTGATGTACTTGTTAGGAAAACCCATTCCACAAATAAATTTCGTACACTGGCGAGTAAACCGAAGCGAGACAACAAGTGTTTTTCTGATCAAATCTCGTCCAATATCCCAACGTTAATGGGCGAATTCGTTCAGGAGAGCGAGAATCGTCACAAATTTTGATTTAGAAACGATTTATCTTGGAAACCAGCCATTAGTAATCGCTATTCCGTCTCATATTTACTTCCTTGTGAAATGATGTTGGATTTTGACTAACCAACATATCAAAATCACTAAACGCATTTCCTTTTTTTTTACTGTATTCTTGTGATTTCGAGTGTACTGTGTATTTATGTAATGTTGTAAAACGTCCACAAAAGGACTTTTGGTGCGATCACGCCCATACCCATTGAATTCGACGGAGGTGTGCGCCCCACAGGCCGCTGCAAAAAAGCCCCGCGTACAACCCCCCTCTGGATTAGTCGACGTCGTTATTCGACTTAGAATATTGTTGTAATGTTTTCCTCGGCGGCTTTCTGCTCGACTGCTAATGTCGCTATTAAAACTGTACACACACACGCCATGGATACTTCGCCGTTGAAAAGATTGTCAACCTTTTAAGCTTGCCTCCTTGGTGTGTGTTGAACCGAAGTCGTGTACCCGCGATTGTTAAACACGTCTTAAGCGATCAGAGGATGGAAAGTTTTGCGTGCGGTCCGTGTCGGCATGTTTAGAATTTTGGAGATGGGCAATGTAGGGGTTAGTTCTTGGGACGTGGGTGATTTTATTTTGCTGCCGACTGGACCGTAGCTTACAAAAGTTTTTTTATGATCTTCACATTTGCCGTGACTGAAAGATGTATTTAGGATACATTTGGTAAATACACGTTCTAGTAAAAGAGTCTTGAAAGTATTCGATGCAATTGATAAGCGATCGAGCGAAATGCATTTGCAAATGTTGTAAAGACATTTCTACAAAAAAGGTTAAATCTTAAATGAGCATATTCATTTATTGTGTTGGTGACTGTAAATAAATCTTAATTAACCTCTGAGCTGGGTCAGGTATTGGATGGTTGACCATCATACACATGACCAGTTCTGTTCGGGAGAGAGGTTTGAGAGAGGAAAATGAGTACCGCAACTTCATTCGCCTTGCTTATCAACCTCTCGACAGCATGGATTTGTGAAGGAATCCTGTTGTACCGCCCTTCGTAAGGGACGTTAAGCTGGTGGTCCCCTTTGGTGCTCTTCGACAAAAGTTGACTACTTGCTAGCACCGATTTTCTCCTCTCTTCTAGCCGAGATTCCAACGCGTCGTTAAAAAACACTAATCAATATATCAATTACATTAATCGATCATTCTGGGCTGGGACAACTTATCGAAACTTGGGCTCGTAATCCATTTTTTTTTTTTCTTAAAAAAACATTTTTTACGATAACCTCACAGTGGGTGGACATAGCGTAATGCGCAGACAAAACGCGAGTGCCTCCTTCCCCTATTTCGCCTCAATTCGTTTTCTTTCCAAGAGTATACACTCGATTCCCGGACCAGAAATCTCTCGGCGCCGACGACCGCCATGCCGCGCGCAACTACTTTATCAGGAAGTGACTTCCCAACTAAAGCAATAGCTTTGCATACTTAACTCCCGTTTCAGTATCAAGTATTTTAATCTTTTAATAAACAGGCAAAGTCCCGCAATGCAATTACCCTAATACTTGTGAAACACTCGACTTTTGGTTACACACTAACTAAGAATTGCACGGCGGCGTTCGAGTTGTAAATCCCTCCTCGGCTTCATTGCCCGCCGAGCTCCCCCCCCCCCCCCCCCCCCGCCCACTCCACTGTATCCCGTAACGCCACCGAAAAGTTGTTAAAGCGAAAATTTTCATGTGTTTTTGCCGAAAGAAACTTGTGCCATTGGTGAAGCGAGAAGTGGCGGTGAATAAGAAGAAGAAGAAGAACAAAAAAAAACAAACGTACCGTTTTATTATAATTCTCCGCGCGCCTAATCCTGGGGTTACTATGAAATTCGTCGACACTGGCAACATTTGCTGGTGCAAACGTGACTCCACCCGGCCTCTAATCAACCGGCTAGAAGTTTTCCTAACGGTCGAATTATTTCCTCGTTAAAATGCAGACCGTTTAATTACGGATTACCAGTGTTTTATCGCGCGCGTTCAGTCATGTGCTCTCCTCGACGCCATCTTGCTGACGCCGTGCACATTCTAAACGCCGTGCAAGAAAACCAGATCGCGGATTTAGTTTTGCCCCCCACCCACCCCCGAACTGAAGCGCACTTGTCGCGACACTAGTCGTCGGCGTTGTTCGTTAAATTCGTTATTATAATTGCGATCAGGATGTCGTGGGTAACGCTAGGAGGTCGACGTTTCGTTCTCAAGGTTTGCCTCTTGACTCTCGACTCTGTCGAGCACCCGCCCGAAGCAGTCGGAGCAAATGAATGTGTTAATAATTAATCGACGCCTGATTGGACCCGTCCTGTCGGCATTTAGCCAGAACTTGGGCGCGACCTGTCGATATCGCAACAGCTCTGATTGGTGGTCGGATTATAAACTTGGTTTTTCCCCCGCCGTGTGGCCCATGACTGCGCGAGATCTCCAGGGATGCTGACTTGTTTTGGGTGTGAAAACCATAGGAGATAATTAACTCGGTAGTAAATAAATGAACGAAGCAAATAGTGATCGAAACTTAGCTTCGGCAATTGCCATTACTTAGCGTTAACAGGAGATTGGGTATTAGGAATTTAGTTCAATCCCCATAAATATAATATGCCGCTTGGTTTGTTGTTCAATAAAGTTGTTCGTTGCCGCTGGATTAGTGATGGTGCCCGAACGTTCTTAATTGAACACAACACCACACTTCGATAACCCTGCCCCTAATTAGAATATAACACTGTGTGTGCACGTCTATAACAGTGGATGTTAAAGTTTCTGAAATCGCCCTTGTATATATCGGCCCGCATATTCCGTCAATGCGTTATACTCCTTGTGCCATTGTGCTGCATTGAGAAGCAGTGGCCGACCCTCGCCCTCTCCACACACGTCTGCACACTCCCGAGCTCTCTGCAACCCAGTCGTTCTAACTTCCAGTTCGCGGTTAGCGTTATTGAATATAAAACCATCAATTCGTACGTTTGTTTGACCTGAACACAGGGATTCAGTGTTCGGTTATAAGTTATCAGTAGCCAGCAGAATCATACCATGGATATATATATATATTTATATGCATACGAACTACCGTAGTAACGCACCCTGAGGGTATCGAGAATTATACCGCTGCTGCTGCATTGTATTTAATTATATATATATATATATATATATATATACATATATACGAGAGTCAATCGATGTATTCGCGTCTCTGTCTAATATCCGCTCTCTGCCGTCTCTTTCATCTCTCTCCAACGGACTCGGACTGTCCGATTCACATCCTTTGATCTTAGAGTGTTACGAAATAATATCGCTGTATCGGTTTCCTGTAATACAATTAATACGTTAGCTGGCATGACGGCTGGGTGGCACGGGGGAGGGCTTGTAATTGGAATGATACTTGCCCCGGGGGCTGCTGGTTCTGTGCTGAGAGGTCAGCAGCGAGTCGAGTGCCGAGTTGCATGACTGTTGATGTGGCTGCTCCAAGCAGTAGATACCCCCGTCGTCCGCCCCGCGGGACCTTGATGCTACCCGTGTGCTTGATGCACTTCTTACGTCATTAGAAGAGCAGTTCGGAAAGATTAATCGTGCTTTATGTGCTTTCATTCCTGGTAAGGGACTTGATAACGATTTCCAAATGGATGAGGTTTTAATCCCACACGCTGGCACCATTGTGGTGGTTAGTTTGAATTACAAACTTTTGGAATAAAACTGAGATAATTTATTTAATGCGATCTCCAATTGATCGTATTACCAATCTAGATCATTCGACTCTTTACCGTCTTGCTAACAACGATAAAAAAAATCGATGTATCAATAATCCGACACGCTCTGGCACCCGTTCCCGCGTACCATCCTCTTCGACTACGATCTACCGTTACTGCCTGTAATTAATCCAATAAAGTATCCCGAATCAGCTCATCCCGTGTCCACACACATAATGAAACGTCACAGCAGTTTGGAAATCCTTTCGCCAAAAGCCCCCTCCCCTTTCCCTATCTCCTCGTCGACGCATCTCAATCCTTCCATTAGCCATCGTGCGTTTACCCTTTACGAATCGGAACCATGCCGCGCCCTCATCCCCAAAATATCGGGTGTACACATTAGTTATGCTAACTCCGTGCGACATCTTTGGCCGGTTCTCCGATGCCGGACTCTAATTAAGGCAAATTTCCACCCAAAGCATCAGATCTACCCCCCTTCCCCCCTGAATGGATTCAGTGAACTCGGAGATGAAGAGCTAGCCTAGGTATCGTAATCTGACCGGCGGGCAGATGCGTGCGTTTCGGCTGAGAGGGTGGCCCGAGATAAAGCCATGTGCCAACGCGGTGAAAGAGAGCGGATCCCTCACATCGCCCCCACCCCCTACCCACGCCCATCCCGTACGCGGTGGCCGTTGAGTGAAAGGCTTTTCCAAATCGCTACCGGCTTCCGATGGTGGAAATCACATACGGGTTTGCAGATCGGAAGGGAAACCCTTTGAGTACGGCGGCGTCGGTCGGAGGAGAGGATTGCGTTCGCGGATGTATCGTACGGCCCGGTTTTTGGGAGGATGGGTACGGCGTGGCGTGGATAGCATGGCACTTGACAGCAGCTTTGGGCGATAAGAGTCTTTGTGGTGTTTAACGACGCACTGATTGATCGCGTTGATGTGTAGGGCTAGCGCGTTGCTCGAAGATAACGTGCAACCAGCGTGAATGGACGGCGATGGCAGCGCGCCCCGCGGCGGGTTTCAGCGGTCCGTTGGCGGCCGTCTTCCTGATTAACAAAGCGTTATTAATTGGGGTTTGTTTTATTTCTGGCTTTTTGCAAATGCATTGATGGGTTTGTTATCCGAAAAGGATTATAATGGAAGTAACTTTGGCGAAAGAGGAGTGCTTCGCTTAAAAGTGCGTTCTGCGCGCCCGTTTATATTTTCCCCTTAATTACGTTTGATTTTGCTACATTCTACACACCTAAAGTGCTTATAAACTCTTTCAGATATATTTCTGCACGGAATCATTGTTTGGATTCACTATTTTTCGCCCAGAAGGCATGAAACTAAAGCGTACAGCCCAGCGATAATAATCTTCACTTCGGACCTTATTTTCCCCTGTCTGCTCCTCACCGCAGAGTCAACTCAGTTTAGTCGCTACACCTTTGCCATCTCACCTTGTCTGATCTTCCTTACACCAGACAAAACGTGAAGTGACCTCACTCCTTGTCCACGGACTACGCCGACTATACACCTCACTCACCGTGTACTAGCAATTAGCCGCCTCGGCTCCAAGCTACACCAGCCGCCCAGCAATATCCATATCCCGTGCATTATTTATCCCTGGAGCCCACAATCTCCGGAGCCGACAGGCCAGGGGGAGACGGGTGGCAAAAATCCACGCCACCCCGTCTTTTTCGCTCTGATGAAGCATCAAGTATTGACGAGGTGCCCGCTCACGTCTGTCTTATCCCGAACATGTTGGGCAGGCGGCCGTCACGCTGTTCGGTGTGCCGCGCGGTGCAGATGCTAATCGCCTGGCGCAGGCTTACATGCCGGAGTGGGTGTGGGACGCGTGGGATAAAGTTCGCTTCAAGGTGGTGCAATGTTTTTGTTTGGTACACTGACAAAGATGCTTTGCAGAATGTTGAAGGAGAGGTAAAAATTATTAATGTGTTGTCACTCGTTGCACCCTTTGAAACACGAGTTAATATATGCATTTGGTTTTAGTTTACCTTCATTATGGTCGAGCATTATCAACTTCAAAATGGCGGATTTGCTTACTCGGCGGTTTAACAAGCTGAAAATTTGAAAAAATCTGCCCAATAGTGTAACGTACGCGTGGTAAAAAAGTGGACAGAAAATATCATCGCAACACCCCCAAAACAATTGGGGAATCCAAATTTTTACAAAAAAATATATAAAAACTTCAGAGCTACACAATTCACCTAATTTAAAATTAACACGGTTCTACCTTCTATAAATGAGTTTGGCTTACTCAGTTTTACCTAGAACACAATTTAAAAGTGTAATTATGTCATTAAATCTAGTCGAAAATTGACAAAATGTAGCAAAAAGTTAACTACACATCACTTCATTTAAGTAAACTGGCAAAGTTCACACCACAAAAACATTCAATTGAAAACGCGGACTTCCCTGCAGACTTTTTTGATTACCGTGACTATCCTTATGAGCGTTCTCCCTTCACCGCACGGCAGGTGGCACGCTAGCTCCAGCCATTTAGCAAGGGCCATCATCCTATGCTGGCTTCCCCGCGCTTTCTCAAATACCAATTATTTTTCACATTTGAGGGAATACAATAAATAATTCCTCTATGTATCAAAGTTAATTGGTCACCAACACCGTCGATAATTAAAATTAAGAAAACTTTCTTAGTCGATGAGATAGAGCTTTGATATTGCTCGACTATTTCCTGCATAAATATTATTACAATTTTGCATTAAAATGATAAACACGTTTTACGATAATACAAATTTGATAAATATTACACAGTTGCATATTTATGCGCTTATCTTAATTTATGCTTTTTTTTTAATTCCACTTTGAGAAAATGTTTACCTATGATGACATCCCTGCATAACGTATTCAAAGTATTCAAAATACGTGGGTGTTTTTTTTTAGTCTAGGTATCGTTCTGGTGGAAGAGGCAGTGACAGCTCTACATACCGACTTTGAAAAGATTAAAGATTATCCGAAGAAATCCTCAGTATCTCAAATGATATCGAAACATGCGCAATCCCAAATATTGCTCAGCTTTCATGCCGCCACACACCTATTTGGTATATAACCTTCATGACCAATATATGATCATGTTTTGTCCGATTTGGAAATATACGTACCGACGTCTCAGGACGGCGAAGTATATAAATGTGCGTCAGCCAGTTACTGTTATGTTCAGATCAGGTGCAGAATTCAAATAAGACTTCGATGGGAAACCAGATCTCTCGATATTATCCCACAACATGTTCAAACATTCAAGAAATCCTTGGCCATTACTAGCACTGAAATAATATCAGTGACCCAGCCACAAATTGTCACTAATTAAAAACACATTGCGAGATGAAAGTTAAAAATCAGTGTTTACACATCAATTTCAAGATGTCTTTAAAAAGCATCAGCAGCCCTTAAAGACGCCGATCATGTTTCGTATCAAGACTCGACGCTCTCGCCTCAGCGACGCACCACCCCCGTGTTACAAATCCGAGCGCCACCTGTATTTTATCGTCCTAGTTAACTTTCCGATTACTTTCCCTGCCGCTGCACACAATTTCTAATACTAATCCATCGGGTGCTGGCCCAGGGGGGGGGGGGGGGCTGAGCCTCCTCGCGACTAACGACTCTTTGCTTATGCACTTCATTTCGCGATCAAATTGATTTATCGCCGTACAAGGTGTACAAAGCCCCACCCTCCGTTGTCAGCCACGGGGTCGTCACATCAAATACCGTTTACTGCGAGCTGCATTTCACGCGTACCGGGATCAGATAAAGTTGCACTTTACTTGTGTTTGTAAACTTAGTGATCCAACGATCACACACATGGTGATTTTTTTATTGAATGGCACTCTAGTATCTTTCCATGTGTTGGAAACAACGGTTCTCGCGAGATCACCGAAGTTAAGCAACACTGCACAGTGCCAGATATTATGTGGGTGGCCATCAAACGCCCTTTCTGCTCTGGATAGTGGTTAGAGGGATTGGAGTAAGTAAAACAATTGCATTTGTCTTGCGTATCAACCTCTCAACAGCATGAATTTGTGAAGGAATCCTGCTATCGAATTCTACCGTACTTCGGAAGGAAGGTCTCCTTGGTGCTAATCGAGAAAATTAGGCTAAGTGATAGAACCGGATATCCCCTATTCCCTTCGAGGCTAGGTTAGGTTCCTCCTTATTATCACTCGCTCGTTCACCGACATAATTAAAGCAGTTTCACTGGGACCAAACACCACAAATCAATCAATCAACATATCGCTGAATATTATCCTACAAATGCAGCAGCTTTTGATGCTAATTCGACAAGGACCACTGTTATAGCTTATGAATTTCTTGATGACCTCCAATAGTATTTCCCATCTACTAAACAAAGCCATCCAGAAATCCATAGAAAGTACATTAATAGGTAAAATATTCGGGAAATAAACCGCGTATGTCCCTAGAAGATCGGTCACGCATGACTATCTCAGCTTCCCGGAGACATCCATAATCTATGTGCAATAATTGGTCAATGGCGGTGTCTCCCGACGCCGAGTCACGTGGTTTCCTATCCTCGCTGTGTTCGGGATTAAAGATGCAGACAGCTTCGTGATACGTCGTCGCGGTTGTTTATCGGGGGTGGCCACGTCTGAAATGTCGCCACGAGCCGGCGAGGGTCTCCCAGGGACCCCGTTCGAACCCCGGCTCGTCCTACTACCGCCCAAGAGTAGGACGTGGAGTTGAAGGAGAGCCTTGGTAGATGGAGAGAGTAGAAAAGTGTCTTGTTTAGGAACATCGTTTTGCCAAAAAGCAAGGAAACGTTTTAGTATATCAAAAAGAATTATGGGTATGCATTTATTCTTTTACTACTATTCTATCTACTAGGCATTGAAAGTAAATATAATTAAAGTATTTGCTAACATCTATTCAGTCTTGGCCGTCAGTCTTGAGGTAAACATGGCGTCCACGTTTCGAGTCGGCCACTCTCCGGCTATATGCGGCTGAAGGTGCCCTACCTACCAGACATTACCCCCCCCCCCCCCCCCCCCCCGCCCATCCCCAGACATCGTCGGAGTCGTAAAACTGCATGCCGCAAAACAGCGAGCATCTATGAGGTCGTAAAGTTGGCGGCAATGCACGATTGTCAACTGTTGATCTTTGGGAATACCTGCGAGGCTGGTGGCAAGCACGTGACGATGCCCATGGTAAAGCGTGTGGCAGTTAATTTTTAATGTGGCTCATGAAATTAACAAAAGAGTCAGTCAGTTCGGTTGTAAAAGAAGGAAAACGAAATCTTCGTGCACATGTTTAAATGTGTGATGTTGCGAAGGGATATAAGTTTTACTGCCCCTCTTGTCTCTGTTAAGCATTCGGAATGGACATGTTTTTTTTTCTTGCTTTTCGAAATACAATCCGAATTGGTAAATCGTTTACAGCGGTCTACGCGGCATCGACTTGCTACCTACCGCGTATAACCTAAGAAAGAGATACAGAACGGCTTGTTGGAAAACACCGGTTCTCGTGAGATCGCCTAAGTTAAGCAACACTGCAGTTTTTGGATGGGTGACCATTATACTCAAGACCAGTCCAGTTTGGAAAAGTGATTTGACCAATAAAAAGGAGTACAGCAACTTCTCGACAGCATGAATTTGTGGAGAAACCCTGTTGTTTGAGTGCATCGTTCTCCGATGGTACTCTAGGCTGGTGCTTTAGACTTTGGTGCTCTTCGACAGGAGAAAGCTTGGCATAAGGTTTACTTTAGGCTTAGGTTAACCCAAGAGCTAGGACTCTAAAGTAGCCAATAAACCCAATGCAACAACGCAACGATTTAGGTTCAGAAAATGGACGAATATTGTCAAAGCGTTCCTTTCATTCCTCGGCATCGTCTTGACGCCCTCTAGCGTCGTCGCCATGCCGTGATCGTCCAAGCTATATTTACGAGCGGTGATAGCAAGGTCGCGTCCCCCGTCGTCGATTTCCGGCAGTGCTCGTGCCCGATCGGATAACACGAGTAATGTTACGTCTCCAAGCTCCTAAAGGACACTTCGATTGACATTCTAAGAGAGCCATGGCTGCTAGGAGTTGCAGACTTGCTGCGTCGAATGCAATTTGGGCTCAAAATGGGCTGACATACCAATGGCTTGTGTTACTTACATTTTGCTAGCGTATCCGAAGAATAAGATTCCCGTATTCTTATCTAGTAGTATCCTATCCCGATCCGTATTCTTATCGCCATGCCTGAGTCGCGTCGCGGTGTAGGATGAGTTTTTGAGAAGACATTTCCACTGTTTTAAACGAGTACAGCGCACATCGATCAACTGCTTACTCTTTTTAAATGCTGTAAGGATCGATACCCTGTTGAATCAATAGGAAACTCCCACTAATCACAAGAAAAAAATAACTGCGAATCAAACTATAATGCAAAGACTTGTGGATCTTTTGTTTTCGGTCATGTACATCTCAATTCGATCAGAATTGTTATGGCGAAAACGCCATAAGAGTTCGTTTCATAAATCTTCAATATTAATTTAACTTAATGGTTATATTCTTCATCAGAAATGTGTTTAAAAATATTAATTTGCGGTTTCTGTATTGACGAAGAATACTGTGTCACCAATCAAATGGTTTCGGGCCTTTATCTTCACAGCAAAATAAAAAATGATATTTAGTTTGCACAGATATTCGTAAATAACTATTTCAAACAGCAATTGGCTTTTGGTGGCCCTAAGTACAACTGGCAGTACCTACCATTGTCAAAATGATCTATCAAAAAATCTGGATTTCACTCGCATGCAACCGCTCTTCGACTACCGATGTCCTTCTATGCAGATAACCCGACTTATGCGATGTCCCCCAACCCCTGTCTTTTCTATTGATCAATGCACGGGGATAAGAGCCACGATGCCCGTGGCGTGCTGAACTCTTCCTGGGAGTTACGCACTTGTTGAGTGGCCTCTGGCTCCGAATCAGCACCCCAGAGGAGTTCTGTTTCTCGTACGATGGTTCCAGTCACAATCCTGGGAGGCAGGGAAGTCTTTATTGCTGTTTCGACATATCGCGTTCAAGAATCTATCAAGAAAGTTGACTTTACGAGCGTGAGGCGCTGCAATTATCTACAGGTTTTTAAACATTCATGTTATACCGTTGAGTGTGCAGGTTATAGGTAGAGGCAGAACGTTAATGTTAAACTTTCTGCGTAAAATATGGCCGCCAAACAGCTTCTTTACCGACAAAAATGCAGAGTACCGGAACACCCCGCTAGATGGTGCCACTGTCGTATGAAATTTAATTTCGATGTTTCTCGTAGGCTTACTCGCTTTTGAGACTTTTCACGCTCAAATGATCTCCATCATTAAATCGCTTTTGAATTTCGTTACGTGTATATCAATCGTTGAGGTATAAATTGATGGAGATCAAGCACCTGCGTAGACAATCTATTTACCAACATCGACGATGAAATATCAAACTGCACGGTGATGGACCTGGACCTATATGATCACCGCAATCTTAACATTTAGTTTCAAGGAACCAAGAAACAAACCAAAGAAGCGCGAGTTAATTTCAAAAAGGAGTTTTTCGAAGAATACCACAGACAAGTTCTTGCGAGTATTAAACGAATGCAGTTGGGACAATGCATTCAACAAATCCACCATGGATGGTAAATATGATGCATTTTCAGCCATTTTTAAGGAGGCGTTTGACCATGCGTTTCCTCTAATGACGCGTCGTGCGACGACAGGTAACCGCAGACAACCAGAGTGGTTCACCCCCGAACTTAACGACCTCTCAAAGCGCATGAAGATAGCTTATGCCCAAGTGGTACAATCGGGCTTTAAAGAGGTGTTAAATAGGGATTACAAAGCGTTAAAATGCGGCTATTCGTTCGCCATAAAGAAATCAAAGCGGGACGAGTTCGCACGAAATATTGACGAAGCCACAAACAAACCCAGAGCTGCGTGGAACCTAATCGGGAAATGTCGCATATTAAACGGTAGAGCTCCGAAAGAAATTATCACGCTGGAAGATAATAATGTAGAGTTCACCTCTCCCAAATTGGTAGCAAATAAATTCAACGAGCACTTCGCTTCAGCTATCACAACGCTTATCAGCTCGCGGGAAGGAGGGTTCACAATTATTCCTATTTAAAGTTTTTTTTTAAACGTTTCTGTGTTTAACGACACTTGATTGGAATAGAATGTGAAGCGAATGTTGAAATGCGTGGTCCTTGGTCTTTGGCCGCTTTTGTATGTCGGGTTATTTTCCTTGCACAAGACCTAATTCCTATCCTTTCGTTTTAATGCTGGCGTGAACAGACAAGTAGCTTTTAACAATATTTCAACGGAGATCTGTGGCAATAATTCGTGTGTACTTACGTTGTCGTAATTCGTTGTCGTAGTTTACGGCCATCTTGCCAGAAGACCACGATTCTTGCTAGATCTTTCAGACGTATAATTGAGTCCATGATTAGAGTTAACCACTCTTCGGCTACTAGAACTTTCGCCTTTGGCCACTAGACCAGCTCTAGTCCTGCAGACATCGACCATAGTAAAGTCTCACGAATATGGAAATCTGTAATAAGGAGAGACCCCCCCCCCCCCCCCCCCCCGGGCGACCTATGAGCTGGTAGAGCGGGACGATACCACCATCGACCATAGCGCCCGTTCTACGGGGCATTCGTGCTTGTATCCCATGGTATCTTGCATCCTAACTACGAGAAGTGGATTAAAGAATATAATGGAAACATCGTTGACTTGAGAATCATTTTTTAAGATTATCAAACTCCCACCTAGCTATCATCCAAAAATTGTAATTTGTCTTTTGTTACCACGCGTGCGTAAGACTCGCTAGCAACAATGGGATTTTTTAATCTATTTGTGAAAAGTTAAAATATCCTCGTGCGAATCAAGGGGTGGTCAGAATGCAAATGGCATTTCATTCCTCTTGAGAAACTCGGCAATATATTTGGTCCAATCTACCCCCGCCCCCATTCCACCATTCTCACCCCACTCATCGCTTCATTAATGCAGCGCTAGTGTTCCTATTATCGCGGGACAAAACTTTACCCATGATCGGTCAACCGCGAAAATCTTCGAGATTTGAATGTATATTTTTAAACTAATTAAGTTTTCAACATCTCACCAAATTCTTATATAATATATAATACGTTTTAAAACATTATTTAAGCAGAAATGGGTGATATATTTTTCCGCGTCTTGATAATTATGCAAGAAACTTTCTCACTCGCGCAAAGTTTAGGACTTCGTTTTAACATCGTTGGTTAAAAGCTCTGCCCCCCCCCCCCCCCCCCCCCCCCTCACCACGTCCACCCGCACCCCTTTTTCTCAGCTTATCCACGCAGAACTCAACGCACGACGGTAGAAACGGGGAGGTATGAAGCATGCAATTAGTATGCACCTCTCGGACACTAGGTACTGGTGCCCCTCTTGCCGAAATGCGGTGCAAGCTTTTGTCCCCTAATCGAAGACACAGCGGTGACCCTGGCTTGAAACATTTCGGACATGCTCTCAAATTACCGTCCCCAATATGCGTACCCAATCAGAGAATCTGATTCAATACATAGGGTAAAAGTGTTTATAATGGTGAGCTTACACAGTAAAAAAAAGATCAAGTTAACCCCTATCTCACCTCAAGTGGGCGTGCCGTTCAGTAAACAGTAGTCCAATCTTAAATAAATTCTATAACCCCCAAAATCTCACACCAGACTTTCTCTCCAAAGTAAAGATTCGCGTTCATGTGCACCTTGTCATGCCCCCTCCCCCCTCCCACCCTAGTTAGAATGTACAATTCAGCGATACCACCGGCACCTTTGTTACCCCCTTTTCTTCTTTACAACAACACGACTCCTGTGAAGTAAGAGCGCCGTGTCGTCTCCAGGGGCCACGAGCGAATACACGCGAAGATATTAAATGTTTCTGCAAATCTACGATACCGCATCTCTGGATAACTCACCGCTCTGTGGTGACTGCTTTGTCTTCCTCCTCCTAGCAACAAGGGAACTCGTTTTTGGTTTTAGTGCCAACGCCGAGGTAACCGATGTATGTGTGTGTGTGCTTGCTTGCTTGCTTTCCCTCAGTTCGCTTTTGGATTTTCTGGTTTGCATCAGTTGGCGGTGATACCAGGCTAATTAGTCGACAACGGGGTTTCTCCTCGTGTTATATTATTGTGTGCTGTGTTATTTCCTTTTTGCTTATCTTACACATATTTAGAGCCAATCTCAAGTCTTGATTGATAGATTGATTAGCGGGGTTTATCGACGCACTGTTGTTTTGATCTAATAACATCGGTAATTGAGTCGATGATGATGAGGATGATGGTAAACCGTACGTAGACTAGAAGGGAGAAGGGTAAACCCGTTGCCGTCACGAAGCTCCTTCTGTCGAAGAGCACCAAGGAGACCAAGGTCAATCGTCCTTTTTGAAGGACGGAACAACGTGAAAAACATGAGTTCTCCACGTAGCCATGCAGTCGAGAGGTTGAAAAGTAAAGCAAATTATGTTGATGTAGGTACGTTCAACCTCTCTCCTGAACAGAACTGGTCATGTATATGAAGTTCACCCATCCAATACCTGTCCCATCGCAGTGATGCTTAATTTCGGTGATATCACGAGAACTGGTGATTCCAACACGCCAAACCGTTGATGAATCGTTCGTGAATTTCATGATTCTGGTGTGTGCATAAACACGTGAACATCTCTTAATATACGAATTAGCTTCTCCAGTCTGAGCGTGTTTTTTTAATGTTAAATTATTTTCAAACAACCCCAAACTTTCCCGTCAAAAGAATCATATTAAAATACCCATAAACCCAACCACCTTGTTCCATTTTCCCAACCACTCTCCGCAAATCACCCAGCAACCCTTTACCGAAGTCATTCTCATCTAGCTCGTTATGCGCTATGACTAAATAACAATTAGACGACGCCGACGCCTCTTTCCCGCGAGTGCATTCTTCGTAATCAGCGTCGAGTGACTCGGAAGACGCCACTCGTTTCCATTACTACCGGGCACGTTTAATGGACGTCTTGACACGGCGGGAAGACCTCGTTAAATGCCTTGGCGAAGCCCACTTTGTTTATTATTTTACAAACTATTTAAGTGTAAAGTTTTCGTCGGTTTGCTAGAGGACACACACACTGTTCTGTATAATACGCACAGGTGAATTCTCCGCGAGAGTTGACTGGTATAATGAAATATCACGACTCTTTGCGAAACACAATTAAAGAGAGGACCGCTAATTAAGTGAGTAAGATGGTTACATTGTTCTGCCATTAGGTGGTAAGACGTGTTTGCTGTTTTAATGCGACATCGCGCGTCGTTTGTTGCTTTGTCCGTTGTTGCTTTCTAGGACAATCATGAACAAAGTGGGAGAAAGATTGAGTCTTGCATGCCTATTTCGCCTGCTGTCTGTGCATCTAATCGTGGGACATTACTCGACAAATGACTGAAGACGAATCGTATGACTCTCTTTGAAGATGGCTTCCATCTAGAGACGTACACGTAGCCTGATGCCACAGAACTGCTCGTTCATATGAGCAGAGATGGAAATGCGCGCGAGAAGTGTATAGAACTGTGTCAATGATCATGTCTCAAATATCCTAGCGTTCGAAACATAATAATTTACATAAATTTGTAAATGTTTGTTTAGAAATAAGTACATCGATGCTAGTCTTTTAATTTGTTCTCTAAAAGTCTAAGTTAAATTTAGGAAGGTACTGTAAACTTCCATGAGATGAAATCGAATAAGGCAAAGATACCGGGTTATTTTTGGCCAGTTTTACAATGCTCTATTAAAAAGCAACCGGACATTGTGATCAAAATGGAAATATCTGATTGGCTGTGACCATGGATATGAGTCCTTAACTAGCAGTTATCATTTTTAATCTGACATTATAAAACTGACCAGTAAATCTTTGTTATGTCGAGTTAAATACCATCGTGATCACATACTGAATACTGCACTTAGGTGACAGGTTTCATGCTAACTTTAAAACACTGTTCAACTAAGTGAGTCAGCAAAAAGGAGAATTGAATTGTCATCAGCGCGGCGTGCGGCCGATCGTAGTAGCTCGGCATCTCGCCACCGGGCGCCAATTGTAACGGGTCTGGAGCGCGCCATCTACCGTTGTGGTACCGCATGGTGAGCTGCCAGCGCTGCCCGGTTGTAAATCTCTTCTCGGTCATAAGATTAAAACACCATTTATGCGTAATGCGTGTGCTGGGCCACGTTAGACACCCGGGTAACGTGCAAGGGCCGCCTAGGTAGCAAGGGCATGAAGAGAAGAGGGGTACAAGTTTTAAACTGATAGCTCTTCTTTTTCGAATTCGCCGTTGTTTAAAACCGTTTTTAATCTCCTTCGTTTTATGAGTTTGTTGGCGGTACCGGTTGACGGTATCAATTAGAAAATGGCTGCCCGCGACATTTCATTCGGTCGCCCGTGCTTTTGCGTTAAGCGGTGCTTGACCCTTTGGCTTATATTGACCAAAGTTATAGCGACGATTGTTCTGTATTGAAATGTCCGCGCTTAATTTCTCGATATAACGTTTCTGCGGATTAAAACGCCCTCGGATATGGCGATAAAAGGAATGAGTTGTGATTCTTTATCTAGATTTACGAAGTTTATTTTCTGTTCGTATTTTTTTTATTTTTTTATTTTTTTAACCTGTTTTTTTTAACCTGGGTGACTTTGAATAAGTTCCGCAGCATTGTCCGTAAAAAGATTGTTTTTATGCTAGGCTCTTAGGCATGTATGACGCCGTTATGTTCCTGATTTAATATATTTTTCCCTTGTCTAGCAGCTAAATTGACATTCCAGGCTATAAGATAATATCTTCGCTCTACCGAACCAACGCAACCATGTTCATTAACATCCTTCATACCATCTCTACCTATTTTTTTTTTCAACTGATAACATCTTCTTATTACGCAGGGCAATATTCTCCTCGCACTTCCAATTCGATGTAATGTCACTGCGACATTATACAAAAATGTGAACAGCACCAGTCGAGGCCGTCTCATGCTTAAAAGCTATTTAATTTTTTGGAAAAATTATCAAATGTTAGAAAAGATTTCCCGTTTATCTCCCCGACAGCAAAGCAACTCTCTGAACCCTTTTTTTACAAAATCCATCAAGTCCCGCCCATCTCGGCGCAAAGACTTACGCATGTTACGATTACATCTACGGTAGCACCTACCACGGCCGATCTCTTGTTTTCCACCCCCTTTCGTTAGTGGGAATGGGTGCTGCTAATTTTTCCCCGGCGCGGCCCGCGATGCGAAAGAGATTAGTGTGACGGAAAAACCTCTGCGCCCCCCCCCCCCCCCCCTACCCCTTCTCATTGCCAACGCTGCCGAACAATGCTAGCTTGCACTTCAATGCACTCTCCTAGCGTTGCCCAACGCTAGGTGCCAACTTTTTGCGACGATCGCAGGGATTGTGTTTGTGCGTTGTCTTTATGACCTCTTTTCCGATTCTAACATCGCATGGTTTATCAATCATCGAGATGAATGGGGGTAACGGGTAATTTATTGTAGCTTTGAATTTTATCAATTATAACATAGGTGCCTAACCAAAGCCTAAAATCTGGTTACGATTTTTGGACGAACCGGCCTGGACAGTATTGTCGGTTTTTAACTATGTCACTTTCTTGGTTTTCTTGTTAAATTTCCTTCAAATTCTCAGTCCTGCTCTTCGCTTGAAACAACTTTTTATTTAATTTCAATTGCATTTTTCCGCCCCGATAGCTGTAGTATAATTTCTAAGCCCAGCGTTAAACATCTACGATAAGTATATGTGTGTATACGTTTGGCGATTCCTTGCTGGTAATCTTCCTCTGTCGTGCCCATTACACTAAACGTATAACTTATCACGGTACGCGGAAACCGTTTCACATTCAAAATACATTTCACTCATTTATTCACCGAAAATAAACTTAGCTATAAACCCTTTCTCGCCGTGCATTCTCGCTCTTTCGCTCGCGGAATGATAATCCAAGAGGGCGCGTCCGCGAAATCGTTGCATCCGATTCGCCGAGGGCGTCGTGACGGCGCGATGAACCCCATCGGCGCTAGACGACGCCGCCGACGCCGCCGACGCCACCAAGAAGGTCTCGACGCTGCTCTCACACGCCATTTACCGCGAGCGGCCGGCTCATATTTCTAATTACTCGTCGACGCTCGCGGACCAAATTTTCCGAATGTAGAAATGTTTTTAAGTTACGGCTCGATTCCAGAAACGCGCGATCGCCGACCTGGACGCCGTTTATCATCGCCGGAGACAATTCTCGACGAAGCGCGGGGAAGGCCGCTTTAAGGGGTATCATGGGTTTTTCCGCACTGAAGCTCGATTTTGACCTGGAGCGGGGGGTTTTTGGTTATTACCTGCTTTTCCTTTAAAATCCCCCTGCGTTCGGCTTCACTTTGGTAGCAGCGATGTGGGCTTTTTGACCTGCGCGTTTACGAATAATTCGATTTCGATTCTTCGACTGATTTTACTCTTCATATCACGTTTTGAGTTGAAATTTAGTAATGCTATTCATCCGCTACAGACATTTATAGCAAATCGTTCGATAGAATCGCTAATCACCAAGGAACTGTTAGCAATTTACCATCGTAATTCCTATAACCCTTACCTGATTTGATTCATACGGACGCCAGGTTTAAGTTGAAATCCAGTGACGAATAGATCTAGTTCGGAACAATAATAATGAAATGCGACAGATAAATCAATATGCATTACCTGCGTTGATTGATCTTTGATTGCCTCATTCATATCCACGTCCATTCCCATCCCCTTTATTGACTAAACTTCCCCGCGAATCCTAACTCAACTTAAAGTCAAAAGTATTTCATCTCTCAAACTAGGTCCTCTATCGATCGACAGAAAACCAATCGAATGGACTGATCTCCTGTCACTTGCCCTGATTGTATTCATGATTCCTCCTAGGGCACATATGGTGCAATCCATCAGCCTCATAATGAGCCCAAGACAACACTCATCTCAGGCAACCGCCATCGGTCTTCACGAGCACATGTCGCCCACGGGACGCTCGACCGGGACACCAAGGGGCATACGGCTGACTGCCCCCGGGACTCATTGCTATTCGAGGCGTCGCCTCCGTCGGGCAAATCCCTTATCTATTGATTTCCGCGTCACGCACCACGGTTTCAATCATTCCCGGCGACCGACTGCCCGGCGTGGTGTATCTCGTCCAATAACTTTGCGTTCGCTACAAATTGATTGATTTTTAATTCTATAATCTATTGATGGCTGGTCCATGGTCTGTGGGGACGTGACGTGTTGCCGTCCTTTTCGGACGCATGCGGCTAGATTGGCTTTTGTCTTTGTCGCGGTGGTACGTGAGCGCTCGGACAAGAATTGATGGTGCTTTGGACACAAATGACCGACGCCGTGCGACGCGACCGTCCAAGACATATTTCAACCCCTCGCGGAGGTTTGGGCACGTACCCCTTGTCCCCTGCCCCTCGCGTGCACGTTCCAATTGAGCGGGGGCGGGGTGAGGGAGGGGGGGATTATCCGAGTAATGATGTTTGTTGGATCGCAAGTCGGATTGGGATATCGCACTCATGGGTGCATTGGGTGCGAGATTTTTCTTGCGATTTCGTTGCAATTGTGCTGGTATTATTCGCTACATTACAAGGAAGAAGAGATGAAATGCTGGCCTTGGGATGCTAAGGAATTCCAATGAGGCACCATTACATTTTTTAGACATTTTCATATTTAACAATCCCCAAAAAAAAAAAAAAATCTTTCATTGGATAAAAAAATTAATTCCAAAATAAAGGAACCATAAATTGTGTTACTGTCGTACGACCACCGCCTGTCAGTGTCTTAAGCAACTGCACGCCTCATGCGACCTGTGCCTCGAACCAACTGTGTCTTATGCGACCTGTGCCTCGAACCAACTGTGCCTTATGTCACCTTTGTCTTATGTTAACTTTTCATTGTGTCAACTGTATTTTGCCAACTTTTCCTCGTGTCAACTGTGCCTTGTGCCGACACAACGCTGCTAGCTAATCGCGCGTCGCCGGCCGCAGAAATCGCCTCGGCATCAGCCATCAGTATTCGTACCATGCAGTCCGCACCGGTTTAGTCGGATGTAAAATTCACCCTTTCCTCCTTGGATTTGCGCTCAGAATTGTGTATAAAACTCTTGCAGCTTTCGTATATATATCTATCCCAAGTGCGAGCGGTGGAGAGTGAGAAAGAGAAACGCAGAGAATTAGCCCCACGGAGTGAGAGTGTGCAATGTAAGGGAGAGAGAGTAGGAGAAGAGAAATAGAAAGAGGGAAGCTAGAGTATAGCCATTTCTGGAGGTCGCCGATGTAAAAAGCTTCTACCCTTTCCGCTATCTGCCCGCCATGGCTTCCTATAACACGGGAAAACCAAACCACCAAAAAACAACCACGAATCATAAATTATACAATGGAAAAAGAGAGATTACTTAAATTGGTTATTTGCCGGGGCTAGCGTGGCATCGCTGGGCGCCCGATAGGATAAGGGTATATATAGGGTTTTTAGGGATGGTGCTGAGAGGGGTGGTGGAGGGGGGGTGAGGGGGGATCAGATGGCTTAACGTTCCCCTCCACTTATACAAAAAGAGACGCGGCGGCGTCGATAATAATTCACATTTCAACTTTTTGCTCAAAGCATTCTCGCTTATTTTTAATTGAAACCACCGCGAGGCGAGGCGAGGCGAGCAGCGTGGGTATTCGCTATAGAGATACAACGTTTGGTCTCGTGTGCAACCGATAAGGCAGACCGCCCGTCCCGTGTGGTGTTCACAATGCAGAGATAATGGGAGGCGACAACACGCTGCAGAGCTGAGAGAGTGCTTCGAGGGTGTGGGTACATGGGTATCAGCTGTTAAATGATATGTCAATTTCTGGTTGAGCTAAAAAAAAAAGAGGTTACCGGATGATGGTTTATCTTTTGTTGTGTCATTGCACCTGTTTTCTGCGATGATACAGTTGGATCTACTATTTGTTCGTTATTTCATCAAAAACTAGAATAAAAATAATCCATGTTTGCCATTTACACTAAAGATGCAAGCGGGTGAGGGCGTTTAACTTCGTGTTTTAGAAGTGTTTTGAAGTTACTTGGCTTGCTCAGTTTTAGACTCGGCGAATTAGCCAGAAATGTACGTCGTGACTTCACCAGAGTACATTAGTCTCGGCGCGAATCAAATTTGCATACACCACGGTTTTTTTACATTCGAATAAAACGGATTCAAGTTTGAAAAGCAACAAAAGACGCTCTGAAATTGCTCGTCTTTTAATTGGTGCACCCTAGCGGGACAACCTCAAACAGTAAGGTTTAATCACAGCTAATTCCTATGACATCCTATCAAAATGAATTTCCATACGTTTTCAATTATCCACAAAGGGACTCCGAACTGAAAAATAAAAAACATCCCCCTATCATCTGCACGACCCCACCGAGCAAGTACGCCAATACATAATACCCACCAATTTACAAACAATTATCAATACGGTGATGCGCTGATTCCAAAACCTTTGACTCAGCCGCTATGGTACATACCGTTAACGAGCCGATTGGCATGCTGATAGTAATCTTGCCGGCGCGTTAACCAGGCCGTTAGGCGGGCATGTCTCGGATGGTAGCAAGTAAAGAGTGCCGCGCGGAGGGTGGAGGAGGTCGGATCGGATCACGCCTCGTTGCCCACTAATTCCTGTTGTCAGAAACACAAGCATCCCGCGATCCCGTCCCCCCGCTCCCCGCTACAAGCGTCGCCGTCGAGCGAAATTATTAAAATGATATTAAATTCGCGCGGGGTTTGGAGGGGGGGAGGGGGCCTAAAATTTGTGCACACGTCGCCGACCCGGCGTATTGTAATAGGAAAGATATTCGCTGGTAAATACAGTTGTGGGACTCGGATCAGTGGATGTGTATGCAAGCGAATGCATGGTTGAGATGTAAGGGGAAGTAATTATGTAGCTGTCAAAAAGTCAACCGTGCTCCTGGTTTTGGTGGCGATGTGGGGGTGGGGCACGGGGGGAAGGTCTCCGGGACGGGGCTTCGCGCGCGACAAGTTGTGGCCGATGTAGCGACATCGAGGGTGGTTTTAGGGTTTGGGGAGGATACGACCGTGGAAGAAATGAAGCGGCAAGGAGCCGGATGGCTCTTGGGGGTGGACCAGGGGTGTCCGCCAAAACGCAACTCTGTGCAAAATTACCCCCCTCTCTTGGCCGCAAAGTGAGCCGTCGACATGCAATACGACAGCTGTTTTGTTGTTTAAATGAGCGATCGTAAAATGGAATTCCGTTTTTTTTTTTAAACGTATCCCTTTTTTAACAGAATTTTGGTAACTAGGACACCGAGCTTGACCGTTCAATTGCAGCCCGTTCCACCCAATTCCACGGACGCCATGGCACCAAAGTCGGTGGCTACCAGAAATCTGGCTCAGTAAAGTATTTTGGGACCCCGCCAGAGCAGAACACCAAAGAATCATACTTTAGGTTTGCTTGCTACGTCAGTCTACCAGAAAACAAATTAAGGGTTCTGTTCTACCAAACTTTTCAGCTCAGATGTTGAACAAAACTGTTGAATTTCCTATAACTTCATAGGATATTCCCTTAACTATACTTGTCCTTGCTCCGGATTCATGCTACTAGGTTATTTTTATTATGTGAAAATGATCTACAATAGACCACATATTAGTTACGTTTGGCTCAAGGAAAACTGTAATTCCGTTTTTTGTTTAACCTCAAATCGTGAATCCTGGTTCCTACGATAAAAAAATTTAACTGTCCGTTATTACTCATAAAATCTTTGGGCCGCATCTAAAAAGCAGAGTTTAAGCTTAACCCACAAGCATTTGGGGGTAGTGTTGTTATCACCATGGCGACAACCCTTGAAAATCTGGAAACACCGTCTGTGATTGGCTGTGTGAGCTAAATTCAGCCCTGCTTAGTAGATAACCAGGGGCGGCTCGTCCATAAGGGCAGCCAGGGCACGGCCCTGGCGGGTGGAGAGAGAAATGAAAGAAGGGAAGAAAGTAACGATAATTTTGAGATTTATGATAATTTTCTATTTTTGGCTTGATATACATTCATCTTGTGACCAAATTGCATTCTGTATCAATACACGACTGATGAACGCGCTCCGTCGCGCCGCTTTCCGCTGCGTAGAGTGAGTTTATTTGAGTTGCCGGGCCGCGTCGGGCGGCGCACTACCCTCGACAGAGTTAAAGGATAGGAAATCGAGGAGTTGCGAGGACCGTGGTTCTGGTAGTTGCGTCGATCTCGGTGGCAGTTGAGTACCATCAACAGAAAGGCGGTGAATTTGCTAAATCAGATGATCTAAATTATAAGTGTTTGGCCAAATATTTGACCAGAAATAAATTCGTTTGTGTAAGCTTTATCTATGAAACCACAAAACACTTTTTTTATATCGAGCTAGATAAAAATCTCGCAAAAATGCTCGAACTTTGACTTCAATGCTTCGAATATTGGGGCAAAAATGACCCGAAGAAATTTAAATTGGTACCGAATCAAAGCTTGAAACGTTGGCTAAAAAACTGCAAATCTAAAAATACAGAAACTAAAATTCCTTAGCAAGGATTTTCGATACTGAATTTACGCTAGCCGTGTGTACGCTCGTGCCGGCCTCCGGGGTAAGCCAAGTCGGCTGCTGGTGAAATCATTGGCTCTCGGCGGTAGTCGAGGAATATCAACCGAGAGGAACTGAACTGTTTTACAAACCTGGAAATTTTACCAACTCCACATTGTATTTACCAAAAATATTAAAAATATATATAATAATATTCGTTTAAATAATAAATGTATTTAAAAATATTTACCAAAAATACGCCATTCTTTATATAAAAAATCTCGCAAAGCATTCGAAGAACTGAATTAGCATCCATCCTTCCATGCTCCGAATACCTGGTTAACAATGAGCCAAATATATTTTATTTGATATCAAATAGAAGCTTGAAGTATTAGCTAAAATACTGTAAATCTAAAATTATAAAAACCGTGCATTTCATAGCAGACATGTTGAATTTTTCCAGCTGGGTGCGCGTCTGCCGTCTCCCATGCATCAAACAGCAGGCCTCGGCAAACAGCAAGGGCATTCCCACCCCCGCTCGTTGCATTCATTCGATTATAATACGAATATAGTATTTGAACTGAAATGAATATTTTTAGAAAATAGTTTTATAAAATTGAAAAAAAAAGTGTAACATTATTTTTTTGTGGGTGATAAAGTTAGAATCTGCAAACTTGAATTTATGGACAGTTTATTAGTTGAGGATTTGGCGCTTGATTTGATAAGGTTTCAAAGAACATTTTGTTTGGGTGGGTAGCTACGCCCACCAAACCCCTTTTTTCTTCGACCGCCCTTTACCATAATCGGTTTTTATCTTTGCCCCGGCCTCAAAATATATCACTAGCCGCCACTGCATATAACTAATAAAATTTCAGGTCAAGGTCAGTTTTAGGTTAAATTCTTTCACATATCTACCTGATACTAAGTGTCCTAATGACATGTCCCTTCGCCCCCGTGCAGATCCCGCGCCCTGGAAGAGCGTCTGTTCACCAGTGCGCAGCTCCTACAAGCTCGCTGGCACCCCGGCTCGGCCGGCGCACAGCACTTGCTGCTGCTCACGTCGGACAATGTGCTGCGCTTGCACGACACGGTGCGCGCAGACTCGCGGCCCAGGGTCTGGTCTCTGGGACGTGGGTCTGCGCAGCGGCTGCCCTCGCTCGCGTCGCTCGGCGACACGGCTTTGGACTTTGACTTCCTACGCGCGCTGCCAAAGCAGCCTAATGTGAGTGCTTTATAGTTACAGATTACAAATTTGCATGCATTTATGCAACAGTTTTCCTGCGTTGCTCGTTATTCATAACGCCCTGTTTCCTCACTGCCAGCCAATCGGATGCTCAGTTTCTGTTCCAAGGTCATTGACAGCCAATCAAATGATGTGTTTATGTTCAAGGTCATGTAGTTACGTATCACCGGAACACTGACCTTCAGACTGCATGCCAAATGTATTCAACGCCTCTTATAAATCTGTGTCTTAGTATCTATAGTCTGCCCTGGAAGTTTAAAGAAAGTGAACGGATAGAATTTTTCCAAAGCTGGATTTGCATCTGCAGCAGAGCTGGCAAAACTACGGTTTAAATGTATTAAATAGCTGTTTCTTTGAGTTTGTTTTATTTTTAACGGCTCTGCATAGGTTTGGTTTTACCAAAATTATCAACTATAATTTTTGGACCTCTTACTCACCGAAACATCTGAATTTAACTGATGTGATTGCAAGTCGCCATGGCAATAGTTTCAAGTAATACTTCAACAAGGAGTTGAGATTGTGGTAAAACCGGACGTTACAAACTCTTAAAATAGATTATGATTCGGCAAATCAGTACATTTTAACGACTATATAACACTCAGTCCCTGTGGCTTTCCATTTTCCATAAAAATAGCGTTTTCCCCGTCACAAATTGATCACCCCATCAGTGAAAAATACCTTAACGCCGGTATCATATCATGTACCTAAACGCCCATCGCTTTGTAGCAGCACCGGACTAACCCCCGCGTGTTTTTAAAACCCGACAACGGAGCGTGTTTGCTTAGGAACAGGTCGTCTAATACGGCTCGCTTAACGCTCTCCCCCGGCGGCATCGCGTATCGAATATTGACGCGTAAATATTGTTCTTTCGGATCACCATCGCCCGACGTCCGTCCCATACACCCCCGTGCACCCCCCCTCGGAGTCCCTTCTCGCATGGCCGACACCTCTTCGCGTTACGCATAATATTATTGTCTGTGTTTGAGTCGGGCTGTTCAATCATGATTCCTGTTTACCTAACGGTACTGGATAATTTGAAATTGCTATATAAACGTATTCATTCACCTTTCAAATAACGTTGTATTTGCTCCTATAGGTAGCAACTAATACGTGAAAAAGTTTCGCGTGTTTTTTTTTAATCTGCTTTCTTTATTTTTCGATGTGAATTGGATGTTTGGTTATGTGCGGCTATCGTAGGATGTAGACAGTTATTTTTATTTCGCTTGTATCATGTGGCGTGTAATTAGGTTTTGATCGTGTCCGTATGGCGACATTGGATGGCAGATGAATAACAAAGCAAGTCATACACTTGCTAGAAACGCACTGTCAGTTTCCTGCATGCTGAAAATAGTATTTTAACAGACGAGTAAAAAATGTATATGTATCCTTACATGTTCGATAAATGGTATTGCAATATTTTATGCTTCGGCTCTTTCGAGTGGGGGATATTTTGCGATATGTTTACTAATGTTTTAAGATAAAATAACTGTTCGGATAATATTTTACCAAAATTCTAGTTTGCATTTAAATTATTGTGACAAAAAACCTTACCAAATTTCTTCTTATACCTTAGGAAAAACCTACAGTGTAGCCCGCAAGAAAAGATACCAGTTTTAAACTTCCTCCTCCCCCCCCCCCCCCCCCCCCATCGTTGCTTCTAGCTCAAGTCCATTAAATTTCAGTTATGACTTCAGGGACGGGATTTCAAATCTGTGATATCTGCAAAATAATTCCCAGTCTTCTTGTCATTGGTAGAAAATGATTATAATAGCTCGGAAACAAAACATCTTGGCACAAAAAAAAATGCCTTAGAGTGAAAGGAACTGACGGACATCAGCGAAGACGATCTGGAGTGTTTTTTCAAATGACTGTTGGACCACATGTAAGCCCAAAAATACCTGTGGTCCTGTGCCGGATAAGATGTTCTCTCGCCGATATTATAGGTGCATATAGACAGATAAGCATTGCATCGCAATGGAAATCAAAATCTGCATCTTAAACAAAGCGCTCAATCTATTTTTTTCATTGCGTTGCTTTCGTTAGTCCCGAATTTATACCCAAATAAAGCCCCCAAATAAATAGTCCTCAAATAATCCCACCGGACTCTATTTAAAACGTTCTTTCACCCTGAACAAGTAATTGAGACAGAGGCTTCACGTGAATTTCTTGTTTCTGCCGCGAACGGTGCGGTTTGACACTTCGACGGCACCCCCTTTTATCTTTCAGCATCTGCAATTGAATCGGATTCCCACCCCCTATCGCTCCGCGGCTGCCGGCTTCAATGTTCGACGAACAGAGGGTCGCTCCACGGCCCGCCGAATCGCAGCAGTCATTTTCCAATTTGCACAACTGCGTTGCGATTTAATTCCCTCGATAGGGGCTGCATCGAAGAGCAGAACGGAAGCGAAGGAAATCTTCTGTGCCATTAAGTCCATACGCCGTTAGTTTTCAAGTTATTAATCTTTAAAATATTGTTCTCGGCGAAATTGATTGCGAAGCCAAGAACCCTAAAACGAGGCCGAAATTTTCTACAGTAACAATCTTCAAGATATGAAAAACGGTCTTTTTTATTTCAGGAAGTTAACTCGATTTCTCCCGATAACTTTGCGTGCCTCCCTCACTTAAAAAAAACTTATATCCCATTCCATATGACTTGTGGAGACCGCCGCCTGATTTTCTCGTGTGCCTTGCAGTTGACGGCGTTGTCGCCAGACGGCGCGCGAGATCAGACCGAAGCCAATGCCATCACTTGGCAAGTGCTTGTACTCTATGGGAACGGCGACGTCTGGAGCGTCGCGACGCCGGCATCCACGCTGAGGTAACTTCTACGCGGGAAGTTTGACCTTCGCAAATTCTTTTGCTGGGGCTTGTAGCTGTTTCTTTTTTGCAGTTTTTGTTTTGAAATAATGTTATGAAATGAATTAAAATGTCTGAAATTAAAAATTATATTAAGTAACTATACATTTTAAGGGACTGTGAGTCAGGTGATCAGGATTCTGACATGTGCTTAATTTTGCAGACCAAATTAGCAAACCTCTTTGAACAATAAAGTGGCCTTTGAAAGCATGTCCAGTTTTTTAGCCTTGGAATTCACATGTGCTTGGATTTTAAAGAAACTGTTCTGCATTGGCGTTCTCCACTGGATGAGCGAAGCAAATTTTTGTGTTTTTTATGTGTGTTTGTCCTCTCTCTTTTGACCAAATCGCTGGACCGATTTGCATTACATTTTCAGGATACTTTCAAAATCTTTTAACTTTAATCAGCTACATTAAAAACACATTTTTAGAATAAATAGAAAAAAATGTACATTTTCCGCGTCAAAGTGGCGTCCATTCCAACACAAAACTAACTCTGACGCTATCCCAAATCAGCCGCGAGAAGGCGCAGCTGGTTGGCCCGCTGCCCATGTACCCGGCAGACGACGACAACTACGGCGTAGACTCGAGCTCGTTGCTGTGCCTCGGGAGTGAGCCGCCCGTTGTAGTCATTGCATCGTGCTCCGGCCTGCTTTACCACTGCCTACTGCTTGACGCAAGCCACGGACTGGGCGTAGAAGATTCGTTGCTGGTATGAACGATGCTACCCATTTCATTTAGGAAATGCACTTCATCTAGAAAATCTATTTTAATAAGAAATTTATTTTATAATATAGATTAGTACGCTAGATCCTAATGGTCAACCATGTATTTGGATAGCTTTCTATTAATACATTGATTTTCTCTCTGTGCTTGACTAGCTATTGCCAACAACCCAAAAGTATTTTATTATTATGAACACTACCTCTGTGTCAAAAATTGACGGAAGAAGTGTTCATAATAATAAAATACCCCCCCCCCCCCCCCCCCCCCCCGCATTGCATGCGTTTGCAGTTCAAATAAGATTTCAAAAACCCAAGTGTTTTTGGGTTTTTGAAATGGGTTTTTGTAAAACCCAAACCCATGCACTGCTCAATGCATAGGTCTGCAAGTTCTGAATTGTTTCTTTTGCATAGAGACTATAAGCACAGAAGATCTTATTTCAACATTCAAAACTGCCTATCCACAAGCTGCTCAAAAATTGACGAAGTGCCCCAAATTAAGTGCGTTTTTTTAGTAATAGCCTTTTATTGTCCCCTAGTCTCAGAGTTATCGTTCTGTTTGGAAGAGAGGTTGCAGGGATGAAAGTTAGTTTATCAACTTCGTTGGCCGTGCTTATCAACCTCTCGACAGCATGGATTTGAGAAGGAATTCTATTTTTTGCATTGTACAGTCCTTCTGAAGTTCCGTTAAGCCAGTGTTCCCCTTGGTGCTATCTGACAGAAGAAGGTAACGTCCTTGCACTGTGTTTCCTGCTCCCTTCTAGGCTAGGTTTGGTTTATCATCATCCTCAACATCAAACACTCATTCACTGACGCCATTAGACCAGTGCCACAGAGCCTGTTGTCATTGAACACAACAAATGAACTCATAAATTAAATTTGAGCTAGAAATCGAGAAGATCAAGAAGATAAAAAGTTTGAAAATATCTCCCTGATGTCCTGAATGCTTACTTATGTTTCCAACTGTGAGCTTTCAAAACTTCTAAACTACTACAATATTAAACGGGCAAGAAAATGTGGTGCTGCTCAATGCTCTGCACCATTATACCTTCCTCAAATGCAACTACGTTGTCCTAGTCTTGCTCAACAAAATGCATGGTACATTCAGGAAGGAGAGGACGATGTCCGTGACACAGCTCTCTACGTCTTCGAGTCGGTTGAGTTGGAGCTGGGTCTGTCGCTGCGTGCCGACGACGGGAGCTCTGTAACGTGTCCGATCTACCTCCATCACGACTTCTCCTCCGACGACAGGTACACTCTAGAATCTTACCCACAGGAACAGATAGTGGATATTTGCTCTGTCTAAGAGATATAGGAAGGGATGTCTTTTGTGTGGTAATTGTGCATAGATTTCCAAATGGAATAAAGTTACCTGCAATTCATTCATTACCGACAATTCATTGCAATTCAAGTTACCTGCACATCATTGCATCACAAATAATGCATCAAAATTATTGGGATCTTTATTTTTCTTGTTAACTTTGTCTGGCATTTTTGTCAATACTCCAAGCGGACAATTTGGTACTTGCTAATGGGCAACATCCTGCCAATTTTATACGAAACATATGACAGCCGTTTCACGTTACTCTTCTATGTATCAATACTGTTATTGTACATACATGCACCGATCCTTCATGTAGTATCATTCGTTCATGCATTTTGAACCCCGGCAGCCCCTCTCATTTTCCAACTCATTTTCCTAACCTAACCTACCGTACTGAACATGTAGTGACCGAACATTTTGGCGTGTTGGAAACACCGGTTCTCGTGAGATCACCGAAGTTAAGCAACACTGCGCTGAGTCGGGTATTGAATGGGTGACCATTATACACATGACCAGTTCTGTCCAGGAGAGAGGGTGAAGGGATGAAAGTTAGTACAGCAACTTCATTTGCCTAGCTTATCAACCTCTCAACAGCATGGATTTGTGGAAGAATCCTGCTGTTCGAATTGTACCGTCCTTCGGAAGGGACGTGAAGCCGGTGGTCCCCTTGGTGCTCTTCGACAGGAGTAGGCTACGTGCCGGCACCGGGTTTCCCCTCCTCCCATCTAGGCTAGGTTAGGTTCATCATCATCCTCATCATCCTCATCATCATCCACTTATTCACCGACGCCATTAGATCAGTGCCGCAGGGCCAGTTGTCAAAACAGTGCGTCGTTAAATACCACAAATAATAATAACATGTAGTGTACACATTTAGTTAAGAATATCATTACTTGAACAACTTTCTGATCTGTTCCATACGCAGGTACTTCTGTAGTCATGACACCGGCGTACACGCCATCTCCCTGCCAATAATACAGAAACTCGAGTCGTATATTGAAGACGATCAAATGGAAGGTGAGTCTCACGCGGGGCCCTCAGTCTCAAGAAGCATGTCGATAGATGTGCGAGGGTGGTTGTCTTTACTGAAACTGTTCAAGTAGAAAAATATTTCTAGATCTGTTCTGTAACCGTATGTTTTGGAGCACAACCTATGTAAAAATTTGCAAAGCTCCAAAGGTGAAAAGAGATCTCCACTAATGTTAATAATTATAAAAAATAATTAAAAACAAATTATCTACTTTGAAGAAAAGTAATAGAATCATTACTCATTAGCTTGTGCAGTTGGTCATATGTATAAATGAAGATATCACTCATTACATAATGACTTGTACATGTTTCATTACACTGCGACATTGATGTAAAGTTCCATAACATAGGTTAAGGTAAATGTAAAACTTATCAATTAGTTAACATAATAAATAAATGAATATTAATAACATAACAACTACGAATATTTGCATATCAAATCCGATGCCGTTTCGTCCATGCAGAGTCAGAGCTGCTGTCGACACGCAGCCACGCCGAGTACTTGCTTTGCACACTGACGTCGGGCTCCGCGCTCTCACCCCTGCTCGGGTTGGCGCTAACTGGACTGCCGAGCCACCTGGTGGCGCTTCTGAGCGACGGCGAGGTAGTCAGCCTTCCCGTCGTGTCCCAAGCTTTGCGGCCGCGGTTTACTCAAGCCTCTACACGCGCCGAGGACCAGGTACGCCGTTTAGATAGGCAATGTTTGTTATTTCGAATCATTCATGATAATTACATCGATGGACAGTGTGGCAGATTGCGACTTGATATGAAAAGGAAATTAAGGGGCAAATTTGGTAAGAAGCCAACCAAATATGTGAAGAATCAGTGTGCAGTTTGGATTCTTTTGGTATCAATCATCGTGATTATTATTTAAAAATACCGTTTCAGAGCCCAGAATACAATCAAAATGTGTAACCCACAGGAAATGTTAAGGAAGTATTGATTTCAAAAGTAAAAAGCCTAATTTAAAAAGCCCATACCTTGTGATGTGCTTAATTTTCTCACTGGCACAAAGTTCCTGAAGAGTTAAATAATTACGTGCAGTGACAGAATGAATGCAATCTCAACAACGACTCCCTGTAGCTTGAGGTACTTCATCAAAATTCTCCATGACCTGTTCCTCTGTTCCTTGCCCCCACTCTCTGCAAAGCCTTGTTTGTAATCAACCTCTTCGACCCCCAGGCTCTTATCAAAACTAATCAAGTTCCATGCCATGAGGTACATAAAAGCAGTGTTGGGGAACAGCGTTCATTGCAAATTATTAATGATAATTGTTGCCTTGTGGCCATTTGTAGGTTGTGCCGAAGGAGTCCGGAAACCGCCTGGTGATGCCGCCAAGAGTTTCTCAGCCTATCCTGAAGCTGGCCACCGGTGCTGGAACTCAGCCCCAGCAGTGTCTTGAAGTAAGTCGAAGTAGGAGCCACATTCTAGGGTCTCTGGAAAGTGGAGATCAAGGTGTCTGGTGTTGAAATCTCTGATTAGCATAGTGCCGTTGACTGCGTTCCAAGATTAGGAAAAGTACAGAGGAGTGGTCAATTCAATGAGTTGTAAGGTTAGTCAAATATTTTTTACAACTAGGAACTAGGAAGTGTAGTAAAATAATGGGCAGTCTGTGTAGGTAAGGTAACACATTTTGAAACGAAATGATAAACATATTATGCAGTTTTCATTTTTCATTTATTGAAAATGGTATAAATAAAGATTGTGCAATAGAAATTTACTTAATAATAGGCATGGACACATCATTTTGAGTTGGGATGGTGCAAGACGAGCTATTTGTAAATACAGATACATCTATAATGGTGTATTTGACCGGTGCGCCCAGGTTGTGCACTGACTGGACATGTGACTCTACCCCAGTGCAACTGCCACGTTTTTTATTGATAGAGATGCTCACTGTCCAGCCACTCCCGGCTCTCTTTTCTTGCCCCGAGAATTGCGACAGAGCTATTGAAAAACAAATATGTTGCAAACCCTGTGTCATGACGTCTTCAAATCAGTTTCATACCCGTCCTGGTCCAGGCCAGCCGAAAATACCCAAAGATATCAATCAGTATCCAAATGCCAAGATAAACAGATTTTACGAATTAACAAGAATAAGTTCCATAATATAAAATGGTTTCTAGCAGTTACCTAGAGGTTGCTATTTCTTGTAATACATTATATGTGGGCCATATGGTCGCTGCCCCATTTGTAGTTCTTTAATCACTGCCCCGCCTTGAATCCTTTTCCGTGCAAGAACCAAGATGAACTACTTTCAGCTCTGCAACATAACAGAGATCTTAAGTCTGATTACCTTGATACATTTAACCAACCTGAGAACAGTAGATTTGCTTTCAAGCACTTACTTCCTTTCGCTTGACAATTGGCAAATTCATAATCGCAGAGACTGAGATATGTGGTGGGCGGACGTTGAACAAACCCAGCACAAAGAGGCTTAAAGGTCCACTTGCAGGGGGCGATACAGTTTGCCGAAGCAACTTTATCACCTTTGGTGTGAAACACACCGCTGGCTGGAGAAAAATAGGCGAGCAACGTTAAGTAGTATTGTCATGATTACAGCGCTTGCTTAACTTCCTCTATTAACGATGAACTTGCGTGTTAGTGTTTGGCATGTTGCTTTAGTTGTTGGCATAATATTTGTAGGTATTTGTGATATTATTTATAAACTGCCAGTAGGCCAGCTGAATTTGACAGTTGCAGAGCTGTAATTATAAGACGAAATATCTGTGATGAAACATTTGCCATGGAACAATGTCCTCCTTACCTAGAAAAAGAGCACTGAGAGCTAAGAAAAACTTCATTTTTGAACCAAGCAGTGCTATTGTAGTCAATTTAGCTTGTTTTGCAGCTATAACAGTTGCTATACTGACAATTATGGCATGAAATAAACAATTCACTTTGGAGACCACAGGAAAACCACAGTGTTTGTATGTTACTGATAACATCAACAGGGATAACATGCCATAAAAAAAACTTGCCATCTAACCTAGACAGAGTTGCAATAGTTACAGGTTGCCCAAACTGGCCTGCTCAATGGAGAGTAAAACTTAAAACTCATTTAGTAATGATCTAGACAATCACAGGTAGAACTGTGAAATCTAAATACACCACATATGTTAATAATGCTAAACATCAACTAAATATATCATTAATTTATATAGCTGTGTTTAAATAAGCTAGTAATTGGGTTATTTAACTTGACAATGAAGCTAGATTCCAAAGAATTATTTATTAACTTAAACACTGTACTTCACCTGAAACCCTCTGCCTAGGAATTTCAAATTAAATTGCCTTCAATCATAGTATTCGGCAGTTCATTATGCAAAAAGTGTTCTCAAAAAATCTTACCGGCTCCAGGAATCTATCTGGAGGCTGTTATTTAAATACACTGGTTCAGTCCCAGGCAAAGTACAGTTTAAGGTTTGCTGAAGTATACATGAAACATTTTAAAATAGAGTCAAGTGTTGGGGCTAGTGGAAAAGTGTACACTTTGCTTGCTTCGGTTAAACAAATGCGTTTAAAATCCAGCGATCTCAAGTTAGCCACAGAATTGCAACGCAGCTGGACAAAAATTTAATGTTATCGATATCAGTAAAAATTTACCTATAAACTAAGCATGATTTTATAGCCTGTTTGATAGCTTTATAGTGAGAGTGGCTATTGTTAACAAGCAGAGAATATTGTAAAGTATTTAAGTGAGTATACAACCATGCCGGTAAGCAGGTACAAAAACATAAAATGAACATAAAATATCATAACAAAAGCTATAGGTACGTAGAACAAGAAAAGGTTGTTTACCTTGTCATTGAAACTGCCGTAATCTTTTCCTCTGCTTATGTATTTCAATTCGCTGTGGTTTTGATGTCCCTTGCAACTCATTAGACAATGGTTCACTTCACTGTCCGTTCTCATTTCACATGGGACTCCAATATTTAGGTAGAGTTAAAAATTACAGTTTGGCATACATTTTTTATAATAATGTTGCATTTATGAAAATTCTGTAATCATCACCTTATCATTAGGTAGTAATGGGAGTTGTTCGAAGTTTTTAAAATATTTGTTCATATTTGTTCATTTACAATTCTTTCTGGTCTATTTTGAAACAAAGGGGATCTGAGGAACGGTTTTTCAGTTAAGAACCTAACAGTCTATTAATTTGATGTTTACTTGGCAACAACCAGTCAGAAGATGTTTTTTGTTTGTTAACAGCCTGTTAATTACATAACGTGTCACCATGAAAAACCGGCACTTAAATGGTAACAACAAATAAAAACTTCTTGAAACTTTCTTAAAATCAGAGCAAGCAAACTCAACTAACCGGCCGTTTCTCTCGCAGCTAGTAAATCGCGCAACACAACAGCTGCGTACGTCATACTTTGCTCGGCACGAGGCAGCGCGCGACGAGACTCAGCGCCGCGTGCGCACCCTGCAAGCCTTACGCGACTCGCACGCCGCCGACCTGGCCGCTTTGCGCGACGCCCGCGCTCCATTGCAGCTCAATGCCACGCGGCTCGCTGAGAAGTACGAGGATGCAAAGGACAAGCAGCAGCGACTCACAGACAGGTATGCCTCGATTTAGTTTGAATCCACTTCACAGGCCAATAAGTATTTCCCTGTCATGAATTCATCTCTTAATAATGCCAGAAAAAAGGTCCTTTATTTTGATACCACAACACCAAGGTATGAATATTTTGAAGTAGATGAATGAAGGAAGTTAATGTTGGCTTCGTGTACAAAGTTGATGAAATAATCAATCAGCTTACAGTATTCTTAATTAGTATCTTCGGCGTACAACCAAAACACACACTCTTTTTGGCAAAAAAGTTTCACATATCGTTATCTCCCTCTATGTCTATTATTTTACTGTTAGTCAAAGTTAAATATGTTCAAAAACAAAGAAATCCTAAAGTTATTAGCATTTGATATTTTTATCAATCAACAGATTGATGACCGCGATTGGTGGGTTTTAGTTTTCTAAAGTATTCCTGCCATCTTGTTCATTTACGTTGTTCATTTACATAGGAAGTCAGTCCTAGCAGCATCCATACAGCTGTAACATATTGCAATGCAATTTGAGCTACGTTGTAGATGAGCATTTTTTTTTTCTTCATTACTTAGTTATTAGTTATTACTTATTTTTCTTTGAACATTTTTCCTCATGCATTTTTTGGTACTTTCAGTTCACCAAAATCTCTTTCAAAATTTTACTGCACAATAGTTCAACAAACTTCAACCAAACAAAATGTTTGGTATTTTTTAAACATTTTTATAGAAAATTTTGTAAATCTTGATTGAAAACAAGTGTCAAGGCGATCATTAAAAACAAAATGCAGCAGATCTGAGTTCAGAGATCTTCAAAGTGATCTGGAAGTTTTATTTAAATCAGTTCAACAGTTTGGCCAGTAGAGAGCAAACAAACACTCTTGAATATAAAAAAATAAACATTCTGTACTTTTTCTTCTAGTTTGTCAAATAACTTCTTTGCTTTGCTTGCTATGCTCATCCTATCAGAACTACAAAAATGGCAGTCAGTGAGTATAGGCTGTGCGCCGATGTTAAGTCGTCTATGACGGTTCATAAAATGTTTTCCGAACAATCTTCATACTAAGTCCACCCATCTGTGGTTGCCCATTGAAAGCCCTTGTGACCCAGCTGTACTTTTCATAAAGGGCCGAGCGCCTGCTGCGGCTGCTGAGCCAGCGCGAACCGATCGCGTCCGAGGCAGAACGGCAGCTGTCTGCAGAGATCGCGCAGGCAGAGCTCAAGGTGGCAGGATTCCAGCGCGCCATGGCGCAGGCTCGATCCCGCGTGGCGGTGCAGCGTGCACAGGCCGCCAAGGACGCAGCAACAGTTGACCGCCGCAAGGTCTATCTGGCTCCGGCAAAGGTCAACAACACCAAGGCCATACTGCTGCAATGGTGGGTGCACTCTTTCAACAGCATCTCGACATTGGGATTATAGTTAGTCAGAGTCTTAGCGCTAATGTGATACAGTCTTTGTGCCAATTTCCAACTGATACCAACTAAAAATTGTGTCATTTGAAGTATTACGAAACTTCATTTAAATACCTATTACTCGCACATTTCTCGTCTTTGAGACTGTTACGAGCTGGAAGCTGTACAACGTTTAAAATTAGTGTTTTCTTACGATATTTATTGGTATAACCACACATCTATATCAGACTTAGTGATTCTCCTTTACATTTAGAATTTACTGATATCTAAAGAAATTGTTAACAGAGTACACACCAGTCCATCCTGGTTGGCTGGCTACTTAGAATTTTGTGAGCCACGCAAGTCTAGTCAAAGGGATAATTGTAATAGAAATTTAGTCTGTCTCACTCATGCTGCCTCTCTGTCAACTTAAGGAATCACTCTTTCAACAAAGTTCTTATGTTTTATCACCAATTTTTTTTTTTTTTTTTTTTTGCGAAGTTTTTGGAATATCTGTGTCAAACTCTCTTGTTCTCCGATTCCAGCTCCGAGCAGATCGCCGACATGAAACATGTGGTGGTGATGACAAAAGAAGACCTTGGCATTTGAGGACTTGTTAAAATTGAAGCTGTTCTATTTAACATTAAAAAACAACTAAGGATTGCTAATTTGGCTAAAAAAAACTATACCAGGGTAAGAGTCCTGCAAAATTCAATACATAGTTCAGAGAAACAACCCTTATCCACAGTTGTTTGGTTACTGCTCTAAACCTTTGGAAGCCACCAGCCAGGCACCTGGTTTTCTTACACAATTTTGTTATCTAAAAAAAACTACTAAATTAAATTGTGAATATTAAAATATAAACAAACATTTATGTTTTTTTCTGTAATGTTGCCAGCAATCAGGAACTTTCACTGTTTCGTTTTTCCTACATCACTGGTTTTAAATTTTAACATCTCATCGATCTCATGATAACCATGGGCCTTTGACTAGTTCCTTTTGCCCCAACTTTCGAGCCATTCCTTGAAGTACTTGAATTGATAATCGAATCGAAATTTGAACTTGAAGAAGCGAAAAATGGTTCACGGGGCACCCCCCCCCCTGAAAGAAGAACGCTGTGCACGCAGTGTGTGATGGTAAGTCGAGAGCGAGTAATAGAGTTGTTGCTCTGAAAATTGTATGTAGACTGGTGGATGACAATACTTTGTTGATAATAAACTGTCGACAGGAATTGTCAGTGTGTTGTGAAATTTTTGTGAATTTAAATAACAAATGCTTGCCAAGGGCAAACTATTTTATTATTAGAAACCTCTCAAATATTGGTGACCAACTGCGGACTCAAACTCCAGCTCAGCTACAACCCGCTCATAATTCTGCACATGGACTGAATTTAATTTTCAGCTCGTAGAGTCCGTAGAGCAAGACATCCTCGAGGACGACATAGGCCCAGGTAGACAGCCGGTCAAAGTCTCTAACAGGCGCATGCTATCGCGCTCAGAATTTCTAAATAAAGACGCATGATATATCCCCTACGATTGTAGCTAACTCAGAAAGTGCTAATATTTCTGCTGGAGCTTTTCCTGGCCGAATGGCTAGAGACTAGACAATTCTGCAGCTCACAAGAGTGTTACGCATTGCTTCCTTACAGAAGCGGAAAAAAAATTTTTTTGAAGACGTCTTCACTCAGTTGACGCTGATTCACCATGAAGGAGGAAGCTAGTGAAATTTAAAAAAAATTTAATTAAAATTAAAACATTGCAAGTCCTTTTAGCAGCTAAAATAGAAAGTTCATGCGTGTTCTAAACAGTCCATCGTGTTGGAGGGTGCAAACTACCTCTTGGACCCCAGTATGGAGGCGAATCTCGAAAATCAAGAAAAAACAGTTGGTTCATTGGTTTTTTCAAAATTTCAAACGGAAATCTGAGTGACAAATTTTGACTTGTGAAGGGTGTCAAAACAGATAGAATTTTTAGGAGAGTCTGATGCACACTTGATTTTTAAATAATTAAAATTGTTCAGTTAATTCACTTTAAAGTCGTTCTAGTCCCCAAACCAGGATATGAACCGGAGGACTTCCGTTGGTTCGGGATCTCTACCAACTGAGCAATATGTAAACAAAAGACTCCAGCCTCGCAGAATGGGAAAAGGTATGGGATAGGAGATTTTATTATTAGGAAAACCAATAACCCTCAAAAATTGATGCCTAAACGGGGAATCAAGCCCCGATTTCCACCTGTTGCAGGTGTTGCTCTAACCAATTGAGCTACTTGGACACATCATTTTTGAGAGGATTCTCGTGTTTTTGATGAACATTTTTAATAAGTATAAGAAGGTTTAAGCTTAAAGAAAAGAATGGATAGGGTAGAGCCAAATAGTCTATGTTAAGTTTTCTGCCGGTTTTTCTGGACCTTCTTTAGAATCACATCATGATCGCAGCAGTCGTTAGGGGTACTAGCGGGTAGCGATTGCTGGATTTAGTTGCACACCAAGCAACTACATGAGATACGTTACTGACTCGCCTCAGGCTGTCGGAAAATGCGGTATTTGTGGGCCAGCGATTGCCAGGTAGCGAAAACGATGTGCTATTTTTAGAAACAGGTAGCAACCGTTCTTTTCATCAGTATCAAGCTGGCTTGACAAAACCAATTGTGTGAGATAATACTTACCATCGAACTAGATAACACTTGACCAAATATGAAAAATGATCTTAAGTCCTGAGTGTAGTACCAATTTCTGCCAACAGGTGGCTCTAATGCTAGTTTTGTACTTAACTCTAGTTCCCATGTTCCTATATACTTGATGCTAGACTTAGGAGCTGCACACGGGGTATAGGTGGGGTTTGGGGTCGTGGGAACGGCCCGCAAAAATGGCGGGCGCGACTGGCGCGAAGCGCCAGGAGCACCCGGCATTTTTGCTACTGTCTAAATCACACGCCCAAAAATAAGACAAAAATGTGAATCTGCGTCGTGGCACTCACGTGATTCGAATCTAGTAATTCATAGAGTATGATAGCGACGGTTTCGATGCCTTTAACCGCACGACCAAGTGGTTACATTATATACTATTATATTTTTTAGATACAGGTCTCGTGACTCCAGCTACAACTGGTGGATGTTGGATGTCGTATTCCAACAGTAAAACGGTTCCTCCGACGTACGGATTCGATCCAGGTAGCGGGCACCATTGATGATACCGAAGCAGCGACTATACCGTTGTGCCACGCAGACGACCATACGTTACGGAAAAAGATGAGATTATATGAATTGCATCATTTAAACCCGGCTTACTTACTGCATGACATCGACCGCACGCTCTGTATAGTTCGTTTTACAACGGGCAGTTTGGAAATCCATTTCTTAAGATTATTAAAATATCACGGACAATTATTATTCGTCCTCGCAAGCAAGAACTACTAACATACCTACCAGTGCAGAGGTAGGTACTAGGTCGCCACACCTAGCAGTGCAAAAGCTCTCGACAACTAAAAGGCTTTCACCATTTGCAACAAGCTAACGTATGATGCAATCTTTCGAGGCTGATAAGAGGAACGCCAGTCTAAGCCCGATGCCCGATCGCAGTCCCCCTATTTTCTTTTATTTGTTCAGTTTTACCGAACACGCAGTCGTGTTAAGACGCACAGTGACCCGCAGCGCATTCTGTTGGATATCAAATGTACTCGATCAATCAAGGCTGGACTTTGGTCGGTAACCTGGATATTGATACGCCTGATGTTAAAAAAACTACATAAAGCTCTCATTCCTTGGCCGGGATTCGATCGTGGACCCTTCACCACATCGACCGGACGGCCTCACTGCTCGAATGACCTATTTCGGCAGAATCCGAATCAGCAGCATCGAAGATATTTTCGGAATTTTATATTTTCGATTACTCTAAGCTCCGAGATAATTCATCTAGCAGAACAACTGCCGTCTAGTGGTGGCGCCGGGTTTCGAAACTGGTGTCCCGAAATTGGTCGACTCATTAGTCTTGGCCTTTACCAACATAACCACGTGTAGTTAAAAACAACCGCCACCGCCACCGCCGCCGCCAGATGCTCGTCATCACACTGGCTCGGTTTGATCCGAGTTCTGCCATCCTGACACAGACCCCCGTTGTTTTACTCGAAATATCAGAAAACCCCTCACTACCATCCTGGCCACAAAAAAAAATTCGATAGGTTTTGAAGCCAAGCAGCCAACATACAAATTCAGAGGTATAGACCGTATATTTATTCTATATATAAATAACTTGATAAAAAAAATCGAAAGTATTCCTTGGATTATTTTAATGCCATCCCTCCAAAAGAAATATGTTCCAGATGAAGTTTTTAGGGTCACAAAAGTTGCAGAAGTTGTGAATCAAACTGCAGACCACTGGCACCGAGATCGACAACCATACAACAAATATAGGTACGTGGACCAGTGCGTGTAGAAGGATTTATTACTAAACATGTGATGAAAATTGTCGATATTAATTCAGTCAACTCGCCGATTTATGAAGACCAAAATACTGTGGGATCCGAACTCGGTACGGTCGTATGATCATAATGGAGAAGTGATCTCTTCAACCTGCCATCAAGTTAAGACGACAGATGGAGGGAAATAACAAATACCTACTTGAACAGCAAAGGATGCCCCCAAGAATGTGTGACTTAGTAAGCCTCTGGCACCCATTCTTTTCTCTAAGGTATAAAAGCAATTGTCCTGATATAAGAAATTGCTGGGATGTCTTACCTCATTACTTCTTACCTCTTTTTTCAATATAATAACAACAATTACTATCCATTAGCCATCTTTATTTGCTGCACTTGAACTTTAATAATTTTCAGCTACAAGGAAAACGGAATGAAACTTCATTGTTCATAACACCATCCAAATATGCTCAATGATCTTAATTTAGCAATCATGAAAGAAGAAATTGTGTTTATCTATACATCATTAGCTAGAGCATGTTGTTTTAATTTTTTTTTTATCTCAATTTCATTTGTTATTAATATTCTTTTTCAGTTTTGTATTCACAGGTTCAGCATTTTGTCAATGAGCCAGTTGCACTTACTATTGGCATACTGCTACCTTATTAGAACTTGGTACTTTTATTGAAATATCTTATGGAAATTTGACAGTGCAAAATCCTTAAGGGCGTTGTAGACAGACGCTATGTATAAGAATGAACACAAAATTATCCAGTTTTTTTAATGAAATGTGAAAGTTAGCATTTGTACAACAGGAATTCTCCAAAAATAATTTTAGGAAAAATCGCACTGAGATAAACGCATTTTAACGGGGTTTTAGAAACTTTGAAACAAAGTTTTGGATTTCAGGCCTTTTCTAGAAGTTATGACAAAAGATAGGGAAACCAATTTCGTATTCAATATAGTCAACACCTTTCTCTCTGAGCCAAGGGCTGTTCCCTGAAATTTTTTCCGTCGCCCTCTGCATTTTTTTTGTGGAAACCTCTGAAAACACGGCCTAAGATTGAGATAGAAAGAGTTTAATACCACTAAGCACGTGGAATGTTGTGATTGAAGTGTGGTCCAAATTTTTGATTACCTGTGATAGTGGTTTTTGTCAATTAATTGGTATTTTAATTTATCCCACATAACCAATACCTGCACGTAACTCGATCCTAGACTAAAAATCTCTGCGTTTCAATTCGAGACTTGTTATAAATGAATGTATGTGTCTGTGGTGATAAAGAAAAAAGCTCGGCCGGCTGAGCAGTTTGTTGACAACCTTGGCGAGCTTTGACCCTCTCTGTACGGTCCAATTTGCATCCCTCGGTTTTTAATTAACACCGAGGTTTATCTGTGTAATGAGACCAATCGATTGGCTTCATAAAAAATATTGAAATTCCAAAAACGTCACATTTTATTCTTGGTTGACAGTAAGATCTATGGGAAACCCACTAATCTAGCTCGACGTGCATACTTCAAACCAAAACAATCTGCAACCTATGCATTTGTGTTACACTGGTAGAAAGAGAGGAAAGTAGTCAATTATGAGAGGGTCTTATGTCCCCTTTTATACATTTCATCTGCGTACAACGCCAATAAAAAATTGGAAAACAATCAAAATAATTATCACTGAAATGTACCTCTGAGCTGAAACCTATTCTTTTTTTGTAATAAATTTGGAACTTATTTTCTTGGGAAGCATTTGTTAGTGTATGTCAACATTCCCAGATGACAAATGGGAATCGACACATGCATGAGATTTCCTGTCCGAGTCAATTTTAATGTTAACAAATGACAGGTTAATAAAAAAAACAACACATTAAAAAAAAACATTATGAATGGTTTCATAATAGAATAAGCAAATTATCCTTGCTCTAATTTGGTACAGAATAATGATATCAATTTTTGGTTTGATGGTGAATGGTGGTATTTACAATAAAAGGTAAGCTCTGACTTTATGTACCTACCCTCAACAGCAGTATGAAGTTTGCATTTTTGTTGGAGTCTAAAGAAAACCCTGTGTTCTGAGCCGTGAAACGATCAAGTTATGAAGAGTTCTCTTCCCAGACTGTCTCGGTGAGAATTGCAACATTGTCCAAGTTGCGGCCAGGAAGATACTCGAATGTCCAGAGGTAGTTGGTAAACACCACTGGGAACAAAAGTGGAAATTATTGTTGAAATTCGACTTATGGTTTAAGCTCAATTTTACTAAATGTTGATATTTGTTGAATGCTTTTTTTTATCACAGTTCAATAATATCCTAGCCCTATCCAATCCCATGTCAGCAGGCCAGGACACAGAAATAAATAAGTGTTTTGAAATATGACCAAGCCTTAAACAAAACAAAAACATTCATCAACTGATGAAGGTATAAATAGGTTACCTTAAAAATGCTTTACGTTGCTCAAATCTTTTACCGTTCTTTTGCCCACGCACCTTTAATTTACTCTGTGTATCCACTTTCAGATACTGGGTTATTTAATTTATTTTCTCCCTAAAGAGAAGCTGTATCAGCGGTTGCAGCTAAACTTGTCAGTATGGTCACAAACATGCAGCTCGAGTACGAAGAACTAGCGCAAGGACTCACGCATCTCCCCTTCATGCAGTTCTGCACGGAGCTCTGGACAAGACGAGTTGCAGGGGTTGTGCGGAGTAAGCTTCAACGATGTGGACCCACGAAGCTGGGCAAGCATGATTAGTCCCGAATCCAGCTCCACCTAGCAGAGAAAAACACAGTCCATCGTTCACTGGACTACCTTCAAGAGGATGGAAAGTTTGCCAGGAGAATGGCCACATGAATTAACATAGTTTAGCATAAGATGTGATGCTGCATAAATGGCTAGTCATATTCCTTTAACATTAAACCTTAGAGAAAAGAGTGGTTTGGGAGAAACTATTCCTTTCTCCAAGATTAAACTTATGTTCTTGTCTTGGCATTATTTTATTATTGCATGATGATAGTAATAAGTGATAAATGTACATTAACTGCATGGAGAGTTCATGGTAATCTTTGATTTTAACGAGGTATCGTGGGTGTTAACACCATACGTAAAAAAGTTACCTATCAACTAACAGCAGTCAACATGTTGCTTTAGATTTTTTTCCACTTTCCTCGTAAGTTATGAGGACCTAGCATTAAGTTTCAAGCTTTTTTTTTTACACTTGCACACAAAAAATCATAAATTGCTTAAAAAACCAGTGAAAAGAAAGGATAGGAACCATCTCAATAAGATTGAATAGTATTTTATCAGTCAAGTTAGTTTTTTTTTTTAATGTGATGCCTATTTGACATTTATAGATCAAACTAATTACACAGGGTGTAATTATTTTACATAATATAACAAACCACATATTACTTTGCAAATGACTATCAATTTTGCTTTATCACAAAGAAAAAATGTTCATCTCTAAGTTAGATCAAATTTGAGACTTATAAATGCAGAAGTCTTCACCAGAAAGTCACTGGATAATCTAGATATGCATCCACTAATCAATTCCTCGCAACATTAATTAGTGATAATTCTTCACACTTGCTGCATGATTTCACTTGCGGTTAGCAGGTCTGTAATTGCCACACTAGAGAATCAACACTTGCTCGTTGATTTCAATGCAAACCTGGACATACCCACACGCAAAATAAAAACCACAACATACAACCTACTGAGGCAGTTAGGTCATAAAAGAATTTCGAAGACCAATAAATTGAAAAAAATATAATCAAATAGATGAACCTAAATTTATCATATTTGCCTAGTCCCATTACTAGGGAGATCTATATCAGGAAGGGATAAAAAGATCACTAGAGGCATAAGTAGCTGATTACAGCTATTTACAATCACATCTTGGCCACTGTGTTACCGAGATTAGTGCGCACTTACAACACAGCTACAACAGGCCTCCGCCAGCTAGAACCTTAAACGGCGGTGTTCTTCCCGTTGACGGTTAGTCCCATCCGCCCAGCCACTCGCGCCTGCGTCAGCGATGCATCGCGTAGCGAGTATAAATGAGCGCACTCCACCTCAGTCTTGGCCAAGGGGATGGCGCGCTCGAAGAGCTCGACAGCGCCTTCCAGATTGCCTTGCTGCACCTCGAGCGTGCCAAGAGTCTCGAGTGCAAACTCGCACTTGCCATCGACGGAGATCGCCTGTCGTATCAACTCGGTGGCTTTGACGAAGTCCCCGCTTGACTGCAGTGTGACAACGGCGCGATGCACGAATATTGTTGCGTTCTCTGGCTCGATCATCGCCGCCTTCTTGAAAAGTACGTCAGCTTCCTCGTAGTCTCCCTGGTCGCTCAGCACCTGAGCAAACAGTGTGTAGCACTCGCAGCAGTCGGGAAACTTTTCGATTGCCTCGCCAAATGCGGCTAGGACCTTCTGCAGCTTATCCATGTCGCGGGTGGTGAAAGCGTGGCGGTACTCGGTATATATCTTCTGAACATACGCAATTGGAAACGTTGGGTTTAGCTGAACAGCACGTTCAAAAACGGCCATAGCTTCCGGAATCTTCTCCAAGAGAAGATGAACTTGACCTTGGTGGTGGTAAACGTCAGGGTTTTCAGGATCACATTCGGCAGCCAATCGAAAGTCTTCTAAGCTGTCTTCCGGTTTCTCCAGCTGCATGCTGAGCGATGCTCGCTTGATCAGAGCATTGACTCGAAGCCCAGGAGCGACGCCCTCCTTATTGATGACGGTGTTCAGATCCTCATAAGCCCCAGTGTGGTCACCAGTGAGGAGTCGGAAAGTTCCTCTCAGCACCAGGGCGTCGTCTGCAGCGTTACCTGGTGCTTCGATCTCTTCTGTGCATGCTGCCACCACTTCTTCATACTTTTGTGCCTTGAATAGTTGACGTGCTCGAGCGTAACCCTTGAGATCAGCTTCTGGCACATCGCTTTCAGAGTCAGTGCTTTGTCCGAGTGGGTCCCGAGAGAACGATGCAAAGTATGTGCGAATGAAGTACTTTGATGGAAGGGCAGGCTCCCGATGTGCCATTGCCTCCTTGGCTCGCTGTCGGCCCAAGGCTTTTAAAACTCGATCAGCTGAATAGAGACATGTCTGGTTCTGAAATTCTTCTAGCATGCAGGCAGCAGTGAGATCTTCGAGACTGCTCACTAAATCATTGGTGACTTCGTAGGCCTTGGCACGACGCAGTAACGCTTTCACATACTTCGGATTAAGAGTGAGTGCCGCTGAACAGTCTTCGATCACTTTGTCGTGCTGCTTGAGTTGTTCGTGTGCTGCAGCTTTGTTTTGGTGAAAGGTAGCCAAATCGTGTATTCTTTCTCCAGGACAAAGTTCTATTGCTTTATTGTAACAAGTTATCGCTTCTTCATAGGCACTAGATTTAAACAACTTATTACCTTCGTCCTTCTGAGATAACGCCTTCTGAAATAGCGTGTCTACAAGAGTTTGGTTATCGTCGACCTTGCCTGCGGCCGACTTCTTGTCGTTGGATGACTTTTTATCAAGGAGAGCGTCCCGATTTTTGGTCAAACGTTTTGACCGATGTCTGAAATACCAATAACCCGCCCCAAACGCAACCGGAGCACCTACTAATAGCGCAATCGTCCATTTATTATTCCACGACCCGTCGCTTACCAAACGCAAAGCGGCCATCTTGGCTGGACTGAGCACATGGGCGGTTCGTACCCCACATCTCGCGGGATTGTCACGTAGGCACTCCCTGCGTGCTGATAAACACAATGCGTTGCCTAACCTGCAGGCGTCCTAACTAAGGGGCCTCAGCTGCCCTGCAAGTACTATTATGATCATCGACCAAGGAATTTTCAACTTTCATCGTCTTTTAGGTGGGAAAAATTCTCAATGAATATGTTGCTACCTAGAAGAAATCCGATAGCCAAGGAAACGAAAGTTCTCAGAAAGATCTTGGGTACAATTCCGTCAGAATTAATATTTTAATTTCACACTTCTAGTCATTTGTACGGTCAAATGGTGTCACAAGTTTCAAAAAAGAACAACACTTTGAAAATTAAAGAACACGATTTTATGTTCCAAGAAATGCTTACTGACTCTCTGATTTCCCCAAAGCACAATGCTGTTAACTCAGTAAATATATACTGCTTTTTGCAGTTTTAAGTTTGAGCAAAGTTTTAAGTTCAAGTAACTTTTAGTCATCACCATGTGCTTTTCAACCAATCCAAAATATGTTATTATATTTTATTAAATTAACTAGTTGAAAACAAACTGGTCAAAAAGCATAATATTTTTAAATAATTAATCATTCACAATCACTGCTGGTTAAACCTGTGGTAAAACTATTATTATAACAAAATAACCAAAAACCAAACACCAAAGAATGTTTGTGTAACTCAACTGGCAGTAACTCAGTAAGCAGAGAGTCAAATCCACTAGTAAAGTATCAAAAAGAAACGGCCCTCACCTCAGAAACCCCTTGGATTCTCTAAGCCACTTACTTTGTCAGATTTCTGCCAGTACACATATAAAAATCAATCGTCAATAAGCCCTCACCTTCTTGTAGACCTTCGTGTTGTAGTCAGAAGACATTAGCACCCAGTTGAAATGTGCCGGCGACACGGAGCTTGAGAGGAAGTATGGTCGCTGGTAAAACTTGCGGAGCGCCTTTACGGCGTGAATATCGCAGTTTTGCCTGCAAATTCTCAAACGTTTAAAATCCCATACAAATTTCGACCTTTCAAAAGGAATTTTGGTTTTCTGGTACTCACCAGTGGACAAACCACTTGTCGACCTTTGGGTTTTGGATGCGTTTTAGGAACGAGTGTAGATCAGAAGACCCTGGTCTAAGATTTGTCGTCAAAATACAGGGTACCGTGTCGGCTAATTTGTCATCTTTTGAATACACCTGAAACCAGGGAATCGAGTTAAGTCAACATCACAACGAACAAACGAAGAAAAATTATGAAAAATGATAAAACTGACGGCTTGAGTTGCCGTACTATTTACTTATTTAGCCAGTCACATCTTGTTGTTTCAAGCATATTTGCTATGACTGGTTTACAAAATTTCAGAGAAATCGGATGGTTTTAATGTTTTCAATTATATATTTATGTTTTTCTTCACGTAAAAAATTGTGTTAGCAAAGTGGTGAAATATTTTACCACTAAAATGGTTTCCATCAAACTTAAGAGATGTGAAACCCAGAGATAAGAGAGGCATATAAAACATAAATAATTACGGTAGCTCAAAATTTTCAAAATAATATCAAAAACATCTCATTTTAATGCATAAATATTGTTATGCATGATATCATAACACTAGTTTAATTTAAATATTTGCCATAAAATTATCTAGTACCTAATGAACAGCTGTGAATGATCAATCCCCATGAAAAAAGATACCATATCGAAGCGCTCTTTTTGGAGTTGTTTCTTCTAGGTCATTCGACACAAATTTATTTGAAACAGTACCTTCTGTCACTGAATGAACTAGGATATCCCAAACAGTGTTTTTATGCAGAAATTAAAATCATTTTAAATGTAACGAAACGTATAAAGTGCATGTAAAATCTCGCAAGCTACTGGCCAAAGGTTAAGTTCCTCTTGATCGATCTTCTCACCTGTGTAATGTTGTCAAACCAGAAGTCGTCGGTGTTCATGACAGACCATGCCTCCATGGCATCGGCAACGATGAGAGGGGCGTTGCGATGGAGGTAGCCGTCGAGAAGATGGTCGTAACCAACGTTGCTCAAACGGTCTACGTTCTCCAGGGCCTCACAGGACTGGAACCAGCAAAGAAAACTCTCTCAGGGATTTTCCAAAGCCTTGATTTTCAAAGACTGGACTTTATTTCATAGCAAGGTCAAGGGATATTAGAGACAATCTTAAATTTTGGTAAACATAAAAATGTTTGAAAATCACATGCATGACCAAAAACGTGCTTTTAAGAAACTTTCCAAGTCAAAGAGGAGGGATTCAAGCTCCAAAGATCAACTAGAAACTTAATAAACATATTTTGAAAACAGATAAACAGACATTTTTCTGCATACTGTGAATATTGGTTGCTCTAAAAATGGTACATTATAATCTATAATGTCTGCTTTGCACGGTTCTTACAGCTAAAACATCTTAATTGCAGATTGTTCAGTGAATTACAACTACAAATATATAGAGTAGAAATTATTGAAATACGACATCGTTTAATCGTTACAAGTCAGATAATTGCATGCACCTAGAAAGAGCACTGAGTGAATGATCGAAAGGTGCATAACTTACAACGCAGTCCTCTTCGGTGATGGTGTACTCGCCGTAGAAAGGGTTGGTCACGAGACACGACTCGTAGAACATCGACGTCCAGTCCCAGAACGGTAACATCTGAAGCACAGAACATTGAAAAACATGTGAAAACTCTAGGCCTGAATTTCAGGGCCTGTCAAAATTCTTTAAATTAGTACGTGGAACATTCAAATTTTAAGCGCGCATTTCTTGGCCAATTTTTCCATTGAAAGTTTAGTTTGATTTCTTGATAATTTAGGTAATCACAAAAGTTTTAGGAAAATGAAAAATTATCTGAAAGTATTTTACTTCACTTTATGTAGCACCCTACAAATTTTAAAGTACTTGCCATTAATACCATTTACGGTCAAAATTATAACTACCAGCTAAAGACTCCCTGGACAGCCAATCAGTTACTTCAATTTGCATATCCACCTTCAGTTGTCTTTGAAACTGAACCTTGAAAAAATTAGCATATCCTATTTCTACCGTAATAATGCCCATAAAGATACAATTCAGTTGCCCTAAACTTAATCAAACAAACATACAAATAAACACGCAAACTAAATTAATTCATTGAAAAATTACGAAAATTAGATCTAGTGCACTGTTTTATAAATTATCCATTTGGAAACATTGAGTCAGATGGCCCACCTGGGCCAGAGAGGCGAAGATATCCAGTGAAAAATCCCCGTGCAAATTTTTAAATAATAAATCAACTAAACCAAAACGCACACCCCATTCTTACCTTGATCATAAGCAACCTCCCAACGGCCGTCAGATGCACAGTAACCATAGTGATCTGTGTCAGCCCATAAATAAACGCAGCGACCACCATCAGCACGCCTACAATCTTCAGCGCCTTCCTCATGTAATTCCTCCTGAGCGCCGAGACGAGTGGTACGCATATCACGTCCATCTCAGCCTCCGAAAAACCAACCTGCTGACAGTACTGGTAAAACGACATGAGCTCGTCGTCGAGAAGCTTCAACTTCTCTTCATGATCCAGCTCTTTTTGTTTCCTCGTGACACGTTGTGGCTGCGTCGCTCTCGGCGTCCCTGCTGCCATTGTTTTCGTTGAAATTGTCTCGACGACGACGACGACGACGATGAAGTGACACTCTGCCCGCCGGGTCTGTGCCTCTCGGACTGCCAGGCAATCTGTGTCTGCTTAATCGCGTATTGATCGCCCCGCGCGTGTAGCGGGCTGCGTCGACTGGCGAACGCAGTGGCCGATTTGCCGGGGAGCATCGATCACGGGCGGCCGATTTCGGGCGCAGCTGGCACGACAGGCCGCAAGAGATGATAAAAATGTCGCGTTTCAGTCGTTTACCTCGGCTGACGTCGCATGGGAAGACATTTCGAAGGGTTATGCAATTACTGAGACTCCCGTTTACGATGAAATTGCTTTGCGGATTGGCGGGCGGATCACATCACTTTCATTTTCAAAGAGGCGAGAATATGAAGCCGCATGCGGGCTGGGAAAGTGGTGATTTGGCGTCGGAGGGACGAAAGGAATTAATCGTCCACGCGTGATGCTTGTGCGAACATGATGACCCGTATCACGGAACGCCACGATGCTCGTTGATGCAACAGTGGGATATGAAGCTATCATAACGCGAAGCAATTTTGTGAGCTTTATTTCGATGCGTCAGTCTGCTGCGTTTCGTGCCCCGTAACAGTAGCCAGAGGGTATCTCCTGCCGACGTAGTTTATTTCGGTTTATTTTTCTTTCAAATCTGAGGATGGAGAAGCTTTTGTTGTGCTTTGCGCTTCTTTCGGTTTCACCGTTGTGTTCGTGTGATCACCATCACCACTCTCCGCCGCCGAATCGGGGTTTCCGTCCCGTGCCACCACCAGGATACCGGCAAAGTTTTGGCCCGCCGAGAGGCAGCCCGCGTCCGTGCTGTGGCCCCCCTAGAGGCGGCTATAACCGGCCGAGTAATCGGCCCCCGATGGATACTTACCGTCCTTACTGGCCGAAAGATCCGAATCAAGACAACAACTACGATTACCAATCTCAAGGGTATAAAGACGACAACCAATTCCAATCGCTGGGACTCGGAAATCCCAGCACGGCAGAGGTAACTGTGTCCTCCTACTTCCCGGTGAGCTCAGATTCTTCGTCGCACGATGACCACTCGTATCCGTCGTATCCGTCGTACATTGGTCATTCGTATTACAACAACCACCGTAGGCCGCCTTACAAGCCGACGTTTAACCCCTCCGAGCAAGTCTACACCGGGCCAGACTTCTTTGCCAGGCCGCCTATCAATATGGTTCCACCGGTCTTCTCAGGACAGGGACCAGATTATTCGTCGCCCATGTATGCCCAGACGCCCGCAAACCTAGCTCCGATATATCCAAACAATCCACAAGATTTATCGTCATTTTCAAACCAGCCAAATCAAAATCTCGACATTTTTTCAAATCTACCGCAAGGCGCTTCGACAACCGCAAACTTGCCCGCCAATCTTGCGCCAATATTCGACTTCCAGCCCGCGATTCCAGCGGCGAGTTTACCATTCGACCTAGACCCCCAGTTTCCAAATCAACCCTCCTCATCACCGATCGACTTCTGGCTACCTTCAGGATCCATCCCTTCGCCGTCCTCAGCGACAACTAACCTCCCACCGTTTAGATTGTTCTCGATGAACACGACACGGACAACGACGACGACGGCGTCTCCAGCTCCCGCTAGGACGTTCCCGCCAACGGTCGCGCCCATCTATAACAATTCCCTCGCCGTCAACAACGTCTCCGTGGTCGTTGCCAACGACGACGTCTTCGACAGAGTCTTCTTAGACAACAACAACTGCTCGAACGTGTTTTCTCTAAGCGAGAGCGACGAGTTGCTCCTTAGCTTCAGCTTCGCGTCAAACCTGACCGGGCGATGCGTGTTGACGTTCAATGGGCCGTCTGGAGGGTTAAAGGTCGCGTTGCAGATATCGAACGTGACGTTGATGAAGGACAACGGCACGAAGATCGACTGCAATAAACAGTCCTTGGGAATATTTAGCCACAAAGCCGGTAACCTCTTCAAGATGGAACAGTGAGTTGCATTAAGATTATTTTACAGTTTTAACAGTGAACACTTTTCACAATGTGTAAACGCACAATCTTTATGAGCACAGCACCTTTTAAAGACTTTTCAGCGTCGGAAAAATAGATTATATAGACTAGAACAATAAATATATTTTCGTTTCGAGCGCCCCACACCTTACGCCTCAACGTGCATCAAATGTTTACTGATAACGATGTCTTGTTTCAAGCACTGACACCTAAGGTTCCTTCATTTAAAGAAATATTTAACTGTGAGAGCTATATGCACACCAACCAGATTTACCTTTATTGCTTATTTATCCCTACAGACTGTGCGGTCTGGAACGCAACTCGGCGGTCCTTCTGACGGACAGCCAGTCGCCACTCATCACCCTCACCTTCGTCGACCAGCCACCCACCAAGAACAACACCGCGCCCTTCGCCGTCAGCTTCAACATGCAACTCTTCACCTACGCGTTGCAAACCAAAACTACTACCTGGCCCTAGAACCAGTGGCGGGTCTACACTCTAGAGATTTCACGATGGAGCTTAGTTACCAAACAAAGTTACCATGGAATGGCTCTAGATGCACCCTAGTCCCAGGACCATGGCGTCGATTATCGATGCCAATGGTATCACCATGCAAAGTATAGAACATGAAAAATCCCAGTAATATTTCCATGAGACGATTTCTACAGAAGAGAACGCACCCTGGAAATCTTCATGATCTCGTAGTACATTTGCGTGAGGGAATTTGGAGGAATTTGTGAAATTCCAGGGCCTGTGGTAATTTTTTCTCGTATGAAGATACATAATATGATATATATAATAGAAGAAAGTTCCGACAATTTCATATAAAAAAATACCTCCAAGACACACTTTATTAAAAATACTGATTCTATCGAGTGTCATAAATTAAGTTGGCACACGATGCTGACTACTGAGTGCGTCGTTAACCTACGAAATCGGTGAAACGATCGTTCGAGCGGGCGACCGCGCCGTTTCACAAGATGAAGACACCGAAAACAGCATTAAGACATTGAAACAAAGCTGGCAGTGCAAACCTTTTGTCGTCAAACGAGACAATCATACAAAAATTGCGCAACTCTCGTGAAATATTCACTCAGATTTTTGGAAAGCGTAATTAATGACTTCATTAGTTGTGTATCGCTAATATAGCAATGGGGGTCGAAAGAAATGAAGCAGTCACTCTCACTCGTACAATGTTATCAATTTTCAATACACGTCAGATACCAGCATACATATCGCAGTCCTTTTGTTGGATCAACAACATATTAACTCATTCAGTCGTCAATGGCCGAAGAGCGCAGACATGTCGCTAGTCTACTGGCTACTGGTCGTCTTTGCGTCGTCAACCGTCGTAGCCGTGGACGTCGCTCTAACTCCTTGCCACTCAGTGTTTTACCTGAAGGACTTGAAGCAGGAGTTTAAGTTTGACAGTTCCTTGAGCACAGCGGGCACGAACTTGTCAGATTGTGTGTTCACCCTGTTAGGACCGAACTACTCGAGCCTGAAGTTGCTCTTCCACGACGTCGTCGAGCAGGACCCGGTGACGGGGGCGACCATGACGGAGCCGTTTTGCATTGACGGCGCGGTTAGGATCTACGAGATGACGTCAGATGGGGATCTCTACATCTCGGATGCGTGAGTCTACAACAGATTTGTGTGCGGTGGTGTGGTTAGTTGATTGGCCCACGTAACATGGTGTTGTAGGAACGGAGAACGGGCTTGTCTAGAAACTGCAAAAGTGGGAAATTACGGGGAGCCAAGATTAACTGCTAAGAGTAGCTTCATTGAAAAGGAATATATAATCTTTATCCGCCAAAGCTGTTTGTGCCAGGAGATTTCCTGAATGAACATTTTTACCATAAAGATTATTTTTCAAGATTGACGAGGTATCTTTAGAGCCTCTAGAGTCTAGACACCTTTCCGTGGTTCTTTACCGGCCAATATAAGCGTGATTTCTTAAACATGTTCGTTTGGGCATTACATTTGTAATTATCTAATTCAAACTGACAAATTTGGGTCTCCAGTATCTGATACTGATCTGATGGTCAGTGGAAGGCGACAGCGATAGAACGATTTTCGTCTATCAACGAATAGGGCATGCTAGGAAGGGCCAAAAAATTAATGGCCCATATTATTAGCAGAAATATAAATTGAACTAATCAAATTCAAATTATGATTTATTTATTAAAATTAAAATTTCTGTCTCTTAGGTCTAAGCAAATTTGGTGAAATTGTTGCCTTTATCGCTTCATATTCCTTGCCAATGCACGCCCTAAAGCAAATGCACACTCTAACCCCCATTTTCTTAATGCAGGGTTTGCCGATCATTGTCCAGCTCCACGGAAGTTAACACCACCTACAATGTTGCGGTCGTAACCTCGACAATCACTAGCGGCAAGTTTAACTTGACGGTGACTGTGGTACCTGGCGTGATCCCCACGGTGCCGAAGGTCGTGGAGGCCGACGATCCAGATTATGATCCAACAGCAGACGATGTCTTTGAGGATTTAACTACCACCACCCTGTCTTCAGCCACCGATGAAGACGACAACGCTACGGAGGTTGACAACGATATGGATGTTGACAACAATACTATGATAGCAAGCATTGACACTTCGGAGAAGAGCATATTAAAGAATGATACAATAACATTGGAAGAAGAGATCCCAGTTTTCGAAAACGATGAACTAGCAGTTGTTGGTGGCAACAAATCAACAAAAGGAGAGCGACCATCGATCACTGGCGATTCGATCACTGTTGAAGCAACCGATTTGAAGGGAAGTGGAAAAAAATCAAAGAAAGTCAAGACAAATTCTAAGCAGAATGCAAAAAATCCTTGACGATTGATTGATTCGATTTCACTCCTGCGGGCTTTCTGGGTAAGAAATGGTTTAAATAGTGAACTGAATACTTGTAAATAGATGGCATTTTGCATGCAATTAGTTTGAGTTGAGTTTATAGAAAATACCGTAGACGTATCATTGGAAGCTTTGAAACGATTAGAAAATAGGAATTTTGAATTAATACTTTCTTGCTATTTTTTTAAGTATATTTGGTTACCTTATTTGTAACTAGTCTATAATAATATAGAAAGTTTATTTTTCAAGTGAAACTCAATTCAATGTGCTTGTTTAAGAGATACAACGCATTCATATTGTGTTGTTTAATTAAATATTTATTCCATATTTGTTACGTTCACATTTCGCTAGCAAACATCTCTTGCAACTCGAATACATTCTCTATAATATAATACTGCGGCTAGACAAATTGCAGTACATGGAAATTAAGATGTATGTACGTGTTCTTTTTCGCTAGTGCCTTAGCCTCTCTTTATTCAATAACTATATTCGTACTACAACGAGAAATAATAATCTGTGAATAATCAGTACCTAAGTAAAATTTGAAATTAAATAAACGGTGAATTGGTCTATTCTGTCTTTTCTCTGTTCATCACATACGAGTTACAGCTACTAAGATAGATACATGCATTTGCCACGACACGAGGACACAATGCTGGAAGAAACAAACATGGCAAGAATCAAATGTAGATGATATACCATGATAAAAAATACAAAAGAAAACAAATAGGTAACATTTTCATCAACCAAATGGAAAAATATGGTCTACATAATGTTTTTTCTCCATTGAAAATTAAAAAAAGATTATGAATTTGTGAATTGGCAACTGCAACAGTTTTTAAAAAATGTAGAAGTTGTTGACGCAATGAAAAAATCAAAGGAAACCATTCCAAAACTTTCATCCAACTTCTGAAATTTTATCAATTCTAGCAGGAGCTCAAATTCAGAGGTTTCCTTTTTCATCATTTTAACGTTCGTTCGTAATAGATACAACTCGCAAGGATATTGACCCACATTTCTTTCCACATCAACGAAAGTCTTTACACAGATTCAGCATTACACTTGAATCAGTAAAACCCAATGGCAGTTTTTATGAAAACCAAAACGTATTGCTGTCGATTAAATAAGAAACACAGTATCTTTAGTCTTTCTTGCACCACCCACTTTCTATTCTACAGGAAGGAACTTGAAGAACAAATTGCACACTCACAATCTCAAATAGGAAAGAAACACAAGACAAAAAGGCAGAGAACCACTAGTAAAAGAACCACACCTATCACAAAGGTCGGCAACGAAAGAAGAGAAAGGAGACACGATACAAATCAATCAACTATAAATTATTTTGGCTTGGTTGAGATCGCGATACGATAATACAAGTCTCAACGACGACAAGACAGGCTGGATTCATTACGATCTGTCCAGCTACTATAATATAAACGTCCACGGATATAGCTCATTGGCCATTTCGCCGTCTGCATTTGTCCGACGAACATCGACACAGGCTAATATATTGTTGATGCCAAACTAAAATCTCAAAGGGCTCACCCCTGCGGTCAGTCAAAGAGTTCACAACGATATCGTCACTCTGTTCCAGGCTTCTCTTTCGCTAACCGTTTGTTGGAAACCAAGCTGACTGTCTCTATTTTGGTCCTTAGTCTTTTAGTTGTTGCCATCAAAATTTTATTAACCATGAAAGTGGTTCTGGCAGATGGTAATAAGGAACCCAGCCGGCATTAATTGACTTTCTGTAAATTTAACACTACATAGTACGTATAGAATGTTTAACTATACCATAGGTTTAAAAATGTTTTGAAGAGAGTTCTATCCCAGGCAAAAACCCTTCTAAGGAAACTTCCCATTACCGGTCTATAGAGGCAGAGTATATTTATCACTAGGCCCTTGAAGCGAATGAGTAATAACTGTGTTGCATGAGCGTACTCTATGGTTGCAACAAGACACAAAATCGGCTGCCCAAGCACGAAGCTATATTGTCTTTTTGACCGAGTGCCATGCTGGATGCTGAAAAATTCAAAATTCATGGCAAAGTTACAGGCCAGTAAATTGTGTTACTCTACATACAATCGCCAGTACCAATCTAACTTTTTGGTAAGGAGTGTAACAAAATTTGAAAAAAAAAATCTAGGAATGTTCCCAGCTTTTTGACATGCCCAAAACAAGTGTTTGAACATTAATAATTAACAACTAACTGCAACGAATTCATCTCTGTCTCCAACAAACGATCACCGACTTTCAATGCTTAACACCGGCCGACTACTTGGCCTTCCCCCTCCGTTTCCTAGCATTCGCCGGCATTTCCGGCTTCCACCCCTCTCATGGATTCCGTTTGCCGATCAGCTTCCCATCCATAACCTTCAGCTCGTGCTTCGAGCGTACCGCAAACTTGGCGATCGCAGCTGCTGTAACGTGCGGGGTGTGCCGCAGGTCGAGCCTCGCTATCCCTTCGCACCGTGCCAAGTGCTCAAGACTTGCATCCGTCAGCAGCCGACAGCTCGACAAGTCAAGCGTCTGCAGTGTCTCAATGGTCGTCGCAGGGGGCGTGGCCAGCTGCGCTACGCCTGCATCCGTCACACGATTACACGACGAGATGTCGAGCAGTGAGACCCGCGGCAGGTGCTGCGTTATGTACCGCAGCGAGATATCAGTTAGGTCGCAGCCGGCGAGACGGAGCGTGCGAAGGTTCCGTAGCCGCGACTTGGTGTCGACAAGGCCTGGACGCGAGTCCGGTGGCGGGCTCAGTATGTCTCGCAGCGCTGCGTCATTTAGACCCGACACGAAGCTTAAGTCCAGCGAGCTCAGCGGAGGACAGACGCACGTTCGCAGGGCAGCCACTCCTGCCGCAGTACAGCCCTGCAGAGACAGTTCCCGCAGCTGCGAGATCCGTCCAATGAGCCAGAACAGCTGTCGCTTGGCAACACCAGACCAGTCGAGGATCAGCGTCTCGGGCTGGCGCCTTGCGATGCCCGACAGGTGGTTTGCGGTGAGACGCGCGTGCGACAGATCCATTCGTCGCCACAGCGACGGGTCCATGGAGAAACCGTACCAGGTCTTGCAGACTCTGCCACACCGAGCGACTTCGGCAGGGGTCAGGTACGCGAACACAGGTAGAACGCAAGTGCGTTCCACAGCGTTGCCCACGATCTTGGCGTCCTTAGCTACGATTGCCGGCTTGGGGGCAGGGGCGGGGCGTACGACATACGTCGGCTTCTTGAGGACTTTGGTCGAGTTGCCGGAGAGCTGGTGCGCGAGTTGCGTTCGCAGCGCGAGCTTGCGTGGCTCGGCCGTGGCGGTACCGTTGATGCCTGCGGCGGTGGGGACTGCGGTGGGTGTGGAAGGCGCGGTGAGGGGTGGGGGCAGGGGGGCAGGAGTGTCATCGGCGCTGGGGGAACGCTTGATGAGGGCGACGGGGGGTGGGGTGCGGTCCGGTGGGGAGGTGACGCGGTGATCCCACGATGTACGCTAAGGGCCAAATAAGGTACGTTTAGTTGGTATGAAATGTGTAAGTCAGTTTTCTTGGAAATTGCAGGTTAGAAATAAATGAACATGTGAAATGAGTGAAGCCTGTGATGAACCGGGATTTTATTCAAATTAATTTACTTAAACGTTTTTTTTATCGTTTCATGTAATTTTATCGATTTTTTTCTAAATCCCTTACTTTCTTGCCAAAGGTTCTACTGTCGTAACAAATTGGCAGGCAGTCCAAAAGATGGACTAAACACTTCCACTTTATTCTTCAGAAAGAGTCTAAAAAATGTTGTCTACATACACAATGGAACTTAAAATGAGGAAATATTCTTTCGTCTTGGAAGCTGCACACTTTTGAAGCAACTTGGAATTCGGAGAGACTTGCTTTCAACCTCCGCGTACGTTCTGGGCCCTCCCTCTTCTTTTACCTCTTCTCACATGTACTTTCTCCTTCCTACAACTTGCATTCAAAAATCTTTTAAGGTGGTGTGTAGGAAAATTTAGTATTTGCTGTGAATATTTCTGTTAATACCACTGATGATTATCATTTATCACAGTCATGTCTACCACAATAGATTTTAAGAAGTCTTTTGCTGGTATTGTTAGATTTCTACCCAATTGATAAAATAATAGATGAAAAATAAATAAGTTAAAAAAAAATACAACTGAGTGGGCACCTTGGAATATTTGTACACCTAACTGGGAGAGGAAATGGAGTTCTGTAATTACTCCACTTTCCTCTTCCCTTTACATATCTGCAGCTTTTTGGCACACTACACCCCAACATATCTTGTATTATAGTATAGTACATTTTCATTTATCATAAATCATTTTATAGCATTCCTCCTACTTCCTTACTCCCCAATAAAGGTTAAAGAAAATACTGGATAATTAATTAAATTGTTGGCCATTAAATTTGGAACATGACAGTAAGTATAACTTATATGGTTGCCATATCTCCTGGCTAGGTTTTCATCTTCAGGGCATATTGAGTACACTGTTATTTGTCAGGGAACTCACCTCCTTGGTGGGCGATTCAGGCTCAAGCTTGACCCTTTTATGCGGAGGGAGCGGTGACACGGGTCTGCCAAACTCCTCGCCATCGCTGTCGTGCTTGATGGCGCGTTCGTGCCGTTCGCTAGCGTGGTCGCCAGGCAACGAACTCGCGTCCGAGCTGACAGACACTCGACGACCAACATCCGTTGACTTGTTACGCGCTCGGAAGTGTCGCGGCTGAACAAAACAGGTAAACGACTGTCAGTTGTGGTGACGTGGTCTGCTTTTTGCTTGGAAGTAACTTGCTGGAAACTAAGTGGGATTTATAATCTGACTAATACGATGTTGATAGTGACTTTAAGTTGGTTTGCATGACGTCTAAAAAATTTTGCAACAGCACGCAAACCCTGGCTGTTTTTGAACCTCGAGGTTCTTAGCACCAGCTACATCATTATCATCAGGATCTCAATTTTTGTCAGCATCTTTTAAGTTGAAATAAAGACCCAAAGTTAGGGGCTCAACATAGCTAGGATCTGAGTGACCAATAATCTGACCCACTTCCTCCACTTCTCTCTTGAACATGCAAGCATAGGGAGTTGTTAGCCTTTAGAGCTAACTGCAAGTGGCCGCTGAAAGACTTACCCGGTATTCCACATTCTTGCCATCCTTGCAGCACTTTGGGCACTCCCAGCTGTTGGGGAGGTCCTCATTCACCACGCCCTCCATACCCGGGCACTGCAACGATAACATTAAAAGTTAGAAACATTTAACTGCAACTTTGCATGCTAAGCTGTCAAGAGCACTGCCAAAACGTACTGGGTAAATACTTTAATTAAATTTAAAGATATAATGTAACTTCAGTTCAAAGAACCTAAGGTCAAAAGAAGTATACGCTCTTTTAAGTTTGTAAGCGGAGAAAATTAAATCTGAACACACTAAACAACTACTAAATATTGGCTTGAGCTGTTGATACTAACACTACTGGGAGATAATAAAATCCTCTTGTCAAAAAGGTTTGAGAAGGACTTTAACACAACAGAGTATAAGCTACCTAAAAATTTGAGAAATGAGAAATGACTAAATATGTACCTTACCACTGTACTTAATTGAATGCTTGTAAGATATTTTTTTGATAAATAAAAAAAAATATAAGCTTTTTTTGAAATCAATTGCAAAACCCAAATACAAGTTTGTTGCACATTACACTCGAAGTATTTATTGCCCACCATTTTGGCGATGCAGTCAGGATGTATGATCTCGTAGCAAACGCTGCACTCCATAAGCGAGCTTGGCACCTCGCGATTCATTTTCTGTATCGGAATGACCGGGGCCTGTCCCCAGCCGTCTAGCTTGCACGTGGAGCACGAGGCAGTGACCGGCAGCATCGGCTGCAAGCACTGCCGCATGATGCACGTCTGCTTGGCCCTGCCCGGACCGCCTGCAACCAAAGGAAAAATTATGATAGGTATTCTTTCCTGGCTTCAAATGTTTTGATTTTATAGTTGTGCAGTGTTAATTGAAATCTCTTTCATGTAAGTAAGAACCTTGGTTCTCCAGTTCTTGCAGTTGATGCTCTGTATTGTTTTTTATAAACGAATGATAAAAGTGAACAATTCAGGTTTTCAAAAAGCTGTTTAGAATAGAAGCTAAAGCCAGAAACTGTCACATTTATAGATTCTGTTGACACTGTCTAATGGTATATGATTTCTCCACATTTATTGGTACTATAATTATTAGATGATCTTTTAATTTAATCAACATTTAGTCTCGGAACGTACAGAATTGATTCACGCAGTCACCAGATTAAACCGGCTACGTAAGCATGTCTGTAAAGAAGTTGAAAGCAACATCAGAGCCCTGACGGTGCTGGAACAACGCAACCAAAGGAAGGCGGAATCTCATAAGGCTACGTACCGAACTTCACCATGTCCTGGCAGAAGGAACACTCGCCGCAATCGGACCGTTGACACGCCTCGCACTTCTTGCACCGAGTGCGTCTCCGTCGTGGCCCGCCACCGCCAGCACCTACAAACAACAACTGGTAATGTTTCGGAGGAGGTGAAATAACAAGTTGTGGAACTTTCCGAAAGCAGGGCAATTAACTATCTCTACAACAAGACAGTCTACAACAAGACAGTCTACAACAAGACACTCTACAACAAGACACTCTACTCACGACACTCTACTCAGGGCAACGAAGCTAAAAGGCGAAAAATCGTGTTTGGAAAAGGAAGGTTTGGAAAAACTAAAAAATGAAATGATCTTCCAATCAAATGTAAATGCAATAAACTTTATCAAACCTAATGTCAGTGGCACCACTACTAATTGCAAATGCTATTGTTTGTTTTTTGTGGGTTTTTAGTGGCTAATTTCCTTCAGATTTGACCCAAATTCAGCCATTGTGCTGCATGGGACACAGGGGTCCTGTAGAATTAAAAAAGGTGCATTCCGGTCACATACCCTTGCCGCCGGACTTGTCCTTGTGGTGCACGCGATGTTTGTGCGGCGTCGCACTGCGGTTGCCGCTGTTCTTGGCGAGCGGCACGCGACGACTGGGCTCGTCGCCCGAGCGCAGGATCGACGTGCCTGTGATGGCGTCCTCGGCGTTGTCGTAGCGATGCTGCTCCACCAGGTTGCGTACGTCCTTGATCAGCGCGATTGGGTCTCCAAGCAGCTCCGGCACGTTCTTCTTGTTGGTCGGCAGCGAGTGCAGGAACATGACAATCGCCTGCAGACAAAAGGGTCCAGCGTCAGGGACGTGCATTTTTTATTTTTCATACCGAACAGAGACTCGGGCCAAGCTTTTTAAAGTTGGTTGCAACCTTGAACCAAACCTTTTTCTTGCAGATTGGTCTCTTTCCCCCAATAAGCATGGCCTTGTGGGTCTCTATAGCGACCGATATAGCATCTGAAAGGCAGTCATTACCTTGAGTCCATGCAGCTCCTGCGAGGTGAGATGCACATGTGAGTTCTTGTCAATCGGACGGTCCGAGTCTGGCTCGGCGTTGGAGAGGTGCGAGCGACCCAGCAGGCAGTGGACGTAGCGTTCCAGAACGTACCACAGCATCTCCGTGAAGAACGGGTATCGGAACTTCTGCGGAACCTGTGCAACAGAAAGGCTTTGGTTAGGATTTATTATTTTAGTTTTGCAAGGTTTGTTTTATTTGAGTCACCACAATAAAGCAAATTGCCACAAACAACGAACGAATTGCCAAGAATTTGTCCAAACATGAGCGTGGACCTTGGCCATCAAGTCAGATTTAGTTACACGAGTCCCCTAGGGGTTGGGGCTAAAATTCAAGCTGATATTTCAAATCATACAGTTAGAACTTTAAGTTACCTCCTTATTGTCTGTGTTATATGCTTTGCACTATGAATTGATCAGGTAAAAAAATAACTTCAAGGGCCGGTCTTTCAGTGGTTCGATAAGAATCTAGCAGACCGTTAATTTGTTACTTGCTTAGCAACAGCCAATCAGAAGATTGGCTACTAAAAAACTGACGCTAAGAGAGAGGTCAAAGCAACTAGAAATACAGCTATCAGGAATTCCAAGACCAAGCAGCGGTTCACATCCAACCAACAGCTGCCAGTTGAAAAACAGCAACCTATCAGATAACTTGATTCAATGTAGGGTCAATTGACAGCAAAATGAAGTTTTTAATTAGCCTTTCGAATAAGGATACCGCAATTTCTGTTTCAATTACCCTTTAGTAAACAGTATACTGTTTAAGTTTTACTATACTGCGTTATAGTATATACACCATATAAGAAGCTATGAATGCATCGTATTGTGCATTTAAAAAATTGCAACCAACTGTCGATGGACAACAAGCAAATGCAGTGCCACTCGACACAATCGAGGGGCGAACCAAACGACCACATAAATCAACAATGAACTTACGTGCGTCGAGTCTTCAACCTGCGCCACCTTAAGCTGCTTCTCCACGCCAAACGAGTGCAGGAAGTTGCCACCAAAGACAAGTGAGTCCTGAGGGGTATATACGGCGTGGATCCAGCCGGTCGGGATGAAGAACGTGTTTCCGGCGGCAAGCACAACGCGCGCACACTTGTCCACCGTGTCGCCGAAGAAGACGTCGCCCTGTTTGCCCGAGAGCACCCACTGCTCGTACAGCGACATGTTGCGCTCTGTCGGCTGGATCAGCCAGAAGATCTGCGGAAAGCGTAGAGATGGTCAAGGTTGGGAGAAATGCAGATGGAGTGGTTGCTTTGTTTTCGAAGACACTCAAGCCTGATGCATAGCCGTGCATGACAGTAGGTGCGAAAACCAAGGCGGGAAAACCAAGGAGGGAAAACCAACACCGCTGAAGTGTTCCCAGGGAACCGCAACTAGAATTAGCCGGTACCCAGCCTTCTTGCCTATCAGCAACGAGTGTATAGAAATAGTCAAAGAGCCAGCATTAATGTTAAGCTTTCTTCTCCTGAACGTGCTGAGCTTTCATGGTTGGAAAAATCACTTTATGGCCACGTGGACAAAAATGTAAGAAATCAGAAAGATTGTGTCCACAAAAGTAAAATCTGGTCTTGACAAACATATAAACAAGTAAATAATGTTATGACAGTAAATAACTTTTTTTGTAATGAAAAACCAAAACTAACTAATATTTTTCTTGTTGATTTCCCTTCTCGCAAAATCCGATAACAACTAGCACTCACCTTGCCACCCTTAAGTATGTGGTACCACACGGAAGTGCCGCCAAAGTCTACGTGGAAGTCCGTGTAGCAGCCTTTGACTGACATGAGACAGTATTTCTGCACCTTGGGGTACATCATGTCGTCGATTGCGTTGGTAGACTCGGTCTGCTGCTCTTTGAGATGGCGCGGCCAAACGCAGTCCACCCAATCGAGTTGTCGCACCACGCTAGGAGTCTGCAACCAAGTGAAAGTGCCACCGGTGAAAACCTCTGCCACAAACATGTTTTTCTTGGGCATTTTTAGTGTGGAATTTGTTTCCTAACCAAACTACTATCCAGTAGTTCCTCCATTTATAGCAAGCATTCCCGTCAAAAGTAAATTACAGACTAGCCCACAAGAGAAAACATCAGGCTCTTGGTACCAACTCATGAATGAAATTTCATCCAGCAGTGCTGAACATAAAACAGCAGCAGAAAAAAGCTGGGTACCTGGTATCTAAAGAATTTCTTCAATTTTCAGAAATTTTGAATGTTGGTAAAATTTACAGCAATTCCAAATAGCTGACTTATTTGCATTTTTTTTCAGAATGTAGAAATCTCTAGGCATCGCTCCCTGAAGTTGTTAAAATGGGGGTACATCTCCCTTAGAGAAAATAATATGGGTATTATTTAAATAAACTGCGAATGAACTCAATCCACCCACATACATTGACCACCAATCACTACTTCAATGCTATGTTGATAAAGTACAGCTAAAAGTACTGAAACCTGCATAGTGAAACAGATTCTTCAAGTAGACATGAGTCTAAAAACCATCATAAAGATTCATTAAGTTCTTTGTTGTCAAACGAATTTTTGTTTCATGCCAGTTTATCCCATTCAAATGGAACTTTTTTAATTGTTATAATCAAAACACAAAACATGAGGTTTGTAATTAGCTCTGTAGTCAGCTTAGTACCAATTCAGGCAGCTTGCAAATTGCGGTGCAAACCAAGGGCAAGTAACTTCTTGAAGGATAAGAACCACAAAAAAAACCCAGCAGACACACAACCTATTACTATTAACAACACCTAACATTTTTGTTGGTAATATAGATAAGTAAGCTAGACCTTAATGGTGCACCATATATTTGAATAGCTGTCGATTTTTAAATAAATTGATTTTCTCTCTCCTGAATAGACAGTACAATTGTGATTTGGTGTTCAATTTTACTGAAAAACTGAATTTCGGAATTTAATGTCACTACATTTTAAGTCCCACCCACCTGTACGTAGTTCTCTAGCTTGGTGTGACTGAACTCGAGCGAGATGACGTTGAGCAGCCGGTCTTTCTCAGGGTCGTTGTAATATCGTTCCCACTCCTTCATCGTCATCTCCACGTTCTTCTGCGTGTTGACGTCCATCACATCCAGCGGTCGTCGCGAGCCTGAGAACCAAACAGGGGTGTGTTAGGCTGAAAGCGTAGAGGCCGCAAAAATGCCCATTTTAAAATGTATTTTTGTTTGGAAACATAAACGAGCTAGATTGTAGAGAGCAATGCAACACATAATACCTTCAGGATAAGGAAGATCTAAAATTAAGAAGACTACACCACGTTAGTAAAACGATGTAAATTGTTTTGGAATCGTCTTTCACAGACCATTTAAGTACCTTTATGCACATATCGTATATCATTATCATCTCATGTTACAAATTGTCTGTTTCAAGTAATAAAACCCTGAAATGAAATATTACACTGATGCTACCCATCTCTTAGGTTTAACACGAATAAGACACGACTGTCTATTGCTGGTCTAGAATGACCAGCATTTACTGACTTCAATTCAACTGTTAGCGTTACACTGTTGGATTTAACTTTCAATTGATCATTCCAGTCCAGCCACTTCCCTTTCCTGCTTTTTGCTAGATTACATAGTTATCATAATTGAAATCTTGTCCTGAATGCTATGTTTATACTGTCAATTCATCCATGTTTCTGGTAATATCTAGTATGATAATTTTTCGCGAATAATTCTTCCATGCGCCACGTTATATTTTTAAAGCCATACCCATAACCTTCAATTCTCCACCAAAATCCACTCATCAGTCTTCAATACAATTTGCTCTCAAATATATTTTAATGACCTAGTTTAAGATGGATACTGTCTATTTACTCCAAAGACGACAACTTAAGTATGTAAAATTCTTGAGCCACCACGAGGCCGTTGTCCCACTTACCTACACACATCCTAACGTCAGTGACAGTGAAATTCGAGCTGGGAACACGCAGACCCAGCCCCGCCTTCTCCTTAAACAGAATTGGCGTGTTGAAGCCATGCCGCTGGATGTACGATACGCTGAAGTCGGCGCCGGCCATCTCCTTGACGAAAAACGACTGGAACCGGTCCGTCTCGATCTTGTCCTCCAGCCGGAACGTCCGGCGACCTTCGATCTCCTCATCGCCGAGCACCCAGTCCTCCGTGTAGTGCTTGCGCTCCTTGCGATCGCGCTGTAACAAAACGAAGAACAAACGATGAAACGCAATCGTGGGAACTCTCGATTGGGAACACAACAGCTAGGCACACATCTAACGTTACGTTGCATAATGTACCAATTACGGGCTTAAGGTTTTTTGGTGCACAGTGATAAATAAAAACAAAACTCTTGGCTTTTTTGTTACAACATTTTGCTGTTGCTTTCATATGCAAACAAATTGATCACATTTTTCCTCATTTACCCCAAATTTCTGGCACTCCTAAAATTGTCCACTGTCTTAAGGACAAGGGCAAGATGGTTCAAGCCTAAATTCAAGTGCACATAGTGTGCATGTCAGATGGTACCTGCCTACTTGTAAGCAAATTTCTGAAAATATGCTGGCAGGGCTGCAAGATTGCAGCATGAATTTTTTATAAAGCTTAAATTCGTGAAGTTTAGGCATAGATAAAAAACCTTAGTCAGGCGCAAAATGACCTTGCGGTTGACGCGCCTCTAAACCCCACTATTCATTCAAACCTTAGTCAGTTTCAAGGGGATTCTAACCGCTGGAAACCAACATAGACATCTTGGTGCATATTCTTCACTCTGGACACTTGTTTTGATATTTTTCCAGTCTTAGAAAGTGCACGGGTTTTTCGGATGGCATATTGAAGAGAAAGCGAGAGGGTTTGGAATGGTGAGAAAACATCCAAGAACATTTTCCCTTCTCATCACAAGACATCGTTTCGGTGACTTGGTCCCGAAAGTTGCAACTTAAAATCATCAGACGCCTTCTCTCCACGTATCAGAGAAAGTGAGTGGGATTGCTCCCACTCAAAAGGTCGCAACCACCTCCAACCCAAACCTGCCCTTCCCCACTGACACCTACTCTCAGCTTCTGAGACGTCCAGCCAAAAACAATAAACACGTAAACAGTCATTCCCTAGCTAGCAAAATCCAGTGGACACCCACAGCTCTGCCCCTGAGCGCCGTGTTAACAATGGTGACTACATGTCCGCCGCTGGAATCGAACTACAGAATGTTTCCCTTGGCTTGTCAGCCTTTAGTGTCACTCAGTGAAACAATGCCCCTGCGCCCAGGAGGCCCCTAGTGCCCTAGTGTAGTGTAGGGTACCTTGTGTAATAATACATGGCGGGTGAAACGAGGGTTTTCACGGCAAACGAAGGTCTCTGCTAAAGAAAGAACCTGGTCCTAACTAAAGAAACATTTGAATTATGTATGCGCCCATTTTCCCCGAAAGAGGAAAACGTTTCAGTAAAATATTCCGCGATATTCCATCTCGAAGAAAACACCAGCAATATGAAACATGCTCATAAATAAGGCGTTTCCACGAAGATTCGAAACAATTTGCAGAAGAGCGTAACCGCACAAATCCAAAATAAGCACCCACCGCCGTTTAGTCAGGCGAAGGATCCGCAGTTTCCCAAACGATGGAGTATCCGTGCCCCGATCGTTACGGCTGATTAGCTCGTGCAAAAAGTTTCCAAAGAATCGTTTAATTTGCTAAGATCATACTCCAGGCAATCGGAAGTCTACCGTCTGGCTCGCACTGTGTGCACAACCTACAGCCACCTGCTCGCTTCTACAATGCTAGCCGTGCCGTCTGGCCGGCCGCCGGCGGCGCCGGCGTTCAACAAGAGGGGGTGGGAACTCGGCGGCGGCAGAGGCGGCGGCGGATGTCAAACAACGCGGCGCCGTACAGCTAGCGTTCGCGTTCGCGCTCGCCAAACCTTGGCCGTGAAATTGTCGGCTGCCGAAGGACGGCTCGCGATAATCGCGGGCAAACACTTCCTGGTTCCTGTTTGTTCCTAGCTGGTTAATTTGGGATGACGTGAAAAAAGTACCCGTGTTCCCGCCTACTTGCAAAGATAAGGACCACCATGCGTACCTCCCTTGCTTTAGTAACCGTCAAAGAGTTGTTCTGTGGTAAAAACTTTGCTGGGTCAAAAATCAAACAAATATTAGCCAGACCAACATTTTAATCGGACGTCCCAAATCAATAAAAACATGTGGATAAGTGCGGAATTTAAAATGGAATATTTTCGTGTATCCTTTTTTTAAATTAGTAACTCATGAACTTACCCACTTTTTAATAAGTTACAAAAGAACCACTAGGCACTCCATGCCATTCATTCTGACCATTCGTTTAGATTGGTAAGATCTAAACGATTAGATCGTTTAGATTGGATTGCGCCCAAGATAGGGATTTAGGATTTAAATTTCGATTAGGATTGGGATTGGGCCTAAATTTGCAAATTTTGCAAAAATTTTTCGGCCCAGCGGCAAAAAGAATGCAATTGTTGACAACCGTGAGTAAACGTAAAAATGCTGCTTTGGTCCTGGATATACCATTCTCATGAAGAATGCATTACATTTGCATTAGTTTAGTTAACCATTCAAATATGCGATTATTATTCTACGCTTGGATCAGGTACGGGCTTCGGCCTCCCCGCCGAGTTACCTGGTCCCGGACGAGAATTTGCACCGGCGGGACGCGTGTGGTGAGGCAGGAAACCGGGTCAGGTAGACACGACAGGACAGGTGGAGGCGCCGTATTGGGGAATCGACATCGATCTCACTTAGACCAGAGCGAGTGTCCAATTAGGACGAATAATGCGCTCAAATGTACATATTATAGAGTAGCAAGATGCTATATTCTGAGTGATTGTTCAGTCTCTACAAGCTTACCCAACTCAGCAAATGAAAGTCTCTGCACCGGATTGGTGACTGCTATGTTAAAAAGCCTTTTAACTTCTAGAAGTAAATTAACTTAGAAAATGGGTAGGTGGGTATTGGAATTGCGAATCTATATAAACTTCTATTTTTGTTCGGTGATGGCAAAGTTATAAAACAGTCGTAAGAAATCATCGTAAATTACAGCCACCAACATCAAACACCATGTCTTAACTCTTGAAACACAAGAATATCTAACTTCATTCTGGTTTCTTTATGAATAAGAAATCAAACGAATGAATCGATCCTACAATCAATTAAAAAAAAAACCATCGAGACACGCGCCAAGTTAGATGCAGACTATAGCGAATCGCTTTCCATCGCCAGGCATTGTCCTCCGGAGGCGTCAGCTCCGACGTCAAAATCTCGAGCACGTAATCTATGATCGATGCGCCAAGCGCGCGATCACCAAGATCGACGCCGACGCCGCGTCGAGTGCACCCCGTGCACCCGACGTCGGCGTCGGCATTGCGAGTGCATGCCCGCTAACGAGCTGACGAACTCTCGCCGTGCAATAATCAATACCGAGAGTCGACTTAATAAAATATCCAAACAGACACTGCCCTTGCGAAAACAGCCACCCAAAATTAAAATCCCAAACGACGTCAGTGTGTCAACGTCTTGACATTCCGCGCGTCGAAAAGCCATCGATGTCCAAGCCTCGCGATACGGCCCAGTTCCATAGACAGCGCATGCCGCCGCCGCCGTCGTCGCCGCCGCCGCCGCCGCGAGACTGGCGCACGGTAACGGGCGGGCGTGAATTTTACCAGCACATAACACAGAGACCCACTTTGACGGTCGACAACGCCTCTCCCCCGCCGCCCACCGGCCGGCGAGAGGCACCGAAATGTGCGTAAAATCTACGCGGAAAGTTTGCGTGCACTTTTCCAAGGTACGTACCGGACGCGTATTATACTCGCGCGCTGGAACCGAGCGCGACACACCGCGCTTCCTGCTTGTCGACGCCATCTTAACTCCGTTTGCCTATGCGTTGTGCGCAGTCGAAGTTGGGTCGCTAGACGGCGGCACGGGTCGGCCGTGAGAGTGACGGAGAGAGGAGATAGGCGAAGGCGTGCGAGCGAGCGAGTGAGAGGGTGGATAGCTGGTTGAAGCAGGTGTGACGGAGAGGGTTGGTGAGGAGGCCGATTCGGTAGTGGGACAGAGCGAGAGATTGGGCGACGGCACGAGTGCGAGTGAGGTGAAGAGTGTGTGTGTGTGTGTGTGTGATGGTACAGTCTGGTTGGAAATTGTGACGATATTGTGCGTGAGGCGGTCGAATGTGATGGCCACTGCTTGCGACGGGTCGTCCGATCTGTTAGGGGTGTGTTTATGTGTAGCGGAGGCTGCGATCCTTTCAAGGGGTGCAGAGGTCACATACCGAACCAGCACAAACCCCAGCTACTTTTCAGGTGATTTTATGGCGCTAGCGTCCTCGGACTGTTAGGTCTTTTCAAGAGTCCAAATGATACACAATTGCAATTAAGATACACCATGAACATGAAGGCATTAGGGAAGTAGACACGAGTCTAAAAACCATAACATACAAGGGTTTTGCCAACGAAATTTTAGTTGCCTTGTAAATGAGCGTAGCCTTTTATTTGTGAATTAAAAATATTGATGTAATGTATTGACTAAAATTAAACTGTCAGAATTACTCCAAAATTTGCCCCAAAAAATGTGAACACACCAAGAACGAGAAGGTATAGTGTGTCCCAAATACGAGTAAAGAGTAAACGAGTAAACAGTCATTGGTTGGGCTTCTTTATCGAATGTGTTGCATCGCCTTGCCATTGTTTTAAACTGGTGTTTAACCAATGGGATGGGACGAGTGTAGATGTGGGAGCTAACAACACAGCTTAGATCAAATATGCGCTTAGATGGTCCAGTCAACGGCAGGTTGAAATGTTGACACTCGACCCCCTAATTGCCACTTGAAAACTTTATTCTTTAATTTTTAAACTTTCATTCCACAAACGTGGAAAGTTCGGGGCTAACCCTTTGGCTCTAGAGCGTGAAGAGTGAAAACATTTGAGGAAGTTCCAAAACTTTTCGTAAATTTGGATTTTTTTTTTTTGTTTTGTATCGATTTTGCTGTAAAAACGCGCAAATTTCATAAAATTCCAGACACAGTTTGGCAAGTAGCGTGCGAACAAACCAAAGAGAATAAAATAAAATGACACGCATTGTTTTGTATTTTTTAGAGCATGGGAGGAGGGTGCTGAAGAATACGGCGCCCTGAGCGCCCCTATTTTTCTTTCAGTACAGGATAAAACGCAAGTAGCAAACATTTCTGAAGTCCTTTCTAGATTTTATACCGGTTATTTTTCGGAAAAAAATAAGTTAGACTCGAGTAATAATTGGGCGCCCCTACAAAGAATGGATATCTGCAGATTTATAAAGCCTGGCTAGAGCTCCAATCATTTTCTCACAAAGACTTCAAAATAATTACTGCGCAGTGGCCCAAGCGAACAATCAAAGTAAATGTCTAAAATTCTTAACATTAATTGATGGACCTGAGAAAGCGTAGATATGACTACGTAAACTTCTCCAGATCACTACAAGTTTTGGTGTTAGTGTCAAGACGAAGACTTAACCTTAAATAGCACATGAAATGGCTTGTCTAGTACTGTATGGTGTCTAGTACTGTATGGTGTCTCGTACTGTATGGACAGGTAATATACATATCTGTATATATAATATACATTGCTTTTTTTTTCAAGAATATATGACGCCGCTTCAGGCTTTTCGCCCGAAAAGCCTGAAATAATGGCTATGGAAATGAGCTCTTATGAGTGAACGTTACTAAAAGGTTACTCTGACATGAGGTCCTATTCCTAAATATGTCATATAGTATCATTTTTATGGAATACTCTTTTCAAAGACCTCTAGATCAAAGTTTGCCTTAGAGCCGTGGAACAAAATTCATACAGATGGTTTTAAAGAAACAAAATCTATGTTTTATTAGAAGTGCTTCTAATAAAACGTAGACTTTATGTATCTTTTCTCAATTTTATTCAAATGTAGATTAGCAAGAAACGCTCACCACTGCTTATAAGTCGCAAATATCTGCATCGCCGCATTGCTGTTAGACGTCAAGACAACTTTCCCAAGGTAAACATAAAATAAACTAGCTTCATTCTTGATCGGTTTGTTTCAACCCTTGGAAGTTGCGGTCCTGACCAAAATATCCTAGGTGTTTGGGGGGGGGGGGGGGGGGGGGACCAGGCGATACACAAAGGATCGGGGTGGGGTATTACCTCAAACTTCTCTCATTGCAGTAACTATCCGCAGTTTCATTTTTTTTTATAAATTAATCAGAAATACGGAATTTGCTTATTTTCGATTCATATGATCGATTGATTTCTGCCCCCGATGTACGAACCCCAAATGTAACTTCTAGATAAGAACAATACCAAAAAAAAGTGTTACAATGTTGAGTTTCCTGACGTTTTCTATCCGAAAAAGAACTGATACTCCAAATATCTGCATCTCCCCATAGGTATGCCAAGATATCTTCCAGAGGTAAACAAAATGTAAGTATACAAATAATTAAAACTAGAGCTATTGGAATTGTTGAGCTTGCCGACACATGCATTTGTGGGATTTCGTCGCCGATAGTCAGTCGCTCGTCTCAGATGCACTAGATTTTTTTGTACTTTTCCCTCAATATTTATCATTTTCGATCGATACTCGATTTCCTATCGATTGAAAGTGTCGAATTTCGAATGTCACCACCCGGCGATAATCACAGAATAAAATCTCTAACACCGTTCACTGTTTTGCCTTCAATCGTTGGTACATTTTTGAAGAGAAGCCTATTCGTTGATTAACTCGAGTCGAGCCACAATTTCAACGATACACGTTTGATCAGAAAAATCGAAACAAGGACTGAGCTTTTTTGGAATAGTTATTCCTTCTTCCTAAATAGTCCCACAACAAATAAACTAACTAGCATATCTCCTTTTTCTAAATTGAAACTATTTATCTTCTAAAACTATTTGGTAACACTCCGTTTAACGAAACGAAAGTAATTTTGAAGACAAATAGTAAGATTTTATTATTATCAACCCAGCGCATTGCAAGCGTTTGCAATTTAAATAAGATTTCATACAAATAGTAAGAAGTTTAGGTTACCAATAACTTTACAATAGACAACATGATAAGATAAAATTCACTGTGGAAGTAGAAAAGAATAGATGTTTAGCTTTTCTTAATGTTTTGGTTATTAGAAAAGAAGATGGCTCATTAGGGCACACCATCGACAGAAAGAAAACAAACACAAACAGGGTCTTACACGCAGATTCATGTCATCATCCTAGCCAAAAACACGGGGTGCTATACACATTAGCGACTAGATCAGCGAGATTAACAGATGAGGAACACTATGCGGGAGAAAAGGAAACACTTTCGACAATGTTTCAACTGAGTGGTTATAAAACCAAAGAAATAAGAAGAGTAACTAAAGAAATTGACAGGTTAAAAAATAAAGGAAATAGGGAAATAAATGCAGAAATAATTGAAAGGGTAATTAGTGAAAGCAACTTAAAAGAAATCAAATCAATCGCAGTTTTACCATATGTACCAAAGATAGGAGAGAAGATTAACAAAGTACAGTCGAAAAATCAGATTGTTACAGCATTTAGGGCAGATAGAAAAATAAGTACAATCACAGATTGGTACAATGGTATCTGTATCTGATTGACAGATTGGTATCTGTGGTACAATGGTAAGACCAGTGTAGGATCAGGTTCCATTGAACGCAGGATCCAGGGATGAAGTTGTTAGCTTAGAAAAGTGAACATAGGATAAACTGGTAGGAAAATTAGCACAAGAATCAAGGAACACGAAAGACACGTAAGATTAGCAAAACATTCTAGCATTGTTGGAGAAACAAAGACACTTAAATCAATCAGCTTGTGCAGAACACAGGAATGAGTTTCAACACCACATTCAAAGACACTGTATATAAGGATCTTGAAAGATCCAGAAATTCACTAGAAAAGTCAGAGGAGCAATAGATATAAAAAAAAAAACAGCCCAATAACTTCAACAGAGATGATAGTTTTTAACTAGATAGTGCATGGGGAACAGTTTTACAACAGAAAAATGCAATAGAGAGTATCAGTGAGGATGTAGAAGAAGTCAGCACACAGGATCCAGAGGAAATTATTTGGACAGGTAGATTAAGAACTAAACGTAATGAATAAGAAAATTGGGGTTATATCACATAACGTAAGGCATTAGCACAGCATTAGGCATTTTTTCCCCACACATAATTGTGTTAGTTAGTAAAAAGACGCCAATTTGTTCGAACCCCAGTCCAAAAAGTTTTTGTCAAAACTAGTGCTAAGGATAGAAAAAGTAGACATGAGTCTAAAAAATATCATTGAGAGTTTCATTTTTTCAACCACCTTGCTGGAGACTTGACTTTGCTTGAGACATAACACCATAACACTCTTTGTTCAATAAAAGTTTAAGCCAGAAATTATTTATTACAGCTTACGTTTCTTAGAAGCGAGAAAGGAAGACAGTCTGGAATGCTGTTAATTATTTTGCCATCTTTCGCTAATTCTTTCGCTTATTCTTTTGCAGATCTCAAAAAAAGTTGCTAGGGTTATTTGTGGAACACTAAGCCACCAAGCTTCCAGAATTCTATGGGACTTGTAATATTTCCCACACATCCTAACATGAAGTGACACGTGCAGCATGGCAACATCAAGTATACCAATCCGAATCAGTAGATAATCGACGCACTCGAAGCTGGTCGGACCCGGGTACTATCGCACTATTTTATGGACTGTAGCTTTTTTCTTTCAATGAGTTGGATTCTAAATGGATTTCAGGAGAGTTCCAAGGCGTATAAAGGCTGAGTTGAGTATTCAGTTAAGCCACAGATAAATAAGAGTGAAAAGACGAACAATTTTTTTGTTCGAGTCGGTGACTCGAATCCGACTGTGGCTCAGTGGCACAATGCGTTGATGATAACAATGGCGGTGGCGACATCACACTATGACCGAGCACGCGCCTGATCGATTAAAGTTGTTTGGATTTTAGTATTTTAAACCCCTCCAGTCCCAAAAATCAAAAGGTTAAAAATTACTGAAGCATCATCAGGACGACCTAAAAGTACAATTGTCCACGCCAGGAAGTCGATATTTTTCTACTAAGTACTTGCTACGAGCTGAACTGGGGGAAAAAAATCTGATTTTTGTGGTGGTATGGGGGGGGGGGGGGGGGCGAGAGGAGACGAAGTTTAGCCACTGCCTCATGCTTTGATAATTGTATTTCCAAAATCATTTAGACTTACACCATTCTTTGATGTTTTCGAAGCCACTGTAGCATAGGGTTTAGATCATGATCTAATCCGTATTGAGGCATCATGCATTGTTATTTCAAAGGCATTGCAAATTAGATTATCATTTTGGTGCCTACTAACTTGAAGACAACTATAGAGTTAAGATCTGCGATTTTAGGTTTCAACTAAGGTACGTAAAAATATGTGCTAAGAATGGCAAGAATTGCCCGTAAATATTTCAAGATCAAACTGGATTTAAGGAAAAGTGACAGACTATTGTGGGCATGTGGCATTTGAATTAGCACCCTATTCTAGAGTTGCTAAGAACTCGTCCTCTTCCACCTTGAGGGGATTCCTTGATGTGTGCCCGGATAGCTCAGTTGGTAGAGCACCCGACCGACAATTGGGAGGTCCCCGGTTCGTATCCCGGTTCGATTGCACATTTTTCCAGTCTAGCTTCCTTTCCACAACTTATAGAGTTCAAGATGTACGATTAAAGGCTTTGACAAAAGTCAACTAAGGTATGTCAATGTAGGTGCTAGGAATGGCAAGAATAGTTTGTATGCCCTAATTTAGGCATCGCAGATTGACCACTGTAACCAACCCACTTGAAATGGGTGGTTATGGTGGGTTTTTTTGTGTGAAAAACACTATTAATTTTTTTTAGAAAGTTGCTCGTAGTACTCACTAGTAATGTTTGAATTCAAAATTTAAGTCCTCCAGCACTACCTGTGGTTCCATAAATAAAACGACGCAATAACAAGAGATCATGTGTTTTTCTATTCCAACAATTTTGCAGCAATTGTGATTTGCTTTCATTTGTACGCACAATCAAAACTTGAAATGTGTCGCCTGCTATCGCCAAACGCAGAGATAAGATCTTGTTCGACTGCGGCAAGAACCGGTCCCACGTGTGCATCCTGCAAGGCACTACTGTAGATAACTCAACTTGCACGCGGTGATTGGACTTGATTTTGCAAACCACTACATGTCGACGGACAGCCCCGTTATCGGCATAAGGGTAACCACCGACGAAGCTACGAAATGGGATGGGCGTAGTCCTTAATGAAAGGTTTAATCACGACAACGATATTATTTTATTGGAGTATTTTTCGACTTTTAAACATAAATTTATTACAAACTTATCTATACAATTATGAATAGTGTCAAACTATTCCCTTCCATTCTTCCATTAACATCCCCTTCTTTATCAATTCTTCAAAATGTTTCAATTTTTTCATCCTTTTTTCGTCCAGTAATTCCATTCCACTCTTCAACACTTCCACTCTACAATCCCAATCCCTTTCTTTCCTATATTTTTTTCTATTAATTTAAATGCATAACAATTTTTTCCTATTAACTTTGCCATCTCTAATCTATCTCTTATCTCCTTCCACGCATTTCACCCCAAAAGGATGTATACCTACATATATGTTAATTATCTTCTTTTTCTTAATTCTTTCCATCTTAGTTCTGAAATTTTCTAAGTAATAGTTCTTAGTTTGGTTGCAACTATAACAATTTGTCCGTGTGTGTCTCTCTACCTATCGGCATCAACAGAGATAATTCTGAATGTTCACATGCCATGGCTTGACTAGCTTGGAACTACACGGTAGGCTTCAAGTTCTCATATCGTTGACGACTGTATTCAGATAATAAGCTCATAATATATCATTAGTTCAGGAAATAAAGGCTAGGGTAAGGAGTTACTGTAAAACATTATCTCTTGATAGTTTTAAAAGTGTGTAGTAATATGCAAGGAGTTTGCACTAAGCGACCAACTCAAAAATGTTCGTCAGTTGAAACCTTCATAACATGGGGACGCAAACATTCCAGAGATAGATCAGTTTCGTCTCTAGGGGTACCGTGGTCAGCATGACCTTGTTGCCTAGTTTGGTTGGCAAATTTAATGGCCAAATCGTAAACACAGCGTGTGGTGGAGGTTGGGCCCGAAGCCGGCTCTAGTTGTATCACCCTAGCACCGATGAAAGTGATTCACTCGATTTCCGAACAAATAGCTAGCAGATACGCCGACGAAATGCAATCGATGAGCCCACAATGCCGAGAAGTTGGATCGCATGGCCAGGACGAAGCGCAGCAAACTGACCTTTCGTTACGCCTACTCCCGAAGAAAGAATAGATTTAAGTTTATTGATATTTCGCGGCGTGTTTAAAAGTCATGACAATTATAATTAACTGCCTAAAGCACTTCTATAATAGAGAACCATTATAAATATAAATCACTAAGTATTTCATACGCGTAATGTGTCGAAAAAATTATTTTCTTCTGTTGATGTTCAAAACACAGCAAAGAAACAGTCGTAAACAAAACAAAGGCGACAACAATATTCGCCGAAAGATTTAACAAAACAAATCCCTCAACAATAAGCACCCTCTAGCGAAACATCGCAAAAAACTAAGTCGTCTGTCAGCTGGGACGTATGACATTTACCAAAACACTAGCGCACAATGGCCAAGTTCAGACCAGGTTTTTTATGCATTTAAATGCTTTCGACCCACTTTGAAGGCTGTAACAGTTCGCGTGTTGCGAACTCGCAATCGAGCGTGGCTAGCTCGCAAAATTCACGCAACAGTCGGACGTGATTCTTAATTATTCGATCTTGCTAAACTGCTAAAAATGTTTTGTAACAGTTTAAGGGTAGCCCACGTCTGACCGTACTGTTTTTACGCTTTTAGCAGCTCCGTGACCGCGACCCTACGCATCATGGCGACGAACTCGGCGAATTCGGCACACACTTCCCGACACTGCAACCCGATATGCCACATGCGATCTTTCTAACAATTTAACAAACACAATTGTTGTCGAAGTACTTACAAGAGTTCTTGTCGGTCGTCTTGTCACTTTAGGATCGCCCATCGCTGATGCTTTGGGCGATGCGTGTGATTACGTGAAATGTTTCGCGTTTGGAATGGCTTTGAGTTGGGAGTAGAACGCGATAGACCTCCTTCCTTCGCGGAGGTAGAACGGGCACTAGCCAGCTGATGACGAGCGAGTAGCGGCCAACTGCAACGGCACGGCACGGTCGAGCGGCGAGGCGCAGTTCAAAACGCGTCGCACACCGAATTTCGTCTGTGTTTTTTTTTGTTTTAATTTGCAATATGAAATGTTGGGTTAGGCTGATTAGAAATCGGGTTTGTTTACTGTTGTCGGTGATTTGGAGGTTATGTGGTGCGTTTCTCTAGCTGATAACAGATGGTTAGAGTGTTATTGACCTGTTTTTAGGTGTGTTGCGGGCGTAGGGACGAAATGCTGCAGGGGCTATGAGGGAATATCGTACGATGTAATGCGGGCTTGCCTATGTGTAAGGCGATTGAAAATTGAAGTAGCTTGAATCTGCAAAAATAAAAGGCTAGTAAGAAATTATAAAAGAAATTTAGAGCCGGAGGCTTGATTAAAACAAAGCAATTTAAATTGCTTGATAGAGTTACTTGATGTGTAGATTCGTTCTGAAAGAAGTTCATATTTTCTCTGGCATTAACACAAAATCGATTCTCAGGGACGACGATTTAAAAAATCACTACTGTGAATATAAGACTCCAGTTGAGCCCTTCTTCGTAGAAAAGTCTCTAAAATGCGATTGACTATGTAAATTATTATAAATATTAATTTGTATAAAATTAAGAAATACCGAAATACCACCAAACGGTTAGTCCAATATATTCGTGAGATGATACTTACACTTAAAATAGTGAGAAATTTACTCAAAAACAAACAATTGTTGTTTGAGTACGAATGCGTTTCGTTTTGCTCTCCTCTTGAACTTTAAAATACTTTTTGTTATCAGTTTTAAAAATGAGTCGAGTTGTGACGTGGTTTTCCTTGCCTAGGTAAGCCGAACGAGCACACCGGAAATTCGGACGACCGAAAGTCGCCGTCAGTAGCGAACATTCTGCCGAAGGAGCAGGTCGCGCTCTGAGACTTGACATTTCGTGTCAATAAGTTACAGCACAGTTTCTATTTCCGGTCTTAAGTAGTGACAGTTCAAGTGATTTGACCGTTTTAAAAATCACCAAATTACCGAAGAAATGTTAGTGATTACTATAGCGATATCGTATATTTCTTTGCATTTCTTTTGGCGAAACGGAGTACAGATGTAAAATAGGAAAAGCCATTGAATTGATCCTAATTTCCTCCAAATCTATTTCGACGTTATCACCGTAAACTTATCAGACGTGGGTATGCAAAGAAGTGAACAGAAAATGTGATTTCCTGAAAATTGTATCAAGTTTCTTTGGTTTCTTCTTCAAAAGAATACCATTTTTAGGTAACTCAATTCCTGGTATCTATAAAAGCCTCTGTTTCTCAAATCAAATACGACAAGGAATCCGTACGCTCAGTTTAATTTGTTTCAAACCCGAAAGATACCTTGTAAAAATATTGCCAGCACAACTCACAGAATTAATTTTTATTCCAGCGTGCACAGTTATTCACTCATCGAAAATGACTTCCAACAACCCCCCATACAATCGCCAAATTTCCCAACCTCTCCCACCTCGTCCTCTCGACGGGCACCTCCGTCGCCGACCCCCATCTTACCCCAGCTTCAGCCCCACGCGCAGTCACTTGGACCGTGGACCCCTAAATCCCCAGGAGTCCAAGGCAGTGATTGCCAGAAACCCGTCAGAGGGTAAAGACATGACCCAGCCAAAGAGCTCGATGTGGAGGCGTATGGCGCTGAGGAGGACCGCGTTGAGGCGGATATCGTTCAACGGGCACACGTCAACGCCGACCAAGGAGTGTGTATGCATTTGCCGGTGTGCGGCGGGAAGTGTTATTGTAAGTTGGGGTTGAGTTTTAGCTGTTTTAGAGGCGTTATGTTAGCCAGCGCACGCAGCCGCTTGCTCGAGCAGATGATTTGGATTAACATTAATGTTATTTATCACACGTTGTTGATCTCTCTTTATAAATAAAGGCACGTTCTTCAACTACTCCGACCGATCCAGATCAGCCGGGATGTGTCGCGATTTCATGATATATAGAGCCTTGTAGTCTTATAATATAGTCTAGTCTTAAATAGCCTGGTTTTAGTATTTTAGCCCAGGATATCCAAGTTGTCACATGAAAGCAGAATTTCGCAATTGCCAACTTGTTTTATAACTGTGTGTTATTTTCTTTGCGTGAAATAATGGATCCACGCAGTATCAGCGACGCATTAGCTGGTTTCTTGGCTTGTTGAGAAAAGCGAGTGAACCTTTCAAATGTCTTGGTGGTCTACTTTGTGCCTGGTAAACTTTCTTGCTCCTTTGTTACACTTGTTTGGTCTCAGTCTACCGTCAGGCTGCATATTGCCTCACTTAAAGCAACTCTGGTATGGATGAGCAAGAAAGTTTAACAAAAATCAGGAACGAGGAAATTGGTGTAATCGCGTTTCGTAACTTACTGGGTCTACTGGGCAAAAAACTGTACTAACCGTTCAAAAACCGCGATGTCTTGGCAAAAAATGATGGAATTTACTGGACGTAAATTCGTCCATTAGATTTCACTGACGATCTACTGGAGTCAGTAAAACCAGTAAGTTTCAAAACAAAATGTTGTGACAGAAAAATAAGAGCCGAAACGCACTAACGAGGTAACAGCAAAGCAGACGATTCAATGTAATGAATAGGGATCTCGAAAACAATGCACCTGTGACTTGATTTGATCAATTGATTTAACAAACCGATCCTAAGTAACGCGCCATTCTTGTCTGATCCAGAGGGAGGTGAAGTTGACCATGACTTCTGAGGACCTTTCATGGCAGCAGCTGCACATGAGCAGGGCAAAGCTGAAGGCCACGGCAGGCACATCTCAACTGCTCGCAGGGTTCGCCATGGTAAACAATCTCAAGACGTAGCTGTCTATGCAAACCATTCAAGTGCAATCAAGTCGGAATACATAAGCTCAGGGGCCAACATACAAAGCATAGTTTAAGCAGAACCTCCATACATTTGTAGATACAGTTTATATCACAGTGGCAACACCTAAACATCTAGAAACACCATCTGTGATTGGCTGATTATAATTAACCTCTGAGGTTAAATTTAATCTCTCCTTTGTGAAGTCTCGTCGATTTTTTCAATAGTCTCATTATTGATAAAGTAACCATAAATAAGAAGTAATCACGTTGAGGATTCTTCAGGCATTTGATGGAAATTTTGCAAAATACTTCTTTGAAAGCTTGAAAAAAGGACGCCGCAAGTGCCAGTGGTAACATCCTCCGTTGCCGGCTCGTTTGCTCAGCAGAAATTTTAACTACAGATATTTTGACATTAACGCTGGGCCTCTGACTATACCTAAACACTCAACGGTAATAAAATACTAATATAATACTATAACTAATCACCTCCCGGTCTCCAGATAGCAATGATCGAGCTTCAGATCGCCAACCCCACCAACGCCCCTGAATGGCTTTTCATCGTATACTCCATCAACACCACGCTCCTAGTGGGAGTCCACATCTTCGCGCTAATGATCAGCACCTACCTCCTACCGAACGTCGATGCCATAGGGAAGCTCCACTTCTGGGGCATGATAGCCGAGTCACCACACGTGCGAATGCGAGGATTCATCGAGCTCGCCTGGGCCTTCTCAACCCTGCTGGGACTCTTTTTGTTCTTGCTCGAGCTCGGGGTTTTATCCTGGGTCAAGTTTTGGGACACTTCTTTTGCAGCGGCCTGGGCGTCGACGATCATTTTGATTCCTGTATTGGTGATTTTCTTAGCTTTTGCAGTGTATTTTTACCACGTGCTCGTCGTGGCGAAAGTGAAGGAAGCTGTTATCGATATCAGGGAGTTGGAGGATCTCAGGTTACAGTTGGATACGAGGATGGAACCTGGGAGTTTCTAGTTCTGGCTTTTAGTTGTTTTTAGCGAATTTGTCAAAACTGTTTTGGTCAGTAAAATTTTTGACAGTATTGATTTGTGGAAGAAGGTTTTTTTCGAGTTGTACAGTCTTTTGGAAGGGGCGATAAGCCGAATTTTTTCTCTCTTGACCGAGTAGGCTAAGTCCTCTCTAGACTAGGTTATGTTCAACATAATCTTCATGTTATACATGGCCCGCCGTCAAAACAATGATCATTACACCACACATCAATCAATCAATCTTGATTCTTGAATTCGCCAAGGATTTGCAAAAAATGTATGCATATAAAGTTCTGTGCGCGTTGAAACAGTATTTCAATATGCATGGTATAAAATAATAACTGCGATTTTGAAATTTCACAAAATAGCCAACAAGACTTAATTTAAAAAAAAATTTGTATGTACAAATACATTATTAAAATGAGTGTAAAGCAACGTTCCCATGTAATTTTGTTTGTCCTTCAAAACAGACCCACAACTCCTAGCCGGCGACGATATCGACTGATACATACTGAGCGTCTGTTTAGCGACGCTACTCATTACGACGCCAAACAATTGCCCACGTCGACGCCGTGATTGAATTGTGATAACAATCGAAGTCGTCGGTGATTGGGAAATCATTCCAGTTTTGTGGTTTTTCGTCGGTGGGGCGAGAAACTAAACGAAGGTTGAGGAGCTCGAGACAGAGTGGCTCACTCTTGGTGCTTATATTGTTGAGTGGAGACGTTCATTATCCGGAGAAAAAGCCGGTGAAATTCTGGGATTGGTCTGTGAGGCGTTTCTTTGGGTATTTTTAGAAATATAAAATGGTTGGTGAAAGAAACTGAGTGTGACCGTGTGTGGGCATAGACAGATCTTAGCATTTTTTTTTAAGTGAATTCGCATAAATGCACCTGCTTACAGATGTAAGAAAAATATAAGCTCGACCGAGGAAATGGCAGTTGGAATAATACGACACCAAGAGGTAAAATACTTTATTATAAGTATATGAAAGACATTTCGAGAGTGGTAGGAAAAATCAGCATGCTTATTTCCAGAATGAGGATGTTATTTTTCTGTTTGCCTCACTGTCAAATACAACCAACCATATTATGAACTTTGAAAGAAAATTAAGAGCTTTATTTTTTAAGACAAAAGTACTTTGGGCTTTTAAAACTCGAATGTTGCTTCGAGAAAAAGTTTTTTCAAATTCATTGACAAGTTTCACTACATATTGCACCGTCAATTACCTCAGCGAATGCAGATTGATAAAAAAAAACGTATCAAAAACGGGACATGCTCGACTCTACCAAGCAACCAGATCATGAAAGACGGACCGAACGGTTTGGAGTTAGAAACACCGGTTCTCGTGAGTTCACCGAAGATCAACACTGCGCTGAGTTAAGTATTGGATGGGTGACCGTCATACACATGACCGGTTCTGTTCGGTGGAGAGGTTGGAGGGATAAAATGTAGTACAATATAACTTCACTCGCCTTGCTTATCAACCTTTCGACAGCATGGATTTGTGGAGGAATCCTGCTGTTTGAGTTGTACCGTCCTTCGGAAGGGACGTTAATCCGGTGGTCCCCTTGGTGCCCTTCGACAGGTATGGCTACGTGCCGGCACCGGGTTTCCCCTCCTTCCTTCTAGGCTAGGTCAGGTGCATCATCATCCTCATCATCATCCACTCATTAACCGACGCCATTAGACCAGTGCACAATGACCAGATGTCAAAACAGTGCGTCTTTAAACACCACAAATCAATCAATCAATTAAAGACGGTCGTGTATTGCGCGTTGCAGCCCGACAAGGAGCAAGATTCGCAGCAGCGCCAACAGACGGCTGTCAAGAACCACCTCGTGTGTAGGGCGAGGTTGAAGCGCAGCGGGATTACGTCAGCAGTAATCTGCGCATTCGGCGTGGTATGTGCGCGCAGCCATCACTAACAACTCAATGTTCCCACTTCCAGTCCAGGAAAATCGTTGCAGTTCTGTGCGCTATCATTATGCGTTAGAAATCTGCACGAACTGCTATATTCCGTTCAGCGAGAGAACAATCTTTTCCGACAGAGGCGCCACCGGTCGTTCTGGGGTGACATGTGGGCCAACTCTCATCAAAAAAATACTTCTCATCACCTTCCTTGCTATCCGCCATGTTACTTACGTCGAGTCAAGATGTTTAACTTTTCGAGCTACTACAATTATAACACTCTTGGGAGTTATATTTTGCAGATACAATAAGTGTTTTTGAGTCCAGCTATTAAAATCACTACTGAAATGTCATTCTTTAGTTGGTAGCAATGCAGGAGGGCAATCCTCCTGCTGGTATCTTCTTTCGTAGGCTAGACTGTAGATTGTCAATGTTCCTAGTTGATGAAGTAGAAGCTTTGAGACTGGGAAACTGGGAACCTCATTAAAAAGTACAGGTTTAGGTCTCCTCCTTCTAGCCTAGCCATTCCATGCCATGAACTTGATATGGGTGTTTCAGCGCGTGCTGCAGGCATTAGGTTTCGCGAGGGGTAACGCCGCATGAGAATTGTCAAAATTGAGTAAAACATTGGACCCCTAAACACAAAAATTCCTCAAGATAGCTGCCTTAAAACCGCTTGGGTCTTGCAGCTTAGTTCGAAATGACACTGCAAATATTTGATCTGGTAAGACTATGGACTCTGCACGCAGTTTATGAAAGAAACGATAGTATTGTTGGTATTCAGATTTAGTCAGAGTCCCAGCGCTAATGTTAAACGATCTACTAAACAATCGAGCCTCCAACACGTAATAACAGTTGCGGTCACTAGATGGCACTTGTGGCCGTTCTTTTCAACATACCTCCACAATTATATGATTACGACTAAAAATATTGATAAACGTGTATAAATCGTTGAGGTTCGAATCAATAATGATATGTTTGAGCGGAATCAAATCTCAAATACGAGTAATCTGCAAAAAAATAACTAAATTAACTAAATTGGCCACATTTTAGTCGGTATTTTTTTGTTAATTCCAGTTCAATATTAGCACTGAAACTCTGACTAAACCAACAAACCCAATGATAGAATCCCGAGAGGCACCGTGACCATCATTATTTGCTATCATGGTGGTCATGTGATAAGGTTGAGTTATTCTGGTTTCTGTTCAGGAATCCATCAGCGCCATCCAGCTGAGCATTAGGCCAACCACGTGCCCGTCGTGGATCCTCACTCTCTTTGCGGCATGCTCAGTGACGCTGATCTCCGTGCACATCATCGCTCTCGTCATCAGCAACTTCCTGTTGCCCAACATTGACTACCTTGCCGGCAGGACCTTTCCCGTGAGTAGAATATTTCGGTTTGTTATGATAGTTTATTTACTTATTTCTTAAAGTTGTCATTTGACAAGATACAACATACATAAAAATTATAGATGTATACACAAATAGTGTACAAAAATATGTAAAAACTATTTATGTCTATACTCACGTGGACAAGGATTGCTTGTGATGTATTCGTTCATACAAGATTTTGATTCAAGATCTTGCTTTCAAGTTACCTACAGTTTACTTCAAAATTCCATCATTGTCTCACTTTGGGAGCTGTTTATTCAGAATGGAGTATGGTCATCATACAAGCCATACAGGTTTGAAACGTGGCCAAAATTCAAAACTCCCATTTATGACAACATTAATAGGTAATATTTCTACTTGTGCGATCAAATCATATCCATTTGCCAGGATTTAACTTTCTGAGTACCTACGATGGCACATGGTACTATGGTAATATTGATCGTATTGTCTGAATTTGAGCGTCAAATAAGCTGTCAAATTTCGACGCAGCGGTACGTAAAATTCTATTGCACATATTCCCATTTCCATGTTCCCTTGGTGCCCTTACCCTCGTTACCTTGCTGTCAAACAAGTCTGCCACGCAATCTTAACATCAAAGACGATTAAACGTATCTTCCTCTCCCGCAGGGCGCATCGATCAAAATGATCAACGAGTACCCCAACAACGAATACGCTCGCAACTACATCGAGCTTGCCTGGACCTTCTCGACGATTGTCGGCATGTTCCTGGTCCTTCTGCAAATCGGTCTTCTTTGTTGGGTCAAGCTCTACGACTATTACATATCTGCGTGTTGGGCAGGCACGGTGCTTGTTGTCCTCTTCATGGTGGTTTTTCTTGCGGTGTGTCTTCTGTTCCATCGGGAACTCCTGACACACAGTTACAAGCTCAGGGTGCAGGATTTGAAGGACATAACGGTGATTCAGGATGAGTTGAATCTGGCGAGTGTTATTGTTATTGATCGATCGATTTAAGGAATTTGAGGAAATGTAAATAAATATACAGTGCCTTATTATTATAAATAAAAAATTAAAGTTAACTAAATAATATTTTGATAGCATGAAATATACTTCTGATAGTACTTACTACTAATTACCTTAGTTGAGTTCATAAATTCATGTATTTGACAGATTTTGAATGTTCTAGAGCCTAGAATTCGAAATTTGTGCATTCATTTGAGTTTGGTGTAGCAGATAATCACTTTTTGGTATATTAAATTACTCTATAGGATATTCTATTTAAATGCCATGCATATAAGGGAATAGGAACCTGGAAAAAAATTTGCTGAAATGTATTGTATGCCGTTTAATTTGATAGAATAAGCTATTACACGCCGAATTTATTAACACATATTTAAGAAGTTGATGAACTCCAAAACACTCCGATCCCAACGAGCAATTAGCAGCGTAATCACGCGTGCTCTACGCATATTGATAACACGCGTGCATGCCTTATACAGCTCGGTCTCTCTTGTGTAAACCTAGAGGTGGTGGAGGCACCATAGCATGTGAAGTGAGAGGAGACCTGCACACAGTCGCCAGGGACGAGCTAGCGAGGACGGTAGTGCGATGCAGCCGGCGTGAATTCTGCTCACCTGTACGAGACTCGTAGATCAAGGTAAAGGTTACCCCAGCTGTGGGAGAAGTTTCCCTTCCAAAGCAATCTTAGAGTCATATTTTAAAGAGGAGCTACTCCAATGAAATTGTGCTTTGACATGGTGATTCTAAAAGAACATAGACCCGTTTGAGATGGTCCAATTTTCAAGGCCATCTAGAGTCATTTTTCACAGTTAGCGGAAATAAATCCACTCAGAGTGCTTTGAAAATTTTTTTTTTTCACAGACCTGACAGGTATTGAATTATTTTTGCTTCTTGGTTTTAATTGGTTGAATTTGGTAACATCTTTGTTGACAAATATATACGTTTCAGATGCACTTTTTGTGTCTGATTGATTGTGGATACCTCTCCGTTTTAATTTGTTTGAAAGATTACGGTTTTTTCTCTACCAAGATAAGCAAGAATGTATGCGATTTAGCGGTGTTTTTTTGTGTGTAATTGCTTGCGAATTTAGGTGAAAGTATGCTGCGTTTTTCAAAACCGCTTTGTATCTTGCCGTTTGATAAAAGGATGGAAAGAAAGATGACAAGAAATGTGATTACCGCGCCGCTGATGTGACATAATTTCTATCATGATTAGCTTGCATGTTGTACTGTGGTGTATGGATATAATAATCATATTTTATGTAATTCATGGGAATTCATTGAAGAAAAATGCATAATTGGATAAGTTCGTTAGAAAGGTAACGGTACAGCTTTGATTAGATTATGAATTTAATTTGCAGCATGTAGAAAGTAGGTAGTGTGAGCCACAAGAAAAAATGTTATTGCAGTTAATGTAACGACATTTACCTCACCATTCAGAAATAGAAACAAATATTTGGCATTCGTAAAAGTGAACTCATGGAAAGCAGTTAAAATAGGGAACTCTTATTTGTTCCAACAAATCTGTAGCAATATGCAGTCGATTCACATTACTAGCAAGTACTCAAATAAGGTGCGCCCCCGGCTGCTTTTTGCGATCTGAACAATGCCACTTCAGTTGCATTCGAACATACGACCACGTGCATGGCATAACATTTTTTTTTACGGCAAAATGTCATCACAAAAAAAATATTGGATAATAAAAGTGAACTGGGTAATATAAAATGACAAGTGGGATTGTTTTGATACTAGGATTAGTTCATAGAAAAACCGTTGGTTGATCAATAATTCCGATCGACATCTGTTTATGATGGTTTTTTTTTTCAATTTTTAGGTCGCTATAGAATTTGTTTCCAAGAAATCTTGTGACTAAAAAATGTCACAGATTCATTAAAATCGTCACGTTATGTTAATATTTTCGTCAGGTAAATTACGTAAATGAAAGTAATTGTAGGTGTAAATGAAGCAACGTATGTTGATTCCAAAATAAGTAGCCTAAACATAACCATTCAGCAATATATCTTCAAAAATAATAAAAAGATAACCTTACCTATGTTTGACTTTTTATAAAAATTCCTCATAAGAGGCATGCTCAGTGATATAAGGGTGCTTTCATTGTTGTGATTCAAAAGTCAATCGACAAGCTGCTTAGACATTTCGTAGATACCTATGAATTCTCCAGTGCGAAACTAGCAGCAATATAGCCTCTTTATTTGTTACAGTTTTCTAAACGTGATTTAAACGAGTCACTTTATCGCGCGTTTCATCGCGGAGATAAGAAAGAAGCAAAGCGAGGTGTGAGCAGCCGCTTCTTTGAAGTGAGCGTTTTGTAAAACAAATGCTATGCGACTCAAAGAGTAGGTAACCATCAAGCGGTGAAAATTAGGCTCAATGTGATCTGTCAGTTTTGACAGACTTGTGAAATCATTGAAAAGAAATCATTCAAATACAAACAAATATATATACAAATATAATACATACAAACAAATTATAAGAAAAGTAGGTATGTGTTCTCTGTACGTACATGCTGAAGATTGTTTATTTTAATAAATAACTTGTCTCTATCTAAGCAACGTTTATCTTTAAATCTAAAAAAGCAATAATTTGAATAATATCTGATTATTTTAGCATAAGGTTTATCGGTGGCATTACATACTAATAACAATGGACGGTAATTTACAAATTGCAGCTCTATGCAGCATTGAGAAAAGTGTTCATGTTGCAACCATCGCTTTTTAAAAATTATTTTTGAGGTAAATAATAAAGGTGAACGAAGGGAAATTATGAAGTCACAGCAGGATGTGCAAATTAAGAGACATCCGTCATAAATATATTTGCTTGCAAAAAAAGAAAATTGGTCTAATTGAGTTAAAACGAAAATCTAATTTCATCGTTCAGTTGAATTCTGATAGAAAAGCATTTTATACAGATTTTCTACTTAGTTTTCACATATTTTATTTCATTAAAGGTAAAAAAAAAATCGAAACGTCGGTGTTTTCTGATTTCAATAAAATGAATAAAAATACAGTGTGTCTTTCTAGATAAAGACATGCGCTTGCACCTTCCAAAAAAGAATAGTTTTTCAGCTTTTTTGTCTGAACATGTGTTCTCGATTTTTTTTATCTTTTCGAATTTAGCAATGATTTTAAATTAAGGAATTCCCGCGAAAACACACGGTTCGATTCACGACACATCTTGTATTCTGATTAAAAAAAAAAAGCAAGACAAGTTTGTAAAGCATATATTCAATTTGGCAAAACAAAGATTATACAAGCATTTTGCATTCAACTAGCATCTGCATTCAAAAGAAAAAAAAATGCGCTATGAAATTTAAATCAGTTTTGAACAAACCAACAACAGTTCAACATTGTCAAAAGTTAATAACCAGTTAACAATTATTTTGCAACAGAAAAACCAGCACGCCTCATTTCTGTTCCAGCATGGATCCAAACTCGATCTCTATCAACATGGAACCATCCACCCCTGCCGTCTGCCCCCTAGAACCCCCCACCCACCCCCCATACCTTCGCCATCATTCCCAACCCATTCCCTCACGCGTACCCGATAGCTACCTACGCCCACCCTCCTACCCCAACAGCAACCCACCCCGGTACACCATGGATCGTCCACCTAGGCTCGGTCAAATCGGCAGGACCTCGTCAGAGGGTGGCATCCTGTCGACACGCGACGTCAAGAACCAGCCGATGATGCATGCTAGGAGTGCGCCGAGGATGAAGACGACGTCGAGACGACCGCCGTTTTACCAACAGCAGACAATGTCGGGCAAGGAGTGCGTTTGTGTTTGTCGATGCATAGGGGACGTCAACGGGAACTTAGCGATGCGGAGGATTGTGAGTTAATATGACAGGCAATTCAGTTTTATATTAGTTTGCTATATCCGTAATACCATGGCTAGGAGAGAGGCGTTAAGTGAGAATCAATTCTGAAATATACGTCACCTTATGTCCACGGAAATCTCACAAAATTGACAAATATTTCCATTTTATTGGAGAGAAAGTTAATTAGTACCAGTCAACATCCCCTTTTTCAACTGCTTAAACTGTTTTAAAGTTGCTTTTAACTTGTTTAGCTGTAAGTAACTATTTTTTAATATCACATCCCTAGAAGAATAGGGAATAGGAATTGAATAGAGGAATAGGCAACACATGAAATCTTAAAAATTGAATTGTAGCCCAAATTTAAGTTTGACATACAAGCAATTTCACATCGCCTGTAACCACCAGCGCTCCTAGTGGTTTTGTGCGAATTAAAAAAAAAAAAACTACAAGTTTCAAACTTCAGTAAAATTCAAAATTGTCAGTCGCAAGGTTTCAAACCTGATCATAGAGTATTTTGTCTGCCATCGTTTTATTGGCGGTAGGATTTTCAACACGTTGCTCAGTCTGGCACCGGCTGGTCCTTCCTCTGACGGCCGGTTATTCAGGTGTCCGTTAAGATAATAGCATACCGTTAACAAACAAAGAACAACTTCTGATTAGCTGTTGCCAGGCAAATAACAAATTAACGCACTGTTAGATTTCTAAAAGAACCGTTGAAAAACCGGCACTAAGACGATAAGTTGTAAACTCTTCCTTGGGGGCGCAATGGAAAGGATGCGTGGATCTTTATTTCACTGCGACTTTCGTCACAAGTCACATTTCCCATTCAGACATTGTCTGTTTATTCTGTACGCAGACAGAAAAAATATAGATTTTCTTAAAATGTGGTGCTTTTATTAAATACAAAAACCATTGAAGCACCATTGATTGCATCTTAGACCCAAAGGGCAAGGATGCCGATAAGAATACGTAGCCGACAAACGTACAATAGATTTCAAATCAAACTCTAATTAGTGGTCTTGAGTTCGATCCCCTTCGACCGCACAGGAAGTCCTGGTTCTGTGGCTTTCCTCGGTACACTCGCACTGTTCTTGCACATGCGCCGACGGTCACTTTAGACGAGGCGTGGAATCACAGCGAGAGATGATGTGATAAATATGTAGACCACTGGAACGATTTCCGTGTTTAGACTAATTTAACTTCCGTATTTAGAGACATTATCCAGTCCACCCAATGTAGCAAGCTGTCAAATTGTTTACCTTACATTGTTTGCTTTAAAAGTAGCTTGTTGCGACGAAAATTCAAATGGCAATATCAACTTATCTTCCTTTTTCCTTTTTTTGGTACCCAGACCATGTGTTACGTCGCTGAAGAAACACCTTATTTTCTGAGAAGAGTAAAGTTATCAAACACCCAAGATGGCCGGATATTGGGATCGAACCTCACTGAGTTCTGTTTTAAATCAAGATTTCATCCAGTTTTAAAACTCATTCATTGGTAAAAGTTAACAAAACAAACCAAAAGTTATAACCAAATTTAGCACGTTATGTAAACGGGGTATGCAGATTGATTTGAGTTGTATAAAGAAGCACTGTGTTGACATCGAGGCATTGGTTTGGATCGATAAAATGATCTTTTGAACCGAACTGAGTCTTGAAGGGAGGAAGGGAATCTTAGAGCCAACTCCTGTTGAATAGCACCAAGGAAGCATCGGCTTAACGTCCCTCCCGAAGGAAGGACGGTATCGAGCAACAGGATTCCTCCACAAATGGAAAGGTCGATAAGCAAGGCGAGGTATACCCCGTGCATTGCAAGCTTTTGCAATTTAAATCAGATTTCACACAGGTATTCATCAATTATCCAAATTGGTTCAGGACCAAAAATCAATTGAAACAGAGCAAAACCGTTCAATGCTCTTATAATGTGCTCACAGATTCCATTTAAGTCCCGTTTGTTTGCAGAGAACTTTATTAGATTGCCGTTGCTTCACCCAACCATTACTATAACATTGTGGAGGCCGGGCACAGGTTACTTGCTTTTCGACGCTTTTCAAAGAATCTGCAAAGTTTAATTGACTGACTTGTTTCCCTAAGCACTGACTTTTACAGATGACATTTATGGCAGTATATCCATAAACTGAGTTAAATTAAATAAGAAATATACTGACATAGGGGAGAGGGGAGCATTTGACCTTGAGCCTTATGCCTCGATATGGATGTACGCTTGTTACGGCTCTGTGGACGCCGTGAGAACGACGCCGATAACTCGAGCCTTTCTCTAATCTCGGACCTTTCTCGGGCCTTCCAACGATTGCAGGTGACACATGGATGTGTCCCATTTGGGACTGTGACCGTGGAAGTATCTCTTTCGAGTGAATTATTCGAGTGGTTATTTGTTCAATTCACTCTAAGCACCACTGCGTTGGGTCAGTTATTGGATGGATGACCATCACACACATGACCAGCTCTGTTCGGGAGAGAGGCTGGAGGTACGAAAGTTAGTTAAAAAATGCACCTTTCTTTGATATAAAATACACCTTGCTTTGATTGACTCGTTACTGAATTAAGGGTCTGCTCAGAGGAAATAACAGCAAGCAAATACAACATTAACGGGTCGTCAGGCAAAACCAGGTTCCCGTCGTTCGATTACTAGTTAGGAATGGCGGTCTGTTATATCGTTAACCAGACAATCAAAAGAGCATTGACTCTACTCTGCTAATGTCACCAAGGGGGTTAGTAGCTAACTTCCCTTCCCTTTGAAATAATTGGTCCATGCAGAATATTGCCACTTTTTCATGACTTTGATGGCCGAGGTTGTAAATTCTTCGAGAGAAACTTTGCTAAGAAATCTCTTTCGAGTGAGAACCCGTCCTGTTGCTAGCACATCGTAATTTTGCTTAACTTTAGTGCCCTAACAATATGCCATCAATGCCATCAGCATTGGCAACAACAAACGGGGCTGGAAGTCTGACTTTAGAGGTCAAATCTTGATTTATAGCATTCGAATAACTCAGCGTGATCACACCGATACAATGTTGTGGTCTAGATAGATTCAGAACCCATTACTTCCAATACTGATTACGACAAAGCATGGAAATGGTAAACAATTTAATTGCCGGTCTGCAGCAGCAAAATTTATTCCACGTTATCGTGTGAATCGGTTTTCAATTGCAGGCACGATTTGACCAAAATGGGAGCTTGAAGACATATTAATCTAAGATGAGATTTGTGCATACAAAGGTCTTGATACGCTCATTTTGATAGTTTGAATTTCTCGTGTCGCTCACCGTGTCGACATTACAGAGGGGCTGGCGAGGAGACTAATCTGATGAGTGATTTCACCGATTTTCTGATTTTGTGAAAGACTGAAAAGAAGAAAATGACATTGATACTAAAATAAAAATTCCATTCAAATCAGAGCTGTCACATCAAAAAGAAAAAATTGTATCTGCCAATATTTTCCCTTTGTTTAAAGGGACTTTAAAGGGATTGTTTTGTTTAAATCCCCGTTTAAAATTTAAACCTAGAGCATTGGAGGTTCAAATTTCAACCCGTTCTTCTAGTCAAAAAAATTAGGTGCCGGATATAACTGTAATGTATTTCTATAGCACGATATATCCCCCGAGATAATTTACTTGCTTGGCCTTTGAAAAATATTATTGGTTTAGAAAAATTAAAGTCTTTACCTTAAACCGAGTCTAAAGCAAACTACGTCTGATTTTGGTGAAATCGGGCATCAGAAATGAAAATATAAGTCGTTTTAAACGTAACTCGACAAGCTGTCATCTTCGTTTGTCACTGTGACGTGCTCACCGTTCTTCAAGGTGGTCGTAATTTCTTTGCAGAGTGAAGACAGCGCGCTTTCCTCGACTACTGCGTCGCAGGCACTGACCGAAGACCTGTCCACGGAGGACCTGTCTTGGCGTCGTCTGCACATGAGCAGGGCCAAGCTGAAAGCAACGGCGACCACCTCCGAGCTGCTCTCAGGGTTTGCCATGGTATGGTTTGAAGATTCGTTGCTGTCCCGTAGGACATTTTAGATCATATAGTATTCCCCGATCATCCGATCGGGATAAATAAGAAACATGAGGTTAAGATTTGGTTAAGATATGAATGAAAGTATCTCATTGTCTATGATCATGGAAATGGTTCTTAAACTGGCAGATGCCATTTTACCCGGTTTTACCAGTGGGTTTCACCCAAAGCCAAAAAGAAACTGGAGCTCAGATTTCCCTTTCCAAGGTTAGTACGTGACCTTGAGCCCTTATTTTATCTGTCGATCAAATCTGACTCTTAAATATGCGGGTCAGCAGTGCCTGAGTTTCCTTTCGAGTTAGGTCACACATTTTACCAAGGATTGAGCCAAGCGATAGCCCCCCTCCCCCACAAAGGAGAACTTTCTGCCGAGCAAACGAGCCGACGGTGCGTGGAAACGGTTACTACCCGATGGTGCTTGCGACCGTCCTTTTTAACACATCTATACAATTTATTAATTACTACTAAAAATATCTATACATTTATAATATACGTGCATTAATGAATCAATGCATCAATGAATAATAATTGCGAGGAAACTGGTCTCAAATGCGAGAAATCTGCAAGAAATAACGAAACAAAATTTCTCAAAACTAGAACGACGAGCATGGCAACCTCCATTTTTTGCGGTAAAGTAGTCATTTGGCAGCAATTTTTCGCAAAGTCAGTTCAAAATTATCGCTACATGGCAGTACGATTGAACATTTTTAGCCAATTTCCGACATTTCAATTGTCTTCTGGTGTCATGATAATCTCGATAACCGAGAATATCCACAGTTTTGTGCCCACAGCTTCCTTCGATTAACATTCTGAAAAGTCCCAGTGGTCAATGTTGGTCAACTAACCAACAAACTTCTTTCATCAGTCTATGTGAGCCTGGCTAGGTCATGGCCACCTGTTTGAATGACACAGGAAGAGGAAGCAACTGGTTTTTGCTCTGCTGCTAGCAGCCATTTCACCTGTTGGCTGAGCGGGGTGCTAGAGTGAATGCATTGATTGCAATTGCGATTGTTGTATACACCAAGTACTAATTGAATAATTCCTCTGTAGGTAATAATAAATAACAAAAGTGTAATTCAATCACATTACTGTTCAAAACAAAGTAGACATTGATTTTGTTTGTTTAAGATGTTGTACCAGTCACCGTTATTCGGTCATGAAAATCAGTATGTCGATATGCACCTTACTCGGTTCAGTGTTGCTTAAATTCGGTGATCTCACGAGAAACGATGTTTCCATCACGCCAAATCTCATGGTGGTTTTAAAAATAATCCATTCCCTTCTTGAAAATCATATGCAACTTTTCAACGCCAACCGCAACTAATTACGTCACATTACGACCGTTACAGGTAGCTATGGTCGAACTGCAAATCAACGAGCCAACCAACGTACCCGAATGGCTGTTCATCACCTTCTCAGTAACCACCACGGTCCTGGTGGCAGTCCACATCTTCGCCCTGATGATCAGCACGTACCTCCTACCAAACATCGACGCTGTCAGCAAGCTTCACGTTCGCGGTCTCGTCGCCGAATCGCCACATGAACGGATGCGAGGCTTTATCGAGCTCGCTTGGGCCTTCTCAACCATACTAGGACTCTTCTTGTTCCTCGTGGAAGTCGGGATTTTGTGCTGGGTCAAGTTTTGGGACTATTCGTTCACGGCTGCGTGGGCGGCGACGATCGTTGTGGTTCCTGTTCTCGTTGTTTTTGTGGCGTTTGCCGTGCATTTTTATCACACTTTGGTTGTGTATAAAGTGAAGTCATCTGTAACGGACATGAAGGAGTTGGAGGATTTGAAGTTGAAGCTCGACTCGGTGACGAAGGCGGGAAGTTTGGCGTAATTGATGAAGTTGGATTCGTTATCCGGTGATTTGTGTAATTTGTGTAATTTTTATCCTGCTTCTGATGTACTCGGAATCGAATCATGTTCATAACTGTTGTGTCTAGAAAACATTCTGGAGATTATGACCGAAAATCTTTTTTTTATGCCCGCTAAACTAATTTATACGGATTTTTTCTATTTTTTTTTCTGTCTTCCTTTATGTTCTACCTATCTATGTACCTAATGTATTCTTTTTTTATTTCCTACATTTTCCATTTGTATTTTTAGTATACTTAAAATTTTCTGAGAAAGTTATTTTCGTTACCAACTTTAAAAATAAATAAAAAATCCTATCAAGCATTTGCAAATCAAAGGTAGATTCAACGTTTTTTAGCCATGCAGGTTACTGAAATCGCTGCAGGTATAACTGTGTATCTTCTTGCGCTAATGCATGGAAAATAATTATTTAGCTCACACGTCTTAACCTAGTATTAATTGTTTTTGTGCGGTTACCACACTTGAACGTCAAAACAATTCCTGTCCCCTTACTCACTGACATGACAAGAATATGAAAACTACATTATTATTGCCATTAAAATGCTATTGTGGTCACAATTGCCGCAGTAAGAATGACTTGTTTTTGGAACTAATATTGATTACTCGGTTATATAAATCGATGTCATTGCCGTTGCAACTGTCAATAAAGATAACAAGTTGATATGCTATTTTTCCGCCTGTCAACTTGGTGATTTTTCCACCTGCCTTGCCACTTGGCACACTTTTCCAATCATTCCATCTTAGTTGTCCGATAGTAAGACAGCAGGCCAAGATTCGAGATGCCTAGGGGGTATTAGGTAGTTGTTTACATCAAAGCGTATCTCCCCCCCCCCTCATTTGCACAAGCAGTGATAATAACACCCAGCAGCGATTTCAACACATGTTTGTCGCTTCTGCTGCCTTGAACACTTTTAGTCGACAAGGTGCATGAAGATTTGTGTTTCAGGAAGTGCCGAAATTATCATTTTGTAGGAAAATAATATATCTACATCGGAAAGACAATCAGCAACTGGCTTGTGTCATCTCGGATTAATAATTGAACTTATTAACATATGAATTTTAACTCGATTAGTACAAGTATGAAGTTGAGAGTGTGATTACGTTAATTAAGTCAACATTAATTAATAGGTATTTATAAAGTTGGTGTCTCCACAATTGGTGTCTTGTTGATTGATGGTCTTGTTGCCTGCTAATGAGAATTCCGTCCTAGACGGTATGGCTACGACTTATGAGTTGTGTCGTTTGGACTGACGTTTCTACCTATTGTACGGGGATTTTATAATGGCCTCTCTCTTGTCTCGTGTTATTTTCTCTACAGCATCCACTCCGCCAGGTGTGACCGAATCTTGGTACTATTTATCTGTGAATCATTTTATAGAAGCCAGAGATATTCTAATTTTCCTGAGAAATTTGCAAGCCTTGATCCCCTGTTAGCTATATATTTGCTACTCTATTGTCTTCGTCTATGAGTGACTTGCTATATTTGTCCAAGCTCTATTTAAAATTTGAATGCCACGAAAATATCAAAGTACAACTGTATACCCCATTGCATGTTTCTCTGAAGCTCTCTGATACTCTTCAGTCTATTGGTACATTTGTATACTTCTTTGCCAATCCATTATTGAACAGTTTCTTTACTGAGAATTAACAGGTCCTCAAAAATCGTATTTGAAGTGTTGCTATAATTTTTATATCCTTGTTGTTGTCATTGTTGTCGTGGTTTTGTACACGTAGATCAAATAACCTGAATTGCGGTTGCCATAGAGGGGTTTCGAAGCCAAGGCCGCCATTTTGAGAGTCCCTAATCTTGGTTCTCCAGAAGAGTTTGAGCTATTTTAATAGCTTTCATCAAACGTGTTCGTTGTTTTTGGTAGCTTTCACAACGTTAATTGTCAAAAGTTTAAAAAAAAAGTGTTTAAAAACGTCTAAAATTTGGATTTAGATCATAGGGTCACCTCAGATTTAGGGACTCTTTCCTGTTGCCAACAAGGGATTGCCCGACTTCAATTTTGAGCAGCTGGCTGGATCTTATGCTCTATTCAGGTACACGTATGATGTAGATCAGTGGTTTTGAACCACCTCTTCCAGCGAATTAAAAGTGTATGGATCAAGACTCGTCAACCCAAACATTAATTGAACACTCTCAACAATAGCAATAAATGATATAGAAATGAACTAGAAAACATAAAGGACTAAGACATTTTAGGAATATAAACATAGCAAGAAATAGAATGCACGACCTTGAGACGCCGGTGACAACCTAACCTAACCCTCGCCCTAACGCAGTGTCGGGGCGGGTAGTGGAGAAGTAGTGGTGCTGGCTTAGAGAAAATAATACGGTATTATTTACCCGTATTATTTTCTCTAAGGTGCTGGTGCTTTCGGCCCAAAGAATATAAAGGTCTACCAGAAGACAAGACTTGAGGTACGGAGGGGATGGTTTTCTGCGAAAGTGAATTGAAAAGATATAGTTAAAATCGAGCAGGGATATGAAATGAGACACACTCGATAGAAAGGCACTTATTTTTTATGTCAATTGTGGGTGGACATTAAAGTTGGTGTCAATGCCTGATCAGACTTACAGACTTTGTAGAAGACGAAAGTCCCATCAGAAAATATTTTTTGGGCACAATTTAAAAATCTTTTTGTGGTTTTTCTAAAAAAAAACTTTTAGTATGTTCTACGGCTAATCGAAGACGAATCGCTGCAACCTGGTTCCGTGTGTTGTCATACTCACATTGCGTGACCGTAGTGATAAGAAGCAATAACGGCCGGATGATAAGAAGCTGTTAATCCTCCAGCGATTGTTATTGCTTGGCTGCTAAGTTTAAGTAGGAAGACACTACACCTGGCGTGTCCAAAGCGAGAGGTTCTGATACAGGTGCGCCGTTGTCGCCGAAATGCTTTCCGTTTGGGAAAACCAAAAGAAAAATACATTTTCCGAAGATTTCTGACGGTTGTTTAGCTGAAAACAGAAAATGGCAATCGGTATTTTGAGGCATCGAAAGGTAAGGTTGGTAAAAATCGTACTTCATATTACTTTAAGCTGAATTGGTTAAAGGCACATGATGAGTAGATTTCTTAATTCATAATTTAGATTTTTAAAATCACAAACTAAAAGTGCAAAATTATTTTATTTTAAATCGTTTATTTTTTTCATTTAAACAATACATTTAAGACATAGCCATCTTCTCTCATACTTCTTTGTCTATCCACCATTCTTTCCCTTCTGCCTTTTCATTTTCTTCCCCTTTCCACCACATTTGCTTGTACTTTTTTTCATCCATCTTTCTTTTGGTCTTCCTCATATCCAAAACTCAAATTTTTTCATTTTTTTTTCACTAAATAATTGAAAAAATGTCGTCGTCGTACATTTGTTGGCATTATCCTATTGTCTCTAAATACCTGTAAAAGCGACTTATCTGTTTTTACTCTCAGTTATAATTAATTTAATTGGGGCTTTAATTGATTGAAAGATGCTTGAGTCACAAAGTGCTGTTTACAATTTAAACGGTTCTACTGACGTCACAAGCTCAGCGCAGGACAGTTTCATCATCTAACACAAAGCAATTACGCTTATGGCCCATGCACCACGGCCCAGTGCTGAATACAAAGGTGTCTTACCTTTGTATCGATATCCAATGCCTGACAACATTGGCGTAACTAGGTTTTCCTGGGCCCAAGGGCAAACATTTTCGTTGGATTTTCCGCCCCCTCCCCCCATCACTAACACAAACAAAGCCATGAGCAAAAATTTGCAAAAAAATTAACAGTTATAATTTTTCTGTGTCTGAAGAAGCTAGTCCCATAGCCTTAATGGGGTAGTGAGAGTGCCTGAGATGCAAGCAACTATTAACTTTAAGATTATTTTAGCAAACACAACAAATAAATTTAACGTGGGTCGTGGGCACGGGCTCTTCGGCCGGCGCGTGGATGGTTTTCGCTTCTGGCGGGCCCCTATCAGGGGAAAACCTCTGGGCCCGGGGGCGATCGCCACGCTAGTCCCGCCGGTAGTTACGCTAATGCCTTACTATAAATTAATAGTTACTTTTAAAACTGCACGAATGTTCTGTAAAAATATAAACTTCAGTCATTTAAAAAACACTAAAATCTCAGCAATGCGATGGCGCATATCGCAATGCATGAATTGACAAATCAAGAAATCGTCGCCCACGTGCGCTAGGCTCTAGAAAATAATCTCGATTCGTGAGTGGAAAACAGTCTCATCTCATTCTTGTATTTGTGAAACATATTAGTTTCCCCCGGCTTCTTTCTCTTGTGAGAAAGTCTAGTGTATAACGGACGCGGAGTAGTGATTTCGGTGGGGTTAGGTGCTCAGCGCCAGGATTTCCATATTTATATGTCCAACTTAGTAAATAGCCTGTAATTATCAAAATCGAATACGCAAGGAAATTCTAATCAGAAATTAATGAGGCAAGAACCTCGTTTTTCTGTTTAAGGCAGCAAAACTGATGAACGAGGTTCCAGCCTTCATGCAAGAAACTAAACTGGGCCATTTTTTTTTTTTATTGAGGTACAAAATTAATTTTGAAATGTGCAAGTCGATTAAGTTTTTGCAATCGATAGTCGGTCTGGATTGCACTGAAACATCTCTCCCCCAATCCTCCAGTCTAAGGAACTAAGGAATAAATCAATGTGCAAGAAAGCTCCTCTTGATTTCTGTAGAAGGAAATTAGCAAGAGTTATCCCATGTCGGCTAAAAATATCACTGAACTTTGAGGGCTGGTGTTGGTAATGGAAAAAATAGTCGAAAAAATACAGAAAAGTTTGATGTTTAGCTGCACAAAACATAGAACTACCAAAATTAAAGAAATGCAGCAGGCTTAAATTAAAAACAGCGTATTAGTGCATAAACAAAAAGTTGGCGTCGGTGGGATTCGAACCCTCGCTCTTCAAAAGAATCCTCGGTTTCGGCACTGTTACATGCCTCCACCGATTCATCCATCACTTGTGTTTCAAAAATGTAGAAAATAAGGAATAAGTCCCGTGTATATTTGTTTGAATTGTTTGCATTGCAAGTTTCTATGACGAAAAAAAAGCAAAAGACGAGAAAAAGTTTAAGCTTCAAGAAGGCCCGTGCCATGGTCGTGTTTAACCTATCTTTTGGGCAATAAGAGATGGATTTTACCAATTCTTATAAACAATTTTGACTGCATTCGACGGAAAAGTTAAAAATAAAACTAAAAAGAAAAGTATTTAAAAGCTCAATTGGAGCAAATGACCAAAGATACAGTAAAACAAGTCATCACCCAATGATAAAGTAAACATTTATAACTGACGGGTAATACAAACACTAACAAAAAAAAAAAAAATAATAAGAAGTGTGGCAAAATATTGCCCAGTACTAGAGTCTCCAAAAAAGTATATACGTAACTTGGGCGTAAGCCATTTTTGTCGCCTTGAGTTTTTTCCTGTATCGCATGCAAAATGTGGGCTTCCCCATTTGCCCCCCACCTCAACCACACAGCTGTCGGCTAAAAATATCACTGATCTTGGTGTTAGTAATGGACAAAATTGCCAAAAAAATACAGAAAAGTTAGTTGTTTAGCTGTATAAATTATGGAACTACCCAAATTAAAGTATTGCAGCAGGCTTAAATTAAAAACAGCGTATTAATGCATAAACAAAAAGTTGGCGTCGGTGGGATTCGAACCCTCGCTCATCAAAAGAATCCTCGGTTTCGGCACTGTTACATGCCTCCACCGATTCATCCATCACTTATGATTGCAGAATGTAGAAAATAAGGAATAAGTCCTGTGTATATTGGTTTGCATTGTTTGCATTGCAAGTTTCTATGACGAAAAAAAAAGCTTCAAGAAGGCCCGTGCCAAGGTCGTGTTTAACCTATCTTTTGGGCAATAAGCAATGGATTTTACCAATTCTTACGAACACTTTTAACTGCATTCGACGAAAAGTTAAAAATAAAGATAAAAAAAAGTATTTTAAAGCTCAATTGGAGCAAATGACCAAAGATACAGTAAAACAAGTCATCACCCAATGATAAAGTAAACATTTATAACTGACGGGTAATATGAATATTAAAAAAAAAATAACAAAAAAGAAGTACGGTAAAGTATTGCCCAGAAGTCTTCAATTTTTTTCCTGTATCGCATACAAAATATGGGCATACCCATCTGCCCCCCACCCCAACCATTAGCTGCTACAATTTCTCTTGCAAGAAATTTACGTCTGATGTCAATTGGTCAATTGCTTGCCTAAGTATATAACTAAACTAATGAAAAACAGCAGACAATGGTGAACCCAACATTCATAAAATAATTCCTACAGTTCAGATTTATTTAGTGAAGTCAAATTTCAAAGTAAATCGACACATCACCACTTATAAACTGCACATCAGCAAATGAAAGTTTTGAAAATGGGCCCTGCGGCGTCGGTGAAAGAGTGGATTGTTATAAACCTAATCTAGCCTTGAAGGGCGAAGGCGAAATCCAGTGGCGATACGTAACTTACTCCTATCGAAGAGCTCCACAGCTCGAACAACATGCTTTCCACAAAACCATGCTGTCGAGAGGTTAATAAGCTAGGCGAGTGAAGTCGCTGCCCTAACTTTCATCCCTCCAACCTTTCTCCCGAACAGAACTGGTCATTTGTGTAGAAGTCACCCATCCAATACCTGACCCAGTGCAGTGTTGCTGAACTTCGGTGTTCTCACGAGAAACACAATACCTTACAGAAGACCTATGCCCAAATTCAATATGACTTGATTTCAGTGGGGTGTAATTATGGCGAATGAACGCTGCGGATTTCGCGATGAAAAAATTAGCATTGTAATTTGTAACCTAACGCATTGCGTATTGCAGTCCGACAGGGAGCAGGATGAGAAGCAACGCGAGCAGACGGCTGTCAAGAGCCATCACGTGTGCAGGGCGAGATTAAAGCGCAGCGCCTCCACGTCAGCCATACTCTGCGCGTTCGGCGTGGTCAGTATTCGCTTGATCGATTGATTATTTGGGTTTAACGATGCACTGTTTTGACAACGGGCCATGCGGCACTGACCAATTGCGTCGATGAATGAATGGAAGATGATGAGGATCGTGATCGTGATGAACTTATAGTAGCCTGTAAGGTACTAGGGAAAACCCGGTGCCGGCACGTAGCCTACTCCTGTCGAAGAGCACTTAGGGGACCATACGCTTAACGTCCCTTCCGTAGGACGGAATAATGCAAACAACAGGATTCCTCCTCAAATCTATGCTTTTGAGAGGTTGATAAGCAAGGCGAATGAAGTTGCTGTACTTACTTTCATCACTCCAACCTCTCTCCCGAGCAAGTATGTTATGACACCTTTGCCTAGGGTTTGTATTATTGCGTGTTTGAGTTCAAAGCCATTGTTTCAAGTTGTTAGGTTTGGTATTGTTGGAATAATTTGTAGATGTTACATATTACCATAAATATTACATATCACACATACATATTACCAAAATCTTATGAAGATTATTTGGGATTTCATCAATTGAAGATCATTGATTTTTGATCACAGTCGATTAAAAAGCCACTCAAATTTCTATGCGATGTCGCATATCGCATCGCATGAATTGCGTGGATGCCAAGGAATTTAGTCAAGGGGGCACTAGGAATTACTTTGTTGTTGACTCGGATGAGGGGGGAGTAGTCAGGGGTGTTTGTCTTAGTGTGGAAGTTGATGAAGGTAGACTTTTCTAGCTGTAGGGCTAGTAGGTTGTTTAGGCAATAGGAGGAGATAATAATTGTTTGGGAGTTTGCAGCTTGAGTGAGGAGGTGAGGAGGGCTGATGAGGAGGTGGGTCGTGTCGTCTGCAAATTGGAAAAGGGAGTCTTGAGTTGTAAGTTGAGGAAGGTCATTAACGTAGAGGAGGAAGGTTATTGACGTAGAGGAGGAAAAGTTGAGAGGAAAGCACCGAGCCTTGAGGTACGCCTTGTTTGATAGAGAGGGGGGTGTCACCAACGTCGCCTTAGCTCTGTCGCCAACTCAAATACCTACACCCACCCCTTCCCACCAAGAAAACACTAGAAATTAAACTACAATGCAATGCAATACAATCGATAATGAGGCCCAATCAAACAATTCTGCCAAATAGCATGTTTCCGAGGTAAATATTAACTTTTACAAATATGTGAACAAAATTCAGCGCACATTAGTTTCTGGGATGCATTATAATATGTGGAATCCCTACTTCCCTACGAATCCTAGACAGTGGTTCTAATTCACCTAAAATATAAAAGGTTATCTCATATTCCAGCAATCGGTATCCGAGCTACAGACGAATTTACCGACGGCATGTCCTGAGTGGATCCTGACTGTGTTTGCAGTGTGCACCACATGCCTGGTCTCTGTGCACATAATCGCCCTTGTCATCAGTAACTTTGTACTCCCCAACATTGACTACCTTGCCGGTAGAACCTTCCATGTAAGTTCAGTGCCGCAATTTCATTGGCAGATGACTCTCAGATGACACGAGGCAAAAGTAAAGTGTATATCGCTGAACATTTCTTTCCAAGGGCTCCTCCATGAAGATGATTGAAGAGTACCCCAACAATGAGTACGCTCGCAACTACATCGAGCTAGCCTGGACCTTCTCGACGATCGTCGGCATGTTCCTCGCCCTGGTACAAATCGGCCTTCTTTGCTGGGTCAAGTTCTTTGACTTCTACATCACTGCGTGTTGGGCAGGAACTGTGGTCGTTGTCCCATTCATGGCTCTCTTCATTGGAGTGTGTCTTATGTTCCATCGGGAACTCCTAACGCACAGCTATAAGTTGAGAGTGCAAGACTTAAAAGACATTGAGGGTCTTCAAGAAGAGTTGGAATTGGCTAGCATTAAAATTATTGAGTGATATTATCTTATAGATTTAGTAGGAGTATGGTCAAAGGCCCAGCGTTTATGTTAAACTTTCTGTTAAGCAAACGAGCCGGCAACAAAGAGTAATGGTAGGTGCTACTCGATGGCACTTGCAGCCGTTCTTTGTAACAAACCTCTACAATTAAATAATACCAACTGAAATTATCGATTCATGTATATCAATCCCTGAGGTTAGCATAAATAAATATTAATTGGGCGTAAACCAGAATAAAATACGAGTCAATTGTGAGAAACATAATGAAATTTCTTAACACTCCAAACAATGATGACTCCACCTAGTAGCATCCTTCATTTGTCGGCTATTTTTTGTGAAAACAGCTTAACATTGGCGGTACCGCGGTACGGTACTAGCTGGGGTGATATCAATTAACTCATGAAGAGGTAAATGAAGATGAGCTAAGTGAATGTCATGTCACTCAACATTGTGATATCAAAACATGAAGTAAATGTTGCCTTGCTTATTAAAGTTAATTATTTAACAATGTCCGAATGGTAAAGCAATGCCCGTAGAAATGAATACTTTGAGAACATTGACTCTAAACCATTTTTTCCTTACTGATAGTCAGTGATAGTCAAATCTAAGCATGGACATTATTTTACCTCTCCCAGACCATAGATATAATCATGTCAAGCGATTTATTTCAGTAGTTTCTAGTTTCGTTCCAAATAGGCTTCATTTTTGACAAGTCTAGTCAGTGAGAGAAGTCCATTTTAAAGCACTCAGTATTTATTTGTTTCTTGTTGGAAAAATAACTCTAGAAGGCGTTAATTTAACCTTCTCTCGATGAATGGACAACATAGTTCAATTTCTCTAAGGCATGTTAGTTGCCAACATTGAAAAAAATAATACATATCTAACATACGAGATTCAATGGTCAATTGGACTTTTGAAAGCCATGGAGATGCTAAGATTACCTAATGCAGCTTCACAAATCTATTATCTTATGTTACTGCTGATAGAGTAGATTATAGCCAGGTAACCATACAGAAATTCACTGGATTAGGCAAAGTAATGGGAGAAAAATCATTGAACCACCTGCCAATACATTTGAATGTAAATAATATTTAATGTACAAATAAATATAAATCCAGGATAGAACAAACACTCGGGAACTAGAAGAGCACAAAGTCTCTCGAGTTGTTTTCTTTAAAATGCAGAGATGCACACCAGCTGGCATTTGCCACCAGATCATCGAAGAGTTAAACAACAGCAGCAGCGTCAGCGTTATTATTATGTCCGCATGGCGAGGTTGCGCACACACATTATCAATGTCACTACCCTCCGAATAAAAACGGTACACAACACACACTAACGATTAACGACAAAAGACAGTTTCCAGACCATTTTCGTATAAGAAACAAAAACAGTTTAAAGCATTGCGTGCGAAATTTGTGTATATTCGCGTGTCATCTTAAGTTACAAAGTAAGGCTAACGGGCATACGATAAAAACAGTAGTCAACCTGACAAACTAAAGACTGAAGTCACATATTCGATAGATACAAAAGAAAAGAATATAAACAATGTATACACTGACATATAGATTATATAAAGAGTTACGTAACAGACTAAATAAAAAAAATAATACTAGAGAATAAAAAGTGAAAAAAGGCCCTTCACAGTCAGAATGGTGGCGGGGAGTTGGGTGGCTCCCTCAATAAATAAAAAAACGAGTATGATTGCGTTTGGTGGTACGCTGGCACACTGACAACGAGATTGTTCGAACAGAGATTCGCGCACGACATGGCTTCGAGCTCTTTGCGTCAGACGTCGAGATGCTTCGACGGAACATGGATAATGAACGGCTCGCTCCACATCCGACGAAGGTCTCCCTGTTGGGGAGACACGGTATTAGCGTCCATGTGACAAACTAGGTGGTCAAGTTTTAGCAAGGTGATTACTGAGGATTAATTTAAGGACATTTTTGTTGCCTGCTGTGTAAAAATGTAAAAGAACTGAGCATGGTGGTTCTAAAATCACCCTATGCTCAAGCATGGGAAGCTGTCAAAATGCAGAGATCACCTCTACGCTCCAAGTGGACTGTCTTATATTTCTGAGGATGCAGATCGTATGTACAGTTGCAAAAATTCAAATTGGAAAACAAGGCTAGATGTACTGAGATTAAAATTGAAATTTACACATCAATTTACTATTTCAAATATTTAGACACAAAATCTATATTTTAAATCTGTCGTAATGATAAATAATGAACCATGAATGCTAACCAAAAAATGGTGTTACCAGTATTTTCTCCCATAGAGTTTTAAGTCCATTTCTTTATTAAATCATTGAATTAGTTGAATTTCATGTGAAAATATTTGAGATTAGGTTGCATGCACAGGAATTTACTCTCAGAGGTTTATCAAGTAACTTTTCTTGCTTAGAGAGGTTGGTCACACTTAGCCACTGTTCCATTCAGAGGGAACAACGTCGTGAAATAAGGTCCCCAGTCCGGACAAGCCGTGGTTACCTTGACGTAGGCCATGGTGAGCAACGGCAGAAGAGTGAACGGCACCAAGTAGAGTAGCGCCGGCTGAGCCGCCTTGAAGAACTCCGACGAGACGGTGGCCGTCAGCAGGCCGAGGAAGTAGCCGATTAGAGAGCAGTGGAAGTAGCTACAGCGCAACCAAAAACGGCTCCGATTAGTGACGAGGTGTGACCGCCCATCAATTACGGAGTCTAGTGAGTTTTTTTTGTTAGTTCCAGCAGCAAACAAAGGGTGTGGAACAATTATCATCAGCAAGGTTTTCTGCAATTAAATATATGTGTAACTATCAAAAAATCCAAAAAACTAGAGATCATGGCACAATGTGCTTGTTTATTAAACTGGTTTTCTTGCAATAATACTCGCATCTACAATATAAGATGTGCTGAAAGTGATCACGAGTGAAAGGTTAGCACTAATGCCACTAGCAGTGAAAGTACCAGCAGGAACTAGCTACACACAATGTAAATTAGTGCCAAGTTTTTGTGGTGAAGAAGAAAGAGGGAGAGCAACTTACTGTAGATAAAAGTACGACATGGCGCGGCAACTAAGTAAAAACTCAGACAACAGCACTACACAATGCATTCTTTAACTCTAATAAATCGTGTTCTCTCTCTTTCCTTCGACACCATAACAATTCCAGCTTCCTGGCATGCTATTCCCATTAGTGCCAAGTTGTGACAGATGTTAGATTTACCTGTATGTATAATGGGGAAGAGGATAAAAGGAACACAAAATCATGTTTTTAGAAAAACTATTTGAACTGGGTTTTGAATGCTAAGTAAAGGGCTACTAAATTTCCCTTGACAATAACAATAATTTATAACAATTAATAACAATCATTTCTGGGGAAATTTAGAAGCCCTTTACTTAGCATTCAAAACCCAGTTCAAATAGTTTTTCTAAAAACTTGTGCTAAGGATAAATCAAGTAAACATGAGTCTAAAAACTATCATACAAAATCATGTTCTTTCTTTCCTTTACCTCATTGTACACAAACAAGACTTTTGGCACTGTTACCATCACATGAGAATTCATCCTCATTCCACAGCACTTCAGGCAGAAGACACATGGTGCGCTACTGGAACTAATATTAAGAAACTTTGCATCGGATGCATCGCCAAGCCACCAAGGGGATTCGTAACATAGAAGTGTTTCGTGTGCATTGCCACACAATGTATTGAAAACCATGGTAGATACAATGGATTCACAAGCCAAATGATACAATAAACTGGCTGTCAACGCTGTACCGTAAGCAAAAAAAAACCCTGGAGCATTACCTGAGCCGATAGAACTGCTTGGGTGTGGGCACGCCCGTCTCCCCCAGATGCACCAGCTGCGACTTCTTGTACGCATCGTACCGGAGTACGAAGCAGAGCAGCAGCCCGGGCATGACAATGTCGCCGAGACCGAGCATCGAGAAGTGCCCTGCGTTGTGCATTGACGGGAACACCAGTTTGCCGGGCAGCGAGAGTTTGGGGGCGTCGCGCATCATGCCACCAAGGTGGAACTTGCGTGCGACCATGCCTACCGGGTTCTCGGCCGGCCGTGTGGCCACCTGCGCAGACCGAGAGAGGTTAGTGGGTATGTATGTGCGATGCCGATAATGACGAGGATATACGATAAATTATTTATTTATTGGCTTAGCCACCAGGGCCTAAAATGTACTAAAACAAAATGTAACAAAAACAAATGTATTATAACAGATAAATAAAAAATGTTTGCAAATATGATACAGTTAATTGTTGTTGCAAAATGAAGGAAATTTATCGACTCTGATGTCTTTCAATGTTCATTCATAGACAGATTTCAACAATCAAGAGGGAAAAGCAAGATCGCAGGAGGGAGATCAAATTGTTCGTCAAGAATCACAATGTTTTACATTCTGGTCCTGGTCCTGTATTTCTACAAGTGACAAGGGTGTTAGACAAAACATTACCATGTGATTTCTCTGCAAGCATTTCCTCAAATTTCTGGTAAACAGCCCTCTCCCTCTTTTGTGCATCTTACCTTAATTAGTTTTCCCAACAAAGTACTTTAATTTTAAGCCATTTTCAAGAAACTGTTTGTTTGTTGTCTGGTAAATTATGTTAGTGGGTTTAGGTTTAACTTGTAACCGATGTGGTGCTTACTGGCGTGGTAAAGGTATCCATTTATTGAGTACCGTTATATTTTTAAGAGCAATAATAATAAAATACTTTGTGCATTGCAAGATTTGCAAATTTAATCAGATTTCACAGCAAATGGTGTACTATTTTGATTTCACTTGGTATCTAAGCACACTAACACAAGATTGGCAGCTGAAAAAGTATGTCAATGCCATTCTCAATAAGGAAAACCATTTTATTTTATTTTCTGACTGCAAGTTAATTATTCTTTGCTTCCTTGTTCTTCAAATTTTTCCAGGACTAATAATGAGTGTGTGATAATAGGCTGAGTGATACGATACGCCTCTAGTATTTTGATTTTCATACTTTTAAATGCCTTTCCTCAATTAATTTTCCATTCAATTACTGAAATACATATATCATACTGTCCTGAGAGACTTAAATGTAGCACTGGCTTATTGGGCAGCCTCTGATAGCAGCATACTTAAACACACCTTTATTCGTCACATACCAAAAATATTGTTTAATTTGTTTGTAACTAAATAATCTGCAACAGTAACTGCTGACCTTGACCATAACGTTGGTGGAGAAGATGTACGAGGAGAAAAAGACCCAGAAGACGTCGTAAATGAGCAGCCCCGTGAGCAGCAGCGTCGACACCTTCAGACTTGGCAGCCGTACGAATGCTATGAACGCCACGCAAAGGCCCATGCCCATTGCTAAAACGCAAATGGAAACTTATTAGCGGCGCTCATAATGTTGCCGCTGTAGTAACTACTTAAAATACTCCAGAATCGGAGTCCATATATACAACGGTCTCCCGAATCATCTCAAAACTCTAGATGTAAGCAGAGATGTGTACAAATGTAAAATAAAAAACTACCTAATGAATAACGCTTTTTATAGCATTAATGACTATTTAAAGGGAACAAACTGTTTATAACTATACTGTAAACTATAACATTTTATTGTATTTTATGACATGATTTATAACCTGACTATTTCCAAGACTCCGGCATTATTTAAAAAATAAAACTATTATGGAGTGAGCCTAACTTGTATGTTAAAATATTATGTACCTGAATACTGTGCGACGGAAAATAATAAATAAATAAATAAATAAATAAATATATCCTAGTACATAGGTCAATAAGTGAAAATTATGTACTTGATCTTGTGATCAAGATCAATACCTATGATCCTGTATGCTGAAGCCATGTTCCTGACTATATATGAGCACATATACCAACTACTAACTTGAAGACTAAGTATTAGCTCTAGCCAGATAAAAATATATTTTATCATTGAAAAATGACAGGCTTTGTGTTTTCAAGAACATTTCCCTGTCAAACACTTCTCAGTGTAAGAAATTAAAGCACTTTCTACAAAGTGTTAAGTTCTTTAAGTGAACTGTCAACATCTAACAAGAAAAGTAAACTGATGCTACAGAAAACCTGACAAATAATTACTAACTTTGCAAATAAGATTGCAAAAACATTTGGTTACAGAGCAGTCAATAATTTAGCTCCCAGCAATTGATTTGTGGTGCTGGTGCTGATCTTCAAGTTATCAAGAATTTTTATTTAAATTGGCAAAAATAGCTTACCGTCCATGAGTAACCAGTGCCCCGTCAGTACCCAAATGCACACGATGAACACCGAAAGCGAAAACGAGAGCAACTCGGCACCCGTAAATCTTCCACACACCCCAAAAGAAATTTTATTTCCATCAGAACACGGCCGTATCACATATTGACACATTGGTAACAGCAAGAATGCGAGTGCCACTGTTGCTATGATTGCTGTGCAAATAGCAAACAGCATTTGCATCGAGTCGAAGAAAAAGAACATGACGAGTAATGATATTGATGCCCCCAGTGGCAAGCATAGTGCTTGCATTGTATCAAGAGTCTGTACGTTGTTTTCCGCTCCTGTTGTCGCAACACCTGGAACGCCTGTCAGAAGCTGAGTTCGCTCCTTTTCCTTTTCCCTTTCGCGTGCTTCCTGCTCCATGTTTAAGGACCGAAAACTGCCGTACACGATTAACAGTATTGAAATGAGAAACGTAGACACCCGAGATGAATCCATGATGGAGTATGCCCTGTTAAAGAAAGAGGACACGTTAGCAACGTTAGATTAACGTCTTTGGTTTACGAGAGTGAATGGTGTGAAAGAATGCTTTTTAGTAGTGAAGAGTCAAAGATTTCATTAAATATACTAACCACTGGTAATCAGGTTGAGTGGCCATCTAAAGGCCGGCCTAGGGCGTTGCTAGCACCTGGAAAAAACGAGTTGTAGACAAATTAGACCCACAGCCCGAGGGGTTTGTCCATATGGCCGAACCATTTAATTCCGTTTGTTTATCATAAGGGATGAATAGACCTCTTAAATTTAGGTATCACATGAAATCCTTTCCGCGTATGTAGGTTAAGGAGTAGCGTTATGCTCATTGGTAAAAAATACTAGTTAATTTAGGTGACCTATGGTAACTGGCAAGAGCTAATCTAAATTAAGTGTATGTCAGTTTAAACTGAAGAGTAGGCCTGTGAATGCTCGGGGTTCGCGTTCAAGCGAAGTTAAAACCATAGTAGTTTGGAAAATCGCATCGTCAAATATATGACACATCAAATAACGAAATTAAGTTATTCATGCATGAAGAGTGAATCTTTGTTCTCGTTAACTGTAACAGGCAGGTAGCCTAGATTTGCGAACAGCAGCTTTTATGTCCCCAATCTTACCTTATTAGGCCTTCTAGCTTGGTAGAACGCATAATAAAGTACCCAAAGTGCGATTGGGATGCTTTAATTACCGTCTCCATCAGCAAACGAGCCTCACCGAAGGAACATATATCGGCGTCGCGAGGAAAAGAAATCGGAGCACAGATTCACGACAAGCAGTCTGCCATTTTGGTAAACACTGCGGAGCCAAATCACGTGACATCGGCCCGCGGGCCTTCCCAGACGACTCTACTCTTTATTCCGATAATAAATCGATCGAAGCGGATAATTTAATTATCTACTTATCGGTTTAACATAATTAAAAGAAGAGTCTTATTTCCCTCTACTTGTACTAAAGCCGCACAGTTCAGCGAACTGTCAGATACGCTGTTCCGTCTATTGGCAAGCATCCCCGCTCCCCCCACTACTCTCCTGTAGCTATTTACAGCTAGGTTCAAATTGTAGAGGAAGTAGAATGTCTATGGTAGAATATACTCGCACGTAAAGCTTACAATATTGAAAGTACAATTAAAAATTTAATTACGGGATAAATAATAAATAAACGCTCAGTGGTTACATAAAGGTCAATTTAAGTGTCTACATGGTAAACTGCAGCATACATCGGAACATTCTCAAATGGATTAGTGTTTTGGTAGCACATAATTAGCAAGTAGGGCCAAAAATCAGAAGCACATGGAATGAAAAGTGAAGTACCTTCAATTAAAGCCATCAATGTGAGGGATTTCTCATTTAATATTAATAATCATTATTATGCAATTGTAAGGTAGCAGTGAATTTACTCTTCAGATTTGACACCAAGAGAAACATCTGACGAAGTATTGACAATTAAAAACCGAAACGAAGATCACTGTGAAGAATCGGCTGGTTCTTTAAACAAATATGCACATCATGTCCAAACAATTATCAGTTACACTAGTATTTTTTTAATAAAATTGTTATCTTACAAACAGTGGCGGCGGCCTTTTTGCGTTGCGCTTTCGTACGAAATAAATGCAGCCAAGCACGGAGAGAAATGAACCATCTTCGAAAGGAACGTTAAAAACTTGTGCCGCTCATCGTCGGGGAAGAAACACTGGCACATAACTTTCACAACATCGGTACCGAGTTTTGGAAACTCTTCTAGAAAAGATCTCGCTCCCAACGAGCGCCGCAAGTCGTGAAAGCCAAACGCCTGTCGCGCCTGCCGCACGTCCCGTTGGGACGAGCCAGTATCACACAAAAGGAAAGAGTCTACCGGCAAGAGAACAAAACGGCTTCGCAATCCTCTCCTCGTGACATCTCTAGCATGCTGTGCTCTACGATTTACAACAAGTTATCGGTTAAATGTCGAGGGCCCCTGCGGCAATGCTGTCGATTATAGTGTTAGCGGCTCGGTATTGCTTCCAGTTTCCGTCGCAGGTCACGAACGAACCAAAGTTTCCAGGGCAACACAGAAACAAAGCTGAGGTCTCCCGTCTCTTCGTGCGGAGATTTTGTTTTGGCGGGCGGGGAAATGGGGGAGGGCCAGGCGAAACGTAGGGTTGCTACACAACATACGCAATTACCCTTTAAGTACCGTGAACAACTGAAAGACACCCAATTTTACACGACAATAATAATATGAAGATAGTGACGGTGGAAATACTTATGTAATACTCCACAATAATACAAACGTTACGATTTTTTTTTTCATCTTAAAGACAACTGCCAACGCTGGAATGATAAGAAACGAGCAATCGATACGTAAATCCTGGCGTCAAAATCGACAAACTATTCTTGCGTTGTTGTCGTCGAGGGGGGAAGAAGTCTGACCCCCCCGCATCGAAAACCCTCCCCCAAAAACTGTTCTAGTTTCAGTGCTGCCTTTTCGGCGAACTCCGGCAACGACTTTTCACTCGCAGCCGAAGGACTTCTGTAGTTTTCTTCCTTTTTTTTTTTAGAGTCGATTGCCATTTGAAAAAAACAAGATGAAGATGTTTTTTGGTTGGTTTTTACGATTTATATAATATGTACGCGCGGTGTGTTAATTACGAGCAATTTCTGTGGCACAAAGTTACGAGACGTCTTGGTCTTCGACATCTTGAAGTTGCTCTTTTTGCTCGGTTTCACCTGTAACAAAGAAAAACAAACGGTCAGAAACCTAGCTACAGAAAAATCTGCGAGCGATACTTTTAAGACATAAGAATCTTGCACAATGTTGTGCATACTGCTAAAAATTTGTATCAGATTTATATTTTGATTAATTTCCCTCAAGTTGTGAATCAGAACAAATGTTCTTGGCCAAAATTTTAAGTTTTGAAGGACACTACTATGTCAATTAACACCTTATCCAGCTAACCATAAAACAGCTATGCTCACGGAGACTGGGCGATGCCAGCAAGATTCTTACAGTCAACACATACTCAGTTTACTAGTTCCTAACTCATTCTGTGTAGTCCAAATATGCTCAAAAAAATAAAAGGGTTCCTAGGCCTTGAGGTGGCCTAACTACCAAAAGCCAGTTGGTTAAATCAGAAAATGGGCAAGGAAAAATGTCTGCCAGGTTCTTAAAAAGTCAGTAGGAAGGAGTCTGCGTGTTAGTGTCCACTAGAGAGATGCAACTTTGCTTTGATCTTAATTACATCTGCCTACATTATAGCCTACTGAGAAGAGCTTGGGGTAGTGCAGGATGCCGCTTGTCCCAGAGCCTAGCCACTGGAGCACCAGTTTTAAGAATTTTACAAAAAAAACTATTAGATAAGAATGTTTAAAAGAAACAACTTAAAAACCCAGCAAGAAAAGGCAAATTTTATCAACGTATTAAAAACATAGGACAAGCGTCACCCCTTCCTGGGAAGGTGGAAGGAGGACCCACATGCTAGGAATCAGAAGGGGCGTTCGCTGGCTGGCCCCTACCGTCTGCCTGCATGTCCGACGTCCATAGGGTGAGATTGTCGCGGAGTAGTTGCATGATGAGCGTAGAGTCTTTGTAGCTCTCCTCGCTGAGTGTGTCGAGCTCGGCGATCGCGTCGTCAAACGCCGCCTTGGCCAGCCGACACGCGCGGTCCGGCGAGTTCAGGATCTCGTAGTAGAACACGGAGAAGTTCAACGCCAGGCCCAGTCTGCGAGAGGGGAAGCCCGAGTGTTAGTTGTGTGAGCGACCACGCCATGGTGGGAATGTTCAGCTACTCTGCCGCAAGCCATGCAATTGAAACACTTTCCTAATAGACTTGGAGAAATCTAGGCGGTATCTAGCATGTGAATGCATCACCGAGACAAAGAAGCTTGCAGCATATCTGCAGTGTGTAAGGTTTATTCAGGGTGCTGGTAACATAGAATTGAAGGCATTTCTCATGAAAACAAGCACTGACAAACCGGTAGCATAAAGCACTACCCTAATTGACTCTAGAAGAGTAGAGCAATATTATAACTTTTGAGGCTTGATCGAGTGTTTGCAAATACTATGCCACCCGGCACAAAAACCTGTTGAACATTTCGGCGCATAAAACCACAAAATATAAAGCCTGCTTCAAACACAGTGCAGAAACCTTCTACAATTGTGTGCCTGAACAACTGAAATTGTTGAACTAACACTCTTCTAAAAGCTGCCTCAAGCCTATTAGCCTGTAATCTACATAAAGAAAACACTCATTTTATTATAAAAACTGATCTGATATCATTCATTATAGAAATATATATCACTATATTATTATTATTACTTGTATAATTTCTAATATACTTGTACTGTTATTATTACTGAACAAATTCAGCATAGGGCAGCGACCCAGTCCTGCCAAAAAAAATTGAATATCGCCTTTTTGTACTCTATTTACATTATATTATTTCACTTCCCAAGTTTATGTATTTTACAAAATAAAGAAATTGAATTTAATTAATATACTCTGACTACGTTGGTCATTGGGCACCTCTTTGTAGTAGATTAAAAAAGTCACTAGATAGGTTACAAAACACCAATTAGTCATATTGCACTGTATATCATTGGAATTTAAGGTTCCCTAACAGAATTAATCAAATAATAACACCGATACAGTGTAGCTGACAGCAGTGTCATCAAAAACCACCCACAACGCTGGTGCCACAGGAAATCAAACTTAAGGCGACAGTCCCTAACCTGATTGGGTGTGTGGGTGGTAGTTCTGTCATTGCGATGTCGCTGGCAGCTTTGTATGCAACAAGGGAGTTTTCCGCCGCTTCTTTCCTGTCGTTTCCTGTCTCAAATTCGGCCAGGTATCGGTGATAGTCGCCCTTCCTGGAGACAAGAAAACAACCAGACCAAACATCAGCAACAATTCGAAGTAGACACAGAGGTTAGCTGGTACTGTACAAGAAACTTGAAATAGTGATCATTAATCAAAATTACATATTCTGGAAGTTAATTCTTGATCAGGGAACTCTACTGTCATTGCTTTTAGAACAGTAAGACATACACAGATTATGTGTTCTGCATTTTTACAAGCTCAAAGCTGATTTTTGGGTCTCTGGATTTTGTCTGAGCTATCTTAATAATGGGTCATTCCATGTGTAATCACTCACCTCAAACTTTGACCGACCCAGATTTTGATGAAAATTGGTATACTTGTTAAGTTTGTTGACTTAGGGGCTATTTTTTAATTTTTTTTTTTTTGGTCCAACCGTTCGGATATTACAAGGGGGGGAAGTTGGGGTCATTTTGCCCCCCGCGCGTGTAGTGACCACCCTTTCTACGCAATATCTAGGGTTCTATGGGAGCTACAGAGCTGGGAAAAAAATCATCTGAAAGGTAATTTCATACCCTACCTGAATATGGAAACAAAAATGACGATATGTTAATACGAATTTAATTGTGATTTTACACATCTGCATTTTCCAAAATGACCATATCGCTGATGAGTCATTTTTGATTTGCCTGATTTTTTTTCTATATGTACAGAACATACATATGATCATGTGTTCCAAAAATCAAGATGGGTGTTCTACTACTTTCCAAGAAAAAAAAATGTTTTCTGCAAATTCATTCATAATATAAATTAATATGAACTGAATTTAAGACAACATTCAAGAAAATGATCATTACTTACAATCATAGCTACTATGAAGTACAAATTTGCATATCTTAAGAGAGATGTAGTTTACCTTATTGAGGTACATATTTTATAAGCCCTGCTGTTGCCCTGTTGGTGTCTGTAGCCGACAAAAAGTATGTTCGACCAGTTGCCGTGTTGGGGTCGGCCAGTGTTAAAACATCAGCAAAAGCTACAATTAGTTTGTCTTGTACACTGGGATAAAAATATGATGGAGCTGGTCCATGAGGGTGTAGAAAGTTGACTTGAAGTTCAAGAGACTGTGATGATTTTTCAAGAACACACGCTAGCCACCAGTCTTCGTTGTATGCTACAGTGATGAAACTGCCCACGTCTTTGAACTCAAACTCGGGTATTTCTGCTGCTGTTGCTTCCTCCTCTTCTTCTTCTTCTTCTTCTTCTCCTTCTTCATTTTTCTCAACAATCTTCACAATGTTGATTTCTTCAGAAAGAGAAAAGTGTTTCACATGTAAGGAAGTTAGCGATTTTGGGTAGAACGCATGAAAGCTTCTTGTGCCTACGATAGTTTTTAATTCTTTGAATCGTTCTTTAAGTTTGATGCCATTTGCTGTAATCTCTTCATTGGCTACAAACACAAAATTTACAGTCCACACATTTTCTGTTGCCCACCGGTAAAAGTCTATCGGCGTCATTATTTGGTCGGCATATGGTTTCTGTAAACTTGCCCGTGCTGCATTTCGTTTTACAGTCCCACCAACTCCATCGCATGGTCCTTTACCGTGGGATGTGGCAAAAAAATGCCACTCAGCAGTTAGTTCGAAGTCAACTTCATGATGGCACAAGTTGGAAAAATTCTTCTTATTCTTATATTGGGCTGCCGCTCCATCAGAAAAGTAAATTAAATGGGATACATCCGAAATGTTTTGTTTCAGGTGTCTTATCAGGTGCTTTTGGAAAGTGTGCACAGTAACGGTGTCATGAGTTAGCGAGTCAGAAATGACAACGTAACTTAAATGTTGTATGTCTCGATCTTCAGGCTTAAAGTAACACACAAATGGGTGAAGGGTGCATTGGCTGTTATTCCAATGGTAACCTTGTGCAGCATCCTGGAGCACAAAAGAATAATTCTCAGCGAAGTCGCCCACTACTAAAACTTCCCCTGGTTTAAGGTTGGCTTTCTTCTCCTGCATGAATGCCGCTTGCTGCCGTGCAATAAAATCATGATTTCTTAATAAAATGCATTTTTCAATAAAACAGTCAACAAACTCATCTGTAGGTTTCGTAATTGTCTCTAGGGTACATCTGTCTGTTGACAGCCACTGTTTATAAGTCACAGAGTCTATGAAATTTTCACTGAATGAGATTTCTAGCCATTCACGAAGTTCATCGGTTCCCGGACAATTGCCACACTTTCCTACAAAGCAGTTGAGAAGCGGGGGGTTGCACATGAGGCTGGCAAGGCAGTGTTGGTATGATTTGATGGTACCGTCTGAAAGCAAAGGCAGCTTTGCTCCCAAAGCCATCAACTTAACGTTTTGGTGTATCGTACAGACACAGACAGAATGTGTCCCAGCTGCTCCTGCCAGAACACAATGTTTGGGTCTGAGCTCTGCAAACTTCGAGAATCCAACCTTGATGTCAGGATATTTATCTTTGAAGCTGCGATACACTTCACTTAAGTTGCTTAACACTAGTCTCTTCTGGCGGTGAACTCGATTGTCACCCACTTTAACCGAGACAAAATCTTTTTTACCCGGCATGACACGGCTTACATCATCATTTTCATAAAACTCTTCAATCAGTTGAATGCAATCAGGGGAAAGAGTTTTTCCTGCTTTTTGATTTGCAGATGGCAGTATCCCTTGGGCCTTTACTAGTTGTTTGGTTTTACGTACCAAATGGTTAGATGCATTGAACTCTTGCATTATTCTCTTAATGCTCCAACTTTTTGGAAGCACAGATAAAATTGTTATTTTCTCGCTTCTGGTACTCGTCTTAAACTTTTCTTTCAGTTGTGCTATTATCTCTGACCCATCACGGATGCTGTCCTTGCACTCCTCTGAAGATGTCAAATCTTCTTTGCTGATTTCTTCATTACTGGGAGATACTAGTTCCAATCTCTTCTTTACACCTTGTGTTATTTCGCTGAACTTTCTTTTCGAATAAAACATAGATTTACCCTTTAGTTTGGTGGTATTAATAGGTGACACACCAAATGCAGCTAAAGACTGATTCACGGCATCTGCTTCACAGGGTATGTCCACGAAAGGTAGGTCAAGTTCAGTGGATTTAGTTGGCGTTAGAACAGAAACGGTTGTTAGTTCCTTCAGCCTGAGCGAGAGCAGCTTACGGCAAGTTGAGCATAATTTCTTTCCAGGGATGAGGTCGGCAATCTCCAAGTATTTCGTCCTGGATGCTGCATTAATTTCTCTTAACCCATTAACTTTCACTATTCCACAGTGAGCCTGAAACGGATCGCAGCATAACTTGTGGTGACAGCTATACAGACGAAGGAATTTCTTTTCATGTAAATGACACACGGTCTTCACATTATCACACTTAGTACGCAGAGCTAATGATAACTGCTGGTCACTATTGAAACTTTCAATGCTTTTAATCGCTAGATCTTCGATGGGTCCACATTCTTCTTCAAAGAACAGTCCAATTGAGCACATTATGAATCTCTAAATAAAAGGTGCTTGAGAGCAAATTAGCTTCTATCCTCATCAACATGAGGCCAGAGACTGATTGCTTTAGTCCAGACAAGAAATTACCAAACTTTTTACTTGTAACCTGTTACAACTTGATCCATGATTCAGGAGCATGACAAACAATCTATAGTTGTATTCCAGGGAATACCATTTTAAGATTCTTGTAGATGCAAGTCCAGACAAGAAATGAACAAACTTTTGACTTCTATGAACTGTTTCAACTTGATCCATGATTTACAGGAATATGGCAAACAATCGATTTGTATTGTAGAGAATAACATTTCAAGAACATGCAACTGTGCAAACAAAAATCAACTTTAATATAAAATATATGCCAGTGCTCTGATCACAATAATTGTGATCAAAATGCTGTTCTACTGGCAAAAAGGCACTTTTTTATAGAAAAAATTTTTTTTCTTGGAAAGTGGTAAAACACCCATCTTGATTTTTGGAACACATGATCATATGTATGTTCTGTATATATAGAAAAAAAATCAGGCAAATCAAAAATGACTCATCAGCGATATGGTCATTTTGGAAAATGCAGATGTGTAAAATCACAATTAAATTCGTATTAACATATCGTCATTTTTGTTTCCATATTCAGGTAGGGTATGAAATTACCTTTCAGATGATTTTTTTCCCAGCTCTGTAGCTCCCATAGAACCCTAGATATTGCGTAGAAAGGGTGGTCACTACACGCCCGGGGGGCAAAATGACCCCAACTTCCCCCCCTTGTAATATCCGAACGGTTGGACCAAAAAAAAAAAAAAAAAAAAATAGCCCCTAAGTCAACAAACTTAACAAGTATACCAATTTTCATCAAAATCTGGGTCGGTCAAAGTGAAATTTAATTAAAAGTGAGTGATTACACATGGAATGACCCTAATGTCTATACTAAAAATGGTATTTTTTATTTCCAACTTAAAAGAATAAATACCCATATTATTAATAGGACATTCAATATCGAATAGCCATGGTGATACTGTGGTCTTTAGACAGGTTCTCAAATCTGTTTTCTTACACTACTGATGGTAAAAATAACATTCTATTTTATTTACATTAAATCAATACCTTGACCGATATAATCAACCATTTTGCAGTAGTTTTGTTTCTTCCTTCTTTTCTCTTCCCTATTTTTACTCCCCTTTAAGCAGTTATTCAATACAAATTCAAATCTAGAAGTAAGATCTCTTGAAAGTTTATAAAAGCTTTTTACTCACTGACCATCTTCAGACTGGCCCCTACTACCTCCAAGGCAAATTCCGGCTTATCAAGTATGGCTCTAGATCTACAATTCTAGTACATTACAACTTACATTTTGTAATAAAAGACCTTGCTCTCCCCAGTGGAAGCGTAAGGAATGAGATGCTTGTCCAATACATTGAGTATGTCGGAGCATATATCTCGCAGTTCTTTCTCCACCTGCAGACAAAAAAACCCAACAATGTTGTAAATCACTCACAAGGAGTAATAACACTTTTCAGCCACAAAGAGCCCCATTTAAAACACAAAACTAATACAATTTCATTCAAGACAAAATTAAAGCAACCAATTTGAATGCAAATTCTGTATTGTAAACAACTTATGACCTATTAGGCTTTGAAACACAACATGATTGACAAACAAGGACTCTCAGACAATGAACATTGCTAACTCACTAGCTAGTTGGGTGCAAATTTAATAGCAATGCACCCAGCAAGCTGGCAACCTCAGTTTGCTCAAGCCTAGACAAAACACTGGTGGTTCCTGTGACCAACTGTGTATTCGAACACAAATGAAGTCATTAGCTGCAAGGTACAATTAAATCCTGCCTTTGTTTGGCAGCCAGGTAATTGGCTAGAGGTTGTTAGGTACTTAACTAATTAACCCAGTGACCTCAGGAAATGTCACTACACTACCCAGTATCTACACTATAAATTGCATGGAGTACCAGAGATGGTTTTCTTTCCATTTGAAACAAAGTACTTTCAAGAGTTTCTTGACAAAACCCCACAGATAAAATGTAATCAACCAACACCAGGTTCAGAGAAATATGTTTTAAGGGTTACATAGAAGATAAGATGCAAATAACAACCTGGCCAAGTAAATTCTAAGTTGGAACGGCAGTTAGCAAAGTCACCATTGAACATAAAGATTTTTCATACCTGTAGCCAAAGACCTAATGCCCTAAGAGATGTGATAGAATTGTTTGTGACAAACCTGTGATCGGTAAGCTCGGATCATTTCTAGCTTCTCTTCAGCCCCCTTATTTTCTTCCTTCTGTTCGATGGAACTGATTATCCTCCAGCTGGCCCGTCGGGCGCCAATCACATTCTTGTATGCGACTGACAAAAGGTTGCGCTCCTCGACGGTGAGCTCGACATCGAGCGAGGCGACTTTCTTCATCGCCTCCACCATCTCTGCAAGTGCAAACAAAACATGTCGGATGCATTAGTCGTCATAAGCCTCAACTCTCGGATGAATGGAGGTGAACTAATAAAATATCCTTTTAAAATGTTGTCACTGGCAATGATAAGGTCTGTTTGCCAGGGCTGTACTACGTCGATAAGTAGTCTTAGGGTGTCTGCTCGTTTGCCAAAACAAGTTCTAGTTCTCTTCACCAGCTTGTTTGCTACCTTGCCAGTCAGAAAATCCCACATTAGAGTCTGTTTGCCAGCCATGCCCTTTTCACACTTCTTACACAATGTTGAAAAGCCCAGGGAATCTGTTTGCCAAAAAAAGTTCCAGTTCTCCAAAACAGCATGTACGCTGCTGGCATTGCCAGTTCCAAAACTTCACTCCATCTTACACCGACTTTGAATTTGTGAAAAGTGTGACCCAATATTAACACTAGCATAGAGTGAACAGAACTGAACACTACATAAATGTTCATAGCAGGCAAACAAAGCTATCCAGAACCAAAAGGATCAGCCCAGAAACTGGATAAGCACACAAGGACCTAGACTGCAATTATTTTAAACACTTTTACTTACAAAAAAAACAACAGGGAACAACAAGCTGAATTTATGTTACTATTAAGTTTTCACAGACGACCCCCCCCCCCCCCCCCCCACTCGCACAATTATCTTCATCAGCAAAAGCACTATGTGGATGGAATTTAGGACATTGAGGATTGAGTCACAGCTACCAGCCATGTCACTGTTGCATCTAGCTCAACACAATGACTCAACTGTCTGGAATTGTCTTGTGGGCTTGGTTGCCAGCAGAAGTAATAAAGAAGACAAATATACCTCCATTGTTAACATCAATTTTAGTGACAACAGTTATATTATATATAAATATTATATGTCACTTTTAAATGTTGATGATATGAATGGTATTCCATTTTACATGGCGATTGAGAAGCACAAAATGTGCTGCCACTGCAAGTGCTATCAAGCATTAATTAGGGATTGACTCCACTTAAATTACTTAGAAGATGTGGGTGTTGGCTTTATTTTGATAACATTATCAAAATGTTCTATACTAATTATTTGCAAAGGACACCCTGGATGACCTTACATATAATTAAACTGTACCATGCTCAAGGCAATTAGGTAGCTAAGTGAACTGAGTAAGTATAGGATGGATCAATTCCAAAACCACTAGGGGATAAACCACTGCTGATAGCTTCAATTTCAGCATTCTCTCTTAAAGCCAGCTTCTCTGTCTACTCATCCATAACCACTAAAATCGCCTGCCTAGCAGAAACAAATGCCTCATAATTAAGCTTGTAAATCATTGAAGCTTGTCACCACTGCACCAATTGACAGCTGGTTGTTCCAGAATTTTTATTCCCAAGCCTGGGATGGAAACTGCCATCATCATGAATATTGATCCAAAACTCTCTTGAAAAGATGCTAAGAATTTCAGAATTTGAGTAGGCTATTGAAACAGGGGGGTGGGGGGACTGTCGATGGTCTAGCACACCACGTGCAAGGAAACAATTTGGCCAGCAAGAGACGGAAATATTTAGTCCGGCTGTGGAAAACATGGGGCGAGAGGAAGAAAGGGGTTGCAGGCATTTTCCACTCTGGCTGGGTGCATACACTCTGGAAAGGCTGGGGTAGGTAGGGAAGGAAGGAAAAGGAAGGGTGGACCCCTGATCCAATGGCTGAGCAGCTCCCTGCTTGGATCAATACCCTGCTATAGGGAGACCAGTAACTATGGCAACAAATTGTTTGCCCCTAGTCCTGGTGGCGCCTGTGCTGCTACCGTCGCCGCCTGCAGACAGGGATGATGTCACATCCCCCCTCCCTCCCGAAAAATTCATCGCGTTCCCGTCCCTTCCTACTCCCCCGCCCATTCGATGGCTGGATGGAGTAGACCACATTGGGCCTATTAGGCCTAGGACGCGTTCATTCCACCAATTTGACACGACAGATGACCGGGCATTGATGGGCACGCAATTTGTAATAATAATAATAATAAAACCAGAGGGCCCACATAATGTATATGTAGGATATGAATTACATCGTAGTTGCACGACGAAGCCATTGAAACACACCCACATTGTCAGCTCAACCGTATAGGTATAGGCCAACTCGTCAGAGCGCTATGAAACTGCTACACAAAACTGTGACTAGTTTTCTAATGCGTTTCGCCTCAACGGCCACTCCCACTTGTTGAGTTATCAATCTATTCGTAGAAATGCACCATGTTTGTGCAAGTAATTGGCATTATCAGGTGCGAAAGAAGACGAGAGAATAAGTCAAGGCTGCGCCCGAATCGGATGACAGTTCGCCGCCCTATGCATTGTCGGACAAGTCAACGAAACTAGCCGTTTTTAAAGTCGCCGATTGGAGACTTCCTAAGATTGAGCTCGACCGGATTAGATGATGAAGGAAATGATTGGGGAAACGCATTATGAGATCAAAGTACTAATAAGAAAATAAGAAATAGCACTCGTACGGGTTTGATTAAATTCATTCTCTGATGACGCATCGATCCTAGGCACTAGCAGTGCACAGCCCGATCACCGAGGGTTTCGATGAAGCTCGTTTTTCATTCCCTTTTTGGTCAAGACTAGGGAAGAGAAATTAAATGTTCGGCCAGGGTGTGATAGAAACGCGTACACCACACAAATCGCACTTCACTATTAATGTCATTGATAGGGGAGAATATTGTAGTAGTGGCGTATCAAGGAGGCAAGTCTGTCATACGGTCAGTGGCAGCGTCAATCATCGGGCAGAAAAGTCGGCTATTTTTGACCGTCAATATCATCGGATCTAGAGAAAATATGGAATCCAAAATTACTTACCATCGTATCTTTCAGCCTGCTCTGCAAGCTTCGCTTTGTAAACATTATCTTCTCTCTCCGACATGGTGGATGTTTTAAGATCAGTCACAGTCACACGAATCGCGATTCACACAACACCTACAAGAATATCTAAGATGGCCGCGCCCGCCCGCCAACACTTAAAATAGTTCCTCTCCAGTTTACCTATAATGTATTCCTACGCCAATGACGTCACAGCTCGCGCCAAATCGTTAAATTAACATCACAGCCTTGTAAGTGCAGACTGCTAGTTAGGAAACAACTTTAGAAGGCTATGAATGCAAACTGACGTGGAATTGCAGTCATGGCCACCCTAGGCTTACTATTTGTCGTATTTTCATTTCTACTTACATGCTTTAGCTCTTGCGAAGCGTACTTTATAACTGTAGATGCTCACGCTGAAGAATGTTTTTTCGACAAAGTGGAATCCGGAACAAAAATGGGTACGGGCTGAAAGCAAAGTTTTTACAAGTGCCCGGCAAGTTGGTCTTCTTGAGTCGGGGTGTTGACCCGATGCAGCTGTCAAAAATTCTTATATTTTGTTTCAGGTCTTATGTTCGAGATAGCTGAAGGTGGCTTCCTCGACATAGATGTGAAAATTGTCGGTCCCGATGGTAAAGTCATCCATCAAGGGGAACGAGAGACCAGCGGAAAATACACCTTCGCTGCACATATGGCCGGCGTTTACACTTACTGCTTCAGCAACCAAATGTCGACGATGACTCCAAAGATCGTTATGTTCAACATGGATGTTGGAGACAGCCCCAAGAGTACAGCAGCAGAAGACCCTGCTGGTCAAGGTAGGTACCATGGATAAATTTGGTACATTTTAAAAAGATTTCGTGCCTGTTTTTCACAGTTGCAATGTTGGATTATGTACTGATGATGTTCACCCTTGCAGCTGAAGACCACAACAAGCTGCAGGACATGATCAAAGAATTATCAACCACACTTACGGGTGTGAAGCACGAACAAGACTACATGCAAGTCCGAGACCGAATTCATCGCAGTATCAACGATAGTACAAACTCGCGTGTTGTGATGTGGTCGTTTTTTGAAGCACTTGTCCTGATTGCCATGACTATGGGACAGGTTTATTACTTGAAAAGATTCTTCGAAGTACGGAGGGTGGTCTAAGTGTTTCAACGACTAGGTTTAAAGAACTCTGCCTGTCAACTTAAGATTACTCTAGAAAAGAGGAATTGATTGTGTGAAATTGGGTGAAATTTTTGCCTAACACTCTTGTTTTCTACCAACTGAATTACAAACGAGATCTTATTTGGTTTAATTTGCTTAGGGCAAATGAACCGTGTTTACATGTGATGTCTGAACAGAAATGGTTAATAAAAAATGTTGCGAAAGTTTTTTTATTATTTAATCAAAGTACACATTTTCCGTCAACTTTTTATATGATGTACCTAGTAATGTTACTTCAAGCAGAAATCACTGGTGTCGGATTTTCAGCATGAATGAAAAGTACGAGTCCTATCCTATTCAGAATATATTGCATTTCTTCTTTTCCTTATAGTTCTGTTCTGCCTTTATTTGTTGAGTAAACCATTTTTCCAGTATGGGCTCAGATTATAAATGCCAAGTAAGAAGTCGGTAGGTACTATTATTCGTTAAGGATCATTTACAACGAACTTGGCAGTAACGGTACCAAAAATCAGCTGATCACATCAAAATGTAACAGCAAACAATTAGCCAACCGAAATCGAAACAACTTGAGCAGGCTATGAATGCAAACTAATTTGGAAAAATGTTAGTTTTTTAAGTGCTCACCATGGTTTTTAGTTAAATGAATTGAGCCTGAACGAGACAATTTTTTTGAATTTATGTGGTTCTTTTGTTTTTGGAGAAATGTCAGGGCAGGGCTGCTTTCACCCTTGATAAAATAACAGGTTCAAGTAAGAAAACGTTGAGAAAAATTAGTTATTGTTCACTTAGCATTCAAAACCCAGATTAAATAGTTTTTGTCACAAACAAAATTGATGTTATTGTCTTTAAACTAATGCAAAAGTGTTGCTGCTATTGATTTCAAGTGGGTGTATATTTCCACATATTCTTTTTGGACTCTGATTGGTTTATTCTTACAGCTGTAGTATAACATAGTAGAAAAGATAAACGGTATGCAAATTTTGAGTTTACGTTCCTACGATTTTTTACAGTTACCACAACGCAAAGTGAAAGTCAATTATCTGACCCATTAGACAAACGTTGCGATTACCGTTAAATCAACTGCTTACGTTTGTTGTGAATGCCAGGCATAAAAAGGCTCTTTTTAAAATAAAATAATTTTTGTTTGGTATTTACCTTTTGTTTCTTTAACTAGGATCAAAGCTGGTAGGTACTTTCTTTTATCTGCTTCACTATGGATAGGTTGTGCCTGCCATGTGGTCTGGTAATTGAATTTTTTCCAAGTTTGGTCATTTTCCCAAATGCAATTTTACTTGTGTTTTAGATGAGAAAAGATATTATTATCAACACCATAACCGTCTTAAAAATTGATGCCCAAATGTGGACTCGAACCCTGATCTCCACCTATCGCCGGTGTTGCTCTAACCCATTGAGCTACTTGGACACTGGCTTTTTGAGACGATTTTAGTGTATTTGATGAGAATGACGGATCTCCAAGGAGAATAACCATGAGGCTGTGAATACTCACAGTCAATCTGATTCTAGTGATGCTATATCACGTCACAACCTGTCAAACTCGAATAACTCCAATTTGACGTTGGATTCGTTGATGTATTTAGATGAAATCTGATTTAAATTGCAAACGCTTGCAACGCAAGGTATTTTATTATTATCAACATTATAACTGTCATTACTCCTTGGAGATCTATCATTCTCATCAAATACACTAAAATCGTCTCAAAAAGTCAGTGCCAAAGTAGCTCAATGGATTAAAGCAACACCCGCAAAAGGTGGAGATCGGAGTTCGAGTCCCGGTTTGGGCATCAATTTTTGAGACGGTTATAGTGTTGATAATAATAAAATACCCCATACATTGCAAGCATTTGCAATTAAAATCAGATTTCATCTAAATGATCATGGATGTTTATTGGTAATAAATTAACGTCTGTATATGGAGTATGTAGCATCGTGTATTTAAATTAACAAAATAACTATCTCTTTAATTTTCAATGAAAACCATTTCTAGTCGCTAACAAAATGCATTTCATCACTCGACAACTTCCCACGGCTTCTCTCCCCGATGCTGGTCCCAAGGCCGAGGGGCCTCAAATCGTTCTGGTTCGGTTAATGAGACTCCACCTTCTTCAAGGGCGCTTATCAGTGCAGCAACCTGTTTGAACCATTCAAATTTGTACAACTTGAGTTTATACATAAAAAGGAAAAATTGAAAATTGCAAAGATGGTATTCATCACAAACATTGGCCCAGGATCCTGCTCAGGCATTACAATCAGTGGTTAATTTGTGCGTAAACTCACGTAAACTCCGTTTATCTACCTATTTTCATGCGTAAACCCCGTTTACTCACCTTCCCTATTCCTATACCAGTAACCGCAGTAGCCCGTGTAAATGATGTGATTTCTTACAATCGTGTAAGCCAAAACAATATTTTTAATACCAACATGCTTCAATAGCAAGAAAAGCCGAGTTTTATGTTATGTCTAACTCTGAGGTTTGTAGCAATAACTGAGATTCACGCGAATGCATCGAGGAGCTCCTAGCATCGTTACATAGTATTCCTAGCTGTGCGCGAGCCGCAACCCTTTGATAGGCAGCGCCGACGAAACAAAGCCAGCGTTCGGACCAACATTTTCCGAAAACTTAAAAGCTAAACTTTCAGAAAAATTTCCCCTTTTTTCCTGGGACACAGCTTCATATTTTTCATCCCCACTACTCCCATTTATTTAGTAAAAAATCCCTCAATCATGCAGTCGCGATGCTTTCTTAAACCGAGGAAGTTGCGTTCTTTTCATCGGCCAACATGCCGCTAGGGAAGCGCGGGGTCGACGCTGGTGGGTCGGGCTCACACTCAAACAGTAAATCCAAAATTACTTGTTTTTTTACTCAAGTTAATGCAGTAAGTGTTGTTGATGTCAATGCAAGTTCATGTTCTTCGGCAACTGGGAATGGTCGAGATGCAGAGACGTCGTTGCCCGAAAGAGAAATCGCCATGGTCCAGAATAGTATGGTTCTCGAAGGTAATTCAATTATGATAGTATAAACGTAGAATAAAATAAATAGAACTACGCACTTGACACTGCCCTGTGAGCTGTGAAATTGCCCATGGTATACATATCGGTAAATAGGTTAATGGTGTAAAAGCGCACCAAGGGCTGGCTACCGCCTGCCCACACGCTCTCACGATCTTGCGAAGAACGATATACATAATAAAGCATGACATATCCACCAATCCATGCTATCAGGAGGTTGCTCACCTATAACCATCCCACTAGGTACCAAATTCTTAAATGGCGCACACTAGTCTCCTCCAACCCCCCCCCCCCCCCCCCCACACTGTTTCAATAAAGTTAGGGTTTACCCACATTTTCCGATACAAATTAACCACTGATTACAATTACTGAATGGACTCAGTTAGATAAACAAGTTGTCATGGTTTAAGACTCATGTCTGCTTAACCTCAGCACTAGTTTAAAACAAAAAAAAATATTTAAACTGGGGTTTGAATGTTAAGTAAAAAACAACGAATATTCCCTGCATTTCATAACTTGCAAATTTAAACTTTTGAAAATGCAATATACACTAGTTCCTAGTTCTTTGTATTATTGATCTTGATTATTTTAGTAAGATGCTTTTATCATGCAGACAAGACAACTGTTAAGTTTTTTCATGGTTCTTTTGTTATTGGAGAAATGTCACAATTGCCATCACCCTTGATTAAGTAACAGGCACAAGTTATGAAATGTCAGGAATATTGGTCGTTTTTTTACTAAGCATTTAAAACCCATTTTTAAATAGTTTTTTCAAAAAATTTTGTCAATCCATGGCCAGAAACAGAAAATTATTTTACAATGAGAATAAATACAATAAAGGAAAATGTTCTTGCTAAGCATTGTACAATAAAAAAATAAAATAAAAAATAACAAAAAATAAATGTAATATACAGAGGAATAAGTAATTTACAAAACTTGCGCAGGGATTACCTTGCCGCCGGGTTGTGGGTTTAAGTTACTTTGAACTTCTGTTAGACCTGATTCTAGACATCTTTGTGCCAGAATTCGTCCCAGATTTGAATATGCAGACATATCAAGAGTTCTGTAAATAGAAACCATTATACTTTTGTTTATTAATTGTGATTTGGGAAAAGCAAAATCAATAGTTGATTGATAACAACTGAAGATACCTGTAGAGATATTTCTTTATTGCCCATTCATTGGTGGAAGCTGTGATTACCGTAGGCCCCGTGTAGTGAACAATATTTGCGATTATGTGACGAGCCGTTCTTTCCAACACCAACCTAGAATGTTGTATATCAAAATTAGATCACTGCAAAATAATGCAACCGGAATAGCAATTTTGTGAGTTAAGCTTACTTATGCCAGAAGTCTTTTCCTGGTTTCTCTAAATGGTAACCTTTCGGTTTGTAAGCGATTCGAAGTTTCTCTAAGTTTCTAGGGTTCCTGTTGGTGAATGAAGCGCTGATTTCAGGTTGTTCTGCTCTTTGGCTAGACGAAAATAGAACGACGCGAACCAAGTTTTTGTCTATAATATTTAATTTGAGAGGACGAAAGATAGAGATATTTGCCATTTTCACCTACTGCCACTACTCACATGTGTGAACAGTAAGTTCCCCTCCTCCACTGATTCTACCCCTCCATCCCACCACACGAGCAAGATTGTGCGTGTGTCAGTCTGTCAACTAGTCGCTACTTAGCTCGCAAAATCTAAAACGCCATCTAAAGGCACCAACTCAACATAGCGCAACGAGAAAACAGCCTACAAAACTCATAAGCGCTAGCCTTCAAAAATACGTGATGTACTGAACGAGACAGGCTAACAATAAAAAAATTTGTGTTATCATTTATTTGCGAGAAAATGAAGGGGGGCTACTCCCTTGAAATTTTCACAGATGATAGAGTACGTGATGGGCTTTCGATCTGTGATGGTCTACATTTTTGGCCCAGCCCTGGACAAAAATGAGAAAAAGCCTACAAAACTCATAAGCTCTAGCCTTCAAAAATACGTGATGTACTGAACGAAACAGACATAACAATAAAAAAATTTGGTTTCCATTTATTTGCGAGAAAATGAAGGGGGGGTACTCCATTGAAAGTTTCACAGATGATAGAATACGTGATAAGCTTTCGATCCGTGATGGTCTAAATTTTTGGCCCAGCCTTGGACAAAAAAAGGCTAACTTTAACAACATTTTTGTTATCATTTATTAGCGAGAAAATGAAGGCGGGGTACTCCCTGTTTGGCGTGTTGGAAACACCGGTTCTCGTTAAATCACCGAAGTTAAGAAACACTGCGCTGGGTCAGGTATTGTATGGGTGACCATCACACACCTGACCAGTTCTGTTCGGGAGAGAGGTTGGAGGGATGAAAGTTAAGCAACACTACGCTGGGTCAGGTATTGGATGGGTGACCATCATACACATGACCAGTTCTGTTCGGGAGAGAGGTTGGAGGGATGGAAGTTAAGCAACACTGCGCTGGGTCAGGTATTGGATGGGTGACCATCATACACATGACCAGTTCTGTTCGGGAGAGAGGTTGGAGGGATGAAAGTTAAGCAACACTGCGCTGAGTCAGGTATTGGATGGGTGACCATCATACACATGACCTGTTCTGTTCGGGTGGTCCAGTGGTCCAAGCTTTTCAACAGAAGTAGGGTTTTCGTTTGGAAGTTGAAGCCGGGTTTAGTTTCTCAAGATAGCAAGAAATTGTGTCGTGGATAATTTTAAACCCATTTAGAACATTCGGGCACAAAATTTCCTTCTACCTCGAGAAACCTCGTTATGCTGTCACCATTTTACAAGATGTTTCAATTCGACTATCTGAATGGGCTGCTTGTTGGGGTCCGGCCCAACCAGCGGCACATTCTGATTAAACATGGCTGACATTTAAACACCCCTTAGGAGGCTACTATCATGCCCGCTAAGCCAATCAAGAACCCAGCAATGGACCATGTAATTTAAGGCCATTCGCGCAAATTCGAACATAAAGAAATGAAAAATATTGCAAGTAATTAAAAGAAATTCAAGAACAATTTAAATCTAGGCTCAAAATAAAATAAATCACATCAAAACACACAAAAATTACTTATAAACTGAGAATGCATTAAAAGGACACAATTACGACTAAAATAATAAACATACTAGAGAAGCGTGAATGTCTAAACCAGCTGTAACTACCAGACGAAAACCCGGTCCAACTAAAAAATATTGTACAATTAAAAGAACATACAGATGTACCTTTAGGCGGAAGGAAAATTTGGGCAGGATTTTCTGAAGGGGTTAAACGACGTCTAATTCCCAACACACATACGACTTCTTGCTACCTTGAGTAACTTAATGTGTACAATAATAAGAATATACTGAGGTACCTTTAGGCGGAAGGAAAATTTGGAAGTGGAAGTTACAGGGATTCCAGATTTACAAGCACCGCAAACTCGTGAAATTTCTTTTCATCCAGGGATCCCAATTAAAAGGCTATAGGGTTGTAAATTTTTATATCACAACACAACATATATAATGACAATAATATCGCCATCAAATACAATTCAAATGCTTTAACAATATCTGAATTACTATTTACGTGTTTGTGTTTACGTAAATCTTGCTAACTATGAGAGTGATTCATTTGATATTTAGAAGCGTTTGTTCCGTGAGGTCAGTGGTCATGGCCGATCATAATCTGTATTTTGTGGAGATTATAATCAATCGCCCAGCATTAGCTTAACTTAAGACGCGCGAAAACCATGAAAAACGAACGTCCGAGGCGGGCCTCACGGGTGCAAACAGGAACATTATGCAGGCGAGCGATAAAGTCCTATGGCTTGAAAATTTGGTCACATGAATCTCAAAGCATCTGAGGAAACTCTACTCTCCCTTATGACTCGATCTGCTATGATTTTACGTTAACTTAATTGACCGCAATATTACATATTCTAGGCGTAAGGCAAGCTAAGAGAAAAAAACGCAACATGAGAGAAGACAAAAAAAATTGGACATGAAAACTAGAAGATCAAATTAACCTAATTCTGGCGACCCTCAGCGATGGACAAAGCGACAAAGAAACGACCATTCTACACCAAAACCTAACAAACCTAACAAACCTAACAAACCTAACGAACCTACTACGGTTCGGTACCGAACCAATCTAACTGTGAAGAACGAAACAGCCTCTAGCAAGAACCTACAACAATCCAAAACTTGGACAGGAAGTCTAACAACAATGGCCTTGTCCCCAAATTTTTCTCGACTTCTCTCATGTTACACAAATGAATCAAGAATTATGAATATTTCCCGAACTCGAGACGCAAACAGCCTCTGAACTGACGTGACGTTAAGCCCCGCAAAGCAAGCAATTAAATATGTTATCTATCTAACAAAAGTTGCCCCACGTTTCCTCAGACACCTGATAAAACTCTCACAGCGCGTTCTTGCTACAATTTCCAGGGCTTGAAGCAAGGTCTCGTCGGAGGAAGCCAAGATGCATCAGCTTCCAGCAGCGGCTCGTGGAGTTCACCTGAAGACAACAGAATAAAGTCACATTAGATTCGTTGCCAGGTACATGACGACTCTTGCACACATTAAAACATGCTCCGGATAGGGTTACCATACGTCCCGCTTTTCACTCTAAAGACCCGCGTCCCGCTCGATCGTAATTTTCTTTTAAAAAATCGCGAAATCGAACATTGCATTCGCATTGTTTCTTATAAATAGCTAATTGTTCCTTTAATTGTGCCAATGACATTATGATTATACGTGAACTGTCGCCCATACATTTTTTTTTTTTAATCTGTGGTTAAATATATTTTTTTTTTAAATAGTTATACGAATTATACCAAAATTGCCTGCTGATAAATTGAAAGTTGATGCATAAACATGACTCAGGATTTCAAGTGCCAAGAAAAACCCTTAATAAATCTAAAACGCGTAAATTTGCTGAAAATGGCCCTCAAATCCTGTTCCCACATCCACACCCTTATGGGGGGGGGGGGGGGGGCTGTCTGTCCCCCGAGCCTCCGGCCTAACTACTTTTCGTTTGTTAAAAATTGTCCAGCCTTCCGAAATTTTTATTATGGCAACCCTAGCTCCGGACAGCTACGTTTACTCGGGAAAAAGTGCAAATCCAGCTTGAACGAAAGGAAACATTAGCTTTTTTGTACTGGTCATGAACCTTTGATTGGGTTTAGTTTTGTCAGCTGTTTTCTAGTAGTTTTTGCTAACATTGCACTGCTTCATCAAATGTGGAAAATGTGGAAAATGTGTGGAAAAATTGAAGAACTGGCTAACAGAACTATTTTCTTATGGACTTGAGAACTTGGATAAAGCTTGCGCTGATGTTCCATTGTTGGGGACAAAGGATTAACATAATATATTTGTGCCAGCAGTGTTGGGATCTGTCAATAGAGTGCGTTTACCATTGCGGTAAGTGTACCAGTCATATATTATCAGATGTCTGTGAAGGCTCGTGCCAACTTACATCTATCGACGCTGCAGTAGCGACGTCTCGATGACGCAGGTAGGAGATCGGATTCTGTCCCACCGTGACCAGCAATTAGATCGCGGACAACGTTCCATGTAAACCAAGGCTGAGTAGAAACCTGCGTGAAAAGGAAGGCCGCGGATTAGTCGACACATTCAATTAGTTTCCGCTAGACGGTCGCTAGCGACAACTTTTCGAGGTCAATTCCAAGTATGTGCCACTTATTATTATTTGTGGTGTTTAACGACGCACTGTTTTGACAACTGGCCATGCGGCACTGGTCTAATGGCGTCGGTGAATGAGTGGATGATGATGAGGATGATGATGAACCTTAACTAGCCTAGAAGGGAGGAGGGGAAACCCGGTGCTGGCGCGTAGCCTACTCCTGTCGAAGAGCACTAAGGGGACCACCGGCTTCACGTCCCTTCCGAAGGACGGTACAACGTAAACAGCAGGATTCCTCCACAAATCCATGCTGTCGAGAGGTTGATAAGCAAGGCGAGTGAAGTTGCTGTACTAACTTTCATCCCTCCAACCTCTCTCCCAAACAGAACTGGTAATGTGTATGATGGTCACCCAACCAATACCTGACCCAGCACAGTGTTGCTTAACTTTCATCCCTCCAACCTCTCTCCCAAACAGAACTGGTCATGTGTATGATGGTCACCCATCCAATACCTGACCCAGCGTAGTGTTGCTTAACTTTCATCTCTCTAACCTCTCTCCCGAACAAAACTGGTCATGTGTATGATGGTCGCCCATTTAATACCCGACTTAGCGCAGTGTTGCTTAACTTCGGTGATCTCATGAGGACCGGTGTTTCCAACTCGCCAAACCGTTCGGTCCCAAGTATGTGCCACGTAAGTTCGACGCTGGGGGTCGATTCCACGAATGGGAACAAATTCTCAGGGGGGTAGTTATGCTTTAGTTTGGAGCAGGGAGCTTGACATCCATGCAGTGCTAAAGTAAGATGGTAAAAAGCGTACCTTTAGTTTTGTGGTCCGGCACATTCCATCGTAAGTCTCTTGTCTGAGGGAAGTCGTATCGGTTTGGTTTCTAGAAGTCTTCACGATCACTTTTCTTGATCGTGACCAAAAACTGCAGACTGTAGATAAAACAAAAAATACGTTAGTCACGAATACCAGCAGTTTGCAACGCCACTGGGACGGGCAGATGTGAAATTTAAACAAGAAAATAACAATGGACAGACTCTTTCTTTTAATTAATAACAACACTATAACCGTCTCAAAAATTGATGCTCAAACGCGGACTCGAACCCCGATCTCCACCTGTCGCGGGTGTTGCTCTAACCAATTGAGCTACTTGAACACTGGCTTTTTGAGACGATTCTAGTGTAATTTTTAGTGTAATGGCTCAATGGTTCAGAGCTACACCCGCGACAGGTGTAGATCGGGGTTCAAGTCCGCGTTTGGGCATCAATTTTTGCGACGGTTATAGTGTTGTTAATAATAAAATACCCCGCGCATTGCAAGCATTTGCAATTAAAATCAGATTTCATCCTAATGGACAGACTTGTTTAGTGCAAGGAAAGTTAGAAGAATCGATTCTTGCAGCGGATTTATTGTGGAAAATGCTGATAGAATCGTGGCTTACCATTGGTTAGTCGAGCAGTGTGTGAATCTTCCTTCTTCACCAAGGTCTCGGGAGACGAAGAGTTACGGGCGCTGATCCTGGAGCCTCGCGGTCAGCTGGGAATTAAAGGACAAAAATAAAACAAACGTTAGGCGGACAAATCTCACCGGCCAGAGATGCATCGAGTTTCAAAATTTTCCCGAAGCTTTTTTAAACTCCTTGGAGATCTGTCATTCTTATCAAATACACTAGAATCGTCTCAAAAAGCCAGTGTCCAAGTAGCTCAATTTGTCAGAGCAACACCCTCGACAGATGGAGATCGGGGTTCGAGTCCGCGTTTGGGCATCAATTTTTGAGACGGTTATGGTGTTGCTAATAATAAAATACCCCGCGCATTGCAAGCGTTTTCAATTTAAGTAAGATTTCATCCCAATCAGAACGGTTATTATGGAAATCTAGCCAACATTGTTAAATAATTTGGAATATTTATTTCTTGGCTCACCTTTGTTGCCACGGCGACTAGCCAGGTACTGGGCGACGAACCAGTACCCTCTTCTAAACTGCGTTCCATCTTTGTTGCCACGGCGACTGGCCAGGTACTGGGAGTCGAACCAGAACCCTCTTCTTAACTGCGTTCCATCTGTGTTGCCGAGATGATGATCAAGTTGGTAGCCATGGAGTTGATGCAACAACCGGCCAGTCGAGTTGGTAGCATTGTTCACGTTGCAACTTGAAGCCGCCGCTGTCAGACTGCGGACTTTACGTTCGCAACAATGAAATCAAAAAAAAAAACTGTTATTGCCTGGCATTTGATTATCAGACGCTGAAAGATGAAGGCTCCGTCATTAGGTTCCTGTGACGTGGATTAAAAGAACACAAGTTAGTGATAGAGAAAAGCAAGTACAAATAATATCAAATGCAATTAGTACGGTCAGGTACAAAATCAAAAACATAGTCGCAAACAGGTACATTTATAAACATTAACACAAACATTAACACAAACATTAACACAAACATTAACACAAACATTAACACAAACATTAACACAAACATTAACATGGAAAGGAACAACAGTCCCCACATTCACACACTTGACAAGCACACTAGTTCCCGATTCCAAACTCTCGTTCGCTCCACGTTTCTTCCAGTTCGGATCGTGCCCGCTACAATTCGGACCGCGGTACATTACGCCAGCAATAAACGCAGAAATAACGCAGAAATAACGCAGAAATAACGCAGAAATATCGCAGAAATAACGCAGAAATAACGCAGAAAAAACGGAGAAATAACGGAGAAATAACGGAGAAATAACAAAAAACTAACGCAAAAAAAAACGCAGTAATGACGCAGAAATAACGCAGAAATAACGCAGAAATAACGCAGAAATAACGCAGAAATAGCGCAGAAATAGCGCAGAAATAACGGAGAAATAACGCAAAAATAACGCATAAAAAACGCAGTAATGACGCAGAAATAACGCAGAAATAACGCAAGACTTATCACGGTACCGAAGCGAGATCGTAATGAACGCTGAGGAAAATGGTCATAGGATTAGCGCTTCTAGTGTGAGTGTGTATGTGTATGTGTGAGCTATCTTCTTCCGATCTCCTTCCGGCTCCTGCTTCTCCCTGCGGCGTGCTCGTAGAGGCGATCGCTGACCTGAAAGGCTGGAAAGTAACTTTGGCGAATCTCGAAGTCGGTGATAGGTGCTCGAAGCTGGAAGCTCGAAGGCGCGGACTTAGCTGTAAAACTACCCCAAGCCGTAACGTTACCCCACCCTACGCTGGCCGGAGCAGACCTTCTGCATACCGGCTAAAGTAGCTACCCACCAACCCATTGGTGACCATCCTGATGGTCCTGTTCCCCTCCATCGTGTCTGAGTGATTAGACAAGAGGATCGCTTGACGTCAATCATCCCCCCTTGCCTCCAGGACACGTTCGAGCACGACCCTCCCTAGTACGAAACCCTCCCGAGAACACCCAAGAGGGAAGGCAAGCCATTGACCCTCGGGACCTAGAGTAGAGAACGGCGTTGATGGATGCTCGAAGACTCGCAGACTCGTGGACTCGACGGCCTAACCCACCCCGAGGCCAGCAAACCCTCCTCGTCGTAGAGGGACGGTATACTACTGGGCTATTCCCGACCGCCGCAATGCCTCCCACGACGCCCTACTCCTAACAAAAACCCTCCCATTTATAACTGTTGGGCCCCGGGATCCCCGATATCCTCCACCTGCCCTAACCCCACCAGCAGGCCTCCTGCCGAGCTAAGTTTCCTACTCCCACCCTTTAGGCCAGTTACCCCACTCGTCGCGATGGAACAGGGGATCTACTTGGGCTTTCCCTTACTTATCCCCTGCATACGACCCACCATTAAGAAAACACGACGCCCTAACCTAGCGCTCCCACCCTTTAGCTGAGTCCCCATGCCATGTCCCCATGCCATGCAATCATGCGGTGCCCACATGCCATGCAGAAGATGAAGACTTGTTGCTCGTGGACCCGTTGGCTCGTGGATGACTGCTACCTGTAGATACCTGTTGCCTAACTGGTTGTGTGTTTGTGTGTTTGTTTGTGTAAGGCCTTGAAGCGCTAACCCTAGACCACTTAGCTGACGTTGAACGCAAACATCCCGGCCGACCGAGGTAACGGATTACGCGCCCGTGTCCCGATTCCGATAGCGACGAGAAACGCGGGCGAGTCTCGGCGTCGAAGTCTCGGCGTCGAAGTCTCGGCGTCGAAGTCTCGGCGTCGAAGTCGACTCAATCTCGGCGGGGCCTGCAACGAACCAAGATACACTCGAATCAATAACCAGCTTCAGTTTTAATTTGATTGTGGAATTCAAAATTGATGCAATTGCTCGCAATTGGTCCCCGGGGTAGTTTATTGTTAGGAACATAATTAACCCAACATAAATTAGTGGCTGGTCGAAGTCTCGAACCCGGTCCGTCTGGTCTTGGTGTTGCTCAAACATCCAACTGAGCTAATAGGACAAGAGCTTTTCAAGACGATTTTAATGAGTTGAATACAAATGACGGGTGAATGACCAAGAGACCGTGCATGGTCACAGTCACTCTGATTCTATCCACATCCATTCAAGCTCGGTGACTCAATGCTTGCAATGGGCAAAGTATTTTTTTATTAAGAACACTAATAACCTCTAAAAAATGGATGATCCAACGGGGACTGGAATCTCGATCTCCACCTGTCACGGGTGTTGCTCTAACCAATTGAGCTACTTGGACAGAAGACTTACTTTGGAGAGGATTTGAGTGAATTTGATGAGAACGACGAATCTCCAAGGAGTAGAACCAAGATCACCAATTTCTGAGAGGTTTTTTGTGTTTCTAATAATAAAACATGTCATCGTTAAATGTTGTTCGGCAATATGAAAGGAGAATTTAAATTTTGTTAAATTCAGTAGTCGATTGGGGCAGCCCCAGGAATTGAAATGAGCCTAAATGATGACAAAAAAGCACGCTGTGTCTCCGACTACCTCAACGATACAAACAGGGGAGGAGACTGGCAAAGTACTGGAGAGCAAGGCAACAGGTGATGAAGGATGATGGAATCTCCATTCGTGGAACGAGAGTTCTCAATTGAAAAAACCCTTTCCAAAATTAGGATCCAAGTCTTGGCTGTTAGGTGCTATGTTTCCTTACGATGGTAAAAGATACAAGGTCGTGTGTTCAATTGAAATAAGAAATCAAATCTGTTGAAACAGATAGAAAACCCGGGATGATACTTCGGAAGTTTGGCAGGCCGTGACGAATTGTTGTTCTTTAAAACAAAGCATCCAAACAAATGGAACGTTTGCACTCTCAAAAACAAGTTACTTGAGGAAAAACTTCACGGCAAGAGAGGGTCTTTTTGAAGCAAAAAAAAACGCTTTTTTATTATTATGAACACTATAACAGTCTCAAAATTGATGCAAGTTAAATAATATTTTAACTAAATAAAACGCGTCCAACGTCAAATTGGAGTTACTCGAGATTGAATGGTTGTGACGTGATATAGCGTCACTGGAATCACAGTGACTGTGAGTATTTACAGCCTCGTGGTTCTACTCCTTGAAGATCTGTCATTCTCATCAAAAACACTGAAATCCTCTCAAAAAGCCAGTGCCCAAGTAGCTCAATTGGTTAGAGCAACACCCGCGACAGGTGGAGATCGGGGTCCAAGTAGCTCAATGGGTTAGAGCAACACCCGCGACAGGTGGAGATCGGGGTCCAAGTAGCTCAATTGGTTAGAGCAACACCCGCGACAGGTGGAGATCGGGGTCCAAGTAGCTCAATTGGTTAGAGCAACACCCGCGACAGGTGGAGATCGGATAGACTAAATGATTGTCTAAAACTCTTAAGGTCTAATCTTCTAAAGAAAGAAACGCAGGTAACCAGAAATTAAATAAACTAGCCAACACGCGAGGAATATACAACCAATATTTGTAGCAGGTTTTGCGAAATGAAGAGGAATGACAAAGCATTGAAAGACTCACCCAAACAATGAAGCGACGACTCCATCTTGTCTTTCATGGGCGGGAAATGTTCCTCCATGTTGCTGCTCTCGTGTTGAAGGCGTCCCATGTCTGAAAAACACACGCCATTATTGGTCAATGAAACACATTCTAACCACGACTCCTCGTTGCCTGCAACAAGTGCAATTGTACGCCATTCGTTCAGCAAAGCTACAACAGCGTTTTGAAGTTAATTGCAAAAATAATGTCAAAATGAAGTGGATATTGAAATAAACGATAGCAGTAAATCTAATAATGATTGTAATAGCGCCTCTGATATTGCGTCCCCGTATTTTCTCTGCTGTTATAAATTGAAGCCAAATAGATTATTTATAATAAAAAAGGCTGGGTTAAATGACCTCGGGTAAATTTTAATGCATACTAATAACATAAATGTGGCGACCGAGAGTCGAGCTGCGACGGTTGAATTATTTAGTTGAATTGTAAAAAACGTAAAATGTCAACTTACCGAAATAATTTGAGAGACATTTTGAGCCAACAGCAAGCAAGTTGATCTTCCACAGAGTTGTCTTGGCCAAGAGACGAGAAGACAGCACAACGTTCTCGTCGGAGAGTTCAGAAGCGAATGCCCGAGCTCCGCTAAAAACACCCAGTAAACGGTTGGGCTTTTTGGCGGGAAGTGGACTACCTGCTAATTTAACAACGCTACCTGGCTGCATGCAGTGGTACTTAGCCGAACTGCTCGGAAAATATGAATACATTCCAGAGAAAACATATTCCTCGGCGCAATTTTCCTTGCACGCACGAAAAAAATTTATAAATCGTACAATTTCACAAAATAAATATAGTTTGGTAAATATGTGTGTACCCTAGCTACTTACCCAGTTGCATGCATAGATGGATAGCTCGCTAGACAGATAAATGATGGCGTTATAATAGCAGTGTTTTATGCGGTTGATCTTTATAATTACAAGAGCATAGCGCTAGATTTTATTAGAATCGTAGTGTGCAATGTCATTGTCAACGGTCTTTAAAATTATTATTTAAGAAAAAATATGAAAATTAGGAATTCCTTTTTCTCAAAATACTTTTGGTAGCTCTGAAAAAGGCTCGAAGCCTAAGATAAGTGAATATTTGATGAGTTTTCTTGCTCACTTTCCTATTCTAGTGGATTTATTTGATCGTGTACCATTTTGTTAGTTTGGATAAAACTTTGATATCGACGGCCTACATAATTGGTGGATATATACATAGACAATGGGTCTAACTAAACGAGGCAGTTATTTTCTATAAATAGCTGAACAACGGTCAATGCGTACCCCATCTATACCTTATCACATACCTGTCCTTTGTGTGGTAAAAATTCGCTGAGAAATATGTGACCCTCTCCGCAGAGAGGTATGCCAATATGTCAAAAGTGATTGAAAACGGTCAAAGTTATTTAAAGCTTAATTCGTGATTAGATCGTGAATCAGCAGTGTACAGGATTTTAGCTCGTCGAAAGATAAAACCAAGTAAGCCAAACAAAATGTGAAAACTGTGTAATTTCATGTAACAATGGTTGTTGGTATGTAAGTATCACGATGTAATCCTCGTGATTACTCTCATTTCACAACCACCTCCATGCAATCATAGATTGCATCCTTGTTGAGCCTGTACACCGGCCAAATTCCTGAACACAATGGTGAGCTACCCTTAACTTCATTAGCATAGGAATCCACCCTTGCCCTTCTAGAGCACCATGTTTATAATGAAGACCAGAGTGCAATATGTGATCTCTTGTCTTAACTGCAATAGCATATAAATCACCACGGTCAACAGCCACCCTTGCCTTTCTAGAATACCACCTTTATCATGAAGACCAGAGTGCAACTATGTGATCTCTTATTAACTTAAGAAGAGTGGTTTTCCAGATATCCGCATTCCAACATATGTGTTCCCACCCTTGGTCGACTGCAGCCGAACACTTGCCAGTATATATAGTCCAGTTTTTGAAAGCAGTAAAAAGAGAGTAGCCAGTACTAAGCCAGTAAGAACACCTCCACGTCAGTCGTCGTCAAAAAGTAACATCTTGTAAAATCACGTTTAGACTTGTAATTCTGATTGATAGAAATACACAGAAACTTATTCAATTTGCCAATTTCCCAACAAGTCTAGTTTTCAACTAAAGTCTGATTTTAAACTGAGCAAGTGTGACGCTGCAAGAATCCATTCCCCTGGTGAGTTACTTTATAATAATATATACTTGTAAAATCTCATGCATAAACTTAAACTCAGTGATTGTTCGTAACCACTTTTATACCTCTTTTCAATTCTTTACCACTGTATCATTTACTAAACTTATCATCTGTTCCAATTTTTCATCACCTATGTTTCGAAATAAAATCCATTTATAAATTCCACGTAACGTTTGTAATTCACTGTAAAAATCGGGATACCGCCCGTCGAACCCTCGTATTGCTTTCCTCCGAACTTTCGGTTTTCATTGAAATATCAAAAGGGAAAACCCATGATATAAGTACATCGGTAAGTGGCATGTCTTTTCCGCGACATTCACTTGGAAATCGACACCCCAAATAGAGATTGTGAAAATTGATTGGAAACAACTGGAAATGGTTGTAAAATTAACATTATTTGTAAGCTTTATCCAACGTGACGTTCATACGGCGGTTTGTTGGAGTTACAAAAGAGAGTTTTTGCTCAAACTATCTGTCGAGAAAACATTTAGAAACATTCAAACGAGATCACACAAATAAATAACAGTAAAATCGTACTTACAATCATTTAAATGAGAAGGCACATAATTAGTTTCAGACCAATCTTTCATATCTTGTCCTGGCCGTATCAATGCAGTTCGAATTCTAGTTGCGAATTAAAATTTCTGTTGTTACTGTTACGTAAACCTTCTCACTAAGCATTCATTGATAACTTGTAAAATTATTTAAGTAAATAAACACCCGTAGTATGATAAATAAATGTGAAATCATTTTCGTTTGCAATAGGTCGATGACATTTCCTCTACAAACGTAAAGGTTAATATTTCAAAACAGCTGTTCTGGCGCAAGGAACGGTAGAATCGTAGAATCAAACGGGCAATGACAACGCCGTGTCGTAACGCAATTCTGTGTGCTCGTGGGTTGCATACATACGGGCGACGGCAGTGGATAACCCAAGAAATCGTATTGGTGTTGGGTTTAGACGCCGTTTAACCCCTTCAGAAAATCCGGCCCACATTTTCCTTTTGCCTTGAGGTACATCTGTATGTTCTGATCATTTTACAAAGATTTTTGAGTTGGGCCGGGATTTCGTTTGGTAGTTACAGCCGGTTTAGTAACTCAAGGTAACAAGAAATTGTGTCTTTGTTGGGTGTTGGATGCTTGAAAACCCATTTTGAAAATTTGGGCACAAAATTTGCGTCTACCTCAAGGGACCTTATTTTGTTTTTATAATTTTACAAGATTTTGAGTTTCACACGATTTTATTCTGGTAGATGCAGTCGATTTGCCGTTTCATGTTCAACTGATCATAGAAATATCGATGTAGCCTCCAGGCTACATCGAGATTTCTATGGCTTTATCGAGATTTCTTTTGTCCAGGGCTGGGCCAAAAATTAAGACCATCACGGATCGAAAGCCTATCACGTACTCTATCATCTGTGAAAATTTCAAGGGAGAACCCCCCCTTCATTTTCTCGCAAATAATTGAAAAGCCTATTTTTGTCCAAGGCTGGGCTTAAAATTTAGACCATCACGGATCGAAAGCCCATCACGTGTTCTATTAACTGTGAAAAATTCAATGATGTTACTATTTGCTTTCATGCGTTATTAAGGGTGGAATATTTATGTGCTGTTCCTTTTGTACACACGGTTTGTTCACATAGTCTGCTAAGCAATTCCGAGCTTTTGAAGGCGAAGGCTGAGGCTAACTTCCCACGAACACGTTCAAACCACTTGCTCAACGCGAGATCAACGCAACTGACCAATGTGAAGAGCGCCCAGAAAGTACGCCGCGGCCCGGTTATAGGGCCCGGGAACCATCTCAACATAACGCAGTAAAAAAAAGGCAAAGAAAAAGCGCAACATGTGAAAAGTAAAAAAAAGTTAAAAACTAATCAACTTTCTGTATTTTGAGAAAAAATCTTGCTTGAAGAGATGAACAATTCATATGGAAATAGGGAAAAAATATATTCCATTGTTATTTTTAACACATATGTTATATTTATTTTATTTCTGTTGTTCTATTATACTTACAAAATTAGGTAAACAGCTGAAATAACATTTAAATTAAATTAAAAAACACAATAAGTTTCGGAGCCATGTACATTTAATTTTAAAAAGGAAAATAATAGGTTGTTTACATACAAATGTACAAATACTACAGCTAAAATGTTTAATTAATACGATTTTATTCCTTCTTTATGATTCATTCCTGTAATCTCACCGAGACAAAATTATTTGGGCCCAAATTTTTTTGCCTCAATAACAGAGTTTGCAGAGACAAATTTTTATTACAAAACATACAGTGTAAAAAAGAGTAATTATTTCGCAAATTGTAAAGAAACTAAATGTATCAGCAAATACACAGTTGAGATTTGAGCAAACCTAGGTTGAAACACATTGAAAAGAACCGTTATTGATTCCAATTTCTAACTATTTTCCTGTCCTAGATCAGAGAAAAACTATGCTCAGAAGCAAGTCGCCGCGTGGAAAGAAGCACACACTTTGTACAAGATAAGTTACAAAGCACAAGCTAAGGCACAAAACTAAAGATCAAAACACACACAATACTCACGCATACAAGCACACACATTAACACAAACACAAAAACACACACACGCACAAGCACAAAAACACACGCATACAAGCACAAAAACACACGCATACAAGCACAAAAACACACGCATAAAAGCACAAAAACACACGCATACAAGCACAAAAACACACGCATACAAGCACATAAAACACACGCATACAAGCACAAAAACACACGCATACACGCACAAAAACACACGCATACAAGCACAAAAACACACGCATACACGCACAAAAACACACGCATACAAGCACAAAAACACACGCATACAAGCACATAAAACACGCACACAAGCACATAAAACACACGCATACAAACACATAAAACACACGCATACACGCACAAAAACACACGCATACAAGCACATAAAACACACACATACAAGCACATAAAACACACGCATACAAGCACATAAAACACACGCATACAAGCACATAAAACACACACATACAAGCACATAAAACACGCACACAAGCACATAAAACACACGCATACAAGCACATAAAACACACGCATACACGCACAAAAACACACGCATACAAGCACATAAAACACACGCATACAAGCACATAAAAACACACGCATACAAGCACATAAAACACACGCATACACGCACAAAAACACACGCATACAAGCACATAAAACACACGCATACAAGCACATAAAACACACGCATACAAGCACATAAAACACACGCATAAACGCACAAAACACACGCATACACGCACAAAAACACACGCATACACGCACAAAAACACACGCATACAAGCACATAAAACACACGCATACAAACACATAAAACACACGCATACACGCACAAAAACACACGCATACACGCACAAAAACACACGCATACAAGCACATAAAACACACACATACAAGCACAAAAAACACACGCATACAAGCACATAAAACACACGCATACAAGCACATAAAACACACGCATACAAGCACATAAAAACACACGCATACAAGCACAAAAACACACGCATACAAGCACATAAAAACACGCACAAAAACATACACACACACACAAGCACATAAATAGCACAATCACACGCATCACCAGGACAAGCACAAATAAACAAGCAAACATCGGGATGACATGTACTATACAACGATAGACAAACTGAATGACAGCATCAAATGGATCTGCGAAGAGAAAGATGCTGTGTTCTACAACCCAAATATGAGAATTTCAGGAAATGAGGCAGCTAGAGATGGGATTCATCTAAACCATGCGGGGGGAAGAATTTTGGGAAAGCTCATAATGGAGGAAGTGGAAAAGCTGCTTCACACGGACACATAGCAATCACGGGTACCCAAGTACCCAAGAGTAGTACCCAAGAGTAATCAGGATAGTAAAACTAATAAAACAGATATCAACATTTTTTACCACAACATATGCAGTCTGCAGAACAAAATTGAAGAAATTGAGTTATACATGGATATGAAAACAGAAACAAGATATGACGTAATGTGTCTAGCCGAAACTTGGCTAAAGGAAGGACAGCAAGAGTCCGTCTCCATTCAAAATTTCACGCTCGCAGCAAGTTTTTCCAGAAAGAAGAAAATAGGTGGTGGCGTAGCCATATACGTGAGAGAAAACACACCCTGGACCTTCACACGAAGAACCGACATTGAAGCAATCGGCGAAGAATCGACTTTCGAGGTGAGTGGCATCGAGATCAAAGGAGAAACTTCAACAATCATAGTAGTTCTTTATCGAACCCCAGATGAAAAGAACTTAGACAGCTTTTTTAAGAAACTGCATGGTCTTCTTTCACGCCTAAGCAAAGAAAAAAAACCAGTGTCAATTTGCGCAGATCTAAACATCGACATACTGCAAGAAAATAAAAAGAAATCCCGGCTCGTAGACATTTTACTTGAATTTAACATGAAAGCTCAAATAAAAACGCCAACAAGAGTTTCAGCATCATCATCAACTGCCATCGACAACATCTTAACAAACTTTAAATTAAAATATGACCCGAAGATAGAAAAGACAGCAATATCTGACCATTACGGTCTTTCTTTTGTCCTACAAATTCATGAAACTAAAGAAAACGTGAAAATCCCGGGGTTTTACAAGAAAAGACTTATAACGACAGACAAGCTAAACGATTTCACAAGGGATATCGAAATTCAGGACTGGACAGCTGTCTGCCACGGGACAACGGTGGACGAGAAATTCGCAGCATTTCAAGAAATCTTCAACTACCACTTCAATAACAATTTCCCTAAAAAAACTTTAAAAGTAGGCCCTGGGAAAAATACCCCAAAAAGAACATGGAAAATTACGCCGGAGATAATCGAAGCAAGCAAGAAGAAACGACGTCTGTATCACCTGAGCTGCAAAAAAAATGGAAGTAAGCACAAGGAAGAACTGAAGAAAGCAAGAAAATCTTTAAGATCCTTAATCAAAGCCGAGAAGAGGAAACAAAACGACAAGTCGATCGCAGAAGCTGAAAATAAAAATAAAGCATTATGGGACATTATAAACAAGTGTAGAAATAAATCGGTGTTAAGAAAACCAAAAACCATACAACTCGTAGTCAACGGTATAAAAATCCTGGATAATCAAATAATAGCCAACCAATTTAATGACCACTTTGCGACAATCGCGGAATCTATCGTCGACACTCAAGCCATAAAAATACCTGAATGCATGAACCTAATTAAAAACGCTTGTCCTGAATACGCTGGGCCGGAATTCACCCTTACGCCGACAAATGAAAAAGAAATTATCGAAATTATTACGAATCTAAAAAACAAAAAATCAACAGGGTGGGACGAAATTCCTATTAAAGTCATAAAATGCGTAAGCACACTAATAGCAAAACCAATGGTTGATATATGCAATTTCTCTCTAATGACAGGGACATTCCCTTCTGCGGCAAAATGGTCAATTATTAAACCCCTTCATAAGAAAGGTGCGGACACAAATATGGATAACTACCGTCCAATTAGTCTAGTTACAAACTTCTCGAAAATATTTGAAAAAGTATTCTTGGTTAGGCTTCTAAGCTTCATTAAAGCCAATGGCATTTTATATAAAAATCAGCATGGGTTTCGGAAAGGTTTTTCAACTACAACAGCAACTACCTGTCTGGTACAGACCGTAACCGAATGTCTCGAAAACAAAAAGGCAGTAGGTGTTATCTTCTGTGACCTTTCAAAAGCCTTTGACACCATTAACACTTGTATCCTAATTATAAAATTAAATTTCTATGGCATAAAAGGGACTGCATTAAAATGGATCAAATCATACCTCTCGGAAAGAAAACAAAAAGTGAAACTGAATTTCAACGATGATGGTTCTGAATGGATAGCAAGTAAACACGGAATCCCGCAGGGGACCTTGCTGGCGCCAATCCTTTTTAGTTTATATGTTAACGACCTGGCTTATGCAGCGAAAAATGTAAACACGGATGTAATTTTATATGCGGATGATACGAGCTTAATAGTCGAAAGTAAAAATAGAAATGAACTGCTAGCAAACCTAAAAAGCTCTATCAGCAAGGCAGAAAGATGGTTCAAACCAAACCAACTGAAACTTAATCACGATAAAACCAATATTGTTATTTTCACGGGGAAAGGAAGCGCAAGCGAAACGGAAGTGATATGTGAGGGCAATACTATATATACCAAAGATACTTGTAACTTCTTGGGCACCACAATAGATCACAGACTCATATGGAAAACCCATGCAAATAATCTTAGCTCCTCACTTAGCTCGGCCTGCTTTGTTTTATCCAACCTGACCAGTCATGTAAACAAAATCACCGTCAAGATCGCTTTCCACGCGCTGGTCCAAGCTAAAATTAGATATGGTATCATACTATGGGGTAGTTCGCCATCGGCTGAAAGAGTTTTTAAGAAGCAAAAAAGGGCTTTAAGAATAATCGGAAATTTAAGAAAAAGACAATCTTGTAAACCACTTTTCAAAGAACTTCAATTTTTAACTTTGACATGTATTTATATATTAGAACTGGTTTTATTTGTATTAGACAATATAAGTGATTTCAAGAAAAATTCCGATATTCATAATTTTAACACAAGATCCAACTACTTTCGCAAAAATAAAACTAGACTCAACATTGCAGAACAAAGCCCAAAAAACATAGGAGTTCATATTTTCAATTATCTTCCGGACTGCATAAAAACGCTAACTGAAAAAAGGTCAGCTTTTAAAGAACAAACGAAGAGGTTCCTCTTAAATCATGGTTTTTATACTCTTGACGAATTTCTAGCATCAAAGGATTGTAAATGTATTTATTGTGTAGATTTTATCTGTATAAATTGACTGTACATATGTATTAGGTTTTAATTTTTCATCTCGATGTATTTTATGCACATTCGGACCTTTTTTCATGCTCAAATTATGTTGCAATCCAACTAATGAGTGTTTCTGTAAAGAAATTGAAAAATAAAAAAACAATACAATACAATACAATACAAATAGATTCATACGACGCATTGCAAAGCATCTAATTGTAGCAATAAAGCTTTAACTTAAAAGCGTATACTGAGCGGAAGCCTAGTTTAGCAAGTATTGAAAATTCAAACTTATATTATACAAAGCATGCGCTGTGGTCAACGCTTGCGAAGACGCAATCGAACAAAGAGAAGACCTAAATAAAATATTGATTGATCATTTCTATAGCATCGTTGCATTTCATTTGGCTAAGCAAATCGATGTAAGGCATAAGGCATCGCAAAAAGGCTCAATGAAAATCGCCCGACCAGGTTGTCGAAAGCATCGCCGCAAGACGGGAAAGAGTCGCAGCGTGGACGGCTACATTGCAGCTTGGCAGAGTCGAGGCGTCGTTCTGAAACGAAGAGAGGCGACGCTAGGAATTGTCAACTCAGTGAGTTCCAAACTCCCGAATGACACTACAATTTCCAGTTACAATTTCCAGAGATTTTGAGAAATCTCTCTAAAATGATTACATTATATCAGAAAAAATTCCGTGCCATGCTGACCTTCAAACCTAAAAGTGACTTTGAGAAGCGGTATTATTCTATTGAATGAACGGATTGATAAAGGAACCCCATGTGGTTTTCTGTATTGAAACTGACCCTCGATACAGCACGCGCAAGATCTGGGACTTAAGCACCTAATTATGAGGAAAATTGCACACCATGCTTAAAATGTGTATTGGACGAACTATGCAGAACTAGTTTGCCGTTGTATGGTCCAAAGCTGCTGACATTTTCTTCATCTCAGATATATAATATGCCAAAGAGAAACTCAATTTTCTAATCAGCCATTTCAAAAATGGCTTATGAGGTACGGGAAAAGAACTACAGGGGAGTCGTTTTAAGTGTTTTGTGGACAAATGAGTTGACAAAGACTGCGATGAGATGAGAGATAAATGAAAGTATAACGATGAGATGGTGTACAGGAAAAGTCGTACAGAAAATCTTTTTCAGCACTCACCAGTTAATGTCAAATCCAAGTCCTCGAAGATCTCGAAGTTCTCGAAGGTCTCGAAGTTCTCGAAGGTCTCGAAGATCTCGAAGATCTTGAAGATCTCGAGGATCTTGAAGATCTCGAGGATCTTGAAGGTCTCGAAGTTATGGTGGAAGGTGGTTGAACTGGAGCCCATCAAGGGCCACAAGAGGAAGACACGGCATCCCAGCGTGGAGAACCAAGTCAATCAGAGGGCGAATTCAGACCTCTCCAGAGCAATCTCGCAAGCGAAATAGGGGCACCCACGACCTATGCGAGTAAACGGTATATGAAAATGTGTACGAAACAGGGACCAAAACTGGACCGGAACCCGAAAAACCCGAAATATTTCGAGGAACCGAAACTGGAATCGGAACCGTAATTTGATATTTTGCCAGAATTTAATCGGAACCGGAATCGTTATTGGGATAAACAAAAAATAACAGTTTTTTTCGATTGTATTACGATTCCGCCCTTACTGATTGTAAAAATGTACTACTTTTATTTTTATTTTGGCCAAATTGGGTAGCGTTAGTTGTGTATAAGAATGAAATGTTTACATGTCTAACCTATCTGTGGTTACTCGTTCCTGCACTGACAGACCCCCCCCCCCCCCCCCGCCCCCTCCCCGGCTACTTCGAATTCGATGTACTAACATATAATGAATACTCCGAAATAGTATCCAAACCCAAAACAAAATATGACAAACTCAACATTGTGGCGGCTTCGGCTGTGGCGGTGGATATATCTACTCATTTTAACTACTGGGAGTTTTTGGTATATTGAGGCACCGACAAAGGGTTATTTGTCCAGACTTCCTGCAGTTTCACAAAATCACTACCAACCCTGACTTGAAAAAAGCAAGAGGATGGTTCAAATGATGTGGCCCTAGTCAGTCAGTCTCGAACTTCTGAACGGGAAGCACGTCGCGACGGGGGTCTTTGTGTGATTTTGGTGTTAGAACGGTGTTAGTGCATCTACATCCAAAAAACAAACGAAACCCGGCGATGATAACAAAATCATTATTAAATATCAAAAACCATCAACATCCATCGGTTGCTTCAGAAATTATTCTACTGACGCACTGTTTTATTCATTGCGAGACGTTAGCAAGCAAAAAAATGACTCCCGAATTGAACCAGGTGCTGAACGAGTGTGTGAAAATAGTCAATTTTGTGAAAGCAAGTTCGCTCAATTCAAGAATATTTTCAATTTTGTGCGAGGAGACAGGTGCCTGTGATTCGACACTTCACCTGCACGCGGATGTTTGCGGGCTGTAACGAGGTAAAGTTCTCACTCAATTATTCGATTTGCGCGATGAGGCTCTAGTTTTTTTGAAGGAGAGAAACAATCCCGTTACAGAACTCCTTTCAGAAACCGAGTGGCTTGGCAAACTAGCGTATCTGGCAGACATCAGTGGCGTAACTAGGTATCCCAGGACCAGGGGGCAAGATTTTTCCTTGGGACCCCCCCCCACCCCCCCCCCCCCCCCCCCCCCCACCCTCCCCACCCCACTAAGGAAGGGGTTCTGATATTTCTGAATCGCATATAGTTGTTTACGTTCACTTGCGAATGCTGAAAAAGATACTTAAACATATGTGTGGATACTAGAAATCAGCAATTCTTTGCGATTCAGTAATTAATCGGGATCACCGAAGGCGATCCAAGGTGAAAAGTGACATATAGTTGTTTCCAGTCACGAATTCCATTTGCCCCGGGGTAACTTCCCTTCATTTTAACAGCTACTTGTCTTTTTCTGACAGCAAATAGCCAACACGATTGACAATACGCGAAATCGAGTGCAGGTGAATAGCCAAGTCCCGTTTTGTATTTAGTTTGATAGTAGCGGGCAAAAAAGCTTCGTTTTTGCTTTTTACTCAGTGCAAGTCGGAAAAGGCTCCGAAGTACGATATGGGCCCTTGTTAACAAGAAAATGTTTCGTACGGGCACCAACGATGTCCGGGTCATGTTTGCGAGCAGTCGGATTATTCATTATTTCTTCCCGTCGGGACATTTGGGCAGTCATGACATGACGAGAACGCAAATATTTCAGTCTCATATGCGTTCCAAAACAGCTAAAAGATAGCTACATCAAACTCAATTTTCAATGATATTCACATCAAAGTGACTACAGATTGAGGAAGAATGAAATATTTAAGTTTATTTTGGCAAGTGGAGATTTTTTCAAAAAATAAACTTGTTAGCGATTGAGCGTCTGAGCGACTCGCTCCGACTCGCTGTCGTTAGCTACTGTACGTAATAAAGCGCAGCGCACCGACTTACGCGGACTTCGGTTTCATTGACAGTATTTATCTGATTGAGTTGAGACTAACATTTCTGGAATCTTCGTGCTTAAGGGTATAGAATAACAAATTACAGCTTTCAAAATTGTATCAACTGGTAGGATTTCGGCGTTAAAACACGTGCGTTATTTTTTACTCATTTGAACACTATGAAAAACAATTGTTTTATTTGGAATTAGATAAGTAAGATGTATGCAAACTTGGTACTCTCTCAAGATTAGTATTGTAGATGAAATAAAAAATTGCCAACCACTCAAATCTATTATTTCTCGGAAAACCGAAGGCGACAACAAAAAGGTGTTTTTCCCAGTTTCCCTTAAATTTCCCACAGAATAATTTTTCGAGTGTTATTTTATTAGTGACTCAGCAACACGTAAGAATAAAGCCAAACATATTAGCTCTAGTATCGATTTTCACATTCCATATGAACCCCCTTAACCTACAACATACTTGATTTCTAAAATTCTACCTTCAATGTTACGGCCAGAAAAAAACGGAAAAAATGTGTCTGAAATCACTAGAGGTCTTTGCCCTTAATCACTATTTAAAATGAAATCGCCACACAAAATTGCTACATCACAAGGCAGCTACATTACACAACTACGTATAGCCGTTACCAAAGCCAAAAAGATAAGAATTTGAAGAAACAGAAAATAAAATATTAGTAGCCGATAAAGCCACATAAACGGTTATTTCGGAAAATTGTTCTTGGAACCAAAATATTGATTACAGAGCCGGAACCAGAACCAGAACCAAAATTCGTATTTTGCAAGAACCCGAAGCAGAACCAAAACCTAAATTCACAATATTTAAAAATCAGAACTAGAACCATTATTTAAAAAAAAATTGGAACCAGAACCGTAATTAAAAAAAAATGGAACCGGGACTGTTATCGATTTCGGTTCGGATTTCTGGTACAAAATATGTCGAAAAAAGTCGATTTTCATTTACTTTTATCTCACTTACCGGTATATTTCAAATTCCAAGATCTCAAAGATCACGAAGTTCTATAAGTGATTCTCAGAGGATGTTGAACTGGAGCCTATCAAAGAGGAAGGCTGGCTCAGCACGAGAAGGTCGCAGCAATACATGCCACATGGTATTCCAGGGTGGAGAATCAAGTCGATCAGAGGTAGTTCAGATGTCTTCAAGCCATATTTGCAGCAAATCAGGGACACCGCGATCTGTGTGAGTTAACAGTACATGAAAATGTGCACACAATATGTCAAAAAATGTACATTTTAATATATTACTTTACTTACCAGAAAATATCAAATTGCAAGTCCTCAATGATTTCAAGGATCTCGAGACTCTTGAATATCTCGAATATCACGAAGATCTCGAAGATCTAGATGATCTTGAAGGTCTCGAAGATCTTGAAGGTCTCGAAGATCTTGAAGGTCTCGAAGATCTTGAAGGTCTCGAAGATCTCGAAGATCTAGATGATCTTGAAGGTCTCGAAGATCTTGAAGGTCTCGAAGATCTTGAAGGTCTCGAAGATCTTGAAGGTCTCGAAGATCTCGAAGATCTAGATGATCTTGAAGGTCTCGAAGATCTTGAAGGTCTCGAAGATCTCGAAGATCGCAAGGATCTTAAAGATCTCGAGGATCTTGAAAGTCTCGAAGATTTCGAAGTGATGGTGGAAGGAATTTGAACTGGAGCCCACCAAGGGCCACAAGAGGAAGACGCTTCATTCCAGGGTGGAGAATCAAGTCGATCAGAGGGTGCTCAGTTGTCTTCAAGCCATTTTTGCAGCAAAACAGGGACACCACGCCCTATGTAAGAGTAAACGGTAAATGAAAATGTGCACAAAAAAAAACCGAAAAATATCAATTTAACTATCTTTTTACTTCACTTGCCAGTGTATTTAAAATTGCAAGTCCTTGATGATCTCGAAGATCTCGAATATCTAGAAGATCTTGAAAGTCTCGAAAGTATCAAAGGTCCCGATGTGATGCTGGGAGGAGGTTGAACTAGAGCCTACAAAGGACCACCATGGGGAAGACTGTCTCAAAACGATGAGATCGCAGAAAACCACGCAATGTTGCATTCCAGGGCAAAGAACCAAATCGATCTTAGGGCGGTCAGGCCTCTCTACAGCATCTCTGCAGAAAAACAGGGACCTATGTGAATTAACATTACATGAGAATGTGTACAAAACATGCCAAACAATACAAAATTAAATATATTTTTACTTCACTTACCAGTACATGTCAAATTCCAAGTCATCAAAGGTCTCGAAGTTATCAACTATCTCGAAAATCTCGAAGGTCTCGATGTTATGGTGGAAGGATTGAGGGCACCCCAGAGAAGTAGCTGCATTCCAGGGTGAAGAACCAAGTCGATTAGAGGGCGTTCAGATGTCTTCAAGTCATCTTTGCAGCAAAGCAAGGACACCACGACCTATGTGAAAAAACAGTTAATATAGATTTGCACAAAATATGCCGAAAAAAATGGCAAAATCTTTGAATGTATTTTTACTTCACTTACCAGTTAATGTCAAATTCCAAGCCATCGAAGATATCGAAGATCTTGAAGATCTTAAAGATCTCAAAGGTCTCGACAGTCTCGAAAATCTTGTAGGTCTAGAAGATCTCAAAGTGACGTTATGATGAGATTCAGCTAGCAGGATCAGAAATGAAATAATCTGAACTGTCAGGCAGGGTCCTCTTCATGTCTGCGTTGGGGCACGGTGCTGCGTCAGCATCAACTTCACTAATTAATTGCGTGGCGATCTGAAATGAGCACAAAAAATCAGCATTTTACACTGTCGCGCTGGACAACTCTAAGGCGATATTTTGTATCCCGTTACGATATTAAAGTGTCAGGTGGACTCCGTTGATAGCAAACAGGCGTTGGCAAAAATATTTCTAATATGGCACAGCCATACTCGAAAGCACGTTTTCTCACAGTTCTTTCAAAACGCTCCAACGAGGTAGCCCTGTCGGTACGTTTAACGAAGAAAGAGTAAGCTTTGAAGATTTGAACCACAAGTCAATCAAAGATATAAGTAACTTTAGGTAAAGTGTCCAGCTCATGCTTATGTTACACAGGTTCCTTATGTGTGACACGATAAATTGGAAAAAGATTGCAAAGTTTAGCGCTAGAATTTCCATACCCAACGTTTTCCAGATAAGAGAAGATGAAGTTATACTGTGTACAATATAAATAGAAGCAAAATGACAGTTGCTAAGCATGTATAAAGCAGTCATCTCACTGGATATTCAACTTACACGCTGTTGACCTTATCAGCAATGTGTGGTATGAACACCGCATCTAAACCAATCATGTTGTGACAAGTGCAGATGTCCAAGGCACTCAGCGACTCAGCAGTAATCATCAAAATCTTTCATTATCTTCATGCCAGCTTACAGCTGGCAAGGAAAATAGCAGATCGGGAAGTAAACATGAAACATTCCAAAACAAAACGAAAAGTATTGCATTAGTGAGGCAAGTGTAGGAGAGTCATATACAATTTGAGATAAGTAATTATCATGCTGCAGAATAATTATGTAATTAACGAATTTACGTACATGATTTCCAAAAGACTTCTAATATTCAGAGTTTTCTTGCATGTGCTTCTGTTTTCATCATTTCACTATCTTGAAGCACTCACTTTGCACACGAGTTGGGAAATAACTTCCCGTAATCGCGATACCGGTGAGCACGTGCTCTTTGTATGACAGGAGCGTTTGCTCAAACTGTCCTTGGGGCGGTGCACCCCGTAAAAGGCAAGGTCCACCCACGTGAAGCGATGAGTTTACTCTTGCATGACATACTTCTAGGACGGTCAAGGAATTAGCGCTACATGTGTGTGTTTTCCCCCCAAAACGGCCGAGCTCGCTTAACGCGAGCTGTGCAGAACGCCCCCGTACAACGATGCTGGAAGATCTCGAAGTTCTGCGTTGTCGCTTGATTGGGCGCGCTGAAACTTACTACACTAAGGAGCCTAGACTGAACCGGAAAATTGGTGCGCACTATTTCAAAGGCTAATGGTGGGAGACAAGTTGTCCTATTTCATTTCTAGTAACTGACAATCATGATTTCATAAGTAAAAAGTCTAGGTCACTATAAGTTTGCCTATTTTTAAAAGAAGCATAAATTTTATACTAAATGCTAAAATGTGAAAAACCCAACAGAAGGAGTTAATCTTATTAAATTGGGAAAATAACATCGGTGGTACAGAAAACCACGTTTTACATCAATTACTATTCACTTCTGTTATGTGCTAATTCCTTTATCTACTGTTTTGAATTGAAGTGCATATAACTGGGCTATTGCTGTATGTCCCTGATTGAACCTGACAAACCTATTCGATCACTCTCTCCGTTACAGAACCGTGCTTTGAAGTCGGTGGACGGACCGAGCATCTGATTCACCGACCCACTTCCTTGTGGATACCTACCCGATGCTACCTTGCATCAATAGCTCGTTCAGGTCTGGGGACATTGAAAGGTACGATAATACCGTTAAGAGAGTTCCAGGTAATGTGACGGTAGGGTGGCGACTAGCGGGGGTTGATTTGAGTGATCGAGCTTGTTTCTAGCTAAAATGGGACTGTACTACGGGGATTGGGCGATCGTGGACGTCTCTTCAGGACCACGGAACTGATGCTAGGTAAACTGGAAAGGCAATAGACACCCAAGTGTGCAGGGACGCATTGCAACCCCAAGGGCCAATGCGCCCACTGGATGAATTTGTCAGTTATTATTACATCCTACGTTCAGCCATCAGTTCGGTGAACATTTGCAAGAGTTCGACACTCTGTAGTTGAGCTAAAATACAACCTAAGAGCCATCCAGCGGGCATCTTTGAATGACGGACAGTAGAGCATTCGGGCTCTTAATGTCGTCAGCTAAAAATGGGATCCTGCCTGACCTCTTCACGCTTGCTGTAACGGGACACAAAGACAAAATGCAAGAAACAAAATACAAGCATGAAATATAATTACCAGCTGAAAGAAAGTGTTCCCTGTGGCAGCAATTCCTCAACCTGCCCTTCACTTGCCTTATTACTCATGTTTAACCTTGTTTGAAGAATCGACGGCAACCCCCGAGCTGCAGTCCATGCGAGGCTATCGCCCGCAGTCTGGAAGTTTGGAGCTCCGAACACGTGGGGCAAGGCAAGTAATTCGCCGTCACTAAAGTCCATTGTCACACGCATATTTCCACTGTCACACGATTTTTTATACTGACAAACGATTTTTTATACTGACACACGAATTAAAAACCCGGCCGCTAGACCTCCAATGGCTGCGTGGGTTGGCAAATTCACTCGCGATCACTCTACGTTATATTTTAATACTGGAAGAAAAATACGTGGATCTACCAACATAGAACTTACACCGGCAAGCTTCTGAAGATAATCACAGACTTCGTTTCTCTGTCTGACGTGGTTCCTGGCTTGATATTGCTAAACTTTGGATTTAGTCCTTGCAGATATGATCCCAAGTCTGGTCTTGAATAGGCCTCGGTTAACCGCGGCGAACGATTTGATCGCGGACCTTGGCGTGATCAGTAGTCGACGGCATCAATACCTGACTGCTCAGGTGCTAGAACATAGTGGGAATAATATGTAAAGCGTGTCCAGAAAAAGATAAATCATCTTAAGATACTTTAAATCATGTTGTTCAGTAATAAAAAGCAATAACTTATTAAATATAATGGTTGTTGTATCTTGTACCGTAATGATATATCTAAATAACTCAAGACTTTATTATGTAGGCAATTGATGTTCGATATCACTCTGGTATTGCAGGGTTCCTTCACGGCCAGGAAGTGGTTCCCGCTTGGCCTAGAACCGGTGATTCTATGCTCGCCAATGAATCTTACACTGCCGCAGTCCTGGAACAGCCGCCGACCACTGCAGGGCAATGACTTTGGAAGACCTTTGTCTTTAACGTTGTGATGGCCACGATATGCTGTAGACGGCGTTAATGTCCGGCTGCATAGGTACTAGGGCAATGACAGGAAAGATTTTAAAAGCGTGCCCTAAGATTTTATTTGACTAATAAATTTAAACTGGTACCAATGTCATTTATTACCAGTGTACATACTAACTTTTATCATAAGGATATTACTTAATAAGAAATGTGTTTAATATGTAGGCAAATCATTTTGGTTTCTTCTCAGCGTTGCACGGTTTTTTCCCGGCCAGAAAGACGTTCTTGCTAAGAATGGAACTCGGGAGGCATGATTCGATTCTGGCCGATAAACGGTACTCTGCCGCAGTCCTGGCACAGCCGCTGACACTGTTAATCTCTGGCTGTATCGGTGCTAGAGCAATGACAAGAGAGATTTTAAAAGCGTGCCCTAAGATTTAATTTGACTAATAAATTCAAACTGGTACCAATGTCATTTATTACCAGTGTCCATACTAACATATATCATAAGGATATTACTTAATTAGAAATGTGTTTAATATGTGGGCAAATCATTTTGGTTTCTTCTTAGCGTTGCACCATTATTTCACGGCCAGGATGATGTTCTCGCTATTTGATTCTGGCCAAAGAACTGTACTCTGCTGCAGTCTTGGTCTGGCCGCCGACTGCGTACTATCCTGCTGCATAGATGCTAGGACAATATAAAGATTGTTATAAAAAGCTGGGCATGTAATCTATTTTAACTAATAAATTCAAACTGGTACAATGTTCATTAACTACCAGTGTCTGTAATACTTAATATCATAAGGATATTACTTAATTAGTAATGTATTTAATATGTAGGCAAATCATTTTAGTTTCTTCTTAGCATTGCACCGTTATTTCACGGCCAGGATGATGTTCTCGCTATTTGATTCTGGCCAAAGAACTGTACTCTGCCGTAGTCCTGGTCCGGCCGCCGAGGGCGTAATCTCCTGCTGCATAGGTGCTAGGACAATATAAAGAATGTTTTTAAAAGCTGGGCATGTGATCTGATTTTACTAATAAATTCAAACTGGTACCATGTTCATTTACTACCAGTGTCCGTAATACTTAATATCATAAGGATTTAACTTAATTAGTAATGTATTTAATATGTAGGCAAATCATTTTTGTTTCTTCTTAGCGTTGCACCGTTATTTCACGGCCAGGAAGATGTTCTCGCTATTTGATTCTGGCCACAGAACTGTACTCTGCCGCAGTCCTGGTCCGGCCGCCGACGGCGTAATCTCCTGCTGCATAGGTGCTAGGAGAATTTAAAGAATGTGTTTAAAAGCTGGGCATGTGATCTGATTTTACTAATAAATTCAAACTGGTACCATGTTCATTTACTACCAGTGTCCGTAATACTGAATATCATAGGGATTTTACTTAATTAGTAATGTATTTAATATGTAGGCAATTTATTTTGGTTTCTTATCAACTTTGCAGGGCATCTCAGGGTGTGTCCACGAACAGGGAGAGGTGCTCGCACGGTCAAGTCTTGAAACTCTGGATGGAACTTTGACGACAAGTCACATTCATTCGCTGTCAAGGAACAGCTGCAGACTGAGGATGTACGACTCGAGGGCCCCGGAACTGTCTCGTGATGGAACACTCTCTCGCTGACGGCTGGGTATGAAATAGTTTATATTGAATATAGAGGAAAATCAAATTAAAATGAGGACTTAAAAATGACAAGCTTCTGTTATTTTTAGATTCGATTATAATTATCGTTCGTATCTGCTTCGATTAAAAATCGTTTCGCTTTGCAACTTTGGAGAAAAGATCCCAAAGTTCTATGAACTGGGCTTAGAACCTATCATTCCCCGGATAAGAGATGATTACAAAACTGCAAAAGATTGATAAAAGTCAGGTGACAATTCCTTGGCAAGTAAAGAGCATTCAGCTTACTGCATTTATTGACTTACATGCTGTCTACCTCTCCAACAATATAAGCCAAAAGACATCTACGACTGACTAATTAAGCGTTGAATTAGCAGTGCAGACGTCCAAGGCAGTCAGCGACTTGGGGGTAGTCTTCAAAATCTTCTACCATCTTTATGCGTTGGGTTGAAGGCAAAGTTGTCTTTGTTGGCTTCATTCTGTAGCTGGAAAAGGAATCATAATTAGATCAACTTGAGCTGAGTCAGTCCCATGGATTGGTGCAGCTATTTAAGTACTTCAAGCGCACAATTAATCCTTGAGATGGTTTGATGACGTATAAATTATGAGTTCATTAACAGCAAGTGGAGGAATACTGCTTCGGGTGATGATATCATGAATAACAAAATAAATAGATTCTTGATTAAGTTTCGGTCAAGGTGCTATCGTCTGTTTTCAGGCAAACAATAATAATATAAGGTTAATCCTAACCTTGCTGAAGTAGTTTTGCAACAGTTTTTCAGAAACCGCCCAGGAGAGAGCTCTGTTCTTGTTTGTGTGGCTGACGTTTTGCAATGCAGACCATGTCGTGTCTACACCACCAAATAGCAAAAAACTGCAAAGAAAATAAAGGTTTGTCATAATTTTTTGGTTTTTTTTATTTCGGATTTGTGTAATCGAGTTTGAATATATACCTTTGCTTTTTGAAGGGGTTGACATCGAACCAAAAGAAATCCAAATTCATTACCAGCGGCATGCAGAGTAGTTCTCGCAGCTCAAAGCTGACAGGTCAGAGCTCCAAGATGCGCACATGTAACATTCCAAAACAAAACGAAAAGTATTGCATTAGTGAGGCAAGTGTAGGAGATTCATATACAATTTGAGATAAGTAATTATCATGCTGCAGAATAATTATGTAATTAACGAATTTACGTACATGATTTCCAAAAGACTTCTAATATTCAGAGTTTTCTTGCATGTGCTTCTGTTTTCATCATTTCACTATCTTGAAGCACTCACTTTGCACACGAGTTGGGAAATAACTTCCCGTAATCGCGATACCGGTGAGCACGTGCTCTTTGTATGACAGGAGCGTTTGCTCAAACTGTCCTTGGGGCGGTGCACCCCGTAAAAGGCAAGGTCCACCCACGTGAAGCGATGAGTTTACTCTTGCATGACATACTTCTAGGACGGTCAAGGAATTAGCGCTACATGTGTGTGTATTCCCCCCAAAACGGCCGAGCTCGCTTAACGCGAGCTGTGCAGAACGCCCCCATACAACGATGCTGGAAGATCTCGAAGTTCTGCGTTGTCGCTTGATTGGGCGCGCTGAAACTTACTACACTAAGGAGCCTAGACTGAACCGGAAAATTGGTGCGCACTATTTCAAAGGCTAATGGTGGGAGACAAGTTGTCCTATTTCATTTCTAGTAACTGACAATCATGATTTCATAAGTAAAAAGTCTAGGTCACTATAAGTTTGCCTATTTTTAAAAGAAGCATAAATTTTATACTAAATGCTAAAATGTGAAAAACCCAACAGAAGGAGTTAATCTTATTAAATTGGGAAAATAACATCGGTGGTACAGAAAACCACATTTTACATCAATTACTATTCACTTCTGTTATGTGCTAATTCCTTTATCTACTGTTTTGAATTGAAGTGCATATAACTGGGCTATTGCTGTATGTCCCTGATTGAACCTGACAAACCTATTCGATCACTCTCTCCGTTACAGAACCGTGCTTTGAAGTCGGTGGACGGACCGAGCATCTGATTCACCGACCCACTTCCTTGTGGATACCTACCCGATGCTACCTTGCATCAATAGCTCGTTCAGGTCTGGGGACATTGAAAGGTACGATAATACCGTTAAGAGAGTTCCAGGTAATGTGACGGTAGGGTGGCGACTAGCGGGGGTTGATTTGAGTGATCGAGCTTGTTTCTAGCTAAAATGGGACTGTACTACGGGGATTGGGCGATCGTGGACGTCTCTTCAGGACCACGGAACTGATGCTAGGTAAACTGGAAAGGCAATAGACACCCAAGTGTGCAGGGACGCATTGCAACCCCAAGGGCCAATGCGCCCACTGGATGAATTTGTCAGTTATTATTACATCCTACGTTCAGCCATCAGTTCGGTGAACATTTGCAAGAGTTCGACACTCTGTAGTTGAGCTAAAATACAACCTAAGAGCCATCCAGCGGGCATCTTTGAATGACGGACAGTAGAGCATTCGGGCTCTTAATGTCGTCAGCTAAAAATGGGATCCTGCCTGACCTCTTCACGCTTGCTGTAACGGGACACAAAGACAAAATGCAAGAAACAAAATACAAGCATGAAAGGAAATTACCAGCTGAAAGAAAGTGTGTCCCCTGTAGCAGCAATTCCTCAACCTGCCCTTCACTTGCCTTATTACTCATGTTTAACCTTGTTTGAAGAATCGACGGCAACCCCCGAGCTGCAGTCCATGCGAGGCCATCGCCCGCAGTCTGGAAGTTTGGAGCTCCGAACACGTGGGGCAAGGGAAGTAACACGCCGTCACTAAAGTCCATTGTCACACGGATATTTCCACTGTCACACGATTTTTTATACTGACACACGAATTAAAAACCCGGCCGCTAGACCTCCAATGGCTGCGTGGGTTGGCAAATTCACTCGCGATCACTCGACGTTATATTTTAATACTGGTAGAAAAATACGTGGATCTCCCAACATAGAACTTACACCGGCAAGCTTCTGAAGATAATCACAGACTTTGTTTCTCTGTCTGACGTGGTTCCTGGCTTGATATTGCTAAACTTTGAATTTACTGCTTGCAGATATGATCCCAAGTCTGGTCTTGAATAGGCCTCGGTTAACCGCAGCGAACGATTTGATCGCGGTCCTTGGCGTGATCAGTAGTCGAAGGCATCAATACCTGACTGCTCAGGTGCTAGAACATAGTGCGGAATAATATGTAAAGCGTGTCCGGAAAAAGATAAATCATCTTAAGATACTTTAAATCATGTTGTTCAGTAATAAAAAGCAATAACTTATTAAATATAATGGTTGTTGTATCTAGTACCGTAATGATATATCTAAATAACTCAAGACTTTATTATGTAGGCAATTGATGTTCGATATCACTCTGGTATTGCAGGGTTTCTTCACGGCTAGGAAGTGGTTCCCGCTTGGCCAAGAACCGGTGATTCAATGCTCGCCAATGAATCTTACACTGCCGCAGTCCTGGAACAGCCGCCGACCACCGCAGGGCAATGACTTTGGAAGACCTTCGTCTTCAACGTTGTGATGGCCACGATATGCTGTAGATGGCGTTAATGTCCGGCTGCATAGGTACTAGGGCAATGACAGGAAAGATTTTAAAAGCGTGCCCTAAGATTTCATTTGACTAATAAATTCAAACTGGTACCAATGTCATTTATTACCAGTGTACATACTAACTTTTATCATAAGGATATTACTTAATTAGAAGTGTGTTTAATATGTAGGCAAATCATTTTGGTTTCTTCTCAGCGTTGCACGGTTTTTTCCCGCCCAGAAAGACGTTCTTGCTAAGAATGGAACTCGGGAGGCAGGATTCGATTCTGGCCGATGAACGGTACTCTGCCGCAGTCCTGGCACAGCCGCTGACACTGTTAACCTCTGGCTGCATCGGTGCTAGAGCAATGACGAGAGAGATTTTAAAAGCGTGCCCTAAGATTTAATTTGACTAATAAATTCAAACTGGTACCAATGTCATTTATTACCAGTGTCCATACTAACATATATCATAAGGATATTACTTAATTAGAAATGTGTTTAATATGTAGGCAAATCATTTTGGTTTCTTCTTAGCGTTGCACCGTTATTTCACGGCCAGGATGATGTTCTCGCTATTTGATTCTGGCCAAAGAACTGTACTCTGCCGCAGTCCTGGTCCGGCCGCCAACGGCGTTAGCTCCTGCAGCATAGGTGCTAGGACAATATGAAGATTGGTTATAAAAGCTGGGCATGTAATCTAATTTTACTAATAAATTCAAACTGGTACCATGTTCATTAACTACCAGTGTCCATAATACTTAATATCATAAGGATTTTACTTAATTAGTAATGTATTTAATATGTAGGCAATTTATTTTGGTTTCTTCTCAGCGTTGCACGGTTTCTTCCCGCCCAGGAAGACGTTCTCGCTAAGAATGGAACTCGGGAGGCTGGATTCGATTCTGGCCGATGAACGGTACTCTGCCGCAGTCCTGGCACAGCCGCCGACAGCGTAAATCTCTTGACTGCATAGGTGCTAGAGCAATGACGAGAAAGATTTTGAAAGGATGGCCTGAGATTTAATTTGAATTATAAATTCAAACTGGTACCAATGTCATTTATTACCAGTGTCCATACTAACATATATCATAAGGATATTACTTAATTAGAAATGTGTTTAATATGTAGGCAAATCATTTTGGTTTCTTCTTAGCGTTGCACCGTTATTTCACGGCCAGGATGATGTTCTCGCTATTTGATTCTGGCCAAAGAACTGTACTCTGCCGCAGTCCTGGTCCGGCCGCCGACTGCGTACTATCCTGCTGCATAGGTGCTAGGACAATACAAAGATTGTTTTTAAATCTGGGCATGTAATCTAATGTTACTAATAAATTCAAACTGGTACCATGTTCATTAACTACCAGTGTCCGTAATACTTAATATCATAAGGATATTACTTAATTAGTAATGTATTTAATATGTAGGCAATTTATTTTAGTTTCTTCTAAGGGTTGCTCTGTTATTTACAGCCAGAAAGATGTTCTCGCTATTTGATTCTGGCCAAAGAACTGTACTCTGCCGCAGTCCTGGTCCGGCCGCCGATGGCGTAATCTCCTGCTGCATAGGTGCTAGGACAATATAAAGAATGTTTTTAAAAGCTGGGCATGTGATCTGATTTTATTAATAAATTCAAACTGGTACCATGCTCATTTACTACCAGTGTCCGTAATACTTAATATCATAAGGATTTTACTTAATTAGTAATGTATTTAATATGTAGGCAATTTATTTTGGTTTCTTCTCGACTTTGCAGGGCATCTCAGGGTGTGTCCACGAACAGGGAGAGGTGCTCGCATGGTCAAGTCTTGAAACTCTGGATGGAACTTTGACGACAAGTCACATTCATTTGCTGTCAAGGAACAGCTGCAGACTGAGGATGTACGACTCGAGGGCCCCGGAACTGTCTCGTGATGGAACGCTTTCTCGCTGACGGCTGGGTATGAAATAGTTTATATTGAATACAGAGGAAAATCAAATTAAAATGAGGACTTAAAAATGACAAGCTTCTGTTATTTTTAGATTCGATTATAATTATCGTTCGTGTCTGCTTCGATTAAAAATTGTTTCGCTTTGCAACTTGGGAGAAAAGATCGCAAAGTTCTATGAACTGGGCTTAGAACCTATCATTCCCCGGATAAGAGATGATTACAAAACTGCAAAAGATTGATAAAAGTCAGGTGACAATTCCTTGGCAAGTAAAGAGCATTCAGCTTACTGCATTTATTGACTTACATACTGTCTACCTCTCCAACAATATAAGCCGAAAGACATCTACGACTGACTAATTAAGCGTTGAATTAGCAGTGCAGACGTGCATGGCAGTCAGCGACTCGGGGGTAGTCTTCAAAATCTTCTACCATCTTCATTTGTTGGGTTGCAGGCAGAGTTGTCTTTTGTTTGCTTCATTATGTAGCTAGAAAAGGAATCATAATTAGATCAACTTGAGCTGAGTCAGTCCCATGGATTGGTGCAGCTATTTAAGTACTTCAAGCGCACAATTAATCCTTGAGATGGTTTGATGATGTATAAATTATGAGTTCATTAACAGCAAGTGGAGGAATACTGCTTCGGGTGATGATATCATGAAAAACAAAATAAATAGATTCTTGATTAAGTTTCGGTCAAGGTGCTATCGTCTGTTTTCAGGCAAACAATTATAATATAAGGAAAATCCTAACCTTGCTGAAGTAGTTTCGCAACAGTTTTTCAGAAACCGCCCAGGATAGAGCTCTGTTCGTGATTGTGTGGCTGACGTTTTGCAATGCAGACCATGTCGTGTCTACACCACCAAATAGCAAAAAACTGCAAAGAAAATAAAGGTTTGTCATAATTTTTTGGTTTCTTTATTTCGGATTTGTGTAATCGAGTTTGAATATATACCTTTGCTTTTTGAAGGGGTTGACATCGAACCAAAAGAAATCCAAATTCATTATCAGCGGCATGCAGAGTAGTTCTCGCAGCTCAAAGCTGACAGGTCAGAGCTCCAAGATGCGCACATGTAACATTCCAAAACAAAACATAAAGTATTGCATTAGTGAGGCAAGTGTAGGAGATTCATATACAATTTGAGATAAGTAATTATCATGCTGCAGAATAATTATGTAATTAACGAATTTACGTACATGATTTCCAAAAGACTTCTAATATTCAGAGTGTTCTTGCATGTGCTTCTGTTTTCATCATTTCACTATCTTGAAGCACTCACTTTGCACACGAGTTGGGAAATAACTTCCCGTAATCGCGATACCGGTGAGCACGTGCTCTTTGTACGACAGGAGCGTTTGCTCAAACTGTCCTTGGGGCGGGGCACCCCGTAAAAGGCAAGGTCCACCCACGTGAAGCGATGAGTTTACTCTTGCATGACATACTTCTAGGACGGTCAAGGAATTAGCGCTACATGTGTGTGTTTTCCCCCCAAAACGGCCGAGCTCGCTTAACGCGAGCTGTGCAGAACGCCCCCATACAACGATGCTGGAAGATCTCGAAGTTCTGCGTTGTCGCTTGATTGGGCGCGCTGAAACTTACTACACTAAGGAGCCTAGACTGAACCGGAAAATTGGTGCGCACTATTTCAAAGGCTAATGGTGGGAGACAAGTTGTCCTATTTCATTTCTAGTAACTGACAATCATGATTTCATAAGTAAAAAGTCTAGGTCACTATAAGTTTGCCTATTTTTAAAAGAAGCATAAATTTTATACTAAATGCTAAAATGTGAAAAACCCAACAGAAGGAGTTAATCTTATTAAATTGGGAAAATAACATCGGTGGTACAGAAAACCACATTTTACATCAATTACTATTCACTTCTGTTATGTGCTAATTCCTTTATCTACTGTTTTGAATTGAAGTGCATATAACTGGGCTATTGCTGTATGTCCCTGATTGAACCTGACAAACCTATTCGATCACTCTCTCCGTTACAGAACCGTGCTTTGAAGTCGGTGGACGGACCGAGCATCTGATTCACCGACCCACTTCCTTGTGGATACCTACCCGATGCTACCTTGCATCAATAGCTCGTTCAGGTCTGGGGACATTGAAAGGTACGATAATACCGTTAAGAGAGTTCCAGGTAATGTGACGGTAGGGTGGCGACTAGCGGGGGTTGATTTGAGTGATCGAGCTTGTTTCTAGCTAAAATGGGACTGTACTACGGGGATTGGGCGATCGTGGACGTCTCTTCAGGACCACGGAACTGATGCTAGGTAAACTGGAAAGGCAATAGACACCCAAGTGTGCAGGGACGCATTGCAACCCCAAGGGCCAATGCGCCCACTGGATGAATTTGTCAGTTATTATTACATCCTACGTTCAGCCATCAGTTCGGTGAACATTTGCAAGAGTTCGACACTCTGTAGTTGAGCTAAAATACAACCTAAGAGCCATCCAGCGGGCATCTTTGAATGACGGACAGTAGAGCATTCGGGCTCTTAATGTCGTCAGCTAAAAATGGGATCCTGCCTGACCTCTTCACGCTTGCTGTAACGGGACACAAAGACAAAATGCAAGAAACAAAATACAAGCATGAAAGGAAATTACCAGCTGAAAGAAAGTGTGTCCCCTGTAGCAGCAATTCCTCAACCTGCCCTTCACTTGCCTTATTACTCATGTTTAACCTTGTTTGAAGAATCGACGGCAACCCCCGAGCTGCAGTCCATGCGAGGCCATCGCCCGCAGTCTGGAAGTTTGTAGCTACGAACTCTGGTGGTTGAAGTATGTCTTTGTGAATTGCTGTGGTGTTTGTTTTGAGCTCTTCCCTGTAAGCTTTTCATGCGATCATTCCTGCAAGGATTGAGAAGTAGGTAAAGTCCATAGGTTTGAACACACTTGGTGTCAATTTGCAATACATATAATCACAGTCATGAAATGTCATTCTATGATTTTATATTTGGAATGGTCATTCTTTTGTATGAATCTTATAAATCAATCTTATAAACATTCCATCGGAATAATGGCTGGAATGTCCCGCCGTAAATCCGGCAAGCCCCACTTTATTAACTAACAAATCCTGACCCTCACTTGCTCTATAATTCAGATAGCAAGCACCCTCGTTCGATCCCACCCCGACCTCTTCCCTCTCAACTCCTCTACCCACTCCTATGCAACAAGAAATAAGAATGATATTCAAACTATTCCCCACTCCCACTCATTCTTCACACAGAGTCCACTTTACATACGCAGTAAAATTTACAACAACCTTCGAAAACAAATGGTAACAGCCTGCAAACGCTCAATCTTCGACTCCAGCCTCTGAAATTTCCTTATCCAAAACCCCTAAACTATCTATACGAACACTACTTATACTATTTATACAATTTATAATTATATACCTATCCTTCCTATCTATTAACACCAAAATCATGAAGGAAGACAGATATTATTATTACTATTATTATTATCATTTCTATTCAAAATGTATTATTACTATTATCATTATCATTTCTATACTAAATGTTCTTATTATTAAAATAAAATACTATCATTACCTTTATTTTCATCTTATTAAGACTTTCTTAGGAGATTTTTTAAATATTCATTGTCTTAATCACTACTATTATTATTATACATTGTATTACATCATCTATAACTAAATTACGTTAAAATAAGGCTCATACAATTACTATGTACCTGTCATCTAGCCAAATAAATAAAAAAATAAATGCAGATAACAGCATTACGAGCTGTGGTATTTGCTAGGGATATTAAAAACAGCTGGTTATTTTCATGCAGTCTTTTCCATGCTGTCCATCAATCTCCACTTGGCTTAGAGGCAACAGGTAATACAAGGAGCAACCAAGCTAAACACAAATAAATTACAGGAATATTCGTGTCGATGCTTGACAATCAAATCAAATCGTTTCGATACTCTCACCAGTATTTTGTTGCCCAATGTTGAAACCTTACCAGCTATTATCTTTTACAAACACTCGGCTAGGCTAGATGGAGTACCATGCGATGTGATCAAGAGCGCAGCATTTCAAATATGTCGACCGTTCAGTGGCATAACTACCGGCAAGATAAGCAGGGTGACCGCCCCCCGGGCCAAGAGGTTTTTTCCCTGAAAAACTTGGGTGCGTGCTGTACCCAGGCCAGCTGACGAGCTCGGGCCCACGACCCACGTTAAATTTATTTGTTGTGTTTGCCAAAATAGTCTTGAAGTTTATTGTTGCATTTCAGGCACTCTCACTACCTTATTATGGCTGTGGGACTTGCCTAGCTACTGCCTTACTCTTTGTCGGTGCAAAAGATCGAATTTTTTTTATTTCTGTGGGTGTGGGTAATTTATTTTTCCCAATCGTAGGGAAAAAATGCTTTACACAATACAGTAAGAAGTTTAGTATTTACTGTTCACTCGGCTACGGTGGCTGACGGAAGTTACAGCGAGGCCATGGCGGGGTTCAAAAAAGGCGTATTAAATGTGATAAAACAAGAAAGTGAATATACTTTCTTAAAATAGCAGCTTTTTCGTGCCTAATGATTTGGGTTTTCCGGTACGCAGCGATAGTTTGGTAGTGACAAAAGAACTTTTAATAAAACTGGAAATTTGTCTGACGTGCACTACGAGAAAATGCAAGATGAATATATTAGGTTTTACTTATATATGGCGGGGGTTAATTAATAATAATCCCATTTTCAGTTGTTTTAAATCAAATTTGACGCAAGGTGTCTTGTTCCGTTTCCTCTCCTATAAAGTACAGTATGCATTCCATTCGATCTTAAATTTCACATACTTTCTCAATCTATTGTCACTTTCAGGTGAATATCTTTTAGCTGTTTTAGAACGCATATGAGACTGAAATATTTGCGTTCTCATCATGTCAAGAAAGCCTAAATTTCCCGATTCGAAGAAATAATGAATAATCCAATTGCTCGCAAACATGATCCAGACATCGTTGGTGCATGTGCGAAACATTTCCTTGTTGTCAAAGGCCCATGTCGTACTTCGGGGCCTTTTCCGTCTTGAACTGAGTCAAAACGAAGCGTTTCTGCCAGCTTCTATGAAACAAAATATAAAGCGGGGCTAAGCTATTCAACTGCACTTGATGTCACATATTGTCAAGTATAAGTAGTAGTTGTATTATAAGTAGTTGTTTAAATAAAGGGAAGCTACACATGGGGAAATGTAATTCGAGACTGGAAACGTCTCTTTGTCGCTTTTCACCTTGGGCCGCTTTCGGTGATCCCAATTAAATACTAAATCGCAAAGAATTGTTTAATTTTAGTAACCACAATTTTTTAAGTCTATTTTTCAGCACTTGCAAGTGAATGTACAAATGTGTGGGATACAGAAACATTAGAACTGGTCATTTTTATCAGACCCCTCCATTTGTAGTGTGGGGGGGGGAGGGGAGAGGACGCCCAACGAAAATTCTTGCCCCCGGGCCCAGGTATACCTAGTTACGCCACTGCAACCATTAAGAAACATCATAAACGAATCGTTCTCACGCGGTGAATTCCCGACGCAACTCAAGAAAGCCACGCTGATACAGATCTTCAAAAAGGGAGATAAAGAAAACTCAGATAAGTAGCGACCGATCAGTTTGCTATTCGGGTTCTCAAAGCTCTTCGAGAACTCGAGCTCTTCGACTACTTGCATTCCTAAAAAAGTACAACCTACAAAATGATTGCCAGCATGGATTCACCCAGAACAAGTCCACGAGTACAGCGATTGCACAGTTCGTTGACCAAGTCATAGAAACACTAGACCGGAAGGAACTCCTTTGGTATCTTTTATGATTATACCAAGGCCTTCGACACCCTGAACTACAGCATACTGCTTGAAAAATTAAGATGTCTGGGAATAGATGGAATCGAAAAAAACCTGGATAAGATCGTTCCTAAAAGTTCGAAGGCAAACGATTTGCAACAGAGGGAAGGAAAAGGACTACTATTCAGAAGAAGTTATCTGCAATGTCAGAATCCCCCAGAGAAGCACGCTTTCGCCTTTATTATTCATCTTGTACACAAATGACCTACCAGAGCAGATTAATCAGGGGACATTTGCCGATGACACAACCCACTTTCTAAAGGCAATTAAAAATAAGTCCAACCTCACCACTAAAGGCAATGAGGTGACACAGAAAATGATCACTTACTGCGTTGGAAATGACCTTTTCATAAACCCTCACAAATCAACTGCATTACAATTCTCTACCAAACGCAGAAAAATAAATGACATACCACGACTTCGTATAGAAGAAAACGAAGTACCGATTGCAGAAGAAACTAAATTCCTGGACCTCTTCTTGGATAACGTCCTGGACTGGGGTCCACATGTCAACGCCCTAGCAAAGAAAGTAGCAGCAGCATGCTATCTAGTCAAGAAGATTATGGAGGTGTCATATAAAAAAATAGTGCTAGGGGTATATTATGCACACGTTCATTCCAACCTGCAATGGGGGGTCATCCTTTGGGAGGTTCAAATAGCACAAAAATAATTTTTACGCTGCAAAAACGGGCTATAAAATATCTAGTTCACATCAGCCTAAATCCATGTGCAAGCATATTTTACAAAGACACTTGTGTCTTTGAAACTAGAAACTAGGCATTTTAACCCTACAATGCTTGTACATTTATAATATTATTATATTTATAAAACAATTAAATCTAAAATCAGAGGATGAAAATATTCTTGGCACTAGGCCGGCTCAGATAGGTGACAGGAAACTAAAACTATTCAAGCTGCAATCATCAGGTAGACACACAATACAGGCAGGCATGAAGTTATACAATGCGTTTCCTCTGTGAATCAAATCAATTAAAGCACCAGAAGTGTTTAAAATCAAATTGAAAGCCTACCATGTAGACAAATGCTACTCTAAAATAAATTATACCTGTCCAAACTTTTAAGGTGTTCAAACTTGTAACACCTGACGGACCCAAAGTTCTATGCTGATTAATCTGGTATTACAAATTAAATATATAAATACGTTCTAGCTAAAGCTTTTACTATTTTGGAGGTATAGAATATGCTGCTGTGCTGATTTTGAGGTATTCGAACCTAGATAATGCAAAGAGGAAGCATCGAAAAGATGAAACCAAACGGACCTCATGCCACCGACTGGATCTCAGAGGGAAAAATACAACGAGGACACTGTTAGCAGAAAGAAACGGAATAAGCTGCTGCATGCGATTTCTCTCTTTGGCTTATGATTACATTCTGGGTTAAAGATGAAAACCATGCGACCATGCGTGTCAGGTTTCGACAAAATTATCTGGATTGTTATTCGCTAATAAAAGACATATCTCATTTATTTCTTTCACTGCATTGGGTTTAAAACTATTTAATAACCAATAATTGATCCACATGAATATTAACCCTTTCTGGTCCACAATAGATTAACAGTATTACAAGGGAATCTTATATTTTTATAAAAAAAAATAGATTTATAATAATTAATAACAAAAAAAGTTTTTTTCTAAATATGTGCAATAATCACATTATTATTTACATTTTAAAAACTTTTACGCAGTTTGATTTGCGTTGTAGACGAGCGTAACTTAATTTGTTCTTTATTAATTTATTTTTCTTTGGAAAGTGGTACACTTTCATGCTTGTTTAGGTATTTTCTGTTGTTTATATTTTTGGTCATATTTATACTGTAAAAATGTTGCCATGTTGTAATGGATCATGGCGTACCCTACATGTTTCTTTTGGTAATTTTGGTTCATTGCATTTTTGCTCCGCTCGCTACGCTCATTAATAATGAAAAAAAAGTTAATAACATTCGACATAGGACCATAAAGGGCTAATATATTTATATTTTACATATTTTACAGCTTTTGGTAATAACTAAAAAAAAAACAAAAAAAAAACTCCAAAACTGCAAGCTGCCTTAAGGCTGAGATGTACTTTGCTGCGCCTAGAGCTGAAACCTAGCCAAACAAGATCTGCGATGATACTGACGACTCCATCTGTAACGATGTCATGAAATAGCACACCTTATGCACAAAAGTTAAGATCTTCTGGAACTGGTAAAGACATGGAATACAATGGTGATCAGGATTGGAACCATGAAAACTTCCAGTTGCAGAAGTTATCTCCATCCAGAAGGATTTCCCTAACCTTCAAGCAAACAAAATTGGAACCATGAAGAACTCTGGGCTGGATGGCTGTTTTGGATTTAGAATTGAAAGAACTGAACTTGCTGGAATTCTGGCAGATAGTGGAAGTAAAGATCCACTTCAAGAACCCCTTTTCTTAACGTGTTATTCATTACACAGTAATCAAAACAATTCGAGCCATCCCCCACCAAACCACTCACTTTGAACATAGCCCCTTATACATTTGTACCCAAATACACAATCACCTTCCCTCATTTAAACATTTATCTACTTTAATCTTAATGATATCACCATACTATTGTAAACCTGACTTTGCCCACACAGGCATAATGTACCTTTCACCAGGAAAAATACAAATACAATCAAAATACAAATGATCTTTAAAGGAAAGCCATGATAGGTGCCTACTACACAGTTAATAATATTTTAGAGTAAAAGCTATAGTTCTATGATTTCAACGTTTGTTTTTAAATGGCCTAGCTGCATAGCATTAGTAAACCTTTTTATCAGGAAAAGAAATGTTCGAATATCTAGCAAACATATTCTATAATGTGATAACACTTCATTAGTTCTTGTACACACCTATGCTACGTACCTGGTGGTGGTGCAGCTGCTGTTCACCTGCCGTGCCTATGTCGAGTTTGAAGCTTCATCAAAGTGCAGGCGAAATTTACTGGCGGAATGCTCGCACAACTGTCTCATGGAGGCGTCTGAAACAACATTCCTCTGTCATAGCTCACAGAATACATTACCAATAAAAAATAAATTAACAGCTATCCCTAACGTAAAAAAAGGTCAAAGGGGTCATTTTTTAGTTCAATATTTTGTAACATTCTAAAAAATATTTAATTTAGTTTTCACATCTACATTTTAAAATAGAATATGCCTATTTTGCAAAGCGGATTGTCAAACTTAACTCTGATTGGAAGTTGAGATGGAGATCGAGTTCGAGAAAGGCCAGATCGACCAAACTCATTAAATAGTTTCAAGGCACCAAGTAATCTAAAAATCTTGCTATGTACCCAATTTGCAAAAATCTTTTTACTTTCTACTGTCTACACCATAGTAGTAGCTTTAAATTCCCATTGATTGCCATGAGAAGTCACAGAAAACTGCAACCTGGGTAAAAGGCCACCTGAATCAAACGTTGACCTGTCCATTTGCGAAAGTTCCGGGAAAGCCGGTCGCTAGTATCAAATGTGGGGCCACCTAATATCAAGGTGGACCTATATTCTGTTCCAGCTTTTTATGCAGTATGGTAGACAGGCAAGTCCTTTTAAGGACTGCAAACCCATCTTAAAAGACCTGTTACCATAAAACTACAACTTTTATCAATGGTGGGCCCCGAGAACCTTTGAAAAATCATAAAAATTAATGTTTTCGTCTCAAATCTAATTTTCTGAAGCTGCATATTCTAAACACTTGGGTTGCCAGCGTTAAATTATTATTATTATTATTTGTGGTGTTTAACGACGCACTGTTTTGACAACTGGCCTTGCGGCACTGGTCTAATGGCGTCGGTGAATGAGTGGATGATGATGAGGATGATGATGAACCTAACCTAGCCTAGAAGGGAGGAGGGGAAACCCAGTGCCGGCACGTAGCCTACTCCTGTCGAAGAGCACCAAGGGGACCACCGGCTTCACGTCCCTTTCGAAGGACGGTACAACTCGAACAGCAGGATTCCTCCACAAATCCATGCTGTCGAGAGGTTGATAAGCAAGGCGAATGAAGTTGCTGTACTAACTTTCATCCCTCCAACCTCTCTCCTGAACAGAACTGGTCATGTGTATAATGGTCACCCATTCAATACCTGACTCAGCGCAGTGTTGCTTAACTTTGGTGATCTAATGAGAACCAGTGTTTCCAACATGCCAAACCATTCGGTGCCAGCATTAATGATCTCGTCTCTGCTATTACTGTCTTCTTTAAGTTATAAATATTATGGTTTAAGGGCAAGCGCGACATGTTAACTCCGCTGCATAAGTGACTCACAGCTCTGGGAACCAAAGCAAGCTCTGTTTTCAAAGCTATGTTGCATCAATCATTTTATCTTTATTGGCATTTGCATCAAGTAGTCATCAAAAAACCCCTTGACCACTTATGTACTTATAGGGCCTTTCACCAACCACTAGTACTTCTTAATAACAAAACTACTTGCTCGTGACGGAAGCGTTTGATTGCAGTTAGAGGTGGTCAACGCTCACAACTTTGAGCGTTGAGCGTGAATGTGCACGCACTACAAATTGTCAAGCGTGATCGTGCATGGCATTCAGTCACGCGTCAATTGTCACACGCGTGTCACACAGTAAGGGTAAACCACAATAAAAAATCTTGTGGTTCAAATTCTTATAAAATTCCATCTTTGTGTGACAAAAGACGTCCAAGAATGCGCACTACGCCGTGTAAAACAGCTCGAGTAGCAGAAGCAGCAGTGTTTAAATTTCGTAATTTAATTTCAAATGACTTTAGTTTCAGGGAAGTGCGCAGCGAAATAAGGCGAAGAAGTCTTTTTAATCAGAGATTTAAAAGTTTTAAGAAATTAAAAATGTTTGTAATCGAATTGATGACTCAAGTCTGAAATGGGGCTTTATGCACCACATCCAGTGAACAGTGATAGCATAGATGATGTGTTTTTGGCAGACGAATAGCTTGGAATACAGATTGAGTGCCAGGCATTGATTGAACTTTGTTGACAACAACATACTACGGCCTAACGAAATTATTAGTGAGCATGCATCCGATTGATGGAGGTAATTTGGATATCGGTGTATCTATGCTTTACCTCCCGCCCCTCCCATAGTTAAAAAGTGCATTGTTTACACCTGATAAGGTAAATCTTAGGTTTTTTTTCCAAGGATGCTCAAAGGGCCAATATTAGTCTAAGTCGTTCCTACTACGAGCTGATTTGACAAACGAGATCATTTTCTATATAACGTTACATGCTTTTGGGCGGTGGGGACTGGGGATAGAAACCACAAAAATTGATGGGTGAGCCCGCAAAACAAAGTTCTGCCACAGATTAAAAGTCATCAATCAATTTTTGCTCAAAGATGTAATTTTTGGTACTGTTGCTCGAGAATATTTGCAAATAGTATCAATAAATCTGATTTTTCGTTTGCCGCAAATCTCCATTGGTGATACGCCCATGGTTATCACCCAATGTTTCAAATTTTGTAAAATTTTGTCGTGCGTAAGCAAGAATGGCTTAAAAAAAGCATGCTTGATTGAGCATGGTAAAAAATAATTTTTTGTGAGTCGTGACCTGTCGTTAATGGATTTCCACTCACGCGACCACCTCTAATTACAGTACCTTTTGTTTTCTTGCAATACTGCAAAATTTCTTCGCACATGGCTGGTCCCTTGCATTGAAGTTCGTGCGTGGTCGGCTACGTCATCGAAGCTGGAGTCCGAGTAAAACGCTGACGGCTGCTCAGCTGTTTCTCTGAGGTGTGAGCTCTGCATGGTGCGATGACTTTGTCCTGATTTTCCTCGGTCTGTAATCAAATTTCATTGTTAGAAGTCTTTTCTGAAGTGCAGCATTTTCGTGTGAATATTTTTTTGAGTTCAAGTGAGAACTCAAATGGATGTAACAGTAAAGAAAGTTTTTTTTTTTAATTAAAGCGTAAAATATTTGGTCTTATCTCAAAATTTGAAAAAAAGACAGATCAACCAGGGGAATATTGAATTGTTGAGGTGGTACAAACATTGTGAAACAGTTGTGAATCAATCACTTTTACATGCTTAAAGGGCCTTTCATCAATCACAATCTATTCTTATTACCAAAACTTACATTCTAGTGATGGATGCTTTTGATTGCAGATCCTTTGAGTTGAAGTTAAGGCGTCATCGGCTCAGTCTTTGAAGTCTTGGTTTCAGCGCAAAACGCTTGCCGTTACCTAATGTTACTCGTTTTGTTCTTCTCGGCACTCAGCTGGTCCCTAGCGAAGAGAACTCGGCATGATGCGGTGATGTTGTCCTGAGATTCCCCGACCTGTAATTACATTTCACTGTTAAATCTTCCTAGAGCATGTAAAGACTTTCCTAAAGTGCAGCAGGCTTAGGGAAACATGTGCTAGAAAAGTGTCGTATGGTCTTCAAATTTGGAAGGGTTGCAAGAAAGCCGGTGGCAGCACACGTACGTTCAGGAAAATATGAAGATGAATTTAATAGCGAAGTATTGTAACGCAACAGCTGCACAAAGTTTGCACTCATTTACGAGTGCATTACAAATCTTGTGGCTGCTGCCGAACTGGTCTGGACGTTTGAGAGGCAAGGATAAGGAAAATTGAAAGGTAAGGGAGGCTGGGGTTGGGCTGAGCCAACAGGGCTACATGGGCACATTTTAACTGCTTTCCTTAAGATTGTAATGGAAAATAATATTTGCTACATACAAGAGAGCAGAAAACGTGTAGGTAATTTGAAGCTGTAAAAATGGATGGAAATAATTATGCATACAAAATCGGTATTCGGCCAGAAGGATCTAAGAGATAGAGTAAAAATGTCAAATATAGCATAGAAAACTCTGAAAAAATATTTTCCTTTGTGGTTGAAACTAGCATTGTGAATTACAAAATAGCTAAGTACTAATAAAAAGGAAGAGTAAAATTATTGGGTGTCTTTGAATAAACTTTTGTATTAATGTGGTGCAGGAATGTGGGATCATAAATGTGGACTGCAAGCCTTGCAATAATTAGGACCGGTTTGATTTCAATACAAAATAAGCAAAGAAAGCAATTAATTAAGAAACTGTCGTGAAAATTTGGTTATATCTATAAAAATCTCATAGGTTCCGAAATTTTCCAAGAGACAGTGAACTAGAAGTTGAAGACTAAAGAAAACGTTGGAAAATTATGGAAATGGATTTTTCATTGGCGAGCGAAAAAGCGAATCAATGTATTCAATTATTTGTACGGTTAATTAAAATAAGTGTTTAATGTGAAAATGGCGAGCTAACAATAGAAAACCTGTTGTTAGTTAAGTCTTGCATACTTTTCGCACGACCCCAAGCAAATTTCAATGCACAATTATTGTGCAGTTATTCGGTTAATTAATAGTGCGTAGGTCTCTAAATTTTTAGTAATACCATAGTGGAGAGGTGTATGTAACTTACAGAACTGGTTTTGTCAGAATTTGCACACTTTTAGTACAATAAATCACGTTTTCTTTGCTACTGGGTCGACCGGGTACCCACCGAACGGTTTCCCGGCGCAAAATGGCGGAGATCGGTCATGTTCCTGTGCCCCGGCCAAAGGAAGGCCAACGTCGGCACGTGCCGTTATACTCAGCGGAGAACAATGTCGACCAATGGCGACCGACTTCTGGATTATATTTGAGAAGTGAAAATTACCAAGAAATTCGTTGAAATGAAAGGCCCATGAAAGAAATATGAAAATAGTGGAGATAATTATAGAAAATAAATATTATCGTCAAGTTTCCCATGTACCACCCACTACATTTTTTAACTAGAATATCAATTAGGGTAATAATTCGACCTTTGTATTCTGGTCTGGCCTTCAGGCAGACAAAGCCGGCAAAACTAATTTCATGGAACGAGACGAAACTAAAGTATTCGGATTGTTAATTTATTGATGTCATCAAAATAAAACCAAATATGAAACTTACCGGACGGTGCTGATCGTGATTTGAGGAACGATTACACTAATTTTTTTCGATTTTGATCGGAGGTATTTCAAGCGAGTTCACTTCCATTGCCGTGAAACGGAAAACGGAAGGAAGATGGCGCGTATCTCCTCACCCAAGTCCAAAGTCATATTGGAGGGTAATAAAAATATTCGTAACAAAAATATCTGCGGGTTTCATACTGATGTTCAGATAAAAAAAATATGTATGGGCGAAACTTGAAATAGGTTGGGTACCAAATTTAAACTAACTGGGTGAAGCCAAATCGGCGAAAACACTCTCAAGACTTCCTTTGCCTATCGCAGTGACCCGAGAGGTCAAAATATTTTACACGGACACACGTGAACCGAAATTAACAGGAAGATGGCACAACTTATTCGACATACCTTATTTCGTGATAATAGCGCTGGGTCAAAAAGAGATCACTTACAGAATTACACCGACGCGGTGGAAAGGAGTTGTCAGGTTTATTTGCCAGACAATTTCTTGGCCGACAAGTTCACGCTGACCTTGCCGGTCACCAGCCGCCCTCTAGTTACAAATCGCGTCGCAGTTAGTGCGGGGAAGTCGCCTTTCGTTCCATATTTTTCAAACATGGATTTAAAATAACGTCCATTTGAAAACTAATAAAATCAAGCAAACATAGTCAAATCCAATTAAAACTGCAAATGCGCTAGCATAGCTAGCATGCGCTAGCATACTTGACAAGTGTTCACAAAAACAAAACGAACCAACTTTAGCATGGTTAGTATGTTTTTTGTCCAATTCCAATCAACCCACCTCAATTCAAATCACAAAACATCTCGGCCCTACTCGTCGTGCCCTGTTTAGAAGACAAAGCTCGAGCAAAGACCATGGATGGAGTTATACTTTTCTTTTAGTGTGTCATACTACACCAATGACAATACGCGTACATGTTGCTGCAGCTGTTGTGGTCGCTGTTATGAAATCTCTGGCAAATCGCTGGCCGGGTTGTCAATCTTTTGGATGGAAGCTTTGAGTGTAGCCATAATATGAAACCAATCTCAGTTGAAGATTCCGCATGCAGCTTACATGTGATTCAAATATAGGTACTTTGCTTGTTATTATTTGACTGGGAAACGTTATTTCACACGATCTGTTGCTGCTAGCATCGGCCTGCTAGTCCACCTCGGGTCGGTGACATTCCGAACGTAGTGATGGGATAGTATCGTTAGTCAACCCTCACAATATTGAATCAAATCGCAATACTTTATATGAAAACTGTCTAGTTGACGCTGAAAAATGCAGTTAACACTGCATATGAGTTGTTATTAGGGTATTAAGTCGTTGCACTCGCAAGATGTTTCCAAGATCTGCTTCTTTCCTAGAGATAGTATGTCTCGCAATCTCTTACTCACGGTTTAATTCACTATTAGTAATTCCCTCGAGCTATTTCATGTAAATTCACTGCCGATCAGTGCTGGCCAAATCCGGGCTGTTTTGAAAAGTAGAAATTCTTTGCTTCCGCAATACTAGCCAAAGTTTGACCTACTAACGGACGCTCTCTGATTTCTACATGGTCCTCTGGGAGGGATGGTGAATACCGCCCCTACTCTAGCAACAGCTCCACCGCCTCATGCTCCGTACTTTTAAATCATGCAGCGAGTTAAAGTCGTTCAGGATTTTTCATACCTAATACAATCGTTGAATACTAACCTAATTCCTTTAATAGCCACCATGATTGCCCATGAATTAGAACAGCTTGAAATCAATTTCCTGGAATACGTTTGTGAACCACTGATGGGCCGGAAACTTCTTTTAATGGGCCCACAAAGAAGCATGCATTTGGTGGTGTGATTTTTATATTACCTTTTAAAAGTCTGGGCACTATAAACAACTAATCACAATCGTCAATCATGATACCTGTATTATCCTGCATCATCTTTGCATCACCTTTGACCTGCATATGCTTACATTGCCTGGAGGAGAAAACAGCGTTCGTTTATTTCTTGAGACTTACATATCGTAATGGAATTGCAGCTATCAAACGCTTTGCTGCTCAGTTTTTAGTGTGAGCACATGTTATTGAACAATTATTCATTGTTATTTCTAACCATAAGTGCGGTGATTGAACTCGGCCAGTTGTCATCGGCATGGCCAACATATTAGCTTGGTAGGAGATCTAGCAATGCATGGCTCTCTGATTTTAGTTGCATCACATTTTTCTGGATTTTATGTCTAGAACGATTGTCTGGAATGAATGTCTGTATGTCTAGGTATATTCTAAAAGTGAGGGTAGTTGACAGAAGATATTTCCTTCTGTTGGTGTTCTACGTCGGTCAGACAGAGACAGAGCCTAACCCCGGCAGCGGTGTGCGAGAGAGAAGATAATGTCATGTTTTGCTTCTCTCACGAACGTGCCTCATATACATTACATGACGGCAATGCTAGGATATAACTAGGGACTTCACTAGAGTTTTTTTTTGTGTGCTCCAATTTAGTTTCAAATTTTGCACTAGAGGCCCGTTACTTTCCAGCAAATCCTAAGTTTGTTCCTTTAGGTTTCTACTGTCTACCCATAATATCACTAATCACCAGTCCACGCTATTCGAAGGTCATGCTAGTGTCTTCTCCATCTGTCTTTCATTCGCCGAGGCCCGGACTCGCCATTCACACCCTGCGGTAGGTTATAGCTGCAATATCATCGCACAATTATTGGAAGAGGGTGGCTAAAAATTTAATATTCAGAAATTGAACTCCTTTCAATATCAACAGACAATAAGTATCAGTTATGGCTTTAGGGTGGGCCCTTCGCTGGGCCCTTTACTGGGCACTCGGCCCTTCCCTGGGACCTCCGAAGTTAAGCAACACTGCGTTGGGTCAGGTATTGGATAGGTGACCACCGAACGGTTTGTCGTGTTGAAACAACGGTCCTTGTGAGATCACCTAAGTTAAGCAACACTACGCTGGGGCAGGTATTGGAAGGTACATGACCGAGATAAAACTAGTGGATACTTAGCTCGCAAAATCTAAAACGCCATCTAAAGGCACCAACTCAACGCAAATAAATGATAACAAATATTTAGTAAAAGTTAGCCTTTTTTTGTCCAGGGCTGGGCCAAAAATTAGGACCATCACAGATCGAAAGCCTATCACGTACTCTATCATCTGTGACAATTTCAAGGGAGTAGCCCCCCTTCATTTTCTCGCAAATAAATGATAACAAAAATTTAGTAAAAGTTAGCCTTTTTTTGTCCAGGGCTGGGCCAAAAATTAGGACCATCACAGATCGAAAGCCTATCACGTACTCTATCATCTGTAACAATTTCAAGGGAGTAGCCCCCCTTCATTTTCTCGCAAATAAATGATAACAAATATTTAGTAAAAGTTAGCCTTTTTTTGTCCAGGGCTGGGCCAAAAATTAGGACCATCACAGATCGAAAGCCTATCACGTACTTTATCATCTGTGACAATTTCAAGGGAGTAGCCCCCCTTCATTTTCTCGCAAATAAATGATAACACAAATTTTGTTAAAGTTAGCCTTTTTTTGTCCAAGGCTGGGCCAAAAATTAGGACCATCACAGATCGAAAGCCTATCACGAACTCTATCATCTGTAAAACTTTCAAGGGAGTAGCCCCCCTTCATTTTCTCGCAAATAAATGATAACACAAATTTTGTAAAAGTTAGCCTTTTTTTGTCCAAGGCTGGGCCAAAAATTTAGACCATCACAGATCGAAAGCCTATCACGTACTCTATCATCTGTGAAAATTTCAAGGGAGTAGCCCCCCTTCATTTTCTCGCAAATAAATGATAACACAAATTTTGTAAAAGTTAGCCTTTTTTTGTCCAGGGCTGGGCCAAAAATTAGGACCATCACAGATCGAAAGCCTATCACGTACTCTATCATCTGTGACAATTTTAAGGGAGTAGCCACCCTTCATTTTCTCGCAAATAAATGATAACAAAAATTTAGTAAAAGTTATCCTTTTTTTGTCCAGGGCTGGGCCAAAAATTAGGACCATCACAGATCGAAAGCCTATCACGTACTCTATCATCAGTAAAAATTTCAAGGGAGTAGCCCCCCTTTCATTTTCTCGCAAATAAATGATAACACAAATTTTGTAAAAGTTAGCCTTTTTTTATCCAGGGCTGGGCCAAAAATTTAGACCATCACAGATCGAAAGCCTATCACGTACTCTATCATCTGTGAAAATTTCAAGGGAGTAGCCCCCCTTCATTTTCTCGCAAATAAATGAAAACCACATTTTTTTATTGTTAGTCTGTTTTGTTCAGTACATCACGTATTTTTGAAGGCTAGCGCTTATGAGTTTTGTAGGCTGTTTTCTAGTTGCGCTATGTTGAGTTGGTGCCTTTCGATGGCGTTTTAGATTTTGCGAGCTAAGTATCCACTAGTGAGGCGAACTTCCCACGAACAGTCTGTCAGTGTTTGGCTCATTGGTATTTCGGTATTTTACCGCTACAGTGGTGTATCTTACCTAATTTCAGGGATTGATTGGTAAGGAATCCCTACCATGCATACGAAATTTTTAGCTCGATCTCTTTGTTTGGGTAATTTATCCTTAAAAGATGTGTTAAAAACCGGGGGGGCGTATCATAATGGATTCCTTTGCAGTCACCTTAGGCTGCCATTGATGCTACCGACATGCGTTTAGACTTAATTTACTAGCATATTTAGATATATTTATATCAATCTCTGTCAGTAAGCCAGACGTGCTCCCCTTTCAAGTTGTTAATTTTCACTGATGTTGTTTGGAACAGGTTGCAATCATGACTGACTCCAAGTATTTTACGACGACCAAAAAGGGCGAAATCTTTGAGCTTAAATCGGAGCTCAACAATGATAAAAAAGAGAAAAAGCGAGAAGCGGTAAAGAAGGTGATCGCATCAATGACGGTCGGAAAGGACGTCTCTGCGTTGTTCCCGGATGTGGTGAACTGCATGCAGACTGACAATCTGGAACTAAAAAAACTCGTTTATCTCTACTTAATGAACTACGCTAAGAGTCAACCAGACATGGCTATCATGGCTGTTAACACTTTTGTCAAGGTAGGTACTTATTTCCACCTGCGAATTCAACCAAATCCCAAATGAACGAACCCCATAATTGGGTAAGAAAGTTGATAAGTGTCTATCAGGAACCCATTAACAAAATAAATTAATCTAAATCCAATTTCCCCAAAGAATTTTAACAGAAATTTCCCTAAAAATATTTCACCTGCTACATGAATTATTTCAGGATTGTGAAGACCCCAATCCCTTAATTCGTGCTCTTGCTGTTCGCACCATGGGTTGCATCCGTGTCGACAAAATCACGGAGTATCTATGTGAGCCGCTGCGTAAATGTCTGAAAGATGAGGACCCATATGTTCGCAAGACTGCGGCTGTATGCGTTGCAAAACTCTACGACATTAATGCACAGCTGGTCGAGGATCAGGGCTTCTTAGACCAACTGAAAGATTTACTCTCTGATTCGAATCCAATGGTGGTTGCGAATGCTGTGGCAGCTCTTTCGGAGATCAACGAGGCTAGCACTAGTGGGTCTCCGCTGATTGAGATGAACGCACAGACAATTAATAAGCTTCTGACAGCTCTGAATGAGTGTACCGAGTGGGGACAGGTGTTCATTTTGGATTCGTTGGCCAACTACAGCCCGAAAGATGATCGAGAGGCTCAGAGGTAGGAAACAAAAATTGCTTATATATATTTATGAACAGGAGGAAATGGTTTCACATATAAAACATGAACTTAACTTGTTGTGGTTTTATTTTGCAGCATATGTGAGCGCATAACACCACGCTTGGCTCACGCTAACGCGGCCGTGGTTCTCTCCGCGGTAAAGGTATTGATGAAGTTCATGGAGATGTTGCCGTCAGATTCCGACTTTGTAGCTACTCTGACCAAGAAATTGGCGCCGCCACTGGTGACACTTCTCTCTTCCGAACCCGAAGTGCAGTATGTTGCGCTCAGAAATATCAACCTTATTGTGCAGAAGCGTCCTGACATTCTCAAGCACGAGATGAAGGTGTGTTTCTTGTTTTGATAAATATTTTATTAGCTCAGTTTGGTTATGTTGATCTTTCCTGCTCCTTTTCTAAATCCTGCTCTGTCAGTGTTCTTTTGTAATTTGTAATTTAATGCAAGAACATTGCCATCGTTAATTTGTGTCAGATGATCAGTTCACTTTTTATCAGAATAGTTCACATTTTCCTGCACCAGTTTGGGAGGTGGTGTGATTTGAAGCAAAAACAAATGAAAATTTTGATAGATGATCCATTTTGCTCTGAACTATTCCACTCTGATCTGCTCTGATCTTACAAAGTTAACATGCAGCCTAACAAAACTTAAGTACCTCGTGTTCATTTCACTGCTTGTTGTATCAATTTTTGGTTTAAACTTTGAAATATACTAACCAAGCTTAAAAAAAACCATTCTACCTGCAGGTTTTCTTTGTGAAATACAACGACCCGATCTACGTGAAGCTAGAGAAGCTGGATATCATGATCCGCCTGGCATCGCAAGCCAACATCGCACAGGTTCTGTCCGAGCTCAAAGAGTACGCCACCGAGGTTGACGTCGACTTTGTTCGGAAGGCGGTCCGGGCCATCGGCCGTTGCGCCATTAAGGTGGAGCAGTCTGCAGAACGATGCGTCTCTACCCTGCTCGACCTCATCCAAACCAAGGTACAAATCGAAGGACATATCTCAAATACCACTTCCACATAAATTCAGCCTCAGTGCAGGTATCAGAAATAATTTCAATTTGACTGTAATTTGTATTTTCATGCAAACAAAGATGTCATTATTGTATTTTACTGCATCTCACCTACAAAGTTCACCACAATTGTCTTTTTGAGGCATGGATTCTTTGTTGTATTCTGCAGAGTTGAATTTAATGGCTAGGACACTAGATCAAAAGATAACTGATGCTTTTTTAGGTTTAACTCAATTGTAACTGGCTTATTTTCTAATCATTGTATGCATAAATAAATACAATTTCTCTACTTCTGAACTCTCCTTTGAGTGTTCAGTTTGAGTGTTTAAATTTGTATAAGATGACATGACTGAAACGTCTCAAAGGAAAAAATAAATAGAGAGCATCACATATAGCAGGTTGTTGTTTGCTATTCCATTTAAGACGTTTCTTGATTTCTTTGTTCTTACAAAAATAAAATTCATATACCTTCATCAAAACACCAAAGTCTACATTGAACCCAACACCATTAAGCTGACCGGTATTTCTCGTTGCAGGTGAACTACGTGGTGCAAGAGGCTATCGTCGTGATCAAAGACATCTTCCGCAAGTACCCTAACAAGTACGAATCCATCATCTCAACCCTCTGCGAGAACCTTGACACGCTGGACGAACCCGAGGCTCGTGCGTCCATGATCTGGATCATCGGCGAGTACGCTGAACGTATCGACAATGCTGACGAGCTGCTGGAAAGCTTCCTGGAAGGTCAGCATTACCGCCTCAATGCTGCATGCGTCCTCTTTTTGTGTTTTAATTTTTTTTTTACATTTTGATTTTATTTTGGGTGATTCCTTTTTGATTATTTAGGATAGTGAACAGGTGAGGATATGTTCACCTTCAATTATAAGCTAATACCAATATTTTTCTGTTCCTCAGTATATAGGAACTTGAAATTTATGGTAGGTCTAACTGAAGGAAAGAGAGGGGTACCGCAACTTAACAGAGAATTTATTCATAAAACCTTGATAAATAAATAAAATAAAAAAAATAAAATTGTGCTGCCTGGTGCAATTGCCAGGGAATTTCAAGAATTTCTGAGAATTTCAAAGTTTTTACCTGAGATTCACGGTTGACACTCGACTTATTTGTGACTGTCAGGTTTCCATGACGAGAACACGCAGGTGCAGCTCCAGCTGCTGACAGCGATTGTGAAGCTGTTCCTCAAGAGACCCACGGACACGCAGGAGCTCGTTCAGCAGGTCTGTTTCAGCTTTCAACATACACTCGCAGAAATCGAAACTCAGCTTTTTGAGGTTTTTTGGACTTGCAATCAAATGCTTGAGAGTTGGGGCAAAAATTCTACAAGATAAAAGTGTTTCTCACTTAATTTTTAGACTCGAATCAGAAGTTAAAGAAATTTCAAAAAAGTTTTGTGAATTTTTACTGATTTAAAAACTTTTGAACCGATTTCTCCGAGTGACGGTAGGAGTCTGGACTGATAACAAAAAATTATACCCTGAAAATTGAAGCAAAACCAAAAGAGTTGTTTTGCCAAATAGATCACAAGCAAACACATTAATGCAGACAAAAGATGTAAATAAAACTCTTTCAGAAGTTCATTTTTTGGGACTAATGATGTGGAAGATTTTAATTTGCTAACAATTCCAGCCTTTCTCCACTTTTCTTTAATAACCTTACAAAACTAACCTAACTACCAAATCTGCCTAGGTCCTAAGCCTGGCCACTCAGGACTCGGATAACCCCGACCTTCGAGACCGCGGCTTCATCTACTGGCGGCTGCTATCGACTGACCCGGCTGCCGCTAAAGAGGTGGTGCTCGCCGAAAAGCCGCTCATCTCGGAGGAAACTGATCTGTTGGAACCCACGCTGCTCGACGAACTCATCTGTCACATCTCGAGTCTTGCGTCGGTCTACCACAAACCACCAAACGCGTTCGTGGAAGGCAGAGGTGAGTACGCAATAAGTTATGATGCCTTTGTTTTATGGACTTCGGACCACCACTGCTTGAAATACTCTTGTCATACTGTTGTTTTGAGACCTTTCACTTTATTGCTGAATTAAATGGGGTCAATTTTCTTTATTTCCTTCTCTGTAAGGAGTGAACTTAACTCATGCTCTGATAATGATTTCTTAAAAAGCCATTTACTTTTTGTTGACTGAATTGTCCAACTGCGATAGCGCTATGTGAAACTGTCGTCACGAAAATGGCCACCAAATGACTACTTCGCCGACAAAAATGGCATATTGCTTCGAGGCAGTCACCGTCGTTGGGAGTGATCAAAAATTCCCTTTCATTATTTCTTACAGATTACTCGTATTTGAGACTGGTTTACGCTCAATTAATCTTTATTAATGCTAACCTAAAGGATTGATATACATTTATCGATATTTTGAGTCGTACTTTTTTAACTGTAGAGGTTTGTTAAAAACGATTGCCGCAAGCACCATCGGGTCGCACCTACCATTATCATGTGTTGCAGACTTGTTTGCAAAGGTCTACAAAAACAGCTTTGTGACCATTAATGTCTGGAGTCACGTGGTAGTCCCACCAGATTTCAGGTGGCTGAACCATGAATTATTCGAGGATATTCAATGTGCCATCAGCCTTGGTTCTTACACCTTCACTCACTGTTAGGATATTCTGCCATTATAGGGTCTACCTCTGTCTGATTGTATTCTTGGTTAATTGAGAAGTTTTTATTCCATATGAAATCAGAGATGCCTCATAAAAAAACATAAGTTCTGTATGAATGCATTTTAGTTTGGTTAGAGAGCAATGTTTCCTTGTTTCTGTGCCGTTCATTTGGTCTGATACTTGGAATAGTGGTTTCACAATTGTTTTGATTGACTGGATGGTTGCAGCCAGTTCACTAGAATACATGGACCAATTATTGTTAATGATGGTAACTTGATTCTTTTAGTCTAGTGATACTTGAATGCACAGTAGGTATACTCAGCATATGTGGTGGATTTACAAATGATCATTCTTTAACTCGTAGCTTAAACCAAGTTTTGGTCCCAAAACTTTTTTCCCAGTTGAATGTTGAAACTATTGATGGCAATTTTATTGAGCAGGGAAGGTCTTTATTATTGTTGTTTTAATCTTGTAATTTCCTCTTTATCTACGTTACAACTTCAGACTATTTTTATCTCTCTTCCTGTTCCATTTTGTAATGGCTTTTGACATGCAATTCGGGACTTGATGCTGCTATAAATAAATATCTGCAAACAAGTAGCGACCGAAAGAAAACAACCCAATTTAGCTGGAGTCCTTGTATTTACAAAGTTATCAAAACTTTTCTGCAACCACAAAACTGAAAAAGACCATGTCTTTCAACCATATATTTCAAATAAAACTTTTTAATTGGTAGGTAGGTATAATTTTACTGATAACCACTATGCAGCTATTTGCTATTCAAGCTATTCACTGCCCAGGCTATTCTTTTGATCCGTTTGTTCTGAGTCATCGTTCTCACCAACAATCAAATGGTCATCGCTCAGTTCGTTGCTCTCCAGCAACATTTTTTCGAGCTCGATTTGATCGTCGCTAGGCAACACCCTGGCGATCGCTTCATTCAAGACGTCCAAAACCAATTCCGAGACTGTCAACTGCACCGCCGGTAATTCTCCGTCCATCTGATCGATCAGCATGGCAGTGATATCCGCTTCACTGCCGATCTCCAGTTTGTCGACAAGCTCTTCGAGTATTTTTCTGATCTCTTCCCTCTCGTCAGGGATCACCTCCAGGGACCCCGTCTTCACGATGATGTTCGTTATGATGTCCATCACCTGCTGTTCATCTCCATGAACCAGCGTCCTGGTTTCCACGTCCTGGTGATCAAGAATAGCCACCTGAATGATACCACGCACTAGCCCAGAAACCCCTTCCGACTTGCTCTCGTATTCGGGTATCTCGCTGATCGCCTCGGCCAGTGGGTTGAATTCTTCCTCGGGCCGCACCTTGGTGACCGTGATTTCATCGTCAGTGATTGTCACCAGCTCGTCGTCTGCACGGAAAATGGTGACAAGCTGCGGCTCAGTCGGCTTTCGCTCGACGTAGAATCCGCCCTCGTCGTCGCGCGATTTGCTCTTCAGGCAGCGCATCTCGTGGTTCAGCGTCTCGATTTGTTTCGCCTGTCGTCGGATCATCTCCTTCAGCATATCGGCATCGTCGTGGTATGGCGGCAGGGCGGCGGCCACATCTTTTTGTCGCTTTTGTAATTTCAGCTTTGTTCTCAGCCTCTGGGTGTCTTTCTCGAGCACGATTAGCATGTTGAGCTTTTCCGTGTTCTCTTTGAACTGACAGCAGAGACGGTCCTTGACAGAGCGCAGCTGGTCTTTGGCAACTTCCGCTTTCTTCTCCTGGGCCCTGCGATACTCGTCCAGAGCCCCACGCATGCTGGCGATCATTCTCCGCAGCAGCGACTCCTCCAGGTACCTCACTTCGACGACGCTGCCGAACTTTTGTATCTTCTCGGCTACTATCTGCTCCTTGAGGCTTCGAATGTCGGTCAGCATGCGACGAGACTCCAGCTTGATGTCGTGCATGTGCGCGTGGTTCTGTTTGTTGCGTTTGCGCTCTTGGAACGTCTCCTCTTCCAGTTCAGCCGTGCGGTTGAGAAGCTTCTTCTGCACTGAGTTCGAGAACACTAGCGTTTCGTCGAGCTTGACAAGCTTGTGGTCCTCGAGGAAGTGTCGCATCTGAGACAGTTTCAAGATGACAATGGCTTCCACCTGGTTCATCTTGTGCTGTTTTTCGCGTTGAAACGCCTCGAGCACTCTCTGGCTTTCCGTCAGCGCCGCTTCCATTATTCGCTTCTTCTTCATGGCGACCTCGATGTCTTTCTTCAGGAACTCTATATTTTTCTTCTCGTCGGATATCTTGGTCTCGATGAGATGCCGTTCGGCGCGCATGGTGAATGTCAACTCGAACAGATCCTTGTCGCAGCCTTCGGGACAAACGGTCTCATCGAGCTTTATCGGTCCGATGTCTCTCGAGTCTATGCTGGCGGCGTCGTCCTCGTCACTGCTGCTGCTCTCTTCCGAGGATGAGCTCTCTGAATCGTCTCCGTGCTCGACCTTGGGGGGCTTGTAGCGCTTCTTGAAGATCTTACGAAGGTGGGCAGCGAATTTGTTGTCGATCGTGGCATCCATGAAGCTGGATGTGATCACCTTCTCACGCTCGGCGAAGTTGAAGATCTCGCGCGAACGCTTCTCGACATCGCGGTTCAGACCATTGATTGTCGACTTCATGCGATAGTCGTCCTCTGTCTTCTCCACCACAACCTTAACAGATTGATTAGGGCTTGAGAGCCAAGAAGGATAAGAAAATGAAAATAAGACAATCATGTTACAGCCACAATTATTTCATAACCACATTCTAACTGTTTTGGATTAGGATCAATCATCCGCCTTGCTTTGGATTACTCATTATCGGTTCTCAATTTCAAAAGATCTTTATCGACATCAGTGCAGTGAGTCCCTGATTTTGAAGTACTTTCCGACGGCCTAGCTCACCATGGTCAGGAACTCCTCCCGCGACTCGAAAGCCTTTAGCACGATGAGCTCCTGGTTGAGCTTCAAAATGTGAGCCTCGAGGAGCTTGGCGTCGACCTCCACCAATAGCCGACGATCATGCAGCCACTCGACCTAGCCCCAGGGTTACCACCGTTTAGATATCAAATTGGAAACTACAACTTAGGTCATAGCCACTAAGAGTGCAACCTTTCAAGGCTTGCTTATACAGATTTTGGTAGAGAGACAGCAATGGTTTAATCGTCTTAAATATTCTCTTTCTTTCTCACACTGTGCCACCAACCAAGTTAGATGCTAGACGGAGGAGTAGTATTTAACTTGGGGCTTGATTTGAAATGCATTATTTCATCTTTAATTTAGTAATCTCAGGATTAGAGCCACCAACAAAAATTGACACCTTCATTTGCTCGTAAGAGCTATTAGGCAAGAAGGCTATGTGTTGGCCATTTTTGTTGTTGGCTTATTCTGAAAATACTATACCAATACAAATATTTATTTTAATTTGGAAAATAAAGTCCTACTAGAAATTGGCAAGACATTTAAGCTATTTAATGAGATGTAGGAATATAAGCATACATTCTTCTGCTAGTTCAAAGTAAATGGGAACATTTTTAGATTCTGTGAAAACACATCATCTTAAGAGTCACGTGTTTTATGACAAACACCCTTTGCTCATTAAGATAAATAAATGTGGAGTACTGTACCATCAATACAGACTAGCAGCTATAAAGTGGACTACCTCTTGGTCAAAGTCATGCACGCTGCGCTCTATATCTGCGTGAATCGTCTCCTGGTCGCAGATCAAGGCATGCAGATGCACTCGTTTTAACTCCTCCTCCCACGGCGTGTCGCTTGCGTCGCTCCCTGCGCAATGTTCCAGTGCCTGGACGTTCAGCGCTTGTGCAGGCTGCAGCCGGAAAGAAACTGCGTCCACACTTGATTTCCTGCTGGATTCTCTTTTTTGCATGCACCGGCGCTCTTAGATTCGTTTCTTAGACACTTCTTATGAACCAAATGCATTGTTTTTAAAATCTTGTGCAAACCTACCTGGATTTTTAATTCTTATTTTAGTCGCAACTTAAATTGTTCTGTCTGCTTCTTGTGGGAGGATCTGTTTGACATTGGCTACAATTTTACGATATTAGCTACTCAAGAATATGATGCAAAATTGTGCGATAGAAAACAATACTTTAGCTCTAGCTCTATTGTGTATTTTGATGAAAAAGAACTGTCTCAAAGCACATTCAAGCTATTTTTGCCGTAAGGTTTCATCGTTGAGTGTGCAGGTTATAGGTAGAGGCTCAACGCTAATGTTACAGTTTCTGCGTGAAAGATGGCCGCCGAATGACTACCTTACCGACAAAAATGTAGAGTACTGGAACACCTCGTTAAGTGGAGCCACTGTCGTATGAAATTTAATTTTGATATTTCTCGTAGGTTACTCGCTTTTGAATATCGTTACGTGTGTATCAATCGTTGAGGTAAACATTGATGGAGATCTTTTGAGCATGAAAAGTCTCAAAAGCGAGTAAGCCTACGAGAAATATCGAAATTAATTTTCATACGACAGTGGCTCCACTTAACCGGGTGTTCCGGTATTCTGAATTTTTTTCGGTAAGGTAGTCATTTAGCGGCCATCTTCCACGCAGATACTGTAACATTAACGTTGTGCCTCTACCTATAACCTGCACACTCAACGGTTTCATGAATAAAAAAAATCTTACAGAGGATTCTCGCATGGTTCTTTATATTAAATGATATTAACTGAATTAACGAATTGACTGAAACTAATTTTTCCTTGAATTGGGGCAGAGGGAAGAAGGAAACTTATCTTCTCGAAGACGGATATAAAGAGGTACTACGCAGTTTTGGCTTCTGCCTGGTTAACATGAGATCTATGACTGAATTGTTACATTGATCTTGCTACTTGGTCCAGCTCTAGATCTGTCCATCCCTCCAACCCAACCAGTGCACTCACCATGAGCGGCTTGTAAGGCATTGATAGCAGAGACATTTGTGCCTGTCCCGCAATGTCTGCCAGCGCCTCCTGGTCCTCCCTGAGCATCGCCTCTATGCGTGGCGCTAGTGGCTGGCCAACGACCAGCGGTGCTACTGGCTCCGACTTTTTGTCTGGTTTCTTCTCCTTCTTGGCGGCACGTTCGCGGCGCTCGGAGCGGTCCAGAGGTTTGGTCACCACAAATGATTGGATGTATTCCTCGGTCAGCTGTGTGGTCAGGACAACCAATAGGAGTGTGATCAATTTCTCCAACTCTTAGTAGAGCTTCTAGCTAGTTTCTGTAACTTCATTAATATCACACAAGTTTCTACGTCATTTCAAATTGGGTTCTCCATTTTTCACTCGAGTTTTTCCATTGTTTCACAAGATGCCATGGTTTCCAAGTTTCTCTAGATTATCTTTGTCATTCAACAAAATATCAACACAAATTTCAACAAAATTTCTTGGACCCTTTTTGGTTGTTTTCTTATTGATTCCTCCAATTCCCACCAACCTCGTAGCTTTTTTCGGGGAATTCCGTGGGCCACTCGATTGCGGGCTGGGAGTGCGCCGTGTTCCCTTTGCGGTCACCGCTCGCCAGTGCGATGCTAGTTAGTGCAGCGTGCTGCTCCGCTATGCGTTGGCTCAGCGCAAGTTTGACGGCTCGGTGCTTTGACACTCGGGCGTTGAAGTCGCACTATTTAGGTTCAGATGAATTGTCAATAGGCATTAAAGTTGCAAGTTATTAGTGTGTTTCCACGGGTGATGGCTGCCTAAGGACCATTTTTACAATGTCCAGCTAGAAGGTAACTGCTAGAGACTTGCCTTCATTGTCATAGCTAATAAGATGCTTCCATTTTCATTTTAACCAGAAGTTAGTTTCTTAATTGCACATTGTAAAACTGGTCCTAAGAGGAAAAATCATATCCTACTTGACTTGGTTTGCTACAATTTGGTTGCCATCAGTGGGGTTATTTCTACTGAAATGCACATATGCTCGGTTGACATAACACCTAGGATTCTGTCCCAACTCATGCCAAATGAGGACTCCATCAGATTTAACATTTTCATCATTAGAAGACCACCAGAAAAAATGACAGACCTCAGCCTTCTCTCTAATGGGTAAATTTTGCTTGAAGACGGTGTGACAGCCATTTCATCATGTAAACACTACAAAGTACAAAATACAAGTATAAAATACCAAATAAAAGTAAAATACCTGTATAAAAACTAATTTTACATGGAATTTGACACAAAATGACACGTCATCAAATGAGGTTTTCATGCAGTTGCTCGTATGCAGATAAGTGGACTCACCTTGACCCCTACAAGGTTGGCTCTGGCTTCGAGTAACTCGAGGTATTTTTTAATGGTAGTTGCCCGTAGTTTTCGTGGCACGCTGTAGTCGTCCGCCGTCTTCAGCTTGTAATCACCGATAGTCTGGAAAAGCAAGCCAGCAACGTATTGCTTGATGCTGTGGCAAGGAATAATGTCATCGAGTTGTTTGTTTGCTTTTTTTCATTGAATGGAAATGCTAACGAAGTGGCGTTTGTATTGGTAAAATTGCTAGTAAAGGTGTGATAACATTGGATAGCCAATCTTGAATGCTCTGTCAGGTGATCTCAGCATCTCCATGTCTACCAAAAGTTGAATTATCAAATTCAATCTCGTATGCTTGAGTATTATTTGTTTTCTCAGTTGGTAAGTGGCAAAAAAAAAAAATACAGGTCTTAAATCAATAATCAGTAAAAATTGTTCTCTATCGGAAAATTTTCATGTGGCAAAAGCGGTGATTCTATAACAATTTTTCGTGAGCTTTATGACTCGTTGAATTTCTCGAAATCCTCGTTAACTGCTTACCTGTCGTGCCTCTTCAATAGCGGCCACATCATCCGGATGATTCTCCTCCGGGTCTGGCTTCCCTTTCTCCCGGAGCAGCCACTCGAACGCACGCAGCTCCTGCTTGTACTTCTTACTCAGGTACCGAGCCAACAGCTTCTGCAGCTTGATGTTGCCTTTGAGCTCGGGCGTGTATAGGTTGATGCCCTTGAGGAATGACGGCACCTGTGAGACAGGCCTAACCAGCTGCTCGGTGACCTCTTTAGACTCCTCGCGTTTGACCTCGCGGTTCCGAAGGTCGGCGTCTTCAATACGGACTCTCACTTCTTGCATAGCTAGGAAGAACTCATCGGTGAGGGTGCGCTCGCGGAACACCGTGACTTCCGAGGGGTTGTCGATGCCTCGAAGCACCAGCGTCATGCAGTTCATGTTGTCGATGTAAAAGTCGCGTACCTCGAGAGGAAATAGTTGCTTCAGTACCGGGTTCAAAACAACCACTCTGTAATTTAAAGCTCAGCTAACTGTTCAAGGAACAGTTCAAAGCGACGAGGCAGATTGTGGGGAAATGTGATCCAAGGGGCTTTCTATGTTTATTGATAATGGGATAAAACATAAATTTTGCTAAACATTTTTAGTGAGAAACCTAGAACTTGCCTGCCCTGTTATGATTAAAAATATGGTACTACTAAATAATGAAACAGTGAGAGATGCTGAGCAGATAAAACATACTAGTTCTAGATTATAGATTCATGATCTTATGAATATAAGGGTATACTTTTTGATTCCAAAGCAAATGTTTAGTGGTGGGCTTGCTTCCCTGGCTTTCCTGGAAAAAACTTCATACCTTCTTCAACCGAAGCCAACTTTTCTCCTCGATGAATTCCAATTTCCTTTTGACCAGAGCCAAATCATCGGCTAGCGTTTTGCTTAAGTCTTCGTCGATCCGCTCATCGATGACAAACTCCTCTTTGGAATACATCTGCGACTGCGCCATCGCAGCGTTCTTCGTCACCGCTTTGTTGTAAAGCTGCCCGAGGGTCTGCAGCGCCTTCTTCACCATCAGCTTTCTGTGGTTGGCGATCTTCATTCGCCGTTCATAGTCAAACCTCATCTTCATCTCCTCCAAACTGACGCCTTCCCTGTCTAATTCGGGGACTGAACACCTCGGCACGCCTTTGCTTGGCTCGAAATCGACCACCCCTTTTATGTAATCCTCGTCCTCTGGATTCACCCTGTATGCAAATACATTGCAGTCGTTGCCACAAGTGAACAGATACGTCTGGTCGTGGTTGAAGCACATCTTGCGAATGATTCCGTTGTCATTGTCGTGCATTGGCAGCATCCAGAAGTCAGAGAGGTCGGTGAAGTCGTCGGGATTCACGCGGTTGACGCGCACTTTTCCATCTTGCATGCCAGTGAATAGGTAGCGGCCGTTGTGGTAGTAGACGTGCGAGTGCATCTCTATGTCGTCGCCCTCCGCAATTATGGTGCTCGAGGCGGGACCGTCGGTGATAAAGTCATATTCGTAAATGTAGCCAGCGTCGTAGCTGGAATCGGGAGTGAATGCAAAAAGACGAGGATGGTTGCTCTGTTTATGAGGAAGAAAGACATTTTTAGATTTTGAGAATGGCACTTTGAATTTAATTTTTTTGTAGAGATGGTACGGCTATTTGCCTTATGATGGATTTTAGACTCATGTCTACTTGATTTATCCTTAGCACTAGTTTTAAGAAAAACTATTTGAAATGGGTTTTGAATGCTAAGTAAAGGGCTACTAAATTTCCCGACGTTTCGTAACATATACTAGTTACTTCTTCAAGGACTGCTTTTACCCTTGAAGAAACTAGAAACTAGAAACTAGGATATGTTACGAAACGTCGGGAAATTTAGTAGCCCTTTACTTGGCATTCAAAACCCATTTCAAATAGTTTTTCTTAAGACTATTTGCCTCTTTTTGTGCTGTTTTTAATAGTAGAAAAAGTCTTTTTTTAAGTTATGCCAGCTGCAACTAACAATCAATCTTGGTTCAACAAAATCATTAAAAAATGTTGTGCAGTCATCAAAAGTGTTAACATCGGTATTGTTTTTAAGTTTCGAAATTCAAACTAAACATTGTAAGAGTAAACCTATGACAAGTCACCAGTTCAGTTCTTTTTTTTTGGATTTTGGTTCCTAAAGATAACCCCTACAAGTGTCACTGATCAAAGGATAGCCTCACTTCTGTGTTATCCGTGTTGACACACAGTGAGACTCCTCCAACACATCGTGAGAGAAGTGAACCCAATTCTCATTTTGCAATTCTATTGCAATTAGCTGCCCGTCAGCTTTCGTCCCGCATCACTTACCCACCCATCGACAGCCAAAGCGTGTTCCTGTTGGTATAGATCGCAAACAGGATCGGATTGGGCGTCTCTGGGAAGTGCAGCGGTTCCAGTTCGTCCTCCTCGTCGGAGTCCTCGAGGAACGTGTCTTCGTCAAAGTCCAGCCCCGGATTCTCCTCCTTAATCTTCTTCAGCTCTTCCAGTTTCTTCTCGAGCTTGATCCGCTTTCGTTCGGCGATCTGCTGCAGCAGCATGTCTCGCCTGATCTGCGATTTGACACTCTTGAATGTCAGCGATCGCTTTTCAACATCCACCAATTCGAAGGAAACGGCTGTCAGTGGTGGTATTTCGGTCGGCAACTCCATTTCTTCGAGTTGGCCGTTTCGACAGCAGACTGCAATGACGTTTTCTCTTTCAGGGTGCCAAGCAATGTAGGTGGGTGGTCCAGGAACCTGGATAGAGTTGTTTGAATATCAAGTTCAGCCAGAATTAAACGTTCGGAACTTCTTTCTTCTTTTAATAACATTGAAGAAAATATATTCTATAAAGCTTACACAATGTTCATAGAGATAAAGCTTTTGGGAGGAGACTCACAGAACTTTTTAAAGTAATGTGTGTCTGCTTAGATCGGTTAAGTCCTAATAGTTTTCCAAAATTTGTAGCATCAAAGATATTTTTTGGTAATTATTGAAAATACTTTCCTCTAAAAAATGTCTGCGCACTTGTGGAATCTAACCCTGGTATATGAAGTAACAGGACCAAGTAACGTACCTTGATGTATCCAATGGCGATAAGGCCCACAAACTCCTTGGCGGGCCCGACCGCGTGGATGAAGATGGTAGCGTCTTCAGCTCCCGTCACCAGAAGCTCTCCGGAGGGACTCAGAGTCATGGCTGTGACACCTGCACCATGAACCTGAAGGAGTTGGACCATGTATTTATGATGAGGAATGGTTGTCTTATGACAGATTGCTGCTGCAGAATCGAACAGGCTGCGGCTGTTAAACAGTAAATTGGGAATGGAGAAGAAGTATAAAGTTCTCTTAGTTTCATTTCAATTTATTCCTAATTTCATTAACCCACTAAAGATGGTATTACAGTCATCTAGGCCACTGAGGCAATGGCATGAACATTGGCTCTGGACCAATCAGAGGCTCTGGCCATGTCATTCTCAAATGTCATATGACATTTTTTAATTCAAATGGTTCAACATGTCACAAACATGATGTTCATGACATGTCGATGACCGTAAACAAGGCCTTATCAGCAACAACCGTGACCGCAAAAAGCTTCTAACAGATTTGTTCGTACAAAAACCTTACCTTTATAACCTGTATGAGCGTCACATACTGCGAGCTAGAATGCTCGGACATCTCTCGCTCATGCAGCGATGCAACCACCACCCTAATAACCCCGTCCCCGAACGCGGCAACTAGTACGGTGCCGGTGTTCTCGACGAAGACGGGCAGCCAGAGGATGCACGCCCCCTCGGCCAAGTAGTTCTTCTGCACCAGCAGCCGCTTGGTAACGTAGTTGTACATGAGGACGCGTCCATCCACGCCAATTGTGGCCAGGTAGGGGGCGCACGGGGAGGTCGCTATGTCGACAACTGGCCCCGCGTGGCAGAACAGGATCTGGAAGCGGTGGTCGTTGGATCGGTGGATTTTACAAGCAGCAATAGATGGCTAGAGGATTGAAGGGTGTCCAAGGGAAGCAGCACAGTGGGGTGTTAGTTGTATGAGTGAGTATCTTTGTTCAAGGCAATATTTTTTTTCCAAAATGGATATTGAATGCTATGGTCTAATTGTTTTCCCAGCATGACTGGATATCAGTAATTAAATATAGTAATTTCAAAAAAATGTCAGAACTAACAGAAGAAACTTTAGGCAAATAAAAGTTGTGAATCTCAAAAATACTAGAGATATCCAATTCTGAGAGTGATTGGTTGGGTTGGAAACGGTCCCCAGTTTCACCACATTTCAGTTTCTGGGTAGTTGGCCAATTGGAAAAATAATGAAGCCATATCACGATTATAATGTCCTTGTACGAGACAAGACCTATGCGGTTCACCTGTTCGTTGACTGGCTCGCGTAACTCTGCGGCTAGCTTGAGCTGCCAGATTCCGCCGCCGCCGTCTTGCGCGAGCCACATGCCATCCTTCTCGTCCGGGTGCCAACGCACTAGCACCATTAGCTCGGTGTCTCGGTCCCCCTGTCCGACCACCTGGTACTCACTCGAAGGCTCCAGCTCCATCACTCTGTCGGTTTATGGACAGCTAGCAAGGTTTTGGGACGTAGACACAGGTCAGATTTGTTTGTCAGGAGAGATTTCTATCTGAATTCAAGCTTAAAACCATTGATGGTGGTTTAAAGATTCCTGTTTCTGTGGCTGTTTCACCCATTGAAACATTAAAAACATTTCCTGAATTTTATAAGCAAATTCAACCAATTTAGACCCAGTTTTACATTGTTTAGTTTAAAAAATAATCGCCAGTTAAGTTGCAAATGGAAATATTTGGTTGGCTGGGACCATGGAGATGAGTCTTTAACTGCCAGTTATCTTTCTGCTAGTTTCTGTCAATAACTGGCCAATCATTACTTCCATTTTCATTGTAATGTGGAGTATTTTTTAACATTGTAAGACTGTCCCTAAATAGCCTGTACATCTCATTCTCATCGTTTAGTCGTATTTTGAAAAAAACCATAGCCATTGCCAGATAATCAACACAAAATTAGACAGGTTCATACCTGTCATCCTCTGGGGGATCAGCCATATCGATCTCGTCAAAGTACCACACCCTAACGGCTCCGTCGAGCGCCACCGTCATCAGCTCGCCTGAGTCCGAGTCGAATATCAGCTGCGTGATCGGCGCCGTGTGGCACTTCTCCCTGTCCCTCCGCAGCACCTCTACCTTGATCAGCCCCTCCTCCCACAGCAACATGTTGCCCCACTTGCTTCCTGAAATCACTTTCTCGTCCGGTAACGGCAGCAACCCGAAGATATCCGACATTTCCGTCTTGCCAAATCTTCCCAGCTCGCCTATCAACTTGAGTCCCGTAAAGGTCTGCGCCATTTTCCAGAACTTGATGTGTCCGGAACCACTCGACGACAGCTGGCCAGGAACAAACGGGGAGAACATAACGTTGATTACGTCCTGGTTGTAGGATTTTCGACGGAGCATGATTCTGGAGATGGCCCAGTTCCATATCGTGAGCATGTAGTCAGGACTCATGCCCTGCGAGCAGAGCAGGGCTCCGTCGGGGCTGTAGCCTAGGTGGGAGTAGCCTCTGGTGGTGCCGTCGCGTAGTACGCTCACGATTTCAAGGCTCGGCCATTCGTAGATTACCAGCAGCGGGTTGTCGCCTTGAAAGTTGGTGAATAATTGGTTCTGGGATCTAGTTATGAAAGTGAAATATGTACCTAGCATACGCAATGCAACGTTAACTGGAAAGTGGCAAAAATTAACCTATATTTGCAAAATTAGACTCTAAATTGAATTATTTACTACTACCTTTTTCTCCTACTGCAATATGTGGCAGTACTGGATTCTTGACTATGTGTCCAATTCCACCTCCACCAGCGCTGCGACGAAACCATAAAGACCTTTTGTAGATGTCAAAGAAGTGAATCAAGTTACCGGATGCAAAGATAATCGTACTTTCATCAGCGAGACACAGGTTGTAGAATTGTTTACAGTCATATCCATATGAGTGATCAAATTCAATTATATTTTCGGGAAGGGTGCAATTTGCACTTAAATAAGGCCCCGAAATGAAGTCTTCTGTGTTCAAAATCTCAGGTTCCTCTTCGAAAACCTGTTCTTCTTCGCCAAGTTTTTCCTCCCCTTCCTCCTCAGTTTCTCCTTCTTCGACGGGATTTTCTCCATCTTCGGTTTCATTTTCTTCGCCTTCTCCTTCATTTTCCTCGTCTTCGGGAAGCTCTTCCAAGTCATAATCACTCTTTTCTGACATTCTCACCCACTGCTATTCGATGGCTGAATTTTGTTTTCCACAGCCTCCTTGTTAACGAAATGAAGTCATTAAAAATCAAAGGGAATGGATGACAGGGAAAACCAAGCTGTGACCACTTCCAACTCGTCAAGCTGATTGAGACGGGTCAATCACTGCTATACTCACTTGTAAATTGATTCCAGTATGTTTCAAGATACCTTTTATTCGGCACTAAACGCTGCCTTAGCATTGTTCTTACGAGCCGGCTTCCTTTCACAGGTGCTGGCGTTCGCAAGATGCTGCCGGCGCGATCTGGTCCCGGCGCTGAGGCCGTGCACGAAGTGGTGAGCCGCACAGAGGCGGCGGTGATCCCCGCCCAGGACTCGCTCATTGGCGACCTTCTCAGCATGGACATAGGAGGGCCAGTGGCAGCTCCCGCTTCCGCAAACGTCTTCTCATCGCCCCCAGCCGTAGATCTGTTGGGTGGTGGACTTGACTCGCTCGTACGTTGAAGCTTTTTTCTGTCAATTTCTGTGCCTGGACCCTCTGTTTGAAATAACTAAAAAGTTTTAAACGTTTTAGTCCTACTTTGAGCTGGACTACATTTGAAAAGCCTGTCTTAGGTTTTTGGTGAATGCTTTCAAGTCTGTAACATAAAAAATCCCTATTTGTTGAAGTTAAGAAATTTATCAAAATGATATTGACAACTTAGCAACTGTAGTTTACTTTATAAGTTGAAACTTGCAAGGTTTTATGACGCGCTTTCAGCAGTTAAAGCTTAAAATACTTATTAGTTAATTATTATTTTGTTTTTGTTATTTATTTCTTCCATAAATTACTTTACAGGTAGAAGATTAAATTGATGGGCCTTGCCAATCGCAAAACAAAGAGTTTTCCATGTCACCAAATGGCAATAAAACTAGTAAAATCAAAATTCTATGCAGTCATGGCAACCAAGTGCCTTCTGACAGGGTGAAAAGGTTGCGTTACTAAATGTTTCACATCGTTTTAGCTGGGCGGTGACCTCGGAGGAAGTCCGGCCAACATGCAGTCGACAACCGGTCTCCTTGGGGACATCTTCGGCTTTGCTGCCGCCCCCGCCTCTCTCGCCCTGCCCAAGGTGAACTGGCTCCCTGCCGACAAGGGCAAGGGACTCGACGTGTGGGGCACCTTCTCGCGACGCAACGGCCTAGTCTACATGGACTTCACGTTCACCAACAAGGCCATGCAGGTGCGCAATCGCAGTTGTTTATTCGATCAGTACCAAACGGTTTGATACAGTAACTAGTATATGATTTCCTTTTGGTTTTGAGAGCCGTTAATGTGTTTCTTGAGGGGTTTTTTAGTTCTTAAAATAACTTAAAAAGGACAAAAAATATATAACAATAATAATAACTAGTACATATTACACAACTTAACATATTGTTATTTTGGAAAAAAAAAAATGTGAAGATGATGGGATGTCTAGGAAAATAAATCTGGTCTAAAAATGTTAGATGTTATCTTTGCTCACATCTTCTCGGAGCACCAGGGTGCTCGAAAATAAACTGCAAACTATTGATTTTCCTTGCATGCTATGCACTGATTTGATGTGTTTTTCCACTGCTCACAGGCAATGGCGGGCTTCGCGATCCAGCTCAACAAGAACAGCTTCGGGCTGACTCCGTCGTCCCCGCTTCAGGTGGTGACGCCTCTGCAGCCTGGAGCCGCCCACGATTGCTCTCTCCAGCTGGCACTGACTGGCGCGGTTCAGAAGATGGAGCCGCTCAACAACTTGCAGGTCGGCGTTTTTACATTCCACGACTGTAGTGAATTTCTAGATTATAGCAACTCTGCCTCTTTCTCTCTGCATTCTTCCCTACTCTTCGTGACTGAAACTTTCAAATCACCATCAATTTAGCTTCTAGGTAATTTTTGAGCTGATTTTTCTCAGTTTTTTTCTGGCAGGTCCTGTACGTCTGATTCTATTATACCATATTAAATGAAATAAAAAAAAAAAATTAAAACATAGCAGTACCCGCTGCCTGACGGCCGCTTAAGATTTTGAGGGAGTGGGCATTTTGGTTTAAACTTTTCTCGAGTTTCGTCAGATGCCCTTTCCAAAGCCAATTTGGTGAATTAAAATTAAATTAAATTAAATAACAGTAATATTTTCTAAATAGTTCTCTAAGCTTATTATCATCCAAGTTAAATGTAAGCTCAACCAAAATCTAAATATTCTAGACATACATTTTTTTAACAAATATTCACTAAACAAGAAGTCATTGTAGCACTTATCAGCACTTACGACTTTCCTTTGGCGGCAGGTGGCGATCAAGAACAACATCGACGTGTTCTACTTTGCGTGCCTAGTGCCAATGAACGTGTTCTACGGGGAAGACGGCCAGATGGACAAGCGCATCTTCCTGGCGACGTGGAAGGAGATCCCCGCGCAGAACGAACTGCAGTACACGCTCAACAACGTTCCCTGCAGCGCAGGTACTTGTTGCAGATGCACGATGTACAAAGATGCGGTCATAAGAAGCCAGCAACCGTACAGCCTCCTCCCGCTTTTCTGGCCCCTGATTTTGTGTTGTCGACATAATGTTTTGACAACAGATCATGTGGCACTGGACTCATCGCGTTGGTGAATGAGTGGGTGATGAGGATAATTAAGAACCTTATATGACAAAGCCTAGAAAGGAGGAGAGGAAATCTGGTGCTGGCATGTAGCCTACTCCTGCTTTATGTCCCACCGGCTTTATGTCCCTTCCGATTTGAACAACAGGGTTACTCCACAAATCCATGCTGTCGAGAGATTGACAAGCAAGGCAAGTGATGCTGTCGTGTTAACTTCACTTAAAAAAATGTTGGCCACCCATGTTATATCGGACCCAGCGCAGAGTTGCTTATGTTCAGTGCTCTCAGAAGAACCAGTGCGTTAAACATGCGGAGGCACATTTTTTATTTTTTATTAATGAAGCTGAGTTATTATTACCTTGGTGAATTGGTGTTCTTTCTTCGAGGTATTCACGATGAATGTAGTTGGCTGAGATAGTATCCCAGTTTAATTGCGTTGTCTTGAGAGTTAAGACCTTGAAGAGACGTTACGGTTTGGCTTGTCATTAGGTCTTTGCCACATAGTACGGCGTTTATTAAACCCGTGCTACCAAAAGTTGACAGGATTGAGGAGCTCTGTCAAGCAATCTTGTTGGAAGAAGTATCTACCATTAAATCTCCAATGCTCAAAACTTTTTTTTTGCTTTTAAAATTGGGAACAAAAAAGATATTTTAGTGCAAAACAAACAAACTACGGAGATTTTTCAAACGCTGAAGAGTATTTCCACTGTCAGTCCATAGCATGCAAAATAATGCTAAGTGTCCTCTCTGCAGACATGGTGGTGCAGAAGATGCAGCAGAACAACGTGTTCACTATAGCCAAGCGCAACGTCGAGGGTCAGGACATGCTCTACCAGTCGCTGAAACTCACCAACGGCATCTGGGTGCTCAATGAGCTCAAGATTCAGCCCGGGAACCCAAACATCACGGTTAGTTTTTTCAAATACATCAACGTTTGGGCGTTTTAGACCAAGAGGCTCAATCATTCAGTTTATTGCATTTGGTATGCTTACTTAATGTTTTTTGCAGTACTTACCTAGTTGAGATGGCAATACATTTGGCAAAGCGTGTTAGTTGTCAGAAACCAAAAATTTGCCAAAATAACTTAAATAATTATACATCTTTTTCAATTATATTATTGATACAAATAATAAAGCAGTTCAAGATAATAGGTTTGAGGGTAATTCATACTCTTATATAACATCATGTACTTTTTATGACCTCTTTCTTACTCTCGAACAATTTGCGTCAGAAGTGGCATTGAGATGTTTTTGAATCGTATTCAAAACTGTTTTTGTGTGCCCAATTACTGATGACAAATGGGACAAGTAAAAAAGAATCACTTTTTTGACTCTGTAACCCTGTGTCAAAAATGGTATACTATTTCAACGCTTCAATTTTCAACTGTGATTGCTGACAATCGTGGTTCTATTGTTTCAGCTGTCACTCAAATGTCGCAACCTGGACGTGGCTCCTGGCGTTTTCCAGTCTTACGACGCGATTCTTCACGCCTAGATGTTGCGAAACCTACCCCAAGTATCCCTGTAAATTATGAATATGTCAATGTATGTGTATTTACTACATTCCCAGCTGTTAGCCTCTAGCAACGAGAAGTTCATTTGAAAAATGCACTGCGAGGAGAGCGAGTATAGATTGTGTGGAGTTTCTTCATCGAATGTTAGCTACGAGCTTAAAAATTATTATTTTTGTTCTAATAATAAGTAATAACTATGTGCATACGGATGTCAATCTCCTTTTTTAATTCCTTTTACTGTTCCTTTCCATTACTAGCTATAATTACCGAATATAAATAAAGTGAAGATAAATATATCCTGGACACCAAAAATTGATTCTTCAATCCCTTTCGTGCAAGTGATTGGCTTTCATTTATTCAGTTAAGTACCTACCTCGCAAGAACAGGTAATGGTGATTTTTGATGATTAATTGATGACCAGGCCGTTCGAAAATATCGTTTTGAATTTAGTGTGGGTGTCTGGGAGAGCCGTATGACGTCACCTACGCGGATGTGACGTCAATGGCCGATGTGATGTCATCCATGGCCTTCTATCGCAGAGTTGAGTCGGCTGTTAGCTCGTAAGGTGGCTGAGTGTCAAAGTGCTGTCGACCACCTCATGTCTACGAGATTCTAGGATGTTGATTAAAGAATAGTGAGTATACTAGTTCAAATATTGAATATATATATATTTTTGGCAATACGAGACCTTATTTGACAAGCTGGCGTTTTGGATTAGCAGATTTTATGGCTATAAATTGCCGAAAGAAAATGTACAATAATGGCTTTGCAGACGACTTTTGTACAAGTCAGCGCCGGCCATTTATTTACTTATCTGTCAGTTCCTACTTAGGTATGCTAAATTATGCAATGCTTTCTTAGAAACACAGCGTGTTTCTGCAACTTTCCTGCAAATACCCAATTCTTTTCGTACTCCTACTACTCCTGTTCTCATTCATGATCCCAGTCTTACGCCCCCTTATCACGACCACCCTTTGCCCAAGGCCTTTATAGATTTTGAGCTTGAGTGCTCGACTAAAAGTATAAAAGAGCTCTCGATCAATCATATCACTGTTGACAGCTCACACCTTTTGTGACAAATTGTGATTACGAGCTTCTGTAGCCCCTAACATTAATGCCCGTCTTGGGCAGCCAAGCTGAAAACCCTTTCGAAGACGTGTATGGTTAAGCAAACTAACTTATTTTTTCTTGTTTCAGTCGAGTTACCCTCCCCCTCACAGTCGAAGAGGTAAATTTTGTGCTGTTGGTTTTTGTTTGATATCTAAGTTTCTATAAGAGAACTTCGCAGCAAAACTAATTTCCCGATTTCTTTCAGTACCAAGTGGCTCAGCTGTTTTCTGTAGCAGAAGCGAGCAAAAATGAGACTGGTGGTGGTGAAGGCATTGAGGTGCTTAAAAACGAGCCCTTTGATGACTACCCTCTACTTGGGGGCAAATATAAGAAGGGCCAGTACACTTACAAGATCTACCACTTAGCCAGGTAAAATTAAGCAAGCTTCCCATATATCTTATTAGATCATAAAAATTCCTAAGCAGACAAGAGATAAGGCAGATAAGTCCTTGATTAACTAAGCAGTTATCTAATACCAATCATGCTATGTAATTACCAAATCATTGAATTGCCTGAATACATCTGTTTTATTGCTCATTTTTATCTCCAGCTTCTCAAGCTAATGTCGCTCATTTTATTTTATGTATTATTTCGTGCTAAAAAAGGATGCCAAGCTTAAATTACTAGTACACCATACAATTCAGTTTTATTTCACTAACCCTAAATAACATTGTAGGACCATACAATTTTGGTCTGATCGTATGTCATAATGTTCAAGGTCTCTCCAAACATATTAACTCTATATTAGCCTATTATCATTCACACACTTATAATAGATGCATGACAGTCATCTTGTCATGCTAAGCTACTTTGCATTAGATACTTAATTTCATTACACAATGAAATTAAATATTCATTGGACATTGATAAAGTCTAATTAAAAATATTATGCTCATCAACTAGTAGCATGATCATAATCAGAATAAATAATGATCACATGGCCACACTAATGAAATCTGTGCAAGTCTAAACGATACCCCTGCATATTTGGAAGTGCCTATCTCCAGGGTGCATGATATGTTTTCAGCCTATAGGTACACTGGCTCCACTGAGTTATTGATTTTCTCAGTTGGCCACCCCATGCCATGCTAAATGCTAGCTAACCCAAATATGCAATGTAATGCAATCGAGAAACGCTTTAATATACCTAAAGCTGATTAAAAAAATCATGAAATTTCACTAAAACAACCAAAATTACCGTTTTTTTTACAGCAAAGTTCCAGCATTTATAAGACTGCTTGCGCCAAAAGGCTCTCTAGAAATCCACGAAGAGGCATGGAATGCCTATCCCTACTGTAGAACTGTAATTTCGGTGAGTGTTACAATTTGAAATTAAATAGAAATAAAAATGAGTGATAAACATCATCCAATTTTAAACCCTTTTGGAGGCTATTTTGTATTGACAACCAGCCATCGCAGCTTTTCGTAAGTTTCAAGCCATTAGACCAGAACCATCTCAAGGTACCTACTAGAGCTAGACAATTGTTTACTGTTAAATAAATCTAATATCTATGCAATTTTTTTTTTAGTATGATACCTAGTTGGTTATATGAGGAAGATGCCTAGTTGTTTGTGTTCAAATGTTTACATATCCCAGTACTTCAAAGGCATTGCTGTCAAGCTCTTGTATTAAATCAGAGCGACCTATTAATATCATGATCATTGAAAAGTTTGCAGCCAAAAAGTAGGTCAAATGCAAATGCGTGTGAAATACTGTTTCGAGGTAGAAATAATATTATTTAAATGTGTGTTTATGTGTGTTGCACTGGCTCAATTCCAATTGCACTAAATGTCATAAAAAGTTGAGAAGCACAGCCCACGCATTGAATTTTTATTTAGACGATTGATGGCTTGGCACGCGATATTTTTGGCAAGGCCAGTCGGTTACGCTACGTTTATTAGATGTCTTTAACATTAATTACAGATTTACTCAGATTATAATTGTTTTCCGTCTCAGTTGAGATTTCTGAGTAGCACGGAATACACTTGGAAGAAATGGAAACTGGAATCAGATGCAATACAAACATGATTGAATAATTCCTAAAAGAAAAGAATAACAAAGATACATTTTCCAGCCCCTTACATTTTGTACAGTGGAATGCTTGAAAAAAAATCATTCTCAGACCTCAGTATATTCTTTTGCTGTCCAAGGGCACAACAAAAATAAATTTTGTTTGGAAATTTTGTTCAGAAACCGCAGTACGTTTACCAAAACATTGCGTCAAGTTTCGAGCAAATTTCTATGCTTTTTTTTATGTCAGTGAAGGTGACTGAAATCTGACATTTTTTTGGAAATTCTTCTTAGTTGATATTTTCTTTAAGAATTCGAGTCCAACCAAAAAAATGTTAAGTAGGTAAAGACCCCTTAAAAATACGTAGCTGAAGTCCGCTACCAGGTAGTGTCATCAAGAGGTGTTTCAGAACCCTCCGTTCATGAAGGAGAAGTTCACGCTGACGATCGAGACGCTGCACGCCGCCGACCTGGGCAACCAGGAGAACGTGAGTTCCGCCGACCGGTTTGGGTTTGCGTCCATACAGGTGCTTGCAGGTGCTGGCCCTCGGTGACGGAACGATCATCGCCATTTTCCCAACGACTGGCTGTGTACTTTCGTGGTAGAGGGCAATCTGGATGGTTGAGATGGGCATTAATGTTTGGTCCTCTTATTAGAGTGAGAAATCTAGCTTTTTTTTTCATTGCAGTTTCAAGGGGTGTTTTATAAGTCATTGCTATATTTAGTCAATTCAGAACTAAATTGCACGTAGTGATAATATGGATGGAATAATTTTGGTGTGTTCTTTCAAAAATGTACTAATTCCCATTCAGTTTGAGACAGAGGTTTGAGGGATATAAGTTAGTTCAGCAAGTTTATTCGCCTCGCTTATCAACCTCTCGACAGCATGGATTTGTGGAGGAATCTTGTTGTTTGCGTTGGACTGTTGTTCAGAGGGATGTTAAGCTGGTGGTCCCCTTGGTGCTCTTTGACAGGAGTGCACCAGGTACCGGCACCAGGTTTCCCTTATTCCTTTCTAGGCTTGGTTAAGCTAATCATCATCCACTCATTCACTGATGCCATAAGACCAGTGTCACATGGCAGGTTGTCAAAACAGCGTGTCGTTAAATCCCACTTATCTCGTCTTTTTGATACACTCAATTTATGCATTAGAAAATAGCTAGATAGATTTTTCAGTAATGCAAAAAAAGCAAGGAAAATTATATGGTAAGCTTTTTCCCGACATCTCGATAGCTTTCCCCACGAAAACACAGCCAGTCCGTTGCGACGACTCTAACGACGGGAAATCACACATGTCTTGTTGGCTAACTGTCGTGTTTCTGTTTCCGCTTTCTCCCCAACTTTAGAACCCCGGGTACATGAAAGACAATTTCATCATAGTCATAGAGTCGCTTCACGTGCCAGACATGGGGCTGCAGGCCAACGTAAGTGCTGACCTCGAACATCCTACGAGGCTTTTCCACCCTCTATCACTATCTATTTTTGCCTGCTAGTTTGTAGGCAGACATTTTCCTTTCAATCTGTACTGTAACTTGCCTACAATATGCACAAAATGTCTTGTTTCTGTACAGTAGTTGCCCCTGCAAGTATATGATCCCAATGCGTGCTGCGACTTATTCATACGCTTCGCTTTCAACCTCTTTAGCCTTGCATTTGATAGTTATTTTTCATATTTTTCTTTAGTCACTTTTAGTCACTTTTCTTTAGTTCAGCTTTGGTGGGATCTGAATATTTATCTGAGTGGGTGGGCAAAGAAACAGGCAAGAAATGTTTTCTAAGGAAGTTCAGATTCACAGTAATTGTATTGAGCAATGTTAAAAGCTATTGACTGGTCAGGCTTGTTCTAAATTTGTTGAGTGTTAGTTTCTTATCACTTGCTGCTCCTTGAACCCAATGACAGGTGCAATTAAGCCGCAACAAGATCTGTTAAATTACCTCTGATACCAATAGGTAGTTAATGCTTTGAGTTGTTATAAGATAAAATTAAGTAACCTTGGATAATTGGTTTACACTGGTTTATCATGTGAAATGTTGACAGTGTCTGGCATGCAACCTAAGCTCCTGATTTTTTTTATGCATTGTAGTATAGAGCTCAATTGACTTGCGTGCTTTACTCTCACCGCCTTCTTATTGCCTGCCTAATGAGACACACTTCAGTTAATAAGCCTTTCCAAACCTGCATCTGTTATTAGCGCATGTCCTTGGATTGAGCATGCGTATAATATTGTGCAAAATAATATATGTTCTCTCCATTTGCTAAATGATTGTTAAATATAAGTCAAAATCATCACATCTCTGCCGTCTTTAGTTATGCTTGAAAATGTTGTTTTCTCTGTTCATGTCATATTCTTTTTAAAAATGTTAAGTGCTTGACCTATGCTTGTCCTATGTTTTGCTTATTGCAATTGATCTTTGTGCTAAAAATGTCATTCTGCAAATTGTTTACTTACAAAAGGGAATGTACCCTAAGTATATTGCAGATCCGTATCCTTGTGATCATTCCTCTACAATCTGTAGACATTTTTTAATCTCTGCTAAGATTTGTGAACAGGTCATTTGAGCTCCGTTTGTTTATTTTAGGTCATAAACCTCATCAATTAGTGTTGACAAATTGAAGGTAGATAAGCATGACAGCTGCACTCCTTGAACACTAAGAACCTACACTTTTGAACAAAAGTAAACTGAATGCATCAGACCGACTGTCAAAATGTTAGTTGTCTCACCACAATTTCTTTATAAGAGTTTTTTTTTTGTCTGTGAGGGCTCACTTTGAATAGTTCTAGTGGTTTCCTGTCATACTTCTTGAAGAAAGCAGGTTTTGAGTCCTTAAAGAGTACTTGATTTTCTTAAGTTCTGACTAATTAGTACACTCTTGACATATTTCTTACCCTCATAAAATGTTAGCAGACAAAGTCATTAGGATGAAATCTTATTTAAATTGCAAACGCTTGCAATGCGCGGGGTATTTTATTATTAACAACACTATAACGTCTCAAAAATTGTTGCCCAAACGTTGTCCTCGTTTGGGGACAAAAAAAGTCATGCTCATCACTAGATTCCCTTCTCAAAACTTTTGCGGTCGACCCACAATTAGCGTCAGCTGATGACGAATGGCGTAACCCAGAAGAATTCAATTTCAAATGAGACCACACTTAAAATCGGAAGCATCAATACAAGCATAGCTTTGCAATTGGTTAAATTTAATTTCAATATTTCATGCGCTTACAACATCTTCTGTCAATGTCACTAAGACCATGTGACTTTGTGATAGTCACTTTTTTTTTTTGGAACGGAATGGAAGGGCCTTCGCCCATTGACTTTTTACTGTTATTTCGATCTGTTTATCATCTTTTGTGAGCGCCTGCTCCGTTTTACACCTTGTGTCTTGTGCTATCCGTCTTCTGCTTGGACTTGCTGCGGATACTTTTGCTCTAACTCCTGCGAGCACCATTTTAATCGCAGAACAAAACCTGCCTTCACAGGTGCACGAGCTCACGGCAGATAAGCTGAAGCATCGAGACGTCGTGCACATAGATATCGCCAACGATCCGGTTGCCAGCGGTGACTACAAGCCCGCTGAGGACCCCACCAAGTTCAAGAGCGAGAAGACTGGTCGCGGGCCGCTCACAGGGCAGTGGATGGACAAGGTGAGGTGACAGGATGTTGATTCTAGATTGGTTTTGTCGTGGTTGTCGCAAAAGGGTGTTTGCTTATTGTAAGTTATTTCCTATAACAAACTGGTAAATTATACAATGTCTTGGGATTTAATTAAAAATTTTAAATTATATCCATAATTCCTTTTTCTGTTTTCATTCCAGTCTTCCCCAAATGCAATCTGTCTTGCAATTTAAAAAAAGTGTCTTTTTACGTGCATGAGTGACAGAAGTGCGGTTTTTTGTTTGCGTAGGTCAAGCCGGTGATGACATGCTACAAGCTGGTGACCGTTGAGTTCAAATGGTTCGGCTTGCAAACACGGATAGAAAACTTCATCCAGAAGTCAGAGAGACGGCTATTCACCACCTTCCATAGGTGAGTCGCTGTTTTCCGTGTCTTTAGTCAAGTCTTACTACCGCTCAAATCCAGCGCAGAAGTTCTTTATATTTTAAGTATTAAAATATTTTGAAACAAACAGCATGCGTGGAAACTTGTATTTAATTTTGAACAAGTTGGTGCTTTATTTAAAAAACTGCCAACCATAATAAAAACACTCGTTATATCTTAAGTGATTTCAATGAGCGTTTGATCACGTTCTTTAATGACAGGACTGGCATCTGCTAACTGTGCAAGCGACTGAGATTCTACCCCAACACAGTGCCATTTTTGACATCTGTCACCACCTACATGTATTGCCTATAGTATGACAGGACCTTGATTCGACTTAATTTTATTCATGTTGTTAATAATACTTATCTACTGATATTTTGAAAGCAGAAGTGCATGGATCTAGACCAGAACGAAAGGATAATAGCAATGTGTAGCAATGTGTAGCAATGTGGATAATAGCTGCCAATGTGTGGTCTACTCTAGTCACCGCACCTGATCTAAGTTGCCAGTCCTTACCTACATGTCCATGGTCTGATAGTGCTTTTTGGTGTCTTGCAGGCAAGTGTTCTGCTGGATGGACCGCTGGCATGGCCTCACGATGGCAGACATCCGCGAGATCGAAGACCGGACCAAATCAGAGCTCGATAGGGTAAGTTTAGTTTGTAATTGAGAAGCATATCATTTTTCCCCATGTAAGGTGGTAAGAGAACAAGACATAAGTCACAATTTCTAACAAAAAATAGAATGGTAACAAAGTACAACATTTGAGATTTCTTCCACAATAATAATTCTATCAAGTAAACCAGAAAAGGTGCGTTCAATGTAACATAACGCAGATGAATTGAATGGACTTCCCAAAGATAACCTCAATAGCTCTGACAGGAAATGCAGCCTGAGTCATTGCATCGAGCTTTGTCTCACATGTTTTCCTTTGTGCTTGCAGCAACGCAACGTTGGTGAGGTGCGAGGCATGAAGGCAGAATCAGACTGATTCCACCATCGACACCGTCTCTCCAAGGGCCACGCCCCGGGCCCTTCTGACCCGGTCCCCCCTCTCCGTTACCCCTCTCTGTCAGTCTCTCGCGATCTTACAGGTCGGGCAGTTAAGAACCATCTTCTAGTGGTTTTAAAAACGTGCGCCTTGTTCACTAAAGGCAGTTCCTTATTATGTTATTAATTTTTTTAGACAAATTTTTAGGGAACGTAGTTTCGTTTGAAGGTTTTCTCCAATGCCCGCGATCGATAGAGCGCAATAAAGTGGGTGGCCAGTCCTCCCCCCGCAAGCCGTCAGGAACGGTTGTAACTCACGCGGATGATTTTCAGTATTTTGCTTTATTTGTGTACGAATGATTGCATACCAGTGCCCGGCCCAGCAATTTCAATTATTATTCATATTTCTATATCATTGTTGTTACTTTTATAGCTTCTATAATAAGAATAAATTATTCTGCACCTGGTTGAGTCACTGAAAACAATTGGTAGTTGTTTTATGTTTGTTCCATTTTGCTTGCTTTGTGTTCTTTGCTCCGACTATAGCTTTGAGAACGCATGACTCTATTGTAGACAAAGAGCTAGTTTAGTCGGAGATGATGACCCCGATAATCGATTTTGAATAATTAGAGTCGAGAGGGCCACTCAAGCAAGTCGATAGCTAGCCAAACTAGATGTAGCGACTTTTAAATGTTAACCAGCATAAATGGACTCCTCAAATGACGGACCGAAGCAGGACTACTCTTCAACAGAAATAACAAAAAACGAATCGTACAATAATTAAAAAATCTTTACAGTCGATATTTTCTGTGAACTAGCTAGACAAACAGTGGATAAGTAGCTAATACCATTTCAATGTCTTAATAAACTTAACTATCTAAACTGTCTTACAAACTTATGAGAGTGACTACTTATTAGTCATATCTTCCGTTGCATCCATGTGTGTAAAACTAGTTGTTAGCAAACGACGCGCAATTTGAACCTAACGACGTTTTGTCTTGGGCAGTGGCGTGAATTCATTCCATTGAGCACGGTCAGTCTCTAAGCAGAGTATGATTTAGTGATGGTGGGTAGATTAGAGTCGCTGGCACGGCCCTTCCACTGACAATTCAGCAGTAATAAACCACAAACTTGTGCTACATACGTTTTTAGTGAGGCATCTTCTATTCTGAGGTTGTGTTTATTGAAAGGAAGTATATGGTGCCAGTATATTTGAAAGTATAGTATGATAAAAACTTTTTAACAAGACATGGTGGACATCTGATAAAAATCACTACCAAATTGATTGTGGATCCGTCGTGGCTGTGACGAATGGAGAGGCATAGTCGCTGGAAGAAAAATTGTTTATTAAATCGATATCTGCGCCGTTACAGACTTCTGTTTCCTGAAATCTAATGGTGATCAGGTCGTTTTGGCGGCGCAGGGTTCTGCCATTCGGCTTCTTGTCTCTGTTTCCTAGGTGTGTAAGAGTAAAAAGTGTTCGCCTAACAGTCAACGAAAAGTAGTTGCATGAGATTATACGGCGATTTTTGCTGCCTGACCTTCGGTTCCTCCTTACCTTACCACGGCTTACCGATACTTGAAATTCAACCGTCGTCAGAAGATTGGAACGTAATTTTGGAACTTCTAGATGCCGACCATCAGAAATCAGTGAATATTGAAAATAAAAACACTTAAATTTAGTCTTGAGCAATTGGAGCTGGAGCGTTTATATAGTGACAATGCCAAATATGTATTTAAATTGAATTGAAACATAAACTGCACATGTAAATAATAGGGGCATTGAATTTAGAACATAAATAATAATTAGAAATTTAAATCATTCACACTGATGTTAATTACTTCTGAACATATTTGGATCTTAGGAAAATTATTGAAATTATTATGTAAAAAAATTAATATCAGAAACGGTTTAAATATTTTGTGAATTAATGTGACTAGCTATTAAATTGAAGAGGTTAGGCAATGTTAATTCGTCCGTGATTTGTATGATTTTGCCGACATGTGTTTTGACATCCTTTCCTTTGCACCTTTCTGATCTGATAAGGTTCATTCCCTATTTAACCAGAACAGCATTATTTCCCATAGCACACATAATTGGGATGGAAGAAAAACCCCATGTGAACAATTCATGTAAAAGTTTTATTTATATATATTTATACAAGATGATCTCAAAAAAAGTAAGAATGCCTTAACCAATGTAACAATCAGCCAGACAATCAGAAACCATATTCTTTGACAATGTTGCCAGCAATGACCAGTCTTTGTATTTCCGAGGTCCCTTCATAGATCTCTGTGATGCGGGCATCACGATAGTGTCGCTCTGCTGGCATATCTGAAACGTAGCCCATTCCTCCAAGGATCTGAATGCATTGGTGAGCGTTGAAAGTAGCTGCTTCCGATGCTGCAAGCTTTGCCATAGCTGCCTCCTAGAAAACATTATTTCAAACTGCTGGTTAAAGTCTGTGTGGGTGGATATTTGTGGCAGTAATGGTTAGGGGTTGGGGTAAGGCTCATTTAACCAAAAAGGTAGGCAAGTTAAAATTGTCAAAATAATTGCTGTAGCTACAAACAATAGGTGAGAAAAGAATGGTGTTGAATGAAAATAGGCCAGCTGATAAGTGAGAGACATGTTGGTAAATCGGTGGAACTAATTGCGGCTCTTTTTTGACAGGTATGGCTCGCACAAATTTGTAGAACAATACATATCCAGGGGAGATACTAAAGCTGATTTTTATAAGGTAATTTCTTACTAAGACATTAGTAAGGAGACAAAAACAAAATCCTTTTTTTATTGGTCCTCTGACAGAAGTTATTCGTAAGTACCTTGGTATACGGTTTGTTATTATCCTTCAAGAATGCAGCTCTCCAGGTAAGTAGCCGAGCTGCCTCCAGTTTCAAAGCCATGTCAGCAATCTTGATCTGGAATAGAATTGAAATATATACCAACAGGGCAATAGTACCTACTTATAACCACCGCAGATATGGCTAAGTACTTCTGGGATTTGGGTGTCAACTTTTTAATTTTTTTAATGCATTTTTTTACCTGTATAGACTGCAGCTTAAGTATTGAAGCTCCAAATGCATTCCGCTTAGCAGCATATTCAACTGCACAGTCCAGAGACGCTTGAGCAATGCCGAGCGCTTGCGCTGCAATTCCGATTCTTCCAGCATCTGAGGGCGGAACAGGTTGATTGACTAAAGTGGTTTTTTAACAGCGATGAAGTCAAGCGTTCGGCCAATCATAAATTAATTTTTAGTGAAATAAGTTCCATTGGCCACTAAGTATGAGGTGCTTACCAAGCGTCATCATTGCAATTTTGAAACCCATCCCTGGATTTCCAAGGATATTGGATTTGTCAACAACACAGTCTTCAAAGATCAGGTTGCATGTTGATGAACCACGTATTCCGAGCTTGTCTTCCTTCTTTCCCAAAGAAAAGCCTTTAAAAGATCAAGCCAATTAGTCAAGACTTCTCTCAGACAAATATATATATTTTTTCAAACACTGCAATAGTATGCAGTCCATAAATTGATCTTTACCTTTAGCAGACTTCGGTACAATAAACGCGCTGATTCCTTTATGTTTCTTGCTTTTGTCGGTGGTGGCAAATACAATCGCAACTTCTGATTCATACCCATTAGTGATCCATGATTTTGTTCCATTGAGAATCCACCCTTTGCCGTCTTGAGTGGCTACAGTTGAAGCTGCTCCAGCATCACTACCGTTGCCTTGAAAAATGAGAAGCAAATTAGAAAAACTAAAAAAAAGTAGCTAGAAAATGTGAGTTTTGTGAATATAATCAATTAAAATTAGTACCAGGCTCGCTGAGGGCAAAACAACCAACTCGTTCTCCAGTTGTAAATGGAGTAATAAACTTTTTTTTTTGTTCGTCATTTCCAAACTTGAGCAGTGGGCCAATATACAAAGAGTTATTGACACTCATTATAACCCCAGCCGAGGCACAACCTCTTGAAATCTCTTCCATCCCAATGGCATAGGCCAGGTAGTCAAGCCCTGTTCCACCAAGGCTTGCAGGAGTCTCAACTGCCATTAGACCAAGTTGGCCCATCTTTCGAATTTGTTCTTTGGGGTAGAGATGCTCTCGGTCAAACTTGGCCGCATGAGGTTTCAACTCGGTTTCAACGAACTGACGGCATGAATGCTGTAGCATTTGGTGTGTCTCCGGCAGAGAAGAGAGAAAAGCAATAGTTCGTGAACTGCCAAAACAGTTCCGACGAGGCAATGCCAGCAATCCTGCAAATTAAAGATAAGATCAGGAAAATTATTGTTGTTACAGAGATCCCAATCACAGACACCAATAATGTGGAAATAGATGAATAGGCATTGGTAGGCAATCACAGACATTGGATTTCTATGGTAACTCTATTTTAAATTATATGGCATGGGCAATGGACCATGTACTTGCTATGAACTTTGCTATCGACTGGCAGTGGACTGTTTTATTTTTTGGTTATGACGGTCTAAATCCCATAATTATACATAAAGTTGACATTAAAATGTCACTGACCATTAAAATAAGACAATTTACTGAGATAAATATAATCTGCACAGATATTCTTCAAAGATAGCAACACTGTATTTACTTTTACAGCTATGAAGAAACTTACCATTACAGAGGCTAGTCCTTATACAAGCAGCCATGGCTAATGTCTACTAGACTCAACCAAATACTCAACGCTACTAGATCTTATCTAGATACCAACAATCTCCAGTAAAATCTGCGCCTTGGTGTCATGTTTCAGCAAACATTTTATATGGTAAATGCGTCATTCCATGTCAATTCAACCAATTTTTTAATTGAACGTCACCTCTAAGAAATCGACCAAACTTGGTAGGATGATGACCACATAATTTCTCTTGTTGACTTATTTTTTTGTTTGCCTCTGAGTCAAATGGTTCGTCCGGTACGGCCCCGAAACGGCGGGACGACACTGAATTTTGGGGTACACGCGTATTTTTTCTTTCTCAAATTGCGTCGGCTGTAGATAAGATAGATTAATGAAAAAAATTCATATGAAAGGTATTGAAATGCCATTTCATAAAACATAAATTTAAAAAAAAAAGTAAAAAATCCCCCCCTCCCCCTTTTTATTTTTCTACCCCTATTATCTTTTTAAGAACTATTATGATTTTCTTGAAAAAATTTGATTTGATAGCTATAAGTATAAACTCCATTTTCTGAAAGTTTCAGAGTGAAATAGCGAGGGGAATTTTGAGATAAAAATTAAAAAGTAACGCCGTGTAACAAAAATCGCATGTTTTTACATGTGTGTATGCGTATATGGGATAGTTCATACAAAATCAAAACATCATTAAAACTGACCAACTTTTATAAATAAAAGTATGCTTACGCATAGAGCAGGCTTAGAGCAGACTTTCACTATTTTTTTCAAAATTTTGAAAATAAAAACACTGAGAAAAAGCTGCAAAAATTTAGGAAAGGTCGAATTGAAAAAAAAAACTTAAAAATATGAAAACCACCCTTATGTACAAACATTCCCTAGATTAAGAATAAAAACAATTTACTCTACTTTTAACTTAACGAAAATTAAAAAAAAACCTCACCAAAGAACTGGCTAAGCTGATCTGGAAGTTTCGTGACGACCAACGCGCCAGTTTCGAAGATACTGTTTTTTTTTCGATTAAATATGTGTAGTAGGTAAATTAGCACATCTCGTAAGATTGTGACATTCCGATTCGATTGAGAAATCGTGATAAAAAAATATCTGAAAACTTTAGCGAATTCCATTACGAAACTTTCAGATAAGCTTAACCAGTTCTTTAGCGATGTTTCATTAAATTTTCGTCAAGTTAAAAGTAGGGTAAATCTTTTTTCTTCTCAATTTAGGGGATGTTTGTAAATTAAGGGTAGTTTTCATATTTGTAAGTATTTTTTTCAATTTTACCTTTCCTAAATTTTCTCAGCATTTTATCAGTGTTTTTATTTTTTCGTTATCTTTAACGGGTCGTTAGCTAGAAGCCCAAACGTCTTGGAAGGCGAACCAAAACACTGAAAAGTGCTCAAGTTTGGACTACTACTGCGCATGAACGGTGCAGGACAACATTTTGAAAAAAATAGTGAAAGTCTGCTCTAAGCCTGCTCTTTGCGTAAGCATACTTTTATTTCACATGAAAGTTGGTCAGGTTTAATGATGTGTTGATTTTGTATGAACTATCCCATATACGCGTAAACACATGTAAAACATGCGATTTTTTTCACACAGCGATATTTTATATTATTTTTAGCGATATTAATATCTCAAAATTCTCTCGCTGTCCCACTCAGAAACTTTCAGAAAATAGAGTTTATTCTTATAACTATCAAATCAAAATGTTTCAAGAAAATCAAAATAGCACTTAAAAAGATAATAGGGGTAGAAAAATAAAAAGGGGGAAGGCGGGGATTTTTTACTTTTTTCTAAACAAAATTTATGTTTTATGAAACAACATTTCAATACCTTTCATAAAAAAAATTTCAATAATCGATCTTATCTACAGCCGACGCAATTTGAGAGAGAAAAAAGACGCGTGTACCCCAAAATTCAGTGCCGTCCCGCCGTTTCACGGTTTCGGGGCCGTACCAGGCAAACCATTTGACTCAGAGGCAAACAAAAAACTAAGTCAACAAGAGAAATGATGTGGTCATCATCCTACCAAGTTTGGTCGATTTCTAAGAGGTGACGGTTTTTTGGTCGGTTGATTTGACATGGAATGACCCAAATGTAACGTCCTTGTATCCTATCTCGATAGATTCCACAGCAAACATGCAATAAGAAATAAATTAGAACTCAGGTAATTTTAGATTTTGTGAATATTTATTGGAGTTTCACTTTTGTTTCCTGCATTCATTGCAAAATGTTGACCATTCTTTTTTGGAAGACTATAGGTAAATCAATCTTTCTAAGACTATGTTAGATTCATTAACATATTAAACCTATTCATCATTGCCTTGGGCCTAATTAACTATTCACTAAGTCAATTTCAAATATAGAAATATTTCTTGTATCAAACTTTAGTTTTCACGACAAACTGGACCCAAAAATACTGCTGAATATGGCTTGTCTTATATATACCATCAATCAAAGTCTTTCTTCATTACAAGGATATGAATATTATTAATTATATTTTACGCACCAAGATTGTGGAACAACACGATAAATTTAAATGGTGCTTTCGATAAAAATGTGTAATTGTATGAACATTAACAGAAATGCAACCAAGGTGCTAATCTATTCGATAAAATCTTAAATACATCAATGATACACAAACAAACATAATGTGCTGCCTTGCGAGAGGTGTCGAAAGGCTACAGCAGAAAACAACAGATATATTCCCTTCCTACCACAATGGCAAAATGCATTTGAAATACAAAAACACAGTTTAGTAGAAAGGGCCGAAAATTAAATCTTAAATATTTCAACAAAATATAAAACAATTACGATATATAGTCAAAATGTGTTGCAGTTTCTCCAATTGGATGGCGCGAGCCAATGAGATTTGAACTTTAAATGGCACGTGAGAGCCCTAGCACTTGTGCGGTGCATACCAAGCGTCCAAGGCTTTGCGCTTTGAGCATATCTTATACTAGCAAGTTTACAAGCAAGTATCAAATATAGAGCCGTTAGCTTTCTAATTCCTACCCGGCAGATTAGTATATATTGTTTTATTAATAATTAATAGTAGTATAATCTGTCAGAGAGTAATCTGAATCACTGGTGCGCCGACAACTGACGTGAATGCTCGAGCTGCCAATCCTTACTGTCGTCAACGCAAGTCTACCTAGTTTTTTGCTTGTTCCGCAGCTTCTCTGCCTTGCGTCGCTTGATCGTCTGCCTTTGGTGTTCGTATGTGAAATCTTCTTCAGTCAGCTTCAGGCGCTGCATCTGCAAATGTTTGAAAAATGGCTTAAAGAAACTACAGTGGAAAGGTCGTTATTTTTCATACACATACACATTCCAAACACATTTTAGGGAAATTAAAAAGCTGTATTTCTTATAACGCTAACACAATATCACGATATAAAATAACACTAGTCAATCACTAGCTAAGATTCAAAATCTTTCTATACCATCCATCTCCAATACTAATACAATATCTAAATTTATATTTTGTTGCTAAGTCTGAACTCTTGATTGATTTTCTAAATATTTTTTTTGTCACAGCCCATTAACCATGAAGCAAGAAGTAAAGTTGACTAATCAACTCTGCAACTCCCTCTCTCGTTTGGCATTTTCTAATGCAAGTTGTGCAAATTCTTTCATATGCTTACTTGAACGACCAAGAACTCCTCCTCCATGATCTGAATGGGCGGATGCCTCAGCGCCTCCAGTGTCTCGTACATGGTGGGGCACTTTTTCAACATGCCGGACTGACCAAGACTGTACTTCATCATCACCAGCGCCACTTTGAAGATGATCTTTACGCCTAAAACACAGAAACAATTCAGGTTAATTTCCACAGTTCGTTTAATCTCCGTACCCATCAAACGGTCTCAACTCCCAACCATTTGCAAAGCTGGACATATTCCTTCTCATACCAACACCAAACATTCACTAAAATGTGTTATGTGGAAATCCCAAATGAAGATATACCCAAACACAACATGTGTGGTATAGAATGAACTATGTGATCTATCACCTACTTAACTGTGTATACAAATTGAACTGTCTGCTTGATCAATTTAAAAGAAAACCATCATATTGTAAAAGCTGATTAAAAATGCAAATGCATGCAATGCACTATGTATTTTCTTATTAGGAATTCGGAGTTCAAATTCCTGTTTTAGCACCAATTAATAATTATGAGAGGTTATTTGAGTTTCAAATTATAAATAGTCATGACTTGGTAAAAAAGTGTTCATACCTTCGCTGAGGAACATGTCCCAGATCCGAAGCAAGGTGTCCCAGGGAAGGGTCCGGGTGAAAACGCAGAGGAACCATTCCGTCATGTAGAGGATAGGTTCGATCTTTTGCTTTTTCTGCAAAAAAAAAGAGAGTGTGACAAACTTGCTATGGAACAGAGCTTATGCTCAACTCTACATTTTTTTTCATAAGGGAACTTTGGGAGCGATAATTTATTTATTAGTTGATATGCTGAACGTCTTTCTAGTCGAAGTCTTTGAAAGCGGTATGTAAGCACGTAAATTATTTTGAGTGAGTTGCTGATGATAGGGATATGACTATTGACGTAATCGAAAAATAATAAAAAATAAGGAAAATGCATTTTAGTATTACTCACAATATGCTTGTAAACGCTGGGTGCCACCTTCTTGAGCAAGCCAAAGAGGATGTCTCCGTCGATTTGAAGCATTTCCTGTAGATACACAACCAACGTCATGAGAAATAATCAATAGAGAACCGCAGTTATTCATTACCCAGTGTCCTTAGAAGGTCATCTACGGATTGAATTCAAGTCATTTTATCACCACATTTTATCACTCACATCATCCATGCGCATTTGAATACTGGGGAAGAGGAACGAAAGATAGGCAACTAGCCTTAAGTGAATAAGCTTATTGCAAAGGATGTAGGTATGAGACAACGTTAACAACTCATACATCTTTCACAACAGGCTTTTTCATATAGGTACGTTGCGCGTCCTTTCCCTCTTCATCAGCGTTTATATTTTATAGCTTTATAAGTTATAACAGCATTTCTAAACCCCTTACCAATAATTTATAGGTGTATTTAAATACTTGCCACGAGCACCTTAAGACTCATGTCAAAAAATTATTAAGATTCCTACTGGGCACAAAAAAAGTCAGTCAGAAAAGATTTTTTTTAATTAGCCCTCACCTCACCCTGTTTTTTTAGGCCACATAGATGGCCCCCCTTCCCACAGATAGAGTCTCCGCTATTACAATGCATGTTATCTCATTAAATCTTGCCTTAAATTGGGTCTTCTTGGCCCGATCAATTAGACTGTGGAATGCGCTACCCCATGACTACATTTCCAAAAAATGTGAAATACCACTGTACATTTATAAACTAACCACAAAATTCTGGGTAATAATATTTTAAATTCTATTAACACTATTGTAATTTTATTAGCCCAAGGTAATTATTGTAATACCAAAGCTATAAATAAACAAAATAAATAAAATAAAAACCAACTGGCAACCAACTAGGAAAGCAAAGTGGCAGAAGTGGTGTGCTTACCATTCCCTGGCTGTAGTAGCCGTGCAGGTACTTGTCGCATATCGAGACGAGACACCAGAACGCTTGCTCAGCGGGCATGTGCATTAGCAGAAAGGCAGCGATCGGAGCCTGAGCCTGGCAGTAGCCCACCACGGGATTCAGGATGGAATATGACTTGAGAACGTCAAACAAGTCCTTCTGGCTGCTCACAGAAAAACAAACCGTTGTTAGAATTAGGCTCCGGTAAGCTACACAAGTGCAAAAAAGGACATCACTTTTATAATCCACGTATGCACCTTTTTGCACCCACGTTTTGATTTTTGTACCCCAACCAATGCAGACTTGAGAGAGGGGGAATTCAGGCTAAATGCAAACAAGAGTTTACAGCAACTATCACAAGTTACACATTTCATTGTCCCCTGCTCTACTGGTTACATTTCTCCAATTTTTGCCGCCACTGAAACTGTGTTTGAGGACTGGTGTTTTTGAACATCTTTGCCTCGAGATCAATTTAAGTCAAAACATTAGTATCTACACTAATTTTGGGATTCCCGAAGCTTTCAACCCACCTTGCGTTAACTCTGATTGATGTATATTGATGTTGACATCGCAATACATTCTCCAACTATATCGCTTATACCAAGCCAGTGCTTATGTAGCGATTATAACATCAGCCCATGGTCAATTTGCGGTGCGGTTTTGGGTGAAGGCCGCTCAAAAGGGACAAATATGTATCTGTTTTCGACTCTAATCTGTCTTTCCAAATTTGAACATTTAAAAACCTGGTATGCCCCAGGTTTTGGACTAATGCCTTTGATACTGACAAGATATGGATAATGCATTCTGTTAAATCTCAAAAATATAAATATTTGCATATTTACTATAGTGCTGTGACTCGCAGCAGGATTTATACTGGTGTTGATAAGCCAACAACGCAGTCGTAAAAAGAAGTTAAAAGTAACTGACCCGTGCCCCTGATCTTGCATGAACATCTCATGCATGGGAAACTGCCGGTGAAGGTCCTTGCGAATGTCATCGACCCACTTCGGGTCACCGGGCTGGGCAGACAGGTGCACATAGAGGCCACGGCGTGTGTCCATCAGCAACTTGCCACCACACAGGTAGAGCCAGGCCCGCGGCCGCACTGACGGCGGGATGCCCTTACGGCAACGTTCCCGCACCTACGTCATACCAAGCGGGGGTCAATATCTTGCACGGAGAGATTTAGCAAGCTTCGAGTTGAGAACCCAGTCTATTAGGGAATGCAAGTTCCTGATTTCTTTTCAAATGTGTAGATTAACACTGAAAGTTACTTGAATGCCTTTTTTATCAATCTGTTTTTGTTTCCCAATTAAGGTTTCCTTGAACTAACAGGAACTGTTCAATATGACTATCATGGGATTGGTTTTATTACAGCTATCTCTTCAACATTTGTGATAAGCTAATTTGGCAATTATCATTTCTTGGTAAAGCTAGACAGCTAGCTTTGTTTAGTTTGCAAGAGGCTTTCAGAGACAATCATGAAAGTAATGTTTTTTTTTAGTATGAGCTCTGCCCCACCCCTCCTACATAACACTTGATCAGCGATGATCTACTGTGACCTGGACAATTTCAGGTTGGCAAGTGTTTTGAAAAGAACGCAAACTAGAAAAAACTTAATCTAGCGATAAACCTGTAACACCTCAGTGATACCAAGCCCAACCAACCGTTTGACAACCATCTCACTTTCATGCGACAATGCTCACCTTTCGAAAGTTCTTGTTCATGTAACGCTCCCAATCTCCCAGCATACGCAACCATTTTTGCTCGCGTTTTAAAACGATCCCAGGAGAGACGATTTGTTTCCTGGAAGCGGAAGATAATGAAAAGTAAAATTAAATATTTGTCGTCAGTGCGTATTGAAGTTATCAATTACCTGAAGCTGGAAAAAATATAAACTCAAAATAAAAAATTGTGAATAATGTAACATTTTTTAATGTTAGATAATCATTAATCAACCATGTAAATGATAATATGGTGGAAATAAGTGTTTTGCATGGTTGACAAAACTCAATTAGCCCATGTGAATGCATGACCAAGATAGCCTAAATAATTATCACTTTCACCACAAGCAAAAAGAACTGAAGCTATTAGGGTACTGTAGATAGATGGTAGTAAAAACTTCCAGAAACACAATTTTGGACTCTTGAATTAAGTAGACCCCTGTTGCCAAGTGCTACCTATTTATATATTCAAGTCAAGTGGCAATTATTCTTTGCCAGCTGTGCAATGGATGATGAATACTAAGCAGACAGGAGCATTGTTGACGTACAAGGAAGTGGGTTCAAGTGTAAAAGTGTGTACGTTCCTTCTAAGGAATATAAAATCAACACTGCATTTCTTATTTTTTGATGACTCAAATTACTAATAAAGCTGAATTGCATTCTAGGATGAGTCATGTTTATGGTAGTCGATACGGTTGTACCGAGGTGACTTACGCATCTTGTGTGTATTGAGCTCCACCGAGAAATCCATGCCGGTCCGGAACTGTTGAGACCACGGATCCATTATGAATTACGCTACTAACTTCCGAGCCCGAATCATCTTCATCCTCCTCTTTCGTCTCCAAGTTGGAAGCCATAGTAGTCGTATCCATCACATTTTCAGAGAGGAAGCAAGAAAAACGATACTCATATTGTTGATAGACTCAAAGGAAGACACCCAAATGATGACATCACTGAAATTAAATAAACATAATTTATCTGGTTTAGAAATAGCAGAAGCTGGAGAGAAGTGGGAGGGACCCCATACGTGATAAACATGGTGATTTACATGCCATCAAGGCTAGGGCAATAAAATGTGATCCATTTACTTATTTGCAGCAACGCAGTGTACTAAGCATACAATATTGCAAGGACATATTAACTGGGTTTAACGTGTATTCCTTAAGTCGAGTTTACTTACACGAAAGAGCTCAGTTTCGATTTACATCACAGACTGACAGCCTCTCTGTTTATACTCAATTTCTCTTGTAGATAATCAGCGCTCTGGCGGTAGCAACGTACACTACGGGTTGTGCTGGTAGTACGTAATTTTGCCATTAAAATTGTTTTCCGCTAGTTTTGATCAAAGGTTTTGATCCACCAGCACGTAATTTTAGCTGTTATTTTGAGGTTTCACCTTTTTTTCACTAAAAGTGGTCAGTGACCACCCATCGAAATTATTTAAAAATCAAGAGACCAAATAAAGAGCTAGAATGAACCGATAGTACTAAATGGTACTAGCAGTACATTTTTGAATATGCTAAAAAATCCTCTGCCCATAGCCCCTGTAGTACCTGCAGATTTGAGTGAAAGCAAATACCTTAGAGAAAATAATCAAATACAATGATAACATGTATTTTGGCCTCATCTGCTAAACAACTGAAATTTCCAGCATATCTTGTGCCAATGTGATTACGAGACATTGGCATTATCTAAAAAGTATCTTCCGTTAGCAAATTGCACACTAGAGCAGAGCTAGAATATTACTAAAATTTTAACACAAATTTGATGGAATGGTATCTCTCCAAAAAAGGTCGTCAGGGTGGTAAAAAACCAATGGGTATTGTTATTACAATTTCCAAAGTATATTATCTGGTAAGTTGTTAACAGTATACAAATGCAAATATCATAACAATGTTGCTAACGTACATTTCTATGCTCTATCATATTGTCAGAACACAACAGGTTGGTGTAAGGTGTTCAAGAAGTTGTTTGTCATCACAATTTAGGATTCCGGTGCTTTTTCTGATTCTGGTTTCGGCTTGACCACAACATATTTGCGAAATGTGTCATCCATGGCATAATCCACTAATCTATCAATTGGTTTGATGATGAATGGTATCGAAATAAGTCCAATAGCTGTTGTTATCCATTTTCGTGGAGTCTTTGGTAGCTTAGTAGTTTTTTTTAAGACATAGAGTGATCCAGCACAGAGCCGGTTAATTGTAAGGCCTGGAATTATTACAGATGCAAAACTCTGCCAAATAAGCGTATCCACTCCTGCTACAATTACTTTACGCCAACAATAGCTGTCGTTACCAGGTGTATTCTGAAACAAAGGCCGTACACATATGCTTTTTAGGAGAAATATTGGCAACACTGGAACGGAAGAAATTTCAATAAAAAGTTAAAATAAAACTGCAGTAAGATAAAGAACTGCAATCTATTCACATAAACATGTTTAGTTTATTTCAACTAGTTCCAAGCTCAATGGGATTTTTTTTAGAAAATATGCATGTAAAATTTACTGAGAAAGTATTGTGTATTTTAATGTTTCATGGATGGAGTATTTGGTTATATTCATTTATTTATTTAATAATTTATTTTTTAATTTGAGAAGCAGATCTGAACTATTGGATGAGATAGAAAACAATTCGCTGGAATAACTGTCGAAAAGCATAAGAAAACATAGCAGTGTAAACAGCGTTTTGCAGAAGGAGATTAAATGATTTAGGTACCTGCTTCATTTTTATGGACTTGTCGGCTGTATCGGCAAGTACATAGGCACTCGATACAACATAACTGAGACGAACCCAGTTGACGTGTATGAGAGGTCGAAAAGACTCACCAACCTCATTAAAATATCCTTAAAATGTCAATTAAAGGGTTTGGTTAACATGGGTGGGCTATGAACAAAGCCAACAATAAAGGAACTGAACTGATGCAAAATGACCATAAAATACCTACCAAGGTATCGAGCTGGCGTATCTCGAAAGAAATCAACATCCTTAGTCGGTTTACCCAGTTCCATTATTTTAAGGGTGGTACTAGAAGAAGTTTCTAGCAAATGTTTAGGTACAAATGATTTATAACTTTGGGTTATTTGCGCCGATGACAGTTCGACCTAGCGTAACATGACGCTCCTATGACGTAAGCGCGCGCAGCATCTGTAGGGGGCCTGCTACACTCGAAATCTATCTGCCGTTCAGTATCGTAAACAAACTCTTTGTACTTTCGATACGCCTGTTCGTGGAAACGTTGCGCTCTTGCACACGTTTCCTTGTTTCATGGGCTGAATCTGTTCGATGGTGATATTGGGATGTGTGAAATTCAAGAGTGAGATTCGAACTTAGGCCACTTGAAGTCTGTAACAATTTCTATTTCAACATGGGTGATGAAGTCCTCCTCAAGTTCTGTTCGAACTGGTAAGCACTGAATTACTTTGCTTATTTTTCACAGAAAGATCACAATTTTTCTCTCAAGCTTACATTTGGCAGTAAATATACAATTTATTTTCAGTAAACGAAATGTGCCTGCCGCCAATTTTGTTATGCACAATGTCCACTGTCAACGAAACCTGGCACTTTGCACGAAGTGTGATGAGCCTATACCACTGGTTGAGTTCGCTGCCCACAATGCCAAGATGCATGTAGCCGTAGAGTGCACAGCTTGCGGACAGCAACTTGAAAAGATGAAGTTGGCCGATCATTTGAAAACGTCGTGTTCTCTGCGAGCAATGTGTTGCAGTTACTGCGAAATTGATACGGAAGCCAAGCATATTGCGGAACACGAAAATTATTGTGGCAGTCGCACGGAAAAGTGCAGCGAATGTGGAGAGTTTGTTATGCTCAAGTACAAGCAACTTCATTTGGACTCGAATCACAACTTCCTGAAGCTGGAAGATGGTTGGTAATTTTGGTATCATGATTATTGAACTTCAACTAGATCTCCTGTGCTGATTGGATTTACATTTTTGTTTATTTTAGAGCCTGGACCTACTGCATCCTGGAACAAACCTCTGCAATCAGCAAGCTTGTTGAACGATTTGAGCCGTCGAAGGAAGGTGATGAACTCGGAACAAGATATCATCTTTCGACCCAACTCATCTAATCGCCTGTCTCCGAGTAAACGCACAAATGATATGCCTCAAGTCAACAGTTCGGAAGCCACCATCGTTCCAAAAGCCCTCAACAAACCAACCATAAAGAAAGGTATTGCCAAGTAGTATTGCAGGGAATGCAGTTTGTATTTTAACTCCAAAGTTGTGAAAAGAAACAACTCCATCTATGTACGTACATGTATTTTACAGCTCCCAACAATTTCTTCAATATTTGGCCCAAAACATCATTGTTTTTGGGCTCATTGTTAATCAGGATGGCATTGCATGGTTATATCGTTCCTAGGCCTTTCAATTTGCCACATTGCTGTGTAGAAAAATTGCAATGTAGTGAGTAAGATATCGACATTGATTAGATACATTCAAGATAAAGTCGGAAAGAAATAAACTTCAATGCATTTCCATGGTATCAGGAGGATTATGTGCTTGGAATACAGAATGTATGTATATGCTATGACTTGTGAGTCATTCATTATTTGGTGTTGGTTAAAGCATATCTTTCTGTCTCTACTTTTTTTAATTAAATCAAAACTTGATGCCAAATTCTTCCCTTCACCATGGGAACCCTAACTGGTTGTTTGATCTAAGAAACTTCCATAATTAGGGTGATAGTTATGTTAAACTTTCTACTAAGAAAACTAGCCTCCCAGGACACCCAATGAAACTGAAAGCTGTACTTTGAATAAACCCCAAAATTAAATAATTACAACCTACATTAATATTAAATTGATAAATTGAGCAGAAAACAGTCTCTTATGCGATAAGAAAAACTATTTGAAATGGGTTTTGAATGCTAAGTAAAGGGCTACTAAATTTCCCGACGTTTCGTAACATGTACCTACTAGCTACTTCTTCAAGGGTTAGAGCAGTCCTTGATAAGGATAACCCTTGAAGAAGTAGCATGATACGAAACATGTTACGAAACGTCGGGAAATTTAGTAGCCCTTTACTTAGCATTCAAAACCCATTTCAAATAGTTTTTCTTAAAACTAGTGCTCAGGATAAATCAAGTAGACATGAGTCTAAAAACCATCATAAAGTCTCTTATGCTAGTAATCTGCAAAAATTAACAAAATTAAAATTCTTAACAATAGAAATGACAGTGACCCTACCTCTGAGCGACCATCGTTTTCGTCGGTATAGTATTTATCGGTTGATATTATTTGACAAGACATTTGAACTTAAGCGCTGAAACTCTGGCAATAAACTACAAATCCAATACTTCCATAACAAATGCAGTCCTTGGTTTTTGCAACACAATTCCATGGCACTAAACGCCTCACCTTCCTTAGAAGACCCAGACCTGGTGGCAGAGTCGAGTCCCTACCATGCAGCCGTGTCCATGTTGCGCGGCCTGGACGTGAGTGGCGAGATGGTCGCTCTACCGTGCGAGTTCTGTGAAGCCATGGTGCCGGCTGACCAGCTGGTGGTGCACGAGACCGGCTGCCGCCCGGACCTCGCCTGCTTCAAGCCAGACGCAGGACTGCCTTGCGAGCTGTGTGGAGGTTGGTCTAACGATAAACCTTCGATATGACTGGATTTTATTGTACTAAGTTCAGGGTGCTGATGTGGTTCCTTGCAATCGTGTGGGTTTTATTTCTCTTTCGTACAGCAATCTTTCAGCCTGTGATTCAGTATATAGACAGGTCCAATCCATGAAAACGTGCCCCTGAAAATACTAGAGATGCAAATATTTAATTCTAAGTACTCCTTTCATCACAAGGTTTTTAGGTTCAGAACAGAATTCTTGTTGGCATTTGCGCCAACGAATTCTTGTGCTGATGAGTTTGTGCCCTTGTTGTAGGCATGTACCCTCCACATGCTCTGCTCTCGCACCAGTCAGTGTGTGAAACTCTGCGCGACGTCCGCGTCAACGAGCTTGGCCTACCTGCGAGGGAACCACGCAAGCAGCAGAATGTGGCACCTGGCAGACCTATCGCCAACATCACGCCCGTGCAAGGCAAGTGAATTTCTTTGCAATACAGTCAAGCCCACTTCCTCCATTTTATACCCCAATCCATTATCCTTTCCAGACCAATGTAACCTCTGTTTGCTCCCTAATTTTTCCAGAGAAGCTAGCCTAATAAAATTTATTACAGTTTCTCTGCTGTTAGTTACCACAATTTATCTTAAATGTAAAAGAAGTGTTGTTATGATGTGTTTTTTGGATATGCTCTGCATTGAAGAGGTTTGCAGCCCTTAATGCAGAGCATATCCGAAAAACACATAATAACATCAAACCATGGCTCTGAAAACAACCACTCAACCCAAAGAAGTGTTGTCGCCAAAATCACTTGTCTTGCACAGCAATGTCTTGCACAGCATTTGCCAATACTTTAATTTTATGCCAATTTATTTTGGTGCGTTATCTCTCTTAGACAGTCGATGACTCATGGTTTTCAATGTTTCAGGCCTGCTCCGCGATTCCAACTCTGGCCTGGCAAGCGGAATGAGCCGGCACGTGACTTCTACGGGCGCTGTGCCCAAACAGAAGGCAGGGACCCGCGTGCCATTCCGTGTGTACCTACCTAACCTATACTAATTACTAGGCCAATCATATCGCTGATTTGAGACGAGGTTTCAAATTAGTTGGCTTAACACAACTGCCTTAAAATTCTGGTCAAATAATGAATTCTTAAAATGACTATTAGTAACACCGTTGAGTGTCACACTCAACGGTACCATTAAATTACATTTTTGGGTAAGTTGAGACTTTTCATCATTTGAGGGACATTCTTAAAAACTACTTATCGACTTTCCATTTTTCAGACCTTTGCAGTCTGGTATATACTTTTATGTGGAGTGTTTTGCGCTTCGGGATTTTTTGGCCATCCCTCATCAGGCTTGTCAGCCTCCTTGTGTGATGAACAAAAATTAGATCTTTGTTCTGTTCAAGAACCTGGTTTTTCCAATTGTATTTTGAACTGTAACTTAGACTAACATATTTTGCATTTTGTGGTGTGATATTCAGCTTTAGTCTTTATCATGTTACCTGCTTCAGAAGAATGCTATCCACTGAGCGAATCAAATTTAAGTTTGGCAGTCAGCCGATAGCCCAAAATGGATGTGGTGTTTTCTTAATTAATTAATTCTAAATTTACAAACTGGGGAAGAGAAAAGTAGGAAATGCAACTTACCTTTTTTCCCCAATTATTTGTCTTTTGGCACTTATATCTTGTTATGAACCAAGTTGATTGGGTCTAAGAGTCCAATAGGCTATGGTTGCTAGGGATTTCGCAAAACCAGACAAGTGATCCATCGCTGTGAACGCTTCCAGGTGAAGTCTCCGAAGAAGTATCGCGCGCCTCTCCCACCTCAGTGACAAAACCGAGGCAGCGTAACATGGAACCGCGCATCTGAGTCAATCGGCAAAATGTCCTTCAAGCCGCAACTGCCCGATGGATGGACTCCAGTTGGTGTGACCAGTGTAACCGCCCATTTAAATCTCTCTTATTTTCAATTTTTCTGGTATTCAATTTTCATCGTAGCCCATTATATATATATTATTCATCTTGTTTTTGAGATCCATGGATATTACTTATAATTACGTGTTTGATATTAGTAGGTACCTTTAATACTTTTTGCTAAGTCTGAGAGGGGCTGTTGATCTATTGAAATGAAATTTGAGTTCGGTCAAGGATGTTTGGATTATTATGCTTTTTTTCCAAGCAAAGATGTTTCTATAGAAATTTTTAACAATGGTTTCAGTTGAAATGTAAGTTAAAAATAAGTATATTTGCATTCAGTAATATGATGTGGTGCATAAGTCAGTAGTTTTTTTATTTTATTTCAGCTTATATGGTAATATAGCCTATTTAAATGGCACCAGTAAATCTGGGCCAACTCAAGTGTGATTTTAAGTTTGATTGGCAAGTTTTTTTGAAATGTTCCTTAGTTGTTGTACAACATCACCATTAAATGGTCTCTAACAATTAACAGAGTTGTTGGTTCATTTTTAAGTTATGCACATGATTACCCGTCTTTGCAGGACAGAATATACTGGGCATTCCACCTTCGAGTGTATTCCATCAGCTATAAGTATCTACTTAACACATCAACAGTTTTGGAAAACTTTCAACCCCTTATGAATCTGCTCCCAAGCACCAAAATACAAACAAATGGTAATAGGGACTTTTCAAGGGCTTATAGAGTCCATGGCTGAAGATGTATGTGAATTAAGTGGTTCCTTAGCAAGGGCCTTGCTAATAATATATGCAGGGTTCGCCCTGCCATTTCAGAACGATCCCTCACTAAAGAGATACCTAAAACCAAAAATTCTTCGATACTGTTAGAGGATTGTACCAAATCTTACGATTGAGCTCTGTAGCTTTTATTTTATGCAGTAAAATAATATAATAAAACAGTTGATAGGTGTTACATGTTTAATGTAGTAAATGCAATGTTATATACATAGAATAGACAACGACAGCAGCTACAGATTTGGTTACTACATCCCTGACAAATTGAGAATGTTGATTGAAAGCTATGAAAGAAGCCAAATGATCATTCTTCTGGCACTTCATATTTGTCCTTGATGTGCTCCCACAGTTTCTGTAAAATGATATTTAGTTGAGAATTTTGGTAGCAACTAGGGTTGATAGCAACTAAAGGTTGTTGCAGTACCCCAACAACTTAAGATCATAAGCAACTTTAGAATATATGTAACCATAAACCTCATAAACCTACCCCCTTGTTGATTGTGTCGAAAATCATGTCGGAGCCTAGATCGAAAGCCCGTTCAAAGAAGAACGCACCGAACATTACGGTGAGAGCGAACGTGGAAGTTCTTTTAAACAGCCCTTGGTACAGCTGGTTGGCGATTCCAGACATTTTTAGTTCTTGGGTTCCAGATACAATTTAACGTCTAACAAAACACTAGCAAGTGTAGTGCAGCGGACGTCGAAATAACGAGACAGCACTCGCAGAGAACAGCTGTTTTATTTTCATTCTGACAGCACGAGGTCACAGATCACGCGCATGCGTGAGAAGGGTATTCGTTGCCATAGTGACATTTCAAACTTCAAAACTCGAAACGACAAATTGTTGAAAACAAAGTTTATCTAAAGACCGTTTAGCTGTGGTTGTTTTTGTGTCGTGGACGTAATGAACTATGACTAAGTGTAAATGAAAAAATTGAAAGGAGCTTGTTACGAAGGAATCATCAATAAGTAAGATTTCAAAACGGTACAATAATAATTATAATATTATGTTACAAATATTTGTTTGCTGCAGGCACTAACCTCTACAACCATTCTAAAACCTTCTACTTGCTACTAATAAAGTACACTCTTGTTTCATCTTGAATTCCTAGACTATCAGATAGTATCTTTAAACATAATTGGTAAGAAATTTTAAACATCACAATAGCAATTATGTACAGTTCAATTATCAGAAGAATGCCTTGTAGTTGTACATTTTACAACTTTGTATACTGTACCTGACCATAGATAATAACATTATGCATTCTTTACATGTTTCTATATTCTATTCAGCTTAGGACAAAGCAATATTATGATAACACAGCTGTACTTGGGAACAACAGAGTCCCAAAATCCTTTTAGTCTTAGCATCTGAAACAGCAAAGCTTATGAAAACCTTTCTCTGGCTCTCCGATCTCACCGGTCCGTCACTCGATTCTGGTTTATGCTTGGAAGTCACACAACAACCACAGCATCAGCCAAGTTCAGCCAGCACTGAATTCAAGTCTTCTTGCAGCGTTATAGCCATCTCTTTTTGTTTAAAGAGATCATCCTTCAATCTGTCCACATTTGTTTTAAGCATGTAGTTGCCCTTCTTTAAAACAGCCAGTGTATTCTCGTGCTGCTTCACTCGTTTATTAAGATTGCCCTTCTTAGCATCCGCCGACGCCTCCGGTGGCAAATCTCCGTCACTCTCATCTTCCGACTCTTCACTACTCTCCGATTCGCTCTCTGACTCTTCTTCCTCTTCATCCTCATCCTCATCGTCATCATCATTTAATTCTCGCAATACGCAAGCCATGCTTCCATCCTCTTTTAATACGTTTGCCATGCTGTCTACCTCCTTCTGAAGCACTTTGTATTTCTTTTTCTCTTCCTTCAACGTTTTTGTCAGCTTTTTGAGCTGATCTCTCAGCGAGACCCTTTCCTTACGTGCCATCTCCTCTTTCTGTTTGAAGGATGCCAGCTTCGTGTTAAGCAGCTTAAGTTCTCGCAACGCTCTGCGTTCTTGCACGGCTTCTTGGTCTTCCTCATCAGAGCTGTCACCTTCTGTCTCGGTTTCTGATTCCTCCTCATACTCCGACTCGTCATCCTCTTCAGGGGGAGGTGGCTGTTTGCCGACGGCGATTGTGCTGTTTGATTTGGCAGCGGCGAGTCTTTTGGCAGACGGTTGCTTGGTTAGCGGCTGCTCGTCCTGGAAATGTTAAGTTCTTAGCTTTGGCTCAATGAGCTAAATAACTTGCTTGCATCGTGAAGCATTGTGAGTTAAAGGATTTAGAAGCTGTTAGTTTTGAATTCCAGAAACATTTCACTTTCTTTGCAACATTGTGCATGGTACCTTCAAACTAGCCTGTTGTTGTCATAAGCTTGAGAATGTATTTTGAATTAGAAGTTTATTTTTGTCAATTAGATTTATAAAAGTACATTGTTTGAGAATTATAAAGCATTTTTACTATTAGAATAGCTACAAACGAGATTTTTCTTTTATTTTGGGCTCGATCGTAGACCTTTCAGAATTGGTGACAGCAATTTACGCTTGGGAATTCGGACAGCCGTTCTTGAGTATTTTTACCCAAATAGATTGGAATTATCGAACATAATACAATGAAAATAATACTATTCTGGGAGCGCATTGCACAATCGAATCTCATTTCTTGACAAAAGTGCAACCCACCCAAACCACTTACCCTGTTGGCGTAGTTGGCCAGCCTCCGCTCCAGTATCTGGTTCTTACGCTGCAAGTCCTCGAGTTCCCCCTTGGTCATGTCGAGCTGTCCTACGGTGTCGTGATACTTTGTCTCCATCTCGTCGGCCGCCTCTTGCGCGTGCGTCAGTTCAGCCTTGAGCTTGGCGGCTGCCTGTTCGTCTTCCAGCCGCTGGCTCTGCGGAGTCTGCTCAGACTGCTTTGCGTTCCGTTCCTTTTCCAAGTCAACCTCCAGGTTCAGCAGGCGGGCCTAGAACGAATCGGTTGATACTCGGTTCATTAGCATGCTTTCAGACTCAATAATTTGCTGTTACCTATAGCTAGAATTGTGTTTGATGAACGTAGCAAGTGGCTCGTGACTCTGTTAAAAAAACACAAATGTGTGTTTTTTCTTTGTGTTTGATCACGCTCAGCCAGCCAAACGTCTGCTCTGGTTTTGATTACATAATCAAGGGATCTTTTGAGTTTTGAACTTAGAACCCAAGCATTTTTCAGCAAAATGGGCCAGCAAGTTTGATAACCAATTCTTGATTTAAAAAATGTTCATACATTCTTTCATCAAAATTTTTATCAAAACATCCAGTTAGGCCGATGTTTGTAGCAATTATTTGCTTGGGAATATTTATGCTAAGGAATGAGTTTTCGGCGAACCAAAAGTACTAAAAATGGTATGAGGGGAAGTATGTAAAGTAGGAAAGGAAAAGTATGTATGGCCGTACCAGCAACTTCTTGTTTTCTCTCTCAACTGCTTCTCGATTCCTGAGCTCGAGCGCCAGCATCTGCTTGGTAGACTGTAGGTCGTCACGAACTCGATCGATGTCGTCCAACTCGTCAGCCTCAACAGGTGCCGCTGTCTCCGTCTCTGACGCTGACGCTTTCTGGATCTGTTCCTCGATGGTCATCTGCCGCCGGAATTTGCGCAGACCTGTTGGTTAGAACGGAACGTTCTCAGTGGACTCCTAGGGCTTTGATGACTTGCTCTTCACGTTTTTGTTGGATTTGGAATTTTAGTTCTAGAATTCTATACAAAAAAAAACCACTGGAACCTTGTAAGTTTTGATTTTAAGACTAATAGAGTAGAACCTTTTCTGTGATCTTAAATACAAGTCCATTCCAGCGTGAATGTTTCCCCTGCCTCCTTGGCCCAGGTTGCCTCACCGTCTAGGATGGGCTTGCTGCGGTCGTTGGTCTTGGTGGGCTTCAGCCGCACTCCCGACTGGATCTGGTCGAGCAGGATGTTGTGCACGTTTGGCTTCTCTGACTCGTACAAGAACTGCAACGCAAATGAGCACACGTTATTCAACCGCACGGGTCCCAAATTGCGACTAACGGATCCTTAGCTAAGCTGATGATTTGAATCAATTAGAATTTTGCTTGAATTTAGAGTATGGTCTTGCTAACTGTAAGACCTGAATATTGGTACACTGTTCAAGTTACTATTCTGTTTTGAATGGGTCTAGGTCTTGAAGATTTTGCTGATAGTTGGATTCAACAAGACAGCTCCGCAGATCCTGACGCCATTTAAAACCAAAGCCGATGATGGTACTAAATGGAATATTACTAAACTTATTTCGGTACAAATAAAAGAGTATGCAATTACTTTTCCTACAAATTAAAAAGCTGTGGGATCCAAATAGGTAAACTCCTTGTACACTCTCGCATTCTTTTTTTTTTTATGTAATATCAGCCCATACTCAACACATACAAATGAATGTCTCTTCATGCAATTTATTATAAACAGCGCCATGTACCTGCTCCTTGACTTTGATAGGCGTTGCCAGCAGAGGTGCACTGCGATCGTTACACTCAACGTGGTTGAGTTTCCGCTTGGTCTCGATCTCCTTCATCATCACGCTCCAGTCCGGACGTTTGCGTGGTCGGTTCCGCAATGCCTCGATCTTTTCCAGCTTGGGTCCAGTGAGCGGATCATCTACAAGATTACGATCCATAAGAATCAGAGCTCGGAAACAAATTACGTTCATTGCAGGGGAATGGATGTTGTTTAGCTACTAGATGGGGTAGAAATGCGGTAGAAAGAAATAGCTGGAAAGAATAAGTTAATTGTAGTTTATTGAGTGATATATGTTTAAATTGTTTTGGATTAGAAATAGCATATCCTAATAAGAACAATTATTGCATTATTCGAGGGTGGAAATATTGATTGCCTTAAAAAAACTTTGCTGGTTGTCTTTTAAAAATTACTGGTTTAACTTGTTCAAGAAATTGAAGTCTTGTTCATCATAGTGAACGACTTTTCTGGATATATACCAGAAGCTCTTTACAGAGACCATGGTCTGCCATACTCACTCTTAAGCCCAGGCCCAGGGGGCGGTGGGGGTGGCGGTCCCGGAGGTGCCGGTGGTGCCGGAGGCGGCGTTGGCGCTGCTTTGCTCTTTGGCGCTTCCTTTTTCACTTCGACCACCTTCTCAACTACCGGCTCCACCGCTATCCTCTTCTCCCGCGGTGCTGTCTTCGTCGTCGCCGCTTCTGCTGCCTTTTCTTTTACCTGCAACGGAAACATTGTGATCTCCAAAACTCAAACCAATACTGTCCTTTAGGTACCAGGCCAGTCAGACACTTCTTTCGAATTGAGACTTACTTGGGGCAGCTAAGAGCGGAACAGATGGCAATTAAAAGAACTCGAGCATAAAATATTTCGTCTACATCAAATAGTGATTTATTGGTGGGTGGATGTGCCCAAACCAACAATGACTTTTTGATGATTTAAACACAGGTGATTATAAGAAGTCAATGGTGCATATAGCAAAACACCCAATTGGCTAAGTCTGGGTCTAAGTTGATACAATTATTTCGGATTTGTGCACACAGATCAGAAAATTTTGATTGCATTTTCTGCCTTACCACTGCTGGCTTCTTCGGCTCTGTCTTCTTTGCCTCGACCTTGATATCTATCTTCTTCCCCTCCGCTGGCCGCGTTTCCTTCGTCTCCTCAACCTTGACCGTCTTGACCACTTCTTTCTTCTCCTCGGGCTTCGCCGAGGGTTTTGAGTTGACTTCCCGCTTTGCCCGGCCGTTTTCCGCGACTGGCTCAGCCGACGGTTTGGACGGGGTGATAGAGATTTTGGAGAGCCGTCTTACGGGAGCAGGTTCGGCAGTCTTGACAGGATTTGATACCGTCTCGACGGCGTTCAGACGATCTCGAGCCGCCTGCAGTTCCGAGCTCACTGCACGGCAAACAACGTTTTAAAAGCTTTTATAACATTTTGACGGGGTATACTCTATAAGTTATACGTTTTTTGATAGGGTATAAGTTAAAGAGGGACCTTCACAAACCAAAAGCGACAAATGTTAAATTGGTTTCGGGACACTTGTTCTTTTGCACGGAAAACTGGCATGGGAAGTTCAGCAACACTGTTTTTGGTAAGTTATGGGATGGGTGGGTGACCGCTGGTTGGCTCGATCTCATAATTGACAGGTTTCCTTAAACAACGTGACCATTATCATCTTTGGTCCACAACCTTTAAGTTTGTTAAATTAGTGAAATGTCGCCATATAATGACAGTCCCAGATGCTTATTGTTATGTTCGCGTTTGTTTCCTGAGGCCAGATCAAAAACGCAACTAATAAACGGCTAATCACAGTATACGTTAACTTCTTTCAGATGTGGATTTTGCTAAAAATTGAGCCCCTGAGATTTTGATAACACTTAATTATGGTCCAGGGCCCAGCTGTTCTCTCACCTGCCGTTGTCTGTCCTTCGTCCCTGGACGCCCTAAGCTCCCTGGAGCGCATCCACGGCGCCGACGATGGCATGGGCAGGGCAGGAGGCCCCTCTTTGACCCAAGGCGGTCGAAATGTCGCTCTTTGTGCTCCGCCAGGGGCGGCGGCTTGCGGTTGGACCGCCGGCATGGTGTGGACTGCTGGGGGAAAGAACTCACATTTGGGACAGTTTGAAAACTTCTTTGAAAGATCTTGGGGCAAAGAAGCATACTTTTTCTTGTTGTATTTTAGTTGGTTTTCAGAAAAACTTGCTCAAGGATTTTTATAGAATGGTGTTACAATTTTTAGCATCGAGCTTGGAAAATGAATGCTCAGTGCTTTTTGCTTGCCTGTCTTTAAGATCAAGAGATGGTTTGGGAATGGGGGATAGCATCTGGCAACCATTTGCTCACATATTTCTTGCAATTTCTATAATGCTATTTTTCTGCAAAACGCGCTGTCGAACTAGAATGTTTTTCTGGATTTCGGCTATGGATTTTTTCTGTGGTGACGCACAGCGATTTGGATAAACTTACTCCAAGTCTCCGTTGAAGTGTATATTCAATTTTAGCTGTAATTTCTGTTGCTTAAATTGCGTCACCATTATTGTAGTGGGCGAGGTCGAGATTTTGCCAAATCTTTCAAGATCATAAGAATTGTGCAACACGTTTTTATATGCTGGTTTGACTTTCAAACTTAAAATTACAGTGATGCACTCATTCGTGATATTCTAAATACCTACTTCAATTATGCCATCATCACCTTTCTTTGGACAAACATTCTTGGTGGCTGTAATTTTCAAAAATTTCCTCGTCGATACAATTTACAACTTAAAACCTCTCCCCCAACTACGAAATATTGGTCAATGACTATGCAATTCAAGATAATGCTTCATGATTTGCTGCTACACAATTTTACAACCAACATGCATTCCATATCTCTCGTGAGTAGTGCCCTGCCACAGCATCCCAACGGGCATCCACTCAACTCACTGTAATACCCATCTGACAATTGACTCGCAGCCAAAACACACCGAACGTGCGTCGCGACGCCGACGCTTGCCCTGCGTAGGCGCATCAAGATCGCTAGGCGTCGTAATCCGATCCCACGCCGTACCCCGTTACGTCGCACCAATTTGCTGTGACTTTCCTAGCGACATTTCATATAAAACACGGTGTTGTTTGATTTCGTCGTTCGAACTATGTCTGCACCTGAACTGATAGGTTCCTCTGAGAATCGCTACATTCGTAACTGCATACTCTTACAAGATATGTATTTTCATCGAATCGTAAGCAATATAAGATCGCTGTCCAGCACCTGAGCAAAGATAACATTTCAAAGCCCTTCATATAAATTCGTTTCCACCAGCTCTAATGGCGAAAATGTAACCTTTTTTTTTCAGTGAAATGAGACAAAATGTGATGAGATAGCCAACATTTTCAATGATAACAATGGAACAAATGTAGGTTTCTCATCTTATCTAATTTCAATGAGGTGTTTGATTTGGTACTTTCTCGTGGACTATACAAATCTACACTTTACTTCACATATTGACAAACACGTATATTCTAGCTCATCATGTATCGATACTTGACCCCTTATAACGCTAGGAAGTCCTCCTAGCGATGCCTTCTTTAATAAATTCAACAGCTATCAGTGACCAAAGCATTAGGGGATTATCATTTTCCGAACACGAACCTCAGCATCTCGGTGTGTCACTTAAATTTGAAGCAAAATATCGTGTTTTCATTCACCAAAATCACACAATGAAGCCCCTAAATAAACCCCTTAGCATAAACAATTTGCCTCTCTTCAACAGACTGGAATGGGTTAATTCTGAATTCATTAGGTGGATTCCTCATGTATACCGAACCACTCCTCGACTTGTCATCGATGCTACGGTGTCGTTATCGGCGTCGTGCCTACTCTTTCCAAGACACCGCGGCGCCTTCAAGGCCGTAGTAGCGACTCACGATAATTTTAGCGCGTCGCGTTTAGCTATAGAACTAGCGATCGTTATTAAAAGCGGATGCCAAACACCGTCGGAGGCAAACCCATGCGAATCTAGTCACGTCGAAGGATTTTTGGGTGGTGTTTAACGACGCATTCTGTCTGGTGCCATCTGTTCTTGTGGCGACGGTCTGTTGAAGTCGCTGAAAGATTGGGCGATGAATGAAACTAACGATCTAAGGAAATCCGGTGACGCCAATATCTTAATATTGATTTAGAGTTTAGAGGAACCAAAATTATTGCCCTCCAAAGGCGAACGAACGGTTTAATTTCAACCTAAGCGTTTATTTTTTATTTTTTAAAAGCACAGAAATAAAAAAAAAATACGGATTCATGGTTTTTAAGCATTGTTCTTGGTCTGAAGACAAAGCATCCGATATTAAGATAAAAATGAACCCCTCGATCACCCTTTCTCAGTCCAAGGACCTCTACTTACAAAGACATTGCAAATATCACCCGTTTACTTCCACCCTACGTCACTTTTACTCGGGTTGCATCGTCCTTCTGGAAGAAAATCAAACCGGTGGCTCTTTGACACGAGTAGACTACCTACCCGCACCGGATTTTACCTACTACCTTCAAGTCTAGGTTAGGTTCATTATCATCTCATCATCACTCACTTATGAACGACGCCATTAGACCAGTGCTGCAGGATCAATTGTCAAAAAAGTGCGTCGCTAAACACCACAAATCAATCAATCTGTTCACAGTATGAGCTTTCGGTCTTGTTTGGGGTTTCTGCGCTGTTCGCCCTTGAAACCCGGGTTCGAGACATGCCGACAACAAGAAAATTCGCACGGTCTTTGCGCTCCTTCAACCTTGCCGAGAGTCTACGTCAATGCTTTTCAAAGTGCCAGACGTGGTCGTCATTGCGGTGGGTTACGTCGGCGTTTTGTGACCCGCGCTGTGAATGAGCCCAGTCAGATGCAGGCAGCGACGAGATGTAAACATTGCTGCTGGTGTTACTGGTCTCGTTGCGAAATGTTGCACGCGGCGGCTGAAGGCGACCATCCGGTTCGACCATTCCGCGAGCGAGTATTTTTAGGAATCTCGGAGAATGGCTGGAGACGGTCGGGAAGGAAATGCACTTGGTTATGGAACGAGACATATGGTTGTAAGATGGATCATGGCCAATGCCAGTGTCGGATCTGGCTTGAAAGAATTGGATTTTTTCATTTTTTTTGTTGAACTGTTGAGTCTTCGGTGAGTTTGCGGTGAATCTCGGGTGTGCACCAGGGGCGATCTGTGTGTTCGACTGGCAGAGTTGTTCGCTCTCGGGTCATTCCCGGTGCACTTAACTTGCTCCGAGAATTTCGACGGTGCAATTGGAAAACAAATTCATGTACTGACAGCTTGTGGTCATGTGTTTGGGAGTGAGCGCCCTCGCTTGGAGCTAGTGCTAGCCCAGTAGAGAGCATGACATCATCGAGTAAGTTTCAAACCCGCATTGGAGCCAGTCGAAAACGGCATTAGGTACTATCGATGCTCGAGTCTTGAAGCTATAATCTGGTTATTGCCCCATCTTTAGCACTCCAAAATTTCATTTTATGTCCCCTAAGTATCAAAATGTTCGGCTTCAATAACATTCAATTACATTTAAATACGTTATTTTTTTTTATAAAATTTGGTAACTTACTCCAAAGCAAAGGGCCAAATAAAGAAGGAAATTCCTCGGAGGGCTAATATCTGTGCGATGCATAAGCTTGGTCGCTATGAGATTCTAGGAGGTTGATGGATATAGATTGCCTATTTTAGCGCACTCGCGTGCCGCTGGTGCTACTTAATGCACACACATGTAAAAGTGTTTTTCTTGCCTACTCGTGGTTCTTGGCACGCTCATAAAAACAGTATTTATATTTAAAATTTTGCAAGTTTCAATCGCGAACAGCGAGATGCAGACATTTTGAACTAATCGAATTTAAAAATTATGAAATTGACATTGCAATACACATCTCCTTGGGTGGATTCACGACAGGAGGTGCTGCGAAGAAAGAATTTTTTCGGAAGCGTGCATTTCCCAACACACTCTGGCAAAAGTAAACACAAATCGTCATACTCCAGACTGTTTTGATTCGAAACGCTCGGTCTTGTTGATTTAAATACCTACACATCGTCGCCTCCATTTCACTTGAGAAGGTAGAAAAAGCTACCGAAATATCTGGCACACCCGGTATTGGTTCACGTTTCCTTCCTATCCAAAAATGTAAGAATAACGGCTATATCGTTGCATTTATTATTCGTGCGCATTTCCGAAGTACAGTTGTTTTTGTATTTAAATTAACATTTCTTAAATGATTTGGAGAAATACTTCTCAAATATTTCCCTCAAAGGCAAGTCATCTTCTGAAATGTATATGGCATGTGCTTTGGTTTGTTAGAGATTTATCGCCAGCCAATTTTCTTGTATCTTAGATTTAATATTCAAAGAAATCGTTCCTGTCTTGACCTCTCTTCACCTGCATCAGCATCCAGAAATGAACCCTACCAACAAAACAACACACACACCAGACAAGACAAACGGAACGCATTGGCACACATACTTGATAAAGACGAACTCTTCCTTGCACAGAAATCACGATCACCTACAACACACTTCCTTTCTCCTCCCGACGAACACTTCAACTAGTGCCAATTGACGGGACGCGGTTCCTCCGCCGTGTCGCGCGTTCCGTATATTTGGAGCACCGTCGTCTATTCCTGGCCGAACACGTCACGTCGCGGCCTCCGACGCTCGCGGCGCCGTTCACCGTGCGTTCCCCGAGCGTCGCTAGCTTTTGACGCCGTGACGTGATGGGACGCCGTCATAACCGCGGCGTAGAAGCGACGGCGTTTACTCGGCTAAAGGCATCTGTTTGATGGGTGATTGATTTGGGTAGCTTTGTCCGAATTGCATACGTACGCGCTCGATTTGGCTGGTTGATGTAAACGTGCCAATGATACTCCTAATGAAAGACTTTGGTATGTGGGAGAGGAAAAAAACAAAACAAACTTGGCTCATACCTGTCGTTATTTTTATTTGCCAAATTTTGATTCATTGAGTTACTCCGTGGGCGCATCGCAAGGTCCCCGAGGTAAATTATCAGATCCACAAGCGACCCCCTCAACCTTTCTGAAATCCATTGTTTTGGCAGAACATTGACAATGCATACCTACTCAACATCTCTCAATGAACCGCGTCAACGGTCACCACAACACGACCTCCAATTTCAATCCGTAGACGTCGCGCCGTCTATCGTATTTTTCTGCGTCACTTTCGACGTCACCTCCAAATCCACGTCGACGTCCAACGACGCCGTCACGTCATAAGCTTCAGTAGCTGTCAATTCACTCGTCGCGATCGTCTGTACGATTTCCGTCGACGCTTTGGTCCCGGCAATGGGCGGCGTCGTGGCTTTCACCACCACCCTTGGCTGGACGTCCGTCAATGAATTCCAGTGCGGCCACGACTGGATCTCGGTGAGAAGCGCACCCCCAGGACACTCGGTTTCGCGGACTTGACTGTGTCCCAGCAGTTTGTATTCGGCGTGGATCGAACCACGGGCGACACCGCACTCGATCAGTGACCGGGCGGCGGAGAGCATCACGGGGGAAGGCGTCAACGCTGAAACACAAGGGGTCGTCGTCAAAAGCACGATCGGGTGCAGCCAGGATACGAATGAGTCTAGGGGTGTCTGGTTGATTGTGTAAAGAGTTGTCACGCAATGTCGATGGCACTGCCCATTTGAAATCATTCAGGGCCGGATCCACAAAAGAGAGTTCCATAAAGGAGAGTTTAAGTTTTCGGAGCTTTAAGATGATCATCCAATCACAGTTGATGCCTCCAGATTTTCATGAACTTAACCCATATATTTCCTTTAATACCCAAACTCGACTTAGTGGATCTGCTCCTAGAAGAGTGACATGAATTTGGATGTTGTAAAGTCGTGATTACGCTATTTATCATCAAAGCGTCATGCTCATGATGGCCTCTATTACACGAATAAGCCAAAGATAGGAAAAGTTTCAAATTTTGATTGGCAAATGATAAAAATGTCGATTTGCACATGCAAAAGCTCCCTGTCAGTCTTATAGGCACCCTATGCGTACCTCTGAAGTCGCCGATGAAGCAGATGCCGATGCTGAGGAAGTTGTACTTAGGCGCGTGTGCACCAACAATGTCCCATCCGCGACCTTCGTACACCAAGCCGTTGCCGCCCACGCAGAAACTGCAGAACCGCAACACGCAAGGGGGGTTACGAGTGCGATTTTAATGCTTCTATTTAAAAGGACCTTTGTATCACAGGGGTACTGTCTTGGCGTTTTCCAAGATAGACCGGACTATTAATCTTCGTTGATGAATTGATTGTGGTGCTTAGCGACGCATTGTTTTATGCCATGCAATAGTGAGGAGCTGGAATTATTATAGCGTCCGAACGGTTTGGCGTGATGGAAACACCGGGTCTCGTGAGATCATCGAAGTCAAGCAACAATGCTCTAGGTCAGGTATAGTATGGGTGACCATCATACAAATAACCAATTCTGTTCGGGAGAGAGGCTGAAGGGATGGCTAGGTCATCAATCTTTCGACAGAATGGGTTTGTTGAGGACACTTCTTCGAATTGCTCTGTTCCATGGTGTTCTTCAACAAAAGTTTGCGTGCTGGGACTGGGTTTTCCCTCTCTTCTAGGTTAGATTAGGTTGACATCTCACTCACTCATTCACCGACGCCATAAGAACAGTGCCACATGGCCCGTTGTCATAACAGTGCTTCATCACCAAAAATCAATCAATTAATCTATGATAGCCTGGAAGGCCTGGAAGTGAGACTCGGTGGGGTCACAAGAATCTCTGCTATTGAATCGCAGTATCTTACTTTAGAAAATGTCTGGTTCACTCACTTGTATCCTATGTCACTCCACCCGTTTTCAATCTGGTGCATGTCCTGCATCCTGCGCATGGCCCGCACGCAGGACGCTGCGTCTGCGCACGCCCCCGGCTTGTAAGTGTGGTGGATGACCACATTGCCAACGGGCAGCGTCAGGTTGGTGCGCTCCCGAGGGGGGCTGGCTCCCCACTCGCTGCGTGCCACGTCGGGGCAAGAACCTAGGGCCACTGGGGCCAGCAGGTGGAATAAATGGTTGTTAATAAATAGTTGCCATGGTTGAAGCGGGGTTAAGCAACATTGGTTCTGGGCTAGGTGGTGGATGGGTGATTAAGTATATCATATGGGTCTATATATATAATAAATATATGATATATATAAAAATATATGATATGGGTCTATAGTCATATATATAAGTATATATTATATGATATGATATAATGATATGGGTCACAGCTCACAGTTTAATTTGAGTAACCCTCAGGTTTCTGAAGCGAAAAGAAGAAGAGAGAAACGGGTATTGTTGCAGTCGCATTGGTCACCTATTTCCGTTCGTATTTTTTTTTATCGGCTACGGACTTGCATCTAAATTTGCCGTTAAATATTTTAACTGCACTAATTATTCGTTATCAATTGGCTAAATCAAACCTCTTGTAAGTAGCACTGAAATCGCATTAAAAAACTAGACCTTTTTACAAGTTGAAGATAATTACGGTCATATTTAAAGAATATGTTCATTTGAAACACATCTGAATAGTTTGTGCCCACATCACATTTTACTGTGGTTTAACGTCTTGCAATTTTACAAAGCATCTTAAAACAATTTCCTTAAACTCTTAACATTCTTCATCGCTTGTTCTGTCATCACAATAATCCCGTTAACCTATTCAAAACCTCTTCCTAAAATTTCAGTCCCATTCCTTCCCAATTCCCTTCCCAATGCCTTGTACTCAACTCCCTTCTTACCTCTAAACTTTGCCTTGCTTTGCCTTGGCGAATGATTCTAAAAAGATTAATCTTTCGACAGATAGCCAAAGGAGTATGCGTGTATGCTTACACACAATTAGTGTTTGCGCAGGTGACAGAGCAAACAAACACAATACGCGAGCCTTACATCGTCAAGTACGCTTTCGCTCTGATTGACGATAATTACAACGACGCTGTCCACTCGAGAATCGTACTCACATCTAATTGTCAGAAGACACAAAACAGCGGCCGCCAAATGCACAGAAAAAAACATCCTAAACGACATCTCACAGGTCCCGGTCGACGTTGTACCACACGAAGAGAGACTTTACCAACTGACTAAGAGCGTTACCGTCGCGTTGCGCGATTTTAAACGTCTCGGTGAAAGAGCGCCGAGTGTCAAGTGTGTGCTCGCTGTCGGGGATTCACAGGAATGCTAATGTTTACTCGATTTCGAGGTTTTGTGCGGAAAAAATGAGATCACATGGTCGGTAGATGAGGTTGGCCTTGTGCTGGAGCATATTCATCTGGTGTTTATTGCACTCCTTCATGTGCAATATAATTATTTTGCATTGCTTTCACATGGTGGTGTTGAAAGAGCGAGGTTCGAGGATTTTCTTAGTTGTTTTAGGTGCTGAGCAAAAAAAAAATTAGAAAAAAATGAAAAAAGCGGTGACAACATTTTGAGAATTTGTGTAACTTTGGACTGCATGCCATTCCAGAGCACATTTAGTTTTTCTTGTTCCCCGTGATACGAAGCTCATGCATTAGTTATCATCGAGTTGATAGGTTGGCAACAAATAGTAACGGTAGGTGCCAACCGATAACGCGCTTGCGGCAGTCCTTTTTGAAAAGCCTGTAAAATTCAATAATTACGACTCAAAATATCGATACATGTTTATCAATCGTTGAGGTTAGCGTTATCTACGGCTAACTGAACGTTAAACAGTCTCAAATGCGAGTTATCTGCGAGAACTAACCAAATTACATTTCTTGACATTTAAAACGACGGTGACTACATATAGGTAGTAGGATCCACAATTTTTGTCGGTAATTGTATGGTAGTACGTTGCCATACTATCGCCCCAGCTGAATTCAAGAACTTTTAACCCTTGACCAAGTGTACTCACGGCCAAACGCTGCACTGAACTGTTTTGTGTTATTTTGCGATTAAGTAACTCTTTACAAGTAGGGATGCACACGACAAAAATGATCGTGTCATGTCATGCGCTGTGATATAATCGTGCTCCTAGAGCCTCATCGTCAAGCCTCATCGTGTGCTGTCATCGTCAAGCCTCTGTACGAGTTGCCTTTGGGTGTTATGATGTTTATTTTTTTATCTACCTCCTCTACATATTTATTTTTTTGCTCCTCTTTGACAGTTGAAGGTGCCTGTACAAATGTCTGTCATTATGATCATGTCCCGTGACGGCATGACTGTAATTTCATTTCAACTGACACTTCAACAAGAAATGCAGCGAAAACAGTTGTCGCCGCGTAAACACCGCGCAGTAATGTCTAAAACCCCCATGCGCATGTGTCGAGCTGTTATTTACACGAGTTTTTATAGAACAAGGAAAGAAACAGTTTATTAATCTTGTCCACGAATCTCATCTGTCCCAGTGAGAGAAGATGCAATTAGAATTCCCTCCATATGAATTTATTATTATTATTAGCTCTTATGACAGAAAATTGATGCAGATTGTTTTGATTTGGTATCTTCTTACAATTCTTGCTTTCTGTGTGCTGTCACTATCAGGGGAGTTCGATGCGTGACTGGAGGAGAGAATTTTTTTGAACAAAGTTCCTCATACTCATCTGGTTTTTGTCCTGAAGTCCTAATACCTTTGCGCAGAGTTTCACACGTAGGTATTCAGCGATTTAACAATTAAAAATTATCATAATATTAAAAAACAAAAAAAATTAAATGAAGGTGTGTCGATGGTTGTAACTTTTAAGTACTTCAATATTTTCAATAATGTAAACGGGAGAGTTTAAAAAAAAAAGTACAAAATGTAGAATTGTGAAATATCACGTGGCGGCACCATACAAAAGATCAAAACAATTAAATGATGCGACCATGCGCATAGCTTTTCTCTAAACACTGTTTTTTTTTTCAGAATTTTGTGACCTCCCCTCAGACTCTATAGCTGCCAAAAACTTGCCCAAACATACGCTTGTCTAGCATCCATCTTAATACAGGGACTTCACACTGGAGAGGTTACTTTTATTCTTTCCACAAATTCAACGTGTACGCTTGGGATAAATCTTCACTCACATGTATTGTATTAATATGAACACTTTTCACAAAATATCAATACATCAATAACAATATCTAATTTACAGTTCTGCTGAATCAAACCATCAAAGTTAATGTCTAACATACTTGCCATTAATATATGAACGTGCGGGAGCTTTATCAAAAGTTTCAAGTGTTTGCTTAAATCACGTAGGTTTTCACAAAAATATGTCCTCGATTCCTGTCTTTTTCGTGTTAATGTCAGAACCAATTCGACACATGAAATGGCATTATCAATCTGGACAGATAAAAATATATTGTTATTAATAATAAAATATATGTACACACTTTTAATATTTAATATGTATAAAAATACACTCGCCACTGTGAGTAATTGTCGAAGCTCATATCACACTCCTTATCGAAATTGTCGTGTAATCCCTAGATTGCGTGAATTGACGGAAGAAAACCCATTTTATTCGATAATTATTATTTTATTTGGTTAGTAATCTTGTCGCTCTTTGACACTAGTGAGTAGTGACCAACGCTCCGCTTGGATCAATTCTTCTCTCCACTGTACCAACATGGTGACCCATCCAAAACCTGATCTAGCGCCATGTTGCTTAACTTCTTGCAGTCTCATCAAAGCGCATTGCACTGCATCCAGCCAGGCTCATGCGTATTAGAGGACATAAAATACAATTGATCAAAGTTGTACTGTTCTTTGGAAGGTAAACTTTAAGCCAGTGGTCTTGGATGCTCTTTAACAGGTGTAGGCACAACAAACAGCACCAGGTTTCCTCTCCCTTCTTGGGCTCTTCTTCTACCATCACTAGCTTACATCATCAGACCATTGCTGGCACTTCTTTCCTTCTAGGCTATGAGTTCTTCGTCTCCCCCGCCCTAGCCCAGTGAAATCTTGCCGATACAGCAAACCGCTTACCACCTAACCCTCCCCGTTTTTCCAGAGATGGCTCGACGCCCGTCTTCGTCGCGACGCTACCGTAAAGAGGAGGAGTTTGTGCGACGACGCAATGCTGAGCACGACCGTGCTGAGATGTGGAACGGCGTCGACGCGTACTTCCGCTCCTGGGGCGTCAACACGGTCAAGGTCAACACCTGGACGTCGCCCGAGTATTATGACGCCAAGTGAGTACCCCTTCCTCTAATCATAGGGGAAGTGTTTCTTTTGTTTTTGGGGTAAACTTTTTTTTTCTTTCTTATTTTCATTTAGTATTACTACATTTTTTCAGGATAAGAAATTAACATCAACAATGGCTGCAACTTAGCCTTCTAATAACATTCGCCCGAAGGAAATCATAGGCCAAAAGGCTGTGTGTTGCCCATTTATTTTGGCGGTATTAATCCTAATAGTACCTTCTGTAGTACATATTCAGGGTGAAAATGTTTTCTGTTTTTGAAAATTTTTACCAATTTTTCACTTTTGTTCATTTATTTTTTTTGGCTTTTGCGCTTGGTACAGAAGAGTAGCACAGAAAAAGGCACCTTTGAAAACAAAACAAAAAGTTATATATCAAGTACATGAGATTCAATGGTAGATTAAACTATTTGTAGCCATGGAGATGCTGAGATCACCCGACAAAGCTTTCTTTTGCTACCTCACTTTTCTAAAGCTGTATTAATCTCTGGAGCCCTAGTATTCCTTTCTTTTCTTTTCCTTCACTTGTGACTTTTTACCCTCTTTACACCTAACAAAATGTGCTTGGTCTTCTAACTCTAGGTATGAAATCTTTGAAACTCTTTTTTATATTTCACTGAGTATTTGTACGATTTCTGAACTCTGTTGTTCAACCATAAACTTCTTTGCCGGAAGAACTGGAAAATAAATAGGTACATTATTGCCTTCCTCCATGATTTTATTTTCATGACACCTTCATATTCGTAATAAAAACCAACACACCCAAATCATTTTCCACTTTGAAATTGCTAATAAGTTTCACAATCACCCTGCATACCTCATACAGGCATAATTATAACAGTTTAAAGAGACTAAACACGCTGTAATAACCTTCAACTCTGTACATTCCCAGACTGAATGCCCTTTGCAAAGCATAAGCCAACATTGCTGGGTTGCAGTGAGGAGTCCCGGACCAAGGCGAGGCTAGCGCAGGAGAAGAGAGATCACCTGGAAGAGAGGCGTAGGCGTCTTACGGCGCTCCTGGTAGCAGAGACGGCTGGATACGAGGAGGAACTCAGGCAGATGGACCCCCGGAAGAGTGGCCGGGCACATAAGGAGGAAGCCGAAAAGGTACCGTGAGCTTGGCTCCTTGAATCTGAATGGAAACACTTCGCATTTTTGAGAAATTACTGTGAAGGGATCAATGATCAAATGTTTATAAAGAAATAAATAGAAATGAGTGGTAATTCATTTTTAGTATTGAAAAAACGTTATATTATTCTACTTTCAAAACTCATTTCCAACGGTTCATATTAGCTGCATTGTGATTATTGATTAACAAAGGCATGGTGGTGAAATTATTCTCCAGGCTTCTTGATTAGTATTTGTGCAATCAATTAACCATCCGTTTCTCTATTATTAGCAATTCATATAATCATTGCTGTGGGTTGAAATATCTCTGAGTCTGAGTGTTCTGAGTTGTATTGTTTTAGCTTGGCATTTGTGCTGTGAAAGTATAAAGTAGACTTCATCTTGTGGTTTGGTCAAAATTTAGCCCGTAACAAGCGATTGTCCCATGCTTTGTGCAGACCGAGCACCTGATTGCATTCACACACGAGCTGAAACGTCGCGAAGAGGAAAAGCGCCGCAAGGAAGCTGAGCTCAAAAAGTATCACCAGTGGCGGACGCAGGAACCGGTCCTGCGCGATAACCAGCGCTCCCTGCACAAACAGTGAGTTGATTGCAAACTCCACACTATTTGAAGTGTTCATTTCTGGTAAACGATTGTTCATTTTTCTTTGCAAGGTATTGAAGTAATCTTTACCACCGTCTTTGGATTTACTGCAAATGATCTTTGCATTGAAAATGGTTCTAACTAAATCAATAACTTTAAGCTACCTTAGCTTCTTTGTACAATATAAAGATAATTACATTTCAAGGAAACTTTCTACCCTCTGCTGATCGGTTATGAAACATTTCAAAAACAGATTTAAGCATTTAAAGAATATTTTTCCAGCTGATTGTTAGATTATAACTATGGATAAAGAATCTGTCTTTAAAAAGTTACGTAGTCAACCTGCTGGTTTTTGATTCCTATAGACAACAATTAATCTGGTGGTCCACACTTAGCCAGGATGCATATTTGGGAGCAGGGCCATTAGACCACAGTGAGATTAAAATTTATTCGGAAATTAGTAGAGAAATAAATCACAAAATGCAAATAATAACAATGTTAATACTAGAAAAAAAGCAGGTAACATTTAGCCAGCTGCCTTTGCCACTATAAAAAAAAGATGAACAGCTGCAACCTTTTTTTATTATTATTATGAACACTACTACCATCTCAAAAATTGATACCCAAACGGGAACTCGAACCCCAATCTCCAACTATGTTTATTTATATTTATTTATTCATTTAAATATTAACCGGCAACCTAATTTTAGGTTTGTCCGTGACGCATGGGTGGATCAAGTAAAAGAACGTCACCGCAAAATGGACGAACAAGAGCAGAAAGAAAACGAGCGCCTGGAAGAGATAACTCTACAAAAGGAGTTGGAGGAAATGAGAGAGGCTGTTGCTGCAGAGGAGAGGAAAAAGTGGGAGGTAGATCTCCAGGAGCAACTGGTCCAGCAAATCGTGCAGCTTCGGGAGAAGGAGGCCATGGCCGAGATGCTGAAGGTGGAGGAGGCTCTTGATATCAGGAGGCAGGCTGAGGTGGATGACATCTTGGAGCAGAGGAGGATGGCTGAGAAACAGAGGAAAAATCTCGAGCATGGGTAAGGTTATTGGCCTGTGCACCATACTGCTATTTTAAAAGATGCCATTGGTCGATCAGTAAATCGAGCCCTATGATTAATGCAGATCACTTTGTATCTAGCTGTTGTTGTTAGAAACAATATTTTTAATTTGAGAGCTTGACATAAACTATTGGCTTAATAATTCCACCACTTTTTAAAAACTTTCAAAAGTCAGAAAAGTAATGGAGCTCTTTTTTCCCCGCTGCAAAAAGTGAACTGGCTAGTATTCTGACTGGCAAGCTGGCTGGCTTTCTTACTTGCATTCTTGAAAGTGGTTTCAGTTGTCAAACAGGCACTTTAATTGGCAACACAATTCAACTGTACCTACATTTTAATGTTCCTAGTTTTGATTGCATGCATTTCAGCGTTACTTAAAATATGCCATCGCATGGAGATTGACGACTCATTTTAATTAACTTGGAATTATGATTTTTTTTAGACTCATGTCTACTTGATATAACCTTAGCACTAGTTCTAACAAAAACTATTTGAACTATAAGAACTATTTTGAACTATTTATAACTATTTGTTAAAACTTGGAATTTTCAGAAATTTCATAAATCATACGTTATATGTGTTATTACTTTCCTCACATGAAAAAGTCGTATCTCGGAGGTTGTGAATCACCAACGTGTCAGTGATTCAGTTACTGGTCATGTTTAGGTGATAAGGAAGAGAAGACATCAGAGAAACAGTTGACCAACCACTTTTGCCATCCTAAGTTGATGTTGTTGATCTTGTGGTTGTCACAAGGAAACCTCTGTATGGGAAATGAAGTCACTGGGAGGTAGTAATTAGTCAAAATGGGAGGAAGTATTCGATGGAAATTGGAGGGAAAAATGTCCAGCTTATGCAAATTATCCGACCCAGACTTTTCCTTACAGGATGTTCATACATTTTCTGCAACCAATGGTGTCCCACAAATGCTTTCATTAGCAAGAATGTCTTCGTAATAACTTTGTCTGGGTTCCCTTCTTTTGGGACCTTCCCTGCAAAATAATAAACAACCTGATTTTCCTTTAACCTTCACAGTTATTTTCTAGAACAGTTTACAGATTTTGATTTCAAAATTAATTACACATAAATAATGTTCTTGAACTTTCAATTGTAGCTAGGCTTCGCTTAACCAAAGCTAATGCATACCCCTCTTTCTCCGTTATAGGTGCTTTCTGGCGCACCAGTACCAACTAACCCTGCGCCGCCGCATTCGCCAAGTCCAGGAGGAGTTGGCCAGCGACCTGCACTGCTTGGCACGAGCTCTGGAATGTGCTGGCGCAGAGCAGGCCGCTAGCGCGGAACGGATGGCCAAGCAGCGTGCCGACCTCAAGAACATGAACGCGTTCCTTGTAAAGCAGGCGGCTATCGAAAAGGAACGCGAACAGAACGCGGAGTTTGTGTTCCAGTGAGTTGAAAGCAGATGTAAATCTATAAAACTTGTCTGATCTGGAGAGTAATGTCGATTAACTCTGCATAAAAAATGGAAGTCTTGAGTTTTTTTTCAAATTTTGAGAAAATTCCCATATTTTCTCTCCTAAGATTAACTTACATAGAGCCTCTTGGATCTCTGTGCCCTAAATTTGACTTCACTCTAACCAAACATTCTTATTAGTGCATGTTACTAAGATTTTTTTTTTCTTTTGCCATGCAAATTATTAAAAAAAAACTCTTGAATGTATCTTTAAAAAAAAATCACCCTGTCCACACTCTTCACTCCTAAATGGTAACAGGCTCAGAAAAGTTTTTAGTTGGTGGAACATTGCTTTTAAACATCCAATCGCCTCAACATTTCTTCCATTGAACAAACAGCTTTTTATTTCTCTGTAGGTGCTAAGTCTACTGCATTAAATTTCACTTCATTACAACAAAAACAATTTAAAAACCCAAATTTACTAAATGAAGTTTCTAAATTACTGGCAACAAATTTTTGTGAAGCCAATCACAGTTTGCAATTTCTACATCTAAGTGCTAAAATATAAATAAGAAAAAAACATTATCTAGCCTGGGCTATATTAGCTCGAATGGTTATGTGGGAAGTGATGCAATCTGACCGCTCTCCATGTATATAACCTCAGAGGATAAAGGAACTCCTTCCTTTGACGGAAACGAGATGTTGATAAGCAATCGTGCGTAATTTCAACCGCTTAATGAATGAATCGTTGATCAATGAACCAGCTGAGAAATCATTGATGCTGTTGTTTAGGTCATTGGATGCAACTAATTTGTACCATCATAAAAAATATGTTAATTGTCTGATTAAGTATCAAGTGATTAAGTATTGCAAATTGGCACCCACAACACATTTAATTGCCCTGAAAGTATGTCACTGACATCACAGAATTGGTCAGTTTCTAATCTACATATAACGACGCTTAATACATAAACCAGCATTACTACTTGCTATGTAGGTAAGCCTATGTGTTTCCTAGCGTGCAAGCAAACATACCACGTTACATGCGTGACCTAATTTTTAGTCAGGTATTTTAAGCTGATACCTACAATAGGTTAAAAGTACTGTCATAGGTAAAGCAATTTTGAATAGTTTTTTAATCAAGAACTAAACTGTTATTTTGAGTATGTTTTCAACATAATTTATATTGTTGTTTCAGTAAGTGATTGGAAGACTAAAACTCGCCTTAAGACCATTTCTTTTACTTTACTTTTGAATTCCTGTCATATGTCAGCCCCTCAGTTCTGCCATTACATTGCCGATATTTTCTGTCCAGTGAGGAGGCTAAGAAAATGTTGGAGAAGCAGGAGGCCCAGTGGAAGACTGAGAAGGCATCACGAGACAAACTAATGACGGAGGTCCTTACAGACCTTCGAAGACAGCTTGAGGACAAGCTGGAGGAAAATTTGAAGCAGCAGCGAGAAGTTCTGAAGGAACGGGAGGAAATCCTGGACCAGGTGGAGTCTGGGCATGCGGATTTGAAGCGAGAGCAGATAGAGGCGGAATGGAGGAAGGAGGAGAGGAGGAAGGAGATTGTGAGCGAAATGGAGGAGAAAAAGTGCAGGGAGGTGGAGGAAGTACGAAGAAGAGAGGTTGAGAGGAGGGAGATGGTTGAGGAAGAGAGAAGGAAAGAGAAAATGCTGTTGGAGGAATTGCGTAAGATGAATGCTGTTGGGTACAAACCTGAGGTAAGCATGCTTACGATGAGACATTTTTGGTAAAGATTAATTCATTTGAACGTAACAAAAAAGCATAAAAAATGTATTTTTTATTTTTTCAGATACATGGACGTCGTAGAATTCTCTGGTAATTGAAAACGAACCCTTCGTTTGATTGATTTTTGCACAAAAACAGTGCAATCAATTTTTTTATTGATACCTCAATGTATTGTATACCAATTATGACAATAAACTAATTTGTACTTTAGTTCATGACGAGCAATGCGTACCTATCTATTTTCCCATCTCTGCTTTTAGTTTGCGCGAACCTATTTGTGTAATGTTACTCACTTGCAGAGTGATACAATTAAACGGTGCCCCCCAATTAGCGTGATTGCAGAAGGTCACCGTGTTGTTTGTCTGCACTGCATTTGCACAGCAATCCGACGCATTGTTCCAACGGAGGAAAGTGCACTGTGGCCGCGGGCCAACTGTGTTGTCCGCCAATTCGTGACCGTGCCGCCACTCATCCCGTTGGCGCGATGGGAATGCGTTTGTTGTGATCGCACTTAATGAGTCACGCCCCATTAATTAATCAGACCACGAAAAACGCAGCCAACGCGTGAGAGGAAACGGAATTTCGCGGCTTGTTTCTAAAAAGATCTGAAGAAAGGCCGCCAGAATATTCGTGCCAGATTAGAATCGATTCGTCTCTCGATTGTGTTCACGTAGCTGCGTCTTTCTCGGGATGTTGACTTGAAACGATAATGATCGCCTGGCTATTAGGCACCCTACGTAGCTTTCCTGTCGTGCTGGGCTGCCTATCTAGATGATCGGATAACAACAAACTAGAGATTTTTTGCGTTGTCTGCCCTTGGAGGTAAAATCTTTATGAAATCTTCGTCAACAGATCGATTTGTCAAAAAGGAAGCAAACATCGCATGCCCGAGAGTTCTCTCTTCTACTTGACTATTCCAAGAACCTATTACCTTTTTCCATCGAAAATAAGTTAACAGCAGAATAGCCTTATCGCGGTGACTGATCCATGGTTGCTTGTGGGTAGGAAAAAAATCCGGAGGTAATTCGGATATCCTCTTGTGGTCAATTGATGACGTCACAGACGAATGAGAAGGGCAGACGATGATGTCATGACTCACGAGTCCGCTCTTCAAAACGAGACTATTTGACGGAGGCAAGGTGTTCTGCCGTCAGTCCCCCTGACGCTGTCGACGATGCAGGTAGTAGTCGCTCTCTTCTGCCTTCTGGCAACGTCCGCGTCGGCCAAGACTGTCACCGGGCCGGCGTCGTCAAACACTGAAACCGTGAAACCAACATTGAAGGAGGTGTTCAAGTGGAAGTTGATCGACTTTGACTTCGAGTCAGCGCAAGAGAAGACGAAAGCGATTAATGAGAAGAGGTTCGTCCCGGAGAATAACGTGCCCGTTGGACTGGAAGTTTGGGAAAACAAGGTGTTCTTGACGGTGCCGAGATGGAAGAAGGGAGTGCCGGCTTCGCTGGCATACGTAGACAAAGACAGTGAGTAGTTTTTTTATACTTTTTTTTGGGGGGTAGTAAAGCAACCTTTTATGAAGTGGACGAGTGAGTTTTTGCCGCTTTTTTATGCACTTCGAATCATGTGTGCTTTTACAGCTGGTAGAGACAACGTTTGTGAAATCAGATCGAGAAGATCCCATGATCGCTGGAGAGATTCGCCAGACTTAAGAAATATAATTTCTCTGGAATGGTACAGACGGATAGGAATGTCACTCTCAATTCTCGTACATCCGATGCCGTTCACCGTTGTTCTGTCTTCCCTTTGGTCAAACATCCTTGTGTGAAACTTTCAGTTTCAGTTCCACTTTCATATCATTTAAAACACGACAATCTTAGATCTCCTCTCGCAGATGTGATTCCCAATTGGTTTCTTTATAATTATTGTCTTAATTACAGAAATAATTACATATTGTATGTACTATTGTCAGTCGATAAACACCTCAATTGTCAAACTGAAATGGCATTTAGCGAAGTGTGCCTATCAAACAGCGGTGAACAGTAGTTCGTTCATGCAGGGAACTAGATCAAGACCGAACGAAATATAATGCACAATACAGTCTGCAGTCCACTAGCCACAATGGCATTGGTGGTAGTAGCGGCACGTTCATTTCTCACTTTCCAAAAAGCGTAAGGCCGAAATGGTAAGAAATGAATAGCGGCCAGTGCTATTGTTAGCATTGATTGAATTTATAATGAAATATTAAATGATTTAAACTGTCGACGAGTTGAGAGACATGAAATCGATATCCGAAACATGTACACTTTATACATGTCCCATGGGCGTTCACGTGTTTGTCGTCAATATCACTATATCGGAGGCGAGGCGACACCCCCATTGTCAATGTTAATATTGCCCTTGTAACGGTGTACGGAATTCAACATTTTGTCGAACGATAGGTGCATATTAACGTCGCGACTGATGTCATGGATATGATTGCATGCCTGATTGGTTGGCTGCACCTTGATTTTAAACATGTCTATCGTGTCGATGCATGGCACGCATTGCCTTTCAGTGCCTTCGGCATAACTTGATGATTGTTTTTTTGTGATTCATTCACAATCAGACATTTGTATGAAGTTTAGTTTTGCGTCTGTCGCTCATAGTAGATTCATCTTTGGTGTTTTGGGTAGGATGCTGTTTTGCCTTTTAGATTTTCCTGCATCTGCGGGTAAATCCCAGAGGCGTGTCCCAAACGCTCACGCAACTTACGCGTCCCTCTAGCCTTGCTGTGGGTGTACAGTTGCGTCATTGTCACCCGTGCGTTGCGAGATGCAAGCTAAACTCTCTACAGCGAGAGAACTTACGGCAAAGGCACCATCGGTCGTTTTGGGGTGACATGCGGGCCAACTGTCGTTTTAAAAAAAACACTGCAAACAATGCTCCAACTTCATTTTGCTGCTTTTGACGTGCCAAGATGTTTTGTTTAGCGAGCTATTATAAGAATTTTTGTCTAATTATAACAGTAAATCGAATTATATGCCAAATATACTAAATATCTTTAAGTCCCACCACTTAAATCATAACTTAATTTTAATTTGTGAGTTGGTAGCAATACAGGGGACAGTCCTTGGGCTGGTATCTTCTCTAGCGGGCTGAACTGAACGTTGTGCGAGTCGCATGTCTCATGTGAATTCTTTTAATTGGTTTGGAATGCCTTCGCAGACAAGTTCAACTGACGAGGATTCTTTTTTTGCAAACAATGGCCGCGTGGTAAATGCCTGAGAACAAAATTCTTATGATTTAAGTGCATGATTTCATTGTTGGACGAGATGAAACGAAAATTATCAACTATAAACAAAAAATGAAGTCTCAAACATTGATGTGAAGGCTGAGAATTTATTACTGAAACATTTGCTTAGAATGGGCAAGCACCTTTAAAATAAAGCACAATCAACAATATTTTGTCGTATTTGCAGATATTTGTAGAATAATATCAATTTATGTTATGAAAATGAAAATGACCATCCTACGCGAATTCGATTACTTAACCGCACAAGGAAGGAAGCTGTGGTCTCCACATACTGTTGCCAATAAACGTGGTCAGCACTAGCATAGATTAATACGTTTGGTACATGGCCACATAGTGCACGTTATCTGACGAATGATAAATCATCATCTAGGAATTACCGGCAATTTTAGACTGGTGTTATTAATTTGTCAAATGAAAATTGTGAGGTCACCACGTTCAAGTTCATTGCCACAAGAGTGAATCATTCACATTTACATTTTACAATTTGTGACGACGATCCGCGTCTTTGCAGAAGCTGCTCGACAATGTTTGCCAGTTATTTTTTCACGCTGGGCGAAATGTAGTTTCACGACTCGATGATAAACGAAGGAACAAACATGCGTTGTTATGTCGATATATTTCTTGAGGAGTGGCTCGTTATCATAGCAAACATCCAACAAAAAGGTAGCGGCCATTACAGTTGAGAGCGTTTTTGTTATTTACATATTTCCTGGCAGACTCGACGATACTTAAACTCGCTCGCTGGTGGTGGGGCTTCAAACTAAATTGCACATGTCCTACTTGCGTTTCATTATTAGGAACTATTAGGAACATATTTGGGAAACATTATGGCTGTGCAACAATAATGCAAATAAAATAAAAACAATACTGTACAATAATCGTTCAAAAATTGGTGCCCAGCCGGGAAATCGAACCCCGATCTCTATCTGTCGCGGGTGTTGCTCTAACCATTTTAGCTAATTGAACATGGCCACTTCATGCATATAACAAGAATGACGGATCTCCTAAAAGACAACCATGAGGCTGTGATTACTCACCCTCTGATTCCAGTGACGCCATACTGCGTCACATCCATTCAATCTCTAGTAACTCCAATTTGCCGTTGGACACGTTTCAAGCACACATTTTTGAGAGATTATTAGTGTTCCTAATAAAAGCAATCCTGTGAATTTCTCACTTTTTAAATTTGCGAATCAGTGTGCATAAAGTCGATACCAACTAACTTTTTCAAATCTTTCTCAGGTCATCTCGAATCGCCAGTCCTCAAGCCCTATCCGAACTGGGGTGCTCACAACCTGAACAACTCCAACGCGGATCGAATCGTGTCGCCATTCCGCGTCCAAGCCGACTCCTGCAACCGGCTCTGGGTACTCGACACCGGAGTCGACGGCATCCTCTCGCCGAACATTTCCGTTCTCTCGCCACCTCAGGTCATCGTCTACGACCTAGGCACCGACAGACGCCTCCGTAACTACTCAATACCCATCGAACAAACAGACCCAGCCAAATCTTTCTTCGCCAACATCGCCGTCGACGTAGTCACTTGCGGTGAGACGTACGCCTACCTCGCTGACCTCAGCGGAGCTCTTGTAGTTTACGACTGGAAGCGGAATCGATCTTGGATGATACGCCACCAGAGCTTCAAGTCCAACTCGAATGCGGAGAGGTTTAATGTGAACGGTGTCAAGTTTACCTGGAAGGACGGTATTTTCGGCATGGCACTTTCAGAATCAGATGACGAGGAGCAGAGGACCATGTATTACCACGCGTTTGCCAGCTTCGACGAGTACAAGGTGTCGACTAAGGTGCTGAGAAATGAAACGGCTGCGGCGATGATCGGCATGCACCACGAGGGTGACTTTGTCAAGCTGGGTTCGAGGGGCGAGAAGTCGCAGGCGAGCGCGTCGTTCAGCGATCCGAATACTGGGGCCGTGTTTTATACACAGGTAAGCTATTTGGTTTTGTAATGACCGTGTTGGTTTGTTGAGGTTTAGATGATTAACGGTGGCGGATGTTGAAGCTATGACACAACTATTTTCTTGCTAAAAATACTTGTTGGGCATCAAATTTTGAGAGGGTAGTAGTATTCCTAATAATAAAATATCCCCGCGTTTTGCAAGCGTTTGCAATTTAAATCAGATTTCACATTCTTCTATGATGCGCGTGTTGATATCTGAAACAAATACAACTTATATCGATATTGTGTTTCAAGTTATGTGAACGACGTCACATGTGTTTCGAAGGTGTTTTAGTGGTCATAGTGGTAGTGGAAGTAGTGGTGGTAGTGATCATATCTATAAATGAAACTGAACACTAAACATATAATTTTTGAAAAACTACCGAGGCTTGCATCCACGTATTCAAAGAAACTTGTGCCACGCATTAAACACTCTTCTGTGCCGAACAAAATTTCATTTCGCGGATATCCTGATGGCACACGTCAATCAAATGGAAGTAGTTAATTGTCCCCGCTAATCAATTATTGCCTCCAGCCCGCCACTTTCATTGACGTGCCGATGAGGGTTTAATCAGCTACCACGAGACTCGCACACAAATATCGGCCCTTTCACTTTTATCACGGATTCATCCTCGTTATAGAACTTTTGATTAAAAATCGATCCATTTCAATGTAGTGGTGTGGATTCATCGAAACTTGGCTATAAATAATCGAGCCCCTAAGTGACAGTACCATGTCAAGAACGTAGTCGATCGGCGATTGAACTTGACGTCAGGTTTTCAATGGCTTGCCAAATTCCTTCGATCGGTTTTGTCAGTAAAGTTATGCGCTATCCTTCGTGAATCCTGCAGGACCTTGACACACTACCACTTCTTTTTCTTTTGGAAAAATTGTGTCAAGATACCGCGAAAGTGGTTTTGGGACCAGCTACTGTTATCAAAAAATTGTATTGCAAGTCCCAAAAACTTAGTTGCAGTGGGCTTTACATTTTCAAGTGGCAATCAGGAAGGTTTTTAGCCGATTCGTCTTTAACTTGTAAGTGGTGTTAAAATTTCAACCCGTCTTGACTCGGCCGTCTTTATAGCTGTGTTGTCAACTCACATACCTACACTCGCCCATCCCATTAGGTAAACATCAGAAATATATTTGCACTGCAATGCATCGACAAAGAAGCCCAATCAATCAATTATGAAGAGGTAAAAATGTATCTCTATAAATGCTTAAGTTCGAAATCGAGATGCCTGAGTTTTTGAGACATACTGTACCCTGATAGACACAGAAAATTCAGGGCTAAAAGACAAAAAGTGATGGTTCCTCAGTGTTTAGGTTAAAGTTTATCAACGCAAGGTACTGGATTTTAGTAACGAAACTATAACATACTATAAATACGTGGATCAACGTTATGTAGCTACACACATGGCCTCCACAAAAGTAACACATAAGTTATCACTGAGCACTAGAAAATTCAATAAATACGTTGTGGAAGGCAGAGTTATATAAACAAATTCTTACAGCCTCCAATTTCCAAGCAATCTAGATCTATTTTTGCCAGAAGAGCTGCTCCAACAGAGATCATTGACATCACGGTGGTTTTAAAAGGGGGGTATAATTATCAGCATCTTGGATTTAGTTATGCTATTTCAAGTTTAAAGCAATATTTCGAGCAGTCTCATGACTATTAAGTCAAAATTCAGAAGCTGAAAATCCAAAATTTCTTAATACAATTCTGAAACTTGTTTTTAATACTTGTTTTACTAATTTATTTACAAATTATTTACAAACTAACTTGTTTTTGACTAATTTTAAGCTTGCCGTTTCTATTGAGATTGAACTACTTCGTATAATTCAAAGCCTAACCAACTTCTGGTGCGCAAATGACCCGAGAGAACATATAGAATGTAGCCATTAATTCGCGCTATAGTAGTTGTAAGTTTGTATGGGAAACTTAAAAAGGTTTTCTTCAGAGAAGAATATCGGTATGGGATAAGTAGACAAAAACTGCAAAGAAAACCCCTGCTTCATAAACGAATACGTATGATTTGTGAAGAACTAAAATAAGAACACAAAGATATTTATTAACATAGAATTACATTCTTGCTGCACGCGAATTTAAGCCATATCAATCGTATTTGTAAGGTAAAAATCAACAGTCGACTCTAAATAGGGCTTGTGATCGGCCATTTAAAAGTGGTTGACATCTTTTAAATAAGCCCCCCAAAGCTGCCATTTAACCAGAGTAAAAAAGGCTCCATATGAAATTATAAATCAGCGATAAGAAAATCATTTTCCAAGAGAAAAGCACTGACAGCTGCCGAAATATGTTGTGAAATAATGCTAAGAAATTGAAAAAAAAAAAAACATTGACTAATAACAATCCGTGTTCCTAAATCCAGGTGAACCGCAACGCGATCGCTTGTTTCAACTATCGACAAGATCACGCCTACTTCTCGGCAGAGTCCAACGATGTGATCGCCGTTGACAACGAGACCATGGTCTTCCCCAACGACCTGAAGGTCGTGGACGGTGACCTCTGGGTCATCTCTGACCGCATGGCAGAATTCGTGCAGGACAATTACAGACTCCCCTCCAGCCGGGTCAACTTCAGAGTTTTCAGGGGAAACGCTCACGAGATGATTCAAGACACAAAATGTGCTAACTCAGCGTGGTCGTCAACGGCTTCAATGTTGATGGCTGTGTGGTTGCCGTTGATGGTGGCGACGTTGATGGGTAGAGGATTCTTGTAGAGTGTTGATGGTTTGGGCTTGGTTGCCGGATGTTGTTTAGTTGCTGTTGTTTTATCATTGTTTTGATAATGCTACAGTGAATTTGTGAGTGGCAATGAGTATTTCAGTGATACCACCGTGAAGAAGCTTATCACTGTCCTAGCACAGCCACATTGATGGCGTTTTGATGTGGCCCCAACAACTTTCAGTTTGTGGGTTGTCGCTTCAAATTATTGTATCTCAGATAATTTCATCATCAGGTGACCTTTTCGATACAGGATTAACGAGACTTTTAAGAATGTTTCTGTACAAAGTTGCTGATTTTCAAAGTTCTGCTGATTTCTTGTCGCACGTTTTTCCTTGAATTGAAATCGGAGTCTTTTCCTTGTCTAAGATATCTGAGAGCCAGATTATGTGTATGTTACTTATAGACCATCTAGGATCGAAAAGATTTTTCCGCCAAAATTGCCCGCATTCTTATGTTAAAGTTTAAAATCTCGTTTTATTTATTCGCATTTCTACTTTTCAAAATCAATGTCAGAACATTTCCCTTTGACCGGACCCGGCATAGTAATTAGGTACGCAGGTACATGCTAGCAATTATGTTAACTAAATGTTTTCTAAGCAGTACGCTTTTAGAATCTTGCAAAGTCGCTTTAGGACTTGCAAATTGTACAAACGTTTTCTATAAGTAATTATGATTTAAACGCAAGGAATAGCGGTAAACAGGAATGGGAATTGGATTCGAGTGAAATGGAGAGGAGTGATTTGTGCTTGGCCCACGATCAGAAGTCGAAGGCCTGGTAGCTTCGTCTTGAGGTGGGGAAAGTTCGTACATCGAAGGCTGTCACGGTGTCGTGTACCATAGTTGTTCTTAAGGAGTCTAGAGTCAATCTGCATGCTGCCGTCTTACTGTCACCACCGTTGACACACCAGCATCTTCAGGCTTAGGTTACCTATAAATGCAGTCGATGTGATTATTTTTGTCAGTGTTGTATTTTGTCATCAGTGTTTTTAAGTGTCGTGGTAGAATAAAGAAGTGTATTCGTAAACATTTTCTGAACTCTGTTTTTTATTGATTTATTTATTTTGATGTAAATGGTTTAGTTTTCGTTCAATGAAATTTTGATTAAACTGGGATAGTGCTAAAATTTGAAAATGATTTTTAAAGGTAAGTAAAAATATCGAGGAAACTCGTAGTCTTATATATTTGAACGCCACCTTTGCATAGAATTAAATTCCACCATGCATTTTTTCTCATGGCAATAATTTTATATACTGATGCCACCTGTCAAACAGGGAATCAAACAAAACACCTCGATAAAACTATCAAAAATTGATTCGTGTGAGTACGATTATTTAAAAGACCCAAGATAATTGAAAAAAATCATAACATTGTCTCATTCAAACCCTATCTTCGAACGCATGACCAAAACTATTTCAGTAACACTAAATCAACACCACTCATTCCAATAATTACATTCATAGCTCAAATATTTATAATAATACCGATAAACGAGGAAATGTCACAAAACATTAAATACAGGTATCACAAACTTCATATGACCTTTCCTGTTCAGTGTATTTACCGTGCCAATTATCCTCGAAAACAGAAAATCCTCAAAGCACACTTAAAAAAAAAAAAAAAATCACCAAAAACTAGCTCGACAAAAATTTCTTAACACCTGTTTAACTTACTGCGCACCGACCTGCGTCCACCATGCAATCATTGTCTAACCATTGGTAAATACCCGTTACTAATTCAAGACTGCTACATATAATTAAGACAATTACACTACGCGTATAAGATCAAGTTAGAAATTATTAATAATTGCACACATTACAGACGTAGTAAGTATCATCTGCATCGCACTATATAGGTACCTCGACATTCTAGTGAACAGATCACAATGTCTTCCTCCTCGTCGTCAATGCGTATTGCACTCAATAGACATCTCCCGCTTGACCAATCGCGACCCAAGGAATTCTGATCTCCACTAATAAGCCATTATAAAAACACAATCCGCTCGACATAGTCATTGTTGCCAAGGCGAGTGACAGACGATGACACGAAGGCACTGACTGACTCGTTGTTGTCCATCAAGATCGTGAAGAGATCGAGTTGTTCCGCATCAAGATGACAGCTTCTCTCAAGAGGTTCTTCGCATGCTGGAAGACGTTGGTCGTCTTCGTCATGCCGATTCTTCTGTCGCCGCTCTTGGTCTCCGAACCGATCAAGGTAGGCGATTACCTGACACTGTTTCGCTATTATAGTATTTGTTTGGTTTTTTTTTCGATACGGCCGTTAGTTTTGGACGAGGCTTTGTGATTGGGTGTTGGACTTGAAAATACAGATTTGAACTAATTACACTATAACGACTACGTGACATAAGCTAATGTTGGTCGCCGAAGCACCGAAGTACCTTTGCCCGAGTGTAAACAAATAATGGATTATAAGCGCTTTTTCTAAATATTCGGTTGCCATTTCAATTCTCAGCTAGAAGCTAAAGAAATTAATTTTAACTTTTGCTTTGCCAAACTCCAGGGACAGAATCCACGAAGCACAGTTTAAGCTTTACCCCCATGCACTTGCGGGTAAAGTTTTTACTACACTGGAAACACGGTCTGTGATTGGCTGATCATCTTTTAACTTTCCGGTTAAAATTAGCTTTGCCCTAACTCTTCCCCAATAGGTCGAATGGTTGAAGTGTATCCTAAAAACTCAGGTGCATCGTTCTCTAACTATAGGTCCTTTGTTCACGCAGTTGTAGAATTTAATATTTACCTCAGAATTGAACGATTGTGCTTCGTTGACGTCTATAATGTATTTCATTGCAATGCTATATATGGGTGAGGAGAAGTACGTGAGTTGGCAACAAAGCTTAGATGGAAGAGTCGAGATGGGTTTAAATGCTGAAAACTAACAAGATTAACACGAATCGAACAAAGACCCTCATAAAACCTTTATAAACCAATTCACCTGGCTTTTTGGGAGGTAACTTCTATACATCCGCATTAAATATGTAATGAAAATAACGCAGTGATTCTGATAACTCGCACCAAACTAATAACTGTAATTTACAAGGTGCAACCGCTGCGAGTGCTGCAGGTAATTTATTTGAAATGCGATTCGAAACTATCACTTCTTGTTTCCGTTTGACTTTTGAGAGATTGCTGTTGCGACCGTGCGGTTGTTGGCTTTCGAAGTGTGCGAAATCGCAGGTCAGGTGTGATTATGTGATTATCTTCGCTAAACATTACGTCAGAATGAAACGAAACGTGCCACCAGGACCGAGTAGGACACATTTGTTTGGTAAATTATTAGCTGCGAACACAGAAGTTGTTGTGATGAGTGTGGTGATAAAATAATTTCTCGTTTTACGACTTCAGAATCGTCCGTTAGCGATTAGACGATTGAAAATTACGATTGAGGAAATGGCGATGAAATGGCGATGAAAAGTAAAATTGAGTGAACATCAATCAATTCTGTAAAGACTCGTGCCTGACAGGGTCGTTAAGTCCCTGCAACATAATCTTCGAATGCTTGCCCTGTAAGACCTAACGTTGCTCTGTCACAGACTATTGTCCAACCATTAATTGAGATCAAACCCACGTAAAATGCCTCTGCAGAACATTTGGTAATGTAACTAGGTCAGTTGCACTACGGCTAAGTTACTTCGGTCTTGAATTTACAGCTTAAATGAATCAGCCATATCTACTAAAATATCACCCTCAAATAAAGTAAATTAAAAAATTACTAGTAATTGAATTTAACTCAAATTTGAGATTATTTTTAATTGAAAATAACACCCATCCAAAATTTTTGAACTATAAGAACAGTTAATCGATTTTTTTAGCATTTTTTAGCCATGAGAACCGCCACGAAAAATGGCAGACGCACCAAATTCTATCCTATTACGTTTTAAAGGTGAATGTTGCTGGAAGACTGTGTGTCGGGCATTTTTACTCTCTGTGCTTATCATTAAAATACTATACGCAACACTGCATAATGAATTTCCACCACAAATTCGACGTCCTCCGACGCCTCCGTCGACGCCAATGGATCTACATGTTCCTGGTCGACGACACGGCGTCTCTGTGCAAGGCGGCAAATCGCGGGGTCAATTCGTTTGACAGCTGTTACAGAAGAGTCCTGACGTCACGTGTTCGGTCACTGGGGGGTCAAGGCGTCGTGCACAAATCTCAATTGGCCGCGAGGCGTTAGCGATAAGTCAGTGCAACTGATCGCAACATTTTCTGACAAGGGACAAGCAAGGAGTCGACTTATGGGGCCAAGGTACGCTGGATCTGAAACATACTTTGCAACGAAGAACACGAGCCATGAGAGTTAATGAGACTTTCAGAGCTAAGGAAAGAGAGGGGTTGATTGGGTGCAAGCTACTTTTGAACCAAATTGTAGTAAGAAAACCAAGAGTTTTTTTTTACCTTTGACAAGCCCCGGTCAAGCCTCAGCGTGAAAACCCTCTACTTACAAAAATATAGAGCGATATCATAAAAAATTTAACGGTTGGATGAGCAAATTTACGCAAAATTGTGCTGGATCACAATTTGAACATTTCGTCGCCTTTATAGAGGAAATCTGTCCGCAAAGTCTAGGAAAGCCGCGAAGTTTTCCACGTTGTCTATTCCAAGAATATGTGACTTTTATTTTGTGATTCTTTATATCTGTACGCACATCTTTTAACCTCTAGATTTGGTTTTCGCGTAGATCACAGACACTGTAACTTACATATTGATTGATTAGTGGGTCATAACGACACATTTGCCTACTCTTGTCAAAGGGCACCAAGGAGGCCATCGACTTAACGTCCCTTCCGAAGGATGTTACAACGCGAAAAACAGGATTTCTCTACAAATCCATGCTGTCGAAAGGTTGATAAGCGAGACGAATGAAGTTTCTGTACTAACTTTCATCCCTCCAATCTCTTTCCCGAACAGATCTAGTTATGTGTATGGTGGTCACAATAGCAGATCCCCAGAATTTCAACACAGCAAACCTTTCGATCGATCGACTGAACTCAAATGAATCGTCGCTTTTATGGATAACAATGCCAATTAGACAACCATTGATCGCGAAAGGAAATGAGAATTTATCGCTCACTTTTCTCACTATCACCATCCAGATCTATTTCAGAACCGACTTCCAATTATCCTACAAATAGCGTTCTCGTCTCGCTGCCATCCAACGTCCTTGTCCTACGTGTCGTGACCCGTAATCACCGATCACGTACGACCCCGTCGCTTGCAACGGCTCCCGTTCATCAAAGACCCAACGCAAAAATCCTTGGGCGGCGCTCCAACGGGCTAAATTGACCTAATATAAGAGCGTATTGTCAGCCGCATTCCTGCGAAGACATGACGTGTGACGGCCAAAGGCGAAGACCACACGCATGTTGGACTTTCTTGATCGGCGGTCGAAACGACGGCAGCGAACTTTTGTGTCGGGTGTTAGATTTCGTAATTAGAAGTCGACGATGTCACCTGCGGATTCCATTAGTCGGTGTAGACGTTCGATCAATGCCCTCGGATTTGGTTGGTATTTTGATTGACAAGCGTGTCCGGTGGTAGAAGGAGATGGCAGGGATTATTTCAGCACGGGTTGGTAGAGTTGGTTGGGTACGGGTTGGTTGGTACGGGTAAGTACGGGTAGACCTTACGGGTTGGTTCCATTAACTTTTCGTTGAGGAAATGACAATTCATTTTCCGATTCAAGGCAAAATTGAGTGTAGAGTGCCTTGAAAAAGACGACGTCCGAGAAATTATGATTTTCCACTTCGATTTCCCACCGAAATTTTCTCTTTATGGACGTGAGAGATAATTAGTCATTAGTGTGAGGAAACAAATCACTAAAATGGTATTTGATTTTGAATCAAGCCCTCAACTTTTTAAGCGGCCGAACAAACTAAGTTATCATGGATTAGGGGCACAAAAATACTAGGCATATAACCTGTTATTTCTCATTTAAATTGCAAGTTCTCCAAATGGGCAGGATATTTTGTTATTTAAAAATTAAAACATTACTACTCTCTAAAAATTATTGCCCGATCAGGAAATCTGTCAGATTTATAAAATGCAATAAAATAATCTCAGAAAGGTCGTATGGAATGCACTGACGGTTAGTGCAAAACCCGCGAAAGGTGGAGACCGAGGAAGGTTTCTCACATTAGCTACACATTTTTGAGAATGATCAAAGTCCAATTTGACTGTACCCCACAAAAACACAGCAAAACACTCGTACACTTAATCTTTTGTTTTCTTAAATCCTGGTGACCTTGACCCTCTACACCATGCCTAGGAATGTCGCTGTGGATTCGTAGTGCTCCTCATGTCAATCTACTGGATGACAGAAGCCGTGCCGCTGCCCATCACCTCTCTGCTGCCCGTCATCTTATTTCCCTTGCTCGGCGTGATGGGCACCGAAGAGGTCTGCATCTCCTACCTCAAGGAGACTAACATGATGTTCATCGGTCAGTAACTTTGTCTCAGTGCACTAGAGGTCTTGTCTTGGAGCCTGTCTTCGCACAGGATGATGATTGTTTTCTCAATGGAAGCACGGAATGAAGCATGGTGATTGAAGCATTGAGCTGAGCCTCGAGGACCGAAAAATATCTGAAAAACTAAATAATCTTAAAAATAGGTCAATCGCTTGTATGTTTGGAAGAACTAACCCTTGGAGAAGAAACTAGTACATGTTCCGAAACGTTGGGAAATTTAGCTGTCCTATTAGCCATTTCAAATAGTTTTTGTTAAAACTAGTGCTAAGGCTAAATCAAGTCGACAAGAGTCTAAAAACCATCATAACAAACAAATAAATTACAAAAAAATAATGTAGGTCAGGATTCACACAGTGATTGTTTATTTTGGTAGCCCACAAAGCTGATTTTTTATTGCTGCAGCCTGAATCCGTAGAATGCTTCCTTGCTAATGGTCCTTCAAAATGTTGACTAGAATGCCATTAATTAGTCCACTGGGTCTGGGTTAGTCCTGCGGATGAACCATGGTGGTACGTGGTTGAGTGCGTCACGAAACAGCTGTTGTTGACGTCGCCGTCGTTCTGTTTGCAGGAGGAATCATCGTGGCGATCGCAGTGGAGCATTGCAATCTGCACAAGCGAATCGCCCTGAAAGTGACTCTCGTTTTTGGCACCAGCCCTATGAGGTCAGTACAAACGTCACTAAGAAACTAGACAAAATGGCCGACCTCACAGCCTTCTTTGCAACACTAATCCATGCACACTTATGTTGCCCTATCATTTCAAACATCAAATCCGATTGTTTACAAAATTCTTCGCCCAACACAACTGAAATGTAGTTGTCTCCAAAACTAGTAATTCTAACTTCACTGTGCTCGTTCTCTAAACTTTTCCAACTTGTAGTAGAAACGTCACCTCTAATCCTATTTAGACCAGATATTTTACTAATTTTACCATAACTGTTCTAATCATTCCTGCTTACAAAGAATCGAAATTAAAAAAATACTTTGAAATGTACTGGGAGCACATCTGAGAGTCTTTTCAAACTGATACCGAAACAGAATGATGGACTCTTTTTCTCAAAAGTGGATCGACCATCTGATAGGATTATCATCCTCAGCCAGCAAAGTCAATCCTGAAAGTGATGATATCTTATCAGAGAGCCCTATGCTTATATTTTTTCACTATCTCTTATGACAAGCATGGCTGTAGAGGGCTTCAAAATTGGTGTTTTTCTTCTCTCGCGAAACATACAGAATAAGTTCGTCGCGTTTAGGGGAAGTAATTGTAGGAAACTTGACCAAAATGATGTCGTCGAAGTCCGTCCTCAAAATGGAGGTAACAACTCGTCTTGACTGTTGTTTCAGGATAATGCTGGGCTTCATGGTGACCACGATGATCCTGTCTATGTGGATATCGAACACAGCCACTACAGCTATGATGGTGCCCATCGTACAAGCCGTGCTTGATGAGCTTAACTCGGTGAGTTAGAACCAACCAGGAGCTACAGACAAGGCTTAGGACGACCCACGAAGCACACTCTCTGACTTGCTTAGTACTCGTCCGTGGAAAAACGCCTTTGCCTCTTCTTTTTCGGAGATCCCTTATCCCACTCTGACAGGGCTGAATCTCGTGTGTCCGGATGGCTCAGTTGGTACAGCGCCTAGGGGCTCACTTTAGCACCCACACCTTTGCAGACCCTTTAAAAGTTTCGACGAGTATTTGGAGCATCCGGCATCGGGTACAATGTAATGGATGGGCAAAACAAAAGTTTCTAAAATAAATATATATAATGATATATTAAATATAACATAGGTAATATAAAATAAAGTTTCTAGGTATCTGCACCAGAATAAATGTAATGCTTGAATGGTCAACAATTTGATAACTGTCCGGGCGAGACGCTGCCATGGCAGCAGTGGTCCATGATAACTTCGTTAATCCAAGGACACAAAACATTAACCAAGCACGTTTCACTTTTCTTGTCAATGCTTGTTGCAGAAAATGCATTTCCTGGTGGCCCAGAAAACTAAGAATCACGTTTTTGTTCGCGGAAAAAAACCACCAGCTGTTGCTTTTGGCGTCCTTGACCAGCAGTGAACCTAACTAAGCTATCAATGAAAAATAATTATATTTATACAACAGTGCTATATTTATATGTTGCTGGAGGGTTATTTCGCCGACGCCATTAGACTAGTGCCCCAATGCCCATTGTCAATAAAGTGAGTCATTAGAAAACATGGTATTTAACCCGACAGATGAGATTCAACACCTTCATTGTTCTCTAAAAAACTTCATTGATTGACTTGTGGTGTTTAACGACGCGCTGTTTTGACAACTGGCCCTGCGGCAGTGGTCTAATGGCGTCGGTGAATGAGTGGATGATAATGATGTTGATGATGATGATGATGATGATGATGATGATGAATATGATAGTCTAAAAGGGAGGAGTGGAAAACCGGTGCCGGCAGGTAGCCTTCTCCTGTCGAATAGCACCAAGGGGACCACCGGCTTAACTTCCCTTCCGAAGGACGGTACAACTCGACCAGCAGGATTCCTCCACAAATCCATGCTGTCGAGAGGTTGATAAGCAAGGCGAATGAAGTTGCTGTACTAACTTTCATCCCTCTAACCTCTCTGGTCATGTGTATGATGGTCACCCATCCAATACCCGACTCAGCGCAGTGTTGCTTAACTTCGGTGATCTCATGAGAACCGTGTGATTTCAACACGCCATACCATCCGGTTCTGACACAACTTTGACAAATCGCTCTTTTTCTCTCTCCCAAGTTTATTTTTGTTTTATCTGCTAAATCAATTTGCAATTCGTTATAAGGTACATTTTAATCGAACGTACGCCCCGAATTTATATATTTTAATTTTCGAGTTCTATTCTTTCGAGTGGTATAGGAGTATTAAAAACGTCCATCCCATTGTAAATTAGTTTACTTCATTTTTTGCGATCAATCCGCCTTTTTCACAGAATACTATCTTTGCGGATTATTCAAAAATAATTATTCTAAATTTGTACGGAACGGTTTTGGCGTGTTGGAAACCGGTTCTCGTGAGATCGCTGAAGTTAAGCAACACTACGATAGGTCAGGTATTATTTAATAGGTGACCATCATTCGCATTACTAGTTCTGTTTGTGATGAAAGTCAGTACAGCAACTTCATTCGCCTTGCATATCAACCTCTCCACAGAATAGATGTGTAGAGTAATCCTGTTTTCCACCGGGTATCCCTTGCTCTCCTTCTAAGCTAAGTATAAGGTTCATAAACGTGCTATCATCATCCACTCATTTATGTCAATAAATCAGTGCCGCAGGGTCCGTTGTCAAAATAGTGCGTCGCTAAACCCCAAGAATCAATTAAATCATTATGTAAATTTGTCCTTTTAGCACCGAGAACATGAATCTGGAGGCAGTGGTCGTCGCCGATCCTTGCAGATGGTGCAGCTCAACTCCCTAAACGGCGCCGAGCAGAGCGGCGGAGGCGGTGGAGGCGGCGGGGGCGGAGACGAGGGCACCAAACCAGCCGCCACCGGAGAGGGCGAGTAAGTCGACACCGGATGGCGGAAAGGCATATTAGGTGGTGGGTAGTCGGCCGTAAAGGCATTCACCTTAGGTCTTTCTCTAAGAAAGAAGCTTAAATACCTTGATTGAAGAAGTATCCAAATTCTATCTCACCAACCACGCTGTAACAAAAATCCCTCACAATAAATGTACTATGTTTTGGACGTGGTTTCTTACCAATAATTAAATGGTTGCTGACTTTAAAATTAAAATTAACCCATTTTTTGTTTTGTCCCAAAAATGTCGAGTGGTTGGGTAGACAGTTTCACGTGATTTTGACATCGTTTTACTCTAAGGTTTCACCTTATGGTTTTCGGAATGATAAATATGCCTTGCTGCCATCCCAGGAAGATTATTTCTCGACCCACCAACGAGGCTGTCGCCTACTATCTCGGCGTCGCCTATGCGTCCAACCTCGGAGGCGCCGGGACGTTGACCGGCACCGGAACCAACCTCACCTTCAAGGGACTCTACGAGAGCATATTCCCAGATGCCGAGGGGGTCAACTTCGCCAGCTGGATGCTATTCAATGTGCCACTCATGTTGGTCAATGTTCTGGCCGCGTGTATTTGGTTGCAATTTCTTTTCCTGGGACTGTTCAGGTATGACACACAAAAAACCGAATTGTTGGTTGTTGTTTTGCCACTATTTGTACTTACTGAGTGTTTGAGGATGCGCCCGCTTCGCATTTGAGAAAATTGACAAGATATGACAATTTTTCAATTTTTCAATTGCTTAATTGTCTTTTCTTTATCCGTTTTAATCAAGTACATACAATCGGATAAGTCATAAACAACTTTAGTTGAGCTATTTTTTTTTTTTTTTTTTTAATAAAAACGACAGAAGTGCCAAAAGAAAGAGTGCATTACTCCTACTGTAGGTGCTATAGCAGAATGAAAAGTGTGGTATTAAAACAGACCAACAATGGTATTAATTCGTTACATTTTGACTTACAAACCAATATCATTGGATACAAAACCTATTAACTCAACACCAATAAGAGCTGTCCTAACAACTAAATTTTCCTTCAGGAAGAAGACTGTCGAGCAGAAAAAGAGCAAAGAACACGAGAAGGCAGTAGAGAAACTGATCAGGGAAAAATACCAGGAGCTGGGCCCGATGTCCTTCCACGAGGCGACCACGTTGGTGCTCTTCATCCTTGTCGTCCTACTGTGGTTCTTCAGAGAGCCAGAGTTCATTCCAGGATGGGCAAAGCTCATCTCCACGGCGTTAGTTTTTTTTTAGTTAACATATACGGCTGATGGAAGCTGGAAATATCGTGGAAATGGAATATCTAGTCATAACATGTTTTTTTCACCGATGGTTACAGAATATATCTCGCTTTTCCTTAAATTTTCTAAATTCCACGGTTTAGATTAAAATAATATATTCCAGTATTAGAATTTGACATCCTTCTTTCTGGCCTGGTATTGATAGATGCATTGCATACGCCTTGCCCTGGGGATCGCTATTTATCTTATGTACGTGTAATGTAACCTTGCGATGGGGAAAAGACGCAAGCGGAATTTTAAGCCTTTTTTAATTTCTTTCAACAGAAACATCAAGGATGCGACGCCTGTGATGTTAATCGTTTTTCTGTTTTTCGTGCTTCCGGCAAATTTCGACTTTCTTCATTCCGGTGAGAATTTATACTCGCAAGCGCCCAACAGAAATACTGCATACATAAAATATGCATTTATTTACTTGAGTCTTGAATATTTTATTATCGTACATTTATCACCGCTACAATGTTTGGAATCCCACAGAGATAGGAAAATGTTAATAATATGAGAGAATACATAGTAGTTAGCATTCCGTGTCTTTGTGCGTCTTGGTCGTATGGTGGCGCTCTTCAAAAGTAGTAGCTAATCTTGAAACTAACACATTCGGAGATTTGATTGGATGGCTGGGTTCAAAAATTACTGTAGACCAGAAGTTTTTTTTTACCACAACGCGCTTTACCACCAAGCAACACAAAAACGAACTACTACAAAAATAAATTCTCCTGAAATCGTATCTTTGCAAATAAGATGATTGCATTTTGTAAATGCTTTACAATTTTTTTTTACAATACCACCGATCTGTTGGTTTTGTCTGGACGCTGACGTCTTTTTAGTTTTTAATGCACCTTCTGCAGGTCGTGGTCCACCGAAGGCGCTTCTACATTGGAAGATCATCCACGAGAAAGTTCCCTGGGGACTCGTCCTTCTTCTCGGCAAGTACAAAGCATGAACAAAGAGTGGTAGGAGTTGGGTTGTTAGCTTATGAAAACAGTGCGTCGTTAATCACAGCAAATCAATAAATAAATCAATCAATATCTCAGACAATACTTCAAATTGACAGTTCTCTTACACGTAGTAACGGCTGTGGTCACCCGATGGCGCATGCGGTTATCTTCTCTCTAGAATTGAATAATTTTATCAATTGTCTAGATTTAATCGACAATAAAGATTAATTGAGCGTAAACAAGTTGCAGTGCGAGCTTTCTGCGAGAAAGAACCAAAATGAAATGAATTTACACTCGAAATGACGATAACTCCATTTCTGGGCGACAACCATTAATTTTCGTGATGATATCGTTTGACAGTCCTGTTTCCTGTCACCAGGCGGAGGGTTCGCGATGGCTTCAGCCAGCAAAGCGTCCGGTCTGTCCAAGGTTCTCGGCGAGAAGCTGGTCGCTCTCGAGATTTTCCCACCCTTAGTGATAATGATGATCATCTCCACGGCAACCACCTTTATAACGGAGGTCTCCTCCAATACTGCTGTCGCCAACATCGTGCTTCCAGTACTTGCCGAAATGGTAAGTGCTTCGACGAACTGACGTCCTCACAGAGGTATCTTTGGAGCTAATTTCTTGCCACATAGCATACTGGCAAATTCAATTTCTCTGCGCCGTGCCTAATGGTTCTGGGTACTTGGGCTACGTGAGTGCGATTTGAGTTGCGTTATAGAAGAGAGAGCTAATCATAATTACTTTTTTTTTTCTTTTGAATGCAGTAGGGGGGGGGGGGCTTCGCCTCAAAGTCCCTCATACTTCTGTCGATGCTTTTGGATCTCCAAAAACTCCTTCAAGTTTTTACTGTCAAAATTTTGCAATATAATGCAAATTAAAATACATACAAAAAAAAACTCAATGTTGCTTTTGTGGGGGTTGGTGGAATTGAAGATTTCACTCATTATGGCAACCACCATCTACTATCTAACTAGCTCATCAGCTAGTTGTACTATCATATGGTATGTGATGATTCAGTCAAGGCTACCTATCCTGTCACCAGGCGGGTAGCTACTTCAGCTGAGAGGGCTACGACCCTCTGCAGTTGTGAGGGAGGATGGGCAGTTGGCTTCAGTCCGGTTACCTGTTTGCGTCGGTTCGCCGGAAACCTAGACTATAAAAGCGATTCAATCTTATTTATTTTGGTTCATCACTTTTCAACTCTGAGCTTCCTTTATTTATTGAGTGAACCTCACAGGGACTAGACGGTCCTACGCTCACCACTGTTGCAATGGTCTTGATAAATAACACAACCCCTCAGTCTACCCTAGCATTTCACTGTGCCACCTGTCCCCTTATTTCTAGCTGCAGCTTTCTGGATCCACATAACAGAAGTGTTTTCTTTTAGGCTTGCGCAATGAGGTTGCACCCTCTGTACCTGATGATCCCCGCCGTCCTCTGCTGCTCGTACGCGTTCATGTTGCCGGTGTCGACGCCTCCGAACGCGATAGTGCTCTCTGCCTCGAACATGAGGACCACCGACATGGTAAGACTAACCCCCTTCAACGAACTTATATTAAATGCGGCATTAAACGAAAACACAAGAGAAGTTTTGATTTGATTTTAAAGTCACATGCCTCAAGGTGACACGAATAACAAATAACGAATAAATACAACGAATAATAATAATGATGATAATAATAATACTAGTAAATAATTTTTATTAGCCAGAAGAATTTAAATTATACATAGCATATGTTAATATAAGCAAGGCATAACCATGACAATTTGACTTAACCATTTCAAACATCATGAGGCAGGTGGATACATTCTTTCACTAAAAAAAGCAGTTATAAAAATAATCCTGTTGGTTTTTGGTGATTTGCGGGACAAAAAGCGGTACAGCCCGGTTTTACAGTAGAATCGGGGTAGACTCATCATCAACACATAATCTAATTATTCTTCTGATACATGAGAAGTTGGTGGGGCCACAGAAGTAACCTGCACTCTAAACTCCTGTAGGTCCAGTTTACAAAATCTCAACTTTTAGTTGAAGTGTTAGTTGAAACTATTGCCATGACGACTTCCAAACACATGCAGTGAAATTTAAATGTTTCTGTGCATAAGAGGTCCAATTTATAGTTGAACAATTGGTAAAACCAGACATTAGGGTACAACAATGTTCACGTCTGTGCCAAAATAGCTCTTGAAATGATGATTAACAGTGAGGATGCCAATATTCCACGACTTTAATGACTTTAATCTCTGTCCCTTTCTGTTCGCAGATGAAAGCGGGTTTCGGCTTGAACATCATCTGCCTGGCAATCCTATTTGTCTTCTTCCCGCTCCTTGGCACGTACACGTACAACCTCTCAGAGTTCCCCGCCTACGCAATGCGTCACTACAATCTCACCGCCAACATGACTCTCTGACGATCCTCATACAACTAGAAGTAAATATTATGTGTTATCGTTTTACAAAAAAAAAAAAACTTTTTTATTGTCGCCCTCTCTGCTGATTTGTGGCTTTTTTGAGTCTCAAAATCAGTTCCAAATCCTGGGTTTAGCTTCTACGGCATTTAAATGCTCGCAGTCAAAAAATCTTCTAGTCACTTTTACGAAGACGGCAAACAAATTCAAGAAAAGTTAGCGGTAATGCTTCTGTCACTGTTGATTTGGGAATTTACCTTAATAACAGATATTTTAATTTGCATACATGACTTTGGGAAATTTTAAAACATTTCAATGGATATTTTCAGAGTAAGGGCCTGGCAGGTTTTGAGAACTGCTGTATTCAAGAAGACTTCCTGGCCATCCCTTTGGACACGATTTCGTTTTTATTAAATTTTCAGCATCGAAGGCTAGATCATGGAATTTCTTGGAAATATGGGATAAAAGCTAATTTGCCACAAAAATTAAAAAACATCTTTTATTTGCTTTTTTCTAAAATAGAAAGCTTTTTATCGAGTATTTTTGATACATCAGTTCAGTAGTGTATTGGTATGAAGTGGAGGAGAAATAATTTACAATTATATCAATCAATAATCGGGTCTAATCATTCAGTAATTGAAGAGATCCAAATCTGACGACACGGGCTCTTCTTTCTCTGGGTACTGAAATCAGAAAGCACAATTTCAAATAAATTTAACTTAAAACATTGGAAATAAGATAGCTGAACAAAACTTAAAATACATGCGCTCACTTAGGAAGTTGTCAATTGGAAACGTATGACGCTTATCATGTATGACCAACGGCATGCAAAGTTATTGGAAAACTCTCAACTCAAAGGGTTGTTACCTTGTTAGTCTCAGCCCAGAAGCACTCAGTGAACTGATACGCACGTTCGCATCGGTCAGGATACGCTGCAAGAAGAACGAAACCTTGAACATATTGAACTATAATAGTATCTAGAACCAGAATCAAGAAGCAAGGACCCACAGAGATTACATCCCCCACCCCCCTCCACTCCTATCGTACACAGAACCACAGGCCACATGAATGTGTAACCCCGTGACCTACCACTCCAGAAGTGCAGGTAAAGACCTGTTTTACCAAATACCTCAATTGGGTAGAGCTTCTAGCTAACAGTCACTAAAGAAAAAAATCCACTTATTGCGAGTCCGAGATAATATTTCCAAAGACAGTGATTTCGGCTTGTTCCCCATGGAGGTCATAGTCACATACTAACGTTTGAGATCATTTTGATAATGAATCAGTCTTTTAGTAAATTTCATTTTTAGGAGCATAACTTTTGTTAAGGAGCTCATTAACTTAGCTGATACTTAGCCACGAGAGAATTTCTTCGAAAGATTGAAAAAAACCTGGAAATGGTATTACCATGGAAAATAACTACTTGCTAGTGAAACTGAACGCCTCACTTTGGGAATTTTTAAGACAGTTGGTAAGGCAAAGTGGATCAGTGCCACTTTAAGATGTTAGAATTGTGAACAATTTTGTTCTGTGAAAATGAGTTTTTTGTCCTTAAAAGATGCGAGATGAATGCCTCAGATGAAGTCTCGTCTGATTTGGCCGGAAACCTTAAAGGTATTTGTGAGAATTATGGGTGCAATTTACAGGATGCATTTAAGGGTGTACTATCGTATGGTACTAATACCGATTGCCGAGCACTTGAAGAGAATCCAGTCGACCACGTGCGATTCCAGATGCGTACTCTGTAGCACTTCCTTCATGACGCGAAGATGGAACCCTCCAACGTCGTCCATCTGAGTCAAGGGGAGGCGTTTTACACCCTTGGTCACGCTTGAGACATACCTCAGAAAATTTAAAGCACATGGCGAAATGACCGCTTGTGAAGTTTTTATTACCGGAGGCATCTAAAACCTCGATAGTATGGTTTTTGAAGCATTAACCTCGATAGTATGTTTTTTTTTTTTTTTTTTCCTTTTCAAGCTGGTATCATTGATGTGGAGGGTCAAGGCTCAAAATTTGTTTAGAAATGAAATTGAGACTATAAATTCTAAGTAAAGGGTTGGGGGAGGGTGACTTTTAAGCTTAGAATAATTAGTATTTGATTTCTTAACTGGATGCGTTTGAAAGTTACACAAGGATGGTAGTTTTACTTGGTTTTTAGCTGATTACAGAAGTTCATTAAGTTGACAGTGCCACGTTAGTATTCCAAGGTGTTTACAACCTGGCACAATAGAGAAGGATTGTGCCGAATAGTGCCATCAGTGCAGAGGGCTTACTTGATGACTGATTTTTTTCGTGGCAAAACTGCAGAGTATATGTTACGAAACTTCGTAAAAATACTTAGCCCCTACTTAGCTTTCAGGCATGTTACATTTGTTTTGTCCATGACACGATTAGCACTCACCCAGTTGTACTTGGTGTAGAGGCAGTGCAGGAAACACTGAAACAAAACAACGCAGGGGATAATTTCTATGTTTAGTTCAGGTACGAGGTCGTTGACAATATGAAGGTGCCCAAGATGGAGGGACTTACCTTGAAACCACTAGACTCAGTACCACGGAGGTGTTTGTTGATCAGCACAGTGTTCATCGTATCTATATAAAAGTTTGTCATTATATGCTAGCGTAAAGAACCATACATGTTGGGAAAAAGCATCCTGATTCATTCTTAAACTTCGTCGACACTTCATATTTTCTTGGTTTCTTTTATATTTTTTATATTGCTAGGTGTGTTTTGTGTATTTTCTTTGTAATTTCTGTGGTATACTCTTTTTCACCCCTTTTTTCAGTTAGGATTTCTCTGTTATTTAAATATTGGAAAAATATTTTTCTTTAGCTTAGGAGATACAATACTGAATTACATCTTATCGCAAACCCAACGGAAACTCTTTTCATTGTTGAGAAATCGCAGGCTATATTTGGAAACAAAGTTAATTCCTTTACGAATTATTTTATGTGAGTTGATTGAATGAAAAAAAATATATGGCACACCAAGGAAAACTTACAACTAGACTATCACTTGCCGTAATTATACAAATATTATTGACTTTATCTTAAATGTATGACAATTTTCTGGAAAGTTGTCCCAAGTCAAGGGTCCTTTCTATCACCGCTACTACATTCTAAATGTTTTCTTCTATGCCAAAAGTTTTCAACTACCCTGATATTAATGTACACTCTGGTGATAGTGTACCCTGAAAGTACGCTTAGAGGGAGGTAAAGTGGCTTGACCATGGCCACAATCATATTACTGTAAGGCAAAGCTTTCTTATCACCGCTGGTAAGTCTCCTGGAGTCACTGCCTTACCACGGCTGATTGGCGACGACTTGTTGCAACTGCGAATTATCTCCATGTCATTGTGCTCGTCCGGAGATCGCACAGTCTGCAAGATAGACAAAGGTGAAGCCGGCGAGGACCAACTCCAAGCAACGTTAATCCTTCTAATCCAGTTGAAACTCGAAAGTATTGGTGATCTAGGAACGACTTGCTCTAATGAAGCTTAGAAGGTCAGATTTTAACTATGTAAAAAAGAAAGGTGGTAACTTTGTTAAAGTGGTCAATGCACGCAGGTGTACGCAGTCCAGCCACTTATTTTAATGGAATATTATCACTTTTTATGGAATATATTTGAAAAGTATCTTGTAACTTCGTTCGGCAAGAGAAGATACTTTGCCGACAGAGCCGCTACCGGCCGAACATGCGGGCCAACTAAACATTACAAATAATTCCAGCTGATGTCTGCCATTTTATGTTGCTTTTATAGTTTGGTGGTGCCGGGGTGTTTTGTTTTTCGAGCTATTTACCATGTTTTTTGTTACCAATTACAACTACCTATATTGATCACTTTTCAAATTCCGGTACTGATATCAAAACTAAAATTGCAATCATAACTAAAATGTCAGTCATGAGTTGATAGTAATGCAGGGGGGGGGGGGGGGTTCTTGTGGTGGTATCTTCTCTCGAGGGCTAGACTGTAGCTAAAGCTAAGATGAATGGTTTTTCAAAAGCAAAATTGGTATTTTCTTTGATTTGAAGATTTATTCCCATAGTGTTGTGAATGAAGTGAGTTTTGAGTAAAAAAAATGTGGGCAAAGACTAAATTGGATTCGTTAGCTTACCCTGAACGGCACTCCAGCCGTCGCCGTCGTCGCCACAACGAGCATCCCCAAAAAGCACAGACAGACCTTCGTGCAGGACATGTTTCCTCAGAAGTTGCACAGTGATTCGACAGCTCGTCGCCGACGGAGTTCTCTTTTTAAACTATCACTGGGACCAGGAAGTGCAGAGAGGGATGGAACGGAAGCTGTCTTATCTAATGCGGGGTGATGAATCCCGGAGAGCAATAGGTTTTTGAACTTTTTGGCGATGACCATAATGCCGAAAACTTCCCGTCTCTAGCATGTATATGAAATTGGTAATGTTTGAAAGTTTGAGAAACTGGATTTTTGATGAATGCTTGGTTTTTTATATGGTAAACAGATACTGCAAAATAAATAACATATTAAAAACTTATTATTAGAACAGTAAATTAAATTATGTTACTCGAAATTTGTATCCGTACTTTTAAGTATGACTGAATGTCATATTTAAATTTAGAATTCGACAACATTTGATTTTGTTATGATTTTGTAACGGCGTTGCCGTAGCAACGGTCAGAACAGTGGGGGAACTGGAACTTGGAAGGTCAGGTTATAGAGATCAATTTCAAACAGACGACAGTTGGTTTTCGATTGTTTCTGTGGAATTCGCAAGTGGAACGTAGGAAGCGTTGCTTAACGCAAGAGTAATTCAACTTAAATTAATAAAGTATTTAGTGAAGTGGACAAGTTATTGAAATTTCTGTGCATGATTCGCCGATTTGACCACTATCCCAGCGGAACGGATTCAGCTGTTTGAGGTTAGTCAGTGAACATGGTTCACTCTTTCGAAATACTTTGACCATATGGCAGTGATGCACGAACTAGAACATGTGAAATGAAAATGTTACATTCATTTTTTTTTCTTTTTAAACAATCTTTACATCGCTTTTTCTCTAGGAAGACTTTCCAGGCACATTCGTCTCACATTCTGAGACGGAAATTAGCATGAACTGACATTCGATTGAATGCGGGAATCTATCTAAATTATTTTTCATAAGTAATACCGGTAATACCGTTGAATAATACACACTCAACGGTCATACTTAGGAAAACATTAAACAAAACAAAACATTTATTTAGATTTAGTGAGTCAAGTATAATTTAATTATCTTACCTAGTACATCGCGTTAGAACATTAATTCCTTATTAGTTAATTAAGATACAAAATCTGGATGTTTGCCAATCTTTCAGTCTGGCTTAGGCATAAATATTTTGTATAATATTTTTTTCCGATGCGGCAACACGTTAAATGTTACCAAAAATAATAGACACCGATAAATATTTAGTTTTTGAAGTGATTAATGATGCAACAAATACAGAGAACACAACTAGGGTCTATAACATTGAATGACCCTTGAATGAAGGTAATTAACGTGCTGAGGGTTTGGTAGGGTACATAACCTTAGCATGTTCAGACAATGTTCTAGAAAGCAGAGAGAGAAAGAGAGATTAGTGGCGATTATTGATGCCCCCAACAATATTTTTAGCCGATTTTATCAAAATCTTCTCTATTCAAGTCTCTACCCTAACCGATTAATCCTCGAATTCACAGTATTTTCGATAACGTATGTAGCAAAGATAAAATATTACTGACGTACGCAATAATGCCAATTACCAACCTATAAAACTGCTACTTCCAATGCAGTGCACAAAATACTTAAAATGACGCCACCTCTTTAAGAAAATTGTGAAATTGTGATGCTATTTTAAAGAGCTATTTAAAGAGTGGTAAGATTCAACGACATTTGCGTCTTCGAGGTTCCGCAAGGTTCAAGTGGAAGACAGAAGTGCATTTGCATCAGAGCTGTTTGAATGGTTACTCCTTAATTCGGAGCCGAACGGTTTGGCGTGTTGGAAACACCGGTTCTCATGAGATCACTGAAGATAAGCAACTCTGCCCTGGGTCAGGTATTGGATGGGTGACACATGACCATTTCTGTTCGGGAGAGAGGTTGGAGGGATGTTATAAGTTAGTATACAACAACCTCACTCGCCTTGCTTATCAATCTCTCGACAGCATGGATTTGTGGAGTAATCCTGTTGTTCGCGTTGTACCGTCCTTCGGAAGGGACGTTAAGCCGGTGGTCCTCTTGGTGCTCTTCGACAGGAGTAGGCTAAGTGCCAGCACCGGATTTCCCCTCTTCCCTTCTATAGCTAGGTTAGGTTCATATCATCTTCATCATCATCCACTCATTCATCGACGCCATTAGACCTGAGCCCCAGGGCCAGTCGTCAAAACAGTGCGTCGTTAAACACCACAAATCATCACCTTAAAACAGGAAAGTAAATTCTAGTATAAAGTTTACAAAATATGATTTCTTCAAAAAATCTCGAAAGATTCAAACAAGATTTATATTTCAAGCGATTCTTATCGTAACTTAGCCACCTTCATAATTTCTCTCATTATACACCTTGCTGATCTACATTTTAAAACTATTTGTGGTAGCAAACATTTTTAATTTAAATCATTTTTATGAGATCACAAGCAAACACGGTAATAAATTCGTTTCCTGTTGGACGATATATGTTTTTGGTCAACGCTCCCGGAATGCCACTTGCTATCTCCCTGACCCGCGTGCGTTCTGATTGGTGCTGATAGCAGAGCGCGTGGCGTACTATCCTTAATGTCGCCACTTCCTGGACAACTTCCTTTGTCTCGTGAGGTCGTCCAACCACCGAAATCAGTTCGCTATCATAGGCTCAGTTATCATCTCAATTTATATGCGAACTTTTGAAGTTAAGCCTGCATAGAATATTGTAACTGTGGTTAATTATATTTTCCGCACAGATTCACAGCGCTAATGTTTAAAAAATGTAAAACACGTTGTAGGTATCGCTTGTAACCACCCGATGGTGCGTGCAAGTATCCAATCTGTAGTAACAAAAATCTGTTCAATGTACCTAGCAGTAGACATTCTCATTTAATTGGTCGGCCAAAATCCAATGTCATCAAAGGACCGCTGATAGAAGGTCGCAACCTATATAATAAACTGCCATATGAACTGTTGCATAAAAATGACGCAGATTTTAAATTGATTTTAAAGAAATATCTCATAGACAAATGTTTTTATTCTACTGCAGAATTTTTTGACGGCTGACTTTTTAATTTAGTTTTATTTGGTATTATGTTTCAGATTGTGATTGTCTGATTATATTTGTTGACTGTCTTATATCGACTGGATCAAAGAGACAATAAAGAATTATTATTATTATTATTATTATCCTTTTAAACAAACCTCTACAATCTACTCGAAATATCGAAACATGTATATCTATCGCTGAGGTTAGTATTAATACAAATCCCAGTCTCAAATGTAAGTAAAGTGCGAGAAAAAAAAAAAATATATATATATATAACGCTCGAAATGCTTGTGATAGTTAAAAGTCCGAGCTGAGACCCTGAGCGAGCTAACTCAGTATCTACATCACTGTATTTTGGGGACATCGTCTCTGTTTGAGGTCGTTTCTCACTGATTAGTGACAGCCTTACATTTTTCAAACAACCTTGCCATAGTGGGGACAATTTTTCAACTTTTAATTAAATTGTCAACAACCAGATCCAAAAAGTCAGGAAAATTCGTTTAATGTGACCTAAAAGACAACATTTTAACTGTATGCTACATCAGCTCATATTGAGTTTCTAAAAAATGGCACATCTGCCTCGGTGCTCATAGATTTCCTATAACGAAGGCTCTCCTGCTCGTATATGCCATTGAGTTTATATGTTTTGTCAGACGCACAGCGTTAATGTTCAAATTAAAGCCGGCAACACGTAGTTATGGTAGATGCCACCCGATGGCACAAACCTCTACAATTAAATAATCACTACTCAAAATATCGACATGTTTACATAAACCGTAAAGGTTGCAAGTGCAAATTTCCTGAAAAAATTTCTTAACCTCCATAACGACTTTGACCCCAGCTAGAAGCATCCTCAATTTGTATCGATAAACAATTAGCGCTATGGTTGTTAGGTACGGTGACTTTAGTAAAAAATAAAATAAAAATACATGCACAATTGGAAATAATTGACCCTACCAGATATCGCGCACACAAATAGCGTGTTGCTATAAGACGTGTGTGGGTGAAAGCAAACATGCCCCAAGGCACAAGCTTGCGTCTCCTAATCTGCCAGTCATTCTTATATGGAGCACGCCGTCGTAGGTAATGACTCTCTTGCTCTCGGGTTCAGTTACCTCGGTAGGTAACGAACACACGTTCACCACGCAATGGCGCGGGTATGCCAGGGTCTTCTATACAAACTTTGTGTAAATACCTTTCACCCCAAAGGCTAATTATAACAAATAGTTACATTAAAGCTGTAGGCGTTCATGCTTTCGTGTTTGAATGATTGAGTTGTTCGGTTATTCCATAAAAATATAGCTCGTGTTAGGTGAATAACTATAAAATACCTATTACCTATTAAGGTATAAAAGATGCCTACAGATGTATTCGAGTAATTTTTAGCTATGACCGTACTACAATAGCACTAATGTTAAAAATAGCTGCCAAAGCACTACTTTACCGACAAAATGGAGGATGCCACTAGATAGAGTCACCATCGTTTTGAGTGTTGAGAAATTTTATTTCGTTACATCTCGCAAATTACTCTCATTTTAAACTGTTTTATGCTGAATTAGTCTGCACTACCACATCGATTGATATAAATGTATCGATTCTTTGAATCGTAATTATTTAATTGTAGATTTTTGTTTTAAAGGACAGTCACAAGCGCCATCGGGTGGCATTTACCGTTACCACGTGTAGCCAGCTCGTTTGATGAGGAGACAGTTAAACACTAACGCTGGCCCTCTGACTATTTATTTAAAATCAATGGTATGACCAATAGTATTTCTAAATTATAGGAACATGTCTACAAGGAGGAGTTTTTATGTTTTCTTCTGCCTAAATTCTTGACTTCGAATTTGAAATATTTCATTCCACGTTACAAAATGGCAAAATATACAGTTTTTTTTTGAGTCTAAGTTTTGTCTGAGTGAAACAGCAACAATAGTTTTAATAGGAAGTAAAGAGGCAGAAACTGGACGCGTACGTATCATGGACGAGCGTAATGGTTGAGTTTCGCTTCTGAAAGTGTGGGTTTTAGGATGTCACGAGGCGATTAAAGCCGGTTGTTGCGGGCAGCCTGTAATTGACAAGCCCCCGGGGGATGCATTACGGACACTTGCATAAGTGTAGTTGCAGCGGGTAACTTGTCAAGATGCAACTCATGATAAATGAACAAGGAAACGTACTTTATTTTCGTAGTTTATTGGTAACTTTTCCGTCATGGTTAAACTAGGATTATATAGCATTTACAAAAATATTTTAACTACAAAACTCCTATATGTAATGGCGTGTATATAAAAATATGAAATGGAATTGATTCAGGAGCTCTCTAAAACCAAAACAAAAATACAAAAACTTACGGAGATACTTTATAAAAAATATGAAATGAAAATAAACAAATGTGGAGATATTTTATCAAAAATATGAAGTGAAAGTCTATCTATCTATTGCTACAAACTATTATTACATTTTCCTAATTTTTCCCGTTGTCACTGAGATTTTTTAAATTAACTGCCTAACGGTTCCACTACATCTTGCGATAATAAATAACTGAAAAGGAACAGTGAGAGAACGTCGCCTCCCACAATCGGTCACATGCATTTCAAACGCCCACCCCCCCCCCCCCCCCCCCTTAAATTGGTAACTCGATCTTGTAGGTGCGCAACATCTTCAGAAGAATTCACCTAAAATGAATTTTCTCGCGAAATATCTCATTTAAAGGCATAGCTACAAGTTTTGCCAAAACTTAACATGTCTTAATCTCAGATGAAGTCCCACTGAAACGGGTCTTCTCTGTTATTTCATCTAAAGATTTGCAGCACCTAAGCCCAACAATCCATTTAAAAGTGACCTAATCACTCAGCTTCAATACTGATTCTCCTTATCATCTCCATACCAGTTATTATACAAATTCCCGAACCACCTGTTCTTAATCATATCGGCGCCCTTCTCCGCAATCATGATAACCGGCGCGTTGGTGTTTCCTGACGTCACCTTTGGCATGATAGAGGCGTCGATCACCCTCAACCTGTCGATACCATGCACCCTGAGTTCGGCGTCAACCACTGCAGTGGGATCATTCGGCGGTCCCATCCTGCAACTGCCTGCTTGGTGGTTCTCAGCCCCCGTCTGCATTCTCATCGCGCACTCCCAGTAGTCGTCGCAGCCGAAGGTCAGGTTCTCGCATCCCTTAACTGGCGTCTTATCCAACTGGAAGTTGTACTTTTGCAACGCTGGCGTTTGCGAGAGTTTCACGGCAATCTTGATGGCGTCTACCATGACGGCGACGTCGTGCGGGTGCGTGAAGTACTTGGCATAGATCAATGGATACGCGAGAGGATCTGAAGAGTTAAGTTTCAGGTATCCTCGACTTAGGGGGTGGATGACGGCGGGTATGATTTGAATCGAACGTCCGAGACGTGATTTCTCGTCAATCTTTTCTCCGACCTGTCCTGTCTTTGAGCAGGTGGCTAGGTAACCACCGAAGAAGTATTGGATATCCGGATTGTCGTCAGCAGGGTTAGAGTACTTTGAGTTGATGATGGCGGTCACCTCGGAGATCCCCGTGCCTGACATGAGGCCGTCGCGGAAGAGGAGGTACTCCATGGCGGTGGCCCAGTTGAGGGGCTGGGTTGCGGTGTCGTTGATGTGGAAGTTCAAGAAGAAGGCGACGTGGTTGTGGAGGTTTCGACCGACACCGGGAAGGTCGTGGACGACGGGCACACCGACGAGTTGGAGATCGTCTCGGGGACCGATGCCGGAGAGTAGAAGGATTTGAGGAGAGTTGACGGCTCCTCCTGTGGGGGTGTAAAGTTTTAAGTATTTTTTCTTTTAGCTTAAAATCTAGCTAGGTCACTGGTTTTTTCGTTCCTTTACACAGCCAAGTATCTTAGGAAGGTAAAAGTAATATATATATATATATATTTTTAACATGCCCGCCAAGGTAGAAATTAGCGGCGAAATTTCGTTTTGAATTAATTATAGAAAAGTGTGGTGACAAATTATAAAGTCGAAACAATCATTCTATGATTTTGCATTTAATTCGGGGGATTTTTAAATAAGAACTCGTAGGAAAAATGAGCCCCACACAGCCTACGACTCCAAAAACCTTTTATTATTCTGCCTCACTTTCTACGTTCCGGGGGTCCAAATACTGAGAATACACACGTTTAAAGCAAATTCCTCCTTGCTTATCCCTCCTTTCGGGACCCACCTGAGATGACGACCTCGTTTCTGGCTAGCACCGTCTCACGTTGTGGACTGCTCCCTCGTTGAAACTCCACCCCGTATGCCTGACGAGTGGTCGTGTTGATCAGCACCTTCGTGACCGTCGTGTTCAGAAGGATGTGCAGGTTGGGGCGGTTCTTGATCGGTCGCAGGAACGCCTTGGCCGTGCTGAGGCGGGAACCGTTGCGAGTAGTCGTCTGTGCGACCATGAACCCGGTATGCTTCTTGCCGTTGAGGTCGCGGGTCTCGTAGCCTAGAAGACGAGCGGGTTTGGGGGTTAGGTCATCGACGGATTGTTATGTAGGGTTGTGGTGCGTTATCGATCCTGGTTGGCTAGTGGCAATATATAGGTAGACAATGATATCACATTAGAAATTTGTATCAATAAATCTTTTAACTCTTCTCTTTAATATTCAGCTAAGAGTTTTGCTTTCCCCTGTAAGAATAGTGCACCTATTTTAATTTCAGAAATGTTTTTGTAGGAAATGCCATTTGAACACATTATATATGTTTTATTAAACCAAATATTCGTTTATTTATGGCATACAGCCATGAAAGTCTGAGTAGTGTCAGACATATTATCACCGATTTGAGGCGAAGTGTCTCAAAATATCACAAACAGCGACAATGATTGACTACCGCTGTACGATTTATAGCTAAACTTGAAAGGAAACTGTAGATGATTTTTAAGTGAATTGTAGTATATTACCCTATTATTCCATACACTGACATTTGTATAAAATTGTCTCCGTTTCTTTTTAAGAGTAAAGGCATACTATGTCAAGAAGCCATGCAATGTTTAGACTTCTGAAAGTTTTCGGTCTCCCGCTTCTTGTGACATACCCATTTCACGTCCAGCCTGCAGAATGGCGTGCGACAGCGGAGGGTGGTACGGGAACTGCGTTACGGTCAAGTAACCTCCTACCCCGTGATAACCTTCGTCCATCAGATTTGCCTGTTGGTTGTCTTCGCTCTTCAAGAAGTAAGGCAACACCTCGTCATAGCTCCAGCCGGGATTGCCCATCTTGGCCCAGTCATCGAAGTCTGTTCGGCTGCCGCGGATATACATCATGCCGTTTAAGACGCTGGTTCCTCCAAGGACCTACCAAAGAAGATAATTGTCCTGGCGTTATTGGATGGGTCAATTTTAGGTGATGACTAGAATGTAGGAAATTAAACCTAACAATTGGTTGATTTCAGTTTAAATATTAAATATCAGTAGGTTGGTTTTTCTGGTGTCTTCCTGGATTAAAGGCTTAGGCTCCCGAAAGAAATCACATCTAGGAAAACTTATAAGAAGGATTTTAATTAGGAACACTTCTTCTTAATCAAGAAACACTTTGGAACAGTTTTGGAGGACGGTAACAGATGGAAAACGGAGACATGTACCGACTATAATTTTTTCTTAAAGATGTATCAGTTTCCTGTAAGTTTGGACTGGTGTAATGGGGACGTTGCTAAGACTGTGTTTTAAAAATATATCACTCTTTGGCTAGGGGATGGGGATATTTTAAACATAGCAATAAAGTTTTAATTTATCTTGCGACCTCACGAGGTCACAGACAGAACCTCTCCAAAGGTATGTGAAGAGAAAATTATGTTTATTTATTATGGGTTTGCGGTTACAGGTACACAGGAACACAGGTACAGGCATAATAAAGTGAACAAAGAATTATTACCATAGTACAGAGGTGTCTTTGCTTTCTATTTATTTATGCTCGTGCTTAAGGGGACTCTAAAATAATAAAACCTGTATTGGTCTTCAAATAACCGTGGGTTATCAATCAATAAAAATATATAACAACCGACAATTTTTTTGTTTTACTCTCTATATATTGTCCGGTATCACAACACAAGAGACAAATCTTGTGTATGGAAGCAATAAAATAATCTTGGAGTCAAATAAACCAGATAATTTCGCTAAATGCACTGTATCTTGTACAACTAATTACAAGCATTAAGTCATCCAGTAAATTACACACCACTCTTGAATTGGCATGTCAAAGAGGTAATACAGCAACTCGTTTTCAATTAGCCAAGGCAGGAATTTCCTCCGGCTCATTTCCTGTTTTGAGTGGTACCTCAGTACCGGTAATTACTATCATTTCGCCTAAGGGCTCGTCTTAGTTACGTAGCCAATAACTCAGATCAAACCGACTAGCCTAGAATGCGTGACGATATTTATTAGTTATTGAGTTAATTAAACAGAAACTTGAGTGAATACTTGCTCTTGTGAACTCTCTACTTCGTTTGATCGGAGAAACCGGAATATAGGGAAAGAAATTTTGACCTTTCTTGGTATGGTTATCAAGATTTGCAATTTTGAGCCCGTGTCTAAGAAGCTTGCAAAAGTACATCAAAACATTATTTTCAAGAACTGTTAGGCATGTTGAAAACACCGGTTTTCGTGAGATCACCGAAATTACGCAACACTGCGCTCGGTCAGGTATTCGATGAGTGACCATCTAACGCATGACCAGTTCTGTTTGGGAGAGAGATTGGAGGGATGCAAGTTAGTACCTACAGTAGTTACATTCGCATTGCTTATCAACCTTTTGATTTTGACCTGCATGGATTTGTGGAAGAATCCCGTTGTTGGCGTCGTACCGTCCTTCGGAAGAGACGTTAAGCCGATGGTCCACTTGGTACTTTTTGATACTCTGATACGTGCCGGCATTGGGTTTCCCCTCATTCCAGTGCCACAGGGTCCCTTGTCAATAATTTGCGTCGTTAAACCGCCCTAATCAATCAATCAATGAGAAAAAAGAGGAAGGGGTTGCTTAATTCGTTTAATTCCTCAAATATTTGTATAATACCAACAAACATTTGTTTATAGCCATAATGTTAAAAGGAAAAGTTTTTAAATCATTTTGCACTCAGGGATGTTGCAAGATTTAAGTGTCGAATTTGAATAATATCGTATTTTCTCCTCGCCGAAAAGATCATAACGTTGTTGATATTTGAAAAATTTGTAAAAACGTGAGCGCACGTTTTAAAACAAAACGATTGTTGATTGTTGAACCACCAAAGAATGGGCGCATATTTTCGGTTTAAAATACTAATTTCGAGATCGACTTTCATGAAATTCAATTGCAACCTCGTTGTAATTCGCACCGTGGAAGGGCTCACCGTGCCGACTTTCTGCAGACTATTCAGTCAGGATTTTCATTTCAGAAGTCAGTGCAAGATTCTTCCATCCGACATCGTGCGTTCCTTGATGAGGTTTCGTCTTACACACGTACGCGAGAAAGATGTGAAAGATTTGAACCTTCCAAATTCATTTCTTTTGGTTATTACCATAATTGCGAATGTAACGTGCTCGGGTTTGATAATTTAACAGGAGGTCAAGATGATGAAAATTTAAATTACTGCCGGACATTTCCGGACATGTTTCACAAAAACCTATTCAGAGTTTTGTGAACGCTAAAAACTATTTTCTGCAATGAGTTTTCTCTTTCGATTTTCCAATCCATTGTTGCATAACAACCTATTCATCCAGAAAATGTCAGAAAGGCTACTAAAGTATTGACTTAGATATATCACGCCATATGCTAAGTATAGTTTCAAAAAATCATATTTTTAAAGAAAGTGACTTAAAAATGAAAACGTTTACCCTCGATCTCATGAGTACAACCCTATACAATCCCTTACCAAAATCAACCACTGCTCACTTACCTTGCCCCTCGGCCAGTAGCACTTCCGTCCCTTCTCCCCCAAACAAGCCATGTCTTCAGCCTCCGTGTGGAAGCCCCAATCGACGGAAGATCCCAAGAAGTTGAGGAACATGGAAGGGACTTGGGTGCCCGTCGGCTCGTCCAGTCCCGCCTCGATCAACAGCACCCTCCATTCGGGTACCTCGCTCAGTCTGCTCGCTACCACCGCTCCTGCAAAGGTCCAAAACGTTAACTCGGTCTTTGGGGTGACCTTTATACCCCTAGATCACCCCTCCTATACTCCTAGATCTATACCCCTAGACTTTTCATATACAATGGCCGTTCACACAGGCTTCCCGATACATTCAACCAAAGTGCAAATAGGTTAATGGATGGGAAGCCAGACTGGAAAATGTGCAACCGAACCGGGATACGAACCCGGGACCTCCCAATTGCCGGTCGGGTGCTCTACCAACTTAGCTATCCGGACACAAATATTCCAGTTTTCGCCGGGTGGGATAAGGGATGCCCTCAAGGGGGAAGAGGCCGAGGTGACTCGTAATGACGAGTTCGGTTTTCAGGTTCGATTGCACATTTTTCCAGTCTATTCCAGTCTGCTTTTTCTTCTATTCATTGCTTGCTGGTTTCAGCTCCCTAGTTGATTCACCAGAAAAACCAAAAACCCTGCAAATAGGTTAATGTAGCAAAAGGGCAGTGAAGGGGGGCTTTTTTATTGGTGGCTTTAGTTCTGAAAATACTACACTATGTTCCTCGCACGTAAAGATAGAAGTTAAGCATTAGTTAGAAGTTAAGATAGAAGTTTTAAGTTATGCATTGGGTGAGTGACCACTGACCACCATACACATATTCTATTGTTTTTTTTAAATATTTGTTGCAGGGATTTAAATAAGGGTATCAATCTCACGACAGCACGGATTAGTGTAAGAATCCTGTTATTCGAGTCGAATAATCTTAGAGCACCCGGTAGAGCACCCGACCGGCAATTGGGGTTCGTATCCAAGATCGGCTGCACATTTTTCCAGACTAGCTTCCTTTCCATCATTCGCTAGCTGGTTTTAGCTCCACAGTGGAAACGCCCGAAAATGCATAAACCATACTCTTTTGTCATCAAAACAGTGAAACTAACCTGCTGATCCACCTCCGACAACAATAAAATCGTAGTCCCTGTCGATGATCTGCCGGTCAATTGGCCGACCACAGGGGTCCTCGAGGTCGCACTGTGACCGAATGAATACCTCCAGGAGTCCCATGAACAGCATAAACGCGTTGCCTCCACACGTGCTGGCCAGCGTGGGCCCCGGCTGTGTTACCGGACAGTTGCACTCCATCTGCAGACAAAGGGAGGCGTTAGGATGGCACCGTAACAATATGAAGACCTCTAGCTTCTCTAGCAGTCCCACAAACAGTGTGGACGCTTTAGAACATGATAATTAAAATGCGAGAGTGAGGTAGGTAAGTTGAATTAATTCTTGCATTTTACATTTTTCTATGAGTACTTATCTTAAAAGATAGCGTGACCCACACACGACAGAAATTGACTTTTTTTACTAAGATTTTCTAACTACCTACGGTCGTTAATTTTGTAATGGTCTGACAAATTTACATTTAGTTAATTGTGTCCTCTAACTTCTTCGCTCCACAAAGCATGCGCAAGGATAGAGTTAGTGAATATCAGGCGCTCATGAGATAAAAAAGGCGCGCCGCTTTAATTAGTCGAAGTAACTAGACCAACGAAGTGGACAAATACTTTGCTGCAGATAAAGTCGCTCAGTCTTGGAGAGTGAAATTTCAAGGAAATTGACTATTGTAGGCAAGGGTGCGAACAATATAATCCCGATCATCGGATAGGTGTGTTGGAAGAACCGGTTCTCGTGAGATCACCGAAGTTAAGCAACACTGCACTGAGTCAGATTTTGGATGGGTGACCATTGAATTCCAAGACCAGTTTTGTTCGGGGAAGAGGTTGAAATAATGGAATTATCTTCACTTGCTTTGCTTATTACCCTCTCGACAGCATGGCGTTGTGAAGGAACTATTTTATTGAGTTGTCTACAGACCTTCAGAATCGGAAGGCTTCCTAATGACACAGATTTCCCTCTCCTCGTTTCTAGACTAGACTAGTTCTATTACCTTTCTCATCATCACCCACTCATTCACCGACGCCGAAAGGCCATTTGCTAAAACAGTGCGTCGTTAATCACCGTAAATAAATCAATTTCACCCCAGTGCTGACGCAATGCCAAACGTCACTGTTTCGTGTCCTACCAGCGACTTCGAGGTCGACGTTGAAGGCTACAATGACGGAGATGAGTAAAGAAAACAGCGAGGGAAGCGATGAGGAAATCTCTCGGTGTTCCACGACGACGAGCAAAATTGCGTCACGCGAAATCGTCGATCTTCCATCAAGGATCCCGGCCAGGTTCGCAGCTCATTTGCATGGCGGCAAACGGAAATGGCAGTCTTAGTTGCCGTTCGTGAGGTGAAATTCATTGTTTTCCTCGCTGTAATTCGTCCGCCCACGCGGTAAAATGCTGAAGAAAGCGATTAAAACAAACGCGAGCGCTAATCACTCCATCCATGACACTCATCGTAGTCGGTCGTGTGTGACCGTACGGCGTTAAGTTTATTGACTCGACTTTTTGACGAAATCGATTTTGTGTCGTCAAATGATGATATGAAAAATTTCTGATTCGTTGATTTCTCTCTTAGTTCGCGGATAGCAACATTATCATAGCTTTGGGGTTAAAATTGTAACACCATAACAAAATCCCCTGCAAGTCTGCAAATACAGACAGTGGTTGGCTGTTCATTAATAGGCCATTTTATTATTATGATGACTATAACCGTCTCAAAAATTGATGCCCAAACGGGGACTTGAACCCCGATCACCACCTATCGCGGGTATTGCTCTAGCCCACGCATTGCAAGCGTTTGCAATTTAAATACGATTTAAAATAAATAAAACGCATCCAACGTCAAATTGGAGTCACTCGAGATTGACAGGTTGTGACGTGGTACTCACAGCCTCTTGGTTCTACTGCTTGGAGAACAGACATTCTCATCAAATACGCTAAAATCGTCTTAAAAAGCATGTGTCCAAAAAGTTCAATGGGTTAGAGCAACACCCGCGATAGGTGGAGATCGGGGTTCGTGTCCCCGTTTAGGCATCAATTTTTGAGACGGTAGTAGTGTTCATAATAGTGAAATACCCCTCGCATGGCAAGCGTTTGCAATTTAAATACGATTTCAAATCATTAGGCCATGCTTGTGGAACCGATCCTAGGGGTTTAATTTTGATCGCATCTGAACACTTTTGTGTATCATTGTGGACGTGTTTATATTTATCTCACGGTGTTCGTGAATATTAAGAAGTCCTCAATTACGAGCTTCAGAAGTTCAATTTATTTTGTTAAAAAGTTGAATTATGAACTCTCCCTTTATTTCTGCTGTTACAATTTCGGGAAAAACAACATTCCTGGTCGAAGATGTCCCAGAGAATGCTGGAACTCAACACTGGTTTTAGTCAAGTAAAAGAGCTTTGACCCATCTGTTTACTGAATGAGCTCCGTGAATTGTGCTTGCTAAACCTTTTAGCTACCGTTTCACAGAAATTACAGTTTCTAGAAAATGAATGCTTTATTCTCACTTGTGCATTCGACCCTAGTAAACGAATTCTTCTTGGCCCACCATCGTCTTACTCAATCCATCCTCTTTGCCATACCATTCTTCAGACGACGTAACACCTCAATGGGCGGCAGCCCTGTCATTCCAACAATCAATAGCAGCACGCCATCCTCCTTTGGAGCTGTCGGAAGTGCACAGCGACGTCCCTACAACGAGCCACAGAGCACAACGCCGAGGCTGGGAATCAGTGAAAGCTCAGAGGCTCGTGAAGATGGGAGCTGCTGCGAGATGATGCTGAATAGAACGACTGACCCAGATGCTGGCAGATGAGGTCGTGCGAAGATCGGACACGACCGAGGATTTGCCCTTTCGCGGTATGCACACCGGTGCTAATGTCTTGAGTTATACTCTATTTTATCTTAAGAAGGGTCCAGATTTTTCTGTACAAGGCGCTGTTGTAGATATTTGCCACTCCTTGCCGAAGAAAAGCGACATTTTCAATTAATTGATTGATTTGTTATGTTTAACGACGAACTGTTTTGACAACGGTCATTGTGGCACTGGTCTAATGGCGTCGTTAAATGAATGGCTCATGATGAGGAAGATGATAAATTTAAACTAGCCTGGAAAAGAAGAGAGGAAAACCGGTGGTGACACGTAGTCTACTCCTGTCGAAGAGTACCAAAGGGACCACTGTCTTAACGTCCTTTCCTAAGGACGGTACAGCACGAACAACAGGATTCTTTCGCAAATCCATGCTGTGAAGAGGTTGATAAGCAAGGCGAATGAAGTTTCTGTACTAACTTTCATCCCTCCAACCTCTCTTCTAAATAAATTGTCACCTAACCAATACCTAATCCAGCGCAGTGTTGCTTAACTTCGATGCACTCCTGAGAACCGGTGTTTCCAACACGCCAAACCGTTCGTTACCTCATTGAAGATGGAAATATTTTCTCCTCAGAGTGAAATGGAGTATATTGTTGGAGATGCAAGGCTACCGTGAATCTTTGCATAACTCGAGCAGTTTTTTTTTTAAATTTTCGTTCCACAGATGATGCAGTTTGGCATCGATACATGTTCTTTCGAGGTCTTCCTTTTAAGATAAGAGTGAAAACTACTCGAGCATAAAATATTCGTCTGAACGAGTTATAAATGTTGCACTACATTTGTTTGTGCAAGTTTCTATTGCAGATCGGATGCATTGAATAAAAATCATGACCACTATTTGCATGAATTTACGTCGTGGATGAACCTCAGTTTGGCAGTGTAATAGGTTATCTGAAAATTTCCACAAGAAATGATTGTGCCATGGCGTATTAAGCTCCTATAGAAACATTGTAATGAGGAAAGAAATAAAACTTATGCGATTGTGTGTATGTCCATGTAGCAGCGAAATATTGCAGATAATTAAGGTATGGTTGTAACTAGGTTAGGCAATGGCTAGTGGCAACAGAAGAAGAAAATTTTGTAATACCATATGAGTGAGCGCTTGAAATGTTATAGGTAAATCCTAGATAGGCTATGTACGCTGATAACAGACTAATATCAGCCTAAAACACTTCTAAGATTTAAAAATAGGAACTTTCCAGAAAAATTTTCGCGTCTTCGCGAAGAACCAGTGCTGCCTTAAATGTTAACAGTAAAGCAGTGACGAAATTATTTGATTTTTGTTTTATTATTTTGAATAACCCTTGGACTTAGGCAAACCTGTGAAACGCAGCCGCATCATTGTTTTCGATTGGTTGAGCCAGTGACTTGTGTTTACGGTAATGACATCGTCACTTTGTAATTAGGCCTAATAATCATAGCGTTCCCGTGCATTTATCGCGCGATTTCGCACGCCCGCAAATCGTGACCCGCCGATTGCATGATATCCTGCACACGATGTCTTGGATCGCAAATCGGGAGATGCTCCGATGGCCGCAGTCAAGGAGATACTTGGTGAGATCGAAAGTTGGTTTAAGTATTGATATCGTGGTGGCAAGGCTTGTAATGAGATTGTGTTTGTGTTTGACAATGAAATTCGTGTCGTGGGAGAGGCGATCTCGTGTATTGATGTGTTTAGATGGGCTTCAAGTTAGCACAATTTATGCCGTTTACCGATAAGACGTGCTTTTCCGGCAGAGGCGCCACCGGTCGTTATGGGTTGATATGTGGGCTGACTGTAATTTAAATAAATAATACGTCTATTCTCCGAAGATTTCTGCCATTTCTCTCTGCTATTTTGAGTTGTCGTGAGAGATTTTTTTTTTCGAGCTGTTATGAGAATTCTTCTACAAATCACACCAATAAACCACACAATCAACCACACCCTAAAATCCTACCTTACAGATAACCCATTCTACACCTTACGTGAACACCTCGAAACCTAACCCACTTCACTTCTCTCCTCTCCCTCCCCACCCCCTTTTACAAACCATGATTTAAATTATGTTAAATATGTGATCTTTGTAAATACTGTATATATATAAACGATGCCTACACAATAACTATGCAAATTTCTATAGGAAAATAAAAACAAACAAACAATCTACGGATAATTTTGAGTTATTTTTTTAGAATCCTGCGACTAAAATCAGAAAATAAGTATCATTTTATGAGTAGCGATGCTGAGGAACAGTTTTTTATCTGGTATCTTCAATCACTCGCTGTCTGTAGATACTTGGAATTTAGTAATTGATCTCAGAAATTATATGGGCGTTGATGAATGGAGCAAAGATTTGGGAGGAGAAGAATCAAACGTTGTAGGTAGGAAATCAATTTGTGTGTGAAACATAAAATAGCATGTCATTCTAAAAGGATTCCCGGCGCATATCATCATATACAATGCCTGATATCAAATTTAGTGATTATTCAAAATGAAAATCCAAACTAGCCCTCAGACTTTAGTGTTAGGGCGTTTTTGCGCTTGCAAAGTTTGTTTTAGTTTTGGTGTCTTTTCATGTTTTTCACCGACTTTTACTGCAAACTGAACAAACTATTTCAACTGCCACACACAATGAAAATAAAAATCCAAAAATAAATTCAACCAACTTCCCACACACTTTTAAAACAATACAAATTTAATCTAATCGCCACCTGCAACTCAACTTTCTGTTTTTATATATTTAAGATTCAAACCTTCAATGTATCTTTACCATCTGAGAGAATTCTTTCTGTGAAGTAACTTGAATCGAGCTAGCATGCATAGCGGACATATCAAATGAATTACAATTATAAATAGAAAAAAAAAACACGTAATATAGTTATTCTTATGAATTATGAGCTGAGAATTTCGGGGCGCTTGCGCACAGTTAGCTAACTCGTCCATTGTTGCGTTGTTGTAGACTCTCTTGTGGATCTCGGTAAGTTATTCCCCATTGTTCGACGCATGATGGAACTTTTGGTAATGCATGAGTCGATTCGGTCGTCCAGCAAGTTACCAGTAGCTGCAACTCCTTCTTTTACGGGGGATTTCCACCGCGTTATGCAACAAACTACTAACGGTCACTGCAAAACGCCTTTAACGGAAGTCGTCGCACCTTTTTTCAAGATAGCATTCTCGATTTCCGGTGGCATTTTTGCACGTTCTTGATCGATCGAAAGTTTATATGTGAGTTTGTCGGATTGAATTTAATCGGATAGTAAGCGTGGTGTTCCTTCTTTAAATTTGACGTGAATATTGAGACCCTAAGGCCTTATTTTAAATAGAAATGCGTATCATTCTGATCGACAACATCTGAGAAAATAGATTAGGAACTTTTGTTGCTAAATACGCAGCCATTTTAAACAAACAGAGATTCTTTGCTGTGCTACAAAAGCAGAAAACTTACAATGGAGCTGTTCACGAGGGCAAACGAATCGAAGACAGCTTCACAGTATTTTCACATTGTTTAAAACATTTAAACTTGACAGTGACAGACCCGAGTTTATAATAATTTCATACTTTTCTACACTATTTTCAATCCAACTCCATGAGCAGAGTTTAAGGAGAAAATAAGATAATATTCAGTCGAAAGTCTTAAAGGATGTGGCGTTTATCTATTATTATTTAAATTGTACCTTATCCATTTTTCATTTCCTGAAAATATCTTTGAAAACGCGTTAGGCGACAATTTAAATGGCAGTCTACATATTTCTTCTGCTACACTTTTCCTTTTAAACATTGGCCTTCCGTATTACCCTTACGAAGAGGCTAATATCTGGGTTTCATTTTAAAATTAAATACAATTTTAATCCTCCTGATACCGCCTCCGGTCCTCCGGTCATAGCCGTTGTTTTTCAATGCACAATTTCATGCTGATAGAACGAAGACGCGCTGTATTTTACAAGTCACAGAAACCGGGTTCCAGATAGCATTTATAGTTGGTAATCCCCTTTTACAAGTACTGAGACAATTGCAATGCTGAACTGGGCTGCAATACCAATCATGTCTAATCACCGCGTAACAATTAAATCTGTCCTTACAAGCAGAAGCACGTCTTCAAGAAAAACAAGGTTTAAAATCACGTTCCCACCAACAGAATCTAAGCCAAACGTAATAAAATAAATCAACATTGCATCACAGAAAGAGCGTCAACATGATTCATTTCTAGGATGAGCATTCTGTACTTTTATGGCACCTGAGCATTCCTTTTCGAGTCTTTCAAAGTGTAGCGGGGATCTTAAAGCAAGAACAGAATGAGTTAAAACTGAAAAAGGCAAAATAAAGAGTAATTAAGTTGCCGTTTTCTATAATGGTTTTGCCATAAACACAAGCGATTAGCAGGATTTTATTGGATGTTATGGTAACATAACCTCTTGTTCGGCGAGGAGATGCATCTGATTGATGATGCAGTGACCTACTCTCCCGTACAATCGCTCGCCTTTCGACTTTTGTAACTTCTTTGCCTTATTTCGATGCAAGAAGGTAATTTAATACAATGAGTCGCTCGAATGAGAGATCGAAACAATCGAGATGGACGAGATTGGAAAATTATACTCTTGTTCAGTCTACGTAGAATCCAGATTTTTACAAAATCGAACCGTTTCATAGGTGTGCAATACTTTTTGGCATTTCCTTTCGTAAAAAAAATAATCAAACAATGACCAAAAGTCTTATATTGACAAAAATGAGAAACACAAAATGTATAGACGGATAATCAATCCTGTCGTTTTTTTTTATAAAAAGTGCAGCAAAAAATAACTCAAGTAAGGAATTTCGATGTGAAATAGAGTGCAGATTTTTGGTAAAAGGGTCTCAAGGGGCTTTCTGTGTCTATCCTATGGGAGAAAACCAAATTAACTAATTGCAAATTTGAGTCATAAACTCTGAACTTTCGTTCAGAGGGATCGAAATGGATAACCTAAAAACACAAACATGATCAAACGCTGCAGCGCAACAATCTCAAGCGTTTCAGAGCTTGGTAACGATCACGGCAAACCATTTTTTAGCTGAAATAAGTTAAAAATCTTCGCAATTTTATACAACTCATTGCTTCACATATCTACTTACTAGCTAATGCACTGAATTACGGACCCACGAGCGAGTTCTAAACACTCCAATGCTATTATGTACCTGAACGCTGGGGCCTACTTTCCTTTTCTAAGATCTCCTGGTGCTCTAAGAATTATGAATTGAGCAGAAAATGTGTTTTTTTCCCACGGCAACCAATTAGGTTACTTTGCGATTATTCCATTTTTAGCTCGGACATTAGACCAGAGGCGCGATTTCCTTCTCGTCCCATTCATTCGTAAGAAGATTGAAGACACATTGTGGTCCACAATTGAAAGGGTTAAAAAAGAAAAAAGTATTACTATTCGTGATCTCTTGACAGCAAGGTCACAAGACGTTTTAGAAATCAGAGTGAATTAAGCTTTAGGAAGCTTCTTGACCTGGACTTTAAGATCCAAGTAAGCTGTGACCCGAGTGTGAAAGGAACGATCTGGTAGGCTGTGGTCTCGTGCATCAAAATCTCCAAGCGCATATTCAATGGGTCGAACTGCTTTTTGCAATTACGTGTCTGCAATTGTTGTTTAATTGAACAGTGGAGCCAATTACATCTCTCCTCGTGAAGTCCATGAGCACAAAATGTCACTTTTTTCATTTTCAAATTGGTGCATCCATCCATTTCAGTCAACAGCCTTGAGCGTCTGCCGAAAGTTGCAAATCTCTGTCTGGGTTTATTTGGTAATTAAAATGGAGTAAGCAGAGAACACGTTTCTATACCCCCTCTACCCTACACTCGTTTTCTGGCATGGTAAGAAATAATCTGCTGACCAAGCTCATTTACTCCCTTTGAAAAAAAAAATTTTCAAGTTAAAACCCTTTCAGATAAAGACTTTTTACCTATTTTTTGAACATCTTATTTTCATCCCTTGACAATTCTTCCTGGAAATTAATATTTCGGTTTCAAATATATTTTTGTTTTTGTATAAAAAAGGCCCTGGCTAAAAACACAGATAAAAAAAACAAAAATAAATATTTATGCTCCTAACCGGCGCTAAACTTACCCCTAAGCAATCTGTGCCCTAAGTACCCCTGGGTGTTCAATCTCATCACAGTCTTGCAAGGGAGGAGCAACTGAACTTTACCTCTCACGACGAGTAACAATTTCATCAATTTAGCGACCTTGCGTGAGCGCATTTAATATTTGCGTTTAACGATAATGCCGCCAGAGAAAAACCATAAAAGTCTGCGCAAGCTCGTTTCTATTTGCCTTGTGATCTTTCACGGAAGAAGTGCTTACAATGCAACGTCCAGAAGCTTGGTAATTAGTGTCGATCGTGAGCGAAAGATCTTAGATTGCATAAGCGTGTCAGCTCGCGGTTTCATGCCTTGCATGGAGCAGGAGCGCGTACATATGTACTCCCACTGCTGGCTGGTGGCGATCCTCGAGCAACTACAACATGGAAACGCACTCCATGCGTGTACGCAATACGGGAGTTTGGTGTTGACCAAACGCCTTCGAAGTAAAATTGGAAACTTTACATTTGTTGACAGTTTTCAATTTCCTGTTAGCAGTGGCGAGGTGTTGAAAAATGTAAGTTGGGAATACGGTGAATTCTGACCTACCTGTAAAGGGGTGGGGGTCATAATTAAAGTTAGTTAAAAAAAAATTCACATCGATATTTAAATCTGATGAAAATTACTTATTTCTTCTTCTACTTCTTTCTCTGGAGTTGCTTAAATCTCCTCGTACGGGTAGTTAAATTGGTTCAATTCTACTGAGTTCTTTAGCGTTTCCCTAAGTTGTAGAAGTGGGGGTAAAGTTCGCTACTATAAAATAACGGTGGGTGGAACGCGTACACCCGCGTGCCTGGAATGTAAGATGGTTTGATATTTTTTTGTTAAGGTGTAAGATTGATTTGATTGCTCTATGGTGCTTAACGACGCAAAGTTTTGACAATAAATTTCACGAGAATCGGTATTTTCAATTTCATAGATTCATTTTCGTACAGACTGCACTAGCTGACAATTTCATAAAATTTTATTTGGAGACATTGAAAAGTAAAACATATTTTTGACGGGTTTTTTGAAAATAGAAAATTTGCTCCTTTGTCGAACTTTTCACTCGAACTGGTTCTAAAGTAATTTATAGCTTTTTTCAATCAACTGTCATCGCAATCATGTGACAATGCGCCACCATAATTCAAACCGTGCGAAGTTGCGAACACACTTTTTAGCAGGTAATTTACACTAATAAATTACTCAGAAGCACACATGCAAACGTCTGCAGTCAACTGACTGCTGGCATGCATTTTAACCAACACATCGAACACGCGACCGCATCGACAGAAAAAAATCTCTAAGAAAAACGTTAATTTGCTATATTTCTCGTTAATATGGTTACACCCATGCTATGACGTGACGCAATGAGCAATCAATCGATCTGCATCTAATGATTAGCCTCACCCCAGAAATTGTCAATGGTCGCGCGATTGGTCGCACTCCGAATGACACCGATTCCGCGGCGCGGGGCCTTGGTTCGATTCGAGTTCACGACTGCATATCCTGCTGCCGTGAACCAGAGGCTAGTTGAAGCCGTTCTCCAGTGCGGTCTTTAGTTTCGAGGTTCTCTAGGGCGTGGGATTCGACGGGCATGGAGTGTCATTCGGAAACTTTCAGTTTGAAATGGAAGTCAATGTCGTGATTTTGCAAGGAAAATTGGGGCTGTTTTTTCCTTGTTTCTGAAGAAGACACAGAAGGTCTGTTTAATAAATATAACTTAAATCTTTTGTTTATTTGGGCGAAATAACACATTTGGAGCCTCATTGATTTTTGTTATTTTCAGACATTTTGAAAGATTTCAAAGCAAGCGTGTTTTTTTAAATACAGACAAGATGCCAATTCTTATTTTAATTCGGCAATGATTCTAGAAGGCACTGTTTTGACAAGTTAAAAAAATTTCATTTCTAGGCCAACCTTTTTTTTTCTCTCCCCATCGCCGTTTTGTGTTTCGTGGCATTTAGGACCCTTTCAATCGAGGTAAAACAAATAAATAAGTTACGTTGAACTCAAAGTATTTCTATGACACAAAATAAAAACTCTTGTGGAGTAAATGCAGTCGTAAACCTCTTTTTTCCTCAAGTTTTCTGTGCGCTCCCATACCAAGTGGTGAGTTCCTTATAAGATTATTTTAGGAGCAAAGTATGATTATTAACAAATCTTTTCGTTTAAAGTGAAGTCCATTAAAACTTGTTTTATTATTTCTTTATCTCCTAGGCTGGTGCGGAAAAACGTGAACCATTCTGCTCCAAAATGAACCGATCCGACACAAACGAACTCAACATGGCGGCCATGTTTTTGCTCTGAAAAACAAACGTTCACTGAAAGAGCAGGATTGAGCAAAGGATTATAAAAGTTCAATGCAAACGAACACAATTATTGTGTTCAAATTTAAAAATCTCCGAGTCAGTTGTGAATCGACGAAGTGGGGAAATTATTTGCCGTCAAGAAAAAAAAGGGGGGGGGGGGTTGTTTAACGAGAGGGCTAATTTTTCAGTCCTGTGATTTAGAGTGAAGTGTTCAGGGCTTATCAATTTTTCCCGGGGTATACAAAATATACCGATTTACTAGCGTGCTAAGTCCTGTGTTTCTGTTCAAGTAGCGTTTGAACTTCTTGTTAGGTGTTATAGCCGCAGAAAAACGAATCTACACTTTCCTGCCTCGTTCATTGTTTGGAATCAATTATCATTGAAATAATTTGTTCTTCAATCAAAGGTTTAATAATCAATGGTGCGTTAAGTAGAATGACAGTTGATTTTTTTCAGCATTACCCGTTTATGGTTGAGATTTAATCGAAATCTTGTCGTCTTTGTTTTGTCCACTTTGAGTCACTGAAATATGCATCAATTTCTTTTGTAACTTTCTTCGAGCATACAATGCACTTTTTTTTTAAAGTAACTCAAAACGAATAACCGCTGAATCATACACAGAGGTAAAGCAACTAGATTACTACAGCATATGCGAATCATAATATTCATAATCAACGTTTTTATGACTCGGCACTTTCTAAATATTAAACCAAACGTCTACAATTAATTAAAATTCCAATAATAACAAGTGCACATTTTTATCATACGTGACAATAAATCTCTGCAATTTCCTCCACACTCACACACGTATTACATCGAACCGAAATAGATCATACCACGATATTCGTACAGCCACATGCACATTCAATCCATGTAAAATTATCACAACACAACGCATTCGAAATCACAATTAAACCGATCCGAGCATCGAGTTTGCCCCAGTTCCGTCGTCGCATATATGTGTGCATGTGTAAATGCATCGAGGTGTGGCAAACTACATGCACAAAGAGTGCATTGTTGCACTTTGAACAGTTGCAGTGTACCCAGTCTGACGCACCTGTTGCATTATGTGCATGCAGCGAGATTGTGTGCAATGGCTGCAGATGCCGAGGGGAGATTGCAATAATTGCAGTGACTCTGACGGGTTTTCTGGTGGCATTGACCTTGGTTTTAAAACAGGAGGTCCAAGAGGCTTATTTTTATGGAACTTTTTTGAATTTGAATTATTCTCTTTTTTTTTTGTTGACGAACGTTTTTCATTTGTTTAAGAGTTAAACGTATTTTAGCCTGTTTGCTTTGAAACGACAGAGACTAGCATGATAAGGTAGGGTTGATCTCCTTATTGAACTAGGTTATTTGAGTTCAATTCAAATGTCAACGATCCTATGTCGATGTTCGATAACTTATCTTTTCAACGGGCAGCGATATCATTGCAGAAACCTTGGGCAAGGTTGTGCAGCGGTGCAGCGAAGCGTAGCATGCCTTATTTTACTGTGTATGCATAGTTACACTTAACAATTACTTGTATATGTTCATGTGTACGCAGACGATGTTTCATTTCCCTAATTGAAAATCAATCGAGTGGAAATTTGTAAACATTGCACAAGAATGTGAACACCGAGGTCAAAGCTAAGTATTCAAGGTAGGGATGTCTCACAATTCGCTAATTCGCTAAATACCCAAGAACCATCGGTTTTAGACTCATGTCTACTTTATCTAACCTTAGCACTAGTTTTGACAAGAACTATTTGAGCCTAACCAATTTAAAGCTGATTTCAAAAAGACTAATACTCCTTCTTTACCCAAGTTTCCTTTTAGAGATATAAAAATGTATCTCAAGATTAAAACTGAAAGTTAAAATGGAAAAATTATGAAATCTTGACTATTTCCTATGTATTTTTTTAATCTTTCCTCACTGTAACTAGTACGCTATTTAAATAGTGCACTAGGTACTAATAAATTACGAAATTCATATGCAAGGCACAAACCTCTATTGAAAGTGAAGTAGTATTTAATACTTTTATCGCAGAATTCAACGTGGGCTGTGTTTCTACAAATTACACAGAGCAACTGAAACTATCAAAGGTATCGGATCTCGGCAAAACATTTTAAACAATGAAGAGCTGGCATGCAGTTTAGATCGCTACTCTGTTATTATGGCAGTCTTCTAATTTATTCATGGGTAATATACCGTTCAATTACCTGCCCGATAAACGGAATAGACCGCCGGTAGTACCTAACCATTGAGTTGGTATAATGCAGGGCATCGATACTTTCTCGATTGATTAGCAAAACGAGTTCTCTGATTCACAACGTATTTTTATTTAAAACCGACCGGCAGAACTACAGTGAAATTAGATTAATTGTGGGATGGTGTTAAGAAGTTTTATTGGTTTCTATTAATGAAGGCATTACGTTTTTTTTGGGACGGGCTAGGACGTAAAGGCTATGGACTAAACGGTTCATGGTAATGGCAATTCGCTATGAAAGAATCACGTTGAAGGATGAGCGCTTCGAGAGATAATCTCATTTTTTTTCAAGAGTGTGACAATCATATGGAAAACATAAACTTGATGATCCTTAATTTTTAGGCTTGGTATTTTTTTTAAGTTTCCAAAAACGTTTCATATCAATATTTAAAGACTTTGAATGTTTCCTGAACAAATCATCAAAAGAGATCCAGTTAGAAAGTAATTTAAATCAATAAATTATTCGAACTAACATCCACACAAAAAACCCACTTTGAGTTTGTTTTTCGGAGTTTAAAATTGATTTGCTTCACGGGCTATGCTCATCCAAAAATGAGCATATTGATTCTAAAATCTGCGAGATAATTTGCGTGTGGTTTTTTTTGCTTGTATTTTTAATTTGATTTTTCGCGCGTTTTCTAAACCAACCACAAGCGTACCGCTACGAATTTGAAAGTGTTCAAATGTTTTGCTAAAACGACTCGATCTTCTTTGTCACTCTGGTTATGAGAGAAATTGGACATGGAGAATTAATTGGCCAATCGCTTGCCACCATGTTATTAAGATTCACATTTCGCACATCTTATTGTTTCTAGCCGAAGCAGCCATTCGTGAAATGAGTGATTAATTTAGCATGCACAGTTGAGTTGACAAATTCATGTTTTCAATTTCATTCTTCCGCAAAGCGTTAAACAAATTTCGTAATTAGCAATCTCGTTTAAGAAGTAATGAGAGCGAGAAATCTTGATCAACGCAGTTCAATTTTCACTTCCACATTCAATGCGTTCGTGCGTTCGCATTTTGTTTTATCATTTGACAATGACACTTGTGATATTTTCCATGCATCACCGCCGTCTACCTTAGCCAAGATCAACGGTTTCTTGAATTCTAATAATTGCCTATACTAACCGCTGATCAATGGGTCTTAAAATTGAAAATTATCACAATCATTGCTCCTTCTCGATTGTCTAAATCTTGCAACTGGATCACGGTCGAATTGTTTTGAAAGAAACCTGGCAGATCGGACAGGCCATCAAAACGTCAAATTCAAATGCACGTTTCATGCACGATTTACTCTGTATAAAGAGCCACACACAGGCAGAAACAAAACAACACATAATAACAAAATTTGAATCTGTATTACATTGCGCTATCGCACGTAACCGAACAGTTTATCAACAAAAAAAAAACATAACAACGCGGGTGGCTTACATTATTTACTGTCTAACTTAAATATGCAAATCGATTCACTGTAATATACACAACAAAAATAAAGTCAATCAATTAAACCTTGTACCAAAGCCTAGGGTAGCTTCAGTAAAAATGTTTCAAATCTTGATTTAGCCCGCCCGCACTATATCTACATAATAACACCGTGCACTCTACAACAAGAGCACGTGCTGTATTGTAACGTTAGGTATTGTAATGAGCAACATTGGTGAAAAAAATGCCTGCAGCAATTCTTTGCTCATAAATCTCCATGTAGCTTGAGTAATTTGAGGGCAACACATCTAAGTTTTGCTACGTTTTCGATCTACGCGGTAAGACACGATCATTTGTCACCTGTATGCTTGGTAAATTTAAGTGTATCGAATCGAATCAAGTTAATGTATATACTTTTGTGGATTGCGTGCAGAAATGTGGAGAGATCGTTACTTATATAGTTGCGTTTTATTTGACGCTTTACTCGACAGAATGATTGTGGTAATTTAAATTTAAATAGCTAAATATGTGTTTTTTTTTTAAAGATTGTGATGGTTCATTTATAAAACGTGTGCGTATGTATGTGTTTTTTTTTTTTACAATTGACGCAATATCTCACTGTAAATTGAAGCAATTGAAGACTAAACATATATTTAACCTTAACGTTCACGAGTTGTCTGTTTTTGCAGTATTTATCAATAAAAAACATCGTGTTTGCCGGAAGTAGCTTGAATAAAAGTCAAAATAGATTGCCCATAGCAACACATTTTTGAATCCACCTTAACGTCAAAATATGATCATGGCCTGGTAAATCAACATTGAATATTAATCTAGTTCAAACGTTTTTTCCGATGTACATGGGACATGCTTGTTTCAATTTAGTTTTTACAAATGACTCAGAAGTTATTATTGCCTCGTGTAAGCAATTTATTGAATAAAAATATTCTGTGAAATTTTCCTAAGAATCACGAATCAAAAAATACCCGCCACACAGCCTTCTATGGCAACATTCACTCATCAGAGCTAATTGGCAAGAAGGCCGTGGTCGGACATTGTTTTACTATTGGTTCTTGTCCTGAACATTTGAATAGTAAGAAAATAGCGAAAAATGCAGTAATATAATCCCATCATTCGCTTGCTGGTTTTCAGCCTTTGGTTTCAGCTCCCTAGTGGAAAGGTCAGAAAAAAAACAAAAACTCTGCAATATTATTATTGTTTGCCTCTTTGCAAAGTGAGTGTCATGTTCTGACCCAATCCCTCCATGAAAAATTGCACTTGCTCTGGATTTAAACTTTCAAAAGTGGACAGTTGCTGGTATTACTCGTTTTAAACAGTTGTGGATGCATGAAGTTTAGGGCACGTGACCACTAGCAGTTTGGCGGGGGTCGACTATCCATGTTTGCAGACTTGTGTAGTGACATTTGGAGGATTTGGACCATGGTCGAATGTGCCAAAATGTTGTCTAGGGAGTGACCACAATACTTATGGCACATGCCGAATGATCCAGATCCGATAGACAGGTTTTACCATCGTTCACTGCCACAGTGGCCCAAAGTGGGGCCACGTGTCTCGATAATTGATTGGTCTCGGCCTGTTTGAACGCGATGTAATCGCGGGCGAGTTCTTTTGGTTTTGTGTTTCGTCAATTGTTGATCTTTGATGGTCGTTACTGATTATGAAAATTTAAATTGCAAGTGTGTGTGTGAATGGAGTCTTGAGTAATGAAAGTTAGGTTAGGTTCATCATTATTTTTGGTTATCGCCCAATTATTAATCGACGTTTTGTGCCCCTGTCAAAACCGTTAATAATTTTAAAATGCCACTGATTATTCATGGTTCGCATTAATATTCTATTTTAACCACAATATAATTAACAGGTAAATAAAATTGAATTTCTTGCGCCTTCCGATCACAAAAAAAAAATAGTCCTCTCTCCTTAATTGTACCCATTCCTCCCAATATTACAATCCCAATTTTGCCATCTTAATTCCGACTAATTTATTCTCATCCAATCGATCACTTATTTAGAAAATATAATTTTCGACGATATTGTGTTGCCCTTCTAGTGCCTGCAATGCAGTTTTTAAGAAAGTTACATACATGTCCAACTGTTAACAGTTCGCGGAAAGAATAGACATGTCAGTCTTAAAACTCATCTTCTTTTAAAAAATGGCAGACAAGTAAATTACGTTGCGATTTCTGAACGACCAATTACCGAAAAGCCGTCGGATTGAGAAAAGCAATTGTTGTGTAATTCGTAAGAGCTGTCTGTTGGAGGCATTTTGTAAGTCTGAGGAACACAAAGAAAAGACGAGAAAAGAGAGTGGTTCGCTTTGGAATAAAATAAAACACATAAAAATGCTGTAAGTCGCAAAAACATGAAGAAATAGGCAAATTTTTTTTGTAATTTTCTTAAATTTTAGAATGGACATTTTTGCGAGAATAGACGAGTTTAGTAAAATAGCGATGACAGCTTTTGGGGCAAAGGAATCCAAGTGGCTTTCTGTGCTTATATTGGTGAAAAAAACTTAATAAGGTTCTCTAAATTTGACTCAAAAACTATCCTAGAACTATCGTTCCCCATTTACTGTTTGCACGGCACGACTGTTTTTTTTTTTGCAAACTGTGACCTTCGAGATACAAGAACGGTGCAATACTCGACAGAAATTTTTAGAATTGTTACGCATTTCTTTTTACTGTAATCAACCTTAAAATCTCCAACAATTGGCTTTGTAATTAAAGTCTCGGTATTCGACCCATGTCAAGGTTTGAATTCAACGAGAGTAATTTTGTTAAAAACCTTGAACCAAGAAACAATCTTCGACTGCAGCTCTACGTTATGTAAAATATATTTCTCTAAATCTCGTGCATAATATTTTTCGACAGCCCAAGCCCTAAGCAACAACCGTGTGAACACGATAATAAACAACGTTTCAAACGTTTCAAACACGAGAATTTCCCCGAGTTATGATGACGAATATGTGCTCATGTAAAGGCTTATTATGATACCAAATTTATAGGATCGAGTTCTGACCAACGAAGGCTATTTCATTTCTCTCTCGATCAAGTTTCTTAGAATATCTACATCCCCTGGGGTGTGTGGGTGGACCAATTTTTAATCCATCGCTTTTTTTTTTCAGTGTTTGGAAACAGCATGGTTAAAATTAAATGAATCCAGTTCAACAGCGAATTAATTTTGCAATACTAAATCTGAAATCAATGTCGCCAACGCCAAGGTTAATAATTTGCCATTGCCTTTTCGAAATTGGATGACTGCATTTTTATTTAATTGGGCCACAACTTTGTGCAATCGAAGACACTGTTGAACTTTCGATTTAAATTCAAGTTTGATTTTTCAAAACCGGATTCGAGCGAGCTAATTGATCTAAATGGCAGTGCTAAATTTAACTACCTTCTTTTGTTTAATCTGCAATCTAATAGGGTAAGTTCTGAGTTCCTCACTCAAATTTGAAGCTAATTCTTTTGTTTTCTCCTCTCAGATCAAAAAAATTTCCATTTACCTCAAAATCTCCCTTCTTTTTATATCAGAACTTCCATAGAGCTCAAAACAATAAATTTGAAAAGAAAATATTGACCTTTTAAACCCGTACTGCCTAATTAACCACAGGGAAACTGTCGCCGAAAATGAAAAGAGAGAAAGTACAACCGTTATTCACGCATGCCACGTCAAGAAAACACACATATGTACTTAACAGTAATGACGTTATCAAAAATGTCGGGACAACCGCTCAAATAAATCAAACTAGAACACTTCTTCACTGGTAAATTACAGCAATCTAGCATCTCCATATACTTTGCATCTATGTTGTAACAAAACGAATTTACATCATCATCTTGCATTCACGGCTTCCTATGCCGCAATGAGGTCTGATAGAACCCATTGGCAATCTTTTGGAAGTGTGCACCGTAGTTGTCACAGTGTTAATTCTAGGTTGGATGGACGTCGATGTCGCGTTAGATACGCTTTGGTGCGCCTCGATTGCACCTTCTGGTAAACATGGTCGTCTTGTTCCGGTTGCAACTGTTAATCTTGCGATAAAGTTATATACACCACATTCGTGATACGTCTTGTAATGTAATTAGTGTAAGTGGATTATTGCCATTAAATTTGTAAAAATGTCTTGGTGTGCAATTCTTTGATTTGTAAGCGCTAAATTTTGAAATTTTGAGATTTAAATTTTGTGTTAATGCTGAAATGAAATTGTGTGTATTTTCAGTGTTTTGCTTCCCTATTCTGCACCCCAAAGGCTGTTATGATTGAAAAAGGTGAATTTGTATATTTTTTTGGACATGCGCCTTTTTAGTTTTCAGGGAATCTTAGTTTAAGGGAGATGCCAAATTTTTGGTTTAAAGGATCGAAGGGTTTTTCAGTGTTTTATTGGAGAAAGCTTACGAATTAGGTTCAAATTAAACGAGAAATCTTAAACTTGTGTTCGCTATAATAACAGTTCCGAGATAAGCCCGCCGAAATATTCGGCACCAGTAAAAAAAAAAAAAAAAAAGCTCACCCTGTAACCAACAATATTTCTACAGTAGCACCGAAAAAAAAAAGTCACAGGTTATCGCACGCACAAACCATATTACCATCCCCACTGACACCAAGTACCGCCGCGACGCCTACCTTTCGCGACGCTCGAGTCTTCTTGTGCAAACGCCGGACGTAGTCGACGTCGATGCTGTCTGTTAGGAAGCGAAACACCGACTGGCCTGAATGTCGACGCAAATCTCTACCTAGGCCAATCGTCCGCCACTTTCACGCTCGCAACGTCTCAAGACATTCGCTGTCTTGCGTTACGTGCCTCCACCTTGCCTGGGGCGAAGATGCCCATAGGCGAGCTCTGTTTCTGAAGATACCCAAAGTCAAGCTTTGAATTTTGAAGATGCTTGAAGGTGAGCTCTGACTTCTGAAGATCCTGGAGGCAAGCTCGTTGCTTCTTAGGGTGGCTTCTGGACATGGGAGTTGGGGCACCAGTGAGATGAGATGTTGCGAGAAGGTTTAGTGTGTCTTCAGACTCGTGCTCTGTGACTTTTTACCAATGAGATTACATAACGAGGAAAAAAATACTAATTTTGAATTTAGTGGTAAACAATTTGGGCAAACTCGTGCCTCATCGTATCTCTCCCCACTGGAAAGAAAGGATAGAATTCAGGTCCAGGAGTACATGATGATATATCTTCAAAGTTTAGCAACATTCAAGTAAGTGAATAAGTTTACCATTTCCAGAAGACATTTACAACATTTGAGCCACAAAAAGTTAAAGCACGGCATACAAAACCTAATCGTAGGCACATTCTATTATTTCTTGTTTATTTTCTATTATATTCCTTCTATTCTATCCCATTAGGTTCTGCTCTGTTGTGTTGAATTCCTACAATTTCCTTGCGCTTTAACTAAAAATAAATGTATGGAACGAAACGTCGGGAAATTAAATTTTTCTTTACTTGGCATTCGAAACACATTTCAAAAAGTTTTTCTTAAAACTAGTGCTAAGGCTAAATCAGGTAGACATGAGTCTTAAAACCATCATAAATGTGTGGCACACTTGTTTGAAAATCGCTGATCTGTGAATGTCTTTGGCGTGCTCTTCAGCGACTCTTCCTAAATTTGTTCTATCTTCGACTGTTTCCTAAAAACGTGACCTTTCAGGTTTGTACACAGACATCCATTCAAATTCGGTGCAATCTTCGAGCTTTCAACCATGCAAATCAAACTCCCGGAACAGAATAGCACAGGTGTCGTCCAAAAAGCCTCCTTACAAGTTACATCTTTGTCTACATGGCAATATACTCGTTGGAGAGTTTAGGGAGCCCAGTGGGAGAATTCAGAGGAATTTGCGTAAGATTGGCGTTTCAGGAACACATTGTCTTGCTGTGACAGAAGGAATTGTAGTCGAAGTTAAGCAATGACCATCACACGCATGCCCGGGTGGTTCTCTTCAAGAAAGATGCCAAAAGTTCTACACCGAACGGTTTGGCATATCGAAAACACCGGTTCTCTGGATATCATTGAAATTAAGCAACACTGCCTTGGGACAGATATTGAATGGGTGACCATCATACTCTTGACGACAGCTATACGTTAGTGTACAAGACTTAACTCATCTTGCTTTGCAACCTCTCGGCAACAAGGATTTGTGTAGGGAACTTCGGAAAGGACGTTACGCTTATGGTCCGCTTTGTACTCTTCGTCAGGAGTAGGCTACGTGCCGGCACCAGATTTCCCCTCCCTCATTCTAGGCTAGGTAATCTTCATCACCTCATCATCATTACCATCCGCTCATTCGTCAACGCCAGTGCCACAAGACCCACAGTCAGAACAGCACGTTGCTGAACACCACAAATAAATCAACAAATATTTTTTCGGTGTCTGCTTGGGTATACGCTTCTTTGAGTTCTGACTTCTTTCGACTGAGCAACATTACGATCTGATCGTATAATTTTCTTACCTGTCCATTAACACATCATGGATAGTTACCTGTTTCTCGCCGTCTGCAAATGTCACATCGTTGTTCCAGTTCAGTGGTGTAAGCGTAGAGCTCCTATCGCTATCAGATAGAGTGAAGCGCTCGTGATCTCCCCCCAAATTGTAATTATATATTTCAGATTAATTACGATAACGGATAAAGAAAAAAACAAGCACGATGAAAATAATAATTTTAATCACACCAACCGAATATTTTAATTATAATTCTAGTTATTACATATTCAGGGAAGTATCTGGCATGAATTTGAGCCTGACCTCACGAATTTTGGCTCAGAAGACCACCTTTCACATTAGCGGTGTGGTGATAGTGGTATGAATATGGAGTGACATCTATGCCTAGAAGAAGTCGATGGCTTCCCTGTGGTAGGGGACTGCTCCGGTTTTGACGCAACAACAATCAAAACTGGATCCTCTGGTCAGGACCGCGCCCGATATGTTGCGGCATCCTCAAGATCTTGATAAGACTGCCGAATGCTCACACCCGATTTTTTTTACGCATACATATTATGACATATCTGTATGTTACGAATGAACGTATATAAAAAGTTGTAATGGATTCACGTATACGAGAGAGATGTAAGAAAAAAATTAATCAATGAGTTTTATAATTAAAAAGAAAACGATCTAAATTATTGATTTCATTTGAAATTTGTAATATTTAGGATGTAACAAGTTGGCGAGTTACCGTTAGTTATTTTGCAGAAGTTGATCGACATGATTTGGTATTGGATATCCCACTTAGTGATTCCAAATGCTGATTACAATTACAAAAAAAAGTGGGAAGGAACGGTGGGTCGTTTGTGATTGTTGTCTCGGCTGAATGCTTCTCGTGTTGTTGGTACCATGCTTACATATTTTAATTATCATACAATCAAAGGTCTTTAGGACTACACGGCTATGAACAACGCCTTTTTGTGGTTTACATGTACTTTTCTGAGGTTCAGAGACATTTCAATTGAGTGGTATAATGCTACCTTTACTAAATATTAATTAAGTTCCTCATCAATTTTCCTTGTCAATTTCTTTCCTGATCATTGCAATTTCCTATGTTTTAAATAGTTTCCCTTTTTTTTAGTTTTTTCGCTGGCATAATCTTATTCTTTTTAAACTCCACCCAACCACAAATATTCTTTTAATCCATATCGCGAAATCTCTGTCCACATTGACGAAGGTCACAACTGGTGTAAAAAAGTTTAGCACCTCGGTATCTTTACACAATTTTAATTCTTATGTTGGTAGTGGAATACCTTAATTAAAAACACTCCCGCAAAAATTTGAATCATTTAAAATTACTGCGTAAGGCACAATAGGCTGTCTTAAAAATGTTAAATGAGCTTAATTATTTCCTGGATTTTTGCATGAATACTCTATAAAAGAAAACCTTTGCGAAGCGGAACACCTCATCTCTCGACAAATTAATCAATTCATCGTTAACGTGTGGTACACCTTCTGAAAGCCAGACACGGATTCGCAACTCATTGCAACTCTAACCTTTCAACGAAACAGCCATACGATCTAACATTACAATCACACGGCGACTGATATGTGGTAGCGCATGCTATGTCGTAAAAATGTTTCAAGACAAACGCAATTTGAGAAATGAATACAATCATAATATGAATTACTTCTAATAAATCGAGTCTCACTCTAATTTATTCTAGAGCATGCCGTTTGCTCGAGGCCTAAAGTTTATTATCTCATTCATTCATAACCTTGTCGATGAAACTTATAAATGGAATCAGATTTCTATGCGTTGATGAAGATGATCACGGTTTTCCTTATATGCATGCAGTTTTGGTGGGAACTTCGTTCATCAAGCTTATTGTCTATGATAGCTCCTCTCTACTGATCATCTCGCTAATAAGCCTATCAACACCTTAAGTCATCTCCTTTAATTGGCAAGCTGTTGCAACTGCTCTTAATTTGCATACAATCAACAGGTTCCTCATAAACACATGCTCTCTAAAATGTTCAGTCAGCTGTAAGACCAGTGGGTGTACAGCAATTTCGTGTCCCACAACATTCAGGTTAGCCCGTATTTTTAAAATCGATCTCTAATTGCCTTATTAAAGATTCCAAATTCAATTTTAAACGCAACATGCATAGCCACGTGGTCAAATGTTACTAAATCAGACTAACCCGAAAAGCCAACGGCTGTGATTGAGGTAGGTATCATTCTGTAATCACCTTTTGAGGTGGGGATCATGCGTCTAGTACTGAAATAAGTACGATAAACTACGATAAAAATAATTCAATTACAGTAAAATACATTTGAAACTTGCATTTTTGTAATACGGCTAAGCTAACTAAGCTGTGTGCAATGAGAGCCAACTAATTTGCAAATTCTTACGCATAGCGTCTTCAGTTTGGATACAAAATTGTAAAATCCCGTAGCCTAAAGAAGCTGTGAGTCAAAACCTAGCAGCAAACAAGCTTTCGTGTTCCGCGACAAAATTAAAAAAAAAATCAATGCAATCTGTGAGCAAAATACACAAGTAAAAAGAATTAATCACCAGAAAATCGCAATTCAATGTCTGTACATTTTGACTTCTGATTCATCACTTATTTGGCAGGGCAAGGTATGGCACAAAGTTCTATAAAACTCCGTTTCAGAAGACGAATATCGTCTAGCATAGAACGTTGAACGCAAACCTCTGCTACATTGCACCGACAACGCACTCGAGTCTAGCCTGCACTCGGTCGACGCAGCGGAAACGCCTCGCCGAGAACTGCATTTTTCACCAGCTCCGATGCAACTGGTTTTATCGCCAGCCGGCAGCGATCACTAACCACGCTATGCAGTCGAGCGAGAGAGAAGAAAGATAGACGGAGTCGGCACTAGCACACGCCACACGCGCGCAAGAGAGAAAACCTTATCGTGTCTCATAGCGATATCGACTTAAATGCAACTGGAAAAATGCATACCTACACACGTGCATGAGTGCATTGACCATTCAAGAGTGCAGTTGCACTCTAGGTGACGTCAGAGTCTCGCGACGTCCGTTGCAGTTTTGTGCGCCTGATACTGAGTATGTACGTTCAAGTGATGTTTGCGGGTTATTTTGATAAAGTGCAATTGCACTTTGTCGCTAAGTCGTCTGATTGGTCGAGAGCGAAGTGCATTTTAACTGAAAAGTGCATCGTACAACCATGACCTAGGTGAGTACTGAGATGTTGATTTGTGTGCGTTTTATTTTTATTTATTTTATTTTTCTTGCGACAGTCTTGAGGGGGTTGGCGGTTTTGAAATGCAGTTTTGATGGAGATCGAAATTCGCCGCCTGTGTGGAACGATGCACGCACTAGGAACCGGTTGGCATATGGTGGACCGGCCCAAATTGCCACCATCTGCACCTGAAAGCTGCAGTAGTCAGAGATAGATGGACAAATTGCAGGCGGCTAGCCTTCTTGTTTTTATGTCACCGTTTTTGATCTCGATTTTAAGTTGATCGTCGATTTGATTAGCTTGATCTTTAAAATCAAGTGCCGGTTTTTTTTGGGGCCTTTCTTAATTCAAACGATTGATGGCCAGTGTTCAAAGGCGGGTGTTGTATCGATGCAATCGAAGTAGAAGACTCGTTTGGATTTTTGCGCGAAATATTTTGCGGTGTTGCGTAATGAAGTGAAATGTTTGTGGTTCCATCCGTGATTTTTGGGGAAGATTACGGTGATTGATGGTGTCAAGTGACTAAGCTGATTTTGATTGGGCGATGATGAGATTATGAATTGATTGATTTAGAGTTTGACGTGGAATGGATCTGTGATTGATAGTTACCATAAAGAAAGTGCAATATATATTATTTTTAAGCGATTAGCTGTCAACTTATGGAAATTTGATGATTTAATTTGGTGGTAGCAATTTGTTAGAAATACAACATAAAAAGTCCAGTAGCATGAACAGTACTTGAGGTATAGACCAGTCATTATAGGGGTTTTCAAATTAACTAAGTAAAATTACTCCAAAGCGTCTTGAAGACGGATCCCCTTAAAAAAAATGCGCTGAACATAGTCAAAATGAAAAATATATATTTTGGCAAGTTTTCGAGAAATTTGGGGCCAAAAATCAAATATCATTTTTATATTCCACTTAAAAAATCGTAACTCAACAAATAAAGCTCAAATCAAAAAGTGTATAGGTATAAAAAAATTAAAAAAAATTTTTTTCAATCTAAAAATAATTGTTTGAAAAAAATAGTGCAGTTTGGGTCATACTTTTGAGGTCAAAGTTCAAATATAAACATCTACATTTAAACAAAATCGTATTTTTATAACAAAAAGTGCATTTTAAAAGTGTGTTGGTAGGCACATAAATGTAACCCCAGCTAGGAGCCACCCTTCCCTCTCATTCCCCTGTCATTTAACTCCACCCCCAACCCCACTCCCCCCAAAAAACAATAACCTAGAAGTTGGAGAAAAATTATTTTCTCCCCATGAAATATCTATTTTCTCTGAAATCAACCAAAGAAACCCAAAGATAGGCACTCACATCGGTAAATTAGCTCCGTTCTCGATGGCACTAGCTGTGGTAATATAATATAATATAATAATCTCATTCCTTGAGGACACACCATCCAAACATTTTTGATGACTGAGATGTAGGGCAGGCGGGAAACCAATATTTCGAGGAGCTATCAATCCAACCAACGACTTGAAACATGCGCTGCTTCAAGAAATATACTTTGCTACATTTTTTTTTTTGATATTGTCTTTTTGAAAGTGAAAAATAATATTTGCAGGGGCTCAGTTCTAAATAAAAATCTACTCTATTTGGGGTTTTCAATTTTCTTATTTTTACAGCCCGTTAAATTTTCTGCCCCGTGCCATTAGTACCTAGCATCTTGAATAAAGAGGACCGAATGGTTAGAGGTGTGGAAACACCGGATCTTATGAGATCACTGAAGTTAAGCAGCACTGCGCTGTGTCAGGTGTTGGATGGGTGACCATCATACACATGACCGGTTCAGACCAGTGAGGAATCATGTTGTTCACGTTGTACTGTCCTTCGGAAGAAACGTCAAGCCGGTTGTCCCCTGTGATGCTCTCCAACAGGAGTAAGCAACATGCCGACACCGGGTTTCTCCTCCTTCCTTCTACGCTAGGTTAGGTTCATTATTATCCTCATCATCATCTAGTCATTCACCGACGCCATTAGACCAGTTCAAGGCCCGTTGTCAAAACAGGGAGTCATTAAACAAGTACATTAAACAATCAATTAAAGAAAAAGTTGCCAAACCATTGACATGTTTTGAATTTATTGCAGAATCATTTTTAGCAGTTTGTATCACTAAGCGACACCGTTATTGTTCAACCCGAGCTCCTGGATGTCATTTAAATTATTATAAGAAGTGCATTAGGTAAACACACGTGCCAAGGAGTTATGCATCATGATTCCTCTATTGCACAGCGTTTACAAAATGCACTACTGTAAATATTTTGCAGAATCCTATGATTTGCTTTGCTCGAGTCAAAGGCCCCAGACGAGGAGCCGGAGCGGAACTGGCTCATCGAACACATCAAGTGTTCGCAATCGAAAGCACAGGTTTCGCACAAGAGGATTTTACTAAGACTGTTATCTATATCCGATAAAAATTAGTTCGGAAATAACGTTCGAAATACAATTCTAGCTGTGGCAACTCACGCTATATCGCTAAATTAATACACTTTTTACACTTTAATACACTTTTTGGTGTCTTACTAGATCTTGGGTAGTTTATATAAAGATTTACGGTAAAATACAGTAAATATGATTTACGGTACAGGTAAGCGGATGTAATGAAAGTCGTAATATGTTTGATAGTATTTATACAAGTGCGTCTTGGTATTTAGTCAAGTCAGCTAGAACTTATCTACTAGAGGGCAGCACCAGCTCTACTTCACCGGCTGCAAAATTTAACCTAAAAACTACAGGCTTGATCTGAACAAATTCATCAGACCGAAGACATAAAAGCGGCCAAAAATGTCAAAATCTATGGCTCTTGAGATAGCGGATGCGATAGAAGGGAGTAAGCACGAACTAGTCCTCGCTGGACCTGTAATATCGAGTGCGATTGAATCCAGGGGTCTGGACAAGAAAATTTTCTCATTGACAAACATAAACTACTTGAACATCAGTGACACATGCCTGCAAGTCCTCCCAGATGACATTGGCAAGCTTATAAACCTCACAAATCTTGCTTTATTTTCAAACAGTATCGACAAAGTTCCTTCTACTATTGGAAATCTTTCAAAATTGAAATTGCTTGACCTTTCGCGGAACAAGCTTCCGTCATTGCCAGATGAGATAACTAAGCTGGCGCAACTGGCGACTCTAAATGTCAGTATGAACTTATTGGAATCTTTCCCAAATATGGTTACCAACATCAAGCTACAGGTGTTGGACTTGTCCAACAACAAGCTTGAAGAGTTCCCTGACATTTGCCATGCAGAACTTGTTCATCTGGCTGAAGTGAAGTTGAACGGAAACAATATTAAAGAGATCCCGTCAAATATCACTGTGCTCTCGTCACTCAAGAATCTTGACATTGCTGACAATGCGTTGACTGCTGTTCCAGGAGAGATTGCAGACATCAACAAGCTGAAAGGTTTGTTAACCACAAAACAGTGGTTTGTACTTGTTTAGTTCTTTGCTTTTGTTTCTAGAAAATAAATGTAGAATGAAATGATTGTATATACAGTGACTTCTATAAACCTACTGGACTTGAACCTGAAAATATGATGTTAATATTTTTAGTTAACTTTAATCTAGAAATTAATTTCTGCCTTCTAGAGCTGAATCTGAAAGGTAACAAGCTTAAAGACAAACGCCTTCTCAAGCTGGTGGATCAATGCCGCAGCAAGCAAGTCCTCGACTACGTCCGACTAAACTGCCAGCGTGGATCGTCTGAGGGTGGCGGGGAATCGGGTGGCAAAGGCAAAGGAAAGAAGGTATTTAGATCAGCTCATTTGCTTGCATCAAATTTGAACAGGGGTCCTTGTAATAAAATCAAAGAATTACTCTTTACAAAACAGAATGGACCAAGTAGTAAAATGCTCAAATGCAATGCTCTTTATTTGAATAAATAATTCGTTTCATGTTGCTGGCATCACATGATATATTTTCCAATGGTACGTACCACCAGGTACCACATGTGGGTATCATGAGGGGCATTATTTTTCAACTTTTCAGCGTTGAAAGATAGATTCAAAACGGAAAAAATTATATTTATGCAAGCTCTTTTTGAGTGCCTCACACAATGGCGAGTCGCCTGTGACTGACATGTATCGATGACAAAATCCCATCACAAGCACCTGCTACAGCATCTATGCCAAGCCTGTGCTTATGACACAATGTCATCATCGGTACACATTTAACTTGCAGCGGGGTGCAACATGCTTTGTGCTCAAAACAAGTATACATACTCTGCTCACCTTTCGGTCTCTCAATAGGAACCTGGGACATATTTTTCCAGGACCAACAAGCAACTGCCTTGTTGATTGGCAAGAGAGTTTCTAGGAAGTTACTCCCTCTACTTAACATTATCAACACTTACAGTATCATTAGCCATTTTTAAAGAATTGCTAAAATCAATAGCACATGCGCTCCTTTTTCCGGCCAGCCGTTAAACCTCTTTGCAGCCTTGACTAGTCGACAGCATACCTATGTAAATTGTAAACTTATCTTGAAACCCAATGCTAATAAGTCCCACAATGTTGAATTGTCTTAGGGTAAGGGCAAGAAGGGTGGTGGTGGCGATGACGCTGGAAATACGGCGGAAGCGGTGGAGAGGTTATGTCACAAGCTAACCGTGCTCCACGTCAAAGACGAGACTCCTAACGTGAAGATCACTGAGGCAGTGAAGGCGGTGAGACCGCACATTGTTTGCTGCATTGTACGTGGCGTCAAGTTCACTCCGGAGTCGTTCAAACGATTCATTCAGCTGCAGGTATGTACGAGGTTCACTATGAACAAGAAGCCGAGTAAGGTTTATCTTGAACCTACCTAGTGAAGTAAGATCTTCAGAAATGATATCTCAAGTGGAAAGATACTTCACTCAACAAAAAGAACATTTAGTAGTTTATACATGAGGGAAACTTACCACTTAATCTGTAGTCTTGTCTTGGGATTTTGTAGAATCAGCATTCAGTGTTTGAAAAATAGATTTCATCTAAACTTTGTGTTGGATCTTCAAGTTGGTATGTACCACGAGATTGACCAGAAGCAAACAACTTGTCATCCAGGGTACAACCCTAAAAAAAAAACAGACTGCTCGATGAATTTCAAGATGGATCTCATTCGATGACAATTCAGTCAAAAATTAAAAAAAATGGAAAATAACTGTAACAATTCCATGCTGACAGCGTTTGTACTGTCCCATTACCGACAGACCAAGCTGCACGACACGGTGTGCGAGAAACGAAATGCTGCAACAATTGCGACGCACGATCTCGACCTGCTCCCCGCCGGAGACTTGACGTACGCGGCGAGGGCGCCCGGGAACATCCGGATTCGGCCACTGGGCCGGGAGACCGAGCTCACGGGACAGGCACTCTTTGCCCGGCTGCAGCAGGAAGCCGAGGACTTGCGCAAGGAGAAGAAGAGGAACGTGTACTCTGGCATTCATAGGTGAGGCTCTGGCTTCTAATGAGTATTTTCAGGATATGTAACAACAACAAAAAAGGGCGACACTCATAGCCATCATTGCTTTCTAGTGCTTATCAAGACAGCAGATACATTTTTTTGGTGTAGCTTTACAATTTCACAAACACCTAAATCCATTACATACAGTTTGTTGGTCGCTGCTAGAAATTGGGAAGGAACAGGGTAAAGAGATGGCTGTTCTTTTTGGTGAAGTAACTATCCCATCAATTTTCCCTGGACTGGTTCGATGAAATCATAGAAAACTTCTACCAGGAAAGCCAGCCACTAGTATTTAACTCAAATGCATGGTGGCAAGTTTTTTGTTAGTTTTGAGTTGGCCAGCAAGCTTGTTGTATTGTAAGAAAATCTTATAGTTCGATATTTTGGCCTAGTTAAATTGGCTCGAGGCTAATGTGAGCCAATGTGAGTATTTGAGGCCTCATTGGCTTGAGGCTACACTAGCCTGAGGTGAAATTCTGCAGAATAGTGGTGCCGTCTTAAGGTCCCATTTCTATGTTGCTATCTATTGAAAATATTAACTACGTATTCACGGCTCTCCCTGCAGGTACTTGTATTTGCTGGAAGGGAAACCAGCATATCCCTGCCTGATGGACAGTTCGAATCGCGTCATTTCCTTCCCGCCAATCACCAACAGCGACGTCACCAAGGTATGGACAAGTTGTTTTTTTGAGTTCCTAGGTAAATCTGCAGAAGGCCTTCAAAACTAAATTCATGTGTGGCTCCCAGCCCCAAGTAGTCTAGCTATATCAAATCAAGAGAAATATAGATTTTGCTAGCTGCAACTTGCATTAAAATTCTGCATTATTCCTTTATGTGGAAAACAACTAGATGTGAAACTACCGTAAAATGTCTGATCGCACCCAAATGGCATCATTCACAACAAAAATGCTTTATTATTTGTATGCAAGGTCCCTCTGGTTTTCTGGTTTTCTGGTAAATACATGATTTACGGAGTCTTTTAACTTTTTGCATTTTTTTTTGCATTTATTATCTCACTCACGCGTTGTATCACACGTCTTATTTCACATGTCTTGTTTCACACATCAAACTCCCCTCCCTAAAATCTATTTAATGCCCCTCGAGTTTCCTGATCTGGATACACCAAAAACATATTCTTGCCAGTGGCGCTCTATCCAAGTGCCCTTATCCTAACCCTCAGATGAGACAACTCAGTAAAATTGCCAACAGAGTAAACATGTGAAATTATAATTTAAGATTCCCAATCAAATTACCACATATTAAAAGCAGGCTATTAACGGCTGCGCTCCTTACTTGATGGCCAGATTTCGGTGGCAACTACGTCGCTTTTTATCGAGGTAACGGGTGCTGCGTCGCAAGGCGTCTGTCGCAAAGTGCTGGACACTTTGTTGCGTGAGACGGTCGCGCTGGGCGTCAGTGAATCTGAGACTGGCTTCCACGAGCTTACCGTCGAACAGGTAAGCACCACAGTACCAATGGGCAAAGTTTATTCCGAGTCCCTGCGCTAATGTTAAACATCCTTTTACTGGGCAATGTTAAATGTCCTGCCACTAGGTTTTTTCGTAATGGTTGTCAAAAAGGCTGGTGTATGTAATAGGGAAGGGGAAACCAAAGCCAAGGTTGTGATAGCTGCAGGGAGTTGTAAAACACCCCAGCTGTGTTGCATCAGATTGTGTAAAAGAACCATAGTCTCAGCGCTAATGTTACGCTTTCTGCCATCAGGTTGATACTTTAAGGGTTTAGGATCCCAGCGTTTCTCTCAAAAGTCTGCTATTGGGTGAATGTATCGGTTTCGAGCCCCTGCTCTAATATTACATGTTCTGCGGCTGCCAATACCAGTATGTTATGTTGTGCCCGGATCACTTGTGCTTTTGACTTTTGAAAATCAATGCTATTAAATAATTACAACAAAATATATTTCTTAGCACTCGAATGGCAAAGTGTTTCAGAGAGCTGCGATATGATGGTGATTTAGGTGACGGTTATGCTCTCTTTTGATTGACTTTTGGTCCTAAAACTGTTCTTGGTCGACGTTTCATCAGCGTTGGTGCTGGTAATGTTGGTGCTGACAAAAATTCAACCAAAGATCTATTTACTACTAAAAGTCAATAAAAAAAGAGCACAACCATCACCTACACTACCATATTGATAAATTTTTATAAATCAATGGTGATTTCTCTAATAAAGATGAATCAAGCCTAAACTAATCTCATAATCTTCGAGAAATAATGCAGTTATATAATATAACACTCAAAAAGACTGCAGCTCTCTTATTTCTGTGTTGTCTTGTTGCCAATCAGGTGAAGGTAGTGGACCTGGAAGGAACGATGAAGGTGGTCTACCCTTCACGAACGGACCTCGATTACCAAGATCCCACTCTGTCCGTGGTTCGAGAGTGACCGTTGACGCATGCAGGCAGCTGAAGGATCGACGGGTCGAAGGCTCAAGAGTCAAACGAGACGAGTCGCATTTATTGCTTCCTTTATTTTTTACTTTTTTTGTTTCGACACTTTTGCTAAACCATGGTTAACGAACGACTGGAGAACACAAATATTACAGAGATTTAATTAAACGGCAGTGTTCTCGTATGCAATGCTAAGTCCTTGAACATTTTTACTTCCTTATTTCCTCTGAGATGCCAAGACATAATCCAACAACATATATCGTGCAAGACTTAAATTTCTTTGGTAATTTTTACATCAAATAGCCATAAAAGGTAATATAAATACAATTTTAGTCTCCAACAGGTAACATTTAATTTAAATTGATCAAATCAATCAAACACACACTAAACCGTAAGTTAGTTTATTTCATGGCATGGTGCCGAGGTTGAAGTCAGATTGCAAACGCCCGCATTACGATGATTACATTCTTTAGGTTCATAAATGATTGTGTTGACAACATAAAATGTCAATAGAGCAAATTAGAATGTTAAGTGACAATTTATAGCGTCAATATTACGACTTCACAACATGTGTTTGACAAGCAGTCAAACACGAGCAGTTGCACGAGCACCAGACGTACCTAATAATAATCACTTTCGTAACAAAGATTTGAAATCATATCAAATTGTTATAATTGCCAATAACTTAGTTTTGATTAGATCTAGCTTCGAGTTAAAAAAGTATAAACAGATGATCAAAATAACAGATTACAAAAAAAAAAAATTAGTACAATTGCCTGTAAGATATTGCTATTATGGAAGTCAAAATATGCACAATGTTGGCCAAAGTAGTAAAATACTTCGAAAACAACACTTTTAAAAGCTACCCACAAAAAAAAACCGCTAACAAACAACTATAAATTGTTATTAGAATATACATAAAGTACACTGCACATATTTTAAAATGGAAGTTCTATGGATATTGGCCTATGTTTTCTATATCCACTAACGCCAACGACAACAATAGTTAAAAATCGAAATGCAGTTTGGAATACGGGCATGCTATAGTTTACGGAAATGAGTGGAATATTTAGCAATCGATTTGCACATCATCGGAACGATTGAAAAGCTAAGAGGCGAAAATGATGTAGGCTTTGGCAAATCTTTTCTCTACCTGAGCAGGTGTGAAGCCTTTGGAAAGAACATCCTACGTTGACTAGAGACTTCGATATAATTTTTAATTAGCAGAAAAGACACCTAGCCATTCCTTACACGGACCAAACTCAAAATAGAATAATATCGAAGCTTCTTAAGTTCTTTCGCACCCAAGAACCAAATTGATAGTCTATTCAAAAAAAGGTAGCGTTTCACGCTAATACCCAGCCTATTTTTGGTATCAGAACCATAATTTCTGGGTTTGATTTTTACAGGATTGTGGTTTTAAAGGCGCTTAAAAAAGATTTTTTTAGTGAACGACCATTATTCTATTGGGTCACTTTCCTTACTTAACTTGGAAATGTAGCAAAGGCTGACTATCAAAACAAAGTATGAGAATGATTAGCAGTAATTGGACAGTTTTGAGCTTACAATACCTCTGGTTTCCTTGGGTCCGAAACGGCTAGAAGGGTGATATACTCTTGCCTCAGAAGCGATGGAATTTGGGCGACTATTCCTCCTTGTTGAGGCCGAGAGCTTCGCGCTCCTTGACATCAATGACGCTGAGGTTCAGACAGGCGACGTAGCCGTGAAGGAGAGAGATGGCCGTCTTCACAGCAGCGACGGGCGCCGAAATGTAGCATGCTAGGCGGAACAAACTCACACCAGCCACTGCAAGGAAAATTTATTCGTCAGGATAACCACCCCTCCGTTATTTACACAAATTATTTTGTGTTTTACAGCCTATACATATAAAGGTATAAATGCCAAAAGGATGAATCATTTGGTGGAAAAGAAAGAAAGGAATTGTCGAGATTACTGCAATGAGTTTGTGACTAATTCGAAGAAAACTGTATAATTTGTTTGTTCTTTTTTGCAAAAGTAATTTTGTTTAAATTTTGTGCGTTGAATTTTGTAATGCTCATGACCTCATTTATGTTTTGCTACACGTTAGTAATATAGTACATAGTAATTATATTGGGGTCTATTGGTTTTTCTTGCTGCTCCTTGTATCAATTTCTAAGTGAATGTAACGCGCGTTAATTCAAGAGAGATTATAAGCGATCAGCACGATGTATATATACTTACAGACAGGTCCCTCAGTAAAGTGCAGAAGGTAGAGCGTTGCGTAGAATGTCTCATTGCCAGCACACATGAAGAACAGCACGGTCTTGGACGTGTAGTAGAGGCGCATGATTGGGTTTTCGGACATGTCGATGAACTTGTGGCTTGTCTTACCCTGCAGCATCGAGCTAAAGAACAATCGAACCAATCGAATGATTTACCTATCTTCTAAAAATTGTTTCAACCTTGCAATTTTTAAATGAAGAGAAGGTTATTTGCCATGACTATAATTATATCGAGCTGGTTTTCCAAAGCGTACTGGATTTACTGGCTCCAGTAGGCTTTCAGTAAAAATTAATGAGTCGAATTTAGTTCCAGTAAGTCCAAGTACCTTTTTTGCCGTAATAGTTGTTTTAGAATGTCCAGTAAAACACATTGTTGTGGTTAAGGAGTGGTGATAGAAAGATTGTTTACTGGCCCAGTAGATCGGGTTCGTTTTGGAATGCGACTAGGGGCCTTACCTAGAGCGGCCATCTGGCATTGCTAAAATTGAGTACAGATAATGCGACTTATATAACCCGACCTATAGAATTGCCGAGGCCAGAGTTACTGAAATTTGTCCAGGTTGGGATTATTGTTGGGGTTATTTCTTTGTTTTATGGTGGTGATAGTTAGCTTGGGATACGAAATGGAATACGAAATGGAATACTTTATATAGGTAAAGTCCTAGAGTTAAATGTGTACTATGTGGTCTGTATAATACTGTGTCTAATACTGGCAGAACTTACGCGTGAAGGTAGATCCAATGACAGGCAATGTCAACAACCATGCTCAGCTGGAAGAGGAATATGTACTTCGGATAAAACGAGCTGAGCGTAACGAGAAGACACATGGTTCCGCAACGATCAGTCAACTGGTCCAAAATGGCTCCAAACTTGGTACTCTGATTGTAGTACCTGCAAAATAATGGTAGGTAATGAGGCAAAGTTTTTATTTTGCATGGGAGGGAACTTTTGGTGTTAATTCATACCTTGCAGCATGACCGTCTACGGAATCGAGCAGGCTGCTGATCACGTAACACCAACAGGAGACCGCATAGTGCGTTGGCATGAAGTAGAATGAGACGATGGCCAGAATGACACGGGCAAAGCCTGAAAATGCATGGAGGTTTTTAAATCAGATCAAATCAACTTATCTTGTGAACTGGTTCTCAAAATGATGATGGTGGAGGTTACCGGTGTTGCAATAACAAAAAATTAAAAAGTAAAAAATAATGACAGGTATTTGACAACACCCAAATGTCACTAGCGTGATTGTAGAGCCAATTACCGATCAGATTTGGAACGAAGAGGAAAATATTTTCGGTGGTAGCCATCCTGAAGCCTTGAACTCAGTGAAGATAGAATTCCAATTGATATTGTATTCAGCCTAGTGATTATTTAATTAGATTAACTCAAGATTACGCAATTGACAGCTGGGACTGGGACCTTCATTGGGCCACCTGTCAAGACGTAATTTGCAGTACCGACTATGACCGATAACTAGCGCCAAGCGCTACTGACGCTTCCGTCTTTTTGGGCCAGTGTTTCCAATATGGCAGCGCAGAGTAGGTGTTGTTGCTGAGAATGTTGAAATTAATGTTTGGTTACGGTTTTACAGTGTTTACATGGCATAACTCATAGTGTTTATGAAGTAAAAATGTCTGACATTACGTGTACGTGTATTTACAACAGTGTATTTTCGCTCTAGGATTATTTACGAGGACATATTGGTGAGTTTCAACCCTGCACGCTGCCGTGTTATGACTGGCTCGAGTCTGCCTTTGCACTTGCGAATTGTAATTCGCAATACCCGAAAATACGAGTTCGCATTATTCTTCAGTTGCGTTTAATCTGTTTTAGACTGTCACAATGCCAACTCATAAATCTGTAGTATTTGGAAAGTTGCGAGAAGAGCTTGTTCAAGCTGTCTAGTTACTTTGATTGACAACTTCTGCACGTGCTTCCTAATTAGGATATGAAATCGAAAACAGTGTCTTGAGTTATGGACTGCCCGACTGTATTTGCTCTCAAAATGTCCCCATTATGGATTCTAAACGGCAAACGGCCCCCAACATAGTCAATCGACAGGCAATTATTATTTTATAATTATTTTAAAATTGTAATGTACCTAGTCTGCATTTGGGATCAGGGCCACTGAACTAGTTGGTATGCTGTTAGTGTGTGGGTATGCTCGCTAGCGTAAGCCAACGCTAACGATGACTGATTCATCTCTTCGTATGGGCAGAAGAAAATGTCTAATTCATGCGCGAATCAATCATTGGACTTTGTCGAGGTGAGCTTCCCGATCAAATTGCATCCCTCCCCCCACCCCTCCCGAACAAACACATTCGAGCGGACAGTCAGAGAAAAACAACAATTTATCAATCGACCAATCGGTCTAGCTCGATAAATCATTCGCACGGATCTCTGCTTCATCTGTCGCATCCTCTGCGTATTGCGACCTCTTTCTCTATCTGAAGTCGGCACCGACCTAAGTAAACACCCAACCAACCGACTCAAGTTGGCTGCGATGCAGAGATGTTGTTTTCCTCGGCTGTCATCCTCTTAAAGTCCGCCGCCACCCTCGCAAGGCGTCGCACTTCGAAAACATCGCTCGGCCTCTCTCACTCTTCTTAGCAAATCCTCGTCAGTCGTAAACAACACTAGCAAGTCTTGGTTAGTTGCAGTTTCAACTCGCCGGCCGGTGCGACCTGCTTTCCTCTACTATCTGCAGCAATTTAACGAGCATTTTCCTCATTGCGTCACAGTGTTATTGTCGCAGGAGATTGCACACGAGACACAAAAACAAAGTGTGAGTGACCTGTTTTTAAATCCATTGTTAGAAGCATAGCGCATGGCCATGATATAGCACACAAGTTGTAATCACTTGTTATTTTCCTGCAAAACAACCCTCCTTAGCGATCTCCGACGAAAACAACACGGTTGTTGATCATCTCTCGGCCAGCTTTTTGTGTTGCTCTTCACGGGCTTGTGAGCTTGGATCCGAGAATAATGCGAAGTCGTATTTTTCGAGCCGCGATTGCTACTGGCCGCCGACGTTTCCCGGCGAAAACAGCAGATTCCCCAGCAAGCGTGTTATCTCGTGTTGTTGGGAATAGAAATCAAGAGCGACGTCATAACTCTTCTCGCTACGATCGCCTGTCCAAATAAAAGAACTCGGCGAAAGATAAAAACAAAAAAAAAATAGGAATATTACCGAACCGTAAAAAAGCCGGTGCAAAAAAAAACGTTAGACCAATTCGCACACACCGGTAGATTACAAATGTTTGTAAACCTCCTGACTTTTGATCGAGCTCCCCCTTTTATTTAACAATGAGATGCGATATTACGAAAAGGCACACGAATTAAAATATAACCACTAAAGAAAGACCTAAAAACTGGTGCCTTTATTGCTAAGTTTCCCCGCAAATTTTCTAAAGCGCAGTTTTTTTTTGCATCCTTCGTGGGCTTCGTTCATAATATCGCTAGCGGCACATTATGTGTGTCATTACCAGCCGCTAGCGAGCAGTCTGTGTGCGGAGACCCGTAATTATAAATAACAATACGACGACAATAGGTAAAGTGCGACAGACGGAAGGCATGCAGCGGCGGCGGCTGCTGCTACGACGGGGTTGCAATCCAGTGGCGTGCCGTGCGAGATACCGGACAGAGATCTTATTCGGCCGATTTCTTTTTGCTGAAATGATCGTGTAACTTGATAGGTACGGTGAGTTTAGACCGATTTGTAGCTCTTCAGTCCTCAATCTTGGTTTACAAATCTGTTCGTGGTTCTTTAGCCAAAACTTATAATTATTTTCTCAAATTTATCATACTGAGCTCTGTGCCCACCTGACGGATTTCGTATATAGCTGTTTTTCCCTGTTTTTTTTTTTTTTTTTTTTTTTGGTAATTGATTCCAAAATCTTTGAACGACGTTTGAGTCTCACGTCACGATAAGCGGAGACCCACACATTCAGCTAACTAGCCTAGGAAGTGGATTTTTGGCGGCGCCATTGAAATGAAAACCCAGCGACTCTTCACTGCCTGTACCGCGGGGGTGTATTGCATTACTTCAACGTGTGGTGTCTACTGTCTATGGAAGGGTGGCTTGATAAGCAGCAATCGATAACACCACGAGGAGGAGGTGTACAGAACATTTCCGGCAACGATATTGCTCGAAATTCGCGGGCTCTTTTGTTAGGTTTTTGAAGCTATATTTGAAATTGGGTTTTGCATGTCATCTTTGTAACATGTACGGTACTGTTATATTTACGTTTGACAGATGCAAGACTGGCTTGGTATACCGGAACAAAAATAACCAACTTTTACACCCATTTTTTTCCAATTAAGAACTTTGCCTTGACTCCATGCAAATCTAAATCAATCATACAACTTACCTACTTAACTATTTCCCTTTCGAATCTGAAAGGATCTGAGATATATATATATATATATACTTCTTCAAGGATATAAGGACTGCTCTAACCCTTGAAGAAGTAACTAGTACATGTTACGAAACGTCGGGAAATTTAATTGCCCTTTACTTAGCATTCAAAACCCATTTCAAATTGTTTTTCTTAAAATCTCAGAAGGTTTTTCCAGCTCTTGAGGGGTTGATACCGTGGTTATAACAACTTTATCCCCAAATGTGGATCCGACCCCAGCGGTTTGATAGCTGTTGCTTTTTGGTAAAATTTCGAATCTATTCGTTGGAGGAACCATTTCAGAATTTCTTCGAGTTGCACAAATGACAATGAGCGGTAATAATAAACCATTGATTAGAAAGTCCAAAGTGGGAATTAAACATCAAAGGGTAGCAAAGATAACTCAATTATCAACTGACGCACATTTTGGTATCCAATTATAAATTGACGAGTAGTACAATTGTACGAGTAATTGCAATGAAAACTCTTATGGGACTCTCAATGTGTGTGGTCCTGTACTCGTTGTAATAAACTTCTCGACGGTTATATTATTGTTATTCGCGTTACATCATCGTCTGTTTCTATTTCCATGCAAGCTGAACTTTGCCGAGAATGTATGCGTTCAAATATCGACCTATGATCTCGCCAATTTACGACGGTAAAGTTAGCCACGTGTAAAGACCCGGTCCTTCTCTAGGTACTCAGGCAATTGCATAATGCAACCACCATTATCTAATCTGTTCCAATGCAACTTTGCAATTTGTCCTCATAAACACACATGTCCGTGCACCTCGTCTCTTCAATACTAGATGACATCCCGTACTTTTTTTTCTTATCTGTCACACAAACAGAGAGAAACACTTACCGACTCCATTTAGTACCCTATATCTAATTTAGAGGCACTGCGGGTTCAATGAACCACCCTCTCTCTCTCTTGCTCAGACACAGACACATGACATAATAGCCTTGTGTGTGTGTTTTGGGTATGCGTGTGTCGAGCACACATTCTAAATGAGCATCTTCATCATCTCAGCATCCGATACTCTCTCTAGCACTCTCTTGCTCTAGTTACTGCACTGTAGCGCACAAATCTTGTCAAGTCGAGACGCTTTGGTTTATGTACTACGTCGCTTTTCCGGTTGATGTCACTTTTCTCTCGTTACTTTTCCTCTGCTACAATATGTGCGTCCTGTTTTCTTTGCTGGTGTAGCGAAGAGGGTCGTTGTTTGCAGAATGTTGGGTCACACTGCCCTGTTTATTCGTTTAGGTTGTTAAGGAGCATTGCGTTTGTTGGTATACCTATAAATTCAATGGTAGGAGTGCAGTACGCAGTAGGGCTAACAAAAAATAAATGTCAACTTCACATGGCTTCAAAATCTCTTAAAGTAAGCTAGATATTGACTACCCAACCCTGAAAAATGTAAGGTGGGGAATATACAATGTGAAGATGTAAAAGGAAATTTGCACTGATAAGAGACAAAAAAAAATGGTGGAGATTTTTTTTTACAGTGCGTTTGAATTTGATTGCTACTTGTTAGGCAGTAACCGAATAGCAAAAGGGTTTACCAGCTTAATCCGTGGTAACATAAGATAGCAGATAGCTCTGTCAATTCGCTGAATCTCCTTGGCTACCAATTTTTGATCTCATTGTAGGAGGTTGGTTATTGTTGCCAATTTTGGTAACATAATAGTTTCAGTAACAAAATAATTTCAGGTGAGGGCGTTGCGTTGTAGACAAACGCTATGTTTAAGAATGAAAACAACAGTACCTACCCAGTTTTTTAATGGAATCTGGAAGTTTACAACATTTGCAGAATGGGAATTCTCCAAGAACAATTTTTAGAAAAATCACACTGAGATGAACGCATTTTAACGTGGTTTTTGGAAGTGAAAAAAAGTTTTGGATTTCAGCCCTTTTTTAGAAGTTATGACAAAGGATTGGGAAACAAATTTTGTATACAATATAGCCAACACCGTTCTCTAGTTACTGTAGTCAAATGTTAGTAATTCTTGGCTGTTCCTTGGAAATTTAATACCACTAAGCACGTGGAATGTTGTGATTGAAGTGTGGTCCAAATTTTCAATTACCTGGTGAAAGTGTTTTTTTATCAATTAATTGGCATTTTCATTTATCCCACACAACCAATACCTGCACGTAACTCGATCCTAGACTAAAAATCTCTGCCTTCAATTCGAGACTTGTTATAAATGAATGTATGTGTCTGTGGTGATGAAGAAAAAAGCTCGGCCGGCTGAGCGGGTTGTTGACAACTTTGGCGAACTTTGATCCTCTCTGTACGGTCCTATTTGCATCCCTCAGTTTTAAACGAACACCGAGGTTTATCTGTGCAATGAGACCAATCGATTGGCTTCATAAAAAATATTGAAATTTCAAATTCCACGCATCTTATTCTTGGTCGACGTCGACGATAAGATCTATAGGAAACCCAGTAATATAGCTCGACGTGCATGCGTCAAACCAAAACAATCCGCAACCTATGCATTTGTGTTACACTGGTAGACAGAGAGGAAATTAAAAAAATATGAGAGTGTCTCATTTCCCCTTATACATTGCATCTAGGTGCAACGCCCTTAAGACTCGGCACGACTAGGGACGAACAAGAGCGCCTTTTTCCTCATATCCAACACTTTATGCGTAGTGCGTAGACGTGTTTATTTTCGAACTGTGATTCATGGTCGCACTCTTGTGTTACGAAAAAATCTGCTAAGTGTGACAAACAAACACCGACTGAGAGCAAAAACACACGAGCCAGCAGAAACTATGTTTTGTTTTGCTGTTACTATCTACTCAAGTGATAAGTTGCATTGATCTTGATTGATTGATTTTGTTAGAGAGTTTGAAGATGCTTGATAAGTAGAACCGGACCAATGGCACTGGTCGTTGAATGTGAGAATTGTTGTGACGAACGTAACCTAGCCTAGAAGTCGGTGCTGGCAAGCATTGTTCTCCTGTTGAAGTACACCAAGCTACGGCAGTACTCTTCCTTTCTCTTCCTCAGGCAGTACTCTAGCAGTATGATCCTTCCACTGATCAATGCTATTGTTAGAAGCAAGGCAAGTGATCATGAGTATGATGGTCACCCATCCAATATTAAACCCAATGGTGTGTAGCTTAACTTCGGTGAACTTAGCAGAACCGGTGTTTCTAAAAAACCGATCCCTTCTGTGCTAATAGCGTATAGCTAATATTACTGATCGCATTCGTTTAAGCTGGTCTAACACACCTCGCCTTTAGTTTCACCTACTACCTGTGAACATGAATTCGGCGAAAGAATTTTCGAAAGAATTTTAAGAACCTGAATTGGTGCTCTACCTATTGACGCAGACTCCGGGTTTCTTGTAACAAATAAACTTTATCTATCGAGAGAACACCAAAATTACCGCCCTGGCAGTATCACCTACTCAATCTGTAAACAGTGACACCTCGTCAAACAATTGTACAGCTATGCTACGCAACTAGGAATTCCCAATTAATTCATAGTAAGATACGCCTAAAAAACTCAAGTGCATTGAGATTTCAAGTTGTCATACGGCAATTAGTATTGTTTGTTCGATTTTATTTATCTTGTTAGGTGACAAAACCTAACAATATTTCAATGCGCTTTGACTCGATCATCTTACCAGAAATGTAATTGCATTGCAATACATTCGACAATGAAGCCCAGTCAATCACTTCTGACAGCTTACATATTTCAGAGGTAAACATTGACTCCTATTAAATGAACAAACGCTGATTGTTAGTAATGAATGCATCGTAGTTTTTCGGATACACTATTACACGCTATGTGATGACATGAATTAATGTCCAATTTTCACCACGCATTTTTTTTCTCGTCGTACGCAGCTCAGTGTTCAAAGCAAGACGGCGGCTTCTTTGACAACAACATGTCACTCTACTACACCTTCAGCTGAGCACAATACTAGACAATATGAGCTCGTAGTCGCACACATCACGTGCCGTACACGTGATAGAAGGCCGCTGGCTTTCAGCGGTGCCGTGAATGATACCGTACGTCGCTACTGCGACATGTTTTCTAACGTTCGCAAGTACATTTCGGAATACATACGTAGTAGAGTCCCGGTTGGATACGACGGCACATTTTGACTCGACCTTGAAAGGAGTCTTCTTTTGTTTGATAACCTGTGGGCGATAAATGGCGTCTTTTCAAACGTTTATTGTCATATGAGGATATTGTGTAAAACATATGATGACATTTTCGTAAGTTGATTTACAAGTTATTGATAATTATAATATGAGATTGCCACCTGAAACTGAGCCTGCAGGGACACCTAATTTTTATTAAATTTATACCTCGGAGGAAATTAGTAATAATGTAAAGACTTGGATATGATAATTGAAAAGGTGGCGGGTGGTCTTTGGTGGCGGGTCCTAGCATCGATAAAAGAACCTACCATAGGTTATTTAATTGATAGTCCCTTTTGACTCTTGCAGCCTAGCTGAAAACCAACCAACTTCAGTTGTTTTGCGTGTAGATCTGTATTGTATGCTGTCAGTAGGTACGGACATAAACTAAGTGAAATATAAAGTAGACATTCTTGTTAAAGAATGTGGGTGAATGCGCTAAAAGTCGCATCGACAGAAGCAGGTTACATGCCGGCATTTCCCCTCATTCCCCTAGACTATGTTATGTTCATCATTCATCGACGCCATTAGACTAGCGCCACAAAGCTTGTTGTCAAAACATCGCGTCGTTAAACATCACAAATAAACCAATCATACTGCGTTAAGCAATTTCAGGGTTAACATGCTTTTTCACACTGCCTTCTACCGAAAACGAACTCAAGATGGCTGTGCTTGACAGAGGCTGTGAGGTCGGCCATCTTGCTGAATTTTAGATTATTATTATTATTATTTGTGGTGTTTAACGACGCACTGTTTTGACGTCTGGCCATGCGGCACTAGTCTAATAGCGTCGGTGAATGAGTGGATGATAAAGAGGATAATGATGAACCTAACCTAGCCTAGAAAGGAAGGAGAGGAAACCCGGTGCCGGCACGTAGCCTACTCCTGTCGAAGAGCACTAAGGGCACCACCGACTTAACGTCCCGTCCGAAGGACGGTACAACTCAAACAGCACAAATGCATGCTGTCGAGAGGTTGATAAGCAAGGCGAGTGAAGTCGCTATACTAATTTTCATCCCTCCAACCTCTCTACCGAACAGAACTGGTCATGTGTATGATGGTCACCCATACAATACCTGACCTAGCGCAGTGTTGCTTAACTTCGGTGATCTCACGAGAATCGGTGTTCTCACGAGAACCGGTGTTCTCACGAGAACCGGTGTTCTCACGAGAACCGGTGTTCTCACGAGAACCGGTGTTCTCACGAGAACCGGTGTTCTCACGAGAACCGGTGTTTCCAACACGCCCAACCATTCGGTCTGTATTTTACAAACCCGATATAAGTCGGCATATCGATATACTTTATTGTCTGCAATTGAATAACTGCAAGTAGCATGTGACACTCATAAGTTAATGATGTAAGAATTATATTTAAAGATTGTAATATGACAATTTACAAATAATCTAGACTTCACTATTTGACGTCAACATCAATATCAGATCATTCATGTGTATACAAATGTCTGTATTTCAATATATCGATTTATCAATACTTCAACATATAATCGATATATCGATATTATATGGATATTGAATATCGATATCATATTCTCAAGTTGCTACATTCCTATTTATATACACTCGACGGTTTGCCAGCACTCACATTTAGAGTCAACGAATGATAATTTGCACCTAGCCTAGGTGATGCAGCCATTTTGAAATGCTATTTATGATTTGTTAGGATGTTTTTATTATTCTCGTGTATGCTACGGTATGTGACGATGTCTTAGCAAGATACTATTATTGCCGTCTAGCCGATGGTACTTGCTGAGTGTAGTATTACCGTTGACTCAACGGTATTACGTTTTATTGTGACAGCTACCAGTTGATTGAGTGAAGCAATTACTTGTTGCGCTTTAATTAACTTGTTATTGCGACGGTCGCCGGTCGTTGATTTGTGGCTGGTTATTGGTTTGCCTTGTCCATGCAGTGCATGTGTTTTTTTTTATATATATATTTGCTGTTGGCTATTTTTTTACGAGTCTGTTGTTTCGAAGATGGTAAATAAAACAATTAACATTGTTGAGGGTTTGTCGTTTTGTTTCTGTTGTTGGAATACCGGGATTGTGATATTATCTCAAATTGTATCCCCTGTGGCAATGTTTTTCATTATGTTACAATTATTTACAATTGAAAAATAAGATTTACATTTAGTATCTGGAACGTTAATGACCTCCCAAAAATTGGCGCTTCTTGTTTTTATGAGTGTTTTATTGGGATTTAAATTATTTTTCATTTATTTAACTTTTACAGTACCTTAAGGCTTGTTCATGAAAAAAATATCTAACACTTAAATTATGATGCGCAATTTTTAGTTACAGCTTTATTTCAGAACCCAATGTAATAGAAGCCAAACAGAATATATCACATTGACATTATATTATGCTATTAATAATAATTGCTGAGTAATCTGCGCAAATCAGGATATTTTTTTACGTGCAGTTTTTCCTCGTGGATTTGTCCCTGCGTGTGGTTTCCCGGACATGACGTTCTCAGCTCGACTCCTTGGGGCTGCAGGATGCCACTCATTCAGACCTTGTTGCCGATATGTTGATTTTTATCGCTTTACTAAAGTTTTAAATGTCTTGGATTTAAATATATATATTTTTTTAAACAAACCCCTATTTGTCTCTAATTAAGGATATCGAAAATACAACCAACCGTGACGAGGTCCTCTAGATTCAACGTGTGGGAGCTATCGATATGCTGAGATCACCTGACAGAGTTTCTTAATTCTGCAATCTTCAACAGCCCATACAATACCAGCATCGAGGAATAGATATTCCAGGAAAATCACTTACGTTCTAACGAAGGGAAAACAGGCTCTACGTCTGGGTTAAAACTATAAAATGGAGAATCGCTTGCAGTCGTTGTATTTTACGCTCCGGTTAAGGGTTTTTAGTGCGATTGTCCTCCGTCTAGCCGTTGGGTTTATAGGTTAAGCCAGAGTTCCAGCGCTGATGTTAAACGTTCTACTGAGTAAACGAGCTAGCAACAAGTGGTAACGGTAGTTTCCACCCGATGGCGCTTGTGGTCGTTCTTGCTAACAACTCTAAAAACTACAGACATTACGACTCAACATATCAGTAAATGAATATCAAAAGTTTGTATCAATCAAGATATTTGAGCGCAATCCAGACTCAAATGCGTCTAATCTGCGGGAAATAACAAAGTTAAAATATTTTAACTCAAAAATATGGGATTTTGTCAAACGCTTTGACTCTGAACAAGCTTGTTCAATGTATGCTCACTCCCGTCGCCTCTGCAGAGACAGTATGTGCATGGTGCATCCCAATAACTCGGGTGCTTTAATTGTAATGTTTTCAATTGCCAATATGTAATGTCTTTGTTCGACTCGTGGTAATCCCGTTAGATGTCAAAATTTCAACTCGTGCCTAATCCCACCTTTTCCCATTGGTCAACACCTGTAATGAAAATGCAATGGACGCTCTGGGGCTACACAAAGCTGCCCAATCAATCATATCTGACCGCAAACATGTTCCAAAGGCAAATATCGTTTTCCAAAAATGCGTGTACCGATTGTTAGAAATCGTTGCACCTGTGTTTTTGGGATACTCTATAACTGCAGAGACCGGCATTTCCCGCTCCCTATTTTTACTACCGGGATAAGGTCTCAGCTGTCTGGCCACGTCTTCTTCGCACATCCATGAACAGAATTCCTCGGGGGAAGAATGTCCGGCGTAGCAGACGCATATCTCGACGGCGCGACATCCGCGATGCGTTCGCACAGACGTAGTGCAGTGGCGCGCCGCGACGCCTGCAGAAAGACCCTGGCGTCGGAAAAATATAATAGAACTATGTCCTCCCTACCTCTCCCCGCTGCTATGGCTAAAGCCATGGTTAAAGCCAGAACAAACTCTTGTTCCTGTAATAAGAACTTTTTTTTTGTGGAAATCGCAAGGTTTTGAGGCTTATTTTGGGTGTTTTTGGACTTTCGTAGCTTCTTAATTTGTTATGCTTTCCAAGTTAAATAATTTCTCTGACCGGAAAATGGTCTTCAACATTAAATCACTTTTGGGTGAATATTTTTTTGCGTGGAACATGATTTATGCATGACCTTTGAACCACTGATGGGGTTTTCCGGGCTGTTAATTGCTTGAGATGATTATGTGCCCTCAATTGCTCATTTTAAACGCTTTTCAATTCCTTGCTCACACTCTGTCTAGATCCTAGCCCCCCCTTACCCCCCTGTTTAACGACGCACTGGTCTGAAGGCGTCTGTGGATGATGATAGTGATGAACCTCACCTAGCCTTGACGGGAGGAGGGGAAAACCGGTGTCGGCACGTAGCCTCCTTATGTCGAAGAGCATCACGAGATGAAAGGATTAACGTCCCCCCCCCCCCCCCCCCCCCCCCCCCCCCCCCCCCCCCCATGGACGGTACCTACAACGCAAACAACAGGAGTACCCCAATCAAATCACTTTCGATTTACCTGGGAGAGCCACTAACTCATGTCTAAAGCGACGCCACTGGCCGGCCCACTGTTTTTGCACCAGAGTGCAGCGCGACCGGAGCGACGCCTTGGCCATTGCAGTTTGCACACGATTGCATCGTCGGCCGACTGCACTTTCACGCGCTGGCCGGTTGATCGGCTCTTAGAGTGAGAGAGAAAGAGACCGCTCCACGTTTTTATAGTCTAGTGCACAATTTATCTGCACCCGTAATCGAATCACGCGGGGCAGTTGCCAGTATCGCCGGTGGACTGTCTTTACAGCTGTCAACGCTCGTGAAAACTGTTAAAAGTTGGGATGGCTTTCCTGGACCGCGGGTCAAAATTTCCTCGACGGCTTGATTGATCGGTGACGTGCAAACGACGCGTTGAAATTTCTGTCATCGCTTTTAGGCTGGATTTGCGACGTAGCTTTGTCACTGGTCGAGAGGGGCGACCGGCTGACCTGTTATGGTTTATCTGAAACTGAAAGCATGACATTGTGTGTGGATCACGGATATGATTCATGACTAGTTTTGCAGTGTCCGGTTAAAAAGATAACTGACTGTTAAAGACTCATCTCCATGGTCACATTTTTAAAATCATTTTTATTTATTTATTCGTGTTTGATATGACAGAAAATATTAATAAACAGAGTAAGATTAGAATAAATAGCCACATCAGCCTTGGCTGGTGTGTGGGAAAGGTACAACATTTCTTAGGCCCGGTTTTACCAGTTCTCATATCAACTCCCAGTTAGTCAACCCTGAGTTCAGACATAACTCAGAGTTGGAAAGTTTTGAGTTTTACCACACACATCCATCTTAGATTTAAGTAACTCGCAGTTTGAACATGGCTGTCGATTTTTTTCCTAATGTTGGTACTGATCAAGCGGGATTTGAAGCTAAAAACGTCACGTGACATACTGTTATTTTTACATTGAAAATGGCGGAGGTTTTGAAGAAGAAGTGTCGTAGCGACAATTTTACCTTTGAAGACACGAAAAGAATGATGAAATTGGTTAGAAAGTATGAGACAGTAATAGAATGCAAGAAAACTGACAAATTCACATGGAAACATAAGGTAAGCAAGTACCGATAATCAAACATCTATTGAAAATAATTATGCCAGTCATTGGAGATGAAGAAAAAAGTACTGAAATTTATCTAGCAACTGAAATAATTTGTGATAATGTTGTGCCTAATGTTGACTACACTTGGATTTGCTATTTAAGTAATTATATTTTATTAGAATGATGCCTGGAACAAACTGGCAAATGACTTTAACTCGGGCACAAATAGCCACAAGTCAGCAGCGTCTCTGCAGTCAAAATTCAAAAACATGAAACGGGACTATCGTGTTTGGGCGGCAAAAAAAAGGCAGTCGCTGTTTGCTACTGGAGGAGGCCCCATGCAAGATATACCGCCACATCCATTTGCTGACGACATGGAGGCACTTATATCGTTGTCCACACATGGAATCGATAATAAATATGACACCGACGGAACCTATTGTGAGTGCAAACATAATAGAATACTGAGTAATTCTCAAGTACGCATACCTACCTTTGAATTTGGGACCAAATTATCTTTTTGTTATCACGCTTGCAGTGCAGTCTGTCAAGGAAAAGGTACATGGATCCGAAGAGGAAGGTTCGGAGATCGATGAAGATCTAGCTTCGACGCCTCAGGTAAAATAAAACCCTCTCATTTTCGATTATCAAGAGTAGGTACATAGTTATGTATCTTTATTATAACTATTTATATACAAGTACAATGAAAATTGGAAAGATAAAGGAAATGCAGCTTACCAAGAAAAAATGAAAATTGGGCTGCGACAGAACTCGTAGATGTAGCCCACTGCCTTCGTTAGTTACATGAGATCAGCCATCGGGTAGCAGGCACACAGCTACAATAGGTAATCATGCATCTTTTATTTCCAACAATTAACTTTATTGTGATTTGTGAGACACATTTTCTTGATATGTGGCTCTGATATAGATCCACAGAAGCAGAAATCAATATTCAAAGCTGGAACAAACCGACCATCATTAAAAGCCTTTGCCAAAAGCAAACCTGGATCAGTGAACGCAGACAAATATGCAGCACTTGCTGCAAAGAAACAAGAACGTGTTGCTCAAGAGATTAAAATACTGGCAGAGAATCAAAAATTGAAAGTGGAGAAACATAAACAAGAAACCGAATGTTTTAATTTACAAATAATGAACATGAACAGTGTCCAAGCAATGTTTGAGGAGAAACATAAGAGAGAAATGAAGTTATTAGATTTGCAAATAAAATCTCAGGAGATGGATATCGAAAAGAAGAAGAAAGAAAATAAATGAAACGTCCGGCAAAGAAATCACTTTGGCTGTAATTTCACTTTCAGTGCAGATTTAAATAAATATATTGGAAATGTTGTCTGTTAATTGTTATGCGTCAAAAATTGCCTTGGCAAATTTGCAAAATTTTCACAACTGGTTTCTTATTGAAAGAAGGAGGAAATGTGTAAACATGGAAAACCCCATGTCAAAATGTTCAATTTAGGAGAGCTTGAAAATGGTTCTGGATAAGGTTTTGCCGCATAGCCATGTCCTCATGCACTTCGGGCAGATTTTCTGGTATGATTTGATCTTGCTCAATGTTCACATCTTGGCCAAGTTCAGGATCAGGTGGAGGAAGGGCTTCTTCAGCATCGCATGCCATATTGTGAAGGACAGCTGTGGCAACGATGATGGGGAGGACGTGGTCAACATGGACCTTCATTCCAACGGACAATATGGGAAACCTCCGTTTCCACACACCATATTGTCGTTCCACTACGTTTCTGGTACGGATTTGGGATTCATTGTATAGCTGCTCGGCTTGGGTGGCAGGATTGCGGAGTGGAACTAGCATGTAATTGCTAGAAGTGTAACCGGAGTCTCCAAGGATGAAGCCACCATTCATCTCTCCTCTGTCAAAACGGCCCTTAACTGCCGAATTGTTAAATATGGTTCGATCGTGAGTTGAACCAGGCCAGCGGGCCACAATATCCATAATTCGAAGATTTGGAGCAGAAATAGTTTGGACGTTTATTGAAAACAATCCCTTTCGATTCCTGAAAGTTTCGGCCTGGTCACCACCTGGATTGTGATATCATAAAGAATCAAAGATAAGTAAATAGGATTGCTTAAACTTACTGGTAAGTGGGGATGAAACTGTTTCGGAATGTAAGTGTAGCATTTGTGATAGATAACGTAACTACCTACCATGCAAAGCACGTCTTATAATACCAAGAGCAATGCTAGGGAAGCAAGACTGCAAAATGTAAACTTTACTAACCATTATCTACTTTCTATGCTTACTTACTTACCTACTGATTGTATCTTGATATGGGTGCAGTCTATCACGGCTACTACTTTTGGAAACCTTGCGATGGCGTAAAAATTCTGCTGTAACTCTTCAAACTCCTCGGGAGTTGCTGGGAAACGTATCACATCACGGCCCAAGCTGGCTATAGCTGCGGTAACTTGATGAATAATGACGCATGCTGTGGATTTGGTTATTCCTGCAAAATCCCCAATGGCAATCAACATAGTTCCTAATGCATAAAACCTTAAAGTCAACAAAAGACGATTTATAGGTGACACTGCATAGTTAAAATCGGAAGGTGCCGAAATTTCAGCTTCAATTTGGTTCAGCAATTGCAACACAGTAGGCTTGGTTAGGCGAAACCGAATAAAAAATTCTTCGTCGTTCCAAACGTTGAAATTGTCTGGTCGGGGACGAATTCTTCGTGCTGCTCGTCCACCCGCTGCAATGTTTGCCATAATCTCGTCTTCTTCATCAGACTCATCGTCTGTCACACCATACATGTTGAATCAGCTACAAGACAGTAACAGAATATTACTTTACTTCCAGTCTTGACAGAAGCCCACATAGGCAGTAGAGAACTAGAAATCTTTAGATATGCCAAGACTGGCAATAACGATAGATTTATTATCATGTAATAATGTCATATATTACCTGTCTTGCTATCAGCATAGAAAAATAAGCCTTCAGACTTCAAACAAACATCAGTAAAGTTCACAAAGCAAATTGGGCGTGAGGTCTGTGTCATATGCCAAACGGACAAGTGTCAACACCAAATGGGAGGTTATGTATCACTCTTTACAAATGGCGGTATTCTTTCGAACACGGAATTAGGATTCCAGATATCTTTCTTGATTCACGGTGATTAATTAAACACTTGCACTGGTTTTTAAAGCGTCAATAATTTTTATTTCACTTGCAAACATTTGATGTGGTGTATGTCAACCTCGAGTTATCTCTCTTGAGCGCCAGTCGAAGTACGAGTTAAGACAACTCAGAGTTGGGTGGCCAACTCCAAGTTAAAAATAATGGTAAAACGCCTAACTCCCAGTTTTAACCTAAATCGAACTTTAAGTCTCAGATAGGAGAACTGGTAAAACCGGGCCTTAGTAACTTAAGCCCAGTATTACAAAAGTGCTAACCCGGAGTTAAGCTAACTCTCAGAAAGAACTGCCTGTGATTGGTTGTTGCCATGACAATTTATTTAACTCACTTTATGTAGGAATTGGGAAAATTATAACACTGGACATAATTAAGTTCTTTTCCTTCAAGATGGAGACATAGTCGTCAAATAAATAAATTTCATGGTAACCAGACTTTACTTTTCAAATTGGACGTTGTAAAAAGGGCCTCAGTATGTCACGATGATGCTCCCGGAGATTTGCTGAACGTTTTGTGAAGTTTGGTATTCTGCTGAACACGTTTCAAACGGCTCTCAGCATTTCCCCGTGGAGACCCAGCGTCAATTGGTGCTTGCCGAATTGTGGCTTGTGGATGATGAGATTGATAGCTTTGGAAAGAATAAACACCGGAGAAACCGTGGACATGCAACTTAACCCAAGACGTTTATCTTCGGGACAGCTGTGATTAGGAGGAATTCCAGCGCCGGAAAAGTACATGTGAAGAATTCCTGACAGGAACAAGCTAGCTTTGTGGGATAGCTGCAAGAACGGTGAATTATATTCTTAGATGATACTGGCGGAAATAGCTCATCGGTACGGCCTTTTCCCTTCATTTACTTGAGTTTAACTCCTTGACTTTTATTTCTTGATATTTACTGTGTGACTTTCGTTGCATGACTTTGGTTCAAATTTAGGCTCCCGGTCAATTCCTTTCCACCGGTTACAATGTTCTTCCAAAAGATGCCTTCAATTCTAAATTTCATTCAAGGCAGTGGCCAAATTTGTATCCGGGAGTCGAATACGATATGCGTTTCGCTATCCGCTGAATTTTGGTAAAGAGAATGAAGTCTTGAATAAAATCTTGTCTTAAATCTTCGTTGAATGAGAACTAGTTCCTTTTCCAATCAATCTTAATTTAATTTTCTACACAGCCGTAAATCACATCTAAACAACATGATACCAGAGTTCCAAGTCCCCGTGAAGTTAGATCAATCTCACGCTTAGACCCCCTTTCCCTTCGTCCCACGTCTGGAATATTTGTTCCTAAATATACTTTCCCCTAACCTTTACCTATCGAAATGTGCCTGACCAACTAAATCCTAGATAATTATCATGACCCCCGCTTGTCCAGCTACAGAAAGCAACCAATTTGTTCATATAAACTTTACTTCAAATCAAAACAAATATCGGCATTAAGTGCATCAAACCATATGTGATCGACTGTTACGTCACAGAGACAACAGGCCCACCGTTGCCCGGGAACAGAAAGAGAGCCACCCCTCTTGTCCCTCCGCGCCTCCATGATCGTAGTACGTGAAAATCTAACGCCAGTCGTTGTTGTGTTGTTGTTGTTGCAGGACAGCCAGTCACCGTTCTTCACCAGCAACCGGTGACAGTGCCGAGGGTGGAAAGTGAACGTGCGCTGACATGGCGGAGTCTTTGGCCGCGTTGGCCAGCGTCGATGCTGCGGGCATAACCAATCACAGCTCCAACATCGTGCGCGAGGGGTGGCTGCAGAAGAGAGGTGAGGATCAACTACGCTTTGGTCAAATTTGGATGGATTTGGAGGGAATTTATTTAGTTTTCTTCTTAAAGAGGTCTGGATTCAATTTTCTCTCAACATTGCTTTCCCTTTCGAAGGTCACCATCTTAAATAGCTGGTTAACGACTAAACAAGTCGTTTTCTTGGAGTCGTGGAAGTCAAAGCATTGCTGCAGTTGAAATCGCTGTTTTGTTTTATTTTATTTTTGTAATCTACAATTGCACATTATGGGGGAGGTAAACTTCATAGCAGGCGTATGGCGATGGTCTTAGTTGGATCTTGAACCTACCCGCACAAATCCAGTTTACTTTTTGTAGATAGGAATTGGATGGTTTCACGGCAAAACCTTCTCGACTTGCAGTAACTTATCCTATAGTTTTCGGATAATTTCTCCCTGTCCCGATTCTCCGGGCAGGATAGTCCCACCACCGAGCTGGACATGTAGTTTCATGGTAGTTTCTATGCTACTGATTCACAACCGGCAGTTCGTGGCCTTCCGTATCGCCATATATTAATGAGTTGTAGTATGGAATCACAATCACAAACAAAAACATGTTATGTTTAATAAATCTGCGATAGTTAAAGTCCAGAAGGACAATGCTCACTTAAGATCATGTAAAGGTGGTTCACAATTGTGACCGACCATGGGCGCAAAAATCTCCGTCTTCGATTGCCAGAGGTGTCGGCTTTTTCTCTAAGGTGTCTATACGGGATGTGCTAGTGTTAAGCAACTGGTTGGAGACCGTCGTATACCTTCCGAGTATGCCTCGCGACCCATTCCTCGCAACCCGTCTGCCGTCTCCGGAAAGTTCTCGGGTTCAAACCTACACTCTAGTCTGACGCTCCCGCAAGCGAAATTGACCGAAACGCATCCGAGTCAGACCCCCAGACAAAACGGGCACAAATTCTGCGAATCTTGCGCTCGATGAGCATATTCGATAAGTGGGATCGTAGTCCACGCCAGGGGCGTTCGAATACAAAGTGCGTGGAAGTCCATCTGCCGAATCGGAATATATAGGCGTGGGCCTAGCCCCTCAGTGCATTCACCCTTGTTTAATTATAAACCTGAATCACTCATTATGCATATCGACAGTTGGCACGGAGAGGATGAACCATCCCGATTTCTGAGAATTTTTGTCGGTGGGTTGTGTTGAATTATGCCGCGACTTGTTTGGCGGTGGGGATGTTCTTTAGAAAGAGCAAGACAGTCTTGGCAAGACGGTTATTTGGTAATCTAATTGGTTTATTGTTTGAAAGACGGCTTCCGATCACCCCGAAATTCCTCCACATTGTATTGTTCCTCATATGAAATATTTAATTTAGACACACTTTTTTAGAATGTGACCAATCTTCCCCGATTATCGTTTCGCGCAGATGTTTTACACCAATCCTCCATGTTCTATCTCTGAAGACACTTTTTTTTTATGACAGCTAAATAAGAGACGAAATAACCGGTAAGCTCAAAATTTGCTCAATATTTGGTGTCGGGGGGGGGGGGGGGGGATTTCCTTTTCAAAGGACTAGAAATTTTCCCAATTCTCCAGGCGTGTGATGTGTGACGCGTGCGACCATCGACGTCTCGCAGGTCACCCACCCACGAGCGTGCGTCGTCAAACGGGCACGTACCACGCGAGAATCGATAAGTTAATCTCGTGCGATTGCCGGCCCCAGAACACGTGGCCGGCAGAAAGTACCGCATATTCTTAGCGTGGCACTACTTGAGCGATAGTGGTATGGAGAAGTCGTTGCAAAAGTCAATACCTGTACCGCGCTTGATAGTAGAGCCCGGGTAGAATACCACGTGGCGGCGGGAAGACGTTTCTCTCACCCGTAACCCTATTTTGACCCTCCCGGGGTAATGAACCGGTCAATGCGTTGTCAATCGACGTTTTGCAAGCAATTCTTGGTTGACGTGATTAGCGCGAAATCGAAGTTTTTTTGGTCAATAATCAATTAAATAAAGTAAATCGTCTTCATTCGCTCATTCTCTAGCGACGGACGGGCCCAGTGAGTTAGATTGTTCGTTTGGTTTTTGCTACTTCAAGATCACGTCGTGTTGTTGCTTACATGTACCACTTGATTTAACGGCATTTTCGTATTTGTGGTCGTCGTTCACCCACATATATTTGGGTTATTTTGAGCTAGATGGATTGAAGAATGATGGAGAAAGATATGATTGTGATGAGTACCACTCACGGGGCGTGCTAAACATTACACAGAATCAGGCTATTGAACCAGCACTGAAACCTCCTTTTGAGCACCGAATTTAAGCAACACTGCACTGGGTCAGGTATTGGATGGGTGACCATTATACAAATGACCAGTTCTGTCCGGGAAAGACGGTGTATTGACGAAAGTCAGTACAATAAATTCACTCGTTTTGCTTATCAACCACTCGACAGCTTGGATTTGTGGAGGAATCCTGTTCGAGTAGTACCGTCTTGTTGCGACAGGAGTAGGCTACCCGCCGACCCCGCGGGCTTCCCCTCGTCCCTACTAGCCTAGATAGGTTTATAATCACCCACTCATTTACAGACGCCACTAGACCAGTGTCACAGGGCACATGGCCAGTTATCGAAACAGTTCGTCGTTAAACAAAACAAAACGAACCAAGCAATCTTCTTGAGCATGCAAAACACCGGTCAGGGATATCTTGCGTCGCGCTATCGTGTATCACCCATATGACTAATGTACCAACCAGGCCGCGGTGATCTCGTAATCATCACCTTGACCTTTGGTGTCGTGGCGTCGCCGGCATGTTGTTGACAGCGAAGGGAGGATGGCGAAAACACATTTCAAGGCGGAGCCGTCGACTGATAAGACTTTGCGAGACCGATGGCTGGACTACCCGACATGTGGCTGCGGGTGCAAGCCTCGATCCAAGCCGAATGCGACACATTTGTAATTGTATATGCCGTACACGAGTTCTGGTGCGTACTCACCAACTGATAGATAATTAAAAATATCATTGTAGGATTTGATACTTCGTTCAGTTAGAGAACATACTGTTCCGGTAGAGGCGTCTTTGATCGCATTGGGGTGGCATGTGGGCCAACTGACATTTTAAAAACATTTTAAATGATCTCCGCTGATGTCCACCATTTTCATTTTGCTATAAAGCTTTTGTCGTGTCGGGATCTTTTATTTTTCGAGTAATTCTATGGATTTTTCCATCAATTATGTCAGTCTTGGGATTTTTTGCATGTACCACAAGTATTTTGAAATTCTGCCACTAAAATCTTAACTGATATTTCATTCAAGAGTTGGTAGCAATGCTGGGGGACAGTCCTTGTGCTGGTAACTTCTCTTACGGGCTAGACTGTAGCAATGCTGGGGGACAGTCCTTGCGCTGGTTTGCTGGAACCTTCGTTTGCTGGAAAGGTTGTACGCCTGAACTGTGGGTTTGAAGTTGCTAACATTTTAGTTGCTTTGTGGTTAAGCGCCGCTTTTTCTTGGTGGTGAATTGAAAAGTGAGGTAAAATAACGACCTTAGGAGCAAAAAAGTCTGATGCTATAAATATTTAAAAGATTGTCTGCAAAATGTAAAAAATAAAAATAAAATTGAACATTTTGGTTCAAAAATTAAGTCTAAGTACTCTACATTTTTTTCAGGAAATTCCCACAAAAATACTAGTTTAAAGTGAACAATTACGGGTTCTGAGACTAATACGTCAGACGCTCTTTGCAAATTGGTAACGTTCGAAAATATTGAAAATGCATGTGTTGAGAAATTTGTCGAGGTTCAGAAAAATTTCGTGGATTTATAGTTAGCAGATTTTGTCGAAAAATGATAGTCATTCAAAATCAAAGCAAGCTAGGGTCATTTTTTTTCGGGTTGGTAAATTTGAAGATTGCATTCCTTCACTTATCAGTAACCGCGTCTGCCAAGAAATCCAGGACCAATCGAGTTGGCGTGTTGGAAACACCGGGTCCCTTGAGATTACCGAAGTTGAGCAACACTGCGCTGGGTCAGGAATTGTCTGGGTGATCATGCACGCGACCAGTTCTTTATGAGATTTTAGGGATGAAAGTTAGTACAGCAACTTCATTCGCCTTGTTTATCAACCTCTCGACATCATGGATTTGTAGAGGCATCCTGTTGTTCGCGTTGTACCATCCTTCCTTAAGAGGGTGGTCCTCTTGGTCCACTTCGACAGGAGTAGGCTACCTGCTGGCACCGGGTTTCCCCTCCTTCCTTCTAGGCTAGGTCATCATATTACATCGTCATCCACTCGTTCACCGACGCCATTAAACCAGTCCCTCAGGACCAATTGTCAAAACAGTTCGCCGTGAAACACTACAAATGAATCGATCTAGGAAAAAGCTCTGGGAAAGTGCAACGTGAAATAAGAAAAAAGCCACCGTCTTGATTTCTGCGCTCATATGAATTTCAGTCTACCATTGGGAAGTTTGCGTGCCGAGTATTGACTGAGAAGTTGAACGCGGGCGGTGCTAGCCAGCCGCCGAAATGTCTTGTTCCCGAAATGTCTGAAACGCGGGTGTATATCTATATGCACCGTTGCGAAGGCGGAAGTCCCCAGCGGGGTGATTCCACATCCCATTTTTGCACCTCTGCGAGTCGAATACGTTCCATGCTGTCATCAATGTAACGATTGAACGCCTTTACCTCCGAGTCTCGTTTTGCAGGTGATAAAAGGGAACCGCAACTAAAGTTTGTCTGCCAAGTTCTTCGGTCTTACTCTTTGTTTTTACAGGGATGGAAGTGCTTAGAATGTACATATTTGGTGCATTTTTAGCTTGAATCCCAATTAAATGATTCTAGCAACCTAGAGTGATGCAATTGTGATAATTTGAATCCACCCTTGAAGCTGCAACAATGAGAAGACAGTAGCGAAATACGATGGGAAGACGAAAGCCGAGCTCAAATTAAAAATAACCAAAAATCAACTGTCTTCTTCGCCATCGTGTCCAACTGTCCATTTTGAAAGCAATTGCAGGCTCTATGTATGCAGCGCGGAAAACTCGCCGTGGAAAATGCCCGGGGCCAACGCCCTTGCCGCGGGAATTTCCGCGGGGGCACACGCGTGACCACGAGGTGTATGGCCCATTGTCTCCGCCGCCCGTTCGGACCACCGTTGGGTCGGGAGGGAGTGGGGAGGGGGTGAGGTCGACCCCCCTTTTCCCCCCCACCGCACCCGTGCCCTCGATTCGCTAACGGCGCGGATATTTCGCGGACGACGCCGAAGAGCCGCCCGGTTGCCAAATATCCGTCTGGCGGTCTCTTTGCCTTGCCCCCTCCACCCCCCCTCCCTGTTCCCCGCAAGGTCTGTCCACCGCCCACAGCAGCACTCGTCTACTCGGCGGGTCCTCGCGTAATGACCGGTGCCCGGTGATCTGTCTGTAAGGAGTTTGTGAATGGAATATTGCGGACGCTGTCGGTACAATGAGACCGATGCAACGAGCTATGTCCGTTTTCTAAACTGTCTGTCTCGTTCTCCTCCCACTGTCTGCAGTCTTTGTGAACAATCGGGTTGGGCATTGTCGAATGCAGCCCTTTCTTCTAGTCCCGACGTCTACGGAATTCTTGGCCACTTGGAGACAGTGAGTCATTGACCCAATGAGTCATGATAATCATAGGGCACCGGGGTACCCCGGTACGGCGAAAACCCTTTAAGGTTAAATATCGAACATTTCTAAATCATTCCTGATTACTTGAATGCAAAATTTTGCGAATTTTGCATATCCACTAAATTTTGGTCATGGCCGTATCATGTTATTGTTAGTTCGTATAAAACAGGTGAAACGCGTTCACATTTCTCTAGGTGACACGTATTGTTCTTGGTCACAACAAAGGCGTGCCATCAATCTGAACGAATCGATGCCGACACGTGTTCAGCTTCGGCGACGCGGCTCGGGCATAGAAAGGATGGCAGGATGCGGTTGCATTTCGTCGCTGCACCTCGGCATGCAGTCGCGGTGCAGTTTAGCGGTCGGGGAGCGGGGGTGCAGCACGGTATCGTGCCAACGACGCACCCAGTCTAATCCTTCCTGAGGAGGTTTTTGTTTGTCTTGCTCAGTGCGGTCGCATTCCGTAGGCGATGTAAATCCCTCATCTTTCGCTTGTTTGTGTCGAATGTTCTCGAGGCGGTCGTCTGGGCTCTGACGTACTACTAATGCGTCACTGCTTCTCTGCCTAGAGAAGAAACCTTTTAAAGTTCTTCCCAGTTAGTCGGCAAAAACTCTGTCAGCGACTTCCCCCCATTTCCAAATACATATTCTTATTTTTATCAGATGAGTAGCTGTACTGAATTGTTCAGGTATTTAACGTAAATAATGCGATAGTATTTAAGTAAAGGTCGACATTCCAGTGGGTTTTATTCCCTGATTAGATTTACAAGGTTTGAAAATTATCTCACGTCTGTATTAAGGTTTCGTCGATTTATACACTCATAACCCATTTGGGGGTAGACTTTAAGGGTCGCCAAAATTGGAAATTAAGATTACCTTGGTAAAGACCGAGCTATTAACCAATTCAAAGATAATAGTTGTGGTGAAATTTGGTCTCCGATTCCTGTCAAAATGATAGGTGAAGGCATCCAAGCTGTTTGGCATTGTCCTTTCGAGGGAATACGCAGTTGTGCTGCCAACAATGTTGCATGGCCCTCTCCAGGGCTTAATCATCATTCTCAACATCACTCTTGACTAAAATATCCTTCGAGTTATCTTCAAAACAATGCGACAGCATCATTATCTCGTCGTCATGACGTGCCCGACAATTGCAGCTCAGAGGATGACGTCGTAGCGAGTGGTGGCAATGGGGGAATGGGGTAGTCGACGTTAACTCACTGACGGCGTCATTGGATTGTTTGCGCAAATCTCTCGGGGCTGCGACGGGCTACGTCGTGCATCGGACGCCGCGAGGCGTCGCGAACGTCTGGAATCGATTTTCGGCGTCGCGACGCTCCCGCACGACCTCCGTCGGCATGCACGCTGGGTGGAGGCGTCGTCGGGTATCGGAGCGCCATGTGGCGTTGGTCATGGTCGGGGAAATGGGCGACCTTGAAAATTACTGGTACCATTTTCCGCTTCTTTTTGCACATTTTCACTCTAGCGGGACTGCATCACTTATCGCAAAGAATGATTTCTACACGCACACATATCTCTTATTTATGTAATTGTTTATTGATTGATTTGTGGTGCTTAAAGACGCACTGTTTTGAAATCAGCTCCCTAAAGCTTGAATAGGATAATAGGATAATATTTATCATTAACCTTACCTAGCATAAAAGGGAGAGTAAGAAAACGTAGGCTACACCTGTCGTAAAGCACATCCAGGAACAACGGGCTTAATTAACAGCCCTTCTGAAGAACGGTACAACTAAAACAACAGAATTCCTCCACAAATCCATGCATCCGAGAGGTTGATAAGCAAATCCAGTTAAGCTGTTATACGAACTTCAATCCTTCCAGTTCCGATTTCGCACCCAAATAGAACTGGTCATGAGTATGATGGTCATCTATATAATTTCTGACCCAGTGAAGTTTTTTTTAACTATGGTGATCCCACAAGAACTGGAGATACCAACACAACAAACAATTAGTTTAAAAACCTCTTATTTGCTTTCCTATCAGGAAAGGTACTAGAAGGTACTGAGAATAGGTACTAAGGTAGTACAAATGTTCTACCGCACCTTACACGTCATCTCTACGTAGGTGGAAGTCAAAGTTCATTATGCAGTGCGATACCGTAACATCTACCAATTTCTCTCACTTTTTTGCTGTATATTGTGACAGATTTAAACAGTTTCTCCTAAAAAATCCATCTAGATTTGAGATGTACGAATCAACATTTAAAAATCTTGAGACCTTCTAGGCTTGGAGTGTCAAAAGCTTTCTTACCAAGACTTAGCCACATGGTCAACATTGGAGCAATTGAATCCTTAAGAAATACTTTCAAAACAGCCATCCTTCTGAAAAACTCTTGATTTTTCGAACTTTTTCTGTCCGGTCTGCTCAGGTGAACACATAAAGACATGGCGTGCGCGATACTTTGTGCTGCTTCGCGACGGCTCGCTGGTCGGCTTCAAGAATAAGCCAGAGACTTTGATGAACTTCAATGACCCTCTGAACAACTTCACAGTCAAGGGATGCCAGATCATGAGCATCGACCGGCCTAAGCCATACATGTTCGTAATACGTGGCCTGCAGTGGACGACCGTCATCGAGCGGACCTTCCACGGTGAATCCGACAAAGACAGGTGAGTGAAGTTTTGCTGTGATCTTTGGTGAAGTTTGTACTTTGGGAACCTGACTTGGGTTTTGGGGCAAGAAAAGTCTGCACCACCAAACCCTAATTATTTAAACTTGACTGCATTTGATGGTAAATTTGTAAATAAAGATGCAATTGATTTCGGTCCTCTGGTAATTGCAGTAGCATTGGTTGAAATTGACCGATCTTTTAGATGAGACGTGCCGTGCCTGCGTGGTTATGGCATTGGGTTTAAAGATAGTAAAGAGTCGGCGCTAACATTGAACAGTAGTCGCAAAAATTACTGACCATGAACTGCAGTATCGAAAAAAATGGTAGTTGGCTAGAGGTGAAGTCACCATCATTTTCTGTATTAAACCATTACATTTTGTTATTTCTCACAGATAAAATGTATTTAAGACTAGTTTATACTTAATTAATAGCAATATGTGAAGATATTTTAAGTTGTAATTGTTTAACTGATAGGTTTGTTAAAAGGTGGCTGCGAGCGCCATCGTGTGGCCACAACCGTTGCCAAGTGTTGGAGGCTCGTTTGCAGAACATTTAACATGAGCTCTGGGACTCAAATTCATGAAGTCTTTGGTTTTGGTCTGGTGAGCAAACACCAATTTCTACGACGCTAAAGAGAGACGCACGTTTTACAGGGAGGACTGGGTTGCGGCCATAAAGCAGGTGGCCGAGCGGCTGGCCGAGTCCGAGGATGTGGACATGACTGAACGAGGCGACGCCTCTTCCATGGACGAGCTCTCCGTCAAGTTTGCAGTACAGGGCACCTCGAGCAGCAAGACCTCTGGCAAAAAGAAAGTCGTGAGTATTACATCTGCGACCATTCGAGATTTACTCTGATCTGTCATATCCCATTTTTGCAAGCTCTTGTGGATGTATCCATAATTAGTCCAAAAAGAATCGGCTATCGTTGCCTTTCCATGGTTTGTGTTTTGTGTTTTAGCATAGCTTTTAGGGTGCTGTTATCAAATTCATAATGGGCCTTTTCAGTTTTGTAAGAGATAATTAACCCACTTGGCTTTGGAAATTAATAATTGTTGATTATTTCCAAGCTCATTAGCTTTCTTCTTAGAAATACAATCACATTTGCAGCTTATCAAAATAATTGGGCAGGGCCAAATACGAGTGCAAAGTATCGGGCTTTGAAGCTTGAGCGAAAACAGGAAGCTGAAGTTGTTGCTTCCTGGTCTCATTAGTCACCGGACCGGCAATTTTTTTTCCGCATCAAGAACGTGACATGCTGGTTTTTAGACTCGTGTCTACTTGATTTATCCTTAGCACTAGTTTTAACAAAAACTATTTGAAAACGTGACATGCGTTTGTGTGTGTGTGTGCTTTCAGACCCTGGAGAACTTTGAGTTCTTGAAAGTGCTCGGCAAGGGAACATTCGGCAAGGTTATCCTGTGCCGAGAAAAAGCCACTGGCCACCTCTATGCCATCAAGATCCTCAAGAAGGAAGTGATCATCCAGAAAGATGAGGTGGCGCACACTCTCACGGAAAACAGGGTGCTCAAGTCGACCTGTCATCCCTTCCTAATCGTGAGTACTGTTACAATTGCCGTCCTGGATGTTACTTTTTATTTTCAATTTTCCTGTGGCAATGATAATATTGGCATTGCTTGATAGTCATGTTTTATTGTCATGTTTTATCAGGTCTAATGAAACCTGATAATGGCATTTGACCTACTTCAGTCAAACAGCTCCTAGGTTAAGTTACTGGAATATGTTGTTGTAAATAAATTATCAGCTGATTTGTCTAGTTAGGAATAGTGGTGAAATGTCTCAGTGCCTACATCTGACAAACCGATGATCAGCATTGAAAACTTAACATTGTAAAATAATAATCTCTTCCTTTATTCTTGTTGATAATAACAGGGAAACTTTAAAACTCTATAGCTCAGTCCATGATTTTTTTACAAAGCGCAAAGTAAAAGCCAGAATAAAATTGTGATAACTCGCTGGTGAACACAAATTGAAAGCATGCGACGTCTTTCCGCCAGGTATAAAGCCGTAACCGTTCCCATTGTTTGTTGCAGTCACTAAAGTACTCGTTCCAAACGGCTGACCGGCTGTGCTTCGTCATGGAGTACGTGAACGGCGGCGAGCTGTTCTTCCACTTGTCCCGCGAAAGGGTCTTCTCCGAGGAACGGACAAGGTTCTACGGCGCAGAGATCATCTCCGCGCTAAGCTATCTGCACTCTGAGGGGATCATCTACCGAGACCTTAAAGTAAGGCGGCACAGATCTCTCAGAGTAAAAGAAAACCTTATGTTGTTTACGTTACCTTTGTCTTTGCTTTCATCTACTTTTGCTATCTTCTTTGAAAGAAAGTAATATAGATGAAGTCCTTAAAGGCTGGATTAGTAAAAATTAGAGTGGTCCCTCTATCATCATTCATCCCATTTCTAAATACATCGGAAGTCTTATTCGCCAGAAAATGAAAGTTTATTTGTGAAGACCGCATTTAGGACCTTTTTCTGATGAACGATTCGTGGTGTAATGCTTGTTGTGGACTGTGTTGTTCATTATTTCTTTTGCAGCTGGAAAACCTTCTGCTTGACAAGGACGGCCACATTAAGATTGCTGACTTTGGCTTGTGCAAGGAAGACATCACGTATGGTCGAACCACAAAGACGTTTTGTGGGACGCCAGAATACCTAGCGCCAGAGGTAAGAAACTACAGTTACTGCAAAGACTCAACTGAGAGCTTACAGAACTCGTTTTGAACTATATCTTATGGTGTTAGCATTGCTATATATCTTAGGGAACGAATGGACGTGAGATATCTAAGTACATTAGTTGATACTTCTGGTGGCACCTGACTGAGACGATGTCGACTTGGCCAAACAAGTCGACTTCGACTTGGGTTCGACAATATTTTAACAGGCGCTGTTTGTCTTTCGGTAACTGTTGAAACATCAACTGTTTGCTATCATATTGCTGTGTGTTCAACGCACAGGTTGTCCACACTGTATTTGTGACTGGCTATGATCTTAAACCTCAGATTCCTTTTGGTGTCGATTGGCTGCAATTTGTTTCGTTGCCCTAGGCAAGGTTTTAGAATTTTTTTCAACTCCAAGCTAAAACCGCTGTTGAATTCCATTACGACTTTCAATCATATGCAGTGAAATTAAAATTTTGCTCAGAGTTTTTAATGAACTCAGAATTGTAAAACTGTATGAAACCACACATAGAACTAGTGCAGAGCACACCTAAATGCTTGCCGCTTCTTGCGATCAAGGCTGTACTGGCACACTTCTTAACTAGAATTTTTTTTCCCACCTTGAAATTGTACTTAGCTTGTACTGGCTCGATCTTCCCACGTTCACCATTCTCCGTTGGAAACTTACTTCTGTCTGCCAACTAGGTGCTGGAGGACAACGACTACGGTCGGGCGGTGGACTGGTGGGGCATTGGCGTTGTCATGTACGAGATGATGTGCGGCCGTCTGCCGTTCTACAACAAGGACCACGACGTGCTCTTCACCCTCATTCTCATGGAGGATGTGAGTACAACCGGCGGGACTATATCGGGATGAATCCTTGTGTGCAGCTATTTTTTTAAAGTCATTTGATGGCTGCTAGTATATTCAATGCGGTTATTCAAGCCCCAACCAGGAAAAAGCACCCTCATACATTTTTGTTTGCAATTTGACAAAGTTATTTGTCTTGATAAGTACCAATCATTACTACACATTACAGTCGTATCTTTGTTGTGTTTTTCGTCAATCCCAGTATATTTTAATTGAAATGGGGTATACTCTCATGTAACGTAGTGGCATTGCAGCCGGGCATATTGTGGAGCAGCAGATATTTTTATTGAACCAGTTGTGTATTAAACTACTCTTTAGAGTATTGAAACAGCTAAGCATGCATTGAACCCATGGACGGTGCATTTTAGGTGAAGTTCCCTCGGACTATTTCACTCGAGGCCAAGGACATGCTTGGCGGGCTGCTGGTCAAAGACCCTAACCGGCGGCTGGGAGGAGGGCCGGACGACGCCAAGGAGATCATGGCACACCCCTTTTTCAGCTCCATCAACTGGACCGACCTCAACCAGAAGAAGGTATGCACAGTTTTTCATATTTGATACTTGAGGTTACTCGCTTCTTGCAAGTATCTTTGACCATTCTGTAAGAACTGATCATAAACATAAACTCTAATATAAAACATTTAATATCTAATTGTATGACAGACCTAGCAGCATTAAAAAATGTTGTCCATCGGAGGTAATGGTATCATTCAATTGTCCTAGTTCGTAAATTCACTGCTCTCACAAAACTAAGTGCTTAATTTCTATTTTTAATATTGCAGCCTGTGTCTATTTCCATCTGGGAATACTGGGTTCTGTTGTGATAATACAAAAATAGTAAATCTACAACCATAATCCTAATGGACTGGATCAACTATTATAAACATTTATGTGACAGTAAAACATTTCAGTGGCAATTCATTCATTCTATTTCACTGGTTGTCTACCATAAGCGTGTAGACCCACTAATTTTGCAAAAACAATTGTCTACACTGGCAGCCGTGAAACCCTCGTTGCTATTCCACAGATAGCGCCGCCGTTCAAGCCGCAGGTGACAAACGACACGGACACGCGATACTTTGACTCGGAGTTTACTGGCGAGTCGGTCGAGCTTACGCCGCCCGAGAACCCGGGCCCATTGAACATTATCGCCGAAGAGCTCGAGCAGCCGTACTTCCAACAGTTCAGCTACCAGGACCACAGTTCCACGCTGGGATCCACGTCGGCGCTGTCTGCCTCGCTGGCAAACATACACTGACTCGAAAACACGTGTGGACAAACTGACAGGACTCTTTCGGTTCAACGTTTTCGTCATCACGGAGCGCTTATATAAAAGTGCAGTCCGTCTTTAGGGAATTAAAATCTGTGCTTTTGGATACGACAGTCGTTGACTCGCGAAGTGAGCGGTGAAATGCAAGGACAGTGCTGTGCAGATGTGTACGATGGCCGTTATACACTGGAGATTTTGCTAGATGTGAAGATCTATTGATCTTAAGAAGCAAAATTAATTGTTTCGATATCATTTGGGTTGAATAGCGTGCTGCATTGCTAGCCGCCTTAAAATGGCTCAAATGTGTGGATTTGAAATGAGTGAGCTCGTTCTGCTGCGTAAGCTGCCCGCTGGTTGTTGTGAACTCTGGGTACAATTTGCTGTAACCTACTACATATGGTAACCCACTGAGTTGGTTTGAGTTTAAATCTGGCTGGGTTAGGTGTCAAACATAGTTTCGGAAGAATAGGCATTGATCACAAACTGCCCAGAAACTTTCAAAGGTTTGCCACATAAAGATTTTTTTGGGCCTGAACTAAAGAAAAATGCAAAAAATCTGTGATGTCTGCAGAACTTCCTCACACAAAGTATCGACTAAAGTGGAAAAATGAAGTCCATTAGATGTGAGCACCTTTCAAGCAACACATTACAGCTACGGCCTGAGAACCAATCAACGGTTGAACGTTGTCGCTTACCTCTAACACCGTTAGTTCGAGGTTAAGGTATCTTGAAGTCTTAAGTTAGATAATATTGCAAGAATGTTGCAATCCACTATCATGAAGGCCAATAATATTCGGCCTAAGACTCTGACATGATAGAAATTGCCCCATGAAACTTTTCTTAAACAAGGAAAAATTTCAAAACACTTGAAGGCGATGAGAAACCATGTCAAAAATACAAGAGATTTTCTAGATACCATCTTGACTAATTTGTGATCCAACAAACAGACATAAAAGTCACACAGAAATATTTTATTTCAAAATACTAGGTATTGGTAGACTTATAAACCAAACTAGACTGAAAAAAATGCAGATTTTTAAAAACCAATATACTAGATCAAAAAAAAATGTGCGAAGAAAATGAAGGTATGCTTTGTAACAGCAAAGTGGTCGCTGCATTACAAAGAGCTATAACTTAAAATCGATTGCAGATTTAGACAATATGGCATGACAAAGAGTAATTGACGCGGTTGAGGTTAATTCATTTTTAGGTGCAGTTTGCTGGTTCGCCTGAAGATTGCGCACAAGGTTATCACAAAGTAGTTCAACAACATGACCGCTATCAAATTGCCACTTCTGTGAATGAAGTGGTAAGTGGAACTATCAAAACAACAGTGATCTACCTGGCTGATAAGGTTCCCATTTGTGGTTAACATAATTAGCACAGAATGAACTATGTTATTTTCTGTATTCGATGCTATCCAGCTCACCAATGCTGAGATCTCCCAGCATCAGAAATTTAAAGTTTTCTAGACTGCTTTCAAAAATGTATGGCAGCGAATTTCGTAGCTATGATAATATTGGGGGCGTGAAGGTATCTTCTACTTTCTGTTTCTTGTTCAGTTCTGTTAAAAGCAAGCGGTGGGTGAGGAAGGGGGGGGGGGGGGGGGTTAGATACGGTGAAATATGTGGTACAGCTCATACAAATCTTGTATGAGTCATGCAATTCTAGTACAGCTTGAAGATAGAATTTGGTTTGTAAGTCTATTATTATTTAGAAACTAGGAGGAATGGTTGATTTGGCCTCAATGGGTGAAACAATATAAGTTTTTTTTTGGTTCCAATATAGTGTACCTAATAGTGTCGCCAGCAAACTAAGAACCAAATTAAAGGAAATAAACAAAGAAAAAATACGGCGAATGGATAAAGCAAACAACAGAAGATGTTTACGGGACTATAAGCAAATAATACGATTTAATTTCTAGATGGCCTTAACAATGTAATAATTATCGATTACATTTAATCAGCAATCATGGGTCCTAATAAGCTTTCTTTTCATTTTTAACCTGGTCAGTTTCTTTAACTGCGAGAGAAGCAAACCAAGCAAGCGATAAAATGACGGGCAGGCAGCCGACAAAGGTGCAAATACAACTTTATCCACGTATACCGATATCAGCCGGATTTCGGCAAAGAAGAAGTGTTGCCTTATCAACGTCGATCTAGTGACTAGCGTGTGCAGAGTTTGGATTAGGTTATGAAAATTGGAACTCTTCGGAGTCGATTGTGATTGGTCGATTGGGTTGGAATTATTTTCTCCTACCCTAACCCCATGTATATGTGAAGATGATATATCTATAAGTTATTGTATTATACCATTAATGATTGGTGTAGTACGGAAAATGGCTGATTGATTGCGATTGGTTTTCAGAATGGGAGGTAGAAGAGTGTGGAATGTATCAAGTTAGGAAAATTGTTGATTTGAAAGATAAGTAAGGTTAGGTCCTTCATGCTAAGATCACTTAGTTAAGATCACAACAAGGACCTTCTTTCGTCTTTCACAACACCACTATTTTTCCTTGCTATGTGCTGCACTTCTCTTGCTCCATCAAAAATCCCTTAAGATTGTAATATTGAAGTAGGATAAAAAATAAAAATGTATGCGGATGCAGATATTGACCAACAGGATTTGAGTGCATTGTCCCGGTGACTTAACAAAGATGATACGTTGTATTTCTAGTTTGTTTTCGCCGAAAACTGCAGCTGCGGCTGCAATCGACGCAGTTCTCGCGGATCAAATTCTCGTATAGCTTTAATTTGGATTTCCAAGCCTGCGTTTCCCTGACGTAAGGTTCGATTTTGAAAGGAAATAAAACATGGCCAAAGTTGTGACAGTTTTTGTCGAATCGTGTGGTGATGCTAGAGTTTTAACAATAAGTAGTTAGTCGTTCGATCACCGACGAGCATATTGCGTCCCATGCATGCCTAGGCAAGTCGAGAATTAGCAGTTCGGTAATTTTAATTTTTCGTACACAACTAATCCTGCTTACATCAATGCCTGACTATTAGCTTATAATTTCACATTTGTTACACACGTATAATTAAATTTCATAGTTTGCCTTTAATGCTAGCTTATTAGTTATTATTACTAATTAATTATAACTACTACGATGATTATTACGATTATTGAATTGAGTACCTGAAATTCAGTGAATGTTGACAGGTATCCTGTGCTAGAATGTCAAAGGAAAAAATAAAATGTATACTTGAACCTAACCTGTTTTTTTGCCTGAAATGTTCCGATGCAAAGCGTTTCTTTTCTTGCTCTCTCAAATTAATAAGACAGCAGTGTGTCCTTTCTTAAGCTAACCATAAATTTGATCAAGTTGACCGTTCCTTCGGATGTCACTACAAAATGTTTGAGTTTCTCATTGAATTCAGCCGCAACCTAGCTAGCCTCCACACCAAGCATTTAGAATCGCACGATGAATCTCACGGCCAGTTAGTTTCCACTAGTGCACCAGGCATTTTATTGCACAATGCGCACACTGAAGGCAATGTCCTCAGGGGGATTTCAGGCAAACTTCGTAACCGGGGCAACCATCGACCTGCCGCTGGCGTCGGCGTCGAAGAGTTCATACTTGCCCCGTCGGACGCACCGTGGCCGTACTGACGGAGTTTGACCAATCACCGCACTGAGTTCACCATCGTTGGCGGCCATTACAGAATTGGCAGTCAGTCGTTGACAATAGCTAGGAGGTGTTGGTGTGTTCGCAAGTACTGCGGGTGTGTTGTCCAGTGTTTACACGGATTAGCAAATAGCAGCGGTCGAAAATGTTCGAACTATCGAAGACTTTCGCTGTCTGTTTTGTCCTCGTCGCCTCGAAGGGATTCTCCAGCTATGTCGAGGTAATTTTTTAAAGAGTTAAACTTGTCTTTTTGGGACGAACTGAACGGTTGCCAAGGCTCTCCGATCGATTCCCGTTTGCATTGCACGCTGTGATAGAAACGCACACTCATTGGTATTGTGCTCGAATCAATCATTGAAATTCTAATCCCTTGTCATCGAAATTCAGTCCCGTCGATATAATCCATGTATTGTCTCCGTGACCCAATTCCTAGCTCGAAACAGGGAGCTGAAAACGCACCAATGTTGCAAACAATTCCTCCTCCGAAGAGACCTCGTGTTTCGTTCGGTCGCACGTTAAAAGCCGTGAAAACTCTTGTGGCTTATTATAAGCTAGATAATTCCCGACATATACGTTGCAGAAATGAGTCTAAATTCGTATTCGTAGTGAAACAGATCCCAGATGCTGCCTCCCGAAGCGCCATGTGGCGTTCAACCAATGTCAGTGGTGGTCAGCATTGTTGACGCCTACACATTATGTATGCTGGTCGTCGTACCTTTGGTACTTTAGAGAGATCCATAGATTGCTCGATGGTTTTTAAGTCGGAAATTTCAAGGATTTCCTCTTACGAAAATGCCGAGGTCCAAATTAATTCTGTCTGGTCCTCTTACTTATTGGTTTGACACCAGTCGGTGAACACATGCAAATGACGCACGCCGTTTTTATTTGGGAGTCTACAACTTCCTACTTTTTTTTTGCCGATATTCACTGCCGGTGTCGTTTTCAGTTGCGCGTCACTGCAACACCTGCTTGGCCGAGGAGGTGCAATAGCCGTAGGAATTTTAATGTTTTTTTTATCATCCACCTCCAATCACCAGTGCTTAAAAAGATTCCATAACTTTTTTTAAACGTGCGTAAAGGACCCATACCCCATACCACACCGTTTAGCCAGGTACCCGGTCTGAACAAAAGGACCTGCCGACGGTAAACCATGGCAAACCAACCCTTATTTCAGGAATGTGAAATCATGAAGTCAGCAAAATCACGATCAAAATCTAGATATAGGTACTACGATACCTCGGCTGTAAGAAACGTATTTTTATAGATAATCCAGGGAAGGGAATCCAGAGACCTCCAGTAAACAATAGGCTGTAACGAGATGTACTTTTTTGTCGTGTAACGATTTTCACAATACCTTTCTGGCCAAGTCTGGTGTTCGTGCGGCGCCGCGACGCACAATAACGCGGTCCCCTGGGGCCTGTCGTCGTCGCCGGCGCCCGATGGCGTCGATTAATCAGCGACGTCCCAACCCGCGAACCAATGGTACGACGCCGACGTAGCGAGCGTCGGTAGCCCGTGCAGACGGGGAGACGCACGTATCCCCAGAAGGGAATTGAAAAGCATAGGGAAAAAAAACTCGTTACTGTTTTTTTTCGGGTTGTCACGGCTTGCCCCCCGCGTTTCTTGCTACGTGATCGCGTTACGATATTTCCGCGTGCCGTGCGTTTGCATTACGCGTCCTCTTTTTGTTTTCATTTGTTTTCGTTTACAGCAACCCTTTTTTTTTCGGGAAATGCCGCGCATATTGACAATTTCCTTTGTAATTATTTTAATCAAATTAGTTCTGACGAGTCCCTTAAGGTACGTTGCGAACTGTGACTGTATCTTCGTCGTAGGCATGCCAAAGCATGAACTGGATTCTATTTTAATTATGTTCAACGACTCGCGAAGACGACATTGCTGTGATCGTAGATGGATCGTCCGAATTAAACGTCAAATCAATCATCTCCGAAGCAGTCACGACACCAAATTGTATTCTTTCGTCCGAAATAAGTTTGCCCGCTTCGATCTTCGCTGTCAACATCTCATCACGGACGAAGTGGGGACGGCAAGAATCACGCGACCTCCATGAATCTTCCACCACGTCCCAAACCTCCCCAACCCCGAGAAGTCGCAGAAAATAGCCAACCACACAGTGCAACTCTCCGCCTTTCCACCGTCACGACTACAGTTTAATTTATATCGTCGTGTTACGATTTCAAGTCGGACACGACGGCGGGTAAATATCGATCCGCACGGGTTCCCGTAAGACGTGCCACAGGGTCAAACGGGCCACCCCACCCCCTCGTAAGTCCGCTCCCCTGTTGACGGCCTCCTACCCTGGCCAGGTCCCCGGAAAACACACCTCGGACACGCGTCGTTGCTCTGCCTACCGCTCGTAACTGGGGGTGGTCATGGCTTATAACGGAGGGTGCCAACCGTGGTGCAGGTGAATTAATATGATAGGTGTGTGGTTCGATGTGTGTTGCTGTTTTAGACGTTGTTGGTTTTATCGAGCGTGAGGAGTAGAGTTTTGTATAGTTAGTTGTCTCGCAATTGATTCGATTTTCGTTGCCGTTTGGTTGTAGGTATAGGCTTCGGCGAAGCGCTCATTTTACTAATCTTGTTAAAACTGTCGAGAAGCAGCAGATAAATTGATTAAATTCCCGAGAGAAATGCTTAATTATGTTCATGAATATTGCATTACAATTTGAAAATAAAAACAAATGATCGCAATGGCGTCGCGCACGCCTGGAAGTGTGAATCACATCTTGCAACTTTTCTTTATGGCACCAGATACAAAAGTGTCATTCAAAGCGAGACTGCATCCAATGTTTCTATGTTTTTCAAAAAGAGCTGTCGCAAATTTTCAGAAACACACAGTACACAGGTACTGCATTAAAATTCCTCAGAGAGAAATTATTTCTCGACGTGTTACATAGATCAACCCCATAATATTTACCTCCACCGCCCATTGCACGTATACATATTTACTCTGCAAGTACATAGAGGACGCACTCAAAGCCAGCACCATCCATTTTTGGTAGGTCTATTTCAGGTGCTATATACCCACGATCTAGGAAAGATAAACAAAATTTAACCAAAAGCACATTAAAACAGCAATAACAATAGAACAGGATCCACTGTATGGCAAGTACACACTTTGGCCTTTGTGTCTCGACGTTAAAACCGTTTTCAAACCCCTAACATCGCTGCAATGTACTCAGTATTCGCACAGTGAGAGAACATTTATTCCCGGCCGCGGCGCCACCGTCGTTTTGGCGTGACATGCGGGTCAACTGTCATTTTTTTAAATACAAGTTATCTTAGCCGATCTTCGCTACTTTTTTGTTGGTGTAAAGCTTTTGTCGTGCTAAGGTCTTTTGTTTTTTGAGCTATTTTTAGAAATTTTGTACCAATTAAATACTGTGGTTTTGCGGTTCTAGTGAGTATTTAAAAATCCCGATACTAAAATTATAGCTAAAGTGTAATTAATGAGTGTGTAGCGAAGCTGGAGGGCAGTCCTGCTCTGCTGCAGGTTGGAGAGGATAACACCATGCAACGTTGGGGAATAATGTACAGTGGACACTGAAAGTGTAAAAATAATCCATTGTTGATGTACCGGCCACTGGCAAGCCCGTTTCGACTAGCAAAGGATACGTGTTTCCTCGGCGCTCGTGACTGGCTGGTGGTCGATATCGATTGGATCTTATAGGATCGGGCGGCACGGGCAAAGAGATTAAATCGGTGGACAAGAGACAAGGAGACGTCGCGTTGCTGCGCGAGTGGGCGTCGGTCGTTTTGACCTACGTCTGTCTGTCTGGATCGCGGAGACGCTGAGTTTCTTTTTTTTGAGTCACTGAAGAGGCAAAGGGTTTGAGGTGGAAATTTGGTCGTGAATTGTGTGTTTTTGGTCGCTGTTGACTTAGTTTTTGGATTACCCGAGTCGACCTTTGTAATATCTGTATTAGCGACTAACCACCAATGCTAAAGAAGTATCTGCCACGAAGCATCGCGAAGGTATCATCAACTGTATCAGCTGCGTCCAGTTGGAGGACTATTTTTTTTCTGTAGTTCATTGAGACTTGCATCGGAGTTTTTGACATTTTTTAAAATTTGTCTGAAATTTGAAACTTTTACTTGTAAAGTGGCAAACTTCTCAGCAGAAGTACCTACCAGTTTTCGAATAAAAAAAATACACTACTTTTCTCAAAGCTAAAAATGATTGTACCTTGGCTGTATCGAATTGTGCAATATGAATAGAAGACTATGCAGCGTAGCTAATCTCATTATTATTTTGTGGTGTTTAACGACGCACTGTTTTGACATCTGGCCATGCGGCACTGTTCTAATGGCGTCGGTGAATGAGTGGATGATTATGAGGATGATGATGATGAACCGAACCTAACCTAGAAGGGAGGAGGGGAAACCCGGTGCCGGCACGTAGCCTACTCCTGTCGAACAGCACCAAGGGGACCACCGGCTTAACGTCCCTTCCAAAGGACGGTACAACTCGAACAACAGGATTCCTCCACAAATCCATGCCGTCGAATGGTTGATAAGCAAGGCGAGTGAAGTTGCTGTACTAACTTGCATCCCACCAACCTCTCTCCCGAACAGATCTGGTCATGTGTATGATGGTCACCCATCCGATACCAGACTCAGCGCAGTGTTGCTGAACTTCGGTGATCTAACGAGAACCGGTGTTTCCAACACGCCAAACCGTTCGGTAGCCAATCTCAATTTCGTCTTGAGAAGGCAAGCGAAATTTTCTAGTTCAAAGATGGACGGACTTTGGTCTGATAAACCTTAATTTCAAGACGCGGACATGCCTTGAGCTGGATACTAGCTTCAAAAAATCAAACGCGCTAATGTACATTTAAAATTAGATCCTGTTAAGTAACACAATGCATTTTCTGATTGGAAGTGCGCAAGCAAATCACAAATTAACGGACTGTTAATTACAATAAACCAGCAATAAGAAATAGATGCTTGTTGGAAGACTTGCGTCAGATTCCAAATGTAGGTACCTACAACTATTTTACGCTTGTAGGTCCGCTTGGTGCTCTTTGAGGGGAGTGTGGCGGCACCGAATTTCCCATCCACCCTTGATCCTAGGCTAGGTTCATCATCATCCACTAATTTCTATTAGTCCTTTGCTACAGGGCTCGTTGTCAAAACAGTGCTTCGTATAACACCGCAAACCAATCAATATTAGAAGATGCAATGCAACTCTCGTTTTGGGGTTAAAGGGATTATAGAAAACAGCAAAACCCCCATCGCCATCTCTAGTCGAAATGCAGTATAGCGCGGTGTTGTCTGAGATTTATAGCACCTGACCTAAGTAAGTGCTTGGAATGTGAATTCGATATTGCCGGCTTGCTGGCACAACGATTTACGGCGGGTAGGTGATAACTATGGGAGAGATCTGATAACGGGGAGGCGATGGTAGTTTATTGGGTGGATTTAACATGGATGAGAATAGTACATACCCTCTCTCTCGCTCTCTATGTGTAGATCGGATTGTAGTTGCGAAGGTAAGACATATTACCTGTCTTATGGAAGTCAGAGAACTTAGTTCGGTACTGCAAAAACAGTGTTGTTGTAAATTAAAGTACTGCAAAAACAGTGTTGTTGTAAATTAAAAATAAGCATCTATTAGGTGGTGAAAGATGGTAAATATTTACTTTGATACGAGTAATGAAGCTTCCGTATTGTAGTTCCGTATGTAGTTTGGTTTGTTCCGAATTCAATTACAGAAACAGGGATATAAGCATGAATGCTCCTAGTGCTCGCACAGATGTCTTCTAAATTTAGCAGATTTGTTTGTAAATTCGTCCCACCAAGTATTCGATCGTTATTAGACGAACCTCATCGATTGATGTTAGTTCAAATGCAGGTTTTATATTTTTAGCTACTTTGGAGCGTTGTTTGCCAAAAACGTTTGGTCAATTTAACTATGGTTTCAACAAAATTCACTATAGGGCCCAATTGAATAATAACCGTTCTAACCATAACGCTTATATTAAACTGTCTTCGCAAAAAATGGCTGCCAAATGAATACTTTACCGGCAAACGGAGGATTCTTCTAGGTGAAGTCACCGTCGTTACGAGTGTTTAGAAATTTAATTTCGTTATTTTTCGCAGATTAATCGCATTTGAGACTGGTTTACTCTAAAATAATTTTTATCTCTGCTAATCTCAATAATTGCCATACATGTATCGATATTTTGAGTCATAATTATTTAACTGTAGAGGTTAGTTAAAAAAAATACCGCTAGTGCCATCGGGTATCATCCTCCGTTACCACGTGTTGCCGGCTCGTTTGCTCAGCAGAAAGTTTAACACTCGCACTAGCCCTCTGACTAAACCGATAAACTTAACGATAATACATGTCTGTTGCCCTCAGGCGATCTCACAAACTGCATGATCTGCACTCCACGATGCATTTTGCATTGCACCTTGATTTGCTCTAGCATGAGAGATTGGGTTTCAATGTCCATGCACGTTCGATACATGTCACTGGATACTGGAGAGTGACACATGGCAGGCAGCAAGCTAGCGATTACCTAGCTAGCTCACGTGATGTAACTTCTTGACGCACCGTTTGAAATTGTATACAGTTTACCTTGGGTTGAGTTAGGTGTGCATGTGCATGTGTTGCCCTGCGGGTAGATTCTGTAACACTATTGTTCAGTTAACTGGTTGAGCATGTTCGTAAATATGATTTTACTGGCTGACATGCTTATTTTCGTTTGTTTCCCCAGTCCACAAGCAACAATTTTATATTGAACACCTTCAAAACAAATGGTAGTCGTCTTTATAAAGAAAACTCGTTAATTATAGGTCGACACATTCGATTCTTTCGTGTCATTTCCGCGGAAAGCAATGATATTCGATATGCCGTTACCTGTGATATTTGTGTCACTTCCCATTTTTGATAATGAAAAGATAACTTGCGATTCTGTCAATCAAGATGATGAGACAAACACACCTAGCTAACGAAAAAAAAAACAGGAGATTACTCAAGCAAGTACAAACAGCAGCAATATTTCCTTTCAGTGCCATGACCTTTGATTGGTGTCTGCGTATTTGCTGGTTTGTACACGAGTGAGAAAAAGGTACATGGGCAGAGAACTATATGCTTGAGTCACGTAATCTTTCTCGAGTCTGATGGTTCAAGCATAAAAGACGCTCGGGGTTGGATTTTATGCCTCATAAACGTGATGCAGAGTGTTGTGTTTATGGCAAGCTGAGCTTGGTTCTGCGTTCGGCTGGTAATGAAAGTGTGAGAGATTTTACATTTTTTTTTGGGGGAATTGTTTCTGTTATCGGTGCTGAGGATGGTGCTAGTTTTATTTCGTATTTTTGGTCATCTGTTTTTTTTTTGCCAATATCTAGGCTACCTTCATAATCGTATCTAAATCTCACGGACTTAGTGGTTCTTATTCGCTTTTGAATGGTGAAATGAATGTAGGTAGATAGATAGCATAGCTAATCCATAGAAGGCAGTAGCATATTTATGGCATGTCTCTTGATAGGGTTGTGATACTTTGATAGGTAAGCCCTCCAGTTTTGATGGCCAGACTCTGATAATGTCTTATTGAATAAAGCAGATTTCCACTCAAGAGACAGCCATAAAACTTTGACGACATCCGGGAACTTGCTATGGGTGTAGCGAGGACCAATTTCCTTGTTCCTAGGTACGTGCTGTTGGTGCTGGTAGTGGCTGGATTCGCATGCTGATTTACAGTTTGTTAGTACTTGAGAAATCATAGCAAATCGGGGGTAGCTTTAAAGATTTATCGTTACTTTCGAAGAGGTCTGACTAAATGAATGATGCAACTGCAATACAAGTCGCAATAATCAAATTCCACTGTAATTTGCCATTACTGCACCGCAATTTGCTGTCGTTAAACAGCAGTATACAGCAATCACAGTAGCAATGCTAGATTTAGGTTTTATTATCCAGCTACAATGTGTTTTATTGCTAGTTATTGCTCGAAATTAGCACAATTTCACACACGAATGCATTACAATTGCTCTTGTTTCCAGATTTTCTAGATTTTTTGTTTTAATAAATAAATATCATGGGAGACTTCTTACCTCCAGCCCTCTCATCAAGTTACTAGACGTAAACGCCGCATCAAAGTTGTGAAATAAAATAAATAAATAAATAAAACAAGACTACTTAACGCATAGCACCTCAACACTTCTAGTTCCCTCCAATTAGTTACCTTACCGACCATGAGGTGACAAGACCTGTGCAGCAAAGCGGTTCTTTGCTTTGAGTGTACCTACCTATACCTCCAGTATGCACCAGGTACTTATGTGTCATGGACCAACCCAAGATGCCTGCTTTCTTCACACATACACACGAAGCAAGCAACAGCATCCTCATGAATATATTTACATGGCAAACAGACCGATCTGGTGGCTCTACCAACACTGTGGCTCTCAGTATAGCCAGTGGAACACCAATACGTATTGTAATTGCTAGTTGGTGCAAGTTTTAAGATTTCATTGTGTAATTTTTTAGTCATTCGCACAATTTGCAGGTACTATTAAATATTATTAGACTGTTTTTGCTGCAAAATAGCTTGAAATCCATTAACATGCTCAAAGCTATGATCTCTAGAAATATCGATACAAACCAATAAGCTTGCCAAAAACTCATATGAAAGGAAACAACCCGTTGCACGAAGACAGAAAGAATGGGTATGTTGGAAATGATTGTGCGATTGATATCATCAAAGTTAAGCACCAATGCGTTGAAACAGCCAGTGGATGGGTGACCACGTAACAAAATTAGCACTTTGCGTTTGACTTTTTTCCGTATCTATCCGGAGTGGAGCATTTAAAGCCCCCAAAGGCAAGTTCTTGGAGGATTTTCGCCATCAATCATTTCTACGACCCACCTTATTATTGTAATTTTCGGATTTTTGTTAATTTTTTAAGCCCAGTGGCCATGGTTTGATGTGCTCCTTAATTTCGCTCTAGTTTTAATAGATGCCTCGACTCTTTTGCTACACAAAAAATATTTCCTTTAGCCAGTGTCGGAGCGCCACTGTTCGCAACGAGTAGCACCCACGCCTGTGTCTCTGTCTGCCTCGCGGCACTCAGACGTCCTCTCACTCTCTCTGAGCACACACGTTAATGGAGTATGTCGCGAGCAAACACTGCGGGGACATGCGTCGCCGAGTCGTGGGTTCGAGTCCGCAGACCGGCGGTCGCACTGTTTGCGAACGTACAACCGCGAGAAGGGCAATTTCTTGTCACCAAATCAATGGCGATTGCAATTAATTTCTTGGTTTAGGGAGGCAATTGGCTCAGTTGTTCTCTTTTGGGAGATTTCGTATTTGATATGCTTTCCTCTGGAAGTGGTAAACCATTGCGTCACCACATTGGTACCTATAGTCTCGAAACGATACGATTTACCTAGTTAATGGTGCGTGGATATACAGCGTACACGAATACATGAGTACATTTTGGTGCTGGCATGGTTCTTGGCATAGAATAAGGGCTGGTTTTTCAGTGGTTTGTTAAAGCCCGTTAATATGTTATTTGCTTGGTAACAGCTGATCAGATTTTTATTTTTTTTTTAACAGTCTGTTAATTACTTAAAGTGGCTCCAAAATACTGGGCCTGAGTAACACTTAAATGGTTACGGATTTTTTAGTGGGTAGAAAGACCTTGCTGCTGTAGATAAACATGAGATCACTGAAAAAGTGATACAAAAATCAATTACCTATTTACTCTTATTTTATTTCTGCAAATCCAACTTCCAGTTTATAAAGGAAGGTGACGCCTGTTTGTGTTTCTATGAATTTCTTCAGCCATACGAACAATGAAGGGGACAAATAATAAGTGACGCATTTTTAGTGATGAAGTCGTTGGTGTGTCTGCTATGCTAATTTCGCGAAGGTGCCGCGCATAACTTTGGTGCGTTAGGGTGGGCCATTTATGATAATGCCTACTCTAGGCATGGCCGGGCTTTCGAGTTTCATATGCGTGTGTTTTAGGCGGACCCAGGCATTCGTTGATTAAAAGTAATTTCAGAACCAATTTGCTTCAAGCCTTAAGGAATAAGGATGCGAAACGACTATTTAGTTGATGGCGTTAACCCATAGTTCTGAAAATTGTGTTTTATGCCGTGTAATTTCTCAGAATTCGGAATGAAAGGGCTATAGATTTCGCCTTTTCAATATTCTCGCGCAGAGGCACGTGGTTATATTTCATCGACATATCTGTCGATTCGAAAAGCGAAACGCCACCCCCTATAAACAATTCAAAGTCACTCTCAAAAGTCGAACGTAAACACAAGGTGACAATCTTAACAACGCATAAAACCAAGGATCGAATCCCATAAACATATTTCTCCTATACTTATAGGTACACATCAAAGTGTACGCCCAAATCGCCCATCTTCATGTCCACATTCTCCATTTCCTCGCACCCATCTCGCTCTGGGAATGGGCTAACCATGACCCGAAGGCGCCAAATAGCCCCGTTATAAGGAAATGGGATGACTGCCCCCCATCCCCTACAAATTTCCATAGCGTCGTTCACATACTCCAACCCATGGGAAGCTGCGACGGCTATCGACGCTGGATTTATGCCCAAAGACATCGACGCACCCCCCCATTCCCCCCCCCCCCCCCCCCCCCCCCCCCCCCACGTACACTCACCAGCCCATGTCACATGCTAGGCGTCCCTGTCCCGAAATGCCATCGGCATGCAAAACGCGAACTCCAGTCAATATTCCAGTCGAGTTTCGCGCGGTCGCGAAATGACTTGCCGTTCCTTTACTTTCACAAAGATATTTGCGGGACTTACTTTGAAGGCTTCGCCCTCGCGCATGACGAGGATTTTGGCCAACGTTTCGTGGACAATGCGTGCCAAAGTGACACCTTTGCGTGTTTTTTTTTTAAGCTTTTCTTTTCAAATTTGCTCTCCTGTGAGCGTTTCCTCGCTATCGTGGCCGGACATGAATTATCACAAGTTAATTAACAGCTGCAACATTTACCTTTGTCTGCTGCGCTATTATAAACCAGCGCGCCACACAGTTAACTACTGTTATTCTAGTTTATTTGCTGTAATAGTGCATAGTTGACGGTGGTTTCTATTATGCTTTCTCACACAAATGCATCGATTATTTTCCATTGTCCGGTTGCTGCTATCCATGCAATAAGTTCAAAACTTTATAACCACGTTTTGGTCCCTTGAATTCCTTATATTTATTCTTAATACACGTGGCATTCATTTTCGTTGCAATGGAATTCGATAGAAATGTAATTTCCTCTTGATGGCTATAATCATTACTATAATCTTTTCGACAACCCTGAACTGTGATGCCCGCATACCTGTACCTCTAAGCCTGTACTAACGTCATCAAGCCATGGAAATCAAGCTACCTGCCTGTGTACCGAAAGGTCTATGTAAACACAGGTCAATGAGAGTTCACCGCAGTTAAATTGCGTTGGGCCAGATATACTCCGTTCGGCCTAGAGAACATAATCTACCGGTTAAAGCGCTCACCGGTGGTTTTGGGTTGACACGGGCCTACAGTCATTAAAAAAACACACTTCTTATCATCCTCGTTGATGTCCGCCATGTTTCTTTTGGTCTAAAGCTTTTGCCGTGCCAAGGTATTTTGTTTTTCGTGCTATTTTAATAAATGTTGTATACATGTTGATATCTATCTAGCGACTATAATAGGTACTTTAAAATTCCGCCACTAAAATCATAGCTAACATTTCATTCATAAGCTGGCAGCAAAGCTGAGGGGCAATCTTTGGGCTTTTCTCTTCTCTCGCAGGCTATGACCCTATTAAGTTGGTGGCCAAAGTAAGGTTGGTGTGATTCAAAAAATAATTTTATCGACAGATACACTCGCTCTGTTTATCAACCTCTAAACTTCTTAAAAATGTGTGGATGAATCGTGTAGATCGACTTCGAGCTGAATCGTCTTCCAATCGGTAGTATACCATTATTGTTCTTCGATAGAAGTCGGTCACTTCTAAGCTATATAACTTCCTTATCATCCAATCATTCACCGATTCCAAATCGGTCCGCTGTATTTACATTGCGTCGTTAAACAGCACACAATCTACTTTATATGTATGGTATCGGTATAGCCTAGAAGTACCTGATAGCTCATAAAGTATGGATGTCCAGCATCCTTAACGTGCCCGTCTGAGGCACGTCAAACGGATTCCGAGGTCGTTTTTGGTTTGGAAATTCGCGTCGTGCGGTCGTCGCCGAAGAAGCGTGTCGGGCATTTCAACACGAGATGAAACCCACCGCATCGGAGGTAGTACATATATACCCTTGGCGACGAGAGCGTGGAGTCGAATCGCTAGCCTCGGACGATGAAGTGATTACTGGGACTTTAATTTATATGATTGCTCTTGTTTGATAGGACGCGGAACACACTATGCGGGGGTTTGTGTGGGACATAAATGAAATCGTTTCGAGTTGGACGCAGTTGGAAGTATTTAATAAACCCACATGGTCTATCATTGGTGGAAATGAGATACAATACAAATGTCTTTGATTCAAAATGTAAATCCAGGCTGGATTTTAAGCACCAGCTGATATTGATGGCGCATCTGAAGGAGCGCCAAGATAGGGTGCGGCTGAGGTTTAGATATTGAAGAACATAAATTGATATTCACTGAAACTGATAGATTTTGTTTAAAATAATTGCATTGAAATACATTTTTCTTTGTGGCGTACTGTTGTTAACCGTTTTTTCCCCTATAATCCTGGGTATTTTCATGGTTTTTTCCTCCTTATATAGTGCCCCTCTTACTTTCGCTTAAACTATTTCTGACCGGGTTTTTGACTGAAAGTTGTAGCTGTAAGAAATTTCTGAAGATATTCCTGTGTAAAGCTTGCAAATAATTGGTCTGGAGGGGGGGGGGGGGGGGGGGGGCGTACGCCAAAGTTTAATTTAGTTGATAGGTTGCGCTGAGAGTTACATGCTGGCAATTTTCCGTCTTGTCAATCCGTCTAATCAAAGACGTCCCATCCCTTCAACCGTGTCAACACTCAGCTGTCTTGCTGCTTTCACGTAGCGAAACTCCTGGATAATCCGGAATGCATTTCCCTAGTTCCCGCACACATCTCTGTATAATGCATCATGTCTTGGAAATAAACCTCTCTAGATTCTCGGTGCTGCATAATGTTATCCATGCTACAGTCACCGTGCATAATGCGTTAACACTCTTGTGCAAAAGTGCACACTGGTTTTGTGTATGTCTCTCGTTTCTGGCATTTCTGCATCTGTGGCTGACTGATTCGGGATGCACGGAGCTCAGAGTCGCAGAGGTGCACTGCACATAAGAAATTCATGGCTGCGAATTAGGATAGGTAAAGTTTGCCGAGTTCTTTGACGACAATAAAAAGAAAGACACCCTGGTGGAGTGCTTGGTAACTTGACAGACGTCTGCATGAAAGATTTCGAAAAAGCAGTAATGGTTTGACCTAAATAGAATTTCTGTTAACTTTGATATGTGAAGTTAGTTTTTATGTATGCCTCGCATAAGTCTTTCTGGTCACAGTTTGTCATGTATTATGTCGTATCTGCTCAGCGATGAAGCGAACGTGTTCACATCTGGGTACATACAGAAAAATCTTTGAATCTTTTTCGCAGTCATTCGTTTTAGCTATGTTTTTCGGCGGTGAGTGTCCTCATTTCACACATTTACATAATTAAAATGTTTGTGGCTGTAATATTCCTGAAAAAACATAACTTTGTTGGTACGCTACATCCCTATGTGAGAGTACATTTTGCAATTACTGGCTTCACCGAATTCAATTAACTCAAAGAAACAAAACAAAAAAACACTCACACACAGCGTGCGTATGTAGTTACAGTACACTTACACAGCAATAACAAGAAGACACGTCTTATTAACTTAAGCCAACGAGCCGTCCACCATGGCCGAAACATTGTTGAGGAACTTTACCCACTATGTTCTTCCCATAACACTGAGGAGTCAAAGAAAGTTGTAAAAACTATCTGCCGTCGTATCCAGCGGCCCGCCACCAAACATTAGAAACCTCGACACCGTACCACGTGCAAGTGTGCTACTCCATGTGATATTAGAGGGTGGTTTCGTCGTAGGCTATTATTACGGGATGGGGGTTCGGCGACTGCCGCATATTGCTCTGCGTTTTCCAGCTCGGAAATCAATACCCGGCGGCGATTCGCTGGTTGGGGTACTTGTTCGAGAAGTGTACCGCGATTGCTAGATCGGGGTCCTCGTTGCTTGTCCCGTTTCCCGAGGTGTTGTGGAGGGGTTGATTAAATGCGTTGGCTGAAATGCTGAGTAAGAATTGGGAAGTTTGAGGAAATTTTAACGGTATTCTCAAGAGAACGTGGGTTCGGCGTTGCTTTCGAAATTTTCTTCGCAGGAATTTTTATGATACAATAATCAGATCCCAATGTAATTGTGTTTATTGTTTTGTGAAAGCGGTTGATTGCAGAAAAAGCGTTACTTGATTTTATAATATTATTAACACTGGTCTCTAAAATATCTGTTCCCATTTGGGGAATTCTTTTTCTACAGTTAATGGAACACATTTTTGGATAAGTAGAAGATTGTAGAAGAAATTCATAATAAAACAAACTCAGAGAGAAATGGGATTGAGTTTACAAATATCCATGCAAATATGATAATATAGGCAATAATGATGAAGTTATCTCACACAATTAGCTTCCAAGTGCAGTTATTTACGCCACAGAACAAAGAGAAACCAAATGTTACCGATTTATTAGTGGGTTACAATTAGCAAATTTCTCCTTTCGGTTTGGCGTGTTGGCATCGCCGGTTTTCGTGAGATCACCGAAGTTATGCAACACCAGATCAGATATTGGATGGGTGACCATCATACACATGAGTATGACCAGTTCCGTTTGGGTGAGAGGTTAGAGGGATGAAAGTTTGTACAACTTCATTCGCCTTGACAGCATGGATTTGTGGAGGAATCCTGTTATTTCCGTTGTACTGTCCTTTGGAATGGATGTGAAGCCGGTGTTCCCCTTGGTGCTCTTCACTGAAGTAGGCTTCTTCCGGCACCGAGTTTCCCATCCTCCCTTCTAGTCTAGGTTAGGTTCATTATCATCATCATGCAATCATTCACCGACGCCATTAGATCAGTGCCGCAGTGCCCGTTGTCAAAAAAGTGTGTCGATAAACACTACTAAGCAATCAATCAACCAGTCTCACTTTTCTTTGATGTAGTAGGCCGGTCAATACGCTATTTAAGCAGTTATCTTTCAGGGAAAAGCAATCATAAAATATAAATAAGAACCAATTTTCAGTCAATATTTGCCTTACCTGCAAAAATCTCTCCCATTAACGTTTCGCCACATCAAACACCCGTCAATCTTCAATTAATGCGATTCAATTCAATATAATAACGCCATGCATCGCAGCCCCGGTTACCTTCTGACGACGTCCTCATGCTATGACAGTATTCGGCTACCTCCCCACGAACACGAGGGTCCCTTGCCAATAGAGACTGACGACGGGATGGTTGACTCTATCAGAACCACAGCTCCTTATTATGGTCGGTTTTGTGTATAGAAATGCCAGCGTCATTAGTACCTACGCAAAATTAATGCGTGTCGCGGTGTGCGTTACGCAATGGCGCGGGGTGGGGTGGTGCGTACACTACAAGGTGAAGATTGAGAAAGCCGCGTGGAGTGTGCTGTGCATAGATAACTTACCGTAGGCCCTTGTGTTGTGAACGGCGAGGACGGGATGAATTATTAATTGAAAGGGTTGCTGCACGGGATTTCGGGTTTCTGAACCCCGGCAAGTTTGCGGAAGCTCGGAAGATAAGTTCGTAGAGATAAGGTGTTTTGGGTGTGGGAAGGGTGGGGCTGGGGGATGGGTCTAGGCTAAAGGGCACGCGGGGAAATTGTGCACGGGATCGAACGCAATGGTAAGTAGAATCTTACATACCTTAGTGCTAATGTTAAACTGTCGTAGCTAAAAAAGGCGCCACCGGTAAAATGTGGTGTACTCCTAGGTAGGATTTCAAGTGTCGAGACCGTCGTTTCGATTTCTCGCAGATTACTCGCTTTTAAAACTGGTTCACGCTTAATTAATCTTCACATTAATCTTCGTCATAAATACATCGATATTTTAAGTATGAATAATTGTAGAGCTTTGTTGAAAAGGACTATTAGCCTGGAATTAGCAATTGACAATTTCCAAAGCCTGTTTTTACTGTTTTATGTGACAACGATCATGGCATGTAATCATTTTTTACAATGGAAAATAAACAATAAACAAACAAACAAACAAACGGCCGCATGCGCCATCGGGTGGCATCTATCTTACCATATGTTGCCTGATCGTTTGCTCTGCAGAAAGTTTCACATCAACGTTGACCTTCTGACTACACATATATAAACTCAATGGTAGTACAGACATAATTTTATCTGCTTTTGGTGTGAGGAAAGGTGTCTGTGTGTTTGGTGGTGTAGTTTTTGGATAACGGCAAATGAGATTGTGTTGGACGCTGGAAAACGGGGATTTTGGTTCGCTTTAGAGGATGGGAGAAAGGGTGGTGTAATCAACTCGAACTTTATCTGCATGTGTATATCGTATGGCAAAGATAAAGTGGAATGTTATTTGGTTTACCCCATCTCTCTCCTTATGTACACATAGCAGTGAGCGCCTCGGAGGTCTGTTAAAAATAAAGTGCCCAAAAGTTACGTTCGCGAGGTGCTTACTTGGTTTTTATGGTGTATTAACTGCGATCAATTCGCAAGGAAATCGTGTTTCTTTGTGTTAACATGTTCTGTTGTTGGGCGCTGCAGAAATACGGCGCGGGGACTAAATAAGCCTATATAGCGTTTGAAAACCGGGATTTGTCTTTCTTTCATTTAGGCGCATAATTTCAATTTTGAACAGAGATCGTGAATTTTTTAGCGTCATGTTAGTTCTTACCTTGTTTTGGTTCGATGCATTTAAGATGCTGAGACTTGGTCATTGTTTTTTATTTCTTTTGCTATCAGAGTCCCAGCTGCTTTCATCCTTGTTGATCAGTAGGCGTAAGTTGCGAAAAGTCGGAAATATTAATTGTTTTACTTTCAAAACCCCAAGTTAAAACATAAAAAACTAGTGCTAATTAACAGTAGGCAAGAGTCTAAAAACCACAAGTCTCTTAACTGGTTTCCATTGCATTTTCTTAAACTCTCGACGAATTTCGAGCACAAATGGTAAAATATTTTCGTACATTTCTTTTTGTGAGATAACCCGATGAACCAGACCAATTTTATTAAAAACCTGCCACCATACACAACTGATTTTTGCTGCAAGAAGTTGACAAGCTATTTTGTTTTCAAACCTAGATTTGTAATCGACATTTTTTGTCGCAAAATAGTGAAACAGACACTTGTTGATTTTACAGAAAATATTTTATCATAGTAAATTCGCTAGATTAAAATAATCCGATCATCCTTTTTGATTCTCAACAAGGAAGAAAACACTTTTTGCTAAAACATTGTTGCATATTCTCGTCCTGTATTCATTCTGTCCAGACATCTTGACAGACATAAATTATCACTCGGCAAAACAATCACATTTTTACACCTTCACAAGGCAAACAATAACAATTGCTCGCAATTGCCAGACACATATCTCTAGTCGGAGCGAAATGTAATTGTATATAATCCTCCGCATGTCAGTCATACGGGCATATCTCCAGGCCAGCCAACACCTAGAACAATCAACGGTAATTATAATAATGTCAAACTGCGACCTGTGTATTCAATTACGCCACATCCACGATGACACCGTATTGTTGACGCTGACGTCTACCTCGAATGTCTGCCATATACTTGTCAACACACATGTGCACCAGGGAAAATTACAATTTGCCATTTTCGCGTCATCAAACTTGCATGCACCATAAAGTTCACGATGCCATCTATTATGAACGACAATCACATTTATAATACGATGAACTATGAAATGCACTCTTCCGTGATTATAATTTTAATATAAAATGAATAAAAAAATTATATGTGTGTAAAATTGAATAAAAAGGTTTTTCCGCATTTTTCCCGGAGCAAATATTCTATGACTTATTGGAGTTTTTTTTTTTTAAGCAGGATTGTTCATAATCGCGTCAACTGTCATACGATTGAACGATTCTGAGATTTCCTTTACAGCATCACAGATTGAAAGTTTTCCAATAAGTATCAAGTAGCAGAGACTTTTCCGAAAAGTAATTTGTTCAAAGTCACTTAATTATTGGACATTGCTATGGCGACCCAAAAAACAAGACCTCTCTCCGTCCTCTTTTGTCACGTCGATGCCGGCTATAGCTAAATAACATTTTCCCCTATCTCTGTACAAAACGCTGACGCTGTCTCGATTCTAGATTATATGATTTTCCTGGATCAGACGCGAAAGAGGACACATTTTCACGAGAGACTTTTCCCACGAAAGTGCGAGAGAGCACGAGACAGAGACGGCAATATACATTGAGCCAGTCAAGGGTTTCTCCAATAGTCAACCCCGCAGAGCTGCGACTATGTTTCGGGTTTGCACTCCCTTTTTTCCACCCCATAGACGCCCGGGCGCCGTGCCGGATCTCGACTTGAGAAGCTTTCTCTTGGTCCCTCCTTGTTTTTCTCGAAATCACCGCCGATGCCCGGTAGCTCCCGGCGAGACGCAGTCAGATTTGCATAAATCAGGAAATTCTCGAGCTTGGTCAGTTAGGAAAACGTTTACAGTCACTGATAAAGCTTACGCAGATATATCACCATTATGCGAAAAATTGGCTTCTTTAGATAAAGCATATACCTACAGACATTTCATCCTTATGGGGTGCAAAGGCTACCCAAGGTAAAAATTTCCCAGAAATGCAATTCTTTTTGAGCGAAGACTACTACAGGTAACTTACACAAATGTACCATCCTCTTTGGGTAAAGGCTACACACATATAAAGCTTACAGATATTGCATCCTTATGTGAAAAGGGCTTCTATGGACAAAGCTTACACAGATATTCAATCCTTATGAGAAACAGCATCACGAAATAAAGCCTGTGCTACAAGTAAGAAATCCGTCAAGAGAGTGCGTTTGCATCGCGACAAGAGATTCCTGATGGCGATAGTGAGGTCACCAACAGCGATGACCGGTAGTGCGTGTGAGACGGATTGAATCGCTAACGCCATCTCTCGGACGTGTTCCAAATTATTTTAGCTTGAGACCTTAAAATATTCGAAAGATAGCTTGCTCTGAAAAATTACAAGATGGTAGCATTTTTTTTTCTTCAGAAAAGCCAATCTACTTATCGTCATTTTGAACGGAATCGAGGCCTTTGAAACAGGTAAAACCATTATTAACTGGTTTTAAGATATCTCCAAAATTCTAGTCTCAGAAAAGTCGTCTGTCATCAGTAATTTCAGAGTTTCGTCGCCGAAAAGTGTTGAGTTACGAAAGTTAGACGGCGACAAAGAAAAAGAAACGAAAACCAAGCTCGCGAACTGATATAAATCTTTATCACGTTTTATAACTCGCGAAATTAATCATTCCCTACTCGTCTCTCTTTCTCTCTCTCCCTCTCTCTCTTACACCAATTCTGCTCGGAAAGGTAGAAAGCACTAATAATATCACTCACCATCAACTACTCTCCTCCAACATGATATCAACTTGCAGACGCCCGCAGTACAGAGTATTGCGCCTCGCTTGATGGCTCACTCGAAGTTTCGACAAACTACGACGGCGGTTACAGTTTCACGAGCGACACACAAGAAACCCCCGGGAAACTTTCCACTGTTCCGTCTGCCGTTTCGCCAGCTTGATGTAACCGCGACAAACGCCCCCATATAGGGGTATGCGTCATTAGTCCCGTCGAGCAGCGTCGTTATGATATGAAGGGGTATCATGTTGGTGAGAGCAATCCCACTGTGTTGTATGGCAGAGCTTTCTGGAAGTAGATAGAAGGAGGCCTTAAAGGAAAGTGGGCTGTTTTTTATATCACTACCCGAGGCTAATCATGTAAATATATGGTTCTTAAAACTTTGTTCGATTTTTTGTCAACGCTTGGAATTGGGGGCCATGTTTCCTTTCCATTCTCCATATCCCACATTTAACGGCATTGTAATTTCGGACTTGAGAGCTTGGTTTTCGGGATTCGGGTCCCCTTGGCCGTTGCGCATTTTAAAAGATTTTGATGACTAATTTCTGTACTCATGGTCAATTTTGTGTGCGACTATTTATGTTCAAAAATTAGAGAAACTTGTGTGAATTGGTATCTTTTAAAAATCAATTGGTTCTGTTCAAGACGTGTTCAAGGTCAAGCGTTATTTTCTACAATCGGCTTTCTTTGATGTGTTTAAGGCGTTTCTGCAATGTATTTTCTGTGAACCTTAAGCTGGACAATTTTGCAATTTACCTGAAACAGCTGGTGCAGCGAAGAGAAAACAGAAGTTTCTGATTGGCTGTCAACTTCATGAGATAAGTTTTAATTGCCAAACGGTTGGCGGAAAATTTTCCTCTAAGTATCTTGCTTGACAGATTTGTGTGATTTAATGACGCACTGTTTTAACAACCGGCCGTGTGGCACTGGTCTTAGGGCGTCGGTAAATTAGTGGATGTTGATGAAGGAAAGTACGAACCTAACCTAACCTGGAATGGTGGAGGAGATCTCAGGTGAACAGGTGTTTCAAACACTTCAAACCGTTCGGTCTTCATGTACCTCTGTGCCAGGTAGCTTCAGTTAAAGCGCCCGAAAGCACTCTACTCCAAATGCAACCAATTTTCTAAATCGCTAGGTCGAGCCTTGGTTCCTCTATTGCTTCCATACCGCCCCAGCGCCCGCCGCTGACTTTCGTCCCCGTACACTCGCACAGGGTTCGAGCCCCCGAAACTTGGATCGAGCCCAACGCCGAGATTTTGGCGTTACCCTCCGTGAGGCGATCGATTCGCTCCAGCGTTGTCATCAAAAGTTCTCCCCGCTTTGTCTGCGATTACGACGGGAATTTGGCCCGGCAGGCGAATTCCTCTTATTGCGTCGGTGAGGGGCCGTATAGAATGGTCGCCGGACGCGCTTCGATGGCCGTTTTCAATTGCCTGCTTTTGGCGAAGAAAAAACTTTGCAATCGGTTTCAAGTTTCACTTCGAATGAAAACAATGGATGATGTTTTGCCCGTGCGTATTGAAAAGAGTCAATAGCCAAGTTATGGTTTTCGCTTCCCAGTCAAGGAATGGTCGCCAGATCTGTGCGGTTTTCGATTAATGCCGTTTTCAAGCCGATTTTGGACAAAGCATTGTCGAATGCGATAGGTTTCAAAATTTCTCTTATATAAATACGTAAAATGTTCTGAAATTTGCATTGTTCGAAATACATTTAATATATTCATAGTATATTTCAACCACAAAGAATCGACCATTTTTACTGAAACCATCCAGTCACTTTTAATTTTTATATATCTATGCTTTTGGTTCAAAAAGCACTTTCAAAAACAAACATTTTAAAATTAATCTGCATTAAAGTCAAAAATATTTTGAAACCTTTGCTTTGCAATTAAGATTGATGTCAAAATAGTTAAGTGTATATTGTCCCACATTTTTAGAATATAAATAGAATAAAAACGCGCACAAATGGATAAAAAGAGAAATACAACGCTGCTAATGCAAAACTCTCTCTTGCAAAATATTTTAAAACTCACAATTTGCTGTAGATTACCACAAAGTTGGTTTGGTGAATACAGCTGAACTAAAATTGCTCATGGGCAACATCCAATCGCATTGCATAAGCCCAATTGTTCACCCCATTCTCCAGACTTAATAGTTCTTGAAAATTGTTACCCCCTTGCGTCGTATACCAGGCGTTCCAGGCATTTTCAACGAGCACAATGGGTTCCATATCCTAGTGGTCCATTTAACATCTGTTGCAAAAACAATTTCTTAGCTCTGTAACTGCGTATACTTGACAGTACTTCGGTCGTCTCTCCAATTGAAACTTCGACACATGTACATGCGGCCACATTGCGGTTATTACGTATAAAACTAGGCACTAAAGGAGGTTAGTCGGATTTTCAAGTCATTTGCCGTATTGGATACTCGAGACCTCTTCCAACCTTCGATAGAGTGGTATGCTGCGTACCAAAAACTCAAATACATTGTTTTTTTTACATCGCAATTACGAGGGTCTTTGTTCGATTCTTATTTATCTTGTAAGATGATAATATTTCAACCCGTCTCAACTCTTCCATCTAATCTGTATTGAAAACTCACAAACTAATTAACCCTCATTACTTAATAGCAGGTAAACATCAGCAGAATATCTGCAAATCATTGAAAACGACGCATTATCAATCAATTCTGACAGCTAACATGCTTCCGATGTAAATATGGACTAGGGTGAACAGAGGCCCTTTGTTAGATATCGATTTAGTTGAGTTTTTTGGGATACACTATGGATACGATGACGTTTTCCCCAGAGCTGATCCCATCCAAAGGAACGACCCACTCATAGCGTGCGCCTGTGATACCGAACGTAATCCTTCTATTCGTTCTTGAGAAGGACTCTGAAAGAATACCTAATTCAGTCTGGCTTAATCCAGAGTCGCTGGTCGTCGAATGGGATCCCTCCACCTCACCTGTAAATAAATCATTGGCTACGTCGTGGTTCTATAATATGTCCGCGAATTGCTATACGGTCTCTTTCATCCTCGCGTGCATGGACGGCGGGAAGGGTAATCCGTTTTCTCTTTTCAAAGATTTTTTTTCTGAAAAGCGCGACCCTGCTCGCTCACTGTTTAATGTCGTAGCGTGGATTTATAGAATACTTTTGATTCATATCTTTTTATTGAGAAAACGAGTGGCCGTAACAAAAGTTTTTTTTTAAAGAATTCGAATCCGAAGCATCATTTTCTTTTCTTTGTGTGGCATTGCGATATCCGTAGGGTGGTTCGCATTTTTTAGGTGTTTTTCAGAAAATATTGGCTGGAATATTTCTGGCTTCGGAGTAATAGTTGTAGGCGTGCGACAATCGAGACATTTCTATGCTTTGAAAAACCAATAGAATGTAATTCATACCATCAGCGAGTCGTTGTTATTTAATCAAATCAATTTCCCCGGTGCTCTCAATTGTTGATTTTAAAAAACGTAATTGCTTTTCCCTTTGAGCAATTTATTCTAAACCCCTCTCTCCCAGCATGTATGTTTTTTTTTTTTTTTTTTTTTTTTTTCATCAACGTTACTGTCCCGATAATTTGTTTCACATGAATCCGTTTTTGAAAATAATAAACTTGCATTTCCTAGTTCTATCGATTCGAACTCGTTAGCGTGCCAGTCGTGCCGGCATAATTGCTAGTTTGATTGCCAGTAGTCTGCCCTGCATTTCTCATTATATTTTCACATAAAGATACGTCGCAGAGATAGCCTAGGGAAATCTGCTAATCATCCCTGCGCAAAATGACTCTCATCGCTAGGTATTACAGTTATTGCGTCACTAAAGCCGTATTGAACATCTTATGCCTCCCCACAAGGGAATTACAATGCTAATTTTATTTAGCGAGATGTTTCTCAACTGCATGGCACTCAATCTTTGTATTCTTCGCTAAACCCTAGGTTCGGTTCTTTGGTGTAGCTAATCATTATGTTGCTACCACATTTTATACCGTGCGTATTTTATTACTTTAATAATTCCTTCTTCGCCATAAAGAACATGCAACGAAACGTTTTGTCCATGAAAATAGATCTTTTATTAGTCGACTTTCTACATACGAATAAGTAATTAACATTTTAAAGAAAATAGCTTTTGGTGTTCTTATTACCTGAAAAGCTTTACCAGCAAAATCCACATGCATACATTTTGTCTACTTTTCTGGTCATGTTTTTCCCAAGTAAGTTTCGTTCTCACATTGCTTTCCACACGCTTTGGTAGATTTTTTTTATTAAAATTCGCTTCGGTATTACTTTTTAAATAATAGATGGCGCGCCTTGCCGTGCCATTTTGCCGCTATGGAGTCGAAACACTGCGACATTTTCAGCTGGGTAGCTTTGTGCAACAATAAATCGGTCTCGAGCTTTTTTATATTATATATCTAAGCTTTGTCGGTCTGCTGTTTGCAAATAAAAAGGTTTGCTCTGAAGCCTTCATCCCTTCGATTTATATCCAAATACCTTTTATTCCATTTCCAATATCCCAGGGCTATTTTCCATGAACCTACAAGGTTACCACCAGAACACTAATTTTAAACTATTTTCACGAAAAAATGGCCGCCAAATGACTGCTTTACCTACAAAAAGAGACGATTTCGTTATTTCTCGTAGATTAAATTCGTATTTGAGACTGGATTTCTCTCTATTAACCTTAACTCATGCTAACCTCAACAATTGATTTATACATATCGATATTTTGAGTCATAGTTATTTAATTGTAGGGTTGTGCTCAAAAAGGACGGCTGCAAGCGCCATCGGGTGGTTTCCTACGGTTACCACGTGTTGCCGACTCGTTTGCTCAGCAGAAAGTTTAACATTAACACATGACCCTCTCACTGGTCTATTAACTCAATACCACACACAATAACGCGTAGGTGTCCGAAAACCACTGACCCTTACTACAGTGCAAATCTTCGATCTGTCAAAGCAACACCCAACTCGTCGCAGAAAGATCACATCGCTTCACCTGTGGATCACGCTAAATAAAAACCGTTCCAAGCCAATCATCTCGCGTCTATATATGTATAGTAAGGAAACCATATCAAATCGTATAATAAATTCATTTCGTCTCCCTCTACTCAGCACATCAATTTGCCCCAAGAATAATACGAAATCCAAGGCAACCCTTACATATTTAGAGAGAAGTCTTTTGGCCCAGTTTCGACCTTCGCAAAATGCACGTCATCATCCTGGCGCGTCTTCTGTTTTTGCGCAGTGGTTCTGAATTATTGAACATGATATTCTGGGAGTAGAATTATTCTCTTTGACTCTTTCCATTGAGCCTCTCGGCGTGGGTTTTTTTTTTTTGGACAATAAGTGCGGGAACGTATCTCTGGATTTTGTATGTACCTGGGAGACGTGCATCTATCCATCACCTGGAGATCCCGGAGATTTCTCACCGAGTTTTGGGAATACATGAGATTTGGTTTAGGGCCATGAACCGTCTTGCTCCAGTGGCGGCATGTCGAGGAAAATGCGGTTTTGCATGGAATTAAATGAATACGCATTTCAGACTATGTTTTAAACAGTTTGCAAGACATTTTCAATTTCGCTTAATTTTAATTTTAATTTCAATAATCTATTTGTTTATTTCACTGTAGATGATAGAAATATTTTTTGAATTAAGGCTTGATATTTCATGAAATAGATGATAAATTTTGAAAACGATTTGAAGAAACAAACTAAGTTAACTGAAGTGACTGAAAAAAAAATAAAAAACAACCCTATTTAAAACAGTAACATTTTGCCGAATGCCCTAAGTTGTGAATAGAATTCAGTGTCCTGCCTGTTTGCAGTCCTTGGATTGGTGCAAAAAAGGATAAAATTATAACTAAGAAGCAAAAAAGGAATGGGCTGTACTAAATTGACAATTACGCTCAATTATGTAAGTGCACACATGGAAAACTATCCTACTAAAACTTTTGTGAACAAAAAATTAACAATCAGATGCAAATTCACACAGTTTAAAATACAAAATTCCGCGAAAATGATCGACGGAATCGTGGAATCGCCTCTCATTGCAAGCACTTAGTCTAATTACTTTGCTAATGCTAGCCAGCAGTTCAGTGTATGCTCACGGGTGCAGGGCTACCACCCGTGCAACAAGCCACTCACGTCACTCAGCGTGCTAATATGCCATGGAATTGCTGCTGAAATTACACCGCGCCATTGCATGGCACTGATTCGATTAAAACCTCATTGCAACTCGATTGCGAATTTAGATTGATTCATCTTGTTTTAAAACAATTATTGCAATAATTATATTTTTAATCTAGATAAAAAATGGGATGTTTATAGCAAAAATTATTTCAAAATGATGATGGTTGTTTTTACTAACATTTTTTATCAGTAATCTTTGCAAGAAGGTCGATATCATTTTCCAGTTCACGCAATTCTACGTTCTATCACAGGTTCTATGATAGCTGAAAATGCAGCGATCCTCTCCCTAGTTGGCCCATTTCGCGGGAAATTCAAACAGACAGCAATTTGGTTGCCTATATGCCTCATGTATCGTCGTAAATTACATCTTCGGTTAATTTAAGACATTAATTGGCATACCATCATCACCATAACCGAAGACTCAAAGACGTATTCACGCACCTACCTTGCAAGACGCCACTTGCACTTACGCACACGCTCATCGTGAGTAGAGCATACATCACTCTGTCGTCATATAACCTTTTCCACCCCTTTCTCCTTCCATCAAGCCTTCTCCGTTCGAACCTCGGCGGGTGCATTTTAACACCCTCTCGCAATCTCATGTCATCGCTTGTGTACCAATGCTGCAGCGAAGAAGGATTTCATATAATTCTTTCATATCTCTTTCTCTCTCGTGAATTTAACTCCCGACCTGTATACAAACGCCGCGATGTGGACTGTTGAGATGGGATATTAGCATTATTTATGTGAAAAACTCCCTCGGCGTGGCGGGTGTATGGTTGAATTGTCGTGGAATGAAAATGTTGGGGTTTTTTGTTGAGATTGTTGATGGTGATGGGGTTTGGGTCGTGGCCTCATCTTCTCCGTCGTCTTCTGGTGAGGAGGACGGGTGCAGGTCTTTGCAGCGTATACTGATTTTCACGTGGGTTGTGCCAAGACATTTGCATTTTCGTGGTGAGATTGAGCAGAAAAATTGCTTAAATCTCCTCAAGATTGTGGAAAGCTATAATCTGTATTGATTTTACATTTTTTTTTCAAATGAGGTAGCGTTCATATGAAAAATGCTAACAATTTTGACCTAATTCGGTGTTCAAAGCAATAAAAGAAACATGAGGCACTTTTCAACTCGACGAATTCAACGCTTCTTTCCTTAAGCTCGCCGCTAAGATCGGAGAGTTGTGAATCGTGATTCTAAATTTCGACGCCCAATCGTGCTGAAATAAGCAAATCGTACATGCTATACAGCACGACCGATCTTTCGACTTAAACGAGATTTTCCGATCATATATCATTTGCGATTATCTGTAAATGTACAGTTTCAAGAGTTTAATTTCGGGTACATGCTTCTTTTGCACATGAGCTTCAAATTAATTTAAAAACAAAACATGGTACGTCTCGATCAATTTTAGGGGATTTCATGAAGAAAAAAAAAACGGTACCATAGTTTCTATAGCAATGAGTCCTTTGCAAGTTGCATTCTCTTGGAACTAAATGAACAATGCGACTATCTTTTTAATCTTCAGCAAATCTTCAGCAAAAAATCACTCACAATTCAAACCGCATTTCGCGATTTCTCGTCACGGATCCACTTTCAAAGCTGGCACGCCGAGAGTCTATTACACGTCTCGAAAGACGAAACCCGCGATTTAATTTGCCTTTTGTTCCTCATTTCACCCTCCCTCTCCTTCCAACTCGAGAAAAAGGCGACGAAACCATCGAGTCGTCGGGCGCGTCATAATTAACAGCATTAGCCGCGTTAAAACCACTCGCGGGTCCGTGAGAAGCGCAAAGGAAGAGTGGAATTAAGCCTTTTGTTTCGTCTTAGGTTTGTCTCCATGCGCATCTTTCGCATTAAATCTCTTTCATCATAGCTCGGGTGTCGGCTTTATTGCTATTCTTTGCCAAACACGCAGTCTGCGCTGCGCAGACTGCGTCTTATCAGTGTCAATGTCAACGTTAGATGGTAAAAGGGGAAATGCACGCGTTTTCTCGTGGTGCTTTTATTCGCGCTGCTCTGCAGGATAATGTATGGATGACAGACTGAAATCGCGGACGAGATTATTCTATAAGTGGTGATAAAAATTCCTCCCCAGTTTATTTAAGTAACTTGCGTGTGGGTCATGAAATGTAAAATGTTTTTAAAAGTCATTGTCTAGTTCGTTATCTTATGTCTAGGTTGCTAAAATGTGTTCCCCAATCTTGGTATTAAATGCTAAAGGTCTATCCACAATTGACATACCCATAGCAACAAGCACAAATATAGCATACGAGGATCTTAAAACTTAAGAGACACAGAGTCTACACAAGGCGCATAGTGCCCAAGCATATCATTTAACAAAGTTGATAAATCCTTGTGCTTTGTGCTTATTTCGACCAATCACAGAGCATTATTTTAACAAATATGGCGGACGTTGAACAGATGATCTAGGCTCACTGTCGAAGTGAGACATTGTTGAGTGCTCTGTTTCTAGATATGTGCTCGTGCAGATGGTCAAAAACTATTCCTACCCAACTGCTACTTCATAAAATTAGTTTAAATAAGCGTGTAATTATGTGGCAATCTTGATGTAAAAAATAAAATTTTTCAATGTGACCCCAAGTGGATTCGGTTGAAAACATAAATGACATCAGAGTCAAAGCATTTTTTGTAAAGTGCGAGATTCGAAACCCAAAGATGACCCGTGACCGTTAAATTCGCTGTGTCGCTTTGCTTGAGCTTGTTTATGCTTATTGCTGTGTCAATTGTGGGTAGATTTTAAAGTGTTTCTCAACATTTTGTTTACTTGTTTTTGCTACTTTATCAAGAGTGTAACAAAGCTTGGGCTTCCAAAATTTATAAAGATGAAATTAAAGAATTGGTATATTATAAAATAACCATCTCCTGCCTAATTTCCTAAAAAAAATGAAAAGTATTTGCAAACATTTATTTTATTTATCATTTATCCTTGACAAACATTGACATGTTTCTTTCCAACCCAAAATGTTTCTCCCTCTCGTCCAAATTCGACACGTGTATAGCAATTTTTGCTAGTTTTTCTTGACGGCGCCCACCCCCGATTCCAACTTACACGACTACTGAACTCGAGGGACACAGCGGGAGGTCCTGACGCCACCTCTTTCTCGACTTGCCGCCACCCTTGACGAATCTAACGACCTGTCAATTACGACAAACGCTTCCAAAAGTTTCCCATCACAACTTTTATAACATCCTGCTCCTCTAGAATGTGTACATCCTGGAGGTAACAAACTACCGGACACTCTGCCATCGAGTCATTCGACCAACTTCTATAATGATAAAATAACAACTCTCATGTTGTTTCACAAGTTTTACTTCCCAAGTCAACATTACTGTCACCCTCCCTTTTTCTCGTATTTCTGCGGCCACTCCTCTTCATAATGCCGTTTCTGTATCTAGTGTTCGTAATCGCCCTCCTCTAGGATGGTTTTATCCAGTATAAATGAGCAATTCGAACGCCTCCGCCACCCTCAGATCGCTCACCCCTCATACGCCTCGTGCACGTTATTATCTTAGGCTGATCCTCCCTATCCGGGGCTACTATAACACCAAGTGCCAGTCACGCCTCAAGGCAACGAAATTCACTATCACACAATGTACTAGATACTGTTTACGTAAATGGGGTTACCATCATACCATTAGACCAATTCCGTTCGGAAGAGACTTTGTAGAACCTAGCCTCGCGAGAGCATGGATTTGTGGAGAAATCCTGTTGTCCGCGTTTTACCGTCCTTCTGAATGGATTCCATGTTGATGGTCCTCTTATTGCTCTTCGACTGGAATAGGCTATGTGCTGGAAGCGGATTTTCCCTCTTCATCATCTTCGTCATCGCCCACTCATTCACCGACGCCATTAGATCAGTGCCACAGGGCGAATTGTCAAAACAGTGGGTCGTTAAACACCAGAAGTTAATTAATCGATTGGAAACTGTTTTCAGTGTTTTCAATATTTTTACTCCGTTCTCTCTTTTCCCGGGACTTGACTCGAAGACTCCATCTATCGACTATCTCAGTGGTTCGATCATAATAGTAAATTATCTTTTCAACTAAACCTCTTGTAAGTTTATTTACTGGACCTTAGTTTACTGTAACTTAATGTTTTTTTCCGTTTGTAGCAGCTTGTTGGACTCACTCAACTTGTGTAGGAATTTATTTTCACTAATAGTTTGACGTTTCTGCAAAACGGTCATTTCACCGTTACAACGACCGCTTCTTTTCTCGCTTGTTTTACAAGTTGTACCGCGGAAATGCCGGATATTCGACCCTGTCTAACGCCTTGCTCTTTCTTCGCCTTCAGGCTGCCACGTCGACGGGTTCCTCAGGGGAGACTCCTGCCGTCCACTTCGAGCCGCAGGTCGCGATGCTCTGCCCAGAAATGAACGAGGGACAAAGTCAAGCGTACCATTCTCAGTACATGAGCGAGTCGGGCCACTGGCTCACTGACCTTGACAACAAGGCCACTTGTCTCAAGGACAAACTGCAGATCCTCGAGTACTGCAAGAAGGTATGTGATTGGTGTATATGTTAAGTTAGAGCCATTGCGCATTTTTTACACTTTTAGGTTAGGAAACGTGCCGTAAATTCGTGGTTACGTTAGCTGCCACCCGATGGCGCTGGCAACCGTTTTTTTTTTTTACCTTTACAATTAAATACTTAAGACTCAAAATAACGATGCATTAGGCATATTAACGCTGTGGCCAACATATCTTGACCAACAATTACCTCTTCTAAGAGAATGTGGGATTAAAGAGTTCTGGTAGGTAAGCTTTGCATCTTCGTGGGCTTGCATCTTCTAAAAAAAACTTGTGTAACTCCTTGTTTGGTCTATTGTGATTTTTGCCACTTGGCAACAATAGGACCTGGCAAAATAAGCAAAATCGTACCCTCGTATAGGATGGCCGCGAGCAGTAGCTGACTCTCTGAGTTAAAAAGTGTAACTCGTTTATGCTGCTCTCTCAAAACAAGTGCCAGATTTCACTATGAGCCAAGCAATTATATTTGGCCATTTGAAAACTGGGTGCATTTTCAATTGATGCGTGAAAAAAAGGCCGTAATTTTAAATAGACAGGTCACATTCACTCATTCAGGTGCAGAGTTAACTATGTTATTTGTATGCCAAGTGCCACGGGCATGGGTGACTGTTGGGAGAGTTAGCCTTCTAGGTGTTTGATCACACCATCTCAAAGTTTGATAGCTGGAAGTCACGTGAAGTGATCTCATAACTTCATCACCATTGCATACCAAAACAGAATGAAAGATCGTGATGTCATCGCCGTCACGAGACTCAAAACGACCTCAAGCATCGTCTATTGTCATTCAGTGTACCGTATTATTATCAAAACGATTTGCACCCACCCCTAGTGACGCCCCATTTCCTTCCCCATACATGTACAGGTAAAAACAAGAGTAGCTACCCCAGTTCTAAATTAGGTCATGGAAACGTCGGGGGAAAAAAAAACTCGCGTCCCAGTTCTGAGCGTGGAGACGTCGAAATGAGATGTCGTAACGCTATCGGATTTCGTCACACCTGCCTTATATTCACCTTATATTGCCTTATATTCACGAAGCCTTTCGCCACACCCCTATACACATTGTTTGAGGAAAATGTTTAGGTTATGTTAGTCTCGCGTCGCACGCCGAATCGATAGCGTGGCTGTGTAATATTTTATGGATCGTTTCGTGTCCGAAAAGAGCTGGACAAGGTCGAAAGTTTTTTTGTTGACCTTGGGGACTTTGGGTTATTACGGCTCGGATTGGTTGTTGAAGAGTGTGGGCATTGATGATACTCGCAAAAGTTGATCCTCGGCTGAAAGAAATCTTCAGACTATTCACATTTGGGATCAGGACCATGATGATGGTCTAATGGGGACACTGCAGTTTTAAAGAAACCCGAAGGCCATTGCCGTGAAGCTGCAGTATTTGCAGATAAAGAAGAAAAAGATACTTCTTTACAGACCTCTATAGGACAGGATAGAACTGTTCTATTGTCAAATCTCATGAATGTTGACTCTTTTTGCTGCTGTAATGGTAAAAGCGCTTTATCAGCAAAAAGTCCGTTATGAATCCACCCGTTATATTCTTTACTGCCGTATATTTGCCAACCAATGAGCATTGAAAAAGACAACGAGTGATATCATGCACCCTGACAATTTTAATTTCACCCTTAAACAACACAACCACCCAGCTAAACGCCGCTACATATGAATGCAAACCCCGATAAGCTTGATGTCATACATGTATGTTCACCCAGTAACTAGAGCAAGTTTACAGACGAGCATGCACATAGAGTTTATCGCTGTCAATCGCAATTGCTCTAAATCACACATCTCTGTGCCCAAATTATGAGCTAGCATTGGTAGAACGCCGCCAGGGGGGACGCAATGTGCTCGCTGCCAGAATGGCCGTGGGCCATAAATAAATCCACATTGACACCGGACAGGGGGGTATTCCATCGCTATACGCGTTATTGCTATAGCAAATATTCAATATTTTGCATAATTTACAAGGCAAGTTGTGATTGGTGGCAATTTGGCGAAATCTCCCTTCTAGTTCGCCGCTCGTGTGACAGCTTCTGTTGGATTCAATGGCGTTCGTTAAGATTGATTTGGTTAATTACTCGTTTCAGTTCGTTAAAAGCGAAGGGTGACTCGACGGTGCTCGAATTTTGTTTTAAAATTAAATGTTTTAATTCGATAATATAAACGTTGCCCCCGCGAGCAGGACGAAGAGATAAAAGTTAAATCGTCGAAATGTTGGACGAATCTTTCCCGAATACGAAATTTGATTTCAATTTGAAGTGTTTATTTAAAGTCGTGCGCTTAAAACCCTCTGTTTTTTATCTTCATGATGGAGTGAATGTAAAAATCCATATTTTCCCTCCGCTGGGCGCACATTCTGCAATGTCCCATGGATGTGCAGGACCGAGATCGACTTTGTAGCCGGGGTACAACGGTGATAACATCATGCTTCAGAAGACACGTGAAGCGTTTCTAGCTCGGAAATAGCACAGTACAGAACTTGGTCGTTCCAGTGGGTTTATAAATTTCATAATACACCCCTATAATATGGGTGTGTATTTATTTAATCTAATAAATTCGTTTTAACCAAATAAAATGTCTTAACCAACAAAGTTAGATATGAGTTAAAGGAAACCTATTTATTTAAGACACATTTAAATACATTTCAAATCGATCAAACGTCCATCATTACTTAAAGATTGCAAAGAAAGCGTCTCGGATATCGAAAACCACCAAAACGGCTTCTAGGCAGCTGGTCCCCCAAAAATGTCTGTTGATATTATTGTGAAGGCTTCATGTTTTATTTGATCGAGTACCCAGGCTTTCACGTGTATCCCCATCGCTCGCTGAAGTCTTCCAGGCGCCCCCAACTCGTTTCAGGGTGGTAAGGGGGCATGTCTTGGGGGCCCGCCACTGCACGGACAAAGTAAAACTCGCGCTAGGGCGCCGAGGGAACGGCGAGGCACGGAGTTTCCAGACGAGAGCGTCCGCGTTTGGCGAGCTCGTCAGCCCGGCACGCTCTCCAAGGGTACAAGGCAGAGAAACTTCGTTGAAGGGTGGAGCGGTGAACTGGATTTTTCGTGTGAATACACGTGTGTGGCGGCCATTGTTGGTTGGAAATGTGAGGGAATGGGTTGCTTGTGCCGTGTGTTTGAGGTACGGTGTGCCCCAGGGATCTTAAAATGGTCATTTGTAAGGCTTACGTTTTTTTTTTTTTTTTCAAATTATTTTTCAAGTTGCATTTGTAGTTTCATTTTGCAATCTACAAGTTCATATTTATACACTTTTGTTGTTATACATAATACATGTATACACAATAAATAACAATAAACATTAAAAAATATAGATAGTTTACAGTTGGTTAGATACTCATTAATTATCATGATTACAATTAATGAAGTTTGTCTCGTAGCCATAAGCTTAGCTTTTGTCTAAAGTCGGTCATTCTAATGTACTTTCGGCACAAATTGCCTAGTAGTTGACGAGCCGCTAAACCCCACAGTAATAAAAATAATAATAATTCTAATGTACCTACTTACTCCGAACCCAACCTAGAAAAATAAACGCTTCTAAACACTGGCCTAAATTTCCCCCAATAGTTAACACGAAGCTGTCAACGTCACCGCTTCAACTTCCCCAAAATTCTCTGAAATCGACGTGCCCTGTCAATCTTGCTCCGAAAATGGAATCCCTACACAATTTCCGGCAACTCTCTTCCGTGGCTCTCCAGCCCCCATCACCAGCAGCAGTGCAACCACTCCGGTTAACCGATGTGCATGAAGGCGCCGAAGAACTAGCGATGGAAACCCATGTGCCACGGAGGGATGGACGGGAATCGGGGGGTAGGGTTGGTTTCTTCGAACATACGTCATGACTACGTAATCAGACTTCACTGGTGTACATACACACTGAGCTGCTGAGGCTAGTTTTCAAAATCGATAACGGCGCCTCTGATGTCTTCCGTTTGCTAGACGACGCGCGCGATGAGGGGCGTTGTAGACCTCGATTAGTACTTGAATTGCGGTGAACAGTGCGTTGAATTTGTCTGGTTTTGTGTCAGAGCCGCTATCCTGTACTTCGGTTCCAGTGCGACGAGATGAGGTAAGAGTTGATTAGCAAAATTTAAGGAATGCGGTCCAGAAATGCGACTCAAAACAGAAATTGTTTTATCGAATTTTAAAATATTTATTCATAGCCTCTCTTGATACGTGCACCGCTCACTAATCAAGTAACTTTAATTTTCTTTTATAACTTCTCACAGCTTTCTACGTAGATATCAACATTTTAGCCACTTGAACTTGATTCTATTGCGGAAAAGCTTTTTGACCTGACATAAGTTAGTTTATAAAATATCATTCAGGCTGTAGGCCGTGAAAGCTCGGCTACAAAACACGATACTCGTTTTTGTGTGTCCCTGCTTCGAATCCACTCAAAGTATTATCTTTCAAAAAAAGATTCCTCTGCTATTGCTTTTCTTTACTAGCCATATCGTAAAACGTCAAATCTCTCGCCAAGTTGTATTCCATCTCAACATGTCAAGTGCGTTCGTACAAACGCTCAAGCTACACGACCGACCGCAGGAAAATGCTCGACACCTATCTGGCTTCGTGTTGACCTAACCAGTACTTGGAACTAGAAGGGACGCAGATGCCTTGGAGTTTGTGGAGGAGGGGTGTGAGGGATCGTTCTCCGCCAGCGCGTTAAATTACCGAGTTGTTGAGCCGGCGTGCCGAATTTACCTAATTACACTATGCACTAGTTCCTTCTCTCTCTAGCCGCCATATGCACGCGGAGAAATAAAACGAAATTATAGACATTTTTCCGCTTAAGTTTCCGCCGCGGCTGAACGTAGCTTGTGCAACTCTGAGTCGTTAAATTCGAGGGAATTGGAGCGCCGTAACGTGACGGCCCCGTTTCGGAGGGGTTGGATGTTTTGTGCTTGGTGGCGGGCGGGCATCGAACGGCGGCGAGTATCATTCGTCGTCCGGCATCGGCGCTGGTACACGAGTGAGCGATGTCTTCTCTTGAAATATCATTTTATAATAAAGAGGTTTAGATGTTCTAGAGGAAATTAATTTCGGTTTGGCACAGATAAAACGATAAACAGATATTTCCTTACGGGCATAGGCTACCGCAGACAAAAGTTATACAAATATTCTATCCTTTTGGTGCAAGCGTATACAGACATTCAATCCGTACAGGGCAAAGGCAACCACAGATAACGCTTACGCAGATATTTCATCCTTATGAGGCAAAGGCTACCACAGATAAAGCTTACGCAGAAATTACATCGTATGGGCACATTTTTTCGCGTAAAAAATCGTTGCAAGAAGGTTAGATATCCCTTGAGAAAGTGCGCCAGCATCGCGACGAGTGATTCCTGCTTTTGCCAGAGAGAACTGTACAGCGATGATTAGCAGCGCGAGTGAGTTAGACTGAACCGCTAATAACGCCATCTCTCGGACGAGTTCCAAATTATTTCAGCTCGGCAAGGGGAATGTTGAAACGCATGCGGGGCTCCCCGTCGTGTAAGTGTTCGACTTCCAAGTTGTAACCCAGGGTTAACTATCTGTGAACAGTCAAGATGCATGGTTTCAGCAGTGTATTTATATCTTACTAAATAACTCTTGGCTCTTTTTTTTTAAGATATAGTAAATAGACTCAGAGGAGTAACTAATAGTCATGTGGTACTTTTAATTCAATTAGCATTAAACATCAAATGTTATGCAAACCATCTTGACTGTGGTTCTTAATTTTTTAACTGAAATTTATTAGCGACAGGAATCAATTTCTAAGTTTGACAAACAAGCAAAGCGTAACTAAATTACCAAATAAACCTAACGTTTAGGCGTGTTAGAAACACCGGTCCTCATGAGATCACCGAAGTTAAGCAACATTGCGCTGGGTCAGGTATTGGATGGGTGACCATCATACACATGGCCAGTTCTGTTCGGGAGAGAAGTTGGAGGGATGAAAGTTAGTACAGCAACTTCACTCGCCTTGCTTATCAACCTCTCGACAGCATGGATTTGTGGAGGAATCCTGCTGTTCGAGTTGTACCGTCCTTTGGAAGGGACGTTAAGTCTGTGGTTCTCTTCAACAGAAGTGGTCTACGTGCCGGCGCTGGGTTTCGCCTTCTCCCTTATAGGCTAGGTTCATCATCATCCACTCATTCACCGATGCCTTTAGACCAGTGTCGCAGGACCCGTTGTTAAAACAGTGCTTCGTTAAACCCCACTAATCAATCTTCAATCAAATACCAAATTGAAATACGCGATAAACCAAGACCGCGCTATATCGATTAGCAAAATACTACTCGTCACGCTATCCTGGACAAGATTGCTCTCCCTACAGCACCTAGCTTGGCTAGGTCAGTACCGTAGACGAATGATATCAGCATCAAGACACACAAAACAACCACCCCCATCATCTCTCCCCAAGGGTGCCCCTTCAAGCACCTTGCCGTCAATAAGCCAGTGCCGTCTGCACTTGACACAAGCACCACACGACGACGACGACGCCGTTGACGCCGTGTGCCAATCAACGCAGCGTTGCGACGCCAAGGGTCTGGCCGCGTTGACCCAGTTTCTCGGTGTGTGTGTGTGTGCACCTCGGCTGCTGCACTGTAGATGCACCGGTCCGAGCGATGCACTCGACGCAGTGCATTGAGCTCGAGATGCAGTCCACATCGCTTGCACCATTGCTGTAATTGCTTGCTGATTGACGCAACGGGAACCGACTGATTTAATGGAATGTGGGCGACGATTTTTAGTGTTGGTGTGTACTAGAGAATACTTTTTGTTAGTCTATGGACGATTTAGGGAGGTGTTGCTGACAGTTTACTTGTAATAGATAAGTCTGTCAGGCGATTGTGACATAATCTGCTCTAATTAATGTATTTAGTCAGTGTCTTCAACACAGTACGTTTGGTTAAACATGGTAAGTTTTTGAAATTAAATGAGCCCAAGTTGTTTCAGAAATTGAAGCTGACTAATGTCGAACTCTCTTGGTATGCAGTGGTATGCACTAAAGCGCATTTAGAGAAGGAGAGTTTTCGGCATGTGATACAATACAATTGCTCTACCTCGCTCTCTCGCCGTGTACTCTCATGTGCACCGAGTGCAGCCGAACAAATTCGACGTCATTTAAATGCTGGTTCCAACGAACGTTCAGAAAAGGCATTCCAATTGTAACCAATCTTTAGAATTTCTCCAGCTAGGTGCCAACACAATTGATTCTCAAAATATACCGGCTTATAAAAAAAAATACACATTTCCCTCTATTTGCATTTCGCGTCACAGAGTTTTCCCAGTTTCCCAGTTAATTTTCCAGTAGGCTGCTTCGCGCTAAGTGTGAACTACCAAGTGTTCCACGGAACCATATTATGATGATACGTCTTCTCGTGTTCTACACAAGCACTAGTTCGAGCCACCACTGAACTCCACTCGCCCACTGGGACTCGAGCTCATGCTTGGTGTTTCTAGTGGTATTTTCCCGGATGCGGTCGCTGGTCTACCTACCCACATTGCCGTGTTGGTGTGCATGACTCCACTAGCGTTGTTGAGGAACATGTGAGGGTTGTTTCACATCCAGTAAGGGTAGGTTAGTGTTATCGTCCCTGGTAGGGGTGTTAAGAGGATTGGCGAAAGAGTTGGGGTTTCTTCGCGAGTTCAGTCACTGACTTTGCTGCTGTTTTTCTTTTTCGAAATGTGGTTGTATAGTTTTACAATCTTAAACGTTGGGGTACATTTCTGTGATACACTTAGATTTGGAGCGTGGTTAAATGAAATAATAATGGCATGCTCGTTTTATGTTGTTCTTTCATAGAATTTACATGAAAAGCTCGCTTTTTGGTATCACAAGCTTGTAAATCGAGAATAAGCGCTAGCCATCACAATAGTTTTATTTCGTAAAAAATGGCTGCTGACCAATTGGTCAAATATCATCGGGGAAAACCACTCCCTTTGTGGTAACTACATCTGTGAAAACATGTGCACAACACAATCAACTCACCATACCGCGTCTTTCCTAACCACCGCCAACGGCCATTATATTGGGTGCAACAAAATACGTTCCGCAATTCAAATTTGCCAATTAGTTCTGCAATACAACACAAATAGCGCGCGCTCCGCGATTCATCGAGTCTGCTTTTGACCACGGCACATCGATCATTGTTAATTAAATAATCGTCATCGGCCTCTTGTTCCGACGCTGGAAATGCCTTTGACACCCGAAACATATAATTAGATCTATCAACTCTCGCCCTCTCCATCTATCTCGTCATCGCAGTCTGACTCATTACATAATTACCGGTACGTGCGAAACACAATCGATCTGGGAACAATTCCATCCCACACCCACCCCTTTATATACACACGCTTTAGTGCCGCTAAATTATCTCGTAAAATTGCATGCATACGTCCCTGAAGAAAGACCAAAAACAGCTCTCCATTTTCCGCTCCCTGTAGAGTTTTTCTTCCACGCGTTTTAGAGCTGAAAAAAAAAACACATTGTAACACCGTGTGGTGCCAGTAATTAACAAGATTCATTTTATTACCGTACATACCCATTTTTTAATTAACCTCTCGACCGTGTGCCCGCTTTAAGGGGCGCATTATGAAGGATTTATCGCACTCCACGCTATGATTTACTGCAGTGGGGTATGCCTTTCAACCCTGCACCGTATTGTGTGCCTTTTTGCTGCGATGCACGCGGATTGTTGAACGCGAGACGATGGCTTTGACCGTGTCGGCAATGACGTTGAAATTGGATAGAGGTGATTTCTCGACGAGATTTTTTTAATCCGGGCAATCTCGCTGATGGGGGTCGATGTTAGATGTGCGAGGTCGTAGATTGATAGTCGCTGTCGTTGACTTTGACGTGACGTCCGTTTGGGGACGTTGCCAACTTGACGCATTGGAGGCAGGATACTTGCGAGACTGTCATTGGGTCGCGAATTCGAATGACTGGACTAATTTTCATTGAGCTACGAAGCTGATTGTTAATTGTTAAATTGTGCCAGAAAATATTTTTTTCGTTAACGGAAAAATTTAACTTGGTATTAAGTTTGAGTCCCGAGCGCGAATGCTTAACGTTCTGCTGAGCAAACGAGCCGGTAACAAGTTTTAATTGCAGCTGCCACTTGATGACGCGCGCTTACTGCCATCAATTCTAATACATTTTTATCAATTTTTTCAATTATTTCTTGAAAACATCGACTACTGGTCGGATGCAAAACTTCTTGATATTGAATGCAACACAAGTTAAGTTAATCGTTCTGTGTTTTAAATTTGTTTCTTCCTGTGTCCACTTAGGTCTATCCGAAGAGGGACATCACCAACATCGTGGAGGCAAGTCACTACCAGAAGGTGGCCAACTGGTGCAAGGTCGGTCACAAGAAGTGCAAGGCCAGCCACACAGAGAAGGTCAAGCCGTACCGCTGCCTCGGTAAGTCACAAACTCTAGTATTTTAAACCGAACGGTTTGGCGGGTTGGAAACGCCGGTTCTCTTGGATCGTGAAAATTAACCAGCACTGCGCTTGGTCATGTATTGGATGAGTAACAATCAATCATGACCAGGTTGTAGGAAATTAAGTTACCCTAAATGCACTTGCCTTGCTTATTACCTATCGATAGCATGGGTTAGTGCAGTAATTTTATTGTTTGAGTTATACCGTCTTTCGGAAGGGACGTTATGCTGATTGTCCCATTAGCGATTTCCGACAGAAAAAACCCGGAAAACCAGGTACCGGTATCGGCTATGTCGCCTACCTTTTTAAGACTAGATCCCTCATCATCCTTGTCACCATCCGTTCACTCATCGACGATTTGACCAGTGCCACAAGGCCTGCTGTCAAAAAAAAAATATGAACACCGTTATGCGGATAAAATCCCACCGCTGCCACCGCTGCCACCAATGTAACGGAAACAAAAAAAGTTAAATTAACAGTGGGTTTGATTACTTCCAGTGTCATTAACAACAAAATAGGTTTAGTTGGTGCCATTTCTGCGGAAACAACATCTTTATCCTCGGCATAGCGTCCTTAAAACTTTAATTTTTGTTTGCTTTACATCTCCGCGGCCGTGATTTTCGATTGACCCGTTTCGACTCACTCAATTTCCAGTTTATGCATCTAGGTCTCTTATACGATCTGCTGATAAAAACAAATGTCCACCATAACTTCAAATGACAGCATCTTATATTGCTTTCTGATAGTGTTTCCTACTTCTTGTTTATCGTTAGCTGCCTAAAGTTAACTTCTATCGTCAATTTTAACTTTCATGTCAACTCTTTTTTTACCGTATGAGGACGCGATATTGGTCGTAACTCGTTTAAATAAAACGTTACAGCAACGAGATAGAATCCTGCTTTAAAACCATATAGCAGATTCCGAGAAGATTGTCGTTTTTAATAACAATGACAACCGTAAATATGGAACAATATGAACTCGACAGAGCGCCAGCCGGATACGGTCCCAGAAACTCCGGTACACGTAAATCACCGGGTCTTGCCCCTCGCTGTCAAATCCAGTCGCTTTTCGGCTCTGCATGCGCAGGAAAGAAATAGTGCGCGCGAAACACCACGCGCGGATATCCATAGAATTGTGGTCGCGACACCATGCTCGTTTTTGCTCCGGCGAAAAGCGAAAAAAAAATACATCAACTTCGTAGCTGGATATTTTCCCTAATACGCGCAAGAGAGAAAAATTCCAAATCCCTGCTTTCGTTCAGGGACATCGCCGAGAGTAAGGAGCTTATTTTTAAAGTCTTTTGTCTTTCCCGTGAAATATAATACCATGTATACCTAAAGCAGTAGCGCTGGGTAGAGGCCTTGTTTCATAAATTAGAATATCGACCTGTATTTTGTGTTGTATTTTTTTTCACTCCCCCGTTTGCCTCGACGTTCTCTCTCTATTAAAATAGCCTAGCCAGCTTTGCTATCGTTGCCCAATGATGTTGATATTCTCTCCAGGGGCTTGCTATAGCACACAAAACGTGCACACGTGTACACACCACGACACAAACTCTGTGTGTCGAGAATGTGTGTGTGTGTGTGTGTGTGTTTCGTTTCCGTTGCCTGCAAGTTTCAGCTCCGGTCCGCCGTGCCGTCGTTATCCAAAACTTCGCCGCCGTCGAATGCTCTGCTAATATCGCACAAGTTTTGCCGTTGGGGGGCATTTGCCGAGCCATAACCTAAAACCACCGTAGACCAAGGTAACCCGTTGGTCCCGTCGGAACGAGTAAGACACAATTAGAAATTATGCAGCGTTAGTCGGTTTCTCTCTATGCGACTTCCATTTTCTGTCTTTGTCGCGGTATATTCTCTGACCTTTCACGTGCGCTGCTCATTTTCTTCCGACCTAGCGAGCTAACTCTCTAATTAAGGGGTTGCGATTAATGGAATGCGTTCAGTTGGCCCGAGGTTTGAGCTCTTTGTAGACCGAGTGACATCCGACTTGATTCAAATCCGATTTGCCTGTCGCAGAGTTTCTGCGATTCAATAATCCCACCGGTGTATGTGTGCGTGTGTGTGCGTGAAAGTTGTCTGGCAAAGTTGGTAAGTAAGATGAACGGCTGACTGGAGTTGCCACAGACTCGATTCGATCGCGTTTTGTCACTGTCACTGTGTGCTTTTCAACTGTGACATGGGCTGAAGTGATTTAAATTAAATTTAAATTTGCTTTAACTTTGCTTAATTTTGTAACTATAACCTATGACTATGCACTGAAAAGCGGAGTTATTTTGTTTATTATGAAAATCGGATTTTTTTATCTCAGTACTGTATCCTCAGTAAAACAGCAGCTAAAAGCTTTTTTTTGGCTGGTTTTAGTTATAACCTTAAAAAATTTTAGCCTCTTTTATAACGAAAAAGTCTGAACAGATAAGACATCTTTCATTCCATCCATGGGCTTGCAATCATGATAGCCTCTTCAACAGCTGCCGATCGCCCGAGTAAAACGTTGAAAGCTCCATTTGATGATGACAGGTTGTGAAAACAGTCACAGACATAGGTTTTCACCTGTGGATTGCTACTTGCTCTAACGCGCGAAATATGACTGTTGTAAAAGGTAAAGAGATTCGTGTTTCGGTTCACCAATGAAAAGACTTCGGCCGTTCCGAGTTTGAACCCTGACGCGATGGGTCTCCAGAGGATGATTACTACACACAAAACTCCCTCACACCCTCGCGTCGTTTGCGGGGCGGAGAAAGTTTCGAATTCGAAATGGACCGATTTTTCTCTACCAGTCAAACCCCGCCGCCACCGCCACCAAATGTAATGAGCGGCCATAACCGCATTACGCGACGCGTAGCGGATAATGGACCAAACTTCGACGAAGCGCGTTCTCTGATTTAGTGGTCGTACCACGAATCGACTACTACGAAGGAACGGCTTTATGCACCACACTATATGTAAAATGTACCCCAGATTTGGGGAAAAGTGATTTCCTTTTACGAATTCTTCTTTACTACTTAGCGTTTTTTTTTAGCCCAACGAGTGCGCTAGTTCTATCTGTGTATCTTGGATGTAATGTACCCGTGTCTTCAGATCTAACGCAAACATATTGTCATCTGCAAAAAGTACCTACAAATACAACTCTGCGTCATTTTTTCGCAGTGCATACAGACTTGGCAACTTTGCGTGTGCATATTTCATCACACGTCCCTGTTGGTAGTGTTTGTCAGGAAAATTTAAACATATTCGCGGTGATTTTTTTGTTTTGTATTACCTTTCTTCGCATTTCGCGTACACAGGACGTTGGTGCCAGCGTTGCGGATATTGCACGAGATAAATAACCAGGCACACAACGCATTCGCATGCCTCACTTCGTCGTGCGTTAGTGCGTGTGTCTGTGTGTGCGAGTGAGTGCGTGAAATTCGCGTAGAGTTTGTCGGGTTGGAAATATTAACTAAAGTTTACTATACGTTATTTAAGCAGCTTCCATCTCTGACTTATCTTCAAAGTTATATGATCGGTGTACAAGATTTCAGGAGTAGATGTACTTACAGAATACTATATACAGTATTTATTTGAAGGAATCCTAACTCAACTAACCAACAAGATTTCTACATTTCATAAACTTGCTTCACAACGAGTTACTGGAATACTGGAATTATGAGCCCTGTAAATTAAGTTGTCAGTAGCAAAACTGCAAAGCAATCAGAAAATTTAATACTACGTCTGACGTTAACTGTTGAATGTACGTGTATTGCAAAGCGTTTTTACTCGGTGCTCTCACCTACACAGTTTCTAATAAACAAAGGGCCAGTTCAAAACCTAGCACGGTGGCGTCGTGAAAGAGCGCATATATGCTTTGAACCCAAGGGGTCGTAGGTTTAAAACGAGGGTTATGATTTTACCATTATTTCCTTGTGCAGTTTCAGTAAAATTCCAGGTTAGTTCCACCTCAATAAGGGATGTAACATTATAGTGCACATTCTAAGCAGATATTTCAATCCGCATATTACTTGTGTATATACATACTACATGGACTCGATTGTTTTATAAAAAGTCCTTTAAAAAGTTCAATTCAACGTAGGTAAAGCTTTCACAGATATTCCATTGTTAATGGGTAAAGGATACCTCTGATATAGCATGCACCGATCCTTATGGGGCAAAGGCTACCACAGATAAGGCCACCACAGGTATTCCGTCCTTGTGGGGCAAAAGCAACCTCGGACAAAGCTAAGAAAATATTTCCTCCGTATGTGGCACAGGCTATCGCAGGTAAAGCGTTCACAGATATTCCATCCTAACAGAGTAAAAGTTAGGATGAAATATTATTTAAATTGCAAACGCTTGCAATGCGCGGGGTATTTTATTATTTTCAACACTAAAACCGTCTCAAAAAATTTTTGAGACGGTTATAGTGTTGATAATAATAGAGTAAAAGTAACCACCGATAAAGCTTACATATATAAAGCGTTTACAGATATTCCGAAAAGATTCTGCTTTTTATAGGCAATAATTATGCCGACATAGTGCTCTAGCGTCAAAACGAGTAGTTCCAGATAACAACGCAATATTTAATAAATTGTGATAAGCGACTTTGCGAGAAAGACATGTTCAATTACAAATAACGCCATCTCTAGGACGAGTTCCAAATTGTTTTATCCTGTATCCTGGCTCGCGTGGCCAATTACAGCCCATCTGTGGAAGTATAATCAATACTTTCATTGTGTGTTGTGCACCTTTCTAAATATTGTTTGTCAGTTTCCATTATGAACTGATTTTGTTGTATATCAGCTGACAACACCAAGCGTTTCATCTCATTTTCACGAATTTAATTTCGTCGAAAACGAAACTAAAAGCTATGCGTTTGAGTGAAATTGAACCTAAAGTTTAAATTCGTTGACTCGAGCTGACGGGCGCACTGAGCAGTATAATACCCGCAAAGCGGCGCTCAAATCTCTGTCGGCCCCAGCTTAGAGCGCGCGAATCGCCCCTCACAATCGGCATCGATTATCCCCAACGTCGCCCCCCACCCAGCCCGCCCACTCCTTGCCCATCCAGCCGACAAAGAGAAGATGCAGATGAGAGCTCTTCACGTTTTAGAACTTAAGTTCCGTCGCTCGTTTAAACTTTTGCATGGATGAAAAAAAGAGGAAGAAGAAGGAATGCTTATCAAAATATGTTTCCAAAATTTGCTAGCTTTGCTTGTGTCTTCAGGTAAAGTGGTCGGGGGGGAAAGAAGAAAGTTTTATACCTCGTTCAAGTTTTGATTAGTGTTCTGTGCCGAAGCTAGTCGTATTCTCGCAAAGTTAAACGTGCGCAAGAGAAGAGTCGTTATCGTTTAACGTGAAAACCGCAAGCGCAATTTTCGAAATACTGAAGTATTGCGATAGGAAATGCTCAACTTTCACTCAATGCGAATAATTCTAAGTGTATTTTATTTGACAATTTCCCGAGTATCCGGCCGAGATTGTTGCATGTAAGCAAGAACCAAACGGAAAGCATTGTGTGGAATTTTGTTGCAAGGTCCCGATTTTTTTTTATCAGTCTAACTTTCCGTTCTCAACTTTCAAGTTTTAAGACGGAACGGCGAACACAACAAGTCGCGAATACGGAGGAAACAAAACGTACAACAAGTTCAGTGTTACTCGCTTTTTTTTCTTCCATCTCCCTTAATGATTTCCCTTCGAGCATCATGGTACTCAAGGCTACTTTTTCGACATCGCAGAAGGCGTATATGCCATATCCTTCAAATAAGCCAGCCCCATGCAATCGCGCAAAACGCCGACGGTCCCCTAGACCAGAATGATCATCCATTGTGATAGTCCAGATTGCCATTCGTATATATATATAAACAGTCGTCGTCGCCGGTCTGTTTCCCCGAATTACCCCCGGGGCCTAATGGACATAATCGTCTCTCGACATTGCTGTACATTTACAGAAGCTATTATCTGCAAACAAGCACGCCATCATGAGACAAAACAGCGTAAGGGGACAATGAAAACAAAACGAACCTCCAGGTTTTACGTTTTGGGAAAATTGGTCTTCTCGTGATTAGGCTTTTGAAAAGTTTGTGGGATTGTCAAATTCGTTGTTATTATTATGGAAAAACGCGACAGCACCCCATTTTTTTTTATCTTTCTGTGACTTTTTCCTGTGATTACAGGAAAATGTGATGTTTTATTTGGTAGAAATGATCGAACGAACCCACCATTTCGCTGTTAAAGCGAACGGGTCTGTGAGCAGCAATTTCTGCTTGATCGACTTTTCCATTGCTTTCGCCTTCTGTGCAGCAAAGAAAAGCCAGGCGCCATCCGCGTATTTCAGATGTTTCTTTCAATTTCCGCTCTGGCTGATTTCAATTTTCCGATTGCGTCGCTGACGTCTTCCTTTTACATTATAATGTTTACCGAGGACCGACACTGTACAATTTGGCCCTTTTGGTCCGTTTCGTTGCTATTTTGTCGAAAACTACGTGGAATTTCTCAGCACCGAGAGAACATACTTTTGCGGCAGGGGCGCCACCGGTCGTTTTGGGGTGAAATGAAGACCAAATGTATTTTTTTAAAACACTTCAAATCACCTACGCTGATGTCTTCCATTTTCCTTTAGCTCGAAAGCTTTTACATTTTTGTTTTTGAACTATTTTAAAAATGTTTGTACCATTTCTATAACAATCTTGTGAAATATTTTGAAATCCCTCCACGAAAGCCATAACTTGAGCTGGTATCTTCTCTCGAGGGCTAGACTGAACATAACTCTTTAGCGAGTCACTAACGCACTTAAACGCACTTGTAGTAGCTGAAGATTAGCAACAGTGTGCTGAACCAAATATTGGATGGATGACCAACATGCACTTTGTAAGTTCGTTCGTCAGCCAGCACCGTCGCTTCATGCGTACAAATACTGCGGTTTTGACTTTAGTGTAACGTCCTCCGGAAGATCTATGCGAACTCTTTACACATTGATACCTGCTGACACCCTCCGAAGCTACTGCGATGGCCATCATCATCCCTATCATCACCCTCTTCTGATTGTCATCGTCAGCTGACTACATGCTTCACATGACTCTATACTTGGCGTACCAAATAACCTGACCCTCGAACTTTCGTTAGTTCCTTTCAGTTTCCATCTATATTCAAGCAAAACCTTTTAACATATTTCACTGCCGTGAATTTTCACACTCTTGGCTTTTTCTCGCCGGGTAAAAAATTTGACAAAAAAAAGTGGGGAAGAAGCTTTTTTCCGATCATCAATAAAACAGCCTTTTATGTTCACACGCTTCCCCTTCAAGAGGAGCATATGCCTAAACTCAATTTCATTTTGAGATGAAGAGATAGAGGGTTTCATCGACACTTTCAAAATGTGTTGGCTGCAAACCAATCCCAATTGTCTTTCTCCGGTTGAAACGGAGATTAGGCAAAATATACATCCCTGTGTACTCCACGGCACTTAATTTCGATCACTCAACCTCATTTCCTGCTTCCAATTTGCCTCCTCCCCCCCCCCCCCCCCCCCCCCCCTAAATCGTGCAATTGCACTCGAAATGCAACATGTTTGTAATATACGCAGCCGATCGGCGTATGATGCTTACTGGTCATTATTTTCGGACGGACATTTCAATCAAATCGCAGCACACACAGATGAGCTCACTCGTGGCGATAATTGCACCGCCAATATATGTGTACCACTCATCGCTGCACCGACCGTAGCAAATGCGTTTCCAAAGTGCATTTCAAAAATGCAGCGATGCTGAAATGAACCTAGGATTTAATCAGTGCTCAAAGCCAATGCCGATGCACTGCCGAACTATTTCTAAAACAGGACAACGTGGATGAGGTAACGTCGAATAGTTAAAAAAATGAAAATAAAGCGTAAATTCCGAGCTTCGCTGTAGTGAAATAGTTTGCATTGTACTCGCAATACATTTTTATGAGTTTCAAGTCCTCAAAGGTTGTACTTGTCAATTATGGTATCTGTTTGCTTTGAATGGCGTAGAAATAAATTTCGTGGGAAAACATCTCCAGTGTAGTAAAGTTAGTACAAGTTGCAAAACTAATATTTCACAAATTATGTTTTCCATGAGCCATGCGCTATTAAATTTCTACCTCCATAAACGACAACATACTTAAATGGTTCTACCTCGCTACGTACAACTACATAAAATCCATAAATCCTTAGTACCCCTGCCCCTGTTCCTACCACCCTTCATCCGTAAGTCCTGCCAAGGGACGAACTCTCTTCTCCCAGGGCAACGTCGCCCGAAAAGTGTCCCTCCGTGACCTCCATTTAAGGGACGGTGACGTCTCGACCTGGCGACCCTAGCCGGTCGACGACGTCGTCCCCAATTAGGGGCATGACGTCTAATTAACAACAAGGCACCGACGTCGACGGCTACCCCTTTTCAAGCACCGGAAGTACGCGCGCCGGCGCTCTTTGACGTGCTACACTCTTGCCGTGCATGCTGACGGTGTCCCTTTCATTTCCGCTGTGATGACGATGATTTTAATGAGATATACGATCGGTTATAGAATGTCAATTTTGCTCCGGTTTTTCTATATATCATTTCTACGAAATGTAATTTTATAGTATAAATAGTTTAAAATATCGGATTTAGTCGGCGTTTTCCAGAAATATTCCCCTAAATATTTGCAAAGCACTAAAGTTGATTGATTGGTTAGTGGGGTAAGCGGGCGCTGTGGCACTAGCCTTATGGCTTCAGTGAATAATTGGATGATGATGAACGTCATCTAGCCTAGTAGCGCGGAGGAGAAACCCGGTGCCGGCACGTAACCAACTCCTGTCGTAATGCACCAAGAGAACCACCGGCTTGACGTCCCTATCGAAGGACGGAACAACGCGAACAACTTGATTCCGCTACAAATCCATGCTGTCGAGAGGTTGACGAACAAGACGAGTGAAGTTGTGCTAACTTTCATCCCCCAACCTCTCTCCTAAACAGAACTAGTTGCCAAACTTCGATACTCTCACAAGAACCGGTGTTTCCAACATGCTTACTCAGTCGGTACTTCAGTTAAAATGGCCGATCTTACCACTTTTTAGCAACATTAGCCCATTATAGCTTATGGGTACATGTTACGTAAGACTGTGATCGTCCATTTTAATAAGATGTTCATAATCCTCAAAATACCTTACCGAACCCAGGTAACAAACAATGTGCTCTGTTATAGCGCACAATGCTAATATCTCTTTTATATTCCAGATGTAAAAGAGAATATCTAATTACTAATTAGTAAACTCCTTGCTCCTTAATGAAGACGTATGCTCAATTTAATATCAAGTATATTAGTGCGTTCTCCTGCGAGGGGTTCTATAATGTAATGGTGAATTTTCTGCCATTACCATATTTCTCTAAAGAAAGAATAGCTTTATAATTTGTATATCCTATAACGAGCTGCAAATCTCGCATGTCTGGCTTATCATATCGTGCGCTTGCAAATTGAATGAGAGCATCACAATTAACTATGAATATATACTATTATATGATCCGTTGTATATACCGAGCTACTGAAATAAATAAACGGTATAATGTAACCTTTTGAATCGCATAAGGCCCGAGGGTAGGAACAACTTTTTTCGGCGACATCCGAGAGGTTTGCCGAAAAAAAGTCTGCGCCAGACTTAGCACCTGCTCGAAGCAGTCCTGCGTGCGCTGAACCCGATCAAAACATCTGCCGAAGTGACCACCTTATGTATGCTATTAGTACCTTCAACCTGTCGCCGGTGGGGACCGATCGGTGTGGCGTGTTGGAAACACCATATCATACCACTGACCAGTTCTGTTCGGGAGAGAGGTTTGAGGGATGAACGTTAGCACAGCAACTTCATTCGCCTTGCTTATCAACCTCTCGACAGCATGGATTTGTAGAGGAATCATGATGTTCGCGTTGTACTGTCCTTTGGAAGGGACGTTATGCTGGTGGTCCGCTTAGTGCTCTTCGACAGGTGTAGGCTACGCTCTGGTAACGGTTTTCCCCTCCTCCATTTGAGTCTAGGTTTTGTTCATAATCACCCTGATCATCATTCACTCATTTAGCGACGCTATTAGACTAGTGCCAAAGGGTTTCAAAACAGTGCGTCGTTAAACACCACAAATTAACCGATCAGCCAGTGGGGTCTTCGATTTGTGGAGCAGGCAAGATCAAAGTCTACAGAACATTTTCTCTCAACACGTTTACCAATGCCAAAAAAATTGTGCTGTCTACATTCTTCTGTAAAAGGAAAAAAATCGGAGATTCTGACAGAACTTTCTTAGGACGTCGGAAATCCCGTGTGAGATTTTTTTTTGTTGTATTTTTTGATCCGTTCAAATCTGAACATTTTACCTCAAATGTTTAGCTCCTTCTCAAAGAATATATATCTAACAATATCTCCTCCATCTCAACTAATGAAACAAGCCCAAAGAATATCTGATCAAAATCAAAGTTGAAGCCTCTAGGCGCCCAACATTCGATACGATCAAGCTCTCAAACATAACCACTTTCTATTAAACAATAACCTATAAATCTTACAATCTGAAAAACAGGTAACTTATAATATATATAATTATCTCCATACCCGCGTGTGTTCCCGTATCATGTGATGGCGTGATCCATTAGCAGGCAGCCACATCTGCCATCTGGTTCTTGGTCGGAGGAAATCTGGTCACGATCTGTCCATGCGATGACAGATGGCTTCTATGTGACACTTAAAACATCGGCATTGTTGCACACCCGCCCATTGTCTCCGCGTGCGGACATTGTTGAGTGCCGAGAGACGGCGTATTGTTGTCAATGTCAGTAATTATCATGTGATTGATGAGATGAGGTGCGACCGGCAGCCCCGATGGGTGCAGTTGACAAATTTTGAGGAAGGTTCTGGAATTGATCACTTGGTGGGTCTCTTTTATAGAACGCGTCTTAGCGTTTTGATAATAAAAAGAAACCGAAAACGGAGGTCGGACGTGACGTCTTTCGGTGTGTATTGATATGTAAATAGCTCTCGATCTAATGATACGTTCTGTATATACTGTCAGATGATTCATTTTGTGAATAACATTTTTTTTTCCTGGCTTTTTACTGCAGGTATTCGAATTTGTTGCTCTATGTTGATTACAAGAATGCGTACACCATCACAGTAATTGGTCCACTATCATTACATTATGGCCATGCAGTTTATTTATTTCTGTTAATCGTTAGCCTGCGCATCGCTCTCGGTAAAATACATTATTCAAAACAAGTTTTTTTTTTTTCAATTTCGAATCGCACAGCGCGTACAAACGACTGTCGCTAATTCAGTTGAGCGCGTTTTGAATCCGCGCGCTCGACATTTTGATACGTGGATATCGAGCGCAAATGTCGTACTAATTCGACGCCCACCTCGGCAGCGTCCAATTCCAACACTCTAGCACCAGAATATGCAGGCGACATCATGGTATGAATATTAAAACCATCACACAAAACATTACTACGTCGTGTGTTTGTATAGGTAGTGCCATTATTGCCAGTGGACACAGCGGAAAATGTCAAAAGTTTGGTCCGATCCCTATTAGCCCATCCCATCCGATTCTGCGGTAACGTTGAACGTGTTCAAAAATCATCCCTCTATAAATTTGATCATCGCCCAAAGGTATGCCAGCCAGCGCACCCACAAATGTACGGGTCTCATTTTTGAAGTATGGCATCGGCTTAAATTCCTGCCACGAGGATTTGGCTTCAATTTATCACGCTTATCTCGTCATTGTTATCAATCATATTTTCGCCTCGCCTATACTCCCTAATTCTCTCTTTGTTTTGTGTACCTGCATTTTTGGGATCGGCTCTCTGTCCTTCGAATCAATAAATGAGGGACGAAAGATGAAACTGGCGCGCCAGAGTTAGCAGCGGGAATTTGTGAATTACTATCATAATTTGCGCTGTGGCTTTTTGCGAGATGAAATCTGTGATTTTTCACGATTTAGCTTCCAGAAGAACTGCAAACTGTTACATTATTTTAACGCTGGACAAAAAGTTACTGTTTGTCTATGCAAAGTGATTCCGAACCACAGTGAGTTGTATTTTGATAATTACTGGATATGAATTGCAAAGCAGCGCCGAGAATATCTTTTGCAGAACCGAACAAACGGGAATAAATTGTAATGCTTTTCTAGAATTGGTGCCGACGAGTTTTGCGCTCGCGAGCTTCGGCTTGTCTCAAGTAAAATGCTTCGTCGGAATCTAATTCAACAGTCTTAGGGAGAAATATCAGCCGCGTTGTGGAATGGTGATAATTTTAATAACTTTTCGAAGATCCTCAGTGAACGTGCGGCTTCATAAATTAAATTGCTTTGGCATAAATCAATAAAAAAGATTATTGCATTTTTTTTTTAATAATACTAATACTCTTGGGGGAGCAGATAATAAGGTAGCCGGCTTTATTTTACACAATTGTTATGTCGACCGTTTCTCCAAGCAATGATGTCACGACGTCAGCTATATATATATAAATAAAAAAGGGAAAAAACTAACTCTTTTAGTGCACACAATTTCTCGTCGTCAGAGGGCGTATAATAAGTGCATTGAGCTTCTGTATTGCTTCACCTTTTATCGTTTTTCCTTTGCTTTTCCGGCAAATGCCCACGGCCACCAACTCTCTGCACCTTGAGCTTTCCAGTTTTCCTCTATTGCAGGTTTCTTGCAACTTATACAATAGAGGAAACTTCTATTGCTAATTGAGGTTTTCTTTGAAGATTGTTGCTACCTAGTACACATTAGAATCTTGAGAAAAGTCGATATGAAAATGAATAAAAAGGAAAAAAACGCACATGCAGTGGAACATCGAATAAATGTATTTAATTTACTGTAATAAACTTCGTTTAGTACTAATACTATTATCGGTGAGTGGTTCGTTCTAGCTACAAAGCATTTATCATTAGAAAATCTTAAAGAAAATCTTGGAAAAGCATTTTTCCACCGAGACAGCCAATTAAAATCCTATAGCATCACCACTCAAGAATGTTTTTTTTCTTTGGACACGTCACCACTGTAAGAAACCACGCCTTCACTCACATACATACACACTAATAACATCTTTCACGAACTCCAAGCCAGGGAAAACTCTGACGCAGAAATGAAATTTCAGCGAAAAATACGAGATGCCTTCTGTGGATGAGGTACCTTCTGTGCCACGCTTTCATCGCGTCACAGGGCGTGATAGCAGCCTAATGCTTCGACTGACTCCATTCCACGAGACACATTTTCTGATAAGCGCCTTCTAATGGTGGTGCCCCCGTACCCGTCTCCATATCGTTTACATAGGGCGGGGCGTTGTGATAAGAGCGACAGGACCTCGATTACATTTACTTATCGCTGATCGCGATTTGATGGCGACCCTAGTTTGCATTTCGCTAAATTACATTTGATGGCGTCTCTTTTTTCCGCCATTTGCAATTTTTTTCTTCGTTTTCCTTTTTGCTCTTTGTTGGTGTGACTGGTATCAATTCTCCTTTGAAAATCTTTTCTGTCGTGCATTGAGATTGAGAGAAATAGCAGTTCCTTAAAGTGTTTCAGCTATTTACCTGGGTCGTTCATTCGTGACTATCGTTCACAACAGTCAACTCAAGATCCAATGCTGTTTTAGAAAGATATGTCACATCAATCGCATTGTTTTCTAGTTCATGTAAGAATTATTGATTGAATTCGATTATTTAAGAATATAATGTATATATGGGGCTTCTGCTGATTGGATTCGATTATAAAATACACGCTTTAGCTGTTTGCAGATGTGAAGAAATTATTTGTATTAGCATATCTTAGACAAATAAGAAACTTGTATCAACTGACTACATAATAATCCCCACAGACTTTCATTACCAACGTACCGTAGATTAAAAAAAAATCTTTTCTCTCTTAAATCTAGTTACGTCGAGATTAAAAGCTTGCTAAGTTAACATAAAACTCGGGGGGTTGGGAGAGGTGGAGTAAAGGGTTCCTTTTTTTTAAACCGGCCACCATATACGCCTACTTTCGGCTCAGATTGCAATTTACACTTCGCGCCGCGGATGGGATTTCGAGCTCGCGATACGACGGCACCATGCCATTTTTTTCCTCTCTCCTCTCTCTCTCTCTCTCATCCTAATTAGGCACGAATAAATAAATAATCTTCAATACCGATAACGGCTGGCGAATCACGAGTCAACACTCCCCGAGCACACCGATTGTCCAATTAGCTGTCAAACACTAGAGCAGAGTTTTCATGCACGAGCATTTTCACGGCGTTTTCCAGCTTTCCCTTGTCGGCATTTTCTTTGGCCGTGACGATGTGTATGCGCTACGCTTTTCATCTCGCTTTTCATCGAGATGGCTGGTGTCAATCGATATTGGGCCGGCGGTTTCGTTTCGCTCTTGAGCCAAATAAGTCACAATCAAGTCCTATTTTGTGGGTACGTGTATCGGTTGCCTGTTTGAGAAGTTAGGCTGTGAGCTTCGCAATTCGTCTGTCGATTTTGTTTTGCTTTGGAGACGATTCTTTTTTTGTCCCTCTTTGGTTAGATTGAGATTGACAGCAGGCTTTGCGGTATTTGTAGAATGGCGTTGGTGAATGAATGGGTGATGATGAGCATGGCGAAGAACCTCACCTAATTTTAAAGGGAAGAGGGAAATCCCGGTTCAGTGTCTCTTCCGAAAGACGGTAAAACTCGAACAAATCCATGTTGTCTAAAGGTTGATTACAGCAAGGCAAGCCCAAAGATTATCATGAGTTTGAGTGGTTTGAGTGGCCACCCGAACAAAACCCAGGGTAGACTATATAGGCACGTATTGAAATTATCAATCTCCTTAATTAATTTAATCAAGAAATTGAAAGAATCCCCAAAAAAATGTTGGTTTTAGAAAATTCCATTTCAAAGGTAGGTACATTATTTCAAGGTAGGTGATGTGTGTGTTGTGAAATTTAAAACAATTTACATTGTCAGCTATTTCCTGCACGCATTAGCGAATTCGGTCCGCGTTTTTCAATCCTCAATTTTCCCGCTGAGCGAAGCCGCTTTTTTTTTTACCGCTTACTTACTACTATTTGAATGGAATGGAAAACAGAGCCGCCCGCGTAATTCGTCGTCGCCAAATAAGCATGGATCCACTAGAAGCGTCGGCGAAACTAATTTTCTCCTCGCAGAAAGTTTTGCCAAATGGCCACGCGTTTGGTCGGCGAAGGGAAAAGCGGAGTTGGTCGGTAAAAGAGGCGGCTAAGTGACAAGTTGTATAGCGCGACCGCGGCGTCCCAGTTTATAATGAAATACACGAACACGATACACAAGTCGTGCAGAGTTGAGTGGGTGGGGCGAAGTGAGGGGTTAATGTTTGGTGTGACTTTTAAAAGGGGTTGTTCTTGAGTGGGGAGCCGTGGTCGTCGTACGTGTTTTCAGTATTTAAGAGTCTGTAACATTTGGGGTTGTAATATTTTGATTTTTTGTTTTTACTCACAAGAATTTTGTTGTATTCGTACACACATTGCAATTAAATAAATTCAATTCAGATGACCATTTGAACACTTCCAAGTGGAACAAAAGCGGTCACTCGTGATACTCCTTGCCGATTTTTACCAAAACAACCGATTTCAATGCAAGTTTCAGCATCGATTTACCATTTGTAATAGTTTCAAACCTTTCACGCATATATGAAATCACCTCTTAATGCAGTGAAACAACGACGAGTTTCAAAGGCCCTTTTATTTTCGCTAGATAACTGTCACGACGTCCATTTTACAACATCTAACCCATTTTGGAATGAACTCGCTGGTTTTTGGCACTCACCCTAATGCTCCCCATCCCGCCTACCTCCGCCCCGTCGCAGTCGAGCTAACTAATTGCTCCCAATTTCAGAGTCCGACATTTCGTCAAAGTGTAGTCCATTGCGTTTCCCACGTTGCGATAGGCAGCGTTGCTAGATCGTTAAAAACGCGCTGCCTGGCTGGCAGATATTATTAAAAAGTTTCCTACGGAATTTTTCGTGCTAATTTGTCTTTTGAATACAATTTGCTCGGCAGTGAGAACGCCGGAACGTTTTTCCATCCAGTTTCTTTTTGAATGGCATTTTGGAGCGACCGCTGGCTCTGCGAAAACTCCTTATAACCGCGTTTTTTCCTCCGTTTTTTATCGTTTTGCTTTATTTGTATCGCGTTGGGAATTTGGTTAATACTTCTTTTCACGTGAAGCATAATTCAGAGGTGCTTTTTTTTATGCAGCCAAACGGACCATGTGCTTCGGGAATGAATTCAACTTTTTTACCCATTGAAAAAAAAACACACTTAACATGCTTTTAACGGTATAAAATGAACTACTTAATTTTGAATAAACTCGTTGAGTTAGATTTAAATCATTTTAGTAGCGCTGCTAGCAAAATACATGATTTCTGGACCATGAAAAGTTATACGAGATGGCATGCTTCGAAAAATGATCTTGTCGTGGTTTACACTTAAATTCTTATTTCTAGAGAACCGTCGTTACTTAAATGTTTGTCAAAAAATTTAAGAGACAAGCTAAAAAAATTGATTTTCAAAATGTGATCGCTAAAGAAATTATACATTAGAAAGTCACGGTGGAAGGAAAACGTACTAACGAAGCAATGCCTACTTAAGTAACAACATATTTTGATTAGATTGACAGTAATTTTACGGTCTGCTTATAATTTTTCCTGCTCAAAATTCACAGGAGTAATGAAAATAAGCTACACGAACTCCTCAGAACAAATTTACTGAAAAGACATCAAAGTTTTTGGTATCCTTTTGTCGCTTTTCCTCAATTTTCCCTCTTCGTCCCGTCTCGTTCGCTCTATCCTTTTCCACCCTTTGAAACCTGTTCGACCTACAAACTCCTTTCAAGCAGCCGGAACATCTTGAATCCAAGTCTCGCGCCGGCTTCCTTATTGCCTCTCTTATCGCGCCGTCTTATCGCTTCCACGTCTCATTCCACCTCCTTATCACGTATCGCCGACCAAATTAATCACATGTACTTCGAAATGGACGGCAGCTCTATATCATCTCGTTGCCTTGTTTCGGACAAAAGCTAGGGCCGCTGTTACTGCTGTCAGTATCTGTTATCTCCACTTTAGGTCGTTGCTTTTCCTCTACTTGTATTAGTGTTATAGTCTAGAAATATTTTTTTTTGAAATTTATGGCTATTTTTTTTTTCACCAAGTTTTCAAAAATTATTTTCTACTGAACTGATGTTTGGAAATCATTTTGCGAGGAAGAAGCAGATGCTTAGGCTATTTTTTATATTATATTAGGTTGAATTTTTTAGCTTCTTGCCCTGGATTAGTTTTTTGGTTCTCTTGTCAAGGAAAGTCAAGTCAGTGGACAAAGTTTGACAGAGTTACTAGTACATGCTACTAAACTTTAGAAAAAAAGTTTGATTGATGTTATATTCAGTGCCCATTTTGGATTTTTGTTTTACAGATTTTAAGCTCAATTCCAAACACCAACCCGGGCAATACATGCGAATGTGTTTTTCCTTTACAATATCAGCTCAATGGTCCCGCTTGTACCATCTATTCCTTACGAAACACGATCCCTCAAAACTGTCCCACAACTCGCTAGCCCATCACACAATAGACGGGATAACGAGGTGTCCCGGGCACTCGGCAGCGTGAAATCCCCGCAAAGGGCCACCTGCCCCAAAAAATCGATGTCCCCCCGGCGGACCCTCATAGAGACGCTTCGGGCCGTCCCCCGCGCGCGTCGCGGCGCTCTTAAATCATTTCAACCTCGCTTGGGAAACTTTGGTGACCGTTCCATGATTTATTTTAGTGCCAATTCTTGCTTGCCTCGTGGTTTTTCTTCGGAAAGCCGAAATGATTGTTGCAAAAAATACGCTTAACTTTAGCTGTAAAGATGTATGCATACCTACCCTAAGGAGAGATAATTAGTCACATCGGTTTTTACGTTGCAGTAAATAGTGTAAACGATATAAACCATAGACAGTTTTTGAATAAAGGTTGCAAAAACTCTCGAGGGATTACCATAATCCATAATATTCCTTTTATAAACAAAAAAAGCCGTTTTGAATTCAAATTTCAGAGATTTTCGAAGCTTTGAATAACATAGCTTATATACACGAGGTAAATTTGAACAAATTATCATATTTTGTTGAATGTAAATACGAAATCAATAGCTGTGAGAGTTCCTGATCTCTTAAAAGTATGAAATATCGTACGCCAAAAAAATGTATGCTATATGCAACAGCAAAGGCATGTAAAACCTCTGCTTAAAATTACATTTTTGCTTACGCTTGCGTTGACCGCTCCCTTGGTCTTTGCCTCGACTCTTTGTGATAACTTTGGACGCCCCAGGCCGGCTTTTCCACCGCATTTTCCGGCCGGAAAAAGCGTGGAAATTGATTTTATTTGTTGTGACGCACACCTATATGTTACGAGCCCAAAACGGGCACCGTCTCGTGAGAGGCGTTATGGTTATGGATCGTGACATAGATTGAGGTCGGTTAGAAAAACAATGCGTTTTTAACTAAATTTGTTGCTGCAGTACTTTTTCGGCGATCGTTCTGAAAATTTCATCGTGTCTGCTGGTACAGATTTCAAAGACTACCTTTGTTTAATTAAAGTTGGGGTACCTGCCCTAACATAATGGGAATTAATTTTGTATTACCTGTTTTGAACATTGTAACCAGAATGGTTACATACTTTTGGTAGAAGTGTCCATATTTCTAACACTTCCAGCCGATTACGAGCAATCGGTATTTAAAGTAGAATAAACAGGAATCGTATTTCCAGCATACAGTTTTCCCGTAACCAATTACTTAACATCACAACGTAATGAGTAAATTGTGTACAGCAAAATATTACAACCTTTTCACGCATCAAAATGAGGTATTTTGATGCCAATATTAAACCTGAACTCAATTACAAATGGCTTTTTTACTGATAATACCCGTTTCATTGTACAGACTGAAACATGAATAAAGCGCCACCGCCTGGTCACATGTGGCGCAATTCAAAGGCAATCCAAAAATACTTACATCTACACAATACTTCATCTTATTTCATTATTAAGGAATTACCGCCGACAACGACGATCTACCTTTGGGAGCCAACAACAGACATGCATTATCCAAATCAATTTACATTTTTCCAATCAGAAAACAATATGACATAAACCTCCCGGCAATCCTCTTACTCCGCCATCCAATTATTCTTCTCTCGTCTTCATCCAGGGCAGCAACGCTATTCCCTGTTTATCTGCGGCTAGCTGTCTCTGAATCGGCACCTCTGCGCTAGGGGATGAACGGGGTCGGTCCAACTGGGCGTGGACGCGGCCCTTCCCTCTAATCGGTTCGATAAGTCACAGCGCTGTGACTCACCCGAAAATGGGTCAATGTCGTCGATTCGGGACGTCCTTGAATGGGTCCCTATTGCACCGTTTTGGCGGCGCAAGTGGAAACACATTGGTGTCACATTGACATTTCTTTAAATCAGCTATATATTGAATTATTGTTTTTAACGACGCTCTCTCGCTCAAATGCATAGGCGTCCGTGAATAAGTGGATGATAATGAGGATGATGATGAACCTTGTTTAGCAAGAGGGGAGGAGGTGCACGTAGCCTGCTTCTTTTGAGACTTTATGTGGCAAAATGGATACTAAAACTTCACACATTTTGAGGGTATCTAAATGTGTCGTACGAAACTCAATTTTCATGCCCTACAAAACCACTTCCTTGTCCTAACTACCCATCAAGCTTAGGCGTATCAGGAAATACAATCCGTTCATCAGCTAATCACCCCCCACTCACCCAACCACCCACCTACCCACTCCTACCCGCTTTTATCATGCAAAGTGCAATCACATTTCAAACGCGAAGCCGCTCCACGCTCAAACCCCCGTCGAGGCACTCGAGTACAACGGACGGGAAAAAAACACAGAATTCCCCGTCGCCTCATTGGCTATTCACGGACGAACATGTAACAAATGATGCTTCACGACGAAAACTTTACGGAGCTTCACGAAGCTACTTGCTTGATGTGAACCATTGCATGTGCGCGCACGTCAATCATCTTGCCGTGCTCGAAGGCATGATTCGCTCGATCTGAGACGCCTAAATCAAACCATGTTTCGCTGTCGGATTAGAATAGAAGCATTCGGGTTAGCACTAATGGTAAACGTACAACTAAGCAAACAAGGCTCCAATATGTGGTAACGGTCGTGGCCACCCAATAGCGCTTAGGCTGTTTTGTATAAAAAAAAAATTACAATAATAATATTTTATAATTGCATCTTTTATTTCAATGTGCTCATTTGTTGTTTAGGCTAGCATTAATAGAGATCAGAAGAAATTAATTGTAAATCTGTAACAAGTAGTACGAGAAATAACAAAATTACATTACATACCACTCGTTATAATGGTTCCTCTACCTCAGGGCGACCACAATTTAAATGTCGCGGTAAGAAGTTGATAAGTCAGCAATTTTCGTGAAGACATTTTAACATCAGCGGTGTGAGTCTGATTACCTTGAAACCCAGTGATAGAACCTCTTATGAACAGGAGGTGGTAATATTCTCTTGCTTTGAAATCATGACTTCAATTGTAGCGATGAAAGTCATGCTGATATTTTGCATAGACATTTACACACCATTCTGTTCCTAGTGCTACTGTACTTCAGGAGCATAATTTTATGACATTTTCTATCTAAAACGATCTTCACTTTTGCCCGTGTCGCAAAGGAAGCAAACTTAAAACTTCAGATTTGTCATTTAAAACCATCCCGCCGAAAATATCCACTAAAGAGAATAAATAATCACCGGTTGTATTTACTTACCCGGGCAAAGGCTAAAAATAACTCACTCTTAGGAAATAAACTATTTAGAAGAAAAGTTCGGGAACAGGAAGAAAACTATTTCCAAAATTGAGTTTCAAACGTAAGTGAAAAGTCCAGAAGGGGTTCCCAACATTTTGTTGCCCGAACCGTAAGACGTTAAATTAGTTTCGGAAACTAGAGCCGAGGTAACGGATAAAAAAGCATGTAGTGTCAAGATACAAGGATGTCCTAGATCATTGTTTTCTTCACTTTATGTACATATTAACGACAAGGCTATGGATTTCCCATCCATCAGCGGCTAGCGAATCAAACCCACGTCCAGGCACCTTATCGCGGGCGGCGTGAAAAGCGGAAAGCAGACAAATCTATAATCGATATCGTCATGAATACAATAGCACTTCGTACGCCGGTCGATTTGTTGTGCGGTGTTCATAAAAAAAAAAAACAAGCTGGCAGCACAATCAATTTAAAGGATTGCCACAACATGCTACTTCTTCTCTGCTAGAAATCGAGAATAAAAGTACCACAGACAGTTTCGATTTAAATAATTGCTACGATTTATACTTCAGCGCTGTGTACTGCTTTCAATGCTACCACGAGATTGGAGTAGTCTTACATTTAATCATGTCTGAACTGCACGTGGTTTCTCGGAATATGTCATATTTTTGTGCTACATCGGCCGGGTCCACGAAGCAGAATAACCCCCACAAGTTTGGGGGTAAAATTGTTATCACCATGGTAACAACCCCCAAAGATCTGGAAAACATCGTCATTGATTGGCTTGTCATCTTAAACCCTGTGAGTTTACCCTGTGGATCTAGCCCTAAAAGATTTTAAACTTTTAATTCCTTTTGTCTTCAATCTTTAATATTATTCTTCTTATAATTTTGCTCTCAAATTAACAAACATCTGTGCTGGCTCAAAAACACCCCAATGTTGTCTTTAGTCATAATATATTTCAGGAAATAACGACAAATTACGGTCATTCCGTAATTCCCTCCACTTTTCATATGCGAAGGTCTTTTAATCCCAGGTTTTATAAAAGAAAAATAAATATCATAGCTCAATCACACACACAGATAATTTGGCCCCATTCAAGCCGGCAACTCGGCGTAGTGCGTCGTTAAACGCAAACCGTTTAATAATCCGCCCCAATTTCCTGCCGCGATGCCAGAAACTAAACGCGACAACCCGCGGATCGGGCAAGAATACTTAAATCCTGTGCATGCGTCTTGGCGTTCGCACACCGCCGACAAAATCCCCTGCGTAAATAATTAAACATTTCATTAAACGCTCCTCGTCGTTGAGCGGAAAACGCCCCTCCTGCTCCTTCTCCAAAACCGACGCCGTGGAAATGCTGCACCCTTTCGCGAAAACTTTCCGGACGCGGAGAAGATGGATAGACCTTCGGTGTTAAGCCCTATTCACGTGCGCAAATTCGTTCTATCATATAGGAAATGAAGAGTTCGCTTCAGACCATTTTGGCTTTTATGTTGGAGTTTTTTTTTTTTTATGCGATTGATTTCTAAAGGAGAACGGTTTTTCTGTTCTTGGTTTCAATTTGAAAATCGGCCATAAAAGACGTTTCGTAGCAAGCCTCGGTATTCCATGAATGGAAATCGCAGTACCATCTCAAGTTCGTTCAAAAATACTTGCCACACCGTCGTTTCAGAGATAAATTACAAACAAACTTGATGATTTCGGACGGTGACGATGACGATACCGTAGAAAATGTATTGTCCTTGAAAGAAATTTTTTGTCTACGCCTTCTTGGCGTCCGAGCGTTCAAGTTCTGAACCATTCCTGTTATTCGTGGGCGAGGAATGTCAAATGAAGCTGTCTCTTGTGACGATCCTCGTTGAAGGTGTCAGAATTGGCTCTTGGAATGTGGTCGGGTGTAGGCGGCATGGAATCACCGAATACTCCTCGAGTTGAGTTAGAGGACTGAAGAGAATATCACATTTGTAGCAATGGATTAGTGGCCATCAATTCGTCTTCCTCCGTGATGGTACATGAAAAGTGCAGTCTGATAACATTCTGTAGCACAAGAATATTTTAGAAAATATCTCCAGGGGCTGATGCACCGAGCCCAAGATACGAGCATAATCTTCCCACTGGCTTGCAGCATCAAAAAATCACCAAAAAAATCAAGATTTAAATTTACAGTGTGAAAATATTTCTTTAAAATCCCCCAAAAAAAAACAGTGATTCCCAAAAAACCGCTCTGGAACATAATTTACTATAGTGGGTTGAGTTCAAAAGAATTGGCTTTTTTACAACGCTAGTCTTCACTTTTTTACTCTTTTCGTGCAATTCGTACAGAATAGTAGCGTGAAATCAATACCTAAATCAAGAAAAAATAGAAAATAGAAAACATTTTTGTGAAAATGCCCAAGTATTTAGCATCCTAATTAAAGTGTCAGCCCTCTAAACAACGAAAGACAATCGTGACTAAACCTTACATTGAATCACATAAACATATTTAATGCTAAGGGATAAAAATCCCAACCCCTTTCATAATCCGACTATCTAATTTCCAACCCATTCTTCCGTATCAACACAGCTTCTCCAATTTAGACCAAAAAATTCTTCGCCTGAATAGACAGACAATGAAAAATCTTTCTTGTAAACCAAGGACTTAAAACTCCCAGCCACCGTTCATCATCGCTCCTCCCTCCGTCTTGCATAATAGTTTGTTTGCCATGCGGGTTGCTTATCGCACTGCGCCAGGGGTGGCACACACACACACTTTTGCGAGTAGATCCGAGGGGCTCAACGTCTCCCCCCCCCCCCCCCCCCCCCGCCACACCCAACGGCGTCTGTCGCCCCTCCTCCACCCTCGGCTAGTATTTAATCAAGTTTATCGTGCCAAGTGCGTGAATTGTCGCCAGACGCCGACGACGGAAAGCTCCCTCTTGAGAGAGCGTCTATAGCCTGAGAGACCAACGTAGTGTGACTGTTTTCTTATTGTTTTTTTGTCACGGTTGAAGTCATGTTAAACGGTCATTTTTGGTGCGAAACTCTGACTTATATACTACCACAAAAAAGGGCATTATTTGAGTTCAAAACCATGTTTTTTTTTTTTCAGTGATAATGCATTCCTTGCGGTAAATCCTACTTATAAACTTCCAAATTTCGTTAAAACATTTAAATAACCGCTCGAGTTAAAGTTACTGCGAGGATCAATAAAATAGTTTGACAGCCATTTCAAAACAAACATGGCGCTGTTGGCTGACTTTGCCGCTCCGTTGGTAGCAACCGCCCTCTAGACTTCCCCATCACTAAATTACGCGTCCACTTTGAGCAATGTCGTGGTCATCCTCAGGCTTCCGATACGCGTCGACTCCAAGTGTCCACTGGCTACTCGACTTTGCTTTCGTATTGGACAGGAGTTCTCGTAAATTAGTTGGCTTGTCTGTAGTGACGTGCTGTTACATCAGTCAGTTAGTAGCCAGAACTATCCCCTAATCTTCGGTCCGTCAATGATGTTAACAAACGGGCTGGATGTCTTATGGGTTTCGAGGGGTGCTTAAAGATTTAACAGTTCGTTACGTTCAATTCTGAAGACCCAATTGGCTCTTGGCTGAAAGATTAATCCTTGGACTTCTCGAAAGTATTGACCAGTTTATGTGTTGAGATAGCTCAGCTCCTTTTTTTTTGCCCAGTTTTCATGTGTCTTACAATATGTTCAAGCTGTTTTTATACACGCTAAGATACGCGGAGGTGTTCTTGAGGATCTTATATAGCGAAAACGGCTTCAGCTCAAGTCATTATCGAGAGTGTTTTTTTTTCTCCTTTTATTATTGAAAAGTCGTTAAGAACCACCCTATATTCTTTCCCCGGTGATATTACCAACAACATCAACAACAACACGCCATGTGCTTGCCTCGCAGCGAAGCTAAACATCTTTCACTCTCCGAGGTTTTGGACTTGAGGATGATGAACGATAATGCCAAACCTCTCAGCCAATCGAAACGGTCTCTTTTATTTGCTCGTGGCTCGTATCACTTGAACACTGCAAATATCGAGACATCGAGATCGAGTTCGTCGGGGTGCAGTGACGCAACCCTGCGGTCTTTGATTATTCTCGACTTATTCTTCGGTGCGCTCTCTCCGCCATTGGCTTTGTTGACGTGTTTACTGGGAAAACTACTCAGAAAAACTCTTTCTATAGAAATATGACAAAATGTCTTTCTGTAATTTTGCTTGGTCTAACGATTTCCTAGAATAGCGTTTTGAATTTGTCTCTTGTGCTGTGAATTTTTAGTCAGTGGCTTGCAATGAAGTATTGCCATCCACTAATGATAGAGAGCGATGCCAGTGCGTAAGACCATTTGCGGTAGTTCTTGTGTACTTATAACTTGATTTGCTCCGTTAACTTGTTTCCACTGAAAAGTACCCTTTATAATGATATTTTAATTGTTTTGTTTTCGTTGGGTTCATTTGACTTCCAGAGATTCCATTCATCCTTCCCACACGTCATTCACCATTGGGTCTCCAGACTTGCTGAACAAGGCGACCGTAATCTAACTTGTCTCTTTGCTTCTTGCGTGTTTCCAGAAGGCCCGTTCCAAAGCGACGCCCTTCTCGTTCCCGAGAACTGCCTGTTCGATCACATCCACAACGAGACCAAGTGTTGGCAGTTTGAGCGGTGGAATGTCACCGCTGCGCACGCCTGCACCGAACGCGACCTCGCGCTGCGCAGCTTCGCTATGTTGCTGCCGTGCGGTATCTCGCTGTTCGCGGGCGTCGAGTTTGTCTGCTGCCCAAAGCATTTTAAGGGTGAGTACTCTCAATTAGCTCACTTGTCTCACGTGTCATATGATGGTACCTTTTTTTTCGACCAAGAAACTTTTAGTTAGATTTACAATTCTAAATATCTGACGTATCAACATTCGTTGCATATTATTTTAAGTATGTTTTTCGACTCGAGGCATTCCGCAAGGTATAAATTTCGGCCCAAATGAAAGGGCACTTATCGTCAAGCATGTTCTTGACTGAGATTGCTCTTCGTGCAATCGGTTGCCTAGCAGAAATGTTAGTAGCCCTATATTTTCAAATTCACCAAACGGCTGGTGAAAAACTGGTTATTATTACATTTCACCATAATGAGCATTAAGATAGACGCCTCATGGTGAAGCATTGAAATAATTGTTTGTATTCGTGGGTCATCCAGACAATCGATTCGTCCGCCTCTTTACCAATAACGTCCAAACGACATATCCAAGAACTCTCACACGTGACTTATCGATCCTATCAACCACCCCAAACGCACATGGCACTGACAACCATATAACTGACATTTAACACACTGGCGTCCGCCTGACACGTCTCTCCGCTGACACCGTATCAGGGAAACAAGACAAAAACACTCGCTGACTACTCGGGGCAAGCAGCACAAGGTAACATGCCAGACCCGTCAGCGAACGCTGAATAATGTAGTTACACGGTACGGCCACACGGGCATGGCTATAGTAGATAGATGGGAGCACGCTGAAGGTTCCAGGGTGAGGAGACTGCCGCCTTCTCATTTGTATTCATGCAATAAGCTTCGGCTACATTTCCTGCTCTGCCCCGTGCGTTTTGTCGGCCATCCCCGGCGCGTAACAATATCGTTTAGAGAGAGTCTGTTCGCTCCCTCTACATTTAACACCGCGTTCCATGCCTGACGCAAGCGGGGCAATCGTGGTGCAGGGGTCGCCAAGTGTAACGCGCTTTTCGGCGGGGGGGACACGCGATTTTCCAAATGATCGCGAAGATATTTGTCACCTTGAGCTACCGGTGAAGTCGTTTGTGTGGATAGTGGATTGTGTGATTTGCTTGAGAGGAGAGATTTGCGCTGAAATATGACGTAGGGGGATAAACTTGTACTGACTTGTGCATGTATGCGATTCTGTCTTTGCAGGGGGTGAATACGTTACATTTTGATTTTAGCTTGAGACGAGAATAGAACATTTACTTTATGAATTTACAGTTAATTTTGTTTATATATTTATAAACTTACTAGCATCGCGCTAATGTTGAACTTTCATCCAAAAAATTGCTTTTTGTGGGTTAAGAAATTTCTTTCGTTATTTCTCGCAGACTACTTACATTAAAAACTGGTTTGTGCTTAACCTAACCTCAACGATCGATATAGGTACGTGTATCGATATTTTGAGTCAACTATTTAATTGGAAGGCTGTGTTAAAAAGAAAAAGTGCAAGCGCTATCGAGCGGTATCTTCCGTTACCGCGTGTTTCAGGCTCGTTTGCTCATCAGAAACTCAATCGTTTAAACTGAAACTTAAACCCAAACTCAATGGTTTAACCACAGATATGTTTAACTCGATTATGGAAGCTATAAAATGCGAAAAATCATGTCTCTTTAAAGGTTAGATACGCTTAAAATAATCAAAGACTGGTTTTAGTCTTTATATCCAACGGTGTTTTTTTGTTTTTAAGTAAATGGCGGGGAGTTGAACGTGCGGTATTGGTTATTTGGCTACCCCTGCTGCATAGGAGTCTCGATGATTTTCTCATGCCAGCATGGGGTATGGTCCGCAGAGCTAATGGACTGCGTCGAAGACAATTGCCGTTCAGGACAACCATGAAGCTTTTCGGAAGGAAGGAAGGAAGGTTTTAATTTTCAACAATTGCCCGCTTTTCGGCGTTTCGCGCGCTTGTAACAAAAGAGGTGTGAAATGAAATGGTGCGGAACAAAGCAGAAATTCGGCGCGCGAATGCGCTCACACTTAGGGAAGTTGAAACTGAAGCGCACACTTCTGAATTGCGTACAACGTTTGCGAATGTTAAAATATGTTTCAAGATGAATAGAGCTAAGATCATTGTCGTTTTCATTCGGGATTAAATTCGCTTCGCAGTTTGTGTCTAGTATGGAAATGATCGTAAGTATTTAATCTCTGCAGCTTGAGTTCACACTTGGCTGAGGGCAGGATAGCTCGGCTAGATTTGTAATTTACTTGTAAGTTTATTCTTAAATGGGTCATTCAGAACACCGATCTTTTCGCGTTCCCTTCCGATTGGTTGAGTCTTTAGTTTTCTAGAAGGAACGAAGCACTTACCTATTGAAGACTTAAGGTAGCAATATGAATCAAGAAACTCCGCTACATTAATAGCCACAGTCTAGCCCTCGGGAGAATGTACAAACCCCAGGGCTACCCTCTAGTCTTGCTACCAACGGGAGTACTGTTATGATTTCAGAGGCGGAATTCTCAGGATTGTTATAATAGGTAGAAAAATTCTTATAATAGCTTGAAGAACATAAAATCCTACCACAACTTAAGCTTTGCAGCAAAAGAAAGATGGTGCACAACAGCGGAGATGATTAGTAGTGGTTTTATAAATGACAGTTGGTCTGCATAACGCGACCGGTGGTCCTTCTGCATGAAAACTCGCCGAACGGAGAATATTAGCGATTATTTTTAATATTAGTACAACAACGACTATTTTCCGAACAGCCAAACTGAACCATTTCATAACTCGATGCTCTAATTCAGTTCTCTGCTTTCTATCTTTATTTATCTCTCCTCACTTCCACTCCACCCATTTCTTCTCTTCTTATATCTATAATATATATATTGCATAAGTCGGTGCTCGACGTGAAAATCTAGTCCATGTCGTTCGACTCAGTGACTCCGCGCATTTCCACGCGAGTTTCCACGGCTTTTCCGCCACTTTCCTTTCGCTCGACGCTCGCTTTTCGTCAACCGTCCTTATACTTGCCCCTGAAATGCGTTGTTCCTTCTACGGGGCTCCCCGTCAAGATGAATACAGCATCCCCCATGTATTTTAGGTTTGATTTTTAGAAGTTTGCTCGTATTTAATGATCCTCAGGAAAATATGGGACAAAGCAATCGTAAGGGACCCATTTCAATTGCATTCGGAATGTGTACCAACATTTCGTATTTCCGAGTCTAGCTGACATTTTATTGCAATAGTTTTCAATACTCTGAATAAACCCTAGTCGTGCACCAATAACCGTGGGATGTCAAATTTTGTTAGGAGACATTGTCAAATATTCAGACATCACTGAACCCTCGGTATCATAAGAAATCAGAATTGAGAAGCTCTGTTTGACAATCTTAGCATCTCAATGGCTACGAGATGTTCAATCTTTCTTCTATTGGATCTCCATTACTTTATGACATATTTTGTTTTCAAAGTTGGTGATGAAAAATGGCTATCTTAGAAAGATGTCAGGACTTTTGGCTAAAATCTTGCCTGCCTAACCTGATTCTGCTCTTTGAGCTTTACTTGATCCATCTTCTGAACCAAAAAGATGGTTCCCGCATGGTATGTCCTTAATAAAACCCAGACGCGTGGCACCTGAGTCCTGCATACGCAAATCAGGACACGCGTCGTCCTGCAGGTGTGCTTTGGGGGGGGGGGGGGGGGGGGTGGCAATCGGTCCCCAGGGAAGGATTTACTCGCCCGAGTTCCCGGCGTTCGGGGGCGGGATCATGCCGGTAAATGAGAGTATCCGTGGTGACTAACTTTCCCCATCAGCCTACGTCCATTCGACTCGCTGGGGCGGCTTCGTTTTTTATGCCATCGTGGTGCAGCTTAGCTCGTAGCAAAATGCAATACCATTTCAGTTTTTTTTTTTTTTGGGGATAATAATAATCAGCGACACTAGCACCCCCAGAGAAAATTGCAAATTTTTGTCTTTATTTTGAATGTATCTGAGATAGAAACAAAAACCACCAACTGACAATTTATATCTTATTTCCGAGAAATTGTCAATCACAAAACTTTCCCACTACATAAAGAATTGACTCATTCGGTACTTTTTCCAACGCTTCAGTAATTCTCATTCTGAAAATACTTCATTCTAACTTGTTTCTATAGTAACAAGGACATACATTTGAAAATACTCACTTTTTATAAGGACTATATCTTCAAACCTTCGTCTTTATTTCCTTTGGGACTCTGAGAGAAATGAAAAACTATTGGAACACGGATGTGAATAAGTTTGACCTTTCTCGGGCAACCGTTTACTTTTGAGATCACATATTGAAATGTCATAGTTGGGTTAACGCTGGAAATAAACCTGTACTTCGGAGGAGGAAAGAAAAAATTCTAGAGACAAAAATCTCCTTTCAGATATCCAATCACGAGGAAAGGAGATGTTTTATACACTTTCATCGAATTGCAGATTCTTCGCTCTCAGTAGGTTCTACTCATGATTACAATCTAAAACTAAGTGTTTAATCGTGTGTACTTAAGACCTGATTGCGCTGCTATATTACCTGGCTGTGTCTTTGATTGATACACAGAAGTAGAAACTCTAGTATATACATCTTGGCGCATAATAAATTACAGCTAATATTAACTTTAAATCGTCTTAACAGTATACTGCAACCCCCAACACTTTTCGACGTATCATATTTCAAACCTCCCCAACCAGCCGAGCTGCAGAATTTCAAACCGTAATTCCGTATTATTCTTATCTACAATTCAGCATCAACAATAAAACACTCCCTCGGCAATATAATTATTACATCATCCCACCCCCTGGTTGCCGCCCCCCGCGCCCCTTCCCGGCATATCCGACAACAGCCCCCGAGCGTGCCGGGCTCCAAGCGACCCATCGCCCCCTGCCCACCCCCGTCCACGGGGGTGGACATCGGTCTTTTAGGATATACTTAAAACGCCAGTGGCGTGCACCCAGCCGCAACTTGCCGTACCTGAGTGAATCGTGTACATGAATACTCTTGATGAGTACTCTGACTGGCAATGACAGAAAACACGAATCTTTTGTCTGCTGTGCACTTTTAGCTTAGTCTAGTTGAGAATTGTCGAGTTTAATCGAGTTAGGTTGAGAATAAAATAATTAATAACTTCAATCAAAATTATTTTGCAACTGAGGTTTTAAATTTGAATGCTAAAACCAATTTAGTAAAGCATTAAAAGTCCATTTTAAAGACACGGTCGTCATTTTTTTCTTTTTACTTCAAACGCAAAAAAAATGTACTGGAGGGAAAAGACCCTTCTTTACACAGCCACCCATTCGGACACACCAAAAACACCCCAAAAACACTCGAAACATTAATTCTCTCTTTATTAACGAAATCATCAAGCCTTTTTGTTTTTCAACCAGCTTCCTACACAAGAGTTTAATTACTTTGAAGTCATTGCGCGCCAGCCGCCACTGAACCCCAAAACGGAGCGCGAGGGGTTGTGGGGGAGGGGGGAGGGGGTGGCACGGGTGGGGCGTGTGTGGCCGTCGGTAGTAGCGAGCCTGCATCGCAATCGATACCGACTGCGTACTACGTCGCCGTCCTCGTCGTCGTGCTGGCTGGCTACTCCCGTGCGCCGGCGACGTCGCTCTGCGCGCACGGAGCGAGGCGTCGTACCCGGAGAGAGGGGCAAAAGAGTAAATTCTTGGTGACCTTGTTCGCCCCATCCCATACCTCCGAATTGCTGTTAAAAATATGAAAAAAGTGCAGACAGATTGACAAGTTTGTGCCTATTTGAAAAACCTGTTCATCGAATCAAATCTGGTCAAATAGTTCGAGTCAAACATGGCGTACACGCTTGAAGTTGGCCACTCTCCGGCTATCAAGGCTCTTCCTGGGGATGTACCCCCCACGGGGGTGACCGGGTGGGGGCGGACAACATCGATCGGGGGTGGCGGCGTGGATCGACGACTACGTCATAGTGCGTGCGATGTGCCACGGGTTGGAAACCCATGACGCGCTCGTACCAACGGTTCGGGGGCGGCGTGGCCCTTTCGGGGGTGGCACCGGCTCAGGGGGCGGGGGGGGGGGGGGGGGGGAGGTGGGGTTAAACAAACGTTACACTCGCCGTGGTGGTCCCGCGCGGCCGAAAGGTTAAGAAGCGGCGCGATATATTTTTGGTTGGGTTGCTAGAGGAAATTGTTTTCGGTGAGGAATTGGGTGATTTCGTCTTGGAAAGGGTTGCTGCGTAACAGCAGCTGCTGGAATTACAAGTTTTCTCATGGAAATCGTTTATACTTTATATGTTTACGTACCTTATAATGGTACTGTTCAGCCAGAGTCGGGTGCTGCAATTTAGTTGATTTATTTTTAGCTAACATTGCCCAATGAACGTAGGAAAATTGTGATAATGTAAAGACTGTACTATATTGTTTTAATTTAATACAATTGTACTTTCATTGTCCCGTTGAACTCCAGTATGGTGGTGGTCACAGAGTTCCGTTGGTTCTGGGTCATATAGAAAAAGGCAAACAAAGTTTAGCGCTTTTCCCGACTTGTTCCAAAGTTTATCGCCATTGTTTTATCACTGTCCCCCACACAAAGAAAACAATGAAAATGCACAAACCGATTGGGAAAGTTTCTCTAACTTTCGACCGCCTGGTATTCTGAGAGGACTCCTTGTATAGAATAGGACGGTATAGGATAAGATCTAATTTTCAAGTTAGTACGGCTGATTTCCATGAGGCCTAGTGTGAACAAAATGCGTGCTAAATGACACATTTGATTAGTTGGAACTTGAGTGACAGTTTCCATGTAAAAAACGTGCGATTTATAGGCCCCACCTTAAAAGTAGTCTAAACTCTGAAGGTTGTCTTCAAAAATCGATAATCGCGTGATAAGGACGCTATACGACCGGGAAATAGAATAACGAAATCATTCGAATCGCGCGAACTCAGTGCTTGTTACCACTTTGCAACCCGGAACTAGGGTTTGAAATTCTAAACGCGTATTTCGGTAGCGGCCTGGCACCTCCCCGCATAGAATTCAATCACAGCTCTGGTTTAGAGCGCTCGGCCCAGGGAGGAAAATTTGATGAAAATTGATGACCACCAAAAACGAATTACGGTTCGTTGTTCTTCTCTCTCTTTATGGTATACTATGGCGGAAGCCAACCGCCGGGGCCTAATTTTGCTATGAAAAATTGCAACCAACTTCGAGTATGGCCGTAACTTCCATGCAGTCGGTTACCTACACAACCAGAACCAAATCACACCCACTGCTGCCATTCACCTTTCGTTCACTTCCGCCCCGTATTATTAATAAGTAAAAGCAATTGATGAACCAACTCTCGGCAGCTTTGTGTTGGTATGCTTTCGCCATTACTGCTTGAGGAGCGTGGGGTCCGTTGGCCCCAAACCTCGACAGAGATTCACGGGGCACGGGGCAATCAAGTTGTTGTAGTGATTAGCTAGCTTTGTTATCTGCGCATTTGGCTGGGGAAACAGATTTGTTTTGAGTGGTTGGTGGCCCGTGGGGTGGACGGACGCCTGCTGGGGGTGGGGATGATTGCAGGGGGGGACGATGCCTGGTAATTATTAAAGGGGCGCTGTGTGCATTGCAATTTCGTGCGAATTGCAACATGTCAAAACAGTTGAGGGATTTTTTATTTACTTTAAAGTCGAATAAAAGTGTTATGGTTTTGATGTCCAAGTGGATTGAATTTCTTGTGCCAGCTTGTTCAGAATTTGGTTGAGTTGAAATGGCATTTGACTTTGAGCAGGTAGTTTTCCAACCGTTCAACATCGAACCCCATGGCCGGTAATTAAATTGGATACAACATGCGGACGAATTAGCATGAACGAAGAAAACGCAATCAGACAAGTTCATTAACCGAAACTATTCGTCGAACCTCGTATATCGTCAACAAACTACTTGCGCCATGTTCAATTATTGTGATCGGCAATGTACTTTACCGACAGAACCTGCATTCACTGAACCGCAAATACAAATGCTTTGCACCTTATTTGTTTATTTCCTTCTTGCATTTTATATGTACTGCAGTGACTAGCAGTGCTCTCTGCTGTCCATTTTACGGTGCTACCACTTAATCAGCAATTTAATTAAAAGTGGGAATAACATGATGTTAAATATCACTGCCGTGGTGTAGCATGTCCCTGGTCCTTTACTTTTGGAACTCTTCCCTTAAATCACCTCACAACTAACAAATCCTCTTTTCCCAAAAATTGCAGAATCGATGAAGCCCAAGAAACCTATCGATGTCTCCGTTCTCGGCAAAGACCTCGAGGTATTCGACAGTGTCGACGACATCGCCGCCGCCGACGACGCTGATGACGCCGACGAAGACGACGTCGAGGACGAGATGGAAGACAAGCTTGCCGACGACCCTGCTCAAGACGAAGACGATGAGTACGACGACGAAGACTCGGACGCCGCCGACACCGACGCCGACCTGGACGACGTCGGCTCGAGCACGCCGAGCACGTCGACGGCAGCGACGTCGACGCCGTCGTTCGGATCGAGCGTCGAGCCGGCATCGGGCAGGGTGACGCCGTTCCCGACGCCCGATCCTTATTTCACGCACTTTGACCCACGCGTCGAGCACCAGGCATACAAGGATGCGCAGCAGCGGCTTGAGGAGATGCATCGCGAGAAAGTCACCAAGGTAAGTACTGGGAGGCAGCTTGTGCCGGCAGTCATAGCATCGGTACTAACTGCTAGAGCGGGCCGGAAAATAATTCTAACTAGGCGCAGAAGAACTTATCATGCCTGCTAAGGTAACTTGCTCATCGTTATCCCGTGGGTGAAGGACGTCTGTAGAAAGGAAGCAGTTTGAGATTTCATGGGAATGGATAGCTGGACAAATTATTAGATCCTTGATTGGTTTGGTAAGACGTCACCCTACTCCATACCTTTCTGATTCCCAGGCCCTTACGTCACACAAGCCAGCCAAAAAAAAATTAAATCCTGTTATTTAGCATGGCGATTTCTTTATAGTTCTCAAATATCCCTCAAAAAGATATTCCATTCAAACCCCAGTCTGCAGCTGTCTAGCTCAGAGCTGCTGATCTAACCTAAGTCTAACCTATCTTTTCTCTAAGAGAGAAAAGATGGCGGACGTAGCAAACACGGAGGCAAGTAGCTCCCACCAAATATTACATATTAAGTGCCCAAAGTGCTCTAAAAAAGTAGTAAATGGAGTGAAGTGCATCACGTGTGAACAGCTAATACACACAAAGTGTGCAAGTGGAAATGTTAAATCATACAACGAAGACAATAGCGAAGATTGGATGTGCCCGGAGTGTGTGAGCAAACGTGACGTTGTGATCGACCCACCACGCAACATTATCGAGCTCCTACAAAAGCGAGTCGCCGATCTCATGTACATTGTCGAACTTCAGAAGCTGCGAATAAACGAACTGGAAAAACGTGAAGTATCAGTAGAAGTGCAGCCACCCCCACCAAGAAAGGTATTGTACAGCAACGTGGTAAGAGAGAATTATGAACTAATTAGCATAAAACCAAAAAGTGGAGATCAAGAAAAAGGGAAAACTAGAGCAGAGGTGACAACGCGAATTAACCCGGGAAAATTGCCAGTTGGTGTTCAAAACATTCGTCAAAATAATAATGGAGACATTTTAATAAGCTGTGCCAATACCAAGTCGGCCTCATCCTTACTTAAAGAAGCGAATGATGTACTAGGGGACAACTACGTCACTTCTATCGCGCCCAAATACAACCCAAGGCTAAAGATAATGAATGTTGAATTCAGCGAGGAGAATACAGACAGTACACGTAATGCCATCATAACTCAGAATCAATTATCCCCGGACAGACAAGGGTTTGTTTGCAAAATAATTACCTCGATAAAATCAAGAGGCGGGTCATCGTACACGGTCCTTGAGGTCGACCCACAAACTAGGAATCAATTGCTTCTCAATGGGAAAGTCAATATTGGTTGGAGTAGATATCGAGTCTATGATCACATCCATCTACCACAGTGCATAAAGTGTGGAGGCCTAAACCATACGGCCCGCATATGCACCCGCACTAAAGTCTGCTTAAGATGCACCGGCAACCACACGGAAGGCGAATGCAAAGCAACTCAACTAAAATGTACTAATTGCACTAACCATCATGATTGTCGAAGCCATGACTGCCCGGCAAAACAAAGAGCAATCACATTAAAGAAACAGAGAATCGCGTATGGCCCAGACTAGCAACCACAGACTAGAGTTCCCACACCCAAGGTCCCACGGATCCTATCACAGATTGAATCGAATGAAGAAAATCACAGCATCTTACTGCTAAACATCAGAAGTATCAGGAACAAAATAGGCGAACTCGAAATAGCCCTCGATAATCACTCTCCAGACATTGTCTGTTTATCAGAAACATGGCTCGAGGAGAACGAAGAAAATGCCACACGCATAGAAGGATACAACATTATCACCACGAGGAACAGAGTCATAGGAAAAGGAGGAGGGGTAGCAATACTAGCAAAAACGTCGCTTCCAAGTCCTGAATTGCTACCGGAATTAGCAGCACTCAGTATTGATAAAGATTTTGAATGCTGTGGAGCAAAATATCCCCTCAACCTATCAATAACGTTAGTGATCGTAGGTGTTTATCGTTCCCCAAAAGGCAGCCTGAATACATTCTTCACACAACTGGAAATCGCTCTCGAATACGTATCAAGAAACTTTGTTCATAATACCACCCGCATCATGGTTGCAGGGGACTTTAATATCGACATGTCTTGTAAGTCGCATGCGCACACGAAACTCCTGGACCTAATGAGTTCATTTAACCTTACTCCTGCCATTGACAACTCCTCGAAAGAAACGCCTTTGGCCACAAGAATCACATCCACTACAGCCACTACACTGGACAACATTTTTAATAATATCTCCAAGTTCCAATGTATTACCCTAAATCTCGCGATATCAGACCATAGTGGATTGCTCTTCCAATTCCATGAGAAAATAGGGAAGAAACCAGCACCTCACACCTTCAGGCGCACGTACTCTCATAGCAACATTGAGCATCTCAACCAGCTCCTTAGCAGAACATCATGGTGCGGAGTCTATAATGCACAATCAGTGGATGATAAATTTGATTCCTTCCATAATCTATTTCTCCAGTTGTTCAATTACGCTATCCCTAAAAGACGTCAAACAAACCAACCAAGGGCAAAAAGTTGGATCACGCAAGCCGTACGCGAATCAGCAAGAAAACTGCGCATCCTACACGCCATAACCAAGTTTAGTAGAGGCGATGCCCAAAGAAAGGAGGCCCAAAGAAAGGAGTACCAGGAAGCCAAGAAAGAACACAAAAAAAATAACAAAATCGCAAGAAGACACCGCAACGACGACCACATCACCGGCTCCACAAACAAAGGACGGGCTTCATGGAGAGTTATAAAAGGCACTGTCTCATCTAATGTGAAAATGAGACCCAATATCACCCTTCTCTCTGACAATGAACTGGAAGAAGACCCCAAGAAGTGCGCTGAACTACTCAATGACTACTTCTGTGAAGCGGTAAACACACTTCAGCAGGAAGACAAGAAAAACTACAGCGAAAACGCAAGAAAACCAAATGACCCAATAACCACATGTAAACCCACTCCGGGACAGCTCTTTCTTGCTCCAGTAAGTGCACAAGAAATATTTAATATAATCAATCTCAAATGCACTAAACGCTCAGCAGGTGCAGACGAGATTCCAAGCTTCATTCTCAAAGCGAGCTCCCATCACATTTGTAAACCACTTGAGGACATTATAAATACCTCCTTGGAAAACGGAATTTTCCCCAACAAACTAAAAACGGCAAAGATAATCCCCATTTTCAAAAAAGGCAACAAGCAGAAACCCGAAAACTATCGACCGATCGCCCTCCTCCCCTCATTTTCCAAAATATTCGAGGTCATAGTTCAAAAACGAATCAATAACTTCCTAGAAAAACACAATCTCCTATCGCCTAACCAGTTCGGCTTCCAGAAACATAAATCAACAACTATGGCAATAAATAGCTTCTTGGACCCACTTTACACATCGCTGGACTCCAAAACACCTACCATTGGCCTGTTTTATGATATGTCAATGGCATTCGACAGCCTTGACCATAAACTGCTAATAACAATTCTTGGCTCTTTGGGCATCAGGGGAGTCGCCTGTAATTGGATTAAATCTTTTCTGACAAATAGACGGCAATTTGTCTCCCTTGAAACCAGATGCGGACTCACCAACACAAAATCAAATGAGAGAACAACTTATTTAGGAGTACCGCAAGGTACCGTGCTAGGACCTCTACTTTACATATTATATGCTAACCACTTACCTGCTGCCCTTGGCAAAGGAACCGTTGCCATCTATGCAGACGACACAAGTCACCTGGTGGCGGACAACAATTCAGATACTCTACACCAGATAGCTAATCAAGCAACAAAGAACATGGAAAATTGGTGCAGCTCATCTAAGCTAATCGTCAACGCTACCAAATCCACTTACCTCCAGTTTCACACCCGGCAAAGACCTCTTCTCGCAAGTCCCGTAATTCGTCTGCGTAACAGTAATTTGCGTGAAAGCTCAGAAACTAAGTTCCTCGGCTTAATTATCAGCAATACACTTGACTGGCAACCTCATATCACACACATAGCGAAAAAACTGGCTCCAATCGTATTCTTACTTCGAAATCTCAGGTCTGAAGCTAGTCTAAACACCCTCAAGCTAGCCTACTTTGCCCTCTTCGAGTCGCATCTCACCTACGGGATCTGCTTCTGGGGTAGTTCACCGCACATCAAAAGACTACTCACAATTCAGAAACGAGCACTGCGAGCAATGGTAGGGGCGACGAGAAAAAGTAGCTGCAAACCACTGTTCAAGAGCTTGGGAATACTTACGGTCCCTGGACTTTACCTGTACAATACCATCAAACTAACGCAATTGAACTTGAAAGAACGCACCATCAACAGTGACATACACGGCTACAATACTCGACAAAAAGAAGATATCACCTTAGAGGCGCACAACCTAGCACTCTTCACCAAAAATCCTAAATACATTGGTGCCAAATTTTACAACAGGTTGCCTAAACAAATAAAAAACGCTCGAGGCACTTCAGCATTTCAAAAGGAACTGAAATTTTACCTTCAAGACAAATGTTTATATTCAACTGTAGATTTTTTGACAACCTGAGAAGTAAGAAATTCCAGAACTCACTGTATTATATATTTTGTATTTATTTTAACTGACCTATTCGCATAACAATTGTATATTGTTCTACTTGAATAAATGATTTAAATAAAAATAATTAAATAAAAAATAAATTTGACATCACATAATCTAGGCATAGAACACAAAAGGGCTGAATAGGATGTAACTAAAAGAAGATACCTGTCTCACAAAGCTTGTTCCCCGTTCACGCCAGGTGATGAAGGACTGGTCGGACCTAGAAGAGCGCTACCAAGACATGCGCGCGACTGACGGCAAGGCTGCCGAGGAGTTCAAGGGCAGGATGACCCAGCGGTTCCAGAAGACAGTGCAGGCGCTGGAGGAGGAGGGAGATGCTGAGAAGCGGCAGCTCGTCGCAATGCACCAGCAACGTGTGATGGCGCACATCAACGAGCGCAAGAAGGAGGCCATGGCATGCTACACCCAGGCGCTCAACGAGAACCAGCCGAACGTGAGTGATACCTAATCTAGTTGCGTCCCGCACAGAATTGCTGCGATTTTGATCGAGAGCCTAGGTTACCCTTTTAAAGTCTTCTAGTATAGTTTTATAGTTTGCTAGTAGGTAAAAACTAATCAAACGTGACAGGAATTGGAACTCACAGCTGTTTTTTTCTAGGCCATGTCTAGCTTGGCTGCACTAATTTCAATGTCAGTATTTGTTAAAAAGTGGAGTAGGTGGAGTCTAGACTGTTCAAAAATACCATTAGTATTTGACTAAACTTTATTTATGGTGGTTTATGTATGAGAAAGAGGAAAGAAGGAAGGCAAGAGATGAAAGGCGTATAAGTGTGAGTAAACGCTGTACATCTCTGCATTTATCTCAACCTTTGTTGCAACCTGCTTTTTCCAACCTCAGCAGGTTGGGTTCTGTCGTTCCTCTTTCCCATTAACTAATTCTATAATTCCTTTTACTTATTAGCAAAAATAACATTTTAATTTATAACATCAACATTAATTTTCAAAAGTACACTGACCATAAGAATCCCAGAAGCTTATGATATGTCGTTCAGCTGATGAACAAAGTCAGATTGTTTTTTACTTTGCCCCCAGGCCGCTGTGTAGACTGCCGACGTTAACTGGGACTTTTTCTCTCCTTGCAGACCCACCGCGTGCAGAAGTGCCTGCAGAAGCTGCTCCGTTCGCTGCACAAGGACCGCCACCACACCATCTCGCACTACCGCCACCTGCTCGTGTCGAGCTTCGAGCAAGCTGAACGTGAGAAGTCGCTTACCCTTGAACACCTTATCGACATTGACAAGACTGTCAACCAGTCCATGCAGATGCTGGATCGGTGAGCAAACACATTTCACCTTTTAGATACGCGAGCTAAAGGTTTTTGGCTATGAGGCACTTTTCGACTATGCCAGAGTTTGTTTATTTCATTTACATAGCAACTGGTATTACAGCTGAGCTTCTACGGTAGCATTACTGTAGCATACTGGATTTTTAGTTGATTATCACAGTGCGCTGAAGGCAAGCTGCCAATTCTATGAAGCATTACTGGAGCAAGAGCCACTGAAAATGGTTGTAATCAATACTGCTGCTCTGAGTCAGGGTTACTGCTTGGTGTTTTGGTGGTGCAATCACATAAATACCCAGGTTATAAAATTACCGCACTAGGTAAAGCCGCAGGTAAAAAACACCTTTAACCAATCAGCTGCGTTTTCCATGCAGTTTCCCGGAGCTCCGCGCCAAGATTGGGCAGCTGATGGAGGACTACATCCAAGCGCTCCGCAGCAAGGACGAGACGCCCGGCTCGCTGCTGTCGATGACTCGTGACGCTGAAGCCGCCATCTTAGACAAGTTCCGCGCCGATGTCGCGCTCAAGCAGGAGGAGAAGGAACGGCAGCGAGCCCTGGAGAAGCAGAGGAAGGAGCAGAGGAAAAAGGTGAGTGTGCCCGGAAATCTCGGTTTGTAAAGCACCTGACCGGAAATTTTGAGGTCTCTAGTTCATATCTCGGTTCAGTCGAACATTTTTCTGTCTAGCTTTGTTTCCTTTGAAAGAAAATTTATTTGCATTATAGAAAGACTGGTTTACCAAGGTATTTCGTATGCTAGACAGAGCAAAAGCATATGTCAGTATTTTCATCAGTTTTTCTGAGTTTTGCTTGTTTTTGTTTTGCAGGAGCGTTTTGAGCTGCGTGAGGAGAAGCAACGCGTGGAGGCGTCGCTGGGCAACCGGACGCCATTCGACCCGGAGACGATGGAGGATGAGCGTGCGCCGTCGACAGCTGCAGCAGAGGCCGCGCGGCCACGCAAGGAGGAGGCAGCGCGAGCCAGCCATGCGCAGGTAACCTCACATTCCATGATACTCCAGAGCCGATGGATTGGTCTTCTTTACACAAGGCGAAGTTCAGGTTACCCGGTCTTCCACTTAACCTCTGAAATCTTTCACATTAGATATATATAGAGTTAAGAGGTATAGTTTCAGTTCTGCAAAGATGCTTTACTTTCTGCTGAATTGGCATCTTAAATGAGTTTCGGGCCCAAGAGCAATAAGCATAAATAAAAAATATTTATACAACAAGTCTCCGACAATTTTGGAGAAAGGAGAGTAGGTTTGAACTGAACTACTAACCAGTATTTTGAGTTAATGAGTTAATTTTGAGTTAACCCTGAGGCCACCCTGCATCACGCAAAGCAGCTCACTGTTTTCCAGAAAATAGTACTTACCTTTGTGGTAATTAATATCAAGATGGCTACTGCCCATAGATAGAGCTATCTGCAATGCATTCCTCTACAGCACGAGCCAGCATCGTCCATCTATGACCCGTAGTTGCAAGAACTTGGAAGGAAGAAAAATAATTACATGGCAATATTAGCACATGAAGGTGGCAACACAAAATTAATATTAAAACTAAACAGTGAACTTCTTGCAAAAGGGACATAAAATCTAAGTAGTCCTACGAGTATCCGAGGATCCTCCGAGGACCTAACGGTTTGCCTCGATGCTTGCACAGGCTCATGACGTGTCCCACGGCGAGCCTTCGTATTCGGTGCGGCGCGAGGTGTACCACCGTGAGACCAAGAGTGTGTACTTCACGCTGGCGTTTGCTGGTATTGCGCTGATGGCCGCCGTCATCGTCGGCGTAGCCGTGCTCAGGAGGCGCAGTGCGCGGTCACCGCACAGCCAGGTAAGTTGACGGGGACTTTTTGTGAGTCGAGATCTTTTTGGTCTGGCAAATCTGAGGTGGCTGCTATTTTGGTTGACTTGTAATAAATGAGAGTGTGTGGTGAATCAATTGCATAAGTGCAAAAAGTACAATGCAGTAATTAATAGTTCAATTGTCACTGTTGGCCAGAGTTTGCTTGCACAACTTGCACGGGAAAGGAGAGTAGGGATAGATTATCACACCATTTTTGGCAAAATAAAGTCTAACTGTAGGCCAAGTGTTAAAACAAACAATTGTTGATAAAGTGAGCTTTCCACCCCGGCTAGCATAACAAGATTCCGTTCTCGACAGGGATTCGTGGAGGTCGACCAAGCGGCCACACCTGAAGAGCGGCACGTAGCCAACATGCAGATCAACGGCTATGAGAACCCGACGTACAAGTATTTCGAGGTGAAGGAATAAGTCGGCACCGCAGCGGCAGCAGCAGCGCACCATTCCGCAGATCCTTTCACACTTATTATTACGTGTTCTTTGACCGCGCTTGAATCGCGCGACCCGCGTATCATTTCAAACCGCGTCGGATGCCGCTTTGGACGCCGCCTGCGTTCTTGTCTCTTGATCGACGATTCTTTGCGACGCGATCGCTGTTTGGGTCGTCGCGCTCCGGCGCGGAGGGCGTGCGGCCGAAATGATTTTCCCTCCAGTTTCTCAAAGCGGATAGCGAACGGTTTTTTAACATTTTATGTTTTCGATATACATACATATATTGTTTTTTCGACGTGGGCGACTAGTTTCGCCGTGTAAATGTTGTAGCACCTAAGTTTTAATCTCACGAGACGACGGCATTTTGGCAGCTATAGAAAAGGTTTGCCCGCTCTTGTCGAAACTGATTGCAGCTGTGGGACGGTTGGGGGTTTCGTTAGTCGTCTGTTACTAATCGTTGCTTACCTGCTCTGATCAACGGGTCGGTGCCATTCCCAAGACCTAGCCCAGTTTCATGTAATAATGTAGTTCTGTGTCTCTTTCGCAAGACACGAACAGCAGAGCGATCTTATTTTTCGGCTGACAAGTTTCGCAAATCGATGTGCTTGTTAACACACAAAAAAAGACACTGTGGTCGTTGTAATTTTTTTTTGTTCAGTTCCAATTTTAGGCTGGCAGTGAGAGGAGATTGCTCGATGTACTTATATATAAAACTCAGAATACGCCACCGCAGCTACTACTTATATACTACCTGTTATAGTTTCCGTAGTTTGTCACACGCGCGGTAATGCAAGCCGGAGAGGATCTAGAATCGCAGAGCAAGTTAAAGTATAAAATGCTGCATCGCGTATGTGTGGATAGCCAGAGCAAATTGTCGCAAGTATATTTATTTTTTACGTGTTTCTCAAACAATAGTCAATTGTACTATAATCGTGAACGAGACGTAATGGATTTTGAGTTTTTTTTTTGCATGCCGATATTTTTACACAAACACAAAAAGTATAATTCGTATTTTTTCCGTTTCTTAATTACTTGCGTGCATTGGTAGAATTCTATAAAATATTATCGTGAGAGCTACCTATAATAAATATAATGTACCGTCATGTTGTACGCTACTGTTTTTAACGATTTCGCGCAGTTTCTGTCATTGTATTAAACAAAATAATTAATAATGCGTCGTTGTCGTCACCTTTGTGCAATTTGTTTCATAATCGGAATCTACACTATAATATCGTGTTTCATCTGGCATTGTAGTTTTTTAAAATTACTGTGAAATTGTGGATCTTAGTACCAACTACCTAATAATATTATTATGTAAACAAAGCATTGTGTGTCAATGGCCATTGTAGTTTTCATTAATATAAATAAATTACAAGTAATTTAAAGTTGTTTTAAAGGTTGCACCATTACTCACGGGTTGTCTTGTGAAAGGAAGATACTAAGAAACTAGACCAGAACCAGGAACAAAATGCAAAGATGTCTTCATTGAAGACATCCTGTTCAACCATTGGACAAAACACTTACATAACTCCTGTAAAATAAACCCCAGACGGCCAAGTCTCGAAAGGTTCATCCCAGCATAAAATAAATGTTGGCAAGACAGCTGTGATCGGGAACATGCCATGTTAGTAGAGTTATTTTCAGAAGGAAATGCAGGGTTTCCAGAAGGCACATTGCAAGATGGGAAAAGTGTTGTTGGTATTCGACATCGACACAAGTCCATGCTAATGAGGCTGGATGCAAATCTGAGCACGAGGTTGAGCAACAGCGTCGGCTTTACCTATGACAGGACTTTGGTGTTTCTGTGTTTTCAAATCCAAATCAACAACATTGAACAATTAACATTGGTTCAAGAGATTAGTGAAATAGACTAGTACAAAGATGAGGCATCTTTTTATGAGCTCAATGCTGGTAATCATGGGCGATCACTCCTTAATAAAAGTTTCAAGTTGCAAATCCATCTTAGTTTTGTACAGGTAGAATCAGTCCGATCACTTGCACCTCCGCTCTTGAAACGGATGCTCTGGTAAGTGTTGTCGCTTATTATTAGAGCCACGATTATATGGTGATGCGCGAAATCGCGAATTGTTCTTATCTCTTGTTTTTCTTACAAATGAGTGCGATTCATTGAATTCCCATCTCAAATATGTAAGAAGCTCATCGCGACAAAACGCGAAATTCACGAAAAATCATTCATAACACCGAAATCAACTATTTCCCGCGAAATCATCGCGAAATGAGCCTTTTCCTGCCCAATTATCTTAAATTTCAGATAATCTGTTATTTTTTTCATTTTTATCAAATCATATTTCACGGAAAATAAATAAACAAACCCATTTGTTTTTATGCTAAATTGAGAGATAATGAAGCTATTTCACTAAAATGCGTGTATTTTGCGAAATAGCCACTTATTTCCGTGCAAAAATGTAAAATGTTTATTTTATCTCTATAAACACACATTTCCATGGATTTGTCATATTCAGGTCTGTTTCTCATCAAATGCTGTCAACATTCCTAAGCTTATGGGGTAGAAGTAGTGGGGCAAAATGTTTGCTGTAGGAAACCATTGCCATTGGTTGGCTGAATCTTCCCCTCCTTGCCATGTGAGCACCAGCACCACATGCATTCAGTCTATATAGAGATTAGCTGGGATTTCAAATTTCAATTGGGTGTAATAAATCTTTGACTTTTGAGGATCAAGCAAAGCAACTCTTTGTGAGTGATGGATATATTTTGATGTGTGGAATCTGGAACACCAGACTTGTCTGGGAGAAAAAAGACAATCTTGCAAAGTATGTTGTTAGTACCAGGCAGTGGGTCTAATTCAATTTCTAATGGACATAAAAATCTCAAACCCCTCATTTGCAGTTCTGACTTAGCAAACTATTTGAGCCCCTGTGAACAGTGTTGATGCAGAGAGGTTTTTTAGTCAATAAAACCTTGTGCTGACTGACAAAGGAACAAGAATGAAGGAAGCTACCATTGAAACTTGTTCAATGTTAAGTTTTAACAAGTAGTAGGTGTCGCTCATACTGCCATACAATGTATTTCATGGTGGCATTTATGTAAAATATTGATTTGTGCTATTCATTTTGTTCCAAGTCCCTTACAAATACCGATGTTGAGGACCTACACTAAATATTTGCTTTATTGTAATTATTATTGATCACTTCTTTATTAGAGATCCCAGTGCTTACCCTAAATCTTCATTCCTTTCGAATGTAGATCGCAAAAGCTCTTTTTTTCTATTTAGCTATAAACGCTAAAATTTAAATAATTAGCACTAAAATTTCGATAAAACTAATGCTAAAAACGCGTACCTTCTTTTTTCGTCACCTATGTCTAAAATCTGCTATAGACACGAAATTCTGTACTTTTTCCATAACACCGCCATAACACCGAAATCCAAAAAGCTTACCACGAAATTATCGAAATCATAACACCATAAAATCTTGGCTCTACTTATTATTCTTTCTTCATTAAACTGGCAATCTATTGGTAAATGTTTTATTACTATCATCGTTGTTATCATGTTAAGTTATTGCTGTGACCAATGCATAAAAAGTTATATCCTGGATTCAGGTTGGCGATACTGAGGAGCGAGTTCTAGGGAGCCTTTATTTGAATTTGATAGAACTTCTGAAAAAATGGAGCTTCTTATCTTGTTAATGTCAGAGTTGTTTTCAAATCCAGACTTGGATTTAAGGCGAATCTTGTTGCTATTTCAAGGTTAAGTTCAGGTTTTCAGGTGATCAGGTTTTCACTTTCCTCCCTTATTCCGTATCATCATCCTTATTATTATATTAACCCTGCTAGTCACATTGCGTTTTGATCGCCGCAATTCAGTGCTAAATTCATAAAAAGAGATTTGTTTGAGCTCTGATTGACAGCAGTGGTCGAATTATTCGACAACAAGGTCCTGTGGGGCTATCGGTGACCGTTATTGAAGCCCTTAAGAGAGAGTGATCCCCGAAAACCTGAGTTCCTTTCAAAGAAATCCAAACAGGACCAACTGAATGTCCGGATTACTTTTGGAATCCAGCAGCTGAATGGGTGATGCTCACAAGTAAATTACTTCGACTCATTTTCTGATCCGTAACTGGTAATGTTTAAGTACACTAATAAAAAACTTTTGTTTTAATAATTATTTGAGACCTAACGTCTTCAAAGTTAGACTGCGCGATTGGAGTATTCCTTGATTTCCCTTGAATTGGATTCGTGGGGAAATCTTCCTGTGTGGTACATAATTTAGATTAAGGAATACCCATTCTAATGGTAATCCGACTGCATCACCTACCTCGTAAGAAAAGAAGAATATTGCAAATCTTTTATAAATCTCAAGCAAATACTAATCAAAAATGTGTGTGTAAGAACTAAATACAGAAACGTCTAAGATTTAGAATTAATATCAAAGTCATTCGTGCAAATGTTTATCTAATGTCTTAATTACACTTTAAAAATTTACAGCCATAGATGAGAATATGTATTTTATAGTTTTACGCCAAGTTTTCCTCCTAGCAGCTGACCCTCAGCGGCAAGGTTAACTTGATTAGTCCATGCAATAAATATCTCTTCTGCGATCATGTTATTCGTTTAAACGCTGTTCTGGAGACGACAGTGATCGCCATACCGTTAAAGCTGCATTTTAAAGACGGTGAGTTGTTGACACTTCTAGCACAACCCCTAACACTTGAGTACACCCCACTTGAGTCATGAGATTTGTGGGGTGTGGAGCTACTCAATTAGTTTGTGTCCATTGGAATTATATCCATTTTATTTACGAGACTTGCGATTATTTGTGGAAATTTTGGGCACAGAGACAGCAAGCGTGAATTCCTCCATCTGTATCCCTCTGGAAATGTGATCAAATATTATTGTGTATGCCAGACGTTAGACAGATGCAACTTTTTCGAATTTGAAATTGACAGACCCTCGTGTACAGTCCTAATTGTAACGTTTCCTTCAAATGCCAGCAATATTATTTACAATATTTATATACACAATTATTAATACAATTATTATTTACGCTAAGAGTGTCATAATTATAGCGAAAGGTACGGAACAGGTCGCACTTACCGTGTACATAAAGAAGTTGTTAAATGTCGGAAAAAATTAGCAGCGAGCACTACATTTTTAGGATCAATAAGGTATCCATCCGAAATGTCTTTTGAAAGTTTCGAAACGTTTTGCTATCAATTCAGAGTCTCCGTTTGCGTAGTGCGTTCTTACTGGCAGATAATTAAAAAAAATACGACACTTTTTATCTATTCACAATTTCACCCTAGCACTTAATAATAATAATAATAATTTTTATTGGTCCCGATTGATCATGTTACATAATTTTGGACAAGTCAATACAGATTTATACAGATTACAGATTTATAAATATAATACACATTTAGCCTTTATGAAGTACAGAAAAGGTAGTATATAAATATAATTAGTTACATAATAAGTAATTCTTTATTCATAATAAATATATTCGTCCAAGTTATAAAATGAGTTTAATAGTAAAAAAGTTTTTAAAATGGATGGAAAGTTATTATCATCCATCTGTTTCTTTAATTCGTGTGGTAATTTATTAAATAGCCAGATGCCAGTGGTTATAGGACTTTTGTGTACAAATTAGCTAAATTCCACATTATATTTACTTTAAGACCTTGCTTCCTTGTAATTGCCGGTCACCAGTCCAGCTCTAATTACATATAAGATTATATTATATAAATATTGGCAGGTTACTGGTAATACATTAAATTTATTAAAAAGAGGTCTACACGAGTCCTTGTAGTAGAAACCTGGAGTGATCGGATCATAACTGACCTTAGCTAGGTACTTTAATGCTCGTTTTTGTAAAAGTAAGAGTGTATTAGTGTAAGAGGAATGGCCCTATAAAATAATGTCATAATTAATTATCGAGTGAATATATGCAAAATAAACCATTTTAGCTGATTGGATACCGCACACTTTCGTGATTCTTTTGATAATAACATCCTGAAGCTATTTTTAACGCAACATTATTTATATGCAGATCCCATTTTCGCCGATAATCAATAGTGAGTCCGAGAAATTGAGTAGCTTGTAGTGATTTTATGCTTTTACCATCTAAGTATAGAAGTGGACTAGATGGAACATTAATATCAGAATGTTTTAATTTAAAGTCAATGATAACCGTTTTATTATTATTTGAGATTAAATTATTATTACGACTCCATTCAGTCGTTTGTTTAATCCCTTCTGTACATGTGGAGTGTATGTTTTCAGAATCATTGCATATTAGATGTGTAGTATCGTCTGCAAAAATTGTAACTGTGCCTTTATCAATTGATGTTGTAAGATCATTGCTAAATATAATGAATAGAAGTGGAGCAATCATTGAACCTTGAGGCACACCAACATTGACTGTACATATTTTAGAGTAGCCGATTTTACAGTAGTAACGATACATGCTAGGGATAGAAATCACATATATATTTTTCATTGATATAAATATATTTTTTTGTTACAATAAAATTTAGCTTCTCGTGCAAGTGCGTCGCCGATTTAGTCATTCCATAGCAGAGCACGCCTCATCTCAGCGAAGGTACCGAACGGTTTGGCGTGTTGGAAACACCGGCTCTCATTAGATCACCGAAGTTAAGCAACACTGCGCTGGGTCAGGTATTGGATGGGTGACCATCATACACATGACCAGTTCAGTTCGGGAGAGAGGTTAGAGGGATGAAAGTTAGTACAGCAACTTCATTCGCCTTGCTTATCGACCTCTCGACAGCATGGATTTGTGGAGGAATCCTGCTGGTCGAGTTGTACCGTCCTTCGGGAAGGACGTTAAACCGGTGATGCCCATGGTGCTCTTCGACAGGAGTAGGCTAAGTGCCGGCACTAGGTTTCCCCTCCTCCCTTCTAGGCTAGGTTAGGTTCGTCTTCATCCTCATCATCATCATCATCCACTCATTCACCGACGCCATTAGACTAGTGCCGCATGGGCAGATGTCAAAACAGTGCGTCGTTAAACACCACAAATAAATAAAATAAAACTCAGCGGAGGTGAGAAGATTTCAAAACATTGACTTCACTTTGATTATTGGTATTTGATGTTTCATTAAAGTGAGCAGTGCTCACTGTTGTATACTAGATGTTTCATGATAAAATGACGTGTTATTATTCTTTTACATTCCCCTAGCTTCTGAGATTAGTTTTAATGGTTGAACGTATTCATTCGACACCATCATTACCATCTAGGACCTACACTCTATTAAATGCAAGGAATTGAAAGAGTAAAAACGAAGAATACTAAGAAGTACTAGTAGGTGTACTAAACCGTCTCACTGCCCACGGGGGTGAGGCAGTGCCTTCTGATTTCGGCAAGACCTAGAAACTATTTAAAACTGGGCTTCAATATGTGTCTATTATAGCAGCTAAGTAATCTGCCGCTCAGCCCAATTAAAAATAAACAACAAATTAAATTGATAGCATGCGAAGAAGACTCTGCGATACATAACTCTAGAACTGGCAAAAAGGTCAAGATCCAACGATAGCCCAAAGTACAGGTCATCCAGGAGGCCACATCCGGGAGATGTATTAGCCAAAAAAGCACAGTTTGATGCAAATAACCATAAAATGTATGTTTGTCTTCACAGCTTTACTCTACAATACCAATTAAGAATCATCTTTACTTGGACCCGATCCAAATATAATTTTTGACATAGATGTTGGGAAAGTGCGGACATATTTATTATTCCACATTTATGTAGAATTTCAGAAAATTACGGGTTCCACCACGAAACAACTAATGTGGGTTGTAGATTGTAGTTGCAGAATGATAAAAATATGGTAAAGGAGGGTCTACTGTGATCCAAAGTATACATCGAGTCGTTTCCTCAATCGGCTTTTTAAGACCAGAAATTCTGTCTAGTTACCTTCACCGCTTTCTCAAGAATGAAAGAACCTAATATGAATTTCCAGATAATGCAAGGGGTGTCAGCAGCGTGCCTGATCCTGCTCCTAGCGGCGGGGGCAACCATTGCCCAGCAGTGCGTGCAAAAGAACCGGGTTCCCGGAGTCAAGAACCCTCTGCTTAAAAACTTAAACTGTCTTTTCAACGACGACGACTGCGATGATGCCAGTCCCACCGAATCCCCCGGCGCTGCAGATGACGAAGAGTGTGACTGCGTACCCTACTACCTTTGCGACAACAACACCATCATCGACAATGGCAAGGGGCTGTTAGACATCCGGTGAGTGTGTGCAACACTTCGGAAATAGTACGTTCGTATCTTCATGATTAGCACTCAACCAGTGGAATGGTCGACCACACAGCTGCTTTGCAACATTAACAAATAATGACAATTCGTTTTAAATAGTGGTTCTGGTAGTAAAAATACTGCAGCCAGTGAGCTACCAGTACAAGCTTTGCGACCAACTAATGCATGAAAATTCAGTTATGATCTCGGTCGTTAGGTTCTCCATATACTCATTATATTATGTAAGATTATTCCCAATCGGTAAGAAAATCCTAAAAAAAGTTGGAAAACAAGATACCTAGACACGAAAAAGAAACAGGAAAATGGCGGACATCAACAAAGATGATTTGTTGTATTATTCGAAATGAAAGTTGGCCCGCATGTCATCTCAAATGATTGGTGGTAACTCTGCCGATAAGGCATGTTCTCTCGTGGAACAGATTATATTGGTAGAGATTTCAGCGTCTTCATGACCGCGGGATATTAGTTGTTAAAGCTGAGAACCTAAAACAACCAAAAAGTCTCATATAATCGTATCAGTATTAGCCGAAGTTCTTCTGTACTATGACCTCAGGACTATTTGAATTGAAATCTGTAACGATCAGAAGGTTTTCCTAATGAAATCCGTATTAATTTACTGAAGAGCGCCCGATTGGCGACGAAACACGAACAAGCTCGAGTGTTGCGAGCGTACGACCACTATGCTTGACAGTGCCATCTACTTGGTTCTTCCAGAATGAGCGATGCAGCGCCATGCCAAGATCCGTTGGAGGTGTGTTGCAACAAGCCGAATCTGATAGATCCCAACGACGACGACAACGGGCCGCGCACCAGCGAGCCATTGCAACACACCCAAACTCCCCGTATGGGCTGTGGAAAGCGCAACAAGGATGGTGTCGGCTTTCAGATCACAGGCAACAACGCTGGTGAGGCGCAGTTCAGCGAGTTCCCGTGGATGGTTGTGCTGATTGAGATCGAGAACGGCTTTGAAAAGTTTGCCGGTGGCGGTTCGTTGATTAGTCCGCAAGTTGTCTTGACCGCTGCTCACAGCGTTTCCAGGTAAACTTCATTTTTGGGAATTTCGGGCGAAGATGGGAATATATATTTTTTTACTTAAAGGATGATGATTTTTCGGAGGAAATGCAAGCCTGGTCAGACAAGTGAAACGTAATTTTTCTTGGAGTTAGTGAATGGTTTCCTTTTTCACCAAATAATATGTAGCATTTTTAACAAGGCCACATCAATGCGATCGCTTTAATCAATCTCAATTCATAATGTTTCTAGTGACCCTCAGTCCCGTTTTGCAGCCCGCTAGCGATATCCTCGAATTAGCACTGATTGACAACTCCCGTGGTAAATTTTAACTTTTTGTTTAACATATCTTTGGAGATCAGCCCATCTTTTCAATCCTCGCAGATTCACGCTTGACTCATCAAATTTGCGCATCCGCGCCGGGGAATGGGACTCGCAGTCAGACACCGAGATCATCGCGTACCAGCAGATGGAGGTGAAGGAGATCATCAGCCACGAAAAGTTCTACAAGGGCGCCCTCTACAACGACATTGCTCTGCTTATTCTTCACGACGAAATAGAGTTGAAAGACAACATCGGGATGCTGTGTTTGCCAGCTCAAGGGGCGATGGCTGACAGCACCAACTGCATTGCCTCGGGTTGGGGCAAGGACATTTTCGGTGAGGAAGTGGGCTATTCCATTACATCAACGCAATTTGTAATTCTTCAGATTTTCATTATTTCAAGTAATTGCTGTAACATGGTTTAGAAATTGTTTCTCGTTTCTGAAATCTGATGTGCTAATACGTAGGGGCACAGCACCCAGTGCCCTGGCACCCGGGCACCCACGGAGTCGGCGCCCCTGCTAATACATGTTATTGATCTATACATTCAAGCTATCAATTCTATTGTTTTCCGATATTACAGAATTTATAAAATCGATGAATTTATGATTCTTTAAACTCTTTCAGACTCAATGTATCTACTGAATGTGAGCACGCCCTCGTTCATTCTTGATCACAAACTTTTGCAAATGTACACATCCAGCTTTCCCGGCATTTTCATTGTCTGCCAACGTGTGAAAGTTTTCTGTGTAATCGTCAAGTAGTATATGATGGTTCTCAGGCAAACCCACTCTTGTATTGGCGACGTGGTAATTTATTAAATCCACCTTACTTGCTCCCTGCTGAAATCGTGTGGCCCAAACTTTCTTAATCCTTGACCATAAATCATAAATCAAACAACCGTTGATGCACCGCACTCATATCTTTAAAAAAATGGCAATACTCTTCACTTTCTATCACACTTTGAATTTTCTGTACGCGTGACACTGCGCACGTATTTCTGCGCAGGCAAAGCCGGCTGCTACCAGGTGATCTTGAAAAGCATCCTATTGCCCATCGTGCAGCGAAACCAGTGCGAAAAAATGCTGCGCAACACGAGACTCGGCAAGAGGTTCAGGCTGCACAACAGCTTCACGTGTGCGGGCGGCAAGGGTGGAGTAGATGCGTGCATGGTAAGTTTGGCCTCTTAGCTTCTAATGATCTCTACCACTTGAAGACCAGACTTGCTAAGACGTTGTAGTCTAGTCTGGAGGGGCTGGGAATCAGTAAGAGAGTGAACGTCCAGGAAACGGCCGTTAACCATCGAGTTGCATATCCTTTGGGAGAGAAACTATCCCAGCATTAGCTTGTGTGTGTGAGAAATCCCGGAAAAACACGATCATTATTGCACGTCACAAGGATTAAGCCAGAAATGCAATGCAGATGCTCTGTAACAACGCTGTCGTGTTCGGTTCCAGGGGGAATAATAAAACGGTCTCAATAGAATTATTCTTAACAGTAAGATGCTACGCACCTGGCGTATCCTGGATGGGAGGATAGAAAACCTGGCGCTAGAAAACGCGTGAAGCCAAATTGGTACATTTTATGTTCTTACATGCCGGCATTAGAAACCCCCTTATCTCTGTCGTTCACCGAATACATTAGATAATTACCAGAACCCGTTAAAAAAAAAACAGTGTAATGGCGCATACCACGTACAGAGGAGACCCATCGATTGTATGGTAAACACTGATGATTTCTCGTGGGTCGTAGGGCGACGGTGGTGGTCCGCTAGCCTGTCCTATTCCCGGCGACGAGGAGTTCTACGAGCAGAGCGGCATCATCGCCTGGGGCATTGGGTGTGGGGAAGAGAACGTGCCCGGGGTCTACACGGACGTCTCAAGATTCCGAAACTGGGTGGACGACAAGTTTGCAGAAAGGAGTCTTGACACTGACTATTACCAGCGTCCTTAGTTTTACCTGAAGAGGTAAACTGTGTGCTCTCGAGGTCAAAATTTAGCCAATCATTCCCAGATTCCCAGGGAATTCTGGTAAATTTCTGATTTCCTTATTAAATTAGCTTCAAGATTGTAATCTTTGGATCCTTGCTTTTGATTGATGTACTCCCAGCTACTGCCCGTATGATATGGCTCCGTACTGGTTTTCTGTAAACACTTTTATAGAAAATATTTATCAAGCGTTGGTTACCTGCCCAGATCCTGAGTTCCTAATCCCTTACTTTTTACTTTGTTCCGAAATGAAAATGTTGAAAAAGTCTATTGGCGTTAATCTTTCAGCATAATTATTCTCAAAACAAATAACAAAACTACTTCGCGAATAGCTTCGAAACTTTTCACGAATATCCCGGAAATAAACATTTGAATCTACTTACCTACTCCGTTTTCATCTGTAGTTTTGACTGATTACAGTTTCCCTAGCTACAACGAAGATAAAGGTTAATATAAAAATAATACAAATAATACAAATAATACAGATAAATGAGGCTGCCAATGGCTTGGTACAAATTACCTTTAGTCATTTAAATAATATTTCAATGCAAAATAAATATGAACCTCGTGTACGAGATACAATACTGTCAAGTATATTATCGACAAATCTGTTCAGTTTTCGGCCTAAAAGAGAAACGCGCAAAAGTTCGCACATTTCCTTTGATAATAAATAAAATGTCAAAGAGCACAATATTGTCTGGTCAATTTACGTCAGTGTGATCCTCCGCAAAATCACTGGCGTAGGAAAGTAGTCCGGCGAGAGCGGTGGCCAGAACAAACACGTGTACCTACTCAGTCTCGCTCAAGAAGCGTATGATCGTTTAAAACCGAGCAATATTTGTGTGATTTCCATGCAATACCGATTGTGTTTTCACTCGTGGCGTGATACGGGTTTCTTAAATCGTGTGCGGATATCATTTTAACTTCAGTTTTCTATAGTGTCGAAAGAAGAGTATATGGTCTGCTGTCGCCTGTCAGTATAAAATTTCTTCAGATAACTCTGTTGTGAACCGCATCCTAGTACCTCTCGGAACACGTTTTCTTACGGTATCTGTTTATTTATTTTTAATAATCTACCACCCCTAGATCAACGGTGCGTAAAATGGATAGTCCTATCCAATAGTGCTGTCGGAATTAGCCATCTTTATTGCCCCCCTTAGCCCTTCTTGGCTAGTAGGTATAGTAAAATATCTTTCAGCTTCAGGTTCAATTAGGCTAGAAAGATTAAATTCAGCGCAAGGAATGAGAATTGCGTGTGATTTAATTTTGATCAATTCAGTGCAGTAACTTATTGTGGTTCAGTGATCTGCAATATAAATTGGTTGAATATAACCAAAAAAACCTGCCGGCATATCCCAGCCACCACGCGGAGTACGCTAAGGTCGTTACGCTGAATTCCTTCCATAGAGCGACTGTAGGCGACAAGGTAAGTAAGTGCTCATATCACTGTTAATTTTGATCTCTATCTGCATCAAGTTCGACTAAACACCCGAGACTTCGTGGCATTTTCAAAAAGGGTTCCCCACACACTAGCGGTAGTTGGCCCAGGAACAAACACGTCGGATGTGTTCATCTACTAGACTTGAGAGTCGAGAGACAAATTTTGACCGTGGTAAGACCATGAGACAGCAGTCTTGGGTTATCTTCATATTGATCACACAGGCTGAAGGTGTGTGGTTTTTATTTATAAACATTCCGGAGTATTTGATATTTGATATTATATTCAAAATATCAAAATATTATTTATATTTGATAGTATCGACAACCAGAGGGGGTTGTCCCTTGCCTTGCTCCTTGGCGTGCTATGATATTAATGCTGTATCCACCTGTCTATTATATAATCTATCTTTGAAAGTATGCTTCTTTAAAAATATTTTCAAATACCACGTTTTCTTAGTGTGGATCGTATTATCTGCTATATTTTTTGGTAAAGATTTTGTCTATAAAACCACTTTCTAACGTGTGATTTTTTCTATAATGACCGAATGCCAGAAGCAGGTCCACTATTGCGTGGTTTGTAGCTTCTTTGTTGTCCAGGGTTAGTTAAAGTAGTGCATTCTTGTGAAGGTCCCATTACCCTTCGCATTATGGCTATGAAATAGCTATGACTGTGCAAGGTCAAACGAGGTCGTTCCTTGTTTGGTTTACAAATACCTCAGTTGAGAGACTCAGTTGTTGGTAACTTGTTAAAAAGCAAAAAAAATTTCCCATTTGGACCCATTTGGACTGGAGGAAGGTCGGACCTTTGATCTTAATACAAAGTGTCTGAAAATTAACGTATATATTGAAGAAGCAGGAACATATTTGCAATATGTAGGCCACTTGGCAATTGCTTTAACTCCCTATACTTGCTAGGTAGCTTATAGATTATTTGGGCGAAAAGTTGCCTATGCCCCGTTCAACGAGAGAGAGATCATACCTTAGAGAAAATAATACCGTATTATTTTCTCTAAGATCATACTACTCTGGCAGAGGAGCAACCGATTGAGGTGACTTGACGTGTGGGCCAAATGTGAACGGAAAAAAACACAACAAACATTCAGTTGATATTAAACATCTGTCAAATACATGAAATTAAATATGCAAACAAAAATGTCTTTATAATGTTATTTTGGAGCTGTCACAAGTCTTTTTGAATCGTGACTTTGAAATCTCCTCTGTGATTACATTCATGAATGGGGTTGGCGGTAAAGTTTTGGAATGTTCTCTCAAAGGCGAAATCTTTTTGTGAACACTTTCATCGAACGGGTTTGTTTGCTAATCGCGATTAAAAGACTTGGAATACCTCACATTTGTCTTTCAAATGAGTGCCTGGTTATACTTGAGCACCGATCAGTGGTAGGTTCAATTGCACGGATTTGCTCTAATTTTATCAGAATTTCACTGTGTAGTATCACTTTACCAAGAGTAAATATATAGTATATACAATATATATATATATATTAATTAGATTTGTTTTGTTTTTTATCCAAAGTGTTGAATAAAGCCACCACTTTCTTGATGAAAGATATCAACGGGGAAGAACACCACAATCTACGAGCGTAAATGATTTTATTCCCGTCATTTCTGACTAAATTTGCTATAACATTCCACGCTTGCAGCTCAATGGAGTTCTCTAGAGGCTTCTTTTTTATTACCCTTTCACCAAGCATGGTAGCTGCTAGTAGCTTCTAGCAACCCAGACAGCGCTAGAAATTACATCATACCCGTTCGAGAGTCTGCTTGCTAATGAGTGGTAGCAAGTGGGGAAGTTCCGAGTTAGCTCCGAACAGAGAGTCTTAAGAAGGGTGAATTTCGTTCGTGGTTTTTTTATCAACAGTTTTTGTTCGGTAATCACCTTTTATCACTCACAGGGTTTACAGTTAAGTCGGTTACCTCTGTGGTCGTCGCACAAAGTCAGGCTCAGGATGAAGCGTTCTTGTCAATGGTGGAGGTGCCGTGTTTCCATTCCATTTATCTGGTGTCCCAATAACCGTATAGACTTTGGCTTGAGCAAACATCTCACGCAGCAAAGATTTGTCTTCAGCCCATGCTTACGAGTATTTATCGTTCAAATTTTTCTCAGTTACCCCCTCGCCCTAATCAGCAAGAACACTAACCTAGTCAATATTTTACGGAAGCCCGGAACTGCATGATAACTGAATAGAGAGAAAATAATTTTTTTGAGAAACTTCGCCGAAAATAAAAAGTCTTAGCAGAGATCGGTAGATTGAGCACACTTATAAATTTTGAAGAAAAATGTTAAAAGTAGACATTCGATCATTTTAAGTTGTTTCTGTCGCAAAACTTTCACAGTTCGAAATTGGAAGAGTTTTTTTGGTGAACTTAAATATGAAAAGTATGAGGGTATGGGAAATGTAAGCGGCCTACCCCTTTTATTCAAACTTTTATTCAAAAAAAGTCAAGAAATTGAAGAAAATAATAGACAAATAATAAAAAACTCCAATTGGATTCGCGAAGCCCAAGTTACCATCGATCGTAACTAATTATACAGACGTGAGCTTGCTAGAAAACCTCTGGAAAACCTATTCACATAAGTTTTAAAACAGTAGCCTCAAAGTTATCCTGACTTAGATAAGATACTCGGCTACTTGAAGGTGAACCATGGCCAAACGTAAGTTATTATCAATTCCTCGGTTGGCAGCACAATCAGCTCAGCACACATTATCACTATAAAAAGCCTTTACCTATTCACATTCAAATCCAAATATTTAAACAGCAAGTTACACTCTCTACTAACATCGTACTAGCACCGCGCAGTTGGTAAATATGTCTGTACCGTTTGCCCTCTGCTTTTTCATGTGGTTTGGTGTCGGTTTTTGTTCGACTACGACTCCGCAAGCGACACTGGAAAGCGTCCTCGAGATGTTCAAGATATCCACCACGACTCAGGCCAGCATCCTAGAGGAGACTACCACTGCAACGGCTGCCGAATACGTACATAACCACAACATAGTAAAAAACGGCTCCATACAATTTGCAGCCGAATTGGTGCACGATCTTGCGTCGCACAATTCGGATGACGCGACACTAAAGACTCTCAATGAAATTTACTTGGCACTCCTACGTTTGAGCAAAGTGTCATTCGATTATGACGCCGACGTCAGCTATCAGATCCTGCAGGATACAGCCGACATCTTAGGTAACTTGTCGCTTTTTTACAACGGTAACGTTGAATTCCGACCGTTTACGACAAATTTAATATATTTTAAAATTATCAACCAACCCGGCTACAATCCCGAGGCTTGGAAAAGTTTCAATGGCGACTTAATTTTTGAAAGTGGTGGACTGGAGATTCGTAGTATGTGTTTAGTATCTCAGTTTAATCACGTAGGACTGGTTCTTTACCCAACTAATAGCAAACTGTTTAGGCCTTTGCCAAACGTCAACCACCCAATCGCAAACTTTACAGTGTTCGACGTGATTGTGGTAAACTTTGAGGAAGACATCTACGCGCTGGACAGTAATTCCTGCGATCAATTTTTCGACATGGTCAATCTGCATTGGGTGTCCGAACTTCAGCCTCTGGGTCTTCGCTTTGGGTGTGCCCAGTGGAACTACGACATCGAGGACTGGTCTGCAAAACGCTGTTCAATCGATCTGGATGACTTTAACACCGGGTTTAGGTGCTACTGTGACATAAAAAACAACGGCAAGACGACACAGATAATTATCTATGAATATCTTGAAGACACTGCGACGAATTTCTTGTACTCGCCACTGGAAGGTAGCGTCAATAACTACACAGATTTGCAGAAACTGAAAGAAAACTTAGATATGATAAGCGCTCTTGCTTTGATGCCGGAAAATTCAACGTTATTTAAAAGCCTTTTTAATGACTACCTGTCGACAGTGTTTTGTTTTGACAATAACTCTGCGTTAATTCAAAGTGCACGTAACAGTAGCGTGATCAATGACATCGGCATCATCCTCTCTAAGGTGATTTCTCCAGTTGGGGGCAGCTTGTTTGGCACAGGCAATGGCGTCATCAGCGGATTTGTTATTTCGACGAGAACATACAGGTACGATCCACCAATAGCGTTCATATTTTACGCAAACCACTCAAATTGGATGACCTACTACAGATCCAGAGAGACCATCAACGGTCAAAAAATTTTCAGTGCTGAGGTAGAATACGCGGTGATCTTCTCGAAGTCTGTGGTGCGCCAAAATGCTCGATACGGCATTGTCCTGTACCCGCCTGGTAAGTTCTTTGAGGCGGCGACCTTGATTGATGGCCACAAAGTGCTGGCAAGTCGCGTTCTGGACGTCGTGTTGACGCCGTTCGCTAACACTGAGGGTGACCGTGACCAGCTCGTGCACATGTTCCTCAACAAGTCTGTTAACAAAGGTTCTTTGTCCGGCTGCGCGTTCTGGGACGAGTCGCTAAAAGGTTGGACAACAAAAGGCTGCGCCGTGAACCCAGCATTTCAACGGGACGACTTGTGTACTTGTAATTTGAGTATGAGTTTCAATCAGTTTCGAACTCGAGGCCAGTTCATCAGATACCAGTATCAAAACTTGGACTTTGAAAACATCGACGACGGGCAAATATTAGCGACGGATGCCCAGCAAGACTATTTTTCTGTGTCTGTCCTAGCACTAAACCAGCTGCAGCACTATCATTGTGGAGCCAGTGTTGTTAGTAGGGAAATACTACTTCTAGTCAACGTTTTGTACGACGGTTTTGCGACAGTTCGACTAAACGAGGGTATGGACGAGCAAATAATCAATGATGCGCGCGCTATTATGTTGTTGAACTCTTGTGATGAGGAACAAATGGGGATTTTTGCCGAAACGGTGGGTACCATGTGTGTTAACTCGAGCGATTCAAATCAGGAAATGATGTATGTCGCCTTCTCCTACAATAGACGAATGGCCCTTTTCAATTTTAACACGTTTACGAGAGAAAAGTACTACCAGACAACTGTATTCTCGCTTGACGTCTTTTATGCGGTTCATGTGTCCGACTCTGTTCGTACACAGAATACTCGATACTCGTTCCTAGTCTACCCCGTGGACGTGTACCTGAAACATCTGCCAGACATTGGCTACAGAATCCTGACCAGCCGTGTGGTTGACGTTGTGTTGGTACCAGGTAACGCTACAGAAGTAGAAGACCAGTTCATCGAGATCTACCTTGACCAATTAATCTACAACAGCACTCAAGGTTGCGCCTATTGGAGCGAAGAAATAAACGATTGGGCTACCCAAGGCTGCCATATCTTCCAGGTAGATTCCTTAGATGTCTGCAACTGCAGTCTTTCAGCCAACTATCTCCAATCAAAATCTGGAGGTCAGTATATAGTGTACACATACTCAGCCGCCTACTTTGACGACGACTTGTGGTTAAAACTCGGATCTAAATCTCTTACCGAAGGAAGTTTAATTTTCAGTCAGAGTGCGGCACTTATTCATAATGCCTCCAGACTTCCTGTAGACGACGCGAGCATAAAAAAAGTGTTACAGATCTACTTGCGCGTCTTGTCGATCGACGCAAGTATCTTGTATGAGCGCCAAATCGAGATAGCAGGGATAATACGCGACATCACAGCTATAATGCGTCGTTACCGTTTAAAGCAGACAAAGTCGCCTGTTCAAAGTTTCGGTATCCAAGGTTCGTGGAGCGTCAAAAACGCTGATGTTTCCAAAGATCTATTTTCCAACGCTGTCCTCTCGTCAAACGTCACGAACGAATTCTCGATGATGTCATACATGTCACTTGTTTATCTGGCCAAGCCTTATTATGCTGACCTAAAGCAGCCAGTCGGTGTTTACTTCAGGAACGCGGGCCTAAATGAATCCACTAATTCTGAGGTCCTAAATATTACATACAGCTACAGCACTTCCGATCTTCTCGCAGCCAGACCCGTTTTCGCCTGTCTCTTAATTCTTAACGAAACCATTAATGTACACCGCCTATTGTTCACCATCTACCCAACTAATATATCACCTTTCCCGCGAACAATGACGTCGTCGCCTATCTTCAACTCGCGCCAAGTCGACATCTACATGGATGTACATGACGTTAAGGACAGGAATCTGTTGAATTGGAGTTTTGAAAGTTCTGAGGCCCCCCTGGATGTGTTTTTTCAGCCCACGGAGAACCAGAAGAGCTACATCAAATTGGGGTGCGCTTCGTGGGACGAAAAAAATCTTGACTGGACCAACAACATTTGCGTTCTTAACCAGACAAACGTGACTATAGCAAATGTGACTTCCACTCACGTGTTTTGCCGCTGCGATCTGACCAATCGCAGCGAGTCTCGTATCATAATGTACGAATACACGACGATGGCAAACTTTTCATTTGTCGATGAACTTGATGCACAGCTCATAGTTTTCCTAATCGTTTCTTTTATTTCTTTTTTCGGCTTTGTTTTCATTTTTGCCACGGCGCTCACGTTCCCCAAATGGCGCGATGATCTCAGCAACAAGATTCTAATTCACCTCACCCTCTCCTCAGTTCTCTATCTCACGCTGACAGCTTTTCGCGAGACGCACGTTATTTACTCGGACGCTAACCACAATAGCATCCCACTGATTGCGTTCACCGTGTGCGTGCACTATACGCGTCTGACGCATTTTTGCTGGGGGTTGGTCATGTCCGTACTACAATACAAGCGGTTCTCTAGCATAGTTGGAGCGTCATCGATACCTCACCTGCTGCTGAAGGTTAGTTTGATAGCGTGGGGATGTCCAGCAGTTCCTATTGTAATTATGCTTTTATGGGACAGAGAAACGCATTTTTGTAGTCCGAACAAGCTCACGCATCTTGTGTTGTACTTAGTTCCTGGCATTGTAATTACGGCGTTGAACTTTGGGTTGATGATTGCGATTGTATACTCGATAACGAACAAGTGTGGTAGGGGGGATGATTCAAACCTACAAAGACATAATGTTTCGGATGCGGACCTGATGAAACGCCGACTGAAGACAATTACTCTCATGTTTTTCCTCTTTGGTTTTCCGACTGTGTTTGAAATGTCTAACGACTTTGGGTCACACAACACGACGGTTGGCTTTTTTAGCAACATTTTGGACCCGTTTCAGGGATTTGTGTTGTTTTTATTTTTCATTGCCTTTAACGACGATACTAGAACCAATTGGCTGCAGAAGATAGGTTATTGAGTTAATCATGAACATTTTGTTATAACTTTCAGGTGTTATACCTGACTTGTGCCCTGTGACCTCTCACTTGTAACATGTACGCAGCAACCGTGTTGGCTATGTGACAACTGTAGGGAAAATTAATCAAATTCCAACCTTACCAAACTAAACGATTTCTGTTCCAAACCTATAAACCTTCTATTTTTATGAAAAAGAAGCAGCGCTGCTACTTCTTTGTATTTTTGCTGTCAATCAGCCCTCTTACTTTCACTGTTGTTATTTTGTTTGTTTGTTTGTACGTATTTTTATTTAGCTTTTTTAGCTATTAAAAAAGAACAATGTTACATGATATTTTTCTCTTCGTCCTCTTTAAATTTATAATACAATTTTGTCTTAAATTTACTTACAGTTTTTATATTCCTAATTTTCTTTGGGAATTTATTCTAATCACGAGTTCCTTTAGTTAATACTGTGTTTAATTTAAAACACTTAACAAATATATTATTCCTATTCCTAGAATTATGACTATGGATGCTATCTACTAACTTTATCTTCTCACTCAAATACTGAGGTGCTAATCCTTACATGATATCATGGATAAGAACAAAAACATTTAACTCTATTTTTCTTATAATATCTACAAAATTTAACATCTTTTTCATCTCTCTTAACAGATGCCGTTCTTTTTTCTTTGAGTATAATACGCATCGCTCTATTGAGAAGTTTGTGTAGTCTCCTTATATCAATATTATTAATGTTATAGAAAATGGTGTTAGAATATAAAAAAATAAGGTTCTACTATAGGCATGTATATCAACTTCCTTGTCCACAAAGTCAAACATTTCCCCACTCTTGATAGATAGCCTAATTTCCTACTTATCTTTTTACAAACATAATCTAGATTATGCTTAAAACTTAAGCCATTGTCAATAATTACACCTTAATACTTTACATCCATTACATTATCAATCTCTTTGCCATTAATAGCTAATTTATTCTTATTTCGTCAGGTTTATAATTCTATTGACATAATTTTGTCTGCAATTAAATGCTACTAAATGGAACCTATAAATAAAAATGTCTTTTTAGATTTATACCTAGGATATCGCAAATGATATTTGAATTGTGTTGTAGATAAGCGTTTTTTGTTTTGTCTGTTATTTTAATATTTTAATTTTTGTAAAGGTCCACTTATGCTTCTTTCGTTTCTTTTGGTTCACACAAAAACTTTTTTAAATTCGAACTGTTAAAATTTTGCCATGTCAATTTAATCGGCGAGTGATAGTCATGCAATGTTTGGATATTTAAAACATAAACTATTTTAAGTTCAGAATTTTTGAAGGTGTGCTGCAAATTCAGTTATTTGGCCTGTATGATGCTAACAAGTAAACATAAAAAAGAGTAGTGTAGTCTTCGCTTCACTCGCTACACTCCTCAAAAAAAGTGTGCAAATGTGTGAAACCTTGTGATATTGCGTGGTTCTCAAACACCGTGTACCTGTTTACAATAAATATATAAAAATACTAATACATTGAATGCATATCAAAGCCTAGAACAGCGTTTGGCGTTATCAGGTCCTGTAACTTGCGGGAATAGTGGAACGAGGTAAATACCCGACACAGATACACTTCACGTTCGACTTACCACGTTTACTAGGTACCACAGCACAGCAAATCTTACACCCATGCTCCTCAGCTGCCAGCCCAAGACTTCCTATCCGAGGTTAGCTCCTTGACAAAAACTACGGTGCTAGGCACTCTACCACCAAGGGTAGAAACCTTTGTACGCCCATTTAAACTAGTTTGTAGAATCCAACTGGCAATTACAAGGTCCCGAGATCGCATCTCGGCACGATCGCACATATCTCCAGTCGTGCTTCCCCACCAAACTTCATTTGTTTGTTTGAGCTCCTATGAGGAAACTCCAGACAAGCCGAAAAAGAAAAATCTTACAATCCTATTTTTATTTGTAAAAAAATTAATATCTTTTTTGTGCCTGTTTCTTTGGAAATGGACTGGTTTATTGCACATGTTTAATATGATGAGACAGTTGGGCTTTGGAGAGAGAAAATAGATTTTCTCTTTTCACAAACCTACCTTGAAAGTGAGTCCTACCTGCAGACAACTTAAAACGTGTTACCAGGAATGATTCCCGCAATTGAGAAGAGGTGATGAATTAAAACTTACAAACATGCCTAGCAAGACGATGCACTAAAAGTATTGAGTACAGAGTTTATTAATAACGCAGAGTAAATAAAAAGTGTATCACTCAGAAATTTTATTTGGCATTCCACATAGGTCTTCTTTTGGTTGGCTTCTAGTTCTATTTTTGATAAAAAGGCAAAAAGAAAAAATTTCAATGTTTTAGAAGAACAGGTTTCCCACAAATAAAAACATTTTTCTACATATTATTTAAAGTATATCATGAAACAGAATTTAATAACAGTAACTGCGTATTGTAGGAAATATAAAAAAACTGTTTTTCATTACTGCTGTTCCCTTATTTTATTATGATATTAAAATTTCTGGTAACCCAATGCACAATCAAAAACTGTCATAGTAGTACAAATACCTTAAATAACTGATGAATTTGATCAACCCGTTTATCCCGTCCAGACCAATCAGCTCAAAGGTGTGGTGTAGAACATATTATATCATTAAACTCACTTATCATATACGTAGTAAGCAATGATACATCTGATTTTGTTGTGTATTTCAAGAACACGACAGACCTATTTTTAAAACACATGATATTATGTCATTACGACGTATGCATTTTCTTATCATATATTACTATGAGTATTTAGTAAATTAGTCATATTTAGTCAGTTTAGTCAGTTTAGTCAGTTTAGTCAGTTTAGTCAGTTTTAGTCATTTCATATCAAGTGCCCACAATCAAAACCTTCACTATCTCAGAATTTGACGAAATTTTCAGGAGGTTTAGAACACCAGAAATAAAACCCCTATTTTCAATGTTTTTGCCATACGCCTAGCGATTTGCAAGGGATGGAAAAACCAAATGTTTTAGCTACTGGCATACCTACAGGCTTAGCTACTGGCATATTTTCGTTCTTCTGGAATAGAATTTGCAGTCCTCTGCGCTAGCTGCTGGGTTGGACTCTTCGACTGTACAGACGCCTTAGTTGCTGCGACACCATTGGACAATCTTAAAAGCACGACTGTGATGACCGCAATACCTGGAAAGATGTCGAGATTTCGGTCCCAGGTGGAGCTTACATTTGGCGTGCTGCGAAGTCTATTTGTCTCGGTACGCACGGTTTCTGGCCTTGTTAAACATGTTAAACAGCATGATATATTATATCTGCAATATATATACATGGCAATCGGACTCAAAATTAGCATGTTAAACAGAACCGTACCCAACAGAGAATCGATTCTTATTCAAACTTCTTAAAATTAATTAAATGTATTCCATTTCTTTTAATATGATATTCGTGGAACGAAAGTCTTGAGATTATTTACTCCTCCAAATTAAAACTAGAGAAAGAGGAAATTGAAACGCTGTTATTGTTTACCTAATTGCATTGAACACAAGTTTGTGATATCAAAACCTGCTCCGAACTCATTGATAGTGACAAATATATTGGGCCCTTTTCAAACTAGGTCAGTTTTTATATGCACCTTATCCACTTATTTCGTATCGCTATCGGGAAAGCTATGCATGCTAATGTACTGATCAAACTTACACCAAGGCTTAGCTCGCTATCATTGTGGCGATACGGACAGGTGTCACACTCCCCTTGTTGCTTTGCCACGTGCCGGGTGGTGATTTCCTAACGTTAAAGAATTTTTTATGACTTTTTATATAATGACATTTTTGGGGGGATTCTGTTGTTCGCGTTGTACCATCCTACGGAAGCGACGTTAAGCTGGTGGTCCCCTTGGTTCTCTTCGTCAGGAGTAGGCTTCGTGTACTAGGTTTCCCCCCTTTCTTTTAGGCTAAGGTAGTTTCATCATCATCCTTGCATCATTATCCACTCATTTACCGACATTTTATTTTTCATTTCTTTTTACAGAACACTCGTAATGAAAACAATGAAAATAATGAGCATGAAAAAAAAGTCGACGTGTTTGCAAACCCCATGTATAGGCTATGGCTAAGGTCTAGGCTAAGATAGTTTCATCATCTTCCTCATCATCATTATCCACTCATTCACCGACGCCAGTAGACCAATGCCACATAGCCCGATGTCAAAACAGTGAGTCGTTAAACCACAATCAATCAATCAATCAAATTGCAAAAAGTTTAATTTTAATCCACCAGGTCGCAGTGTGGAGCTATCTAGCGAGACTAGCGCGCGACACGACAGGATGCGGAACTTGACTAATGGCAGCCTGCAACGCGCTCCCAACGTTAAAATCATTCATCTTTGCTGTAACTTTCGCGATATATTTCCAGTTTTTTTGCTGGGTTTGAAGAAATCCCTGATAACAACCAAATACATTGACGTCATCAGGTGGTAAATTTGTATTTTCAGTTCGAAATAAATCAAAACTCAGTGCCAAGCGTGTCGTAAGTAGTTAATAAAAAAGACATTAAAAACCACTCGAATATGACCTCTACTTTTTTGATTGTGAACTAAAAGATTGTTACGTTGTGATATTGTCCTTATTTTTCAGACGTAGGAATCGCTATCGTTAGATTAACCTTATGTTTGATATTTTATACTTTACATATTACCTTTACGTTTATCTGGTTTTGCCCACTGTGAGTCATGGTCATTGAATTTTTGTCTTTGTTCCCACACAGCGTTAGACCAAGTATATTTTCTAATTTAAAAAGGTCCTATTTTGGATTAATTTTCCCTACAGTTTGCTGTCTTTCATTCACTGAACCATCCCCAAAGCCCCTACCACCATTAAAATTAATGGCAACATAATTACCTCAGAAACCATAGTGGCTGATCATTTCAACGATCACTTTAAAAGAGGAGCAACATTTGACCCTATAACACCTCGAGAATATGGGACCACATATACTACCAACCATACCCATAACATATTCTTAAAGCCTATCGATAGAAAGGAATACTACGATATCATCTCGAAAGTAACAAAAAAAAATCTTCTGGGTATGACGAAGTCCCTGTCAATATACTGAAACATGTCTCGGTCCACTTAATGTCGCCGCTAGTCTTCCTCATAAATTTGTCATTTGAGACTGGAACGTTCCCGGAAGTTCTAAAGATATCCATAGTATCTCCTGTTTTCAAAGGCGAAGATAAAGCACAGACGGATAATTACAGGCCAATTTCTAACCTGTCTGTGTTCTCAAAATTATTCGAAAATGCGTTCTGCAATCGACTGGAAAACTATCTCGAAAAATTTGACTACCTAGACAACTGCCAACATGGGTTTAGGAAAAATAAGTCAACAACAACAGCTGTTTCCGACTTTGTAAACCGACTGATGTCATCAATAAAGGAAAAGAAGGCTGCGTATGGGGTCTTTTACGACTACACAAAAGCTTTTGATAGTGTCGACCATGACTTACTACTTCAAAAACTACCACACTATGGCATTCGCGGGGCAGCCAAGAACTGGATAAAATCTTTCCTTTTTGAACGCAAGCAATCCGTAAGACTAACTGACCAAACAGGTTCATATCTCTCAAAGGAAGTAAACATTGTCACCGGGGTTCCCCAGGGCGCTACCCTCTCCCCCTTACTTTTCATCATATTCATAAATGATCTCTCAAAATCTATAAATATCGGAAACTTAACAACCTATGCGGATGTCACTACACATCTGATCTGCGAAAGCTATGAGTCCATCAACTCAATTTGTAAAGCTGGCATATCTCAAATTTCCAACTGGAGTAGGGAAAATGGCCTGAAATTAAATAACAAAAAAACTGTAATAATTAATTTTAACACTAACACTAGATCATCAGATAATGACTCAGATCCCCTACTATATTTATATGGGAAAAGTGTACAGGTGTTGAATGAAACCAAATTTCTTGGCATAATTATAGACAACAAACTTAAATGGGACCCCCATATAAACAGAACTGCCCTCTTAGTTGCTTCAGGGTGCTTTCTTGTAAAACGCATTATGAAAACATGCGACTTCAACTCCGCCTAAGCTGTCTACTTTGCATATGTGCACTCAAGACTGAACTATGGCATAGTAATGTGGGGTCAATCACAACGGGCATTTAAATTGTTCAGACTCCAGAAGCGGGCGGTCAGGTACTTGGCTAATGTGAGCTACGACCCAACTACACCAGGGACCTTTTATAAAGACTCATGCAGACCATTATTAAAAATTTTCAATATACTGCCGTTGCCCTGTATTTACATTTACAGTATAATAATGTATGTCATACAAAATAAGCAAGTAGAAATAAGTTTATAAACTCATGGCCATATGTTAAGAGGCAATAATGTAACAAACCTATCCGTCACAAACATTAATGACAAGAGCCCTGTCTCTATGGGGGTACGCATTTTCAATAAACTGCCAGCTGATATTAAAGCTAGACTGACGAACCAAGACTTCGCTGGGAAGCTAATGAACTTTTTAACAACAAACTGTATGTACTCACTAGAAGAATATTTTAATTTGTAAATGTATATATTACTACTATTATGTTTGACCTACCCAATGTTAACATATGTCAACCAATCTGGAATTAAAAATGTATTATTATTATTATTATTATTTTTATTATTATCCTTAAAAAAACATCGTATTTTTCTCTTTACTGATTAATTGATTAATTAGTGAGGTTTATCGTCAAACTGTTTTGACAACGAGTCAATTAAAACTGGCGTACTTAGTTGCATACCCTCATAATCCGCCAATAAACGCTAGACGCTGGTCACAGAATTACTGAAATAGAAGTCGCTCTCGGATTGGCTAGAAAGGTTGACTCACCTTCACAATTCAACTACAATCCACCTTCAAGACCACGGTCACAACCAATCACAGAGTGCCACGACCAATGCACACAAAACCCACAGCCTATCAATTAATCACAGTTAAGCATTCAACTCACATTGCTTCTTCCAAAGCATACAAAAGGGCAGGCTTTCCCAAATGCTGTCCATTACCACTGGAACACGCTCGAAGGACTTGGCAATGACAAACATGAAAGGCGCTCTTCTCTTGGGACTAGGTAAGCTTTCATTAATATTTTATTTAATATTTTAATTGTTTGTTGTCATTGTTTTAATTTTTAGAGGTTCTTTTGTTATCGGAAAACTGTCAGGACCACTTTTACTCTAAATAAAGTAGCAGTTATAAGTTACAAAACGTTGTGAAATTTGTGAAAAATTTGTAAAACGTTGTGAAAAAGAGCAAAACCGAAAAACACATCACAAAATCAAACCATGGCTCTGAAAACTTCCACTCAACCGTTGTGAAATTTAGTTTCTCTTTACTTAGCGTTCAAAATCCAATTTAAAAAGTTTTTGTCAAAACTAGTGCCAATGTTAGATAGTGTAAACATGAGTCTAAAAATCATAATTACATCCAGCGTATCTCTGATAATTGCTTACAGGGCCAGAAACACTGAATTTTAACCAAAAACAGGTGAGGTCATTAAAACGTGAAAAAATCTTAGCCTTAAGATAATTAAACATGCTTGAATATTTACGTGTGTTCTAAACAAAGCCGCAAGCTGCACCGACTGTCTTTCATTGGGTTGGCGGCTTGCGTTTTCTTACTGCGAGAACACAACTGAAATACCGTCTTTATTTACCGTAACTTTAAAATGTAGATGCAAACTTCTTCGTTAAATATAATTATAATTGTTGTACAATTTTATTTTCAGACAAGTTCAGACTAGTTTTGTACCATTTCTAGTCAATTTTTAATTTAATTGACATTTAAATGTTTGTGATAGCATCGTGCAAAGACCATAGATAGGGTTATTGGGATTAAAAATTACCCAGATATGAACCCCTATTTGATGCCTGGCCAGACTGACTATTTTTATGGAATTCATCTCCAGTTCACCCCCACTCTTCGAATAAAAATAATACTTCTGAAATATCAACTAAAATTACTTGTTTCCACCACAGGATTTCTAGTCAGTAAATGACTATTACAACTAGGAGACTCTACTCCACCGAACGGTTTGGCGTGTTGGAAACACCAGTTCTCAGAAGCAAAAATGCGCTGAGTCAGGCATTGGATGGCTGACCATCATACACATGACCAGCTCTATTCGACAGAGAGGTTGGGGGATGAAAGTTAGTACAGCAACTTCATTCGCCTTGCTTATCAACCTCTCGACAGCATGGATTTGTAGAGGAATCCCGCTGTTTGAGTTGTACCGTCCTTCGGAAAGGACGTTAAACCGGTGATGCCCTTGGTGCTCTTCGACAGGAGTAGGCTAAGTGCCGGCACCAGGTTTCCCCTCCTCCCTTCTAGGCTAGGTTAAGTTCATCTTCATCCTCATCATCATTACCATTCTCTCATTCACCGACGCCATAAGACCAGTGCCGCAGGGCCAGTTGTCAAAACAGCGCTTCGTTTAACACCACAAATCAATTAATCAATACAACCTAAAACTTCTCGGCGGTCCTTTCAATTTCAGTTGCCCTTGCCACAATGGTCATCTTCGCCGAAAGTCGGCCGAACTCTCGCGTTCTCCGCGCCAGTCCCAGTTCTGATGACGTCGCTCGCTTCATGGGACCAATTATAACCGGCATGATGCTATTTGGACCTAACACCAAAAACGAAAATCTAAACACGTTCATTCAACTCGTCGCTGAGGCCGAGAAACTTATGGCCACATCGAAAAACAAGAAACTCACCAATGAGCAGTTCCTCGAATACAGCTCCAAAGGCTTGGATGCCATTTGCGCTGCTACAAACACAAGCAAATCCAACAAAAAACTCTTGGATGCCTATCTAAAACAGAGTGTGAATACGTCTTCAAATGGCGTAACTATGCTGAAATTGTTTGGGCATGCGGTTAAGCGCCTAGGGGATAATACTGAGGAAAGTACGGCCGCAGTAAACAACTTGTTAATGAGTTTTTTGCCTACCTCATTGATTTTGGGAACTGATTCTGTTAAGACAGTAGGGGTGGGGGGTATTCTTAAACCTGCTGCAGAGGTACTTAAGACAGTAGCTAAGCCAGCAGTTAAGCCAGGATCTAAGCCAATATCTAAGTCAGTAGCTAAGCTAGTAGCTAAGCCAGTAGGTTAGCCAGTGGCAAAGCCAGTATCTATGTCTGGCTGTAAGTTATTCCACAAAGACAGTGTTGTTAATACCAAGATGTTCTTACGGGGTACTGTAAAACAATATTTAGTCCGTTAGTAGCGCTCTTAATTACCAGCATGTTGCATATGTTTTAAGTTTGTTTACGTGAGTTAACGAGCCAAAAGCCAGTTGGTAAACGACGCTGTTCCACATTTTCCATTGTGTGTTCACAGATAATGTTTTCGTTATATTTCAAAAAACATTGTTGGAAACAAAATAAAGTCTTCTGTATTTAATTCTTTTGATTAATCGTCTTGCAAGGCATGTTTGTAAGTTTTAATTCATCACCTCTTCTCAAACGCGGAAATCATTCCTAGTAACACGTGTTAAGTTGTCTGCAGATAGGACTGACTTTCAAGGTAGATTTGTGAAAATAGAAAATCTATTTTCTCTCTCCAAAGCCCAACTGTCTCATCATATTAAACATGTGCAATAAACCAGTCCATTTCCAAAGAAACAGGCACAAAACAAGATATTAATTTTTATACGAATAAATTTAGGATTACAAGATTTTTCTTTTTCGGATTGTCTGGAGTTTCCTCACAGGAGCTCAAACAAAAAAATGAAGTTTGGTAGGGAAGCGCGACTGGATATACGTGCGATAGTGCCGGGATGTGATCCCTGGACCTTGTAATTGCCAGTTGGATTCTACAAACTAGTTTAAATGGGCGTACAAAGGTTTCTACCCTTGGTGGTAGAGTGCCTAGCACCGTAGCCTTTGTCTAGGAGCTAATCTAGGATAGGAAGTCTTGGGCTGGCCGCTGAGGAGCATGGGTGTAAGATTTGCTGAGCTGTAGTACCTAGTAAACGTGGTAAGTCGAACGTGAAGTGTATCTGTGTCGGGTATTTACCTCGTTCCACTATTCCCGCAAGTTACAGGACCTGATAACGCCAAACGCTGTTCTAGGCTTTGATATGCATTCAATGTATTTGTATTTTTATGTATTTATTGTAAACAGGTACACGGTGTTTTAGAACCACGCAATATCACAAGGTTTCACACATTTGCACACTTTTTTTGAGGAGTGTAGCGAGTGAAGCGAAGACTACACTACTCTTTTTTATGTTTACTTGTTAGCATCATACAGGCCAAAGAACTGAATTTGCAGCACACCTATAAAAATTCTGAACTTAAAATAGTTTATGTTTTAAATATCCAAACATTGCATGACTATCACTCGCCGATTAAATTGACATGGTAAAATTTTAACAGTTCGAATTTAAAAAAGTTTTTGTGGGAACCAAAAGAAACCAAAGAAGCATAAGTGCACCACTACAAAAATAAAAACATTTAAATAACAGACAAAACAAAAAACGCTTATCTACAACACAATGCAAATATAATTTGCGATATCATAGGTATAAATCTAAAAAGACATTTTTATTATAAGTTCCCTTTAGTAGCATTTAATTGCAGACCAAATTATATCAATTGCATTATACACCTTATGATAACAGTGAAAGTAAGACCGCTGAATTACAAGAAAAATACAAAGAAGTAGCAGCGCTTCTTCTTTGTAGTAGTTTGTAGTACTTGTAGTAGTTTGTAGTACTTTGTAGTAGTTTACTACTTTGACAAAGTAGTTTATAGGTTTGGAACAGGAATCGTTTAGTTTGGTAAGGTTTGAATTTGATTAATTTACCCAACAGTTGTCACATAGCCAACACGGTTGCTGCGTGTCGGAATGCCCGAGGACCTTGACAGGAATTAGTCTGGTATTGATAACCGCTGCCACCACTGATCTATATTTACCGAGCTGACCAGAAGCTACTAAGACTTCCCGAGATTACAGATAATTGTGAAGAAATGGAGGGTTGTTGGGTTCCCTAGGTTTATGGCGCTAGCTTGATCAAAGGTTATAAATGAAACTCATAATGGTAGTAGTTGACAGCCGATCGGGAGGAGGTGACAGATAAAGGTACACAGATGGAGTCAGGACTGCTGGTTTGAAGTAGTAGGCGATTACTCATTAAGATACAATAACGCAGGTTTATTCACTTGTATTCGACGCTTGATACTTTAGTTATAATTTGTAAAATTTACACTTGGCAAAACGATAACTCAACTTCGCGTTACACTGTACTGCTCTGTACTCCTGTTATCTCTACTCGACATTTCGTATATTACTCCCGAGCTTTACGCCCTTATCCCTTATATTTTGGTCGTTTGTCGCCTTTTTTAATGATAACATGTCAAATAACATAGTACAAACCTTGTTGGTGAAAAGGTCTAGTGACCAGTGAAAGGGATCTAATAATGATCATCCTTTCCCTTATTTAGTAAGGTGTACGCATCACATATTGTTATACTATCGCCGTGTGCAGGTGTTGACCCAGTGAACATGATATAGTAATTGGCCCACATAGCCGTTAATTAGACATAGCCGTCATATCGGGATGCTGTGTTAGTACCTTCCGGTTACTCGGAGGGAAGATCTCACTTCCCGATACTGCGTACATGGTACAAGTGAGAAGTCACAGGGCACAGGTCAGGTATAACACCTAAAAGTTATAACAACATGTTCGTGATTAACTCAATAACCTATCTTCTGCAGCCAATTGGTTCTAGTATCGTCGTTAAAGGCAATGAAAAATAAAAACAACACAAATCCCTGAAACGGGTCCAAAATGTTGCTAAAAAAGCCAACCGTCGTGTTGTGTGACCCAAAGTCGTTAGACATTTCAAACACAGTCGGAAAACCAAAGAGGAAAAACATGAGAGTAATTGTCTTCAGTCGGCGTTTCATCAGGTCCGCATCCGAAACATTATGTCTTTGTAGGTTGGAATCATCCCCTCTACCACACTTGTTCGTTATCGAGTATACAATCGCAATCATCAACCCAAAGTTCAACGCCGCAATAACACTGCCAGGAACTAAGTACAACACAAGATGCGTGAGCTTGTTCGGGCTACAAAAATGCGTGTCTCTGTCCTATAAAAGCATAATAACAATAGGAACTGCTGGACATCCCCACGCTAACAAACTAACCTTCAGGAGCAGGTGAGGTATCGATGACGCTCCAACTATGCTAGAGAACCGCTTGTATTGTAGTACGGACATGACCAACCCCCAGCAAAAATGCGTCAGACGCGTATAGTGCACGCACACGGTGAACGCAATCAGTGGGATGCTATTGTGGTTAGCGTCCGAGTATATGACGTGCGTCTCGCGAAAAGCTGTCAGAGTGAGATAGAGCACCGAGGAGACGGTGAGGTGAATTAGAATCTTGTTGCTGAGATCATCGCGCCATTTGGGGAACGTGAGCGCCGTGGCAAAAATGAAAACAAAGCCGAAAAAAGAAAGAACAGAAACGATTAGGAAGACTATGAGCTGTGCATCGAGTTCATCGACGAATGAAAAGTTTGCCATCGTCGTGTATTCGTACATTATGATACGAGACTCGCTGCGATTGGTCAGATCGCAGTGGCAAAACACGTACATCGACGTCACGTTTGCGATAGTCACGTTGTTCTGGTTAAGCACGCAGACGTTGTTGGTCCAGTCAAGCCTTGTTTCGTCCCATGAAGCGCACCCCACTTTAATATAACTCTTGGGGTTCTTCGTGGGCTGGAAAAACACATTCAGGGGTGCCTCCGAGCTTGCAAAACTCCACGACACCGGTTTGTTGTCCTTGGCGTTATAAACATCCATGTAGATGTCGACTTGGCGCGAGTTGAAGATAGGCGACGACGTCATGGTTCGCGGGAACGGCGATATATTAGTTGGGTAGATGGTGAACAACAGGCGGTGTGCCTTTATGGTTTCGTTGAGGACTAACAGACAGGCAAAAACGGGACTGGTTTTGAAAAGCTGGGACGTGCTGTAACTGTATGTAATTTGAAGGATCTCAGAATTAGTTTTTCCGTTGAAACCATTATAAAGGAACATACCAGTCGGTTGAATTTTTTCAGGAGACGAAGGATGCGCAAGGTACACGAGTGACATGTCCGAAGTCATCAAGATGTCGTTCGTGACGTTTGACGAGAGCACAGCGTTGGAAAATAGGTCTTTGGAAACTTCAGCGTTTTTAACGCTCCACGAACCTTGGATACCGAAACTCTGAACAGGCGACTTTGTCTCCAATAAACGGTATCGACGCATCATGATCGTGATGTCGTGTATTATCCCTGCTATCTCGAGTTGGCGCTCGTACAAGATACTCTCGTCGATCGACAAGACGCGCAAGTAGATCTGTAACACTTTTTTTATGCTCGCGTCGTCTACAGGAAGTCTGGAGGCATTATGAATAAGTGCCGCACTCTGACTGAAGATTACACCTCCGTCGGTAAGAGATTCAGATCCGAGTTTTAACCACAGGTCGTCGTCAAAATAGGCGGAGGAGTATGTGTACGCTAAATACTGACTTCCAGATCTTGACTGGAGAAAGTTGGCTGAAAGACTACAATTGCAGACATTCAAGTAATGTACCTGGAAGATATGGCAGCCTTGGGTAGCCCAATCGTTTATTTCTTCGCTCCAATAGGCGCAACCTTGAGTGCTGTTGTAGATTAATTGGTCAAGGTAGATCTCGATGAACTGGTCTTCTACTTCTGTGGCGTTACCTGGTACCAACACAACGTCAACCACACGGCTGGTCAGGATTCTGTAGCCAATGTCTGGCAGATGTTTCAGGTACACGTCCACGGGGTAGACTAGGAACGAGTATCGAGTATTCTGTGTACGAACAGAGTCGGACACATGAACCGCATAAGAGACGTCAAGCGAGAATACAGTTGTCTCGTTGTAATCTCCTCTCGTATACTTGTTCGTACTGTACATGGGCACCAGTCTGTTATAGGAGAGAGCGACGAACTTTGCTTCGTGAAAAGGATCGCTGGAGTTTACGCACAAGGTCCCTACCGAATCACAGAAAGGCCCCATTTGGCCTGCGTTACAGGTGTTCAACAATATAATAGCGCGCGCGTCGCTTATTATTTGCTCGTTCATGCCCTCGTTAAGTCTTAAAGTCGCAAAAGGACTGGACAAAATGTTGACAAGAAGTTGCATTCCACTGCTCACGACACTAACTCCACAATGATAGTGCTGCAGCTGGCCTAGTGCTAGCACAGACACAGCGAATACGTTTTGCTGGACACTCGTGTATAAAAATCGCCCGTCATCGCTGTTTTCGTAGTCAATGTTTTGATACATGAAGCTGATGTAATGGCCTCGAGTGCGAGACTGGTTGAAACTTGCGCTCATATTACAAGTACACAAGTCGTCCCGATTAAATGCTGGGTTCACCGCGCAGCCTTTCGTTGTCCAACTTTCAAGCGACTCGTGCCAGAAGGCGCAGCTGGACAAAAATCCTTTGTTAACAGTCGTATTGAAGAACATGTGAACGAGCTGGTCGCGGTCGCTCTCGGTGTTCGCAAACGGCGTCAACACGACGTCCAGAACGCGGCTTGCCAGCACTTTGTGGCCATCGATCAAGCTCGCCGCCTCGAAGAACTTACCAGGCGGGTACAGGACGATGCCGTATCGAGCGTTTTGGCGCACCACAGACTTCGAGAAGATCACCGCGTATTCTACCTCAGCACTGAAAATCTTTTGTCCATCGATGGTTTCCCTGGATCTGTAGTAGGTCATCCAATTTGAGTGATTTGCGTAAAATATGAAAGCTATTGGTGGATCGTACCTGTAGGTTCTTCTAGAAATAACAAATCCGCTGATGACGCCATTGCCTATGCCAATCAAGCTGCCCTCGTTTTCGGGAATCACGTTAGAGAGGATGATGCCGATGTCATTGATCACGCTACTGTTATGTGCACTTTGAATCAACGCAGAGTCATTGTGAAAACAGAACACCGTCGACAGGAAATCATTAATAAGGCTTTCAAATGAAATTAAATTTTCCGGCATCAAAGCAAGAGCTCTTATCATATCTAGGTTTTCTTTCAATTTCTGCAAATCTGTGTAGTTTTTATCGCTACTTTCCGATGGCAAGTACAAGAAATTCGTCGCAGTGTCTTCAAGATATTCATAGATAATTATCTGTGTCGTCTTGCCGTTGTTTTGAATGTCACAGTAGCACCTAAACCCGGTGTTAAAGTCATCCGGTTCTATTGAACAGCGTTTTGCAGACCAGCCCTCGATGTCATAGTTCCACTGCGCACACCCAAAGCGAAGTCCCAGAGGCTGAAGTTCGGACACCCAATGCAGATTGACCATGTCAAAAAATTGATCGCAGGAATTTTTTTCCAGCGCGTCGATGTCTTTCTTGTAGTTTACCACGACAACGTCGAACACTGTAAAGTTTGTGATTGGGTGTTCAACGTTTGGCAAAGGCCTGAACAGATTCCTATTAGTAGGGTAAAGAACCAGACCTACGTGATTAAACTGAGATACTAAACACATACTACGAATCTCTAATCCACCGTTTGCATGAATTATATCACCATTGAAGTTTTTATAAAATTCAGGATCGAGTCCAACTTGGTTGATGATCTTAAAGTGTACCGAACCAGGCTCCCATTCGAGCGCCAATGGTTCCACATTTCTGAGAGACAAATTGACTAAGATGTCTGCCGTATCTTGCAGGATCTGGTAACTTACGTCGGAGTCATAAATCAAGGTAGTCTCATCTAAACTTAGGGCTGCTGCGTAAATTGCGACTAGTGTTTGTAGTGTATCTTTGTTCGTCTCTTGCGTCCCAAGGTCACGCACCAACTCGGCTGCCAAAGCTATGGTACCGTTTTCTATTACCTCGTTATAATTGACCACGTATGCTTCGGATTCCATCATCATTGAAGTGGTCTCTTCGAGGATGCTGGTTAGAGTTGTCGGTTGCGTCGTTGTGTCTTCAACATTTGTGGTTGGCTTCATTGCCTTTTTGAGCACTTTCGATAGAGTCGTAGTTGGTATCTTTATCGTACAAAAACTAAATTCAAACCATAATAAAACGCAGAGTACTTGGGATAAAGACATTTTTACCAACTGCAAAATTGTTCCAACCAACACGGTGCTAGCATGGACTAAGGAGCTAGACTGATTGTATAGTGATATTAAAATTACCTCGAGCAGGTGTTTAAGGTTATTTACCTAATACTTTTCGATTTCCTAACTGCGCAACTAAACAATGTTGTGATTATTCTATTTTTGTGGCGTCGGTTTACTTTGAAGGTTATGAATCTTATCTAAACAAAGTTATCGACATACCTGGCTGCCTTGAAAAGCCTGCGATTAGGTTTTCCAGACCCATGGTAACGTAGCATGATCAAACATGATGAACTTCTGAGGTAACATCAGTCTTAGTGTAGTCATTCTTATTGAGAAGGTGGTATTTGAAAGTGATCTTATAAACTAACTACTTTGAAAGGTAACCAAAATTCATCAGCCTCAGCGAGACCAATTGCACATGTGGGTTGTTAGCTGCTAACAGCGGCATGCAAATCAGATTTGGAGGATCGTTGGTGACGGGCCATTCGATTAGTTGGAAGACTCCTTGCAGGGGCACGAAAACGCGGGGAAGGTTTTTGGCAAGCAGAGAACGCTGTCCGAATCCTTAGGCAAAGTTGGACTTCTTCTCTACTTGATCTATCTAAGATGAATTGTTTATGCAAAGTTCTGGTCAGTTTTAACCAATCCTAAGAATGTGATGGGCTTAAGATAAATGTAATAATAGTAATAATAATATGCGGTATAATAAATTACTAATTGTTGACGAAGTAAAAACTTTACAAAGATAAACATGTGCACGCTGCCAACTTCCAGGCAGTACCGGGCAAATTAAAATCAAACAATCAAACTTTCCAAGTTTGACAAAATTCCGAGAGGTATTGGGATGTTTTCGACAGTTGAATTAACTTGCGATGTCATGTTTTTGTTGTTTCTGGAAAATGTTTTAAAGTCGGTTTATTGTAATATTCCATGAACATTCCTAGCTTTTAGGGATTTCTCGGTACACTTATGTTCGGCGGGAAGTCTTTGCAGCGGTAAGAGGGGCGTTTTAAGGCTTGATAAACACTGATATTGAGAAAATGTATACAATATTTAGACTTTGGTTGTCAACCGGTAATTTTAACACAATTAATACAAGCAACTGGGACTTGAGATTTTTTAATATGTTTAATAAATCTATAGGGATAGGGTTGTAAATAAGGTTTGTTTTTGTAACTCCCTTCGATTGATGATAATCGCTGACCGTTTACATTCCCATATGTCCTTCGTCACATGTTCTTCGAAATGGACGAATTAATCGGGTGGTCTTCTTGGTGCTTTTCGACAGGCATGCCGGCACAGAGTTTCCCCTCCTTACTTTAACGGTAGACTATGTTTCTCATCATCGTCATCATCATCATCATCCACACAATCACTGACGCCATTAGACTAGTGCCACAGGGCCCGTTTCAAAACAGTGCGTCAACCCATCAATCAATCAATAAATCAAACAGATTTCTGTCGGTGATTATCAATATTTTACTCCAAATTTTTTGGCTCTCTCCCTGACCGGCTAAAAAAAAAATAGTTCGAAAGAAAGCAAGAAACAAAGCAGTGTTTAAGTTGTACCGTCTCAAAATGATCAAAATCAAGTTATCAACATCGCAAAGTAATGATCGCAAAATTAGCAATAATAATAATAATAATAATAATAAATAATAATAAATTGTGTTTTTTAATGGATTGATCACATAAACATGATATTAATACGTCATGATATTTACATAATATTTTCATAATATTTACAGAAGTGTTTACAAAAGTGCGTCGGTACATTCCAAATTAGTAAATAAGCTTATTTGTTATAAATTAAATCCTGTAGGAATTCGTCAATTGAATAAAAACATTTTTCTATTAAATATTCTTTAAATCAATGTGAGAAAGCGTCAGGATTAATACTCTTTAAGTTTTTTTTTGTAAAATATTATAAAGTTTAGAACCTAAGGTTAGGGGGGTACTTCTTTTACAATTTTTAACCCTAATGTCTTTTTTTCCTCGTGTCATGATCGTGATACATTTCGTTATATTGGTTTGTACTTCTGTTTTTAACTGTGTACATAATTAGAGCATGTAGCTATATAAATGCAAGGTAGACTTAGAATTGAAAAACGTATGAAGATAGGTTTGCACGAGTCCTTGATTTAAACTAAAGAGCAAGGATTACCTACTAATTGCTCTTGCCATGTACCTTATTGTTCGCTTTTGTAAAATGAATACGCGTTTGGCATGCGATGAGCCTCCCCATAGCAATATACCATACATTAATAGTGATTGAACGATAGAACGATAGCGGTTTCACTAATTTGAAATTAACAACATTCATCATCCTTTTTATAAAATATGCTCTGGGAGCAAGCTTATTACAAACCCCTTTGATGTGTGATTTCCAATTCAGTTTAAAGTCGATGGTAACCCCTAAATATTTCGTTTCCTCCACTTCTTTTAAGCATTTTCCTTCGAGTCTCACTAAAGGAGAGAATTGCTGGTCTTGTTTGGAAGCCAAAAACCTCATAAAAACCGATTTGTCTCTGTTGATAAATAAGCCGTTGTCAATACTCCAACGCTCTAGTTCGTTTACTGCTTTATTAGCACAGTTGCTTAGGTCATTGCTATCTGCGGTTACTAGGTGGGTTGTATCGTTCGCAAACAGTGTTAATTTCCCTTCCTGTATTTTGGTTGGTAGGTCGTTTGTGAATAATATAAATAGGAGTGGAGAGATGTTTGACCCTTGAGGCAGTCCTACTTATATGATATATGATATATGATTGACGCGCCCACTTAAGATGACCAGCCAATCATAAACGGTGTTTCCACACTTTCAGGTGTTATCAACTTCAGGTGTCAATAGTGATAACAACTTTACTTTATTCACAAAGTTACAGGGGCTACGCTTAAGCTCTGCTTTGTTGACTGATTGGTTGATTTATGGTGTTTAACGACGTACTGTTTTGACATCTGGCTATGTGGCACTGGTCTAATGGCGTCGGTAAATGAGTGGATGATGAAGAGGATGATGATGAGCCTAACCTAGTCTAGAAAAGATGGGGGGGGGGGGGGGGGGGACACGGTACCGGTACATAGCCTACTCCTGTCGAAAAGCACCAAGAGGAAATCGGCTGAACGACCCTTCCGAAGGACGGTACAACTCGAACAGCAGGATTTCACCACAAATCCATGCTGTCGAGAGGTTGATAAGCAAGGCGAACGAAGTTGTTGAAGTAACTTTCATCCTTCCAACCTCTCTCCCGAACAGAACTGGTCATGTATATGACGGTCACCTATCCAATACCTGACTCAGCGCACTGTTTCTTAACTTCGGTACGAGAACCGGTCTTTCCAACACGCCAAAACGTTCGTTTTTTGCTCTGTGATTCCGGCTTCCGAGCTAAATAAAGAGATACAGAAATAAATTTCATATGCTGTCTCTGATAATTTATCACAAAACGAGGATAGATTTAAATAATATAATTATCCGATAGAAGCATGAAGTTGTTATACAACCTGGGTTTTTTTGCAGGGTTTTTGGTTTTTCTAGTGATTCCACTACGGAGCTAAAACCAGCAAGCGAAGATCCCTTATCCCACCCGGCGAAAACTGGAATCTGTGTACCCGGATAGCTCATTTGCTAGAGCACCCGACCCGAAATTGGGCGGTCCCGGGTTCCTATCCCGGTTCTAGACCATACAAAGGCACAATGTTTGTGTGTGGAAGTAAACTTTATCAGGTTTGCAAACAACAAAACAATCGCCAGAAAAATAATTACACATTATAATTATTATCGTGACAAAGACATCATTATCATTAACATTTTTAGACTCTTATCACACTTCCGATATATTTTTGTGGCGGGCGCAATGACGGGCACGGGTTAACAATTATAAGTTCTAAGAAGTGGCAAGAAAATAATTGTTTTTGAATGACGTGTAGATATGCCGTGAAATTTTTGCTATAGCTCATTTAAAATAAATGAAAAAACTCGTACTTTTGCCCAGTTCTAAGTTTACACACTCAGTTTTATTTAATGTTCCTTAGATTATTTGCAAAATGTATGCATTGCCAGAATTAAAATTATTAATATTGTTCCTCTCTTAATACTTTCTATATCTCTATTGATTTTTTTTTTTCACTTAAAATACAGGGAAAGATTTAATTGTTCAGTATTCCTGCTTTCGAAGTTAAATACAATTAGCCAGTAAAAATATCATATTTTATCTACATAAAATTAATCTTACTTCTTCCTGTTTGTAACTTGAACGATGTGCTTGAACTTAAACTTGTGACCTGCCACCCTGGGCCACACTGTGATAATGCTCGACGGCTGGCGAGTCAACTATACCTAGGTGGCAAGGAGTGCAAGGATGCAAGTTAAATCAGAAAAATAATTGAATTTAAATTAATATACTGGAGTAAAAGACAAAATACACAAGTGAACTCACTACCTTTCCCATCCGGTAGCTAGCCATCGATTCCCATAACTATCGACTAACATACAATTGAAATTAGGTAATGAAGTTAAGTTTTATAGAAGGAAATGAAGTTAAAGAAAATATAACAATCATTACCAAGCAAGGCACAGATCATGTAGGTACAATTGAAAACGATAGTGACAGTGGTGTGGTCGTGCGTACGGCGTCGTGCTATTTATCTTGGTCGGTGGCGGCGTCATCGCTCCAGTGTGTTGCTATGACCCGAACATTCGTGGCGTCGGTGTCGCCGTCGAGGACGGGCTTCTCACGTAAGGCACGCATTTTCGTGGCGTCAGGTGTCTCAATTTTTTTTTTAGAACAAGCTCTGATTAGTGAGACGCATTTTTCCAAGATGTTTGGTGTCGCTGACGCCAAAGTTGAGGCCAATGAATAAGTCATTCTATTCCTTGGAAATTGGCAAGCGTCGATTAAGTGAAAAAGGAGGCAGTACTAATCGCATTTAGTGGCCATGGTGCTGATATTACCTAGTATTTTCTTTTTTATTGCTATGAAACAAGCTATGGATAAAAATTCGATAAGAAATTTGCATACAGAATATTTGTAACCGTTTTCATTGGAACTGTCATGTTTTAGGATGAACTCTTATTTAAATTGCAAACGCTTGCAATGCGCGGGGTATTTTATTATTAACAACACTATAACCGTCTCAAAAATCGATGCCCAAACGCGTTGATTTTCGAGTCCGCGTTTGGGCATCGATTTTTGAGACGGTTATAGTGTTGATAATAATAAAATAAGTCATGTTGTGCCATAGAAATCGGCAAGTGTCGGGTAATTAAGTGAAAAAGGAAGCACGTCACACTGATTGTATTTAGTAGCCATGGCCATTCGCCATGTGGTTACATACTAGTAACCTATTATTTTCTTTTTAATTGTTTTTAAGAAATTCGATAAGAAGTTCGTATGTACAATATTTGCAGTCGTGCTGGTGTTGACAAGGTATTTATACTTGGTATCTATACTTGTAACTTAACAAGCAACATGTTCTTCTACAAGATGGAAGGATTCCGTGCCGTGACTGGTAAGTGTAATAGACGTTCCTTGCGGGAACGCTTCGTTTGTTTCTCCTTTCATGTCATCTACCCAGTATTAAAATAAAAAGCCAAAACATGGCATTATCGTTTGTTCCTCCATCGTTATTTCTGCCTGGCAACAGATTAAAAACTAAAATACTGCTCTGTCGTTTCTTCAAATCTTTTACCTAGAGCGTGATTTTCAATTGTTCCTCCTCGTAGATATTATATTAAGTTTAAAATTATCGTTTGTTCCTCCTTTCATTTGTTCTACCTTATAAACCGTCTGGCTCTAAAATTAATAACGAAACTTATTATTTATGAGATTCAACGATTAATTAAACTTTTGAATCCAAGTAGATGCTGAGATCGCCTGTCAGAGCTTCACAAATCTGCTTGCTTATTTTACCGTGGTTACTTGCCTGCGTCCTATACGACTTCTATCAAAGGTGGCTTGCACTGTTTAAACGTTTGTCCCTGCCAGGTATTCGGCATATACAAAACCTGGCGGAGTTACGAGCCTCTGTATCAGTAGGATAACTCCACCTTTAAACAGTACAATTGCCGTATTTAAAAGAAGTCGTATAGGACGTAGGCAAGTAACCGCGGTAACATTAGCAAGCAGATTTGTGAAGCTCTGACAGGCGATCTCAGCATCTACTTGGATTCAAAAGTTTGATTAATCGTTGAATCTCATATGCTTGACTGAATGTTTTTGTTTTTTTCAACAAAGCCAACGACTATCTTAGAAAAATGTTTGTATATTTTAAAAAACGAACCTCAAAAACCACCCGGTTTCAAAGTTTTCTTAAGTACAGCTTTACAGTACAAGTACTTTTTAACATTTTTATACGAAAAAAATATCAAAGATTTCCTCTAAAAGAAAAATGTACTTAATATTGTGTCAAATCTAATTTAAATTGCAAACGCTTGTAATGTGCGTAGTATTTTATTATTAGGAACACTAATGACCTCTCAAAAATTGATGCCCAAACGGGGAATCGAACCACGATCTTAACTTGTTGCAGGTGTTGCTTATAAGAAAGTACTTAATATTAATTTCAATCAACGATTTTGATAAAGAAAAGCCACTGGATTTAAATCTGACTTAAATACACCTCAGTCAAACTGGTTCAACCCTGGCTTAAAGTAACGGTCGTTGTTCTAAATATAGCTTTCGACCGGAATTGCTTACTGTTGCTGCGACCACAAATTCCCCATCTTTCCAGGTATAGGGGCCATCCTGCTCGTGCTATTGGTACTGTCCAAAGATGCAGGATCGGCTTGGCTGCCCCAAAAGTCGTCCTCTGCGAGTCTTATCCAGCAATTATTGGTGAATCCTACTCCCGTTCAAGGGCCGCGTTCCGGTTACGCAAATTATCAGCCCTACGCCTATTTAGGGCCTCAAAGCAACCTGCGTGAAGGCTACTCTTCTGTGCAAGGGAATGTACGCACAGCGAGTAACCAAGTGTATCGTGGTGTTACACCAGCCTTCTCCTTCTCCTTTCCCCAAACCCTTGGAGTACAAGGCTACAAAGTTCCATCTAATCCAGTTCCGGTCGTAACAGCTCCTTTAACTTTCAATTGCCCGTCTTGTCCAGCTGCAACCCCTGCCCTCACGTGCCCAGTACCAGCCCCTGCGCCGCTTTGCCCTGCCTCAGTTCCCGCACCCTTCTGTCCAGTACTAGCACCTGTTCCTGTGTGTCCAGCACCGGTTCCCGCTCCCGTATGCCCACCTCGAATCCCTGTCCTCACATGTCCAGCACCAGTTCCTGCCCCCGTCTGCCCTGCACAAGTATGCCCACCCCCAATCCCTGTCCCCACATGTCCAGCACCGGTTCCTGCTCCCGTCTGCCCTGAACCGGTATGCCCAGCTCCAACCCCTGCCCTCACATGTCCAGCACCAGATCCTTCTCCCGTCTGCCCTGCACCGGTTCCTGCTCCCGTATGCCCAGAACCAATCCCTCCCCCCACATGTCCAGAACCAGTTCCTGCCCCTGAGTGTCCAGCACCCATTCCTGATCCCACTTGCCCAGCACCAGTTCCTGCTCCTGCGTGTCCAGTAGTTGCCACTGGTCCTGTCACCAGTCCGGTCGACTCACTTGTTACCGGTAAGTGTTGTTCTTACTTTGTAGTTGAATTAATTAGAATAACGTCGTAATAAGGTACAAACCATTTAAAAAAACAACCGATGACCTTTAATACACTTAATAAATGTTCTAATTACGTCACTTGCTCACCTATCTAAATATAGTTGCCAAGATCATGGACGTTGACAACTGGCAGTGTTCGACTAAGAGCGGCTCAGCTTGTGTGCTGACGGGACCGGGGACAAGCGCCCCAGCCCCCGGGACACACTGTGATTGGTTCATGCCCGTTTTCTGCGACGACGCCGTCAATGCTGTGGCGGTCACTTTGGCCGTAACACCTGGTAAGAAAATCGAGTAAGGCCCCGCAACAACCAAAACGTTTTCTAATGAAGTTTGTTTTTTAAGGGAGGGGGGGGGGGGGGGGGGGCGGGGTGGCTCGATGAAGTTTAGTTTTAGTTGGATCGAGTTAAAATGCCAACGTCTTGAAAGATGACACACTAATTCATTTTTGCTCGCTTTTTGCCTTACTAGGCATGCACACTTCGACCCTAGACCGTGAGAGGCAAAACCGTTGCAAACATGAATTTGAATTTATTCCACGTTTTTCACATGCATTTTTTCCGCTATCTTTTATGGCAAAAATGGACCTAGAGAGTTTTAACTCAGTATCTTTTCTCACAGAATGGTTAGTTTTCTTTTCTAGGTTAATACCGTCCATAATAATATGTATTGTTTCTCATCGGCCAATTGTCGTGTGAGGAATTGCATTTGGGACCGAATGGCCCATCTTGGTGTTGACCAACCGTTAATTATCAATTAATAATTTATCATTTATAATGTATAATTAATTATATATAATGTATTAAATAATAATATAGTATATATTATATATCTATAAGTTTATATATAATATAATAATTATATATATAATATCATAATAATTAATGTAGCTAATAGAATTATCGATTAATCATCAATCAATGAAGACTCTGTAAGCTGGAATTTCTATTTGTGCAGTGGAAGATATTTCTGGGTGTAAGCCAAAATTCCAAGTACGCGCATTCTGTAAGCTTAGACCTTACACAAACAGTAAATTATTTTAGTGACAGGCTTAAATTACAACAAAAAAAATCGGTAAATTCAGTAATTTCTCCATACAGCTGCTGTGACACCACCAGCGGGCTACACACTCGTTGACAACCAGGGGTACTTCAAGCTGCACACTGAGCAGAAGACTTTCGCTCAAGCGAAAGACATTTGCGCCTCGGAGGGTGCCATCTTGGCCGTCCCTCTGACCCCTGCCGACTACACTCCACTGTTAGACATCTTTCTGTCGTCCTCGTCATTCATTATGAAGACTTGGACCACTGGGTTCTACGTCGGGTTCACTGACAACCTCGTGCATTTGGACTGGGACTTTTCGGAGACAGGTGAGTTGAGGGATAAATGTTCACTTTTTGTGTCTATGTTCGGTTCACTGGTTTTCCACATTATTGGTTCCATCGCTGAGTGTGTGGATTAAATTAGAAAAGAAAACACTTATGCTAAGGTTTTTTAGCATCGGTTTAGCATTGTTGCAAAAGATAACTCTGCTTTATGGTTCCTAGACTCATGTCTACGGTATCTATCCTTAGCACGAGTAAAAAAACTAAAAAAATGGGTTGTTTAATGCTTAAAAATATAAATAAAACTTGTCTATGCACCCAAAACGCATAAAATAAAAAATAATAAAATAACAATAATGACCCGGGTTTTGTAATAGTCCCGGGTTCGTATCCCAGTTAGGTTGCACATTTTTTCAGTCCTAGCTCCCCTTCGATAATAATGACAATTAAAATAACTTGCATGATTTTCGATCTAAAATAACCTCCTCTTGGCCAAAATATGTCGTTTTTTACTAACTAAACCAGTTAGACTAAACTGACTAACCCAAACATCTCTGCTTTTGTAATGCTTCTGTATAAATAAAAAAAAAAATATATATAAATATTTAAAAAAAATGGAAATAAATTGGTCATTAAGGAATGTAGCCAAATTCTTACAAATACTTAAACTTTATCCTAAATGCATCGTAATAATTTGGATCTAATATCCCCGATCCAAATTTTTGGTTCTGTATCTCATTTGTCTGGGGGCCTTCTTGTTCCAGATCAACGTTTGTGCACAGTCGGTACGTTCAAACATCAACCTATATTTGAGGCACTTGCTGGCGAAAACTGTACCACTCTCGGCTTCGCTCGGAATCCGGACATGCAAGACGTCCCATGCACTTGGGTTTTGCCATTCCTTTGCCAACAGAAGTTGCCCTCACGTTATAAGCTCATGCCCTGCAATTAGCTCTTCTTTAACCTCGCGTGGACACTTTCTGCAAACTTTGGTCGCCACTTTAGCAATTTACATTCAGAAAGTCAACTATGTCATTCACTTCTATAACTTACTTAACATAATATGATATTTTGTGTATGCAAGTGGGTGCACTTTTGGAATTCTTGTATTCACATGGTTTGTTGAAATTCAGATAATTTCACTGTGTGGATGCACCAATAAATATAGAATTTATTTTTGGTGTCAATAAAAATATCCTTTGAGGATGGGAAAACATTTTTTTTAGTATTGTAGGGGCCTTTATACCAGGGGCCTATACCAGTGCCAGTTATAAAATACTTTCTTTTTCGGAATTACACTCATCTACTTTTAATTCATCTCAAATCTCTGCTCTATTTGCATCTCGCTCCAATTTTCTCTGTTCAACCACGATTCTTCCTCTCCCAACTTTTCGTTTTTCATCTCAAGTATTTACTTACTTTTGTATGTTACCTATTGTCTACTATTCTCTTTACCTACCTTTCCATAAAATTTCAAGCTTTTCTTACCAATTTTAAAGCACAAACTGTCAATAATTCTTTAATTTTGTTTCTAGACCTGCCACATAGTTCTACCGCTGCATTCACCAAAACATCTAAGATTTTTTCCCCATGCTGATTCAATGTTTTGTAATTTCGCGATGCTTCTTCTTGATTCTCTCTTGATGAATTAGTGTCGTAAGTGGTTTTGTTGTAATTTCCAGCTCTTGATTTTCCTTGATTTGTTTTCTTGCCTCCTTAATAACACGTTACCTTTCCTCGTGTCTCCATGCCAAGAAATATCTTTACTTGTCTGTTAGCATGGCATCATCGCTCGCTTGTAGCTTAGCTGGTTCAACCATAACTCTTCATAGCTCCATAAAAGCCAAGGTTATCGTTGTGCTTTCAGCTTCTAAGCTGTAAGACTACACATTTTCGAGTTTTTAACTCTGCTTGGAATTTTTTGTCTATAGATAAGAGTAAAACAATTTGACCCCAGGCTAACAGAATCAGCTGTAGTCAGAAACCTGTAGCTTCATTCATTAGAAAGACATACAACACTTTATTAGACACATGATATCGATTCGATTCTGTACAGTGTGTGCTCAGATTAAATATTAATCAGTTGAAACAAACAAATGGGCAGGCAAAGAAAGCCTTGGCATATCAAACTGATGACACAACGGTTGCTACAAATATGATCAAAATATCACAAAAAGAAACGAAAAATGCATTTAAGTGTTCGCCACAATTACAATACACAATTATCTTGATGCTATGTCAGCAGCAACGTCTAGGGTTTCAGATAGAATTTTGCTGGCGACCAGAACGCCAGAGCCGGAATATTCGTACGATGCCGAAGGTAGCCCAAACGAAACATTCAGTGCCTGAAAATCAAGATTCGGTTAGATTTCTGCGTGCTTATCTCCCCATGGCTTTTGGATTTTATCAGGAATAGGATCTTGCCATCAAGGATCTAGTTGCGTAAAAAGAATATTATTCTGTTATTAAAAATCGTAGCGAGTAGCCGTTGACCGTGATGCCCAAACGTGCACCATATACCAGCTTTAAATTTACAAAACCATTGCACCGTTGACAATTACAAAGGTTAAAACTCTCTAGACGGTTATTTTTCCCGCAGTCTTTACTAGAAGCAAATATTAGCTGTATTCTTAGAACCCTATATTTATTTAGTTGGTATTCCATGCTTTCCTCGGGTCCTAATTTTGACAGATTGTTGAATCATTAACTCGGCCACCATAACCCAAACTCATTAGCAGGATGATATAGCTTGCATTTTGAAATTCACTAGATAAATGGGAATTGTATTAATTGTGTTATACGTAGTACGTATGAAGTCAATACTCAAAACCCTTTGCAAATCCTAAACAAGCACAAAAAGGAGTGTTACTTAACTTTGTTGATGTGAATACAAAGTAGGTGAAGCTGACAGAGATGTAAACCATGCAAACATACTAACTGAAAACTTTGACTTTTGAAACACAGGAATCAGTTGGGTTGGGACTAATTCCAATTTAGAAAAAACAGTTTCTATCTAAGAAATATAGCAAAACTTATTTAAAATGAGAACATCTTGACTAATGTCATGTTCTGCAAATTCTTTTCTACTTGTGCGGCTGAGACAAAACTACTCGAGTACCACGGTTGTGTACACTCAATGCTACCACCTCTAAGCTACCACATTACAGTACTTCACATTACCTGGTTATAGATTATAACCAATGCGCCATGTCATATGGTTATTGAAGAGTGACAAAATACCTCAAGATGAACGTGCAGTGTTTTTACCATGGCTTAGTAAATACTATCCAAGTTACCAAAAAAATTGCAGATCAAGATGCAAAGTTACATAAAATGTGCTTAAAGGCATTGTGATAATTGATTGTAAATTATCTTAAAATAAGAACGCAGGTACAATGCAGGCCAGTTTTTCCGGTCGTTAAAAATGGTTTCTCTGTAAGCTGCACCTACTTTGCGATGAGAGGAGCCCAGGAGGAAAGTACCAGGGTGAAAGCATTTACATACCAGGAATAATTTACCATTTAGCCCGTTTGGACCAGTCTTTGGGCGTCCAGTGCAGACACTTGGGATCGATTCGTGTCTTTCGCTTTTCTGTCGCACGCATGTGGCTGGTGATTAGGTCGTTGTTGATGGTAATTATGTATTGGCCCTTGTAGTAGTTAATCAGGTTGAGGTTCTGTAGTGTTGAAATAACATCTTCTTTCTTAATACTCGTCAGCTCACATATGTCGCTGCAAGGAAGGTGAACGAAATATAATTAGAAGTGCAAGCTATTCTGTTTCTAAATAAATATTTTCTAGAAAACCAATACTTAGAGCCAAGATTTTATGGTGTTATGATTTCGATAATTTCGTGGTAAGCTTTTTGGATTTCGGTGTTATGGCGGTGTTATGGAAAAAGTACAGAATTTCGTGTCTATAGCAGATTTTAGACATAGGTGACGAAAAAAGAAGGTACGCGTTTTTAGCATTAGTTTTATCGAAATTTTAGTGCTAATTATTTAAATTTTAGCGTTTATAGCTAAATAGAAAAAAAGAGCTTTTGCGATCTACATTCGAAAGGAATGAAGATTTAGGGTAAGCACTGGGATCTCTAATAAAGAAGTGATCAATAATAATTACAATAAAGCAAATATTTAGTGTAGGTCCTCAACATCGGTATTTGTAAGGGACTTGGAACAAAATGAATAGCACAAATCAATATTTTACATAAATGCCACCATGAAATACATTGTATGGCAGTATGAGCGACACCTACTACTTGTTAAAACTTAACATTGAACAAGTTTCAATGGTAGCTTCCTTCATTCTTGTTCCTTTGTCAGTCAGCACAAGGTTTTATTGACTAAAAAACCTCTCTGCATCAACACTGTTCACAGGGGCTCAAATAGTTTGCTAAGTCAGAACTGCAAATGAGGGGTTTGAGATTTTTATGTCCATTAGAAATTGAATTAGACCCACTGCCTGGTACTAACAACATACTTTGCAAGATTGTCTTTTTTCTCCCAGACAAGTCTGGTGTTCCAGATTCCACACATCAAAATATATCCATCACTCACAAAGAGTTGCTTTGCTTGATCCTCAAAAGTCAAAGATTTATTACACCCAATTGAAATTTGAAATCCCAGCTAATCTCTATATAGACTGAATGCATGTGGTGCTGGTGCTCACATGGCAAGGAGGGGAAGATTCAGCCAACCAATGGCAATGGTTTCCTACAGCAAACATTTTGCCCCACTACTTCTACCCCATAAGCTTAGGAATGTTGACAGCATTTGATGAGAAACAGACCTGAATATGACAAATCCATGGAAATGTGTGTTTATAGAGATAAAATAAACATTTTACATTTTTGCACGGAAATAAGTGGCTATTTCGCAAAATACACGCATTTTAGTGAAATAGCTTCATTATCTCTCAATTTAGCATAAAAACAAATGGGTTTGTTTATTTATTTTCCGTGAAATATGATTTGATAAAAATGAAAAAAATAACAGATTATCTGAAATTTAAGATAATTGGGCAGGAAAAGGCTCATTTCGCGATGATTTCGCGGGAAATAGTTGATTTCGGTGTTATGAATGATTTTTCGTGAATTTCGCGTTTTGTCGCGATGAGCTTCTTACATATTTGAGATGGGAATTCAATGAATCGCACTCATTTGTAAGAAAAACAAGAGATAAGAACAATTCGCGATTTCGCGCATCACCATATAATCGTGGCTCATACTGAGCTAAATGGTGTTGAATGCAATCCATTTTTCATGCTTTATAGCTAAGTTTTGAACTAAGGATTGTACCTTCATTTACAGATGATAGATCGATACATAGATCATAAAGATAGATCGATAAAGGAGTTTATAGCCCATAGGCCATAATTTAACTAATAGCTTGGAACTAGAAGCTCCTTTATCAATGTTTTTTCTATAGAGCTGTTCTACCATAACACTAATGTAAAACTGGCTTCTCTTGCAAGAACAATGGATGGTGCTGCTAGGTTGAGTGTTGGGAAATGTGTGTTGTGTTGGTGGCTCGTTTTCTCTGCAGAAAGCTTAACATTAATGCTGGCCTTTTGACTATACCTAAAAATTAATTGTTACTACCAAAAAAAAACCATAAATGATACAAAAAATAATGCTTTGGGAAAAGCAATGGGAGTAAAAACATTTGACACAACATTTTTTTACAAATTAGTTTTGCTTTCTAAGGAAATTAGTTTTGCCTGAATTTTGAGAAAGTGGCCGCGTTCTGTCGAAGAACAGGAGGAGGCAAACATACTTGATGGTAATCTGTGGCTTTTCATTGTCCCCAATTGGCTTGATGTTGACGAGGAAGTCGAGGATGGTTTGCGCCCAGTAACTTCGGTACGAGAGCAGACCCAGGTCTGAGAGCGGCTTCTCGGGAGAGCCGGTTTTGCCCTCAAACTTTGACAGCTCATAACCTGCCGCACAGAACAATGGTGATAACACGGTACAGCTACACAAAACGGCTATTGAAGTTTTAAAAGTGGTTATGCTTTAGGGATAACAAGGGCTCAATTCTCTAAATGGATGAATGAACTATACAAAATAATTAGTGTGAAGTCAATGAGATTATTAAAAAATGCTCTAAAAAAGTTAAAAACCAATTTTCGCTTATGTACACTAGATTTAAATGAGATATGAAGTTTCGTAGATCTAGTACACTCGGCTCGTTCAGTGCCAGTTTAACAGAGTAAAGTTAAATAAGTAATGTTAGGTTCAAGACACATCTCTATAATCACAGCCAGTCAGATGATATTATTTTCATATTAACCTGTTGTTACTTTCTGAACTGGACATTGCAACACTGACCCAAAGAGATCAATATAATGTGGCTCCAGAGTTGCCAGTTTGTTCTCTAGCCAAAGTCAAGCAACTCACTGAATTCGATTAGCAGTTTCCCGTAGCCTTTTCTCTGGTACGGGGGCATGGTGAGAATACACGCGACGTTGTAGTCTTCCGTCGACTCCTTCTCCTTGGAAAAGTAGCCGACAATGTGAAAGCCCCGGCTGTCAAAGTCGGTCATCACGTAGAAGAGGAATGGGTCAGTGTCATAATAGAGAGTCTTGTGATCGAGAAACAGCTTGGCCAGCAAACACAGGTTCTGCGCATACACTTTGTTCTTGCGGCCGTCGATCTCGAAGAAAGAAATGCTCTCGTTTCGGTAGATTTCGTTGCCGGGGGGATGCCTTAGGTTGCACTTGGCCTGGAACAACAAGAGAAAAACGATTTTTCTTTAGACTCTTGGATAAATGCACTGGCAAGAAGTTTGGCAAAAATCTATTCAGCACAACTTTGTATGATGGCCATTGGTTGGTTATGTAAATCTGCTAGAATGCCAGCGTTTCACTTACCAGCATTTCAAGCCTTTTGGTGGCTTCTTTACACTATCTATTATCTACAAAATTGGAGAACTACAGTACATTAAGTACAAATACTTACCGCCTGGTCGGAAAATTGTAAGTTTCAAAACCCAGAAGGGCCCAGCATAAGCCAAAACAAATAATTGCTTAAATATGGAGTGTATAAGTAAAAGGAAATCAAAACTGGTGCTTAAAACACCAAACGTTAAGTACCGCCGTTGCGTTAGCTCTTACCAGATGCCTCTCCAGACACTTCCGACTCTTTCTGTACTTAAGACAGAACTCGCATATGTAGATGCATGCCAAGTGCACCATTTCCTGTGGATACGGCGAAAAGTACCACGGCCTGATGCGGTGGCGACCGAGCTCGATCATTTCGACGTTTTTCATTCGAGTTACCACATCGTCGTGGTGAGCAACCATGCTGCCGGTGCTCCGTGGACAAGGTGCAGCCGCTGCCGCTGCTGATGCTTCTTGCGAATCCTCACTCTCTTGCGAAAAGCCCACTGCAGAAAGAGAATGGAATAGCGGCGGTTTGCTTTGCTGAATTTTGAAGCTATAAAATCGGTTTTACTTTGATGCTTTTCTCATATTCTCTCACCACGATCAAAGCCTTTGAAAGATCTTAGCATGTTCGATTGTAGTAGAAGACTTGCCTTACTCTAAAAAATATGGTTATCTTAACAAGTGTCTATGGTTTCTGGCAAATCAAACACAGTCTACCTCTTTGTTGAAATTTCACAAATTAATCCTTTCGTGTGTGGATCAGTAACTTGCAGATGACAGCGGTCACAATTTTGATCCATGTTTTCAAGAAACTAAATCATTTAATCGTTTTAAATTGTCCGATCGGCCAGGGTATGAGGGTATGAACAGCTAGTACAACACCTTCCTCGATTGATTAATTTTTGTGTTCCTTCACTTGTAAACAACTTTGAAATACTTATCATCTATTTTCCCTCGGCCAATACCCTCTCCGACTACTGAACTGAATAGATATAGTGGCAAACCTAGCAAGCTAGAATGTGCAAGCAAATATTCTGATTTTTATTATTCATGGCCCTAAAATCAGTCGTACAGTCCCTGGTTCGACAAAAGGAAAAAACACATTTCTTCCCTTACCTCGCTTCTTACGCGACATCTTCTTTTGAAGTGCAGCAGCCAAGACAGCGCTTCCGTTGACGAGCTCGCTGGAAACAGGGGAGGTTGGTCGTGAAGGTACATTGTTCGCTGGATAGCCGCCGCTACCGCTGCCAATGGTACCCGTCCCACCACCAACTTTCTTCGGAGTGCTGACCCCCGTGCCGGGAGTCGGTCCGTCTCTCCGAGGGAACTGGACCTTCCTCGTGTCCAGTCGGTCTTCGGCAACCCATTCGTCTAGCCGCTTGTTGACTAAAAACACCAACGTTACCAAATCAAAATCCAAATACACATAGCTGTTCTTCCCTGTATTACAGATATTACATATTTTTTAAAACATAACGTTTTATAATAACACAAATTGTATTGATAGTATTCAAATAAGCAAAGCCTTGTGTGTAAACAAATAGGTACAAAACGTGTGATAATCGGCACTAAGTTAATACAGAGAAGAAGATTTCTTACACAAATAGTATATTTAGTGATTTGCTAGTACTTACAATCCACAAAATGCACGTAGTAACATTTTGTTCCTCTCAGTTCCTTTAGACTGATGATCTCAGCAAGCGCTGTGAATTACAAGATTGATCGTTAACATTGTCAACATTTGGCGCTAAGTGATATTTATTGTGAAATGGATAAAAACTTACGCCAGTCATCACCACTTTGCATTCGCACTGGAAGCCGACATCCTTCTACCAAAGATGCCTAAAATTACCGGGAGAGAAACATAATTATCATAAAATAAAGGAGAAATAGATCAAACATAACCTAGCATTCTGACGAATCCAATCACGGAATAACATGATACACAGGCAGGAAAATGCAACGTGAAGTGGATAGTACCACAGATAGTTAAAAAAGTAAGTCAAAATGTCAATACATTTTGTAATACTTACGGCTGAATCACATATTGTCTCCCCTTCATCATTTTCTTCCAGCATATCAAGCTGTTTTAGCAAGTCCGAAAACTCGAATCTGATGTTTTGTTCATCTGACAGCTGAGCGGGAGACTCAGTTGGTTGCAATTTTACCTACGAGGTGGCCACAAGTCGCTCTAGCGCTTGAAGAGCGGTAAAATCGAAGGACAAAGATGATTTTGAACTAGATCAAACTGCAATTAACGGTCCAACGACGCACTGATTTGATAACATTAACGGACCCTGTCTATGGCTCTGGAATCTGATAGAACTGGTCTAACAGCGATAGTGAAGAGAGGATGATGATGAACCAAACATAGCCTGGAAGTTGGAGAAACAAGAGGAAACTCGGAGCTGAAATTTAGCCAACTCCTGTCGGAAGGTACCATTGGCGTAGCGTCCCCTTACGAAGGATGGTATAACTTGAACAACAAAATTTCTATTTTCTTTACTAATCCATTCTGTCGATTTCGGCGCGTGACGATATGTTGTACACACTTTAATCCATCTGGCCTCTCTCTCGAACGTGTCTAATGTCTCCTACAATAAACCTGATCCAGCGCAGTGCTGCTGAACTTCTGCATTCTCACGAGAACTGGTGATTCCAACACGTCAAACCGTTTAGCTTAACACTATTTCTGAAAGTGACCGGTAATTACCATGAATGCCAGGCGTGGAAAACTGGGAGTTTTCCTAGAGTTTGCCTACATGCAAAAATGCGGCAATAAAATAAGGGGGGGGGGGGGGGGGGCTGGAGGGGCATAAAACATAATAAACCCTCACAAAATAAACATAACTTGATCCCGTTTCGGTAAAGCCAAGAAAAAAAATACGGCAGATTTTGTACGACAGTTTTTTTTTTGTACGGCCAATGTTTTTAACGGGCAGTTAGTATCGTGCTATTTTGACATTTCCGTGCCTGGTTAAAAAGTACCGCAGGTTTGTCTTGTCAAGTCTCCACCTCTTCATCACCGCACGAAATGCCAACGACAAAAAAAATTAAAATATGAATAGTAGCGCATCTCTCCCATTGATTCCTGTACAGTAGCAACGGATTTTGTTGGTCTAAAAAATTTGAGGATGAAACATTTTTGGGTTACGATATATTTTCAAGCTATTGTTTTTTCGGACACTTTTTTAGAGGCATCCATAGTTTCAAAAGAGACTGATGTTTTGAAACAGATTTTGATACGGTTTTTCAGTGGCACATGAAATAATTAACAGGCCGTTAAAATTACAAACACCCGCTGATTGGCTGTTGCCAAGAAAATAACAAATTACCGGACTGTAACGTTCTTTTGACGAATAACTAAACAACCGGCCAAAAGTCTGCCATGATAACAAAGCAACTAGCGTTGACCCCCACGACCCATTTCCCCTGGTGGTTTTACTGAATTTAAAGAACAAACGATTTGAAAAGGAAACCACAGAAACCCCACAGGAACCCTACATTCCCCCTGAAGATAATTCCTGTATCATATCCAACGTACTTTCGCAAACAATTAGTTCTAACCTTGGTTGGGCCGATAATTTTGGTTTGTGTATTGCGTTTTAAAACTAATTACCTACCTAGTATCGTTTGCTTTTCACTTAACGTGTTTTATCTCTCATGGGGATTGTGTTACTTTCAATTGTTCACTCCAATCAAACGAATCGTTCCTAAAACGTAAAGTCATGTAACCAGGTAGCATTGGCCCTTACAAACCACAAAGACCCATTTAGCAGCTACCTATACCAAAGTGATCACGGCTTGATTCGGATTTATTCATTGGTTGGTGGGTTTTAACGAGGCACTGTTTTGACAACGGACCTTGAGGCACTCGTCTTATGACGTCGGTGAATGAGTGGATGATCATGTTAAGTAAGATGATGGTGAACCTAATCTAGCCCGGCGCCTAACCCTGCGCCGCGTAGCCTGTTCCTGGCGAGGAGCACCAAAAGGACCATCGTCCAAAGTCTCTTACGAAAGAAGGTATACAACGTGAACAACGGGATTCCTCCAGGAATCCATGCTGTTGAGAGGTTGATAAGCAAGAATGAAAATGCATAACTAATTTGCATCGCTCCAATCGCTCCAACCTAACCTGACATTTTTGTTTACTCAACTACAACCCCTATCAATATTTAACCTCCAAGCTGTTTGAATTCGCTCTTTTTGTAATTGAGTTCTTTTTTTATACATGGCAATTACTCATTTGCCAATGAGTATCCACATTATAGATAGAGTAGAATAGGCTTTATTTCTAATGGACAGTGTTCACAATTAACTATAGGCAATACCATACTCATACCAAAATATTATTGCTACTTTTATAAGAAATTGTATTTTATAATATAGATTAGTACGCTAGATCTAAATGGTCAACCATGTATTTGGATAGCTGTCAATTAATTAATGCATACATTTATTTTCTCTCTTTTCCTGTAACATTACCATTTTCTCCTATTTACATCAACATTATTTAAAATAAATAAAATCCACGTAAGCTCATAGTCTTGTGTGTTCAAAAGTATGGTTCTTTGAAGTAATAAATGATATAATAACATTTCGAGACAACAATAATCGTACTATAATTGAGGTAGGCATACAAACAGTCTAAAGACAATATCACGTTATTTTATTTTTCAAACAGTGCTTAGGTACTCTTACACTCATCTAGGTCTAATTATGAAATTAAAGTGCCTAACCAGTACTAGGTACTAGTGTCCCTTTTGCCTCTAAGCCACATGTTCATTTCTCTGTTAAATTTGTCTGTGTGAGGTAGGTTTGTAATAACAGACGGCCGCTTCTTCTAAAATCCCCAAATAATAGACCGAAATACGAAGCTGGCTGTGGGCGAGCAAAGTTGGAATTGGAATTTTGATCACATTTTTGAGAAAACTTGAATGAAGGCATGTGCCAAACTCATTAAAAAAATAAATCAGCGAGTGTCAAGAACACGTCGTTGAAAGAAATTTCGATGGCATTAATTGACATTTATCGATATTGAATATATATTTGACACAATGCATTTGAGCTTAAGTAAATAAACTTTGACATAAACAATTACTTTTGTATATTTGATAGTAAAACTGAGCAAGCAACCGACTAAAAAAGTACCCTATCTTTTGGATTGGCTAGCAAAGTTGATTCACCTTCAAAATCAAACTACGTACACTCCCAGGGCACTGTCACGACCAATCACAAAACGACAGCACTTAAAACTCCCTCCCTTTCCGGCCTTCGCAGCCAATACACAAACAATCTTCTCCGGTTCTACCATAGTTAAAAAATCTGAACACTTACGCAAAAACTTGACCAGAACTACTTCTGTCCTTTATCACTGGAAGAAGCTCGAAGGTTTTTCAGCAGCAAACATGAAAGGTGTACTTCTCTCGGGATTTGGTGAGCTTTAATGTTATATTTAGCAAAGCAAAACGTAAATTGAAAGTCACATTACTGACCAAAGCATTATTGTTAAGGTCAACAGGACAGCACCAATAACTTACCAGTTTTGGTTTTGCGTTAACTTCTCTGGGCGCATAATTTTTTTCTGTGAAAATGCTGCCAGTGAGAGAAAGAAACAACAGACGGTCAATGTCTGCGTTAGACAGTGAATCGTTGCTTATTTTTTTTAAGAAAAATTCAGTGTGTCTGTATTTTCAAAGCAGTGTTAATCGTTTGAAACCAAAAGTTATCGCCCATCTTCCCCAAAATCTGTTATGTTCTAAAAAACCGATCAAAATTTCTTGTTACCACCACAAAATCTGTTCACTAAAAATAATGCACACCTCCCGAGTTCTTTCTCTAGGCTGTTACTGACAAATATCATCTCTTTAATTTCAGTGGCACTGGCCACAATGGTTGTCTTCACCGAATGTGTCCCGAACTCGCGGGTCAAGCGTGCGGATCCCACATGTCAAGACGTAGCGAACGTGATGCCCGTGATTCTTGCCAGTATGATTCGCTACGGGCCTAAGACCAATAACGCGAACCTGAACAAGTTCATTTTGGTCATCACTGACGCCGGCGACGCCGCGGCCAAGTCTCCCACCGGGCAAATTAACCAGGTGCAATTTGCCGACTTCAGCAGTCGAGGCCTGATTACGATTTGTGCCGCTACAAACACGAGCAAAACTAATATAGAAATCTTGAAGGCACTTCTTAAACAGGGCATGAAGATGTCGCCAAACCAAAACATGGATACTTTTATGAAGATGATGGGGCAGGTAGTTTGCTATTTGGGTGATGGTAGCAAGGCAAGTTCAGCATCTGTAAACACCATGTTTATGAATTTTTATACCACTGCTCCAAAGACGGAGGCAACTAATACAGGTTCGAAGGCAACGATTATAGATAGGTCGAAGCTGAAAACTGCTTCTAAGGGTCCAGCACCTAAGCTTCCAGCAAAACCATCAGCAACTATCAAAAATAAAGTATCCAAATCTGGCTAAAGGATGTGCCACGCAAACATGTCTGGTCATTCCAAGATCATCTTAAGGGTTGATTAGTAAAATAATGTAGGTATCGTACTTATACTTTTGTGATGGATTGTTGATTAACGTGGCATTTGTATTATGTGTGTGTTTGTCTTTTTTGAAAAGAATTTGGTTTTAATTGAAATCCAACGTACTTCCTTGTGTAATAACCTTAAACAATTATTTTATTATATTTGAGCATACATTTTCGGTGAAATAAAGTCGCGATGAGTGTCAGTGAAATTGTGTTATTTTCATTTTGTTTTCATGTACCTATCAATGACCAGTTTGTGCTTAGGGGAGACTGGGGCTAGTTGTTACAGGGGCAAGTTGTTACAATCGACTTTAATAATAGGGGATTTGAAATATCGTGGTGTCATTAATATCAGTGTTAGCTAATAGGTCGCTCGTCAGTCTGAAACTGCAAAACTAGTCCGAAGCGCCGAATTATGGAAATTATTGAAGATAAAACGATTTGAACACCACGAGGTTAGATATACTTTTTTTCTTTTTTCCTTCCGAGCTGTTTAAGTTTAATGCAATCCCCGAATGAGTTGTGTTACCTGTTAGCCCCATATTTTCTCGTAATGCCAATAGTTATTCCCGGGCTGATAATCAAATAGGTAATTCAATAATAGCACTATAATGTAATTGAAGTGCTACTGGGGCTAGTTGATACTGTTCATTTTTTGTGTGGGTCTGGACATGATTTGAGGTTTTGGGACACTGCCTTTTTTATTTTACGCTGGATTTATTTTTTGGGTTTCATATTCCGTTTGTACAAAATATAATATGATTAGTTCCATTAGATTTCCAGGTTATAAAATGCGGATTTATAGGAGGAATATTGACATATTGACAAAATATGAGATAAGAAGCGAAAAGCGCCAACGAACGTCAACAAGAACTCTCCTCTGGAGGAGGACGACGAAGTTTGAGTTTGTTTTGTCTGTTCTCGACTCTTCTCCAAATCAGGCCCCGCTGAACTAGACTGGATTCAGTGCATTCAGTGTTCAGCTGGGGCGCATGTGAAGTGTATTGTATTCACACCAGAATATATTTGTGTAGATTGCACGCAAACGATTAATACAGTTGAATGTTGATTCAGTAAATATAACATTTCACTTAAAAAATAAACCCTCATATGCATTTTCTATAAAACTTTATTTAAAATCAGCTCATTTTTGTTTTTTACTCTATTAACTAGGTACTGTATCAACTAGCCCCTGAACTTTGCAATCAGGCAAATTTTACGTTATCACGTGTCTATTAAGAAAATTATCATTGTTATAAAAATTATTTCTATTAGTCAAAATATGTGCAAATATATTGCCAAATTTAAAATCCATGAAAATTTTGTTAAATGTCCACAAAAAAATCAAACGTCGAAATTGTAACAACTAGCCCCAGTCTCCCTTACTCAAAATACGATTGTCTTGTTTTTTTGTGCTCGTGAAGGAGTACAGTAACTTTGTGACTTTAAGAATTAGGAGTAAACAGAAACTCCAGCTTACGGCAGAGCGAGATTGTCATAATTTTCTAAAGAGAAAAACAATTAACCGCACTATCAATACATAAGCCAGGCTGTAGATGCGATACTTGTTATTTTGGTTGGTATGAGATGTAAATAATAAAAAAATATCTGTAAAGATAAGATTAGGAAATAAGAACCATCGTCTGTTGACAGTAAATTTAATTGCATGCAGATTTTAAAATTGTGCAATCATTTAGTACCTATCCTTACAAAGAAAATCTTTACCTCTAGTTTGGAACAACTCTATTGATAAATTTAAATGTTCGCATAAAACTGCGCCATGAAAATCAATAATACCTAGCTTCGAAGATATTCGAAGAAAAATGTTGTTATGTTATTATGTTAAATGTTTGTATTTCAAACAAACGAACATTAAACAAACATTTTTTTTCATAGAGAGTTGAACAAGGATGTTCAGACTACAATTGTCACAGATTTTTGGCCAAATTGGGTTCTTACATCATGGTAAAATGGTGTAAACTTGCAATTTTATCAAAGGGAGGTACCGCAGCTCATTCCATTTTTTTAAATGATGGTAGATCTAGTTTAAATTCTCACGGTAAAGGTGCCTAACAGAAAGAATCCCATCGAAAAATTCAAATGAATATGTTCGCTAGGGTACTTACCGTCATATCAATTGTGTGATAATATTTCTAGCCCCTTGACTTACTTTCAAATTAACTTCAAGAAGTTATGTGTAAATAGTTCGTTTGTGAAAATTACTGATAAAGCAACATTTTATTTGAAAAAGTGAATAGCTTTTCCTCAAAAGCACTGGGCAAATAAGATAGCATTATCTTTGAAATTACTTTGTAATTATAGTTTTGACCATAGCATGCGATGTCGTTCTTAGTAATAAGTTCACCTGGTTATATTACCTACCTTCTAAAGGCTTCTTTTGCTGCTTAATGATGATTAATCAGTTACTTTTCTTACGCTCGTTGCGTTATTTACCTTGATTTTGGTCATATTTTGTTGTGTAGATACTAGGTAGTATATCATGTTATCTATTACCAGTTACCAGTTTGTGATTTACACGGCCAATAAATAAATTAAATTAAATTGAATGTTTGGAAGTCCTTAGTAATTTTTCAACAATAGGTGGCGTGGGGAGGAGGGTAAGAAATTATCCCTGGCGATAACTAAACGCTGAAGAATGAACGGAATGAAGGATATTTCCAATACCAAGCCCAATCAAACTCGAGTAAACTCGAGTAACACAAACAATGCTAAATTCAACAGTGCAAGGGTTGGATCAAATTTCAATGTTGTTGCCTCAATTTACGTATGATCAATTATTACCCAAAAGATGATTGTTTTCATTTTTACTAAGCTCCATTTAAGAGGGCCCAACAAGAAACGTTTGAAACTCTTTTCTTTGAAATGAAAAATCCCCCCCCCCCCCCCCCCCCCCCACAAATGCCCCGAGCCCCGAGCCCCACGCCCCAGCCCAACAGCAATGAGCTTCAATTTCGGAGAGAACCTCTCTTACGTCCATTAAGATCTTAAGGTCACCTGATAAAGGTTTCCTGATCAAGGCCACCTGCATTTTCCAGCTTCATTATCGGCAAAATAAAGAATTTATAATTTCTTCAGGGATGTAAGTACAGCGTTGTCCTCACTATTCAGGCTCTCTCAAATGCATTCACTTCAGGAATGAGCAAAATATTGATATAAAGTTTAATAAGGAATCAGGAATGCCTTATCATATCATATCAGTTAGCATCACAATAATGTATTTTGAGTTTGTTTTATTAATATTTATGCGTGCGAGGTAAATCCACTCAACGTCAAATAAAACACAGCATCAAACACACAATGTCTGAACTCGCACTCTGACAAACCGAGCCCAAGAAATTTGACCAAAAGAAACCGAGACCAAAAGAAATTTGAATGATACCCTCACAAAAAAACATGCCATTAAACTAACCACTGATTATACTGATATTATACTTATTGACGACCTGGTCCAATACTATATTTATATATTTTTCACATGACGATATTACACATTTAACTATGTTCCATCTTGAATGAAAAAAAAACTTACTAAGTTAAAAAGAAATGTTTGTAAGTTTCCCACACACAAGTCAAGGCTTATGTGGGTATTTAATCTAATTCTACTTTGTTTCATTATGTTTTCTGTTAAATATCAAACATGAATAAACAAAAAAATGCAAAACAAAACCAAATCTCTGCATACACTAGACGGCTGTGCGGGGCGCGCGCCGGATGGTCGTTCTCCGAGGAACGGTCGCTTGCCGAGAGACGGTCGTGGTTCTACGAGCCACTATGTTGACACGACGAGGTCCATTGCTAGCATTGTTGGATCCTGCGCGCACAGGTGTCTCTTCGTAGCCAAACTTTTCCAGCCACTTGCCGCGCGTCTTGTCGTCAAACACTATGAAAAACAACCACAAAACAAACCCCTGGACCGGATCCAAAATCTTGCTGATAAATTCTACCGTAATGTTGTGTGACCCAATGTCGTTAAACATCTCAAACGCAGTTGGAAATCCAAAAAGAAAAAACATTAGAGTGATCGTCTTGAGCTGGCGTTTTAGCACGTCCGCGTTCTCTATGTTGTGCCTTTGTAGGTCAGGATCATTTGCTCGCCCGCACTTATTCGTTATCGCGTAAACAATCGCAATCATTAAACCAAAGTTCATCGCCATTATCACAACGCCAGGTATCAGGTACAAGACGAGATGCGTGAGCTTGTCCGGACTGCAAAAGTGCGTTTCCACATTCCAAAGAAGCAGAATAAAAAGGGGGACAACCGGAGTACCCCACGCTATCAAACTAACCTTTAGCAGCAGGTGAGGTATCGATGACGCTCCAACTATGCTAGAGAACCGCTTGTATTGTAGTACGGACATGACCAACCCCCAGCAAAAATGCGTCAGACGAGTATAGTGCACGCACACGGTGAACGCAATCAACGGGATGCTGTTCGAACCGTCCGAGTAGATTACGTGTGTCTCGCGATATGTCGCCAGAGTGAGATAGAGCACCGAGGAGACGGTGAGGTGAATTAGGATCTTGTTGCCGAGCTCTTCGCGCCATTTGGGGAACGTGAGCGCCGTGGCAAAAATGAAAACAAAGCCGAAAAAAGAAAGAACAGAAACGATTAGGAAGACTATGAGCTGTGCATCGAGTTCATCAACAAAAGAAAAGTTTGCCATCATCGTGTATTCGTACATTATGATACGAGTCTCACTACGATTGGTCAGATCGCAGCGGCAAAACACGTGAGTGGAAGTTACGTTAGCGATGGTCGCGTTTGTCTGGTTAAGCGAGCATACGTTGTTGGTCCATTCGAACCCCTGGTCGTCCCACGAGGCGCACCCCACTTCAATGTAGCTCTTCGGGTGCTCTGACGGCTGAAAGAAAACATCCAGGGGTGCCTTTGACGGAGGAAGGTTGAAAGTCTGCCCTTTGCTGTCGCCGGTTGCAGTATCCATGAAGATATCGACTTGACGCGTGTTGAATATTGTGAACGATGTCATGGTGCGTGGAAACGGTGACATATTCGTTGGGTAGACGGCGAACACCATGCGATGGGCGTTGATTGTATCGTCACGCACTAAGAGACAAGCGAAAAGTGGACTCGCGGCTAGAATTTCTGATGTGTCGAGGGTATACGCAATTTGAAAAATTTCAGATGCAGAAATTTGGTCGGTGTTGTGGGTAAAGTAGATACCAGTCGGACGAGTAAGTGTTTTACCTAATTCTAAGAATCCCATGGCCACGAGTGACATATCTGAAGTCATCGAAATATCGTTCGTGACGTTCGACGACAGGACGGCATTGGAAAACAAGTCCTTGGCGACGTCCGTGGTTTTGACACTCCACGAACCTTGGATCCCATAACTCCGTACCGCAGACGTCGTCAGTTTGAGCCGGTAACGACTCATCATTGTCCCTATATCACGTAAAATCATCGCTATCTCATGCTGTTTATCGGCCAGTGTACTCTCGTCGAGTGACAAGACTCGCAGGTATGTCTGCAGCACCTTTTTGATTCTTGCATCGTTGACGTGCAGCTTGGAGGCGTTGTGAATTAGTGCCGCGCCTTGACTGAAGATGACACTACCATCGGAAAGAGATTCCGATCCAAGTTTTAACCAAACGTCGTTGTCGAAGTAGGTGGCGGAGTATGTGTACACGATATACTGACCTCCAGATCTTGACTGGAGGAAGTTGGCTGAAAGACTACAGTTGCAGACGTCCAAGTTATTCACCTTGAAGACATAACAACCCTTGGACGTCCAATCGTTGATTTCTTCGTTCCAACAGGCGCAGCCTTGTGTGCTGTTGTAGATTGTTTGGTCGAGGTAGATCTCGATGAACTGGTCTGCTATTTCTGTAGAGTTTCCTGGTACCAAAATTACGTCAACCACACGGCTGCTCAGGATTTCGTATCTGAGGTGAGGCAGAGGTTTTAGGTAGACGTCCACAGGATAAATCAGAAACGAGTAACGCGCGTTTTGTGTGAAAACGGTGTCAGATATATGGACTGCATAACTGACGTCGCGTGAAAACACAACTGTCTGAATGAAGTCAGCCCGCGTGTACGAGTTCGTTGAATAAAAGGCCAAGATCTTATTGTATGAGAAAGCGACAAAGTGCCAATTTTGCTCTGGATTACTCGTATTGACACACACTGTTCCCACTGAATCGCCAAACGCGCCCATTTGCTGTTTCGAACAATTGTGGTGCAGGAAAATAGCGCGAGCGTCCTGGATTATTTGATCGTCCAAGCCCTCATTTAACGGAATTGTTGCGTACGCATCGAATAAAATATTGACAAGAAGACGTATCTCTTTGTTGACCACGTCACCCCCATGAAGATAGTGTTGCAACTGGTTGATTCCCAAAACGGACACGGCGAACATATCTTGGTCAGCAAGAAGAAGATAATCAGATCCACCGTCGTTGTTATCAAAGTCGACGTTAAGAAACTTGTAACTGAGAAAATGGCCTCGTGTGCGAGACTGGTTTAAACTTGCGCTCATATTACAAGTACATAAGTCGTCCCGATGAAATGCTGGGTTCACGGCGCAGCCTTTTGTTGCCCAACCTTCAAACGACTCGTCCCAGAACGCGCAGCCGGACAAAGAACCGATGGCAACAGATGCATTGAAGAACATGTGCACGAGCTGGTCGCGGTCACCCTCCGTGTTCGCGAACGGCGTCAACACGACGTCCAGAACGCGACTTGCCAGCACTTTGTGGCCATCGATCAAGGTCGCCGCCTCGAAGAACTTACCAGGCGGGTACAGGACGATGCCGTATCGAGCGTTTTGGCGCACCACAGACTTCGAGAAGATCACCGCGTATTCCACCTCGGCACTGAAAATCTTGTGTCCGTTGATGGTCTCTCTGGATCTGTAGTAGGTCATCCAATTTGAGTGGTTTGCGTAAAATATGAAAGCTATTGGTGGATCGTACCTGTATGTTCTCGTCGAAATTATAAATCCACTGATGACGCCATTGCCTGTGCCAAACAAGATGCCCTCGTCTTCGGGAATCACCCTAGAGAGGATGATGCCGATGTCATTGATCACGCTACTGTTACGTGCACTTTGAATTAACGCAGAGTCATTGTGAAAACAGAACACCGTCGACAGGTAATCATAAATAAGGCTTTCAAATGAAATTAAATTTTCCGGCATCAAAGCAAGAGCGCTTATCATATCTAGGTTTTCTTTCAGTTTCTGCAAATCAGTGCAGTTTTTGTTGCTACCTTTTGATGGCAAGTACAAGAAATTTGCCGAAGTGTCTTCAATATATTCATAGATAATTATCTGTGTCGTCTTGCCGTTGTTTTTAATGTCACAGTAGCACCTAAACCCGGTGTTGAAGTCATCCGGTTCAATTGAACAGCGTTTTCCAGACCAGTCATCGATAGCGTAGTTCCATTGGGCACACCCAAAGCGAAGTCCCATAGGTTGAAGTTCGGACACCCAATGCAGATTGACCATATCGAAAAATTGAGCGCAAGAACTATTGTACACTTCAGTGGTATCAATATTATAGTTCACCACGATCACGTCGAACACTGTAAAGTTTGTAATTGGGTAGTCTACGTTTGGTAAAGGCCTAAACAGATTCCTATTAGAAGGGTAAATAACCAGACCCACGTGATTAAACTGAGATACTAAACACATACTACGAATCTCTAATCCACCGTTTGCATGAATTATATCACCATTGAAGTTTTTATAAAATTCGGGATCGAGTCCAACTTGGTTGATGATCTTAAAGTGTACCGAACCAGGCTCCCATTCGAGCGCCAATGGTTCCATATTTCTGAGAGACAAATTGACTAAGATGTCTGCCGTATCTTGCAGGATCTGGTAATTTACGTCGGAGTCATAAATCAAGGTAGTCTCATCTAAACTTAGGGCGGCTGCGTAAATTGCGACTAGTGTTTGTAGTGTATCTTTGTTCGTCTCTTGCGTCCCAAGGTCACGCACCAACTCGGCTGCCAAAGCTATGGTACCGTTTTCTATAACCTCGTTGTAATTGACCACGTATGCTTCGGATTCCGCCTCTATTGTGGCGTTGTACTCCTCGAGTATACTTTCAATTGTTGTAGCTGGCGTTGTTGCTTCCTCGAGGGCGCTGGATAGAGTTGTAATTGTACAAAAACTGACACTAAACAATGTGACAAGGCACAGGATGCGTGGTAGAGACATGGTGAGCACTGGTAGGGAACACAAGACTTGACGCCCGACGTGGTGCGAGGGAGGAGCCGTACTGAAGGTTATGTTCGTACCTTCACCCACGTATGGTTCGTTGCCGTCAGTGCGATTGGGGCATGGTGGGGAAGGTAAACTATGTTAAAATGTGTTATCTGGTGTTTAAATAGCAGAAGAAGGTTCGAGAATAGTTCGTATTTATTAGATTCGATTAAGGAATTAAAAACACCAGTGGATTTACAAGAAAAATTCATCGAAGAATTAAAAATTCTCTTTCGGTTTTTCCTGCATTATGAAATTTGGACCAAAGTTGAGCAAAGCAATGCCATTTGAAAGATCAGCTTTTTGGGGAGCGTTTTGAGTATGTAAAGTGCGTTTTATTTTGCGCTAGTATTACTTTTTTGTTTGAACTTCGAAAGTGCTGCTCATGATTAAGTAATGGTCCAACTTTTTCAAAACATTAGTAGAATCCAATTAGGTCACCGACAATGATAAACCCAAATGTACGCTACGATTACTTATTTTATTACATTTCGACTACAATTTTATATGGATTTTGTTAAATACGTGTTTTATAGCGTTCCCAGATAATGCCAATCGAGTTTTAAATCACAAAAAAGTTAATTATAAGTTCGTTTTTCAATACGTTAATCTTCACTCCTTGTATTTAAAAGATTTAATTTTTCTTTACTTTGGTGCCAGGAGTGGGATCTCTTTGTTCGCTACTTTGGTGGCATGTGTGGGATTTTATTTTTTGGTGCGATCGCTCAGATTTGCAAAGTTTATGTAGAAAACTGTGCCCTAAATTAGTAGTCTAATATGAATGCCTTGCAAGGCTAGGCACTAGAATGATGGGCAATGGGCAAAATAATTGTGATTTTTAAAGTTAAATATTTTCTGCAAGTTTTAATTAATGCATGAAAAATAAAATCGATAAAAAAAAGAATTCAAGAGCCGGAGAAGAGAAAGACCAAGAGAAAGGTGGGTGGAAAACGAACGCAAAGATGTAGGAAAGAGGAGACTTTTGGAAATATGTAGAAAAGAACGAAGTTTGAATGGACAAAGAAAAACGTAAGAAAGTGGTTTTGAGTAGGAAAACAATGAAAGGAAGGAATTAAGATGAACAATTATTTGACAGCTCGTGTGATATAGTTTTATATGTTTTTAATATTAAATTCTTTCCGTTTCATAGAGGAATAGATGAAAAAACGTTCCGTGATTTAAAAATCGTAAATAACGAAACAACTTTATCAAAATTATCAAATTTAACGTTTTTCGGCTTGCAACAAATGGATTTTCGATCTCTAGTGTAAAAGCACTGCCTGAAACAATTGCTTCTAAGAGGTTGCACTTGTAATATCCTATGCCATTCAATGATCCCCTAATGGCTCTACAATAAACATTTGCTTGATCAGTAAATTCGCTCTGAACACAATAAAGTGCCCGAAGCAATTTGTGTCCGGTCTCTAGCGTACCTACTCGTATCCTTTGCTATTTTTGCCTTGATAGGGGTGCCGTGCACTTCTCTGAAATTTGTGACATATATTGTGATAATACAGTAGGGGAGACTGGGGCTAGTTGTTACAATTTCGACGTTTGATTTTTTTGTGGACATTTAACAAAATTTTCATGGATTTTAAATTTGGCAATATATTTGCACATATTTTGACTAATAAAATACTTTTTATAACATTGATAATTTTTTTAATAGACACGTGATAACGTAAAATTTGTCTAGTTGTAAAGTGTAACAACTTGCCCCTTGTCGGGGCAGGTTGTTACAGGTCAGGGGCAAGTTGTCAGGTCACCATAATTGCAGTGTTAGAACAATTCGTGAAAGTGAAAAGGGAGATGGAAAGTGTACGGTCGGTGGTCGACAAACTGAACAGTGCTGAAATCGTGTTGGATTTTGGTGGAGGATATGCCCACCACCAAAATTATGGGCGTGAGGAAACTTAGTTAGAATTAGGTTAGAATTATGTGGACGCGGTTGCGTTGTGGGTAAATGTATTTATTTGCAAGCTGGAGGGAAATTGAAGGAGAGGCTTCGGAAAAAGCGAATAATTCAATGAACGCTTGGGATGTGGTATAATTGTAACTGATTTTCATAAAATGTAACATAAAAACATTGACATTTTATTACATGCAAGCTAAAACTGTGTTCCAGATATTTGTGATTCACAAATATTTCAATTTGCTTCTCTTTATTGTCGAAAAATATGCGAACATTTTTCAATTTATCGTAAATTTGCTTTTGGTTCGATTATACGGCAAAGCAACTTGCGATAGAGGGGATGACGATAAGCTCAAAGAGTGCTTAAGGAGGTAGGGTTATTTATAATAGAGTAATAATATGGTAATAGAACTAATTTCAGTGTAATAAATCAGTTTGCAGTATTTTCATTTTGAGCAGTCAAATAATTACACGATTTATCGTTAGTCGCAATTTTAAAAGCCCGGTTTACTATGATACCACGCTATCATATCTCACATGCTTACAAAAATAAGCCAAGTTCGAGCCTTGGTTTTGTTCGACGTCACCAGATTAAAATTTAGCCTTGGTGTAATCTACATGGTGATTATTTGAAACTTGTGGAAAAAAAAATTATACTACGGAAAATATATAAAATGTTATAATTATAGCAAATATTGGAATCAGCTTTCTTGATGTCAATTGCTTGGGTGGCCGTCTACATAACAATTTAATAATGCACCCCTCATTAATATATATTTATCTAAACTCCTTAAAGGCCATTATCTTGTGTAGTAAAAATGTGCTCTCCAAAGAATGTTTGTAACTTGTTATAGCAGTCTAGCCCTTAAGACTTAGTCATGCCATAAATAGATCTAAAGTTTCACGCGCTGCACTTGTTTTCACAACTTTGCTATTAATTAGAAATCATACAATTGTCCACACTTTTAATTAAGTAAGAGCCGTGCAGCGTACAGAGCGACCCATACTTTTTTATTTGTTATTCATATTCATTACTTAAGTTCTTTTCGGTCCATCCCGGACTGCCTTAAGAGAGCTAACATGGTGCGTTAGCAGACGACAAGCACTGTGGCAGAGTTTTTCTCGGTTATTGACTTTAATACTAAGCGTCGAATTAGATCTTGATTCAATTCGACCAGTTCATCACAATTTCTAGTTTCAATTCTCTGCTCCACTAATAATTTGTACCTTAACTTACAACAACAATCTGTTAAAAACTTTGTTCTGTGTTATTTTTGTTCCACGCGAGAATCTTAAGACTAAACTTTGTACTTGTGGACCTATCTGGGCCACAAAAAAAAACTGAAATAAATAAAAGAAAATTTAGCTTATAGCTAGTCCACTTTTTCGATCAGAGCCACACAGCCTAGAGAGTTTACCACTTTCGAGGACGCTACCTGATCATCCATCTAATCACTCTGTGGCCTTGGGAAACTACTTTATTGTAGGAACGTCACCGCCCTTTCAGTGAAGTGCCACTCCAAGAGCACTTCATTACAACAATACAAACCGACTCAAGCAAATCAATCTTCGGTAGCGACATGGCGATTTACCATTTTATTAAAGGGTGGTTTTACTGTTTAGCAAAATAAAATACTTTTTTGCAAGAGACACCACTGTTACCACGGTTACCACGGTTACCACTCTTAATTTTTTGGGGGTTATGGGTTCTTTGTGAATCCGGCTACTGGCGCCCAAAAATTAAATAAAATTCACTTGGCATCAAATATGAACCACAAAGTTCCACAGTCCAACGCACTGATCCTATTCACCTTCTGTAATCTCTCTTGTATAACATAAACTGACGTAAACAAACGTATTTTCTCACTCTCGAGTATCGATTTAGGTATGATATCTGATTTAAATGGCAAATGCTTGCAAAGCGCAAAGTATTTTATTATAAGGAACACTTATAACGTCTCAAAAATTGACAGGGATCAAACGGTGATCAATTTTTAATTCCCCGTTTGGACATCAATGTTTAAAAGTATATTAGTGTTCGTAACAATAAAAAAAGAGATGCAGGTGATGTTGTTTTCCGGCATTAGAACTAAAAAATTTCGTGGAAAGGGCTAATTTACTGTAGCAAGGAAAGTATAGGCATAAGAACCAAAATGAGGAGAACCCGAGACGGAAAATACCTCATTGGTGTCTGCACGCACAGAATTTACATTTCCTTGATTTAAAAAAAAAACACAGAAAATAACTTTTCGTGGTTATTTATTCAAAAATATTACATTTTAGCTATACCAATTTAGCCAATATGAGTGTGCATTGTTGTCACGTGCTACATTGATAAGTAAGTTAAGTGATATGAGTATTACTGATACTAGAACTAAAACGTAAAACTGCTGGCAACCGACGGCAGTAATTATTATCTTTGAGTGTACATGTGCAGTCAGAGACCCAGCGGTAATGTTAAACGTTCTGCTAAGCAAACGACCCGGCAACGAGTGGTAGTGGTAAGTGCCAGTCGATGGCGCTTACAGCCATCCTCTTTTAACGATCGTCTACAAGAAAATAGTTATGACTCAAAAGACCGATATTTGTATATAAATCGTTGAGGCTGGCATTTTTACAGAGTTGTGGTTTATTTAGATAATTTTTTTCTTCTTTTATCATATCTAGATAAGTTGGTCAGTCGTTTTCTTTGATCTTTGTCTAGATAAAGGATCGTATCTTTTTTTATAAGATATCTCAAATTTACAAAAATATTTTCTACATTTTTTACGAAGTCTCCAGACTCTTTTCTAAACAGGAAAACGATTATTGCAATGGCAACGTTGCTCTCATTTTAGAGCATGTTTTAGATCTGGCAACGTACAGTGACTAGAGATAGGTTCCAGATTTTCGACAAGAAATTTCAAGGTCACATAGTAAAAGACATGTTTATTTCGATTTATTTTGTTTAGAAAAATTAGATTCTCTTTATCTAGATTTATTTTTAATCATTATCTTTTTTAGTTATTTATATACATATTTTATTGTTACCGTATCATAATAGTTAGAAAATGTTTGCAACTCTATTAATAAAGATAATTTGAGCGTAAGTCAGTCCCAAACGCGAGTAATCTGAGAAAAATAACTAATTGCAATTTCTTAACACTCGAAACGCCGGTGTCTCCACCTATTAGAATCATATTTTTTTTTTGGTAATTAAACCATTTGGCAGCCAGTTTTCCCGAAGTCCGTTTAACATTAGCGCTAAGGTAGCACGATATATTGAATACTAACGAGGCTGAATACTACCACTGGACAAGACAGTGATTTTGTAATACTTAAAATAGGTACATTTTAAATTTTTGAGTTCACCATTTCAGACCTTAGGATTTCTGGCAAGCAAATTATGAATTTAAAAAATAGTGCACAATAACCTTTTCAATTAGAACTTCCTGATGAACGTCTGAACGTTGTAACCAACCGCCGAGACGTTTGTGATATTCAACTTGATCCTGTTTAACTCTTTCATCGTATAACTGCTCTCAAACCGGAACTGCCTTAAAAGCCGACTCAACGTCGCCTTCATCTGCATCAGAGCATATTTCTGTCCAATACAGTTCCGTGGACCAGCGCTGAACGGTAAATAGGCGAACGGATGTCTGCCAACGCTGTTCTCCGGTAGCCAGCGTTCTGGCCAGAATCGTTCTGGGTCCAAAAAGTTGTCAGCATCTCTTTGCATACCGTGATTAAAGATAAACGCCGAACTTCCCGCAGGAAGAACGTAACCGTTCGATATGGTGATGTCAACGGGTATCTCGCGTGGCATCAGGCTTATAGGCGGGAATAGCCGAAGAGTTTCTTTGATTATAAGTTCAAGGAACGGCATGTCTGGTAAGTTTTGGAGGTTGGCTGGTTCTAAAGAGTCTTGGAAGATGGCTTTTTGTTCGTCGACCGCTTGATCTTGGTACTCGGGATGCATGCCGAGCATGATTAGCGCGTAGGACATGATGTTGGCCGAGGTGTCCATGCCTGCGGCGGCTAGGGTGAGCACTTCGTCGCGAATCTCGGTGTAGGTGAAGGGCGTTTCGCCTTTTTCTGACAGTTCAAAGATCATGTCGAGGAAGCTTTGTAACTTTTTGTCGCCGGAGGTGTAGACTGCGTTCGTCCTGCCACCGCTTTTGTTGACCGATTCGGTTTTGGTGGTCCAGAGAGTGTGGAAGAAGTCCTCGCGTTGCTGGAAGTTTTTTGAGAAAGTGTATTAATAATTTAAGTCCAATTGGTATTATTTAGATCGTGTGTACCTTATAAGTGATGTGTAAGTAAATTTCATATGTGTGAATAATTTGTAAAACAAACAAAAAATACACGACTTACCTTTGTAAATAAATAATGCAAATTAAATGCAGAACGTTATAATACATTTTTTTTGGGAAGCTAGTGCAAAAGTTAAAACTAGCTGTTTTGTTTGGTAATTCTTTAGTTAATGTAAATTAATCGTTAGAGCCAAGAGCGTAGAAAAGAAAACAGAGAGGCTTGATTTATTACAAACGAGTCTTAATAACATTCAAGTGCAGTTATCTTCAACCAAATCAACAAGAGTGTGTTCGGACCTTCATCTGGTACCACCCTAAGTCCCTTCTTTAGTATCACATTTTGTGCCTGTTTCCTACCTTCCTAAGTTCGTATGACTCTCGCGCCATGGGTGTCCACCGGTAGAACCACTCGAGTAGGAGGTACGGCGTCACCATACGTTGGTAGAGCAGCGTCAAGGAGTCGTCGAACAACGACTTCAAGTCGATCAGTCCTTGATAGCCAAGTTTAACGTCCATCACCCCTAGAAATCAAGAAGCGAAGGAGCCAGTAGCAGTGGATGCACCGTCAACGCTAGGCTAAAATTCAACACGATAGATCAAGAGTAGCCATTTGATCTTTTGAGGGAGATTTTCACATATCCTGCAATTTGTTTAATAATAATAATAATAATAATAATAAGTTTATTCAGGGAACATCCATGTACAGATTATACATAGTACGTTATAATAACAACAGTAAATTAGTGTAGATATAATACAATATATATATATATATATATGTTTAAATAAAATCGATATTATGCTTCTTTGATGGCGTAGAATTCGTTTAATGAATATGGGCAGAGATCGCAGAGAAATTTCTTTAGTTCGCTCTTTAGGCTGCTTGTTCCTCGACGATCTTTGATTGATTTCGGAAGGTTATTGAACAATGCGTGCCCCTGATATAACGGACTTTTCTCGTATGCTCGCGTGCTATGTTTGGGCTGCGTGTAGTATGTCTTGTTCCTGGTGATCATTTGTTCAGTGGCTGGTGTTGAGGGCAGCGTGTTGTTAGTCACTGTGTGCAGAATACTGCAGTAGATAAATATACCATAGTAGGTTAGTAATCTTCTTTTTTTAAAGATTGGTCTGCATGTCGCTTTGTAGGACGCACCAGCTAGGGCCCTTACTATCCTCTTCTGTTGCTTGAAGATTCGTGACGCTTTCGGCGCTGCACCCCAAAAGGTTATCCCGTATGTGAGGTTTAAGAAAGCCTCTTTTGTTGTCTACTTATGCGAGCCCTGCCATCAAGCATATGAGTTGCAATAGTAAATTCAACGTTTGGTAGTTAAGGAGATTTAAACAGAGTTTCTAAGGGCCGATTGCACCAAAGCCGTTTAAAACGACGTTTAGGGGCGATTTTAACCGGCGCAGTAATTTACTTTAAAACAATGATATTTTAATGGTTGCAAACCAAAAAATCGATGCAACACACAAAGACCAAGAAAATAAAAGTTTTTAACTACCTATGTGTTTAACTGCAAAACGGAATATTTGATGACTTAAAAATACAAATAAAATATCAATGGGACTACTTATTTTGACCTCCAAATGACAGTTTAAAAATTAAACCCCCATCATTTCGAGGTTAAAATATTAAACGGCAATTAGGGCAGAGAGAAAAGAGTGACGGCTGCTAAATTAAACATTTTTTTTATGTGACTGTCTTACCATTGTACGCTGACACGAGAAAAGAAGCAAAAAAAAAAAATCGACATATAATAACTCAAAAACTAGTTTTAATAATTTTAGTAAACGTAACGAGCATTCTAAATAAAGATTTAGAAAAGTTGTATGTTATATTATAATCAAGCCTATACCCAGTTTACACGGATAATAACTTCAATTGTCTGGTGTAAACTGAAAACATTCACCGAAAAACGATTGATCACGATAATTGGGATGATTTGTTCTCCATAAGAACAAACCCTATTTTTCATTCAAACTTTACTGAAACTTACCAATTAGAAGTCACAACTCGCATTGCGAAACTAAACCAAATAGTTTATATATATAGTATATATATTTTTGCAAGCGTTTGCAATTTTGATAAGATTTCATCTAAACCAAATAGTGTCGCTATTGGCCGCATGTTGTTACTATTAAAAAACCGAGGTTAAGCTACACTGCGCTGGGTCAAGTATTGGATGAGTGACCATCATAGTTCTGTTCGAGAGAGAGGTTGGAGGGATGAAAGTTAGAACAACAACTTCATTCGCCCTGCTTATCGACCTTGATGTTGTACCATCCTTAGGAAAAGACGTTAAGGTGCTCTTTGGTGCTCTTCGACAGGAGTAGGCGAAAACCTGGCATTGTGTTTATCTTCCTCCCTCCTAGGGTAGCTTAGGTTAATTATGGTTCATGGCACAGGGTCAGTTATTAAAACAGTTCGTCGTAAAACACCACGAATGAACCAACCTATTGCCGTCGAAAGTATGGCGTCGAGAGTGCACGCGCTTAACTGCACCTTCATGTCGACATCGGTGCCGTCTGGCAAGGCTTGCAATCGCTTCGCAAGAAGCTCGGCCTTCTGTCCAAAAATCGGTAAGAAAGAGGAGAGGATCTTGGCGTGGAACGCCGGAGCAACAAGCTTCCGTTGGTACCGATGCAATGATCCCTGTGACGTCAGCAGGCCGTTGTTGACCAGGTCGTTCAGTACTATATCAAAGTTGGGGTCGCGGTTGATTACCTGAAAAAGGTATGTTGTTAGATAAAAAAAATTAGCATTTTTGTGTGAATCCAATAACATTCCAGCCCGTAAGAGACGATATTAGCTTAACGACTGTATTCTTGCTTTGCTACCAACTCATGAATGAAATATCAGTTATGATTCTGGCTTAGTTTTCAAAAAAACATATAGTAAATGCAAAATAATTCCCAAGTTGCCCAATAATTTTCGATTCTCAGAAGCAACGGTGAATAAATAGATTATGAAGATGATGATAAACCTAATCTAGCCTAGAATGATTATGCATTATGATTATGGGTCACCACTCATAGCCTGGCGCAGCGGAGTGGCGCTTAACCTCGGTGCTTTTAAGCAATAGTGAATGTTTGTTGTTATGGTTGAGGGGGGGGGGGGGGGGGGGATAGATGACACCAAAAACACGCTGCTACCAGTTTGTCGCAGTTTCATCTCTGAAATGGCATCTCTTTAAATGTCAAGCTCTTGCTCGTTGGTCGCCGTTGCATTGTTACCTTCGGATGCGAGAGAATTATCTGTGCATCGGCTGGACTCGTGATGCCCACGACCAGCTTGGTGCCCAGCCAGATTCGAACCACAGGCCCGTACTTAATGAACATATCCGCGATCCTGCGCACAAAAAACAACGCTTTATGCTTAAAACTCTCAAGGACAAATACTGTTTTGGTAAAGAGAAAAAATATAGCATTACACCACAACATGCTATGCCAAGCTTCTTATTTCATTCAATGGCAGCAAGCTAGCATGAAACAAAGTGTATGCTATAGTGCTATTATTGAGGCCTGTTTTACCAAAATCTCAACTCTGTGGAACTTCAAAACATTGCCATTTGCCTTCGAATCATATGCAATAAAAATCAGGGTTTATTTTGACTTCAGCTCAACTCCGAGTTGAAGATTTTGGTATTACCGAGTTTAAGGGTAACCTTTTTTTTTTATAGTTGATCAAGGGACACATTAGAAGCAATAAATAAATGCACTCTGCACCGATAGGCGCACGACTTTATAAAATATTAGCTCACACTCTGAAAGTCGTCTCCGGTCTCCGCATTAACTGATACGCGTTACCCACTAGCAGCCTAGCGGGAGGTCCGGGCAGCTTTCTGCCCAACGTCCAGATCCGCACGCGAGGCACCACCCATGTGACCAGAAAAGTCAAGATGGCAGCCGCCAGCAGCAGCATATTAGGGAGCAGCATCTCAAGGTAGCGTATCTGCTGGTGCTTTCTGTCGAGGAAAGATAGGGAATAAGGATTGTGACTTTTCCAACGGGAAGACCACTGATTCGAATCTTGACTGAAAAAAATATCTCATGATTGATTTACATCTTGTCAACAGCTCAATGTTTTGATGATGAGCTCTGTGGCACTGGTCATAAGCCGTTGGTGAATGAGTGGGTGATGATGAGAATAAAGATAGGCTTGACCTCGTCTAGAAGGGAATAGAGTAAACCCGGTGCCGGCAGGAAGCCCTCTCCTGTCGAAGGGCACCAAGGGGACCAACGGCTTAACGTTCCTTCTGAAGGACGGTAAAACGCGAACAACAGGATTCCCTCATAAATTCATGCTGTCGGTAATTAACAAAGAATATTGGTTCGGTAGCGCCATAAGAGAGGCAATCAACCTCGTAGTATATCAGAATTCGCTTATTCAGACTCTTACTCATCCGCAGTTCTTTAAAATAATAAGCAACTACATCGACTAAATTTTCGACTTACATCGAAAATTCAAACACTAAAATCTCGGGTTTGAATGCTAAGTAATAGTGTTAAATATATTTTTTTAGATCTAGTGCCAAGGTTAGATAATTTAGATATGAGTCTAAAAACATAAGAAAATTCGAACAGTTCGGCGTGTTTGAAACACCTTATCCCATCAGACTACCAAAGTTGAGCATAATTTCGCTGTGTCAGGTATTGGATGGGTGACCATCATAAACATGGCCAGTTCTGTTCGAAAGAGAGGATGATACGATGCATTTTAGTACAATCCATGAAAGTGCCTTGCTTATCAACGCCGCGACAGCATGGATTTGGAAAGAACGTTAAGCCGGTGGTCCCCTTGGTACTCTTCAATCAGAGTAGGCTACGCGCCGGCACCCGGTTTCCTGTCCTACCTTTAAGGCAGAGCGTAGTTTACCACAACAAATCAATTTAAGAACTCTTAAATTTAATTTTCTCACTAAATTTACCAAAAAAATATTACTCAAATAGGTATTACAATGGCCTAATTCATGCATATTTATGTTTAAGGAAATTACAATTTTTATCAACCTCCCGGCGAAACTAAAAATCAACCGTAAACAAACCTAAAATAAAACCGTAAAATAAACCTCGTGAATCGACTCAGTAGTATCAAGTACCATTACTACCATCGTCCAATCGGAATTGGCCTTGAACGATCACGCCGAGACTACGGTACCTATAGTAAGAGAAGACTCAGTCTGGTGCTTGTTGCAGGGCAGGCAGGTAGATCATTGCGTTATGAAAGAGTTGCACTGATCAAGAAATTACTTTTTGTTGGTTATGCGTATTATTTACTCTTCAAAAATATACGTGACCACGATGAGTCACGAGTGACCTAATATCGGCGTGAGTACTTTTAATTGTGCTTTAATTATCTTGCTGTTTAGCTTACCTACTTGTCCAGAATTATGGTTGATTATACAATAATTTATTTAAATTACGATAGTAGATACAACATTATTGCAAACTACTGGGATTTTTAACTGTCGGTTAAAAGCGTAAAGGTCTGTTAACTTGTGATTAGGTCAATAAGTACGATAATTTGCTGCAATTTTTTGTTTTGATAGGCTGTTAATTTCTTAATTGTGCAATTTATTATTTAATTGTTATTTTAGTTCATTTAGATAATTTGTATTATCAATGTATAATACATGATATTGCATTCGTCATAAACAGTAAATTAGGTAAATAAGATTACAATATTAGGATGAAATCTTATGTAAATTACAAACGCTTGCAATGCGCGGGGTATTTTATTATTATCAACACTATAACCGTCTCAAAAATTGATGCCCAAACGGGGACTTGAACCTTGATCTCCACCTATCGTGTCCAAATAGCTCAATGGTTTAGAGCAACACCCGCGACAAGTGGAGATCGAGGTTTGAGTCCCCGTTTGGGCATCAATTTTTGAGAAGATCACAATATATTAATATTTATTACAAGATACGATTTCAGATATCAAATATCTTTTACAAGCTGACAGACGCTGACAGTCGCTGACAGACGTAATTCAAAACAAATTTCAAACAATATCTTATATAAATAATTTAATGTTGGTATCTGTGTGTTTTTCAAGTACAAAATACAGAGTATTTTAAAGTTATAAATAGTAACAATTAATGACCACTCAGAAATGTATCCCAAAGCTTCAAATACTGGCTTAAGAGCAAATAATGTTTGGGCATTAAAATAGCTGCCCTTATATTTAAGACTTACCCAAAACGTCTGCTTGTTGCCAAAACGATTAGCACGTTGTTTCAAACCCCAAGAAGACGAGAGACTGTCTAATTCTTAAAGAGACCCGGGCCAGAGGTTTGAGATTTTTGGCCCCCCACCCAAACACCCCTACGATCGGGTCAGGTCACCATAATTGCAGTGTTAGAACAATTCGTGAAAGTGAAAAGGGAGATGGAAAGTGTACGGTCGGTGGTCGACAAACTGAACAGTGCTGAAATCGTGTTGGATTTTGGTGGAGGATATGCCCACCACCGAAATTATGGGCGTGAGGAAACTTAGTTAGAATTAGGTTAGAATTATGTGGACGCGGTTGCGTTGTGGATAAATGTATTTATTTGCAAGCTGGAGGGAAATTGAAGGAGAGGCTTCGGAAAAAGCGAATACTTTAATGAACGCTTGGGATGTGGTATAATTGTAACTGATTTTCATAAAATGTAACATAAAAACATTGACATTTTATTACATGCAAGCTAAAACTGTGTTCCAGATATTTGTGATTCACAAATATTTCAATTTGCTTCTCTTTATTGTCGAAAAATATGCGAACATTTTTCAATTTATCGTAAATTTGCTTTTGGTTCGATTATACGGCAAAGCAACTTGCGATAGAGGGGATGACGATAAGCTCAAAGAGTGCTTAAGGAGGTAGGGTTATTTATAATAGAGTAATAATATGGTAATAAAACTAATTTCAGTGTAATAAATCAGTTTGTAGTATTTTCATTTTGAGCAGTCAAATAATTACACGATTTATCGTTAGTCGCAATTTTAAAAGCTATGATTCACTATGATACCACGCTATCATATCTCACTGGTTACAAAAATAAGCCAAGTTCGAGCCTTCGTTAAGTTTGCTGTCACCAGATTAAAATTTAGCCTTCGACAAATCTACTTGTAATCGTTACCAAAATAAATACAGTGGATAACAAGCTCATATTCAATAGCGACAACTTTTGAGTGATTCTCCATTTCTCTATTTCTCTTCTCTAGTAATTTTTCTAGTAATATTCTAATTTTCTTCGTTTCAATAACCAAATCCCATAACCTTTCACTTCTACCGAGAAGGTAATACATTTACTTCAAGCCACTAGGTTATCAGCAAATCGATAAAATAATAATTTTATTCAAATCCAAGCCAGATAGTTCGGTTTTATATCTTAGTTGAGCTGTTTGACGACGCACATTTTTTTGTGTGGTGTTTAACGACGCACTGTTTTGACATCTGGCCATGCGGCGCTGGTCTAATAGCGGCGGTGAATGAGTGGATGTTGATGAGGGTGATGATGAACTTAACCTAGCCTAGAAGGGAGGAGGGGAAACCTAGTGCCGGCACGTAGCCTACTCCTGTCGAAGAGCACCAAGCGGGCTACCGGCTTAACGTCCCTTCCGAAGGACAGTACAACTCAAACAGCAGGATTCCTCCACAAATCCATGCTGTCGAAAGGTTGCTAAGCAAGGCGAGTGAAGTTGCTGTTCTAAATTCCATCTCTCCAACCTCTCTCCCGAACAGAACTGGTCATGTGTATGATGGCCACTCATCCAATACCTGACTCAGCGCATTGTTGCTTAACTTCGGTGATCTTACGAGAACCGGTGTTTCCAACACACCAAACCGTTCGGTGACGACGCACATCTATGAAAATGTGTCTCGATGTGCTAGCTTCATGAATTTATGTAGCTGTAAAGCATGCTATAGACTTTTTTAATTACTATCCTCTCAGTAATCGATCTCGAGAAAAGCGTCACTAGAATCAGATCGACAGTGAGTATTCACAGCCTCTTGGTTCTACTCCTTGGAGATCCGTCATTTTCATGAAATGCAGTAAAATCCTCTCAAATATTGTGTGTCCAAATAGCTCAATGAGCTAGACCATCTCACGCGATAGGTGGATATTGGGTTTCGAGTCCCTGTATGGACATCAATTTTTGATAGCGCTGTAGTGTTCCTTATAATCGGTCAAATTTACAAATATCGATGAGAATTGAATTATCTGATTATCAGTTACCTTGATTATTGAAGAATTATAAAGAATAATGGAAAGAATAAATAAAAGATAAAATTTAATATTATTAATAAAAGCCTAGAAAAGAGCAACATCACTAGGCCAATGGAAATTATGGTGTTCTGATGCTTGATTGAAAATCAGTTTGAATTGAAATTTCCCAGATAAAGAATATCTATTTAGCAGATTTTTATGGATAAACATGCTTTAACTAATTTAATGTATCTTTGAAAAGTTACATACTTTATTTGCAGATCTTCACTACGGTTCACCCGCACATTTAATATATATTTCGTTATTAACATGCTGGACAGTTTAAAATTATTCATCGCCAAAAATGTGTCATTAAAAAAAACACTCAGCCATCAACATAAACAAATAAAGTCATCAATCTCACTTCTTCGGTTATCCCTATCAATTGCAAGATATGTCTCCTATCTCCGTCCAAGATCGCTTCGCCTAGATCATCCTCACTCATTCAAGACGATGAAGTCTTGGGTGCTTGTTCTGTGCACAGCCGGTGCGTGCCTGCTGTCCGGCGCAGCAAACGCGCAGCAGGAGCTTGATTGGTGGCAGCGCACTGTATTCTATCAAATCTACCCTCGCTCGTTCCAAGATAGCGACGGCGACGGCGTCGGTGATTTAATTGGTAATGTGGACCTCGATTTCGGCCCAGAGCGGTAGACCTCAAAAAATGAATGGTCACGTCATGGGCTGACTGCTTATAGTTATTTTCTTTTGATTTGTGATTTGATGATCGAACATTGACATGATTTGGTTAACGAACTGCTATTTTTTTTACAATAACTGCAAACCTGTACTGATTTTACTATGTTACGTTGTACGACATTCGTGATTAGGAGTTGATAGGATTTTTTAAAAAATCAGCTGGACATAGTGCGTAGCACGCAAGGCAGCCAGTTTGGATACTTTAAAACCAAAAATTGCATCAGCATTAAGGGAGTACCAAGGTGTTGTAATCTAAATCGTTTAATTAACTTTATATCGTAGTTATGTGGACTTCCAATGCGTTACACATGGTATTATTCGACTGACTTTTTAGCGCAAATAATATATCATCAAAACGTATTTCTGTCCTGGAGATAGAAGCCGTAAAATTAAAGCCAGATAACGCTGGTATATCATTAATTGCAACGATCTAATTACCATTATTAGTTAGGTTAGCAGGTATGTAATGATATTCTCCAATGGAACCCGTTTAGTGAACGATAAAGGTGCAACTTTGGGCGGTCGGTAGACGATTTTACTTTCTTGTTTGTGTTTTCGGCTGTCTTCGCTCATGGGTTTAATCATTTTAGCCCTGTCGTCCACGATATCGTCAGCGGAATCAAAAATGTTAAAGTTCATTGAGCGTTTTTGAACCAAATTTGAAAGAAACAACCTCATATAATTTTTTAAGTTATTATGATTACTCAATGATAAGTGAGATATTTTGTTATTTATCTGACAGGCCCTTAGCTACAAGTATTAAGTTCAAGGTTAATACAACACATTTCTTATCGCTTGCACCTAGGGTTTACTTTTCTTTAAATCAATAAGCTTCAAAATATCGTCTTAGCTTCTGAAATATTTTGTTACCAAGCACATTTAGCGACTCGTATTTCAATCAGTATTTTCCTAAAGATTTGTTTTCAATTAGCTAGTAACACGTAATGTTCTAGGACACATAAGCTTCGTCCATTTGAACTGAGAGCCCCAATCTCCTTATTTGACTGACAGCTCATAACTCAAGAAGGGCAATCAATCACGAGCACTGTCATCCTTATCTTCCTGGCTCAGTTTCCAGTGCGTAACATGAGCTTTTGGAAACGTCAATCGTGAACTCACACCTATTGATTGATGAGCGAATGCGTTTGGCTTTTGAAATGCAAAATGTATCTTGTACGGTTTAAAATTTCTCCAAAAATATCTGCTAATTATATTCGGGATAAACAGCAAAATTGATGTGCGTTGAAAAAAATAACAGTCATTGCGCTCGTTTGCTCACTGGCTGTTGTAGACTTTCTTCCTGAATTCTAATATTTAGTGGCAACAGGCAGTGCCGAAAGAGGTACACGCTAACCAAAAACTATAATAATTCTTATGGTTCAGACCAGAGGTACAAACAAACCAAAATTATATGTAAAATAGACAAACTGAGTGCTCTTGAGGCCCACTATAGTAGCATTTGGCTGTCGATGAGATGTCTGTTTATTCAAGATTCTAACACTTAATTATACAATTTGAATAATTTTCTACTTGGAAACGAAACAGGCTTTCTTAGGTAATAAATTTTGTATACTTTCGACGTGCATGAGCCGTTATAAAAAAAAAACCTAGTTCAAGCCTTGGGGTTGGGGGAGGGGGGTTGTACCAGCTTGTCATTTATGGTATGGCCCGTGAGATAAGGTACCAGCCAAAGGACTCCCCCCCCCCCCCCCCCCCCGCATGGAAACCAATCCGTGAATGAAATTTCAGCTATGATTTTAGTAGCGGGATTTAAAAATACTTAAATCTGCAAAAAAAATCTTGGGATTGTTACAACTGTTTGGGAATATCTTATTATAGCTCGAAAACAAAAGATCTTGGCACTAAAAAAGCCTTAGAGCAACAGGAAAATGGCGGGCATCAACGGTGATGATATGCAGTGTTTTTAAAACTGACAGTAGGCCCGCATGGCACCCCAAAACGACTGGTGGTGCCTCTGTCGGTAAATTATGTTTTCGTGCTGGAGGGAATTTTTCTTTACAAGTGAAGTGCAGGAAATTAACCATTAACTAATCATAAGCGTCTTGGGAGAATGTATCACATGTGTTAAGGTGTTGTGAAAATGTGCGGTTGAAATGAAAGTGCAGCAAAATATCCAACAAAAATAATGGTAATATATCTGTGAAATGCACTGCGTGTTGTGGCGCCTATTACAGGTATAACGTCGCGTCTTGAGCACTTCCGTGACCTCGGGATAGACGCAGTATGGCTGTCACCCATTTTCAAATCGCCGATGATCGACTTCGGCTACGACATCTCAGATTTCCGTGACATCGACCCGATCTTCGGCACCCTCGCCGACTTCGACGCTTTGGTTACGCGCGCCAAGGAGCTGGGTAAGATCTTTCCGGCGGCGTCTGTTACAAATAAGATAATTGGGACTTCCACAGGAAGATTTTCAGGTTCGCTTATTCTTACAAATGAACATTTTCTGTATACGATTGATTGCTTTTGACAACTGGTCCTGTAGCGCTGGTCTAATGGCGTCGGTGAATCAGCGTGTCATAATGAGGATGACGATAAACCTAACCTAAACTTGAAAGGGTGGAGAAGTAACCAGGTACCACCACACAGCCCACTCCTTTTAAAGAGCACCAATAGCGCCAGCGGCTTAGCGTCCCTTTCAAAGGACGATACAACGCATACAACAGGATTTCTCCATAAACCCATGCTGTAGAAAAATTGGTAACTAAAATAAAGTTGTACTAACTGTTATCTCTTTAGCCTCTATCCTGAATAAAACTGGTCATATGCATCATGGTCACCCACCCAATACCTGGCTCATGGCGCAGTGTTACTTAACTTCGGGGATCCCACAAGAACCGATGTTTTCAACCCACCAAACCGTTCGATGGTCACCTACCCAGTAACTGACCTATGGCACAGTGTTACTTAACTTCGGTGATCTCACAAGAACCGGTGTTTCCAACACAAAACCGTTCGGTGAACATGCCAATTAATAAAGAAATCGAGCGCCACATGGTTTCTAAAAGTAATTTCAAAGCACACCAATAGTTACTGAAAGTGAGCCGACATCGCTTTTTAACGCGTTTCCTACGAAATAATTCAGTTTTTGTATGTGTAGTGTAGCGTAGCCCCCAAAAAGCGCAGAAATTCGTCTGATCGTGTCTGTGGGCAAATCACTGTTTTGTGAACAATTGATGATTACAGTTCCAGTCAGCGGACATAATGGTTATTACCAGATAATGACAATTGTACACGCCCATCAGCGAAATAAGTGCAGGTTATTGGTAATTCGCCTGGCACCCTGAGGCTTTAGACTTGATCTAGCAAACGAGTATATGCTATTGCAATGAGAGGTTCAATTCGGAAAATTCTTTCAGGATTAGATTTTGGCTCAATTGGAAGTTGGCAGGAAAGTTACACTGATTTAAACAACGAAAAACCAGACCCTCTCTTATCAAATAACATCTTGAAGTCACGAATATCGTATTGTTACGTGACGGTTCAGATGAATTTCAATCATAGATGTTTGATATAATTAAGGGAGATGATTGGTTTCGACGGGTATTTGTTTCGAAATTCCGCTTGTGGTTTACACATACAAATTATGTAACTGAAATTTTTGTACCTGCTAAAATGCAGCGGGAAGTTTTGGATACCGCAAATTAATGTGCGGTGCACAGCGAAATGATCCACTTTTCGAAAGTGATGCATTTTACTCACTGTCATACTCGTATCATTTGAAATTCATAACACGGAAAGTAATTCCCAGAGTGTCTGAACTAAAACGTGATGTACACTACCCAGCAGTACTCTGCAATCCGGTTTGCGATAAAAATGTTCCGAGAATCGCTAATACCAGAGCTATTTGACTCAAAAATCCATCGTATGCTAATAAATACATTTCAAAAATTTGTAAAGTTCATGTTTATTGCTGTAATTATGATCAATAAAGCCAAATATTTAACATGTCACAAAATGGGCATGTTTTTAATTTACAAGCCCACGAAAGTATTCCGAAGTTTCTTAGCAATTCGTGTTTAAAATTGCAAAACATATTTCCATTCTAAAGTTTAGAATCCCGAGTAAAAATCAGCGAAGTTTTCTTAATAAAATCTTGAGTAGGTGACAAATTTTGACAAATTGTGTCAAATTAAATTTTAGAAATCATAAAACCTAGTCGGAAATATGTTTTTGAATGCTAGTGCTAAAGTTAGATAAAGTAGACAAAAGTTTCAAACGGCAACCAGTTAATAATTAGTAACACAACTTATGGTGGTACACTGCAAAAACAAGTGTCTGACAATCGGACGATTTTGGCGTCTAAACTTGCTCTCCCGAATAGGTCGAAAACAGGGTCTGATTTGCATCAGACACATTCGTGTCCGATGTTCAGACGGCGTTTCTATCTTAAAATCGGACGCTTTTCTGTCTGATAGAATAGGGTTATGGGATGTTTGTGGATGATTCAGGAAGCGTCTGACATTAATACCCTTCCTTGTCTGATAGAATAGGGCACGAAAAATAAGACGTATCTCCCGAAGTTTCAGACTTTTCCCTTAATATTCAGACATAAAGTGAGGATCAGACACCGACTATCTGATTAAAAGACGAAATTGCGTCTAGGCGTCAGACACTTGTTTTTGCAGTGTAAATAAGGCAAATTACGATTGACCATCAAATTCGATCATAACATTCGACCACAAAAAAATAAAATAGGAAATGATGCGCATTTTTCTTTGTTTTGGCGTTGAACGGTTGTCAAACACGAGCGGTTGCATTTTAAACGCAAACCAACATAAACATTAACTCGTTTCGGATTTAAGGCAAATTTCTACGAGCTATGTCCACCAATTTTATTGCACGAAACTGACGAATTGTCACGCACCGACATTACTCACAGGTACCAGTTATGGGTGAGTCGCCACACGCTTCTAATTGTAAATGTGGTCGTTGTCTGAGCACCTCTCAGGTGAAGTAACGTGTTTGGGTACTTGTGGCTGAAGCGAAAGCTAAGTTATACCATGTCCTATGTCGGGAGTCGTACACATGTGTATACGTTTAGGTTTCAGCAGTATTTTTGTGTTAGAGATGCATCAGACGACATTCTATCTCATAACTGGATTTTATCGAAGTTCAAAATAATGTAAAATTTAACCGCCGTATAATCTTAGACATGAAGGGTTGAATATGTTTTCATTTCGTGATAGGCAATTCTCTGGACTTGACCAACTCCCGAGAACACACCTAGGGAACTCCCGAGACGTGTTCTCCACAATATCAAATGTTGTTTATTGTTTGGGTGATCATACATAGATGATATAAACATAGTCAGTAAAACTTATAAACACAAGTCAATGCAATAAAATGAAAATATAATAAATTAAGTTTTTATCTGAAAATACTCAGCTGTTGAGTAGAGAGGGTTTGATATTAAAAACAGTTTAAGACTTTGCTGAAAGGCTGCGTCGTCTTCCACGCATCTTATATGAGTAGGAAGGTGATTAAAAAAGGCTGCTCCAGCGTATGAGGGGCTTTGGCTGTACAAGGCCAGGTTGTGCCCTTGGACAGCAATCTTGCCCTTCTGCCGAGTGTCGTGGTTGTGTATTTGCCCGTTTGTGACGTGAGCTTCTGTTTTTTTTTGTAAGCACTATGAGGTTGTATATAGGTATAGTACAGGCATGGCACCGTCATAATCGCAAGTTTTTTTAAATAGATCTTTGCACGATGTTCTTCCAGATACACCTAGCATGCTTCTAACCGCTCTCTTTTGAATTAAAAGTAGTCTTCCTATACGCGGTGAGCAGCCCCAGAAACAAATTCCATACGATATGTGTGACTGGAATAAAGCAAAGTATGCTATTCGCAAAACTTCCATACTGGTCACCGGTTTAAGATTGCGTAATAGGTAAGCGGATGTTGCAATTTTCCTAGCAACAGTGCCAATATGGGTAGACCAATCGAGGGTGTTACTGATGGTCACTCCGAGGAACTTCGTTTCGCTACTCTCTCGCAAGCTCTTGCCCAAGAGTTTAATGAGAGGGCTGTCATTGTCATCACATGATGTCTATGTCAGGGCAGGTAGTTGTATAATTCTATTGTAGGTAGTCATTAGTCTTTTGATGCACCCGTGCTTGTGGCTATCAATCCTTCTCTTTGGCGGCCTGAAAGGATGGTAATGTCGAGTTTGCTTTGGTGGTGTGGGGAAGCAGATTTTTGATAGCAGTCTAGGGGTGTCGATATTGTTGTGGGTTTGTTTTGTTGTTTGTTGTCCTATTCTTCTTACGAATGTACACACCTTTGTACACATTTGTACAGATAATTTACAGCTTGCAATAAAACAATACAACTTACAGTTGTCTAAAAATTTAAATTATAAACGTAAACAGAAAAATCATTAAAAAAAATGTCGACTTAAATAGTTTGACGAGATTTTACAAAAGTACGGATAAGGAAATCAAACGTTATTAATTAGAAAACCATACAAACACTAAAATAATTATATGGAAAGTTATATTTTAATGAGGGCCGACTTGAATTCAGCACAATAATAAAATTCATCTTCGATGAGAAATGACTTGAGCGAGAGTTTAAAGGTGTTGATTCTGGATGACTTTAAATTATTTGGTAGCAAGTTAAATACCGGAAAGTTTAATTTGGGGTTTAATTTGAGTTGAGATCATGGAATCTCTTTAAATCTCAAAGCCACCCCTGCTCCGCGTATGTTGATTGTGACTACTTGTTGGAAAAAATCAGCGTTCAGCTTTATAAAAGTTAAGAGTTTAAAAATATACAAGCTCGGCAACGTCATTATTTTCAGATTGGTAAATTGAAAATGTTTGAATTCGGTTTCAAATTGAGTAAAATCCTTACTCAGAATTAATCCACAAATTGAACAGTTTGTGTAGGAATGTGAGATCGGTCAGCTCCCTACGCTGTGAGAGAGTGGGTAGGTTTAGTTTGCTGCACGTCTGTGGGTAGTCGAAGGAGTGATGGTCCATCTGGGCTTTGTAATTAATCCATTTGACGAAACGTTGTTGCTGTGGAGATATGGGTCTTGTGATGTGGGTTCCAGATTACTGATGCGTAGTCAACTATTCGTCGTATGGAGAAGCGAAAAATAAGTCTGTTAGTCGAGGTCGAGAAGTCAGTAAGACAGTGTCGTTTGAGGAAACCTAGCATTCTGAAGGATTTGCTAGTTATGGTGGAAATGTGTGGTTTGACGGACAGTTTTTACTTTTTAAGTTATAATTACACATAGGTATTTTATTTGATTCACTCGTTGAATTGGTTTGTCGTGGGCTAAGTTACCTATCATGCGTGATGTTAGTTCTCTTTAGACGTATGTATGGATACAGTTTTTACACTTTTCACATCGAGCTTTGGAAGGCAGTCTTTGCACCTTTTGGTCAGCGCTGTCGAGTCCTTGTGGTGTCGAGCGGGATCTTTTGTGTCGTCTATCGGCATAGTTGGGGAAGATCGTTTTGAAATTGATTTTCGCGATCGGTTTTTTCTAAGATCAAATTCAAATTCGTTGTAAGATATTATCAAGTTTATTTAAAAGATCGTTTTTAAAAAAAATCATGTGATCCCTGAAAAAAAAACGTGTTTTTTAGCACCCATAGGTGCTGGGAAATGCCATATTAATATAGAAATAGTAGGAACACAATGCGACAAGAACTATGGCTTATAGTCAAGAATACAAGAAGAAAACTATCAGCCTGTTAACACTTAACAGGAACAAAAATGCCTTGCATGTTGTTTACAGCGGACAGTGGTCAGTGGAACATGGCAGAAAGAGGGCCTCAAATCTCGATAACCCAATTTGAGAAAAGCTGTGGTTGTGGACAGGCTCGGCGGACATACTAGGCAGCATTTGCTCGCATCAATAAAACTAATACTAGTAAAACTAATAACTATTTGGAATCCTGGAAACGCTTGAAGTCTTTGAAGGAAGTTGAAAGCTATGGAAAATAATTCCATCTGCCAACAAACACCAAAAAAGGAACGACTGTGCAAACGATCTTGATCTTTTAAAACGATCTTTTAAAAATATCGTGGACAATTCGATCGCGATCAAATTAAAAGATCGTGAGATACAAAAAAGATCGCGATCAGACCGAAGATCACTAAAAAAAGATCGCGATCGCACGATCGTGACCTTTTTAAAAGATCCTTCCCCAACTTTGTCTATCGGTAAGTCCAGTTTGAGATCGTCGGCACACATTAGGCAGGTTGCGTTCGTAATGTACTAGGGAATGCTATTTACATACAATAGGAAAAGTAGAGGGCCAAGCACTGAGGCCTGGGGGACACCAGAGCAACCTCAGGGAGGTTCCTCGGTTGTATGATTATTTTACTTTTCGTTACGAATTATCATTATTATATAATTAGCAAAGTCATGGCTATTAACTTGTTTAACTAGCAGTAATTAAACAGTGTATCGAGCAAATTTAGTTAATCTGTGTGTGTGTGCTTTATTAAATCCGCAAATCTCTGTTTTCAACATTTATGAACCCTCCAAGCGTTATATGATAGCTACACACTTGCCCCCAAACAAGTAGTAATAAAAAACATTAACAACGGTAACCTGCAAACAAAATTGCATACATGTCAGTAAATGTGCAGCAAATCAACTCTAAATAATCATTTCTGTACACATTTTTGGCCCCAATTATCTCCTAATTCCTGTGAGTTTTAAGTGAAACTGTGTTTTAGGCCGGAGGCCTGGTATTTCCCTGATAATTACGAAGCCATTACAACGCGGTAGCATATTTGTAGCCATCTAAGAAAACGACTGGGTGCAATTTCGGCTAATTCCGGGCATTAAACTTCTCCAAATTAATGAACTCCGTAATTACAATCGGGGATCAAAAGTGAATGCAGTTCATAAAAGTAGGGTTATGGACCTGTATAAAATTGTAGGGTGCAACCAGCTGTATTTATTATATCATTACCTTGGTCTCAGACCATGCTAGCTAGCTTGTCCGGTACACTTCGTCAAACTGAATGCCGATTTCACACGATAACTACATGGGCTTTCCGGGCAGAAAAAAATTGGGAAATGAGGACTTGACCGAAAAGCAGTGAAAGAATCCGATATTTTTATTTATTTATATCCCGTTTGCCGATCCATGCCCTTTTGTAAAAAGAAACAGGTGTTATTTTGACAAGCGTTGAAAATGGTCATAATGCTTTAAACTAAAACGAAGTAGAAATTAAAATACAATTCAAAGTCATAAACACAAAATTGTATCATTTATACAACAGTCGTCACACGTGCATTACTTATTTATTTATTTATTTATTTATTAATTGACAGCTGTCCAAATACATGGTTGACCATTAATAGCCAACTAATCAATCTTATTAAATACAATTTCTTATTATAGTATCAATAATATTTTGGTATGATTATGGGTTATGATTATGATATTATAATATCATAATAAAAAAAAAATTCATCATTACTATAAAAACAGTGTGGTATTAAAAAATGCTTTGCTTTTTTTTAAAACTCGTTATGCTTAATTTTGGGTTTTTGAGCCTGAAATTATAAAATGAAGCGCCTAAATATGAAACACTACTTCAACTTACTGTTATTATTATTATTATTCTACTTCTACTTAAATCTATATCTATTCATAGAGATAATTTCGAATTAAATTAAACTGGTGCCTCTGACTGTCAAATATCTAAACAATACCCACAAACAACGACAGCAAAAAAAAATTCATATTTCATTCAAAACGTGTTTATTTAATTAGGTTTACGATCGTGCGCTTTGTGTCCAGTAGTGTATTTGATCAAGTTTGCAAACATATGGTATGCTGTCGTCACTGAGTTGTAAACCTGTAACATCTTTCATTGTTATTATTTATTATTGACCCATTTAGAAGGAAGTATTTTGTGATGTGTCTACCTGCAATTTTTTTACGTGCAGGCCGAAATTTTATTAGTCACAGAGATGCTGGAAGTGTAGAGTTGTGATCATTTGAGTCCAACCACAGGGATTCCGAATCCTGTTTGAAGTTTAACTTGTTGTTGATCTAAGAGTTGTGTTTATTTTTATTAAATCATCCATGACAGTTGAAAAGCACTAGCTGTCTCATTTGAGGTAAAATTAAACAAATTTACGGCTTATTTCAGGGAGTCGTGAGATAGTCATCAGAAACAACGTGTTTTTTTTGTCTCTTCTGGAACTATACCAAGAGATAAAGAATGTAATAAGTTCAAACTTTGAACATTGCTTTTATATCATAAAAGAATTTTTATACTTTAACTCACTTTCCTCAATAACATTTTATGTTTTTGTGGAATAAATAAAAATTATAAATTATAATTATATTGAGATGGAAAAATAGATCCGACCATGTCTTTAAATGGCATTTACTGGACGCATGTTATTAAAGATCCAAAATCCCTTTCTTGCGACAACGTCATAAATATTGGGAAGAAACGGTTTGACGTGCAGCAAAAACAGGTTCTCTTGATGTCACCAAGGTTTAGCAACACTTCGCTAGTTCATGTATTGGATGGGTGACCACCAAACGGTTTAACGTTTTAGAAGCACCAGTACTGGTAAGATCACCGAATTTGAGCAACACTGAGCTGGAACAGGAATTGGATGGTTGACCATCATACACAGGCCCAGTTCTGTTCGGGAGAGAGAGGTTGGAGGGATGAAGTTCAGTAAATTGCTGTCAACCAGGTCTGTGAACGTTACCATGTGGCGTTACCACATATCGCTCTAACTATTGAGCATAGCTGAATATCAAATGTTTAATTATTGCTATGATCCCTCAAGATTTAAGATAAAGTATCTCAATAGTTTTCAAATTAAATGCAACTCAACTTATTGAACACTAATTATTAAGCTATGCCCGATAATTAGTGCTAAGACCACTGTCAATCTCCTCAGGTATTCGGATCATCCTCGACTTTGTCGCCAACCACTCGAGCGACGAGCACGACTGGTTCGTGCGGTCGCTTGCCAATGAATCAGCCTATAGAGACTACTACGTGTGGGTCGATCCCAAGGGTTTCGACGACAACGGGGTACCCATACCACCAAACAACTGGGTGAGCTGTACTTTTATTTTCAATTCGCAAACACGTATTTTCTGGCCCTCCACTACTTCATAGTGTAAGTGAGAGAAATATTTTAAATTATGTTATGCTATTGATTAATATAATTAAATTCGTCATTAAATGTAGAAATTTATTACTTGTGTTTTGTATTACTATTAAACAATTAATCAATAGCTTAAAATGATTTTGCATCAGAAATTATTTGACGGTACTTTAGCAAAAAGCAAATTGCCCCAACTCACCCCACGAATTCTTGCCCCAACTCACACCACCTTCTAGGCTGGTGCGGGAAAACGTGAACTAATCTGGTCCAAAGTGATATGACAAACGAACACAAACCAAACGGTTTGGCATGTTGGAAATAGCGGTTCTCGCTAGATCACCGAAGTTAAGCAACAATGCGCTGAGTCAGGTATTGGATAGGTGACCATTATACACATGACCAGTTCTGTTCGGGAGGGAGGTAAGAGAAATGAAAGTTAGTAAAGCAACTTTATTCGCCTCGCTTATCAACCTCTCGACAGCATGGATTTGTGGAGGAATCCTGCTGTTCGAGTTGTACCGTCCTTCGGAAGGGACGTCAATCCGGTGGTCCCCTTGGTGCTCTTTGACAGGAGTAGGCTACGTGCCGGCTCCCTTCTAAGCTAGATTGGGTTCATCATCATCCTCATTATCATCCACTCATTCACCGACGCCATTAGACCAGTGCCGCATGGCCAGATGTCAAAACAGTGCGTCGTTAAACACCACAAATAAATAAACGATTACAAAATGGCGACCATGTTTTTGCACTAAATTAAAAGCGTACAGTGAAGGAGCAGGATTGAGCAAAGGAGTGAAAATGATCAACACGAACAATGCCACGTATTTTGATAAGTAATTTACAGTACGACCTGCTTATTCTAGTTAGTTCTAGTTGATATTCTAATGTAATATCATATTCAGTGTCAAATTTTAAACGTTCGTGTCACAAATTGCTCCAAAGATATCCTACGATGGTCATTGCTAGGTTATCAGACATTTTTATATTTTTTATACATGGACAGTTATCTTTTTGTTGATATATAATGAATGCGGCTTTTTTTCTGTGACCGCAATTTAAAAATTACACGAGAAAAACTTTATCTACCTCATGATGCGTGGGCATGTGCACTGAAATATAATAAAATCTCTCTCTTGCAATTGACGTTCGCAGAAATCTCGATTTCGCTAACCCCCGAAACTAACCATCTAATGCCACTATAATTATCGTTCTGTGTTCGTTAATTGAGGAAGTCATGCAGGTATATTTCCCATGAAAAGTTACATACTTTATTTGCAGATCTTCACTACGGTTCACCCGCACATTTAATATATATTTCGTTATTAACATGCTGGACAGTTTAAAATTATTCATCGCCAAAAATGTGTCATTAAAAAAAACACTCAGCCATCAACATAAACAAATAAAGTCATCAATCTCACTTCTTCGGTTATCCCTATCAATTGCAAGATATGTCTCCTATCTCCGTCCAAGATCGCTTCGCCTAGATCATCCTCACTCATTCAAGACGATGAAGTCTTGGGTGCTTGTTCTGTGCACAGCCGGTGCGTGCCTGCTGTCCGGCGCAGCAAACGCGCAGCAGGAGCTTGATTGGTGGCAGCGCACTGTATTCTATCAAATCTACCCTCGCTCGTTCCAAGATAGCGACGGCGACGGCGTCGGTGATTTAATTGGTAATGTGGACCTCGATTTCGGCCCAGAGCGGTAGACCTCAAAAAATGAATGGTCACGTCATGGGCTGACTGCTTATAGTTATTTTCTTTTGATTTGTGATTTGATGATCGAACATTGACATGATTTGGTTAACGAACTGCTATTTTTTTTACAATAACTGCAAACCTGTACTGATTTTACTATGTTACGTTGTACGACATTCGTGATTAGGAGTTGATAGGATTTTTTAAAAAATCAGCTGGACATAGTGCGTAGCACGCAAGGCAGCCAGTTTGGATACTTTAAAACCAAAAATTGCATCAGCATTAAGGGAGTACCAAGGTGTTGTAATCTAAATCGTTTAATTAACTTTATATCGTAGTTATGTGGACTTCCAATGCGTTACACATGGTATTATTCGACTGACTTTTTAGCGCAAATAATATATCATCAAAACGTATTTCTGTCCTGGAGATAGAAGCCGTAAAATTAAAGCCAGATAACGCTGGTATATCATTAATTGCAACGATCTAATTACCATTATTAGTTAGGTTAGCAGGTATGTAATGATATTCTCCAATGGAACCCGTTTAGTGAACGATAAAGGTGCAACTTTGGGCGGTCGGTAGACGATTTTACTTTCTTGTTTGTGTTTTCGGCTGTCTTCGCTCATGGGTTTAATCATTTTAGCCCTGTCGTCCACGATATCGTCAGCGGAATCAAAAATGTTAAAGTTCATTGAGCGTTTTTGAACCAAATTTGAAAGAAACAACCTCATATAATTTTTTAAGTTATTATGATTACTCAATGATAAGTGAGATATTTTGTTATTTATCTGACAGGCCCTTAGCTACAAGTATTAAGTTCAAGGTTAATACAACACATTTCTTATCGCTTGCACCTAGGGTTTACTTTTCTTTAAATCAATAAGCTTCAAAATATCGTCTTAGCTTCTGAAATATTTTGTTACCAAGCACATTTAGCGACTCGTATTTCAATCAGTATTTTCCTAAAGATTTGTTTTCAATTAGCTAGTAACACGTAATGTTCTAGGACACATAAGCTTCGTCCATTTGAACTGAGAGCCCCAATCTCCTTATTTGACTGACAGCTCATAACTCAAGAAGGGCAATCAATCACGAGCACTGTCATCCTTATCTTCCTGGCTCAGTTTCCAGTGCGTAACATGAGCTTTTGGAAACGTCAATCGTGAACTCACACCTATTGATTGATGAGCGAATGCGTTTGGCTTTTGAAATGCAAAATGTATCTTGTACGGTTTAAAATTTCTCCAAAAATATCTGCTAATTATATTCGGGATAAACAGCAAAATTGATGTGCGTTGAAAAAAATAACAGTCATTGCGCTCGTTTGCTCACTGGCTGTTGTAGACTTTCTTCCTGAATTCTAATATTTAGTGGCAACAGGCAGTGCCGAAAGAGGTACACGCTAACCAAAAACTATAATAATTCTTATGGTTCAGACCAGAGGTACAAACAAACCAAAATTATATGTAAAATAGACAAACTGAGTGCTCTTGAGGCCCACTATAGTAGCATTTGGCTGTCGATGAGATGTCTGTTTATTCAAGATTCTAACACTTAATTATACAATTTGAATAATTTTCTACTTGGAAACGAAACAGGCTTTCTTAGGTAATAAATTTTGTATACTTTCGACGTGCATGAGCCGTTATAAAAAAAAAACCTAGTTCAAGCCTTGGGGTTGGGGGAGGGGGGTTGTACCAGCTTGTCATTTATGGTATGGCCCGTGAGATAAGGTACCAGCCAAAGGACTCCCCCCCCCCCCCCCCCGCATGGAAACCAATCCGTGAATGAAATTTCAGCTATGATTTTAGTAGCGGGATTTAAAAATACTTAAATCTGCAAAAAAAATCTTGGGATTGTTACAACTGTTTGGGAATATCTTATTATAGCTCGAAAACAAAAGATCTTGGCACTAAAAAAGCCTTAGAGCAACAGGAAAATGGCGGGCATCAACGGTGATGATATGCAGTGTTTTTAAAACTGACAGTAGGCCCGCATGGCACCCCAAAACGACTGGTGGTGCCTCTGTCGGTAAATTATGTTTTCGTGCTGGAGGGAATTTTTCTTTACAAGTGAAGTGCAGGAAATTAACCATTAACTAATCATAAGCGTCTTGGGAGAATGTATCACATGTGTTAAGGTGTTGTGAAAATGTGCGGTTGAAATGAAAGTGCAGCAAAATATCCAACAAAAATAATGGTAATATATCTGTGAAATGCACTGCGTGTTGTGGCGCCTATTACAGGTATAACGTCGCGTCTTGAGCACTTCCGTGACCTCGGGATAGACGCAGTATGGCTGTCACCCATTTTCAAATCGCCGATGATCGACTTCGGCTACGACATCTCAGATTTCCGTGACATCGACCCGATCTTCGGCACCCTCGCCGACTTCGACGCTTTGGTTACGCGCGCCAAGGAGCTGGGTAAGATCTTTCCGGCGGCGTCTGTTACAAATAAGATAATTGGGACTTCCACAGGAAGATTTTCAGGTTCGCTTATTCTTACAAATGAACATTTTCTGTATACGATTGATTGCTTTTGACAACTGGTCCTGTAGCGCTGGTCTAATGGCGTCGGTGAATCAGCGTGTCATAATGAGGATGACGATAAACCTAACCTAAACTTGAAAGGGTGGAGAAGTAACCAGGTACCACCACACAGCCCACTCCTTTTAAAGAGCACCAATAGCGCCAGCGGCTTAGCGTCCCTTTCAAAGGACGATACAACGCATACAACAGGATTTCTCCATAAACCCATGCTGTAGAAAAATTGGTAACTAAAATAAAGTTGTACTAACTGTTATCTCTTTAGCCTCTATCCTGAATAAAACTGGTCATATGCATCATGGTCACCCACCCAATACCTGGCTCATGGCGCAGTGTTACTTAACTTCGGGGATCCCACAAGAACCGATGTTTTCAACCCACCAAACCGTTCGATGGTCACCTACCCAGTAACTGACCTATGGCACAGTGTTACTTAACTTCGGTGATCTCACAAGAACCGGTGTTTCCAACACAAAACCGTTCGGTGAACATGCCAATTAATAAAGAAATCGAGCGCCACATGGTTTCTAAAAGTAATTTCAAAGCACACCAATAGTTACTGAAAGTGAGCCGACATCGCTTTTTAACGCGTTTCCTACGAAATAATTCAGTTTTTGTATGTGTAGTGTAGCGTAGCCCCCAAAAAGCGCAGAAATTCGTCTGATCGTGTCTGTGGGCAAATCACTGTTTTGTGAACAATTGATGATTACAGTTCCAGTCAGCGGACATAATGGTTATTACCAGATAATGACAATTGTACACGCCCATCAGCGAAATAAGTGCAGGTTATTGGTAATTCGCCTGGCACCCTGAGGCTTTAGACTTGATCTAGCAAACGAGTATATGCTATTGCAATGAGAGGTTCAATTCGGAAAATTCTTTCAGGATTAGATTTTGGCTCAATTGGAAGTTGGCAGGAAAGTTACACTGATTTAAACAACGAAAAACCAGACCCTCTCTTATCAAATAACATCTTGAAGTCACGAATATCGTATTGTTACGTGACGGTTCAGATGAATTTCAATCATAGATGTTTGATATAATTAAGGGAGATGATTGGTTTCGACGGGTATTTGTTTCGAAATTCCGCTTGTGGTTTACACATACAAATTATGTAACTGAAATTTTTGTACCTGCTAAAATGCAGCGGGAAGTTTTGGATACCGCAAATTAATGTGCGGTGCACAGCGAAATGATCCACTTTTCGAAAGTGATGCATTTTACTCACTGTCATACTCGTATCATTTGAAATTCATAACACGGAAAGTAATTCCCAGAGTGTCTGAACTAAAACGTGATGTACACTACCCAGCAGTACTCTGCAATCCGGTTTGCGATAAAAATGTTCCGAGAATCGCTAATACCAGAGCTATTTGACTCAAAAATCCATCGTATGCTAATAAATACATTTCAAAAATTTGTAAAGTTCATGTTTATTGCTGTAATTATGATCAATAAAGCCTTTATTTAACATGTCACAAAATGGGCATGTTTTTAATTTACAAGCCCACGAAAGTATTCCGAAGTTTCTTAGCAATTCGTGTTTAAAATTGCAAAACATATTTCCATTCTAAAGTTTAGAATCCCGAGTAAAAATCAGCGAAGTTTTCTTAATAAAATCTTGAGTAGGTGACAAATTTTGACAAATTGTGTCAAATTAAATTTTAGAAATCATAAAACCTAGTCGGAAATATGTTTTTGAATGCTAGTGCTAAAGTTAGATAAAGTAGACAAAAGTTTCAAACGGCAACCAGTTAATAATTAGTAACACAACTTATGGTGGTACACTGCAAAAACAAGTGTCTGACAATCGGACGATTTTGGCGTCTAAACTTGCTCTCCCGAATAGGTCGAAAACAGGGTCTGATTTGCATCAGACACATTCGTGTCCGATGTTCAGACGGCGTTTCTATCTTAAAATCGGACGCTTTTCTGTCTGATAGAATAGGGTTATGGGATGTTTGTGGATGATTCAGGAAGCGTCTGACATTAATACCCTTCCTTGTCTGATAGAATAGGGCACGAAAAATAAGACGTATCTCCCGAAGTTTCAGACTTTTCCCTTAATATTCAGACATAAAGTGAGGATCAGACACCGACTATCTGATTAAAAGACGAAATTGCGTCTAGGCGTCAGACACTTGTTTTTGCAGTGTAAATAAGGCAAATTACGATTGACCATCAAATTCGATCATAACATTCGACCACAAAAAAATAAAATAGGAAATGATGCGCATTTTTCTTTGTTTTGGCGTTGAACGGTTGTCAAACACGAGCGGTTGCATTTTAAACGCAAACCAACATAAACATTAACTCGTTTCGGATTTAAGGCAAATTTCTACGAGCTATGTCCACCAATTTTATTGCACGAAACTGACGAATTGTCACGCACCGACATTACTCACAGGTACCAGTTATGGGTGAGTCGCCACACGCTTCTAATTGTAAATGTGGTCGTTGTCTGAGCACCTCTCAGGTGAAGTAACGTGTTTGGGTACTTGTGGCTGAAGCGAAAGCTAAGTTATACCATGTCCTATGTCGGGAGTCGTACACATGTGTATACGTTTAGGTTTCAGCAGTATTTTTGTGTTAGAGATGCATCAGACGACATTCTATCTCATAACTGGATTTTATCGAAGTTCAAAATAATGTAAAATTTAACCGCCGTATAATCTTAGACATGAAGGGTTGAATATGTTTTCATTTCGTGATAGGCAATTCTCTGGACTTGACCAACTCCCGAGAACACACCTAGGGAACTCCCGAGACGTGTTCTCCACAATATCAAATGTTGTTTATTGTTTGGGTGATCATACATAGATGATATAAACATAGTCAGTAAAACTTATAAACACAAGTCAATGCAATAAAATGAAAATATAATAAATTAAGTTTTTATCTGAAAATACTCAGCTGTTGAGTAGAGAGGGTTTGATATTAAAAACAGTTTAAGACTTTGCTGAAAGGCTGCGTCGTCTTCCACGCATCTTATATGAGTAGGAAGGTGATTAAAAAAGGCTGCTCCAGCGTATGAGGGGCTTTTGCTGTACAAGGCCAGGTTGTGCCCTTGGACAGCAATCTTGCCCTTCTGCCGAGTGTCGTGGTTGTGTATTTGCCCGTTTGTGACGTGAGCTTCTGTTTTTTTTTGTAAGCACTATGAGGTTGTATATAGGTATAGTACAGGCATGGCACCGTCATAATCGCAAGTTTTTTTAAATAGATCTTTGCACGATGTTCTTCCAGATACACCTAGCATGCTTCTAACCGCTCTCTTTTGAATTAAAAGTAGTCTTCCTATACGCGGTGAGCAGCCCCAGAAACAAATTCCATACGATATGTGTGACTGGAATAAAGCAAAGTATGCTATTCGCAAAACTTCCATACTGGTCACCGGTTTAAGATTGCGTAATAGGTAAGCGGATGTTGCAATTTTCCTAGCAACAGTGCCAATATGGGTAGACCAATCGAGGGTGTTACTGATGGTCACTCCGAGGAACTTCGTTTCGCTACTCTCTCGCAAGCTCTTGCCCAAGAGTTTAATGAGAGGGCTGTCATTGTCATCACATGATGTCTATGTCAGGGCAGGTAGTTGTATAATTCTATTGTAGGTAGTCATTAGTCTTTTGATGCACCCGTGCTTGTGGCTATCAATCCTTCTCTTTGGCGGCCTGAAAGGATGGTAATGTCGAGTTTGCTTTGGTGGTGTGGGGAAGCAGATTTTTGATAGCAGTCTAGGGGTGTCGATATTGTTGTGGGTTTGTTTTGTTGTTTGTTGTCCTATTCTTCTTACGAATGTACACACCTTTGTACACATTTGTACAGATAATTTACAGCTTGCAATAAAACAATACAACTTACAGTTGTCTAAAAATTTAAATTATAAACGTAAACAGAAAAATCATTAAAAAAAATGTCGACTTAAATAGTTTGACGAGATTTTACAAAAGTACGGATAAGGAAATCAAACGTTATTAATTAGAAAACCATACAAACACTAAAATAATTATATGGAAAGTTATATTTTAATGAGGGCCGACTTGAATTCAGCACAATAATAAAATTCATCTTCGATGAGAAATGACTTGAGCGAGAGTTTAAAGGTGTTGATTCTGGATGACTTTAAATTATTTGGTAGCAAGTTAAATACCGGAAAGTTTAATTTGGGGTTTAATTTGAGTTGAGATCATGGAATCTCTTTAAATCTCAAAGCCACCCCTGCTCCGCGTATGTTGATTGTGACTACTTGTTGGAAAAAATCAGCGTTCAGCTTTATAAAAGTTAAGAGTTTAAAAATATACAAGCTCGGCAACGTCATTATTTTCAGATTGGTAAATTGAAAATGTTTGAATTCGGTTTCAAATTGAGTAAAATCCTTACTCAGAATTAATCCACAAATTGAACAGTTTGTGTAGGAATGTGAGATCGGTCAGCTCCCTACGCTGTGAGAGAGTGGGTAGGTTTAGTTTGCTGCACGTCTGTGGGTAGTCGAAGGAGTGATGGTCCATCTGGGCTTTGTAATTAATCCATTTGACGAAACGTTGTTGCTGTGGAGATATGGGTCTTGTGATGTGGGTTCCAGATTACTGATGCGTAGTCAACTATTCGTCGTATGGAGAAGCGAAAAATAAGTCTGTTAGTCGAGGTCGAGAAGTCAGTAAGACAGTGTCGTTTGAGGAAACCTAGCATTCTGAAGGATTTGCTAGTTATGGTGGAAATGTGTGGTTTGACGGACAGTTTTTACTTTTTAAGTTATAATTACACATAGGTATTTTATTTGATTCACTCGTTGAATTGGTTTGTCGTGGGCTAAGTTACCTATCATGCGTGATGTTAGTTCTCTTTAGACGTATGTATGGATACAGTTTTTACACTTTTCACATCGAGCTTTGGAAGGCAGTCTTTGCACCTTTTGGTCAGCGCTGTCGAGTCCTTGTGGTGTCGAGCGGGATCTTTTGTGTCGTCTATCGGCATAGTTGGGGAAGATCGTTTTGAAATTGATTTTCGCGATCGGTTTTTTCTAAGATCAAATTCAAATTCGTTGTAAGATATTATCAAGTTTATTTAAAAGATCGTTTTTAAAAAAAATCATGTGATCCCTGAAAAAAAAACGTGTTTTTTAGCACCCATAGGTGCTGGGAAATGCCATATTAATATAGAAATAGTAGGAACACAATGCGACAAGAACTATGGCTTATAGTCAAGAATACAAGAAGAAAACTATCAGCCTGTTAACACTTAACAGGAACAAAAATGCCTTGCATGTTGTTTACAGCGGACAGTGGTCAGTGGAACATGGCAGAAAGAGGGCCTCAAATCTCGATAACCCAATTTGAGAAAAGCTGTGGTTGTGGACAGGCTCGGCGGACATACTAGGCAGCATTTGCTCGCATCAATAAAACTAATACTAGTAAAACTAATAACTATTTGGAATCCTGGAAACGCTTGAAGTCTTTGAAGGAAGTTGAAAGCTATGGAAAATAATTCCATCTGCCAACAAACACCAAAAAAGGAACGACTGTGCAAACGATCTTGATCTTTTAAAACGATCTTTTAAAAATATCGTGGACAATTCGATCGCGATCAAATTAAAAGATCGTGAGATACAAAAAAGATCGCGATCAGACCGAAGATCACTAAAAAAAGATCGCGATCGCACGATCGTGACCTTTTTAAAAGATCCTTCCCCAACTTTGTCTATCGGTAAGTCCAGTTTGAGATCGTCGGCACACATTAGGCAGGTTGCGTTCGTAATGTACTAGGGAATGCTATTTACATACAATAGGAAAAGTAGAGGGCCAAGCACTGAGGCCTGGGGGACACCAGAGCAACCTCAGGGAGGTTCCTCGGTTGTATGATTATTTTACTTTTCGTTACGAATTATCATTATTATATAATTAGCAAAGTCATGGCTATTAACTTGTTTAACTAGCAGTAATTAAACAGTGTATCGAGCAAATTTAGTTAATCTGTGTGTGTGTGCTTTATTAAATCCGCAAATCTCTGTTTTCAACATTTATGAACCCTCCAAGCGTTATATGATAGCTACACACTTGCCCCCAAACAAGTAGTAATAAAAAACATTAACAACGGTAACCTGCAAACAAAATTGCATACATGTCAGTAAATGTGCAGCAAATCAACTCTAAATAATCATTTCTGTACACATTTTTGGCCCCAATTATCTCCTAATTCCTGTGAGTTTTAAGTGAAACTGTGTTTTAGGCCGGAGGCCTGGTATTTCCCTGATAATTACGAAGCCATTACAACGCGGTAGCATATTTGTAGCCATCTAAGAAAACGACTGGGTGCAATTTCGGCTAATTCCGGGCATTAAACTTCTCCAAATTAATGAACTCCGTAATTACAATCGGGGATCAAAAGTGAATGCAGTTCATAAAAGTAGGGTTATGGACCTGTATAAAATTGTAGGGTGCAACCAGCTGTATTTATTATATCATTACCTTGGTCTCAGACCATGCTAGCTAGCTTGTCCGGTACACTTCGTCAAACTGAATGCCGATTTCACACGATAACTACATGGGCTTTCCGGGCAGAAAAAAATTGGGAAATGAGGACTTGACCGAAAAGCAGTGAAAGAATCCGATATTTTTATTTATTTATATCCCGTTTGCCGATCCATGCCCTTTTGTAAAAAGAAACAGGTGTTATTTTGACAAGCGTTGAAAATGGTCATAATGCTTTAAACTAAAACGAAGTAGAAATTAAAATACAATTCAAAGTCATAAACACAAAATTGTATCATTTATACAACAGTCGTCACACGTGCATTACTTATTTATTTATTTATTTATTTATTAATTGACAGCTGTCCAAATACATGGTTGACCATTAATAGCCAACTAATCAATCTTATTAAATACAATTTCTTATTATAGTATCAATAATATTTTGGTATGATTATGGGTTATGATTATGATATTATAATATCATAATAAAAAAAAAATTCATCATTACTATAAAAACAGTGTGGTATTAAAAAATGCTTTGCTTTTTTTTAAAACTCGTTATGCTTAATTTTGGGTTTTTGAGCCTGAAATTATAAAATGAAGCGCCTAAATATGAAACACTACTTCAACTTACTGTTATTATTATTATTATTCTACTTCTACTTAAATCTATATCTATTCATAGAGATAATTTCGAATTAAATTAAACTGGTGCCTCTGACTGTCAAATATCTAAACAATACCCACAAACAACGACAGCAAAAAAAAATTCATATTTCATTCAAAACGTGTTTATTTAATTAGGTTTACGATCGTGCGCTTTGTGTCCAGTAGTGTATTTGATCAAGTTTGCAAACATATGGTATGCTGTCGTCACTGAGTTGTAAACCTGTAACATCTTTCATTGTTATTATTTATTATTGACCCATTTAGAAGGAAGTATTTTGTGATGTGTCTACCTGCAATTTTTTTACGTGCAGGCCGAAATTTTATTAGTCACAGAGATGCTGGAAGTGTAGAGTTGTGATCATTTGAGTCCAACCACAGGGATTCCGAATCCTGTTTGAAGTTTAACTTGTTGTTGATCTAAGAGTTGTGTTTATTTTTATTAAATCATCCATGACAGTTGAAAAGCACTAGCTGTCTCATTTGAGGTAAAATTAAACAAATTTACGGCTTATTTCAGGGAGTCGTGAGATAGTCATCAGAAACAACGTGTTTTTTTTGTCTCTTCTGGAACTATACCAAGAGATAAAGAATGTAATAAGTTCAAACTTTGAACATTGCTTTTATATCATAAAAGAATTTTTATACTTTAACTCACTTTCCTCAATAACATTTTATGTTTTTGTGGAATAAATAAAAATTATAAATTATAATTATATTGAGATGGAAAAATAGATCCGACCATGTCTTTAAATGGCATTTACTGGACGCATGTTATTAAAGATCCAAAATCCCTTTCTTGCGACAACGTCATAAATATTGGGAAGAAACGGTTTGACGTGCAGCAAAAACAGGTTCTCTTGATGTCACCAAGGTTTAGCAACACTTCGCTAGTTCATGTATTGGATGGGTGACCACCAAACGGTTTAACGTTTTAGAAGCACCAGTACTGGTAAGATCACCGAATTTGAGCAACACTGAGCTGGAACAGGAATTGGATGGTTGACCATCATACACAGGCCCAGTTCTGTTCGGGAGAGAGAGGTTGGAGGGATGAAGTTCAGTAAATTGCTGTCAACCAGGTCTGTGAACGTTACCATGTGGCGTTACCACATATCGCTCTAACTATTGAGCATAGCTGAATATCAAATGTTTAATTATTGCTATGATCCCTCAAGATTTAAGATAAAGTATCTCAATAGTTTTCAAATTAAATGCAACTCAACTTATTGAACACTAATTATTAAGCTATGCCCGATAATTAGTGCTAAGACCACTGTCAATCTCCTCAGGTATTCGGATCATCCTCGACTTTGTCGCCAACCACTCGAGCGACGAGCACGACTGGTTCGTGCGGTCGCTTGCCAATGAATCAGCCTATAGAGACTACTACGTGTGGGTCGATCCCAAGGGTTTCGACGACAACGGGGTACCCATACCACCAAACAACTGGGTGAGCTGTACTTTTATTTTCAATTCGCAAACACGTATTTTCTGGCCCTCCACTACTTCATAGTGTAAGTGAGAGAAATATTTTAAATTATGTTATGCTATTGATTAATATAATTAAATTCGTCATTAAATGTAGAAATTTATTACTTGTGTTTTGTATTACTATTAAACAATTAATCAATAGCTTAAAATGATTTTGCATCAGAAATTATTTGACGGTACTTTAGCAAAAAGCAAATTGCCCCAACTCACCCCACGAATTCTTGCCCCAACTCACACCACCTTCTAGGCTGGTGCGGGAAAACGTGAACTAATCTGGTCCAAAGTGATATGACAAACGAACACAAACCAAACGGTTTGGCATGTTGGAAATAGCGGTTCTCGCTAGATCACCGAAGTTAAGCAACAATGCGCTGAGTCAGGTATTGGATAGGTGACCATTATACACATGACCAGTTCTGTTCGGGAGGGAGGTAAGAGAAATGAAAGTTAGTAAAGCAACTTTATTCGCCTCGCTTATCAACCTCTCGACAGCATGGATTTGTGGAGGAATCCTGCTGTTCGAGTTGTACCGTCCTTCGGAAGGGACGTCAATCCGGTGGTCCCCTTGGTGCTCTTTGACAGGAGTAGGCTACGTGCCGGCTCCCTTCTAAGCTAGATTGGGTTCATCATCATCCTCATTATCATCCACTCATTCACCGACGCCATTAGACCAGTGCCGCATGGCCAGATGTCAAAACAGTGCGTCGTTAAACACCACAAATAAATAAACGATTACAAAATGGCGACCATGTTTTTGCACTAAATTAAAAGCGTACAGTGAAGGAGCAGGATTGAGCAAAGGAGTGAAAATGATCAACACGAACAATGCCACGTATTTTGATAAGTAATTTACAGTACGACCTGCTTATTCTAGTTAGTTCTAGTTGATATTCTAATGTAATATCATATTCAGTGTCAAATTTTAAACGTTCGTGTCACAAATTGCTCCAAAGATATCCTACGATGGTCATTGCTAGGTTATCAGACATTTTTATATTTTTTATACATGGACAGTTATCTTTTTGTTGATATATAATGAATGCGGCTTTTTTTCTGTGACCGCAATTTAAAAATTACACGAGAAAAACTTTATCTACCTCATGATGCGTGGGCATGTGCACTGAAATATAATAAAATCTCTCTCTTGCAATTGACGTTCGCAGAAATCTCGATTTCGCTAACCCCCGAAACTAACCATCTAATGCCACTATAATTATCGTTCTGTGTTCGTTAATTGAGGAAGTCATGCAGGTATATTTCCCATGCAATTGCGAGTGACCCGCTCGCGTCACTCGCACATTAAACGAAGGCGATGCTCCGTCAATTTGCCGAAGAAACCACGTTATGGAGACAGAGCTACCAGAAGACTTTGATATCAGAACTATGTTTTAGTTAACAAAGATATTTTGCAAGTCTTGCAGTGTGGTGGTAAGGTGGGGAATGTGGGGGGGGGGGTCGTTTAAACTTTGTAGGTCCGTTCATCTGTTCACATCAAAACTGCAGAAAATCAGCAGAAAATCGCCGTATAATACCCCAAAAAATGTCGTCACTATACCGATGGTCGTAAAAACCTGTGGCGCTGTTGTCTGTGCGAAGGTGAGCGTGTTCATCGGATCCGCGTGGACCTATCGTGAAGAACGGCAACAGTTCTATCTCCACCAGTTCGACCCCAAGCAGCCCGATCTCAACTACCGTAACCCTGCCGTGCAGCAGGAGATGAAGGTGAGTGTTACCAGTTCACCCAGAAACAGCCCGAACCCCTTAGTGGCTAGCAGCATATCGTGGTGAAGGGGTTCGCGTGATCTGATGACCCGGGAGACCATGCCGTTGGGGAGGTTTCACTCCCTGTCAAGGTCTCCTACACAGGGACTCGGACCAAGACTAACCCATCCCGTTGCTGTCACGGGACACTGACTTTGAATTGGGAGGATCTATGCGATCTGTATCTTTCCTTCCGCCACCTCTCCTTCTCCTTATTTCTTGTTTCATCGCTTGCCACCTGCTGTTTCCTCTTTCTGTGTTTCGGAGCAGCGACGGGGTACCGTTCCCAATTGTCAACGTAAGTGCTATAATCTCAGAAAATGTTATCAGGTGCAAAACAATTATCAGATTAACTCGCCTATAACCCCCATTGTTCGTTCTTTCAACAGCCCGACCTATGACAGAGTTAGTGCTGTATGCTGACGGTTGGGAAGTTTTTTAGAGGAATTTCTGTGCCAGAAGTGATCTATGATCTCTTTCACTTGAATTTGTAATTAAATAATGAACTAGCGAGGGCTAGAGGGTTGAGCAAATACTGACTGGTATGAGATATTAAAAAAATATATAGTGAAGGTTACGTTAAATGCAAGAATAGACAAGTAAAAATTCAGACACTTTTTTTCCACTGCATAAGAAATTTTGTGAACACGGGTTTGGTCATAGACACGGTTCTATATTTGGAATCAGCTTGGAAATTTCTCTCTGGTGCTGAACAAAAAAATCTAAAACAGGTGCAGTATTTTTCTTTCGACATGAGATGAATATAACGTAAGCCTATAATTTGTCTTAGCACAGTCGACTTAGAATGTGTTCAGAATTATTCTGGGCCATCGGAAATGTTTCACGGTATGAAAGTGTTTCTCAAAAAACGCAACTGCACTCACTGGGTTTTAAGCTTTCGAGTGAAATTTCATGTTCATCTTGTCAGAATTTCGTGTCAACATTTTAACCTATCTCGACTCGAAAATCCAAGCTGTGTTGCCAACACGCGTATCTACCCTCACCCCTTCTCGTCAGGCACACAGTAATCTTTCCAAAAACCTCAACGCACTGATATTACCTTCCGTAGGACAAACATTCGACAACGCAGCTCAACCATTCAATCCTCACAATTAACAACATGCTACACGTAAATATTGACTTGCACAAATACGTGAGCTAAGTCCCGTTGTTAGGGTCAACGCACCTAAGATTTTGGGATACACTTTTTTACATATTTTGGAAGGTACAACTCGCTGTGGACTTTCGAAGGTGAGACTGACTTTTGAAACACATTATAGACTGGCTTTCAGGGTTTTTCTAGAGAAAGTGTAGTAATCATATACATGATAAAAAGTTCTGGCCTAACAATTTATAATATGGCAGATGTTTGACTCCTTTTGGCAGATTTAAATGCTAATTGAACGCTAGGTGGCGCCCACTCACCATACATAATTGAAATTAAATATACACAGGACGTCAAATGGTAAACCATCGGGTTTATTGGTTTAGCCAGAGTCCCAGCGCCTGAGTTTAATTATCGTAGTGAAAAATAAAATACCGGAAGAAAATGACAGGCAACTAGGTGAAGTTGCTATCCTAACTTCTCGCATTTAAAACTAGATTATGCACAAATAATCACCATGGCTGCTTACTACAACGGCTTATTAACGTTAATTGTTCGAGACGTAATCTTTTAAGAGTAGAGGTTTGTTAAAAAGAACTTCCACTAGTGCCATCGGGTGGCAGCAACCATCATCACGTTCAGAATCTTTAAAATTAGCGTTGTGCCTCTTACTTTACCCACACACACACAATGGTAGAACGCTAAACATAAGTAAAACCATGTCTTAACCTACAAACTTAATGATAAAATACACATTGTAGGCCGATTTTCAGTAATTTTTCTCTGCCCTGCCACCAGGATGTGCTGACTTTCTGGCTGGACCGAGGGGTGGACGGGTTCCGCATCGACGCAATCCCCCATCAGTACGAGGCCGCCAGCCTACCCGACGAGCCCCTGACCAACTTTCCCGACTGCCAGCCAACGGACTACTGCTACCTGGACCACATCTACACGAAAAGTCAGCCGGAGACTTTTGAAATGGTCAAGGACTGGCGACGGCTTGTTGATGCCTACAGTCTTGTCGACGGGAAAACCAGGTAGCGTCAGTTTTACTTTGGAGTGCCAACTTGCACGCCACTGAGTCATCTAAAATTCGTTCGAATAATACAAATAATATCCAAAATAATTAGAATAATTAGAATAATATTGATAATAAATCAACTAATCGCTGTATTGCTTACCCTAAATTAACTTTCCAGTCAGATCTGTTTTAAAATGTTTAGGAATAGATGGTGTTGATTCTGTTACGGACACATTAATGAATGTTAAACTAGAAATGAGACTTTTTTAAATATTGTAAAGTCTTTAACCTGTGTGTTTGACCGAACGATTTGACGTTTTGGTAACACCGGTTCTCGTCGATCACTGAAGTTAAGCATACATTTTTTGGATCGGTTATTGGATGATTGACCGCCATACACATGACAAATTATCCAGGAAAGAGGTTGTAAGGATTGAAGTTAGTACAATAACGTTATTAGCCTTGCTTATCAACCTGACGAAAGCTTGGATTTGTGGAGGAATCCTGTTCGAGTTATGCTATCCTCTGGAAGTGACTTTTAGCCAGTTGTCCCCTTTGTGCTTTTCGACAGGAGTAGACAACGTACCGGCACCGGGTTTTCTCTTCTCCCTTCTAGGCTAGGCTAGGTTCATCATCATTCTCATCATCACCGAAGCCATAAGACCAGTTATCAAAACAGTTCGTCGTTAAACCATACTAATCAATCGAAAAATTTAAAATTTAAATAAATAATTTAGAGCGTCTTTGTTCGAATCATGCTTATCTCGTCTAGTAACCATATCGACTCGATCATCTAAATATTGTTGCCAATACCACCCCGTTACATTCAGCAGGCAAAAACTAACATTACAATTGCAATGCGTGGTTAAGGACTAGAGATGCATTTCTCAAGTCAGTTAAAGTAATCAATTCTGACATTTCAAATGTTTCGGTGGTTTTAACTGGATACTTCATCGCAAAATCCTACAATCCAAGATCCATAATTCCCCGCAGCTTGTACCTTGACGAATAAATCTAACTATCTGAATCAATATTAACTGCTGATACGAATTTTAGATTGGTTTTGGCTAATATGTGGAACTAAGCCAGCCTACGAGGAATAAATAACTGTGATACCTGCTCTGGAAACAAAATTCCTTTTTCCTAAATGGTGTCTCTCAAAATGTACCCCCCTCTACCCTTCAGACAAAATATGGAAGCCTAAATTATTATACGAAATGTCGCTGGTAATCACTGGGATAAAAATTGTGCTTTTTTCATGAGCTTATGTGAAAGTCATTTTAACAAGGCAAACAAAATTTGTTAGTACGTTTTTCGTAACCAAAAATATCAACCTCGATACTGCGTTTTTTTTTCAAAACTTGCGTGGGTCACAAGTTTTTTCTTTATCCGATTCCATCTTCCACCAAGACCACGTCTTACGGACGACCGATCTTTCTTGACCCGCTGGCTTTCCACCATAGGGTGCTGATGACCGAGGCGTACGCCGACATCAACACAACAATGGACTACTACGGCGATGCCGAGAATCCCGGTGCGCACTTCACGTTCAACTTCGAGCTGATCAACTCGCTCAGGGAAGGTTCTAGCGCTGACGACGTCGTCTCGGCCGTGCACCGCTGGATGGACAACATGAGGCCCGGGTTTACCCCAAACTGGGTGGTCAGTGCTCGTCGTCTGTTTGGAATAACAGTGCTTTGTTTTTATTCCTGGCTCGCATGGGAGTAGCAGGAGGATCTCAAAGCACACATTAATGAGTTTATGGGTTTAGTTAGAGTACCAGTGCTATGATAAACCATATTTGCAAGACATACCTTCTTTCTTACAAAATAATTACAAAATTATTAGTTACTTTTGAATAGAATCACCGACTTTTTCTATGCTTATTAACTTTCTTTCTCGCGGATTACACTCATTACGGATCTTTTTATTTACAGTCAAATAACCTTTTTTGATAAATTATTGAGTCACAGCTCAAGGTACGCTGAGGTAGACCTCAATGGTTGGTTTCTATTTATAAATATTTTTATTGAAAGGGTCCTTAAAGAGGGTGAGGTAGAAGCAGCGTCACTTAGGAGCAGCTAACGGTACCATATGACTCTGGCTTAATAATATAAACCCAGTGATTTTAGTAAATTAAAAAATATCCTGTGATACATCTCGAGTTTCTTGAAGCATTTTTATTGCTCACAATCTTTTGTCTGCGTAGATCGGCAACCACGACCAGAAGCGCGCGGGCACGCGTTTCGGTGCCGCCGTCGAAGACGGCATGAACGCGCTGGTGCTACTTCTGCCTGGCGTTGCGGTTACGTACTACGGTGAGGAGATCGGCATGACAGACACGTTTATCACGTGGGAGGAGACGCAGGACCCACCAGGATGTAATGCCGGACCCGACCGCTACCAGGACTTCAGCCGAGATCCGGAGCGCACTCCTTATCAGTGGGACGAAACGCTCAATGCTGGTGAGTCGAGAGTGGGAGCGTATTGCCTCTCGAATTGCTGTTTAGTTTGGGAAGGTATCGCTACAATTATACTAAATGGGTGCGGAAACTTTGTCCATTAAGATGAATATGTACGCTTTTATGTTAATCACAATGTTCCCTTCATTTTTCTTGTGTCTCAGTTATAAAGACTGCTTGATATTAAGATGTTGCGACGAACGAACAAAAAAAGGAGTGTCTTTTCTGTTTTTAGTCAGCCTTTAAAATGATGGTCATTTTTTGTAATTTGGAGGCTGACATTTCTATTATATTTCATCTTTGTCATATTTTTGTTTCTCTGTTATTTTGGTTTTTAGACTCATATACTAGTAACTACCCGATGCTTCTCTCCTAAACAGGGTCGCCGGTTGCGCTGGACATTTTTATAGTGTTGCCCCTTTATTCTTTAAAAAATATGCTCTATATTTGAAATTTTGGGCCTTTGCTGCTGTGGGCAAGATAATTTCTTAGAAAAAAAATGATGGGAGCTGTCAAAATATTGCTGTCAAAAATTCTAATAATCTACCTTTGAAAGATAAGCTAATTAAGCATGGTTTGAAACTTCTTGAAACTTTTGATCAATCTAAGTAAATAATTGAGTCCAACATTAGAGGCATGAAACTGATCAAGCCACCAATCTCAATCGCCATTATCGCTCATGTATGGGTAATGATTTGATTTCGGTTTCAAACTATCTAACCTCCTTCCCATTTCAGGTTTCTCGAGCGGAGAAAATACTTGGCTGCCAGTCAACCCCAACTACCTCTCGGAGCAGCTGAACTTGGCTGCGCAGAAGGCTGCGCAGACGAGTCACTATCTCGTCTACAGGCGACTTGTAGAGGCGCGACTCACACGGACCGTTCAGCTTGGTTCGTACCGAATCCAGTCGGTAGGGGGCAGCGGCAGCACCGTATTCCTCGCGCGGTGAGTAACTGAACTAAACGAATGATGTGCAAAAAAGGTGTCAGGACACGAAGTTAACTGTGTTAACAATGGTCAAGTATGGTCAAAAATTAAGCAAGTTTGATATGGAAAGTGATGTTAAATATTTGCACTGCAATGAATTCAGTTGAAATGGATAACCACGCTAGGTCGATTCCACGCTTACAAATAAAAGCAGTGGAGAAGAAGGCCGTTTTTAAGTGGTTCTAAGTTTCTATTCTGGAGAACATAAAAACTTACTGTAAGGTTTCACATAAACCCTTGCAGTCAAAGCGAAATCAAGTGTCATTTTCTCTAAAATCGAACTCTTAATTTTGTAGCATCACTTTGGGAAAAGCGGATTATTGGGTTATTAGTAGAATCTAGATGCACTTGCTTTTCAATCTTTCTGCTATAAGCCAAAAAAAAGGTCTTAAAATCTTGCTTTTTGTTGTATGATTCACTCCCGATCCAGAGGGGTTAATTAAAAATCAACCGCTGACCATTCACTAAAATGTATAGTAATGGCAACGCTTGAAAAAAAAAAATTAGTACCCATCTTCAAATTATCAGGCACGCAAAACTGGGCTCAAATATAACGCCTATTGATTAATTGATTGATTGATTGATATGTGTTTCACGACGCACTGTTTTAACAACGGACCCTGCGGCACTAATCTAAAGTTGTGGGTAAATGATTGGATGATAATGAACCTAATCTAGTTTAGAACAGAGTAAGAGAAACCTGGTGCTGGCATGCAGCGTACTAAGAGCAAGAATTATTCCACCGGCTTAACGTCCCTTCCGAAGGACGGTATAATTCGAACAACCGGATTCCTCCACAAATCCATGCTCTCTAGAGATTGATAAGCAAGGCGAGTGAAGATGCTGTATTAACTTTCATTCCCCCTGCCTCACTCCCAAACAGAACATAAGAATGATGGTTACCGATAAAATTCTTGACCTAGCACAGTGTCGCTTAATTTCGGTGATCTCATGAGAACCGGTGTTTCCAACACATCAAACAGTTCGGTAATGAGTTTTGATTCACGCAACTGCCTGCAGTGAGCTCGCAGGAGAATCGAGCTTCGTGCTTCTACTAAACATGGGAGTCTCTGATGACGTCGTCGACCTATCCGGCGTCGTGTCGTCGCTGCCGGCGTCGGCTGCCGTCTTTGTTGGCTCCACCAACTCTGGACTTAGCCAGGGGTGAGTAGAAAGAAGTAGAACCTGTAGAAAACGCAGGCATTCTATTACGGTGCATTATTGCTTCTGTTTTGAATGTCATAAAACAAACACTTTTATCTTTACCCAAGCAAGAGCACAGCGCTTAAAGACTAGCTTCCGTACTATATTTTTTTATTAGCAGATTCCTTTTTTTAATGTCTTGAGAACCTTTTTCCGCAAACCCATCACTATTCGATTGTGATGTGCTGTGGTGCCGGGCACGAGTAACTGTTTGTGTACCCTTTCAAGGAGCCTGCAAAGTTGCCTATCTAATGGCGGTCGCCGTCCAAACAAGCTCAGTCCAGACTCAGTACCTTCCACGGTGTCCATTTTTTCAGTGACACTGTGACTCCAAGCTCTGTGCCACTTCCCGCGAAGGCTTCGGTCGTTCTCACCTTCTAATGGCGTCGTTGCTTCGCTGGCAGGTGCTCGGATGTGATTCTAGTGCATGGCTAGCAGTGAAGTCAGTTTGCTTTGGACGATCGTTGATAGATTGATAAAAATTTGGAACCTACCGCATGTTTTTTTGTAGTGTATACTTTTATTCTGCCACCCACCCTTCTACCCACCCACCCACCCACCTACATACCTACCTATATACCTAAACAAAACCTACCTAATTACGTTAAGTATACGTCCTCGGGGTTATTTTGGGGATGTCAATGCATGATTAAACATAATATACGATAAAAACATAAAACATACGTTGATGTATAAGATTGCCGCTGACCTTATTTTCGGATACGGCGACACGTTTACTGGGTAGACGACTGCTACAACGTGGTAATAGGAAACTGTTTCAGGGTTTACTACGACACAGGCAAAAGTTAGATAAAATTTAGAGATTGTGGCAATTTCAGAAATGAGATTCTAACTTTGAATTTCTTCAGCTGAACCTGTAAAGTAAAAGCCCTGGAGTTTTGTGGGACTTTCTCGCGATTGTAGCCAAACGTCAATGTCGACATACCTGTAATTATGGGTGATAACTTTTTCGGTTGAGATGAAAGTCAAAAATAAATTTGAACAGACACAGAAGGATCAACGCTATATTTTGAAAAAAAAAAAATCTATTGCCATAATATCTTGGTCTGTATACAATACGTTTAAGTACACTGACATAACTTTTGAAAGAGCCATTTCTTCTATTGGTGACTGGGAGCAGTTGTAGATTATATCAGCTGCCAGATTGAGTTTCGTACTCTGGTCGGTATGGTTGTCGAGGACAACGTGCCTGTAAACGTCTTCGTCGAAACACAATGCCTTGGTTACATCAAGCACATCGGCACCGACTTGAAATGCACGCTCAAAGAAACTCACAATCAATAAATAAAAGGGTGAAAAAACCAGTTCGACACATTTTACTATCAATTATTTTCTTGCTATGATAACAAGAGCTACCGTGTAAAGAGTGTTTCTCAACGTGTAGTGAGAAACATTTTCTAGCCTGACTGCCAGCCTAGCTTCACCCACTTGAAAGTAATAACTAAACAAAAATGGTCCCGACCGGACCGGACCCGGTAGAGCACCCGACCGGCAATTGGGAGGTCCCGGGTTCGTATCCCGGTTCGGTTGCACATTTTTTCCAGTCTAGCTCCCTTTCCATCGTGTATTTATAGGCTTTTTCCTTTTTACGCTTTCCCTCTTACCGTTAACCGCTCTGCGCCTGACCCAGTTCTGGGACATCGAGCCCTTGACGCCGTTCAGACCCGTGGTGGAGGCGCCGTGGGACGGAGTGGGAGAGCAGCCGTTCCTCACAGAGGAGCTGTTGGAGTTACTGCGAGCTGGAAGCTTTCAGCGCAAACCGTGGCTGATGGGTGCCCTGGAGCAAGAGGGCTTTATTACTGCGTAAGTCAACCTACGTCTTTATCTTTGCTTATGTTATCAGCATTACCGACATCTTAAAGCGTTTGGTTTTGCTCAGTTCAGCCGCATGGAATTCAGGAGTTACAAGATTGATAAAGTCCCGCTATTATTCAAATTTGCAGCTCTGAGTTAAGCATCTTCAAAAAATCTAAATTTCACTGCACGTGTTTGAACGACTTCATGGCACTTCCTGCACATTCCGCTGATCGAAAATTATCGGCATCAGAGTTACTAGACTAAAACAATAAATTAATAAATAAATTAGATCTCTTGAGAAACTCACAGCAGACCTACTCCTCACAGTAAGTTAAGTATGTTACTTTTAAAAAAGCTCGCTTGATCTAGTCTTCATGGTTGATGGTGAAGGGTTATAAGGTCTTCAAAGTTGGAACAAGAAAATTAAATTCATAGATGACACCTCCATTTACGGAAAGGTTGCACCAAACGGGCCTTACACTGCCCGAAACTTTCATAATCCCTTGTCCCATGGGTTTCCACCCTAAAGGCCAACAGCCAACGCGGTTGCTTGATTGCAGCAATACTAAGCAATCCGTCGTTGCTTGGAGATCTGAACGCCAACTGGAGCTCTCTGGGGCCGCAAATCTTCCAGCTGGACCGCAGCGTGGACGACTCTGAGGTCGTCGACGAACTCTGGAAGAACATTACGACCTTCTACTTCAACGACCTATTGCCAGTCACGCCTGAAAACGGTATTCAACTTGTTAATGTGAGTGGCCTTGGCAATGAGTTTGACATTAGCTAGATTAGATTGATTGTTTTGTTGTGTTTAGCGAACCTCTGTTTTGAAAATGAGTCATGTTGCTCAGGTCTACAGACGTCGACGAATGAGTGGGCTATAATGAGGATGATGAACAAGGGAGGAGTGGAAACCAGGTTTCAGCATGGACCCTACTCCTATCGAAGAGTACCATGAGGACCGCCGACTTAAAAGACAATTTTCGAAAAACATGATTGCTCGACTAATCCATGCTATACTCTAGTAATCCCGAATAGAACTGGTTATATGCTTGATGATCACCCATCCATTACCTGATCCAGTGCAGTGTTGCTTATCGTCGGTGATCTCACGATAACCGATGTTTCGAACACCACGCCACGCTGTTCGACATTTGACAGTAGCCTAAACATGGAGCTAGCATGCCCATGGTTTGCGTACGTAGACTTACTACCCCCGAGGAATAAGGATTGCACTCAGAAACTTCCACAGCTCTTCTCGGACCGCCTTGTAATTCAAGGTGCACACAAGTCCGCGCAGATCCAAGCCCGTCGTGGACACGACTCCATCTACATGTACAACTTCTGGTACAAGGGCATCTTCAGCTATGGTAGCTCGTACACTGCCGAACCTGTTGCAGACTATGGTAAGTCATGAAAGAAGTAATGAAACTGAGTGCCTTGTATCTGGTACTGCTGATAACAGCACTGAATAGAGTTGCTCTAACCAGGTTTGCAGCCATATTGGATTAGTTTATAATTTAAACTAATCGATGAAAACTTATGAAAAAACCATCACAATCTGGATCAATGTAGCCCCGAATAAGGTGAGAGGCCGTAAACGTGCACAGCGTTGCAACTGAGATGCCATGGATTGCTATCGATTGCCTATGACATTGATTGAACCTACCTACTTATTGGTTGACTGCGGCATGGTCATTACCATAACCTTTGCGTTTGTGAGGCCTTATTTTATTTTGTGCGTGTTTTGTTAATTACACTTATTAGATAAAAATCAAAGAAATCATAAATAACTGTATTATATTGTATTGTTGAAATAGAACTTTTTTATTTTATTCTTTGTGCTATCACGTAGATGCTTGGAAATTGGTTCAAAAAAGAGTAACTTTCGTGAAAATTTTATTTATTTTTCTGATTTAATTATTTTATTTGAGTGTTTAATAAACTGAAGACATCGGTCAAACAATAATGTAAAAAGAAAACATAACTCTCGCGTGAAACATAACAAACCATAAAGGGTTGATAAAAAGTATAAATAAGTAGCAAGATACTATTAATAAGATCCTACATGGCAAGATGCTCAATTACTTAGAAAATAGACTTAATTTTAAAGATCACGAACATAATACTAGATCAGAAAGAAATTCGTGTGTAGAAAGCAAGGTTAACAAAAGTATATTTTAAGGAGGAGTAAGAAAGTATTATGCACTTCCTGCAAATATTAAAGGCGAGGAAGACTTTGTTAAGTTTAGTAGAAAATTAGAAAGCCATGTCAGTATTTAAGTAAACATTTAAGCCAAGAAATTACAAAAATGTAAAATTTACTGTAAATAGCATTTTTTCCTAAATAAACAACTTAAAAAAAAAAAAAGTAAACTAAAAATAACGTTTAAAATTCCAGGTGTTCAGAACAAAGAAAATACATCTTTAGATTGGCTGTTACCAAACAAATAACAAATAAGTTTAAAGGGACCACTGGACACCGACCCTAAGAATAGCAAATCTAGTTTTCACTGTTGTGTCAAATATGGCCTCAAACACGACCTTCGTGGCTCGACGATACTGCTTGGGTTATTACCTGGCTTGTTATTATCATGAAATAAGTACACTGATAGGTACGTATATCAGTCTTATCCTGGTCTATGTATTTTTTTATTTAACCTTTATGACAGACAGGCAAATACCCAGTGGTGCCATAGCATAAAACACATTAAAACATAGAAAAACAAATACATGCTTGACATAAAGAAAACAAACGTGCACATGACATTCAGCAGAGTAATGGTTTAATGACATTTCAAGCTGACCACAAAAGTTTTTTTAAAGTTTACTGCAAAATTGAAGTTGTTTAGAGAAACCAAAGTTCTAACCATAATTTAAAGTCATTTTTACAACTTTTTACTGTGCTATAAAGATTTGATTACCCTTCGAGTAGTCCTAAAATTTTTAAATTTGTTATTTCCCTTCACCGGCAACGGTTCATCCTCCTCATCAAACTTGAACCTCCAGTGACTTTTGGTCGCTGAATCGGACAGAATATAGACCAAAAACAAAACGCACCCTTTGCTCGGGTCCAGAAACTTGTTGACATAGTCAAGAAAAACGCTATGGAAAAACAAATCGTTACACAACTCTGCGCAGGCGGCTGCAACAAAAAGAGAATTCAGCGTGGAAACTTGAGTCAAAGCTCGATTCAATCTACGCTTGTCAGAGACACTGTCGTCTGGCAGCAGAACTTTGCCACAGCCAAATACTCGTCTTACTATGCATTTCAGCAAATTGACCACACCAATGTTGACCAGTGTGATTACAGCGCAAGGAACCAAGTACATAAGGTAATGCGTTTGCTTGTTAGGGCCTGTAAAGTGTGTGTTCGCGTCCCAAGATAGCAAGACTATTAAAGGAACAATTGGACCTAGCCAAGCCAGAAGACTGACCACGAGCAAAATATGTGCGGTCGGAATATCTTCGAAATTATCTGAAATCCTACGAAATTGATAAAATACCAGCACCGACCACCACGCATAGTGCACGAGTCGGATGTAATACATGAACGCAGTAAAACAGATTAAACCGACATTGAACATATTTCCATACGAAAAAATCAATTGCGTTTCACGTATCGTGTTCATGATTAAATAAACGAACAACGACACGGCTAAATTCAAAACGATTTTGTTGCCCAATTCCTCGCGCCATTTGGGTAAAATAATGGCGATTGCAAAAATCCCAATCAAACTAAGCAACGAAAACGACGAAAATATAAGCATGACAATAGCGGGGCCTACAAATTGTGTAGATAAAGCGAAATTACTTGGGCGCGGGAGGTCGAACATAATGACTCTAGTCACTCTGTTACCGCCAGTGTTACAGCGGCATGTTGTGACGCTGTGGACGTATTGTACCCAGCAAGCTCCCGTTTCGGTCCATGCGTCGAGGTCGTCACTCCAAGATGCACACCCCGACTCAGTATCAGAAGTTTCCGGTCGGAACATGATGTCAAACAACGTGTCTCCGTTTGGTACTTGCATGTTCAACTTGATTTTTATTGCGTCGTAATCGACGTCGATGTAGAGATCCAACTGGTGGATGTTCGACGCTGATCCCATCTTCGGATACGACGTCACGTTTACTGGGTAGACGACTGCCACAACGCGGTAGTAGGAAACTGTTTCAGGGTTTACTGCGACACAGGCAAAATTTGGATAAAACTTAAACAAGGTGTCAATTTCAGTAGAGTTGGCGAAACTAACCATTTTCTCATTTGTGTCTGTGGTGTAAAATCCCGAAGTAATAAAATATGGTTTCCTTTCATAACCAAACATCACTGTTGACATGACTGTGGGTGATAACTTTTTGGGCTGAGAGTCAAGAACAGCGTTTGTAAAAAGGTCATCTCCGATGTGAGAATCCTTCACGGTACGCGATGGAAGTCTAAACGCCATTTGAAAAAACAAAGAAGGAACTATGCTATATTTTGAAAAAATGTTGTCTATTGCATCAAGAATTTTTTTAAGTATGCGAAATGACTCTGATAAAATATCTTGATCTAAATGCAAAACGTCGAAGTAAATTTTCATTACTTTCTTAACATCATTGTCTTCTATTGGTGACTGGGAGCAGTTGTAGATTATATCAGCTGCCAGATTGAGTTTCGTACTCTGATCAGTATGGTTGTCAAGGAGAACGTGCCTGTAAACGTCTTCGTCGAAGCACACTGCTTTGGTTTCAGCAAGCAAATCGGCATTGTCTACGGCATGCCATGAAAACGCAAAGAAACTCAAAATCAACAAACAACGATGTGAAATACTAATTCGACACTTTTTAATATCAACCATCTTCTCGCTATGATATTTAAGAGCTACCGTGCAAAGAATGTTCCTCAACGAATAGTGACTTGAGCGATTTGATTTTTAAAACTGACTGCCAGCCTGCTTGACCAACTAGGGAGTGATAACGATACAAAGTAGCAAGTTTGTAATGGAAAGTACGCCTTGGAAACAAAAATAATGTATATAATTGGCATAAGTTCACGATACCCTCCAATATCCTTGGCCGTTACCCTTTATCAGCTCTAACAATAAAATTGATGTAGGCGAGTGGTTATACAGTATTTCGGGAAGGGCAATAAGCCAGTAGTCCGCTTGATGCTCTTCAACAGGAATAGTCTACGTTCCGTCACCGGATTTCCCCTCCTCCCTTCAAGGTTAGGTTAGGTTTATCATCATCTTCATCACCATCCACTCATAAACCAGTGTTAAATGGTCCTTTTTCAAAACAGGGCGGCATTAAGCCCCACTAATCAATCCATTTTTTGCAGGTATCGCTCATGGCGACGAACAGATCCACCTGATGCCGGTCGCCGGTTTCCCCGCGTGGCCCGAGCACCACAGAGATCTCAAAGTGGTCGACAGTCTCGTCACCCTCTGGACCAACTTCGCCAAGCACGGATTAGTCCTGGAAATACAGAACTGGGAACACAAACCGACGATTCAAATAATGACCAGGGCTACTATTTCAAAATAGATCAACTTCGTGATGCAGGATACGATGATATGATATTTTTGTTAATTTGCGTTTAATAACCAATGTTATTTTAGTCCTTTAAGGTTGGGTTTTACCAAAATTGTCCACTAGAAGTTGGACCTCTTACTCACAGAAACATCTGAATTTCACTGCATGTGATTGGAAGTCGTCATGACAACAGTTTCAACTGCACAACCAAGACACCGCTACCATCGAGTTTCGCATGACCACCGAGTTCTACGACAGCCGGATGAAATTTTGGGAACAAGCACCACTCGCAGAGAACGAGCAGCTGTAGGTCAGCAGTGGTGGGGGAAGATAATTTGGGGCATGCGGGAAGTAATACCGATTCGTCTTTGTAATGGTCATTTTTACTGGCAGAGTTGCACTTTTCCTTTTATATTCTAAGTTTCTAACTGTGTAGTGAATTTTTGGCGGTATCGTTCCCCAGGAAAATTGCAGTTCGTGATTAGTTCTTTGGATTCTTATGTGTTTATTTATAATAAAACATATGTGTCAAGACTAGTGCTAAGGTTAGATCAAGTAGACATGAGTCTAAAAACAATCAAAACATTGGTGTTTTTCGTAATACACTAATTTTTAAAAGCTTCCCACAGAGTTTTACAGCATTCAATACACAATTCCTAGTTAAAAATCTAACAGCAAAAGGCTGAAATAAAAGTATAGAATTTACCAGAGAGATGAGTCGTCAATTGGCATATACAAACAATTACAAAAATAAACTAATGTAATGTCAAGGCAACATAGTTTTTGTAGTAAAGTTGTTTTTGTGTGGCATATTGCATGGGTGGTATTTTATTTTAGAAAGTAGCATTACTTATTAGTATAGTCCCAAAATGTGGTACGCGTATCCCGAGGGAAAGAGATTAGTGGGGGTATGCGATGCACTTTTCTAGAGAGCTTCACCTAACTACTGAACATATTTCAGAAAGTTTATATTTTTTATTTTAAGCATTTTAAGCATTTCGACGCTTTTATGCATTTTTATCACCTGAAACTAACCAAATTTTCTCGGCGTTCCTAAGACTCGAGTTTAGACGGCTGCTGCGCATGAACAGTTCGAGAAAACATTTGGAAAACATTTTTTTTTTCAAGGTTTAAATTTGGTTAGCTTTACTTTTTTTAGTTAATTTAACATAAAACAACTCATCTGCGATTTTTTTGTGACGAGGGGTAGGTAGGTACTTGTTATGATAATTATATAATGAGTACACCGATTTCAAAAGTTTGGGAACACTGGTATAGGTGGATGTGGATGTCCAGGAAAGCTCACGATCACGATCATGATGTGATCACGAACTGCGGCATTCTACCACTGACTGTACTCGCAGTGCATTTGTTGCCACTGACTGTTCCGGCGAAACGCTCCTCTTGGTCCAGGATGAGAAACGAACACTTAGTCACACCGACGCTTTCGATAGTGTGACTGCTGATCGTGTCGCTGGCCGTCAGCGATGAAGTCAGCGACGTGGTCTTAGTCAGTGAGTCGAGCTTGAGATCTGGAATCACACTTGAGTAGTACCTGCGTGCCATCGAAACTATGCGGGACTGATGGACAGGAAACCGTGGCCTATCGCAGTCCAATCTACATTTTAGATGGTACCCCGTCTCGAAATAAGATGCCTCTTAACTAAAAGCATTGATAATGGCATGCGTTGACATGCGTTGATTATGGCATGCATGTTTGGCGTACCACTCAAACAACAGAATTATGTGACTGAGCATTGCTGCCGTACTAGTTTTTGAGCCAGAAATTATTCAGAAAGTCTCAACTCCTCATTCCAAAAAACAAGGGACATGCCACATTAAAAAAAATCTCTTCTGGTCATGGGTAGTGGTATATTCAAAGGAACTGTTAAAATTTTGGAGCCATTTTCTGAAAACTTTCAGTGCATCTGTGAATCAAATGTCACTTGATGGACTTCTTCGGTTCGTTCACTCACTTGTGTCCACCTGTCGGCTGAATGACCTTTCCTCTTCGATCCACGGTTCGTCAGATGATACTCGCAACCTGCACGCTATCAAGTAGTCGACATCTGTCTTGAAGTTGTTGGACAACGTCACTGTGCAACTACCCGTCGAAAGACTGGAGTCGAGACCGAACGGTTTGGCATGTTGGAAACACCGGTTCACGTTAGATCACCGAAGTTAAAGAACACTGCGCTGAGTCAGGTGGTAGATGGGTGACCATCATACACATGACCAGTTCTGTTCGGGAGAGAGGTTGGTAGGATGAAAGTTAGTACAGCAACTTCACTTGCCTTGCATATTAACCTCTGGACAGCAAGGATTTGTGGAGGAATCCTGTTGTTCGCGTTGTACCGTCCTTCGGAAGGGACGTTTAGCCGGTGGTCCCCTGGGTGCTCTTCGACAGGAGTAGGCTACGTGCCGGCAGCGGGTTTCCCCTCCTCCCTTCTAGTCTAGATTAAGTTCATCATCATCCTCATCATCATCAACCCATTCACCGACGCCGTTAGACTGGTGCCGCATGGCCAGATGTCAAAACAGTGCGTCGTTAAACACCACAAATAATAATAGCATAACTGGAGTCGAGTTTTAGCCATCCGTTATCATTGTGTGCCATGTCGACCACGCCGCAATTGGGGTAGCCCTTAAACTGGCAGTCGACGAACTTCTCGTCCGGGTCTAAACAACGACATTCGTTGCCGTTGATGCCGTTTAGCTGGAGTGCTGCTGACGTTACTGACACGAGTGCTAAGGCTTTTTTTATTAGTTTTCAATCTATTAGTTTCAAGATTTATTACTAAAACTTAAGCTCAGTTTTTTGAAAACTACAGGTTCATTTTTTGTTTTTTGTATTTTAAAAAGATTTTAAGATTTTCGGGTTAGGTTTATAGCCTTTAACCAATTTGTCTGACGCAGGAATTGTGGGGTCGCATAAAGTATAATTCATTCCTATTTCCTTCTGGAAAAACTCTTGTTTAATCAAATCTGCGTCCAAAGGTAGTAATATCACCCTCATTCATGAAGTTCTAACCACAACGAAATTTATTTATTTGCCTTGAAAAAGGTCCACCAAAACTGAATTATGGTATACTTTACAAAATCGTGCCTTTTCTTTTAGTTCCAAAAAATGTTTTTATTTCCTTTTTTTATCCAGCGCATGGCAGAGTTGTACACAATAAAGACAATTGACACGCTGATAACAAAACCAATTTCACATTTTGCAATTGAAGACACATTTCAGATTGTCAACCTCTTGGTTCTATCTGTTAGCAGCTTAACGATGGATCTGACCTGATATAACGAGGAAGCTTGATAGACGCATGCGGGCGGCCGCTCATGGCTATACTCTAAGAGCTTTGACAACGTCGTCTGCGAGTGTCTGTAGACAGAGAAAGGTGTTCAATGGTAGATAAGATTGTTTTAAATTTGCACAGAGCTTGTCGCGATGTGTCCATTTGTCTTCTGTAATCTTGGACGAGAGATAGGCATCCCAAATAAAATACACAGTTCAGCTTCCGCAATGAAATACAGTACTTGTGGCTTGCCGTACAGTCTTGTTTTAAAGTTAGCCAATGAAATTAATGGAAATGTCGTCCATCTAACCTTGCCGCTCTAAACTTGAAAATACCGTGCGATACTCAGATATAAGCGCTTATCAAATTGTAATGCTTTCTCTGTAAACATTTAAAAAATAATTTCAAATCACTCTAAAAATATAACAAATATAAATACAAATTAAACCTCGTGGGTGAATTATCGATATTTGAAAACGAATATGAAATAGTCAGTTAAATTTTATCTAAATTGCCAGTTCACTGTTATGAACGCTACGACTTTTTTTTTAATGTGCTCCCAGAATAATCGGAAATGATTGAGTATAATTGGTGAACACGAAAATAATCTTTTTTGCAAAATCAACAATTTTGCATTGATCCAAAAAAAAGATGCATCTACAATTTCTATAAACTCCGCAGAATTTCTCGAATTCCGTTTATTATGATCTTTGATATCACAAAAAATGATGCAAGAATTGATGAGTACTTGTCCTTGGCAACATCCGTCCTCGCAAATTAAAAAATTCCATCTTGTCTCGTAGACAGTATGGCTTCCTTCCTAATCACATGGCGCTTGCATGATAGGCATGATTTCATCCGGAAAATCCGTACACTGATTCATCCGTGGAGGGTAAATGTTGATTCTACTTTTCGGAATATCGGGTCGACTCGGTATTGATAGATACTGATAGATTCTTTTGTTTTCATATATTACCCTCTAACGGTTTTGATATTATCTCACGATGATGACATTTAAGTTGGTTATTATATGGTTATGGTTATGGTTACGGTTTTGGTTATATTTATGTATACTTGATGATCAAGGTATGTGTGTCCGGATAGCTCAGCTGGTAGAGTACCCGACCGGCAATTGGGAGGTCCCGGTTCGGTTGCACATTTTTCCAGTCTAGCTTCCTTTCCATCATCCGCTTGCTGGTTTAAGCTCCCTAATGGAAATGCTAGAAAAACCAAAAAACACTGCAAGGTATACGATGTATCATGTATTTGAAGGATCTAAATATCAAGGTGTATTTGAATGTAGAGAATTTTTCCTCAACCTTAACATCGTATAGAAGTTAGATTTGCAAGGTTATGAGTTGCACACAATACCAACAAGCGCATCCCTTAGTCTGTGAAGCGATAAGTCGAACAACAAGATAGCAATTAGCTGTTTAAAGGATATCACCACTGGCTTATCACCAACATCCTCTGACCTCCCGCAACGGAAGCAGGCCAGAAGCAGGATACGATTCCATCTTTAACGAGACCACGAACAGATTTCTGTGTTCGCTGGAGGCTAAACAGGGGTGTGTTGTTTTTGGAACGAAGCTGGTTCCAGTGCGTGTTACCAGCTCGAGACTGGTGATTCTGTGCCAGAATGGAGACGAAGATATCATCGGTCTTGAGTCTGATCCTGATGATCACTCTTGGTGAGATATTTTATTAGTTTATCAACAAAATCTACCAAATAACCGATTTAGTGCTGGTTTTTCAGTGCTCCGTTATGTAGTTACTGTAATGGAGCTTTTTAGGGCTGCCATTATTGGGTATTTGACGGAATAGAATACCTGAGAGACTGGATTAAGAGTTAATTTCGGTACGCTGCCACCAGAGACTCGTGGAGTCTCGAAGACGTTAAATTATCTAGGTAAACGTGCGAACGTTCAAGGCGTTCGGAGAGAATAGATTAGCTGGGCTGGTCTTGCGCCAGTAAAAGTATTACTTTGCCAATAAAAGAATAGCTTACCCTTGTCGAGGAGAATCAGTAAAGACACAGTATGTGAAGTTAACACGGTTTATTGTTATCAATTCAGATGTACAAACTTATTATAAGAATCACAGAATGTAATGGAAGTACAATCGAGAGAGTAAGTCAAAAGAATAGAGATCGATGGTCTTAGAAACGCGATAGAGGATGACTCCTGAATCGAGCGTTTAGAAAGGAATAAACACGATAGAGGATGACTCCTGAATCAAGCGTTTAGAAAGGGATAAACACGATAGAGGATGACTCCTGAATCCAGCGTTTAGAAAGGATAGAAACACGATAGAGGATGACTCCTGAATCGAGTGTTTCTCAAAGAGACAATCTTAACTGGATGACTCCAATCGGGACTGTTAGAGAGGTAGAATAGACCAGATTTCTATAAATTAGATCTTACTTACTTCCTATAGTCGAGCGTAAATTGTATGATCCTGAGATCGGAAGAAGAACTGTCAGGACTGAAAGTCTGAGTGAGAATGAGAATTAGTTGTCAGTCTCGTTCCTTGCTGGTGATGGATTTTAACTCGTCACGTGTGCAAAAGGGAACCTTTGCCATCGATGCACTCTGACCAAGCTTAGAGTTTGGCACCATCAGCTCGTGACCTAGTATTGACAGATCTAAGTCCCGAGTACTGATGCGAGTCATCTATGGTAAAGTAAGACTGGTAATAACAACAATTAATATAAAAGAACCTGAATTAACATATGCGGCTCAGGTGCGCATTGTTACACCACCCCCCACTTCCAGCGAATGAAACATCTCCCAAATGGAGGTGTTGAATATGAGTGTCGGTGGAAATGAGTGGTGTGTAATTGAAAGACATACGAAGATAACAATTGGAAATAGTAAAATAAGGATAGATAGTAAATAGTAACAGTAGATAATAAGTGTAAGGTGGTACATAATGATAGTAGATAATAAGTGTTTGATAGTAACACTCCATCGAGGATTGTCTTTGTTTCTCTGGATATCTACTGGCGTAAACGTATATATAAAAAAAAAAAAATCGTAAACCAAGTTCAATGTTTGAAACGGCGAACATGTCGTCCTTATGTTGGGAAGAAGCTCATCGAAAAGAAAATTGTAACGATCGTACTCGTTCGGAAAATCGACAAAAGGCAACGGGATTCGGGGGACTGACTTTGATACGCAATCGTCACACGGCACTTTTTAACGATGTAATATATTAGCAGCGCTGGTTCGGTTGATTCGCCTCCTGCTCGCGTTTTTCATGCGTTATTGTCGAGTCCAGGTATACGTTGGCTCGAGTTGCAGGGCGCCGATTCCAGATGCTGTGCCGGTTATGGAAGGCGTCTATATGTCATCCCTCTCGAATACTCCGATGTCCTTGCGACTCGAACTGAGCAGGAAAGAAACATGTGTGCATTAATTGTTTGCAAAGAATGAATAAGGGTGGGAACATTGAAAATTGTTTACTATTATCCCTGAGAGAAGGTTTAAGGTATGTTATGAGGTAAATTTTACATGAAATTAAAAAGATAATGAAATATAACAAATAATGAGAGGTAATTTAAAAAACAGAGAAAGATATCAAAGTTGAAATACTTAATTAATAAAATTTTAACTTAATTCGTAGTTGCTATCCATTACCAGTGACGAAGAATGAACCATTTAGAATGATTGGAACAATTTCGATAATAATTAAATCTAATCTATTATAAAATGTAACCTACATACCAGTAAATATCTAAACATAAAAATAATTTCAAAGTGAGAAAATAAAATCGTTAATTTATGAAACCCTATTGCCAAAATTATAATATTTAACCCAATAGTAGTATAACAATAATAATAATAATAATTATATCAACTTTTTCTTTATTTATTTATTTATTTTTTTTATTTTTATTTTTTTTTTTTTTTATTTTTTTTTTTTTGAAGTTACTGGATCGGGTTTAGGTGTTTCAGAAATCGCGAAAACCTTAGTTTTCTTGTGTTTATTATTAAATTCGTAGCTGTCTGCAAATTTCAACGCGTCCGCTACATTATTGTGTGCAAACATTGAAATAAATTGTTTCCCGGATTCATCCCTGAGCCCATTAATGAAGACATTCAGAATTCCTCTTTCAACCTGGTTTTGTCGCGATCGTCTCTCCTCCTCCTCCAGAGAGCTCGGCATTGCTGCCAGTCCTGCTAGCTTTATTCTGTTGAAAAATTGCTTTGCAGTCTCACCTACTCTCTGTTGGCATTGGTAAAACGCCTGAAATGGGTCAAGCGTCGAAGCTGCCCCTCGAAACCATTCAAGGAATTTTGTCTTTATTTCTGGCCAACTTTTGCTTTTAAAATTTTCCTCTGCGTTATAGAATTGCTCTGCGGGGCCAGTTATCCTCGATTCTAAGACTGCTGTTTTCTGTCGATCATCCCAGTTGCCTAGTAGACTAGCTGTTTCCAAAGATTTAAAGAATTCGCCTACACTAGTTGTCCCTTCCACCCCTGTGAAATATTTAACCATCGTGATTAACCCTGCAATACTGCCTATGTCAATGTAAGTGGGGGTGGGGGTTGCCGACTGCGGCACTTCGTCAAACACAACGTCATTATCGAGCGTAATATTATTCTGCGTGTTAGACATGATAAGTTACAGATTAAGATCAGAGAAGAAAAAAAAACATATCATTAGTAATACAGTGTTTCTGATTTTCGCCTCCTCGGACTCTGAAAAAAATGTTTACAGGCACAAGCAAAACTTTCGTTATCCCACCGCTGACTACCAGTTTGTAATGGAGCTTTTTAGGGCTGCCATTATTGGGTATTTGACGGAATAGAATACCTGAGAGACTGGATTAAGAGTTAATTTCGGTACGCTGCCACCAGAGACTCGTGGAGTCTCGAAGACGTTAAATTATCTAGGTAAACGTGCGAACGTTCAAGGCGTTCGGAGAGAATAGATTAGCTGGGCTGGTCTTGCGCCAGTAAAAGTATTACTTTGCCAATAAAAGAATAGCTTACCCTTGTCGAGGAGAATCAGTAAAGACACAGTATGTGAAGTTAACACGGTTTATTGTTATCAATTCAGATGTACAAACTTATTATAAGAATCACAGAATGTAATGGAAGTACAATCGAGAGAGTAAGTCAAAAGAATAGAGATCGATGGTCTTAGAAACGCGATAGAGGATGACTCCTGAATCGAGCGTTTAGAAAGGAATAAACACGATAGAGGATGACTCCTGAATCAAGCGTTTAGAAAGGGATAAACACGATAGAGGATGACTCCTGAATCCAGCGTTTAGAAAGGATAGAAACACGATAGAGGATGACTCCTGAATCGAGTGTTTCTCAAAGAGACAATCTTAACTGGATGACTCCAATCGGGACTGTTAGAGAGGTAGAATAGACCAGATTTCTATAAATTAGATCTTACTTACTTCCTATAGTCGAGCGTAAATTGTATGATCCTGAGATCGGAAGAAGAACTGTCAGGACTGAAAGTCTGAGTGAGAATGAGAATTAGTTGTCAGTCTCGTTCCTTGCTGGTGATGGATTTTAACTCGTCACGTGTGCAAAAGGGAACCTTTGCCATCGATGCACTCTGACCAAGCTTAGAGTTTGGCACCATCAGCTCGTGACCTAGTATTGACAGATCTAAGTCCCGAGTACTGATGCGAGTCATCTATGGTAAAGTAAGACTGGTAATAACAACAATTAATATAAAAGAACCTGAATTAACATATGCGGCTCAGGTGCGCATTGTTACATTACCATACCATAAATAAACAAAACACATATTCTGATGTTTCTGTTGCCAAGCATACTAAAAAATTAACGGACTATTGAAAAAAGAGCTCTAAAAATGTAAAATATTGTGTGTATATTTGTATTTTGTTCTTCTTTTTAACACGATTTTGAGATCTCTATAAGACCCCATGAGGCGTTAGAGAACGCTAAGCGGTACGACGACAAAAGTCTGGAAGGGGAAAGGTCGATAGCGGTTTTTTTTTTCCATCTAAGTGTACCTTCTAATCACATCTTATCTTATCCCACTACTGTCAATGTCTGAAGGTTGGTAAGGTTCATTAAGAGAAAAACGTTTCGAGCGTTCAGGAAAATGCATGCTGACCAAGAAAATAGCCTGAATACAATAGAGAGTTTGTGCCATTGTGTAACTGAAAGTAATCTTCTTCTACAAATCGAGGAGATCGCGTCTTGCTGTTTGAACTGTCAGGAAAAACAAACTCAGATCTTTGTTTAATAAATTGATCTGTGTGAATAGTTAAGGAGATGACGAGCACAAAATGATTCCTTGGCAAACTTGACTTGGTATAAAGCAACCATTTCCAAACGGAAAACATTTCCCGGACATTCAAATACTTACACTGACAGCAACACTGCTGAAATTAAATACTACGGATACGCTGTTTCAATAATCCTGAATCTCTTTGATTGAGGAAATCATAACGGGGTGGCGTAAATAAATCACTGGCTGGTTTAGATTTGCCTGCATACTGAAAAGCAGCACATTCGTTAGTATTAACTAGTAGATCACTGTTTATGTAGACACATTCATGGAATTTATTTGTGGTGTGTTCTGTATAGGATCTTTGTTTAAATTACCGCCATGAACTCAGGATAGATTGAAGTTATATGGATTTTCCAGTTTCTAAAATCCTTTCGAAAGGGTCAAAAACCTAAGTGGCTGCGGCAAGAGCAGGCTAGCTTCGTGGCAACAGAATTCCCGTCTCCCTTCTAGGTTATGCAGTGTTTCACAACGATTTCAGTCATCAGTCATCACAATCATTCCACATAATTAGGCGCCATTTTGCCAACACTAAAATATATTCGTTTCAGATGTCTGCGCCTTTGAGCTGACCATCTCGCCAATCAACATGCACGTGCTGCCCAGGCAGCGTGTGAAGGTCATGTGTCAGGCTGATGTCCCATTGGTTGGATGTCAGTTCAAGCGCGTCTTTTCGAACAGCCTCTATGACCTCAGTCTTGGCCAGCAATCACCCTATTCTAGGTACTTGAAGAATAAGGTGTTCGCCTCGCTAGAGTAGGCCGTGGTGGCCTCTTTACAAGAACACACCTTCGTAGTGTGATTGTGAAGAGGCATGACTAGTGAAGTGTTTGAGCTAAGGCATAGTAAGCGCACGCCACGCACGCCCATAGGCTACGGGGTCTAAGAAATAAATTAATATCATGCCAAACGACTTAGCGTGTTGAAATCACTCGTGAGATCACCGAGGATAAGCAACAATGGTCTGGTCATGTATTGAAGAAGTAACATCACATACATTTCCAGATCTGTTTGACAAAGATATTATAAAAATAAAAAAGTTAGTACCTACAGCTTAATTAACATTGCTTCTAACTTCTCAACACTATGGACTTGTGGAGGTTTCCTGTTGTTTGCGTTGTACAATCTTTCGACTGTGACTTTAAGCCAGTGGTCCCCTCGACAAGAGTAAACGCATCGGGGTTCTCCTCCTCCTTTCTAGACTCTGAACGGTGCATCAGCCTTATCATCACCCACTCATTAGCCAAGATGATCTTACCACATCGAGCAAACTCCCATTGCTAACATGACCTAAACACTTGGCTGGTTTCCGTTATTAGGGACTTCGGGTATTACGGGAATGGACTATCGACGGGACAGTGTGGGATCACCCTGACAGAGTACGTGCGCGAGCACACGTATGACATCATCACTTGCCGCGCACGCGCCGCAGACGGAGGCTGGAAGTACGCGCAGATGTCGCTGGTCATCAACTGTGAGTTTCGATAAGCTTAAACTGTAAATAGACCGATCAAAGCTTAATCTTACCTCAATTGAATTATTTATTAACTATGAGTTAATATTTGGCATGAATAATTATTATTTGACATCTGGTTTTTACCTTCTAGTATTCACTAGGTTTATATTTCTAGAAAATACCCCGCAACTTCTCACTATTGGTTTGCAAACTCGTAGTTTCAAGTGAGAACCAAGGAACAGGTCACAATTGCGTTAATGGACAATACCTACTACTCAGATCCCGTCGAAAGTCTTAGAATTTAAGTCATTACTACTCAAGGACATTTGATTGAATATCCTCATAGTGTGTTATGTACTTTGTTTCTACTGTCATGATACTTCCTTTTCTTCGTGTCGCTAACGGAGACTCCGGCGCATTTCGATCTGTAAGCTATATTTCTTATTAAGTATTTCGTGGTAACTGAGAACTGGTAACTGGTAAGTTGAGAGGTTTTTGATTGGTATATATCATAATCAGTGGGAGACTGGGAGTTCGCCGACAAGAAGAAAGTGAAGAATAATGCATCTAGAATACTAGTTTATCGCCATTTTCCTTTGCAGCCAACGCCACCTTCAGGTTCTCGATCACACCACCGCGTCCCGTAGTGCTACCTGGCGGCAACGTGACGGTTTTGTGCCAAGCGGACCAAGCAGTCAGCAGCTGCCTCTTCAAGTGGAACAACACCTCCTGGACGATTGTGAACGAGTCCTCGAACGCCGCTGAGTATCGCTACAGTGGCGCCGGGCTGGACCGTGGCCAGTGTGGCATCACATTCTTGAACGCGAAACCGACGTTGTCGGGAAACGTCATATGTAGCGCGTGGACCAAGTCACGGCCCAAGGGATACGAGGCTGCAACCTCGCCGCTTGTTATTGCTGGTAGGTGTTTGAAATTCTTATTTCCTTCGTCTGTTTTTGCAAGGTCATTGTAATTTTCCGTATCAACCTACCACCAAAGAGCACAGACTTTGGCGACGAGCCGTCACTTGCTCTGGCACCCACCAATCTCTGATTACGAACGCAATTCGAACGACTTGGTGAGTTGGAGACAATTTATTTTTCGATCACCGGAGTTAAATAACACGGCACAAGGTAAAAGGCTTGGAGAGATGACCATTATAATCGTACCTTTTCTGTTTGGATGAGGGTTTGGAGCGATAAAAGTAAGTCATCAGTTCCTTCATTCGCCTTGCTTCTCGACCTCTTGACAGCATGGATTTATGGATAAATCATGTGCTTCAAGTGAAACTGTGCTTCGTAAGTGACGCTATGTTGTACTCTTTGACCGGACTTTACTACCTACTTGCCGGCAACGGGTTACCATGTTACCCTACTAGACAAGGTTATCTTCATCCTCATATCCGCCTACCCATTCGTGGGCGCATATGACCAATGCCACAGGCCCCGTTATCAAAACAGGGCGTGGTTAAATGCAAAAAAATTAGTAAATCAAATACCATATTCACCTGCAGATTTATAAAATGGCGTGCAAGTCAAAATTCTCGTATCCCTTGATAACGCTTGTAAAATGCGTCAAACGTGTAGATGAAGTAATGTAAGATGTAAAGTAAGATGTAAAGTGTAGATGACACTTTTTAAAACTTTTTGGTTTTCCTAAATCTGATACGTTTGACAATGATCAATGATCACACGTAACGAACGAAAGAGAGACATCGAACTCATAAAACAATCTTCGCTGATTGGTTCTAGATGCGCCCAACGCTCCTATTTTGACCATCGCCTACGCATCTGTGCCGGCCAACGGTACGCTCGCAGCCTCGTGCATCATCCGTCAGGTGCGCCCCATGCCACGCATCACGTGGCTGCTGGCCGGTAAAGTCGTCGGCGAGGAAACATGCGTGGACGCTGCTGGCGCTGACTGGCGGTGGCCATACGAAGCTGGGGACTGCGAGGCGATGCTGGTGCTTCGAGTGGACTGGCAGGACAACAACCAGGACCTTGTGTGTCGCGTCGAGCACGCGGCTCTTCCTGGGGGCAGGGTGGATCTCAAGCAAGTCGTCAACGTGACGTGTGAGTTGATGTTTTGTTTTTAAAGAGGTTTTGGCCGTGCTTTTATTGGGATTCGTAGTTAGAGACATGAAGATATTGAAACAATCAAAACTATTCCACACCAATTTAGTAGGCCAATTTCCTTGCTCTTTGGCAACTATTGGACATTTGGAAAGGAAGCTAGGCTGGAAATATGTGCAACCGAACCGGGATAAGAACCCGGGACCTCCCAATTGCCTGTCGGGTGCTCTACCAACTGAGCTATCCGGACACATATATTCCCACATTGGGAGGTCCCGGGTTCGTATCCCGGTTCGGTTGCACATTTTTCCAGTCTAGCTTCCTTTCCATCATCCGCTTGCTGGTTTAAGCTCCTTAACGGAAATGCTAGAAAAACCAAAAAAACACTGCAATTGGACATTTGTTGAATCTCATTCAAGTGTAAGATACATCGAATGTAATAGTACATGGTGCCATGCCTTATCTAGAGCTACCTGTGCTTTCGGCGATACGAAGGGTTCGACGAAAGCAAGTTGGCTGGAGGGGGTTAGAGCACCGCTGTGCATCTTCAGTCAAATATGGCGACATAACTTCTAGATAAACGTTTCAGTCGCATTTTAAAATCGAGATTGGTTAAATTTTGGGCAGTATTTAAAGTTTTAATGCACCCCACACATCCTGGAAGCTAGTCTTGTGGAAGCTAGTGGAAGCCTTCTTGTAGGAGTCAAAAAGACAATTCGAATAATTTCTGTCAGCCAGGCTTCGGCAAAGGCGGCAAAATATTGGGCAGTTTCAATATTTTCGAACCCTTGCCGACTCTGTTGCTGCAGCTCCAGTTGAATGTGCCACCTGACCAAATTGTGCCTATGAGCCTAGGGCTGGGCCATTCTACGAAGCCTTCGTGGAAGGTAGCAATAAATGAGACATAAAATACCGATCCAAATACAGACTGATCACATATAATAAAATATATGCAGTCATTCCATTCTTCTTGAATAACGACTAATCGGCAAATATCTATGTCGCTAGTTTGAAAATCAATTGTCGGAGCGAAGTGAGTTAACATCGCGATGAGTGACTCCCGATTGTGGTATGGTAATTCATTCTATATGAATCTGAGACGGAACGCTTCACTTTGAACTAATAAGGTATCCTCTGTCGTCGTCGTCGTTTATCTGACAGTCGCGCCGGTCGCTCCGTCCGCCTCTGTCGCACTTCACGGTTTCCGCACTGACCAAGCTGCCGAGGTCGAGGTCCACGTGTCGGCCAATCCTCGGCCGACGTTCGTCTGGACTTTCGCCAACGCCACATTGGCCGAGGGGGAGTCGTTGGACGGTGACAGGGTGCAGGCTTTACGAGCCACCAAGGTGAGTAACGGAAAGCATCCACAAATAATTGGGATTTTAATCTGTTTTGAAGTCATTGAATAGCGACAGCACCTGACCCACGGTTCTGGAAGTTAGCCTTCTGCTAATAAAATTATGATTCACTTCGGCACTTGTCTATCGCATGCAATATATTGCTTTACTAGCCTAAAAATATTAGCAAGATAAAATAAAGACACAGATTAAAAGCTAATAGCATCAATGACGCGGCAAATGAATTGAGGGATAGGAAACAAAGAAACGCAACTTACTGAGGTAAAAATGGAAAATTGCGACAGCTGAAAAAGGTAAAACGGTGTTTCGGCTTCTGCCTTGTTCAAGTTAAACCACTCTTCATCTACTTTCTTTTATTCTTTTCCCTTATCAGTTAAAATTGTACTACGCTGGGAGAAAATTAAGTGATTTTCATAAAATAGGTTTTATAGTATTGACTTAATAAAATCAGCTATCGTGGATACCTAAATATTTAAAAAAAAAATGCATCTTTGCAGAATGATTGCGGTTGGCAGGCCAAGTTGGTCATCTCCAGCCTTGCGCAGTCCGACCTTGAGGAAGAAGTTCTCCTTACCGCCACCAACAAGCTGGGCAGCGCTGACATCCAGCTGCTCCTCAACACTGCGCCTACCTCCGCCGACGTAATTACTCTGCAATGCGAAGGAAGGGTGCAACACTTGGAGCCGGACGTGGTGGTGCCCGCACGCATCGACTCGCTCAAACATGAAGTACAGGGTGAGTGAAGGGCATACGTTGCAGCAGCCATACTTGAAAATTCAAATATCCAAAAATGCATCTTCAAATGACGAATAAACACATCTGCTTAGCAATTAAACGTACGCTGTCAAGCCGCTATAGGCGTCAAGTTGCCGGCAATTTTTATTTCAGCGAGAGCAAGATGACCTGGAAATAACGATAAATCGCTAACCACAAACGGGATGTTGTCATTGGCAGTAGTTTCATTGATAGCATTTCATTGGCAGCTAGCCGCAGAGAAAACTAACCCAGTGAAAGGGAACGCATAGGCATTTCGTCTCCTGAGTTCCGGCCGTACATCACCCGCACATTCTCCGAGCCCTGCATATTCTTGTGATTCTTTCAACAATGAACTACAGTTTTGTACTCACCTGCGTGGTATTAGCTTCGCTCCACAGATTAGCCTATTGTGTCATTAACCTAATAATTAGGCTTGACATCGTTCTTAATGGTGTAACAAACTATGAAAAAACTTAGAGATCGGGGTTCGAGTCCCCGTTTGGGCATCAATTTTTGAGACGGTTATAGTGTTGTTACTAATAAAATATGAAAAAACTATGCAACATAAGACTTGTGGTATTTTCAGGAGAAAGACAACCAGTAAATTGGCCTGCCTAAATCCTTTTAAAAACAATTATTAATAAAAGCTTGTATTTTAATTCGACTTGAAGTAGGTGTGACCGGTAATTTTGACTTGCGCACCATTTTTGTACAATGGTACAATACAATACAATTGTTGAAATTTGGGTCCTTGCTGTTCCAGAGTCCACCAACTGCCCGCTCACGGGTTTAACGATCGCCATCTTGTTGCTGGTGCTGATCGTGGTGGGAACTGGTGTTTGGTACACCCAATCTAGGTGGCGATGGTGCATGGGCAGGAAACAGTTCTGTAAGTGGAGTGGAACTGTTCTCATGAAAGTCATAGGGCAGTTAATAGATGCAAAATAAGTGTTGTAATATGTTTAAAAAATCGAGGGAAATCGGTACTCTTACTAACTTTGACATAAGCAAACCTCAAATTTACCACTCTAATCTTTACTCTGAAAACTTTTCCTGTTTAGTGATATGGTAATACTCACTAAATTAATAGTTTTGACTAGGTCTTATGCTTCAAGGAGAATTAAATTAGGACAAATAATATGTTGATGTACAGTAGAAAGGAAGAAGTGGGGAAAAATGAAAAGCAATAAGTGATAACTGATAGTAAGTGGCTTGGGCCAGTATAAAAACAAAAACAAGCCGAAAAGGACAATTGTATTCAATTGTTATATTGTACAGAGTTAGACTGCACTATCGAGGTCAAGCATTTGCACTCTCCGACGCCGAGTTTCTTGTTCCAGCACGGTCTAGCTTGAGAGACGACGCCGAAGAAACGGACGATGCTGACTCCAGAAGGGCGCCTTAAGTCATACGTCTGAAATAGTGTCACTCAATCTTGCGTTGCGTTGCCTTGCGTTGAGAGCGAATATTTTCCACGACAGGATATAACGTTTACAATTCTCTGCTTTTTATCACGTTGCTATTGTGATGGTGTCGTTATTTGCATGCCTCACTTTTTTCCAAGAAGATCCTCGATTTTTAACGCGCTCTGCAAATAAATCGTCGCCAATCCACGATGACGATTCAGGTGGAGGAGGGGAAGGAGGAAATGTAGGCGTTTCAATTGTTATATGTACACATTTTAAGAAAGTCTAATGTTTATTTTAAAAATGTTCCTGAAGATATAGTTCAAACGGACGTCTGCTTGGAGTTATGGCTTTTGACATTAACTATTTGAAGAACTGTCACTAACGGTTTTTATGTGTAGTAGGTACCTACTCACACCAACCGCAAGAGCTGTCGTCCAGAATGTGAGACAGCCTTCTCAAGATAAAATAATGAAAAAAAAAAAAAAAATTCTCTCAAATTGTTCTACTCGCTAGGAAATAAATTCATAATTTTTAAAATAAATGTACCTACTGTCTTAAAGATAAAACTCTGGTATCGAAATTCATGGTCATTAAAAGCACGCTCACAAATTAATTTTAAATTGCTTTAATCATTGCTGCAATATATACACTCCGTTCAAAGGAAGAACATACTTTTCGGCAGAGCCGCACCGGTCTTTTTGGGGTGACATGCGGCCCAACTGTCATTTTAAAAAACACTAAAAACGATCTCCAATAATGTCCATCATTTCTCCTTTGCTCCAAAGCCTTTGTCGTAACAAGATGTTTTGTTTACAGAACTATTATTATAATAGTTTTAATAGTTAGAATAGTTAGAATAGTAGTTCTAATAGTTTAGTTAATAATTTTAATAATTTTGGAGTTATTTTGCAATTAACAAGAATTTTTTAAATCAAGCCCGCTGTAATCGTAACTACCATTTCATTCACGAGTTCGTAGCACAGTAGGGGGACAGTCCTTTGGATGGTATCTTCTCTCGCGGGCTAGATTGCAAACGCGCCAAATTTTTGCGACACCCTTTTTTACTACAGACAAACAGACAAACTTCTGTGTACCTACTCGAATGTACTTACTTGAAAGACTCGAATAAAACTGGAATTCCTTATATGCTTATTTTTAGTTCAATGTCATTGATTCATGTTTAGTTTTGCGATAAGAGCTCTTTGAATCTGCCATGCGCAAGATTGTCAGAACTGCTGGCTTGACATGGAGATAAGAGCGTAAAAAGCGTCTAGAATGTGATAAGATCATAGTTGCGTTACCCGGGCTGCAGTTATTTTTATCTTGGTCGATGTGACATCAGTCGTGTTACTGAAAATGTCGGACAACGACGACGACATTCCTCTCCTTAAAATTTCGACTTCATCAACAGAAGTCTCACCGGATTGTAACAGAAAAGGACCCACACCTCAACGCAATCAAGAAGTCGCCATCGAAGAACAAGGTTCGTTGTATCTACCTGAACCACTTGAGACTATTTCACTGTCTGATAATGATGATGATGAACAAAAAGAGGGTGTGCTATCTGCTGTAAAAACTCTGCAAAAAGTGAGTGAAGAGACATTTCCGTCGCCGCGAATTGATCCACAAGATGCAATTACAAATGTTTCGTTGATTGAAATTGAGCAGCCTGTCGGAAATGATGGAGCTGGTCCGTCGAATGCAGCGCAATCTGTTATCGTGCATGTAGACGAACATGTAAATGTGCATTTAGACGAGCAAGAAGCCAGCAGGAAGCTAGAAGAACCACAGAATGAAGATAACACCGAGGAGGAAGTTCACCAAGAAGTTATCTTGGATTTATCACCATTAATTTGGCAAGACGCTCTCCTGGTGGCGGCCGTCAAAAGTGGCAGCCCTGAGAACGTGCGAAGGCGAGTTGTTTACTATTTTTTTTTCTGCTGGTATTTTTTATAACCAAATTAATGCAAATTTTCTCTATCCAATTGTACTAAAAAAAATTCCAAACGTCGTTCAGCTTTGATATGGACATGTAAATGAGATTTCAAAAAAAAAATCTTATAGATTACGATTCGCACATGTACGACGTATGTACGCAGATTTAAAAAAGATAACGTAACTGTGAACTTTTTTACTGTCATATTTTGCTACGTCACTAAACGGGAAATTACCAGATAGTGCTTTTTTGGACATTTTTGGGAGTTTAGCAGTGTCAGCCTCCAGCCTGGCAGCCTCTGGTGTGGCCTCGCGTTTAAAATGGACACAAAAGAGCTGAATGCAGCTCAGTTATTTACGGCAGTATTAATTACTCTGCCGATTTCAAGCATTTGCAATTTAAGCTATATTTTACTAGGTCATTTTTATGCTATTTTAAATGTTTAACCACTTCCGGCACACCAAATAATTTCATATTAAGACTTATCATTAACATTTGCAATTCTGCACAATTTGCCGTCCATGTTCCATGTTTATATGGAACATGGACGGAATATGGAACATTATACATATACCTGTATAAATTCACAGATCCCTTCAGAGAGGAGCGTCTGCCAGAAGCGTTGATCACGCCACCAACCTCAGCTGTGCACAACTAGCGACCTTGGCGGGCCACGCCGAAATCTTGAAGAAGCTGTTAAATCACTGCGACCTAGAGGAGCATAATGCAGATGCCTTTGAAGTCGACAGTCTACAAAAGACATTACTCCATCTGGCGGTCGACGGGAAGCACTATGAGTGCCTCCAGGTAAGTGGGAGGGCGGGTAAACGTACTAACGAAGTGACCTTATAGTTTTTTGCATTCTGTTTTACATTGGACTAGGAACGGTTTGGTCTATAGGAAATACCAGCTCTTGTGAGATCACCAAAGTTAAGCAACATTATAATAGGCCGTCTATTGGATGGGTGACCATCATACACACGACAGTTCTATTTAGAAGAGAGACTGGAGGTTTGAAAGTTTAACAGTTTCACTTGTCTTTGTTATAACTACAGCTTGATTTTGTTGATAAATCCTATTGTTGAAGCTATGCCGTTCTTTCAAAGGGACGTAAACAGGGGGCTCATTGGGGCGCTTTAAGAGAGGAAGTTTAAGTACCAGCACCGGGTTTCCTCTACCCTCTCCTAAACTACGCTAGGTTCTTATCAACCACATTATCACCCATGCATTCACTGATGCCATTATGCCAGTCTCACAGGGGGTGTTGTCGAAACAGTGCGTCGGTAAACACCACTAACAGAACTTTTCAACAGTCATGGCAAAGACTTCTACTATACGCTCTTCTTGTCTCTGGGGTCACAAGGAACCCTAGAGTCATAAGGAACTGATGCAAACCTTGGAGAAGTGTCAAAAACTAGATTTCTAGATTAGAAAAAAGAGACCTAGTTTAAATTAATACCCCACCTTCACTCTTCTGAAAGCAGTCTTGGTCCACAGATTTTGGTACAGAAGGGTCAGGTGAGCCGCATTGATAGCAGCGGAGAGTCGCCGCTGTTCGCAGCTGTCAAACTCAGCTGGGCAGATGGCGTATGCCTGCTGCTAGGCGCAGGTGCAGACGTGAAGGCAAAGTACGGAAAGGAACCCCAGAAAACCGTCCTTCATTTGGCGGTCCAGCAAAAGGACGTCGAAGTTTTCGAGGCGATAGTCACAGAAGTGTGCCGCTTGAACGATTGTGAAACGGTAAGGTAATTTTAAGTATGTTTTTGTGTATACTTAAACTCAGAAGATAGGTGCGCAGCAGAGTTTTGTATAAGAAAAAGTGGGACAAGTTCGTTCATGACATAGAAATGTCCTACATTCTCATGCGAGCATCGGGATCTTGATGACTCAACATAAGATGCCCACATCAAAAGTTTGTCTCATAAACGGTGGAAACGTATAAACAGTAAAGATTTTACCGAACACTTCCAGAATCACACTATAAGTGGATTACGATAGGAGAATAAATAGAGGAAACTACGGTGAAAATAAATAGGGCACGTTGTGTATTTCATAAAATACAACCCACAGGTTAAACCCCCCCCCATTTCTTTATTCACTGTGTCAGTACTACAGAGTGGCACAGTGACCAGTGTCACAGACCCCGCAGTCATGAGTCATGACAGAGTGTTGTAAACACAACAGAACAACCAATCAATTTATGGTGTTCTTATAAATATTACTATTTGTCCTACGATCTAGATCATCAACGCTACCCTGGACAACGAGACTGCGCTATTCAAAGCTGCTAAATCAGGTTGGGCAGAAGGCGTGCGTCTGCTTTTAAACGCAGGCGCAGACGGGCAGGTCAATGCCCAGCAGACAAAGTTAAGACTGGAAATAGTGTTCGAGAAGTGATTGAAATCTTTGAAACTGCTCATGAACAAAACCTTAATTTTTTTAGAGCTATAGTAAGATTCTAGAATATAGATCAGTATCCAACGGCTAGATGCACTGTTTCTTTCAAGATTCCAGAACCATTTTCAGCATATGCCATCCTAACCATTATTTGAACGCGTAAATTGCTTATTTTTTTTACAAATTTCTATGAATATTACAATAATCTTGATTCGTTAGCAAATTGTTATAAGTGTTAGCCAATTTTGCTAAAAACGTAGTAGAGATTTCAAAGTGGTCCTGCAAACATCATCCAAGTCGGGTCAACCATTTGGCTAGTTGTGAGCAAACAAACAGAATTGAATTGTTTCCGGGTAATCAAGTTAAGTCTTCTCTACACTCACCCATTTATCTTGTTTGTAAGGGTATAATTTGTAACAATCAATTAGCTCTTGCCCGACAGCAGTCTGGTGCTTTTCACTTTGTACCCAATAATCACAAAATCTCTGGTTCCGCTATGAGTGGCGACATCCTGGGAGCATAGGATACAGCCAGCTATTCAAAATTGAAGTCAGGGAGTTCATTGTTGGCAACAGGTCCCAGTCTAACCTTATTCCAAGGTGTACTGCAAAAAACAAGAAACTGCAAAATCCATGAAAACCACTGATGAAAATAATAAAAATAGTACAGTCTCTTGAGAGAACTAAAAATAAGAGACTCTCAAGATGGCGGCCGCTCACTCTGGCAACCGCTTTCCAGGTTATATGAGATCAGTGTTTGTTCCCTGACTTTTCTCTCCGTCTAGATCATCAACGCCAAGTTCGAGAACGAGTCCCCGTTGTTCATAGCCACCAACTCTCAGTGGTTAGAAGGTGTCCGCTTGCTGCTCAAGGCAGGGGCAGACGTGGAGGGCAAGAGCGGGAAGAAAACTGTCCTGCAGTCGGCTGTCTTACTTGACAGCTTCGAAATTTTCGAGGAGATCGTCAATAGGGTGGTGGCATCTTGCGTCAACCCAGAGGAACGTAAAAAGGTCAGGATCGTTAAGTTAGCATTTTAAGTTTGTTTGACTAGGGCTCCGCAAACGCAATTTGAGTCGCGTGGAGATCAGCGTAATTCCTATTCTCCTAAATGTCTTTAGTTAAGAAAGAGCAAGGTATGAGACCCTTCACCCCATTTTACTCTTACCGTAGGGACAATTTTGGTAATTTCAGTTATCATTATGATTTTATTGTTATCATTATCATTTCGGTAATTACGACTTGTCATTTCAACAAATGTAAAAAAAAAATTATTTTTTCATCATAATATTTATCATATTTATTGCATTTTTCAAAAAAAATTTTGCAGACTGACTTTGAAAGAGATTTTGGTGCACCGAAAGTTCCAAAAGAAGGAGGGATAATGAAAAGGGAACCGAAACGAAATAAATAAGAATCAGAGAAAAACGGTCAACATCAACGCAACTCAAATTGCGTTCGCGAAGCTCTAGCAATGAACAGTCAACCTAAAATATGAAACCTAATCAAAAAATTACCACGATCTCCACCTTTCCTCGATCCCCCCCCCCCCCCCCCAACCCGTGCCCCCATTTTTCTCCACTGCCCTAATTCTGGAGAATCGGAGAATCTGGAGATATCTGGGGAATTCATGAATCTCATGAATAGAATTTTAGCTATGCTTTTAGGGGAGGGATTCCCAGGAAACTGTTATAATTGGCTCAAAAAGCCAAACATCTTGTCATAAAAAATGCATTAGAACAAAAGAAAAATAGTGGACATCGGCAGGAATGATTTGTAGTGATTTGTAGTGTTTTATTACAATGACAGTTGGCCCGCATGTCACCCCAAAATGACCGGTGGCGCCTCTGTCGGATAAGTAGGAATTCTCTCGCTGAATAAAGTACATGAGTGGACATAATAATTAAATAATCTGCCTGCTGCGAGAATATGCAATTGAAAATATAATTAAAAACTAATCCTATTATTTTCAGGTTATCGATGCCATGATTGGTGGTCAAACTCCTCTTCTAGCAGCAGTGCGTAACGGAAAACTAGAGTTTGTTGTTGCTCTTCTCGAGGCCGGTGCTGATGTTACGGTCTTGAGTGCGGATCAGTGGAATCTCCTCCATTTCGCTGCTTCTAACGGGCATTTGCGTGTCATTGAAAAGCTTTTTGAATGCAAGTCTGCAGAAATGGAAACACTTTTGATCGCCAAATGTAAAGGAAGTTTCCACGGTACCCCTCTTCATTTTGCCGTCAAAGAAGGCCATGCAAAATGCGTTGAATACCTGATTAAGAAATGTACTGAAGATACATTCGGACATAGCGAAGATACACAGGAGAGAGTAAAAAAGCTTAACTTGCTTCACCTTGCTTCATTAAGTCCAAAACAAGAAGTTCGAGATTTTTTCAGTGCTAATCTTTACAAGAATCATCTTAAAATACAGACAAAATTGCACAGCTTACTTCATCAAACGACAGAAACTGGAAGAACGCCATTGCACTATGCGCTAGAACGGCGTCAAACAGAGTTTGTAATAGCTTTGATATCCTCAGGCTCGGATCTGACTGCAAAGTGTAAATTCACGGAATGTGACTATCGGACGGCCATCGACATCCTGATTCACAGAATGCCAGGATCGGTGCCGCTTTTGACTACCGTGTTTGACAGATCGATCAGGAAGCCGGATAAAGCGGAATATGTTCACGTTGACTATAAAGCGCTGTGCTCGCATGAAAAAATCAGCGAAGATCCTGACCACGGCTTTGGAGTGCTGAACGCGCTAAGGGAAACTGGGGACCTGCTAGGCCAAAGGAAAGTTCTTGAGCATCCACTAGTGGCAAGTTACCTCTACGAACATTGGCGGGTACTTCGAGGTCCGTACTGGACATTCGTTGTCCTAAACTATATTTATACGATATTTCTCGGTGTTTTTGTGCTTATGAAACCGTGCCTAGAGAACAGCGACACGTCTTTGGGTGCTGAAGAGCCGTATAGTTTTGAAAGTCAATGCTACATGCCCATGTTATGGATTTTCGTAGCGCTAACCGTATTTTTACCAATGGCGTTGCTCTTCATCCACGAATTGCAATGCATCGGGAACTTAAAACGATGGACATATCGAATCGAGTCCTTTGTAAAATGTATCTATTTTATACTCACAATCGTAATTTGTTTTCCCGGATCGCCGCCAGAGTGCTCTTCATTCGCCGTACTTCTCGCTACTTTTGAACTCATTATCATCACGTCACGGATTCCAGGCCGAGGTTCGCACATGCTCATGTTCATCGAGGTGACCAAAAAATGCGCAATTCTCTTGCTGTCATTCATCAGCGTGATATTCGGATTCACGGTTGCGTTCATGATGACATTTCGAACCTCTAAGCCGTTCAACACAGTTCTAGGATCTTTGATGAAAACTATTGTCATGATGGCAAACGAGTTCGAATACGAAAATCTACAAAACGCTACTACCACCAGAGACCTGAACCTCTCGCTTTCATCACAACTTTTGGCAATGCTTACCTTCATTCTGTTCATAATTTTAATCAGTTTTGTTTTGACTAATCTACTCGTTGTCGTGGCCGTGATAAAAGTGAACAACTTACACCGGATCAGCAAGCAGGTGGTGTTCTTGTACAACTACCGGCGACTGCTGTTACATCCCCCAAAATGGTGGGGTTTTGAAATCGGTATCATGCAAATGATTTCTACCGTATGCCAGTGTGTGTGTTCGAAATCTATAAAAACCACTACAACTTCACATGACCCTTTCGACGAGGTTCAGGGGTTAGCAAACCCTGCTGATGAGCTTGTGATGTGTAGAAAAATAGAAATAAGTCGGAGAGGTGGATCTTCTGACAGAGACACGCTGAACAGTGAACTCGTGAAAAAGGGAATAGAGGATAGAGAACGGTTGACAAAGAAGTACGAAGAAGAGAAAAGGCTACGTGAGGACTTGAAAAACATAAACCAGGTGAAGGAAATTTGAAAGTATTCCCATTCCTGGGGCGTTATTTTTTAAATCGGTTTTTGCTTTTCATGAAATACGTAATTTTAGTCATGTAACTGGATTATGCCAAATCATTTTTCTTCTTCACACATCTTTTTCATTCACCAACTGCATCTATACTTCATGTTTTTACTCAACACTGGAACTTTTAAACTGCAAATGATGTATTGGGCTAATGGCCTTTTTTTTGTTGTTGTACATATAACTCTGACTGTCACATGTCACACCTGACCAAAATGACAAGAAAAATATTAAATAAAAAAAAAATATATTTATATACACACATATAGACAGCTTTCTTTCTCTTCTTCTTCATTCCAGTACATCCATACTAAAACCATAATAAACCAATAACCATAATATTACAAAATAGTATAAATATTATAATAATAAACAAAATAATTTAAATATAAAATATTATATGTTATCATATAATGTGACTAATCGCCCAAAGCTACGCACCTAAACAGAATCGTCGGCTGTTCTGGAAATGTTAATAGTATTGCCATTTATTCTTTAAAACCCATTCCCAGTCATTCAAATTTGACACTTTTATCACTGGGTGTCACTGCATTGTGAAAACTCTGCACATTTCAAGTTGGGCAAGATTATTAATTGGAAAATAAATTACGGTAGCTGTCAAAAGATTGCCTTCAAAAATTTCTAAAAATCCATCTTGAAGAGCAAAACTTGTTAAAAACCTGTTAAATCTTCACTAAATTTAACGAAAAACATCTTAATCATACGCCAATAGACTTAACCTTGTCTAAAAGTAAGTTTTTATCCCAAGAAGGTTTGTGATCCTGTTTGAAAGCAGTCCAAATCTTTCCTTTATAGCCAGTTTTAGATTAAGTTCTCTATTGAAACCCCTTCAAATTGCCGGATGAATTGCCGGATGCTCCAAAATAGTGTACAATTTAAAACAATTTCCAGCCGTTTTCAACTGATTCCGGAAATTTCAGCGTTTTTTAATTGACTTTGGGACATTTTTTCGAGTAAGCACACCATTGTAGGTGGCGGGGGGCAGTGTCAAAGTTGTGGTGCTTGAGTCAAAACCATCTAAATGATTAAGTGCAAAAATGTGCTTTGCAGCTGACGGCTGTGGCGGTGGTTTTGAACTACAGGTAGTTGAAAGTGTAAAGCCCTACACTCAGAGGAGTCAACCAATCCTGAGATATCGGTAACGGGTAAAGTACACATTTATAGCATTTTGGCGTATGATTATTTGGGACGGCAGTTTTTCTCCAAGAGAAATGGTCCAGGAGCCATGATTACACATGATATGCCATGATAAAATATCTGAAAAATAAATAAATCGAAAAATATCTGATTCGAATTTAGCACCTTATGTAGGAATTTTATTTTATTCTAACTTTTGTCAACTTTTTGTAAATTCGTATCAGATTGTCTCTTTCTTGGTCGAGCGGTGAGGCTGTCCGATCGACGTTGATAAGGGTTCACTAACATGCATCGCACTGTGTCTCCCAGATCTCCCAGTGTCAGGGAGAGTGGGTCGCAGGTTCGAAGTCCGGTCGTGCAGCTTCCAGCTTCTCGGTAAAAGGTGAGTAAAATGTGCACAATTCCCGTATGTTAAAAATGGCTGGCACAAATTTTCGTACAAATTTTCGCAGAGAGCATTTTTTTTTAAATACAATAATTCCAGCTATTTTTTCTTGTAGTCCTCGTTTCGGTTTGCTACCCAAGAATTTATTATTTCTCTCCATTTGTCGACTTGTCTCGAACAGGCCGCTTCTCCATCAACAGCATCCGACCTACTGAACGGTTTGGCTTGTTGGAAACACCGGTTCTCGTTAGATCACCGAAGTTAAGCAACACTGCGCTGAGTCAGGTATTGAATGGGTGACCATTATACACATGACCAGTTCTGTTCGGGAGAGAGGTTGGAGGGATGAAAGTTAGTACAGCAACTTCACTCGCCTTGCTTATCAACCTCTCGACAGCATGGATTTGTGGAGGAATCCTGTTGTTCGAGTTGTACCGTCCTTCGGAAGGGACGTTAAGCCGGTGGTCCCCTTGGTGCTCTTCGACAGGAGTAGGCTACGTGCCGACACCGGGTTTCCCCTCTTCCCTTCTAGGCTATGTTAGGTTCATCATCATCCTCATAATCATCCACTCATTCACCGACGCCATTAGACCAGTGCCGCATGGCCAGTTGTCAAAACAGTGCGTCGTTAAACACCACAAATAATAAAAAAAATATAGCATCCGACCTGACACTTTTCATCACGTGTTTAGTAATAAATCCTCGCTCACGCACCTGTCCACGTAGATCTATTGTGTCGTCGTAGTGCGAGTGGTTGGTTCGACTCCCGGCACCTTCAGATTTTGTGACCCGAAGCACGCCATCTGGAATCGAATTCTGGTGAAGGGGTGGTGATAAAATAAGCCGACGTATACTTTCGAAAAGTTTTTTACTCATTTATTTGTAGAATTGCATTGCAAGCGTTTGCAAATTGAATAAGATTGCATCTATATACGATCTAAACCTCTCTTACTACAAGATAGCTGCTTGGCTCATTAGTAGCAAGCTGGCATCGTGTCTTGGCATGGAATAATGATGGTCCCAAGTTCAATATCTGGCAGATTTTTTTTCGTGAAGAGGATGGCAGTGAAGGGTTTTTTTAATATAAAGAGTAAACCAATGGCGGGGTGGTCTGTGTCAGGGTTACAGTCAAAGACTAGTTACAGTGCTCTGGTCAAACAAAGACAGTGTGATGATGAGCATCTGGCGGAGGTTGTTTTCAACTACACATGGTCATGGCCATATGATTGTGAAATTGTCGAGCTCACATAATATGTATACCAGTGTCGGACTGGCTCCAAAAGTGTACGCAGAGTGTAGGGTTTGGGCGCCCGAAGCAAAACCCAAATTTTTTGCCCCGAAAAAAACTCAGGCAGCACGGCACACGCCAAAATTAAATGAAAAAATTTGTCGACAAGAGTCAATACGTCGACGATTCATAAAATTGAATAGACGATTTTCAACCAGGCTACAGGACTCTACGAAATCGTAGAAACACGATACACGATATTAACACGATATTACAACACAATATTAATTGCCTTTGGAATTACTGAAAAAAAAACCTTTTTGAAATCGTCTATCTACTTCTCAGAAAAATGCTTGTGCTAGGGCAAAAACATACTGGTGCATTTCTTTGTCTGGAATACGATACATTTTCTGCCCACTGCAGAGGTTATTTTTGGCGTAAGCTCACGTTAGCCCCGCGTACCCACTTTTTCTTGCGATAGTGTAAATCGATCATTCATTTCCGGAAAGGTTTGCTCTTCTCTGCTCTTATATTCAAAAAGCACGTGTTATTTTTACGTGTTAGTGAAAAATGTATTTGTAAGTTGAAATCTGCGATAACGTACCTACGTATTTTCATATGATCTTATCATTCTGAAAATAGTATGCCAACACCCGAAACTCGAAGTGTTGTAGGAGTACAGCTAATATGATGACAACGCAAAGCGATAGAACTATCTAGGCTCGACGCAGCGCCAACAAAGCACTGCGACACTCGAAAGTGTGGATATTGTTTCAATGTTAATTCAATGACAAATTCGCTGTAATTTTAGCCGTTTTTTTCTGGAACTGATCGGTTTCAAGATACTGATACACACATACCGACACAACAGCTGTTCGAAACATCACTCTTAAACACATTCTGTAGCCAGCTCAGACTTCAAATTTGAGTTTAGGCTTGCTCGGGGTCATCATTCAGGCAACAATCTGTAGACAGCAAAGCACGAGTAAATCCGCCAGACCCGTGTAGCTGACAAATAAAAATCTTAATTTCCCCGTAGAAACGCCAATAATTATTGTTGCTAATGTGAAATAAGCGCGTGGTCGACGTCTAGCTCCACTGCAAATATGTGGTTAGCTCAATGCAAACCCTCATCATTATATAACCCATACGATGCAAATTTGGAAGTTATAATTTAGAAATTCATGTAATTATTATTCGATTATCAACCACCATGCTTATCGTAACTTCTAAATTTTGTCCAACATCACTTACTACTTTACTTCGACTTCTTTACTTTACATTTAAAAGAAAAACCAATTCGGCGGCCACCCCATGCATTTTTGGGGCCCCCTGAGTGTGCAGTTTCTTTGAATGTGCTACAAGTGCTACACAAGTGCGTTGTATAAAATACTATTCACTTTGGTGTCGCGTTGAAAGAGCGAGAGGCGATTGAAACGGGTTGAACCGGCGCCCCGTTTGTGTCGGTGTCGCGAGGTCCGAATGACAGGCGTATAATGTTATTCCGTAAGTCTACAAAAGTGATCTTAAAAATATTCCCAAAATTATGTTTGGAACCATGATTTGTGGGTTTAAGCACGAAAATCAAATTTAAAAAATCCAGCCGGCGGCATTTGCCGCCTGGCTGCCCTGGCCAGTCCGACACTGGCTAGATGTGATTTCTTTATATCTTGTTTTATTTACTTCCTGCAAAAGGTACATGAAAGTGGAACGGAGGATAAACGGGGCCGGGTTCGTATCCCGCTTGGTACACTATTTTTAACTAAGAATCAATCACCTACCAAGATTGTTAAAGTATTGTCATGCAACTCTCGCCGGTCTTCGTAGCGTCCATTCGGCGGCGAGTGAAGATCGCTCTCGTGGTCAGCGCCAGGTCGCTGGTTCGAAGCAGGTAAGTCACATGTGTGTAAAACTGCTGGATATGTATTAATCTTTACAGAGAAAACTAACATCTCTTCTCGATGGTGTACCGTGATCCCCGCCAGCTGCTATTCAAGTATATGTTATTTCCTCTGCTGTAGCAGCACGTCTCAGTGGCCGTGAGGTACGGCCACTTCTTCATGGGGACTTGGCTTGTATGTCTCGTGTTCGAATCCTGCCCGATCTTCGTTTTGTTCTTCATCAAGTGGCGACTGGCATTCATTGAATGCTGCAAATATTGCATCGCTCGTTCATCCATCGAAACTCTCAAAGTATTTTTGACTCTTTTCATTATTACACTGTAGTCGTCTTCTGCTATTCATGTATCTCTTTGTTCCATCATCCTCCAGGGCAAGAAAAAAATTTCAAATTACGTTTTAGTTCCTAGCCTGGCTACCAGGGGGTGATAGCATCGACGAAACAATATTGGCCATGGTGGGGAACGCTAAATGAAAAGATGGCTACTGTTACTAAAAGAAAATGTAAGTTAGTACGAAAAATTAAGAATGTGATATTAATATATATATTATATTATAAATAAAGTAAATATATAAGAAGAATTAGGAAAAGGGGGGAAAATTAATATATACACGAGTAATTCGGAATTATAACTATATGATATAATCTTGCGACAGAGATACAGCAATTAACAAACATCACCACAAGCAATATAACGAAGATAACGTACACTAATATCACCACCACCACCACCACGACGATATCAACCATGCGCTAACAGAGAAAGAAGGTTTCGCTTCTACACAATGTGATAAAAGCGATAATTTAATATCTTTTTGTCATCATCATCCGGGTTACCGACCGAAGTGCAGCATAAATTGATCGAGTACATTTGATATCCAACAGAATGCGCTGGGGGTCACGGTGCGTCTTAACACGATTGCGTGTTCGGTGAAACTTTATAGATAAGAGTAATTAAGAGGACCGCGACCGTCCATCAGGCTTTGACTGGTTTTCCTCCTGTCAGCCTCTAAGGCTTGCATTCACGTTAGCGTGTTGCAAATGGTGAAAGCCCATAATTTGGAGTTGTAGAGTGCTTCTGCTCTGCTAGGTGTGGCGACCTAGTACCTCTGCACTGCTTGGTGTGGTGGCCGGGTTCTAGCTCTTGCTTGCGAGGACGAATAATACTTCTCCATGATATTTTCTTAATTATAAAAGCTAGATACCCGGACCGCTAACATGGTGATGCTTTGGACCGAACTAATCAGAAGGTGCAGTCGATATCATGTTCCGACCTAGTAAGCGGGTTTTCAACCATGAAATTCAAATAGGTCCATCGATCATCACAATGTATGACAGTCTGCGTGGCACATTGGTATTGTCGTTGCTTCGGCATCGTCTAAATGATACGCTACGTGGATCGCACCCACTCGACGGAGGAAGTTTTTGACTGTTGAAATGCAACATCCACCCGTGGGACCTGCGGTCAGGAGACTTGTATATGTCAAAAAATGAAGAGGTAAACGTTTATCCGCGTGGTCGTGCGGTTAAAGGCATCGGATTAATCGATCACATTAATGTCGAATTGACGACGTACCGGGTTCGAATCACGCTCGTGTCTCGACGCGGTGTCATACTTTTCCATTTTTTTTGGGCGTATGTTTTTAGACAGTAGCAAAATTGCCGGGCGCTCCTGGCGCTCCGCGCCAGTCGCACCCGCCAATTTTGCGGGACGTTCCCACGACCCCAGACCCCACCTAACCCCGTGTGCGGCTCCTAAGTCTAGTATCAAGTATATAGGAACAGTTGTGAGTGCTAAACTGCCACCTGTTGGCAGAATATCGAACTACACTCTGGACTTATAAAATTTTTGATATTTTATCCAGCTTCATCGAGTTTGATTATTAGCTACCAGAGCGACTTGAGCTCAGAGCTGCCAAAAAGCTGCTCGGTCGGGATTCGAACGCCTGACCTCCTCATCACGAACCAAGCAAGCTAACCACGGAGCCACGCTGGACTGATGAGAGGGAACTGAAATAAAGCAACTAAAATGTCAACGATTCGATGTAGCTACAATTTCTTTACATATCGTTGTATTGCAACAATTTATATTTATTAAAACTCTGCGCTACTTTGTGACCAGCCTCGTGGTCAAGTTGTCACGTTGCCTGTTTTAAGTATGCCAGCGGGGCCGAAGTATGATACCCGCTTTGTGAATTTAATATTATTTCACTAAAAGTTTAGGTGTTCAACCTATCATTGACTTCAAATTATACGTTTATTTGCCAAAGTTGAGAAAATGTACATTTAGGCGTACTCAGTAAATTAAATTAATAATAATACAAGTATGAGTAGCAAATAAATGTATGTTAAAATTTAACATAAGTTCATCTATATATTTACACTCAGTTAATAACAAATATGACAGATGTACTCAAGAATATTACATTATTACAGATACATACACAATTATGACATTATATACAACAGGTACAAAGAACAGATTACATATAAACACCACGATATTAACTACGGGTAACTAGAGAAGGAAGGATTCGCTTCTACACAATGTGTAAATGCCGGACCCGACCCCAACACCAAGCAGTGCTGAGGCACTCGGCCACTCCAAAAAAGTCTGGGCTTTCACCAGTTGCCACGATCTGACGCGAATATGCAAGCCTTGAAGTCCGACTGGAGGAACGCCAGTCGAACCCCGTTGCTCGCATTGAGGTCCCCTGGTCAACCATACCAAACAAGTATCACCGAACCAGCAGTCGAGTTAAAGCACATTGTGATCCCAAACGCAATCTGTTGGATATCAAATGTACTTGATCAATTAAAATGTCGATAAATCACGGCCATCGGTCGGTAACCCGTGTACCCACCTTGCTGAGCTGCCAACCTTGAAGCTATAAAATAACGGAATCGTGCCCATAATAGCCCATCGTGTTCGGGGGTGCAAACTACCCCATAGACCACAGTATGGGCGAATCTTCAAAAATCAAGAATAAACGTAAGAAACGTAAAAAACGTCCATTGATTTTTCAATATTTTTGAGTGGAAATTGAAGTGACTGCACTCCCAACGCCTGGACTGTAAACACGACGTCAGTGCACACGTGTACGATGAGTGGCCTACCCATCAGGATTCAGACATAAATATTACTGCCAGAAGTGATTTATTTTCATCTTGTTTTATTGACTTGCATGTTGATAACAAATCACACAATATGGAATCTCGTACCTGCAATGGGATTTCTTTCTACTAGCAAACTTCTCATAACTTTGGAATTGCATCGTCCCTGTCTCCCAGTGTGATACCGTTGGCGTTGAGTGTGTACCAGTGTTACTTTGGAACCAAGGCAAGATTCGGGTCTCATATACAGGTGCCTGCCAGACAGCTTGAGCACCTAGAAAATGAAGACTGTTAAGCAGCAACTCTCTCACACTTCAAAGGAGTAGTATCCCAAAAACTCATGTGCATTTTTGAAAAAAATCTGTATTCATTCATTTTTAGAAGTCAACTTTTACCTTTAGAATATATAAGCTGTCAGATTTTATTGAATAGGCTTCCTTGTCAAATGTTTTGCATTGGATTGCCATTTTATTTCTGGTATTTACTTAAAGGGTAGGTACTTGAGGTGGGAGTAGGTGAGGAATAGGTGAGAGTAGGTATCTACTTGAGTTGATAACATAGCCTAGATGGTTGAGTCGAGACAGGCTGAAATGTTGACACAAGACTCTTTACAAAACTATTTAAAAAACCACTTACAAGTTTGAAAACCCAATCCACCTGAGTTTATGAACAATACCATAGAATGAGGAGGTGCCAACACTATGCTCGATTGCCAAGAAACAGAAAATAAGATCAAATGTCTCAAGGATTAAAAGTGTATTTTTCATATCGCTAAAGCCAGTACAAACAGCAGGTTCTGAGCTCCGGCCTAAAATTTCAACGCAGGCAGTTGTCAAATGATCAATGCATGCAGCAGTCCTTTTCTTTGCCCTTGTAGTACATCGAGTTCAGAAGCTGTCAAGCCCTTTGTGCATGATGATGCCAAACCATGTGAGAATGCGCATCCACAAATAAAAAAATTGTCTATAGGATGTAAAGAAATTCTTAGTAAAATCAAATAACAGCCGTTACGTCACGTTGAGCGTGACATTTTCGCATGAAGCATGTCTGCTCATTATCACCTCTGCACTGGGTTAACATTCATTTGAATATTTTGTCTAACAAAATAACATTTTTAACATTAATTGTCCTGCTAGTTACAAATATATAAAAAAAAGTGTTAAAATTACATTCTAGCTACACAACGCGTACACAACCATAGTTTCTTGTATAAATACAAATATACATATTTTTTTCAGTGCCACCTGCCAAGTCTTCAGAGGTATATTGTCCATTCAAAATAAGAACCACAAAAAAAAAACAGCTAACACATAGCCTTCTAAAAAAGCTTGCCCATAAGAGATAATTGGCTAGAAGGGAGTGTTGGCCATTGTTGTTGGATATTCTTATCCTGAAAAGTCAGTAAGTGATCAACCTTTCTACATTATAACTAAAGATCAAAAATATATATTAGTTTATATTATTTTAAAAGTTTGGAAAATTTTTGAAAATTTTGTAAATTTGTATATGAAATAACTTCTGGAAATTGCACAAAATTAGGGCACAGATTGAGGCAATACGAAGGAAGTACCTATGTAGAGTGCTTGACCAGGCTCAGTCATTGCATTTTTCGGTAACAAGAAAATAAAATAGCAGCCACAATGAGAAGGATTTTTCTTTGTGCACAACTGTTTAGACGGTATAAATACAGACCGGACACATATGGATGGACGCAATTTCATACTCGGGTATAGGAGAACAAGCACTTCCGCTTCTTCATTTCATACTGATAATGATCGATTTGCAATATCACGTTGTCTCTCGAGTTATCGTTGAGGAAAGATTCCACCACTTGCAAATCAGCAAATTATAAAGATAACAGTTCATATAGTTTTTCAATGCCACAAACCAATAGCGATTCATCAGCACTCAAGTATCACACATAGTTTTCCACCAGCTGATTCGCCGAATGTCCCGACGAGTTAGCTCGCCACGGCTCGGGGAGCGCCACAGGTTTTGGGGCGGTGGCGCGATGGGATGCCATGGCCTTGGGGGCGGGGGCACGGGCAACAGGGGGCGTTGGTGGGGGAGTCGTGTCGTCCCCGGAGCCGCTGCTTCCACCGGAGGTGCCTGCCTCGCTGCCCGCAGAGCAGTTGTTGTTTTGAGATGTCAGGAACGACATCTCCATGACTATCTGGTTCTGAAAAGAGATATAATTCCCACGGTTTTAACCTTTTCGGTACTTAAAAGAAGAGGCTTTAAGCTGAAACTGTTTTGCTTGAATGGCTCCAGACCATTTATAGCCCACTATTTTAATACAATTCCCCACATTTTCCAAAAGATCGTTTTCTGATTTGGAGTAAAAATGGTGTCAAAAAATATTGTAATGGCTTAAAAGAAATACATACATAATTTACCAGTTTGGCAATGCATGCAATTCATTCTAAATATTCATTCTCTGGCCCAGGGTTACGAAATATGCCGTCCGATGGGGCAGAAACATAGCTATCGAAATACATCCAACTCATCCCAGGTAGTCAAAATTATTTGCTCCCACTAAAGAACAAAAACCTATTTGTAGGTATTTTTTTATTATGAAGACTAGTTGTTTTCAAATGTATTGGTGGGTTTGTTTTAAAGTTTGATGAAGCTAATTCTGAAAGAAAACCAATCAAATTAGGTAGCCATGTTGAAGGTTTGTTGATTACTGCTAGATGCCCTAGAGTGCTCTCACTTTGCTCCGAGAGAGGGAAAACGTTTTACCATATATTCTAAATTTGTTGAGGTGAAGAAGGAAAAACATTATATTTGTAATTGTTATTGAAGAGAGATTGTTTGAACTATCTTTATCAGTGACAAAAGCATCATTGCGGAAACGTTTAATCTCGACTAGTGCACCAAGGGACGCCCTTCTTTATCCCCGATAAGTAGCGCTCCCTCTCTTTTTCCTCTTCGCAATCTATTTGCATTATATTTTCACACAGAGCACTCAGCTTGGCCAATTTCATGCCAACCAGAATCGACGCTGCGTCACAAAATTGCAGTTACCTTTTCGATGGTCGCGGAGTCGGCGGCCAGAGGGTTCGTGGTGATGTTAACTTTGGGCGGCGTTAGAAACCCGTTAGCGCGAGTCTTGCCAAGCGCAACGACGTCCAGAGCCGCAGGGTCAACACCACCTGGCTTGCGCTCATCTGCACACAGAGGGAATTTTATCAATTACAGTTTTATCACATGTTACCCCAAGGTGCACTCCCACAGAGCCTGTTCAGTCCTTGTTTTGAATCCCCTCGTTTTGCAATCAATCGATTCAGGACCATTGAACAGCAAGACAATCTATTACAATCAGCAGATCAAAATCACAGCAGAATCTAAGCAAATCAAATCTTAAATTTGGTTCATCAAATCAAATCAGACTAGAATCAGACTAGAGTTAATTCATCGAAATTTACTGCCCCAGAATAAATTACAGTCTAAAAAGATTACAGTGACAAAAGGCTGGTGTATACCTATCGCACCTGAACCTGAGGAATGGCACCTGAAGTAATGGGCCAAAGCTTTGCACACTTCTTCTCATCTGTTGTAATCGGCTATTTGTACCTCAGTAAGCTGCCTGTTTGAATTCATTTTAGATATTAGATGCTTCTAGCTCATGTCTGCAAGCAGGCATGGTCATTGATAGTTCAAAATCCTTCACTGGGATATGAGAACACTTAACGGTGTAACTTACCTGAAAGCCGACTTTAAAAATATATATTTTTAAGGTATTTTTAAGGCAACTTTGAAATAGCACAACCAGATAACTAAAGCATTAGAATACATTAGGAAACAGATAAATATTAATAATCAAATATTTTTAATATTTTTAAATATTATTAATGCTGTGTCTCTGCAATGAAAAAATGCAGGTGAAAAACACAAGCGTTCAATGAAACAAACCTTGTTGCCGGCTATCTTGTGCACTGCGCCTGCGTCGGCGACATAGGATGACGCCCAGTACGATGCCAGCTAGCAGCAGGATCCCGCCCGCAGCCGCGAAGCCAACAGTCATAATACCAACTGAACCTGTTGATGCGCTTACCACCTCGGGTGGAGGCGACTGGGGGGGCTGCTCAGTAGGTGCCACTGAAAGCATTACAACCTATCACTTTCTGTTGTTTCACAGGGAGCTGGACAACCCTCTAAAAAATTGGTGCACAAACAGGGACAATTGGGCATCATTGTTTGAGAGAGTAGTCGTGTTCCTAATAATAAAATACTCCGCGCATTGTAAGCGTTTGCAATTTAAATTAGATGTCACGTATTAACTATTTGCTATTTTCTATCTGCTATATTTTCTATCTGCTATTTTCTATTGGTAAACACTATACTATACTTTACACTATACTTTATACTATAATTTACTAGTAACTATTATATAAGTCTGATTACACAGCTGTGTTGTTATGCCAAATATCAACGGAGATAATTTTGGAACACTAACTTTAAAATTATTCATCACCTGATTCAACCACTTTAAATATGCACACCCTAAGTTTTAACACAAATTAAAGAAATTATTCAAATAGATACACAATTCAATGGCTCAATTTGCAGAAAGAGAGTTGTCTTTATGGCAATCGAAAAGTAAAAAAAAAAAATTCAAATTCCTAGGGATTGTGTCGCAATATCAAACGAGTTGTCACACATTTTCTAAGGCAAATCCCGACCGAAATCAAAAGATACCAAAAGTGACAGGAAAAAAGTGAAAAGTAATCATGCAAAAACTTTTTCACACAATCGCCTTCCAGTGCCACCGACACTCACCTTGAGTCTTGTGCGTGAGAATGGCACTGAAGTCGGAAGCCCCGTTGACAGTGAAGCTTTGCAGCTTGAAGTCGTACGCCGTGTCGGGCTGAAGATGAGTAACGTTGAAGGCGCGTGCTGCCTCGCCATCCACTGTAGCCTTGACGTAATCACCGGCACTGCTTGTAGCTCGGTAATAAACGTAGAAGCCTGCGCGAAAAGGTGTCGGTACAAAGCCTGTTGGCTGGACGCTAGATTATCTCCACCAGGCCTTCAAATCTGGCACCATTGATACAAATATCTTGTAACAAGGGTATTTCTCAATTGCGTGATGTAACTGAGCAGAAGATCTTGCAATTGACATAGTTATGAAAGACTATATTATATTTTCATTTTCATTTCAGTTGGTTAACTGATATTTCATCAATCACTGTTCAATTGGTTTGGTGAAGTGGTTCAGAGTCGTGGGTGAATGTTGTGGTGAGTAACGTACTTGCTCTGTTGAGATTGACTTGTGGTCCTAAAAAGGACCTAAAAAGTTGACGTTTCGTCAGCGTTGGCGCCGACATTTTCAAGACTGTCATCAGGACATCTTCAGAAACATCGACTTTTTAGGTCCTTTTTCGGACCACAAATCAATCTCAACAGAGCAAGTCCGTTACTGTTCGATTGTTTAAATCATGGTAAACACAAAATATTCTCTTCCTTTTGCTCAGCTTACTGGCCATTTGGTGGTGCTACCATGGTGCTTTATAATGCAACCAAAAACAATCGACCCTCATTATAGCGGTCTTTTCCCCGAAATAGGTAACCTTAGGAAAATCACGTGTTTTCCGAATAAAATTAAAATCCGAGCAAAGCATGTATTTTATAATGCACTAAGATCTGGTTTTACCAAAATCTCAACTCTAAGTAGAAGCGTTGAGTGTAGGATATAGGTAGAGTTTCAACGTCAATGTTAAAGTCTCTGCGTGAAAAATGACTACCTTACCGACAAAAATGCAGAGTACCGGAAGTTCACGTTAAGTGGAGCCACTGTCGTATGAATTTTAATTTCGATATTTCTCGTAGGTTAACTCGCTTTTGAAACTTTTCATGCTCAAAAAATCTTCATCAATGTTTACCTCAACGATTGATATACACGTAACAATATTAAGAAGCGAGTAAATACGATAAATATCGAAATTAAATTTCATACGACAGTGGCTCCACTTAACGTGAACTTCCGGTACTCTGCATTTTTGTCGGTAAGGTAGTCATTTTTCACGCAGAGACTGTAACATTGACGTTGAAACTCTACCAATAACCTACACTCAACGGTAGAAGTGATCGTTGAAGCAATTGCCATGACGACTTCTAATCACATGTAGTGAAATTCAGGTGATTCCATAAGCTAGAAACCCAACTTGTTGTTGAAGAGTTAGTAAAAATGGACCCAACTCCTCCTAACAACTGGTATTTTGAAAACTTTTCATAGGAGATGGGCTTCACCCAGCCTTCCACTGACCTTCGATGGGTGCACTGGCTTGCCGATCATGGTGCCAGTGAATCTGAATGGCGCTAGCACTGACAGCCTCTGTATGCGTCAGCGCTGGAGGAGTTAGCGCCGACCGGCCACTGGCAGTGGCGCGGTGGAGGTGGAATCGCCCAGAGTTGGGTCCAAGCTTGTTGTCGTTGTTGGAGTACACTGCCGCTATGCGGAATCTGTGACAAGACGTTAGTGCTCATATTGGTTCAGTTGACAACTTAAGATTTCACTTAGTTTCTATTCAGCAACTAGCTTACTGCAAATAATAAAAAGCATTTCACATATTTCTTGCAGTTGTTATAAACAACAGCTGTCTCAGCATTTCTGGCCAACTAAAATGCAGGGCGCGTCACCAAATATAATATTACACAATAATTTTGGTTGGCCATAAACAATATTTTGGAGCGTGTGATGGACCTTATTAATGCAAAGTTTTCCACAAAGCAAGGGCAATACCAAATATTCCTTAGAATATAAATGTGTGTTTGTGGGTAATGAAGTAAAAGTATCTTTATAAAATTTTACAGCACATTAGGTGCTGAACACCTGGACTGTTGACATATCCCCCAAAAGAGCTTACCGTAAACCCAGTCCAAAAGAGTCCTCTGACATGCCAGTCCACAAGTCCCAGACACAAAGTTACTCACCTGTATGTGTGCTCTGTCTCTAGGCCGTCCACCTCATAGCTCCGCACGTGCGGCGGAATGTCGTCATTGTTGGTCATCCAGCGCTTTCCACTGCCCCCGCGGCGCGCGGCGCCCGTGGAAGATTGGCCCATCTCGCGGTGCTGCACTTTGAAGAACTGGATGGGCAAGCCGGTGTTGCTCGGCACAGACCACCGGACCATCACCGAATTGTCCGACAGTCGTGTTATGTTGGGTCGGGTTGGTGGGACCATCACAGCTAAAAGGAAAAATGTTCTTTTATTGTTTGTTGATAGGTGTTACACATTATCTTTTAATGAGATTAGTTATAAAGGAATCACGTTCAATCCTTTATAAGGACTACAACCTCTTTAGAACATCAAATAGGGAAGAGAAAAGAAGGGATGATATTTATCAAAATTTTAAAAGCTAATGCAGAGCTAGACAACGTTTAATGACAAAACAACGTAGCCATATAATGTACCAATTTTTTGCAACCAGTTTTTTTAACTTCAGTAAGCTGCATTCCTATTTTCTTCTTCCCCGTTACTATAACAAGAAAACCAACGGTTTTTTTTTAATGAAAGCTACACAAACAAAGAAATGTATTGAACACCGTCAAATTTTCAGGGTTGCACTTGCGTGGAAATTTTTGCCCCTTCCTAAATTTACCAATTTAGCAGTTTAGACTCTGCAACATCGAGCTTAATATTGGACTCTTCAAAAGTAGGTGAGATAAGAATCAAATACAGATTCAAAGATCAAAGACAAAATCAATAAAGGTTGAATCGAAGATAAGAATTTGGCCGGAGCACACGACAATTTTATTAATTCTCAAATAGCACATGAATATGCTGAAGAGATGACACATAGCTCTGGTAAAATAATACTTAAATCAAAATGTTTTACACATTTTTCTTCAGGTGCAAAAAAGATCAATGGGATAAATGAATAGCCTGGACTTTGACTCACTGTTGCCCTTGTGTTTGTGCTTTTCCTTGCGCCGCCCTGCCCCCGCCTTGCGCGTGTGGTCCTTGCCGCCCCCAGCCGCAACTGTAGGAACCACGGGTGACTTTCCTCCACCCCACGAGTCTGCGCAACAAGTAACATACCAGTCAGGACAAGGCAACGTGGAGAAAAATGTCTTGTACATTATTTGCGAGACATTTTTTAAAATGATATGAATTGACGACTGATTGGTGATTAGTTATTAAAAATGATAACAATTGTTATTGTATAAAAAGGTTAATGTGCCGACCGGCAGGTAAATATATTAAGGAAAAGGAGAGAATTAATGCCAACTTACAAAGAAAGAAATTACCGATAGTGACAGATGAAAGGTTGACAAAACTCAAATCCTAATTTCCCCCTTGGTAAGTTGCGTTTCTTTCATTTCTCTTTTCGAATAGAATTATGTTTTAAGCAAATCTAACTTACTCTAACCTTCTCCAAACATGCCAGACAGTGTGCCAGCTAGCAAATGGAAGAGATGCAATCAAAAAGAGTATGTTAGCTTAAATTGGTAGCAAACATTAACCAAGCTTAAATCTTACAAAGCCAGTTAAGAGATTGAAAATTAACTGTGAGACATCAGAAACTTCTGGAAATAGTCTGAGAAGCATAGGAGACAAGACAGAATCGTACCAGTAGCGGCAACATCAACTGGTGTTTCCCCGTTATCGGCCGCTGCAGCAGCGGCGGTGACTTGTCGTGGCGAGACTTGAAGCAAAGTCGAACCATACGCAGCGCCTAGTGCGTTCACCGCGAGGCACTGAAAGATGCCGGCATGTCGTTTGCTGGCCGAAGCTATGTGCAATCGCGCCCCTGCGAACAAAGCTGGGTCAGGCACAGTTTGGTGACGTTCAAACTACGGTGAAACCACAGATGGAGCTGTCGTTGGTAATGTTTGATTTCTGGTGTTAAACGACATATTGTTTTGACAGCTGGTCCTGTGGCACTGGTCTAATGGCATCGGCTAATGAGTGGGTGATAATGAACCCGGTGCCTGCTGATTCTATGAGTGAGAGAGACAAGACTCAATGGCAAAAAATTGTCTAAAAAATATTAGCAAGCAGGAAACTTTGCCATCAGGCTCAGGCTGCCAGTGAGCTACTCCCGCCATCATTCGGATTTATGCATGGCCTCGGGCTTGCTCGGAGCATAGCAGACACACTCAAACATGTGGACTCGGGTAAATGCAGCCAAAAATTCTGTTGTTTTCGGGTACCTACTTTGTACCTGAGTACAAGCCGGCATGCCCATCTTTAACCAATTAAAATTATTTATTTATGAAAGAAGCCCCGGTGAGAAAAAGGGTATTTTTTTATTTTGGAAAAAGCTGCAGTCTCACCATTTGTCTTGATGTGCGTATCGTTGGCAACAGAGGCGCCGTTCAGCATCCATGAGACGACCGGCGGCGGCGAACCGCGCACGGCGCACTCAAGAGTGACATCACCGCCCTCAGCACCCACCGCATTCGCAGGCTCCTTCAGGATCACCGGAGGCTCTGCGTGTGGAAACACAGCCTTAGCGACTTCTGGGTTTCCAAAGCTCATTGGAAATGAGCCTTTAAATATTAATATGGTGCCATCGAAAAACTATTGTGTTTACTGATTACCTGAATCTCAAGGTAGAATAGTTTCTAGGAACTCCAGTGGTTTTTTTTAATCATGGCAGAAGATTTAGGAATGGCCTTTACAGCAGTTATTGAAGTGACAAAAGATAAAGTGGATCATATTCGAAGCTAGACTGATGTCATTAATTGAGTGCAAGCCCTTCAAAGGGCAGAAAATGTAACAAATTATTGGAGATTTTAAAAGGTTACTTGGCATGCATAGTCTGATTAGTAAAAAGTTTTCAGGCCATGACCTCAGCTGCACCACAATGTGGCTCCTAGTCAAATCTCTAAGACTCAATTCTGGTCAATGTTATTAAAAAATTTGAGGATTGATCCACTGTAAAAAAAAACAATACATTTTGTGAATGTGACATTACTTGTTTGCAGATTAAATCCCTGTTGGAATTGAATACCCACCATGCATCTGCACAGAGATGACGTGTTTGAGATCTGGTCCCTGACCGTTGCTGAGCACGCAGATGTAGGTGCCTTCATCTTCGCGAACAACGTGGCGCAACGCTAGGCCTGCGTCCACACGATCGGCGCGGCCATGCGGCAGCTCGCCTCCGTAGCGAGACCAAGTAACTCGGGGCGGGGGAGACCCGCTGGCCGCGCACACCAGGGTCACGTTCCAGCCTGTTTGTTAAGCGGTCAATGTCAGTGATTTTTGGCGTCATGTTGTTAATGTAGATCAGAGAGTTGAATGGTTGTACTGTCTATCCCTTGAAAGAAGGTTCCAAGAGCCCTCTAGATCTTTTTTTGCCATGAGACCTAGTAGAAAAAAAATCAGACAGATGGCTTTGAAATTGTACCACGGATAATGGTACTTTTTAAAAGAGACAAGCTTCATGCAAAGTGATACTGTACTTAGTCTTTGCTTTCTGAGAACATCCAGAGTATTTACGAGTGCTAAAGCAGCTTTGAATAGTCTTTCAGAAACATTGCATTTAATTACATTGGAGGTCTTAAAATGCCTGTCAAAGAGTGCACTTCTGTTATAGAAATTCCTAGCAGGGCCCATTTTGCTGAGCAACAAGGTGTCCAAAAAACTAGACAACATGCACTCAGTTGGAAGGAAAAAAAAACTAAATAAAACAGCAATTTGTTTCCTATCTCTAGTGAAAACTCAAGAAGCTAAGAAGCCTGAAGGCAGCACTCGATTGAAGAGCAAATTTCAGTAAAAAATGTCCGCTTGTCATAACGTATTGCATTGTTCATCACAGGTTTTTTTTTATGTAATCACCGCTCAACTGGTTGTCGAACTTACCGGCCTGCACTATGTACGCCTCCTGCAAGGGCTCCAGGAACGCCAGCGCCCCTCGCCCCGTAGTAGGCTTCACCCTCAGCGTTAGCTCGTGTGAGGCATGCAGCGTCTGACCCGTGATGTAGTTGTATGCCGAACATACGTAGCTACCACCATCGCGTTGCGTCACGTTCGCAAGCAACAGCGTACCGGTTGAGCTAACAGCGGCTGCAGAATCGTGATGGGTTAGCAAAAGGCGCTCAACATGGTTCCTTTTCTATTTACAGAGATCTTTAGAGTTCTTTATTAAGTGTAAAAATTTCAAAGCAATAGCAGAAACACTAAACAATGTGCTTTATCCAATATCAACAGGTTTTATAAGTTTTACTCCTGGCATATCTTCTTCAGTCCTGTGGTACACCACAAACAACAAATATTCACTTCTTTAGCAGAGGAATTAGAATGATTTGCCCACCAAACACTGAGTGCAAGATTAAGAATCAGGTGCAATGAAATAATCTGTCATGAGTTGGTGCTCGAAAAACACGTCCATATCATGAGCCAAACTGAATTTCTTCCTGTCAAGGTATCAATGCCATGGGGGCTAGATTTTTCCTTTATAATTCCAGGAAAGACCAGTAGAAAGTGCAGCTTACCAAAAACTAGATAGCCGGTTGTGGAAGACGTAGAGAGACCATGTTGAACACTCAACGTGGGCAAGACAGCAGCCAAAAAGTCAACATCTTTCTGCATTTGACGTAACCGACTTTTTTGTTTATGAAGAGTTGCATATCCTACTGTCCTCTTTTCCTATATTAGCACTAGCCTCTTGGCTCATTTCGTTTTATATGGTGGAAAAGTGCACGTACTGTCTAGTTTCCGCCCGTCCTTGTGGCACTGCAAAATGGCGGGCGGATTGCTCTCAGGTGGCTCAAGCCGAACAGCCACCGTGCAACCCTCGAACGCCGTGAAGCTCTTGAGGTTACGTGGCGGCAAAAACGGTTTCAGCTCGGCCAGGCTCAGTCGTGCAGGGACCGACGCCAGCGCCGATGCCCCGTACCAAGCCACGCACTGCGCAAGACACAATCGAGAAACACGTTAAGATTTTGTAACAATCCTAGTTTACTATGACTGTCATTGAGGTATGGTAGATTTTTGCAATAGACTAGAAAATATGGGTACTTTTCAAAAAAATTGTACCTGGGGTAATGAGTTGAGTCAAGCTAGCTCCAGAAGCAACTTTTCCAGATCTCAAACCATAGGTTGGATTTGAACGAAATTTGTGAAAAATGTAAAGAAAATAAATAATAAATTAAAAAAGACATAAATTAAAAAATAAATAAGCAATAAAAAAAGAAAAAAAAAAAATAACTTACGACTAATTACAAATTTTTTTAAATATTTTCTTTTTAAAATATATAATTTTAAATAAAACATATAACATGATTAAACAGTCACTTTAAAATAGAGAAAGGGTAATACATTTTCATCGCTATTGTTGTTGGTCAACTTTTGGTCAACTATCGATACATATAAACACAATTGATTTCCAGGAGGGGCATCTGATTGGTAGAAACAAAAAACATCGAAGCCACCTTCGCGTCACCTTGCCTACCTGATAGTCGCCGGCCTGCGTCTCGTCCACCACCTTGACGACGAGGTGGCTGGCGGCGCGCGCAGCGCTGTGGTTACCCGCCGCGACAGCAGCATCGTTGGCGGAAGCAGGCAGGAATCGCCCGGCATGTCGCCAGCGCACTTGCTCGGCAGGGACGTTCAGCGAGCACTCAAACACTACCTCGTCGCCAGGTGGTGCCACGAGGGGCTCGGGCGCACGCACAAAGCGCAAGCCCACGTCTGTAACGCAGTACCAGACAGTTAGGCATATGCGTTGATGGACTTCGTGGGAGAGTCACAGTATCAATGCTAGATATTATACAGCCTCTAGCACATGGTAACAGTTGTGGCCACTCGATGGCGCTTGCAGCTGATATTTTTAAACAAACCTGTTTAGTTAAATAATTACGACTCAAAATATCGGTAGGTACATGGTCATGCTGGCTTGGGTACAGATCTGCTTTGCCATGTCCACTACACGTTCATATATCGATCAATGAGGTTAGCATTAACTTGAAGATTAATTGAACATAAACCAGTCTCAAATGCAAGAAGTCTGCAAGAAAAAACTAGATAATGGTGATTCTACTTCTGCGTGACAGCAATTTCTGTCTGCATAGTATTCATGAGCCAAAAATCTTTGCAAAGACAGTTTAATATTAGCACCGAGACTTACTTCATAGTACATCTATTAACCTGATGGTTTAACGTACCAGCTGACAGCGGCTGCACGTGTATGGCGAGCCAGTACGCGATCGCGAAGAGCGACGCTGCTGCCGTTGGCGGCAAGCGCGCGCGTCGACGCAGAGACATCTAGTGGTGCGGGCTGCAAGCCGGCCGGTCCATCTCTGAACGGCCAGGGCATCCCTGTGGAGCAATCAACATTTGTTTTTGTTAGGAATGTTTATTTCCTTCCCATTTGAACTTATCCATGGCACACAGCTCAATGTACATCTCGATACTAATATTACACTCAAAAGTTAGTCGTGAATAGGGTGAATTGCCATTAGCATCTGGATTTAGGTTTAAATTACCTACCAAGCTCATGGTATGCTATCTCTTTTATAGAGTCTTCTTAAATCAAATGCTAAGGTATTTTTTTTAATTATTGCTTATTGTGATGATCGTAAAATGTCTGCATTAGCCATTTGTTACTAGCACCGTAATGGCCATAGTCACGGATCTCAAATATCCTGGATAGACCATAGAATCCAGTCTGCTGAGCAAAATTGGAGTTGGGCAATCCGTTGCTGGCAAAAGTTATAAGTCCCTATTCCGAGGTGTTATTATGATTTCAATGTTAATTTTAGAAATTTTGAAACATGATTACAACCAATTTAAACCATTAAAGTGCAAAAAACTGCGAAATCCACAAAAGCTACTGATGAAAACACTTGAAATAGCATGGGCTCCTTGAGGAAACTGAAAATTAGGGGCCATGGTATAAAACGTTGTATCAGGGGTGGTACGTATTAATGTGCATTAATAATGTTTCACCCTAAGTTGTTATTTATTCCCTGCTTCATCGAAATAACCGAAGCGATATATAAAATCTGCTGTGCTGGAATGTGTTGGTAAAACAACTAACTGATGCATAAAGATTGTCAACCCTCATTTTACAGCGGCTACTGATAAGGAAACTGGTTTATCATAACGAGTTTTAGTAAGTAAACCTACTTCTATCTCTTTGTGTAATGTTGGTAATCCATTCGCAGGACCACTGCATTGTTTAAGTGGACCATTTTAACGTGATTTTAAAGCCATAAATGCTGTAAGACACACTGAGAAAATATATGTATTTGTTTCTTTTCGAGAATGCAGGAGTCAATTGACCAAGGGCGTTCGAATCTAGCTTGATGGTTATTCCAGCAACAAAACAGGTAGTTAATTTGATGGTGGGCGCTATTTTCTTTAAGAAGGTACAATATGTCTATATGTCAAACGGGGGAAAGTTAGGGACAATCTGAAAGGAGGCGGCCGCGCTAAGTAGTTAAAGGAGCTGACGCTGCAGGAGCAGAACTTTGACAAGCTATGTCCACTGCCTTGACATTTTCAAAACGGAGTGTAAGAAAATTATATCAATACCAAACGTAACGCTTACTTTCAATCAATATGGCAATGCGCAATTCAAAACGCTCTATAATATAGTGTTTTAGAAATATTATTTTTAAAGATAGTTAAGTGTTCCCAATTATAATAAAGTAGATTCAACACAAGCCGAGGTGTATTTCCATAATTCTTGCGGTTATGTGAACAGTCAACAAGTTCTTTAGGCAATCAAATGCCTACACAAGTCAATTTTCCGTCATTTTGTCATTAAATCGTCGTGTATGTTTTAATCTAGGATAATTAGAACTGATTTATGCTTGCCTAGTAATTGTCCAGGACCATGATTTATTCTCCTACTTTACATCGGTGGCAATTGGTCTTCAGTATGGTAATATTTAGTGTACAATGTAAGCCCGAGAGATCGAGGACATTGTTATTTAGTAGTGTTTAAATAATTGCTACGTACTGAGTATTTATTAAATAATGTCACAACATAACTATCAGAAAGGTAATCGAAATAACTTTCTCAAGAAGAAGAATAAGTAGACACAAAGCTTAAACATCAGGTACCTTTTTAATTGAATCATACACCCTCTGGCTTAAAATGCGTTCAATTATTTCAACAAATATTGCAACACACTCTGGTTTTAATGCATAGCATGTTCAATTCTCACCGTTCAGCAAGAGAACATACTTTACCGGTAGAGGCGCCACCTGTCGTTTAGGGGTGACATGCGGGCCAACTGTCATTTTTACGAACACCGCAAATCACCTCCTCAAATGTAGGTATTCATTTTTCCTTTTGCTCTAAAGCTTTTGTCGTGCCACAATTTTTTTGCAGCTATTCTAATAAAGGGTCTACCAAATATAATGATATTGAGAGTAATTTAGCAGATATAACAAGTATTTTGAAATCCCATCACTGAAATCATAACTGAAATTGCATACATGAGATGGTAGAATGCAGGGGGTAGTCCAGCGCTGGTATCTTCTCTCACGGGCTAGACTGTAGAAGTGACAGGAATGCCTTCAATTTTTCCAATGCCAACATTAGACAAAGTATTGTGGAAATAAACTAAAAGTTTTAGAAGACAGTTCTAATGACAGATTATGTATCATATCAACGGCACCCTTCAATTATCAACAATAAATAAAGGGAGTTACAAAAACTACATACACGCTCGAATGAAAACGTACACTTTTCAACGATGCCTACAGCAACAGAAGTCACTTGAACCACCCCGTCAACACAGAGTCACTCAAGAAGTCAGACAAAATCGCCCCGAGGGTGTACCGTTGGTGACCACAGTTTCCGGGACGCGGAGTCCCTTTTATGTAGACCGGACGCACGCGAAGCCAGCACGAGAACGCAGGGCAGAAGACTTTCAACTCCTAGGGACCGAACCGAGACTAACTGTTTCACGGTACCATCACACGAGATGTAGTTGAAATACAAATGTGGTTAGACCAATTTGGTAGAAAAGGTAAAACGAGTATGTTTATCGAATTTAATCAAAATCTGGCTGTAACTGTTACCACTGATTGTCACTATATACAAGTTTTCCTTTTCAAATCGATCGGAAACGAGAAAATAAGTTCTAGAATACTGACACTGTTATTATTGAATTTTATCGACCGTCTTGTAGTGAAAATTAACAATCCATTTGGCTAAATTACTGTATGTATAAATTATATCACAGAAATTGTCAACACCGAAGCAGTGGACGGTAGAAACCCTGTGCGTCTTCGTTGCCGGTTGGATGGACTATGTCGTCAATACCGACGCATTCATGCCGAAATGCAAATCTCGCCGCGCTTTGGCGCCAAGCGTTCAGCGATACGGGTACTCCCGGTAAGGGTGGTGACAAGCGGCGCCCATCGCATGCTCGTTGGTCGGTGACAAAGACCGGGGACATAACATGGGTGCCCCATTGGGTGGTCCCGTGAAGATGTGGGACGTCGAAATGATTCTAATGGGAACACATACGACACGAGGTAGCATGTGTTGTGTGAGGTCGATCTTCGACGCGTGCCTCTCCATCCAACGATACACGGAACAAAACGGTATCTCAACGAGATCATCAGGTTTCGATACGCATCTATAGTTACTTCCTATTATAGACCGGAAGTACGCGGAGGACTTTTTCAAAGCGAGGGGCGCCAAGCAATCGCGACTCACGTGGGGTCTTGCCTCGTATTCATTTTAGCGCCGCTTCGAATTACATGCCCGGTGCTTTCCCTGTCAGCATTTCGCTGTAATGACAATGCGTACAGTATTTTTACAGTTAGTACCGGCGCGGAGCTGCGATTCTATTAATTTTTCCAGTAAAATTAGATAAAATAGCAAATGTTTTCTATGTTATCAATAGAACAATGCAATAATCTCGTTTCATGTTATTCCACTGGAAAAACAGTTGCAGAATCGCACCCCTGTGAAAATGACCGAATCTCAACGTTCCATAGCCTAGTGACTCTTATGGGAGAATGGTTTGAGCAGGCTGTGAGATGATCATTTTCACATGTGGATTCTTATCCTGTAAATACTATAGCAATAATCATTTGACATTTGCAATAATCTCACACCATCTTACTCCAGAAGACCTCTGTCCTGACAATTCTTCACGTGGGGAATCCAAAGGGATCTGTTTTATTTTAAAATATCCTCTACCACGTCTTGGTTTCAGCAGAACCAGAAATAAAACATTTTTCCTTTGGATTTTCAGCGCAGTGCACAGTTGAAATTCTCACCGGACCCCGCCAATCCTCCTCCGGGTGCACACCTGCAGCAATGGCGAGGGGTGGTCGACGCAACTCGACCCGATCGTGCCTTACACAATGCCCAGCACACACGTGCGTGAGTATGGCACGTGGCCACACGCTGGGAGGTATTGCACGTGTCGCCGTGTGCTGTACATGTACACGCGGGAAGTGGAGCGGTGAGTGGCCAACGTCAACCTCGAGGCACTGGAGAGCCAGAAGGCTTGCTGACAGATAAGGGTAACGAAGCTAAGTTTCATAATTTTAGCAAAATTTAGGGTGGTACCTTAGGGGTGGCACAGTATTTTAAATATTTCAAGCACAGCTAAAAATGACCGACATACACAACTTTCTAATCTGTTAGCTCTACTAGGCTGTGTGCCGACCATGTTTAAGTTTTTTTTTTATAAATGATTACGTAGCCGTGAAATTTGATTTTTTCTGATAATTCGGAGAAGAAGATTCAGACGAAAATTAAAATCCAGAAAAATTAGGAGAACCTTATTTGGTGACACCCAAGGATATTGTTTACTTATCATTTTCTTGAGGTAATTCCACGTTTACTACAATGCTTTAAATAAAAGACGGAGAGATCCTGATATTAGCGAGCCCGTGGTTTGTAATTATTCAGTCGAAAATCGACATCCTCACACTCCGAGTATTTAATCAAAATCAAAATAAAACCCCGCCTGCGTCGCGCCAGTTCACCGTTCTGCCGGCGCACTCGCCGAGCGCTGCCGACCGACAACAACAAGCGGTTGCCAGGACGACCGCGGCCAACAAAGGAATCCGACTGATTTATTTCCACCGTCGACAAAAACTCATATCCGAGTCGACAGGAACGAAGAGAAAAAAAGAACGAGGAGCAAAACGAAACGAAACAAAAATGAACAACACTCTGTTTGCTTGTTGCGCTTCAAAGAAAACATTGCTCTCTTGTTTTCGTTGGTCTTTTTTCCGTTGCGCCTTAGCTGTCTCTTTTTTTCAACACGGCGGTGTCCAATTCGAGCCCGGCTTGGAGTGTATAGATACAGCGATAGATGCAGGTACTACAATACCCGGGCTGAATTATTGTCTATCTCTCATAAAAAGTCTCATCATCCTTGTCGGCGACCAGATTGGGCCGCTTTTTATCGCACTTGTTCCAGGTAAAGGTTCAGACAAAACGAGAGAGAACTGTCGGAATCTACATGCGTCTTGTACCCCAATCAAAGCGGCAAATTGGTGTGCACATGCGGCGTGGAATTAAGTAGGTGTAATGAGGTGTTGCGAGAGAGTCGCATGGCGGCGTGCAGAAAACGGACCGCGAGAGCGACGTGTTGGTAATTGTGGGAACGGGTCAGCGTGTGCGTTTTTTTTTTTGCGTGAAACCGCGGGGAATCGGCGGTTTGTTTAGGAACGACGTCCAGGGGACAGCAATTTCGTGAAGATGTTTTAGTCAGGCGTTGATTTGTGTGGGAAATTGAAGGAATCTTATGTCTACGTTCATTGTTCATTGGGTTTGTGGATTTTTCGCCCTCTTGTCATTCATTGTGCAGTGATTGCTGCCTATACCTTTTGACTTCAAGGAAGCGCATGTTTGTTGATATAATATAAATCAACATGAATATGCGCTCCCTTGAAGGCGGGCTATCGCGCTGGGAAAGATTAAATATCAAAGCCAGAGCCATATCGTTGACATTAGAGCTAGTGGAAACAAATTCATCGACGGTATCTTTTCTCACGGGCTTTAACTTAGACAAGCCAACAAGAAAGAACGACGAATTCTTTCTAAAAAGACCTAGGTTCGAATCTCCTTGCAACGGCATTATTAACTCTCCGCAAAATTAGCAAAGATTCTCGGTCCTCGAACAGTTCGCAAATCTCTATCCGCGACCGCAGCCAGCTTCAAAACCAGCTCGCATGTGTACTTCGCTTTCCTACAGGGGCGGGATACCATCGCCATCTCCCTCGCACTCACGGGGTACGCGCAGCGTCTGTCTCACTCTAACCAATGGGGGTTGCCGGATCATCTCCGTCTGACTCACGGCCAGGGGCGGGGTAGCGACGTTGCCGGAGCCGGAGTCAGGTGGCGCTTCAAGGTCAGCTCGTCGCCAAGCAACGGCCGGTCCGACACCGAGAGCCTCGTTGCCCGGTAACCAGATCAACACCTTGGCCAGCGTCGTCTCGCTCGCACCTGCGGCATAGGTGGGCACGGGATGCGGGTGCGACAAAGAGGTCCGAGTTGACGGCGCTAACGAGACTGGTGCCCGGCGTGGAATGGAATTCAAATCTGTGGGGAGGAGACGAACGAGTCTGGTGTCTGCTAGTCAAGGGCTGCTCTTGAGGGATTTTGAGAGCTCGACTTCTCACGAGCATAAAGCTGTCGTGCTATTTGGTATAAAACTAAGTGCGTACTACGAAATTTGTCGATTTGCTGATTTTACAGACGTTGATTTTGACGGCTGTCCCTAATGGCGTCGTTGAATGAGGGTAATCATGGGGATGATGATGATCCAAACTTAGTCTAGAAAGGGTCAGGAGAAACACGGTGCATGCACCTGTCGAAGAGCACCAAAGGGACCACTGTAATAACGTCCCTTCTGAAGGACAAGAAACTCGAAGAGGATTCCTTAAAAAATCGATAGGTTTTACGAAACGGACAGTTGAAACACATGTCAGCAACGCGTTGAAAAATTTCGGACGAGTGCGAAAACAAATGAATAATCTGTCCCTGCCCCATCGCAGACAGACTCTAAATGACCGTGGTCCAAATTTCGAGGGAAAACAAACCACTCGGCCGTGTGCTCGGTGAGATTCTTGACATCGCTTTATCTATCCGTCAATCAGCACTGGTTGACGGCTACGCTTTTAACTCGTCCGCAGTGGCGCTCTACGAGCATGCCTTCCCTCCCAGGTGCATTCCTTGGGGGCAGCAGCTTGGTCGGTGCCAGCCAGCCAGCCAGGCCAGCAGACAAAGAAAGAAAAGGGGAAAAAAGTAACACCCGACGGACCGTCCGTGTCATTAGCGGGCCGCGTGATTATGATGACGTTGCTATTATTTCGTGTCTCACGCTGCCTACTTGGTTATCCTCGAGCGCACCTTGTTACTGTGCAGTGGCCGGACTTCGCTGGATTGCCCACGAGAGTCCGCAACACTCGTGAGATCACCGAAACTGAACGACACTGCGCTGGGTCAGGTACTGAATTGGTGACCATCATGCTCATGGCCAGGTCTGTTTTGGGAGAGTTTGAAGGGATGAAAGGGACAACAACTTCACTCGCTTTGCCTTTCAACCTCGGGGCAACAAGGATATGTGGAGGAATCCTGTGGAATCGAGTTGTACCGAATTTCGAAAGTGACGTAAAGCCGCCATTCCCCTAGGTGATCTTCGATAGGAGTAGGCTATTTGCCAGCACCGGTTTTCTACAGCACTCTTCTAGGTTATACTTAGTTAGTATCACTCGATAATTCGCCAGCGCCATTCGACCAGAGCCACAGGGTACGTTGTCAAAACAGTGCGTCGTTATAACACATTATGGAGGTTCAGTCAAAGAGAAAAGAGGTGGATAAACTTATAAACTTATGAGAATAAACAAAAAATTTTCTCAAAATTGGAGTGAAATACCCAAAACATTCGTTCCCCATTCAAATAATACAAAAAATATATATATTACAAACTGTGTGGCACCGCCATGGCCACTAACCAACAAATTTATGTTCGAGCTCAGGCTGAAAACCACCTGTTAACGATTACCCGTCGGAATGTGCTAACTACCACTTGAAAATGTTTTGACTACCAATGCTGAAGTTAACAACTTGACACCTGAAACAAAGCATTGTAAAATTCCACGGACTCCATATCTTGAACTTATTGTCGCAAACGTTTCTTTCGATACTTAGTTTTCAACTCCAACCATCCGATTTCTGTCAGAAAAATAAAATGGAAAACGTCAACTAGGATAACTTTTCCAGACTGGCGGAGTCTTTCATCCTTGCAAAATGGTTCATAATTGTATACCATATCCCGGTAATTGTGTCTTGTACCACGTATTGACCACCAAATTTATGTATCATTACCCCTACTATTCTCCCAGTTTGTTTCCAAAATTCCTATCCCAAGTAATGACACTCCCTCGTCACAGGATGCCTTTGTCTGTCACTTGGGCAAGGAGAAGATGCCACGATAAGAGGATCTGTCACATTACCAGATAGATCGAAGACGGAGCACCGAATTTGTTTGCTTTGGCTCGAGCCAGCGAGTTGTCGGCCACAAATAGATACCTTCATGATGAACAGTCGCTTCCTATTGTCATCGCAGAGCAGCTCGAAAGTTATTGTAGATGCCAGGAACTTTAAGAAGTAACATTGTGTTGCTTGCAATATGCTTTTTCCATTACAAACAAATCAGTCGACACATTTTAAATAAAGATAACCATTGAGTTCATAGGTTCAGTGGGAGGGCCAGCACTACTAATTCCATTTCTGATGAGAAAATGAGCCGGCTACACATGGTAACGATGGGTGCCACCCGATGGTGCTTGCGGCCGTCCTTTTTAACAAGCTTCGAAAATTAAATAATTACTACGCAACGTATGGAAGAGTGTGCATCAATCCTTAAATGCGAGTAATCTGCGAGAAACAGTCGAAACGATGGTGACTTCACTTAGCAGAAACCTCCATTTTGTCGCAGTAAAGTAGTTATTTGGCGGCTATTTTGACGTGTTATGATACTACGGTGGAACGAGTGAATGATATGTGTTTTTTTTTTTTAAATATGAATTAGAGTTTTTTTGTCAGTGGCTCTAAGTCACCATAAAGACAGTGCGCCGTTAAGCATTGACCATGGGCTGGAAAAAAGCAATTAACATTGTGTGTCTTAAAATTATTACGACCAAGCTTCCCGCATGTTCATTTCCTCGGGATGTCGGATGGTGTAGACCATTTTTCCTCACTCAAATCGCTGATTAATCTCAATTATCTACGCACACACACCCAAACGCACGAAAATCCAGTGCAAACATTTGCACGCACTCAACAGGTTTATTGTGATGAACCGCAAGGAACACTCACTCGACCAAGAAAGACAAACAAACTCTTGACTTGTTGATATTAGCCGAACACTTTGAAAGATTTACACGGACTCGACTCTCTGAAACAACAAACGCACGGGTTTAAATCCCGTGCGCTGACAGTCCAGCTAGTCGAGTTAAAATCTCACGTGGTCCAATAGGATACCATGAATTTAGCCCAAATATTAATCAATTGAGGTGCTAAGAGCGAGCTGAAGATCGGGTATGTGCTGGATGGTTTTATGCAACCCAGCAGGACTAGAGGTAGGGTCGAAACGCTCCATGTAACATAATTATCCCAGAAATTGACTGAAACGGCAGGAGGACCCCATAGACCGCATTTTCCAGAGGTTTAGTGAAAATACCACGCACATTGTGCGTACATTTATACAGTTTTCATCCTGAACAAAACGCATGCGCCTCAACATTAACCGACGCAATAAGACGTTACAGACGTCGGATTTTTGGGTACCAAACGTAATGTTATTCAGAATGAAGACTCTACAAACTTGAAAATTGCCTGCTTCCATCACAATGTGCATGATAAAAGTCTATTCCTACACCAAGCCGCTGGACTAGCATGGGATGGCCGGTCACCAGGAACGAACCACATGGTCTGAAGTGCAAATGTGCTCATCATGTACATTAGACTAATTGGCGGCATGATAGCATAGTGTGAGACTAAGATAACTTAGCATAACTGGTAGATGTGACTCTTGAATGAAACGAGTAGACAGTTTTCTAGCACATAGATATGACATGCATGTGAAGTGATAAGGGCTGTTTACAAAGAGGTCTACCCAGATGTCATCGCCGATTCCCACGGAGAAATGCGCTTACGTAGCAACAAATGGTTGGTACACAGCAGCAGTGGGGAAATGCAGTTCTTCGTTGAGATCGGCTCCCAAAGAAAATTGAATTCGTCATTTTTCACAAATCTTTGTCACGATTGTGTAGTAATATATAAACTATGGCTTTAACAATGTACCTCACTAGGATGCTATCTTAAGCCCCATGTATCGCAAAGATTTGCTTCAAACATAACCTTGATCTCAAAAAAATTGGGGTGCCTCCCTTAACTTAATCTTTGTCTCAAAACAACAGTGAAACCTTCAAAACAACTTTAAGACAGAAACTGCAGTCCGATTGTTTTCATAAATTATGTTGAGAAAGGAGAAACCTTGCTTGAATCCGTATCATTTAAGACAGCCAGCCATTTTACAATCTGCATTACATGCAGCAAATTCCACGCTCAAACATCTCGTTTTCGCGACGTGGTTAAAAACTGCATGCATGGCGCTCGCGATTCGATTCAGGATGGCCTTAGAAATGTGTGAAAAAACTCGTTTGAATCTTGGTGCGCGAGCGAGAAAAGAACCAAGCTTGCAGGCCAACCACAGGAGAGAGACAGCATCTCCACCAATCGCAGCTATCCCCTTAGCGCGACCACTTTGCGAGCGCCGTTCGCGGCATGACGATTCTATTTCGCGATTCAAAAACGGCCCGGAAAAAAGGTGGAAAAAAAACAGCTGGTTTTCTGTGTGATCTGCATAACCTTCCATGCCTATCACTTAGCTGCTTAGCTGCGTGAGCTTAATCACCAAACAGAACTCGCACCTCCAATATAACGAGGATCAAATACCAAGTTTCGAATATAACCGAGATAATTTAATGCGCATACTCGACTGAAAACTAGCTTAGCAATGAGTATTATTGAATAACTGGAATTTGTGTCTCAATTTTTAACCAAAAAAATTCTATTGCCATCAAAAACGTCACTGTTTTCATGAAAATAACGGAAACATGTCCGCGGTGACAACGGGCTCTGGTCTAGAGCGTCGGTAAATGATTTGAAGATGATGACAACGATGATGAACATAACCTAGCCTAGAAGGGAAGAGGGGAAACTCGGTGCCAGCATGTAGCCTATTCCTGTCGAAGAGCACCAAGGGGAACACTGAAATAACGTCTCTTCCGAAGGACGGTGCGGAAACTAGACATAATTTATTTTTTCAAATATGATTCAAAACGACATGGACAAGTCCCCTAATCGATACCGTTACAGTTGGTATCGAAATCGAACCGACAATTCCCCATGTCAAACCCCTTTCTAAAGTGGTTAGAAACACAAGCTAAAAGCCCCAAAACAAGATGGCGAACCGAGACAACGATCACAAGCACTTTGCAATTGCAGCACTAGATGCTAGCCAGGGGTTTGACAATTCCATTCCGTCTCAATTAACTGCTGCATCGGCGGCACCCGGCCCTGCCGAAGAGAGGTGGACCGGTGAGAGGGGGGAGGGGGTCCGGACTGGTTTGCAGGTCCCTAAGAACAACCTGTCCATGTAGGGCCGCACCATTGTCTCGCCTCCTGCCCGCGCGACCAGTGGCGGAGCACCAAACTAATACGTATTCTGTCCAAAGAGCACCCCTTCTCATATAACGAGACACTTTTCTTTTCACATACACTGCAGCCGTGTCTATGGTGTACGAAATAGTCAACATAACCTTGAGTGAAAATCCCTGTCGCGGTCACCCATCCAAAGCCTGACTCGACATATTGTTGCTTAACGTGTGTATTTCACGAGGAACGTGCGAATTGCAGATGCTCGGATAGCATCCCACAGTCATGCTTGTTGAAAATAATCCACGTGGATGCATTTTATTTAATTAATTGTCTGCTTGTTGGCAATTGGATGCTTAGAGAAGGGAAGTTTTTGGACGGTGGGGGTGGGGGGGGGGGGGGGGGGGGGGGGTTGTCAAGATAGCTCGTGAATCGTTAGGCGAGACATTTTGTGGGAACTGGGATTAATAAACGTGTGCATTATGTGAAGAATCTTTACTCCGTTCAACGAGAGAACGGCAAAGGCGCCACCGGTCGTTTTGAGGTGACATGCAGGCCGACTGTAATTTTTTTAAAACAATGAAAACCATCTCCGCTGATGAAAAAAGGAAAGCAAAAGGAAAATGGTGAACCATTTTCCTTTTGCTCTAAATATTTCGTCATGCCAAGATATTTTGTTTTTCTATCTATTTTATTAATGTTTCTACCAATTTTAACAATCTTAGGGATGATTTAGCAACCATGATAAGTATTTTGAAATTCCACCACTAAAATCATAGCTATAATTTCAGTCATGAATTGTTAGCAATGCTGGGTAGCGGTATCTGGTGAGCCGATATCTTTTCTCTCGGACTGGACTGTATTTACCATGATGGGATATTCGAACACCAGGATGAGAGTTACTAGCACGTTCGTCCATGTGACAAGTACTGGGGTAAAACTACCGACTGTTACAAGGGTCTATACTCCATGGTCAAACGAGCATGTCTGTGAAAATACACTCTTTGGGAGTAAGATATGGGACACAAATCGCCAGTGAAATTTTGCCTTTCCCACGTGATCTTTCAACAACGTTTACTCCACAAAATCATTTAGGTTAAATTCTTGCAATAAGGCATTGTTTCGTTGGTTCGTTCCCAGATGTGCATGCCACGCGACGCGGGTGCCACGATTACGCCACTGGCTCCAGGGACTGCCGGCCCAGGAATGCACTAAGTTCCGCGAACGATGCAACCGATTGGCCGTGGCGGTGGCAAAAAATCTGATGTTTCCATTTAGTAAATTTTCCAAGCTTTGTTTCGACGGTGGATATACACATACATCAGAAAAAGTCCATAGCGGCCTCTTCTCCTCTAGAAAACAATCGAAATCGGGGGCACGGTGATAGATTTGGATGCAACAGAGCTGTCTAATCGCCTCTCTCACTGGCGAAGGCTAATAAAACCTCAGCGATGTTGAATTACAAATTTGCGCATAATAAAGAAGCCCCTTAACGTGGGGTTGTAGCTGCGATTATGGAACTTGTATAAAATGTACAAGGAATTTGCCATTGGAATTTTAAACTCCCATTCTTAATGCAGAGGGTGCTGGGATAAAGCCGCCGAGGAATTTGCGATCGAAGAACTTTTCAGGTTAGCAATTGTGGCACATGAGTTCGTTTCATTGAAAATACCCGCATTGCAGGCTGGACTTTGGTGTTTGCACTGCTTGCGCTTCGAACACCTCAAATTGGCTAGCTTACCATATCCACACAAAAGCTACATATCAACGGCCATAATAAGTTGACATTCGCATTAGAGAGAAAAACTAATAGTTCGAGTAATTCGATTTAGTCCCAGAATCGAATCCCGTCTAGCTCAGAAGGCAAGAGCGTCCCAGCAATGAAGACCGTGCGTCGGGTTTCGATTTCCGTACGGGGCACACCTTTTACAGAGGACTTACATAAATTCAATAGCGTCCTGATCCCCGCAAATTAGTGGAAAATTCGCTCTTTAATTGGGAACGAATAATAATATCAAATAATTATTCATTTGTATTACTCAAAAAGCACAGTGCGCCATGTAGAAACGTCACAAGGTATCGCTAAATGGTAACGTAGATGTAAAAAGAATTCGTAATATGTAAGAACGCTGTAGGTCCCTGAAAAACCCCAGAGAAAACTCAATCAACAGAGATTCTGTCCATACAGCTTTTTTCGCATTTGGTGAGATAAGAGACGAGACTTCCAGCACTGGAAGCGTTGTCCCGTCTGAATTTGCACTTGAAAAGGAGACAGAAATAGCAGTTGGACCTCTAATATTCGCCCAGAACACATTGGCCGATGAGACCAGCCCATGGTTTACTCTGGACCGAGCCCCGGCACAAAATGGCCGACCAACAGGGCGAGGCCGGGCTCGAACCCAGAGAGCGGCAAGGTGCAAATCGTGAGTTATCGACGCGAGTCGCGTGATAAATCGAGCCAACTTCCATTCGGGGACAGCAAATAATCGAGTTCTGTGTGCGACCACGAGCACATGCGCGGCAAAACGGACAGAGCAGCGCCAAACGTGCGGGGTCCGCGTCAACGACGATTTATTCGCGCGGTTATAGTGTATTCCAAAAACTCAGGTGCAGTGATTTCTTCAGTTTTTCAAGTGTCAAATAGAAGGGTTTGTGTGCGATCCGTGTTCGTCAAATGGCAACATTTCACTCTTCTCGACTTGACCATTTAAGCTGAATTGCTGCTCAAGAATCTACCCCGACCCCGTCCCATCTAGTAAACCCCATAAATAGAATCGCAATGCAGGTTCAAGCGTTGGGCAACGCAGCTATTAAAATAAATTCGATCATCTTACATTTTTCCAAAGTAATTATTGACTAACACTAACAAGTGAACAAATGCCCTGTGCTATAAATGATAAAACAGAGTTTTTGGAATACACCATACACTCGAATGTTTTAAGTCGCCAAAGGAATTCGGCGGTGAATCGAAATAATATGCAAAACTATGGTTATTTATTTGTCGTTCCCAAGATGGTGGCCGTCCTGCCGTGGCCGGGTATGACGGGCCTAGCGTCGAGCAGGTAGCCGGCAATCAATCTGCACCTGGATTCGGCTTGGAGCCTCTAATCGGACGGCGTGTGTTGTTTGGTGCATCACGCATTCGACTCACTCCCTGGATACCGTGTAAGGGGACCATTGAATTTCGGCATTCATCGAGCGAAGAATGGAAGGCGCAACCGGGACGGATTTACTGGTCTTGGATTCACTTTGGACATGTGTTTTGGAAGGAATATGAAAGCAAGAAGCTGTGTTATTTAGTGTCGTCATTAGGTGTATACTTTATATATAGATATAGTCAGAGGGCCAGCTCTAGCGTTGAACTGTTTTCGCGAAAAAGAGCCACCAAATGACTACTTTACCGGTAAACATGGAGGATGCTATTAGGTGGTGTCACCTAGTAATGAGAAATTTTATTTTGCCATTTCTCCCATTACTTCCATTTAAAACTTTACGCTAAATAAATATATTAATATAATAACCTCAACGACTGATACACATGTACCGATATTTTGAGTATTTAACGCTTGATGTTTGTTAAAAAAGACGGCCGCAAGCGCCATCGGGTGACACTTACCATTAACACGTGTTATCGGCTCGTTTGCTCAGCAAAAAGTTCAAAATTAACGCTTCTTCTCCGATTTTATACCGAAAATCTCAGTGGTATCGGGTAGACAACGGTGTTTGTGGTAAGTGAGGTTAAGCAACAATGCTCCGGATATCGCGTTGGATGGGTTTTATTACCAAACAGGTAAAATATATGTAGATTTTGGCGAGACATTTTGAAATGGACCACAACCGTAAACCAAATTGGATTCCACGTGGATTGACGATTTAAGCGTCGATTCGCGTTTCGTGTTTTTGTGCTTCGTCATTTTTGAAACATGTTTTTGTCTAAGATCACAGATGATTGTTAGCGACTGTGGAATCTTCCGAAGAATCTGTTGTAGTACCTTTCTTCTAGTACAGTAAGAAACACCATTTGCCGGTTTTACGACCTCTGCATACAAGTATAATTAAACTGCCTATAATATATATCTGGCCTTCATTTTTGATGTTTTATGACATCTCAATAGTAATTGTTTTGACGAGCACTCCTTACTAGCACCATTACTTACTTATCTGCATATTGATCTACCCAATAAGACGATATCGGAATGATCGATATTGTCAATTGCCAACGTTTTCATTATTCAACTGACCAATACGTTACCTACCTACAATTTTAAATGTAATTTTATGTAGTAAATGCATGGAATAACCTGGCGGTCCTGTATGTTCGTGTCTTGACTTCTGACCTAGAGTATTTTGATACGATGTTTTACCGGTTGGACAAAATCCGATTCCCTCTATTTTCTTATGTATTTGAGATGCATTTTTTATGCATTTTCGGCACACTTGCTTTCATATACCTATTCGTAACAAATATTTTAGCAGCATTTGAGCAATTGCAGACGAAAAAGGTTAAAATCTAGGTGGTTTAAGGGAAACGAACAACCCGCATTATACAATTGCACCGAAATTGCATCCAGGTGCTATTGAGTTGGTAAGATATTTTTGTCATAAAACATGATTAATTATCCCAATAAAGAATCTGGGACTTATTGGGAGAGTTATAGAGAAGTAGTAAAACATAAGAGTATTGCAGAGAGCAAGCCTCGGAAACTTTCTTTGGCGGTTTTCCTCATTAAGAAAATTATACACCTACACATTTGAAACACTCTTGGATGCCTGTTTCAAAGGCTTTCCAAAAATAGCCAAAATGAAATCTCAGTTTCAAAGAATGGGCAAATGTTCAAGCGAATTCGAATCCAACTGGCTACCTATGCCCATCTTTTGAGACAAAACAAAAGATAAATCCCTTTCAAATCTGAGAGAAAAGCCCACAAATATCCCTGACCGCGACTGTGTTCCAGCCGAGCAAGACCCAGCACTGGCCAACGTCAAACTCTCGAAGAACCCGTGTAATTGCAAGCAACGCGGCGTGGCAACGCGATAGGACACCACTCGCGATGGTGCTGGCTGGTAATTTACAATCGTGTTTTATGGACGTTCGTAAAACGAGCGTCTATTTCGGTTCGGTCTCTCGCGCGAGCCGGCAAAGTGAGAAAAACCTCTTCGCTCGTCGAGCGACCCCGCACCGGCATCAGAAAACTATTCGATCGCTTGCACTTAGTTATACTGCATGAGTGCACATGGTATTACTTCTCTAAGGTATTACTGGTACACCTTGCCCGGCGAGCTAACCAGTGTTAAATTGCCGAGTTCCCATGGCTTTATAAACAGGAATATGCGAGACGTTGCAATTAGCAGAGTAAGAAAAGCTAATTTATTGTATTTATATGGCTACGTCCTTTAATTGTGTTAATAAATAGTCGGAATGTCGGGATCTTACCCGGAGTCCGTTGTAACTCATCTGTCAATAGTGACTATTACAGAAATGTATTGATTAAGCGGTCCAGGGCATCGCAAATAAAGTTAACTGGCAAAAAAATTGATTGCTGTGGCAATAACTATAAACTATATGATTTCCTCTACAGACAGGTGACAAACTTCAAATGGTCAATTCACATGCATGGACACTAAGTTTACGCTTGTGACAACTGCAGATTTGCCGTGAATCACGCCCGCCCATTTCTCTCGCAAGACGATACGAAGTAAGGAATTCAACACGCTACGGCGAGGACTGTTATTATTCCCTCGTTTTTGAAAAGTTTACGACCGGACGGCCGACCGAGACCGATGCCAATATTGTGAACGCTGAGGACTCCCTCCATTGCATGCAACACGGCTTAACTTGCCGCGGCAAATTACCGATGGCGTACAACAATGGGCCATGGGTACTATAAGCTGCGGCCGTATTTTGATTCAAATCTATCGCCGTTGTTGACAGGCGGGTCTCTGGCTTGAGTGGCTGGCACAAATGAGGCTAGACGTCTTGTGTGCACAAAAGAGGGTGCTGGCAAATTGGTGGTTGTCGAATTGCTTGGTGTAGACGAGGGTCAGTCGCGATGGCCTAGCTTGAAGGGTTGTAAAGGTGGACTTCTATCATGGTGAGGTGAGACAGACCATCAAACAAATTATATACGTTGGCCGGAAGAAGTAACGATTTCAAGTGTCGTTTAGTCGGTCTAATGACGCTTGTGTTAATTGAAAACAGTGGTAAGTTTGCTAAGTTACATTGCCGGAACCGACAGGTATAGACGTTCAGCAGGGAATGTAAAAAAAATCGAAGCATGTCCCAAAAGTAAGTTCCTTTTCATGGGCAGCGCTGGTGCGGCGTCGGTCCCGGCACTGTCTTGAAAAAACCGCCCCACCCAATGCATTGGAGGGTAGCACGCAGGCCACACTAGTACACCGAGAAACATTCCGGCCAGCGTGAATCACGCCAACGCATCCCCACGCAAATTCGCCTAATTGCAATTTATTGCACGCTCTGTTAGATCATGCCAAACCTATACACGAGCCGAAAAAGCAACAAGGCGAAAAGAATCGCCGAGCGACTTGAAATATATATATATATATAAATAACAGGTTGAGATAAAATAAATTCAATATAATAATATAAATCTACATTCCAGCAGCGTGACGTCAGCGTCGTCGGCAGGTATGAGTGCACGATGGTGCGTCCATCGGTGGGAGCGAGAGGGTTAGATCGGCCGATCAAGTAGCCGCCTGTTTTGCGTGGGCATACAGGTGAATGTGAGATGAATTCAGGTGGGCGGCAGGAGATAGGTGAATCACAGCCTCTTGGTGCCGCCAGGCCCGAGCCGTGACAGCGTCTTCCGAGCAGACCCGGGTTCGAGTCCTGTTGGTGGAAGTTTGCAATGCAGACATGCGAAGGGAGCGGAGAAGTTGGAACATGGAGACCACCGATTCTAATGGTTAGAAGGATTAAAAAGAGAGGAATTACGTTTTTTTCTTGTAGAAACACAAGGAACGGAATCATCCAGGGCTTGGATGGCTTCTTGGCCTAGGTGTCTGAACGTGATTTTATACAGTTCCTAACAGTCACATCTAGATAATTTAGGTATTAGTCAATTCACGGAGGTAAATTGCATGTCTGTGACCAAACATTTAGTGCCTTTGGTACACATTTTTGTCTAAAATAATTTGTTTTTGGATCCGACACGGCTCGCTACGCTAGAAACAAGCCAGGGTAACTTGTACTCTCCTCTACCAACGCCATCCGAAGTCCTGATCGTCATCTATACTCTGTCTTGCAAGGTCGATTGTCACAGGGCGTCGTTTATCTCCTCGTTATCTATGAAAACATCCTTGCTAACCCATCGCCGGTCACATACACCAAGAAAGTAAATGTTTAATATATGCCAAATACTCTTGAGACAATTGATCAACAAAAGTTCGCTAAAACTAAAAGAAATTTCGTCAAAACTCTAGCTTGGATCATAAGACTCATAACCGTAGCCCCCAGAGCACTTCAATATGTCAGTCACGGTTCACTGGGCACCAAGCATGCATCATCTTCCACCCAGAAAAGGCAGTGAGTACCTCTACAAAATCGCAATGAATCAACATGACTGTAAGCTATTATGCGTTCACGCACCTATTCCGAAGATTTACAATCCACATTGTCGGCATCTGTATCCGCTCTTGCACATTCCATATGTCGTGCAGCCGCTTTGATATACCTACTCCAATAGCCCGTTAGCCGCAATAATCTGACCGAAAGCAAGACCTTTATAGTCAATCTTAATGCATTTTTTCCCAGATAATCCATGTTTGCGTAAAAGTGTGTGTGTGTCCTTTGTTATGGTGTTGTTGGGAGGTACCGGGCGAATTCTCTGCATACATTTTGAAAAGTACACAGGGTCGGCTTTTGTTGATCTTCGGAGAGAGTCAGGTCAACAATAAAGATAATAAAGCTCGCAGATAAGCCCAGGACGTATTAGTCATCGATGTGACCAAATATTCGTTGTATCGCCGATTGCTGGCTTGCGTCTTTCGGCGGTACGTTACTGAAGACGAGCTGAATGGGATCTTTTTATTTTTTAAATTTCTTTTGGTAGGTTCATAACCGAACGACACTTACGATGGTATGCAGTAAAACAAGCCTTTGTGTCGCCAAATTTGTGTGGACAGTTTGGTGTATGGATAGTAGCTGTGTGTACAGAAATAAAAGAATTTGCGGGACAAGTTTATTTTACTCGTTAAATTTTTGTCAGCTAGCAAACATCAATAATCGACTAAGTGATTGCTGAGTAAATTACTGTCTAGGTGTTAGATTTGTTTATTATACGTCCAGTTTGTTCTGCAAAATGTGATGATTTGTCAACAAATACAGTGGGCATCTCAAAATAGAAGACCCCGAAACTGGTGCACGTTTTCAAGGTGCGTTCAACTCGACCATCGATTCGATTAAAAAATAAATTAAAACAAAATAGTGAATGAGATGGCAAGTGTATTTTTTGGCTACGGGCAAACTTCACCTGTTGCTAACTTGAAGATTATCAATGAAAGTATGTCGCAGCCCCGCAGTTGAGCTTATTTTCTGAATTTGCCTACTACGATTGACCAACGGTCGCCAAGAAATTACTTAGAAAAAAAAACACAGTTTTCTACCGCAGCTGTTTAGTAATAATTGCTTCTACTCAAATTCTCGCGCATTTCGATTTCGAAGAAGAGACAACTCAAAGTCCATTTGTCAGTCAGCCTCCGTCCGCATCGAGTTTGACACATTGCAAACATTACGTTCGCAGTTCGCACATGTGCAATCCCACATGCACACTACGTTCCATTGACGCGCGCACCGATTAAATTGTCATTCACGCCGCGAACAGACGATAAAGTAAACAATCTAAGACCGAGTACACAACACGTGCTCGCTTTGAGGGATATCCACGTTCGGTCATCAAGCGTCAAAGCTTGTGAGCCAGTCACCCCAGCAAATTATCGTGAGTCTCTGCTAGCCCGGGGTGCTTTTGCCTTAGTGTCTGTTCGATGTGAGATTTAGAATCCATCCGAATCTCAGCTTACCTTGCCCGAAGTGCTGTTAAATCGCCTCTCACAGCCAGTAGGAAGTCCTCAACATTACACACACTCTCACTAAAGGGTGGAAGTAAGTCACTATTCACACACGAACGCACGAGCACTAGAGCGATTAGAACGTTTGTTTATTTGCCTGCGAAGTGGTCGGCATTCACTCTTCGAGGAACCATGATGCACTTGCTTCGAGTCAACTCGAGACGAGCTCAGGAATGTTGCCTGTCTGACTTCTGCGCCCCCATTGGTCGGGACTGGAAAGGGAGCTGCTAGCGCTGTGTGGTGGTGCTATTGTGAAACGCATGTCTTCAGCGCCTCAGGTTGCATAACTCGTGTCTTATGGAAAGAACAGTAGGATACTTCGACCAAGGTATCAATATCTATCCACAGAAACCACACTTAATCAGGGACTTATTTATCTCAAGAGCTCATCTAAATATCTTAAAAACAATTTTCGTTTTGCAATATGAATTTTATTTTCGCTCAATCAAATTTGGTACCCCAAGCTTGGAAAATGTTGGGCCCGAAGAATATTTCTCTTCGATCACCCGCAGGCTGAGAAAGTGAGGAAAAATCTCAATGCCTTTTTCTCCCAAGTTTGTTATAGACATTTGTTATAAAATATTTTATGGTTTCGATTACAATTTTCTTTCTGGAAATGTTGAGAAAGAGGACTAGGTAAGAACAAACAATTCATTATTACTTTAAACTTTATTTTCACTCGATTCAACTAGCAGCTTTGATATGTACATCTACACAAAGCTAGAAAACCAAACCAAACCAAAGAACCTTCGCCCAGGCGATTTCATAAAGAGTAACAACGAAATAACGACACAATAAATAAGAATAAAGACTTCACCTTAAAATGCTTCGAATCCGAACAGTTTTATCACTACTTTACCAAGTATCTATTAAACTAATGTACATTTCTGCAAATACCAAAAGAAATTGCAATTTTTTAGACATCAAAAAACCTAAAACCTTACAACGTTATTATTGCTTTTGATAACAATTGCATGCGATTCATCAAAATACTATTATATTATATTTCCCGCAGGTTGCCATCAGGCGCTGCTGATTTGTACGTCTGGCTACGCAGGCCAATAAAATCACATAGAAATATATTTTCAAATCGGAAAAGATCCTAATAAATTTCACGAATATAGTACAAAATAACAATAGTTCATAAATATATTAAAAAATGTCGCTAGTAAACAGTGAATGCATTAAACAGGCGAACGGTCAACGGAAATGATACCACTACGAATCACAACAAACGATTGGCACTTGAAAGATTGCTATTGAAGTTTCCTTAATAAGGTGCGCGAGTCAGGGTCAAGCGGAGGTGAGAGCACACACAGCTGGCCCGGAAGAGCGCAGGGCGGTCCCAAGTTTTACGTTCAAGACGATAAAATAAATTTCATAGGATTTAGGAGACTAATGTACTTTGAACAATTTTATAAATTAAGTCCGAGTTTAATAAATTTAATTGAGTACACCCAGGGGAAAAAAAGCACGGCATCCAAGAAAAAGCATAGTTTTCCAACGTCAACTCGTAAAAAGACAAAGTGGTTGTAGTTTTTAACCGTTTAAGGGACCGCTTACAGGAATACTCGGTATTGCGTTCGAAAGGTCGGTACGAAACCGTTAATGGAAGACAGCTAGCGGCGGTGGCTAAAAGCTGCGGCAAAGACCAGCTTTAAAGTAGAGCCCCGGAGTTTCTAGCAAAGAGGAAATTGGTCCAAGACATACGGGTAGTTTGCCAAGGTTTACTTAATGCTTCATTGACACACGTGGGTCCTAATTAAAACTTTACAGAGCAATGTTATGCAGACATGATTTAGAGAAGAAGGACATGAAAAATATTGCAGTAGCACATTAGCATAACTAACATTATGGTTATTTCTATTAATTGTTGCTGAGTTATTAGTAAGCTAGGGTATTGACTGATGTCTTCTGTATGGTACTTGAAGGTTGCTTTTCAACCAATACAAACTAACCGATGGTAACTCGACTTTGCTGCAAAGCGTTTTGCCGGCGGTGGAAAGCACTGCTGAAATTACCGCGAGCGGCAAAAAACTGGGAAGCGGATTATCGATTTCTTAAACTAACGAGTGATCAACAATTTGGCACAGAAAAAGTGCGCATCGCCAGTGAACACTTTTAACGCGTAATCCCGCGCTCACAACCTAACCCTAGAAACTACGCCGATGCCTAATCCTAATCGTTACTACCAACATTGATAGACACAGTTTGTGTTTAATATTGCTGTTTTTTTTTAGTTTATCATTTAGAATTACGCTCTTCTACCAAGTCTTTCCTAAAGGTTATCGCTCCGCGCATTCCGCAAAAAGTTTTCCGTTCACAGGTGATCCAATTCAAGAAATGTATTGATACCAGAGGAATTGGCTATCACCAAGTCACGAACAAGATTCCACCGAAAGAAGTCACCCTTGTTGCCACAAAGAGGTATTACAAACCATGTCCTAGCCACACATGCCCCTGCCTCAATCACTGTATTTTACGTGCAACTTTTTCGCATTTTCGCACAACAGACGCTTACCCTTCGATATTGCACTAATGGATGAAAAGCGGCTATCTGACGATAGAATCTACACATCAATTATTACTAAGCTCTATGATAACATGTAACCTAAGCCAGGACAGAAAGTTGAGTAATGCACAATTCACATCCCCTGAGTGCAAACCATCTTGCGTTATTGGTACATTGTTCATCGATTGAAAATTCATTTTCGCTCAATATTGTTCACACAGCCTACAATTACAGCTATCCCAACAGTTTCAGAATGCTTGGAGCTACGGTTAGCATTCATATTATCCAGCTTTTTTAATCCGTTGACTAAATTAAAGCCAATTTGGTCAAAATAGTCTACCGCTTCTATTGCTTTCCCAACAAACTTTTATCAGTCTTAACGCGAGTGCAGTAAAGCTAGGACAGGGTTTGTACTTCGACCGTTGCCTGGTCGTAGCTTTCGAACCTCGTATAATTTTACAACTTTCATCGCTAACGATCGAACTGCGGCAGAGCATCGCAAGGCTAAGAGTTACGACAGATGATTGTTACCGTACACGCACACAAATAATTGATTGAAATAGGAAGAGCTTTGTTATCACTGGAGAAGTTTTGTTGAAAAAATATACATTGTTTGAAATATATATCATTATACTGTACATAATATGTATCATTTTTCATATATGTTTATAGACTATGTACTTTATCTTATTTAACCATGCCATTTTTATATAGTATCTGACTAATGCTACTTTAGTAATTTTTATTATCTACATATTATAGGATTACAATGTCTTATGTACCAACTTTTAAGAGAGTATTATTACTGCAGTAATGAGCTATTATTTACATTACATTTTAGAAATTAAGTCAATAGCTTTGAACATGGAAGGTACATAAAATATGAAATAAATAACCAATTTGGAAGCTACGGAACTCGAAACCACAGCCCTGAGCGGCTACTCTCTCCCTATGTCAACGAAAACGCGTAACTGGGTCATTCCATGTGTAATCACTCACTTTTAATTAAATTTCACTTTGACCGACCCAGATTTTGATGAAAATTGGTATACTTGTTAAGTTTGTTGACTTAGGGGCTATTTTTTTTTTTTTTTTTTTTTGGTCCAACCGTTCGGATATTACAAGGGGGGGAAGTTGGGGTCATTTTGCCCCCCGGGCGTGTAGTGACCACCCTTTCTACGCAATATCTAGGGTTCTATGGGAGCTACAGAGCTGGGAAAAAAATCATCTGAAAGGTAATTTCATACCCTACCTGAATATGGAAACAAAAATGACGATATGTTAATACGAATTTAATTGTGATTTTACACATCTGCATTTTCCAAAATGACCATATCGCTGATGAGTCATTTTTGATTTGCCTGATTTTTTTTCTATATATACAGAACATACATATGATCATGTGTTCCAAAAATCAAGATGGGTGTTTTACCACTTTCCAAGAAAAAAAATTTTTTCTATAAAAAAGTGCCTTTTTGCCAGTAGAACAGCATTTTGATCACAATTATTGTGATCAGAGCACTGGCATATATTTTATATTAAAGTTGATTTTTGTTTGCACAGTTGCATGTTCTTGAAATGTTATTCTCTACAATACAAATCGATTGTTTGCCATATTCCTGTAAATCATGGATCAAGTTGAAACAGTTCATAGAAGTCAAAAGTTTGTTCATTTCTTGTCTGGACTTGCATCTACAAGAATCTTAAAATGGTATTCCCTAGAATACAACTATAGATTGTTTGTCATGCTCCTGAATCATGGATCAAGTTGTAACAGGTTACAAGTAAAAAGTTTGGTAATTTCTTGTCTGGACTAAAGCAATCAGTCTCTGGCCTCATGTTGATGAGGATAGAAGCTAATTTGCTCTCAAGCACCTTTTATTTAGAGATTCATAATGTGCTCAATTGGACTGTTCTTTGAAGAAGAATGTGGACCCATCGAAGATCTAGCGATTAAAAGCATTGAAAGTTTCAATAGTGACCAGCAGTTATCATTAGCTCTGCGTACTAAGTGTGATAATGTGAAGACCGTGTGTCATTTACATGAAAAGAAATTCCTTCGTCTGTATAGCTGTCACCACAAGTTATGCTGCGATCCGTTTCAGGCTCACTGTGGAATAGTGAAAGTTAATGGGTTAAGAGAAATTAATGCAGCATCCAGGACGAAATACTTGGAGATTGCCGACCTCATCCCTGGAAAGAAATTATGCTCAACTTGCCGTAAGCTGCTCTCGCTCAGGCTGAAGGAACTAACAACCGTTTCTGTTCTAACGCCAACTAAATCCACTGAACTTGACCTACCTTTCGTGGACATACCCTGTGAAGCAGATGCCGTGAATCAGTCTTTAGCTGCATTTGGTGTGTCACCTATTAATACCACCAAACTAAAGGGTAAATCTATGTTTTATTCGAAAAGAAAGTTCAGCGAAATAACACAAGGTGTAAAGAAGAGATTGGAACTAGTATCTCCCAGTAATGAAGAAATCAGCAAAGAAGATTTGACATCTTCAGAGGAGTGCAAGGACAGCATCCGTGATGGGTCAGAGATAATAGCACAACTGAAAGAAAAGTTTAAGACGAGTACCAGAAGCGAGAAAATAACAATTTTATCTGTGCTTCCAAAAAGTTGGAGCATTAAGAGAATAATGCAAGAGTTCAATGCATCTAACCATTTGGTACGTAAAACCAAACAACTAGTAAAGGCCCAAGGGATACTGCCATCTGCAAATCAAAAAGCAGGAAAAACTCTTTCCCCTGATTGCATTCAACTGATTGAAGAGTTTTATGAAAATGATGATGTAAGCCGTGTCATGCCGGGTAAAAAAGATTTTGTCTCGGTTAAAGTGGGTGACAATCGAGTTCACCGCCAGAAGAGACTAGTGTTAAGCAACTTAAGTGAAGTGTATCGCAGCTTCAAAGATAAATATCCTGACATCAAGGTTGGATTCTCGAAGTTTGCAGAGCTCAGACCCAAACATTGTGTTCTGGCAGGAGCAGCTGGGACACATTCTGTCTGTGTCTGTACGATACACCAAAACGTTAAGTTGATGGCTTTGGGAGCAAAGCTGCCTTTGCTTTCAGACGGTACCATCAAATCATACCAACACTGCCTTGCCAGCCTCATGTGCAACCCCCCGCTTCTCAACTGCTTTGTAGGAAAGTGTGGCAATTGTCCGGGAACCGATGAACTTCGTGAATGGCTAGAAATCTCATTCAGTGAAAATTTCATAGACTCTGTGACTTATAAACAGTGGCTGTCAACAGACAGATGTACCCTAGAGACAATTACGAAACCTACAGATGAGTTTGTTGACTGTTTTATTGAAAAATGCATTTTATTAAGAAATCATGATTTTATTGCACGGCAGCAAGCGGCATTCATGCAGGAGAAGAAAGCCAACCTTAAACCAGGGGAAGTTTTAGTAGTGGGCGACTTCGCTGAGAATTATTCTTTTGTGCTCCAGGATGCTGCACAAGGTTACCATTGGAATAACAGCCAATGCACCCTTCACCCATTTGTGTGTTACTTTAAGCCTGAAGATCGAGACATACAACATTTAAGTTACGTTGTCATTTCTGACTCGCTAACTCATGACACCGTTACTGTGCACACTTTCCAAAAGCACCTGATAAGACACCTGAAACAAAACATTTCGGATGTATCCCATTTAATTTACTTTTCTGATGGAGCGGCAGCCCAATATAAGAATAAGAAGAATTTTTCCAACTTGTGCCATCATGAAGTTGACTTCGAACTAACTGCTGAGTGGCATTTTTTTGCCACATCCCACGGTAAAGGACCATGCGATGGAGTTGGTGGGACTGTAAAACGAAATGCAGCACGGGCAAGTTTACAGAAACCATATGCCGACCAAATAATGACGCCGATAGACTTTTACCGGTGGGCAACAGAAAATGTGTGGACTGTAAATTTTGTGTTTGTAGCCAATGAAGAGATTACAGCAAATGGCATCAAACTTAAAGAACGATTCAAAGAATTAAAAACTATCGTAGGCACAAGAAGCTTTCATGCGTTCTACCCAAAATCGCTAACTTCCTTACATGTGAAACACTTTTCTCTTTCTGAAGAAATCAACATTGTGAAGATTGTTGAGAAAAATGAAGAAGGAGAAGAAGAAGAAGAAGAAGAAGAGGAGGAAGCAACAGCAGCAGAAATACCCGAGTTTGAGTTCAAAGACGTGGGCAGTTTCATCACTGTAGCATACAACGAAGACTGGTGGCTAGCGTGTGTTCTTGAAAAATCATCACAGTCTCTTGAACTTCAAGTCAACTTTCTACACCCTCATGGACCAGCTCCATCATATTTTTATCCCAGTGTACAAGACAAACTAATTGTAGCTTTTGCTGATGTTTTAACACTGGCCGACCCCAACACGGCAACTGGTCGAACATACTTTTTGTCGGCTACAGACACCAACAGGGCAACAGCAGGGCTTATAAAATATGTACCTCAATAAGGTAAACTACATCTCTCTTAAGATATGCAAATTTGTACTTCATAGTAGCTATGATTGTAAGTAATGATCATTTTCTTGAATGTTGTCTTAAATTCAGTTCATATTAATTTATATTATGAATGAATTTGCAGAAAACATTTTTTTTTCTTGGAAAGTAGTAGAACACCCATCTTGATTTTTGGAACACATGATCATATGTATGTTCTGTACATATAGAAAAAAAATCAGGCAAATCAAAAATGACTCATCAGCGATATGGTCATTTTGGAAAATGCAGATGTGTAAAATCACAATTAAATTCGTATTAACATATCGTCATTTTTGTTTCCATATTCAGGTAGGGTATGAAATTACCTTTCAGATGATTTTTTTCCCAGCTCTGTAGCTCCCATAGAACCCTAGATATTGCGTAGAAAGGGTGGTCACTACACGCGCGGGGGGCAAAATGACCCCAACTTCCCCCCCTTGTAATATCCGAACGGTTGGACCAAAAAAAAAAAAATTAAAAAATAGCCCCTAAGTCAACAAACTTAACAAGTATACCAATTTTCATCAAAATCTGGGTCGGTCAAAGTTTGAGGTGAGTGATTACACATGGAATGACCCAACTGCTACTTTTTGGCATCGTTGCTCGTTACAAAGACAAAACGCCTTCGATTGTCGCTAGTCCCTTCGACAAATCGGCGAGTCAATTTGTAAAATCGTCCGGGCCCGGCCAACCATAATTTTGCAAAGAGGCCACAATCGGCACCGGGCAAGGCCCTCCCCGAAATGAACTCCGCGAGAAAAAAATGTACCCAAATCCTAAACGGAACAGGTATTTCTGGATTCGGCGACGTTCGCCGATCGCAAAGATTACGGAAGACAAACTACTCTACGACACTCTGCATTCGACGTGCGGCAGCATTTCGACAGCCGCACGAGCAATCGACTGAATGTATTTTCTTGCAGCGACTAACCGAATAAATTAAAAAAAACTAACCGCCTCCCGACTTTTACCTCCGGCTCTTCTTCTTCTCCTCGTGCCGCGCCCCCCGAATCCAGTCCCGTTCGGCCTTCTTGGGCCTCACGTTTCCGTTGAGCACCGTGTTATTGTTATTGTTGATGGGCTTGCGCTTGCGGCCGTGGCGCTTCCGCGAGCCCCGCAAGATGCGGGGGCGGAACGCGGGGGCAGGCGGTGGTGGAGAGGGGGCCGGGCGCTTACGAGGGCGTCGAGGAGGGGAGGCAGGCGCTGAGGGGGCCGGCGGCGATGACTCGCCTGGCCACAGTGGTCTCGGCGGGCAGTCCGAGTAGCGCCTTGTAGTCGTGATGCCCGCCAGGTTGAGGAGGGCGTCGGCGCCCTCGGCAATCTTCCGCTGCTCTTCTGAGTCCGAGTGGGAGGGGTATCGCGCACGACGGCGGTGGACCCAGCTGGAAGAACGGAAAGATTGAGTTACATTACAAACCAATCGAGCTTAGAACTAACCTGATATTCTAAGTTTAAACAAAACAATTAATCAATCAGGGTTTAAATTACCAGCATTTGCAATGTAAACAAGAATTAAAAAGTCACCCACCTGTCTGAGTCGGAGCCATCTGCAAACGCCTCGTCGGGAGAGTGGTTGGCAATTCCCGTGACACCGCTCGCGGCTACGACGTTGCCGGCGGCGCTGTATGTGTGGTCTTCGCTGGGCGACGTAGTGACGACTGGTCCTAGCGATCCTGCGGGCGCGACCAGCGCGCTTGGCGATCGGGCGGTGCGCGGCTTACGCCGGGACAGCCACGAGTCGGCACAGCCTGTCACGTGGCAAGCATATATATTTAGTCCACGCCAGGGGATGGTCTTCCAGCTTCAAGGTTTTGTGGAGGCAACAATGTAGCTGGAAGGAGTCATTGTTTCTTAGCATACGTCATTAACGGTGTTGTACCCAGATCTGGGTACTCTGTCTACCAGTATAACGCAAATGTATAGGTTACGGATTCTTTTGGTTTGAAGTATGCACATCAAGCTATATTAGTGGGTTTCCCAAAGATCTTATCGCCAACCCAGAATAAAATGTGTGGATTTTGGAATTTCGATATTTTTTATGAAGCCAATCGATTGGTCTTGTTACACAGACAACCCTCGATGTTCGTATAAAACTAAGAGATGCAAAATGAGCCGTACAAAGACGATCGAAGTTCGCCAAGGTTTGCTTCTAACAAAGGGCTGAAATCCGAAAGTTTGTTTCACTTCCAAAAACAGCGTTAAACTGCCTTTATCTCAGTGCAATTTTTCTTTAAATTATTTTAGGAGAATTCCTATTCTGCAAATGTTGTTAACTTTCGTGTTTTCATTAAAAAAACTGGATATTTTTGTGCTGATTCTTATACATAGCGAGTGTCTATAACGCCCTTAAGCACAAAACAAACCAATTATTTTTTTAGATTATTTCTTGTATTTGCTTTCAAATTGAGAACAACATAACTAAACGTGCCTTGTTTGGAAGAATGAGATATTTCTGTGGTGATATTGTGGTAATATTGTGGAGATATTCCTTGGTATTTCAATTTCTACTGCAAAAACTTGTTTTACTCTCATAAAGAATGAAAGAACTAGTTTACTGGCTAATCGCAGAGCGAGCAGCATTGCAATTTCTCATATCAGCTTTACCAGTGAAATTTGTTTAGCTTTTTGCAAAATAAGTCAGTATTCTTGAGCTTTTTTAGAAACAAAAACATTGTATATAGACATAACAAGTCTACCCAGCAAGAAAAACAAAGCAAGTAAAGTGGCTTCACCGGTGAAGCCACAGGATGCATGGCATAAAATGCAGAAAGCTTTGTTTTTAATAATTCAATGCTTCTAGGACCCAGTAACGGTGATTTGAGTATAAAGGCCAACCACCTACACATAAGATATAAACTGAAAGGCTCTTTTATAACTAATCGGTTCTCATCGATATCAGATCTCAACCTATACTTTATTAATTATTAACAATAAAATTAGTTGCACCTTCTTGGTTTCACTGGAGCTTTCTGCTTAGGAGCTTAGCCAGCAAGCAAAGGATGGAAGAGGAGCGAAGCTCAAAAATTGTGCCACTAAATCGGGATACGGACCCGGAACTTTCTGATTGCTGGGGCGCTCTACTCACCGAGCTATCAGGACTCTCAGACTTCATGTTCGCAGGGTGGGGATAAGGGATCTTTAAAGACTCCAATACGGACAAGTACTGGCAAGCGTAGTGAAAACTGACCTGAAAAAGCTCCACACATGACACTCACCTCTCCGACTCAAAGACGCCATTCGAGAGCCGTGCTTCAGCTGCATGATCGCGGTGGCGGCGTAAACATCGTCGTCCATGTCGGCCCCCGACGAGTCCGAGCCCCTGCGTGGGTGGCGTGGAGGGGAGGCGGGTCGAGCAGACGCAGCCAGCCGCCGTGCAAGGAACGGGAACAGCTCAGGGTCGGGCATCCGACCTGTGGCCGTCCGGCCTTCGGTGCGACCTCCGACGCCGCCCCCACCACCCCCGGGGTGTCGAGATGTCACCATATTGATGCGGTCAAGCGTCGTGTAAGGGTGAAACGGCGCCTTCTGTAGCGCCTGGAGTAGGTTGGGCCGGTAGGTCGGGTCGACCATCCATAGCGAGCCTTTGCCCAGGTTCTGTAGGTGGAAGAGGTTGGATGAGCCGTGGTTACCTTCATATAGCAGTTAAGTTTGGGCAAGCTTAGTTCTGGCTGTGTGGGCGAAGAAGATTGTTGTTTAAGAGTCGCAATGAGAAGTGGAGACTTTTCTCTATGCAATTTTTCAACGATCTCTTGTATTTTTATGTTGAAGTTCCAAACACAGAGTAGGTAGGAGAGTTCTAGTTCCTATAACCTACCTATTTTCTATTTGAAATTGTTTATTTTGGCAAGTTTTTTATATATCCTTCAGAGATACCGTAAGTATAAGGTGGATTTGATCCAATCAATCGATTATCAATGGCTTAGAAATCGTGGGTGATATCGGGTCAGTTGAAGAAAATTGTATCAGAAAATAACTGCACTACACTAGTCTCATTTTCAAACCATTTTGAAAACACAAGAAAGTCCATAAGCGAGCGGTAGAACTTTATGCTTGCTCCCGTCATTTGGCAGAAAAATCAAAACAAAAAATCAAAACATGGGGATTTCTATAAATAAGTCATTTTTAAAAAAGCTAGAGCCCTTCCAGAAGGTCTGAACTATGAAGATATTACCACATTATGATGTTACCCACTCAGTGGCATTTAAAAACATATTATTTCTTTTTTGGCCTCAAATGACTGCATTTGAAATCATTGATTTTCTCTCATAACAAACTGCAAATAGACATTCTGGCTTCATTCCAAGATGCTTAAGAGCCACGAGCAGAATACAGGTCTATTGACAAGCAGGCTTCGATCAACTCGTATCCTTGTAACCATATTAAGAAGAAACTAATCAAACTTCAGCCCCGAGGCAATCGTCGAGTTATGTAGACCGTTCACAAGCTTTGCACGAGAAGTTAAATATTACCCCAGTAACCCTGCACCAAAAACTCGCATTTACTTGCCTAAACAAACCAGAAAGTGGCACAAACTAATTACCTAGATTGTATCTTACCTAGTAATATAAATTTGAACTATTTTAACAAAGAAAGAACATATGGTTGGTTGTCACATATTTGTTCGAAATCAAAAAAAATTCAAAATTAGCAAAATGGACAGGCAAGAAAGATCAGAAATTAGCCAGTGAGCAATCAGCATCTACTTATTGTGGAACTGTGTGCCCCTCTATGGCAGAATATTTGTTAAACAATTAGAAACACACTATTATAAAAAGTTTTGTTGAAGACCTCGAATACTTTATCAGGTTTTAGAATCAAGTTTGACAGGAAAGTAAATAATCGATTAAATTTATTTAAAAAAATTGAATTCAATGGAGTCACCATAAAATTGAACACTTTATCAGGTTCCAGAATCAAGATTGACCAGCAAATAAAAAGTTTAGGAAACTAATTAAATTAAATTAAATTCCATGGAGTGAACGTAGAATTGAGCCAGGCAAGCTTAGCTTTCGTCGTAAACTGCAGGTAAAACAAGACAATAACCCACCACCAAAGCAAAAAAGCAACGAGATGAAAAAAAAGACGATGTTCCTTACTCTACTTACAGGCGCCTTCTCAACCTTGCGGAAGCACTTGTTGAGCGACAGATTGTGGCGCACGCTGTTCTTCCAGCCGGTGGGCGCCGACTTGAAGTACGGGAAGTGGTCGAGCACCCATGTGTAGATGTCCTTGACGGGCAGGGCGCGCGCGGCAGAGTCCTCGATCGCCATGAAGATCAGGCACGAGAACGAGTATGGAGGCTTAGAGCTCGTGTGCACCTGGAGGAACAAACGGTCTTGATTAAAAAAAAATTTGCAAAGATTTGATTTTGAGTATTTGTTAAGATGGACTTTGAGAATTTTGAGACAGCTTTTTTGAGCAGTATTTAGTGGTTTTTTTATCACTGACAATGCTTGTTTTTTAAAACTCATCATTTAAACAGCTTTTTGATGTAAGATGCGGCGTTGCGACATGGAATGATCTACAAGAAACTTTGAGGAACTTTTACTCAGCAAGTTGAGTTCTTTGCCAAAATTAACGTCAGTTAAGGCATTTATCATCTCCCTTTTGGTGTTTATTATTTGGAAGTAAGATTCAAGTGTAACTTTGGCAGTCCTCTTGTAAATAACACCCACTTTAAAATCAGTCTAAGGGAGAGCAAATAACTAGAGCCACGATTATATGGTGATGCGCGAAATCGCGAATTGTTCTTATCTCTTGTTATTCTTACAAATGAGTGCGATTCATTGAATTCCCATCTCAAATATGTAAGAAGCTCATCGCGACATAACGCGAAATTCACGAAAAATCATCCATAACAACGAAATCAACTATTTTCCGCGAAATCATCGCGAAATGAGCCTTTTCCCATCCAATTATGTTAAATTTCAGATAATCGGTTTTTTTTTCATTTTTATCAAACCATATTTCACGGAAAATAAATAAACAAATAAAATGACCCGTTTGTTTTTATGCTAAATTAAGAGATAATGAAGCTATTTCACTGAAATATGTGTATTTTGCGAAATAGCCACTTATTTCCATGCAAAATATTTAAAATGTTTATTTTATCTCTCTAAACACACATTTCCATGAATTTGTCATATTCAGGTCTGTTTCTCATCAAATGCTGTCAACATTCCTAAGCTTAGGGGGTAGAAGTAGTGGGGCAAAATGTTTGCAGTAGGAAACCATTGCCATTGGTTGGCTGAATCTTCCCCTCCTTGCCATGTGAGCACCAGCACTACATGCATTCAGTCTATATAGAGATTAGCTGGGATTTCAAATTTCAATGGGGTGTAATAAATCTTTGACTTTTGAGGATCAAACAAAGCAACTCTTTGTGAGTGATGGGTATATTTTGATGTGTGGAATCTGGAACACCAGACTTGTCTGGGAGAAAAAAGACAATCTTGCAAAGTATGTTGTTAGTACCAGGCAGTGGGTCTAATTCAAATTCCAATGGATATGAAAATCTCAAACTTCTCATTTGCAGTTCTGACTTAGCAAACTATTTGGGCCCCAGTGAACAGTGTTGATGCAGAGAGGTTTTTTAGGGAAGCTACCCTTGAAACTTGTTCAATGTTCAGTTTAACAAGTGGTAGGTGTCGCTCTTACTGCCATACAATGTATTTCATGCTGGCATTTATGTAAAATATTGATTTGTGCTATTAATTTTGTTCCAAGTCCCTAACAAATACCGATGTTGAGGACCTACACTAAATATTTGCTTTATTGTAATTATTATTGATCACTTCTTTATTAAAGATCCCAGTGCTTACCCTAAATCTTCATTCCTTTTGAATGTAGATCGCAAAACCCCTTTTTTCTATTTAGCTATAAACGCTAAAATTCAAATAATTAGCACTAAAATTTCGATCAAACTAATGCTAAAAACACGTTTTTTCTTTTTTTCGTCACCTATGTCTGAAATCTGTTATAGACATGAAATTCTGTACTTTTTCCATAACACCGCCATAACACCGAAATCCAAAAAGCTTACCACGAAATTATCGAAATCATAACACCGTAAAATCTTGGCTCTACAAATAACATAAAGATTTGAAATATCCGAGGCTTTCTAGCTATAAATCCATGTTTTGCTCCGAGTGTCATAAAAAGCTTTACTGGATCCAATCTTCCAGACAAAAAAAATCCATTGGTTTTGGCTTTAGGTCCACTATTTACTTTGTGGGAGACAGATGGCAACATAGCCATCAAATGATTTTGGGTGCCTAACGACACTGTTTTGACGTGCCATGTGGCACTGAACTAACGGCATCCACTCAGTCCTACAGACCATGTTATGGATGCCTTGCAGTACCTGCGGGTCGTAGGGCATGTGCGTGGGGTGCTTGTGCCTCTGCGGCACCGGTGGCGGCGGAGTCGGCGGTGACGGGCCGCTGGAACACGTTGAATCGGCCGGCTCGCTGCCTGACTCGTCGGCAAAGTCGCTCGTCGGGGATTCTTGCGAGCCTGGCTGCTTCAGGTTCATCTCTGTTCAGACAGAGAAGGTGGCATTGGTTGAGTGGTGTAAGGAGCTTTTTTTTATAACAATGGGCTAACATGGTCAAAGGATGCTATCAGTATGCCAATGTTCTTCAGATTGTTTGGGAAAATCATACCTGATTATCACATGTGATATGAGCTAATTACTATGAGCTAACAGCCCCTCATTTGAAACATAAATACTTGCATTACAAATCTTTAACCACTAATATTAATCTCCTGACCATAAGCTCCGCTTCAAAGACAGCATACTTCTAGAATGATTGTGTAATTTTCCAGCAATTATTAATTTATTACTTTATTATAATAGCCTAATATATGTAACAGCTATGTTTTGGTCAGACCAACAAAAACTGCAACTCACCAAAAAAACTAAACGGAGAAATCTTCCGATTTTTCACTAAGCATTCACAATGCTAACTAGCCAGCCAGTTGAGTTGCCAAAAAGTAAATAAATAACAAATGGCAACAACCAATGCCAATGACACATTGATTGGTAATGTAATGGCCAAAGCACATGTGATTCACCAGTATTATGTATGGACAACAGACAAAGGAAGTGCTCTAATGGCTGGGAAGTATGATCAAGATAAGATATCTGACCCAAACAAAGAAACCAACTGACAAAGCGCATTGTTAATTAGCCAGCCTATTACTGAGTTAGATACCTACCACTGGTACCCAAGAGCTCAAGTTAAGAAATGCTGAGGTTTTATATTGGACTGGTACTTGCAAAATAAGTCTCGATTTTTATCAAAGAAATTAAAAGATGACATAGCATATTTAAGTTGATTAACTGTCAACCAAGGTCACAATGCCTGCATCAATCTAATCCTGCTTCCATTAAGGATACAACTTTCTTAGATGCTAGCTGTTGGTAATACTGTCAAAAGATGTTGTCATTGACAACGATTTGCAATTATTTTTCTTATTTTATTGAAAATGAAACCAAATTAGCATCTCTACAGTCAATACAAAGATGTCGAGACAAAAACTTAATGGGGCAGTGGGCCAAGCGTAATTGGCCGGGTCCAACCTGCATGTGACAACCACTACGTCAACAACGCACTGTCAATTTGTTAAGCAAACACGAAGGTAATAGCCGCGACGCTAACGAGTTGCTTCATCTGCGTGACGAGCAATCGAGCGCGTAAAGACCGTCTAGGCTTTCTAGAGTCGCGGGTCAATACATTGTCGGTCATGACTTGCACCAGAGAAACCCAGAGCAGGCTCGAAGCAGCAAGTGGGTGCAGCCGTATGTGACACTTTCTATTTAAAGGGGATGCAATCGAGAAGGACTTGATTGAATTCACCTAACCATATACGTCATTTAAGAGTATTAATGATTTAAAAAAGCACAATTGGCAGCTCAAATACGATTAATCTATGACAAAATAAGGTCGCACACTATTCTCATTTAGTGTCCTAGTCTGACAGAATCTAAGCAGGCACTTCACATCATACCAATCATGCTAAATTTGGCTGTCAGGAGGTACACCAAAATTACATCGATAATGTATTAGATATTTTCAAACTTTGCCAAAAATGGCAACAATATTACAGCTTCAATACCGCCAGTCCGATGACTCACCTTTGAGCAAGTTCTTGTCGTGGAGCCAGGAGAGAGAGGTGAGGTCGTTGTCTTCCCCAGCGGGCCTGTCGGCCTGGTCATTGTTTAGGGCCGCCACCTCAACCATTGCGCCATCGCCTTCCTGCAGCACAAACGTTCCGTCGGTTACGATTGCACTAGCCTTGGCAAACACAATTAGAGCCACCAGCGCATCACCGTGATTGTACAGTGTCAACACCTAGTGCGAGCTCTCTTATGTTGCAGGATCAGGCTACGATTTGCATTACATTTTTATTAGGGACAGCTTAGCAGGCATTAGCTTAGGGCAAAGTCATGGGAAAAACGTCCTTGAGTCAAAAGTCCAACAAAAAAACTACTTTTTTTTCTTAGGCCAGACTTCCCTAACACAGTAGCAAAATTCTGTTACCCCAATAAATTATCAAGCTCTACCAATTGAAAATAAATCACTCTACTGGGTCCTGATTTCAATCAATCTGGAGCAAGCAGGCAGATCAGTCTCAAGAAAATTGTAAAGATCCGGCACCTCGTACCTTCAGTTCGCGCAGTTGCCCGCCGTGCAGTGCAAACACCGGCAGGTCGGCAATGGAGACGGCGCCTCGCATTGCTGCAACGCCAACTTCGTCCTCGGGGCACGGCCGCTCGGGGGCCATCATTCACCTGCAACCATAACGACCGCACTTCGTTAGCAACACTCCATTAGCTCGGTGACCGCTGACCACTCAATAACCAGCAACCTCAGCAGTCTTCAGGCTCAGCAACTCTTTGTTAGTAGTTCTGATAAGCTGTTGTCTGTGTGTAACTACCAAGAATTGAAACTTGCTGGTACATGAAAAACTAGAAGAACGGCAATGAATTTCTGCTTCAACAACGTTTCTCTATCGCTGCTCTGTTGAAATCAATGTTAGTTGGGTTGTGTAAGCAACTGCCTGTTGCCTCATGCTTTGAGCTCCAAGACATGCCTTTAATAAGATGCCAAAGAAATCTACAGTGTCGAGACCTGCCACCAGAGGTTCATGGCACCAGGATTGGGATCTGAACCAAAACATAATCAGTCTTAATTTTTTAAATTACCTTGCTGGTACCAGTTTTGGTTCTGAATCTTTTGAAACAATGACTCTAGTTCCAGTTCCAATTCCAGATTTAAAAAACGTTGGGAAATGTAGTTGTTCTTCACTTAGCTTTCAAAACCCAGTTCAAATAGTTTTTGTCTAAATAATATTGGTTCTTTTGGACTCTGGTTCAGGCTTGCAGGTCATGCTAATGTGGCAACTGCGTATTTTTAACGTTTGACACTAGCAGAAAACAGTGGTAAATGTTTTTTACTCGAATTGAACAGTTCCAGTAATCATGCTAATGACAAAACTTGTACCATCCATGGAAAAGGGTAAATTTGAACTTTTTAGAGTAATACTATCAAGGCTCTTCCTTCCCCTAATAGCACGCAGTCATTATAAGGCTCAAAGAGTGACATCATAGAAGTAAGTCCTTGCAAGTTGCGTATTAACAAAGAAGCCATTCCCACTTCTATTGCTTGAAAGTCTCACTGTTTAAGGTTGAAGAAATATTACTAAAACTGATTCAAGGAAATGAGTGCATTGTCACAGGTTCATAGATTGCAAATGTGCAACACAACTTCAAAACAGTGCCAAGATGTTTGAAACTGCTGACGCAAGGTGCGCACTAACAATACACAATGCAGATAGTAAAGTCAAAATCACATTTCAATTGGACCTGCCACGAACTGTATCTAAAGCAAGGCGTAAATCCTCCAACTGGAGCTAAGTGGTTGCCAGCATGCACAGACAGAAGCCGTTATACGCGTATTTCGTGAGAGCGTTCCTGCCAGAGAATCGCCCCCACCCAACCAATAATCTGGCGATCGAACGCCGAAAAGTTTGCCCAACTTTTGTCCCAACAGCTTAACTGTTTCAATTCGCAGTTAATTCGCGACGGCACATGCAAATATTTAATACCGTGCTCCGTGTTGATTTGGTGGCTCGCCCGTTTCTTCTCCTAATTAAAACGCCTCCGGAGGGAGAGATTTTAACAAGTAAACTTTTGCTGAATCGATAATTGATACACGTTGCATCTAAATAGCAATGGCGACCAACTACTTGGCTGCAGATATTCAGAATATTCATCAAAAACAAGTGTCTTGTTATAGAAGGAAAACGCTCGGATTGGTGGGCTCTATGAACCCCTTCCCGGCATTAATGGAAATCCATTGGCGACGCGTCCCAAATCCGGGAAACGACGCAGAAAAAAACACATTCTCAGTCTGCAATTATTTGTCGCTCCAAATGATGCCTCGGCTCAGCCAGCACGCAACCCCTCCGGCCCCCATTCGTACATTCGACGACATGACATGGTAGGTATACGAGCGAAACGGTGTATACGATTTGAGCGGGGGGACCGGGGCAGGGCCGTTACTGTCAACGAAACCATTGTATTTCCTGCTCTAAAGACCCGTCGCCCGCCGAGGAGGCTTCAATCGTAGCTATAAGACGACGACCAACGAGAAAGCAAGCACAAACAATCAGAATATCAACTTCTTGGTAATTTTCCGCTTTCCCCCGAGATAGGAAAATTTTCCATCGACCGACCCAGCTGATACATTATAATGCGTGCCCAGTGGGGCCCACCAACGCATCTGCCCATTTCAATTAGCCGTGGAGCCGAACATACAAAAATCAGTCAAATTTCTCTCAGCCACAAGAATATGTGTTGCATTTGTAATCAACCAACCCAGTCCAAACAAAACTAGTAACTAAAACCTTGTAACTGCTTAGAAATGAATGAGGCAGGGACTTGGGGCCAGTTCATATTAAGGCAAGATTCGGCTAAAAAGATAACTGCCAATTACACAGTTATCTCCCAGGTCACTTATCTCACCAAATACGTTTCTATCTTGCAACTTGCGAGCTCGTGTTTTTTTAAGGAAATCATAACTGGCAGTCAAACCTAGTATTACCCCCACCGCTAAATCGGGAAACGCAAATGAGAGAAACATCGGCTGTTTCCATCTGCTTATCGAAGTGTTAACAAAATAAGACTGGAATTCCTACTTAGGTCGATAGTTTTATTAAAAAAAAACACACGCAAAATGTTATTTTCACAAACCCAAATCAGGCTAGCGCCAAGTCTGACGCGACAACGCCAGCTCCGACCCTCGAGTCGCGAGCCGACCGCGAGTAACCCAGCTAACCCAAGCCGTCCAGCCACATCACAACCCGTCGGATGCAACCCGCACAACACGTCGCGACGTCCGACGCTCCAGCGGCGCATCTCGCGGCCGCGTGGCCCAGCGTCGTCATGGTAACCACGTGCCGTCGATAAGGCAACGATGACGTCACCGAGCAGCGCGGTGCACTCGTCTCTCATAGCTCTCGACGCCGACGGGAGCTAGCACAAGAGTCCCCCGACCCACGTGAAGCGCGACGCTCTCCCACGGCGCCCTGGGGGCTGTTTAACGACGCTCGCCGTCGAAACCGTCGACTGGTCTATTGGCGGCTGGGGGACGAGGGTAAGCCAGGTGTCGCCTGACTTGTAGATATGCACAGCGTCGTGATGCTTTTGAGACGGAGCTCGTGTTGCTTGTGTCCCTTACTATTAATTCTGCTTCAGAGGCAATTGTATCCAGGCTTTTAGAGAAATGGGTATGTCTTCCAAAAGTGGAAGGCTTCAGGGTGTTTTGACGCAAGCCTGGCCACTGTCGTTAATGTCTTAAATCTGACACTAACATCGCATCAGAGAACACGATATTGTACTTCGAAGAGAGGAGTGTAAACTCGACGACTGGTGTTTTATCGAACGATACGTAGGTGACGAAGCCTTCTTTTCCTTTCCCCACGTGTACCGAAGATGCTGTCATGTCGACATGAGGGTGTCTAAGGCTTGCACGAAATCTAGGTTGGTTCAAGGTCGTTTGTTACCAATCCTTGACCTTGTCCTGTTCATCTATTCTGCAAAGACACTGGTTTTATCAAAATGAATGTCAACTGCTCCGGACGATGTGCTGATGATGAGAGATGCAGGGACTCTGCCGTGGACCATTGGCCGCTTGATCACAGCAGTCACCTACCCAATTCCTGCAATCAGTCGGCGTGTTGCTTAACTCGGTGAACGCACCGAAAAGCAACTGGAGGCGAGCCGGGAACACAAGCACGGGCAGTAGAACAAACACGTGGGGCTGGAGATGTCGCACGGTCGCACGAGGAACCCGCATCCAGACCCGTGACCAGGAATGAGAATAGGTCGTCACAGGACGCCAAGAGATCGAACCCACGATGGACCGGTCGACCTTGGGTAGCGTAAAGCGACACACGCACATGCCCGTTCCCCTCCCTCTCTACCAATGAATGCAGAAGTGCATCAAGAATCACTTTCGAGCTCTGGCGTGCATGTGCATCGGTGCTACGATCGGTTATGCATGGCAATAAGTATTGGAATGCAATCTTGCAGCTGATGTCGTAAGATGACGAGTTGCTGTTTAGCACGTTTTTTTTATTTGTTCGCACAGAGTGCGGGGTTAGAGTTGAAAGGATCGCGACGAAGTGCTCCGTGTGCACTTGCGGTGGTAAGGGCAGAAATCGTTGTAGATGCAGTGTCAATATTGGTACGGAACAATTTGGGTATCTTTCGTGATATAACTGAGCAGTCCCTATCTGAAGTTTCCTTACGTATTATGAAACCGAATGACTCCGAACGACCAGAGGTCCACGTAGCCAGAGATAAAAACCTTTTAAAATAAGTCCAATCATTTAAAAAAAATTTTTAAAATTTTTTTAAGAACAGTGGATAGAGAAAGAATATTAGCTGCTATTACACATTTTGATTTCTTGAAAAAAGTAGACTGAATGAATTTTTTTTTAAAGAGACAACACGTACATACGCGGAGATCTGCTGTGACGACACCATACTTCGAATAAAAAACTTAACTACTATGAACAGTCTTTTCCTATCTTATTTTTCAGATTTAAGCGAACATATCTTGCCGCCCCCCCCCCCCCCCCCCCCCCCCCCCCCCCCCCCCCCACAGCCTGACCGCGTAAGGGTCTGCATCCCCAATTTTCGGGTTTAAGGCTCAATTATGATTTTTTAAACCTTCGTAGCGTCTTATTTTCTATGCTATAGAAGTGAAATCATAGAAATAAATCACCATCTCAGTAGTGTTTACACGTCTTGGACGCCACTAGAATGGCTAACACAAAGAAAATTGGATAGTTTTTAGGCTCATATGTCTAGTTAGACTCATAGGTTAGTAGGATCTTACAGCTGCAAAATAGCCCGGCACTGGATGACAGCAACAGCCCGCGGGTGACGGATAATAGAGGGCGCTGAACTCGCAAAACGTATCCTAGCACGCAATGCCAAAATTATATGATTACAACCGGGCTAGAACGGAATCAACAGACTTCGCCATGCAACCCTCAATTTCTCGGCTATCTGTTTGGAAGCAACGTCCAGAGATAGCACAGCAAGATCAAGAATGTCACCCAGGACGTCTCGAAAACGTTGAGGCGTCGAGGTGACGACGTTGAACGTGAGGGGGTGGATCTCTGGCGCTAGGCGACACGTCGGTTGATTACTTAGTTAATTAATTAATTAGAGCAACATAATGAGATTCGTGGCTGAGAGACGAGTGATTGGATGTCTGGCTTTCGAGTCACCTCGAGTGCTGCGAAGTCTGCTGGATTAAAGGTCGCTGGATTCAGTGTGAGAAAGTTAAGCAACGTGTTCGCTTGCCATGAATTTGGATGGGTGACCACCGTCGGAAAATCGCACGTTGGAAGCTGTTGACGAAGAGAATAGTTTTTCCATCAGCACTTGTGTGCAGTAAAAATCTTTGTAGCGTTCAGCTTGTGCGTCATGTGCGGTCACCCATCCAATACTTGGCTCAGTCCTGTGTTGCTGAACTCAATCGTCTAGCGAGGTCCGGTGTTTAAGAATGCTCCGATTGTTTAATGGCTGATTGAGACGGTACCAGGACGTTCTCTACGAACCGTGTCGCAAATCGAGTCGAGTCGTTGAATGTATGCCATCGAAGAGCCGAGACTTTTATATCTAGGGAGCGCGGGTTGAGTACAGAAACACATATAATAAGTTTTTTGTGTTAACTAAATGTTATAAAAATAAATTCCGAATAAAAGTTAAAATGCGAAGACTTGCAGGGTCGTAATGTTCATGGCATGCTTTCATCTAGCAGATCCAATAAACATATTTGAAGAGATTGGTGACGCCGTGTGAAATCAATAACCCCGCTTAACAGTATTTTGAAATAATCAGTTTTGCAAATTTTGCAAGCCAACAAAAATTACAAATCGTTTGCAAAAATATAAAGGTCGTATGCCAGAAATTTCGAATGTCCGCATCGAGAAAAATAAAGGATTTTTTTCGAAATATTCACGTCGACGCCATGCACTGTTCGCTTCGCTCTATCCTGTGACCGCGGCACCAACCTCAAGCTCGCACCAGACTAATTAGTGGCGGTATCGTAGTGCCTATACCGCGAGCCCATCGGATGGTGCGTGCTGGGTTGCGTGTGTCGGCGCGTAACGCGCGATTAGACTAATTATCACCGTGTGTCAGTCAGCTTGCTAACCATGTGTGCGTACGACAGGTAGCTCCTTAAAGAATCACACTCCAACGCCTGATTACCAGTGGAGTAGTGCAGGACATTATTAAGGAGAGTATGCCGCCATGATTTTCCGCCAGCTGGGCGCGGGGTTAGAGAAAAATTTCGGTGGATTGTGCAGTAAACCGCACTCAATAAGAGCTCTGATATCTTTTGAAAAGCCAGTATTTACTTCTCCACTATTTAATCGTGGTTGCTGTATTCATCGAGGAAGTCAATTTACTGTAACACAAGATCTAATTGCATCGAATTAGCAATATTCGTAAACCCACACCACGAACGGAACCATGATAGGGATATTATGATTATCAAATCTTAATTATGTGCCTAAACTTCTTAAAGGCAAGCAGATAAACTACTGAGATATGGACGATTGAAATTATTTTTAAGAAAGCATAAGTTTGTGTAAATCAGCGTATCTCTATGACATAAATGAGCGCCGTACATCCGCGGATACCCAGGACTGTACACCACTGCTGATGACGTGTCACGACAAAGAAGTGCAGTCCTAATGAGCTCAAGGATGAAGTGCACCTCCAGTATGCACGTCGTCTGGTCCCGGATCTAACCTTTCAGATCGGCGGGTTCGATCCGGTACTGGTCAACGATAAGCACCCCCCAGGTAAAAATTGTGATGCAGCTAGAAAGCGCAGACGGGCAAGGAGTGTACGTTGGGCCATTATCGTGAACCTCGGTATTGGGTTTTAAAGTCTGACCGTTACAATGAATAGGGTATTTGTGCGGTCTATCTCCACTCAACCATTCAATTTCCAATCAGCTTAACAGTAGAAACAGAATTGCAAAGAAATGCAATAGATTTGACAATGAAATCCAACCAATCAATTCTGACAGCTAACATGTTTCAGAGGTAAATATTGCTTGAATACATGCGCGTACAAATACCCATTGTAAGAAATCGATGCACTTAAGTTTTTGTAATACACTATACTACCCGTCGGCCCTTTCTTTGGTCAGTCGTACGGTATTCCTGAAAAGTATTCATGTCATCAAAATAGCAATGGACTCCGCCAAAAAAACTTGCGGAAAAGTCGTGAGGTGTGATATATTTTCAAATGACTCGATATTTAAAATCAACGCAACACCTAGTCAGCCGAGTTTCTTGAGGTATAGACTACCTTACTTCGAAAAGAGATTGAATTCCCTTTTAGTCAGTAGCCTGGCAGCAGACACTTTAGTGAAATTTACAAATTAAATTAAAGTGTTCAAGAAATGTTCGCCAATAATCCTTAGGGCCGATGTCGATAATGGCTTTCAAAAAGGCAAGAAAGCACTGCCGGTGACTGCATTTCTCGGAAACCGTGCGTCCAGCCTTGAGCAAATCGTGATTATTAAAAACACGGAGCTAGCGACACCTGGAAATTCGGAGCGATTCAAGCGCCACGCGCGTGCACCTGAACGTAACACCTTAAGTCGGATCGCAAAGCCACTAATTGCTTGTCAACCGTGCAAAAGTGCGAGTGTCAAACGACTTGGACGAGGCGTCGTGGGTGTGGAGGTAGGGGGGGAAAGTAGGCCAACTTATCTCCGAGCGGCAATCGATGTGACAAGTGATAGGGGGGGAGACGCGGTGCTCACAAAAATCCATCGCAGTCTTTAGATTTAGCACCGGAGTGGCGCGGTAACTTTCCAAGGCTGTACGCACACGTGTCGCCATTCGGCACGGTCGACGGGAAAGGGGGTGGCAGGTGAAGGGCTTGATTTCCAGTGAGTTACACTCTCTGCGTTCGATGGGGCCTGAGGAGGCGAACTGGTCGCCGCCCGGTGGTTGGCTGGAACGTAAAAAATGCTGGGCACCAAGACAGCTATCTTTACCAGCTAAGGAAGCACAGTTCTTGGCGCTTTAGTGTGGTAAAATGTTGCAAAATCTATACAAATCTCAGCACAAAATCCCTAAAAAGTAGGACACTTTGCAGTGATTTTAGAGTAGCTTGGCGTTTAGAATGGTATCTTGAAACTCAGCAATGAGACGGCTGTATTTTCCGTAGAAAATTGCCAAGTTATCCCGCAAAAAAGATGCAATCCCATCTTCCATCCAAGTGCTCGCATGGTCATCAACTCTCGCGTCGACCAAGCTCTCTAACTCTCAAAACGAGACGCTGTGCATCGCCTTGGGGAGTGTGGTGGGGGGGGGGGGGGGGGGGGGGGGGGGGCGTCGTTGCCATGACGACATCACGCCGCCGATACTCCACGGCGTCGCCAGGCAACCGAGCCCATTACACCCCCGCGCCACCCCAGTACACGAACGCACTTCATAATGCAGCGTTCTGCCGAGCGATAGCTTTAATTGGCCCGCTTTGTGTAATGAAGCCATCCGTGAACTGACGTCGGTTTTTGGGACGCACGAGGTGAAGGGATGAAGAGTCCTGCAGATCGCGACGCTATCCTGTTGGCACGCACCAACCAATTCTGTGTCGAATCGAATTCGCGAGCCTTTCCTGATAAGAAATAGAACAGACAAGCGACATGACGATTGTGTGCGCTATTGTATTTATTCTTTGATTACTGACGCAGCGATGTTATCGAAGGACAAATCAGTTTAATTATCGAAGTCTGAGCAAAACACGTAGGGACGTAACAGTCGGCTGGTTTGGTTCCCAATTACCTTCCCAGTGTCCCTTGCCTCTGCAGGCAAGGGAAGACTTTCAGTTTCTTGCAGGGTGCCACATACCTCACCGTCATCTCAAGGGCGAACGTATTAGCCCCGTTCCGGTCGCACGTTGAACAGCAGGTAGCCTACCACACGTCAGTCGGCAATTTAAAGGGCGCAAAGGTGTCTCAGTTCCCCCGGCGTGAAAGTGCGTGAATGAAGCACGTGATGCCAGAGGTTCCGGGACGAACGGGCCAGCGGGCGGCACGCAAGCCACAATAGCGAGTAGCACGTTTCCGATCACATGGCCTGGGCGCACAGCGCAAAGGTGTCGCACCTATTTATAGGACATCGCCGATGAGCACACGTCCCCCGAGACGGAAATAACAGATAGATATCATAGCACCTTGCGCGCGACGCGACGTTCACACTGCTCTATCGAACTTGGTTCCGAATATTTCCCGTCGGCCGTAACCCGCAAAGGGAAGAGGCTAAGGGGGAGGGGGGTGACGTCGCGGTCAGCTCCTGCCCGTCTATTAGGCCGTTATCACTAGCACATCGATGGCCTTAAAAATGTCTCGCGGTGATTACGTAGGCACATGTAAAGCGCAGGGAGTTGGCGATCGGCCAGCTTTAGCAGGCATAGCGTCCTCAGCTCGATCCGCCGAGCCAGCTGTGGACGCAACTTGGAGCTGGCTTCGTGGTCGGAATTATGCGATGCGGCGACAAGGATTGATTTCAGGGTGAGGACGGGTCCTTTACTTGTCGTCCTAACTATTGGCCGAAATGCTGCGTTACGTGGCTGACTAATCGAATTGAGATATGGGTCAGGTTGCAGCCATTGCATGCACCTATAAGGCAGGCATGACCAAGCAGTACGAAAAAGATACTTAGGTTATTTTCGACCAGCTATAGAATTGGATGGCGATAGTTTGACACAAGATACTTCAAGAGAGTTATCGAGATAGGTTCTTACCTTGAACAAAATGCCCGATTTCAATAGTGGCGAACATAGACGCGACGCAGCATGCCCTCCTGCTTCGTCAACAACACCCCAGCGAATGAGCAAATGTTTACACTCTGCATTTTGCCCGGATGCTCGTAGGACGGGAACGAGACTGCATCCGCTCAATAAAACCTCGGAAACTTAAACAGCGAAGACTTGCTGCGTAGAAATGCTGATCCCACTAATTAAGAATGTATTTGGGATGTCGAACGCGGCACTATGAAGACCACACGCAATTAAATTAGGATATTTAGAATGAATTTCGTCGAACTGTTTACTAGAGCCGTAGTCGAATGACCCTCCCACTTTCAGGCGCTGTCGCTACATCAGCTGGGAATTCGATTTCGGCCGCGAGTTCAACAGCAACAATCAAAATAAACTCTAAGCAGCGACTTCTCTGTTATATAAGACGAAATATGAAAGAAACATAAAGAAGCACAATAATCCATTTTTACGTCAATCCATTCATTTCTTATTTCGCGCGATCATGCATTCAAAAATATGTTTGTCCCAACAAAATGTTACTTTAAATTTTAGAGCCAAGTCTGTTCGCCAATCGTAATATAGTATTTTATGACGTCAGAAAGATTTCTAAGCGCGCTCTCTGAGCCGAGAATAGCGGAAGCACAGTTTCGGCCATATTGCTGCATGGGTTCTTTCCGGTAACATTATTTAGCAAGGTATGTTTACTGCCGTATCAGTTTTAGGATTACTATTCAATTTTACATAGATTATGAAATTAAACTCATGTTTTGAAAAGAAAAATATCTGTACAAGTTATTCTTGTACTTTTTAATACTCCTCTTGTGGTATATTTGTCAATCTAGTACATTTCGCAGAGTACATGCCACACGCCTGTTTTCAGGCATGACCATAGCTGCAAATTAACCTGATTGGAACTGTGATATTTGCTTCAGATGCCGTCTGTTACTCTCAAGGATGTAGACCAGCAACTGTTTGTCAAGGCTTTCTCTGCCTTCCTAAAAAAGTAAGCAGAAAATGTTTTGGAAGTATGCAGCTAAGATTAGGCTGTAAAATATCTTGTATGACAGTTCTCTATAAACCTTTTCTTTCATAGGACTGGCAAGATGAAGGTTCCCGAATGGGTAGATCTCGTCAAGAGTGCAAAGTTCAAGGAGTTGGCGCCATACGACGAGGATTGGTTCTACACTCGCTGTGCTGCTCTTGTCCGTCACATCTACTTCCGTTCGCCAGTTGGTGTAGGCGCTGTAACCAAGATCTTTGGAGGCAAGCAAACATCCAACTTCTAAAATTGTGGGGAGAAAGGGAGCGGCTTGCTAAATACACTTTCCTCAACAGGCCGTCAGCGAAAGGGCACCAGCCCATCGCACTACTGCAGAGGAGGCGCTGGAGTGGCCAGGAAGGCCCTGCAGTCACTCGAAGGTCTGAAGCTGATTGAGAAGACTGGTGATGGTGGCAGAAAACTCACAGTACAGGGCCGACGAGATTTGGATAGAATTGCAGCGCAAGTGCAGCCCAGGAAGGTTGCTGCAGTGGTACCTCCGACTGTTATTACAACGTAATATCTTTGTAAAGGAAATGGTTCAATAAATTACAAAAAGTCACTCTGCTTACTGTAGTTTAAACCACCATATTCACCTACTCCCTCAGGATCATGTGGCATGGGAAAGGATACGACAGTAGCAGCCTTTTACATTGTTACAAGTTTTTAATTATTTGTCCAATTTAAAGAAATAGATAAATTATAATGGATGTCATTGTGCAACGAGATCATTACGAAGAAATACACTGCTTCAGGCGTATTTTGATAACTAACTCGATTATAAGTGGAGCCAGGAGTGGTGTCTTTAATTTGCAAGTTAACAAAGTCCACCCAAAATTGATGAATAGATGGGCGACAAATGTTGCAGCACGGAAGAATTTCAATCTTCAGTTCTACAGAAGAGTTCACTTATTAAGGGCAAAGTGTTACATATGCATTTGTCTTGCGCATATAGCGTCGTTTGGCGGAATCCAATGGCAACAACATTGCCACTGCACCAAGGATACTCAACACTGTGATATTCACTTCCTTAGCCAAAAATTTCAGAAGAAAAAAAGATCGGATATTAGCATCACAATGGTGTAAGGGTCTCAAGCTGCCGACTCTTTTGCTGCGCAATTTTGGGCGCTCCATTTTGTAATGAGCCATCATCCCCTTGTGCTTATTGTGAGCTGACACTTAATCCATTTGTATATCAATTCATTTAAATGAGTATTGATGAGACTAGCCCTAAAAATGCATTTTGTGTTACAGATAATGCCTATATTTTTTTTATCTAATTTTGGCACTGGTTGACGTTGGTAGAGGACATACCTAGGTTAGAACCACACATAAACTCAAATCTAGAGTTGTGTGATTAGGTGCTATATTATATCAATTAATTCAAATATCAAGATATAATGATCAAAATATGCACTAAGAAAAATTAAGGTGCCTTCTTTTACATTTAACAATTAATTTAAATACCTTAGATCTACAACTATCACTATAAGTAATGGTGCACTCAAAACCTTTCCCTGTTTGTAATTCATTCAAAAATATACTTGAGAAATTACTCCATCCAGCCTAAATCCTAATCAGTACCAAAATCATTGATCACCATGTGATAAATGCACTACCAAATTACTTATTAATGTCTCTGTCCACTATAATATCAAGTAATGTCATCATAATGTCAAGTTGGAATATAAGTTGGAATAACTAAAAACTAAATGGTAAAGCATACATTTCTTCACGTTACATGATAACAATAATTGTTTTGTGGCATATGTCATCAAATAACCTAGAAATCACAATCAATTTGAATCATTAATCGCTTGTATGATTCAGTATCTTAGGTAGTGTAGGCATGGCATGACATTAACAGGACAAATTGCCTAGATTCATAACTTTGGCATAAACTTCAATATTGGCATTTAACTTCAATAGTATGATTCAGTTAATATTATCTAATAAGTAGTTAATATTTTAATGGAAAAACACGGAGAGAAACTGGATTGATCAACTGCGTACTAATTAGTATCGACATTCATCTGAGATATATGCTCTTCCAACGAGGATTATTTAATTATATAAATCTTGCTTATTTTCATTGCCTTGCCAAGAAAAAAACTTGGTGTATCTTAGATTTATCCACAAAAAGATTGGACTAGAGATGTAACAAGAAACAACTCATCAACCATCCCCTACCAATATAGCTTATATGTATCACAACAACTTTGGTTGATTCAAACTTATTCAACGAGATCTTTGCTAAAGTATTCATTTCTACATTCCTAATTACGACACAGACTTACTGTTCCTACCATGGAAGAAAAGGGAGATTCATTGGACTGTAAGCCGACTCATTTCACATCACTGCTTCAAAGCTTTAGTTCGAGTTCTAATTATCCTATGTACGAGAAGCTACTGACGAGCACACCAGGCCTTAACATTACAAAATCCAGTTGATATTCTCCCGTCAAAAATGCAATACGTTATAGCTGAGGAGAACATCACAGCCAACATCAATGTTGACAGTTATCACTAGAAATCAGCTTCAAATTACCTAACCAACAATGGCTAATCCACTTGCCAAGTCAACAAGTCCTTTTGTAAGAACCTGATTTTCCACCGACTGTCACGGCGAAAAAGATCACTACATTTTAACGACGAATAAACTCAACGCCCTTCCCACTCCTAACCAATTTCAAATTTAAAAGTAAGCTTATTTAAAACGTATCTAGGGATCTACAGTTGGCTTTTTCTGGACTTTTCTTAGGGTTAAGACGCAACTTGCACAAGCCACTAATAAAAACTCAAGCTTCCACAAAAATCACATTTGAACTGCACTTTACCCATGCAGAACAAATATATGGATTATAAACTAGAGAAATTACGAACTAAAGAGTACACGGCATCTAAAGATGCTGGAGAAATAATGTGAACCCCGTGGCAAGGATGTTATCCAGAATATGCTCGTGGCCAAAAAGCATGTTTTGCTTACAGAGAAAACAGCACTAACTTTCAATACTTTGCCAACACCGTGATGCAAATAGGGCATCATCATGATTGCCTACTTGCAGAACTGTTTTTTAGTGTTTCGTTTTAATTTTCTGCTCTGGCTTTTTGCTTTTAATTTACTTCTCCTTTCAAATAAGTTTCTAGAACAAGTGACTTTTCCCAGCTATAACTTTAGATAACTGCTACCAAGAATATCTTCAGCCATTTGGTTGCTAAAGAAGATGCTTAGAAGACCTTGCAGATCTTAAAGCCGGTGCGGACTAGCTGCTAGAGAATATCAACATTGTTGGTGACTTACTTTTTCTCATGAGTTGCAAGATTCTAAGAAGTCAGTAGGAAATATACAGGCATAAGACAACTTTTAAGAATTGGTAAAGACAAGGTGTTGAGAACCCAAAGCCCCATTCAATACAAAAGAGGATCTTCTTTTGCGTCACGGTGTTTTGTTTTTAACCCATTACCAACAGTGGCCGAGTTGCAAATCAGGTTCCCTTTTGTCTTGACTGAGGGATTCAACTCCTTTTTTTGGCAATTGTACAGATAAGGTTCTAGAAGTTAACAAGGAGTACCCAGACACTAGACAGTTGCAACAGAAGCAATTCAGTTCCCTAGACATGGGCGTGGTCGGCATTAGGCGAGTCGGGAGCGTCGTGTCGTGCATGTCTCAGCCAATCTCGCAGGGACTTTGTGCGTTCAGCAAGCGAGGGGTCAGCGGCTGCTGAGGGACGGAACCCGCGTAGCCAATCGGGAAAGAGCAGCGCGGGCGGAGGTCCGGCAGAGGGGCGGGACTTGTGGAGTACATCCCATATGTCGCGGATCTCCGTGTTGAGGTTCTCCAGGCTGCGGATGATCTCGGTTGATTCAGAGTAGCGACCGCCGCCGGTGCCACCCATGGAGACAATGCCTGGCAAATGAAGAAATGAAGTTAATGTTTTTTTTTAAAACCAAATTTATGACTACAAAATAAATGCAACTTACTGAGGTGGGAATGTACAAACAAACTCAAGTCAGGCTAATGTAGTGAGGCTAATGTACAACTAAACAAATAGCCAATTGCAATAGATGAGAGGCACTAAAAAATGTAGGATTTGACTTAAAGAATTGCAATCACAACAACTTAATAAGCTATTTTAGCCTTGGCTAGAAGTGTTCCCTTATTTTCTATTCCCTAATTTGCCAACTTTGTTTTTAGATTTATTTAAAGTAGCCTTTATTATAAATAAATGTATGCAATGCAAATTCATTTGCAAACTATTTGAGGCATGGCATTTCTAATAGGAAATTCAACAATAAACACTCAAATAATTCGTCAAACACGAAGAGAAATTTCATAGAAATACACTTCACACCAAAGAAAGCCAGAAACAGCCACCATATGCCATCGTGGGTACAAGTATTACCATTGTTTGAGTCGTGCGGCAATTCAATGCTGCTGAAGCCAGACGACCCACCACTGTGTGACGAGACATCGCTGAGAGCAGTATGTTCCCCGTCCCCGCTGCTTGCGCCTCCTCTTGGCGTGGCCGCACGAGCCAACGCAGCTTCCAAGTGGCGCAGACGAATTATCTTTTCTCCCAACAAACCTGCATAGAGTGAGGAGCAACGATTCAAGCTTCATGTGAGGTTTTAGAACATTCCTGAGTCTTAAATCGCAATTTTTATCACAGTGAGAGAGTGAGTAGAGAACAATGTGATATCTCTCAACCAATCTTCTTCAATGTATCCAGAAAGTTGAGCTTTTCCCAATCTTTACATCTTCCCAAATTTAATAAATAAGTAAATACAAATAACAAAAAGCATGCAGGATATATTTATTACTAAGTCCTTCCCGGGTTGGTCAATTACCCCTAACCAAAGCCTTGATTTACGGCAAAAGAAGGTTAATTTTTAGTAAACTTAGAATGCAAAGGATACATTTCTCACAGTTTTCTCCAGCAATATCCAAGAGCTGTCCCCAGATTTCCTTCTTTTCCAGTTTTACCATTCTTCCACACAAGCAAGCATTGTTTCTACTTTTGGAACTGGTATCACCAATAAAAATGGCCAGTACAAATGTTGCCGTAGGGCTATGTGTCAGCTATTTTTTCTGGTGGTTCTTATACTGAACGTGCCATTAAATTTGTTTGTGGGGAATTAAAACAACAGCAATCAGAAACACTCCCCGTCATACCAACTACAACTAGGCTAACACAGATTTACACAAGCTTTTAATCATCTTTCCTGCAAAAAGCCTAAAAACTTACCGCGAGTCCGATGCAGGCTGACCTCCATGTCAGAGAGATCGCGGTCATCGTCGCCGACCGAGCTGCGCTGGATCTCACGCTGGCGCAGACGGAAATTACCACGCTGCGCCACCAGCATGTCCTTGGCGCGGCGGACGGAATCACGCTCCAGGTGAATGCGGTGCCGGAAGAACTCCAGCTCAGCACTGCCCATTTGGCCACCTAAAGATCGCAGGAGCGGATTGATTTGTGGTGTTTAGCGAGGCACTATTTTGACATCTCGCCATGCGGCACTGGTCTAATGGCATTGGTGAATGAGTGGATGATGATGATGATGAACCTTACCTAGCCTAGAAGGGAGGAGGAGAAACCTGGTGCCAACAGGTAGCATACTCCTGTCGAAGAGCACCAAGGGGACCATCGGCTTAACGTCCCTTCCGAAGGACGGTACAATGCAAACAGCAGGATCCCTCCACAAATCCATGCTGTCAAGAGTTTGATAAGCAAGGCGAATGAAGTTGCTGTACTAACTTTCTTCCCTCCAACGTCTCTACCGAACAGATCTGGTCATATGTATGATGGTCCCGCATCCAATACCTGACTCAGCGCAGTGTTGCTTAACTTTGGTGATCTAACGAGAACCAGTGTCTCCAACATGCCAAACCGTTCGGTGGTGGCGTGGTTTTTCACTCATTTAAAGATTTGTTGCAAAATAGGTCTAAATATCTCAAATAAAAATGGTGTGATGTATGAAAACAGTGGGCAAATGTAGCCCTATGTTGATCACGCCCAGCTTCTGTTAAAAATGAAAATTCTGTGTTTTTTTAGGAATCTTGGATTGAAAAGTAAAGCGTTCAAGTTGTACGTAGTAGCTTCGATAGTAGGTCTTAGGTTCAAAAGATCAAGAATGGAGGGGGTACTATGTACTTGCATAGCATATGACACTATAAATAGAAAATAAAATAAAATTTGAATTATTGTATTAAATATAAGGTAATCACCTGGCTCTTTAAAATAAATGCAAACCTGAACTATAGGTCTCATTGGCCTCATGTGCATTCACTTCTATCCTAGCAAATCAACTGTCCACTTGCAACTCACCAGTATCTGAGAACGGATACCGCAGATATGTATCTGCGTGTGTAGCAGCTGGGAACTTCTCGTCAAGATCGTCGAGCTTCTGCAGCTGCCTCCGCAAGGCGTCGACTGGGGAAGACTCGGCCGCGGCGGGAACCAGGACGGCAGGAGCGACTGCAGACTTCGGTGCTCGTGCTCGGCCCGCGGCCTGGCGACGACGACGTGGCTCGCACGCTCGCACTGCACGTCGCGAGCCGCACGACGACACATTGTCACTGTCCACCCCTGTGAGAAGGCAAACTCTTAGACTTCTACATTTGTGCCTTTCAACAGTTTTAGCTCACTTTCTTTGTAAATTTGCATAGCTTCCAGCTAAGTCCGTAACAGTACCTACTCATGGACATGGGTAGCCTGAAAGCAACAGCACACTCTATGAAACGTGGGCATAATTATAATCTATCCAGCTCGAACTATTCGTTATGGTACTTGAGATGCACCAACATAAACACGTGAGCTTGAATTCACTACCATGCAAAATGCAAGTTGCAAACTAATAAGTTAAAATTCAGAACAAATTCAGGTGCTAATAGTATTAAACAAATAAGGAGGACTAGCAAGTCTATACGCCACTGGCAGAACATAAATCAGATGTTGTTACTGTTAACAATAATGGTTCAAGAACACCATTGACAACAGCAGAGATTTTACCTATAGTTTTATTTTTTGCTTAGGTTTGAGCTTCTTTTCCTTCTGACACTAAAATATTATCCTAGATTACAGCAACAGGCAGTTACATGGTGATATAAACGCAGCCTAGGTAGCTGAACAGCACGTGGCATAACAAAACGATTACAAATAAAGGTACGCTTGGTTTGCTAGCCCAGCCAGAGTTTCCAGCAACCTAACCTAACCTGGCTTGAACCAACTGAAAAAAATTACTTTATTTATCTTGACTTAACAGAAAAAGACCAAAAAAATCAATCGTTAGTTGAAATATAAAGCAAGGTCAAATTAATATACCATTGCCTAATACCCAAGTTCCTTGCTCAATCTATCCATGTCCAAATTCAAACAATCAAGAGGATGTGATCTTATTATTAATAATTATTATTATTAAGATATGATCTTATATTTAAGGTATAAACACCAACGTTCGCCTACCTTGAGTCGTGGTGTCGTCGGAAAGCATCCCCCGCGACTGCGCATGCGAGGTCGGCGGTAGCGTGTTGTTGTTGTCAGCTGCGCGCCTCGGACCCCGCGGAGCAGCCTCGTTGTCGTTGCGTGGAGTCGGCTCGGACGGCGCGCTCCTGCCGCACGCAACGTCAACTGTCTCAGGTTTAGCGCGAGCTCTGTGCCTGCTGATGGCTTCGCATGGGCACGGCTGTTTTTGGGGAAGCTGGATTGTGTTCCCTCAGATTGATATGTTTTTGACTTTATGTGTAATGCTATTAATTTTTTGGGCAGAGCATTTACTATTTTGTGATAGATAACATTGCAAGATTTAAGTAAAATTTTTTTCTTTGTACCTTGTGGTTTATATATCTCATCTATATCTCCCTTCATATTATCATAATTTTTATCATTTTTTTTAAGTTCTATCACTTATTTTCAGACCACTGTGTAGTTTGTTGATAGGAAGTCACTTTGCCAGCTCTGCACTTTCACACTTTTTACACTACATCCATAAAGTAGTCCAGTGTGTTTATCTGTAGTTCTAAACCAGTATGTTTGATAGCCTTACCAGTTCCAAAAGATCCTAGATTAACATACACCAGCTCCAAAGGCAGTATGAAAAGTGAGTCCTGGTGTAAACACTTCAAAACTGCAGACAGAACTACACTATTGACTATACTAATATACTGGTACATGAACTGGTTTGTAGCTGGCAAACGAAGCTTGAGTTAAAATTTAAAATCTGTCCCCGTGATCCTCTGACAATCATACAAAGAGTGCACGCCGATGGTACCTGTCGTGAGCGCGATGCGAAGTGGACCGTTCCGTCTCCGAGCCCGTTGTGTTTGCGGCCGAGTCACGCTTGCGTCGACGGTCGAGCGAGAGCTTGACGTCGCCTTTAAGCCTCACGTACTTGTCCTTCAGCGTTCGGTACTTATCCTCCAGCAGCCGCTTCTCACAGCGAAGCTTTTCAAACACCCTAGAATTTAATTTAGTTTATTTTAATCAAGGGACTGAACAAGGAAGGTGATTGTGTAAAAACTAAAAATGTTCAAAAAAGTTGCTGTTCAATAACTTATTACTTCCTATGAGTTAGATTGGGTTTCAATTATCAATGGCCAAGCCAAATATAGTGTGATACAGCCGAATGATCATTTAAAATCTTAAAGCAGTCCCCTGATGTGGATTTCAACCTGGTTGTAGTACTAATCTGGTTTTGGAAAATGGTATGTTAGTTAATTCTACAGTATGTACTGTTAATAAATCGAATACACCTGATATACATCTGCCAGCTCACAAAACAGTGTTTAGTCACATCCTCTCATCACTTTGATAGATAGGAAATTAGGTACATTTTATCATGACGATAGAATAAAATTGCACATCGATTAACTGCTTCAGCATTTACCATAGCAAGTAGACTTATGTTTGCCGTGATAGCACAATGCTAGTTCAATAATTGCTAATGTGTACTGTAATTTTGACTCACGGTCCCGATGCTGAGGAGTCGTGATCTGCGGGCTTCAGACGAGACTTTAGCTCCACCACTCGAGCTTCCTCTCGGGTGCACTCGGCTCGTATCGCGTCCAGCCTGGCAAAAAAAAAACACGCACGTTATGTGGGAAAACAAATAAAAAGCTGATTGTTTTTAGACTCATGTCTACTTGATGTGACCTTAGCACTAGTTTTAACAAAAACTATTTGAACTGGGTTTTGAATGCTAAGTAAAGAACAACAAAATTTCCCAACGTTTCATAACTTGTACCTGTTACTTTTTCTAGGGTAAGAGCAGGCCTGACAATTTTCCAATAACAAAAATCTCAATTATCAGGAAAATTGTCGGGACTGCTCTTACCCTTGAAAAAGTAACAGGTACAAGTTACGAAACGTTGGAAAATTTAGTTATTCTTTACTTAGCATTCAAAACCCAGTTCAAATAGTTTTTGTTAAACTTATTACATAAAAAGCTGTCTGCTGGAATTTAAAAATTGTCAATACAACATTTTTGCTGTGAACTGTAGATTACGATTAAGTGAAATCATCTCGATACAATTTTATTTCACATACAATTTTTTTCTGTTTATTTATAATTGTGTTAGATCATAGCAGATCAACTCAGAACATAGTAAATCCTCTAGAACATTTTTTTTTAATTCTTGCTCCAGCTTGGACCATCTTCGGCTAGAGCAGAAAAAACGTGAAGAATTCTGGCAATAAAGGGTCTTTTGTAACTGATCTGACACAAAATGGAGCCAATAGTTACTTTTAAGCTAAATTACAAGCAAACAATGAAAAAGCAGGATTTTGCAAAGGACCAGAAAGATCCAAAAAATCTAATCTAACTAATAATATAATAATTAATATAATAAATCAACATTAACAAAGAAATTAAAGAAATCCAATAAAAAAATGTGAAGTCCAAACTGCTGGCATATCAAAAAACATAAACAGTGCCCGGCTCTGTACCTGGCGGCGTGCTCTACGCGGGCCGCGGCCGTTGCCACAGAGTTTTCTAGCCGCAACCTCTCAAGTTCCTCCAAGTGTTCAGCCCCAATGCGTGCCAGGGTCTCGCGCTGGCTGGACTCGAGCTGTGCAGGCACCAGCGCACTCACATCCTGCACACAGAGGGGAGTAAATTCAAGACAGGGCAGCCATTTCGTGGATAGATAAATGACCCACTCTGTTGTTAGGAGGCAATTTGTTGGTGCTTGATACGAGAAAAGGAATGTCCAAGTAATTAAAGAAAGAAACTTGCTTATTGGTAGCTCAAGAGGTTCTTCTATTTAAGGATCTTGTTTGGGGCATCGGAACAATAATTATAGACCCCAGAAAAATATTTGAACATCAAACAATTAGCAAGGTGAAAGCTTAGAGTGAAAGTGCTAGTGCATTCACACCTTTGTTAGACATTGATTGATTTTCGATGTTTGACTTTCATAAATACAAAGTACATTTTTTTATTAGAAAGCTGTTAGTACAACTAACCCCTAGGTTCAGAAGGTTAACAATCGTTATGTGTCAGTTTTTTTGTTGTTGTAAAACTCGTCCAGTGTGTAAAATACATTTTTTAGTCATGTCTTATGAAATTTAAATATTCTGTGGTTTCATTTCCAAACAAGTATGATAAAAATATTACAGATAGAAATGTTTAATCCATCAGTGGGAAATCTCAAAGGATATGCCAAGTTGCCAATGGTAACAGTTATTTAAAAAATAGTTTTTTTAGCAAAGTAGGGAAAATATTGGAAGAAAAAGTTATCAAGTTCCAAGCGCTGCAGCCACCACTAAAGAGGAACTTGCCTGCAAGTGCTTGTCTGTGATCTCGGCCAGCTTCTTCAACAGCTCCGCCTGCAGCCGCGCAGTAAGCGCCGCCAGTTGGCGCTCACCGTCTGCTGTAAGCGCTGCCACCAGCTCACACCGCTCCGAGGCCAGGCGTTCGCGAAGCGCCGACAGCTCTGTCTCCCTCTCGCATACTGCCACTCGCCTGCAAGGCACGACAAAACGGTTTCGTGACGATTAGTTAAAAAGTTTGTCATAAGAAGAGTTTTATTTAAATTAAGTCTACTCATGTTGATAAAAAGGTAAAGGATTTTGTAATCGTAAGACTCTGGAATATTTCTGCCAAAATAATTTTGTTGCACAGACACAGAATAAATCTGAAACAGAAAGATTTGAATCTGATATGGTGTGATAATAAAGTAGCTCAGATTGTGTAAATCAGTTGACAAATCAGTACACTGATCTATCAAAGCTTGGTGCTATGTAAAGCCAATATGGCAGACAAATATAGTCCACGGCCATCTGTACTTGGCAATAACATTGCAATGGATGTCTTCATCCCTCTACATATCTTTTAGTTTGAGGTAACAGCACAAGTAAAATTGTCTTTTATAGAAAACTTTAATATTTGGTTAAGAGATGAGAAAGAAAGTGGGACAGCGCAACTGACCAGAAACTCAAAATATTTATGGTATTTATGGTACGTGATTTGCTTTGTGAGAAGCAAATATCATTCCCGAGTGATACTTTTCACTTGGTCTAATTCCCATGAAAGAAACCCTACATGCCACAAAAAGCAATCAAGTCAAGAACGTACCTGACTTCTTCCATCAAAGCCGTATGCTCATCCCTTGCTATTTTCTCCTCGGCAGCCCGCTCCACTAAAAGTTCCGTCGCAAAAGCCGCAAGCCTCTCGTCTCGCTCCTTTCTCATCCTCTCGCGCTCAGTACTCTCTTCCTCGTCCAGCTCTTTTTGCACCTTGCCCTGATCTCGGTTCTCATCTTCCCGCTGCTCGCTCCGAAACTTCTCCTGCTCCAAGTGCACTAGTTCCTTTGCCTCATTTCTCAATCTCTCATGTTCTTTACTTTTCACCTCTTCCAAATCCAATAGCATTCTCTGCCTTTCCTGTTTTTCTTCTTCATCTAGATCTTTTCTCAGCTTCTGCCTCTGTTGGATTTCTTCCTCCTCTAATTCTTTCCTCAACCTCAGTTTCTGCTTACGCTCTTCATCATCCAGATCTTTCCGAATTTTCTCTCTCTGCTGGTTCTCTTCCTCTTCCAGTTCCTTTATCATCCTATCTCTCTTCTGCTTTTCTTCTTCTTCCAATGCTTTCCTCATCGCCTCACGCTCTCTACATTCCTCTGCCTCCATTTCCTTCTTTATCATTTCTCGCTCGCGGCTTTCCACTTCCACCTTGGCTCGGTTTTCTGCCTCCGCATCCCACTGTTGCTTTTCCTCAGCTTTCCCTGCAGCCAAGTCAATTTCAAGACTCTTGTCAAGATCTCCGTTCAGCACGATGCTCTCCACGGACTTGGAAAGCACCTGGAACAAGATGCACGCTTTCGAACAACTGTGACCAAAAGTCTGCTAGTAGCAACCGATACACCTAAATAATGCAACGTGAAGCATCGTGAAGCATCACTGGATACTTAAGGCCAGGTCTAATCTATAAATCATCCATCCACAAAGATGAAACAGTTCACAACATTGAGGGATTGCCTAGAAACACCGAGAATCATTCAGGGAATTATGTGTTTTCTTGATAGATGACGTTCCCAGCATTTCCAACTACCAGAACAGCTGGCTAGCACTGCAATTGAAAACTATGGCCAGGACACCAGGGTTCTAGAACCTAGCTCCTAGAATGCAGATCATACATGCTTTTAAATGTTATACGGATACCTATCTGTAATCAGCCCAGTTTTTGCAATCAGCCCAGTTTAAGACAGGTCAGATATTCTCTTTTATCCCTAAGGCTCTTCAAAATTTTCCCTGATTTTTAAAGTTCTTTAAAACAATCTTCTACTTTTAATTGAACGAATAATTTATTGTTAAGCAACAAATCTGCTCCCCACACACCTCGCTGCGGAAGAGACTGGACCCAAGCTGTCGTTTCTCGCTGATCTTGGCAGCGGCAGAGTCCTTAATCTCGTGCTCCTTGCGCACGTCCTGGCCGTTGATCGAGTCCTTGCCGCGGCCTACCTTGACGAACAACGCCTTATCTTGGACCGGCCGGGCGGAAAACGAGCCGAACATTTCCATCGGCAGGCCGTCGTCACCACGTTCGCGCGGGACAAACAGACCCTTCAGAGTGGATGCAATGTCTTGCTCCGAACGCTGGAAAGGATTGGTCCGTTTTAAAGCGGGGCTTTTCGAGGAATTCAAGGAATTATTTGTGTGCAGATAAGATAAGGTATGGCAATGACAAAAATCACTTAAAGCTTGCATGAATCTCCATAGCATGAAGCTCCAACCTCTGATGGCTGAAATCATTACAGTGGATTTAGAGTATTTCAAGGTCTTTTAAGGAAGGATTTTGCCATAGGGTAAGGTCCTATGAAATATTAATTTGGGTAGAAGCAATGAGAGTAGAGGCAGCAAACTGCAGGGGTCTGATCCACAGAACAGCAAATAAGCATGACCCCCATACATTTTGGAGTACAGTTGTTATCACCATGGTAATAACCCCTGAAAATCTAGTAAACACAGTCAGTGATTGACTGGTCATCTTTTAACTCCAAAGTCAAACTAAAACTCTTCTTTGTGGATCCGGTGTATCCTAAAAGTACCGAGTCCTTTTAGAAACAGTTTCTTTACAGTGTAGCCTGATTCTTCCCCAACGTCACAGACTCGTAACTCACCTTGCTGGAGGACCGAGCCGACCCATCGCCTTCGCTCTGCGTGTCAGCACGGTCTGTAGTTGACCCGTGCGATGTTGCGCCCTCAGCGCCGACAGCTACGTCCGACTCGTCGGCGGTGCAGTCCTCGGTGTCTTCGCTATCCGAGACATCGAACCTGGTCGGCCATCGGAAAACAAATTGTTCATTTACATTTGCTTGGTATATTGAGCCAGTTATATTTATACTCAGTCTGGCAGGACCTGGCCAAATATGTCGAAACTAACCAAAACAAGGCAGTGGATTAGGCTGATAATGGACCAAAACTATTTATAAAGTTTTACCGTACAAACATAGGACGCCACTCACTCCTTGGCAGAGGAACTAGGCTATAGAATAGCCTGTCATTCAATAAACTTGCCAAAATTGTAAAATTGTAAAACTGTATAGAAACCACCGGAAAGTGCAATTCACTTATGGTGTATAATCCTAAGTTGCTAATAAAACTATTCTTATTTTTATTATTATTATTAGTGTGGCGGTCACTATGTTAATGAAGGAGACATCTCTGAGAGACAAGCATGAAAATAAAAAATCACACTGAACCATTTCACTACAACGTTGTATTGAACTGGGCGTTTCTAGATATATTATCTAAGCAAGAAAATCTATGAGATTGTGAGATGTCAAGTAGTTTTTTCTTTTTGGTAGAGCTTCAAAGTTTTTGGGACCTTACCATAATAAGTTTTGCAGTTTTGCTTGGGTTAGTTATGGTTGCAGGTTTTATACTGGCCCGTTAGTTTGTTATTTGCTTGACAACACCCAATCAGTAGTTTTTTATTTGTTAATGGTCTATTAAATACCTAACTAGCCACTGAAAAACGGGCCCATATTGTGCTAACTTTTTCATCAAATCAAGAGTATTGGTTGGTAAAAATACTTAATTGATGACTTTCTGAGGCTTGTAAAATTAAAGTTCACACATCACTCGCAAATCTCATAAAACAAGTCTAGTAAAACACAAATCGACAAACTTTCAATCTCTTACAGGTCACAGTCAATGAACTTTGGCTCACCTGATGGTGCCAATATCCTTGTCGAGGTTGAATCGCACGCTCTTGCGTTCGTCCTCCATCTGCTGTCGACGCCACTGCTGCGTCTGTGCCCGCGACATTGCGCTGACATCTGCATCCCACGGCGCCATATCGCGCAGAATGCCCTTACGCGAAGCTTCCGAGTCACAGTCTGCTGAAGTCAGCGCAAGAGTCAGTTCCAAAAACTACTTTCCAATACCTTAAAAGCCACCTGCTACATTGTTTTTAGATAACAATTTTTAAATAAACTTGCTAACAAGAAAAAAAAAAAAAAAATTACTATCTAAAAAACTAAAAAAAATCAAACTTTTTGGTTTATTTTCAAGGCTATACCAACAAACGAATGCTATGGAAAGGAAGCTAGACTGGAAAAATGTGCAACAGAACTGGAACACGAATGTGATACGATATGTGATTTTTATAGATCATGTTCTTACCTTTATGTTGCATGCTGTTCAGATCGCTTTCATCGCTTGCTACACCTTTCAGTTGAAAGCTTGAATCACTTGCATTGCTCTTCAGTTGAAAACTGCTTCCACTCGAAATACTCTTCAATTTCACGCCAAAAAAGCCGCTCGCTTCGCTGGGCGAACTCTTAACGGCAGTTCCTGACGTTTCACTGACTCCGCTCTGAATACTTTTCAATGAGATTCCAGAGATATCACTGATGCCGCTTGGAATCCTTTTAAGCGGAATTCCCGTCGTTTCGAGGCTCAATTCGCTCGGGACACTTTTGCGTGAAATTCCTGAAAGGTCGCTCGCTCCGCTTGGGAACCTCTTCGGAGGTATTTCTGAAGCATCGCTAGATTCGCAATTGACACTTTTAAGTGCTATTCCAATACTCTCGTTGCTTGGATCTCGGCTGCTTGGTAAACTGTTGACTTCATTACTTTTGGGAGGATCTATCTTGGAATTCTGTACGGCGCTTACAGTTGATGGTTCGAGTGCTGCCAGCAGAGAGCGCTCGGCGCTTATCGAGTCCGGGGATTCGCGCTTCTTTGACTTGAGGAACATTGAGCCGCCACCTTTCAAAGGATATAAATTGATATCAATTAAATAGGACGTGGCTAAGATTGGTCCATAATGACTACAGTTTAGAAAACTTGTCTGTCTGCTTGTCAGTCTTGTGCAAACTTGAAGGAAATAAGATGCCGTATTATCAGTAATACAAGAAGTTAACTTTTCGAAATCATTCCAAAAGTATGTCAATATAAGAAAAGTGTTTGCTTTCTTATATTCTTTCTGGCTAGTCCCTCTTAATATCGTAGGCCATGGAATCATTAGCCCTCTAATTCCATGCGTTGGCCTCCAGAAATCAGTAGCTACTAACTAGTAAAACTTCAAGTGTCAGGTAGGCAAGTAGTTACTCTATACCAAAACCTGGATACCAAAACTAATATCCATTCATCCTTGATGGTTCACAAGCGGGATAATCAATCATACATTTAAGTTTAATTTTTAAAAATATTAGCTGCATGCTGGCGTTTCTGTAGAGTCTAGGTAGGCAGGGTCTGATTATTACAGGCAAAGATTGAACAGCAGGGTAAAATAGCACAGGAACAAGACATTATCAATAGAATAAAAAAATTAGTTACTTCTTCTAAGCCAATTGCGTTTTGATCTGTATTCAATGAACGCAAGTAATTTTCACAAACTAAAAATAAAAGAAATAAACAAGAACTAAAACAACCATGTGAGCTAATATATTTTAGCCCAGTAAACTGACAGATAACAAACCAAAAGGTACAAGTTACACGTACCTTTGAGTGTTAGTTCGGTGGCGTGAGCAAACCCGCGTGGATGTTTCTCCTGCAGCGGTGACAGGCTTCGCTGTCGCTGCGCCACCTCTCCTAGCAACGATACGTCGATCCGTGCAGGACTGCGCGCCGGCAAACTTTCTGCGCTGCCAAACTCCAGCTTGGACACAACACCAGATCCTGGTCGGTTGCCTGGGGAAAATCCAAAGAGCAACGTTGGTATTGACTCAAATTTGGGGCGACAACGCCCAAAAGATTAACGAAAAGAAAGTAAACTTCAGAAAGTAAAAACTGAAGAGAATAATTTTGACGATTTGCTATAATTGTCGTAAAGGTGTTTAAGTAAAGGTTTACTAGGTTTTAGAAAAAAATAAATCACTTCAGCTTGATTCTACAATAAATTGCCTAACGACATGAATGATAAGTACAATTCCAGCTAGGATATTGCAACACATGTTGAAAGAGAAAAGGCCATTTAGGGAAAATGCATAATATTGATAACTGATTTTATTGTTAACTAAATAGACTATTTTCCTTTTTTTTTGAAAAATAAACCATACATAGCAGAAGACAAAGTGTTTTTTTTTTTCATTTCAACAACAATTTTTATCATATCGGTCAGGTGTGCTTACCAAGCTCTACATTTGAGGTGGAGCGTTTCATGGAGAGGTCGATTAGGCCGCGTTTGACAGGCAGCGAGAGTTTTCGCGTGTCTGGTCTCGCTGGTTCCTTCAGCTCCGGGCTGGAAACCTGCCGCGCCGGTGATGTCCCTCGGCCCCTCAACGGCGCCTGCAACAACAACGTTAGTCTTAAAAACAGTTCTAACACCTATTGACTTTTCTTTTCGACTTCTTAATAAAGGGTTACAAATATTACTGTCAAACATTAATGAGAATCTTATATATCTCCAGTCCCTGATTATGCAACAGGTGACAATTGCAAAAGCTGTGTTTACAAGCATTTGTTTCCTGCCTTTCTACGAAGCAACTTGAAATATTATTACGACTATTTAATAAAATACGTTAAATTAGATTACATTTCTTACCAATATGCTTGCCTTCTTAATGACTCCAGTACTCTCCTCCCCAATAGATCGAAGGGGTTCCAACGATTTTGGCATCATCTCTGAACCAATGGTTGCTTCCTCGTAACTCTTCAGTTCGTCTTTGAGAGACGTCTTTGACTCTTCCTCTCCTGGAAGCATTGAAGTAGTAGGTTAAATAACCTGGAGCCAGTTTTGGAGAAATATTACAAATTTCATGATTGAAAAATTTACCAATTGAATTAATGTTGCCTCCTGATCGAATCTCCTTGACAATGTTTCGATAGACGTCATCAAGTGGGTGGTCCCACCGGGTCTCCTTACTGTCGAGGTTGTAGTAATAAAAAGACTTGGTCTCGTTATCATAACTGCAATTAAATGAAGATAGCTTCATTTCCACAATAATAACATCTTGAATGTGAAAATAAATAGATTAAAAAAAAAATTAACACAATGCAACGGCTGGGTCACTTACCATGGAGACCAGCCTTCTGGCAGTGCTTGCATGAGACCATCGCGGGCGATGTTCAGCAAGTGTGGTTCGATCAGAGGATTTATGCCAATTTTTATTGCATAGTCTTTCACCTCTGCAAACAACATAATTGGGTTTTAGATATGGGTTGCAATTTTTTTGGTGCATTTGTTGTGAATGATGAGACTGGGAGAAGAACAGGCCTATTATTGATCTTTGCTGAGGCCATTATACAAAGGGATTGTTCCTATGCACTATCAGTTAAATAACAAATCGTGGTGTAAAGCAGGCTTGTGCTCCTGTAGATAGACAACTAGAATACCATATTTACCTTCTTCTGATGGTGCACTGTCCTCATCAAACACTTCCCTGTAGATTTCTGCCCGTAGTGAAGAAGATTGACTCATTTTCTAGCTTCATTTTCTGGATGGGCAAATGTCAAACTGACGGAATACTCCTTGGACTCCTGAATACTCCTGGTTGAAACTTTGGTTGAAACAATTAATTTTAAATTAGTAAATGCAACTTATAGCGCTCATGTTAGTGACACCGACATAATTTTAAGATATCTAGAGGTAAAGTACGTTTGAATTTGATAATGGACCCGGCCTTTTCATTACGAGATTCGCTACTCCCCCTCTTCTGTCAAACGAAAAACAAGGCAGCATCACCGACGGCGACGCCAAATTGACGTATGCAACGCCCGGAAATGAACGAACTTTTTCGAATGATTCCGAAGTTTGAAGTGGGTTAATCGCAAATCGCAAATCGTTTCTTCACGCGCTGGAACTCAAACTACTGGAAGGTGTACACATTTATTTGGCCACAGACTCGTTATAAACAACAGAAGTACTTTAGGCGACACTAGAGTAAAAATAAATTTTAAATCCGAAATTAAAAAATGGGAAAAATGGCTGATGCTGATTACAAAAATAAACTCTCATTCATTTGTCACCAAGCAAAGGTAACACTGTGCATTAAGAGCCAGCCCATTTTGGATGATTTAAAAATTAGGATGGTTCGGTATAACCAAACATTATACTAGTATCTTTGGTTCTTACAGTAAAAGGAAAATTTGGTTCATCATTTTAACAGAAAAATTATTTTCTCATTCCTATTACAATAGAGTTATAACATGAGCTAACAAGAATAATTCAAAGGTGTTAAACAAGTCTCACATCTGTCGAGCCTTTACCAAGCTTTATTTTCAAAGGTAATTATTATTATAATTGTGGGGTTTAGTGGCACTTCAGCTGCTAGGCTACTTGTGCCAAACGCATGATTAAAAATTAAGATATTTCAAGATAGACTCGAAGTCTTTCTACGTTGATGTGTTAAAATACGAGTCTTTCTTGATGCATTCGTTATAAATACTTGTGAAAAGAATCAAATTAGACACTTTAAAAAGTGCATAATGTTAAAAAAACAATTTGCTAGTGACTCTAAAAGTTAAATCCTATCATAAAAACCAGTATCTTTTAAAAATTGCAGCACTAGATCGATAGAGCAGGCGTCATCTCTCAATACCTCTTGCATTCTAAGGGTACTTCAGAATTCTATACAACTGTCGGTGATCGGCACACTCGATAAGGAGGTGTTTTAGTGAAAGGGGTTGGTCACATGAGGTGCACATCAGGGGCTCTTCCCATTTAAAAATGAAGATATGGGATAGAAAACTGTGACCGATGCACATCCGGGATCCGGGTTGTTACAATCTCTTCCCATCGAGAAAGACGGCTCGACGATTTCCAGGTTGTGACGGATCCCTTGATGGTCCTGAGTTTCTAAGGTACTTTTGTAAGGTAGACACCAAAGCAGTATATTGCAGTAGTTAGCATAGGAGAATCAGTATAGCTCTATAGTAGATAAGACAGGTGATGTTGGCAACAATGGGTCATAAGGAATTGGCTATCTGACATATTTCTAGAAACATTTAATTTTTTATTGAGAATGCTGCAGGCAACATAAGTCACATTTGATAGCTTTGTGTATTGAATTAATTACCTATTTGTAGATGTTATGGCATTTTTATGGCAATGCATAGAATATTACCATCTAAATATCAATGCTAGCTTGCCAAAAACACATGGTTTGATTGTTTTGCTTACTTAAGGTTTGCTTTGGTTGGAATTCTTCGAGTTACTAAACGTGTCCCAACCACCCGGACAAAACTTTGTCATTTTCTCCGCTCTTTTTCAGGACCATAAAGAATTCAAACCATAGACTACAAAAAATACCACACACTTTCCTGAGTTTCTAAACCACTCTGCCTTAAGCAATGAGGACCATTGTACGATTGTTGATTGGTAATTCAGTTTCAAAGCACCACGTTATTTTATGAAATAAAAATGTACACAGGTTTGATAGCACTTAATGAAAATTTGTTACTTCCTATTTGCGATCAGGATTAGTTCAAAATAATCATACATGATATTCATCATTTTTTCCACTTATTCATCCACACATCTGCAAATTACACTATTTACCGACAATATATTAGCTTATATTATAATATGTTAAGAGATACACACTTTTCAACAGAGATTTCATGATCTAAGAAATATTTAGGGGAAGAATGTCTCAGCCATGGAGTGACTGTTAGTGCGTTAAGTAGATCAAAGTAGAGTTGTTGAGATCAAGATACAATTTAAAATTAGCCTACAACCTACCTCAAACTAGATGTAATGCACTATGGTTTCCGACTTTTTTATAATACAATTTTAATATTATTAATGACTTTTGATGGCAAAAACTATACTCACACCTTTTCAATTCTATTTGCACTACTTCTATGCACAACAGAACCCATTCGGACAGTAAAAAAATTTACAAAAAAGTAGCAAAATGTCAATATTTCAAAAAAATTTAGTACAAATAAAGAACAATTAATGGTACGAGTGCCAAGACTTGTATGTGTAATGGGGAAGAGGAAAGAAGAAATGCAATTTACCACGATAGTGATAGGGACAGAGAGAGCTGGGTGATGTTTGGCTTGCTCAAGTAATGTAGAAGCGTCTTTTGATATTATATGATTCTTCTTTAGTACTGATACTACCAAAGTCATACGTCAACATACCCAAAATGTTATACAGCTCCACCTATCACAACCAGCTTTTTTAACTTGAGAGGTCCTTCTTCTCACTTTTCAATTACATAAAAATACTTACTATTGAAAATTTGCAGATTGTAATGGGCATATATATTTTAATAAATACTTACTAGAAAAGACCTTTTATTGTTAAACCAAATAAAATAACCAAGTGACGAGTATTGCCGTTCAAATTCACTCAATTCAATTCTAATGTGCATATCTTAACAAAAACCCTAGTCATGATTCATTTGACATCTACCTGAATCTCATCCAGACATTGATATAAAAGATAATGTAGTAAAAAAACACCACATCTTTATCTAATTTTCTTTAGTATAACTGCCAAAATTCTCCAACATACATTAAACCCCCTATTTTTTAATGAGAAGTGAATATGGAAGAGGAAACAATGAAATGCAACTTTTAAGTGTGCTTAGACCATCATAAGAGATACCGAAGGTACAACGTTTCTGCTACTGCCTTGAAATCGTAGAGTGTATGTAGAATGTTCGACTACAGTAAGTTGCATTTCCTTCTTTATTCACCTTACTTTTCACCATTACCACTCTCAGTGTCCATGCTACTTATAACTTATTTAAGCCATGTACACTTGTGGCACCACACTTCTGGAAACAAAATAATAAGATGATTTCCTTTCCATATTCTTTAGTCCTCCTGTGTAATTAAATTGAAAAATTAATTAACAATTAAATAACAATTAAAAACATAAAGAACAAAAAGTCAGCCAGCGACCTCGCTGTCAAACTGAACACAAAATAAGTTGGTCACTGTAGTGGCAAGCTCTTTAAACAGAAAGACGTGAGGGTATTTAAATTTTATAAGATAAGTGATAGAGGTTACAGGCTGGTAACTTTAAATATTCCTCGTCTCTTCAGCTGGTATTCTGAAACCATGTGTAAAGTGACCGAGTGGAATATCTTCTACCCACATTACCGTTCTCAATTTGATCAGCGAGCAATATCTCTGTCATTATAACATCACATGCACTTGTATGCTACATAACCGTTTTGTATAAACCTTCACGAACCTCCATGGACCTTGATACCGGCATTTTTCAGTGAATCCCCATTGCTGCCTTCTAGCCTCAAGAAAACCCACTGAAAATCCCCCAAACTTCACAGCTCCGTAACGCCACCACCCCCCTAGTTATCTGCGACGACCGGCACTGTATTCAAAGATAGCGTGATCACGACGGGCAGGTGGAAAGCGCCGTCTCGACGCTCACAGACCAAGTCGGCAGTTTCGCCACGCATGTGGAAGCAGTCGACCGCTGAGTAGATGTTCGTGCAGCGGCGCAAGTCGCTATGCGTGTTGCGCGTGTAGCGCAGGCAGCGGTTGGCATCGTCGCGCTTTGTCTCGATTGTGTACTTGAACCTGGCGGTGGGCAAGATGGGAATTATCATTATTATTGCAGGATTTTTGGGTTTTCTGACATTTCCACTTGAGAGCTAGAGCCAGCGAGCGAATCTGGAAAAATGTGCAACAATATACGAAATCTGGACTCGATCCCATTTGCCAGTCCCTTCAGGTGGGAGGTATGAGGGTTAGAACAACATAATTTGTCTCACAAACCAACCTCTCGACCGCATGGATTAGTGGAAAAATCTTGTTCGAGTTGTAACATCCTTTCCAAAGAATGTTTCGACAGTTTGTCGGAAACACCCGCTTCTCGTGAGATCATCGAAGTTAAGCAACACTACACTGGATCATGTATTGGATAGGTGACCACCATACACATGACAAGTTCTGTCTGGGAGAGAGGATGGAGGGATGAAAATAAGTATAGCAACTTCATTCACCTTGCTTATCAACCTCGCGAAAGCCTCTAGATTTGTGGAGGAATCCTATTGTACACGTTGTACTGTCCTACAAAAGGGACGTTAAGCCGGCAGTCCCCTTGGTGCTCTCAAAAGGAGTAGGCTACGTGCTAGTCCCAAATTTTACATCCCCTCTTCTAGACTAGGCAAGATTTTAGGGGTGTGCGAAGCTTCGAACTTGACGAATAATTCGGCTCGAATCGAATCGAATTATTCGACTTCGATTGTCGATTAGTTGTTTTAAAATCATTCGAAAATACTTCGGTTCGAAAGAAAATTATTCGCTGTTCGAATACTTCGAGGTCAACTTCGAAGTTGGTTCATGTAATGGCTACTAGGGAGCAGCACACGTCACAAAATTGAATTCCAAACATGAAATTCAAAATGGCCTTTACTCTGGTTCTTGCTTATTTAAATCTTCTTCTATTTACGTACTTATGACCCCTTCTGGCTTCTAACATGGATATTGATATGAGTGAGGCAGAAACGGAAAGGCAAGGTGATAACAATAACATCAATGATAATAAGAGGAGTGTAATTTAGGACCACTACAAAAAGCTCATTTTTGTTATTTTATGATCATGCTGTTTAAAGTGTTTATCATGCTATGGTTATCTGTCACAACTCACCCTGATTTGATAAACATGAGATTTATGGGTAAACTTTTTAGTAGTACCTAAAGGAAAGAGACTAGAGCTATAAGTATGTACCTTATGGAATGCTGTTGAACTGGAAGTTAAAACATGCTAAACTTGCTAATAAATACCCAAGTGACAATAAAAATTCAGAATTCTGCGTTTTGAAATTGAAATGAAGTGTAAAAGTAGCAATTCGAAAATACTTCGATCAAATGAAATACTTCGACATTCGATTCGATATTCGACGTTTTTGTAAATAATTATTCGAAATTCGATTCGGTTTGAAACTGTTGACAATAATTCGATTCGATATTCGATTCGAACTCAAAAACCACTATTCGCACACCCCTACAAGATTTATCATCCTTTATCACATTCATGCACATTCACAGTCGCTTAAGAACTGTTATCAAAAAATTGCGTCATTAAACACTAAAAATCAAACACTATGTACCGGCTGGCTCCGCTGCGCGGCCCAATGTACTGCACGCATCCAAAGACGTGCTGACGCTGCGGATGGCCAGGACTGAGCGTGGAAGAGGGCCCACGTTTTGGGGACATAAAGTTGACGCGAAACAGCTCATCATACGCCGACACCAGCCAGTTGCGGAAGACGGTAGTGTTCAGGTCAGCGACGTTCACCAGCAGTTCCTGCGAAAGTAATCAGCACAAATTGTTAAGGTTGCGTCAGTAGGAGCTTTCTTATATAGCATATTCAACTGGTTGGCCCAGGTGTATGGCATTGTATATACATATTTTTTTTGTAGCTCCCTGGCTTGGTGCAAAATGGTGCAAGCCCAGTGAAACCATGGTGCCATTGAGCAAGTTTCAAACCCGCACCGATGCAGGCCAGTCGAAATGCCATACAATTTTGGTGTTTTAGGGATTGTCTTGTAAATTGGAGGGTTAGCTGTGTTTTAGCCTGACATAGCTTAAACGACATAAACTCTCTGTATCTCTCACAAACAACTTTTTCAACTTTGATCAATTGTGTTCATAATTTCCTTTTACCTGTTGCATATTCTAGAAGCTTGGAAATTGCACCACTAAGGTTATAAAAAGCAGACATGATTTTAAGGCCCATAGTAAGCCGTTCTAGTTACCTGCTTGCTTCCCAGCAGTAGCATATCGCGGTGCACGGTCAGGCTGTGCGCAAACACACCATCCTTCAGCCCCTTCCATGAGCACATCGGCAGCGTGCAGTGGTAAGCGCGGAACTCGCAGTTAGCCTCGTGCTCTGGCTTGTCTTTGAGTCGCAGTTGCGCTACGCAACCCGCCTCCAGCTCGCGGTTCTTGCATGGGTACAGCAGCCGATCAGCAACCTTGATGGAGGAGTAGACGTTGGGGTGATTTTCGAAAGCTCTATACTCCGTTCAGCGAGGGAACATACTTTTCCGGCAGAGGCACCACTGGTTATTTCGGGGTACACCCAAGCCAACTACACTCTACAAGCCTAAAAACACTGCAACTCCTCTCCACTGATTTCTGCTATTTTGTAAAAGTTCTAGCAATTGTAAAAATTGTGAGAACTATTGAAATAACAAATTTATGGTTGCGTGGTTGTTTTCAGAGCCATGGTTTGATGTTAAGATATATTTTTCGGTTTTGCTCTGTGTTGAAGAGGTTTGCGGCGCTAAAAAGGGTCTAACGTCTCTTTTTACCCCTTTTTAGGGCCGCAAACCTCGTCAACACAGAGCAAAACCGAAAAACATCATAATAACAAATGTATGTTGAATTGTTTTGTTTATCTTCACTACAATCATTTTGTTCACAAGTTGGTAGCAATGCTGGGTGGGCAGGCTTTGTGCTGGTATCTTCTCTCACTAGCTAGACTGTACTGCTCAGAGTGCAGGTTCACATATAGATTTTGTTTAATGTTCAGTAGAGCATGTTAAAACAAATATGTTTTACACAAGAGGGTTCCACGGTGTAGGATTGAGCAAAAAATTAGGAAACATAAAGACAACCAAACAGAGCTGTTGACATCTAAAACCTACGGTTAAAAACAGGATGGAAATCCTTTTTACTTTGGTACCAACAACCTTCCGCAAAGTCGCCCGTACCTGCTCCATCGCGAGGTTGCGCGTGTCAGTGAAACGTGACCGACACGTTGGACACTGCGGCAACTTCGGCTTGCACATGGCGCACAGGAGATGGCCACGGCGGCACTGGTGGATGGGCGGCGCCATATAGTCGGTGCAAACCGGGCACTCGAGCAGTGAGATCAGGTGCTGGTTGAGTGATTCCTCCTCAGCGGCGCTGGCGACGCTGGCTGGTGGGGCGGGTCCGGGAGGTGGGCGGGTTGCTGTCGCCTCGACGTTGCACGGCTACAGGGATTGGTTTATAGTTAGCTGGAGTTTTCCGCTTGGTGGTTATTCAATAAGTCAAGCTCCAAAATCAGGTAGTTTCCTTTCTTACAGGACATGATTTACAGGTAAAAGGAAGCAAATCTGTATGTTAAGCAAGACTGCAATATCTCCCAAGTCTTTCAGTTGATATTATTCAATTTAATTTATACAGAAAGGCTATATTTTAAAATGTATGCTTTTTGAATCTCCAATAAATGTATTTGATGAGTACCTGTGGATGGGCGGTGTCAGTGCCGGGTGAGTGCTGGTCCTCGACGATAACGATGATTTCATCGTCACCAGGCCCGGTCCGTTCTGTCGGCCGGTCAGCTGCTCGGGGGGGAGTGGTGGTGCCACTGGGACCAGCCATTGAGATCACCTGGAACCAGGAGGCAAGAGTAAGCATTACACGTCATGGTGCACACAACATGTTTCAAAAATTATAGGATGTCTTTAATTCAATAAACGAAACAAATCGTGGGCAAATGCAGCTCTTGGTTGAGTTGAGTATGACTTCGATTCAAAAGTTTTTTCTCAATCTTGTTGAGATGACTAAGAAAACCATTCAAGTCGTATGTATTTGATTCGATTTCAGGTGAATATGTTAATGCAGGATTGTACATAGACTCATAAATGATCACATTTGCAAGTTGTATTGTGCCTGATTATAAGGGTAATTGTTATTACCTACTAAAGCAGGTGAGGCTGACATACAAACGCAAATAGTGAAGAAATACAGAAAAAAGAAGCCCGTTATTTCGCGCTCACCTGGACTTCTGCTGAGCTGGTGGACGCCGCATCATGCCGCGCCGCGGCGATCGCCGCCGACGAGCGCTCGCTGAGCGGCGGGAGATCGCCAAAGAAGCTGCGCGGGTAAACCATTCCGGGGAGCCCGCTGCTACTGCCGCCAGACGAGGTAGCACTGCTCGCAGCGCCAGAGCCGCTCGCGGCTGTGCGGCGCATGAACTTGAACTTGATATCGGTGAGAGGTTGGCGGCTGCGTTCGGGGTGCAGTCTGCATCCGTCGACTTCGACGTTGGTCTCGTCGTTTCGCTGCTAAAATAAGGCGCTTATAAAGCGGGGGCCTCAACCAGAACTTGAAACAACCTGGATTTGCTTGGGAGAAAAACAAGAGCCCAAACGGCATTTCGAAACCAAAAATCATTATTTTCAAGAACCTGACCCGTAACCGACAAAAAAAATAACTTATGGCCGTGGGCTAGAACCAGAAAATTTGTTGTGATTATTAATTTTGGTTTGCATCCCATATTCTTTTTGAAAGGTAAAATGCTTTCTGCCCAAGACGACCAAAGATTGGTCACCATTCGATGAACGTAGTAAAATAGGAATCAGACACTGTAGCAGACCCTTGAGACATGATAGATAGATAAAATCATGTGACCCTTGATGTAGGTCACAACTGTGGTTACAAATTGATCAACTTACGTTGTCATCGGCGGCAGCGGCATTGTCGTTGTGCGACGGCGAAGGCAGCCGGATGATGTACAGTTCCCGGTCAGAGTCTTCCGGCTCCGTTCTGGAACAAGAGCAGCTGGTGAGAAAAGAGGCTGCATGATGGATGGACTGGACCGTAAGATAATTCAAATGAAAAAATAAAATGCCATCCAAAAGTTGACATTGGATACATCTTAAAAAATATTGCGACTACTAAGATTAACTTTCATTACATCCCTCGACAACTAAATCTTCTCCTGTATGATGTAATATTGCAAGGGATTGACCTGTTATATCATTTATATGGAATGATTCCCTACGATATATTTTATGATTAAACCTTTTTGTATATTTCACCCAAGTTATATTTATTTCTATATGCACTTCAGTTGGCAACAAATTTCTAGCAAAAAGCCACATACAAACTTTACTTAAGTGTCGTTCTTTATTTAAAAACAATCATCTTTTTCTGAGTAATGTTAACAGCCGATGACAAATTACGATGATAAAATACAAACATCAACGATAAACTTTACGACGCTGACTTGCCTGCTGGTGCGCTGCTCGTGCTGCTCGAGGTTGTTGGTCATCTGGTGACGGTGCATACGACTGCGCTTTCGCTCACCATTTGGCGAATGCAAGAAGTATGTGAAGTCGTTGGACCCGTTAGTGCGACCGCCATGCGAGCGGGTCACGTTGTATCTGTGGGAGACGCGGTTGAGGTTAGCAATAGTGCCAACGGTCATTCACAAACTTAGAACATCCAAATGACAGCGTAGACTCGGGATGTTTTCAGCACAAAGTTCATGGTGTTGAGTAACGTCTATTCATGACAAAAGCAAATCACCCGAAAAATTGATAAAAAAGTGATTAAATATTGATTTAATTATTAACTCAATTCATTAAAAATCACTAGAAACAGAGTAACAGTAAGTATTCACAGTCTCAAGGTTCTACTCCTTGGAAATCAGATCCGTTGAACCGATCAAATAAAGATCATACCAAATTAGCACAAACAGTTTGTGCAACACACGCAAAAGATGGAGTCTAAGATTAAATTCCCTGATCGGTACTTTTCGAGTAGGTAGTAGAGTTCAAAAAAATAAAACACTTCCCTTTGCATGCATTTGAAATTTAAATCCGAATTAAATAAACAATAAAATTACTTCTGCAGGTCGCGATAGGCATTGTGGTCGGCGTCGCGCTCAGCATAATCGTGATGAAGCAGGTGGTACGACGGAGGGTCGACTCCGTCGTTCGTGCTGTGGTCGCTTGGCTGCGTCGCGGGGCGCTTGAGTCGGTCCGACCCATACCGCACCAGCAGTGACGAGAGGTCGTGAGGCTGCAGGATACTACGCATGCGCACTCGGCCTAACAGCGACTCGCGGGCATCCGCCAAGGACGCTGCTACGGTGCTTGAAGTGGAGGGCCCAGCATCGTCATCGTTGTTATTGCTCCCGAAGAATGAGTTTCTTATCATGTCGTTTTCTGCAAGGTTGATGGGTTAGTAGAGGTGTGTGAACCATTCAAAATGTGACCAAATCGAAACTGTTTCGATGCAAACTCTTAGCAACTCCTTTCAAACTATAGTGGTACTGCTTTGAAGCTAATTTACAACAAACCTATGCAGTTAAGTTAGCAGTTAACTAAGCAGTAAATGTGTATTTCTTATGGCTCAGCACATATGGTAATGTTGGAACTGTAAGAATGCAAAGTTTGATAGCTCCTAACCCTTGCTGCTGCATTGACTGTAAAAATGAACTAATCAGATTCGATAAAATGTTTGCTTCCTTGAAGTACATACTAGGACAACCCGGCTTCGGTTAAGAGTTTGACACATTCAAACTTTTGTTTTGATACATTTTGTTTTTAGATTATGTGAACCACTTCAATTCCCAGTGTTTAAACCAAAGGTTTATATCCTAGTATTTTTAGTCTACACTTTTGGGGATGTTATGTGGCACTCATGTACCATGTGGAGATACACCAAAGAGCTTGGACCTAGAAATATCTTTCAGCAAATTTATTCGCTTTTATCGCTGTGTAAAATCATTGTGCCATGCTCTTGGGAAATTCGGGAGATAGTTTGATTCAGGCATGAAAGGAACAAACCTTGGCATGTTGCATCTGAAAAAAATGTAAGACAGGCATTAACATTTCTGGCTTTGCAAATGCAATTCCAGTTGTGTTGTAGATTTATTTTATTAAGTTTATATTTACTAATTTTTACTTTTTTGGAATAAAAGAATGATGCAGATTGGCTGAATAGCAAATATATTTTAGCCCGCTTTCTGGAGAGTCCCTGCATGCCATACGTATGCTATGATGAGTACGTAGTAGAGTACATTGAAGAGGAGCAGATCATTTATAACCAAGGAGTGGCATAGAAATTATTTGGCAGACAGTGAATTCTAGGTGCGTAGGTAGGTTCCTAAAAATACAACAACCAATACTCCAAATTTTACACTAGGAGTGTATTTCGTGAAAGGATCAGAACGAATGGGTCAGTCGCTCTGGTTCATATCTTGGTCATTTTTAATCCCCGTCGATTAGCTGAATACAGAATGATGTTGGCAGGAATCGCAAGGTTCTAGCTAATGCGAAATTAATCAAAATTTACCTGATATGGTCTAAAAGTCTGAAAATAACACGGCAAAACTATTTCGTATCTATCAGTTAGAAAATGGAACGTTTATATTTTTAGATTAAAGGAATGAAAGGCTATTTCTTTTTAGCTCAATTAAACAATAGTCGCATGTCATCTACTCATTTAGGTACACTTGATTACATTCAACATAATGTCCACGTCTCACAGTTATAAATCCATACTCCCGATTAAATATGAACACAGGATATTTGGCCCTCTTCTAGCAGGACCCTCTTTTAATCCAAACTAGACTTCTTGCTGGAAATCGTGGGTCTTACTCTTTTCAGTTACGACCAAATGAACCGAACAAACCAAAACGACCCAGCCGTTGGATCACAAACAAAATGGTGAGCTGGTCAACCTGGTTAACCAGAAATATAAAACAGGTCCTGGTTGAAACGAAATCGATCTGATCCTCTAACAGAATACACTCTAGGCCCTAGGTATGCAGCTAGGTTTGCCAGGTTAATGCACGTCTACCTATACTCTTTGTTAAGTTTCTCTAATATCTGCACCTACTTTAAATGGCTAAAATGTATGACATTTCTGTCATTACTGTTCAGGCATTATCTCACATAAAAGTTAAAAGTCAAGAGTAAGTTCAATACTAGATAAGGCTTTACCTGTGCTCCAGTCAGAGGAGGAATCTGAATCGCCTGCTGGCTCAATTATCCTTTTCCATTTGTCGTGAGTTTTGCTATGACGAGATGGGCGCTCTGGTCTTTCCATAGCACCGAATTTTAATTTTTGTACTGTGCCAGCAGTTAGTTAGTCAAAATTCCAAACGCGCATCAAATTTACGCTAAAATCACAGAAATTACTCTCTCGGAATGAAACGTCAACGATGGCGAAGTAAAGTCCAGTAAAGACACCATTAGCTCCGTTTATTCGAGCTACTCAGTTGTACCAACTGGTACTGTGAAGGTTCGTAAGACTTATCAACAAACTTTCGCAAAGTTAATTTTGTATTTATAAAATAAACAACAAGTGTTGTTTACAATTGATTGTAGTGCTGCGTTTGTTTGACGGTAAATATAAATTGTTCAGACAAAACTCAAAGAGGTTTGTCGGGCGCTGGAATCAGGGAAATTAACTGCTGCAGCAGGTCGAGAAATGGCGGAGCATTTCAAAGATGAATTTTCAGTCGAAATGAAGTAGAATAGTGGCTTGCGGTGGCTTGTCTTCGGTGGTGTTAATAAAATGCTGCGTTTAGTCGTCGGCTTATCAGTTTCAAAGGAAGATCAAAATTCGAGCTGCTAAAATTTCACGGCTAAAGGATGAGGCTGGCTTCTTAAAACTAATCGTCACCTTGTATGATAGTGAATGGGTTATTTTGAAATTTAAATTTGATAATCATTTTATATATTTTTGGATACTTTTTTACTTTTTTAAAGTTTGCGGGCTGCTACAGCTCTCGAGACAAAACGATCAAACGATTGCAGAATTTTACATAAGAGCTCACACCAACAAGCTATAAATGGAAAAATTTGCAACCGAACCTTCTGATTGGCAATCAGTTGCTCAAGCAGGATATCAACTGAGATATCTGGGCACACAGATTTCAGCATCGTAGGGTGAGGTAAGGGATCAGGCGTTTGGCCTCTGTTGAGCACAAACAAACACAAAAAAAAAAAAAAAAAAATTGTAGTAGGTGAAATTGAACATTTTACTTCGCTCATCAATAATTCTTCTATTGCGATAAGGCCAACGGTGTTTACAGAATGAGATAATTCACTCTCCATCTAGACTGCTAATTCCTTGAGTGCAGGGGATGCAGGATAAAAGCCAAAACTCACGAAGCACACGTCTTGCAGCTTTGAGAGCAGGAGGTCGACTGATTTTGCAAAAATTACCAAAGCGACATGAAAAATTGCCACAGTTGTTTACACAAAAAGGTGACAAAAAATAACAACAAATCCAACAACAAATAAATTAAGATTCAAACAGTTTATATTTAACATCCTTCATTAATGGCTATAATAACAATAAATTATTGTCTGAAGATCCAATTGTTCAGCAATGAACCAAAGTTAAGTTTGTGTCAGGACAGGACACACTAAAAGTCTAGCACCTCTAGCTTATGTTATTTTTTGGTTTGATTGCTATGTGAAAATGAGCTTATGACAAAATTATGCTTTTTTGCATTTATTACAAAAGCATATTCAAAAACTTCTATTTTCTAGGTAGTATACAACGTCATAAAACAAATAAAGCTGAATACATAAAACAAAACATAAAGCACTGACATTAAATTAGACAGTTGAAAGGACTGACACCTCACTCTGGCAAGGCGGATGTAGTTTTGTTTTACACGCAAGACTTCATCAAATTTTTGGTTAAAATCAAACATTCAAAGAAAAACACAAAGAATAAATAATACCTTGGCTATGTAATACTCAACTGGTTAGATAATATCGAATGAGGCTACAATTTATTTACAAAATTGTACAGAAACATTGAGCCTACCTAGGGAATGGGAAAAATTAAATTTAGAGAAAAAAAACTGTAACAATTTGCCCTAGATTCGCAACCTACCCTCATATTGAAAGCTCTCTAGTCTTCATTACCGTTCGCTCACTTCAGATTGGCGATCACGGCACACATGAACTCGTTGGTGGTGGCTTGGCCCCCGATGTCCTTGGTCTTCACCTTGCCGGCCTTGAGGACGCGGTTTACGGCGCCGCGGATCATGTTTGCGTAATACTGCAGGTTGACATGGTGCAGCATCTTGGCCGAGCACAGTAACATCGCAGTCGGGTTAGCGACGTTCTTGCCGACAGCCTCAGCGAACGTGTGGCGCGCACCCTGTCAAGGAGAGAGGTTCCAGAAAATGTGTCACTTCAGGATTCACTGTTTTCAGTCCAGACTTAAACAGAGGTATAATGCAATGCAGTATGTACTAATTTATGTTGATTTTGGTTGGTCACAACACTCTGATAAGGGAGCCAGCACTTTGATTAATTTGTAGAGTTTAACCAAACGGTTTAACAATGCACTATTTTCACAACTGGCCCCGAGACCCTGGTGAAGTGGCGTTGGTGAATGGGAAGATAATGGTGAGGGTGATGATGAACCCTAAGAGTTCTTTGGATAAACCCAGTGTAGACTAGAAGGGAACAGAAGGGATCCCAGTACCGGCACATAGCCTAATCCTGTGGGATTCCGAAATATGCTCGGACTTGAATTTGACATGGTTTTTGTCTCTCAAGTCGACACACTGACTTGGCAGATGATAGGGACAGACACAGTATTTTTATTACAGCAGAGCTCGGACTCAAAATTTGAAATATTTCTTTATACGAAACAACCCTCTCCGAGTGAAAGCGGCTGACAATGTCCCCTTGATAACGGAAAAGTACCATAAAATCATTCATAACTCACCGGTTCGAAAACTACGCATTCAGCGCTGTAGCTTGCACCGGCGACAACGCCAGCGCCTCCCACCAGACCAGATGCTAGATTGTCGACAATGTTGCCGTAAAGGTTGGGCGTTACCATTACATCAAATTGGTGAGGGTTAGACACCATCTGCATCGTGCAGTTGTCCACGATCATTCGCTCAAATTCAATCTTTGGGTAGAGTTTGGCCATCTGTAACAAAAAATAATGGTGAGTTTGAGCAAAAAATAGTTACGATACCTTGAAAGTCAATATGTGAAAGACTACGAGAGTGATGATGTGAAAAGTGCCGAAGTTGTTGCGCCATAACTTGGTCTTAATTAAACCGTGCTATTAAAAACACACAATATTTCTCTTACTCATTTGAAATCTTTATACAACCAATTATAGATTTAACAACTGGATGACAAACATCTAAAACTAGTTATGAAGACTATTCCCCTATGTATGCAATTTTCAGCTGAAATTTAATGAGTCAGATTAATCAAGGAAGGCAGTTCAATTACCTTAAAAAGCCCTGATGCTTAAAAATCTTTGAGAGGTAATTAATGATACTAAATAACATACCCAAAGTTGCAAATATGTAAAACTTCTAAAAAAAAAAATTTGGAAGGTGAAAAATATTTAAAAAAAAACAATTCATTGTTCATTTTCACCCACCTCTTCACAGCTACGAAGAAAAAGACCATCTCCCAGCTTCATGATATTCGCCTTGTGCACTGCAGTAACCTTCTTGCGATGATTCTTAGTGGCATAGTCAAACGCAAATTTGGCAATGCGTTGAGACTTAGTTGCTGTCACAATCTTGAGGCATTCAACAACACCCTGCCAAAAATGTAAAATTGGTAGTTGAAAATGAGATTTTAAAGGATATAACCCATTAAATATATCATTTGTTATAACCAAAGCACATACCGGCACACATTCATGCTCAAGAGCAGAGTATTCTCCTTCAGTCTGTTCTCGGATGATGACACAGTCAACGTTCGAGTGACGACATTTAATTCCCGGCAAACTTTTGACATGTACAACGTTGGCATACAAGTCCAGCTCGTTACGTAGTTTCATGTTGAGAGTCTGCAGCTCACCAGTGTGGCTGTAGTCGGGAGTGGCCAAAATACCCTGTAATCAACACAAAATAACATTAGTATAGATGCTAACCTATTTCCGTTTTCCTACACTTGGATTACAGTACCCAACTTGAGCATATGAATAATACCTTTAAGCAGATGCCATTCTTAGCAATGGAATTTGCAACATCTTGCAACGGAGCACTCATTGTAGGGTTTACTTCCGACAAGAAGAAAGGCTCGAAGTCCACCGGAACACCGGCAGCTTCGAAAACCTCCTTGACGGCGTAAATAAGTTCCGGACCCACTCCATCTCCAGGAATCAAGGTGCATTTGGTGCGCCCTTCAGGTCGCGAAACTGGGGCTTGCTATCGAATGGAATGATTCATTTGTGAAAAGATACTAAGAGATAGTATAGTATGATAGTACTTAGTACCATAGTTTATACTTAATGAAGAAAAAATGTACTGGCACTCACAATTGCAGGTGTCACTGCAGATGCATGAATACTCCTTCCAAAAGCAGCTGGTAGGTTTTGACTAGCCTAAACACAAAGAATACCGATAAAATGTACAACCAAATCGTTTTCTTCATCATTAGAGAACTATACATTGACGAATATATTCAACAGAAAAATTTTAGTCCAAGGATTATGACGATCAGCTGGCACAAAAATGGTTAGGCCCCCAAGTGCTTTACTAGACATTAACTCATATAAAAATGCTGCATCGTTCATTTCGAAATTTAGGACCGAAGTTACTCGAACTACAGTACTTTTCAAACTATACAGGCCGAAGTTACCCCATATTTGCGACTTACTCTAATCACTTTGCAAACGATTCCATTGAAGAGCGCCATGTTGAAAGGACGATTCGGTTCGGATTTACACACGTGCCCGCAAGAGCGCCACTTCTCGAAATCGAAGATGGCAGGTTTCCCTTTGACAACCAAAACACCTGGAAGAAAACAATGGACTTTACACGGTAATCCGAAGATAATATGTTGTTAAAATCTCGCTTCATATATTTTTTACGCTTAATAAGCGCCAAGCTTTCTCCTAATCAATTTGGTAGTAGACATCCTGAGCGATTAGATTCGGCAACGATCCTATAACCTATAAATTGCATGCAATGTGTGGCTCAAACAAATAAAATTGAGCAAACAACGCCCTAAACGCACCTTGATTTTTGTGGACAGTTTTATTCATTCTATTGCAGTGATTGAGATGACACTTACCTCGTATGTCATGGCTTTCGTGACCAGCAGATGAATTGCATCCCTACCCATTCTCTTCACCTACCTACCCCATACGAGAATTGATCACCCCCCAAGTAGCTGTTATGTCATTGACACTGATAAAAGGTGTTTCTCTTTAGACGGTCCCCGCGGCTCTCTACGACGTTTGCGGAATCAGCTTGCAGAGGACGGATGTCCAGAATCACAAGTAGTCCTTGCCAAACAATTACTCGACGAAAGATGTGGTATGGGAATCACTAAGGAATTAAGAAATGAAACGAACACAATGTAAAAGTTAGTACTTAATTCATAGGCAAAAAAAAAGCAATAATAATTAACATCCCTCAATCATTTGTAGATTTGGATGTGGATCGTGAAGAGAACAACAGACTTGGAGTTTATTGGCTGATAAAGGCATCTGAACAAGGAAACTTGGAGGCCACAGAGATCTTAAAACAATGCCTTGAATCGGGACAAGGTGTGAACGAACATAATTACCTAGATGTTAAGTCTTGTCTGAATATGTCTCAGGATGAAAAGCTTGCAAGGAGAGCAGCCAGGGAGATGTTTAACAGGTAGGATAAATATATTGTTTCTACCGTGAGATTAAATAATATCTATGTGTAGTCTTAATACATTCTTTTTATTGTTCAGTCTCGCAGCAGGACAGGATTTTATTACAACAGACCAACTACAGCGGAGGTTGTTGAATGCAGAGAAGGACCTCAGAGAAAGTAGACCAAGTGGGCAGAAATCACTAGAAGGATTGGGAGACGAAGACGCCGAAGTTGAAACAGATGAAAGTGCTGAAAATTCTGGAACAGGTACTTTTAGATCAAGAATTCTTTAGCTGGTCTAGATCAAAACTGTTGTTAAATTACATTTTGGTCTATTTCTCTCTTGCCAAATTTTTTAATAGTTAGTATAGTCCAAGGCGTCAACTTCTTAGTGAGTGTAGCCGCTTAAAACACTCCCAGCCAAATAGTTTTCAGTAATTTAAAAAATTCCTACGCGTTTCAGAATGGTCGTCTCGAGGGGACTACTCAGGGGAAAAGCTAACTGAAGATCACCTTGTATCTGCTGCGGCTACTTATGCACACGGAGAATTACCATTGGTTCACCGTGTCCTCACTCTCAGTGGGCCTCAAGAACGCGAAGTAGAGACAATGAACTTTCTTCACCGAGCATTACTTCACCCTATCACAGCATTTAAATCTCTTTACCCAAAACTAGTCGAAACTGTAGCTAAAAAGGGAACCCCATTTTTAAAGTTCATCTTCCCAAATGATTTATCACATATCCAAACACTGGTGATATTGTTTCTATACTCGATTCTAGGCTCTGAAAGTGTCCTTCTCTTCTTCCCTATGGCCTTGTACTACGCTTCATTTTGCGTCATGGTAGTCGCTACGTTTCAAATGCTCCATCGTCATGGAGAATTTAGAGATTTTAGAAACTGGTCTGGCCTTTTTTTGAGCTACAGCGGGGGAAATCTGAACCCTCAAGAAGCTGAATATCAATACTGCAGCAACAAGTTAAAACCTTATGGTCATTTCTTTATGGCCTTGGTTGTCAACCTTATGGTTTACCCAATTATAGCTCCTCAATGGACGCCTCAATCGGAAATGACCATTCTCGCTTTCTTCCTAACTTTCTTAACGCTTTATTCGTTCATGGACTATAGTCGAATGCCAGACTTCTTAGCTCTATTTTCATTCGCAATTCACGTCTTGGCAAAATACCCTTACGAAACTGACGCTGTTGTGAGGCAAGGGTGGAGATTCCTCGACATTCGCATACCAACGTTTGCATCCTACGTCGTCGGCAATGGCATCGAATTTTGCCTGAATTTCCGAGCATTCTTCTACTTGCTTATTCCGGCTATTTTCTACAAGATAGCAGCTCGTGATAACTGGCGAGGGGTGTACAAGACGTTAATTCCTCACTGCGTAACACTCTCCTGGTGGCAGGTTGCCATAATATCATCTCAAGGCGCAACTTGGTACGGTCTTATTCGTAGCACTTTAGCTCTAGTCGGCTTGGTCCTCTTCCTTCCACTGGCTGGCTTAGCAACCATCCTACTTCCAATTGCAGCTGTGGGGAGGTACTTACAAGATTCAGAATATCTATATCGAGTAGCAGCCACAACTTGCTTGGCGTCTCTTCCCTTAGCCCTTTCTTGGTATCTCAACAAATACAATCATCATTCAAATTATATAACAAGGATGCAGATATTTTTTGCTATCATAGCTGCTTTTTCACTGGTGTTTCCTGCTCTCAATCAAATGGAGGACCAAAAAGGCAATTCGGATAACTATCCCGACACAGCCATACTGTCATGGGAACAATACCAAAACCATTGCCATCAGCCAGCGTGGGAAGCTAGCTCTGTTGCCGTAACACAGCTTCATTGTGCTCATTTGTCGGGTACACCAGTCAATTGGCAGGGCTACGTCTCGGAAGTCAAGATCAAATCCATCACCAACCCTCTGAATAACATTTTCATCAAGTTCCCTCCGATGGTAAAAGAAGTGATGACATGTTTCTACGGAGAGAAGTATGAAACGGAATGTGACGCAACTTCTATGGGAGAGGTTGACTTGGGAAGGTGCAGATTGCTGAGAACACTCAAAGTTAAAAGACCAAAATGTCATCTGGAAGCCTGGAATAGGTGAGATCTAAGCTCAAATGTTTAGCATGTTTTGGAACTAGAATGATAACAAGAAAGTTAATATTCAATGTAATGTACATACCTCCTGGGGTACAGGAAAGAGTTTAGTGGGGGTACGAGCTGCACTTTTGCAGAGCTTTTTTGCAGAGCTTTAGATAACTACTAGACAAATTTCTTAAACATATATTTTTTATTTTTAACATGTGCAACTAACTCTATGACTTTATTTATTTTTTCATGCATTTCAGTCATCCGTAATTAATCACAATTTTCTCAGCTTTCCAATGGTGTTAAAAAATTTTCGTTATTTTTAACACCCGTTAAAATTAAAAAAAAAAAGTTGAAAGTCTTAAGCCCAATCATTGTGAAAGGTAATAGCACTTAAAAAGTACTGAAGTTTGTACGGCTACTACGCTTGAACAGTACTAGATACAATTAAAAATGTTTTCCTATTTTATTTATTTGCTTTCAATTTTTATGATTTAAACTTGGTGACATTTTTTTTTTGTCATTTTTTAAATTGTAGAAGGGATACACAGATGTCAAAAGTTTGGGAAATACTGATGCAATAGAACTGGATGGATAAAAAAGGCCTCAAATCTTATCATACCTCTCATCTGTATTTCAGATACGAATTTGAGGTCATTGTAAAAATGAAATCCGGCATATGGGGGAAAGGAGCTGAAGTTTCTTTGGAAGCCGATGATTCTTTCCGCAACTTTACTCTAGCTTTGCGGCCAGGAGATCGTGTTTGGTTCATCGGTACTCTTATAAATGATGGAAAAGGTAATTGTGGTTTCTTTGTCTGTTTTCTCAAAAGATAATAGGATTACTGGCTTGATTGCAAGTGTCTACAATACAAATATGTACAGATTAGGCTCGGTAATTTTTTATCCTATGCAAGTAATTTGATGCATACATTTTTTTGTAGGTCATCAGCTACTAGGCGGTGCCACGCCGCAAGTGGAATTGCTCGAGATCGGTTGCCTTGGCTGTCACAAGACAGAATTGCAGATTCACAAACGGATAGTCGTGACAACTACCTATGCAGGGTATATCTTTATTGGAATAAAGTCGGTGCTTAACTTTTTGTTCAATCCTCTGGTCATTTTTAAGTAGCCTGAATTACGTGAAAGAAATAAGTGTATTAATTCTTGCTTTTGTAGAGTAATCATCTGTGGCAGAATTATCGAGAGCTTAAATAAACGAGGGAGGGTTAAGCAGAAGGTACTGATAATAAAAATTATTTGTTTTTTTATGAAGCACTTCACTTTAAGCCAATTGAATTGGGACTCATATATATATTTGCTGTACATGTTTGACTGATGCCCATTTTTCTCTCTTTTAATATATTAATTTAATTTCTGGCTGCTTGTATTGGAAACAAGAATAGAACTTGATAGCATTTCCATGAACGCTTAAAATTGCCAGTGTCTGCCCTTCACTTCACCGATGTTTTTATCTTGTGCCAGGCCAGTCGCTATATATTATTGGACATGTAACCACACCATGTATTTATTTCACTCGTTCCAACTTTACTGTCCAGTATTTATCGGCCTGTTAGCAATAACAGATGAACTTCGAGCAAAGAATTTGCAACTGAAAATGAGCTTGATATACTCGTTAAAATCGCATTTACATTACTATGTTACACGACTGAAAATATTTAATTGTGATTTTGAATACATTTATATATTCTATTTCTAGTTTAATACCTAACTATTTTTTTAGTGATTTTCTATTGTACCTATTTTTTGTTGCTTTAATACCAAATTAACGTGTGAGCTGTTTAAATAATCGTAGGTTGCAGTAAAATTTCTAGCTGTGTGTCAGCCATTGAAGAATTTACTTTTTACATAATTATAGAGAAACTAAGTGTCTTAAGGCCTGGTGTTACAATATCTTTCAACTCAGATTTAAGTTCTTAAAACTCGCAGAAACTGCTGACTTTTACTGCCTGTGATCGGTTGTTGCCATGGCAATTGATTTAACTCCCACCTTATCTAGGAGTTAAGAAAATTGTAATACTGGGCATAAGTGTATGTAAAGAATGCTATTGACAAATTAAAATATTTCTAAGTGTTGTGATCATAAAAAATTCCATTGGGATTATGAATAAAATAGATTTCATTGGCATTATTCTTTATTTCAGACTAAATAAAACAACAAATACCTTCAATCATCAATTAATATAATTATGATACTAATTATCATTCGATAATTTGATAACCTAGTGGGACAATAAACCATGTCAAGGAATTGAGCACTTGCAGAAATTTGGTGCTAAGCCAAATAAAATTCAATTGACTTTTCCTTAAACCAAAACCACAGTCAGTATAAAGTATAAACATTACATTGTGAGGGAAACAGTGAACACATTCAACACGTTGTTCTGGAACTCGCTAAACAATAATTAAAGAAATAAAACCCATAGTAGTCCAACTCTTCGATAGTGGACTAGAAAAACGAAGACAAGTGCTAAAATATAACGGTGTGGAATAGCTTAGGTGCTAGAAAAACGGTAGTAACCTACATAGTTAGGCGTTTAGTAGTGTATAGACAAGTGGCGATATCACTGTCCTGTTGTCAGCTGGGCACACAAAATTTATTTCATACACAATAGCTGTCGATGAATTGATTTCAACAAAAAGTTCATTACTTAGTGCAACAAGATTCACACAGTGTATTTGTGAATTATTTTCGAGAATAATCAATATGCTTCAAAAACTTCTTCACATTTTCTTCTACGCAGAAAGGCACTTTATTTATATTTTAAATACTAACAGTAAGCTCCAATTTGGGGGTGAAAACATTATAAATTTTATAAAATTTCTTCCGAGACGGAATTATATTGTTGGTTCTTAAATGTAATCAATTTATGAGTGACTACCAGAAAGCTTGATCCATCTAGACTTCTTTACAATCATATGATGGGAGGGGGGGGGGGGGGAAAGTACCAAATAAGCATGGCCTAAGGTATGTGGCTCGAAACACTGTTACCTTTATAGAATTGCAAGATTTTTGGCTAGTCTTCATTTAAAGTACAATCTTAACCCACAATAAGGAAACACAAAATTGATCAGATAGTTTGGTTCTGGAGACAGCATTGTTTAAGAAAACTCCAAAACATCTAAAAACTCCCTACTGTTCCTTTTTCAGGAAACCCCACCCACCCAAAACAGCAACGCTCTCAGCCGGAAGCTTGTCCAGCAAAACCGACTTTTTCATTTTGCACATGTTCTACAAGAATTCATCATTCACAAAGGTAGCTAACATTTAACACTACAGGAGATTTAAAACAACTTTGCATTAAATACATGCATTTCAAGGATTTGAACCTAAAGAATGGTAAAATGCATACCTAACGCCCCCTGTTATTCTGGAAAATCCATCACAAATCCTTCCGTGGACAGCTTAGCATTTGTACAGAATTTAGTCAACTTCACAACATTCGATGCCAGACAAAGAATCTACCAGTTGTAGTAGGGTTTAGTAGAAACGCTTGCGGTTGCCTTCCTGCCGCTTTTGGTAGAACATGATGCCGAGTACCACGCAAGCAATCACGGCCAGAGTGCCGAGAAGCATCAATAGGAAGATCTTGATTCCACTCAAACCAGACGGCTTGGGGTCTTCTATGTGATCTGCCGACAAGAAGAAAATGTTCCAAGAGCCTTATTGCTTGGAATGCTTGCCAAGTTTTTTCTTATCCAATCAAGGAGCCATTAAATCATAAGCCTTATCGGCCGCTTAACATGCCTGTCAAGTTTTTAATTATTTTGGTTAGTTTTAAGAGTTGCACAATTTCAACATTTTCAGTAAAATCAAATTCAGTAAAAATATCTCTACCACATTACTTTATTGTAATGTAATTTGTAAATCGTAAAACCCTCTAGCAAATCATTTATCCAAGTTGTTAATGCATGCATTAACAATCAATTGTTGTTATTTTTTAGCTAGCAACAAAAAGTTACTATTTTCCCATAAGTGATAAAATTACCAAAAAGTGTTAATGTTAGGTTACAGAGAGAAATACCATATTTTGGTACTAGATACATGCCAGTATTACCTCTGGGCGACTCGAAAAACGTTGCTGAAGGCGAAATCTGTGATCTGTCTTCTTCAGATTTTGCCTGCAAATAAAATACAGACATTTTAGAAATTATGTTGACGTAGATGACCAACTTACTAGAAGTGCTACCCAACTGACGGGTGAAGAATAAATGTCATCAAATCGACTCACATCATCTGGCAGGTCAAGTTCGTAGAGCTTGACAGAGATAATATCGTGACTGTCAGACAAATCACCAGTGGCGGCCGTCATGCCAAAATAGTAACCCGTAGGTAAACGTACTCCTTTCACCGAGAAACATTCCTTCCAAGACGCTTTGTTCTCGATATCAGTTGAGACTGCAAAGAGAAAATTACTGAGATAAGCAGTTAGAAATTTTATATCAAGGTGCTTAAATGATTATATAAAAGTTTCAAATCAAGTGATCTTCTCGTGATATTTGTTATTTACCAACACATAGCATTCAAATCTACAGTGCTTACATGGGTGGGTGATATTCGTAAAAATATGTGCACTAAGGTCACTCTCATGCATCGTGCATTAATTCAAAATCACTAGTTTACTATTTACTACTCAGTTTACTATAGACAGCTAATTAAATACAAATACAAATTTTACAATATAATAACTCTTATTGATTAAAATTCAGGCAGAAAGACAGTCCACAAGAAACAACAACGTATACCGAATCTGGAGTAGCTGAAAGTTGAGTCGTCTGGGTAAACTGCCACTGACCCAAGAAACAATGAATTTTGCACAGAAAGAGACAAGAAAAAAAGAGCATTTCAGTCAGCACGTCTGTCGTACAGAAAAGTACAAACATGCACAGAGCCAGCAGTTTACAAAAAAATGCCATTTTTGTGTTTTAATAAAACCATATATAACAATGGTCAGACATATCACAAGGCAATGAACCCTGACGGGAAATAAACCACAGAAAGATTTGGCGGTAACGATGAAAATGGAAGAGAGGCACGGAAGAAAAATTCATGTTTGGTAGTTGCAGGAAGGGATACAGCTCTAGATAGGGCAATCATTCTCCACTCGACAGGGATACTCTGCTGAGTGGAATAATCTTCGTAAATGGTTGCGAGTTTTGGAAACATCGGTTCTCATGAGATCACCTTGGTTAAGCAACACTACGCTGGGTCAATTATTGGATACGTGACCATTATACGAATAAACAATAATAATAATGCTTTCATAAATGATTTGCAGTCAATAAATTCAATTAAAATCAAATTTCTTAACTGCCATTGCATTTTAAGTTAACTAATTGAATATTTAATTGTGTAATAAAGTTAATTTTGACTTGATAATTCAACATTAAAATACGACATTAAAACGTGAATCCTAATCTATATGGTGGTCCATACCACTAGACACTCCATATACTAGTATCTTTGGTCCATACTCTCTAAGTAGGGGTCTTCCCTAACTAAAATCTCAGAAAAATTATTAGGATCTAGAAAAGACTCTCATGAGCCCAGTCAGCACCTTTAAACACAAAAAAAAATTGAAAACAAACTCTTCATGACGTCTCAAAATAACAGTACCTGTCACAATCTGGTACTGATAAGTCCTAATAGAATTTAGGAAAATAAATTATTCTCAGCTAAGCCTATACCTATAGGTATGACTTCCAAAAGATCTCCTAGTAAGCTTCATGAGACTATCAGCACCTCTACTCTGATTATTACTCCCATTTATACTATTAATTAAATGAATAATCCTGGAAATATTAATTCTATGCTTATTTTGAGGGGCTCACTACACAGCTAGTTTAATTACAACCAAGCAGCATATAAATGTTAGCAGTAACACCAATTTCAGTTTCCACAGACACCAAATGCAATCCTAAACACATCACATTTTAGCAACATCAAATATCAGTTTAGAAGTTTGGCTACATACCGGTAAGTGTATCTTGTTCGTAGCGAATGGCAATGTGGGAGTCGTGGTCCAGATTCCGTAGTTTAGCTTCGCATCCTGCTATTTGTGTGTGTGTACCATCTCTGTCATGGTCATAATGTAGAGAGCCATTGTTTACCATAGCAGATATGTAAGGATGTTGGTGCTGGAAGAACCAAAGCATTCACTAAAAAATTAACTTTGGAAAATTGACAAATTGACTTATTTTCAATATTGAATTAATTCTTACATTGTGCGGGCCGTTATGATTGCTGTAAGTATCGAGAATAATTCCCAGACCTTGGTGATAATCTTGATTTCCAAATACTGGCCCAGTGATCATTCTTTCCTTGGCATACCAAATTGCTAAGCCATCCCCAAACAAGTCTTTTCCTTTCCCGTGTATTTTGAAGTGCACTTGGATCTCCCAATTTCTCACTTTACATGGCTGGAACATAAAAGAAACTGTACAGCAAAAAGAATCAGGTTTACAGGTAACTCTGACTGAGAGTTGCAAGTGCATGTTAATGTTACCATCGAGTTCCATAATATTCCCGTTAAGCTTTGGTCGTCTGGCGTAAGCCTAACGTAGTTATTTGTAACCATTGTACTGCCCATGAAGTCCCAGTGTGGTATATCATTTGTCCCTGCACCTAAAATGTTTTAACCACAGAAATTAAGGTAATTATAGAAATGTAATGCTGACCGCACTAGTTCCAAGGAGAATTTGTATTCCATTGAGCAACAATTATTTTTATGCCTAGCCTTATAGTTAGTTGAAGGGGTGATGCACTGTTGGGCCAGTTTTGCAAGGAAATTTTCTTCGCAGCTCCTCTTTAGAAATGCAGCATTTTGTGAAACGGTGATAGGGAGCGCAAAGCAAGAAATATTGACAGAAGTAGGGTTGGAAAAACCTTACCTCGGTAGGGTTTAATGAGCGAATGTTCCCGTTTCATGTAATCTTTTGTATTCCATTCACATTTAATAAGTGCAACAAACGAACAAACTAATAATATGTGAAGCTCCATTCTTCGTAAACTACTTATATTCTTCATAATTAATAATTTCCTCCTGATTTAAACCGACAGTACTAGGCGACGACGACGACAGCGACAAGCAACTTTTAAGGTTTTCTTTTCCGATGTTGGCATCTCTGCCGTTTCGAGTCTACATTCGGCGGTTGGTACCACTGATAGGGGTTAACTTGTCTCATCTAAAGTTTGGGTTTTGGTACAAAACCCTTTGTTCGTCAAAGTGGAGCAGGAACATCAACAAGTAGACAATCGTAAGTTATCTTACTCTTCTAAAATCTCTCCGACGTTCACATGCAAACATTATTAAGATTGATATCCCCCTTTTATCACAAGAGCAGTTCGTAATCTCATCAACACTACGCTCATTTTCTCGATCATGGAGGGCCTTGGCCTACGCCTAAGCCTAAATCTGTTAAATAGCTGATTTAGCAGTAATTGAAAGCATGCTTCGTGAGAAATCTCTCCTAATTCCCGCCAAGCCACCGAACTCAATACGTTGAATTTGTCTAAGTGTCGCTTTTATGTCTATTTGACACCATAAGCTGAATGTTGTTTATAGGCCTTCATATCCTGTTTTGACTGTATCCAACATGGCATGGTTCATACCCCTATGAGTGTGAGGTCACTTGGATGAGTAATGCATTCAAAGATTATGAATGAGTTATTGATTTCTCTTTCAGGCTCTGTCTATACGACGATGTATCAGCCAGGCGCAGCAGGGCCCCCGCGGCCTGCGCCAGCTGTACATCCCGATGCGGCAGTGGTTGCAGCCGCCGCCGCCGCTGCCCAAGCTGCGGCAGCCGTCGGGGTCGTTGGACATCAGCCACCCGTACCACCTGAACTACCCATGTTCTCATGTCCCCGACGACCTAATTTAGGTCGTGAAGGTCGGCCAATCGTTCTCAAGGCGAATCACTTCCAAATCTCTATGCCTCACGGAGGATTTCTCTATCACTACGACATCACAATTCAACCAGATAAATGTCCACGTAAAGTTAATAGAGAGATTATTAAGACAATGGTCAACTCATATAGCAAGATCTTTGGCACTATGAAGCCAGTGTTCGATGGGAGGAACAATCTGTACACGAGGGATCCGCTACCGATTGGCAATGAAAAAGCAGAGCTGGAAGTCACATTGCCAGGGGAAGGAAAAGATCGAGTTTTTCGAGTCTCTATCAAATGGGTGGCACAGGTAAGATTTTCATTTAACTATCAGAAAATCAAGTAGTGTATTTACTTCTTACTTTTTGGATGTAACTTTTGACCTCATTCCAAGTATCTTTACTCTATAGCTTTGTAGATGTAAATATTTACTATTTGTTAAGAGTGCTTTTTGGTTGCCTTATAATAGGGTTTTCAATCAGATTTTTTGGGTAGGTGGCGAGACCCCTCATGTTATTTATATCTTAAGTTGCTTTTGTTGCCTTAATTAAGAGTTTTTTTATGCACAAAATATACCAATTTAAAACCGCGTTATTTCCGTCTAGGTGAGCTTATATGCTCTAGAAGAAGCGCTGGAGGGACGAACTCGCCAAATCCCTTATGATGCAATCCTTGCCCTGGATGTCGTCATTCGCCATCTCCCCTCGATGATCTACACGCCCGTGGGCCGCTCATTTTTCTCCGCCCCCGACGGCTATTACCACCCCTTGGGGGGCGGTCGTGAAGTCTGGTACGGGTTCCATCAGAGTGTCAGACCGTCGCAATGGAAGATGATGCTCAACATCGATGTTTCGGCAACAGCTTTCTACAAGGCACAGCCTGTTGTCGAATTCATGTGTGAGGTGCTGGATATCAGGTTAGTTCTGTGGTTGTTTAAATCTATGTGTATGGGTAGGTGTGCTAATGTAGTAAGTTTTCAAATTCTCAGTTCTAGCTTTATCTTTTAATAGTTACCGCTGGATTGAGAGATAACAGAAAACAGGAAATCCTTTTTACCAGTATTTATTTGTTTAGAATGAATAACATTAAATAAGACAACAGACAGAGAACAGAAAACAGGAAATCCTGAACTAGTATTTAATCATTGAGACGAATAGAGTCTTTGTTAATGCATTTCCTATATTTTTTCTTTTAGCCTCGAGAGTTATATTTTATTTTTATTATCACATTTGTACAGTATGACATGCAAATCACAACACTAATCAGCATGCAAGTAGTTTAATGGCAGCTCTTATCAGAAGTTAAATAATATTAATCAGAATTGCATCAAAATAACATTTTATCTCGGATATTGACCTAGATTTTACATTATCTGGTATTTAGTGATCTAACTCGATTGATACCCACCTTATCATTGCAACATACCACAACTTATCAACCACAACTGCAGTAGCCAGTTGTGAAAAGGGGCATTGATCTCTCTCAAACAGTTCACAATAATAATAACAACATGGCATCGTATTTAATGATTGTTATTGTTTAAATTTGAAGTCAAACCGTGGTTGGTACCCCTTCTTAGATGGTAAAATCATATTTTCTCTTGAGCTAGAAAAATCTAAATTTGAACTTTAATCTATATTTAAGATATGATTTTACCGTAATGTTCTCAAATAGCAAAATATCAATAAAAGAATTTATTTTATTCATAGGGTCATTCCATGTGTAATCACTCACCTCAAACTTTGACCGACCCAGATTTTGATGAAAATTGGTATACTTGTTAAGTTTGTTGACTTAGGGGCTATTTTTTAATTTTTTTTTTTTTGGTCCAACCGTTCGGATATTACAAGGGGGGGAAGTTGGGGTCATTTTGCCCCCCGCGCGTGTAGTGACCACCCTTTCTACGCAATATCTAGGGTTCTATGGGAGCTACAGAGCTGGGAAAAAAATCATCTGAAAGGTAATTTCATACCCTACCTGAATATGGAAACAAAAATGACGATATGTTAATACGAATTTAATTGTGATTTTACACATCTGCATTTTCCAAAATGACCATATCGCTGATGAGTCATTTTTGATTTGCCTGATTTTTTTTCTATATGTACAGAACATACATATGATCATGTGTTCCAAAAATCAAGATGGGTGTTCTACTACTTTCCAAGAAAAAAAAATGTTTTCTGCAAATTCATTCATAATATAAATTAATATGAACTGAATTTAAGACAACATTCAAGAAAATGATCATTACTTACAATCATAGCTACTATGAAGTACAAATTTGCATATCTTAAGAGAGATGTAGTTTACCTTATTGAGGTACATATTTTATAAGCCCTGCTGTTGCCCTGTTGGTGTCTGTAGCCGACAAAAAGTATGTTCGACCAGTTGCCGTGTTGGGGTCGGCCAGTGTTAAAACATCAGCAAAAGCTACAATTAGTTTGTCTTGTACACTGGGATAAAAATATGATGGAGCTGGTCCATGAGGGTGTAGAAAGTTGACTTGAAGTTCAAGAGACTGTGATGATTTTTCAAGAACACACGCTAGCCACCAGTCTTCGTTGTATGCTACAGTGATGAAACTGCCCACGTCTTTGAACTCAAACTCGGGTATTTCTGCTGCTGTTGCTTCCTCCTCTTCTTCTTCTTCTTCTTCTTCTCCTTCTTCATTTTTCTCAACAATCTTCACAATGTTGATTTCTTCAGAAAGAGAAAAGTGTTTCACATGTAAGGAAGTTAGCGATTTTGGGTAGAACGCATGAAAGCTTCTTGTGCCTACGATAGTTTTTAATTCTTTGAATCGTTCTTTAAGTTTGATGCCATTTGCTGTAATCTCTTCATTGGCTACAAACACAAAATTTACAGTCCACACATTTTCTGTTGCCCACCGGTAAAAGTCTATCGGCGTCATTATTTGGTCGGCATATGGTTTCTGTAAACTTGCCCGTGCTGCATTTCGTTTTACAGTCCCACCAACTCCATCGCATGGTCCTTTACCGTGGGATGTGGCAAAAAAATGCCACTCAGCAGTTAGTTCGAAGTCAACTTCATGATGGCACAAGTTGGAAAAATTCTTCTTATTCTTATATTGGGCTGCCGCTCCATCAGAAAAGTAAATTAAATGGGATACATCCGAAATGTTTTGTTTCAGGTGTCTTATCAGGTGCTTTTGGAAAGTGTGCACAGTAACGGTGTCATGAGTTAGCGAGTCAGAAATGACAACGTAACTTAAATGTTGTATGTCTCGATCTTCAGGCTTAAAGTAACACACAAATGGGTGAAGGGTGCATTGGCTGTTATTCCAATGGTAACCTTGTGCAGCATCCTGGAGCACAAAAGAATAATTCTCAGCGAAGTCGCCCACTACTAAAACTTCCCCTGGTTTAAGGTTGGCTTTCTTCTCCTGCATGAATGCCGCTTGCTGCCGTGCAATAAAATCATGATTTCTTAATAAAATGCATTTTTCAATAAAACAGTCAACAAACTCATCTGTAGGTTTCGTAATTGTCTCTAGGGTACATCTGTCTGTTGACAGCCACTGTTTATAAGTCACAGAGTCTATGAAATTTTCACTGAATGAGATTTCTAGCCATTCACGAAGTTCATCGGTTCCCGGACAATTGCCACACTTTCCTACAAAGCAGTTGAGAAGCGGGGGGTTGCACATGAGGCTGGCAAGGCAGTGTTGGTATGATTTGATGGTACCGTCTGAAAGCAAAGGCAGCTTTGCTCCCAAAGCCATCAACTTAACGTTTTGGTGTATCGTACAGACACAGACAGAATGTGTCCCAGCTGCTCCTGCCAGAACACAATGTTTGGGTCTGAGCTCTGCAAACTTCGAGAATCCAACCTTGATGTCAGGATATTTATCTTTGAAGCTGCGATACACTTCACTTAAGTTGCTTAACACTAGTCTCTTCTGGCGGTGAACTCGATTGTCACCCACTTTAACCGAGACAAAATCTTTTTTACCCGGCATGACACGGCTTACATCATCATTTTCATAAAACTCTTCAATCAGTTGAATGCAATCAGGGGAAAGAGTTTTTCCTGCTTTTTGATTTGCAGATGGCAGTATCCCTTGGGCCTTTACTAGTTGTTTGGTTTTACGTACCAAATGGTTAGATGCATTGAACTCTTGCATTATTCTCTTAATGCTCCAACTTTTTGGAAGCACAGATAAAATTGTTATTTTCTCGCTTCTGGTACTCGTCTTAAACTTTTCTTTCAGTTGTGCTATTATCTCTGACCCATCACGGATGCTGTCCTTGCACTCCTCTGAAGATGTCAAATCTTCTTTGCTGATTTCTTCATTACTGGGAGATACTAGTTCCAATCTCTTCTTTACACCTTGTGTTATTTCGCTGAACTTTCTTTTCGAATAAAACATAGATTTACCCTTTAGTTTGGTGGTATTAATAGGTGACACACCAAATGCAGCTAAAGACTGATTCACGGCATCTGCTTCACAGGGTATGTCCACGAAAGGTAGGTCAAGTTCAGTGGATTTAGTTGGCGTTAGAACAGAAACGGTTGTTAGTTCCTTCAGCCTGAGCGAGAGCAGCTTACGGCAAGTTGAGCATAATTTCTTTCCAGGGATGAGGTCGGCAATCTCCAAGTATTTCGTCCTGGATGCTGCATTAATTTCTCTTAACCCATTAACTTTCACTATTCCACAGTGAGCCTGAAACGGATCGCAGCATAACTTGTGGTGACAGCTATACAGACGAAGGAATTTCTTTTCATGTAAATGACACACGGTCTTCACATTATCACACTTAGTACGCAGAGCTAATGATAACTGCTGGTCACTATTGAAACTTTCAATGCTTTTAATCGCTAGATCTTCGATGGGTCCACATTCTTCTTCAAAGAACAGTCCAATTGAGCACATTATGAATCTCTAAATAAAAGGTGCTTGAGAGCAAATTAGCTTCTATCCTCATCAACATGAGGCCAGAGACTGATTGCTTTAGTCCAGACAAGAAATTACCAAACTTTTTACTTGTAACCTGTTACAACTTGATCCATGATTCAGGAGCATGACAAACAATCTATAGTTGTATTCTAGGGAATACCATTTTAAGATTCTTGTAGATGCAAGTCCAGACAAGAAATGAACAAACTTTTGACTTCTATGAACTGTTTCAACTTGATCCATGATTTACAGGAATATGGCAAACAATCGATTTGTATTGTAGAGAATAACATTTCAAGAACATGCAACTGTGCAAACAAAAATCAACTTTAATATAAAATATATGCCAGTGCTCTGATCACAATAATTGTGATCAAAATGCTGTTCTACTGGCAAAAAGGCACTTTTTTATAGAAAAAATTTTTTTTCTTGGAAAGTGGTAAAACACCCATCTTGATTTTTGGAACACATGATCATATGTATGTTCTGTATATATAGAAAAAAAATCAGGCAAATCAAAAATGACTCATCAGCGATATGGTCATTTTGGAAAATGCAGATGTGTAAAATCACAATTAAATTCGTATTAACATATCGTCATTTTTGTTTCCATATTCAGGTAGGGTATGAAATTACCTTTCAGATGATTTTTTTCCCAGCTCTGTAGCTCCCATAGAACCCTAGATATTGCGTAGAAAGGGTGGTCACTACACGCCCGGGGGGCAAAATGACCCCAACTTCCCCCCCTTGTAATATCCGAACGGTTGGACCAAAAAAAAAAAAAAAAAAAAATAGCCCCTAAGTCAACAAACTTAACAAGTATACCAATTTTCATCAAAATCTGGGTCGGTCAAAGTGAAATTTAATTAAAAGTGAGTGATTACACATGGAATGACCCCATAGCCATTTAAACATTTTTTCCCATGACCATTTTTTCAACCTCTTGAAAATAAAAATCAATTTCTATCCCAAAAACCTAATTTCCCAGTCGTTTTCAATCAAATAATTCGACAACCAACCAGTACCAAAACAGTTCCAAAAAGCACTGCCAAAAATGTCTCTCCCCTGTTTTTTTATTCTAACCCTGACACCGTTTCTCTTCAGGGACATCAATGAGCAAAAGAAGCCGCTGACTGACTCGCAGCGCGTTAAGTTCACCAAGGAGATCAAGGGGCTGAAGATCGAGATCACACACTGCGGCACCATGCGGCGGAAGTATCGAGTGTGCAACGTCACGCGGCGGCCCGCTCAGATGCAGTCGTTCCCGTTGCAGCTGGAGAACGGCCAGACGGTCGAGTGCACAGTCGCCAAATACTTCCTGGACAAGTACAAAATGAAGCTGCGGTACCCGATGGCCCAGTGCTTGCAGGTGCGATGGGTTTAGAGGTTTTGGAAAGAGCTTACGAAATTTACACTTATAGATTTTCGGCATGTAATTGAACTGTTTCGTTGCTATTTTGCAAACGTGCCCACTGCACCCTTAAGTTTGAAAATTAATGATTTAAAAAAAATTAATTAATGTAATCAATGAGTTACTGATGCAACATGTATGCTTTGTTGGGGAAAGTTATCCTTGTACATTTCTGACTTTACGAGTCCAAAGACACTGACATTAAAAGAAGTTTATAATGAAGTTTGCGCTGCCCAGTATGCCAGATTTACATGTATAGGATGCGTTTGCTACGACAGCTTTGTTGGTTTTGTTTTTCTTAGTTTGGTCTTAAGTTTCTTCTCAGGAACAGTTTAACAATGTCTTGCTAAATAGCTGCCAATTAAAGGTTGTATTCCTATTCCTAGAAATTCAGATATTTTATTTTCAACTTTTGGGTTTTTTTTACTGGAAATTCTAAGATAGTTTTAGGGTCAGACAAACTTATCCCTAGATAGGCTAAACCGTTTTTAAAACTGAGTGCAATTTAACGAATTACCATATCCCACTCACAGGTCGGAGAAGAACACAAACACACGTACCTGCCGCTAGAGGTGTGCAACATAGTTGCTGGACAGCGGTGTATCAAGAAGCTGACCGACATGCAGACGTCGACAATGATCAAAGCCACAGCTCGATCGGCACCCGACCGCGAGCGTGAGATCAACAACCTCGTTCGCCGCGCCGACTTCAACAACGACCCGTATGTCCAGGAGTTCGGTCTGTCCATATCGAACAACATGATGGAGGTGCGAGGCCGCGTGCTGCCGCCACCGAAGCTGCAATACGGCGGACGGGGTAGCTCGTTCAGTGGACAGACCAAGCAGCAGGCTTTGCCGAATCAGGGTGAGTGCTACGACTGGACACTTGCAAACTAGAGTTGGTGAACTATTTTGAATGAGAGTAAAACCAAAGCATTTGCCTCACAACTTGTGTCCAAAACTTGTAAGGTTTGGGAAGCGTTATCTGCATAAAACTGGTTGTGAAATTGCGATTTTAAGAACCTTAAGGCAGTCAACAGTTTCTGCTAGCTTAAAATTTACGAGAAAAGCGTGGTTCAGTTTTTATCTATCAATGGGAAATCTACCTTGATGGTGTTGGCATGATCCTAAATGAAACACTTGGTAACCTGGTAATCTTTGGTTAAGAAACTTAAAATACTTGTGTTGTATGCTGAGGAAATGATTCTTTTAGTATCTTCCATCTAAACCCCAGACTTCCGTCAATGAATATTGACCAATGGCCTTTCTCCGTCGTCCTTCAGGCGTGTGGGACATGCGCGGCAAGCAGTTCTTCACTGGCGTTGAGATCCGGGTGTGGGCCATAGCGTGCTTTGCGCCCCAGCGATCTGTGCGCGAAGACGCTCTCAAGAACTTCACCCAGCAGCTGCAGAAAATCAGCAACGATGCTGGAATGCCGATCATCGGCCAGCCGTGCTTCTGCAAGTATGCCACGGGTCCCGACCAGGTCGAGCCGATGTTCCGCTATCTCAAGTCCTCGTTTGCTTCGCTGCAGCTTGTCGTGGTCGTGTTGCCGGGCAAGACACCAGTGTACGGTGAGTGTGGTTTTGCTGTGAATTGCGGTGGTTGCCTTTTGAAAGTTTCGGTAGCCTTGGACTAGTGAACCATTGTCCTCTGGTTTTCTTTGTCAGTTCACTTGCAGCTATAATACAGCTCTTCTGAGGAGGGGGAGTAGAAATTTAAATTTAACAGAGTAGTTTTAAAGGTTATCTCTTGAGCAAAGGAAGCCATGTATAGAAATATAGCTAATTACTTGGCAATTCATTGCAATTTATCTATAAAATTGTGTGCCTTCACAGAAATCAACATGTAGACTGGAATTGGTTGTAATGCCTAAAATTTGAAGTGGCAACTTGCCCCCTAAGCTATAAATCTAGTTACAGCCTCGCAAAGTCACAAAGGCTAGAGAGTGAGCCATGTTACCCAGTAAATGATGAGACGTTGTCTTAAACACACGTGCTGTGACAGTGATTGTTTTTGGACTCATGTCTACTTGATGTTACCCAAGCACTAGTTAAAAAAAAACTATTTATGCTTTGACCATCATTTCGTTCCGCCTGCAGCCGAGGTGAAGCGCGTCGGAGACACCGTCCTCGGCATGGCCACGCAGTGTGTGCAGGCCAAGAACGTGACCAAGACTTCACCGCAGACGCTCTCCAACCTTTGTCTCAAGATCAACGTGAAGCTTGGAGGGATAAACAGCATCCTCGTGCCCAGTATTCGGCCAAAGGTAAGTCGGGAGCAACCGTCGCCAAAGCTAAAGATGTTTGAAATTGTTTTAGTATGGTCTGCAGGCTGCTTATCTAGATGAAACTGGTGAGTGTGTTATATTTCAGACTTTTCTATTAACTAATGTTATGTTCAACATCGGTTAAATAATCACTTCTAATTGTATGTAGTATACAATGCCAAACGAAGCTTTGCGTATGATTTTATTGTGTCTATGTGAATGTCTTGCATGTACCTACGTGGCTTTTCCTCTTACCAGTCCCATTCATTTCCTCCTCCTTTTATCAACAAACACTTCCACAGCATATTGTGTTGTTATCCATATAACACAGAATTTTCATTGGCGGGATTTTAAGTCTGACTGCAATTGCACACAGTAATGGAAGCAAATATGACGGTAAAGCTCGTGTAACTGTTTTAGATAACAAGCATCATTTTCTTCTGTAGAATTATTTAAAAAATGAATCTAGCCGAAAATAAATTGAAACTAATCCACTAATTTGAACTAAAGGTTCCCACATCCTTTTTAGGATTAGAAACCCTTCTCAAATGAGCTTATCCTATAAAACCTCAACATTTAATTAAATTTGACTCTAACATAAAACCTAACATTTCTACTTTAGACCATAAAATTTTGCAAAAACAATTTCTAACCACTGCGGCTTTCCTTGCAGGTATTCAATGAACCGGTGATGTTTTTGGGAGCGGACGTCACCCACCCGCCAGCAGGCGACAACAAGAAGCCGTCCATCGCGGCCGTCGTCGGCTCGATGGATGCCCACCCTTCGCGCTACGCGGCCACCGTTCGGGTTCAACAGCATCGGCAGGAGGTAGGCTTTGTGAAAAGGTCGTAAATTAGCTGCAGATTGGTTCAGACATACTTAACGAATAATTTACCAAAGTTTTGACTTGCCCATCATACATTTGAAAAATCACTCAAAAGTGTAAATTGTTTGGTTCCTGAAATGTGTCGATTTACTACCATTCTTGGCAGCAATCAATAAATAGTTTTGAAATTTGCTATCAGATAGAAACTCACTTTTTTCTCTAATATCAAAACGGCATTTTCAAATACAAATTATTTAAAAAAATGTCGAATTTGAATATTTGGACGTCCCTAATTTAATGCTCTGCTCATACAAGATGTCCTCGTTTAGGGCTACTGCCAGTTGTAGATTACAGTCAGAGTAGTCCACTGAGTCGAGATGGAGCCAACACTAAGCTTGGTCTAGAACCAAACGTCGATTGTTAATGAAATCTGTCTCGGCCGCGGTAGGTGATCCAAGAGCTGAGCAGCATGGTGCGTGAGCTCCTCATCATGTTCTACAAGAACACGGGTGGCTACAAGCCGCACCGCATCATCCTGTACCGCGACGGCGTCTCCGAGGGTCAGTTCCTGCACGTGCTACAGCACGAGCTGACTGCCATCCGCGAGGCATGCATCATGCTCGAAGGAGACTACAAGCCCGGCATCACTTTCATCGTCGTGCAGAAACGACATCACACCAGGTGCGCACATTAGCCTTGCCGGCTTCAGCTTATCGTATTTAATTTAAAAAAAAAATTACATTGTTTTAACATTGTTTTGTTGAAGTATTTAATACAATCTATTTTAAATTTAGGTAGTCTAGGGTATTAATAATTTTTAGTTAAAACAAAAAACAAATACTTGTTCCACTATACCATTCATGTCTATGTGAAAACCATCGCGTGAGGTTCTATTTTCTTCGATTTGTTCGCTGGTCTAATGGCATTGGTGATCACTGATCATGATTATGATATCCTAGCCTCTTATTAGTATTATTCTTTTATTGATAGCTTGGGAAATAATCAAGTTCCAGAGGCTTTAAATTTTATCCACCGATGCCATTAGCCCAGAGCCAGCTGTCAAAACAGTGCGTCATTAAACACGAGAAATAAATTGATTCAAGGAACACTGTTTGTTGATGCAATTCTTAACTTTCTACGATAGTCCCAGTTGGCGAGCTAGTCATGAATGAGTCCTTGAACGAGACTGGTTTTGGTTCCAGACTGTTCTGCGACGACAAACGAGAGCAGTCCGGAAAGTCCGGCAACATTCCCGCCGGAACAACGGTAGACATCGGCATCACACATCCCACCGAGTTTGATTTCTATCTGTGCTCACACCAAGGCATTCAAGGTAGGTGTCTCTTGGTCTCTTTCCTCAACACTCTGTTGTGTTAACTGTCTATTCAGTGAGAGAACACAAGAAATAAAAGCCCTTTAGATTAAATGCATTCATATAGTAGGCCTTAAAATGGTATGTTTTCTCATGGGCTAGCCTAGTAATGTCGAGACAAGGACCACTCTCTGAAATGCAAATTTTGCTCCTCAAAAATTGCCTGTCTTCCATGAATTTTCTTTTCCTACCGACATCGGCTCCAGGCTTAAAAATAATCAAACTCCTCTAATTCTAAACCTTTGCAAGCAATTTATCAGCAACTAAATTTCTAGGCAAAGATAGGCTAGCCTATGATATTGTCTGGCACAAGTGGTAGAGACTGGGATACAGATCCTAATTGGGTACACATTTTTTGAGAAGGTTGTGTTCACTACCATAAAATTGCTCTGCTATCCCAATCGCAATTTCCACACAAATTAGACTTAATCGGAACCTGCCCTGTTCACAGGCACCAGCCGTCCATCACACTACCACGTCCTCTGGGACGACAACAATTTCGATGGTGACGAGCTGCAATGCCTGACATACCAGCTGTGCCACACCTACGTGCGGTGCACGCGCTCGGTTTCGATACCGGCGCCAGCGTACTACGCCCATCTCGTCGCGTTCCGAGCGCGCTACCATCTGGTGGAGAAGGAGCACGATAGCGGGGAAGGCTCCCACCAGTCTGGTACGTGCTCCGACAGAAGAGGTCCGGTATCCGTTTCTTATGTTTTTCATACGCTTCAGCATTGGACTTATAGGTTTAGTCAAAATTCTCAACCCTTAGTCTCGTCTACTTCGAAAATTACTATGTCGACAAAAATGGTGGTCGCGCAAAGAAAGAGTCACCTAATTTCCGAGTGTTGAGAAACTTTAAATTGTTATTTCTCGTAGATTACTTGAATTTAAGACTGGCTTACGCTCGGTTAATCTGTGCTAACCTCAACTATTGATCATCGATATTCATTTGTCAAAGTTGTAATTATTTAATTGTCTATAGGTTTGTTACAAAGATCAGAAGTAAGCACCTTCGCGTAGCCTAAACTGGTTCCACATGTCGAAGTCTGTAGAACATTTAAATGAGACGCTGAGAGTTTGACTTAACCTATGAGGCCAATGGCTTCGGCGCTTGACGGACGAAACCGTATGAGTGACGTTTCGTTGTGGGGGCGTAGCTTTGAAACGCTGAAATGGTGCTGGTTTGTATTTGGGGAAAAGACTAATTACAACCTCTATATAGCTCGGGATAAAATGCTTTTGTATAACACCTGAACAGAGACGAAAGTCACTAACACAGTGTTGTTTGTTAAGCAATGCATTGTAGATGAGGGAAGGAATAAACCTATGTGCTGAGCAGTAGGCTGAATTTTTTTCTGAAGTGGTATCTGCTTTTGTTCTTTCACTTATGTGTTATCCCATCTCTCATCGATTTTACCCACAGACTTTAATTTTCTGCTAATCGGCTGGGTGGGCGCGACAAAAGTTGTTGGGACGCTGAAGCTGCAGTTGCTATTTGTAGTTTGGGGTTTTTTAAGTGTTACGTTGCATTGAGCTGATTTTTAGTGATTGGCAACCACTTACTTGTTTCAATATCTTCTTTGGTATCTTCTTTAGTCAAGCTTTATGCAGTTGAATTTTTTATAGGAAAAATTAAAAAAAATATATCACTTTTTCAGCAATTTATTTGTCTAATTGAATCCTTTGCTCAGCTCAGTTTTGCTTCCCCACTCAAACTAGAAACAATTCAACGTAAGTTTGGAAATTATTACAAGTTCGATTGGTGCAACTTGCCAAGAGGTTGAAAACTTACCTATCAAAACACAGCAACGAAGTACGGTGCTACGGACTGGTTTTACCATATTCACAACCAATAGGTGGGGTGGTAACTGGATCAAATTCAGACTTGTGTGTTGGAAACTCAATGCTAGAGTTGAATTTGGTAAAATCAGGTCTAGATACCCTGTCAAAACCATGAGTTCGCCTTGCTGCAAAGACCTCCTATTCTAATGCCGTGCTGTCGGCCGTCTATTGTTTGCAGGCTCCAGTGACGATAGGACGCCGGGAGCGATGACCCGTGCCATCACAGTCCACGCCGACACCAAGAAGGTCATGTACTTTGCTTAAGTCGTCGGCCGGCCAAGAATCCGCGCCGCATAGCGCTGCCGGCCCCGTTCCAGGAACCACGCTTAGATTACGATATAAATATATATTTTGTGCTTGAAACGTACCAAAAGAGAAATACACAGTTTCCGAGACATTCCCGCGAGTCGTGCGGTCCGCAAGCTGAATGCGGTCAAACGTTTCCGGCGGCTTGCGCTTACGCTTCTGAATTCTCGCTCCCCGGTTTATGATAGTAGGTTTGTTTATACGGGTAAAAACACAGTTCTATTGCCAAACGCAAAACGTCGATGCCTTTTTAGGGAACTCATGTAAGTCAAATTGAATCCGTGAATTTCGCAAGCCGACGGAAACGTGATCATTTTCAGGCGCGGACTTTCGCAGGGTCGCTCGATTGTTCACGCTCGACAGCAGCGCTATGCGATACCACCGACGTCTAGAGGCCGATTCGCAATGGGCTCACAGTTTGAGGTTTAGCATTTTGGGTGGTGCGACGGGACTCATGCAGGATTGCCTAAGCTGATTGGACAAGTGAGTTTGGTTTTAACTGACTGACAATAAACCGCTTTTGTTACTCCTGACGGAGTTTTGGACACAGGTTAATGGGTTTCAAATTAATTTCACTTACATATCACAAAGAAAGTCTTGGATTACAAAGTTGCTTTGAAACTCAGCATTGAAATTACATTTTGATTTCGGTTTTGCCTTAAATATTTCTAGCAATTGAGTGTATTTTACTTCCTACACACTGCCCATTGAAATGTAGTAGACCAAGATGCCAACAGATGAATAAGTAGCCCTTAGGATGTATTCCCGTCAATTGTCAGAAGTCGTACCGATTGCGAATCGAGCCTCGCGGTGCGACGTCTCGTCCGTTCATCGTGCACGCCCCGGGCAGCGGGCGTTCATCCGTAAGTCATTCCATCGCAAAAGAAAGCACCGTCCTGCCGATGCCGGGGTCGCGTCCCCTCGATCTACGCGTCTAGAATCTTTAAAGAGAACACGCGCGCCATCGTATCAGTCCGCAAAGCGGGTGCATCGAGAATTGCCGGCCGTTGTTGTTGTCGTCGTTACGTACCTTTTAGTGCATTCGTTTTTTCATTAGGATTGTTTAATCGGTTCACACTGCGAATGAGTGCACGCTTTTTTTTCGCCTGTTCGGAGCTCGATTTTTCTGGATAATTATCATTGTTAAGAACGTGATTTGCCTGAAAGGACAATATAATTTGAAAGCATCAGTCACATTTAACTGCAGAGCATTAAATCGCTGAATGTAAAGAATGATTCGGGTTCGTTGTTAGCCTTTATTTTGGGTGTAGAGTTGTGAAAAGAATTAAGAAATATCCATGCAAATGAAGGTTTCTTAGCTAACCTTGAGTGCCAGACTAAGAAAAAAAGCTTGTGCTGGCTCAAAGCCAGAGATATCGGCGATAAAGTTGCGCCGCGAGCTATTGGGGCGAGTGCCAGTGAGCCAAAAATGTTGCAGTGCGTTCGTGCCACGAAGGGTATTGCTGTTCACAGTTTGCTTCTTATTTTACTGATATTTTAATAGAGAGTTAGGCAAGGTCAAGAGGATAAGGTACAATTCTCGATGCATCTTCACGTAGGTATTAAACCTACTGATGCATAGAACGTTTATGAAAGGTAATCGTAATGAGATGATTGCGGTTACCTATGCCGGGAAATCTAACTAGGTAGTTAAGTAAATTTAAGTCATGTACCTCCCACTAGTTTCTCTCGTTTACAAATGTGAGCTATTTGAAGAAGTTAAACAAGGTTTAAGACTTTGCCGATTCTAAGAAAATAGAACACGTTTGATGTTAGATATATTACATATATGTATTGTATTATCATTTCATTTCAAATTATGGTGTAATTTTTAGGGTTTTTCTACTGGACAATTTCGATCGGTCACTGCAATTAGACAATTCTTGTTCAAGAGCTGTAGATTTTTACAATGCAAAGCCCTTCAGCTTTCAGAATCGAGTTAAAAAATCGTAAAATTGAATTGTAATCTCTGACACTAAAATGGCAAGAATATATTATAGTATTCTTCTAGAAGAATTTTATTTATGTTTCTCGTAATGATCACATCACTGACAAAACTGTATTTCACAAAAATGCCTAATTTTTCACTGAAAGCATAAATGCCAACCTTCTTACATTTCTTTTATTGTTAACGATCATTGTGTGTGCCTCTTAAACATTATTTTCTATTTATTACATTTATCGCACTTAGTTGCTTCTAGCCCACGTATACATTCAATACACCTACGTGTGCAAAACGGTATTTGGTTTTATAGTGCTTTATTATTATTAACCTGTATCTAGAGTCATAGTAAATATATGTTTGTAGTTGTAAACAGATAAAACAAGGGTCTCTATCTTATAGTATGTATAAGTAATCTAAAATTTTCGTTGGGTAAATCAACGTCTTTTGATCTTGGGTGAAAGTATCTTCTCATTTGTAAGTCAGAAGAGCCTCTTACGTAATAACGGTCTCGGGGAAATTTTTAGACCAATTTAATGTCAAACAGTTATGTCAATCATATGCTAATCATGGATACCAAGTGCTCACACTGTTGCTAATAATCGTGCAGCTTAGTTATGTTTGCCAATGTCGTATTTATGACAACACACCACCAATTTTTGTGTTAACTGCCACAACTCACATCTGTGTGATCTCACAATCGTCGACAACGCTCGTCTGGTTTTAATAACAAAATGAATATTCAAACGGTTGGACTGTATTCTCATTGATAAAAACACGGAAATCTGATTCATGTTTCAATTTGTTTTATACCTTACGCAAAACCGTTGTTTGTATGATTGTGCGTAATTTCTAGGACATCATATTCGTAAACCTGCAAAACGATGTTATCGATCCGCTAGATACAGTAGATAGAATTTAGTTCTAGATAATTATAAGATCTTGTGACTAAGGCGATTTAGAAATTAGATAGCCAATTGTCTCTCAGTCTTGCAAACTAAAATTCTCTCTTTGGTATTAGAAAAAAATCCTTAGTTTTCCAGCAAGACAAACATATTATAATAACAAAACATCATTATATTTCTATACGTTAACAACATTTCATGTGACTCAAATTGATAACGATACAGCTTTCATTGATGTTATTAAAATGTCTTGACGTTTTATTTTAACTGCCTTTTATTCTATTAATACTATTTGTTCAATACCTTTTCCCATAGCAACAACCTAACCATCATCCACTCGTTCACTGATGCCATTAGACCAGTGCAGCAGGGCCAGTTGTCAAAACAGTGCGTTGTTTAACACCACAAATCAATCGATCAATTATCTGGCATCTTCTGGACCCATTCGGGCCAGTTATAGTATTTTCAGGTTAGAACCGCCAACACAAAGTGCCAACACCGCCTTTTTGCCTTATAGCTCTCATTGGTGAATGCTTTTAGAAAGCTATACTTTTGTTGGTGGCTCTTATACTAAAATACTGTAACCCATTGTGATCTCTAGCAATACCAGGTCTTGGGCTCGTCCAACAGTCAGAAATCTGCACGAGGACTGGAAAAGAAATTTGGTTATTACTTTTTGTACATTCATAACCTATAGCATACATGATATTCAGAGATGGGGCACGATTCTTACTTGCGATGAAGTGCGGTGTACGGAGGTGGGTTTGGGCGATAGATCGATCCTCGTTCCATCGATATGCTGTAACGATAATAATGATTGTGTAATTATCCAGCTTATTACCTCATGTTGGGCTTGAAGAGAGATAAAAGTACCTTGTTACAACCTGTTGTTACTAACTTAAACTTGGTAAGACAAAGTGGTCCAGAGTTACAGTTTGATGTTAGTGTGGTTAGATATTCAAACCACTAAGTTTTCCTCTGTTGAAATAGCTTTTTGGTCATAAAATGGACCTTGGCATTTTGCTGATGTTTTTTTTGCGACAAACTTTAACTTGTCTGTCTATAATTAAAAGTGCATTTAAATAATATTTACAACATAAATTACCGTGGTGTACTGGTCCTGGGCAGCGTACTGGTCGGGCTGCCAGTACGGGAACGCGAAAGCGTGGACTCAGGTTCAGTGGAAACCTGCCGCTGGCTAGAAAGTGAACGGAGCGTATGCGTGGCTCGATGTACGGCTGCGTAACGAACCATCTGCACGTCGTTTGTGTCTTGAATGCGCTTGCTTCTGTAACACCGTATCAAGCATTTGTAAATGGGTAGAGGAATGATGTGAGGAATTTCTGAGCTGGAGATGAAATCTTATCGTGGCCTCTACCACCTCCATTTCAGTATCAGTTCAGTTAATCGCTTATGTTTTTCTCTTCCCTGCATATGACATCTAGCCTTATGCCATTTTTTTTACAACAAGAGTTTAAAGTGAAAAGTTTATCACTTACCAAACACTGGTTCATCCTATCTTGACTAATTTAAACAACACTATAGAAAGCTGGGTAGTGGATGGGTGATTCTCAATCTCATACTCTTTGATCTCTTGGTAAGAAATACTCTTTTAAATGCATGGTTTGGCAGTGAGGTGCTCTTTGAAAAAGCCATTATTGGCATTGTCAACACTAGTATTTTTATTTTTCACTCCATCTCTCACCTGTGCTCTTTGAACGTCTACAAAGCACCCTTTTTTTTTAAATCCAGTGCCTCATTAAACATCACAAATCATTTGTTCTAACAATCAAGACAAGAATTTATCTTAACAATCATAATTCATCTTTGAAATCATGTAAGTGCCCGTTTTTTTGGGAATCAGCTACCTTACGCACGTTATTTTGGTAGGGGCGTGCAGTCAGGGTGTGCTGGGTATGTGGGACATACCCACTTCAAGGTTACCTAGTTGTTTCCAAAACAAAACCAGTGAATGTAATTAAACTACGATTGGTTTAGTTAGTCACTTAAACCGGGATTGTAAAAATGGTTGCATATCCATGTCCTCACCCCACTGCACTCTACTTTATTTAGGTGTGTTGGTAAGAGTTAGCAGGGAAAGATATGAGAATCTCACAACGTTTAAGGGATTGCAAGGTACGTGGGACAAAAGTCAACACACATGCTGGTGTTACAACGACTGGAAGAAAATGAAAGTTATAATTTGCACAGCACACTTGATTGTCTCTCACCCTATATAATCGTCAAAGACATCAAATATTGAATCAAAATATTCACTTGAACCATCAGTCCTGGAAAATGAGAAATAAACAGGAAATAAGAGCATGTTACAATGAAATGAAGAAGCAAAATGAAAAAGTTTCAGAAAGTAAGAAAGAAAAGAAAGTGATTCTTGTTTGCATACAAAAGTAAATTAAACTTTCTGCTAAGAAAACTCAGATTTCAATCTTGTGCACACTATTTACGTTTTTATAGTCAAAAATAAAAACAATTTCTCCAATGAACTAACATTTCCCTCATGAAAATCCGAAAAAATCTGAGACAGCAAGAAAGAAGATTTCATGAACAATTACAAGACTGGAAAGGTACTCACAACGTGAAGAAGACTGCATTAAGCTACAAAATTGACATCGAAAAATTTCTCTAAAATCTAACGAGCCTCATGACTCATAACTTACATCCCCTCGTGATGGAAACAGAGGATAGCCGACAGGATCAACACGAGCACGATCATCACCATCATTGGTACGAGAATGGTGAGTACAAAGTCCGAAACGTAGCTTCGTTGCGGGACTTGTAGCTTGGTTGGCCGGACCCATCTGTCAGCATCGAGGATGGGCAAACCAGCGTCCATAAAGTCGCTGGTAGGGTCTCGAGGCTGTTCAAATACTTCCGTCTCATCTTCCATCTAATAAAGAAACAATTTAGAAATATTTATCTTCTTGTGATTTTTGTTTAAACTCAAGTTGTTGATTAGGATTGCTTGAATTTAGAAATATGATAATACAGTTTTGCTATGCCTGCATTAATCGCTGGTATAAACTAAACTGCAAGAACAAAGCTACATAGCCGAAACGTACAATTCTCCAAACGCCTCAACCAGCTTTTTCAACTAGCTGTAAGCTGCATTTTTCTGTCTTTTCTCAAATTAAATACTCAGTTTAAATACTCAATTTTAATGCTTAAGTCAATTTAAATATTATTTTTAAAACATTTTAAATGCCTGTAAATGCAGCTACATGAATTCAAAACCGATTTTTTTTTTATCGTTACCAGTTTGAAAGTGCACCAGTCGAGCGCAAATCCTTCCTCGCGAAACAGTCTGTCAACGGTGGTGCGTTTGAAATCTCGCGGACAAGAGTTAAGTTTCCAAAGTGGCTTCACTTCATCTTGGAGCTCTGTGAGAGATGAAGAGAACCTTTCCCGGCTACCTAGACGCATCACCAGCCTAGAGCAGATATGAGATTTATTAAATTCATTTATAAGGCACCATTCACAAGCTGGTTTGGCTGGCCAAACTTATCTAGGACACATTTTAAACTTATGATGCCTTGTATGGCTTTCTAGGACCATATTACAAACGCAATATAAACAGACATACCCCTCTCCTTCAGTAGGCCTCAAAGGCAATCGCGCACCCATCTGAACTGCCGAGGCCAGAAATGTTAGATATATGTCATCTCTACTTTCTGACCACAGCTTTCGTCGGAAAATGTCCAAAAGCCGTTCGCGCCGTTGCAAGTCAAACATGTCTTCCACGTTAAGGTTGTCGATTTTGAGCTGGACCTCATACTTAGCAGGATCTGTCAAAAAAATAGAAATAGTAGACAAAATATAAATGACTGTCTTTAACCTTTCTTTACTACAAATAAAAGTTACGCTCATCAACATCGCAAATAGGATTGTGTTTTCGAAAGCGTGGTAAAATTCTAAGGAAGATATCGCCTTTACTGACAGTACACTTCAAGCAACACTTACCTTTTTTTTCAAGAATGTTCACGTGCAGAATCTGGCTGTTGGTTTCATAGCTTTTGCGATTGAGACCAACAATTTCCAGCTGCACCATTAGTTGCTTTTTTGGTGGAACCCCATAGAGGTATCCAGTGCGGTGGCGATTGCTGTAAATGTAGCTTATCCATCCCGGTAAATCAGGGGCATCTCTCAAGGATGGTCTGTACGAAAATTGATCTCCCTCGCCCGAAAATCCTAGAAGGAAAGAGTGTACGGATATACCAAAAAGTTAATATGAGTGCTTTGAGTGTGGTTTGTACCAAACTTGGTCTGCTGTTATCTCAGTGTTTGTTTTCTTTACCTTGCATTGTCCAATTAAACATGACTGGTTTAATTGGAATAATAAACACTTCTGTGCGTAGAACATTTTCGGATTCAATGCCACACAAAAAATATGCTAAAAATGTCAAGTAGTAAATTAAGTACATGTTAAATTTGTCTCACTGCAAATAAGAGCTTGATTTTACTGGTAGACTGATCAATAGTACAGCATCCCTCTGTGGGTAAGGATGGGAAGCGATAATTGATTGCACTATACTGCGGTTTTTCTGAAAATGCTTTTAGAGCACATGATACGTTTTAGTGTAGACTGTTGTCCTCACAAAATAAATAGAGAAAGTTTATTTTGGCATAAGATTCCCTACTGGGCATGTTGCCCAAAATTCCAAAATTAGATTAATTTGCCTATGGTCCAGTTAAAAAAATGGTTTTTCGAACTTAAAATGCAACAATCAGAAGTGAAAGTGCATTGTTAAATATTTGTTTTTAATTAATTACGTTGATGCAGTCCGCACAATTGCCCAGAGGAAAATATGAACCAATTATAATCTACTGACTTGACTTCATACTCGTCTAAAATCAATAACAGAAGTGGGATCCATGCTTTCAATGTTTATTTTTGTACACAGTTCAAGTTGCCTTTGCCATTGACGTCTGTAAAAGTAGGAGTGGCTAACAAAGCACGTCGGTGGGAGCCTGGTTTGTTTTGTAATGGCTGATAAAAAGCAGAAGTAATTATGTGTTGGGGATGTGCACACATTGGAGCATACAACAGTTACATAAACCCATAAACGTCGAAGTGTGAAGTGACTTTATGTCTTCGCGAGGAATATGCTCTAGAGCTTAGAAACGAAAGAAATGGCAGGGAAAAACATTCCTGTCTTGTTGGTGACTGCAAATGTTGGGTCAATATTTGAAGATGTAAGTCAATGATATAATTTTAAATTATTGCTTATACCTGAGTTGCAATTCATGACTTGTTTTTAATAGTCATATTCTTCAAATCTATGTATTAGTCGGCAGAAAATGACGATAACCTTAAATGTAGGTTACCTCCTAGCCAAGGGTGTAAAGATCTTTGCATGCCCCTAGGCTGCCCTTAGAGGCATTTGGTCCTTGAACCTGAAGGTCTACTTTTCACTTTTTTGAGTTATAGATACTGATACATCGACTCAAAATCTTTTTTTTTTTAGTTTAATTTTTGGCTTTAGATTTGTGAAATTATCCCACGAGAAGTAGGTGTTCACAATTTCCATGCACGAAACCACTTGCGAAGAGATTTAAAAATATGCTGTAGTGCTTATCTCCATATTTTGTGTACACACTTCTTCCATATGGCTTTTTAATACCATAAACAAATATATATTATCTTGCTTACTTTTATTTATGGTTAATCCCACACTGAAGATGGGTAAATAGTACCTACCAACAGCCTGGTAGTTCCTGGCATACTTACCTCTCTGCCATAATTGGCTGCTGGTAATTGCTTGCAATAATTTATTTTTTATATCTCTAGAGAAGACAGTTTTTAATTTAGATGCTTATTTGACTGGGCAATAGTTTGTGCGTAGCAACCTCACCCAGCACACCGTTATATAGGAACTTCCTTATTTTTTTCCGTTGCACATATTTGTGGAAGATTTGTGGTATATTTGTGCGCATTTTAACCTACTTGTTTATTTCAGCCATCGGTGATGCTTAAGATATGGACTGAGGAATTCCTACAAACAGTTGCTCGACTTGATCCTAAATTCATTGCGATTCACTGCCAAGAGGTTGGAGGAAAAAATTATGAACGCAGCATGAAGCACGTACAGTTTTTTGTTAGGTGAGTAAAATTTAAAATTTCAATGCCTAGTAGGTAGTACTCTTGAATTCATCATTGTGTAGCAACCACCTATATTTATATATTTATTTTTAGATTGAATTGATATATCCCAAAATAATACTTCTGGCCTACTTATTTCTGGTTTTAAAACTTAGAAGCCATAAATAAATCTATGTCTTGCCAATGAATCTTAGATCAGATTATCAATTTGTCCATGCATGCCCTAATTTTGAAGGCTTCTTTGACAATGGCTCAATACTTTGGTATAAGATAAGTCTGCTTTCCATTTTTTTTTTTACAATTGTACCTCCATTGAGCCATAGGACGTGGGTGGGCATTTTATTTTCTTGAAATTATAATCTTTATTTTATTATTATGCACACTATTACCTTTATCCTTTATTCTTTCTTAAATTTCAGGTTGTTAATGTCCAGTGAAGAACTACGCTTATTTGACAAAGTCCGAATTTATCTCGATGAAGATTTCTCATCGGCTGAAAATTTTACGGTGAGAAAATGCAGATGGGCCAACCTCTAGTTTCTTTGAAAATTGTGGAACATCTCCAAAAGCCGTTCCTAATGTCCGGTATTTTCGCAGGCTCTCGGCAACTTCTACTTCATACATGAATCTCTGAACGATGTCCTTCAATGGGACTTTGCGGCTATGTCCTTTGTACCTGCTACGGGAAAAGAAGTGCATTCAGGAAACATTGAGGCGGTCACTACCAAAGAAAAGTCTAAGTTCCCTCAAGACTTCTTCCCATCTGTAAGTACAGCTGCTGGGTTTGTATTCTAAAGAAATGAAAATTACTTGGATTATGCTTTAACATTGCCTTATCTTTTACAGTGCAAATGGTCCAGAAAAGGTTTTCTTCGGACAAGATGGAGCCTGGATGGCACCGTGATTGATTTAATCAACATTCATCTGTTTCACGATGCTTCAAATTTTGTGGCTATGGAAATGGTAAGATGAACTCCTGTGTTTTGTGTCCTTTACTTTTAAAACTTCAATTGCTGAAATCAACAAACGTTGGTTGATCAAAAAAAACTGAATCCTAAACCAAACTTGTAAGAGTTTGTCTAACCTTGAACTTGGTCTGAACCCCAAAACCAGTTCTATTCAAATTTTGAACACTATCGGTTTCCAACCGGTAGTCTGTTAAAAACCAACTCAGTTTTTTTTTCTTTGCATCCCAGGATCCTTTTAGTACTCTTACATTTGTATTTGTTCTCAGTATCCGTCGGTTTATTGCACCAATCGCCGGCGAGCTTTAGAACACACTCTCGATCGATTTCACACTGACGCTTTTGGCACGGCACCGTTCTTCGTTTTCGGAGACTTCAACTTTCGCACAGACACTAAGGGAGTTGTCAAGGTAAGACACTTTTGGATTTTAACACATTTAAGACTGATACCAAATTTACATTTTTTATCTTTCATTTTGAAATGCACTTTAGAATTGCCTACCAGTACCTCAACAACCAAAATGTGAGTCTACTATTTTAGTATACTGTGCATACTTCTTGTGCCAATTTTTGTGGTGTCAACGTTGGCATCAAGATAAATTACATTGCCAATGGCTGTAAATGCGTTAGAGTTTCAATTGGTCCCTGTGGTTGCCTACCCTGTAAACTTTCCAATTTTTGCCAAAAAAATGACTCCTAAAGGCCTACTTTACCAACAAAAAGAAGGATTTCAAGTGTTAAAAAGTTTCTTTTTGTTGCTTGCAAGTTATTTCCATTTGATGAGACTTGCTTATGCTCACATTTTTTTATCTTTATTAAGGCTAACCATACCAATTTATTTATATATGTATCATTATTTGAGTCGTAATTATTTAACTGAAAAGATTTGTTTAAATGGATGGCTACAATCGCTATCAGGTGGCAACTACCGTTACGAGGTGCTCATCATAAAGCTTAAAATTAACGCTGACCTCTGACTATACCTGTGCACTCAACGCTTGCTCTATGAGCTTCTATGAGCTTGATAGTGCAAATCACTTGTCGAAATCTTTATTTTTATGTTATTTCTTAACAGAAATTATCTGAGGGCCTAAGCGAGACTCGTCTTCAAAGCCAGAAAACGGATGTTTCGAAAATGCAGTACCAGGATGAATCTTCCCAGGTATGAACTGGAAAATTCTCCATTAAACGTGATTATGCAACACTTTTGTTAATGCAAAACGTTGCTTTAAAGCGTAATTTATTGACTTCGGGCTAGGTTCACGCTATGTGTTTTATGGAAGGTGGTGCAAGATCAGATAATACTGTACCCTGCCAGGTGCTTATCAGTAATCAATAGTGATCACTTGTATTGTTATCACATGAATTAAATCTTTAAAATAGCTTCCTGGAGTTTCAGAGGATTATGTTCTACATGTTAAAAAAAAACTTAAATATTTACAATGCACCAATAATTTGGATACTGAATAAGGGTTTGCAAGTGAACCAAGTGTTTTCTTTTATCTCTAGGTCGTGCTGTCCCTGGGAAAGAAAGAGTTCAGCCACCGGAACCACCAAAGCGTATTTGAGGGTGAAGACGGAAAGTGGGTATGTGACCAAATTTGGGTTTCCTCTGTTGATTTTTAATGTGCTAAAAGACTGGGATAACGATTATGTTTATTGGAAAGGTCGAAGGAGAGTCTTTCTATTGTGATAAAGGCAACAGCCGAAACGTCAACCAACAATTATCTTCTATCACGGCCTGCCACTCTCGCTCGGTAAGTTCCATACTCTCCTTCTACCTTTCCAAAAAACATATTGGTTTTCATTTGTATGTCTCTGCTTGAATTTGCTATAAAAGGGACATAATTTTAAATACTGGATTTACTTCAAAGGCTGTAAATGCATGAATCCAATTACAATAAAATTCTGTTTTGCTTTCTTCCTTATAATGTTTGCAGCGATGTATACTCTTTCTACAGAAACGTCCCAAATCGTTTTGGGATGACATGCGGGCCAACTGTAATTTTTAAAAACACTACAAATGAAGTGGTAGCAAAGCGGAGGTTGCAGTCCGTGGGCTGGTATTTTCTTTCACGGGCTAGACTAAAGTATTCGTTGCTAGGGGTCATTACCCATAACAGGAACTTATCTTTTTTCTGTGGCAGAGATAACTAACTGAACACTGTGTATTCACAATAGTAATTTGGTTAATCATTAAGTTTTTTTTAGCGACAGCTAAATTGCATTTAAGTTATTATCATCCCTTGTTCCCTTTTGAACTATTACATTATAGTTGATATTTTTTTGGAAAAACTTTCCAAAAGTACTCTTGGAGTTTAAATACTTAAAATTTTGAATTTTGGTACTTGAAGGTTTCTCTAAAAGTGGTGCCGTGTGAATGTTCGATAGCTGAAGGCGTTTGACTGCGAGCTTGACTCGTTCGCTGGGCGTCTCTTCGAGTTCCCCATTGCGTTCGGGCCGAGCTATCCCTTCGAGGAGAACGAGAACGGAGCCAAGAGCTACATGAAAACACGCTGTCCGTCTTGGTGTGATCGAGTCATTTTGTCCAACACTGCTACCTCTCTAGTCAATAATGTAAGTTAAGCGAGAATGTCTCAATTTTCATTCAATCATCTGCATTTTTTATAATAATTCAAGGGTTATTTTTTATTTTATTTTTTTGTTATTTATTTTTTATGGCTGAATGGATGAAAAAGAAATCAATTCAAATAAAATTGTTATTTACGGTTTAAAATAATGTAGGAAAATTATAGATTGTTAAGTTGGCTGTGTGTGCCTAAGCAAGAATTATTTTAATATCTGTGCTAAATTAACTCAATGCATTTAAGTTTGAGCCAACTGTGCTCTCTGTACCCACTCTGCTCTCCTCTGATATTAATGAAATGAATACAGAACATAGCTAATATAGAACGTTATTACATCGTTCAGAGTCTTTGAATATTTAAAAGACAATAGAAGTGGTCATATTTTATTATTAACAACACTATAACCGTCTCAAAAATTGACGGTTATAGTGTTGTTAATAATAAAATACCCCGCGGATTGCAAGCGTTTGCAATTTAAATAAGATTTCATCCTATGGTGGTCATATTAATTTTTTTTTTTTAGTTTTCAGATGCAAGCGGCATTGAGTACAATGTGATGGGTGCAAACACATGCATGGGAGATCACAAGGTAAGCGCTTTGAGATTCCAACAATAATTGTAGAGGGTAGTGTAGGACGTAGATCGCTTATTTGCTTCAAATCACGCGGCAGTCGTGTCTAGTCGTAAGTCCGTTAAAATAACAATTCGATGCGTTTTTGCCTGGACCGCATACGGTTTATTGGATTGAGGCTAGCTCTATTCTTATTTTAATTATGATGCAAAGAGATATTTTATAAAAAATAAAGTAATTAAAAACTGTTAAACGGTTTCAGTAAAATGTGCAGTCGTGCATGCCTTGGAAGTGTAACCAAGAATTTGTTTTGTTTTGTTTTTGAATGATTGAATGCTGCTAACAAAGAAATTATCTTCTAGGGAGTGATTTGGTAACTTGTGTGCAATGGAATGGAATTATATGATAAGCCTTCATTTGTTCCAATTTCAGCATACGAAACAATTGCCTATTTCATTCATTTATTTCTATTCCACTGAACAACAGTTACAGAATCACCCTACTGGTAACTCGTACTAGAAGTAAATGAAAGAACACTTCTATGGTCTTGCTGATTTTGAGACCTGACTTTTTGCCAATGGAGAAGAATGGCACTTTCGGGAATTTCAAACAAGCAGATGGCGTTCACCTTTGAAAATAGCCTTCGTATGCAATGAAAGTTCAATGATGACAGTAATACTGATCACAAGTGTCCTGGAGAGTGTGAGGGGACATAAGGACAGTTACCAGCCCTACTGGAAAATTGTAATTCTTCACAATTGACCAAATTGACAACATTTTATATTCATATAGATCTAGGTCAAATAGTTGAAGTGAAATTGTAGCAATTGAGGCAAGTTGGCGATAAGGTAGGACATATAGTCAGTGATGGCATTAAAAGAATAAAGCTCATGAAACGCCCAATTTAAAGTTAGGCTCGGTGGATCTCCACATAGAATGATTTTTAATAAATTTCAGATCCAATTTACTTTACTATATAGCGCTGTATTTCAGAAACAGTATCAATGATATATTTGTAGATGACTGAACTTAAGTATTCCAGCCACTTTATTCAGGTGATTTGTGATCAATTGAGAGGATCTTGGTTTATCTGTGTACTGCCAATGCGAATCTCCTCGTAACGTTTGCTACTGGTTTTATGATTTGACGGTTTGATTTGATGTTCACACATGCAGCCTGTCTACCTGGCTTTAGAACTCACTCTCGCTGGATGCTGCAGGTAGTAAATACTTTCACGTCTTCCACGATTTAAGTACGTCCGTTACGACCATCTACACCCAAATCGTTGAGTTTTTAGATCAAGTCAAGAGTCTGAGTGCTAGTTCTGAACTTGAAGATGTCGTCACCAATGCTGATGAAACGTCGACCAAGGTCCTTTATAGGACCAAAAGTCAATCAAAACAGATTATAGTACAACTGTCAACTACACCACCATTTGATACACATCCATGATTTGATCGTGACTCTGATCCACTGCGCCATTTCGAAATGGAAATTGTTAAATTTTTTTGGTTTTTGTTATTGGAAAAAAGTCAGATTAGCTTTTATCCTTGATCAAGCAACAGGCATAAGTTACGAAACGTCTTAGGTTACGATACCACTTTGAAATTGCTGCCAATAGGAGACCAAATTTAGCAACTTTTGGAGAGGTTATTAGTGTTCTTAATAATTATTCAATTTGCAATTTAAATCAGGTTTCACAGCCAGGGAAATTTGTTGATTTTTTCTTAGCATTTAAAACCCCATTATAAATAGTTTTTTCAAAACTAGTGGAAAGATTAAGACTAGATAAATTAGACTCGAGTCTAAAAATCATTATAATGCTTAACTGTCTTTGCAGAAGTTTCTGATCGCTGACTGTTATTTGCACAAAACTGGCGGTTGTCCAGAAATGGAGAAAATATTTTAAACTGGCTTACGTTCAATTAATAAATTTAATGCTAACCTTGGCGTTTGATGTACATGTATTGGTATTTTGAGAAGTAATAATTTAATTCTTTAATTTTAGAGGCTTGTTAAAAAGATCAGACATTCCGTTGGAGGATGTAGAACTTTTAACGCTATAAGTGTGACTCTGACCTACTAGAACACCAATGCCTTAACCATTTGAAAATACGGGCGATAGATGGTTTAACTGACGAACTTAGATCGTGCAGAATACTTTGAGTCTGATGGTGTTAACAGTGTAAAGAAAAGTGCAAAACTGACAGAGTTTGAGGTTAGGTGGGTTCTGAAAGATAAATTATAGACTTGAGAACACTATTTAGAATGTGAGAGGATTTTGTGGGTCTTATCTCGCATTTTACCTGGTGAACTGTGCTTTAGCTAAAGTACAGACAAGGATATCATTTTTATTTTCACTCGCACAACCTCTACTGTAATTTTTTAATTTCCAACAATTTACCACGAGTTTTTTTGGCAGTCATAGCCAACATAAACCAATCTCCGTAGCATAAACTGTTGAACTGCATCAGACTAAGTAGCCTGAATACTAGATATTTAGATCTGATTTTGCCTTCGTTGTTTTGTTATTATCAAATTATTTTGTAATGTGTGTGTGTTGTGTATGTCATGTATAAGTATTAACATTCTAATAAGGTTGTACTTACTATTTCTTATTAGATTGCATGTGTGTTCAAATGTCTTTCATAAATCTAAAGTTCCTAATTAGTAGTTTAAGAAAGCATGAAAATATGATGTTTATTTTTAAACATTCAATTATAGTTATTAAATACATAAAACTCCGTCAAAGAGTTATTGAAATAGGTCACGGTCATATAAAAGCATTCTTAAAAAAAGTATGTGCAAAACAACAGAAATAAAATTTGAAAGTAAATTTACTAGCTAAGAAAATATGTCTAATACCACTGTATCAACACTGTCTTCTTTCAAACTATACTGAGTTTCACCATGAGGAGAGCTACTTGGTCCCTGCTGCCGGGTGTAATCCAAATGCTCGGACTGAACCCTGTTAATATTTTAAAACAGTATCTACTTCCCTTTTCAAAGAGAAGTCAAATTCTAGAATCACCCAAAAAACCGGTAAGAATGATGGATGTTGAATGTGTCACATTTAAACCACCGGAAAGATAATGACAGCCTGTCATACAAACAACAATCTATGAGGCCTTGTTTTACATCTCTCGTTTACTTCTGTTGCAGCCGGTCTACCTGAGTCTAAGGCTGCAATCTGGTGCAGGTACGGTAGCTTGCTGCCCGCTGCTAAGAGGTTCGACTGCGTGCCTGAACGGCTTGTCTCGTTTCCCGCCGCTAGACACGCTGACCTTGCCGCGAGGGCCGCGAGTGCATGATGAGCCGTACACGCCTGAAAGCATGGACACTCCCTCCCCTCTGCCCTCGCCGATCCCCTCCGAACTCAACCAATCGCACAAGACTTTCAACGACTCGGTGGCCGCACGGCTCCAGTCGGTGGGCAATGACGAATTGCCCGGTTACCGCAAGAAGCGAGGGACGGAATCTCCATTTCATTTTACTTGTTCAGATGTTCACGATAAGGTTAGACAGGCCGAATGTGTCTATTCCGGCGAGTGGATGGTCGATAGTCCGCGCGTTCTTGTAACGGAGTACTCGCAGATGGGTTCGGTTACATTGCTAGATCTCGGGGATAATTGTTTTCAAGACGCCAAGGAAGCGGCAAGTTTTAATGAGCTCCCAGAATCTCGGTGTAGCAATTCCGTTTCGACACCCGTTTTAAATACCTTACAACTAAGAAATATCACATCAGAGAGAGACAAAGTTATCGTTAGAGACAATACGGAAGGTTCGATCTTTAATTCTCGGAGCTTGTTGACGGAAAGCGATTTGTGCCTTGCAAAATTGGCTGGGGAACGGCCAAACAATCGATTGCAATCTCAGTCCGTATCAGAATTCACGGTGTCGGCGTCGGAGTACGACAAAGGCTTGCCGCTGCGAGCGGATCGATGCTTCAGCGATGCGTCGTGGCTCAGACAGAAAAGGCGAGTCCGTCTGATATCTGAAAACGAGTCGATAACACGGCTTCAAAGCCATCACAGTTCGTCGGACGAAGATTGGTTTGAGGAGGACGCTGAATCTGACGTCGCGGTAATAAACAGTACTGATTCGCAGCACGTTCCTAGCGATGAGGTTAATGGTTTGCAGAAAATCACATCTGCAGGCAACGCTTTTAATAATAACGTAGACGTGACAAAGGAGCTAAGTATAATTTGTCCTCCGCAAGAGATCTGTAGCTCTCTTTTGAACGGAATCGCAGATGGGATGTCAATGCATCTGAAAGTGAAGAAGCCTGACTATGAGGACAACCTTAGTGAGCAAGAAAGCAAAGAGTTTTTGAAATTATATAATACGAGCTCGGTAGCTGTGGAAGTAGGCAGTAGTACCGAGCACAACATCTCGCTTAAAGCATCAAGGAATTCGCTCACCAACAGAGGCAGGCGTAGAGGGCCTAGAAAGAATGAGGGTAAATGCTTTTCGTGTACAATTTTGTGAGAAATTTTGCGAACAACACATGTATGGTGCTTAGATAACTATCTAGGATCGAGTGACATGATATGTGAAATCTGATTTAAATTGCATACGCTTGCAATGCAGGGGGTATTTTATTATTGGGAACACTACTACCCTCTCAAAAATTGATGCCCAAACTGAAACTTCAACCCCGATCGCCACCTATCGCAGGTTGTTGCTCTAACCCATTGACCTACTTGAAAGTTACTACACCATAGTTTATATATGTATATGATAGTATAGTATATGATAGTTTATCAATTCACTAAAGTCCTCTCAAAAATTATGTGTCCAAGTTGAGTTGTTAAGTTAAAATATTATTTTATTAAGTTGAATTAAATGGATTAGAGTAACACCCGCGATTGGTGGAGATCTAGGTTCGAGTCCCCTTTTGGGCATCAATTCTTGAGAGGGTAGTGGCGGTCCCAATGATAAAAACAGAGTGACATGATCTTCTCAGAAGTATTATCTTCCAAATAAGGATGTGTTCTATTTTAGAAATCTGCGATTGGCTCTGCTCGGAAACTGGTAAATCCCATCCAATAGTCATTCGATCCACTGCTCAAAATAAAAATATTTTTTTCCTCTTACGTGCAACCACTTTTGTTTTTTAACGCATGTTTTTTTTTTTAAGTTCAAATGTGAATCTTGACTTTTGCTTTGTTGTAACATAGTTTATAGATTTTTTAAATTATTCTGTTGTGAGATAAGAACAGAAATGTGTTAATGCTATTAAACAGTTTTTTGTTGATATGATTTTATTGTTTGCTTTTTTTTTATTATTTTATTTCTAGACTTCTTAGCTGCGTTATCTTTTGCTTTCCTTCCTTGCTGTATATGTATGCTCTATTGCATTCAACTAAAATATATGTTGAACTGTTACGTGCATCGGTGAGTCCACTTATTACCTTTAAGAAATTTTGCCAGTAGCTTTGTAGACAGTGGATCAAAACGCTGTTGCTATGCACGTGCCTTAGCTGTTCTAAGGCCCAGATTTTCAGTGGCACGTTGAGTAATTAACAGACCGTTAACAAACAAAACATCTCTGATTGGCTGTTGCCTAGCAAATAATTAATTAACGGACTGTTATGTTCTAAGAAGATCACTGAAAAACTGGGACTAAGTCTGCGCATTTCGCTTTGTTGCGTGATGTGATTCTGACTGACCTACTGAAAAAGAAACCTTTAAGGGCCAGGTTCAAAAGATAACTGCCAGTTACAGACTCGTCTCCATGGTCATAGCCAATACGATACATATATTTTTATCTTAACTTCCTGTGGGGTGATTCTGAGATTTGATTGGTAGCTGCCGATTGATAGACTTGCATTTGTTCCATTGTAACCATTTGTAGCAGTAGCAGATATCGATTAAGGACTAGTTGTAGACTCCAATAAAAAATCATAGAATCGGAGCACTAGACATTTTAAAACTGGCCTTAACTCATATGCTTCTGCTGATATCCCTAGAGAAAAAAAAACACGTTGAGAAAGTATATGCCTATAACATAAAACAAGTGGATGTAAATTACCGAGGTAAATTCTTGTAGGTCGAGCGACGACGGAAGACTGGAAGAATGCCAACACTGTCGAGCCTAACACGGTCCTCGAATCGAACACCATTACTCGGTACATCCACTTCAAAGCCGACACACCCACCCTCATTTTCAAAGAAACCACCGTCTAGATTAACGCTGCTTGTCATTCCTTGGTCAGCTGTTAGCCATGTAGCACCATTCGTTTTCACCAAATATCCATGTTTTACAGGTAGCAAAACAATACCGGACCATGGAATGCTTTAAAATGAGCTTATCTATCATCAACAATTCATATTGTTGTCTATTTATGTCTACGTTATAAGTTTGGTTCAAGTTAATCATAAATCTAATGAAACAAGTGTTCTTTGCTTAAATTACAGCCATTCCACTACGGTATCTGTAATAAATCGGTGTTTTAACGTTTGTCCATTTATTACCGGATGGGCTTCACATTAAAAGTTGTGCCACGTACTTAAAATTTTTGAGTGGTGATCTAATTATATATTAATGTTTTTTCTGCAATGATGCTGCTGTAACTTAACCTTGGTGTGACTTGAGCTAAACATTTCTGCCATGCCATGACTATGTCAACTTATTATGATTTGGCGTTTCCAAATATGCCATTTATGCCAAGCTATATTCTCCATTGAGTTGGATCTTTCTCGATGGATAAGTATTTTAAGAAGCTCTCTGAAATGTTCGGTGTCAAATCGGTGTGATACATGTTGTTAATAATTGTCCCCTTAAAGGATTACGGTTGGTTTTTCAGCTGTAAGTAAAATTAACACCAGTAAAACGTGATTTTACCAGTCAAATTGGTTCCAGGGACAAAATATCACAATAAAAATGCCTATAGTGGTAAAAATAAATATGTGCATCTTCAAATAGAGATTTTTGTTAACAAACATTCCTTTTGTGTTTACTTATATATAAAACTGTGGGAAATGTACCTACCCAAAGAAATCTCTTTTTGCGTACTTACTATCTACATGTAAATTTAATAGTCATGTATTTGATATAGTTGTTCACTAGGGGTATGATTCTCAGCTTGTACTTATTTTATGCCAATCCAGTCATTATATTATTATTTTATCATATTTATAAATACCTACAGCCCTGGAATGAAATTAGTGGTAACAAATGTCAGGAGAGAGTGATCGTATCAGGGGCTTTGCCGTGTCCATTGAAATTTAATATATATTGAAATTAAATATACCTACATTTTATAGCAAAACCATTTAATTGTGAGAAGCACCCATTCAGTTTTTGAGATACAAATAAACACAATGGAATATTTTATTATATGAGATATATAATACAATTTCAAAGCTGGCAAACATAGCTAATACTAGATTATAGTTTTAAAATTCTTAAGTTAAAAAAATGAATCAACATTTTATTTTCTGCACCAGTAAGTTTTGTGATTCAACTCTCGGACGAAATATCCCCACTGTACTTAACGTTTATGATAAAGCACCATAGCGTCTCTCCCAAAGAGAAACCTTTTTCACATAAGAACATAAATAATTTTCCAGGTACTTTTGATCCAATTTACCTATGTACCTTTTGATAGAAAATGTTTAACTAATAGTCAGTTAATTTTTCACCTTTTTGGTCACTTACTTATTCACATTGAAAGGTTACATTATGGCTGCTGTCCTCTTTAAATGTTCAGTATTTTGAGAAAATGTATTCTATTTAATGTTGTTATTATCGACATTTGTGAACCTATCTACGAAAGAGGGACTGTGTATCAAAAATGTTTAATAAATGTTTGAAACTCTTAAATTACACTGCAATTTTATGGCATGATTTTTTTGTTTTGTTTTAATTAAGCATTCTGCTGACTAGAAATTGTGCTGAATCAAACAGAAAAATTGAGAAAAAGAAAATTGAATTGTAAAATGAGCAGAAAACTGAATTGCGCAGTAAAAGTGTTGTGAACTCTGTTTAAAATTGCAAATGCTTGCAATGCGCAGAGTATTTCATTTTTAGGAACACTAGTAACGGCTCAAAAATGTTTACTCAATCAGGAACTCGAACCTCGGTTTCCACTTTTCGCGGATGTTGTTCTAACCGATTGACCTACCTGTATCATTATTGAGAGAATTTCAGCGTATTTGATATAGATTTCATGAAGACTTGGTGGAGATCGAGCAAAGGATCGAGGTTTGAGTCTTCGTTTGATAGTAATTTTTGAGAGGTTTTCAGTGTTCCTTAATAAGACATAAAAGTGGATTTTTAAATGGATTTTTTGTGAAGAGATATTAGCATTGAAATGGGGGTCGTTACCCCCTTCTGATTTCCTTTGCTGTTACTTACCCTGCGACATTTACAATGTATTAAAGATATTTGTATTGTACTTGTATTTAAACTTGATGGAGACTAATGTCACGTGCGTTCAGGAAAGAATTTCTATTGGCTCAGTACTGAAGACTGCTCCACTGCACTGCGCCAATGTGCAATTTGAGTGCAATCTGCAGAATGGGGCGCTGACGTTGATTCAAAATATTCTTTTTAGGTGTCAACTTGTCTGCTAAAAGGCAGGCTTGAAATTGGAGATGGCGACGATGGAAAAGCTAGTTAAAGCATTAGAATCTTTAAAAATCCTTCAATCAGGTCCTTCTGTTATTGACGAATCTTCATTAAGGTGAGAATACCTTTTGAAGGTTAGGTGGAACCAAAGTGTCAGTGTCAGATTCAAGACTTTTTCAAGATTTCTTATTATAATCATTCCAAAATCTTCTTGTTTTGCTTAGCACACTTAATCAATTCGTAAAATATATTTCAGAAGGAAAGAAAAAATAAGCTACTGCTTGTCGGTTGCCGATTCCATATGCTACTCAGGCGTGCGCAGCTCTTCAAATTTCTTACATTTGCTCAGTGTCACGATAGAACTACTTCTGCAGCTTTGTGATGACTCCCACTCCGATGTCAGAATGATTGCAGATGAGAGCCTTAATCGTATCATAAGGGTGAGTGCTCTTAATTTATTGAAATCATTAAACTTGTTGATCTCTCTCTACCTGTTGCGCTAACCCCGTGTATTTATACTTTGATTTTTTAATCAACAGGCACTGTCGGATACAAATGTTGTAAAAATTCAGGTAGAGCTTCACAAGGAGATAAAAAAAAATGGAAAAGCTCGTACTTTACGTGCTGCTCTTTGGCGATTTGCTGAGCTTTGTCACTTGATAAGGTATTTTTTTTTATTTTTACATATTTTTTTTGCTGTACCTAATGGTCCTAAGTTTAATGGTCAATAATATAGTGCTATATCTTCTCAAAACATGCTTAATTTGCGCAACTTAAATTCAGTTAAACTTTCATGTTTTATATTTACTTTGTTACTTTTTCAGGCCTCAGAAATGCAAGCCCTACGTTTTAAACTTGATGCCCTGCCTAATCCATATTGCACGGAGATCTGAAGAATCAGTACTAGAGACTTTAGCAGCAGCAATGCCAAAAATATTTAAAGCACTAGGCAGCTTCACAACAGATAATGATATCAAAGGACTACTCAAAGCATTCCTACAGAATCTTTCCTCAAACTCTGCAGTCGTTAGACGTACTGCAACCTCCAGTATTCTCACCGTTTGTCTGAATTGCCGTAAACCTGCTGTTTTTATCTCCTACATTCTCAATACTCTTCTAGGTAAGCCACCACCAAATATATGTAATTGTTATTATTTCTTAGGTTTGTTTCAGACAATAGAAACATCAACTATACTATCTGACTTTTACTGAAAATCAGACCTTTATGAGCTCTTTTGAAAGTGTTGTGGAAGTGGGACTGTTCTTTTGGAAGTTTCCCATTGCTTAGTTTGAAGTATTTTCTGGAATAAATATGTGAAAGATCTGTCTAGCTTAAACAGCACACTTCAAGATAATCTAGATTTTTTTTTTTTTTTTTTTATTAACAACTTTGGAGTAGGTATATAAATACATTGTCCGGTGGTTGCTAGAACCGGTACCTAAAGTTATAAGTTACAATTTTTGAATAATAATGTATAATAATGTTAAAGTAATTCAGTGATAAAGTTACATTCTATCATATAATTAATATATATATATATATTTTTATAATTAACTCTTACAAGCCCCTTCTGTGTGTTCTGTCTATTAAAATCACAATTGACGTTACCTCCCAGACTGTGTCGTGCCACTCCGTGAGACCAGTGTTTCCAAAGTACTGGGAGTGCTTGGCTGTTTGCGTAACATCTTGCCACATGTGGCTTCTGAGGAAAGCTCAGAAGAAATGCGGGGAAGCTTCGGGGTTCGTCGAAGGCACCAAGCATCGCCTCTTGCTGTTGACCGAATGATTCAGGTACCCAGGTTAATTGTGGTGACTTAAGTGGCAATGTATCTCTTTTGTTCAATAGTTCATCATGTTGGAAACACTTATCTTTAAAAGATCATAAAAGTTGAGTAATACAACGGTAATACCTTAGAGAAAATAACCCGTATTATTTTCTCTAAGGTAATACTCTCCTGGGTCACATAATGGACAAGGTTGACCATCATGCTCATGGTCAGTTCTGTTTGGAAATGGATGCATATACCATTAGGCAATATTTCAACTTGTATTTAAACTGTATTTATTAGATTAACAGTGCTCGAAATATACATTTTTCTTTTTTTGTAAATTAGATTTTCTTTTTTTTTCTTTTTCTTTTTTTTAATATGGCATTTTGGATTATTGTATGTACATGGTTCAGGGGAGTCCAAATCAGGAAAAATTGTAATAACCTAAACTGCAGACTTGCCTTGTCAATCAAAGCTGCCAATCAAAACAGGGTTTGGAAATAGAAAAGATGATGATCACCTATCTAATTCCTTACTCAGCACAACAATCCTTAGCTTCGATGATCAAACAAAACACCGATGCCGGTAACCCTTAGTACCTTATACAGGTGTACGAACTTTGCCTTCACTTCACGAGCCACGCCGACCACAACGTAGTGAACGCGGCGCTAGAGACGTTGAGCCAGCTGCTGCAAGCGCCGCCTGGCGACTTGCTGCCCGTTTTGACTGCACCGGCAGGCATCACCAGGAGTCGCATTCATGCGGGCGATGTACACGAGAAACTCTCGCGCAGGACGCTCAGTGAGTTATAATCTTCTCAGACATGTCATGTCCATTTAGTGCTACACAGTCTTGTTTCCATCTATGCATTAACTTCCTTTTGAACACGTCACGGACATAAGCTGATATTTTATTCAAAGCACTACTACAAACATAGTCCTAGTTGTCAATGAAAATACAGATTCTTTAATTTGTAGCTTGACAAGCAACTTAGCTTGATCATCCTTAAATATTCCATACTATTTTTAATTCAACTTTCTTTTCAATTAAATTTTTTTTGTGCCTTTTTTGCTTGCTATTGACTTAAATTTTTTTAAATTCAATTAACTTTTCTTCAATTTACTTTCAATTTTATGTTCTTTCAATAATATCCTTAAGAAATGACTAGACTGCGTTCTTGCTGTTTTCCTCCCAGCTTCAAATCAAGTACCGCTAAATTGAAGATGTCCTTTCGTAGGTGAGATGAGCGTTGCGATGTCGCTGGCGCCAGGCGACGAGGACTCGTTACTGGACCCAGACCCGGAGCCGGAGCCAGCTACGGCGCTGCCTGCCGTAAAGGCGTGGGTGGAGAACATCGGCGCTCTCGTTGACGAAGCCACCAACACCAGTCCGACAGATGAGAAGCACGTCAGATTAGATGAGTCTGTTGCGCAGCAGTCAGAGTACTCGAATATCGAGATCGGGAAGATTGACGGTGAGCCAGACAGCTGTTAAAATTAGGGATGCTTCTGGGTTGTGATTCTGGAACACCTGCATAATCTACCTAATATACTATCTAATAAAAATCGACCTAATGCATAATCTACCATAATCTACCGGAATCTATCTACCTATGCTCTTAGCAATGTACATGCCAGCACATCCTAGAGTTGACCTCCTTTTGAGTTTGCTTGGTTGCAGTGAACCTCCAAGGGTTGTTAAGTTGTTAGTGTTGCTTGAGTTACCTTGGCCACTTCTCCCGTGCAGGGATACCTTATCCCACCCTGCTAAGTTGGAATCGGTGTGCGCGGATAGCTCAGTTGGTAGAGAACATGAACGGCTGGTACGGACCCCAGGTCCCAGGTACGGATCTCGGTTTGGTCGCACATTTTTTGTCTAGCTCTCTTTTCATTCTTTGCTTGCTTGTTTCAGCTCCCCTGTGGAATCACCAGAAAAACCTATTACACTAATGTTGACACTTTGATTATTGAATTTCTATAAGAGTACCTTTTGTTCTAAGCAGACACGGATGGTGAAGCACTTGCCATCAGTCCCACCAGCGTGCCCACAGACAGCAGCATTGTTCGCAGCTCGCTGGACCGTTCGGAGCACAGCGACGAAGCCAAAGAGGAAACACGGTCTCCATCACCGGCTCCTAGTGTACCGACAAGCGTTCCTTACAAGGTGAGCAATAAAGCCAGGCACAGCTGTTGATTGTAGTATTAGTTTTGCTTAATTTGCTAATTTGTCATTCTTAGTTGTATGGCCACATTTGAAGTTTCAGTTTCAGCGTAAGGACACCAATATAATAATAATAATAAATATATTTATTCTTGTTGAACAATACAATAATTGTTATAAGAATATGTCATACAGTATATGGTGCATACAGTTAAAAGTCGGACATTAAATAAATACATTTGTTAAGTAAGTGCTTCTTTAGATTGGTCTTAAATAAAGGCGTGCTCTTCTCGTTTTTGATCTCAGTTGGCAGCATGTTAAGGAACTTAGCTCCAATGTAGTCCGGGCTTTTACTGTATATCGCTGAAGAGTGGGCATCGGTGACGACATCGTTCTTCCTTCGAGTATTGACTTATATATTATTGTAATGTTTAGTTTGAAAAATTAAGCTGCCCTAGCAGACAGTGAGATCGGTTTGGGACCCTGGATCCATTTCAATTCACTACACTAATGTTTTACAAGTCCATAGTCTATAAATAAATATTCATTAAGATAAACACTTGCTGCTCTGCAATTGGGACTGGGAAGGAAACAAGTTAGCTTAGCTAATCTTGGGTAGAGCTGAAGTATTTTTGGGTCTGTATCACCATTAAACATTGCAGATCACACAGCTTTCTCATGATGGTAACCTATAAGCTCTTGTAAGTTAATGTTGCAAGAAGCCTGAGTGATCTTCAATGTAACGGTGATTCTTATCCCAAAAATACTTAGGTAATTACAAGCGTACAATTAGCACAGTTATAATGTACATATTTATTAATTACTTAAGTCCAGTCATCGTTCAATTTAGGACCTATGCTAGCTGCATTTTCTGTGAGTGTCTCTAAGTCTCTTTGAAGCTCTTTTCTAACTCTTTTTTTTCTCTGAGGTTTATTTTTCTGAGACATATGCCTTACATCAAAAAATATCTTACTCATCAGAGCCTGGCAGAGGTCACCCAACCACTGCCTAACTCGCACAATGTTGCGTAACTCCCATGATCTCACCGGCGATCCCAAACGTTTCACGACAGGAGGTGGACATCGGTTCGCTGACCGACCCGGAGGTGTCCTTGGTTTTCTGCGCCCGGCACGTGGCCTCGCTATTCCTGCTGACCGGGGTTCCCGGTCACACCATCCCAGATCGGCATGTCCGCGTCAGCGTCAAGGCGTTGGCGCTCGGCTGCGTGGCGAACATAGTGCGGCTGCATCCCACCGTTTTCCAGATTCCGCTTGACAGGAACCACGAAACGTCACAAGGTTGGTAGAACGTGCATGCTCGTCAGCATTTTAACTTGCTTTTAACTTTAAACTTAGCTGGTTAACCTGTTTCCATTTTTTGCACAACTTGACTTCAATTATGTATTTCTTCTATCTCTGGTCTTTGTTGAGTGTGTCTTTTCCAGCTTTTATTATTTTAAATAATTGTAAAACACTATCAGCATTGAGTGTATAGCTAAAGTCAGAGGGCTAGTGATAATGTTAAGCTTTCTGCTGAGAAAACAAGTCAGCTACACGTGGTTATGGTAGGTGTCACCTGATGGCGCTTGCTTCTGTCCTTCTTAAAAAAACCTCTACAAATAAATAATTACTTCTCAAAATATCGATAATGTAATATCAATTGTTGAGGTTAGCATTAATAACGGTTAATTGAGCAGAAACCAGTTTCAATCGGAGTAATCTGCGAGGAACAACGAAATAAAATTTCTTAACACTCAAAACAATAGTGACTCCACTGATTAGCATTATTCATTATTGTTGGTAAAAAAGTCATTTGGCAGCTATGTTTTGCAAAGACAGTTTAACATAAGCATTGTGGTACTACGCTATTAGTACTTAGAGAAAGATTTGCTGTTTTTTTTTAATATTTTGCCCCAAAAACCATTTAGTGTTATCTTCACCAGCATCAGTGTTACATTTTCTTTATAGGTATATTCCTCGTTGTGTTCTTTCATCATCATGTAGCGGTATTAAACTAGCTTTGTCATGAGTATCCGTTCGCAGACGAGAACATGCAGCTGATGACCGACGTGCTGCTGTTTGCCAAGCACTCGGATCCGCAGTTGCGAGGCATCGCAGGCGGGCTGGTCGGTGCTCTAGTTCAGTCGGCACTTCAACAGGCTGAAGGGAACCTTACCGACTGGCTGGCCAGCGGGCCAATTGGGCTACCGGACCTCGTACGCCTGCTGCTAGAGGTAACCTTATTTGGGAAATTGTTGGTTTGTAGTGTGCCAAAATGCGGGATTTTTTTGCGGGAAAGAAAGATAATAATTAATAATATATGGCAGTCCGAGGTTCTTGATAATTTTTGGATAACGTTTCAGCGGTTGCCTTGTTCACTATTAGAAAGAGCAATGTCATGTAGTGGGTTGAGGACGTTGGTTACAATCCTGGTTTAATTGACCAACTAAACCACTCGTAGCTTAATTCTCTTCTCTGGCATTGTTTTGGAAACAACTAAGTAACCTTGAAGTGGGTATGCGTCGCATACCTAGCATACCCTGACTGCACAACCCCTCAAATAGCGTGAAATTGTGCCAAATACCGTGGTTTATTTCCAGATTTTATTTCTAATTATTTTTTTTCATTATTTCTAACTTTTCTACCTATCTCATACTTCAATAAATTTCTTTCAAATAATTGTTTCTATTGTTAGCACCCTGGAAAATACATTTTAGAGGTGAACACGATTTCACAAAATCAAGTAGAATTGCCTTGAGAAAAGGCAGTTAGACAAATAATTGAGTCTGGTATCACTCCAGTTCTAGTGGCATATCAAAATATTCTACTGTGAGAACTGAACTTAAAAGGTTATCATTTACCAAATATGCAGATAGACGTACGATTACGCTAACAAAGCTGAAAGCATAGGTTTTACAAGCGATAGATGTCCGTCCGTTCACATGCGTTTCTCGACAGGGACTCGAGGACGAGAGCTCCGTCTGCTGCCGCCAGACCCTGACTACGATCGGCAATTGTCTGGCCGAGCTTTTGGAGAGCGTTGACAGTCGGGCTTCGTTGCCTTTACTTAAAGCACTGCCGAGGATCGTCGACAATCCGTATTGGCTCGTGAAGGTCAGTTATAAATCTGTAGGTGTGGTAATCAGCGTAGCTCTAATATAGTAATAGCTTGTTGGTCTTCAAAGAGGCGGATGCCAACGTCTTGACCTGTTTTAGTTCCTTTCTAGGACCGAAAATCGATCTTAAAACGGAGCAAACCTGTAAACTACACTCACACCTTTTTATAGCTCAGAGTCATTCTGCCATGCCACTTATAACTTTGAAGTTAAGAACATTACAACATCTCAACATGTCAAAACAATCTCTTAACAATCAAGATTTTTCGAAACTCCAAAACACCGGCCTTTGGAGGATTTCAAGCAAAAATAAAGTAGCATTCTTAGTTGAGTTACTATTATGAACACTACTGTCCTCTCAAAAATGTGCACCCAATCAGGGAATCAAACTCTGTTCTCCACCTTTGCAGGTGTTACACTAACCACCTGTCTTTGCTAATTGGACACAACCTTTTTGAAAGGATTTTATTATATTTATTGAGCTTGACAGGTTCCAAGGAGTTTTGTAAAAACAATGGTAGTGTCATAATATTAAAATGTCCAGCTCATTGTTGGTATTTTCAAATTAAATAAGATATAAACTTCTCATTTGTGTGTTCCTCACTGCCTTGGCCTAACCATAACAGGTGAAGCTGGTTGAGGTGGTCAGCGATCTTCCGTACGTTACCATCCACCACCTAATGGGAGGCAGCTGCTTTCAAGAAAAGATCGTCGATCGCGTGGTTCTTACTTTGCTTGGAGACGAAGACGCAAGGGTCAGGCATGCTGCTTCCACTGCTGTCATCAGGTAAACTGAATCAGTATGCTCAGCTTCTTTCAGCTCTGAGACTACACTTACTTCTAAGTTGGCCAATTAATGCCTTCTGTTTAGTAATAGCTCTTGTTTGCTGCATTTTTATATTTATGAACCTAGGATAATGGAATTTAAATTCTTAGGGGATCTTTTATTTTCTCTGGAATGGCTTAGAACGTGCTCCGCTGGGTGAATTGCATGCCCAAAGCCAGCCAGGGGCGGAGTATCGTTCTATCAGTCGATCTATTGATATTATCGTATCGTATAAGAATCGTTCTAAGCCATTTCAGAGTGAAAAAAGGATCCACTAAGGATTGAAATTTCATCAACGTTGGGTGCATGAAAATAATCATTGAAAAAAACAGCGTTTTTCAATAACCCAGGGTAACAAATTTGCATACCTTGTGGTTTGTGCGGATTTTACAAATAATAATGATACAATGTTCCCAATCTCATCAAATCTATGCACATTTTGTCAACTTGAATATTTCAGTTGCAAAATGCAAGTGTTAGTATCTGAATGCTGATTTGTCTAAAATGTGTTTCTGACCAAAGGTAGTCAGTAAAATTCTATAAAATGTATGTAGAAATTCCAGTAAAAAACAGAGAAACTTATAAACTACAAGCTCTTACAAGAAAACATTGTTAACTTAAAAACACAACCATCACACGCGTGTGCCTTCGACAGATTGGTGCCGCGTCTATTCTTTGCCGAAGACTACCCTCACCAAGACCCTGTGATCGCCAAGGCGATGGCTCAGAGTGCCCACTTGCTGTCGCTGCCCGCCGTGCCTGCCACTGCCCACCGCAGCAGCATGCAGAGCCTTCCTTCGCCGTTCGGCTGCTCGCGACCCGAACATCTCGGGGAAACCGTGGAGGCGGCGTTGTCTCGACTCGTCGCTTTACTATCTCGCACGCTGCTCATGGCCTCGTCGAAGCATCTCACGGTGACTTTTACTATTTGGTTTTAATCAGTATATTTAAGAGACCTTTTAGGACTTGACATGTCTGGGACTAAAGTGAACGGATCTGAATAGAAACTGCATCGCACAGAAAAACGAATAATGGTTTCGAATAATGTGCTGGCAAGTATTTTTTTTGTAATTACTGATTTCCCTTCCAGTATGGCTGTTGCGAAACGCTGTCGCTTCTCTCGATGGAATACCTGACTACTGTTTTCCCGCAAGCATGGAACTGTGTCATCTCTCACGCGCCAATCAAAAGGCCGGAGGTGAAACGAAGCATTAGGTAAACAGATCTTGTGTATTTTCACACCATGTACATTAAGGTTTATTATGAAGAAAAGTTTTATCAAAATTCATAGAAAATTTGATACGTCAAAGCGGAAAGTATTGGGGTACAGCTTTAAGTTAAAGTCTCGGTGCTAATGCTAAAATTCCACTAAGCCAACAACCCTCTAATAAAAGGTTACGGGTGGCCACCTGATTGCGCTTGAGTCTGTTCTTTGCAACAAATTTAAATAATTAAATAGTACGGATCAAAACTTCGATACATGTGTGTTGGTCTTGAATTGATGCTGACTCCACCCTGGTCAACTACCATTTTTTTTAAATAGCAGTCAGTAGTTTATGGAAAGAGTTCAATGTTAGCACTGAAACTCGATAGCTTTATCAAAATTCAAAAAACATTTATCACTTCAAAGCTTGTGCCCAGGCGGCACTACTGCTGACCTATTTTTTCTTGAAATTCAACGTCTGTCAAACCTTTTATCAGCCAACAGGGAAGCGACATACCGGAGGTTCCCCCCAGCCCAGCATCAGGGTTGGTTGCGTTGGCGATATCGTTGATGGTTTCCTCTCCCATTTGTCTCGACCTTGGATGTCAGCTTTGGCTCATCAAGCTGGCTAGCCATCTCACTGCAGGTGGGTTGCACTAACCTGCATTTGACTTGATATACTGGCTTTCAAAACAAAACAGACACGTCGATTAAAAATAGAAACAACTCATTCAAATTTCAAATTCGTGTTTTTTGCAGTTACTTGTTTCTTATTCATTATTTCCTTCTGCTTTTTCTTCTCGATTATTTCTGTGTTTTTGTGTTTTACTGATGAATTATGTGTGGATATATTTCAGGGCTGGCTGTTTGCAGTATAAGACCTGTGGAAATCATAATAAAAGCAGGAGTTGACCCTCACAAACATCTCTGGAATGCTTTTAAAGATAAACAGGTGGGTAACATATTTTTGCATTCATTAGAAAAAGCAAATTACAATAGCAAATTTTTACCTGATGTTTATTAGGTTTTAAGTAGAGTTGAAATTTTGGCAATCGCCTTGATCACTTCTAGAGACCAAATTTTATGTGATTTTTTAGTGCTTTTAAGTTTTCTTTTTTAGGGTTTAGACTTAAGAGTGTGTTTTGAAAACTGTTTAGACAAAATTGAAACACAAAAGCAGGTAACTGACAAGAGTATGTTAAGCCTTAAATGCATGAACCAGCAGATGGCATGTCATTTGAATTTAGAGCTTATCTATATCTATGTTAATCTTCCTTACTTTACAAAGCCAAATCATCATAAATCATTTTTACCCAATAGCTGTCGATCGTTGCGGAACAGTTACTGGTCCATACAGTCCGAATGCTCAACATCCTGGTCCACGTGATGGAGGAAGCAACTCCTCACGTGCCCACACCGAAACCGAGTCTTCCAACGCTTCCTACGTTGCCCACGTCGCACGTGCTGTCACCGATAAAACGCAAAGAGAGGGCCGACTCGCAGCGAGGTTAGTATTTATATTTATGTTTTTATTGTTTGCAGCTCGTTAGTTTGGTTACAATTCTTGAATAAACCATTGGGTTTACCCTTCACAGTTTATAGTTGAGAGTCACATCGCTAATTTTAAACTTTCTGCAACCTCCAAAATGCCATTACTTTGTTGATGCAGCTGTCGTTTTGAACAAATATTTACGATTAAATAATTATGACTCAAAATATCGCTACATGTATACTGTACAGAAATTGTTGTAGATAAAAAAATAATAAAACCAGAGACTTGAGAAGGGGCAGTTATTCTTAATGTGTATTGTCAATTCACAATTGCACATTTCTTGCAGGGAGCGCATCAGCAAAGGGCACAGAAAGAGATTCGGTAGAAGAGAAGAAGCCGGTAAAAGGCAGCACGATGGGCTTCTTTGCCTCGACTTCGCACTACATGAGAATCTACGAGCTAGTAAAGAGCGCTTACACTAATTACAAAACAACGCTCGATACAGGTAAGCATATTTCAACAATCAGTTTTGATGTCCCGCACACATATCCGTTCTATCTCATATTTTCTAACTCACTTCGTGTGCTTTCAGGAGCGAGTGAGAAGTTTGTGTGCCTGCTGACCGCCGTGCTGGAATCACTGGCGCAGCTGCTCGAGGTTGCAACTTTGAACGAGGCTGGCCGTATCGCGGACGAGTTGCTAGCATACCTGCGAGTCACGGTCTCCGTCGACCCTACCACCACCGTGCAGTGCGTGCAACAGGTATGCTCTCAACATACTGGAGCTTTAATGGGCATGATAGTTAACTACATGCTTTGTGGCCGGAGCCCGATGTTTCCCATTGTTTTCTGTTTTGGATTTAATTGTGAACTGTTTTATGATAAAGTCCTAAGGTGCTGTTGATGTCTGTAAAAATGAATTATTTTTATTATTTATTTGGTAAATTGCAGCTTAAACTTAAACTAACAACTAAACTTAACTAAATAAACTTAATTTTGATTTAGGGGACGTTCTCTTCATTAGAAAGGACATATCACATGCAGATTCTCTATAATTAATACAAACACAAGAAACTTTAAAACTGCAGTATACGTACTGCAGTGTATGAGGATACTCATACTGATAAGGATTGAAAACTGAAAGTTAGATTTGACTTAATCACAACAGATTACAAATAGTACAAGATAGAGATGCTTCAAGGTAATTTTTTTGAATTGATCAATTGATTTGTGTTATTTAGCGTGTATAATGAGTGGACAGAAATGAGTATGATGAGCCGAACCTTGCCTAGAAGAGAGGAAGGGTAAACCCTGTCCTGGAACAATCCTATCCCCCAAACTAAACTGGTCTTGTTTATGATGGTCACCTACCCAAAACCTGACTCAGTCCTGTGTTACTTAACCTCAGTGATCTCGAAAGAACTAGTGTTTTGAACACTTGTTTGTGATTGCAGCTGCTGAAGTGCTTGTTTGGCACAAACTTGAGTGGGCAGTGGGAGGAGCCGGACGTGAAGGCAGCGACGGCGGGGGCAACCAATGAGGGCAGCCGAGGGTTCTATAGCGAGTGCTTCCAGACTCCGTACCGACGACTGCAAGACTACATCAATACGCCAGCAGAGACCAGAGACAAGGACGAGGGATCCATGTTAGTGCCACTGTTTTGAAAATTGATTTTTTAAATATATTATTGAAACATAAATGTTAAGACTTTTTAAGCATTTAAAGCTCAGTTTCAAAATTATTGCTAAGGTTAGAAATTAATAAAATAGACAAAAGTCATATTAACGGTACAAGTTTTAAAAGACTGGTATATGCAATTCAGAAGAGGAAAAAAGAATGCAATTACTGAAGTTGAAAATGCTGGTTGCAATAAAAGCAGAGAGTTGTACAACATAACCAAAATGTCAAACAGCCATCTGCATTATGAAAACCAGATTCTTTAACTTTGGTAAATTGTGTTTTTTCTTACCCAGTCATCATTACATGAGTGTTATAAGTCTTATCTTGACTTTGTTAATTCCCTGTTTGAGGATTACAGTATATGTGGTTTTAAAACATTTGTGAACTAACCAAAATTGCTATAAGGAATATCAAAAAATGCAAAGTTGTTGTGAACTATAAATTAGTTTAATTTACTTGAATATGTTGCCAACTACTAACTAGTGACTTGTGATTTTGGGTTTTAAATGAGATGTTTTGTTTTCATATCTCGGACAACGTGTGTAAAATAACCAATCTTTTCGTGTACACAGTTGGATGAACTACTTGCGGCGGAAAGGAGAGAGAAAAGCGCCTTCGACTTTCAAGAGCTTCAACCATGGTGCCGACAAAGCAGCGCTAGCTTCGTACATTCGGTTATTTGAGCCGATGGTGATAAAAGCACTCAAGGTAAGCTGCAGCTGCATTCTTCTGCCAATTTTTTAGATTTATCTGAGCGGTTCATAACTATGGGTTCGGTTTGTCTAGATCTGTGCATAGATGTTTGTTTGTTGAAATGTTTTACTCAGTGGAAATTTATTTTTGGTCCAAATAAGGACCTTAATATATGTCGACATTTCGACCACGCTTGCGTGGTCATTTTATGGACTTTCAAGAGTAGCAGGATAGAGGAAAATGTGAAACTGACCAACAGAATATATTCTTAATGGTGAGATGCTGCAATATGATACACTGTCAAGTGTTAAGTGCTGTAAACTATTGGCTTAGAGACTGCATCTTTGGTCAATCAATGACCACATGTGCATATATTTCTTTTAAATTTATGTAATATCTTTAAGGGTAACCCACTTTTTAAGGTTAAAAATATTTCAGGTGGCTGCAAAAACCTAAAAATTCATCGCTATCATTTTCGAAGCGAGCCATTTTCATGGCCAACTGTGAAAATACGGCCAGATAAACCAGTAATTTTATATTTAATAGTTCGTTGAAATATGTGCAGTATTGGAGATTTTATTATTGGGTTTGACTGATGCTTGAGTATGATGCATCATTACTCATTCAATTCACACTGAACAACACAACAATGTACGTGGTAACGGTAGCGGACACGCTAAGCAACAAGCTAGCGTTGATCTCGAAAACCCCCAGCGCGCTGAATGCGACTCGATAAGTAGTCAGCTGCTGCACGAAGTCGGCCATCTGCTGGCGGGAGTTAGAATCGAGAGTTGTTTCAAACAGCAAGCGTTTCTGTAGTATAGCAGCCGTGCGATTTGCGTGCCGTGTTGCGATTTCGCACGATAGAGCCATCGCTGACAGTGTGGTCACCACCTGGCGGGGAAACTGATTTATGTTGCGGTATTTTCAATAGTAGAGTTAATGTTACAGGATGACTGTGTTGTCGGCTATTTTTACGGGTCGTTCTTACTATGGATTCTTGTTAAAATCTATCTGCCTGGAATCTTGGTCAACATACCATCGCTAGCCACAAGCTGTTGGAACCCAGTCGGACCATGTCAACAGCGCCTGAATGATACTTCATAACGTTCTTGATGATAAAGTAAATGCTGCTGCATGTATTTGTCAAGGAACAGAGCACCACAGTCACGCTGCGGAGACCGAAAGCTTCATTGACCAATGTTGTAGCCTCGTACAGCTTGTAGTGACACTGTCTAAGCGAAGCTAGAAGCGTAGCAGTTTTTACCGTGTGGTTGGCCGTATTTTTTAAAACATTTGTTATGGACTTAATTTCGTGAAAATTTTTCGGAATTGCCTGCGATGTGACGAAGATTTGGTTGCCTTTTGTCTGACCTTCCACAACGATCTCTGATTCGGCTGGATTTTCTATGAGGTTGTTCAGAGTTCGAAATCTGGTGAGCAGGCAGGCAACTAGATTTGCGAATATGAACGGCGAGATCAGGCTGGGCATGTAAATTATGTAGAGAATAACATGCCACCACGGATAGTTGCTTTTGACTACGTATAAGAGGTCTATTGTAAAGTATAAGCTAAGAAACATCCAGAAAAGCCCAACTTCTATGCGTACTATCGATTTAATTTTGTCATACATTTTAGAATCGAGGTATAATACAACGTCAACGTCAAGTAATGTTTGAAAAATGACCGAAAATGTCTTTGTCATGGTCACTGCTAGAGAGATTGAAGTAAATATGTTGATTGCCAATGCAAAGTACACCAGGACGTAAGTTGAAATTTCTTGCACTCTGAACTTATCAGCGCTAAGCAGCTTTTGAAACTTGTCGTAAACTGCATAGATTATGGGTGGGAAGAAAAGAAAACTGTATGTGATCCAAAATTTTGAGGGATTGAAGTCATTGTCGAAAGGGGCTAGACCGAAAATGCGAGATAGGTTTACAAGCGGGTTCATGGCAGACTTGAATTGTGTGGTGAAGTGCCTGCGTTTGTCCATTTCTTAGCTGGATTTAGAGTGTATTTTACGCAATATATGAAAAACTAAATTTATAATTATTTAGATATCTACTGTGAAAAATGATGCACGCCAAAAATATTTTTGGATCTTAGCATTTCGGTATTTAAATAAATAACCCCTTTTTTTTTAATAATATACCAATATAAAAAGACTTTTTGATTCCAATATTAACTGTGTGTCCCTTAATTGAATATTGATTGCTCAATGAGCTATTTAAAAGAAGAGTTTATAATTTCAGAGCAAATGATATGAACCCATGAACGACACTAAATGGTTGGAGCCTAAAACGTATCTGCCCTTCAAAGCTCATCAAATTGCTTGCAGGGCTCTGTTGACATGAACAATACAAACACATTACATAAAATACTAAACAAATATAAACAAGCAACTTCTCCATGAAAGCCATGTTATGTTTACATGTTTTCCAATTATTTATCTTTTGCATGTAAACATGATTCATCATTCTGTTGAGCTTGTTGTGTGGGAATATTTGTGGTGATATTAAAGGAGATTTAATGTAGTTTTGACAGGTTATTTGATGGCCAGTCCCAATGGAAATTTACGTCTGTTTATTTAGCACATTTCACATGAGACTTGAATGGAAAACAAGCAAAACACTTTTATATTAAGTGTGTGTTCAGTAAAGTACTGCATTCAATCATTCAATTGCCGTCTGGCTTCTTGTCCAATTTCCACATATTTTATGTGAATTCAAAGAAGCTAGTATTAATGCCTGTATTGAGTTCTTGGCAGGTTACACAAAATCAGTTTTATCAGTCTTAAAAACTGCTGTACTTAGGACCAAGCATATGATAGCCAATGAATGCAAAATACTGAAAAAATAAAAATAAAAAATCACCTGTCAGGAAACTATCACTAATTAGTACTTAATTAATTTCGTTTTATGCCAGTTAACTGGCATCAGACAAAAGGCAACCAAATCTTCGTCACATCGCAGGCAATTTCGAAAAATGTTCACGAAATTAAGTCCATAACATATGTTTTATAAAATACGGCCAACCACACCGATATTAGCCAACTATATGGCAGACATTCCTCCATCCAAGCAAACATTCCGACTGCAGGTAGAAAAGAGGAATGCAATATTGGTAGGATTGCTAGTAAAGTAATTAGCAGTGATATGAAATCTGAGAAACCGTTCGCCGCTAGATAGAGCCGAGTAACACTGGCAGAAGGAAGACGATCACTTTCGCGTTCAAAAATTTAGCGATCATTCAATGGCCCACTGACCAGAGACAGTCAATGAAATCTTATAACTAAAGAATGGTTGCTTGTGACGGATTCCATTCTCGTATTACCCTGGACAAGATGCCCAAACCAATGCTTATTTCAATGTAACACTTATGAACATACCTTATTCTACAAGGGTATTGAACTTGTTGGAAATGTAAGTAAATAATTGTATAAATAAATCAGTGTGTAAGATTTTTTTTATACCTTGAAATTGGGAAGTTATTTAATTTGAGCTGAGTTTAATGATGTCTTTGCTCTGATTTTCTCCCAGCAATACACGGTTACTAGCGACGTTAGGCTTCAGTGCCGAGTCCTTCTGCTTCTAAGTCAGCTCGTGCAACTGCGAGTCAACTACTGCCTACTGGACTCCGACCAAATTTTCATAGGCTTTGTGCTCAAGCAGTTTGAGTTCATCGAGGAGGGGCAGATTCCGTGAGTGTCACTCTTTAATGATTTTAGTGATTTTTATAGTGACTTTTTAAGTGACGAAGAATCACTGGTGACTGGAGAGCGATTGTTGTAAAATGCTTTGTTTCTTGATGCTGATTTTTCATTAGTAAGATTTTGGTTATAGATTGCCCAGTTTTTGGCACCATCTCATCATGCCTTTTGACTGAAGCTTCAACTTTTAATAATACTTTGCTCTTGCACTCTCCAAGAGTCTGATATTTAGAAAACGATCCCCCTTGCAAGTTGAGTTTGGCTTAACTACACCATTTTATCTGGAGAAGATTCAACTTCTGACATTTCGTGATGTTTCCAGAGATCCGCAAGAACTGATACCAAAGATCTTCTACTTCCTTGTTCACCTCTCCTACGAGAAACACCACTCAAAGAGTATCATCAGTGTACCCAAGGTAAGAGAATTGCTAGTAGACTTTGTTGGTCAAAGCAAGAACACTGATGTTAGCTATGTCACAGCATATTGTCACTTTCATTTACATATTTTAGATGTGTGACTATCATTACTTGAGATTGTTGAACCTTTATTTATTACATATAAAAATGCAGTGGACAGCAAATGCACATCTGATATAAAAAAAAATATTTCCAAACTGGATTTTGAATGCTAAGTGATGTCTAGCTATTTTCAAAAAGTTCCTAACTATCTAAATTAGGAAATCTAAATCTAAATTATCTCAAATCCATGTTGGGAAATAGTGTTTCAGAAAACTGGTGGTATGCGTGGTATGGTTGGTAAAACTGGAAAGGTTAGCTCAACAACACGATAAAAAGACCTAGATTTACCAATTTTGAGTTCAATAGCATTTTTTTTTTTTTACCATATTTAATATTTATATTTATTTATATACCAGCGGGCAAATTTGCTGGTTTGTGGTAATTAATCACCTTGATAAAAATTCATAATTTGTCAGTTTTTCAAAGTTCTGTTCCCTATGTCTGTTCCAAACGATTGTATGTATGTGACCGTGTTGCCAACTCCAGGTGATCCAACTGTGCGACGGCCTGATGGCCAGTGGGCAGCCCCCTGTAACACACTGCATCCCTGCGCTCGCGCCAGTCGTAGAAGACGTGTTCCTCGTACGTGGAAATGGGGCAGGAGGAGCGGACTTGGCCGAACTGGACACGCAGCGCGAGGTGCTCGTCGCCATGCTGCTCAGACTCGTCGAGTATTATCAGGTACGTTAAGCAAAAACTGATGAGTCCAGTATTGGATGGGTGACCACAGAACAAATTACTTGACTGAAATTGCAGATAAATGTTATATTCAGACAGTCTTTCTCTATGTTAAGAAAAGTCCATGCAAGACAAATTGTAGAAAATATAAAATTAATGGGAAACAAGTTACGCTGTTGTTTGTGGTAGTGACGAGTCATCTGATTAGAGAGAGAGAGAGAGAGAGAGAGAGAGAGATATTCTAGGCCCATTAATCTACCAAACCGACTCGTTTATCCCTGGAAGCTAACGACAACTTCACCCTTCAGGTGCTGGACCTCCTCAGCGTGGTGCTAACGGAGGCACGCTGCCAAGTGGACGGAGAGGAGCGCTGGCGGCGTTGGTCAGCGCAGGTGCTGGACACTCTGCTACCGCTGGTGGCACAGGGGCGAGTGAGGCTGGAGACACGCCCAGCTCAGCTTGCTCTCGTGCGGCTGCTAGACTCTACCGCGCCTAGCGTCCTGCGGCCGTGCGACCAGCTGCTCAAAATGCTGTTCTCGGAGTCGCCACACTCAGTATGCGAGAGTTTATTTTTTATTGTCATTTTTAGGGGTTGTTTTATTTATTTACAACTTAGATACAATACAAATACAAATTGTCAAGGAGTTATAGGTTGTTGCAATATTTATTGATATGTGCTGAAGTTTTCTTAACAATTCTTACATTTTGCATCGAAGACTGTGATGACCTACCGCTTGCAGGAGAGCTCGCTGGTGGTTACTCAGAGGTGGCTCGGCATGGTGCTAGCAATCTTGCTCCACTTGTTGACAATGTGCAAGGAAGATGCGATGTTGGCTAGGCTCGACGAACTCGACCTATCTCTCCTGTCGCTAGGGTCGTTTCACGCGCAAGATCCACTCAACGTTGGTGCCGCTATGCAACAGGTGGGTTTGGTTATTTGTTCTGTATGTTTCTATCGTTGTCCTAGGTTTAAGAAGCTCCTACATTTCTTCTATTTTATTTCCATTTATTTATATTTCTACCTAATAATTTTATTCCAATTCTTATCAGAGAGTGATTCATTGGGACATATAATTCTTGGTTTTCCAAATCAAAACTCTTTAAAACAAAGTTTATATTACAGCTTAAAGAGAGTAAAAAGCAAGAGTTAGTCTTATCTAACTTGCCTTGCCTAACTTCAATTTTAATTACCCAGGATGTCTCAAACAGCAAACAAACAACGCATTGTACATTTGATTTCATTAATATCCATGTTCTTATTTTCTTTTCACTTCTGTTTAATGCAGGCAGATCAGCTGGCCCCAGAGCAAGTGATGGCCAGGTTTCTGCTCCGAGTTGTGGGTCTTGTGGGCAGCCATCTTTACCACGCCGTCTTCTCAACGACCGCTTCCGAGCAGTGGCGCTACCTTCACGAACAGTTCTCACACTTTCTGCTGTACTGCATACATATGTTTGAGTCCGGTAAGTCCAACAACTTATTTATCTAGTTTTATTCACTTCAGGCCAATTTTTTACTACCAAATTAGTATATGATTGTCTGACAATTAAAAACTTGGTGTATTTTTTTTCTGTAAGAAACCCTCGTTTTTGCTCTCAGAATCTGTAGCCTTTTCGATACGAGCTATTCAGATACTAGTTAGTTACAAAATTCAGCTATGGCAAATTAATATTAGTTTCATATGTGAGTCAAATTTTTCATTATTGAAAATACTGAATGGTTGATATCTCTTTATCTAATAACTATCAAGAATTCACAACAAAACAACTCATTATCAACTCCCCGATTCTTGCATGTGTAGGAAGAAAAAGAAAGGCGGAGAGCGCAACTTGTAAGAAACTCGAAAAATAGATGCATTGTGTGGTACATTTGAGGTTGTACCATTTCAGCACTTACCTTTGACATTGTAGAAAGAGTAAGATTTTGAGGCCTCCGTGATATTACAAATCATCAAAGGTGTCCGGTTAGGTTATCACAAGTTATCACAAGGGAGCGTATTAGGCCCGCTACTGTTTATTATTTTTATCAATGATATAGGTGACAATATAAACTGTAAAATCAGATTATTTGCTGACGATTGCATACTATACAGTGAAATCAAGGACAGTGATGACTCCCATAAATTCCAAAGGAATATACATGAGATCGAAAAGTGGGTTGGAAAGAACAAAATGAAACTTAACTCCACCAAGAGTCAATTGATAAAATTTACGAACAAAAAGAAAGCCAATTTTTATCAATATACGCTTAATGACGCAGTACTACAATATGTAGACAAATGTAAATACTTGGGAGTACACATCACAAACAATCTACACTGGAAAGAACACATAACCACTACAATTAAAAAAGGAAACAGTAAATTGAGCTTTGTAATGAGACACCTTAAGAAAACTAGTTGGGAAGTGCGAGAGAAAGCCTACACAAGTATAGTCAGACCTACGCTAGAATATGCTGCTATCATATGGGATCCTTACACACAGCAGCTCTCAAAAGCAATTGAAAGGGTTCAAAGACAAGCGGCAAGGCACGTACTTCGGAAATACGGTCCGAGGCAAAGTCCAACAGAAATGATTGCAGACTTGGGATGGGAATCGCTTAAACAGAGACGAACTGAGGCGAAACTGAACGGCTTGTACAAATCAGTTGTGGGGTATAAGTCCTGGGGAGATATTGCTAGGAGGCTGGAGACAGCACAAGACCGCGGAAGATCGGACCACCCTAAGAAGATGCTGGAAAGGGGCTACAACACAGATATAGGAAAATACTCCTTTCTAGCAGTCAGTGTACGTGCATGGAATCGTCTCCCAAGGGAATTAGTGGATCCCATAGCAGATAATGTCAACAAATTTAAAACCCAAATTAAATTTCTAAAATTCTAAAATTGTAATTGTACTTAGAGATGATATTAAGATGTTTGTAACCGAGTATAACATGTAACTCAAAACAAATGTATAAATAAATTATTATTATTATTATTATTAGTACAATTCTGCATTGCTCGTGTTCACTACCTTCACCGCTTCTGGTCACACCCTTTAGGTAGCTACTGTCGAGTGGCGACTGCTGCCATGCACCTCGTGCAAGGCCAAGGAGTCAACGACCTGCCGACCTCAGACCTTAACACGCTGTTCTCCGAGCTGGCCGTGAAGTGTCCGCTGGTCACCTTTCAGTGGTGCTACCTTCTGACGCTTCTCGGATACAATGACCAGGAATTCTGGGCGAGGATCCTTCGCACGCAGCCATACATCTTGCAGGAGTGAGTGGGGGCAATCACTTCAGTAGAATTAGTATTTGTTTCAGGTCTAATTACGTTCAGTCTAGGAGAATGTGCTAAGTACAAGTTAATATACATTGGGAAAATATAATTACTTCACTAAGCTTCCAATATCCATTAGGGATTTCTTTTTAAACTTGCGCATCATTATAGCTAGTGAAAACAAATTCTTACACTTTGATATGACATCTCCTCTCATGGGCTAGACTATAAGATCAGGAAGTAAATAAAAAAATACAAAATCACCAATCCTGAATAAAAGCCATGAGTCTTAAAACTGTTACACCTTTCCCCATCTCTCCAGGTCTTCGGAGAGCCCCGACTGTGGCCCCTCTGCTTGTCTCAGCCTCGAAGTGGCCCGACGGGGCGGTCTGATCCTCTACTGCGACTTTGTCTGCGAGAACGTGGGTGACGGTGAGCTGCTCACGTGGCTTCTGGTGAACCTTATGGAGGACGTTGTAAGTCTGTCGCACGAACCACCCGTCCAAGAGCTCATCGCAGCCGTGCATAGGAATTCAGCCGCAAGTGGACTTCTCGTGCAAGCCATCGCTAATCGATGCACCAACCTTACCAAGGTAGGAAGGATACAAGGGAACTCAAATATCGTTTTTACTCTCGAATTAAGAGATTTAGTTTGAACCGATAGTGAACGAAGAATTATAATTTTTGCATGAACCGGGGGATTTCCTTTAAATGACTGTGGGACTAATTCACAAACTGCGCTCGGCAGCCGAGCCTTGTCTCCCGGATGCTGCGTTGCCTGTGGCTGGTCCACCCAACGCAGACTGGGGCGCTGCTCCTGCTGCTGGTACCGCGGCTCATCGCCCTGCGCCAGCTCGCGCTGGCACGCCAGGCGGCCGCGTTGGCGTGCCGCAGGGCAGAGTTATTGCTGACCATGACATCGGAAGATGCAGAAAAGCAGCTATCGGCCGAGGATCTTAGCGCGGTCTTGGAGGTGCTGCATTCTGAGGGGCTGGCAAAGAAGTGAGTTGTTTTGTTTTTGGTTTATTGTCAATGAGATCATAAATATATGATACATCAGTAAATTTATCTAAAACTCAAACTGCCATGTCTTGTTTTGACTCGAGAAAGAAAGTTATTTGTTAGGTGCTGGGCTGACTTGGGCTAGAAATGACAAGCTACGTGAGCCAAATAGTTGCAACTAATTAATGTTATACTGAATTTACCTTGCCAGCTGCATGATGTGCAAGTTTGGAACACAAATTCATGAAAAGACTGAAGATTGAAAGAATATATTTCAAGAAGCTTTTATTTTCTTTATTAAATAAATAGAAAATTAATCATTTCACTGCCAAACTTGATTCATTTAATACAAATATTCACTAAAATTTATTTTTTTAATAAGAAACAGAGTGCCATTGCCTTCCTGCAACAGCTTGAATAAACATGGTTTACTGCTTCCGCTACAAATGGACAATGCATCCATTTCTCAATTTCCCAAAATAAAATAAATTCTCGTCTCAATTGACCAGGCTAAAAAGTAATAAAGGATAATAAATTTTCGGTCCACCAGACACAGCAACTTGGTGAGCCTCCTAAACAAGCTCGGCAGCCAGTGCTACGATTTGGAGCCCTACGAGCCGGAAGTGAACAAAAGCAACGACATGCAGAGCATTCAATCCATCACCGTCGACAAGACATGGTACTTGGCACAAGTAAAACAAAGGTGCGTCCATGAATTTGAATGAAATATTTATGAAATGGGAAAGAGGAAAGAAGGAGTACAAATTACCAAAATTCAAAAGCTGGTGTCAATAGTTGCATAAAGCTGTAAGAATATTTGGTCAGGAAGCCTTGTTTACATTAAAAAGAAGAAAAAATAAGTAAATAAAAAAATCTACAAAACTTTCAACATAGCCGAAACTCATTGGCAACTATCGCAATTAGCTTTTTCATCTTTGTAAACTGTTTTTCTTGTTTCCTCTTCCACATTGCTTCATATACCAGCCTGTGGGCTGTCTTTCCTGTAAATTATTTACAATTATAGATTGAGGAACAGAATTTTGTGTAAAGATTTTTTTTTATATATATTTGTGTTCCTTACACCAAACACAATAAAAGTATAGAACGAGTCATAGTACAAATGTAAAAATATACAATAATAATAATAATAATAATGACGAGCATAAAGTTGTTAGTAAAATATGCAAGAGAGGGCATTACAATTGCTTTCTGTCGCGGCTAAAATATTCGTCAATGGAGTAAAACGAGTTTTGAGTGAGGTATGCTTTTGTCAAGCTGTTGAAATCTTAAATAGAGGAATGTTTGATGTTGTTACGGAGATGGTTAAAAACCATGGCTGATATGTTTTTTCAATTATTGTTCGAGAATTGGAGGTTGTTTACTTGGATGTATTTGTTGTGTTGGTTTCTTGTGTGATGATGGTGAGTGGATTTAATAAGAGTGTACAAGGAGGGATACATTTTGACAAAACGGACAGCTTCTAGAATAAAAATGCTAGTGACAGGAGTATTTTTAAGGAAATCAACCGTTCTCGGCAGGGGTGTCGCCATGAGGCACCAGCTATCTTCCGAACGGCTCGCCGTATACGATTAGTCTCTTTAGCATGACCTTTATATTTATGTCTTTGAGCCAAGTCTCCTTCTGAACTGTTGTCCTGTTATTTGTTAACATTTGATCTCGGCAGTAGGCTACGAGGCATAGACTTACTTTGTGCTTGTGTTTCGGCGGAGCGTAGGTGCTACCAAAAAGATTCGTCTGGAATGGAGTCAGCGCAGCTACTGAGTTACCTTCCGTACGAAGACATCGTGACGCTCCTGTTAAGCCGCAGGATGAACGTTGCAACACTTCAAGACTGCGTCGAGCTTGGCACTCAGCTCACTCTGCAGGTGGCACATTTTTTCTTTCAATGTTATCAGTTGCCTTTAGTTTTAGTTAAAGGTTTTAGATTAGGTGTTCATTTCTAGTTTAAAAAAAGGTCGGAGAGTGCTCAATTTTTTATTTTGCCTCCTGTATTATTATTATTTTTCAATTGTTTTCTGTTTTTGCTCGTTGTTATGCTCCAACAAGATAGCTATTTCTCTAAGTTTTCTTTTCAATATTTTAAGGAAACAAAGTTTACATTTTGCCCTAATATCTTCATCCATCAAAGCTACTTTGCTTGCACAGCATTGGTTTAGCTAAGTCTTGAGCAAAATCCTCTATACCCTCGGTTACAAGAGAAAGTAGATTGGAGACGCTCTTTTAGGCGATCTTTATTTTCAAAGTTTGCAACAAAAATGGCTATCTTAGACAAATTTAAGTGTTTATCAGTATCACAGTGCTTGATATCAATACAGCTAATCTTTTAACCCTGCAAACCGTTTCATGTTTCCAGGCGTACCAGAAGCTTCCAGCAAAGAAGGTAAGCTACGAGAGTCCTCAAACCCCGGCTGAGGACGAACGAGGAAAGCTGGAGTCGCCATTGTACCAAGCCGCCCAGCTAGCCGTGCTAAACAACATCCAAAACATTCGAGCGTTGCTGCCGCGGCCTCATCAGGTGTGTGGTATTTTCAAAGCTAGTTAGGATAAAGTCAGAAGGGAAGGGCTTTGATGCTGTTAGAGTGATGAGCTAATTCATAGAAGCGCAAGTCGGGCAAATCTGTCAGTTCGAAGCCTGTTGTTAAAGAAAGTTGTGTAGACTTTCCAGCTGTCCCCTTTTTCATGTTTACAGTGAGGAAACTTTCTCAGTACCACAAACCATCTTTCATCTATTTCGTTATGTAAACATCCTCGATGTCTCTGTACAGGTGTTTAACCCGCTGGGTCGTGAACCTTCGGCCAAGGAGTCCAAGTTCAGCAAACGGCTGGACCAGCTGTTCTCGGACGATGCATTTTGGGCGGGCGTGTTTGAGATTGCCCCGGCAGTCTCGTGCTATCTCGATTCGTTGCCACGGCTTGCACTAGCGTCGGTGTGGCCGGGCGTACCTCCGCAGGAGTGCTGGCAGAGTCTTGCCAAGTTTGGTGTGCTCTGCTTGGAGGTAAGAAGCCTATTATTAATTAGTTTATAATTTATATATCTCAGGCTCAAATTAATTTAAAATAAATTAGCAATTACAAAAGTTTCCTGGCTGCTGGCAACTTATCGTTTGGTATAAGTTTCAAAACTTGCTTGTCATGCTCTGTAAAAAGTTTTTGATTGGTCTTTCTAGAAGTCTCTCGAGAATTCGAAAGGTATGTTTGGTTGGAGGAATCATATTTTGAAGAGAAAAACAACCGATATAAATAGTCAACGTGTTCTTCTAAGCCATTTTAGGATACATTTTGCTAGAAGGTTGTGTTAGCCATTTTTCCCTGAAAAAACTTAACCGGCTGAATGCTTCGACAGGAGTAGCTTTAATAATGACTCGGTAATTCTGCTCCTCTTTTTTACACTAGACTAGATTCATCGTTTTTGTCCTTACCCAGTGACCAGTGCCACTTATTTCATTTCACAAATAAATTTTTTTTTAAATATTATTTTATTTTTAAAACAAAGCTGACAAACCTATCACTACAGGCGGTATCCTGGCTGATTTTGACGGCCCCGACGGCCCAGCCGCAGTGCCTGGAGTTTGGCCTCCGTTGTGCCGACCTGGTTTTCCGCGAGCCAAACTTAGCTGGAGTCATCGGCCAGATCAGCAACGCTTCGTACCTCGGCTCAGCCAGCACCGCCATCACTCGTGTGGTCGTCTCGTTGCAGCAAGGAGAGCAGCTGCCGGCACTGCCACCCTCAGGTGAGAAGGTTACAAACCTATTGTACCACTTTTAACGTAACCTCTAACAACAAGGTTAGTTATGGTTTCTAGACCCTTGTCTTCGTTATCTAGCCTGAGCACTAATTTTCAGTAAAACTTGTCTTATTAATTTTATTTAAAAAAAAAATGTTCTCAACATATGCATTTTGCTAGAAGTTCTATGCTGTTCAGACTAAAAAAAGATGCTGCTCTGAGAAGAAAAGAACTTGACCTAACCAAAAATTTGAAAGCAAACTTCTGTTGCTATCTTAAAATTGTTCTTTTTCCAGGTCTTACAGCTGGTTTGGAAGACCCAGAGACGGTGTGTGCTGCCCACTCGTGCCACCAGTTGGCAATACTAGTCGCTTGGCTGGAGAAGACCGGGCCCAAGTCAGCCAACATGGCTCCATTCCTGTGGGAGCCAATCAGGAGTCTGATAGTCAGCTTATCTCGCATGCCATTGGTCAACTCGTATGTGGCTACGCCCCCGGAGGCGTGGCGTCAAGGCTTGAGCTGCGACCTGGTGGGAATTTCGAAGACCACCGTACCACCACTGCCGGTTGATTATTTGCAAGACATTGAGCTGTTGCAGCAATTGATTTTCAGGTGCAAAATTGTGTGTCATTTTATGGTAAACTAGAGTTAAGTAGTTTCTTCAATTAGCTTGCATGGGAAAACAAAGCCAATTTTTTTTAACAAACCTGAAATTCTATCGTGTAGGGTATTAACCACCAGGGAGATTAAAATGATATACATGACTAACGTGATATTTTTCCTTACTAGGGTAACTCTGCTAGGCTGGACAAGCAGACAACAGTTCGAAGAGACTTGGATGTCGTTTCTCAGCCTACTAAACTCAAACTCGGCTGACAACTTGGCTCCAGAAGACGCCGCTGTGATGGTGCATGCAAGCTCGCTTGCCGTCGAAGCGATCACCGCCCTCCTGATCGAGACACTCCTCTTGCCGATACCCGGCAACCCCAACACTAGCAAGTTGATCCACCAGGCACGAGAGTCTACCACTCCTTTGGCCACCGACTGCACCAAGCTGAAAGCAGTTCAAGAATCGCTCAGCTGGCGGCTGAACACGGGACCAAACGCTCGCGCAAAGTTTGCTAACGTGTTTCTGCGCGGGAACATGGAGCGAGTGAACAACGAGGCCCGTTATGGATGCAGTCAGGTTTCGCTGGAGTACTTGTGGACGGCAACGAGGATGATGATGAACAACGACGCCGAGAAAGGGACAGGTGATACAAATGCTATCCTTCACATTCCATTGCCAAAAGACCAGTTACCATAGGCACTGTTGTCAAATCAACCAGCCATCCTTCCCATTAACTCTAGGATATAAATTAGATCGCATGAAGCATAATGGTTTTTTTGTTAAGCAATAAAGCTTATCTCAAAATAAAAATCAACCAATTTGCAGTGAGAGAGCGCTGCGTAGCTTTCCGAGTTTTAACTTGCTAAAGGGTCGCAGAGGTGACAGGTGTTCTCAGAAATATTTGCGTGGCTACTTACAGTCTACAGTTAACATTAAAAAATTCCCAGCAAAATTAGAGGCTTGGCTTGATTACATAAATTTTTACAAAATATTTTAGTAGATTGATACTTTGAGATACTTCAACATCACGTCTTTGTTTCTTTTGTTGCAGTTTCTGGCTTGTGTCTAGCTCGTGAACAGTGCCTGGCAGCAAGCGGTCTTGACCTTCATTCCTGCCTGCACTTCCTCCTTGATCTGTATTCGCAATGGCTGCAACCAAACACGGGAACACCTCTTCGTCTGGTCAGCCAAGCCATCAGCTCCGTGCTTGCCATCTCTGACTTGTTCACGGAACGAGCTCAATTCCAGTGGCTCCTGTTCACTTGTCTTGAACTCGGCAAGACTCATCCAACAGAAGACGAACTCACTCACCTGAACTTAGTCGTCGGAGCATGCAAAGCTGCAGCCGTGATAAGACCTGACTCAGAAACGCTGGACCGAGTCCGTAAGCTAGTCGAGCCGAGTTTGAAAAGTGCGTTCCTGCCGGCAAGGATCGCCGGACTACACGGTATATTGTACCTGCTTCAAAATGGAGTTGAGCCAAAGCAAGACGAGGTGGCTCAAATTGTGCCGTTGGCAATCGAGTATATACAGAAACACATCGACAACTGGGCAAACCAGAGCGAGGAACACAATCTGCTAATGTGGGGCCTCGTTTTCTACCTGATGGAAACCGTGGAGGAGACGGTAGTGGAGGCAGAACTGAGTCCGGTCGTCTTGCAGCTGGCTTTGACGTTGGCCACTTCGAACAGCTTGCCGGACAGTCTCCACATCGCTTTGCTTCACGGTGAGATTGTTTTCTAGCTTGGATTTTGTAATTCCATTTTTATTTGCTTCTGCATCAGGTCATTGGCTTAAGAAATTTCATGGCAGGCAAAGCCACTCCGTAATTTAATAGTCATCCTGAAAGTTTTTTTACAATTTTTTTGAAACCAATTCATTCTAACACAAAATTTGGAAAGGAATGTATATTGTATCTTGTCTTTTTTTTTTAAGAAACTATCGACAATAAGCTCTTTTTTTGTAGTGATAGTTATTTTAAACCTAGATTTAAAATAAATTGTTTTTTATTTTTTATAGATTTTTTCTCACCACATTAAAAGGCACAAAAAATGTTGGTCTATCTGTCACTTTAAAAATAGACAGCATCAAGTCACTACGTCTCTCAACGTGCTGTTTCTTGAAGGTTGCTTTATTAGCGTTTACTTAGCTCACCTAAAATATGACTAAAATTGAACGAGTAATCTCTGGATATATATTAATTTGGACCTTCACAAGTACCTATGCAGAACAAGAACAAAAATGAAGTAGACATTTTAATAAACAAGTCACCAAAGAAGTAAAATATTATTCAAATCAATATCAAAGCAAAACATGTTGCAGGCTTGGAAAGACTGATTCTTACTCGAGCAATTGGGGGCAAAGTGTCTGAACAAGTGACCAAGCTCGCCGTCGACCGATTGAGTCATCCCAGCTCAGAGGTCTGCATTCCGGGCCTGCAGCTGCTGCTTACCTGTCTCTATATTGGTAAGTGTGTGCATTTCATTATCTCACTATATTTTACCTGTTAATGCAGACATTCTATAAATATCCATTATCTGGCATTTAAGTAAGAAGTTAGTAGATAGTCAAAATATGTTTACTCAATCATGGACTTGTATCATTGGCACCAATGTTTATCAACATGGGTCGCTTAAATTGCTGATTATAATGTTGATTCTTCCCTGGAGGCTGCCAGCAAAATGAACCAGTTTTGTATATTTCGTAAGGTCACTTATCTTCAAAATGAGATCTTTCAACTTTTAAGTATCAATTTTAACTTTGTAGAGCAACAATTTAGATCTTCAGCCATAAATTTATTAGATTTGTATTATGTTATTGCCAATGATTTTAACCTTACTTCTATTTGTTGCAAATGCATAACACTGAGGAGAACAAAGCCTTTATCATTTAATTAGTCATTAAAATAAATGAATGAGTCACTGTTAATGTTACATAACCTGGGTTATATTTGGTAAGTTGTGTCAAAAGGGTGGATAATTATTTTGGAGATGAGGTAAGGATGGGAGTTGTACAACGTTCTGAGAGACGGGAAATAGTATCTCGAGAGAGGAAATGTTGGCTTAACATTCTTTATGGCATAATTCTTTGAACATAGGAACCCTAGGTAATTATTTTATTCCTTGAGATAAACAATCTTATCAAGTGATCATATTATGAGAGTTGATTCTTGTTAGCTCATGAGGTCATCAAACAGGAATAAACCTTACATCGCGGATAAACGTACTCTTACATTGGGAGTCAATTTTTTGCATGAATCATCAGATATATGGATGTGTGGTCCTAGCCCATGATCCTATGGTCATAGGGCAGTAGAAAATCATTATTTTGTCAATAAGAATGTGACAGGTGCATAGAGGTAAATTTTTGGCTATATGTGTTCAATGTGTACTCAAAATATGTTCCAATGTTCATTTTCCTTCTTTTAATTACAAATAGACCAAGGTTAAATTAAAATATTTATATTTTTTAAAAGGATTCTTACATTGTAAGAACTGCAATTCTTACACTTTAAGGCTTTAGGTTAAACAACATCTGTTTGTTGCTTTATTTGTAAGGTCATATCACTATCAAATTTTATCAACGAAACAAATATATTTCTTTTTTATTTCTAGTATCAATTTGTATGCGCTATCAACAATGTCTAGTGTAAGCGAAACAGCAAAAGAAAATAGTCCAGCAGCATTGCCCTAGCACTCCACATGATGCTAAGGAGCCACGAATTTCCTCTCAAATTCAGAACCAAACCCTTTGATTTTATTTGGCCCAACGTAAATTACCTAAGTCCCAAGTCAAGCCATGTCTCATAGTGGACCATACCGTGTTGCACAGGTGCCGACGGGGATGCCGCCAAAGACCCAGAGCGTCTAATCGACTCTATGGAGAAGACGTCTGCGCTGTTTGACCGCATAAAGCGTGGCTACCCTTCGGAGGCCGCTCTGGTCTGTGCTGTGTTGCCAAACCTTCTAGCCGACTTTTTTCCGCCGTCGGAAGTACTCAGCAAAGTAATCGGCGAGTTCCTATCGCCTCAACAACCGCACTCGAGACAAATCGCAGCAGTTGTCTTCCAGGTATCTAACCAATGGAGCTACAGAGAACCTAATATAGAGCTGTGAAGTTTTTATTTAAATTGCAAATTCTTGCTAGGTCCTTAGTGAGCATTTGTTGTTAACATTGTCTGCCAAAATTTACATGCATCAAAACTTTGCCTGATATATGCTATGTACATCATTTTTTCTCCTGAAACAATTTAAACAAACCCATAAATTTCAGGAATTTTTTAAGAGCTGTGTAGGATATCAACCGAATGAACGGCATCTATTCATGCCAGTCAAAATATCCAATAATTTTATTCAAAAACCCCTTCAGACAAAATGTCTGCTAACAAAACCAGAAACCAAACTTCCTTTTTTCCCTCAGGTATTCGAACAGGCGTGCCAACAATCTCAGCTCGCGCTCATCCAAGACTGGGTTGTCATAAGCCTGGCTAACTTCACGCAGTGTGCGCCGATCGGCATGGCGTGCTGGTGCGTGACGTGCTTCTTCCTCAGCGCGTCGGCCAACCGCTGGCTTCGCGCCATGTTCCCACATGTCCAGTCCCGCATAGGCAGACTCGAGTCCGAGGACAAGCTGCTGCTGCGTGTGGCTGCACGCGACTTCTACTCAGGGCTCGTCGATCCCGCACAGAGGGCCACGTTTGTCGCCACACTGCAGAACGCAAAGCACCACCCATTTGCGGACCTCGCCTCGTATTTGTAAACATGACATGAGTATGGTTTTATGGTTGTGTTGCATGAAAATGTTTTCATGGAGGATAAGTATGTATCTCACTTTGCTTTATTTACTTGTTTTTTGTTTTATCGTAATATAAAGCGAAGTGCGCCACCTGCTTGCACCAAGTCGAATCAATCATTCAATATTTCTATTTTCAAGGTTACCTGATTGCTTGGTGTGATCTTCTTTAATTATCTACCAACCATTTCAAAAACCCACTGATGTCGGAACCCAAAGTTAACTGCGGTAAGTATGTCTGTGCCAATTTGCTGTTGCCCATAATTTCTCTTTTCTGCAAGCCAGCAGGTCTTAAAATTGCTAGAAATCTTTATTTCAACCAAATAGATTTTAAAATTTCAGTGAATACGTCTAGTAAGAATTACAACCAAGATCTAACCACTAAATTGATTTTAGACTTACTAAATAAATAAAAACCAATGATTCTTATGAAGTCATTCTTAAAATCTTGATATTGGTACAGAAACACAAGATTTAAAAAGTCAGATAAATGGTAGAAATCATTGTGTTATGATTTTAATACAGCATTTACTAAATTGAAAATGCTAAGCAATTAGCGGCTTTCTGAGTGTAGGCTGTTTACCAACTGTATAGGCCAGCATTCTTAACCCATGGGCCATGACACAAGTTCTCTGACTGAAGGTTTCCCTTATACATTCTTCTAAACTGAAACTGAATTCCGGCTGTATAAAAATCAGTTTCATTATAGTTTTTATTGTGAATCTCTTCTGTGCAAATTCATTGTCGAGACTAGCGAAACGTGGCCTGACACTATCTGGGTTTGAAACCTAGTACTGCAAACATCCTTCAATTTAGACCATTGAGCTTCATTTACTTCCTGAGCATGGAATCTGTAAGCCGTTAAGCTTACAGCCGCTTAGTATCAGTAAGCGGATGCTATCGTTTAAATATATGGGGCGTAATGAAATAGACACCTGTAGCATAATTTATATGTAGAAACTGTTGTTCTCTTTAATATAAATAATATACATAATTTATATTTAACACTTTCTTGATTTTGTTACAATTATATTCCCCGTGTCATCCAAAACTCTGGCACAAACTTACATGAAGCAATATTTTGGCGAAATATTTATTTCCCTAAGTTAATTTGAGTTACAAAATTTGATGCACTTTTTTGAGACATTCAGCCAATCATTTTTATTTTAAATATTTTATTTCCTTTCATATACTGCATGAGATGATCAAAGTCAACAGCTATGCAACTACCAGCTGCAAATAGTGTCTCTACGTTGTCACTATCCATATGCATTTTACTACTGACTGTTTCCCACTGGCACGAATTTGCTTTCGACATACGGAACTTGTATTGAAACTTGTTCCCAGTTTCCTTGTTCCCAAATAGTTGCACTGCCATGCACAATTTCTTGTTTCCAATGTCAAACTTTCGAGTGTATAAGAACAATTCGCCAAACTCGAAGACTACATAGCAACATTCATTGAAACACTCTGCATTCGAGATCTCAAATTGAAAACAGCGCTCATCTGCAACAGCGCCCGATCTCAAAATTTTTCTTCGGTGATATCGAGTAATGTGGTCCTTGATTCTGTTTCGTTTCCCTTGCCACTTGCAGCCGTCGGACTTGAGAAAAATGCAATTGTGTACGCGATAATTGCAAATAGCTAAGTGACTTGTCAAATGGGCTGGCTGGACAGCTATTGAGCAGCCAAATTCACGATTAGGACATGGGAAGCTTAGATCCCGGGTGATGTTTTCCAGTGTGACGTTTCTAATTTCGATCAGGGGACAGCGGCAGGTCGGACAGTTAGCCAGCCGAGGCTTGCATTCGCTGCAGATGTTGTGACCATTTTCGCAAAGCGTTATGGGAGGAGTCATGTACTCGAAGCACACTGGGCACTCTAGCGCTTCAAGCAAGTTCTGGCTTAGTTCAGATAATGGATCCCCGGACATCCTGGCTGGTGCTGCTTTCAGTTCAATGGCAGAAACGTCCCGTTTCAACGGCTTAGGTGGATGGCTAGGTCTTCCAAGCAATTTTTCCATGTCTCTTACAATTTCCATCTTCTTAATATATTGATAGAATAGACTGCACTTAATAAGGTTTTCTTGCAATTAACAATGTACTCATGGATGCAATTTTGTATTAGGTATTGAAAAAAAAAAACACCTACTTGCAAATGTTAAGACAATCATTGCCACAAAACTAGCCAAACACTGGCAGTGTGAATTTTCACAATAGCAAATCATGGATGCCAATGTTTAATAGAAGCCTTATCTAGCTTATCTTCTCTTAAATTGTATGAAGAGATAAGTTATGATTGAAGATCCTAGGTACATGCTTCATCAATTCAGCTATCTAGAAATATCCTAAATACTGAAATAGGCTACTGGAATAGAGCCTAGATGTTTTGTCCATCTATAATAATTGAATCTTTGGTTTTTCTATGCTGCAATTAGCTAGGTGTAGAAGCAGGCGAAGAAATTAGTCCCAATAGCACACAGTCGGCTTCTAACAACGTAAGATCCTGATTAGCACCAAGAAACCTAGTTGATAACTCTAATTCTTTAATCCGCAGTCTCACACGGCTGCCTCGAACGTATTCGCTCCCATTCTTATTCGGTCTTCGACACACGCAATGAAACTTTGAGCCAAAGTCAATGTACAAGTCATCGTCAACCACATGAAAGATTTTTCCTGAAACGACTTTTCCTTCTGGCAGGCCAAGATCTACGAACTTACTATTTCTCATCATCGATGCGAAAGTTTCTTCAGTTTCAGGTTCTTTAGTATCAGGCTGTGCAGGTGCTGTATACCTTTCAAACGCCTGTGCAAACCCTCCACGCCGGGTAGAAGATTCCTTAGCATTATCAGTACCAAAGCTGTCGGAATCGACTGCAGAGCTTAAAAAACGTACATTTTTTGACAAATGAGAGCCAGCTAACGATTTTAAGACAGGAGTGGTTATTTTTGTTATCGTGGTTAAATTAAAATTCACACAGCTCCTCAATAACGACGCCATCTTTGAAGTTGAAACTTAATCAGCTGTTGCCTTACCGGTAATTTAGAACGAGCGATTCGCCCATTCAAATTCCAGGCTTTGCCTGCTCATTCCAGGCTTGGATCGAGAATCGGAATGAAATGAATTTCTGCCATAACGTAATTAGACTGAGCATAGCTCGGAATCGCATTCCCGTTTGCAACGTGCGGGGATTAAAAGATCAAAATTAAGTTTTTTAAACTTTTTGTCTTAGCTCCTCACTATTACCTCTGCTATTACCATCCTAACCAAAACCTCACCAAAACCATAGACATCGTTTCAGTAAATTTCTCTCTAAAATATTTAGCAAAATAATGCTTTATCCAAAGAAGTACGTATCTTTGTCTACTTTTTCTCTTAAGTAGTTTCATCCTTTAAGAAACTAACAGCAAACCCGACTAGTTTATAATCCCATCCCTGCCTAATTATCCATGCCTTATGATGGATCTCGGAGTATGGGCTTATTGGTCTCGAGACTTAAACGACCAAGTGAGTAAACACTTTTTTTTTTACACTTATGAATTTTGCATTGCTCGTTAGGCTGCGACCTACAGCGCATGTGTAGGTCTTGTGCACAAAGGCCACTAGCTTGAACTTTTTGGCCAAATGCCTTGGCCCCTACCTACGTCTTGTCATTAACTATATCCGGCCTTTGCAGAAAAACATACAGAATTTATGGAATTAGAGCTGAGTATAGAACCGAGAATGCAACAGACATTTTTTAACTAAAATATTTCAAATTTTTCCCATCTTGCATGACCAGCTGGTAGTTGCTTGGTCTGTGATGTCAGGCAGTGCGTTTCTGCTCGACGGCGTATTTTCTAAATCCGGAATATTTTTATTTTATTTTTTATTCTGAAGAGCAGAAAGTATTTGTTATATGTTCCTAATCAGTTCAGTACAGAAACTAATTTAGAAGAATTGTAATGCCTGTCAAAGCAGCATACTGGGTCGCTACGACTGGCAAGTGTTAGCCACGGCAGGTCCCTGCCATTTTATAATTCTTTTGGGTGACCAATTAAATTAGAAATACAGTTGCTGACCCCAAATAGGCTGTTTCTTGACCTTGACTTTTTCATTAAGATCGTGTGATAAACATCTTTGAATGCAGCGACATGATGATTACAAATCGCTGAACACAGCAAAAGCACTTGTGCTGAAAATCCCTACCAACCAAAAACCACTAAGTATTTTCTGTTAAATTTGATGCTAAAACATCTACCCTGGAAATCCAAAGCTGCAAACACGTAGTCATTATCAATGGTTTATTTTTAATTTTTTTTGTTGTTTCCTGTTTTCCACATATCAAGAGACATGAACCATGTATTTTATGTACATGTAATGATGTAACTAAGTAAGAATTATTTTGCTCCTTACAAGTTCAACGAGCATGCACAAGAATTCCAGCTTTGTTGAATGAAATGTAAATTAATTTAGTTTAATATGAAAAATATTTAGTTGTAGAAACAAACACTAATAAATAAGTAGTGAGACAAAAAAAAAAAGTTAGTAGAAGTTCATTGATGTTGACAATGAAAGTGTGACAAGTATACATTGACAAACCAAGCAATGGTTACTTCTTGGTGCCGAGGAGCAGAGAACGGAAGTCCTGGTTGCTTAGAGGTTTCGCTGAATCCGACTTCACAGTCGCCCCGTTACCCGCTTGCGATGGCGCGCTTCGCGAAATTTGAACAGCACGCGGAACTAGCGACGCCGCCATCTTTACACGACCGCGGCTGCAACAAAACCCACAACCCATCATTGCGTGAACCTGCCACTAAATGCTTGGTTTCCTTCATAAAGCATTAGCAAGTAGAGTGAAAATTATATTTCAAAATTCCCCAAAATTGGTTCTCCATTCAGTATCTTCCAGTTTCATAGAATTAGTAACTCAAGTTTGGTATTTTTTAAATTTCTCCACTCCTCTGAAAAATCACAAATGTTTGGGATTTATTTGCTTGTCAGTGATATTTGTAAGGGTTGTGCAATTTTCAGCTCAAAATCTGCCATTAACAATAAAGGCAACTGGTTTATCGTGGCTCAGTAATCAGGCATGGAAGGAGGTAATTAGTGGAGATAAAATACATGAAACAAACCAAAGGTACAAACAATGGATAGTGTTTATACCTACATTTCCAAGTAAAAAATATCATCTTTTGGATCTATGAATGCATTTATTAGATCAATGGTACACACTTAATTGTAACTTGGACATGGGAAAGAGCCATGAGAGAGATTATTTGAAGAGCTAGTGAAACCATTGTGAAACAGATCAATAACAAAACATGGGTCCATCTCTTGCTAGCTTTCCCACTAAATTGCAACCAAGATTAATTACCATATTCAAGCATGAACCAAGATCGGTCCATGTTGGTTATAATTTGGAAATAATACGTCATTGACGATATCTCAAGAAATGGGAGCATTTTTCAGCGCAAACATGTGATTGAAACAAGCCTCCTTTCACTCTGTTCACAACAGTCATACAAGTGCCTCCAGCCTCCAATAAATGGCAAACCCAAGTACACTTTCCCAAAATAAATCTGTCAAGCCAACAAACCTGCCAATCTCGCGATCTCCGCCACCCCCGAGAGAAGGGATGGGCATGGGGGCAGCGCGACGCTCTGGGGGCTGGCTGATTGCCACAGAGACAACGTGTTCGCCGAAAGTGCGGCCGTCAACGGCAAGGACCGCTGCTCCTGCTCCTGCCGAGCTCTCAAAGTCCACGTATGCCAAGCCCTAGGAACAGACATATACAGGGTCATACAAAGGTGATTTCTGTGTTAAGAGTCTGAGTCAAAGTAAAAATGATTTGCCTCTGCCTGTGTATGATGACTTGCAAAGGGAGTACAACTGCTTCTCAGTGAAAACAATCAAATCCCTTCCCCCACCTGCAATCTTTCATGACTCCACCACGGGAAAGTGGCACAATAGTGGATTACCAAATCCAGATTCTCTCCTCACCTCAACAAACGTATGGAGATCCCCTCCTCTTCACCAAACTCATTTTCCTCTTTCTACACTAATCACTTCCCAGAACAAAGCCCACTTACACAGTACTCCCCTACTCCAATAATGTCTCCCGTTTCCCACCCGCATTCATCGGCCTCCAAGCTCATTCTTCTACTCAACGTGAGCATGGCGACATAACCAACGTGTTGTACATCCATCGCTCCCAGATTTAACTTTGGTATGTTGCATTCTTTCTTCCCTCTTAGCTATTACAAAATTGATAAGGTAGGCAAGCAGGCCCCACTAAAATACAATGAAACCAGATTGCCATGGAAATCATGGAAGGAAGAATACTAACATATCACTATGTTTTGTGAGAAACTTGTCTGCTAGTCAGCTGGTACCTTTGAGTGGCCGTTGCGGTAGGTTACAAGCCGGACATCTCGAAGCTTTCCATACTCGCCGAACATCAGCTCTAGCTCTGCCTTGGTCATGCTCATTGGCAAGCCTGCAAGAAGAAAGAGTAAAACGTGATATTTAGGTTCTTGAGGTCACTACCTCAAGAATGTTCAACTGCTGGTAAAAAAAAAACTAAAAACAATAAAAATTGGGGTTTGGTACGGATGCAATATTGCTGGATAATATTATAATGGAGAAAAAAATTGACTGTACATACCAAGCTGGCATAAGTGGTGTTTGTGCAAAAAAAAACGCCCAATGTAAACATTTTGTAATGCCTATTTCACAGTTTTAAGATAGAATTGATTATTCTATTTAGCATCTTAATTTCATTCGGGTGGCACCACTTTGGTCTACAATCTGTTAATTGTGCATATGCCTGGACAGCTTAACAAATGGACAGACAGAATAATTACCATCCCGACCATCTCAATCATCATATCTAATCCGTCAGATACCAACACACCAATAAAAACCCAAGTTGCATGGAAAAGCAGCTTACCACGAACAAAGAGTTTGTTCTTCTCCAAGCCGGTGCTAAACTTGAAACCGGATTGCCGTGTGTGCTGGTCTGGGTCGCACCGCGAAACAAACATGGGCCGTGTACCGATCGGCTCTCGGTCGCGTTGCAAAGCCGCAGCTGCTGCTGTCGTCGAATCAAACTCGACGTAGCCGAAGCCCTTGGACCGGCCCTTGAAGTCAGCAACAAGTCGGACATCGGTCAAGACGCCGCTGGCTGAAAGTCAAGGGAACCGTATTGAGAGTACACCAAGACCAACACTAATTTATCGCTCATTGAGTTGTGGGGCTTGACCTAGAGCTGTAATTTTGTAACCCTGGTCTTAATATCAGAGGCAGCGAGCTAACTAGCACCACCAAAGCACCGAGCAGTGTTAGTAAGCATCATTTTCAGCTAATTTCTGGCATCAGTAATGCAATCCTCTCTGCATTGTGATAATTAACTGACGTCTTCTTGATAATGCTACTGTTGTAGCGTCTTTGTAATACGAGTTGCTAGTGATTGTGAAATCAACAAGTTCTAGCATTGTTGAAAAAACCCATTCTAGATCGGGGCAATACCACCGGTCATATTATCTAGCATCATGGTAGCACCGCCAAATGGCCACTCTAAGTTAGGCTGTTTTAACTAAGAGTGATGGAGAGAAGTTCACAGCTTCAAACCAATCTTATATACATTTTATTTTAGACTTCATAACACCATAACAAACAATATCTTTCGACTAAACTCAAACAAATCAGAAGCATTCGGATTAATATACAACACAAGACGGATAAAGTAGTTATGAGTCTAAAAACCAGTAGAAGCATTTGTCATTTAATAAACTCACAGGCAAAGGTCTCACGCAGTTGCTGCTCCGTTATAGAGAAGTCGAGGTTGCTGACGAACACAGTGCGCTCGTCTTTGGTGGAGTCGTGCGCCACAGGACCAGGAACTGTAGCCGCAGCTAACTGCAAAAGTACATACTGTTATTGACTCTGACAGTTGTAAAAGAGATTATTTATTTTGCCAACGCTATACAGGGTCCAGGTTTGGCAACCTCTTTAAAGGATTCTTACAAATGCATTCCCAAAACTTAATACGTTTGCAAGGAAAAAAAAAAAAGAGGTGTCGACAACACAGAGATAAAAACACACCGGAGTTGCTAGAGCCGCATCGACTTCTGGAGGCCGGTATCCTGGTGGAGGCGCAACCTTGCTCCGTTTCGGCACAGGCTCGGCCTTGACAGGCTCAGCCTTGACAATCTCCGTCTTTGGCGCAGACGACGCCCACTTGCCGTCCTCGTCGTGCTTGCGTTTCAAGTTTGGTCTGTGGCTGCTTGATTGTTCCTCTCGCCCCTTGCCTGGAATAGGAAGGAGTTCCCCAGAGGTTGGTTTTTGCACTAATAATGGGAGAGAATCTTTTGTGATCTACCTTCGTGCATGAACCACACTAAAATAACACTAAAATCTTGCTGGCATGACCATTATCTACTTGTTGACTTAAGTTAACCCGTTCATACAATTTTTGTGTCGACAAATATTACCTTTTGGAATCGAAACACAGTTCTAAAAGCGAAATTATTTTAGTTTTTGGTTTGTTGTCTATATATTTCAGTTCTTATTATTATTATTTTTTTGGTTTTGTTGCAAAGCAAATTACTGCACTGGTTAAAATTTCAATTGTTGTCAAAGAGCATTTTAAAGGGCATTGGTGAAACTTGCCACGAGACCACGGCAGTTACTTATCCAGTCACACATTAGAAAGTGGCTCTATACACGGTCAACAGAACAACAAATTACCAGCATTGTCTCGTCGTTCTTTCCTGTTCCCTTCGGTGCGGCCAGTGTCCTGGTCCCGCCCCTTTTGCTGCTGTCCCCTCCTCCTGGCAACCACGGGGCTCTCCGAGTCCTGAGTTGGAGCTTGCGCAGCTGCTTTCTCTCTCTGCGCCGTCACCTCTTTCACGCGCGCGCGGAACGCGTACAAGCACGACTCAAACTGGTCAAGCGTACCAGCGTCGCGCTCAAAGTTCAGCCATGCCGTGCCTGACAAACACGTAACCGCATTAGCATTCTTGTTAGGACCTTTTCTAGGTTTTTGAGATAAATTGCTTTTTGTTTCAAATTGATACTTGAGTAAAAGGATCCAAAACCAATTGAAACAGAGCTAACTGTTCATCGCACCAACATTCACAGCTTTTACCAAAACTAGAGTATGCAAATTCACAATTTGATTCTTGCCTACAATCGAAAGTAATATTTCTAAAAGATTACTAGAAAACCTTTTTTTTACCAAACCTAAATTTGTACGATAATCTTTGAAGAAAAGTAAAGAAAAGTAAATATAAGTTAAATTGGTTGCCAAGTACATAAAACATACAGATTCCTCGTAAGAGAGATAAATCTACTCGGACTGTTGTATGACATTGATATGCCAGAAAAAAAAACTGGCTACTTTTTTCTGATATACATTGGTCCTTCAATTGAAGTTGCAATGACAAACGTCGAGTACAGTGAAGACATATGATTAGATTTGGGTTGAACGTGCATGGTGTTAGAAAATTTAACTAACAGATTCAAAAGAAATGGGTTAAAGAGGGACTCACCATGAGTCGCAGGAGTGAGGATGGAAGGTTTACACCTGGAAAACAAGGAAGAAATTACTGGAGAAGGATGCAGGTATATTCGTTCTTATTTCAACTGTGATTGCACGCAATTGGCAGGAAATTTTATTACTATGATCATAAAAATGTGTACCCAATTAGGAAATCTACCCTCCAATTAGCCTCCAATTTAGCCACAATTAGCTATCTGTGCTAATTGAAAACAACCTTTTAGGACGGAAATAATATATTTGATTTATTTAATGGATCTCCAAGGACTAGAACCATAAGGCTGTAAATGCTCACAGTCACTCTGCTTCCAGTTATGCTAAATTCCGTCAATGTTTCTCTAAGGTCATGTAACTTTAATTTGAGATTGGATAAGTGTAAATACTAAATTCGTATTTGAGTTGTGAATTTGATTTTGTGGTTAAATTCCTCAACTGGGTATATATTTTAAATTGCTACAGCACTCACCAATGGACTCCGGCCAATCGCGCGCCTGCCTCAGCCCGCGTGCAAACAGCTTGCGAAGGTGTTTTCCATCCGGTGCGACCTGCCGCTCGAGCTGCGCCATCTCGAGCCAGATGGCGGCGCAGTGAGCGACGCCAGGAACGCTTAGCGTCCGAAGCTGTGCCGCTCGAAACAATTCAGCGTCGCCCAGGAAGGCGTGTGTACGCGACAATCGTTGAAGGAGCAGCGCACACGGGTCGCCCGCATTGCCAAAACCTGAAGCAGGCAAAAATGTAAATAATCACAAACAGGAAATAGAGTCTATAAAGATAAAAAGGTTGAAGTGCAAAGGAAAGGTAAACAAATTGGTAAAGAAAAAAAAAGGAAATTTAATATACTGAGAACGAAATGGTTCTCTCAGACATTTACCTGAACGAGACATCAGCCGTAACGTAATAAACAACTCTCATCTGTTATTTCTACTTTGGTATATTCTGTTTCCCTCTTTCCTCCTCAATTTTTTTTTGAGTACCTCATTATTTACTAGAAAGTTTAAGTTAGATAATATAATTGATAAAGGAGACAGTTCATAGGTACCAGTGCAGATTCCCAAATTGTGCCAAAAAATAATTATTCTCAAAGCCACGTCAACAAGCATTTCCATAAATTCACTAAAGTACCATTTTTAACAGGTAAACAAATTAAAGAAGGACAATGAATGAAAGCTTTACTGTCTTGGAGATATTGAATGGCGCGTTCGATTGCTGCCAGCAGCTCGTCGATCCGCTTTTGTTTCTCTTCCACGCTGGCATCTGCGCTGAGATCAGCAAGCGTGGTGCGGCGGCGCATATAGTCGATGAACGCCAGCCACAGTTCGCGAACATCATCGACTGCGGTCACGCCCGTCAGAGCATCCTCCATGCACGCTGAAACGTACACCGACTTGCTTTAGCTTACCGTTTATTAATATACTAAACTCAAAGTGAACAAGGCAGCATGACCGATACCAAAGTTGTGTTCTTTCCTTTCTCTTCCTTCTTTCTTTTAAGCAAGAATAATTAGTACAAAGATGAGTTCAATTAGGTACTTTTCTTATGGCAAAGTTCCTTCAACCCAGGAAAGTTGCAACCATCCCCATTATCACTTCGTTACAAATTCTTTCATCGTATGCATGCATTTACAAGCGAAAAAAAGTTTTATCCTGCAATAGTCCCGTTTTGTCCCAGAATTCTTGGGCATGTCAGTGAAGCCAGCAGTGCCAATGTTTAAAAAAATGTGTACATATGTTTCCTTTATAAGAGGGAACTGGAAAAGCTGCTAAAACATGCATGCGATTGTAACCTTTTATATCCTGCCTAGGCTCTGGTTAACTTTTATTAAATATGTTCACTCAAATGTTTAATTATTTATTCAGTTAATGAACTTCAAATATCTATGTGTGGGTTGGTCTAGTGTTGGTATGGAGCTAATTATGAGGTGAAACCTCTTCAAGCCTTGTCAAGACGAGACTTGACAACATCATCCTCTCGGAGTTTGAGGGGATAAAGCAGCAGCGAGACGTTACCTTTGATTGTTTCGTGAGTTTCCTGAGTCCTCTCCATGGCACGTAGACATTCTTGCCAGATGGCACCACTCCACGGACAGTTGCGGATTGCCCTTTTGCACGCCGCGGCCAGCACGCACTCCACCTGGCGGGATAGACACGGACTAGAGCTAGGTTCAATGCAGGATCTGTGCTCAACATCAGAGCATAATGAAGATACTTATTTTTGGTAATTTAATTTTCTATCACTCTGTCAAGAGTCCTGATCAATCTTGAGTTGATTTGCACTTCTACTTTGTGCTGAAATCCACTTTAACTTAGAGTAAATTTTATATGGTAGAATTTTTGCCCTATGTTGCTGAGTGGGCAAGGTACGCCAGGCAACGAGCCAGGAATTATGCTGCCCAGGGTTTTAGAGTAAAATCTATCGAAGCAGTGCTGATGTGGTCAGCTAGACTTTTTTTTTTTATTTAAAAAGTGTATTTTTTAAAACATCTAGGAGAAATTATAGGTCTAAATGGCCAAATTGCTAGAACATAGATTTAGGGTCCAAGAGAAGAATTGATAGACTTAACGATGACTCTGAGATAGGCAGAAAAAAAGTTAAGATGTGGACTTTGAGACGGGCACCTTGAGTGTAAAGATTGGACTATTTATTAAATTGGAAGCGTGACAACGCCGCTTACATATTTATCAAAATAACTTTTAACCACCCGTGCAGGTCTGACAACATATATCCCGTAAGAAGATTTCAATGTTTGTAAATGAGGTACTGCTTCCAGATAAGTCAGCTGAAAGTTGTATACCTTAGTTATAATAGCCCATGCAGTTAGATTGAGACCTGGGCTTGCTTGAACTTTATCAAGTGTGCAGTGTGCAGTTTTTCCAAAAAGTGTGTAAAATAATAGAAGTAAATTTCCAGTTCTGCAACTGGTCTTAAATAAAAGGAGTTTTGAATTCCAAGCTATTGCGCCTACTCTGAGCTGTCTGGCAAGGAACTCGATGTAGTCAAGCCAGAACGTCGCGTCGACGGCGCAATCTCCTGCCAGCGCTCGCTCGTAAAGCGCCGTGATGCGCGACGGCTCAGAGTCTCCCTTCCACTCGGCGTTGATGTAGCGCCGCCAGCTGTCAGCGCTCCCGTCCGCCTCCTGAAGAAGGTAGCGTTAGCATTAGCATGAAGTCCACAGATCAAAACCTTATGGAGCACGCTGAGTTCCGCCAATTGGTATTTTCTTTTGAAATAAGGATAAAAAATTTTAATTCAAGTCTTAACAAAGTTTTTTTTTATGGTGACATGGAATGATATGATGTTATTACAACAAAGCCTATATTTTGGCTATAAAAGGCACTAAAACCAGCAGAGCAAGGAAGTGGCCATTTTGATACCACTTTAGGAGTATGTTTTACTGTTCCCTATGCTTCTTTTACCCTGAATTTCCAAATAATATGCAGTCACTTTACTTTTTCAGTTTATTACCCATCCCATTCACTGGTCACCACTAACTCCCCGATCCCTCTCGCCACTCGCTCCTCCTCCGATCCCCCTATCGCCTCCTTTCTGCGATCGTCACAAACCTCTCCTTCCTTCTGCCGTAACAAGAAGTGCTAAAGGAGCCGATAGCAAAATCCAAAGAAGTACAAAGCTTATCGCCAGGAAGCAATACAAACATGCAGCATATCTCTTTTCTAATGGGCGATTGGACATTGTAAGCATTCTGTTGAAAGTTTGCCGGCCAGATATTAGCACATTGTCAAAGCAGTGTGTTGCTAAACGAAACAAACCAATTCAATTTATAATACCTAGCCGTAAAAGCAAAAAAAAAAAATCATGTTTCAAAATCTTCTCGATTGGTTCCAGTTTGGTTCCATTTGAAATCTTATGAAGACGATGTTACTTTCATTTCTAAAAGGCTCATGGGCACCATTTTCAAATATCAAAATTGACCGTTGCCATATGTATGCATGGGTTGTAATATTTTTAAGAGCATGCAAACTCATTCCTTCTCCTTTATACGGTCAAAATATAGTATTGACTTGAGCAAAGGCTCTGAACTTGTCAAGAGCAAGCAGAAATACAAATTACTCACGATTGCCTCCTCGAAGGGTTCCACCTTGGCGAGCTTCTCGGTGGCCCGTTTGAAAGCGCGGTCGACATTGGCTATGTCGACCTTGACACCGACCTCAGCGGCCCACGACGTGAACTCTGCATAGGTGTCGTGCATGTTACGCAGAGGCACAGCCAGTTGGCGGCGGAACAGCCGCGTCACGCGATCCCAAGCAGCCTCGCGCTCCTCGCCCTCCTACGGAATTATGCCGGAAAGAGGTCACAAAATGAAATTTCCAAAATGCTTACAACTTGTCACAATAACCGCAAGCAGAAGCGGAAGGAAGCAAAAGAAATTAGCTGTTGAATAATTAAAGGGCAGAATACCAGAGATTGAAAAGGAATTCCAAAGTAATCCTTAAATGGATCAAATTAAGTGCTTATTTTTCAAGTTAACAAAATAGTACAAATAAGAAATATTTTTTTTTAGTTACAAGATTTTATATTGGTCTTAAAAATATCAGATGTAGTGATTTTCCTATGACCAACTTTGGAATCTTATTTTTTCCTTGCTGAGGAAATTCTTAACCCAACCCATCACACAGTACAAACTATATTTTAAATCCTTTGTCATAAATCTGTGAATTGCATTTGTACCCCTAGAAGACTATATATTTGTATGGAAAAACAAACAGACTCACTGTTGCATTGACTGCGATTGGTATGGCAACAGCTATTTCAAATTCTCTGTATGCATCCCAGAGCAACGCAGAGCGAGGCACGTCAAGTCCTGCAGCCGTCAGACCGCGTTCAAAAATGGCACGGGTTTTTGACTCTCCGTCTTCATTGCTTCCAAGTCCACCAAGTGCGAAGCTGGCAAACTCAAGCCAGACATCCACCGCTGAAACAAAACCAATTATAACATTCACAATCCAAAAAACTACTGCTCTTCAGCTAGTTTTTCATTATTACTGCAGTCATTGCTTGTACTCACAAGTATAGTCCAGCACAGCGCGTTCAAAAAGAAGCCGCACACCTTCCAGTTCTTCCTGCGAGGTGGCCAGTTTAACTTCATCAGAAAGCCATGCAAGCCAGAGCGTTGGTGTTAGCGGGAATCGTTGACTCATATGTTCTCGAGCCGCTCGCAAGCGCGGTAGTTCGCCTAACTTGCGCAATGCTGCCACAAGTGCCACATGGGAATCGTAATCCCAAGGGTTTGCCAACAACTGTTGGAAGGTAAGCAAAATAATAAATGCATGAATAACATTTAGATAGAATATGCAGAAATACATTGTACAGTGATTATTCATGCTCCAAAATAAACTTTGAGGTTATATCAAACAAATTCATTATACCTTTGCATCTAGAGCTATTGCCTCTGCTTCGATTTTGGAATCGTCTTCGGACAATTCTTCGTCAGAACTTTCTAACTTTTCATCATCACTGTCAGAGATTTCCTCTTTTCGGAGAGTTACTTCATCTGTCGTATCCATATTTCGACAAATGCACCCGCGAACACGAGAAGTACCCTCGTGGAGGCTACACGAGACATAACCACGTGACACATTTTGATGCGCAGGTATTCAAACCTCTGTTCAAACTGTATACTCAAAACCACTCAAAAGTCCAGTGCTTATTTTGGGTGTTCGCTCATTAACGCGCCGCGTACCCACCTTTTCTTGTAAAAGTGTGCGTTGATCACTCGTTCCGGGAAAAGTTGGTCTACTCTACATTTAAATTCAAGAAACACATGTTATTTTTACGTGTTGGTGAAAATCTACGTTAGGTCCGCACGTGATTTCATATCGCTTATCTAAAATTAGATGCTTTTTGTTTTTTTGTCTGTAAATTTGGTCTGTTTCTTGATTTTTTCATAAAAGTAACGTTATATATTCGTTTATATCAACCATACCCTGCTCTGTTCCAATTACGTGCAGAGGTTTGAGGGATCTACAGAATCCGAGATAATGATTTTCAAGAAGACTGCGAACAGATTTGTCGAGGTATATCCACTTGCCATGGGTTTCGTTGGCTTGCATGCTTAGTTTGCCCCCTACATCCAAGGCAGGACGACGAATATTATTGATAATTTCTGAAAATGTTCCCAAATATTAAGAATGTAAATGGCATGAAGATAAATAACAAGCGCGTAAACTCACTTGTTTACTCACTAGTTCACTAGTTACTCAGCAATTATTTTGTTTATTTGTGCAACTTGTAAGTGAAATGATCGCTTACAAAACGGAATAACTAGCAATACGTATGGGTATGTAGTAATGCATGCTTCCTCGTACTAGATCCATGTTATCATGACAGTCAATTGTTTATTGTATCCACTATTTTCACTGAGTAGAGGAATAATTTCCACCACAGACATTGGAAAATGTTTCTTCGGAAAGTTAGCGTTTCTAGTCTAGCCAGTGAAAAGGTTCCTAATATAACAGATAAGGGCCTAATAAGCAAAAGACAATGATATTGCAAGAACAATAAATCAAGCAAGCAAGAAAGGGGATCAAATGTTTCCTTACAAATATCAAGGAAGTTGCAGAAAGCAGTACCTACACCAACATGCGTATGCCCGCGTGGTCGTGCGGTTGAAGGCAACGAATACTTCGGTGAATTTGTCAGGATTGATGAAATACTGGATGCGAATCCCGTTCGTGCCACGACGCGGTATCACACCTGCGCCATTTTCTTTTTGGCGTTCAGACAGTTGCAAAATTGCCAGTTTTGCGTTGTTAGACGTAGGAGTCTGCGACCTATACCCTGTGTCTTGCTGTCTATCAGCCGACGAGAGAGGACCGTTCTACCTATGCTCTTCCGTTACTCTACATCGCGAGTGCTTCCGCTTCTCCGATTCACGATCGCCTTCGTGTTCTTACCTGCGACCCGCGTCCGCGCGTCGTCCAAGCAGAGCCCGTCACCGGGACCATTCAGTTCGCCGTCCAGTTCGCCGTTCCGTCGACCGACATTGCCGTGGAATGGAGCAAGGTAAGACACCGTAACATGGGTCTTCAGCGACATTTAACCCCCGTTCTGTGGCGTCAATTCCACATCGGAGAAAGAAAAGTCTGACTCCAGACAAAGTCCGTTCATTGCTTGCGGCCGTTAAATAGGCCAGTAAATGAACGAAGACAGAACGAGGCGCCAGCATCGACCGACAGGCCTTTCCGTCCTTCTCGCCTGTTACTCCCATGGACATCAGCTCTTCCAGCCCGCGGAACAGCCAGTCCTCTGTTCCGATAAGAGCCGGCTCTTCAAACCCGTTGACCGCCATCACCGGATTCTTCCCAGAATCCGCTGTTATATAGGTACCACTATTTTATTTATCATTTTATTATAGTACATACAACTCTACCATTATTACTATTTAATCACCTTTATTTACTTTTTCATGTTGTAAACGGTACAATATTACTATGTTACCTACATATAAAAATCTACATTAGAATAGGCCCATACAACTACAATGTACTTGTCAGCAGCCAATAAACAACTATAACTACAATAGTAATAATAATAATAATAATAATAAATGTGTTTTATTTTATTAATTTTGAATTTTCTTATTTACGTGACAACGTAATTCGTTTACATAAACGATGAAAATCCACAAGGTCTGTAAGGCCCATCTGTGGATAGTTATACTAAAACATAACACTTGGTTCTTTCGCCAGATTGACTCGAGCTGTCACAAGACGTTATAATAGTAATTATAATAACACAAAAGCTCTACAATCACTTACAAAATGATTTACAAAAATAATTTAAATTAGCGTATTGCCATAATCTAGTTAAAAATGAAAAAGAGATTTTTTTTTTAATTATACATAATCAGCATTTCTTAAAAATAATAATCACGTGACAACATAATTCGTTTCCAAAAACGATGAAAATAACACTTAGTTCTTTCGCCAGGATTGACTTGAGCTGTCACAAGACGTTCTAATAGTAATTATAATGACACAGAAAGCTCTACAATCACTTACAAAATGATTTGTATAGAATTCAATTCAATTCAATTTATTTTCCTTTCATTGTACATATTGCATGCATATCTACACGCTCTTAATGCAAGGTATTTTAAAAAATAAATCTTACGAGCATTGAAAGTTGTCAAAGAGTTAAAAAAAATTGTTGTATATATACAAAATAAAGGGTTTAACAAATAATGGATTCAAATATTCTACCTAGATGCATGTGCAACTAAATCAAAAATCTAAATCTAAAACTAAAAACTAAATCTAAAAACTAAATCAAAATTTATAAAAAAGTTTCATCCATTTATACAGTATTCACATTTGCAATTGTCTCCAAAAGAAAACTCGTCAGTGCTATAAAAACTATGGGAAATAAGAAAACCTTTCACTTTTTTTTGTACTCTGTTCTATTTAGACAATCTTCTTTAAGACTCGTCGGCAGATGGTTGAAAAATATTGGTCCCATGTGTGAAATTTCTCTTCTTCCTACCTCAGTTTTACTTTTTTTTGGACGAAGGTGATCTTTGCCCCTAGTATCACGATCATGTATATATTTGTTCTTTTGGAATCGCTCCGGGTTATCTTTCATAAACAATAGAACAGATAAAATGTATAGGCTGGGTACCGTCAATATATTCAACTCTTTACGGCACGGTCGCCTTCTCCTTACTCCCTTTATTATCCTAACAGCCTTTTTTTGGGTAATGAACACCTTATTTGCTGCTGGCCACCCACCCCATACATTTATTCCATAGCTAAGTATGGATTGTATATTTGCATAAAAAGCAATTTTCAATGTGGTGACATGTACATGGTTTCAGTGTCGGACTGGCTCCAAAAGGCCCCGGCGGCAATGAGACTTTTGGGGCCCCGCAAAGCCCATGCCGGGGGGATGGGGGGGGGGGGGGGGGGAGAGTCCGCCACTCAGGAAAGGAATGTATATGCAAGGTGGTGTATAGGTAAAATAAGGGTTGTATACACATAAACTGGTAGCAGCGCCCAAGTCCGACATTATAGAGAATGGAGATTGTATGGATACAATGATCGATCAATGGCCAATTTGAAATTAATTAAATCAAAATTATACACCTGTGACGTATCGACTTGAGATATGATTGTGTCGTGTACGCAGAGTGTAGGGTTTGGGGGCCCGAAGCAAAACCCAAATTTTGTGCCCCGAAAAAAACTCAGGCAGCACGGCACACGCCAAAATTAAATGAAAAAATTTGTCGACAAGAGTCAACACGTCGACGATTCATAAAATCGAATAGACGATTTACAACCAGGCTACAGGACTCTACGAAATCATAGAAACACGATACACGATATTAACACGATATTACAACACAATATTAATTGCCTTTGGAATTACTGAAAATAAAGCCTTTTTGAAATCGTCTATCTACTTCTCAGAAAAATACTTGCGCTAGGGCAAAAACATACTGGTGCATTTCTTTGTCTGGAATACGATACATTTTCTACCCACTGCAGAGGTTATTTTTGGGGTAAGCTCACGTTATCCCGGGTACCCACTTTTTCTTGCGATAGTGTAAATCGATCATTCATTTCCGGAAAGGTTTGCTCTTCTCTGCTCTTATATTCAAAAAGCACGTGTTATTTTTACGTGTTAGTGAAAAATTTATTTGTATATAAGCTAATATGATGACAACGCAAAGCGATCGAACTATCTAGGCTCGACGCAGCGCCAACAAAGCACTGCGACACTCGAAAGTGTGGATATTGTTTCAATGTTAATTCAATGACAAATTCGCTGTAATTTTAGCCGTTTTTTTCTGGAACTGATCTGTTTCAAGATACTGATACACACATACCGACACAACAGCTGTTCGAAACATCACTCTTAAACACATTCTGTAGCCAGCTCAGACTTTAAATTTGAGTTTAGGCTTGCTCGGGGTCATCATTCAGGCAACAATCTGTAGACAGCAAAGCACGAGTAAATCCGCCAGACCCGTGTAGCTGACAAATAAAAATCTTAATTTCCCCGTAGAAACGCCAATAATTATTGTTGCTAATGTGAAATAAGCGCGTGGTCGACGTCTAGCTCCACTGCAAATATGTGGTTAGCTCAATGCAAACCCTCATCATTACATAACCCATACGATGCAAATTTGGAAGTTATAATTTAGAAATTCATGTAATTCTTATTCGATTATCAACCACCATGCTTATCGTAACTTCTAAATTTTGTCCAACATCACTTACTACTTTACTTCGACTTCTTTACTTTACATTTAAAAGAAAAACCAATTCGGCGGCCAACCCATGCATTTTTGGGGCCCCCTGAGTGTGCAGTTTCTTTGAATGTGCTACAAGTGCTACACAAGTGCGTTGTATAAAATTCACTTTGGTGTCGCGTTGAAAGAGCGAGAGGCGATTGAAACGGGTTGAACCGGCGCCCCGTTTGTGTCGGTGTCGCGAGGTCCGAATGACAGGCGTATAATGTTATTCCGTAAGTCTACAAAAGTGATCTTAAAAATATTCCCAAAATTATGTTTGGAACCATGATTTGTGGGTTTAAGCACGAAAATTAAATTTAAAAAATCCAGCCGGCGGCATTTGCCGCCTGGCTGCCCTGGCCAGTCCGACACTGGCTAGATGTGATTTCTTTATATCTTGTTTTATTTACTTCCTGCAAAAGGTACATGAAAGTGGAACGGAGGATAAACGGGGCCGGGTTCGTATCCCGCTTGGTACACTATTTTTAACTAAGAATCAATCACCTACCAAGATTGTTAAAGTATTGTCATGCAACTCTCGCCGGTCTTCGTAGCGTCCATTCGGCGGCGAGTGAAGATCGCTCTCGTGGTCAGCGCCAGGTCGCTGGTTCGAAGCAGGTAAGTCACATGTGTGTAAAACTGCTGGATATGTATTAATCTTTACAGATAAAACTAACATCTCTTCTCGATGGTGTACCGTGATCCCCGCCAGCTGCTATTCAAGTATATGTTATTTCCTCTGGTGTAGCAGCATGTCTCAGTGGCCGTGAGGTACGGCCACTTCTTCTTGGGGTTCTTGGCTTGTATGTCTCGTGTTCGAATCCTGCCCGATCTTCGTTTTGTTCTTCATCAAGTGGCGACTGGCATTCATTGAATGCTGCAAATATTGCATCGCTCGTTCATCCATCGAAACTCTCAAAGTATTTTTGACTCTTTTCATTATTACACTGTAGTCGTCTTCTGCTATTCATGTATCTCTTTGTTCCATCGATAACCATTCCATTTCGATGGCCGGTTGGAAAAGTCGCTCCTCGAAAGAGCAATCCGGATGTGACCGCGTTCGAGTCCTGTCCGCTCCGCTTTTTGTTCTTCACGACATAGTTTGCACAATCTTTGATAGTGCATGGCAGAGGCGATGTAGTGTGAAGCGATCTCCATGCTGCCGGGGTCGGATAAGAAGGCAAAAAAAAAAAAACGACAAACCAGCAACTGGGTGTGGCTCGCGTCCCTGCAGAGGGCGCTATCAGCTGACACTTTCACGCTAGATCGCGGCAACTGGTGGTAGCCCGTATCTTTGGAGTGGACGATTGCCCCTGCATTAGGTACTTGGTGCGGGGGTCAGGTCCAGTTCTTGCTCGCTGCGTAAGTCGGTCATAGTCGGTCATAATATCTTGAATTTCTTAAATTCTTATACGCTTGATGCTAGACCTAAGGGCCAGCGCCAGAGTATGGCACCGTCGTCATGGGTGTCCAAGTGGTGTTAGACGACAGTCTGTTCATACATAGTGAAAGATCCAGGATGAGTAAACTGTACAAGACTTCGAACGTATTTTTTATTTTGTACGATGATGGGCAATACTAAAGCTGATGTTTTTAAATGTTTCGTCGAAATATCTTTCAATGAATATCATGGAGCCAATGTTTGAGATTTTTTTCGGATTTTTTGCTGGAGTTGTCACAGTTGAACAGTTTTTGTATCCCAAAAAAACGTATCATGGAGAGCGGGTCTTGTGGTCGAGCGGTTTATGTGGGTACATCAGGTATCAAACGTCCTGCGTTCGATACGCGTTGCCTACATCTTTTTTTAATCACACCAATCATCCTCCAGGGCAAGAAAAAAATTTCAAATTACGTTTTAGTTCCTAGCCTGGCTACCAGGGGGTGATAGCATCGACGAAACAATATTGGCCATGGTGGGGAACGCTAAATGAAAAGATGGCTACTGTTACTAAAAGAAAATGTAAGTTAGTACGAAAAATTAAGTATGTGATATTAATATATATATTATATTATAAATAAAGTAAATATATAAGAAGAATTAGGAAAAGGGGGGAAAATTAATATATACACGAGTTATTCGGAATTATAACTATATGATATAATCTTGCGACAGAGATACAGCAATTAACAAACATCACCACAAGCAATATAACGAAGATAACGTACACTAATATCACCACCACCACCACCACCACGATATCAACCATGCGCTAACAGAGAAAGAAGGTTTCGCTTCTACACAATGTGATAAAAGCGATAATTTAATATCTTTTTGTCATCATCATCCGGGTTACCGACCGAAGTGCAGCATAAATTGATCGAGTACATTTGATATCCAACAGAATGCGCTGGGGGTCACGGTGCGTCTTAACACGATTGCGTGTTCGGTGAAACTTTATAGATAAGAAAAATTAACAGGACCGCGACCGTCCATGAGGCTTTGACTGGTTTTCCTCCTGTCAGCCTCTAAAGCTTGCATTCACGTTAGCGTGTTGCAAATGGTGAAAGCCCATATTTTGAAGTTGTAGAGTGCTTCTGCTCTGCTAGGTGTGGCGACCTAGTACCTCTGCACTGCTTGGTGTGGTGGCCGGGTTCTAGCTCTTGCTTGCGAGGACGAATAATACTTCTCCATGATATTTTCTTAATTATAAAAGCTATATACCCGGACCACTAACATGGTGATGCTTTGGACCGAACTAATCAGAAGGTGCAGTCGATATCATGTTCCGACCTAGTAAGCGGGTTTTCAACCATGAAATTCAAATAGGTCCATCGATCATCACAATGTATGACAGTCTGCGTGGCACATTGGTATTGTCGTTGCTTCGGCATCGTCTAAATGATACGCTACGTGGATCGCACCCACTCGATGGAGGAAGTTTTTGACTGTTGAAATGCAACATCCACCCGTGGGACCTGCGGTCAGGAGACTTGTATATGTCAAGAAATGAAGAGGTAAACGTTTATCCGCGTGGTCGTGCGGTTAAAGGCATCGGAATAATCGATCAAATTAATGTCGAATTGACGACGTACCGGGTTCGAATCACGCTCGTGTCTCGACGCAGAGTCATAATTTTCCATTTTTTTGGGCGTATGTTTTTAGACAGTAGCAAAATTGCCGGGCGCTCCTGGCGCTCCGCGCCAGTCGCACCCGCCAATTTTGCGGGACGTTCCCACGACCCCAGACCCCACCTAACCCCGTGTGCGGCTCCTAAGTCTAGTATCAAGTATATAGGAACAGTTGTGAGTGCTAAACTGCCACCTGTTGGCAGAATATCGAACTACACTCTGGACTTATAAAATTTTTGATATTTTATCCAGCTTCATCGAGTTTGATTATTAGCTACCAGAGCGACTTGAGCTCAGAGCTGCCAAAAAGCTGCTCGGTCGGGATTAGAACGCCTGACCTCCTCATCACGAACCAAGCAAGCTAACCACGGAGCCACGCTGGACTGATGAGAGGGAACTGAAAGAAAGCAACTAAAATGTCAACGATTCGATGTAGCTACAATTTCTTTACATATCGTTGTATTGCAACAATTTATATTTATTAAAACTCTGCGCTACTTTGTGACCAGCCTCGTGGTCAAGTTGTCACGTTGCCTGTTTTAAGTATGCCAGCGGGGCCGAAGTATGATACCCGCTTTGTGAATTAAATATTATTTCACTAAAAGTTTAGGTGTTCGACCTATCATTGACTTCAAATTATACGTTTATTTGCCAACGTTGAGAAAATGTACATTAAGCCGTACTCAGTAAATTAAATTAATAATAATACAAGTATGAGTAGCAAATAAATGTATGTTAAAATTTAACATAAGATCATCTATATATTTACACTCAGTTTATAACAAATATGACAGATGTACTCAAGAATATTACATTATTACAGATACATACACAATTATGACATTATATACAACAGGTACAAAGAACAGATTACATATAAACACCACGATATTAACTACGGGTAACTAGAGAAGGAAGGATTCGCTTCTACACAATGTGTAAATGCCGGACCCGACCCCAACACCAAGCAGTGCTGAGGCACTCAGCCACTCCAAAAAAGTCTGGGCTTTCACCAGTTGCCACGATCTGACGCGAAAATGCAAGCCTTGAAGCCCGACTGGAGGAACGCCAGTCGAACCCCGTTGTTCGAAGGCAGGTCTCCTGGTCAACCATACCAAACAAGTATCACCGAACCAGCAGTCGAGTTAAAGCACACAGTTATCGCAAACGCAATCTGTTGGATATCAAATGTACTTGATCAATTAAAATGTCGATAAATCACGGCCAACGGTCGGTTACACGTGAACCCACCTTGCTGAGCTGCCAACCTTGAAACTATAAATTAACGGAATCGTGCCCATAATAGCCTATCGTGTTCGGGGGTGCAAACTACCCCATAGTCCACAGTATGGGCGAATCTTCAAAAATCAAGAATAAACGTAAGAAACGTAAAAACCGTCCATTGATTTTTCAATATTTTTTGAGTGGATATTGAAGTGACTGCACACCCAACGCCTGGACTGTAAACACGACGTCAGTGCACACGTGTACGATGAGTGGCCTACCCATCAGGATTCACACATAAATATTACTGCTAGAAGTGATTTATTTACATCTTGTTTTATTGACTTGCATGTTGATAACAAATCCGTAACAGCATATGTGTCCTCGTAGCGCAGTGGGACGGTCGTGAGTTGCTGTGCGTGGGGTCCGCAGTTCGCTTCCCGGCACCTCCTACTTTTGTCTTTCAAAGCCCTTCACCTGGAACATGGATCAAGTAAAGGGATGGGGAGAATGATCCGAAATATAACTTTCATGATTTTTTTTTTACCAAGTCTAAAATCAAGTGTTTATATACGACTTCCACCAACCTGTTGCCATCAGGGCAGCGTGGCTCAATGATAACAAGCACTGGCTATTTGCAACATTAAGACAACATAATCAAATGACTATAAATTAAAAAATGTTTTAAAAAACTTCCTTATTGTAAATGGGGGCCCCAGGGGCCCCGGCCGGCTGGAGGCCCCGGCGGCATTTGCCGCCTGGCTGCCCTGGCCAGTCCGACACTGCCTGACACCAACTGCCATGGGTGGATATTGCATTCCAACAGTCAAAACCTTCCTCCGTCGATTGGGTACGATCCACATAGCGGACCCTTTCGACGATACCGAAGCAGCGGCAATACCAATGTGCCAAGTAGACATCCATGTATTTTAAGAAAAATGAACCGATTTGAATTTCATGTTTAAAAACCCGCTTACTGGGTTGGTATATAACAACCGCATCTTCTGTTTAATTCGGCATAGAACAGCAATTATGTTAGCAGTCCGGAAATTTATCTTTTAAAATTATTAAAATATCATGGACTACTATTATTCGTCCTCGCAAGCAAGAGCTACCCTCGGCCACCACACTAAAAAGTGCAGAGCCACTAGGTCACCACACCCAGCAGTGCAGAAGCACTCTACAACTTAAAAATATGGGCTATCACCATTTGCAACAAGCTAACGTGCTGCAACCCTGACACAGACATTTTTTTAAATCTAACTATCAGAAAACTCTTTATAACAAAACAAAAAAAACCCTCAAAAAATTAAAAAATGTAATTTAGCAGGCTAGCTTGCTACCAATGAGCCAAGCATCCAACAAGGAAGTGAAGAGGTATAGATCGTAAATATATACTCTACACAAAATGTAGTAAAAAAATATTGAAAGTATACTTTGGGCTATTTTATCGCACTCCCTTCAACAGAAATATGTTCCAGATGAAGTGTTCTGGGTCACAAAAGCTGGGGGAGCCGGGAATCGAACTGCGTAGGTATTACAGAAATCCAAGACTACGTCACTCAACGCTACGACCATACAACAGATCTACGTGGACCGGTGCATGTCGGAGAATTTATTACTAAACACGTGATGAAAGTGGTCGTTATAATTAAGTCAAGTCCTGAAAGTGAAATTGTTGGATCCATGAATTGATAATTGCTGTTAAACTTGTTAAAGATGATCTTGCTGTTTTAGTTTGAATCAGAAAAGCCGTCTTAAATTTTCCTGTTATGTCGTCAAGGTATGGTTTTTAAATTTCACATGGCTTTTATGTGGTTTCAATAACAGAGCGTGGTCTGTGTCTCACAGGTAGCTTAGAGAATCTTGTATCTAAGCAATAAGTGCTGTTTCTGAATTTTTTAATGAATTGGCGGTGTGTTGAAGGCATGTAGTCTCTTTAAGGGTTCTGTTATATCCGCCATGTTCAATCTGAATATGCTGCTAGTTTGCGTCCGCTAGTTGTAACTTCTTCCTCCATATTGAACATAAGTCAAATCCAGTAGTAAGCAGCAACAAAAACGTCGCACACAACAGATTAGTTAATGTGCGTCTAAAAACATCTTAGTCGTGCTCGGGTTTCGCGGATTGGGAGTCCGTCGTGTGTACGACCGGTACGGCATAGTCTTTGCTCTTTGGGTACGACCAAACGGACGGTTGGAGAGCCCGTTCTTCGCTGGACATCATCTCTATTTTTCGGATTCGATCTGTTCCACTCAGCAATAACACCGAGAAAGTTATTATTTTGAGCCCACGAAACAGAGTGCCAATTGATGAGGTGTAACTCCTACCAATTTCGGTAGGTAGTTTCGCAGGCACTTTAGGCCCATATTTCACAAGTCAATTCGCGGTTTGTTTATGGTCCTAAGGGCGAGCACGGGGGGGATGTTTTTATGAAGTATACACAATATTGTTATTAATAATTGTTATCAATATTGTTTAAGTATTGTAAATAAGATTAAATTAAGTGTATTTGTACTTATCCATAAAACTATGTTAGGATTGGCTCCAGAGTATTTAATAGATCTCATTAATATTGTTGATACGGTGCATAGTCATAATACTAGAAATAATAAAAATATTTTTGTTAAATCTGTAAAATTAAATAGTACTTTAACTAAAGGCGTTAGTGAATATAATAAATTAGGAAACACAATTAAGAGTTCAAAATCTATATTAAATTTTAAGAAAGAATTATGTAAGCATTTTGAAAAAGAAGAAACAAACGAATACTTATGCTGGTAAAAAAATGTACATGTATTGAATAGCTGTGTAGCTAAATAAAACATTACAAACAAACATATTATTCAGGCTACGTTTTTGCTGCAGTATTTGCTGTGGCTATTGAGTGGAGTTTGGTACTCGCTCAACGGTACACGTTTGGGTACGGTGCGCTGCCCACTTGTTGAGGTTAAACTACTGGAAATATCAAGCATTTTTACTAAAAACACTAAAGAAGTCTGCATTTTGACGTAGTCGCAAAATGGAAATAGGCAATTCCTTTACGTGGATAGTTAAAAGTATATTTAATCCCATATACCTTGCTGGATTATCTAGTGGCATATTATTGGCATGGACCTTCTTTCGCAAAGGATCGAAGAAAATTGAATTAAAGCTGCCCACCACTCCAACAGAGGATAACTCGGACTGCTCGTCCAGTGATGAGGTAAAGCATTTTTCATAATCTAGGAGTTGTTTTAAAAGTCTTAGGATAGCAATGCTATGGAGCTATTGAACACCTGGCAAGGACCTGTTTAAAGTAGTTATATTAATACTTTTTGGCATTCTTTATGGCAAACTATTGTCTGTACTTTCACATTGATTTATTTTTTTTAGATGTCCGACTCAAGTTCCGATGACGAGTACAAGATGGTAATTGTTGTAAGGAACGATCTCAAGATGGGGAAAGGAAAGGCTGCCGCTCAGGTGAATTCTAATTTATTATTTACCACTCAATGCAAAGTTATGCATTGCTGAATTTTTAATACTTAACGTAGTAGAACCGTACGCGCCCACGTAACACTACATTATTTTTTGTAGTGTTCACACGCTGCTGTAAAGGCATACCAACAGGCGAAGAAAAAAGACCCATCAGGGTTACAAAAATGGGAGAGCAGTGGCCAGGCCAAGGTTGTTGTAAAGGTGGAAAGTGAGGAAGGACTCCTTGAGATAGCTTGCTCTGCTCGTGCCAAGAAACTCATCACCAGTTTGATTCAAGATGCAGGAAGGACACAGATTGCACCGAACTCGAAAACTGTGCTAGGAGTCGGCCCTGGTCCTGCTCATCTAGTTGATGAAGTAACTGGACATCTAAAGCTGTATTGAGCCAGGCTCTTAAATTAACCATGACTTCATCTGATTACCTAAACTTTGATTCTATTTCATTCAGTTAACTTAAGTTTAATTTAAGATATCTCAGGAGGTGTGTGGTATATTCCTAAATTGTGTTACAAAAGTTAGGTACTTGGTACCTAAAAAATCCAAAGTGAATGAAGAAATCTCCAATCAATGAATGAATTTATGAAATTATTAATTGCCACTCATGTAAAAATACTTTACCTGAAGATAAGCTCATGATGTTTGTTTTAACAATTCAAACAAAACAGAATATATGAAAAATATGCAGTGATATATATATATTACATATAAAAAGTTTAGCACCAATGTACAGATTCAATATAAAGTTCTTAAAATTAAAAATAAATAATGGTTCATGAGCAAGAAAATAATTTAATTTCCCAACCATAAAAATATGTAAACAAAAATAGTATGTAAACCCTGTCATCTTTAATGACAGACATTGTCCTTACCTATACAACACACATACAAATATATATATTACCGTCGAGCTACACGACTTGACACACGCTACGCCGCGGGTTGATTAAAGCCGCCAGCAAACTTCCCGCCTACCGTCGCATTCCTACTGCTCGGTATCGGTGGTGGCGGCTGCTTTGACGCCCGCAATCTCGGCAATGGCACTCCAACCTCCCTTGGCTGCCCCTTCCCTTCCTCAGCAGCACGATCTGACCCGCTCATTGCTGCAATGTCCTCGAGGAAACTAACGACCCTTGGCTGCTGCTGCAGCATCAACTTCTCTCCCTCCTGCTGTCCAAAGTACACCAAGTTTGTGCGCAACGGTTGTAGCACTGCCTTCTTGTAGCTGCCCGCACTGCACTGAGAGTCCGCTATCGACCGCCCGTCACCCTCATCCCTCCTACTGAGTTCACTGCACGGTGACCCCCCACGGATCTTTCCCTCCTCGGCAACCAGCATGTCCGCACTCGTCATTCCGCCGCCGTTCTGCAACTGCTGCAAAGCCGTCGAAGACAGCCACGGCTTGTTCATTACGTTCAGCGACAGCTTGTTGACGAGTTCCGTTGTCCGATTGGTGTCTTCTTCCGCAGCGCTACCCGCGAGCAGGCCGAGCTTGTCGAGTCCGGCCACCAGGATCGCTTCGGTTGTGCTCTCTGACTGCTCGTGCGCCCGTGCGGGCAGCAGAAGCTTGGAGAGAGGCGGAGCCAACCCAAGCCCAATGTTCCTTTCGTGGTAGACTTCTGATATCGTCGGCGTGGACTCGCGGTTCAGTCTGCGCAGCTGCGTCGCGATTATCTGATCTTGGATTATCGTGCCGCTTTGATTCGTTGTGGCATTGGCCACGCTCGCTGGCGTTGCGGTTGGCGCCTCTTCGAACGTCTTAGACTGAGCTGCTTCCGTCAGCGGCTCGTCCGGGTAAAAGTGTAGTCGTTGAGCATCTTGTCGCCCATCTTCTTCTTCCTCGCTGAGCACGATTGGCTGGCGTGAGCCAGCCAGATTGGACAGTTCGGTGCGGCAGCTGAGTCTGTCCAGCATCAGCGTGGACGGCTGTTTCTTGACTCGTGGTGCAGTGAAGACACCGTTGACGGGAGGACCAAAGTCCGAGTCCGAGCTTTGCGACTCAAAGTTGGCTGCGATGGCTGGGGCACCATAAAGGGCCGGTGCCATCGGATGTAGCGATTCAACCAATGGCGCGGGATGAGGGGGTGGCGGTGCAGTGCGAGGTGGTGGTAGTGGGGGTAGAGGGTGGTTCAGGTGCGACTGCATGCCCGCTCGACGAAGGACCTGCAGAATGCAACAAGTAGTTAGAATTATTGTAGAAGGTGCTCTGGTGTCTTGAACAGGTTCGCTTGTCAGAAGGGACGTTTTTAAATTGCCAACAGAACCGTTGTTTTACACTTCCATTACTATTATATTGTGATGAACTGCTCGGTGTCGAGCGCAGGTACATTGTTTTCTAATCATTATGAAAGGGTTTACAAACTATAAGTGATTGACTTGTGCCCTCAGGCACTGACAAGAAAATGTGAAATGGTTCATACGTAGCATTCCAGGAAGACAATGTCTGATTAAAAAAATAACTTACATTTCATTTTAAATGCCTCAAGATTCCCTATCAGTAATCATGACCCAAGCAGAACTTTTAAAACCAACTCCCACGCATATCTGTGCCTCTTACCGTTGCATGCCCGCTCCCCTCCCAGTCAGTGGCCGAGCTGGCCGAACTCGAGCTGTCTGGGCGACGACGATACGACGCTATGTTATCGGACGGAGGGGACCCATCACACGCGGCATACAGCGTGCGGATACGATTCTGGTGCGCAAGCGTCAGTGTAGCAACGCAAGGAGATGTCTCCTGCATCTGTGTTCGGAGGGAAGTGCGGTTAATTGATGAAGACGGCAAAGAAGAGTCGGGAGTTTTTCTTTTAAAGGCAATTCTATATGGTTTTGCTTGAAAGAATAGAAACATTACGTAAAGAATTTGAAAGCCAGCCATCAACAATTGTCCAACATACTTTAACTGGCCCACTTGAAATTTCTGAAAATGAATCCAAGTTCTGATTTGCATTTTCCCTACCTTCTATTGGCCAATAGCTAAAGGGCATGCTATCAAAGTCTAAGGAATATTTTTGCCGGACTTTTGCAAAGTGAGGTCGCCGACCGACTTGACGGGCGGACTAAAAGTAAAATTTTTATGGGGTTTGACCCTGCAAACATTTGGGTTCAATCGGGAATGGTAGTAAATCGAACTCAATTGCCATTTCTTTAATTTGTACATTTGGATAACTAAACAATAATATAAATCCCCTTGCAAATTAATGTGGAAAAGGGTATAATTTGAAGATCATCTGAAAAAACTGCCCCCGTCTCTTACCTGCATCGCGACAGGAGGACTGGGAGTGAACGCTGCATCGCTCTCTCCTCCTCCTCCGGGTCGTCCAACCACACGTCCGACCTTGGCGGCCATCTTGACCATGTCTGCAGCGCATGCTGTCCTGCCGTCAGGCTCGCCACGGCGCCGAACGTAGCTCGTGAAAGCTCCGCCGCGGTGTCCGGCCAGCATCAGCGGGGGCGCGGGCCTCGACGATAGAAACGGCAGCGGCGGGGGAGGTAGGGACAGGGATGGGGAGCAAACGCGGAGGCCTGGAGAAAGAAACCGTGTGAGTATTTCTAGCTTAATACAATCGGTATAGATGTATACTTTTATGAAAGGTGAAAAAAAAAATTTTTATGGCCAGAACCTAGGAATTTAAATTGAGAATGGCCTTTACTTTCATTCTTCCTCGATAAAGGAAATGGCAATTTGCTACCATCATAATATTTCACTCGAGTTAAAATAGCAATTCATCTGAAGATTTAAGTTTAGAAAAAGATTCTTGTATCTAGAAGCACTGAATCTTCTGAGCTGCAGATAGAAGTACTTCTACTAATCGAGATCAAATAGAGAGAAGTCCTTCCAAAAATATCACAAGTTCTATGCTGACAAAGCAATTTCTTGGAAGCTAGAAAAGAAACATGTCTTTCAAATTACCTTCATCGTCGTCACCTCCGTCTAGTGATGCAAGGCTTTCCAGCGAACTCGACGAGTAGAGACTTAAACTCTTAGGCGCTTCCTGTGTATCAAAAAGCGCCAGCAGCGCTTGCAGCACGAACTGGATGTTTCTCCGATTTGCCTGCTTTCCCGTCCGGAGGATCACTTCGTCCTGGCCGACCTCCATCAGGTCGAAACCGAGCGAAGCTAGCAACTCGTGGCATCCCGGTACCCTCCACAGCTTGACGCTGATAGGAATCTCGATGCTCTCTGTCTCGATGTTTTTCATTGAGAATTGCCCAATCACCTGACGGATTACTCCAATGATGTCGTCGGCAATTTCCACATTCGACATCAGCTTGGACAGAGCGTAAAGCGACGTTCCCGTCAAACCCAGCAACGCCTGCAAGCTGGCGCTGCACTGAGTCAACCTTTCCTCAGGATCACTTTGCGGGAAAAACACGGACGATGGAATTCCGTTAGCCGCTGGCTCGAAACGGAACCCAACCGACATTAGCAGGTCCTTCCAGCCGCTCACGTGTCCGACTTTGTTCTCGATGCTCTTCTGTGTAGTGTACATCGCATTCTTCTGGCCACGGTGTATCCTCTGCAAAGATTTCTCTACGAGGTGCAACGTCACTCGCAAAGCGTCCCGACACTTGTCCGGGTTCTTCAGCAGCTCACAGAGTGCCTGACCCATGAGCGCGACCTTGTTCGATAGCCGCACGTCGGCACCTACGAGCATAAAGCCAGCCCAGTTTGCGGGGTGTGCAAAGTGCTTGGTGTGCTGAACGGTCAGCATAGCCTCGGCAAGGGCGCGGCTGACGCGGGCCCCTTGCAGCAAGGCGGAGTAGAACGCACGCAGCAGGATCTTGGTCGCGGTGTCCGGAACAGGCCACAGAGAAACCAGGACGCACTGTGCACCCGCAGCCAGTAGGGCCCGGGTCAGGCCGATGACACCATCAGCCGTGGCCCAGCCGTGCTGGTCACGAGTGTGGCTAGAGCTCACCTGCAGGCAGAACGAATAAGTTTTGTTCAAATGTGGAATTGTTAACAACTGCACTTCAAAAACTGATGAAATTGTTCAATTGAGGGCAATTAGCCAGGGTATTTGGAACTTTTAGCAACGAAAAAGAATGAATGAGCGTAGAAAATTTTGGTTGCTAATATTGTTTTATATGAGTCCCTGCATCTTTAAACATTATAAATATAAAAATACAGAAGAGTTATGAAAAGCAAGATTGAACCTTAGCTGAGTTGTTCCCTTATCTAGCGAAACAAGTAGGTAACATAGCATAGAACGAAATATAAATTTTAGATCAAAATAAGATTACATCAAGAAAATTCAGTGAACAGAAAGAACTATACTACATCAAAGAGCCATTGTCTTTCACCCCATCCTTTAAATTTTAAATTAAATGGTTGTCTTGTTTCTGTCATTTATTTTTCTGAAACGTTTCCTTTAAAATGATAGATGAAATAAAAAGTCTTGATAAAAGAATGAAATAAAACAAACAAATAAAATTACTTACCACAACGAGTCGCGCCGAAAGCCTCAGGTTTAACAGGTCTGCGGCCGTCAGCAGGAACTCAGACAACGACGGCAGCTCCATGGTCGACGAGACCTCGGAGCCGTCCTCGTCGTGCTGTTCCCCGCTCTCGGACGCTGACGAGAAGAACCGTTTCGGCTGCTGCTCCACCATCTCCCCCGGCGACAAAACAATCGCCGACAGCTTCCATGAGACGTGAGTTGCCAAGTGGACGCACTCGGCCTCCCCAATCTGCCGGAGCACAGCCTCCTTGCTGGCTTGTGGTCCAACAAGTGCCTTGGCTTGCAGCATTTCAGCAACCATGGCGGCCTCCTGTTCAGCGTAGGGAATGTCGCCCCAACCCCACTGCTCCGTGACCGACCCGGGTAACCGCGGGTTACCAACCACCATCGCAAGCATGTTGGGCTGCTCCAATCCGGCGCTAGCGTTCTTTCCCGCGGCCAGGGCGAGAGCGCGGGCAGACCGCTGATTGGATCGGAGTGAGGTCAGTGATGGCACAACCAGGAGGCTGAAGCGCTCGCAAAGGAACTCGGCACCCTCAACGTTGGGCTTGAGGACAGGGAAAGGAACAAGGTAGAGTTCACCTTCTAACACAAGGAGGAGCTCCCTTCGGCCTCCGCAGCCCTTGCCGTGAGGCAGGACGCCGTTGGTCTTGGAGCACGTCGACGGAAGGACGTCTTCGAAGGGTGCAATTAGCAGCTGGTAGAGAGCATTGAGACACGAAGGTCCTTGCCATGATTGGTGCGGTGGTCTTCGGGATCTTGTGCTTCCCGGCCTGCTGGCCGGACCGCTCGCTACCGAGCCGCCGACGCTGCCGAGACTGAACAGGCTGCTCAAGCTGTAGTTGCTGGAGTTAAACAGGTGGTTGCGGTTGACCATGCGCAGGAAGCCTGTGCGATCCCCGTCTTGGTTGAGCCGGTCACCGATCTCCTCGAGGTGCTGTGACCAGATGTCAGAGTCGTCCTCGCTAGCGCGGCTTTGAGCGCTGCCGTGTAGTTCCACGCCCAAGCTATCGCGCACGCTCTGCACATAGTGTTCGAGCAGCGACGCCGTGTTAGTCAGATTTTCCTCTCCTTCACGTTCCCGCTCTGGTTCAATCTCTGAGACAGCAGCCTCGTGGAATCGCACAACTCCTTTGCCGGGAACTATAAACCATGCGTAAAGGTAGCCTGCCGCCAAGCTGTAGTAGAGAACAGATGCCTTCTGCCGATTTATTATCTCGACAAGCTGTTCGACAGACGATGGACTATTATCGTCAAGTCGTGGTAGTCGCGTCTCTCCGCAACATTGCCGTTCCAGCAGCAAGTCAACAAAGGCTCGTGTTCTGCCCCGTTCGGCAATCAGCAAAGCTTCGTCTTGCCTTCCGAGCCCAACTAAAACTCGCTGCAATGCTTGGTATGAAGCTGTTTGCAGGTCGAACAGCGAGAGCTTGTAGTCTGAGGACCCACGGGCCTCTCGACGGATGGACTCAAAGAGGTGGGCAGCCCGTTCTAGCTGGGCCTGGGCTCCGTCGAGATCCCCGTGAGTCCAAAGCGCCAGACCGAGGCGGTGGCGTATTCGAGCCTCTTCCTCGCGGCGGCCGAGGTGCTCGGCGATCTGCAGGCCTTGGGTCAGGTACGAGACCGCTTGGCTCGTGTTGCCCAGAGCGTGGTGAATGCGACCTGAGAGAGAAAAGGGTGATTAGCATTAAGGAGCGAGCAACTTTTAGTGCGCATTATACTATGGAAGCTCCTTGTTTGATCATGGCTGTGATTTTCTGTGGTTTCCCAAAGCCATGCAAATGCTGGAATAGTTTTTTTGCTAAAGGAGTACAGCAGTCAAGTGATTGGTTTCTTCACTAACTTCCAAGCCTTATTAAAAGCCTTGTTTTGGAGCTTGTCTAATAAAAAAAAATAACTCAGAGCAAGGAAACTTCTTTGAGCCCCCGTCCCCCAAGTGCCTAGATATTAAAATTAAAATTATCGATTACTAGCTCATGTAGGCCATCATGCCTGTTGACTCACCGAGACTGCTGAATGCCATAGTTTTGGCCAGCTTGTCGTTTGTCTGCCCGGCGACAGACAGATGCTGTTCCTGGTAACGTACGGCCTCCTCGAAGTTCCCCAGTGCTTCGTGCACGGTGCCCAGGTTTCCGCAAGCTCGGCCTTGCAGAGACGCCATGCCCATTTCTTCGGCAATGTCCAGGTCTTCTTGGTGGTAGCGCAACGCAGTTGAGTATTCGCCCATCTGCTGGTAAACTGTGCCTAGGCCGCAAGAAGCCTCTGCCTCTGCAAGCTTGTCTTTCAGCTCTCTGGAACAATACAGAATTCATTGGCGATGTTTTTATAAGCATTTCAATCTTCAGAGAAAATTTTCATTCATGGCACCAAATTTAAAAGAGGGTAAGAGACAGATTCAAATACAGTCACAAAAATTATCTGAATTTTTCAATCAAGTTAGTCAATCCTAAGAAAAAGAAATAATTTTTTTTATTATATAGATTTTTCTTTTGGCCTTTGCAAATGAAATGTTTTCTTGCATTGGTATCCACGTATATTGCCTCTGACACCAATGGGCTCAAAATTAGTCAAAGACGTAATTTTATTCTTTGAAGAGAAAAGTGTCTGAAACGTTTTTTCTTGCATGCAAGCCTTCGATAAGAATATACATTTATATGTTGAGAATGCAAGGGATTTTATCAGAATGATGACATCTAGCTTGGGAAAATGAATGGAATCGCTAAACACATGTTCTAGACAAACTCAACCCCTGTCTTACCTAGCGATCGCGAGCTGATGATCCAGGCACGATATCGCCTGCTCGTAGTTGCCAAGGGTGCTATGTATGTGTCCGAGTTCCCCATATGCTGAGGCCTTCGCCTCCGGACTGTTCAGTTCGTGCGCCACCACTAATCGCTTCTCAAAGCAAACCAGCGCTTGCTGAAGATTGCCCAAACACTTGTGACTGTGTCCCAGGCCGCGGTAGGCCTTCTCCTGGTCACGCGCTATCTTCAGTTTCAGCCCGATGGCCAGGTGCTGTTCGTGGCACTTAACGCCTTCCTCGTAGTCGCCGAGGGCGTCGTAGCAGTCGCCTAGGTTCCCGAAGGCGCGGCCCTAAACGAGGAATTTAAATGGTGATAGAGTGTGATAGTTTTATTGATGACATGTCTCTCTGTCAAAAACATTGAAAGCCGCACTGGCAGCAAAGTGGCAACTGCTTGACTCTCAAAATGACATTTTCTCTGAAGTTGATGACGCTTTACATTGCCCTCATTGCTAGAGGGAGGGTGAATTTATTGTAATATGTTGTGTTGTCAAAAACATGGAATTAGTGAAAACCAATATAGCTACTGGATTACCGAATTATAGACCCAGCAAGGGAATGCCAAGATCATTTCTTGACAGTTGACACTGGTCATGTGGTAATAGTTAAAAGATGAGCGGAACGAATGAAGAGGCAGGATAATTGCTTTGGTCTTAGACTCATTTGAGCTGAAGGCTAACAAATTCCGGGCGGTCAGAATGTTTGAAGAGAAACAGAAACAGCTGACACAAACTGGTAGGATTGGAATCTCAACACACTGCCAGCAGTCAAATTTAGCAGAGTTCGATAATATCATAAAAGTTTTCTTAATACCTATGATTTTTGGTACCTGTTGACGTCAATGGTCGCGTTCTATAACGGAACCCTGATTTGGTGCAATTAAAAAGCGATCGAAAAAATCAACACAGACAGCATAGAAAATGATTAATTATGGAACGAAAACCAACGCTTTCATATTTTCAAATCTATGTCGCGATGAAGTAACGGTGATAATTTGTTCGCTCCCATCCAGCAACTTGCCCCTATAGACCAGTCAGTCATGCTTCCCGTCTCGAGATGATCAGATTCGTGTCCTGCTTGTTCCTGGCTGTAGTGGTGTCCGTCGGTAAGTCTCTCTACATGCATTTATAAGTTACATTATCCCATCGTCTATAACCCGTCGACCCTTATGGCTAAAAAATTTTTTGTCTTAGACTATCCGTCGTTGTTTGAGGAGCAAAACTTGACTTCTAGGGTCCTTAACGGTCAGGATGCAAACATTGCCGACTACCCTTATATGGTAAGTGAACTGTCATGAAAACTTCCTAATCTAAGCCATTTCTGAGCAAGTGTTTCAATTTCACTCATAAATCAATCGTGTTTCCTCAGCTTATCTTTTTCTACGCCGACAGTGAAGGCAGAGGGGGTATGTGTGGCGCTACCATAATCGCTGAGGAATGGGCAATCACATCTGCACACTGCTTGAAAAACGTCGCCCTCCAGGAAATACGCATACACTCAAACTCGACAGACCTGAACCTTGCGTCGGTGGAGGTTCGGGTGGACAAGGTTTTCTTGCATCCGCTAACCAATATCACTAAAAACTCAGCCGACTACGATATTGCATTAATGAAGGTAGGGAGAATAGGGACGGTACATAGCGGACCTTATTTAGGGACTTTGACGCAATACCGATATTTCTGAAAACTTATTGTCGAGTTTTACAAAGAAACGGGATAGTCGACGACAAAATATTTTTGTGTTCTAGGTAACACCCGCATTCATTTACGGCCCAGGAATTCAACCAGTCAGCCTTCCAGAGCAAAACCAGGACATACCACCGGAAGCCAATGGAACAATAACTGGGTGGGGACAGGCAGTAGTAAGTGCAAGCCAGAAAAATGAACAATCCAGCCTGACTTTGGGCGCGCTGATTCATTTGATGATATATATGTTGACAGAAAGACGAAGACTATACAAATCCATCGGAGATCTTGCAGATGGGAACTGTTCAACTGATGAATCAATCGGAGTGCGTGAAGATTTATGCAAACGCGCCGTTTCCTGTGCGATCTGATGTTACTGACCGTATGGTTTGTGCGCATGGCGTAAGCTCTGAATGCATGGTATGTATTAGTCGATGACCACAGACGGTCTTTACTATCGACTATCGAATTTCACGTTTTAAAATATCCTAAAAGATGTCTCTATTGTAGAATTGCTTAAATAAGCTAAGCTGCACTGAAGATTGGTACATTGTCATAGCACACATTTTTGTAATCTCGTCGAAATCGCACTACAAAAGTGTAACTTATTTCTTGCCTTCGCAGGGCGATTCAGGGGGCCCGTTATTGGTTGACGGCATACTGGTCGGCACTGCATCGTGGGGCTCCGAAAAGTGCTACGACTACCCCAACGTATTCACCCGGGTTGCGTATTTTCGGGACTGGATCCGCAACGTCACTAGCGTGTGACCAACTCGTTCGGCAGAGCGCGCAATCGGTTGTTCTCTTCTCCTATCGTTTGCTTTGGTGTGAAAATAAAAAATAAAATCACCAAGCGGTTTGGTTCTCTGGCCCTTAAAAAGCATGACTATAACTCCACGTAACGGTGACCCACATGCACGCATGCAGGTCTATTTTTCATCTGCTATTACACATCTTCGCTATCTTCATATCGATCGTTCAACAGCCAGCGCGTTTGCGTCAAACGTCAAACTAATAACGAATGGACGCAATTATATTTGGAAACTAGTTAAAAATCTGAAGTAGATGCCTTTACTATATTTTTCATCGGACATCGACATTCGTAGGCGCCCAAAAGCAGTTTAGGATCGGTTTCAAGCCAGAAGTTTTAAAGAGAACACCGTTGACGTCATTCCTGTGCTAGATGCATGAATAAAATCACTCTGACTTTGAGATTAAATCTCTCAGGTCTGAAATTTGGAGAAGTGAATTCGAAGCCTCAAAGTTTTTTGTTTGAACTAATATCAAAGGCTAATTTCTCAGTCAGCATGCAGTGCAGTGTGTCAAATTTTGGGCTGACTGAACGGTGGAACACAAGACGTGGTCTTTCTAAAACTATGGCTGAAGGTACGCCCATCGCGCTCCTCGATATCAAATTTCGTTTGACAATGCCAAATAAGGTTCTACTCTCTCAGCGACCCTCCTGAAGCAATAGAACATTTGAGAGTTATGGCTAAGTTATAGTTAAAAAAACTTGAGAGTTGATTCACGTGCTGTCATCTAGCTTAAGGCATGGCTGTTAGTTTTAATGTTCTCGTGCCTGCATATCAGAGATACCTATTTGCAAGATGGAATGTAGATAAGGCCTGGAGCAGATAGCAAAAGTTAGGCTTTAAGAGTCAAAAAATTAGAGCGCGTTTATTTCCTCCGCAGACGAGATTAATGGAGACCTTTTCGTGGGTGAGAAACGTCAAAGAATCCTGAAGCAGAAAAAATCAGGGAGTACGTCTCTGGGGAAAAGCAAGGACTCACCTTGTCCAGCATAGCCGTCGGTGTCGACAATTGTTCCAGAGTCGCCAGTTGTTGTTCTAGATATCCAATGGCGTCCTCGTAGTGCGCCATGTTGAGACGAGCGATGCCCAAGTTGCCGAAAGCCAGCGCCTCGACGGCGTTGTCTTTGAGTTCTTTGGCGCGGTCCAACTGCTCTTGGTAGCATTTCATGGCGTTGGTGTAGTTACCCAGCGACATGTGGACTGCGCCAAGATGGCCGTGGGCACGGCACTCACCCTTCAGGTCGCCCATTTCTTGGCGGAGGGTCAGCTCCTAAGGGCCAAGGAAGTGCGGTTAGGGCCGAGAGGAAAACCGCTTTCCTCGGGCGCAAATCGCTGAGGTTCAATATTCCCCTTATATTTCGTGAAACTTTAAAGATTTACATTATTCATTGATTTACAAGGCATTTACTGGCGCTACACGCAATTTTTCATAAATATCAGCTTTTCAATTTTTTAATTTTTCGTTGAACGTTGTCACATTTGCACAATTTTAACTTCTTACGGTAAGTGAAGTGCACAAGTTGCATTAAAGGTATGGGAACTATCACTATGTTCATTAAACTCCGGGAATTTCCCTCATTTGAGTATGAAAATCACTTAAAGGATTAATCTAAGGACTCGGAAGTCAGAATTGGGTAGCAAAGCACCGCGTTCATAAATCGTTAAGTGGCAACAACCACATTGTAACTCAAACTGACAGCTTAGCCGAGAGAATTTGAGCATAAACTTGGCAGGTCATAAAGATGTCAACGCTCTTACAGTTCATGATTTGCTATGCTGGTTGTTAGGTGTTAGGGCACGAAATGGGGTCTTTTGAAGGTAGTCTCTTGAAATCATTCCCGGCCTAAGACTTCAGCGTGGAAATGCAAAATACTTATCACATTCATGCTCATCACAAAATGCTTATCACAGTAGTGTAGTGTTTTAGTGTATACCTTCATACGTGCTAGAAAAGGCATCTTTTTTCAAAAATAACCGTAAGAACAATAATTGCATCCATAACATTTAAAAGTTTAAGCGATAAGGCAGCGGCTTTAGCTATGCTATGATTAAGTACAAATGAAGTACGGGAGCGCTCCAGAAGAGAAGTTCCTTTGTCGTGGTCATCGGTTATGATGAAACCTTAACACACCTGCGTATGATAGCCGAGCGCCTTGTCAAAGCACCGCAGCAGCCGATGCCCAAGCCCTAGGGCACCGTATGCTGCAGACTCCAGGCCTCGGTCGCGACCTTGCCGCGCGAACGACAGTTGCCGTTGGTACATCTTCACCGCCTCGTCCACGTCGCCCATCTTAATCAGCACGTCCCCGATGTTGCCCAGAGCACGGAACTTGCCCGGTAAGTGCTTGGTCATGTGTGCGATCGCTATCGGGCAGAGCAAGGGTTGGATTGGGGCGCGTTTAACAACGCAATGACATAAAGGGCACATGGCATACGGTGTCATGTGGAACTGAAAAATTGGATTGGTCCGGTATCACTGTGACAGAGATGAGAGTTGGTTTGCGGCCTATGGCATTCACCCATTCAATATCTGGCGCGCTATGTTGCTTAACTTTACTCATTGGGAGATGGGTGATTCCATCACTACAAACCAATTTGCTGTAATTTAACTTGAAGTCGGTACCATAGGATACACTTTTTTAAACGATATACATTACACTGAAACCCCAAAGGAGCAAGTTTGACAAACTTCAAAGTGGTATTTAAACGAAAATGATGGTATAAAGTTGTAAAGTTAAAGGTTTTTAACAAATAAGAACAAGAAACTGGCAAATCTTTCTCCACGAAAGTTACGAGCATGAAAAATAAAAGTTTCCACTCACCAAGGAAGTATTTCTGACACTCCAACGCTGTCTCCAGATTCCCGAGCGCCAGATGCGCCAAGCCCAAGTTGCAGTACGCCCTTCCCATGCTCATCTTGTCCTGGAGATCCTTAGCAAGCGCCAGATCCTGGTCGTAATAGCGCACCGCCTCACGGAAATTCCCCAGACAATAGTGCGCGTATCCAAGGAAGTGACACGCTTTGCTCTCGCCCTCGATGTCGTGCAGTTCTTGCGACAGCATCAGGTAGTTCTCGTAGAAAGGCACCGCTTGACCGAACTCGGCGCGCGACGAGTGGCAGTTGCCAAGGTTGAGGAGGGCGCACGCCTCCCCGGCAGTGTCTTTGAGCTCGCGCGCAGTGCCCAGATGGGCGCGATAGTGCTGCAATGCCATCTCGTGGGCGCCTAGTGCTTGGTACGCGACCGCGAGGTTGCCGTGCGTGGACGCTTCTGAACTGCGGTCGTTTACTTCTTTAGATATAGTCAGTTCTTGTTTGTGGTACTTGATGGCCTTTCAGAGGGAGAGATTTGTTGTGGTAAGTTTCTGTTGATTTAAGGTAAAGGAAAACGACAAGCGAAAGTGTTTCCTAGACTTCTTCTTTCCCAGTTTTCCTCGTTTTTTCTTACCCAGGGTCGGTAAAAACAGCACGATGGCGGCTACATATTTTTAGCCCATGCATTAATTTGCACTACATTTGTCAGATTGGCAATTCCTATTGATTGCTCTTATTTTTGGGTAGGTACTTCCCAGTTTCAATTCGCTGTTGGTTATGTTCCCAAGGGAATGTTAGGGAACGAATCTATTTTAAATATAAGGGAACAGTTTTTGATATCCACATTATTGGTGATCGTTTGTAACGGGAGATGAAGGATCTCTGAATTTCACTCTGGGGGTTTATTTTGGTCCAAAATCTGCTTAGCTAAGAGCCTGGAATCTGCACTGAACAGTGTTTAGGGGTCTAAAGCGACCCAGAAAACATCTATATTCAGAAATCGACGTGCTCTCACCTGCTCATAGAAGCCCATAGCGCTGTGAGCATTGCCGATGTTCCCGTAGGCTCGGCCCATGCCGGCGCGGTCCTGGAGCGCACGCGCGATATTGAGATGCGCCTGATGCAGTTTGAGAGCCGCGTCGTGTTCCCCCAGCAGTTGATAGACGATGCCCAGGTTCGAGCATGCGCGTCCCTCGCCGACTTTGTCTCGTGAAGTCAGCGCCATGTCCAGCTGGCGCTCGTGCCAACGTTTGGCCTGCACAACCATGGGGACCACGTTAGAGAGTAGAGACGCTGGTTCATATTGTCTGTCTTATAGAAAATGTAAGTTCTAAATGGAGCTTAATACGGCCTCATGCAATAAGTGACAAGCCCGATGTTACCCTAATTTTTGGCTTGTATACTGTTTGCTCAAGTTACGCGATGCTTCGTCAGTACAAGACCACATTAAGAATTGGTAACCACTATAATTTAATACTGGCCACCTGTGCAGCAATTCACATGTTCCTCGCAGTGAAATATGATCAGACTAGTTTGGTCATATTAATAATAGCAAACATGATGTCTCTTGTCTCAATAAACTGTGAGAAAAGTGTCAGAATCGGAAAGAAAAGCCGCCTGTAGTCGTCAATCTCATAAACTTAATTTTTAGTGGCCAAAGTTCACCCGGCTCAACCAGAGAATGATTAACATGTAAACAAAATCAGACTGCTTTGTGGTTGGTTGGTTTTGGTCATGACCTGCAAGGGCTTTGGTGTGAATCATTTGCGTGATTCACTAGACAGGGCTTTCAAGTTCAGTCCTCTTGGCAAATTTTCAGTGTTTCTGGCTTCTGGGAATGATGAGTTAAAGGCTGCCATAAAGAAGCTGAAGACGAAAGGCGGTGCTAATTACCTGCGAGTAGTCGCCCGCGCATCGCGCAGCGTGGCCTAGACCAGCGTATGCGCGCGCCTCGACAGCGCGGTCGCCCAGCACCTGCGCAATGCGCAGTACGTTTTCGTGGAAGGCTATCGCCTGACTGAAGTTGCGGCGATAGTGATGTGACGAACCTGGAGAAAGAGCGAAAGAACCAACTTTTCAGCACTTGGGTAAAGGTAAAGGTACAACCTTAGAGAAAATAATACGGGTAGGGTAGAGCCGTACAGTCTGTGTTAAAGTTTCTGTCAACTTTCTGGACCTTCTTTGGCATCACACCGTATTATTTTCTCTAAGGTACAACCAAAAGGATCTCATCCAGGGATCTAAACCAAAATCGATAACGGTTCCGGTCCCGGATTCCCACAACGAGCGCGTCTCATTTTGTGTTTACTTTCGAGACAATACTGTTGGGTCATTTTATATCAAGTGCCCACACTCAAAACCTTCACTATCTCAGAATTTGACGAAATTTCCAGGAGGTTTAGAACATCGGAAATATAAAAAAACACCCCGTTTTTAAATGTGTTTGCCATACGCCTAGTGGTTTGCACGTGACAGGGGATGGAAAAACCAAAGATCGTTCATTTCGCAAGCTCCTGTCTTTCGCCAGTCGCAAATTATTGAAAAGGTCGAACTATTCTGCTCACATGCACTTTGCCTCTTATTCCACTGCTAGAATGCAGTCTAGCCAAGGAGCAAAATTACATCATGTTGTAAATACTACCAGGCTTATCGCACTCGAAGGCATATTATTTATCAAGTAATTCCCCGATCATTGCAACAAAAAAATATACCTACTAAAGTGGGAATTTCGTTATTTTCTTGACATCGTTGAGTTCGTAATTTCATCCAGATTTCAAATCAGTTTTAATCGATTTTCTAGCACAAGAAATGCGGAACGCCAAGTGCGTCCGCGCGCTGTAAAATAATGATTTCTCGTATCCTTGCAAATGAGTCGTAGCTATTCGCTAAGACTTCTTATCGCAGGACTGATGTTTTTATTGCTCTGCGCTTGAAGCGAGGCAATAAAATACTCAGCAAAATTCTTAGAGGAGATAAAAATTAATAATTTAAAATCGATTAATTTCTTGATTTCAATTCTTTGGTGATTACTATCGTAACTGCATCGACTCATAACTGATGATCGTTTTTGAACGAACTTTAGAGTCAATTTTGACCGAGGGAAAAAAACCTCGTGAAGAGGCCGCTGGTAAAAATGTCCAGAATCTTACGCACATGCCAATGCGGTAAAATCCAATCCCTCTATTAAGCACTCAACGCAATCGCAAGAACTTTTATTCAGGTAAATTGGTAATCTGGTAATTGGCTAATTATACGTAAGACTGTACATGGTTTGAAGATTGTATATCCTTGAATGGCGTGTGATGGTCTGAGTACCATGTTGGCATCTGTCAATAAATAATATGTAGCTACAAGAATATGTAGCGCCATTAAGTCAATCACTAATATTAGAGAACCCGAATGAAATACATTTCTAACTGCTCCCGCTCCTTCGCAAAATAATACGATAATAGCAAAGTACTAATGTGGAATTGAAGTCTGGTAGGCAAATCATTCTTATCGCGCGCTATGTTTACAAATCTCAGCTCATTCATGAGGGAATTTAAAAAATTACAGTCGAGGATTACAGCGATAAGACCATGTGCAGACTCTCTTGCCTCATGAAAGAGTGCAAGGTCGCGCTCGAAGTAGCTGGTATCAGATATTTACCACTAGCAAGCAGGCACTAGCATCAGCCTGAATTTATGCAATATGCATTTTCACGGCTTCGATGAGCCCGAAAAGTTGTGCCTCGCAAGCGTTTACCTTGAACTAACCTGCATCTACATCGTTTGTCCGATCGCGACGAAACACGCATATTTGAAATCTGCATGTTTTAGGCTTTATCAATTTTTTTCATTAGTACAATGGACAATTTTTTGTGCAACTGACAATCTATTTAAAACCAGAAACTTCTTTAGATTAAAAAGAGTTTTTGAAAATTGATGTCTCAATCAATTTTATAGCTAGGACTTCCAAAATTGTTTCGTGAGATGACAATGTCGAGGTACTACGGGAAAAATCACGGACTCTTTAACTCGTGTTTCTGCGGTGCCGGCCGGTACAAAGGATTTTATTTTTCATTTTTCCGGAAAACTCACCAATTTCCTGGCACATTTTATTATTATTTTTTTTTTATGAAGAGATAATAAGCAGGAGATGCTTGAAAAAAAAACGTTGAGAAAAAAATTGCTTCTCGAGTTATTCTAAGAGTTGAAATTTAACGGTGGATTTATTCCACCCCTAAACTTGATAAGTAACCAATTAATGTATTATTTCTTGTTAATTAAAGCACGATTATCATTTAAGAACTAGTCCCATCCGTTTAAAGTTATTTGTTCAAACGCTAGAGTGAATATATAGTGAATGGCCGTGGGGGGCAAAAAGTAAAATATTTGGTTTTTCCGTCCCCTGCCACGGGAAAACCACTAGGCGTACGGCAAAAAAAAATTGGAAAGGGGGGTTATTATTTTCGGTGTTCTAAACCTCCTGAAAATTTCGTCAAATTCTGAGATAATGAAGGTTTTGAGTGTGGGCACTTGATATGGAACGTCTCTGATAAGCCATGGCTCAACGCTCGTTTACGACCAAACGTCTTGGCGTGTTTAAAACACCGGTTCTCCTGTGATCACTGAAGTTAAGTATCTAACACTACACTTGGTCAGTTATTGACTCATGACCAGTTCTGTTCAGGAGAGAGGTTCTGGAAGCACGTCAACCTCTAGCTAGACAGAATGGTTTTGTAGAGGAATACTATCGTTTGAGTTGTACCGTCCTTTGGAAGGGGGACGTTACGCCCTGATTTGTAAGTCTTGACTAGCAAGGCTGACCGAATCGTTCTCTGCTTTCTGACATCATTCAACTGGGAACGACAACTCCTTCGCATGATTATCAACGATTATATCAACTCACCCAAGTTACTGTACGCACGCGCCTCTTCCACCTGATTGCCCAGACGTCTCGCCAGACGCAGATGCTGCGTGTGACAATCAACTGCGCTCTCGAACTCCCCCATGGCCAGGTAGACGGCGCCGACGTTGCCGATCTCGCGCGCCTCCTGGAGCCGATCTCCCATTTGTTTCACCAGCTGGACGCACTGCTTGTGGGACGCCAACGCGTTGGGATAGTCGCCGATGGCGGTGTACACGTGACCTGTTGGTTCAAAGCATGATGATCGTGAAACGCACTCCATTGGTACGAAGAGATGCGTTATGGCTCATTTAAAGGTTTCACCGGTTCTCGTGAGGTCATCGAAGTTAAGCAGCATTTCTTTAAGTCAGGTTACCAATTGGCAATTACCATCGTGATGACGAAAATAACAAATTTCTCGCCTACGTGGATTACCATGGAGGATCCGGCCGTCCCTTATTGATCTTCTATAAAGATAGGCTAGCGGCACCGGGTTACAACACCTTCATTTTAGACTACCTAGTGGCACGCCAAATTATTTAAGCGGAAAGCAAACATGTGTCGGCCTTGTTCGCGTATTGGGGGTCAGGAAAGTGTTGTCGGCTATGCTCTCTCATTGGTCGAGAGACGGGCTTGTGGTATTGCTCTCTGAGATTATTGTAAACTGGAATCCAAGCGCCAATAACGAAAAACAAACAACCTTTTGACAAGGGAAGAATGCACTCTTGACATTTTCTTGGACATTTACAATATTAAATTTCAAATCTAAGGTTACAAGCCCAAAAACAATCTCAATAAAATCCAAGTACTACCTACTACAGTAAATGCATGAATATAATGCCAGAGCATTTTTCTCATCTTAATACCACTGTAGGCATCTGATCTTTCTGCATGATATCACTTTAGGTAGCTACATTTTTTTAACAAAATTAATGTGCATAATAATATCAAAATTAGGACTGCTTATGCTGCGTTAAATCATCATTTTAAGTAGATACGTCCGATTATTATGAAAAGAAATTCAAAGTTATTCCACTCAAATCGTTCCTGAAATTATAGTGGACCGTTGAGAAGAATGGAAAATCTTAAGACTTCAAGAATTCAGATTCTCAAGTATTTTGGGATTTCTACCAAAGAAATGCACATCGAATCAATTAGGCATTGCGTCATGTTGTGACCCAAAGAGTTTTTTTAAACGCATCCCCTTAGCTCTGCGATCGGCCATAAGGATAATGAGCCGATTCCTGCTTCTGGTATTGGTTTCTTCCATGTGCGAGCAGAGCAAATCGCTGGAAGGTCTCAAGGAATGCAGTCCACCACGCGCACTGTATTTACGAGCCCCCTATATTTTATTAGGGCAGTTAAATACTAGTTATTATTTTTATTGCGCCCCGCGGCAAAACGAGCAAATAGATGCAATTCAAGAAATTCGTAAATGAACACACACTTTTAAAGGAGGTGCTTTTCAATTACTATATTGTGCAGTGCTGAGGGGAAAGAATTGCTGATAAATTTAATCAGCTTCTGAAGGGATCTGTTGGTGCTACAACATTTTTAAATTGTATGCGATAGGAAATGTCCGTAGAAATGGCTATAAATAATGTGGCGATATAAATTTCTGGGTGTGCCAACTCACTCGTGAAGATGGAAGTAAAGTTCTGATTTATTGCGGCAATTTTCATCATTACGCGAGAGTATCGCGGACAAAATCGCATCTTGGAGAATGGTCCCACGAGGTAATTCCGGGAGTTTACGGTCGTCCATTGAGTTGAATTTAAAAAATAATGTGACAGCTGTGCGGCACAAGCGAGCGTCAACATCATTTAAGATCATCGTCGGGTATAAATGCGGGAATTTCTTAGAAGAATAATATTATATAGTATTTTCAGAATAAAAATTACTTGAGAAAAATATGAACGATCTTATATGTATACGCCTAGTTCTTGCAACATTAAATCATTGTATTCAAATTTTTCTAAGATAGTTATTTTTGTTGTTCTTAAAATGTGAGTCGGCCATTTTTACAAGGTGGATCTAGTCCTGAAATTAATGCATTCATGATTAGCTAAGTGCTAAGTGTGCGACGGTGATCCCGACACTTGGAATCCACTTCTGGACTGACCAAATGTTTAGACACATATCTATGGATTTTTCAAATTGTTTTTTTTTTATGATTTATTTTGTACTTAACATTGAAAAACCGCAGATGACAAATATTTTTTCGAGGATTGCATTAGGAACCGTGAGTGTATAAGACAAATGGTTATCACATGGCTTCGGCAAAAATAAAACTACTCTCCCCATCATTTTCTCTAACGTTCCACCGCTATTAATTCCTAAAAAAAAAATAGTTTAATTGACGCAAACACGACCCTTTCAAATAAAATTTAGCACGTTCTTTTCTATTGGAAATTTTAATACTTTGATTACAGATGCATTCTTCAATAAAGCACAGTAAACTTCAACTGCAAATATTCGCATGCCAACTTTACAAACAAAATCGCATGTTGGATTTGTAGATTGCCAGCTTTAAGACGCATCTTCATTAATCATTCCTCGTGAATATTCTAATGATATCGTGCTACCTTCCCGACCCGAAATGGTACAATCCGTATTGAGTTCCATTAATTTCAACATCGGAAAATTTTAACAGCTAGGTTTTAGTTGGAGGTTTGTACAATGATCGAAATTACGCGCAGTAGATTGGGGAGCTTGGAAATTTTAATAATCTCTAATTTTTTTAAATGTATAAATATTATGTGTGCTCAAATGTTTCTTAGATAGCAGTAATTTTCGTTCCTAACTTTGGAAAAATCAACAAGTAATTGAATGAGATTCAATGATAGATTAAACTTTTGCTACCCATGGAGATGCTGAGATCGCCTGACAGAGCGTCTAAAATCTGCTTTCTTAAGTTACCGCGGGTATAGTCGAAAACCGCGCCTAGATATTCCAAAGTTAGTCGAAGAAGTCATCAACGAGATAACAAATGCACGAGAGAAGACGAGATTCACAAACAAAATGGACGCGACAATAGCAGTAACACCAACATTAAAGAAAACGCTAGAAAACGCTATACGCTACATATAGACATGAGGTATGTTACATGTACCATGAAGGTTTTTCTAAGATCGCGACCACGCCGACCTGGCACTTACCGAGACTTGTGAGTGCCGTGGCAGCGACATGCGTGTCCTTGCACTTCATCGCCAAGACGAGCTGGTAGCGGTGGGAAGTAAGCGCCTCTTTGTAGCTTCCCTTGCTGAAGAACGCCGAGCCCAGGTTCCCGTGCGCGCGGCACTCGCCCGCTATGTCACCCAAACTCTTCGCCACCGCCAGATCCTGTTGCATGTAGCTGATCGCCTGAGAGAAAGAAACAGAGGGAGGCGTTAGATAAGCAATATTCTTAGCTTTTCACTCGGTATTTGGGTGGTTTTTAGCAGTCTTTTATGACACTTTAGTTACAAGCAAATGCTTTCAGCTCGACCTCAATGGCTAAACTAACCCAACCTAACCCAACCTAACCTAACCTAACCTAACCTAACCTAACCTAACCTAACCTAACCTAACCTAACCTATCGTCAACGTCTGTCAGAAAGTTTATCAATTGACCAGAAGTATGAATTCATTCGCCCACCTGCATACTACATTACAATCTCAAGAGTTTTCCAAAATAAGTCAAGACCGTTTTTTCTGACGTCTTTGAAAATCTGTCAATTTTGGGCATGCACAAGCCAATAGCATTTGGGGCTTCATTCTCATGTAGGTATAGAAAAAAACGGCATTTTATTTTTTCATTTAAATTTTTAAATTTTTCTTAATGTTTAGTCCCGGGAAGTACCTAATATTTGTAAGTTATTAAAAAAACATAGGAATTGAAAAAATAAACAAAAACGAAATATTTGAATAGGAATCTTTCAGGGCTTCATCTGTTCACAAAATAACCAACAAAAATGCGAGCTTTACACTGGGCTAGCATTTCTTGGTAGGTACCTATTCGTCGAAGCAGGAAGCGTCTTTTCGCGTTCACCGAAACGGCCCAAGTCCGTGGCGATCGAGCCATGCGGGTCCTATCATTCCATTGTCTCACCTTGTCGAGGGAGTTGAGAGCCCAATAGGCGGAGGACAGCGCCGAGAAGACTGAGCCGCGCAGCTTTAGACTACAAGTGCCGATGCGCAGTGCGGCGTCGAGGACGACGACGGCGGCTGAGTACTGACCGACGCCGAGTAGCTCTTGGCCGACCACCGAGATGATAACGAAGGGAGACTTGTCCAGATTCATCGCCTCCAGTTGAGCGAACGTTGGTTCCAGCGTGGCTAAACAAGGCACAGATTTGTTAGAAAAGAGGGGGTAAAAGTTTTGTGTGAAAGGGGTGCAAGGGAATTTTTATACGGTCGAAACCAAGAGGAACGAAAGGTTTTAGCTTCTCACTCCAATAGGGGGCATATTCTTAGATGAAATCTTATTCAAATTGTAAACACTTGCAATGCGCGGGGTATTGTATTATTATGAACACTATAACTGTCTCAAAAATTGATCCCCGTTTGGACATCAATTTTTGAGACGGTTATGGTGTTCATAATAATAAAATGGAGGCATATCAATTTCTTTTCTTTTACAAAATAAGCACAAAACTTGAATCACTGTCCCTCAAATTGTTTTCTCTCACTAACTGAACTTCCCGATTGGATTTGTATCCAGCTTAAGTCATGCAGCGCTAATTTTAAAACGGTTAAATGTTTTACCAAAACGCCTCATAAAGGTGGTAACGGTAGGTGCCAACCGATGGCGCTTGCGACCATCCTTTTTACATATCGATGCAGGCATATCAATGATTATAGTTGTGAACTTGTGGTTAGCATAAATCAACAAATAAAAATTATCTGTGTTTTAGCCAAACGCGATTCCAATTTAGCATTAAAAAAATCCGAATTCGTCTCAAATGCAAGTTTTCTACTAGAAATGTAGAACTTTACTTTTTTAATACTCGCAATGAGTGACTCCATCTCTTAGCGAGAACCGCTTTCGTAGATACAGTAGTTATCGGTCAGTAATTTTCGCAAAGACAGTTCAATATAAGCGCTGAGACTCTGACCCAATGGTCGTATCATTAAAGGTTTTACCTTAGAGAAAATAATAACCCGTATTATTTTCTCTAAGGTTTTACTACCCTAGCGAAAAGCATAGTGTGACGGGCTTATTAGTCTGCTCATTGTTTTAGAATCTATAACGGATACAAGTGGTGATACGTTTTCAAACTGAGATAGATTCTGGGGATGCACCTTTTTTGGTCACTCGTTGCCGAGGGTGTGGTACCCAATTTATGGTCACACGATCTAACCACACCTGAAAAGGGTTCAGGGTAAGAAGGACGCCATGCTACTTGCCAGCAAGAGTTTCCTCGTCCTCTCCTCCTTTCTAGTTTTGGTTAGGTTCAGCAACATCCTCATTATCACCCTCTCATTTTCCAACGCCTTAAGACCAGTATTACAGGCCCGTTATCGGACAGAGCGTCGTTAAACACCACAAATCAACCATTCTACTGGCTGACAGGCTTGGGAATTCTAGCAGCAGATGCAGAACAGCAATAGCCGTGCGCTCGAAGAGTTGCCAACTCACTGATTAGATTCTTCGCATTGCAGTGCGTCTTGCCATACAGTTCAAATCAACGCCAATCACCGCAATCAGAAGGTTTACAATGTGCAATGCGATGGAAAGTTCAAATCCTGGCAATTGATTTGTGAAGTTTAACGACGCACAATTTTGACAGCGGGTTCTGTGGCACCGGTCTGATGGCGCACTGAATGAGTGGGTGATGATGAGAATGATAATGGACCTAACCTAGTCTAGAATAGATGAGGGGTAACCTGTGCCGACGTGTAGCCTAAACCTGTCGAAGAACGCAATGGGGATAGCCATGCGTAATGTCCCCTCCAAAGGACGGTAAAATTCAATAAATAGGACCTCTTTACAAATCCATGATGTCGAGAGGTTGACAAACAAGGCGAATGAAGTTGCTGTTCTGGCTTCCATTCCTTTATCTCTCTTCCGAACAGAATAAGTCTTATGACAGCCACCCATTCAATACCTGACTCGGCGTAGTGTTGCTTAACTTCGGTGATCTCACGAGAACCAATGTTTCCTACGACCGCTCGGTAACGCCTGTAGTGGCCGGCCACGAAGACATTTGGATAGAAAAGAGACTCACCCCTAAGCGGCGACTTGATGGAGGTCTCCACGAGGCCGGCTAGTAGCTGGGTCGACTTGGGGTCCTGGGCCAACCCCGAGCTGAACGCTGCCAGCGCGTCGCCATGGCGACCCAGGCACTGCAGCGCTACGCCCTGTCTGCAATAAGCAACAACACAGCGGACAAACGGATTAGAAAAACTGAAGTCTACTAGGGCGTGTTTAAATTTCGGGCAATATTACTGATGGAGGGTACATACACTAGGTGTTATGTGTATAATAAAGTGTATCCCAAAGACTCGGGTGCATCGATTTCTAACTTGTTCACGCATTTATAGAATTCAATATTTACCTCTGAAAAATGTAAGAATGTCAAAATTTATTGGTTGGGCTTTTTGTCGAATATAGTGCCAATTCTAAATGTGTTCACCGGACTGGAAGAGGTAAGACAATAATGTGAGTTGGCGACTCAACTTAAATGGTTTGTCTCGAGATGGATTGAAATGTTGACACTTAACAAGATAAACGCGAATCAAACAAAGATCCTCTTAATTGCCAATTGAAAACTTGTGAATCAATGCACCTCCTTTTTTCGTCGGTTTAATTGTAAGGCACTCTTCTTCACTTCATCACCATAAGACAAAGAATGGAACCTCCTAGTGCTAGAGATGAGTTTTAAAACGCAACCTCTATGAAACGAAAGGCTCTGCACAGTGACGCAACGTTTTTTTTGTGTCTAGCAGTAGCTTTTTAAAGATGCAAATCCTCCCTATACTTAAGGGTGATATGGTGAGTTACTATCAGTATCGGTTAAGTCTTATACCTTAGAGTTTATACCTTCTCTCTATGTCGGCGTATTAGAACGACGTACAATGAATGAGTAGGGATTGTCGCTGCCGCAAGCTGGAAACCTTATAGAGGATCGAAAGAGAAGCTTCGAAAGAGAGCCGCAAGCTGGCTGATGGCCGATGCAGAAGACGTTTCAGGTGATTCGTGCCATGTGACAGGTCAGTTCCGTGTCGTTGAAAGCTATGAAAAGTGCTGCTCAAGCTCGCGATGTCTCGCAACGTTTTTTGTTCAGAACGCGGACCAGATGGTTCACTTGCAGGCACGGTGGGCTGTTACTGCAGTTGCTTGGATAGAGGTGGTCATTTTCTAATCTGCATCGCGATATCGTATTTTGGTGATTTTTGCAGATCAAATATTCACGATGACTACCCCGTTGGTTTCTATTTACATTTTTAGCCGCTTTGAGAGGGTAAATTTATTGTTTTCCTTTGCGAAAGAATTCTGGTTAGGCAACAACCTGACAGAAACCATGCTTAGCTACTTCACTTAGCACTCAAAATGCAAACCCCAGCTTGGAAGTTTTTTTAATGTACTAAGGTTATAGAAAAAAGAAGGCGTGAATTCACAAGCATAATAACTGACAGACATGTATTTGACGCGCAGAAATATAAGCGCAACCGCGAATTTCTTGATTTTCTGCAGAGATTTTAAGACATGTTAACCGGTCGGCAGATTCCACGACACAAACCAACGAAGCAATCGTTGCCCTCGATTTTCACCTCCAACAAGGAAAACCGCCACTAAAATCCCTTTCCGTGCACACTGACAACGTACCTATAGTACGCCTTGGGCCACTTTGGGTTGAGATCTTTGGCTCGTACGGCGTCTTGCAGCGCCTGTGCAAACTGTCCCATCTTGACGAGCGCCGCGGAGCGATTCGAGTAGAGGATGTGATTGGTGGGGTCGAGGTGCAGTGCGTCGTTGTACAACCCCACCGCCTTCGGGAAGTCGCCGCTCTGACACGCGGCATTCGACTGGCGAACCTGCGGGCCGAGGAACACAAAAAGTTACTCTGGTGTTTACTGATTAATGTTATAATGGATCTCAAACATTTAGCTGAATCAAGATCTAACAATGGGCGCGTGTTTACGCATTTTTATAGTCAATGTTTACCTCTGAAACATGTTTGATGTCCAAATTGATTGACTTGGCGTCGTTGACAAATCCATTGCAATGCATTACATTTATAATTCTGGAGTTAACATCACGGTATGTTGAGTTGGCAACCAGATAAGATGATCGAGTTGACGAGGGATGGAATATAGCCACTTGCCAAGAACACGAAAAGAACAAAAACCCTCCTAATAACCAATCGAAACCTTTAAAAACCAATGCACCTGAGCTTTTGGGACGTACCATACTCGTGCTACAAGCTACAAATCCTCGTCTGGAAGGGTAGGGAATCAGTTAGGGTTAGAAGGGAGACGGACGTGCCTTTTTTTTTGTAATTCGGACTCTGGTCCAGTCTCGACTCCAGGACATCATATATACGTTTAAATTGTTATTTTTATGAAAACCTCAAAGCGTTCATCAGTTTATAAAGATCAGGGTTAAAGATAAACTTAAAACGAAACTACCCGGCGTTGCTCTGAAATTGTAGAAGGAAATCGCAGCAACTGAAAGAATAGCCGTCTGCTAGTATCGAACCGGGACCTTCTGAACGCAAAGCGGTCGGTCACCATGATCGAGAGACAGGTTGTCTTCTGAAACCCAATCTCTTGATGAAATTGTGGTTCATAGACGATCAGTTGTTTGAATTTGAAATGGGATGTTCAACCGAAAGACTCTCGCTCAACGAAGTAAAATTCCACACGTCTTTGGTCGTTTCTCTTTGACAGCATGCAAAGAGCAGGAAGTCGGTCATCCCCAAGGACTGAGGAGATGTTAAATCATTCTACCATACACAGGAATGGTCGAGGGTGATCGTGCTAGATGATCCTGACTGAATTCCATCGGATTAAAGAAATGAGTCCTGTCGTAAATACTTGGCACGCTTTACTGCACCAGTTGTTATAAAAGAGCGAATGAAATGTCCTTTTTGACAACAGTCTGTTGCGAGACGCTGACATTGGTGCCGATTGAATTGATCGTTGCTTTGGCGGAAACATTTATTATGAGGCGGGAGAGAGAGAGAGAAAGAGCAGAATGTCGTTGATAGAATCTCTACAGCCCGCTGACAGCGTGATCTCTCCAGAGTGACCAGTACATTTTGCTAGAAATTTCAACGCTAACTATGAGTGATGATTTTCACAAATCTATTCCTGATTGTGTGTTCATCTGCACATTTCAGCAACGCCACTGTACTTTCGCCTCTCGTTTGGTGCAGCAACGTTTTTTTATTTTTCAATTCTCACCGCGCGAATATTTCAATAAGAACAAAATAAAAGAACTACAAAAGATTTCGCATGGTAAACGATCAGTTGAGTTCCTTCTCATTTTATTGCCTTTTACCAGCAGAGTTGATCTATCAAAAGTCGACTAGACCCGAAGAGAAGAAATACACGAGGCAGCTGAGAAGTGCTACGCCGCTATCATTTGGTTATTACCAGCAACTATGTGGGTGGGATATGACTTTTTACGATCGCATAAAATTCTTGGAAGTTATCTTCATCATTAGAGTAGGAAACAGCTCTGTTTGTGGGTTTATCGCTATCAATAAACTCAATATCTTCGGGTGGACATAGCGGCTAAAGTCCCCTAGCTACGAGTTGTTTTAACAGGCCTGGTCCTCGACCGATTGCTATTTAGAAATGCACCATATTACATGGTGGCAGGAGGTTCGCTCTTTAAATGACGTTTTCAAAATATATCTTGTTACTCTTTACACTGAGCTTTAACAGATACATTTCGGTGACTAGTTACCAAAATTAATTAAATTGAATTTCAAATTCAAATTGATCATAAAACATGTCATTTCACACAGCTTTGGTTTCGCCTCTTTGACTCCGGAGGGTAGGTAGCTCACTGTGATTGTGTAAGTAATACTATCGCTTTAACTGCAATTCATATAAAATAATCCAAAACCCAAGGCACAAAAATGAAGTCGGTCTGGCCCTGTCACAAACGGTATACTGAGAGATATTTATGCAAGACTTACCTTTTCCAAAAACAGCGCCTTGCTTGCTGCTGGCAGCTCAGCTGTACCTTCTGGTTCCACCTACAAAAGATCAAAGATCGATTAGCCACAGAATTCATTCGCAGAGCCACACAATATATTTTTGCCGAAAACGTTTCCATGAAATCGATCGCGCGATTTAAAAAAACCACAATGGCATGCAACAAATCTCAGGTGTACGATTGAAAGTTACTATAATATTTTCCGCTAGACTGATTCTCGTTGCGCGAAGGGCTCCTCCGCGTGAGTCGTTGCATCAAATGCAGCCATCTTTCGGTAAGCGAACCATCACGATTTGCCGGTAATAAATGATTTCCTCCGCGGTCTTTGCGGTGGCTGGCTGAAACCTTAGTGGGAATATCATACCAAGGCGCATTCTCATCTCTCGCCGGCCACGCTGTCGCTGGCAAAAACGCAACACCAACCTATTTCACGTCTTATCAAAATTACCTCCGTTCCGCCTAACAGGTTTCCATAACTTAAATATTCGTGTTTTATGTATTTTCCCTTTTTCTTTTTTATAACATCACGTCAATAATTTCTAGTTATTCGAAGTAGTAAGAAGTCAGGAGGGTATGTCTCTGGAAACGTGAGATCAATGGACCATTCGGCGATATGCATTTTGCTGTTTACGAGGCATAGTTATGTGTGGATTCAGAGGCATCAACGTTATTCCAGAAACAGGCCGGTTCAACGTGGTGCCAGTAAAATGCAGCGTTAATTAAAAACTAATTAAGCTCATGATAAAATCGGACTGACTGTCGGACAATTCGCATAGCATGGCTCCAAAATTATGTGGATCAGTTTTTAGGTATGTTTAGATGAATTACAAAAGTGGTTTGATCGAAAATAGTTAGAAGAATATAAAAAAGAGAACCAAAATATTTCAAATGTGTTAGATTTTAAATGTGTCGATCAAAATGAGAACAAAATTGTAAACGCATTGTCGCTGAGATTTGCTAGTCAAAATTTCCTTCGCACACGTCTAAACCTCAATATCTGATGAGGTGATCCAACACAGAGAGCTATTTTCCAAGACAACGGAAACAGACTTGCATTTCACACTGCTCCATTGCCCACCGCGCATGAAACCACAGAATCTGCATGATAGCGCGGAATACCGAAGAAAATGCGGCACCACAACACGCAACCTCGCGCATTATGTATCGTACATAGATTGTCTGTAACATTACTCGCTTTTTACCGTGGCAATCGCATATGATGAGAAAATGCTATGTAATTTCTATCCATGCATCCTCGTTGTCTATTAATTGCGGTATACAATCGTTGGATTCCTCAGCGTCGACATTCACGATGCTATGCTGCAGCGCTACTAAACCGAACCCCACAGTATGGAGCAATAATAAAAATATTAATGGTACACCAATCAATTTCATATATAACAAACTAATAGTTTCAACACATGCATATTAAAATTTTCAATAAAAAAATATATATTACCTTCTAAACGTTTCCTTTGAATGGAAATATTAAAAATATCGTGATAATACCGAGCTAGAATCGAACTTGTGTGTGTACCATTAAGAAGATCCACACCTGAAGACGGATCTATGCATGAACGCGTGGAAGATGTTTTATAATAATGATCGACTGATCGAATGTTTGAAAGGAATTTCCCATCTAAGATAGAGTCAGATGGTATCGCTAATGAGCCTGGTGGTTAATTACAAACGCGACTGGGTTCCTCTGGGGCCGAAAATCGAACGACGGGCAGAGGTTGAGTATTCAATGACCGCTTACACGAAACGAATATAGCCATGGTCTCTTCAAAGTGTGTACCATACCGGTAAACCCGGCAGCGGCACCACTACAGAAAGAAAACCACAAGGCAAAACAACTGTGTGAGAAGAACATACGCCTCTCTCTCTCTCTTTCTCTCTCTCTCTCTCGCTCTCCGAAGTCCAGAAGACACGTTCTAAATTTGATTCCGATCAATTAGAAGTGAGAACAAAAAAATAGCGAAATATCCTCGAAGTTATAGGTTATGTTAGACAATTTCAAAGCTTCTAGACCGGTTCCACAAATTGCATTTTGGCATTACGTACACCGTCATATCGTAATACACATTACAATACGCCATTATGAAACTATAACAATTATTAATAATAGTTATTAGTGGGCAATGTTCGTAGACACCCGTTCTAGAGTCATGTTCTGATATTCTGGCAAGCATATTGCGTTCGGATGGAGTCCGACAAACCAGACGCGTATAATAATAATAACAGCGTGAGAATATTTATTGTTCTAATATCAGAAGGAGCGAGATAGCCATAAAGGATGGTCAGGTGTGGAATAGCAAAGAAAACATATACATCTATAATATTATTATATGAGATTGACCTTTTCTTATCCTAGTACTCATCAAAGAGTAACCAATCCCTTGGTCCGAAACTAATTACAAAGCTAAAGTAGTTATTAATTCGAACCAAGTCCTAGTTAATTTCATACCAATCTTGCCGATCGACGTTGATCGTTGGTTGTAGGGTCAATAGTGTGATCGTCGGACCCATGGCTTGTGGAGATTATTGCCGCATCGAACCAACTGCCGAGACCGGTGCAGCTTGTATATACCAAGAAGAAAACAATAACGATCCTCAGCATGTCGGTGAAGAATTTCCGAGTCTCGTGTTTCAACGATTGAACATTGTAATTTAGTAAACGCGCTCCTTTTAATTTCGTGTAATCTATCGTTAGATTGGCCGGACGAACGCATGATGTCGAAGGTCTGTAATCTTCATTCTTTCTTGGACCATATGGAACACGGTTGGTTTTCTACAGAGCCTCTTTGGCTAACGATTTGACTTGAGAAGTGTACCCACGGTTTTAAAAATGTTGCGGGCGTGAGTCCTTGTTAAATTTGTGGTAATTTTGTGAAAAGGATAGTAATAGCAGGCCCTATTTCGTCGATGAGTGATTTACATCGCTGCATTTAAGGGTGTTTCCTGTAATATACATAAAGGGGGATGCTTTCCTGCTGACTCCATCGATACCTGGAGTTCTCGTCTACGGTAAAACGACCCCGTTCTCGAGGATTCTCACAGTTCCGTGCACGCGGACATTATGAATATGTAATGAGTGGTGTGTCCTGTGCAAACGCCCAAATGCATAAATTTTCAAGAAATTTCGGTTATTATTTTTGTCTGGACTGTGAGAAGAAGGCGACGTGCAGACCATTAATGCTTGACGAGACCTTTATGAGAAATTAATTAAACTTCGTCTTTTGCATTGTTATGCTCCGTTCAGCGAGAGAATATACTTTTCCGGCAGAGGCGCCACCGGTCGTTTTGGGTTGACAAACGGGCCAACTGTCATTTAAAAAACACATAAAATCATCTCCACTTTTGTCCGCCATTTTGCTTTTGCTCTAAAGCATTTGTAGTGCCAAGATCTGTTGTTTTTAGACCTATTGTAAGCATGTTTCTACCAATTATAGCAATTAGTTTTAAAGTTAACCCCATAAATTTGGGGTTACAGTTGTTATCACCATGGTAAGAACCCCTGAAAATCTGGAAACACCGTCTGTGATTGGCTAATCATCTTTAAACTTTGGAGGTTATTATGAATCTCTGCTTTTGTGACTCCAGCCCATGGGAATTATTTTGCAGGTTTAACAAGTATTTTGAAATCACGCCATTAAAATAGTAACTGCAATTTCATTCACGAGCAGGACTTGGGTTGTTATTTTCTCTCGCGGGTTCTTCCAACGACTTTTCGTAATTCACCAAAAATGTATGTTCGAATATGAATTGAATTTGACGGTGCCCAAAAAAAAATAGTCACGCACCTAAATTTGTTTGCTTCGTTCATCGAACCGGCAAACGGTATCCTCCCTTGTCAAGTTCTTGTCTGCGATTCTACCGACCATGAGTCCGGATTGCGTCTAAAAGTTTAGGCCCGAGTGACATGGCTTGCCACGCTGATGTACACCCAAGGTATGTTCGCCCCGATGAATGATTAATGTGAATGATGACGAGTGAAATGAAGGGAAAACATATTCCATTTACCGGACGATGTTCTTTGGGAGGTGGTCCTAGTCGCTTCTTCCATGTCTATCCTTTCTTTGCTCTGTTCCTCAACGGCGCAACACGGTGATGGTCCAAATTGAGAAGTAATAGCAATGACTTTTCAATTTTTGTTATATAGGTGTAGGTCTGTGTGCATGGAAAGAGTGTGATTTTTGAATCTGATTATCTGGTTGCGTTTTTTTAATGTGTCTAAACTCTAACCAAACAGTAAGTGTGTGAAACGTTTCGCCAAATGTCAAGAAAAAAAAAGGAAAAAGACTGTCAAAAAAATCTGCGGCGTTTGATAAGCGATGAATATCTATGACACAAGAATCTTTACGGTTCACGTGGCATTTTTCGATTGAAATCACGATCAAATTGGCACTCATCTCTTTTCGTTTTCTTTGCTTTCTGTGCACTCGAGCATGCACCACACACTATCAGCAAATGCCAACAGACGGGGAAGCCAAAGCAAACAATCATCTCACAAAAGACTCTCTGGTCCGCGACACAAACCAAAAATCAATCGAAAACAACAAGGCCGCCCTTGTACACAAGTCAAATATTTGTCGTCGGCTATGAGATTTAAAATAAACAGGTGGTAACCATGGCAACGCATGATCTGCGCTATTGTCGAGCCATTGTACCATCGCACGACGACAGGGGCACACACACAACTTTATCTGACATGGTAAAATAATAATTCCTCCCAGCTACGTGATGTCACCCAACTGACAGTTGACATGACATCCAACTTATGTGCACATCCCATAGCAGTACAAAAGATGTTCACAATAACGCATAAATATAATTTCAACATTTTCATTCCAGACTTCTATTTTATATGCATATTTTAATGAATACAACTGTCATTTAACTTGACATGTTTTTTTTTAATCCATTCATGTATTTTTTTAAATCGTTATACATCCTTAAGAGCATTGTAATTCGTTGAAAATAATAAAGTGGCTAAATCAAACCGCGACATGGCAAAGAATTTAAATATTTCATTTATATTTATTACGTTTAAGGAATTTGCATTTCCTTTTGATAAATTTGACAAGTTCGAAGCCGCAGCGCGGAAAACGCGCGGCGTAAAGCGGACCGAAGCGATGCCAGTATTTTACCATCATGGACATAACAGGTCTGCAGTGTGCGGAGCGCGATGGACCCGATGCTTTGTACCAATTGTCAAAATGAGCAAGATCTTCGCATAAAACAGTCGTATATACCGCGAAAAGAATGTCCCCCGAAATTACAGTCGGGTACCAAAAAGCGGGTGCAGATCGCGGACCAATAGGAGATAGCAGAACAGGCGAGCCAGGCACCTCCACCGGCGCAGCCAAAGGCATCCTCGTCCATACGGCGGAAAATTACATGAAAGTAAAAGATGGGAGGAATTTCCAAAAGCGTTTGAAATGAGACAGCGACGTAATTTACATCTTTGAGAAGATTGTCTAGTGCATATATACCTATACACCCGTGAAGTTCTACACGTTATTGCCTCTCAGTTCAATTAAGATTTTAAAGAGATTAAACATTGCATTATTTTTTTTTTATAATTGACGTAGCTTTTTCTGAAAGATAATAAAACATCTTTGCGTCGATGGTAAGCCTACAATTATACGCATTGCAGCCAATCGGTCCTGGCAGGGAGCGAAACAGCGCGTCTCAAAGATATGTTGCAAAACCATCTCTCATAACTTCCAGCTGGCAAAGCCATTTCAAATGTTTGACAAACTATATAATTATTTCCACTATTGATTATAATACATTTACATATCAAATGTTCACTTCTAATGATAAGCCCAAGCATGATGTGCTCACGCCTGTAGCTAGCAAAGCTTTGGAATGCGTGGCAAGCGGCACACTCGCGCCAACCCATCGGATGGCTAGCTAGATGTTGCAATCTGAATTGTTCAACGCCAGAACATTGATGGCATTATTTCATAATGGAATTGTCTCGCGCGACCCTTTCAAAGTCTCGAGTTAATCGAAAGGGCGGATTCCGACATGCAAATGAGCGTCCCATTTTAATTCTCAGTTACTTCACATCATTATGTACAACGTATGGCAGAAGAAATTAGGTCTGAAGACCGATTTTGTCCGCGTTCTCGCTCGAGAAAGCCTGTAGTATACACACATTTTATATCCATTTCAGTAATTAGCAATTACCATAATTGGGGGCTTCTTGACTGAATATTTATGATGAATCGATGGCTGCTCGCACATATACGATAGACACGTGATTAGCGCTAGCGTATCGCAGCGTGTAAATCACACGCTTCGCCGTCTTTTACCGAGAGGAAGCATGTATACATAGAGCTGGACCCAAAATCACCGATCGCCCGACTCGACCATGCCTTACTTTCCTTCGATCGGACTGTATTCGTCCTGGAAATTCATCGCCCTTTTTTACAACTTATGTATTTAAGGTTTTAAGCTACTGTATTTTTTTTCTTTGCCTGAAGCGAGCGGCCGGCTCGCTCCATGCCATTACCATTGAAATTCCTATGCATATATAAATTGCAATGGATTCTTTTGGGCGCGAAGGGGGGGGGGGGGGGGGGGGGGAATGGGCCACGCCGAGCACACCTGCGCCAAACCCTGGTGAACAGTCGGACCAGTTTCTATATGAAATACAATTTGAATATTATTGTTGTTTATTTATTATGTATAAATTTCTGTAACGCGCCGCAAAACTGCATAAATGTGTGCCTAATAGAAAAAAAAACGCAAACGCAGAAGAATCGAATGCAAAATCGATGGACCAACGAGTTTTTAGGCGATTTGTAATTTCATGTAAAATTGTGAACAGTTGTGGTACTTTTAGTGTATTGTTGCAGCCATGCTCACCTACAAGAAACATGCTGATTGCTGAGCCACAACTTCGTCTGACAATGACTGCATTCACTCTAAAGTTGTATGTACCCATGGCAGGGCAACTTCTAAAATTTCGATGTAATTACAAGAATAATAGCTGTGAGTGCATATCACGGAAAGACAGGGGGGACACGCAAGCCAGACCAACAAGCTGGCATCTTCCTCGTTGCGTGAACATCGCGGTACGATTCGAACCACACAAGACAGGTGAGGGCAAACAAAATTTTGTAATTACAGCCTTGACAGTAAACGTACGAAGAACTACCGCGCAGTTTTTAGTACCTTAGCTACGCGATATCTCAAACCACTGAAATTAAATCTCGCGCACGCAAAGACCCATGAGAACAATACACGGGTTTGGGAAGAATTCTCGTGCCTTCCTTCTGGCGCGCTCGTGGCCGGCCGACGGAGTGGCAGGGGTACAAAAGATGCTGATATTTCGTAAGAACAATGTCCGGCCAAGACGGTGATCGGGAAAGCACACAAATTCCGCGCGCTGGAATGAGATAATACCACGAGGCATCGAGTGACGTAACGTGGAGGATAAGAAGATGGAAGAAACCTTGCCCGCAGCCGTGAATATGTGAATGATGATGATGATGAGGAGGTCCGAAGAGTCCGATCGTAGATCGGATGATTATCATGATGATGATGATGATGATGGCGATTTGATTGGCACGAGCTCATCGAGTCTTGGTATTGTGCTTTTCTCGCAATTTTGGTGGATACGTTTTTTTTTTAAATCTTGTACGCGCGGGGTGCTAACACGAGGTTTGGTTACCTCGGCAGCGACAAGCACTAGATACTCTGGATAGGACGGTGCTTGCACATCCGCATCGTAGGCGATGTGTTCGTGAGATTAGACCCAGAGTTTGACCGAAATACTCGGTTACAGTATAGTCCGCGAGAGAAGATATCAACCCAATGACTGCCCCCCCCCCCCCTCATCAGCATTGCTACCAACTCATGAATTAAATTTCAGTCATGGATTCAGTAACGGAATTTCAAAAAACTTGTTATATCTGCAAAATAATTCTCAATATTGTAAAATTGGTAGAAAAATTCGTATAATAGCTCGAAATACAAAACATCTTGGAACGAAAAAAACTTGAGGGCAAAAAAAGCAGACATCAGCGGAGATAACAAAGTATTTTCAAATGACAGTTGGCCCGCATGTTACCCCAAAACGACCGGTGGCGGGGGCTCTGCCGGTAAAGTAGGTTCTCTCTCTCTCTCTCTCTGAACGAAGTATAGCACCGCATCTCCGAGATTCGAACCCGTGAAATAGAAGCATGTTGTTCAAGATGCATGCTTACGAATGTTATCTTCAACCAAATGCAGACTAAAGTTATAAAGTTTGGTGCGGTAACATTTTCCCTGCAGATTCTCGTATCGCGCGTAGATCAGAATTCGAACGATATGCATGTATACACACACACACATATATATATATCTATGTGTGTGTGTGTATTTTAATTGAGTTTCTACATTAATGAACAGTTACATAAACAACTTCTGAAGGGAGATTTTAATTGTGTAAAATAAATGAGAGACGAAAACAAGAGCGCCGATCGGGGCAATGGCATGCCATAAGGCGCGTTTTTGGATCCACACGATTGTGACTAATGGAAAATAACCAACAAATCCGCTTTGACATTTCATTTCCATCCACTGAATTCTCTCCATAGTTTTAATTTGTGGTCAGTTATAATTCAATGCCAAGGTACACATTCTTATATATGTAAAATTAACTTGCCTTCTTTTTCTTTTGGTTAACGGTGATTAAAATTAATTTTAATTGAATACGTGTAGGTTATACGGCTCGCAGTTGAAAAGGAGTTGGAACTGCGAGATTCCTTTAGCCACGATGGGAATTGTTATATTTCTATAAAGCTTTGATAGTAGGTACATCTAACTATTTGCATTGACAGAGGCGGCTCTACGCTATTATTTAGATGCTGTCAGTGTAGCCACAAACAAAACGAAATTATCTCTCTGTAGAGTCATAGCTTTCGCGTCGAAGGTAATTGAATTGAAATTTAATAACTTTCAATCGTGCAACGTGTGTACGTTTACATCGGGGTTGCTGAGTCCCTTCAGTCGCTGAGTGTAAGAGTCAGCCAAGTTAATTGGCTCTACTGAAATTGGTCATTTTTGCGAGTCTTGCTCAATGAGCATCATGAATAGCAACAGCGAAAAAAAAACGAAGAAAGATTAGCGTAAAAATCGAATAGCATCTTCACTGCTCACTAATCGAGATAAAAAGTAAAATGACACTCGTTAAATTAGCGTCGAAAACGACTTCTGTGCAGAGGAATGTTTAGAAAAATTAATTTAATTAGCCGGTCGTGGACGGAATGCTGGACAATATTTGAGAAGACAAATGATGCGGATCTAACTAACAACAACACAAGAGCACATAAAGCCGAGTGGTGTGAGCGAGCAGCTGAGATGCCGGGGCCGGGTTCAGGCGAGCGGTGATATTTCTCAATTGCACTGGGTCGAACATCATTAGCTCTGGCACTGGCATTAGCTCTAAATCCGAGCACAAAGAATGTGTGATCCGTGTACCAAATTTGGTAAAATCAATTAGGATAGGAAGCTCGCGCGCACGACGGCCCGGCTGCTGCGGCAATGATTGCGATGCTGCTGCAGGCAAGGAGTATAGAACGTGGATGGTTTCTGGTCGGACCGTGCGGGTACATGGTCGGTACATGGCGGAAGGCGAAAGACATGAGATCTCTGCAGAAAGATGGCCGGCTTCTTTTATCAAGAGATTTTGGGTGATGTCGAAATTCTTATGACAGTGCCTTTTCCAAAGAATGTATCTGTATGTTTCATCATTCTGTTTATTGATTACGTATAGATCCGAAATGAAGAATTTGATACTCTGATTTGATGTCCTCCTTAGGCCTTACGATGTTTTTGTATTGACCAAATGAAATATGTAAATTTTCTCATGAGAAGTTGCCTTCAGAGCTATGTTAGCACGTTTTTTTTTCAAACATTTTTTCGAAATATGATAACGTATGCTTACTAACCAATGAGAAACGGAACTTCGCCAAAGGTGGTAGCGGACTATCAGAGTGATTGAAAGAGACATGCCTTCTCCTAAAGGTATAAAGTGTCTGGTTGTTTGGCTTTCAGTTATAACGAGCTGGCAAGAACATACGCGCGTAGAGTCAAAGTGAGTGGTCATAAGTTTCAACGACGAAAATATGGTAGCACACGGAGCTTTCAACGATTCAGAGACACACAGTAAAAACACACTGCGGTAAGGTAATAAAATATGATTACATCGAAAGTATATATAATAACGCGGTGGCCACATATAGTTTTTTGCATGGCGTTTGGCTATTTCTACTTTTTAAAGAACATGGACACTCGCAAAACTGTCTAAAAACAGCGACGTGTCCTCATGAGAACCAGGGCCAGGATAAAAAGCGCGCGTTCTGGTTTCTCTACACACACATCTAACGAGATTTGAGATTTGCGGTCCCCGAAAACTTTGTAACGTATAATTATTAGCATTATATCTGAAGAGAAATAGGTAGCAAGAAGAGACCAAACGTCAACCGATGGAGACAATAATAACAACCCGGCGACTGTCATTACCGGGTGGCAATTAAATCTGTAGAGAACCGATGAAAAAAGATACGTTTCGTTGATCTTTGGAATATTGAATTCGGAGAATCAAAAGAGCAAGTGGATGGCCGAAGACGTATAGACATTGCAGACCAAAGATATTAGTAAACTGTCTTGAAGACGGTGACGCCACATCCGTCCAGGACACGCCTCTCCACCATCGTGGTCCCAATTTCCAGGTTTCCGGTGGCCACAATCATTCACACACCAATTTAGGTGCGATCCTCGAGGAAAACAAGAATTAAAAAAAAATATCGAAAAAAAACGAGTACTACCAATTATCCTTACCGGGACGATTCTCCCCAATCTTGGTCCGTCACTTTACGAATACAATGCAGCTGTCGCCGGGAAAAAAACGCCATGATTTTACTTATTGTATATTTACATTGTCTCCACCAAACCACGTCCATTACCTCACCGGCCAATCTTCAAATCACTTGAGTCATGGAATCACTTTAGTTTTTTTCAGACTAATAGAAGAAAAGAGTACATTTTCTCATTCACTATTATTATGCTGACAATAGACAATTAGGTAAATGCTTTGGTGGCTACTTGAAATTACGAGGGAGCGACTGAAGTCAGGTCTAGTGCAGTAAGCGACCATGCAGGAAAGCGTAATGAGAACGTAATACCACCCGGTATACAAAAATTTTCCATGAAACATTTCAAAGAACCGAGTCTGTTTTTAAAACTTTTTAAAGCGATTCACTCGCATGGTTTTCTGCTCGATGCACCAAAGGATTTAATCCGGAACAAATATTTGAATCAGAAAAAAACAGTTCGACAGAAACGTAAAAATGTCTCCGAATAGCCAAAAAATAGCACTTGGGACCGCTAAAAGCCGGCAAGAAATTGAGTACCAAGGGTTGCCTATGAAAACCTACCTCCGACAAGAAATGAATGTGCCCAGAGTCCAAGAAATCGAGAACCAAATGGGCCTAAAGCCAACAAGAAAGTGTTCAACCCCGGGTCGCAGGAGAACCTGTCAACAAACGCACCAAACACGCGACACGCGAAGAGTAAGTGACGACGTCCATGGAGAAACACCCAAACAAAAGACAGTTGAAAACAAAACCAAATCCGATTACGACGAAGAGCGCGAAGAAAACAAAGCACTCGACTTTGCTGCATCCATAAAAGGATGCAATTATCATGCATTGTCTCTCCACACAATCGCATTTAATAATAATTATTGTTTCCCGCCAGCACTGATGAAAAAGAAAGGCCCACTCACTGTCTTGGCCGCGACGATCTAACAGTCGATGCAGGCGACGACGATGAGGAGCAAAGATCTATCCCCGTGAGCTTCCATCACAAGACTATTCACATTTTTACTATGACCGATGACCCGCGCTCGCCCATTGTGTAGAAAGGTTATACATAAGTGTGCTCGCGAGGATCAAGGGACCAACAAAAAGGTTCACCATATACCTGCGAGGGGGGTCCACGAAAACGGGTGGAGGGGCGCGGGGCTGGCAATAGCAACAGGTCGGCGCGGGAGGCCAAGGGGGGTAGGGGGGAAAAACAGGGAAACAATAAATTAGGATTGCAAGCACACGACCGGCGTACGTTGACAATCCCACCTGCCGGGAAAGTGACACCTTCAAAATAAGGAATAGCATTTAAATGGCCCAGGCTACATTCATTCGGCCGTTTGACATGATTGCTTTTTAAAATCGAGACACGATTCTTGGTGCCCTCGCGCGCGTCGACCGCGCGGTAGCTGGAGACGTCGAGAGATGAATCGCTCGAGGAATGGACCAAAGATGCTGCCGTGCGAAATATTGTCTTTAATACGTTTTCAATGCTCACTGTAGCGTAATCTAATTCAAATCGCGGCCGATTTTTTGTTGTCATGTTTTTGTTATGTGTAACTCGAGTTAGTCGCAAGACGAGTATATTATTTTTCTTTTACTCGATATTATAAATCAAATGAAAAAAAAAATCTGATGCATGACTATCTAGATTTCTGCATTCTTGTGGTCACTGCCTTTGATGTGGCGTGAAACATAAAACCAGCGCCTTCTTTCGGCCGATCATTATCCCACATCTAATTTCCACCCGAGAACATTACACCAAAAAATATCCACGAGGAAAAAATGCAACATTGCACTAGGCACTCACCTCTGACAAATCTCGTTGTGACATTGTACATCCAAAGTTCTAATCATGATCTCGAAACACAAACACCACCGAGGAATAATCCCGGTCCAGCCTTTCGCAGCCTCCAAATGCAGACTGTACCAACGGCACTACGCATGTCTTCCATACACCCCGAGACACTCGCGCTCACCAAAAGTCCCACGTTTCCGCACTCGCACAACGCACAAATCCACGCTTACGCACACGTTACGCGCCTAGCGACACCGAATCGCAACACACCAGCACGCAATCACACTACCACTATGACTGACCTCACGCAGAAACTGTCCGACTATACACAGCGAGCCCTACTAGCGTAAACCATCAACATACCATTAGGGCACCCACTGCATTCCGTAGGATCAGCCATTTTGGAATGTGGTCTCCACTGCTGAGGACTCGACCCCAAACTAACGCTGTTCCATCTGGTGTGGCTCCTCCCCGAGTTAACCTTGGGACTGCTTGCTGTAGTCGAGTGGCGAGGAGGAGATGGTCTGCGCAGAGGTGCCCTGTAGTCCTCTGCTGCTGCGCCGAGCGGCGACGGCGGCATCTGGTCGATACGGCTGGGGAATATATAAAGAGGCGTCGGAAGATGGTGATCGCGAGGCGTCGCGACGCATTTTGCTCGCCGATTTCATTCATGGTTGTGTCGTGACGTCGGCAAGGTGAGGTGTGGTCGATTCTGGGATTGATGTGATATGTCAGCGACAATAGGTCACACTCTCACTGGAAATGTATTTTTTGGCATGATTTCAATGTTTTTCTATTATATTGTCAGTACTTTAAAAAAAAATGTGTAAGTAATTGATGAACAGTTGGCAGAGGTGAGCTACTTTCGAAGCAACCTCCAAGATTGTTCTGGTCATAAGTAGAACCCTTTTTTAAGATTATCCACCGATTACAATTGAGGAGCATCAGGTAAATTAATAAAATATTGTATTTCGGTTAAAGGGTTGAAAAAGGTCTAGCCACAGATGATTACCAGAATCCCGTTACATCCCGCACCGCGTAATGAGGGTGCGTTAATGGATTTTATATCCTCTACACAAAACTGCAATTACATTGCGATGTTAATAGGAAATAAACGCTTAAAGTAACGCCGGCCTAGTTGAAAGAGCAAAATACACAAGCAGCTACCTGTAAAGCGAAGCACAGTACATACATCTCCAATCGCAGCTAAAGCGATGTTAAATTAAACGTGAGCCGAGAAGAGACAATTGAAAACGCAAAGGAGGCGAACGCCTTCGCGTCTCTGTGCATCGATCTCTCCACGTTCATTTTTATCGGCCGCGACGTATTTTACCGTGCATCGATCTCTCCACGCTAATTTTTACAAGCCGCGACGTCTTTTCCGTGCATCCATCTCTCCAATTTAATAGTGCCGGCTGCGACGTCTTTTACCGTGCACCCATCACCCAATACCCAATTCTTCTGGTACCCAATACCGGCCGGCATGCTCGGCGCATGCTCGTCTTTAGCCGCTCATCGAGACCGAAAGAATATACCGTTTCAACACTGAATTTGACGATCTGCTAGATGGCTGCTTCCTTGGCGGTTTTTTAATTTGTATGTGACTTTTGGCCTTATTCAAAGGTATCGCGAGCAATTGAATTCAAAACGCTTGTTAATGTATGTCAGTCACATGTATAAATATAGCGTACGAATCAATGAAAGGTTGTTGTGCACTTGCAAGATTCGAAAGTGATAATAGAGCAGTCGAGTCTTAAAAACGACGGTCAACACCTATGATATAATTTCTTAGAAATAGAAAAAAATGTATGGGTGAAGGTATGTGCAAAGTTGTCTTATATTGCCTGGTCTTTAGGTTTCCCCGGCCAAAGGAACTCGGAACAATTTCCCTAAAATGTCACCGAAATTTTTACACCGACGCCGTCGTCAGCAAAAAAACCTGGAGTCTTCGGATGGCCACTGGAAAAAGAAGAGGAAGAGTTGGTCAGTCACTGCGACTAACGTTCGCGGGCGTAGAAGAAAAAAAAACGACAGAAAGCCGGCCAATGCGGTCGGTGGACAATCCACCGAAACAAACGAAAGTTGGAGCCGGTCTGAGGCTTGAAGTCAACGCGACGCCACAGCTGTAATATTCAAAATTACCTGATGCCATTGCGTCGTCGCGGGAACTCCTGTATATATGTAATCGCCACGAAGGTATAATATGTTTGTAACAGACAATATAAAACCTGGCCGTAGTATAATGGACACAACAACAACAAAAATATAAATCGGTTCGGGAAAGGGGAGAACGGGGGACATTACAGAACACTTTTATAGTTTAATTATTACGCACAACACCAAGCAGCAAGGTATCAATGACTATATAAGAATGTCGAGTGTCCAATGTTATCAAGTATTTGGTAATTGATGGCCTCAGCATTTTCATTAGTGCCACCCCCAATGTTTATATTTTATCCGGTCTATCAATCAGAAAATATTACACACACACACACCACGATTCCGATCTCCAGTCGGCCGGTCTGCGCTGACAATGACACGTACCTAACTAATTAGTATGGACTGTGGACACACCTTGGCTTCTAAATAAGACCATCCACATGTAAGTTATATACGTGCCGAACGAAAGAACAACGTTCTCCGGATCTTAATCTGGGTTTGGCTCTTGCTTTCTTTCTCTCTCTATCTCGCTCTCTAGATTTCCTTTGCTTCGGACTTGCCGAGTGTCGTGGATGAGGCTTTGATAAAAGTATAGAGACCATCGTGGTAAGAAGGCAGGAGATCGAATAGGCAGTTTATTCGCTGCATGGCATTGTCTTTGGAGAGGAGGGAGTGCTTCTTCTTATAAAGAGGATTTTTTTAAAACCTCGCTTTTAATGAGCCACTTTGTGTTATTCAGGCGATTAACGATTGATGAGTCGATATGGTGTTTATAAATAGGTGGAGATCACTCACTTCTTCGACTACACTCCCGTGTATTTCATACAAGCGCAAGGTTCTGACTGTGGGGTACATCATTTTAGGGACGTGATAGGTGTTAGTATGAGAGGCTGTATATGCTCTGACGGATGAATGAGCAGATTGTTGTTTAAGGTTTAATTAACCTATTTTCTGTGTATTTTTTTTTTGTGGCAAACCGCAATTACTTTCTCCAAGGTCACCGAGTAGAAGATTTCTGATTTTGTAGGCAGGTATAGTATAAAGTTTTTATAACGAATTGCTGTCCCCGTCGATAATTAAAATAATTGTCGTCAATATAAAGGTAGCAACGTGGACTTAATTGCAAGAATTAAAAATATCAACTACGTTTTGGCCAACCGTTACAGTTGTAAAGAATCCACAAAATCGTGTAATGGTAATAGATGTGGTATTCGTGTCGGTGAATGAAATAAAGCACTAAAGAAACCACAATATAAGGGTGGTGGCAAGGGTTTTTATACGACATTATTGGTGTCCACCGCGCCACTATCGGCACTTTTTGTTGGTGGTCACCCCTCTGTCGAACGCTGGCATGCACCATGGCTGGCGTTGTGTGAACGTTCCAAGAGTAAAAAGGTAACCCGAACGAAGAACCGCGCGCACGAGATAAAAGCGACTGTTCATATCTTGAAATCGTCACGAATTCTTGATTAATTACGATGGTGGCCCCTCAAAAAAAGGCTTCCCTCTAGACACGTGCGGCGGGAGCACCCCTTGAGGGAATGCTCACCCCAAAGCGCCTCTAGGTACCCAATACCGAAGGACGGCAATGTGTAATAGCGTGCGCTTAAAAATGCACGCACAAAACGTAATATAAATAAAACTTGGGTATATGTACATGAATGGTCACTCCTTTTGCTTATAGACGCCGCAAAAAAAACTGCCTCTTTGCAAGGAGAAACGCACGTAGACGCATAAAAAGTTGACGTTGTTTTGCAGATTGCTGCGAAGTGCATGGTACGAACTGAACATAAATAGCCCAGTTCATGATTCAAATTAGAATATGCTCATTACGGATTGAAGGATATAAAAATAATTCAATACCCGTGAGCACTCAAGTGTGGTTTGCAGGGTTTTTTGGTTTTTCTGGCGTTTCCACTTGGGAGCTGAAACCAGCAAGCTAATGATGGTAAGGGACCTTAACTGGAAAAATGTGCAACCAAACCGGGTTACGAACCCGCGACATGCCAATTGCCGGTCGGGTGATCTACCAACTGAGCTATCAGGGCACGCATCATCCAATTTTCCTGGGGTGGGATAAGGGATTCCCTTAAAGGGAGAAGAAGCCGAGGCGACTCGTATTAAAAACCAAAAAAGCGGCAACAATCGAGAAAACACGGGATTCAAGGAAAAGTGTCAGACCATTCTGTACATGTGGCCGTTGAATAAGCATCATATTCTAGAGTTGCTAAGAACTCGTCCATGCGAGCACCTTGGCCTCTTCCCCCTTTGAGGGGATCCCTTATCCCACCACGCGAAAGCTGGAATATGTGTGCCCAGTTGGTAGAGCTCAGTTGGTAGAGAACCCAACCGGCGATTAGGAGGTCCCGGGTTCGTATCCCGGTTCGGTTACACATTTATCCAGTTTAGCTTCCTTTCCATGAGTGGTTTGTTGGGTCGTTCCTTGCGAAGCGACCGCATCTTTAGGTGTATCGTACTTAGAGCAAAGTAATGGTGTGAGTGCCATGAAGACGAGTCTTACGCCGACGCGATTCCGTTCAATTGCCATCGTCGGTAATATTTTAATTCGTTACGCAGGTTAATGGTAATTAAAACACAGCTTCTATTAGCGTTCAGATGAATACTTTTATTTTCCGCCGATGCTTTACGGCCTATTAAGAAACGCATTCCACAATTAGCGCATAATAGAGTTGATGCTTTTAAGCGAGATGGTTTTGTATTTTTTGTATTTTTTTTTGTTTTTACTTTACTGCCGATTTTGTGGTCTAGATTGGAGAAGTCAAAGAAGTACAATAAAATGCTGCGTCAAGAAAATGCGCTCATCGTTAGCTAACGAGAAAATCTGCCGTGGAAGAACTCTCAAGTAGTTATTTTTTATTAAATTTTATGGATTTATGATAGTACGATATTTATCTCATCTCTTCGATAGATAGCGTTCGCTGAAACCAAATATGTGCCAGTAAATATTCTTAAGATCTTTTTGTAGTTATTTTACACTCATTTAAACTGTGCTTTAAAATGGGTATGGTATAAGTTCTTGTGCCTGATGAACCGCTGGTGGGTGCTAGCAGAGAGGCAGAACCCTTCGTATTAGAAACAAAATTTGTATCGAAATTCACCGTGAATTTCGGTTTGTAAAATTGTTGGAAAATGTTATCACTCATCAGGGTCTCGTGATTTTTTATGTATTTAAAATTTGGGCAATCAATAATCCGCTCCCACCCTAAATGCGTGGATGCATGACAAGCCAGCATGCAGAATCCAATTTAGAAATAGTCCACAGGTCCAAACTAATTAATTAACCATCATTATCATCACCACAAAATTGATCGTCCGGACCACACTCTAGATATTTTCGGTAAGAGGGCGACCGACCGCCTTTGCCAGGGCTATCGTATTTCGTCTTAACGCTATAGACGCGAGAACGCGAAGCCAAGAAGACCATGGGCAAGATGGTCCAGACTCTGCTCACGGCTTGGACCACAGTATCACAGGCCAGCTAGCGTGACTCGAGGAGTGGATTGGATGTGTGTAATTATTTCACTACATCTCAAGACGTTATCAAGCTGCCGACTGGACGTGAGGTTTGAAGGACACCATCACAACATGCTACGAACGAACCAGCTTCATGTATTATAATTGCAGTCATTTCTCGGCTAGTTAATTTTTTCCAACTTAATCATAATGAATAGAATATAACCTAAAAATATGCGTATGGTATACCGAATTCGTATAGGCGATACATGAGATGTTGGCGAGGGTATTAATTGTTATCCATGAGTAATACTGGTTATTCGTCAGACATCAATGTTTTGAAACGAGATGTGTTATTTTATGAGTCTGGTTGTTGTTATGTGTTTTATTTTTGTTTTATTTTGATGTATAGAGAATGAATGATTACTAATTAGATTGACTTTTGAGTTATTGCTTGACCTTAGTCTGAGAGGTATAGGGAACCAACCTTCTCTTGTAATGTGATTGACCTGTTACCGATGTGTTTTCTCGCTATCGTAGATTCATCACGATCGCACTAATGCGAATCAGATCGTAGAAAGGTCACGGACAAAGGCGTGGAAAATGCCACTATGGATTGAAAGCTTTATTTTCACGATGGGTGAAAAAAAGGAGTTTCCTTCTATATTCCCGTACACGCGTGGGCACTTTTCACTGTCTAGTCAGTTTACCAACTTTGGTGTTTAGATTTACTGTTAAAATAAAATCCCTTAGAGGTGATCCCTTATCCCATCTCGTAAAGCTGGATGCTCTGGAAAGTGTGCTCTGATAGCTATCAATTGGTAGAGCAACCGACCGGTAATAGGAACGTTCCGTGTTCGGATCCCGGTTCGGTTGCACATTTAGAAGTCCAGCTTCCTTTCCAGAGAAGAAATAATAAACGCTTTTGACGGTTTCTGACAAAATAAAAATCTCATCTCACGTTGAAAACTAGTCAGCCATTATAAAAAAACCAACCCTTAAAACATGAGACCAAATGTTCCCAAGACGAAATTCTTGTACCTTAAAAACATCAAAGATAGTGTTCTACAAAAGTTTCTCGTTCGTACACGTGTCTTGTTTTCGTCTTATGGGAAAAAAACCGTGGATTATATATCATTTACGCTAATTGTTTACACTAACATGCAACACAAATGCAAATTTCAATTAATTAATCCAAAGTACAAGCACGGAGTTCCGTTCGGCCATGACTTTGTGGAGAAGAGCACGACTTTCATGCTACTAAACATTGCCATGCAACTTCAACCTCGGTTCGTGAAGCTTATCTCGCCCAGTCGCTGTATCGATGATTTACAAGATAAACTGCACAGATATTTGATATAGTATAATAAAATTCCACTCCGTCGATTAATTGACCAGTACTACCCAAACCTTACAAAGGCATTACTTCAAGCAGCGTTATACCTATCGGCTAGGCTTGGATGCAAAAATGCATCTGGCAAATAACTTACACGGAATGGGTATATCTCTTCGCGATCCAGGGTCTGACACTGCCACACTATTAAGGATACAAAGCCACTAGCAGATGAATTAATACTAGTCCTATAATTTAAACGGAATTAAAGGACAAAAATGAAGTCAAATTTATATACGACATATAAAACTAGAATATTTATAATATAATGGAACGTACTTTGACAGTGGTCCTATCGTTATCTACATGGGTTGCCCATGTATGCACATTATGAGCTGAACGAGAGGCGTTTTGCTTCTATTGCTCAGCATGTCTAATGAGTTCACCCTGTTCAGTGTAGGGGTCATCCAAATGAAAAATGGCCCATCAAATTGTCTAATCAAGGGTCTTGTGGGTGGGGCGTTAATGATTGATCGATGGGCTACAGGTTGGTAAGACGCGAAATATTCGTCAAAGTATAAAGACATGAGAATTAGCATGGCTTAAAGACAATCGCGACTTACGCCCAGGGAAAAAAAACTCCGTTGGACTTTCGGCATGCTGAAGACTGTTTCATTGTACTATCTGTTTGGCCGCTTTGGAAAAAAGCGTGTAAGGCAAAATTTATTTTTATTTTTGTGCACCATATGTATTGTAATATGCTTTGTCATTACGCACATTTACGTGTAGCGGCAGAAAAAATATTTTTATTGCACGTTAGCCAGAATAAGCTTGAAAAGGGTAAACGGATTTTTTTTCGTTATGCCTACGCTAAAGTGAAATGTTGTTTAAGAATACTTGCTGGAAAAAGTGCAAATTACGCAAAAAAAACTATCGCCAATATCTAGAAGGTCCACATTTTTGGCCCAGTTCAACACTTCAACCTATTTCAGACGCTTGTTGCATGCAACCAAAACAGACGCCCTAAAAGAGAGAGTTGGATCTTGAAAGACAAAAAAAAACGAGCTAACATGGTTTCTAAGTTCTGGTGAATTGTTCATCCCTGCAATTTATCGAAAGGCAATCGCTGTTTTACAATAATACCAGCTGTATTTCAAGAGAGACCCGTAGAACGGCGTGGCACTAATGGCTACACCAGCCAGTAATTAAGAATACAAAACGAGTAATATTTTGGCGTCGCAAAGCCCCTTCCCGAACGCAATCTGATGCATGATGTTGACTTTTGCGACTCTCTCGGCCGCGTACAACGACAAGCGTGGAGCGAAACACAAATAAAATAAAATGAAAATGTAGAAAAAAAGATGCAACGAGGCACAACCTATACCTACAGTCGAGACCCCGGCCTAAATAATGAGCGTGTGTAGCTGGCAAGAGTCGTGCCTTGTCGAAAGCATTCTAATCTATGCACGACATACTCTTGGCGTAATGACGCGTCCCGCATTTGTATGTTCTTGTACAAAAGTGTTACTTGTTTAGTACGATTGAAAAAAACATCGGAGCGCAACAAAACGAAAAAGATGGTGGTGCTGCTGCTGCTGCTGCGAATATGCACAACTGACTATATGAGATCTAGGCAGGTTTGTTGAATTGTTCGAAGACAACTAGGCAATTACGTCAAACCAAAGTGGGCTGGACATTTCAATCATTTCGTTATTACATTGATTACGCTAAAAGTACGGCTAAACCAGAGACAACATGCATTGCATGCTTTTCTGGATGGATAGATAGGTGCAGTTGATTATTGTTTTACCAGCCCTAATCAATGTTGCCGTGGTTGACCATGCTGCTATCTAACGAAATACAATTTAATCTTGCCAAGAATATATTATTTTTTTATTGACGTATTTTATTTTTTTAATGAATATGCTAGTTATTTTATACACATATACCGACGTATATACATTTATATTTGAGATAATTTGCCGTTGTTATCTTTACTATAAAGTGTGTATGAAAATCGTGAGTGTGTAATGGAAAGCTAATACGTGCTCCGATCCTGGTCGGGGTATGTACTATCCTCCTCTACGATAGGCTCTTGTACGTGACCTCTGCAGCAGTTCGGGAACGCTAGGCTAGTGGTCTGTGGACCTAGCCTCGGCCATACCACGGATGGTTCAGTCAGGGGCGTTATGTGTACGTTCTTGATAAATAGCCAGAGAAAAACAGTTTTAGAACAGAGAGAAGCACGAGTTTTAGAGCCAGACCGCTTTTGTAGGTATACGAATTATAGGTATTATAAATATATATAAAACGAAATTTAGCTGTACAGATATTTCAAGATAGCCACGCTATGTTCAATATAAGAGATTTCGTAAGATATAACTGGATTTTCAAAACATTTTTAAAGCTCGCGGAGACTGTTCAGGTATTTTTACTGCCCTATCCCACGATATCGCAGGCGCGGACAAAATTTCTGAACTTGTCCACGCTCTAGCGCAGATAATTGAAAAGCAAAAATGCAATAGGTCAAATAATAAAAATAATTATAAACGATTGCCGATGAGGCAGCATTTTATGGGTGGGTTGTTTTTCTCGAAACAATTACCGGACAAGCCGACATGCGCACAGAGTATATGCCGACCAGAAAAAGAGTCAAATGTTTGAAGGCATGTGTATTCATTCTGGGATACCATTTTGACATATTAATTATATTTATTAGTTTCGACACGATCGCTGTGCGAGGAATGATAATTTACCTTCTAGCTATCGACTTGTTTATAGTTAATGAATTAGTACCATGGACTGCCTGCCTGACCAACAACCTAAGACCGTGGAGGAGCTGCCTCTTGCTGGCATCAGGAGAAAGAACCTATCGGCAACTTATCAAATTATTCACCCATGGGCATCGAGGTGAGGTTATTGGGAACTATTAGTAATAGGATCACTTATATTTTCGCATTCCTTCAACGCCACCGTCGGAAATGAAGTTTAAAAAAATCGTCGCTAAAACTAAAAGGTTCAAATATGAAATCACTTTTACACCTTTCCGTGTTCATACGCTTCGGTCGAGAGTCTCGCCACTCCCGACGTTAAATAAATGATGCACGTGTAAAAAACACACCGGTCCACAATTTCATGTTTGCATGAGAATACGTGTGTTGCCCGGCGATTACCGGCAAATTCTCGGAAAGAGCATGCTAGAGATGATCACGGCGCGACGCATTTTATTGGCGAAGGTAAGGACAAAAACGCGAGAAGCGAATTGAAACCGAAACGAAGACCAATTCCATCCTTTGCTCATTGATCGAAAGGCCAAGGGTTCATATAAGAAAGTATGACGTAATTTCATCCACGCAATAGCGTTGTCCATTCAAGAATAAAGAATAACAACAAAGGTGTACCCGAATTGTGGGTCAACGAATCGACGTGTTATTTTTATGTCAGTGTGAATGAGCGTAAAAGTTTTATTGTGCTGGCAGCCCCTGCAGGCACAGGCAAGCAAGCAAGCGGCGACAGAATGTTTAAGGGAGTTGGTATTTGCCAGAGTATTTGCTTAGGTAGCCTCCCTTATTGACGCAACTCGTCCCACTTAATTAGCATCTCTTAGCACGGCAATAAACTACCGTGCACCTTGCAACCAATAAATTCCTTCGTTCTTTCTCGCGAGTCGCGCCATTAACGTTTCTCATGGACTGGAAGACTTTGAGCAACATCTTTTTCAGCGCCACGCGGTTCTCAAACAATAAGAAATAAGAACTCACTAAAATGCTATATACTATTGTATCAGATGGCGACAGTTAGATTACGCTAGCCTCGTAGGCGTTGTAGGTAATGAACATTCCCATGATTGTCGATGTGAGAAAAGTATCTACTCCGGAATGTCTAGGATGATTAAAATGTCAACGTGGTTTTGCTGAAAGATTCGAGATGGTAATCGACACGACTCTGTGTGAAGTACGTACTGTTGATAAAAGCAAATTCGCCATCAGACCAGGTAGGCAGGTAGTTCAAGACATATTATTCCATAAATATCCCATCTTCGTTGTCCCTGCCCGAGTAAATATGTATTATCTTCTTTTTTCCTAGATTGCAAAGAAATAACTGCAAAGTAATAACGAGCTGGGGTGTCCACGTAAAATTTGAAGCAAACCATACTGCATCAAAATGCCCCTCGGAAACTGGGGGTTTGGGACACGCCTCTCAATAAAAATATCAAAGGCTCTTATGGTCCAAATCACACAACTGGCGATTGGATTCTGTTTATTTGAATTAAGTAGTTAACTCATCCATTCCCCACTAGCTGATCTCCCTCCAACCTCAAGAAATATCCGTTGTATTTAAGGAACCCGTTTACACTTAGTTCTGCATCACCGGTTTTAATGTAATCAACGGAGTTCAGCAACATTTCGATGATTCCGGAATTGGAAGAATGACTTGCTCACTGGTCACTGTGCTTGTCACCTACACTTTCAATTAGTGAATGGAATGCCGTTCTTAGTTACCCTATATATGATCTTTGCTTAGTGCCCCTAGTGCTCTTTGACAGGGAAATACCTGTCAGCACCGATTTTCATTTCAGCCTTCTGGGCTCTGGCGTATTATCACCATATAATTCACATCTGCTAATAGACTAGAGCTACACTGACCACAAAAAAAAACATAGAAATAGAACCATCTTTCTATTTATATGGTCAAAACAGGGAGTGGCTTAGCTCCAAAATTAAAACCACTGGCAAATTAAGATGTAGGTATTGATCACAGATTGCCTCCTCCAATTATGAAAATCTCCGTCGAGTTGTGTTGGATGCCTTTAAATCCTCAGTTTCTTATCAAACCTCAGTTTTCAGACTATTGGCATGAAGGTAGAAGGTTCTTTTCAAGCAGATTATTGTCGCTGTAATATGCATAAATAATAATGAAACCAATTCAAGAGTTTCCATTAATCCTGGGGGGCATATAAAGTTGCACATTAATTTAGAAAACCATGAATTTATAGAACATACAATTTCATCACATCATACTACCACAACGCAAATTAGCATTAATTTTACATTGATGTAAAACCATCCATAAATTATTTTTTTTTACAAAAAACGACCGCCAAAATGTACCAACAAAAATTGAGGATGCTACTAAGTGGAGGCACCATACTTTGAAGTGTTAGGAAAATTCGTATTTCTAGCAGATTACTCGCATTTGAGGCTGTTTTACTCTTAATTAAACTTTCATGCTCAACTTAACGATTGATGTACATGTATCGACATTTTGAGTCATAATGGAAGGACGGCTGCAAGCACCATCGGCATCATCCTCCGTTACCACATGTTACCAGCCGGTTTACTCATCAGAAAGTTAAAAATGACCACTAGGTCTCTCACGATACCTATGTGCTGAACAATTACAAGCTTAATTGAAAAATTAGAAATGTATTCAAAACTTTTCAACAGGTTTCAATTTTCCATCTCCTATTCAACAAAGCTGAAGCCACAAAATTAAAATACCAAGTAGTCTTCTCGTATTAGCCTAATTTCTCATTGTCCTTTGCAATCGATTATTTCTTCCTTTGTAAGTTGAATTTCCTTCTGTTTTTTCCAATTTGAATTTTCTGTTTTCTGCAATGCATTTCAATTTATAGAGTAAAGGAGTTGGAACCTTAAATAATTACTCTACAGTGTCCTCTTGAAATGTATATTTTAAACAAGAATAACAATGTAATATAGTAAGGAGACTTCATTTCTCATCATGATCATACAAATAACTTACAAACGATCAATTTTTAACATTACATGCAGAGTTTTGACAACTCGATCTCATGCACTTGCTACAAATCTTTTATGATTGTGCCGATTGGGTAATAATAATTATATCAGTGAGAAGGGAAGTCGCTTGCTCTATCTCTAGTTTTTATATGTCTAAGAAAGCAACATTTTATAAATAGATAGGTAAAATTGATGAAGGGATAAAAGAAATATAAAATTAAACTGGACCGTCTATGGCACAGAAGTACATTACCTAAATCATAGGTAGGTAAAGAAGTATGGGATTTAGTAAATTCAATTTATCTTGCAAATTTCTAATCGTTAAGTGCTACGGATTTAAAACCATACTAGCAACATACTAGCAATAGTTTCGATCGTCAAAACAAAATTTACAAACAATCGTAACTAATGCCACCTAGGAAAGTGATTTCCTGAATCTAGCTTCGTAGCTATGCCATTCAAATCATAATTGTAAAAAATAACAATTAAATTTCAGTCTGCAAAAATGAATTTACTTTTAAGATCTCCTGACTGTGGAGGGCAACATAAAAGATCAACACTCGAGTCCGTCAGCTCTGCCAATGTGCACGCGATTGTTTCCGGAGATCTAGATATCCAAGGGCATTTTGTCCATGACGATGATCTTCTGCTTATGCTTTCCCTTGATGAGAGCATAACAAACAAGAGTCATCGCCATCACGAAAAGGAAGTAGCTCGTGTGCACCAAGTGAAGGTTGATCAACGATCGGTCTCTCTGCAAAAAAAAGAGGTAAAATCTTCAAGTTCCCTCCATGACGATGAAGCTTCATGCATTCACGATACACAATTTTGAAGTTGAACTTTGTCTAACTTTTTAGTTATTTTGATTTAGCATTTTTGTTAAATATTTGAACTAGTTTTAGACTGCTCTCATATATTGTTTAAAGAGTGAGCAAAACATTTAGCCCCTTTGTCATTGACAAACATTTAGTTGTCAATTTGGGTTTCGCATGAAACGCCTCCAGACCGCGCTTAAGTTGCCTGGACTGAAAACCAGCCATCACCACCATAAGAGATTTTGAGAAAATGGCAAGTGAGTGCAGCTAGTTACACCTGCAGTAACATAAGAAAGAAGATTTTAAAAACTCTGTTAGGTGATCTCAGCATCTCCATAGCTACCAAACATTGAAGATACCATTGAATCTTGTGGGTTCAACTTTGTTTTGTTTTTAAAGTTGGCAACAAAAAGGTGCATCTCAGAAAAATGTCAGTCAGGAGAGAGGTTGAAGGGATGAAAGTTAGTACAGCAACTTAAAATGCCTTGCTCATCAACCTCCTGACAGCCCGACCTCAGGAAGGGACGTTTAACTGGTGATCCACTTAGTGCTCTTCGATAGGAGCAGGCTAAGTGACGGAATCGGGGCTTCTCTCCTCCCTTCTAGGCTAGGTTAGGTTCATCTCATTCACTGATGCCATTAGACCAGAGTCACAGGACCTGCCGTCAAAGCAGTGCACTGTAAACACAACTAATCACATTTATCATGGATAGGATGACAAGCATTTGGATTATGAGGCTACTTGCAAAATAATCTGCCTTTATTTGGTAAAACTATAACAAAAACTCTTAATATCCATGTTAATTGAGACAAATTTCTAAGATTTGTGAGTGAGTGTTTGCTACATAACATTTTGATAAAGCTTGTTGAGGCCACATCCTCAAATTAGTTTTGTGGTTATATAGATGATTTAATTTTGGTATGTACCAGCACAGATATTGATGGCTCATTTATCGATGGTACCAGGTATCCTGCCATGTACAATAGTTGTAGATAGGTCCAGTTATCACCATTTTAGTATTATTGGGCTTGTAGTTTTTAGTCGGTCCTAGTGCTAATGTTAAACTGTCTGAGAAGCAAACAAGGCTCCAACAAGTGGTAACAGTTGGTAACCAAAGTCGAAAGTAGCCCTCTAATCAAATTAGACAACAAAACTATCACTGGGACGAATGAAACTAAATTTTTGGGCATTATTGTAGATAACAAATTAAATTTAATTAAATTAAATTAAACACATGCATCAAAGTGTCAGGGGGATGCTATCTCATTAAGAGAATTGTAAATGTGACAAACGTGCAAACTGCAAAACTAGTCTATAATGCATACATACAATCCAGACTCCAAGATGGGATAATATTCTGGGGAAGATCCAAAAATGCAGCCCAGCTATTCACCTTACAAAAAAAATCAATTCGATTTATGGCTAAGGCAAGCTACAACCCGACAGCTGTCACATTCATGAAAGATTCATGTAAAACACTGTTTCGTCGATTTCAGCTCCTTACACTACCTTGTCTCTATATATACAATTGCATCATATTCGCGGTAGAAAATAATCACATCATGGACACAACAAAAAAACATGCGCCTGATACGCGACACTGTATTACTGAGTCCAAAAGATACTCTAAATCCATCTCAAAATAAAATCCGATATATTCTGGAATAAAACTTTACCACGCTCTACCAAAGAATATAAAATACTGCAAAAACGATAAGTTAAAATCCACTCTCAAATCTTATTTACTTGAGGAATGTTTTTATACTGTCTACGAGTTTTGTGATAATATATAATTTAGTCATTAGTTTTAGTCATTATAGTATTAGTCTGTATTGTATTTAACCTATGACAATTTAAGTGAACGTACATTTTAAAAGAAACACTCTACCTTGTGTCTAGTTTTAGATAAAATAACTGTCTATATATCAACTGTCATTTGATCCCATATGACAATAAACACATATTATTATTATTATTATAGTTATGACTAACTCGATGGTGCTAGCAAACTTCGTTTTTGACAAGCCTCAACAATTAAATCATTACAGCTCAAAATATCGATACATGAAAACTAGTAGTTGAGGTTAGCATTAATAAAGGTTAATTGAGGCTAAACCAGTCTCAAATGTGAGTAAAATGCAAGAAATTACAAATTGAATTCACTGTACACTCCAAGTAACACTGGCTCCATCTCTGGCTGGCCACCATTTTTGTCGGTATAGTTGTCATTGGTAGCTATTTTTTGCAAAAACAGCTTAGTTTTAATGTCAAGACTCGGACTAAACTTATAACTCCAATGGTTGTTAAGCCTAAATGATTTTTGATCTACCTAGCATAGTGCAGATTTAAAAGCACTAGTAACAAGATGTGAGGAGAAAATAAACTAAACCCACAAAGCACCTCAATTCACTATTATCGAAGCCAGAACTTATTTGCTTTGTGCAGACAGCTGTGAGAGTCCTGTCAGGATGTTCCTAGAGGGGCTCATGGATTAGAGGCTTCTGAAGGGTTGATTTATCAATGCCTTCTCATCAGGACCAGGACTGTCTTCAACACTTTCACGTCCACTGAGGTGAGACCAAGCCCAGTTACTGGCCCGTCCGCGGCGTGAGTTCTTACCATTGTGAGTATGACACCGATCACAGGACCCAGGTGGTAGTTGAGCCGCATCTCGGCGCCCGCCTGACACCACGAGTCGTCAACACGTTCTCCGAGGGCGTCGGGTGAGCTGCTTCGCGTCTCCAGCCGCGCGGTGCCTTGGCCGCGAGGCTGCCGGGAACAAGTAGGCTTAGAGAATGCAACTTAGGCTAGTTGTTTGCTGGCATTCATTCAGAGTAGAAATAGGTCAGAGTCATGTCGAGCAATATGAGTTAACTAGGCTTTTCTAGGAAATTTAATTTTGTAAAACTAGCTCAGGAGCATATCAATGGCAATCAACCTTCAGACTAGACCCAAAGTTGTATAGCACTGCCAGAGGTGGGAAATTGATTGTATTAGTCTAAAAGTAAATAGACCAAATGCAGCTTCCCAACAAAATCGAATATTGTTCTCATTTTCCAAAAATACAAAACGCCTTGGAATGGTACAGAGCATAGAGAAAAAAACATGCAAATGAGGCCTTAATTTCTCCCAGATTCTTATTGGAGCTACTCTAGACTGTGAATTCCTCTGCTAACGTACCTGTGTTGGAGTACAAGAAGGAGGTGACGCAGATATTGGCAGCAATGATCGAAGACCAGAGAATGTCACACAAACATCATGGGGGTTTGAGAGATTCTGCGGCAGTGTGATTGTCACATTCAGAGAAGACTCTGCAACACCTGGCTCAGTCAGACAGAGGCTGCTCCAGTCTAGTGAATAGGATACAAGATTTTAGGTTAAAAAGCATTACCTACTAAAAAGTAAAGTTTGAATGAAGTTATTCTAGTTCAAATGAGATATATTTCCAAATGCTTTGTAAACAAAGAAAGTGAATTAAAAAAAAAAGTTATGACATACCTGTGAGTGGAAGAACTCCAGTGACAGTAGTAATATTTTGTGGCAACATCAAGAAATGATTCAAAAGACTCAATGAAGCAGTTACGACAATCGAAACATTCCCGTAAGAACCATCGTCTGTCTCCTCACTTAAACGACTAATATTCGGTATTTTTTGTTGCAGGAGAGATTCGTCTGGCGTAATGCAAAGGTCAAGAGCACTTAAGTGCTTCAGAAATGATGTCCAGTCCTGCTAACAAGAAAGCCGGTAAGAAACGTAACAGTTAAAAAGTGAAGACCTAGGCTATGTACATACATATATAAGCTTGGCTAATGGTTACATACCAAAGTGATATCTGGATTGGGTATTGAGTCACTGGTTCTCACAAAATAGGCTAAAGACAAAGTAGTGAGAGCGAATGCAGCCAGACATATGGTGAAAACTAGAAGTGGAGGCCTGCTAGATGCAAAACCCTTCAAATTACCGAGTGGCGAACTAAACGCCATTCTACTCGGAGTTCAGCTGTCAAAATTCAATCGATGAAAGCTACCTGAAAAAACCACACATATACATTTAATACATTCGATAACGTAGAATAATTTTCATTTAAAAATTAATCAAGGAGCTATGTGCATGGATGGCAATGACACTAAATCGAAATGTCAAAACAGATCAACTTCTGGTTGCCTAGACTTGATCCAAAACTACGAAAAGTCTCGTCTGAAGGATAGTGTAGAAGACACTTACTTAGCTCAGACTTTACATGGTAATCAGCAATAAGCACCACGCCATTTGTAGTGACCAAAATAAGCCTTTTCGCTGATAATTACATTTGACTATGATGAGAATCTCTTCCATCTGCCACTGTAGGACACCATTTTAAACCTCGGCTCCACCCACCAATCGCCTTGGCGTGATTTTTCAAATATGATTAAACTCGATAAATTCTCGAAATGAGAATATTAGAATGAAACTTCCCCAACGCAAGAATCGCACGAGCGAATCGTTTAAAGAAAACGATCACGTTAGATCTAGGGATCGTAGGATCTTGGAGTTTCAAGGAGACAATTCAGATGAGTATGGTAAATTAATTCTGAATTCATAATAATTTAATAGAGAATTATTGGTCTTAGAAATGATATGTGTATAAATTAATCTAACATACTACAATCAGATCACACAACAGCAAACAATTTAAGCCTATACTCGTCTATCAGCTATCTGCAAGACTAGGCCTCCCGTTCGATTGCTATCAAAGTGGAAAATAACTATATCTACAGAATTCTACCGAAAAAATTTGGCTTGATTAAATGTCACTTTTAATGGTAGTGCACTGTGCACCCTATTTTTTTTGAGTCCCTTGGCACACTCTGTGCCCTTAATTAAATATGAACTGTAATTTGTTTAGGCTTACAAACTATGTTGAGCATAGGAAGCAATAACGTGGCTATTCCAAGATTATCACTAGCAGATTTCTTTCTCCATCCCTAATTGCTAAAATAGCTATTGCTAAGATTTCACCATTCGAGTCTGTTTCTGTTTATTACGAATAGCATCATAGACTAGATCTTGTTCCTTCTGGAGAACATCTCTCATCATTCCTGTGTAAGGATCAAAGTTCACCACCCGTCGTTTTCTCCTATAAATGCCCTCTTTACGTTCGAGAGCGCACGCAAAATCAGTTTCTTCGACATGCAAACCAAGGAAGGTGAGTAGGCTCTTGAGTTCGTGCTCGACATTTTCCACGAGCTGGTCGTAGAATATCACATGAATAGGCCCAGTGAAATTGTACAGCCAGTCTAGGTTGGTGTGCTTCCACGCAGAGAGCTTGTCGGTGACGAACTGCTGCCAATCTAAAAATCACACCCAACATTTCGACTCAATTAGTTTTAACCATGAGAGTAAAAATAAATCATTTGAAATATGATGCAAGCTTGAAGCATAATTGAGCAACAAGTCAGTTTTGAAACATCACAATCATCAAAGCTGTAACGTTTTCCTCAAAAAATCATTATGCTTACTCAGCATAACATTTATTGATCAGTTACTTTTGCATTAACCAAAGTCAACAAACCGACGACACTTACATTTGCCTTTGTTCCTTCGATAGCGGTCAGGCGAAGCGAAACCAATGTGCCCTCCGCTCTGTCGATTAAACTCTGCCTGGATCGCTGCGCGAGGGGTACGCACGATGAGTACAGCTTTGTTGAAGGGCCGTCGGGCGAGTGGACCCCACTCGTGCGTTTTCACAACGGACACTGAGCCATTGACCACTGACTCCGCTGGGAAACCATTCTTCAGCAAGCCGTAGTCTTTGTACACTGATCCTGTGTAGACACCTAGAGAAAAAAGGAGATTGCATTGAATTTTTTTTGTGGAGCGAGGGGGGGTGGGGGGGGGGGGTGATAGAATTCAAGAAACATGCTTAGGGCTTGGGTTCAACAATTCCAGGTCGTCCCACGGAGACAAAATCACCTGCAAAAACAAATTTGGACTTAGGGGTGTAGATCTAATATACATATATATATATATATGATTGTTTTTTTTTAATAGTAAGGTGTAGGGAACTAACAAATTGACTACCAGCTCTTTACGGTTAAATTTATCACCTTATAAATCATGTTCTACTGTGTAAGGCAATGCCATTTGAAAAGTATCTTCCCGCCGAAGTAAACCTGGGGTATATAAAGAATAAGAATGATCAATAAAATACATAAAATATTTGGTACTCCAAGCATATATTATTTAGACAGTACCTAAATATCTCTTCTCACAAAGCATTCTGGGGACACAACGTTAATAATTTACGGAATCCAGGGCACTCAATGGGTAGATTTGTATTTTTTTGAAGCGGCGGACAAGTACATCGTATTTGTATGTGCTTTTGGTTTACGATAAATTGATAACAATAAAAGTGACAATAATAGTAATTACTAGGTCATGATAATGGGGAAAGGTTCCTTTGTCAAGACTTTTTTAAACCTTTACGTCAAACTTTTGCGTGCCAACTCTCATTTTTTAAGCTCTGGTGCATAAAAATTTTCAAACCCATGCCATGGTAACGTTATGGTGGTTTTAAAAGAGGTAACAGGATAAATAGTCTGCTTACAACACACACTAGGTAGTTTCAGAGTGAGTCTTGAGAAGTGTTCAATGCTAGATGGTATGTGTGCTTTATGTGCCTTAAAGAAATGTTTACTTCTACCTCTAAATTTGTAGAAATTTATAAAAGTGAATTTAAACTTCTCATACCCTACCACTAAATACTCCAAATTTCTTGAATATTAAGAAATGTTTCAAAAACTAACACAAAAATATAAAAATTAATTTTTCTTATGAAACCAAGAAATTTGCCAAGCTTGGTCCTTCTTTGACTTTGCAATAAAAAGTTGCCATGAGACCGATTGGCAGACAATCTCAACTCTGCTAACATATCCATCAATAACAGTAAGTGATTCCTCAATCACCCTGAACTTAACTTACCGGTAGCTTGCTGCAACAAGTATCGCACCCAAGTATTTCCGCTGCCGGGGAATGACGCCAGCGCCACGACTGCCCCGGGTTCGGAACGAAAACGAAGCGGACGGCACCACTGAAGTCGGTTGCGGCGAGCGAGCGTTCCCCGGATGCCAGGCGAGCCCAGCTCCATGGCTCGCTGGCGATTGGTCGATCCACTCGGCTGGGAGACCTGCACCCAGCGATAAGTCAGACTATTTACACTAAACGACTGGCTCATTTTTTGTAACTCAATTTATTATTGATTCTGATGAATGCCAAGTTATGTTAATAATGTTATCTATGTTATATTTATATATTACCATGTGTTATAATTTCTTCTTACAATTGTTTAAGTAACTGTGGTAAGGTCATTTAATGATAATAATATAATGATAGTTATGACTATTTAAAAAAAAAAAAATAATAAGAATAATAATAATTATAATATAATGGTAATAGTGTAGATCTGATAATGGCATCAATTTTTGAGAGGTTAATAGCATTTCTAATAATAAAATAGACTAATAAAAGTGTGTAAGTTCTAATCGACCAGATCAGCCGTGCCAAGCTTTTGTGATCTGTAGGACCCAGTAAGTTCATTGGATCACATCAACTCATACTTTTTTTTAACAGATTGTTGGTCACCTTTGCGTAGGAACGTTGGTCGAGCGTGACTGACGAGAGAAGCAGGATTCCGAGCAGATAGACAGTGAGGAGCAGGCCGAGAGCCAGCACTCTCCCTCGGTGCATCTGCATGCCGAGGTAGCCTCGCCATTGCTTAGTCACCCCAAGCAGTCCACATCACCTGCGGTAGACCCACAAACACCTTTACTAAACATTAAAATAAAATACCCCGTGCATTGCAAGCGTTTGTAATTTAAATCAGATTTTGCATATTGTCAACAGCATGCAATTATTTTTATTTGTTACTTTTGTTCGTCCCTTTTGATCATTTTATTATATTGGATACGGCATAAGAAAATTGTGGAATAAAAATAAGAAATACAGACACGGTTTAATTAGTTTGTCAATATTATAACAACATTTCTGTGTAAGGTATGTTTTAAGTTCACATTTAAACCATTTTTTCAGTCTCCTGGTAGCTGGGCAATGCATTAAATAATTTTTTTTTTCTTTAATCGGTATTTATTTTTTGTAAAATACAAGATAAATGTTTTTTTTTTGGTTCTGTTTTGGCTCTTGTATCGTGTGTGCCACACCGCCTATATGACCGTTTAGTCGGGCTAACGGTAGGGCAGCTTGACAATGATGTGTTGACCTTGGTTGGTACCTACTCTTCTATAGTATGGTTGCAGAATTGTTATGGCAAGAGAATGATTTGGAAATGCTATTAACAGCTGGGCTTTTCTAATGCTATTTAAGAAACAAAAAAATTTCCCAACATTTTCCCAACTGCTGACTTTTATTTTATCAAGGATGATAGCTGATAGGTGGTAAGCTGGGAAAGTTTGTTGTTTTTTTACTTAGCACTGAAAACCCAAAATTTAAATGGATTTTTTTGTAACTAGTGCTAAGGTTAAATAAAGTAGACATGAGTCTAAAAACCATAAAAAGGAATGATTTTATTAACATGAAGGTATGGTAGCCAACTTCAGGTTCAGAGTGAAATATAAAATAGTATAAAGTGTATGAATCCAATAAATCAGTGTGGAAGAGTACTCGGTGTAGAGAAATGTACTTTTGCAGAAAAAAAAACGGTGCACCACAAAATAAAATCTACTAAAAAGTAATTGTGATAAAAGAGTGTACACATGCAACTACCAATTTGTACTCTTGGTATATAGCAACAGTGAGCTTACTGTTCAGATAAGTTTGGCTCACTATGGAAATTTATTTCTGTGTTTTCACAATTTAAATTCACAGACGTCTTAAAATATAATAATGTAGCTGAAAATTATGCTATCTGCAGTCCCATTTACTACCCGCAACACACAGACTAGCTTCAAATATATTTTTGAACTTCGAGAAAGTTGGGGGGCTACGTCCCAAACCCCCACTTTTGAACGATTTTTGACACCACCTCCATGCTGAATCAATACGACTCAAAACGACTAAAACGGTTCAGACACGTCCCTGTACAGAAAGTGGCACATGGCACTCAAAAACAGTAAATCTGACACTGTGATGTGTTAAAAATGTTTACATTTTTCTTCGCCATAAATAAATAAAATAATTTTAATTTAAATCTCTATCACCATTGATATGAAAGCAGGAATGTCGCTCTCATTGATCTCCGAGTGCCTACCCTTGGGTTTATGTCGGTAATTGGAAGAGAAATACAACTAAACTATAAAGATGCAGGGTAGTGACTCACTAAGAACACAATCTGCTTGTTGAAATGCAATATTTCAGAAATTGCCATGACATGAAAGCTCAACAAAAAATTTATTTTGTAAACAAATTTAATCAAATACTTGAAATATTTGAGTTTTGTCAAGATGAGCTCTCAAAGATAGGACTCGATAGGTGTGGGTGCGAGTGAACTTGAGTTTACTATTTGTGTAATGAAATTATCCAATAAAGGTAAACAATGGGAATATAAAGTGTCATAGTGTCCAAGCATTTGGTATATTATTATTGTTCTGTAAACAGACAGAACCAATATTTACTCAGACATTGACAAAGCAGCAATGTTGAATAAGACGTTAGAAGATCCAGTAAATTGTTGTTTACACAGTGCTATGCGCCCGATCTAGCCACTCGAATGTTTACGTAGATCGCCAGTAAAACCCTGTCGATATGTCATACGATGATACATTGGTATATATATATATACACATGTGGTCTAGACAGATGATCCTGAGGAAATATAATTTAGCAATGTAGGTAGGTGCTGTTTGTTGCTTCAGGGGCGATATATACATATATATAAATTAATTGCGTGTACGATATCCATTAGTTGCCCCGTCTGTCGCTTTGTGGGAAAATTAATCAAATGGGTTCTATAATTTTCTAACGCGGGTGTGTAGGTACTAATGCACTCTGAAACGACACGTAATAATGCTGGGATAAATTGTAGCCCCTAGTGGGCTTAAGGGTGGAAACTTCCAATGCGACGCGAATCAATAGCAGCGAATTAAATTGCAATTTGCTGTTGGAAAAATGGTAAACTACGACCACAGTAGCCGTGCCAATATATAACAGGTACCTACCGCAAGAATTGTCACCCTTTGCAAGTCACGCCAAATTTAGTTGCATCAGTTACAAACAACGCGATCAGCCGATCTATTCTTACGGCTAGCAAAAGACACATGTGCGTGGGCAAGGCGGCTGTCAACGCATCGCATTTCGCGCACAGAATTCTCTGCTTCATTGCCAATCCACATCAATGCTGCATAAGATATCTGTCAAAACGAGAACAAAAGGATTGGATCGCAGTCATACGTATTGGAGAAAAAATCGACTCCGAGCCCCTGGCAAGGCAAGCCCCTTCTGACCTCCTTGGCTTACCTACATCGGGCGCGTGCGGGGGTAGTAGCTAAAATCTATGCAACCAAGTCAAGGCCCAAGGGATGTGTTTCCTCGTAGCCCTAGCGACCGCAGTCATAGATCCAAGTTGTAAACGCGAACATGTCACGAACCTAGTCTTTGTATGTATTGTTCGGTTCACGCGGTCGAACTAACAGGTTCGGGAACTCCACGCGTTCGTCTGGACTCAAAGAGTTATGATCTCACGTGACAATTTTAACTGGGTTGCATTCACGAGTGCGGCGAATGCATTAGGGCTCGCATTTTTATCGATCGGTCCCGCCGATGAATATCGCAAAAAAAAAAACACGTACCTACGTCTCGCGCGCGATATTAGCATATTTGTTCGTATATAGAAAATAATGTGTGGGCACAAATGTATGTAATTTTTCTAACGTTCCGATCGATAAAGTGGGCAGACTGCTTACAGCAAGCAAGGATGTCTTCGATGCAACTGAACTCAGCAGGGGGCCTCTAAGCCATTCAACACGTAAACTTAGACGTCCTACATATTTTATAAACGAGGCAGTATCATGCGACGCTAGCCGCAGTGGTAAAAAATCACGACACCAAAAAAACACACACACACACACATTACGAGTATAGTTTTGAAAGATTTAAAATGAATAGACAAATTAGTGATTTTGTTTACCTAAATCTAGTCTTGTAGTCCGAGACTCCTACGGGATAAGCGTCGGCCGGCATGGTACTCGAATCCGTACATCGGCGTCCGAACAAGGAACGTCGGCGAGCAGCCCTTACCCCGTCAACGACCGCATCGACACTGGCCACAAACCCAAAGAGTCGCTGCGTTGTGCAGAGGGTGATGATTCAGGGGTGTTCAGAGGGGCTGTTAGGGCTCGGAGGCGGAATGCTCCCGAGCGACCTGCTCTGGGTGGGCATGTGCGCACGTCATGTTGAACTCCTCTGTGCAAACTTGGGGGGTTTAAAAGGGGAAGGGCGCGCGCGCACAAGTCAGCTCGATTCTAGGGTGAGATAAGGGGGTGAGAGGCTGTGGAGTGTGCGACGATTAGAAATTGATTTCATCGTCGGGACGTGCTGAAACGCGACGAGTGGTTATCTTACACCTGTAGCGTGACCTAGCGCTAGCACAGATCATTTGAAAATCGGTCCCAACTAGATTTAAGATGCGATTTAAAATTTTGTTATTTAAACTTAAAAATTGTAGGAAAATACTTTCGAAAATCACGTTTTTGTTTTCTGAACACAGACTACCACCACTGATCATGGAATGATTCGATACCAGGAAATGTTGATGCCAGTTGATACCATGACGCTCGCCGTGGTTTTCATCTGCGTTCGTAAACCCCAAGGTCAACTCTTGGAATTTGATGTTTCTGGTCGAATTCGTGATTCTGCAGATGTACCACTATCGATGATAATATAAGTTTTGAACAGTACACCCCCTCTTCTACCCATCTAATCCCCTTTTGTAAATTGAATAAAGGCTACATCAGTAACAATACTCCCGTCCAAGGGGGAGCCGAATGAGACCCACAAGCCTAGTTCCACAGTATGTTACCCACAACCGCGACTCATCTTGCTCGTACTTTCAAATATGCAATATCCAAATGCATTCCGGTTTTTACCGAAAAGCAATGTCAAAATCCTTCCCCCGTATTGTTCAATGCCAGCTTAACGGACACTAACATTATCAATAGTAATAAACACTGAATGCAGCCTAACATGCCCGTAATATGGCAATAACAAAGGTTAGATCTGCCAACTCATGTTTGGCATCACACAATATTAATGTGTGGGCAGCCAAATGACCTCCAATTAAATTAATTGAATAATCCTGTGATCCGCCCATGATAAAAATTTTTGAAACCCACAAAAATGGCATGTACTTCCTTGAAGGTAGGATGTAAGGAATTTGCACAGGAAGTAGGCAATCAAATCTGCTTTTTTATGTTTCAAATGTACATATAATAATAGTATAATTCTATCTTAAGTTTTCTCTAGCAACTTAATATATACAGAGTTAAATGAAAATGTACAATATCTCTACTTGCTTAATATACAATAATATAATCAATCTCTGCAACCTTAGTCAGTCTAGGGTGGTAATAGTAAATCACTTGCCTGTCGCAAGTATAGGATTTTCGCTTCAGCTTTCCTGGCTTCAAAAAATTAAGAAAACAGTAATAATGATACACACAAGTAAAAATATATGTGTACATAAATTATGCATACAATATGTTCAAATATATATTTAAAATATGTACTTATGACCATGGACATTTTTCCAAAACTCTTGAGTTCTAGATCCCTGTAGTTAACCTGCATGGGAAGTATTAGGTGGGAGACCATTTGTTGGAACGGTCATATTCTCTTTGGAAAACGAACTTTTCCTTTCTTTTATTTTTATTGAATATTTTTAATTTATTTATACATTACCTACTTTTCTTTAGTTTGTTTAGTTCACTTGTCACATGAGCAAACGGATAAGTAGAGAAATACTGTTTTTCAGGTTGTACCATCCTTAGGAAGGATCGCAAGTGGCCCAATTTATCATCTCTACAACTTCGCACCTTAGCCCACTCTTAATCACGATGGATAAGCTCCTTTTAACACATTGCATCTCTTTTCATTGGAAAAAATCACTAATAAAACAGGCCTGAATAAAACATAACAATTAAAATATAAATAGTTAAAACATGGTTTTGTTTGCTCATATTCCAATTGGTGAAATAATATAGTGGACATTTGAATTCTATAAGGTCAAAAAATGCTATTGGAATAATTAAGAACTGTCAGTTCCTGATTGATTGACATTGAATGGAAAACCATTTGGCAACCCACACAGGCTGATGTTTATCTTTTAAAAAGGCTCCACGAAATCCTGTACTTGCGACTTTGAAGATTTTGGCTCAACCCAATTTCGTCCTGCACCTGTCAAATCACATTTCACATCGTTATCTCATAAATAACTCTACAATTTATACGACTACAATATCTACAATGGCTCCACTCGATACCGTTTTATAGTATACAGTTAATTATTAATGCTTTGATTTCATACATTGTTAAAACCAGCAATCACAAATCATTCCTCAGGGGCTTCATTGTCGTGACAATGACACCGAGTCTCCTTGCACCTTGTCATTTCCAATCAAAGACAGATCACAGTTTTGCATTGTTCCGCGAAACAATTCATTACCGAAAGTTACCAACCCTTACCATGCAAAAGAAATGCAGAAACTATATGCTAGAATCTTACTAATTTATAATAAATACTTAAATATTCATTATTGTAATTTGTAACATCAATTTCAATTTAAAATCATTTGATTTTGGTAACAAATCATCACTGAAATATCAATGTGTCATAATATCTTTGGAAAGCAGTTCTAGGTTAATATTTTGGGGCGAAGGATGGACGAAAAGTTTACGGATAATGTTTTTTAAATACCTGCTGGCACGTTACGAAAAAACATTGTAAATCGTAATAAAAAGTAACAAAAATCGCTTGCAGTGACTTTGCAAAGTGGTAAGAATGACCAGAGCATCACTTACATTCCATAAAACCATTAGTAAGCATTGTTTTCTTTATTTGGGTGTGGTTAACTTTGTTTTCCCGGCATCTCGAAAGTAAGCTACACCTGTGTAACTTAAGTGGAAACCGCCGTGACTACGGATTTGGTGCAAGAATTTGCCTCGGTTTCCGACCCGCACGACTGGTCGATTCCGTTGGAACATTTTGCGGAAACGTTTACAGGATATCCATTGGCATAGCGTTCGTTTTCTTTGAATCCATTTGCTTCAAGCAGACACCCCTGCTGCTGGACGTCGTACTTTGCTGAACCGTTTGCGCTGACGTACCCGTTTGCCTGGCCGTTTGCTTGGCCGTTATTTTGACCATTAGTTGAGGTGTTTTCCTCTTGACTCGAGTTGAAGCTGTCGGCTTCGATCTCGTCTGCCATTTGCCTGGCGATGCCATTGCCGACGGAGCCGTCGAGAGCTTGGAGGTCGAAATCAGGAGAGTCGTTTGCAGGCCGCAACTCGAGAGACGGCTGGTCGCTGGCATAGAACGCTGGGTTAGGGTTCAGCAGAGCGTAGCACGAGGTGCAAACACGCACAGGGTTGTAGAGTTGCTCGTCAGGCAGGGGGACCGTGTTCTCTGAACAGTCGGAGCAGAAGATTTTACCGCAGTTTCTGGAAAGAACAGATAGATTGTTTGAATGCTGTTCACGGAAATCATGCAAGTAGGTTGGGGTCAATAAAGTTTTGTTAAAAGTTTAGCAAGGTTGAAAGAAATGAATTGACTAATAAAAATGAGCTATTTAAGAATTGAATCCAAATCCCAATCAAAATTAATTATTGTACTCCTGCCATTGTAACACTGTTCTACCCTGTAATATGGAAGGATCTAAGTAACATAATGCAGCAAGGTGAACACTTTCTTCTAGATAAAATATATATCTAACGATTTGTTAAAAAAGTTACAAAGCCCAATGGTTATGGTTACAATAAGCAACATAGTTAGTACTTGTCTACTTCTTTCAGTAACATCATAATGGACATTGTATTAAATAATAATCAATGGTTACTGATTAGATGTTATCATTAATACTACCAATAACTATTTTATTAGTACTCATTTCGTACAATATTTACAAGTGAGCATATAATTGTCGTCACAGATCACGAAATCGACATTTCCAGTCTTGTACGTAATCCCGTAGCGAAATCAAGAAGCCAAACTAAATGCTCCGACAATGTGCCCGAATGACACAATAGCTGTATAAAAAACACTGAACTTGCGATTTGCAATCAAATCAATCATGCAGCCTCATAAAAGCAGGCATTGATTGATCTCACAGAGAGAAACCTTTCAAAGTTACATTCAAACGTTAATTTTGTTTGCAAATTATCTATCATACTCTTCCAATTGACCTAGTTCCTTGGTTCACCAACTGTATCAATTTAACCAGAGTGCAGTGGTAAAGACATCACTCATCATAATTTAAATTAAGGTGACAGCATTTATTATTACAACAATTTAACCACAGCATTGTGAGTTAAAACAAAACATGTTTACCAAACTTTGTGTTGAAGGCCAAGTAGCTTCCTGGCTCTGTAAGATTTTGTAGCCTATGATATTTTCCAGGGGTTGACTATTCTTAAAGGTACAGATTTCCTAGGCTTAGGATTTTCACTAACATCAGACACACAGCCTTATAAGTAACAACATATGCTCATAAAAGCTATTAGGGAAGATGGCTGTAAGCCAGCTATTTTTGTTAGCAATTCTAACCTTGAAAATACTGTACAAAGTTTGATAAATATTCTTTGGTACACTGCACTTCTTTCCTCCATCCCTCAACGCCACTAAACCTAATCCGACCGTTCGGCCAGCTAACCCTACTTGGTTAGTGTCACGTTAGCACGTGTACCCCCATCACCTGCAGTGGTGCTTGCGCCTGCCTATCCAGAAGGTGGTGTTGCATCCCATGCAGTGACTGACCGCGTGGTCGGGCACCCACAGGGTTGGCCCGGCGTCGTCGATCGCTTCCCACGAAACGTCACTGGGCAACGATTCGCCCGCAGAGATGTGTTCCGAGAAGACGGACTCAGGCAGCGAGCCCTAGTACCGAAATTAGATGAGTTGGGGTCGGGCGTTGTCTTTATGGGGACAAGGTTTCAACGTACTTTGTTCGCTGCATTATAGCATTTTTATGCAGACTGAGAGGATTAGTGCATATATACTATGCTGAGTTGTGCTCCCTCTCTCTTTCCTTCTGTACCACAACTAATACTCCGTTCTATGAGAGAATGCACTTTTACGGCAGAGACACTCCCGTTTTTTTAGGATGAAATGCAGGTAATTAAAAAAAACCATTTATCTCTGCTGCAATCTGCCATTTTGCTTTTGCCCTAAAGCTATTGTTGTGTATAGCTCTTTTAGCAAAAATTGATCATGAGGGCTTTGATTTGGTATCTCCTCTCACTAGTCTCACTAGTAGTCAGATTCATTGGATGATTATACAGCTGGTTGACTTTGTTTATACTCTTTAATGTCAAGAGTACATCAGGTCACACTTTTTTGCAAAAAGCCTATATCCAAGCACACGATTAATTGAATCTAAATTTTAATTCAAGTTCAAGTAGGCGTTGTTTTTTTTGTAAAGTAATTCACATTGCAATTCCATGAAAATCCACCATTTATCAAAGCGGCAAAACACGTATTCAATTTAAAACTCAAATATGCAAATTTATTGGCAACTTAAGTGGTTGTGCAGATAATTTTAACTGATTAAATTACACTAAGGCGCATGTTCCCACTCTCGCTGGCTGTGACTGATTCATGAATGCATCTTGTTCTACATAAACCAGCTATGTACCAGCCCAAGTCATGACTAATTGTCAATTAATAAATCATTCATTTACATCAAGCACCCATGTGCTGGCTGGTAGGTATTGCATGCATTTCATCGCACATAGATTGTGACAGCATGCAGCACCTAGTCTAGGATTAAAAATAAAAAAAATAGCGGAGTGTAAATGGCTTTGATTTCTCTTTCAGGTTTCTTTATAAGGTTGAATACTTTGGCCTAGAATGCATGAGAGGTCATTTAACCTATCAGAAAAATATAGCAAAATAGCCAGTAGCAACAATTGCTTCTGAACTAAAAAGGAATGGAATCCGCACAGTAATTTTTTTGCCTTTTAAGGAAAGAAAAATATCTGTGCTGTCATTTTTGGCAGTTAAATGGCAAATGGCGAAAATGGTAAATGGCAGTTACTACAAGTTTAAAAAAATTAGTATCCAACATCCATAATATGATATTACATTTATAGTAAAGGTTTTTGGTATAGAAAAACACATGACTATACTTGACGGGTGCAAAAATTTGGTTTACACTTAATGCCCTCACTTAAAACAAAAAGCTCACACAGTTCATGAGGTTCAAGAGGTTTAATCTCCCAGTGCTCCAGGCACCTCATATTAAACATCAACGAAAAAGGTGAAAATAAGAAAACACAAAGTAGGTGGCAGCACTCACCGTATCGTCTGGCCGCTCGTGGTTATGACTACAATGGTGGCACACTTGCTGGATCAGCGCTAGCCGCGTGGAATGAAGATCTCGCTGCAGAGCTTCTTCTTTTACCTGAAGACATAAAAACAGGGCTCGATTAAAACACTGACAGATAACCTCTGGAAAAAACTCACTGGAAAAATATTTTCTTTCTTCACATTACCGATATGACTAAAGAGCTTAATGGCCGTAACGCTCTTGTTTTTCACTGGGTTTTTGACAATATTTGATTCTGTCATATTTTGTCACTTGAAAATAAAATCCAAAACATTTTAATTTGTTTGCCATTTTTTTAACACACTTTCAGCTTTTTTATTATTTTTCTATAGCAAATGCCAAAAGTTCATCTTCATAAACAATTACAATTGAATTGCAATTAATGTTTTTTGTGTGGTGGTTGATCCCAAGTAACGTGGAGTTATTTTCAGCAAATAACAAAATTCTTAAAACAATCCAACAAGACAGGTTTTTAGTTCAACTAAGAAGTAGAGTGTATCGGAATAGTTCCATAGAACCTTTTGCTGCATGCATTCTTGAATGCATTCTTCATAAAATTATAAAATACTAGTCATAATTGAAAATTTTTCCATGTCAGTTCTCGAAGTACGCACTATATTAAGCGCTCAGTCACTTATTAGTAAGCCTTACAGCAGTGGGTTACTAAAAATCCAGATCTCCATTCCCTCTAACGATGCAATGTATATAGTAGATATAAGGTGGTGATTTGAGACAGTACGCCCAGGATGCCCCTCAACCAACCTTGTGCTCGGTGATGATTTGGTGCAGCCGAGTCTGTACGTCGCTCTGCACAGGAGCGAGCCCGTCGACCCCGTCTAGCCGAGACGCATTCCGGCACCTGTGCTCACACAGTGGTTCCCGCTCCTCGTTGGGCGTGGGGTAGCCGGAACTAGGCGTTCGCGAATACAAAGGTGGAGTCGAGTAGCGAGAAGTTTTACCTGAAACACGGCAACAAGGGATAACATCCCTGACCAGTCTGTCGCGTTATGAGATAGGATAAAGGTACGCACCACTAAGAAAAAAGATGGATGGATGCAAGCAGCTACAAATGATTAAAAATGTTATGTACTGAAACCTTGAAGAGTTTGGCTTATAAGATAAAAGTTGATGATATTTGACTATGCGCTAGAATCTGTAACATTGAAATAGATCAACTGGGTATGTTTTGGAAGATAAGCCTGATCCTGATCCTTAGAGGATGCCTGATCCTTAGCCAGGAATTTGAGAGATCGTAAATTTCTCCCCTGTTCATCAAGCAACAAAGATTGCATGTAATTCTTGGTTGATATAATATTCGATATCATATTTGCAATCACAATAGTCTACGAAAAGTAAGTAGAGATGTTGGGTAAATAGTGCAATAAATGTATGTTTTGCAGGGCCTGAACACCTAATTTTCTTTTTTCAACACCTCCAACCTCTAGCAAATTGTTGTAGACCAAGCACTCACCGCTCGCCGAGCTGCTACCACTGTCCTTGTCGGCCAGGAACCTGCGACTGCTGGCACAAACCCTGCAATCCTCGCCCGCCGCCGTGCCATTGCCGTTACTCACATTGAACGCCATCGACAGTCCGTTGAGCACATGCTCGGAACCATTAACCGCACTTCCACCCTTCATCAGGTCATTCACTAGACTACCTTCTTTAAAAAACACATCTCTCGCAGCCTCAGTCACATGAACGCCGTCGACGTGGGCCACTTCGTCGATTGTGTTAGCGATTTCGGCTACCAGCGTATCAGTGGAGCTCTCGACAGATTGAGCAACCAGAGGTTTCACGTCTTTTGCATTGTTCGCGTTGTTCGAACTGTAGATGGTGATTTCGGAGGGTGACTCTGTCGCCTCGGACTCCTCGTTGTCGGAAACATCGAGAGACTGCGACTGGCACGAGTTGAAAGCGTTCTCCTCGGGTTCAGAGTCGGTGTTTGAGACGAGGTCAGGTTTCGGTTCAGTCTCGTCGTCGTCAGTGGCCACGGTGAGAATTTCCAAGGTTAAGTTAGGATCGCTGGACCTTCTCGGCGTGTCGACATGTTCTTGGGTGGCAACCAAGTCGTCATAAGACCTGAAAAAAGTTACAAGTTTTTGGTCTTTAAAATATTTCTTTTGGCAAGCGATTTTACCACTGTCAGTTTATAGCCAATGAAACAGCTCAGTCACTAGATAAAGCAAACTTTATTTGACCCTATGATCTTCTTGCTAATACCCAAAAAGACAAAGATCTTTACAAACATTACTTAGTTTGTTGGTACCCTATCTGTGCCACTCATGCATCTCAGCTCTTAGCCCCCAAGTTATTTCACCTACACTGCACTATTATTAATACTATTACAATATTATTATTAAATAATGGAGGAATATGGTTGAGTGAGAGGGCCAAATGAGTTTATGAAACAGGCAGACAGTTTATTTTGCTAGAAAACATCTTATAATACAGGCATCAGATATACATATAACAAGTCTACCAGGTCTTATCTAGTTCCCTTTCCATGTATATCATATGTAACGCACCTGGTCTTGGTCATCAACGGCAGCGGCCCGTTAGCCACTACCTCCTCCGGCTCAGGCAACGGCGACTCTGGTCTCTCTGGCGGAGTCGGCAGCATCGTGGTCGGTATGGACGTCTCACCGGCACCAAGGTACACCTCGCACCACACCACCAAGTCACGCACCTGTCCAACAATCAACAATTATGAGTAAAAAATATATTTTTAATCTAATTTAATCTATAGAATCTTGCCTGTAATCATCACACGTACATGTTTTTAAATAAATGTTAAATGTTAATAATTATCCAAAGTTTTGACACCCTACCCAAAGTTTTGCAAAGAAAATTGAATGAAAGTCATACGTTCCCCACGCACCTTGCAACTCGGCCAAATGACACGGTCCTTCGCCGAGAACAGGTGGTTCCGGAATGCTCCGTCTCTCAGGAAGTTCCACGCCGAGAATGTCCGCTCGTTGATGCGGTACCGCTGCCGTTCCTGCAGCGAGTTGCCGAGGAACGTGCCGAACAGGTTTGAGTAGACGTGCTGCGCGAGCTTCACCAGGTAGGCAGACGAGAACTCGAAGGCGCACGGGAACTGCAGGGTGACCTGGTGTACGCAGTCGAGCCACTGGAGGAACACCGGGCAACGCTCGTTCGGGTCGTCGGGACCAACTGTGTGGCCGCAGCGGTCAGCGAATTTGTGGCCGAAGTCGAGCCACTCGCGTTCGACCAGCACCTGGGAGCATTGAAATTGATTAGTTGAGACCATTGCCATTTAAGGTTTGGTTTTGCTTTACATCTTTAATCAAGTATATAGTAGATTGGGAGATGTTATGACAGTTAAAAGGTTTTGTTTGAAAAGAAAATGAGTGGTTTTGCTACCTTCTGAGCCTGAGGTCTACTTGATCAAGTCTTCAAAACAAGAGCAGATAAATTACAGAGATATTCGATGCATACTCCCCATCTAGACAGACTCAGAACCTTGCTTATTGTGCACTATCTACAGTTTAAATAAATCCTATTTGAGAACCAAGAACCACGCATTCTCAACTAAACTTCACGAAAGGATTCTTCTACGCTATCGTTAACCAAGCTTCAATAAAAAAATTAATAATGTAAATTAGTTACATTAGACGCCAGATGCAACTGATCCCACGATCCCACTTTACCAAGCCCAATATCGCCACCAATCCTCTGTTTACGGTACACAAACATCTTTAGTCTCCTGCCCCACTACGCACCTGGAATCCGTTGAGGGTTCGGTAGTACGGATCCAACAGCAGCTCAGCAAGCGACACGATCTGCGAGGTGCGGTCCCAGCCGTCGGAGCAGTGAACCAGTACAGGTCGACCCTCCTCCTCGATAGATGATACAACAGTCAGAGCGGCACGCAGCAAACCAGACATATGCTGCAGCCAGCGAGTGCCCTCCAGGAGACCAAACCAGCTGCAAACGTAACACCACATTTATTCAGAGTTCTCAGGCACAAACGAGTCAGTTCTGCAATCTTGTTTTTACAAATTAACTCCAGGGATTATCTCTACCATGGTACACTTTGGTTGTGTCATAAGTTGACTATCAGTCTCCACAGCTGAGTAACATTTAGCACAGTACATAGGCAACGTTGCTTGCAGTTGTGTTGCTGAATTTTTAAATTACAAAAAATAAACAAAACTTAGGCCGTGGAGGAAATTTTTCAATGTACGAACATGAGTTTCGAGAGAATCAGTTTACATAAGATAAGATGTTTGTTATATAATGATCTAATCCTATCACATTTCACTGGGAAAATATAACAAACACAATACAATACTAGAACCCAGAAACAAATTATGGGAAAATCTAATATTAAGTAGTGGTTCTTTTAATCTGTTTAAAAAATATAAAGGAAAATATAAAAAATGTATCTGGCATTCAATCAATTTTTTTTAAGACTTCAGTAACATAATTTCAAGACAACGAGTGATTCTTCAAAGCAGGTTCCCACGTACTTTGGCTGATCAGCGGCCGTCGAGCAAAGCAGACGGAGTGCGTGGAAACTCTTGCGGATCGAGTGGATGTTAGCAAGGTTCATGAACTGGATGTCACAGCTCGGGTAGTATTCGGGGCACTCGACCCCACCGCCACGTGCACGGTTAGCCACTGCAGTTGTGTATGATCGTGCGTCCATGATCAACACCTTCTGTCGGTGCACAAGGGGGAAGCCTCAATTAGCCCTTGGTTTTTGTAAGCAGGTGATTCGATAAGAGCCAAAGACTAATGATGACTTGTTATGTTTTTTGTTCTAAGAGCCAGTTTTTTAGTGGTCCATTAAGTAATTGACAGACTCTTAACGAGCAAACAACATCTTCCGATTGGCTGTTGCCAAGCAAATAACAAATTAACTGATTGTTATGTTCTTAATGGACCACTGAAAAACCAGCACAAGAGTCATTACTCAATAGACACTCATGTAGTGTATGGTGTGGGGCAATTGAAGCTGAAATTAGGTTTTAAGGTTCACTATTTATAAGTTACCATGTAATTGTACGAAGCACAAATAAATAAATAAATAAATAAATAAATAAATAAATGACTCCTACTTATGAATTAAAAAATAATTACAAAAAATACAAAGGCATATTTTAAACCCAATCCTCTACCATTTTCACTTGTATCAACTATTAACTTGCCGTGCTTTCCAGTTAGGAATTCTGGGGGCTTCTAAACATAGTTTTGCATGCTAGTTTAAACTTTTCTTGTGTACCTATGCTAGTCCATACAAAAGCTTAACTGTTAGAAGGTACAGCTTTTTGAAGTAATTCCAGTTATGATAATTGATAGATTAACCATAACTTCTATAGACAGTTTTACCAACAAAAAAAAAACACAGAAGCATTAAGGCCTGAATCTCATCCTTACCTTGCCCTGAGATATCGCAGACTCAGAGTCGTCGGCACCGTTGGCGATGGCGTCGATGTCCGTAGTTCCAGGGCCATCCATCATGGTGGTGCTGCCACGGTCGTAGGCACACGCATCCGCCACTGCTTTCAGCAGGTCTTCGTCTTCCGAGCTGCGCCACCCCAGCCAGCCTACTTCCGGCTGTGAGCATCGCGCTATGACCGCACCATTGCCTGAGAAAAGAAACCACGTTCATCTCAATCACAACGATGCGTTGGTTTAGTTAAGTTAATCGGTGAGCCAGTTTTGACTAGAATTTAGACGTTTGTAGTAAATTCAACGTTTTGTTTGCAGATTTTTTTTTTTTTTTTTACTTGCTAGGTGTGCGCTTTGCTACCAAAATGAAGTGTCTGATAAAGTGTGGCTATGCTCAGAAGAAGCTACAAAGGCCGTTTACTTTCACTGTACAACAGCTCCTCATCGGTAACAAACTATCAGGGATAAGTGTTCAGCGTCAAGGTCTAGGTTAAAGTTTTAATAATTTGTTTGCTTAGGTATTAGGTTTTAGTGTTACGTCTTCAATCCTAGGAATTATTCGATTAAAAAAACAGTATACAATGATACGTTTTATTGCATTTGAAACAAATAATTGTGCACTTTATTGAAATTACTTAGTGTAATTAACCAGTAACCAATCAGAATCTAGGTATATTTCTAATTTTTCCAATTATATTCGAAAGTTGTTTAGCCTTATATGAATAATGTCTGTTTATCTACATGATTTGGGACAGCAAAAGTATATTACTAATATATATCGACTTAGGTACTAGGACCTTACAAAGCATTTTGCATGTTAGTGAAATTTTTTGTCCCTATCTTCACAGAGTTACAACTTACAGGGAGTGTTTCCAGATCTAAGTATATACCAACCAGAATAAAGATATATTTTTAATTTTTTTCAATTACACCAAACTACTTGGATTCCACAAACAGCTCTTGTAACTACTCAACAAACCTGTGTGTCTCCAGACAACCGCAGGAATCCTACGCGAGCTTCGAAACCGCGAGACCGTCTCCAAGACCTCGTCAGTGATGCACGCCGGCACCAGCAGCTGTCGCGGATAGCTCGGTGACAGCTTGTATTCGAGGTTAGCCTGTGAAACCCGCCAAGCTCCGTGGATGTCGAACTTGAGCCGCTTGACCTCGTCGTTGAAGTTGAAAACCTTGTGAGTGTGGAAGTTGCGGAGGCGGGCGGTCACTTCTTCGCCGCCTTCTTCGCTGGACCACGCGTAGAACGCGAACGCAAAGATGTCCTCGATATTTTTCCCCGGAGTAGTGGACTTGTGGAGGCGACGGAACCAGTCGAGGCAAAGCTCGTTGGTAGTGAAAGTACATCTGATGAGCAAGTTCAAGGTCAAGAGTGGAACAAAAATTCCAAGGACGTTTGTTTTCGTTGTAAGATAATGTCATTGCTAATTATGGATGAGATGGCTACTGGTAAGTACGTGGAGAAGCACTTAGTTGGATTGTAGAATTCTGAGAATGTATTCAGCATGGAGAGAAACATTAAATGTGCATTTGCTCAACATAATTTAGCATTCTCAGAACATTGCCTCAATAAGATTTCAAATATGTATTTAAGAATATCTTAGAATGGCATTTGTCTTCACTAAACAAACATGGCATCATAGCATACCACTGAAAATCACAGGAGGAAAGTTGAGAAAAAATAGGTTCAAGGCATTTAGGTATGATAGGCATTAAGTATAAAATAAGCATGCAATCCAATAATAGAGACACCTACAAAATATTCCATTACACAGGAAGTAAGAAAAAAATATGGGTCACATTACGGTCAACTTGAGATCCTGTGTCAATTGATAAGAGTAGTTGTGAAGTTATAATGATTTCTTCACCAAATACAATAGATAGGACATTAGGAAAGTTTGCTAAATTTATGCACTGTCAGATACAAACAAGTTTGACCCTGAAACTATAGTCCAAGGGTCACCATTCGGAAACTTTATATTTAGCACAAGCGTTTGAGAGCAATATTCCGATCGCACTACTCTTGTTTTGCACTTTTGAAAAACATGTCTTTGTTGCATACAAAGCTCTACTTTGTACCTACAAACAGTCCCTTAAAATTACAAAACAAATTATAAAACTAGGCATCTACTGGGATTTAAAGACTATCTACAATTAAAACTGTCATACATGTTAAAAAAAGATTGAATAGCGGTCTATTAGTGAAACCTTGAATCAATTATTTTGAAGCAGAAAAATAAAAACTATTGGATTTGTTTATGAAACCTATGGTTTTTTTTCTAAGAGTGGGTGAATACCAGATGACCTAGATGACTTTGGTGTGACTGTGATATTAAAAGATTTTTTGTAGACTAATGTATAGAAGAGTTAACAAAAGAAGCCTACACAGAAGAGAAAAATGTTTAATCCAAACAAGATTATTTGTGGCGAGTCTTACCTCAATGACCTTGCATCCTTGCAACCGATGTGGAGGAAGAATATGTCGCGAACTTCAATCAGCTCGATTAATCCCAAAGGAATGTTGTAATATGTGTCCTTTAATTGCAAAAAGAGACGATAGTTGGACAATGCCAGCACCCCGTCTGACGTGCGGCCGATGTATTCAACCGATTCCCCACAGATCGGAGTGAAGGGAACCGTTAACGAGCTATCTTCCAATTCAAGAGACACCTTTGGAAATATCTCCGACGCTCGAACGTGACACATTGAGTGCAAACTCGACGGCTGTTCAGAGCCCTCCATTGTCAACTGAAAAGTTAAAAGTTCCAGTTGACTAAAAAACCATTGAAAATTTCAACATCAGGAAAATAGTAGCATTGCATCATATTTCAGTGAACTAAGTAATCAATAACAAGATTACCAACCCCAAAATTGTTCATTACTACTTGCATCGCAAATAAACCATCACATTTCTTCGAAAACATACTCCTTAAAAGAAAGAAAGATGAGAATTTTATCATGGTGCCTGATATTTTGGGCTTGAAGAGTCTTTAATGTAGTCAGGAGGGTAGGTAGCTACTGAACCCTGACTAACAATGGAGATTCATTATTTAATTTAGTGCCAATGACAATATTGTTTCCCCCAATGAAGTGACCTTTGGCATCTGCGTTATCTACACATAATATGAGTTCAAGGCTAGATTATGAACTGTGGGAAAATACCTAGTCAACATGGATTTTAAATGAGACAAGTGGGTAACACCAGCTGTAAGCTAGAGTTAATCTGGCTTATCAGCCAAATAAATGCACCCAGTTGCATAACATTCAATTTTGATGTTATCAATGCAAGATAAGAAAGTGTCGAATAAAAACGTGACCACTATCATACACAACATTAGATAAAAGACAAAGCCACAACACCGGTGGATAATGAAATGAACGATTACCACCGGTCAAAAAGATTAAAAATAAAAAAGCAACAAACTGTCAACTTCGAACTCGATACTTGAACACCTAACGACTGACAATTCCATCAGACCTAATTAAATCTCAATAATGCTATTTCTACCTCACCTTCACCACAGAATGATTGTAAACCAAGGATTTACGGTCCAGGAGGACTAATAAGAAAATGTTTAAAAAATGTGCACAACACCCTTTCTATGATTGCAAGTAATTAAGAAACTTCCCTAAGCATTCTAATCAAGTTCAGAAACACAACAAGTGTTGATAAGGTATTCGTAAATCTCAAGGCCTGTAGACCATACCAATGGCCTATTTAGTGCAAGACGTCAGAATTACAGACCGAAAATGTCTTTGTTTGGGCTTACCGAATTCTTTACGAACAGTAGATAATAATCCCCTCACTCTCACTTAGACATTACGAACAAGTAATTTATAAATAACCACTTCCATCCACAAAAAAATCTCTATTTGCATGACGTCTCACAGCTGATTCTTTCTGAATAAAATGGAGAATGGCGGACAGAGCACAAGCATGACGTCAGCTTCTTTATTCTAAACTAGTTTAACAATTTGGCACTAGAGCGCAGCGCAACACTTACAAGTCTTTGTTAACACAACTGCGCGAATTTTAAGCTTCCCGTATTGACGCCATTAAGATAAGTGATAAAAGCAAATAATATTCATGAGCGATCCATACACATTTCCCAACAAGTAACTTAAATTCCTACTATAAAATTTGTATTATTATTATTGTATTATTGTATTATTTGTATTATGTATAAATATGTAATTATTATGTATTTACCATGGGTTGTTCAATGGATTGTAAAACAGCAAATAAAAAGCAAAAAAGTGCAGGTACCAATACAATAAAGTTTCCAAAATATGTTTAAAATCTAGTAACACCCAAATAAATAAATTTCAATAAAATGCTATTCTTATTTATTACCGAAATATGCCATTTATTGTAGAAGTATGGACAGAAACTAGAGGTTACTCACAAAGACATATTGCTCAACCTTCTCAGCCAGCGTTTTCATTAATCTTAAATCAGAATGAAACAGTTAACACTGTTTGCTCAAGCTCATTGTAAAATCCTTTGCTGGGCGTGCGATTCATTGAAGGCAGTGCGACATCTCATTATAGCATTTTTGTATACAAATAAAGTAAACACTTGGGATAGTTCTTCCACCACTCACCACGACCATCTCACTAACACCTTCACTTTGGTAACTTTTAAGTTCCGGGGTTGTCAAATACCTTCCTTTCAGAAGCAGGACATTTTTTCCACAAAATACGATGTCCTCAAGTCCTGAATTTTGACTTCAATTACCAATGAAGTTTTTCAATATTGGTTTCTTGTGGTTTCTCTAAGGAAACTGCCACCCCAGAAAGAGACTTAATAACAGATAATTCAACCGGAAATTAAAATAATATGCGCACGAGTTTCCACCCACAACCAACCAAAAAAATCCTTAACGCGGAAAACTTTTATGATGATCAACAAATCAGTAAAACAAATAAATACGCATTACTAGGTCATTGAAGCCATTAAATATTGAAATTCATTACTAGAAACCAGTTTTCGTCCAGAATAACTTTAAAACCGATATAGATGTTTGTGCTCTCATTGCAAATCATCACAATGACCTATTGTTTGACTGGCCATAATAAGTATTTGTAAAAGCTAACACCTAGAAGATTGTGCAATATCAACATAGTGGGAAGATCAGTGGAGGGAACTCCAAGAAAGGGCAGATCAGCCAATAACCTTGGCTCCTTGGGCGAGTCAGGGTCTCGGCTATATAAAAGAATACTTAACTTCAAGCATCATCAAAGACAAAAGTTGAGAAGACGAAAGACATCCTCCAGGCAAAGATGTCTGTAAGTAATAGTGCTGCCAATTTTTTTTACTGCTCTAGGGAAAAATATTGCACGCGTTCTTTGAGCACGAAACGATTCTTGTTTGTTTCAGAAATTGTGGAGAATCTCTCTCGTGGTGCTAATTGTTGCTGTCAGCTTTGTAGTTGCTGATCCGGCACCGAAGCCTGAACGTAAGTAATCGAAGCCAAAATACTTAGTTTTACTTTTTTTTTCATACCAGGTAATTTACAATGCATAACATGTAGAAAATATCAGATATACATAGCAGTACCAATCACTTTTGTGAGGATTTCTGAAGATAGGAAGATTTTAAGATAAAATCTAAAATTAACTTAAATTTAAGAATTGAGCATAATTTACATAAGTAAATAATGTTTTTAACTAGTGCTTCTATCAAACAGAAAAAGAATCATAACAAAATTGCTTGAATTTAAATTTTATTTTATTTCCTTCAACTTATTTAGAATATTTTTTCATCAAATGAATCTGTAGCTAAAATAATTAACAAAGTCAATTTAATTTAAGAGAAGTTCCACAGGATTTTTTTACTGAACAGATTTTCACTGATACAAAATGACTTATGCAGGTTGGAAAGATGCAGCTATTCTCTCCAGTCAGAATTCAAAGAAGCATAAACCAACTAAACCAAAAATTCAACCTGTAAAAACATCAAACGTGCCTAACTTGTTTTTGACTCGTTACCGTTTACTTTAATGATAGCTTCTTAATGAAAACAATATTTTTGAGAGTATTTTAGTATATTTGATTAGTTAGACAGATTTTCAAAATTAGCATGCTCACCTTAATTTATTACAATATGTGATAAACCGACAAAAAAATTCAACCAATAATAAGACCGCTAAGCAAAGAGCCATCGCTGCCTTGCAACCGCCTGCAAATCTCCGTGCAGTGTCCGAGCGGTACCCTGACGACCGTCTCTCCCTCCCAGCCCAGCGGTACGACACGTACGGCCGTCAGTTGGGCAACCCGTGCGCCCCGAGCCCCTGCGGAAGTGGCGCTCAGTGCCAGGTCTCCTCCGGGCGTCCCGTCTGCTCCTGTCTACCCGGACACCACGGGAACCCGCTGACCACGTGCCTGCGAGGAGAGTGCCAGAGCAACGAAGAGTGTCCGCTGCACAAGTCGTGAGTTGGGTGGAATCGTTGGTGGGTGCTAGGATATTGTTTCGGGCAAATATTTTGCTGTTGAAATTGGCGAAAATGGTTCTGAAGTGTGATTCTGTACCGTTTCTTCAGTGAAATGAGATGAAATAAGATGAAAAGCTTTATTTTTTTACATTGTCAGCATTGAAAAAATTTGATTTCTTGTCTCATCTCACTGGAAAGTTTCATAATTACAATCCTAATGATAAAACTTCTTGGCTAGATGACATTTTTTTGCAGAAAATTAATGTTTATACAAGGTATGCAATTAAGATAAGTTTGTTATAGCATCAGGCCAATACTAAAATAAGACTAAAATAATCAAAATTTTTCCATTAACCAGTAAATACAGTTAATGTAATATTATTCGTAGTTGAGTTTGCCCTGATCATCGTGGTGGGACTTTGCAGGTGCCGTAACAATGAGTGCGTGAATGTTTGTGCTGGCATCTGTGGCACCAACTCCAACTGTGAGGTGAAGAACCACGTGCCAGTCTGCTCGTGCCCTGGTGGTTACACTGGGAACCCTCTTGAGTACTGCCGCCGTATGGACCCTCGTGAGTTTCTCAGCATCATACATATCAGGCCTTTTATACCTGTGGGTCATTATTTATACAAGAGAATGTTTACTGGAGTAGTATCAAGTTTTTTCTTTTCACATGGCATTTGTCTTGCCACCACTGGAATGATAGTTTCCAATTTCAACAAGATTGTTTTTTAAATACAATTTCTTCAAAAAGAACATTTATTTAAGTGATAAAATGTTTAGAGCAATAATCTCTTTTAAAGATCTATATAGTAAAGTAGTTTGGGTCAACACCTACATCTATTGTTGATTTAGTATAAACATTGTGAAAACCATACCAAAATGAGCAAATTGAAATAATTTCTTTGAAAGTTATTCACATTAACATGATTTGTTATTTGGACCTGGCAAAAAAAATGACTTTTTCAAGTCACCATCATCCAAATCTTAGAATTGTTTACGTTTCTCCAACAGAGGAGCTCTGCACACCCACCCCTTGCGGAGTAAATACCAATTGCCGAGTGGTCAACGAAGTCCCTGTCTGCTCGTGTCTTCCTGGATTCCGAGGATCCCCTCTCTCTGGGTGCAAGCACGAGTGTGAGAACGACTACGATTGCGGAGCGCACCAAAAGTGCGACGGAAACTTCCAGTGCAAGGCCACGTGCACACCCGGAGCTTGCGGCTCCAATGCCAACTGCCAGTCGAGAAATCATCGGGCTATCTGTACTTGCCCTGAGGTATTTAGTTGACTGAAAATCAATTTTGTAATTATTACTTAGCTAATTGAGTACATTTTCTGGTCAGGTTAATGTTGAGAAAGTGGGAGGAATTGAAACAGGCTTTAAAAAATTGCTTTAAGTAAGGTTTTGCATTAAGATATGTACAATGTTTTTAGACCATTTAATATCAGTTAATTATTAGATAATTAAGCACTTCCTATTTATTTAGTCTTTGAAAAGTGGAGCAACTTAATAGTCCAAGGGGTGACTCTAGATTACATAGAAATGTCCTGACCTCTTGACTTCACGAGATTACATGTGGCTGAAATATTATTTCATATGTTATTGACAAAGCACGGGCAAAATTTATAAAACATTATATTCATAGTTTAAGATTTGAAACTGGCTTTTCGCATTGCCAGCCAGTGACTCAATAGATACTACTTTCTCATAATAATTATTACCACCAACATAAAGCATATTTTTATTTACTTGTCTCCTTGAGTAAATTCCCAAAGTTTTGTCCTTTCACTGCAAATTATGAAGCATTTTGCAAGAGAGGCTTAAATTAAATCTTTGCTTAAAAGTTGGTCAGTGGGTAGGTTGTAATTATTCTTGCATCACTGCAAAGTGGGCATATAAATCGAAATGGAAAAGTGAAGAGGAGGCTTGTTATATAATGTGCATGGCATATTAAAAGTGCAGCTGACCAGACAGACTGAGGAGACAATAGTTTTACCACAATGAAACCGAAAGTCGATAAAGATGGGAAGTCTTCTTTTGTCAGAGTACAAAAGAGACCTTGACAATTTGGGTGTATCGAATAAGTCAAGACAGAGGTCCTTTATGTTGGCTTTGACCTTGACTAGATCTGATCGGATGTAAACAAAGGGATTCTCGATAGTGTAGGCGGTTGATGATGGACAACAGATTCCAAACTAGTTATTCAAATGAGCGTTTTACTCACAACGGTGCCTCCTAATTAGTTATTGCCGCATCAATAATTTTTGACAGCTTTTGATTGATGGGGTTGTAGAAATTTGTTGGATTGCTGATTAAAACAGGTTTTTTAAATATTTTCTCCCACGTTGCTTGGATGCAAAACATTATATATCGCTGAAATCTCTTTGAAGATTGGTATATGCATAGATTTTGTCACGTATGTCTGCCAGCCATGCGTGGGAGCAATCCTTTTATTGAAACGAACCGGTACCAGTCACCCATATAAGGGGAGCACCCACTAAGCTACAATGTCAAATATTTTTCCACTACTCTAGCGTGTGATCAAGCAATCTTTTTAGCTTTTCTGTGTTCTGCTTAGACCGATGTCAAATGAAAGTAAAAATAAAAATGCATGGGGGATACATTACTGGTAAACTCACAATGGCACAGCACAAAAATGCATGCACATTTAAGAGTCTTTGATGCTATATATTCAGATGAAATGACATCTCTAAACCCAGCAATAAAATCAACTGCAATATTTTGTAGACTTCTGGTAAAAAATGTATAGACCATGAGATGAAACCAGTTCTACACAAGCTTATCGCTCAGTTCCACTAGTCTAACTTCCTCGTGTTTGCCTAGAACTACTTGGGCGACCCGTTGGTGGGCTGCCGAACTGAGTGCACATACAACAGCGACTGCCCGGGCTCGCGTCAGGCGTGTTCGTACAACCGATGCATTGACCCGTGCGCGGGCGTGTGTGGAGTCAACGCCAATTGCGAAGTTCGTGCCAACACTGCCACCGCTGTCTGCAGCTGTCCCAGGAACATGACCGGAGATCCGTTCAAGTACTGCCGACCATTCGAGAAAAGTACGTCAACTCTTATGAATGTTAATAACTGTGTATATTCTGGTCAAAAGCCAACTTAGAGCTTGGTTGGAGGGGCAGAAATGAGTATGCAAGGAGACTATTTAGTGGAATATTTATTAGAAGACTTTTTATAGTTGAAATTTTAAGTGGACTATTTAGGGAACTATTTATGAAACATTTAGAGAAATAAATATGCTACTATTTGTTTGGAATGGACGAAGGAAATCACAGAAATCTGCAACTTATATAAGTTGAATATGAACATTGCCCCCAACATTATTATTTTTTTAATTTTCATGAGCAATGGCAAATTACTTAATTAGGGTACATTTTTAGTTTCCAACTCATTGGTAAACTAGAATTACAAAAAGAAACTTTTAGATTGTCTCTACAAAAGTTAAGCAACAGGACAATTGTTGTGTTTATGGTGTCGAGTTTGGTTACCTATTTTAATGCACTTTTTTCCATCCTTAGCTGACCTGTGTGACCCTAACCCCTGCGGAACAAATGCTAAGTGCACTCCTGGCTACGACAATACCGGCAAAGAGCGTCCAGTGTGCACATGCCCACCCGGCTACATCGGGGAAGCCCTTTCCTACTGTCGCCGAGGGGAATGTCAGACTGACAGCGAGTGCTCCGATCATAAGGCTTGCATCGAGTACAGTTGCCAGGACCCTTGCCGAGGCCAGTGCGGCACTGGTGCCCAGTGTAACGCCCGCCAACACATCGCTCTCTGTACCTGCCCTCCGGGATCGTCAGGTGACGCATCTGTCAACTGCTATTCCGTCCAGAGGTCATCTGCTCGAGCTTACAGTGTTCGGGGTGGATACAACAATGGGTATTATTAAGAGCTTGTGTGCATTTTTGTAATGAAATTAAAAGGAATCTCTTCTGTTAACATGTTCAATGCATCTGATGAATTTAAAATTGTCTGTAAATCTGAATAAAGATATAACAAACAATTAAACTTGTCTTGCGATTATCTTTTCTGTTGGTACTATCATTGAGAAAATAAACTATGGTGGTACCTCTACGATGGTAATCGTATGCTAATACCTGTGCTAATTTACTATGCTAATGCTAATACTTGCTAATACTTAGATATCTAATATGTGATGAATGCCGAGTAATTCTGATCAAAAGAATTAAGAAGAAGTTATTTTGTAACAGTTTCACCAATTGAATGGATTTAATTACGTAGAATACACGAAGAATCGCGTTCTTCGCTAACATTCAGTCCATAATTAACTATGGCACTGTTCTGTGGGGAGGGTCAACATTTGCTGAACGAATCTTTATAAAGCAGAAACGAGCACTATGTATTATACAAGGAGTGGGAAGAAAGGTATCCTGTAAAAAAATATTCGTGACACTTTACAATCTTCGTAAAAGACAATCCAAAATACTTCTCGAAAAGCAGTAAAATTCATGAGAAGAACACTAGATCTTGTGAAGACCTACATCATTCTGCAAGCCACCTCTCAGTGACAGCTAGTCTGCTAGAGATCCCTCTAAAATTGGAACCCATATTTATAACAGTCTCCCAAACTACTGCAAACCATTTGATAGAAGTGGGGACTTGTAGAAAAGCAAAATAAAGAACTACCTACTAAACCACGTATTCTACAGGGTCAATGAATATCTAAAGAAAATAAACTGTACATGTAATGAAGGCCAGAGATGTATATTGTGATTTGTATTTTAGAAATCTGACTATTTCCAAAACTGCGGAATATTCTTAAAACCATGATGGAGTGTACCTTTACCATGTAAATTGTAGAATCATGTATGTGCAATGGTAAATAAATAAATAAATAAATAAAATGGAGAAATAACGTATCATCCTGAAAATCTCTAGGTAACCTATACAGAAAATGAAAACCTCGAAAGTGACCGTAAGAACCTTAAATAACCTTTTCGCATACTATCAATACTATGCAGAATTCCAACCAAGCATGTTAACGTAAATTGTTATGGCTTAATAAAATGAAAATCAGAAGTAGATACATATTACGAAAAAATCTTTAAAAAGTTCCGCCATTCACCTCAGTTGGCATTATCAAACATGGCCGATTAAAGTCTGTCAGAGATAAGCTACAAAATAATAATATTGCTTATTATTGGTTACGAACCCGCAATTTGTTTCTGCGTAAGGCCAGAATAATAGAAATTGGATTTAAACGCGTATATTTGATTTGGTTTGTGTCTTTTCAACCAGTGGGGAAATATCCAATGAAAACCGGGTCCCTGCGGCGGCATCCCTAGCAAAATCCCAAGATCAACAAAGAAGAAATAAGGTTAAGATTCATCAAACGCAGCTACAAACTAGAACAATGTCGAAAAAGGTGTCTTATTTCTACAGTCCCGACGTGGGAAACTTTCACTACGGTCCAGGCCATCCTATGAAGCCGCACAGACTTTCAGTTATCCACAGTCTCGTTTTAAACTACGGACTGCACAAGAAAATGCAAATCTATCGGCCATATAAAGCAAGTTCGCATGATATGTGCCGCTTTCACTCTGATGAATACATAGAGTTTCTTCAACGTGTGACGCCACAGAATTTGCAACAACACACTAAATATCTAAGCCAGTTCAATGTTGGAGATGATTGCCCGGTGTTTGAGGGACTATTTGACTTTTGCTCAATGTACACAGGTGCTTCGTTAGATGGTGCAATGAAACTTAATAATAACTGCTGTGACATTGCTATCAATTGGTCTGGGGGTTTACACCATGCCAAGAAGTTTGAGGCTTCAGGGTTTTGTTACGTGAATGATATTGTAATAGCAATCCTCGAACTTTTGAAATACCATGCACGAGTTCTGTACATTGATATCGACGTTCATCACGGAGATGGAGTTCAAGAAGCATTTTACCTCACCGATCGTGTAATGACGGTTTCCTTCCACAAATATGGCAATTACTTTTTCCCAGGTACAGGTGACATGTACGAAGTTGGTGCTGAAAGTGGACGATACTATTCAGTAAATGTACCATTAAAAGAAGGAATTGACGATCAAAGCTATGTCCAAGTATTCAAACCTGTCATATCAAATGTTATGGAATTCTATCAGCCTACTGCGATTGTGCTGCAATGCGGAGCAGACTCGTTAGCCAATGATAGGTTGGGATGTTTCAGTTTGTCTACGAAAGGACACGGAGAATGTGTCAAGTTTGTACGAGACTTAAATGTTCCGTTATTAGCCGTTGGCGGTGGGGGCTACACTCTCAGAAACGTAGCCAGATGCTGGACCTATGAAACCTCTCTACTCGTTGATGAAGAAATCAGCAACGAACTTCCATACTCAGAATTCTTAGAATATTTTGCTCCAGATTTCACACTGCATCCTGACGTAATAACACGGCAAGATAACGCCAACAGTAAACAGTATTTGGAGCAGATAGCAAAGCATGTGTATGACAATCTGAAACTCTGCCAACATTCTCCGAGCGTTCAGATGAACGACGTCCCTAGTGACGCCTTCCCACCTCAGGATGAAAGAATAGAAGAACCAGATCCAGACGTGAGAATAAGTCAGAACGATGAAGATAGAAGGATTGAGCCTACCAACGAGTTTTACGATGGTGACAAAGACCAGGACAAATCGGCTGATAATGCTGAACAGTTGACAGAATCTTTAAAGAAAGCTTTCATCCAATAGGGCCAAGACTATTATGTTACCTAGAATGTTATACTTTTCTAGGTAGTAGGAATATGATTTTTGTAACTTTAATTATATTTAGCATGTATGGTGAGAGAAGGAATTGTATTTAAAGAAAAACTAATTTTATAATCTTAGGTTTATTTACTATCTTTGCCATATATGGCTACAACATATTTTTTTTCAATTGAATAATCATTTAGGTCTTTCTTTTGCTAAAGGAATAAGGTATCTTACTGTGTCAATATTAATTCCTAACAATAAATAAAAAAACAAAACAAGTATTAATGCTTGAGATGTGTCTTTCAATGTAACCCAAAATGTATTTAACTGGAATACATAAATACACCCCATTAAGTTGTGGGGAGAAACACTTAACAATCATATTATGTTACATTATCCACAAATAACATTCAACAACTATGCACTGAGTGACTAGTTTAGGTAAGTTAATATGACTTGCCATCATAAAACAAATTTCCGTTCACCGAAGCACAATGAACAGCGCGTACACTTGCCTAAGGCAATAACAGTGATTAAATCATTTAGGATTTCATACAGAAGTACAACCACCTTTCTATTTTACCATACATTTTCCAGTCTTTGTCATGATTCACCATTCGCTCCAAGTTGTATGCCTATCTTCTGGTCCCCATAGATCCTAATCAGCACATTTTATAACATGCATATGATGCATTGAATTTACAGTGCTTACTACTTCTAGCTGTTTTCTTCTACCACATGGACGAATGCATCAGTTTTCGTTAAAAATAGTTTGAATTCTTATCTGCTGGAATGCAAATGGATTGACTTCATCGTTGCCACTCTACAAGTTTAAAAGCTCGGTTTTTTTATTTTTTTTAAATTATCAACTTCTTTGTTTTAAGCCATCCTAAGCATTATTCTAAATAACTTTGTCCTAAATTTGGTTTAAAGAAGGAACATTTTGCAGGCTAACCCACTAACCAGATAGATGGTACCTTGTATTCCATTTACATTGATTACACAACATACATAATTTCTGTAAAGGTAGCACTACCTATGCCAGGCTTTACACAGAAGAAGCAGTAAAACATTGATTGTCTCAACGAAAGGTTTAGACAAAAAGAAGCCAGGCCTAGTAGATATTTAAAATTGGTTCGCATCGTGGTTGCCTCTTCCAGAGATGTGAAAATATCATCGAATGTTCCGAATTGACAGTAGTTTTTGTGAAACCTAGTCACAAAGTCTACTGGACATAGAATATACAAATATATAGACTTTATAAAAACGTTAAAATGCCATCAAACATTGTACATCGACTATCAAAACATGAACTTCTTTAAAAAAGTTTTCGAGCTACTGGTTAATCGTGTACAACACGATTAGTGCCATAATTTGTTCGTATGCTGGTACATAAATGCAAAAATTTGTAGTCACGACATATTTTGTTGAAAACATTTAATTATATTGTTTAGTTAACCTTCTAGGCTATTATGGATGAACATCTTTCCCATTAATTTGATAAAAATGTACGAAATTGAAATTTAAGAAATAAATATGACCATAATTTTACTTTACAGGAAACTTGCATTGAAATGAAATGTTTGAACTTTTTGTTTGGCACAATCAAATGAGTCTACCAATTCAAAACCCAATTTTACATTTATATGAATATACATCATGATCACGCACACTGGAAATGCATGACCGTCTGCGTCGACCGAAAATAAAATGAGCATAATGAATATCGCCTCACCCCAGAGATTTGTTACAGATTCGTTTATTTCTGGACGCCCTTCCTCGCCTCTTGACTACCTTCGGTCAACTGGACTCGGTGACTTCGATGGTTTTCTTGGTATCTCGCACAAAGACTTGCACCGCTCCCTTGACCATCAGTCCGAACCAGTAGACCTGCGGCAGCATAAGCACTGCGATGCCAATTTTGCATCCGCGCGGCAGGGACCACACAGCCTGTCGACGAAAAATTTTGGTTCAATTGAAAAACACATTGCTCTTTGCATTTGAAGAATAAGAAAAATAAAATACTTTCATACTTAAATATTAACATGAATGCTGCCCTTTATTACTTCCTCCTAGAAACTATATATATATTTTTTATGAAATTACCAAAAAGCATTACCTCTAGGAACGGAAGTCCAATCAGTTGACTGTAGAGATAGCAGACATAAGGGAACATGATGACACGGCAGAAGAAGAAAGAAATTACCATGGCCAAACCATTGAGTACATACAGCTGGGAGGATTTCATCTGAAAAATAAAATACCTGTTACTTGTAACTTGATTCTAGACCTTTACCAGGTCTCAAAAAAGTGTTATCTGTAGTAGTGTTTTTGAATGGCCAGCACTTAGGCGGGCTTAAAACTTGCTCGAGGATGTAATGACCTGCAATGAGCATGCACCAGCTCCGAGTGACAAAACTCACAGTTAATTAATTTGTTTTTTAGTTAAGCCGTTAAAATGTTCGATGCAAGAAAAATGGACTAACAGGGACTTGAGGGCAAACAACGTAGTCAGGCATACCCAAATGTTGCACTGGGGTAGTCACATGCTCAGCCGGAGATGCTAATTGCCCCTGGTGAGCATTGACGCACCCAGTTAAATATGCCATTAAATAAAATACTGCCATGTATTTGCTTTTAATTGGTTTATTTATTTATTTTTAATTTGTAAAGAGCGAGTCTTTTAGGAAATTGATCCACAACGTAAAATTGCTAGCCACAGGTGGTCGATTATAAAAGAGAAAAAAAGTTGCCTAATGCTAGTCTATAATAAACTTTGAATAATCAAGATTGAGTACCTTGAGTACATTTGTGATTGTAGTATCCTAACATAAGTAAGCAACAGCTGGAAAAAGCAAATTAGCATACCAAATTTATTTGTGACAGTAACAAACTGTGCCTACAGGAGATAAAGGTGCGTTAATTAAGTAAAATTTTTCAGCGTACCTTAAGTTTGCTCAAAATTCCACGGAAGGACACAAACGGTGTGCTTATTTCCATCAAATAAACATAGCCGAAAACACAATCGCCAAGCCCGCCACGGAAGTACTGAAATAAACATATGGGGATCGTCAAAATTTGATAGGAACTCTTACAAAATGCAAAAAAAAGTAAACTTCATTGAGTAATTGTACACACCACAATAATAAGAAAACCAAGGGATCCAATAAGCAGATGATGCAAAACAATCATCGGCTGCTGCTTGAAATAATCGTGTACTCTTGCCAACCATTTGCTGGAAGCATTTTGTCCAATTGCATGTACACGATACATCGACCAGATGTCATAGAAGAAGTAGGCAGCGCCAAACCAAGCGTATGCCTCGGATATAAAGTGGGAAGACTTAAGGAAGTCTCTTGTGCATGACCACGCACAGACAATAACGCCTGTCACGCAGGATAAAAGCGCTTGGACAGCAGAAACAGTCCTAGAAAACAAATGTAACATGCTGAATTAAGATGCCCAGTAAAAATAAATCGGTTTAATAAAGTAAAAATTAGCCCTGCCACACCCTACATGGCTGTAAATGTTTACTTACTTGTTAGAAATTTCCAAAACCTCTACAAGTGTAAGCTCATACTTTTTTCGAAAAACTTGTCCCATGGAAGTTTTGAGGGCAACATGATTTAGAAGATCAAAGAGCGAAACGAAGAAAACCAAACCGAGAGAGGTGAGCCAGGCACCTCTGGCTATCGTGATTCTGTCTTCAGGCTCGAGCAAGGCAACCGAACCGGTGGCCATCCCAAAAGACCCAAGCACTGACAAAAGCAGTAACGAGGCTGGAGCAGCAGACATCAGTCCCTGCCGCTAACAATTCATCAGAGAAAATGTTAATTTAAGGTTATGTGAGGTAAAAAGTGACGAAATAACAAACAATATATTTTAAGCATATTTACCTCTCTCTCTTTAACAATTTGAGAGAAACGACCCATTATTACAGGCGATTGAGAACCGAATCAGCCTAGTTCAGACGTATTCAACAAGAAGACAGCTCTGCTCACATAACTGGTTCACAAAATTTAAGGGTTTTCAGTCAGTTGGGACATTCTTTGTATGGGATCTTCAAGATGGTGCTGAGCAGACTATATCTTTTCTTATCAAATAGCCGAAGAATAAATAGAACGTAACTAAACAAGATGAGCACACACTACTGTCACAGAACAGTAGTCGAGCCAGGTCCCTCTTCAACTGACTCCCTGTTATCAAGATCAAGGCCATTCGAGCGTCGGATTGCATAACGTGAATAACTCACCCAATCTAATCGTTGTTTTTTGGCGAATGCGGGAATTAATAAGCAATCATTACTCCCAATTACTGATATAATAAATGATGACCATATTTGTCAAAATGAGTGCATTAAAAATAGTGTTTTGGTGTAGGAAAAGGAAGGTTACATGGATTTTGGTAGAATTACACAAATAAATTGGATTCAGAAAATCTACAGAAAAAGAAATGTGTTTTTATTTAGTCATATTTTTAAACGTACACAATAATACACAGGCATTAAACCATCTTGCATACTACCTACTAGGATTATTAAAAATAGTGATACCTACTGAGATGAAAATTAACTTGTACAAAACCATCTTAGAGTAAGGGGAGTAAGCCAGCTACTGGTCTGCCTATGAGCGGTCACCTCCACCTCGGTTGCCCCTTCCACCCCCGCGACCACCTCCTTCGCCTCGATTTCCTTCGCCTCCCGGTCCACCTTGCCAGCTTCCGCCCCTTCCGCGGGTACCGCGACCTCTGCCTCGAGCAGCTGCAACAAAAAGCACATAATGTTAGCAAATCCCATGGAATTCCAAGAGATGTGCACCTGTTTTTTTTTTGCATCCACTGAGATAGCCATCACAACCTTCCGGTAATCGCCTAGCAGTGGAAATCTAAATTTGTACTAACGTGGGGCCTTGGGCCTGTCTGAAGTCATGATTAAGTTCTGGCCACACACAGAATTCTTCAAACCTAAACATTATTGCTACTATCCCAATGGATTTTAGACTTATGTCAACAGTAAATAACCATAGCATTAGTTTTGAAAAAAAAAGTGTACACATAGGTTTTTGAATGCCAAGTAAAAACCATTGGTTTTCCCAACACTTCACAACTTACACCTGTTGCTTTATCAAGGGTGATAGCAGTTGACATTTTTCTGAAGAATGTGTTGTGGGAGAAATAAATGTCATATGTTTATCACATAAATACATAGAAGTGAAAAGATAGAACTAGATGAAAATAAGTTTCAATGCCAAAGGAAACATGAAGATAAGGTTAAAAGCTTCCAGTTTTAACTCGAAATTAACAGTATGAAGAGGAGCACTGGAAAATACAATTTTTTAAATAGAACCAGTAACAGATGGAAAAAATTAAGACAATTAAAATGATGCTTTAAAGTAAAAGAAGATAGTTAAGAGAAATGGTTTTAGTATTTTTTCCACCAACTGCAAAAATTGAAAATGGGGTCATTCCATGTGTAATCACTCACTTTTAATTAAATTTCACTTTGACCGACCCAGATTTTGATGAAAATTGGTATACTTGTTAAGTTTGTTGACTTAGGGGCTATTTTTTTTTTTTTTTTTTTTTGGTCCAACCGTTCGGATATTACAAGGGGGGGAAGTTGGGGTCATTTTGCCCCCCGGGCGTGTAGTGACCACCCTTTCTACGCAATATCTAGGGTTCTATGGGAGCTACAGAGCTGGGAAAAAAATCATCTGAAAGGTAATTTCATACCCTACCTGAATATGGAAACAAAAATGACGATATGTTAATACGAATTTAATTGTGATTTTACACATCTGCATTTTCCAAAATGACCATATCGCTGATGAGTCATTTTTGATTTGCCTGATTTTTTTTCTATATATACAGAACATACATATGATCATGTGTTCCAAAAATCAAGATGGGTGTTTTACCACTTTCCAAGAAAAAAAATTTTTTCTATAAAAAAGTGCCTTTTTGCCAGTAGAACAGCATTTTGATCACAATTATTGTGATCAGAGCACTGGCATATATTTTATATTAAAGTTGATTTTTGTTTGCACAGTTGCATGTTCTTGAAATGTTATTCTCTACAATACAAATCGATTGTTTGCCATATTCCTGTAAATCATGGATCAAGTTGAAACAGTTCATAGAAGTCAAAAGTTTGTTCATTTCTTGTCTGGACTTGCATCTACAAGAATCTTAAAATGGTATTCCCTAGAATACAACTATAGATTGTTTGTCATGCTCCTGAATCATGGATCAAGTTGTAACAGGTTACAAGTAAAAAGTTTGGTAATTTCTTGTCTGGACTAAAGCAATCAGTCTCTGGCCTCATGTTGATGAGGATAGAAGCTAATTTGCTCTCAAGCACCTTTTATTTAGAGATTCATAATGTGCTCAATTGGACTGTTCTTTGAAGAAGAATGTGGACCCATCGAAGATCTAGCGATTAAAAGCATTGAAAGTTTCAATAGTGACCAGCAGTTATCATTAGCTCTGCGTACTAAGTGTGATAATGTGAAGACCGTGTGTCATTTACATGAAAAGAAATTCCTTCGTCTGTATAGCTGTCACCACAAGTTATGCTGCGATCCGTTTCAGGCTCACTGTGGAATAGTGAAAGTTAATGGGTTAAGAGAAATTAATGCAGCATCCAGGACGAAATACTTGGAGATTGCCGACCTCATCCCTGGAAAGAAATTATGCTCAACTTGCCGTAAGCTGCTCTCGCTCAGGCTGAAGGAACTAACAACCGTTTCTGTTCTAACGCCAACTAAATCCACTGAACTTGACCTACCTTTCGTGGACATACCCTGTGAAGCAGATGCCGTGAATCAGTCTTTAGCTGCATTTGGTGTGTCACCTATTAATACCACCAAACTAAAGGGTAAATCTATGTTTTATTCGAAAAGAAAGTTCAGCGAAATAACACAAGGTGTAAAGAAGAGATTGGAACTAGTATCTCCCAGTAATGAAGAAATCAGCAAAGAAGATTTGACATCTTCAGAGGAGTGCAAGGACAGCATCCGTGATGGGTCAGAGATAATAGCACAACTGAAAGAAAAGTTTAAGACGAGTACCAGAAGCGAGAAAATAACAATTTTATCTGTGCTTCCAAAAAGTTGGAGCATTAAGAGAATAATGCAAGAGTTCAATGCATCTAACCATTTGGTACGTAAAACCAAACAACTAGTAAAGGCCCAAGGGATACTGCCATCTGCAAATCAAAAAGCAGGAAAAACTCTTTCCCCTGATTGCATTCAACTGATTGAAGAGTTTTATGAAAATGATGATGTAAGCCGTGTCATGCCGGGTAAAAAAGATTTTGTCTCGGTTAAGGTGGGTGACAATCGAGTTCACCGCCAGAAGAGACTAGTGTTAAGCAACTTAAGTGAAGTGTATCGCAGCTTCAAAGATAAATATCCTGACATCAAGGTTGGATTCTCGAAGTTTGCAGAGCTCAGACCCAAACATTGTGTTCTGGCAGGAGCAGCTGGGACACATTCTGTCTGTGTCTGTACGATACACCAAAACGTTAAGTTGATGGCTTTGGGAGCAAAGCTGCCTTTGCTTTCAGACGGTACCATCAAATCATACCAACACTGCCTTGCCAGCCTCATGTGCAACCCCCCGCTTCTCAACTGCTTTGTAGGAAAGTGTGGCAATTGTCCGGGAACCGATGAACTTCGTGAATGGCTAGAAATCTCATTCAGTGAAAATTTCATAGACTCTGTGACTTATAAACAGTGGCTGTCAACAGACAGATGTACCCTAGAGACAATTACGAAACCTACAGATGAGTTTGTTGACTGTTTTATTGAAAAATGCATTTTATTAAGAAATCATGATTTTATTGCACGGCAGCAAGCGGCATTCATGCAGGAGAAGAAAGCCAACCTTAAACCAGGGGAAGTTTTAGTAGTGGGCGACTTCGCTGAGAATTATTCTTTTGTGCTCCAGGATGCTGCACAAGGTTACCATTGGAATAACAGCCAATGCACCCTTCACCCATTTGTGTGTTACTTTAAGCCTGAAGATCGAGACATACAACATTTAAGTTACGTTGTCATTTCTGACTCGCTAACTCATGACACCGTTACTGTGCACACTTTCCAAAAGCACCTGATAAGACACCTGAAACAAAACATTTCGGATGTATCCCATTTAATTTACTTTTCTGATGGAGCGGCAGCCCAATATAAGAATAAGAAGAATTTTTCCAACTTGTGCCATCATGAAGTTGACTTCGAACTAACTGCTGAGTGGCATTTTTTTGCCACATCCCACGGTAAAGGACCATGCGATGGAGTTGGTGGGACTGTAAAACGAAATGCAGCACGGGCAAGTTTACAGAAACCATATGCCGACCAAATAATGACGCCGATAGACTTTTACCGGTGGGCAACAGAAAATGTGTGGACTGTAAATTTTGTGTTTGTAGCCAATGAAGAGATTACAGCAAATGGCATCAAACTTAAAGAACGATTCAAAGAATTAAAAACTATCGTAGGCACAAGAAGCTTTCATGCGTTCTACCCAAAATCGCTAACTTCCTTACATGTGAAACACTTTTCTCTTTCTGAAGAAATCAACATTGTGAAGATTGTTGAGAAAAATGAAGAAGGAGAAGAAGAAGAAGAAGAAGAAGAGGAGGAAGCAACAGCAGCAGAAATACCCGAGTTTGAGTTCAAAGACGTGGGCAGTTTCATCACTGTAGCATACAACGAAGACTGGTGGCTAGCGTGTGTTCTTGAAAAATCATCACAGTCTCTTGAACTTCAAGTCAACTTTCTACACCCTCATGGACCAGCTCCATCATATTTTTATCCCAGTGTACAAGACAAACTAATTGTAGCTTTTGCTGATGTTTTAACACTGGCCGACCCCAACACGGCAACTGGTCGAACATACTTTTTGTCGGCTACAGACACCAACAGGGCAACAGCAGGGCTTATAAAATATGTACCTCAATAAGGTAAACTACATCTCTCTTAAGATATGCAAATTTGTACTTCATAGTAGCTATGATTGTAAGTAATGATCATTTTCTTGAATGTTGTCTTAAATTCAGTTCATATTAATTTATATTATGAATGAATTTGCAGAAAACATTTTTTTTTCTTGGAAAGTAGTAGAACACCCATCTTGATTTTTGGAACACATGATCATATGTATGTTCTGTACATATAGAAAAAAAATCAGGCAAATCAAAAATGACTCATCAGCGATATGGTCATTTTGGAAAATGCAGATGTGTAAAATCACAATTAAATTCGTATTAACATATCGTCATTTTTGTTTCCATATTCAGGTAGGGTATGAAATTACCTTTCAGATGATTTTTTTCCCAGCTCTGTAGCTCCCATAGAACCCTAGATATTGCGTAGAAAGGGTGGTCACTACACGCGCGGGGGGCAAAATGACCCCAACTTCCCCCCCTTGTAATATCCGAACGGTTGGACCAAAAAAAAAAAAATTAAAAAATAGCCCCTAAGTCAACAAACTTAACAAGTATACCAATTTTCATCAAAATCTGGGTCGGTCAAAGTTTGAGGTGAGTGATTACACATGGAATGACCCAATGATATTTACTGCTAGTGTACATAAGTTGCATAAGGCCAGGAAAAATAATTGTTTTTACTTAGCATTAAAAAATTCAATTTTTTTTCTTTGTTGATATCTGGTTTACTTTTGCAGATTTAACTACATTATATCTTTACCAATTAGGCAGTCATTGTGGCGAAGTATGAAAGAGTGGGAGCGTAACCCACCAGTGAAGAAAATTGGCATCACGTTGTGCACATTTGGAGTGTTTTGTAGAACAATCAATATTCAACCTCTTATCACTCGATCTGCATTACCTCATACCCATCCTCTACTAGCAAAAGAATGGCAACCAATGCTAAGTCAGTGTGTAGGAATAAAATAGACATACAAGGTTGGGTAAATACCCGTGAAACTATTACATCTTGTGTGGACACTTGCATTCTGTTATCTTTGAAATTTAGATGGCATTTTAAATCTTTAGGCACCTCCAATTTTGTGCAATTTACTTTCAGAAGAGAAAATTTGAAGGCTAACTCTAAATGGTCTAAGCTTAACACTCAAATGCCACTAAATGAAATGTTAAAAATGTAATGCAAATTGAATCCAAAACAATTAAGGACAATCATTACATATTTCTAAAACATTGTCCTGCAAGTTTGGAAACCTGCTGTGTAATGAGAATAATAGCCTAATAATATCCTATAGCTGTCCACTTGTTGATCTACCTATTACTAACAAACCCATGCAGTGAACCAAACGTCAATAAAAGTAAAATGCTTTTTGCAGTGAAGTACAAAAATTCAAAATTTGTAATTACGTAGTAGCACAAAGTTGAAAGGTTAGAGGTTAGAGAGGACATTTTCTGATAGGTAGTAAAGATCATTATGCAAGGCTCTGTAAAAGTTCTGTAAGCAATTTAAGGATTCAATCTTTAGGCAACTAAAATTTAATTTTAAATATATCAAAACTCTACCTTGAGCACGAAGAATGGCAGATTTTCCTCGGCCCGCTCCGCCCGTCCCCTTATTCCCCTGTCTTTTAAACATTGGGGCATTCTTCAGCATGTCGGGCAGTATGAGAAATCTGATCTTCGAGCCTCGAATGTAGACATTTTCAAGTTGAGCAACTCTTCCATCTCTGTAGGTTACTGTAATTTGTACCATTTGACAGTTCATGTTATCTTCGGCTTCTATGAGCTTCCCCCGGTAAACTTCACCAGTGTTTGTTTCACATGTCACTATATGGCCTTCTGCTTCGTGCAGCACTTTAATAGGTACCCCAATCGACATAACGAATATTAATGATCAATCGGTAGTAGTATTTTCTCTGTTATCTTTTATAATAAACACGATGTCTTCTGATAACTTCAGCCGGCGTCCCAGTTTCCAAGTACCGACGATTTCCAAACGTTCGCCGCCCAGCTGATTCGCTTTAAGCGGCTCGCAGATCAGTAACGCCAACCTTTGCGCCAACCCAAATTTGATGCCAACATACACACAAGAAAAAAGGGCTGACAGTAACAGAGCGCTGTTACAAAGAGTTCAAATGTTTTGTTATTTTACATAAAAATTGACATCGATAACCATTTTGGACATGACAGAAGGTAAAAAATGCAATACCATCATTGTAAATACAAATTTCGCTCCTCAATTGCAGTTACCCGATCACTGAGGACTGTTAAGTAACCAAAAAGTCGTTCACTGACACGAAAAAAATCTCTATATATGCGCATAGTTTGAAAATATTTTTATGAAGCAAATAAAAAGTGGTTGGGACAGATGAAACGCTCCAAATGAACCACATTAATCTCCAACCCCGTTATTTAATAATTGAATCCTCTGTGTTGTTATCCGTTAAAGTAAAAATTAGATTCTTTATCCAACATAGAAGCCCCGCTGCAGCTTGTTGAACATGAGCTTGTTCATCACCGTCAGAAACACAACTGGGATTGTGGAATTTCTTGCGTACTCATGGCGCTACCAGACACTCCCCGAGAGCAACTACTTGAAAAATTCACTGATATATGGAAAGAAGAGGGATTTCAAAAAAGGTATTCATCAAATTCTGGTGTCGATTGACAAGATGAGCAAACAATTACCCGAAATTATTATTTGAATTCCAGCACCTGGACTATAGATTTATGTTATTTGCTGAGGAGATTTGATACTTCACATATATTCTATACTAAAACTCTTGGCATCAACCCGAGCTATCAAAATGAAACTTATTATAGTGCAATTCTAAGAAAAGTAAGTCTTTTACCCACATAAAATAATCAATAAATAATATTATGCTTTCTCAAATCACTGTAAAATAAAAGCAGTATAAAAGCAATTTCTCTCTTTTGAACCAGGATGAAGAGAGAGTACAAAAGCGATTTGCTGATGCTGCTAGCAGAGGAATTGTTATTCGTAAATATTCCCTCGTTTGTAAAGATTTCACCAATCACATTGAAAAACATGGACCAATTATTTTACTGACCAATTCACAACTGCTTACTTGCGAGCGATGCCGTAATAAAACAGTGTCACTGTCATGTTTAGAAGGGAATACCGCTTATCGCGGTCACTACATCATTCTGTGCGGATACAATTTATCAGCGCAAACATTTCTTTACCGCAACCCTGGCTACAAAGACAGTAAGATATTTTAAACACCAAACGTGAACTTTAGTTCTTACTTATTTAGAATTACTTTTTTCATATAAGATTTTTATTTTTCAGGAGTGTGTGAAATTTCATTTCAATCTCTTGACAGAGCAAGACTGTGCTATGGGACTGATGAAGATGTAATTGTCATCTTTAGTGATAATTGGACTGAAGACTGAGGATGCCAATGTACAAAAACAGCTATAAACCAAAGAAGTGTCATTTAACAACCTCCTTGAAAAATGCGCACCATATTTTATTCGCAGAATGTCCTACCGAAAATGGGGAAAAAAACATAGATTTGAATTGCAGTAGTATTACATACTTTAATTTCATAGTATTGCAACAAAACATTTTCTTTTTATCTTAAAATTTTTCAAGCAATTGGAGACTACCTAGACAGAAGCACAATCTTGTATTAACCGTTAATATGTTAAACCTTGTTTGATATTTTAATTTGAACTAAATTTGGTACATATAGATGAAAATGAAATGTTAGTTTGGAACAAACCGAAATACGTCTTGTTCAATTACAGCACAGTTCTTGTCTATGCTTAACAGTTGATCTCAAGATCACACAAAATTGATCCACTATCAGTCGAGTTGTGATTCACCAAACATATAATTGTAAACAATTCATCAATAATGTGTTATTCTGACTATGATTTAAGTAGTAGTAGTTGACGTCAAGTTACACTGACGGTAGACAGGCATATATTTATATATTTGATAATCGATTATAATATCGGTTGAATGTAAGTACAACAGATAACAAATTTTGTGCTTGTAAGTCATTTTTGACACGCAAATTCAAGTTATTCTAATGCCGGTAATGAAAATTGCTATTGGAAAACATAACCAATGTCAATGCATCTGCTAGTTTAAATGGAATCTTTGGCAACAGCGCCTTTGCCAATGTCTACTTTCAGACATTGACAACTGGGCTTGCCACAATCCGCTAATTTACAGGTTATGAAATTATGACTAAAAATTTCTCACAGCATGTCAAAAAAGATACTATCCCTGTCAAATAAGCCTAGTTGCAAGTTCACAACTAGATTGAAGAACTGAAGCTCCTCAATCAAGCACCTTTGCACTTTCAATTTCAATTACGACGATCCTATTTATATGCTTAGATGGTTTGTACACAATGAATTGATGCATTGCATTCATTATAGATCAATGTTGCCTGATAAATTAATTCCAGAGAACAAATAAGTTTACAAATATCATTTCACACATTTGCTGTTTTCCTAAAGATAGGCGGTGAAATCATTAAATAAGAAAATAATTAATATCAGCTAGTACCATGCACCTTCAAGTTTGGAAAAATGTGTTCCATCTCTAGTTGTCTACTCTTCATTTGCCTCAAATTCACAAGACAATACAAAAGTGCAAGAAAAGTATATAAGTTCTTGCCTACATCTAGAGTTCTACAGATGCCTTGCCAAAAAAGTCAGCCACAAAAATCACATTCAAATTAAAAGTGGTAGGCACATAACCAAACTTTATTAGGTACTTCTGATATCTTGTAAGAGAGAATGAACTTCAGGGTCCTTAGTATAGCATGTATTCACTTTAAGAACAGTACATAATTCACATAAATTGATAGAAGAAAATCGACATAAGAAAGGTTCCTTCGATCATCCTTTAACAGTCTCGAGTTGAGAAAATCGCAGCCAATCTATGGAGTAGTGTATTACAGAATGGTTTGTTGCATAAACCCCTAATTTTATCAAAGGAACTCTGAATGATACACATGGTTGTGCAACTGGTACACAAGAGAATGATATAGATTCCAGTCGGATACGGAGGCAATGTGCGTTGAGACCACCATCTTACTGTAGACCTGTCTTTGTGATCCAAGAATTCCCTTCTGTCGGCCAAACACCACACACGTCACTGATAGTCACGAAGAGCAAGAGAGTTGTCTTTATTTTTTCGTTTCATTAAATCACTAATCATAATCACATCTCACACGGGGGTTCCTCGTATTTGGTTACGAATTTGGTCCGTTTGTAAACTCTGTCCAGGATGAGAAGAGCACACATTATAACACATTTGGAATGTCAACAGCAAAAGGGAAAAATCACAAAAGAAAATGTTTAAATTAAACTTAGATATGAAGTTTTTAATAAAAGTAAAGGTACGTTGCAATATAACTAATGTGTTCCTATCGGATATTTGGCGTGATTTCCTACTAGAAGAGAGGGATGACACACAAACTGTTGTCTTGAATATAACTGTTGTAAGTTAGCACTTTTATTTTAAGCTATTCGATTATTTCTTACTTTTACTTTAATACTGTCATACTATTTTGTTCATAGCTCAAATGATCTCTGCATATGCCACACACTTCCCTAATCGTTCCCTGATATCTCAGCCCTCAATAACTAAAGCAAATTAAGAAATCAGATATCTGAAACTAATCTAGACTCACCTAAAAGTCTTGCCTATCGCTGTGAACGGCTCAAAATGTTTCGTCGGTGGTATTCTCGGCATCGGCTGACAAGGCCTCTTTCAGCGACTCTACACAGCTTTTAGGAATCAAAGTACCTGAAAAAAATAAAGCAGACAATTAAATAGACACAATAGCTAACTCTTAAATTCCGAGTCTACCTCCTGGGTATGTGAAGACACTTTCTCTAACTTAACTGCCTCCCGAAACAAACTAGTTTCCATCTGGAACCAAAGATAGTGGATCTGGATAGTGGGTCAGAGCTAATTGCAATTGGACACAATCTTGTTAAAGGGGTTTTAGTTCATTTGGTGAGAAAGAAATGACAGGATCTCCTAGAAGTAGAACACAAAGGCTGTGAATTCTCAGTCATTCTGATTCCAGTGATGCTGTACTGCACAAACAACCATTCAAACTGGCATAACTCCAATATGATATTGGATACTTTTTTTACAAGTCAATTCTTATTAAAATTATGATACCAGAACAGGAAGAGTGTATATTTTTATTAAATAAATAGCATTGTACAGAGTAATTAATCATTCTGCACATTGCAAGCAATCCCAAATAAAACAAGAATCAACTTGTACAGAGGAAGCTTACGCTATTATAAGCTACCGTCCGCGGATCCAGCTCAACACGACGAAAGTGCACAGAAGACTCACCGACGATCTTGATGGACTCGCTGGTCCGTAGCCTCACCACCTGCATCTTGGTGCTCTGGCCTGTCTTGTGCGCCAAGACGTTCTCGACACGCGCCCACACACTCAGCACTGAACCCGAAAGCACGTTGTACGTGCGTCGCCGTAGTCCGACCTGCAGCCCATCAAACGACAGTCAGCAAACGCTTTTGATCGACCAAGCCAACTGCCTGATTATTCATATGTTTAGTATGGCTGTTAATGCCAACAGCAACAAGATAATTCAATAGACCTGAAATGTCAGCAGCCAGTCTTAACAGTTGGTCTCTCTGTCAGCCCATAGGCAGCCAGTGATAAAAGCGGTGTCATGAAACTGAGACTACGTAGCTAGGAACAAATTAACCTCTAAAAGTGAACTTTTATGTAACCCTTTGGTACCCCCCTAATAATGACACTAATCATTCAGCTATTTGATGTCTTGCACTTTAACAGTGAAAAAAAAAAGTAAGTAAGCAGAGCAAAGAACGGCATCAGTTGCGATAGCTGTCGTTAAGAATGCAGCACGGCATGTTAAATGATAAATGTGAATCGCACAGGTTAGCGCCGACAGGAACGGCACACATGAGGCGCCAGTAACGTACCGACAGAAAAGGTCCGGCTAGCTCACCTCACAGTCAAGCCCCAGAGTGACGTTCTTGCAGTTGCCTCGCCAGTAAGCGTGTGAACAAGTGTCGCCAGACGCTGTGAACTGCTGCGTCCAGTGCGGCTCTGCATCCTCTGAGCTGACTTTCTTGTACTTCTTTTCCAGCTCAGCGAGGCTCTCTTGCCGTAGCTGCAAGCACAACATTGGAGTCAGTCCTGCATGCCTTTATTTAGTTCCTTTCTTGCAGTGACAATTAGGGCGGGTTCTATGACACACTTATTGAGGGAGGTTCAACGAAATGTATTGCTCAAGTTAACAAAGTGCATTTGGTTGCTGTCAGTTTTTTCCTGTGTACAAAGTTATTCTATTGATGAACGTTAAGTTTTGTCAATTGTCATTTGGTTAAGTTGAATTCAATGATCACTCTTTTTAAAAATCACATCTCTGTCCTCCCAACACCAGACAATTTTTCAATTAAACTACCATGCAAATAAAAATTCACATTTGCATATGTTAGTCAAAATACACTGTTTCCTTGTAGTAAATTCAACCTTTCACTGACCAAGTATCATTCAACTGATTTGAATGCCTGCACAAGACGTGGATACTATTTGCGTCGACTGTACGGACCTGTATGCCCGTGTTGGGCCTGAACAACGTATACATGGCCTCTTTCTTGCTCTTCTCCTCTTTCTTCCCCTTGCTGAGTGCCACAGAGGTGGCCAGCACGGCTGTCTGCTTGCTGTTGCGGATCTGGTGGGACAGGTAGAATCCCTCTTTGGGACCGGTCAACTCGGCCCACCTCTCCGTGGCCTCCTCCCACGACATACCTGCAACAAACGCAAGCTACGATGTAGGGGATCCAAGTTTGATTCATGTCGCAGTTTAAACGGATCGACATGTCTCTTTGCTGCTTTTTGATGCCATACCAAATTATATTTCAAGGCTACCAGCTAGAGATGATTTTAATTATGCTTTCCAAGCTCTCCACAACAAGGATAAATACAATACAAAAAACTCAAAGACAACATAGATGGTATGAGTGCAGAAAGGATGGAATATGAAATGGGGAAGAGGAAAGAATTAACAACTTACAAAAGTTGAAAAAGTTCACTCTACATGAACATAGCAAAAACGTAGGCGAAACACCGTACAACTCTGCTTTTCCAACCAGCTTTTCCAAGTTCGGTAGGTCACATTCCTTTTTTCTCTTCCCTATTCCACTGCATGTCTGGTACCACACAATCATAGGGATTAGAGTGACGTGGAAAGTGTGACATACCTCGTTCGACGTGGACGATGTGCAGTTCAGTGGTGGCAGTGCCAGTCGCGTGCTTGCGCAGGAATGTGACGAGTCGGATCCGCTTGACGTTCTCGCCCGCGGCGCCCAGATCTACGCGGACACCAAAATAAATGGGTCAAGGAATTTTGCAAAGGGTTGTGCCGTGAATCGGTGTGACCAGTTTACATGGATTGTCAACTTGCGTCTGTCGCGATTGGAATGGGTGTCAATTAAAAAAAAAAAACCAAAATACTTTTATCTGAAGAATCTAAACCGTAGATTGCCAATCTCTGTTATTTCTGGTATCTCCATGGTATTATATTCAATGATCTATTTCTTGGTAAGCCCTTTTTTAGTTATGTAATTCCTACAAGAAAAAAATATATGGGAGAGTGGTTTGGAATACATGCAGCAATCATTGAACCAATTGGTCATGAACCGAATGTCTCAAAACAATAATCTCTACAGAAATTGAATTGAGTGGGAACTTAATCTCAGTCACAACTTAGAAAAATCCTTAAAAAATGTTGGGAATCTAAGCGATTAGAATTTTTTCTCTTGATTGATTGATTTGTGGTGTTTATCAAAGGCTCATGTTCTTGTCAAGATCATTAACGTAAGCTATTTAATTGATCATTGCTTCACTCACCAAGAATGCCCATGTCGAATCGGCCCGACTTCTTGGCCTGCAAGATGATGGCCGCCAGCGTGTCCGTGAAGTATTTGAACAGTCTGTTCTGCAAGTCGACCGGCATGCCTAGGATCCGGTTGAGGAACTTGCTCATGTTGGCGTAGTCCTTGTCCAGCATCAGCACGCCCGGCATTGTATCGCTACTGGTGATTATGCCGACACCCACCTACCAAGGCATTCAGTAACGTTATCTTCCTAACATTTGTACCATCCTAGTTCCTACCTTAGTAAAACTATCCATAAAAAAGCTCCCTTTTACCAAACTTCTAAACCAGCATTCCGTGCTAACCCATTAAATAAAAAAATCAACAACAGCTAAAATGACCAACCACACATCTGTCTCGAAACAATAATCCATAAAAGTGATGGTGTAGTCAGTCTTCACCAGAGATTCTCCAAATCCAAAAAGCATGTACCAGTGCATCAGCGACATCCTTGAAGAAGTCTCCAGTGTAGTCGGTGGGCGGTGGCACCAGCGGCGCCTCGTAGCCCATGATGGTCTTCATGGTGGCCTCCAGTGCCGAACGTCCGTACTTGTTGTCGATGTTGAACCGCGAAAGGTCGCGAGTCTCTGTCGCTCGTCTGTCCAATGAACAACGTGTTTATTGTGCAAAATAAAATACTATTCAAAGTTTTCTTAAAAAACACAAGAAACCAAACAAAACAAAATATTTTCCCAATAGTTCCTACAAACCAATATAGGCCCTGAAAGGGATCTGACCATGATCTGGAACTTACAGCACTTAAAATCATAAACAATGAGACCAAACCTAAAATAAGATCCTGTAACAGAAAAATCTGAACAGAAAGAAGAAACCATTGCAACTAAGACTTTAGTTTTTATCGAGTTCAGTTGGGAGTTGTTACCCAATCCCTGCATTTTCAATCCTTCGTACCTGTCTCCATGCGTGAGGGCACCCAAACTCTCGAGGCGTTTTGCCACGATGGAGGCAAACCGGCGCTCGCCGGCCAAGTCGGATATCAGGAAGATGTACTCGGGCGCGTTCACCTGGTTACTGCGATGTGTGCGTCCTGAACAGACGACGAGAGGGACCAGAGTCAATAACAGACTTAATCAATGCATACAGAAGTCACGTTGAGATACAGGCTATTGACAGCAGTTGACAGTATTCAATAGCAGTTGAATACAGTAATTTATCAGGTTGTCTTAAACAGATTAGGTTAAGCGGATTCAAGTATTAGTTAAATAAAGTGCCGAGTACAAAAATCAAGAAAACAAACACAAAGTGTGCTCAAAATACCAGGTTAGCTCAAATGGCTAGGTGCAATCATATTCAAATAGCATTTTCAGGCTCCTCAGTTCTTTTACCAACGTCATGGCAAGAAACAAAATACACAGTGCTAAATAAAATAGAAGATACAAACAAGCAATTCTGGAACTATTTTTCCATCAAACAAACAGTTCTGCCATATCTCTCAGCCCTCCCACTTTGCCCTTAGATGATAACAGTTAGAACTCCAGGGTTGAAGCAACATCACTGCTTCTATCCTAGTAAAAATGGAAAAAGCTACAGCTTTGCTCGCCGTCTTAGCCATGCAACCACGTTTTCGCTCACCGAACTGCTGTATGGCCCGGTCCGCGCTCCACGGCAGCTCGAGTGTGATGTGCACACGCCGCCGCTGGTTGATCGCACGCCGGTCACTCTGCAAGGAGATGCCACTCGACGCCGCCTCTGAGATGATGGCCACGTCCTTCTCGCCGTCCATGAACCGCTGCTTCTCCGTCAGGTTGAGAGTCTCCAGTGGAACGTCCACTTCCGAGCGTGACTCGTACTGGATTCCGTCCTCAGTTTGAACGACTCGACCCTTGCGTCCAGTCATCTGCAGACCAGGGAGCGTGTTAGCTTGGCAAGCCCTCTACCTCGTCAACTTTAAAAGCAGTCATTCTATGAAAATTATAACTGTTGCTAAGCTCAGCCCAGACACATCAGTTTTCTAAGCTCACTTAAAGCTGTTTAAAATTTGTCATCTGATAAGTTTTATATCGAAGAAACGAATTACAAATTCTATGATAGAAAGCAGTCAAGAAGAGATCAGCCTAGATTAAGGATGCCTCTGGGTAGTGATTTTCGGAACCGGGTACCCGGTTTCAATACCCGGTTCCTCCCCCCCCCCCAAAAAAAAAAAAAAAATGATTGGAATCTGATTGATTTGGCATTGCAAGAAAACAGTGTATTACACAAATAATAATAACTACCACAAATAATAACTACCACAAAAAAAAAAACCACCACAAATAATAATGACTACCACAGATAATAATGACTATCACAGACGCCAGTCGAGTCGACTCGATTGTCAATTGTTGCCGATGTCTAATATCGCGCCGCGACTCTAGCGGCGAGTCAGCTGTTTGGGTGAAGGGGTAGTGCGAGTGGTAGGGGAAGCTGTTCAGGTCGGGAGGGGGGATTCGAGCGACCAATCGGCTGCGTGACTAGAGAGGTAGGGCGAGTGGGGGCACGCTATACAGTCCGGGAGCCGGGAGGGGAACTTTACCGCGGTGATTCAAGCTAGCGCGGCAGGGTACAGCAGAGTAAATTCCCTGACGAAAAAACGAACAAAACCCGGATCCCAAACTTTGGAACCGGGTTCGCCATTACCTGGAACCGACCCGGGTACCCGGGTCTCCGAAGGCATCCCTAGTCTAGATACACATTGGTAACAAAAACGTAAAATTACTTTCTTCTCTCAAAAAAATTAACTCCTAAAAGGTCCTAGCAGCAAGTGATTTAGTTCAACACCTAACAACTAAGAACTATCAAGATTGACGTTTCGTTGAGATTGCCTCGAAACTACTTGCAAGACGAATCACAGCTGACCAAGGAGCCCACTGTTTCAAGCATTCCTCACTGACCTCTGCGACATTCTCTGGGCCGCCAAGTTCGTCAATCAGCTGGTCAAGCGTGTTTGGCGGCAGCTTGTCGCCGAGCTTCTCAATTTTTCGCAGCAGGTCTTCTTTCATTGAGCACGCCCGTTCGATGGCGTCTCTCGGCGGCGGTGGCGGTGCGTTCACGTTCAGCATGCCGCCGTTCTCGCCATCCTTCTTGCCTGGCTTGTGAGGCTTCCGCGACAGGATCATGCTAATCTTGTCCTGTGTTGACTGCGGCTTCTTCTTCGACTTGTGCTTTTTACGCGACGAAGACTTCTTTTTGCGCCGATCCCATGGATCTGAAGAGGGCAGATAACAATGATTGATTGAAATTTATGTGGAAAACAAAGTAGCATAGTTGGCCTTTGTGCTCTTTAACACAAGTAGTCTATGCGCCGGCACCAGGTTCCTCCTCCTCTCTTCTAGGCTAGGTTAAATTCATTAGCAACGTCATCGACACAGATTCATAATTGCCATTACACAAGTGCAAAATTTGGTGTCAAAACCGCCGCTTCCTCTTCACTCACCTGCGTCCGAGTCACTGTCTGAGTAAAACGGGTTGAAGTCGGAGCTTGCGTTACTGTCGTCCGACGGGCTGTCGCTTTCCACCGAGTCGGGGCCCGATAGCTTGAACTCCGAGCCCGAGCTGTTGCTGTTCTTCTCCTCCTCTGAGTCAGACTCGTCCGAAGATGACGCCTTCTATGGAATAGGGCACGAGACAATTTTATAGCAATCGCTCAACACGTTCCTCGTAGGGAAGTTGAATTCTTATTTGGAGGCTGGAAGCATTACTCGTAAGTTATTGGTTACGGTTATTATTTCAGAGGCATTTCAGTAGGCTCAACTTGTTGGGATTGTTACCCAAAATAGCAAATGGACACTCTTCAATGCTTTTGGCTTACATTATTGGTTTGAAAAACAAGGCCTTGTCAAACACTTAAAAACGTTACCAATATTTTTTAAGAGACAAAAGTGCCAAAAGACTAATAAATGTTTTGGGAAAGAGTTAAGGAGGAAACCCAACTTCACTAAAAGGAAATGGCCGATTGCAATCGATGGAGAAAATTGCAAGGACCTTTCGGCTTCTGCCTTGTAAACATACTCTTCTAACCTTTTTTTCAGTCATTTCAACCTTTGGGATTCGTATCGTACTTTCTTTTCTCCTAGGAATTTTCAAAGTTTTTAAATGTAACTAACTATTGAAAAATACTCTCAACACTATGTTGTTACAGGTGCACCAGCTCACACTAGGGCAATCTAACCAAAATCAAAAACAGTTTAAAATGCGGTAATTATTACCTTGACTCGCTTTGATGCTCGTTGCGCTGCCTTCCGCACTGGCTTGCGCTTTCCGTTGCTGCCACCAGCCTCTTCGTAGTCTGCCGAGCTACCCCCGGCGGCGCCGCCGTTGTTCGACTTATCAGACTTGTGCTTTTTGGGCGGCTCGAGCCCCAGCAGCCGGTGGATACGGTTGCGGTCTGGCGCCGGGAAATGCTTCTCGACCAGTGTCTGCAGCACGCCCCTGCATCGCGAAAGGCGAGGGATGGTTAGTTACGACAGATGGTTTTCTATCAAATCGAGACTGCAGTGAAACGAAACCACTGGGTATCAAAGTTACGACTGAATTTTGCTAAGACTGATCTTGTCATAGCTTCCACTTGAATTGAGAGGCAACTCAAGGACAGCCGCCAAATGCTATGATGATATATAAGGTTACAGATCTAGAAAGCTTCAAATATTCCTTTCATTCCCTAAAAAAAGGTTCTATTCAAGCTCGAGGTTCTAAAGGTTTGGTTTGTCTAGAAAAATGAAGGTTATCATACCCATTACATTTTTTATCATCATAGAAACAATCCCTGAAATTTGGAAACACTGCCTGTGATGTTTATCTTCAAACTCTGTGGGCTAAGTACAAACTCTGCATTGTGGATCTGGGTCTGTGGTCTGTGGATCTGGCAAAAGAAGTGAAACTATCAATTTAGAGATTAACTAAAATAATCCTTGATCTAATGCAGCCAAAAAATTTTAAACTTCAAGAACTAAGGTTAACCTCCAGACTGAAGTTTTCTGGTAGCTGTGGAGACTGATATCTTACTTTGCCGTCGACACAAAGTCATTGAGCTCTCCGTCGTCTCTCTCAAGCTGCTCCAGTGTCCTCGCTTCGCCCGTCGATTGCAGGCCGATCACGACGCACTTCCCGCACTTGACCGCCTCCCTGCAGATGAAAAGTCTAATTTGGAACACTTTTTCACCATTTCTCTTCACTTGGCACAGCTATTGGTGACCTGAACACGTTTCAGTGTTTCATATGAAAATTCAAAACAAGCTGGGTCTGTAATTCACTTTTAGCCTTATTGGTATATAGAAGTCTACAATGCCCTTAGTTAAAAACTAATTGATGAGCAAAGCAAGCAGAGCAAAATCTTTAATTTCACTCACCCCAGAAATAAAATCATTAGTGTATTTTGGCGCTAGCATTCAAACACCCGCTCTGATTTGAACGAAATTTGCAGAGCACATATTTGTGCTTTTAACTTAAAGCCGCTGCATTTTTCAACAAAATCGGTCAAATAGTTTTAAAACTGTTTGAAATTTACGAAGATTTTCAGATTTGTTTTTTAATTGAACCGTCAAAGTTGTTCTTTAATGGATCAGCTGCTCATTCCATCTTTCCAAAATATTACTACTCTCATCCTACTCAAATTGTGTTTGCACAGCCCAGGTGTAAATAATCATCAGGTCGAGAATAGGACTACCGACCAATCGGTCAACAGAGAATTCAATAAAGCGATTTCTTATGCTATGGGTCTGTTTACTAAATACCACAGTTCTATGACAAAAGGCAATGCACCAAGTATTAAGGAGAGTGTTAATACCTGGCTGTAATGACTGCATGGTTGACTTTAGCAGCGATACATAAGTACTTGAAGAACCGCTGATGCGATGACCAGAACTGTCCCCACATCGTCTTCTTCATCCGATTCTCGGCATCAATTAGTTCGGCAGCTTCTTGGAATTTCCTCATTGCCTCTACCCACTGCCAATAGGAAATTAACTGGTCAGATAAATCATAGTTTTTTGTTGTTCTAAGTAGATTCACAAGAACATGACTCATCAAAATTCTGTCACACATATGAATAAAGATGAACACGAAGACTCACAAGTTTGACGGAGTCGTCGTATACTTTGACAAACTCTTGCGTGAGGCTAACTTCGTCAACCTTGAACGCGACGCCGTGGAAGCTGAGCTGCCGCGCGATGTACATGCCACGGAGCTTCATGTCCATCGCGACGATCTCCATCGCACCAACACCCCTAGAAAATGTATTGATATTTGGGTTTCAAACTTAACAAGTCTTCACATCAGCTAGCCTCCTGTTTACATTTCAATGCCCAGCCCAGCGCCTTGGTGGTATCGACGCTCAATCCTCCAGCTTTTGCACCATTTTCCAAGCTGAGTGGGCAAGACATCTCTGATGGGAAATCAGCCTTACATCTATTTGAATAATACTATTTTTTTTTTATTTTTATTGTAGCCAACTTGAAAATTAATAATACCGGCAAGCCTAGGAAAGTCGTGAGAATTTAACGTTTTATTCGTGGTAATATTGCCAAAAGGCTGACATATGTAACAAGAAAAAGGTAAGAAGGAACGAAACTACCAAAGTTGCAAAAGCTGGTTGCTGTAGACGCAGAGTTTTACAACATCTCAGCTATATCGCTGCGGTCGGTGTTGTTGTTGTACAACCAATAGCTACCAGATTTAGCAACTTTGGTAAGTTGTGTTCCTTCTTTCTTCATTTTCATTAGTTTTAATGCTTGATATCCACTGAGATATCTAGATCGCCAGACGAAACTTCACAATTCTACTTTTTTTCATTAACGCAGCCCGCAGGTATAGAGCTCACCTCTTCTCAACAGCGCCGATGAAGTCTGAGAACTCAGGGAAAGTGGTGCCCTGACCCCACATCCCCAGCCGTGTCATGTACGCCATGTTCTTGGGCTCGCTGGCACCAGTGGCTGACGCATACACCACCCGGCACTTTGGCAGCTTGTTTTGGAGCTCTAATACTGTCAGGCCTACACAAACAAATGAGACAGCTGTTACTTACAAAGTGACCCACCAGAAAACAAAACAAATTGTCAAAATTTTTTAAATTGGGATACAAAGCATATTTACAAATATGACATCTACAACACTAAGAATGCTGACCCTTCAAATATGTAGGTATTTGGATGGATGTGGATGGAGCCTAGTATTGTTTAATGTTGTTTGGAATTTGTAACGGTTAACTAAAATAACTCTGCACACAAATGACCATTTCACTGATCTAATAGCCTACTACGAGGTTCTACTCGAAACATCTTAAAACAATTACAACCACAGCAAATTACACATTGTATTGGAATGGCGAATTGTCTCATCAAATGCTCACCTCTTTCATTATTATTACCATGATTAGTGATTACTATAATACTACTGCATACTTGCATACTACTGCATGATACTTATGCACTGGTGCCACAGCAAACATCTCTGCACATTAGGTAATAAGATAGTTGGTAATTGGACAGATGGTTGGTGCAACACCTGCACAAAGGTCGAAACCAGGGTTAGATTCCCTGAATGAGCACACATTTTTGAGAGGATAGTGGCGTTTGTAATAGTAAAATACTTTGCCCGCCACAAGAATTTCCCGTTTGAATAAGAATGAACCTCACCAGTCTTGGTGGGTTTGGACGATCCGACGGGACAGAGGTTCTTTGCCCGGTGGCACTCGTCGAAGACTACTAGTCCATCAAAGTCCTCGCCACACCACTGCAGCAGCTGCTTCAGCCGACTCTTGTACTTTCCCCCGGACTGGGTCGACTCGCCGATCAGCGCCGAGTATGTCGCAAAGATGACACCACGCTTCACGTTGCCGTTCACCGCTGATGATATCTTCGCATACTTAAACTGTGCAAGAAAGCGTCAGCTGTTATTTCTTGTGAATTTCAAATGATTTACGAAGCTGGGGTTGGGATTACTGAACTATAGATAGTACTAGACTCGATGCCAATGAGTTTTAACATAATTATAATATGGTTAGAGCCAAAAGGCTATATAATTAGTATGGGAAGTAGAAATAACGAGGGATAAGGCAACTAACGGGACACTCAATGATTGGCGTTGCGTGATGTACTTAAATGTTGACAAAGAAATTTGTGGTTTTAAGATTCCAGCTTGTTTATGAAGGGTGTGTAGCCCTAAAAAAGGACTTGGTGGCAAGATGTTTTGGCAAAGATTGCTCTGCCATTTTGTTATTAGGAAAACTATAACCATCTGAAAAATTAATGCCCAAACGGGGATGAATTTAACGGGAAAGTTTGGGCATCAATTTTAGAGACGGTTATAGTGTTCATAATAATAAAATACCCCGCGCATAGCAAGCGTTTCCAATTTAAATAAGATTTCATCTAAAAATAGCTCTGCCATCTTTTCAGCTCTTGCCTTTAATTTAAGAGCTTAAATTTAACAGCTTAAATCAAAATAGCACTACTTGATATTTCTGGTTTTTCAATTATATAGGTAAGCCATACTTTTTTTAGAAACATTTTTTGATAGAAACTCATAAGAAAAAGTGAACAAGCCACCTTAAAAGGAGAAATATGAGTCACAGTAAATTTAGCTTGAATTTACAAAATTACCACTTAAATTAAAGTACATCGAGATATACCAGCACACTAACAACCCATATCCCAGTCATTCGAAATCAAAGTGTCAAAATCAAATAACGCTCTCTCTCTCTCTGATGAATCAGTCTCCTAGTGTCAGTACAAGGATTACAGAGTGTAGCTTACTTTGTTTAGGGGATGGACATCGATTTTCCCAGCGCCGATGTCTTTCAGATCGCGCTCTGTGTCGTACTTCAGGTCGTTGGACACAGAGATCCACAGAGCGCGTTTGCGGCCCTTGATGTAGTTCTCGAAAATGATCCCAGCGATAGTTCGGCCCTTGCCTAAAACGGTGACAATTAGTACCTAATAGCCGAGAAACTCCTGCGCAAAAACATCTTTAAAATGTACACACGGGCTAAAATAATGCAACTCTGATGTCAACTCTGTGACACTCTCAGTTCAAACATGCTACCGTTTATAAAAAGTATTAACTCAAAATTTCACTGACACAACACAAACCAAATAAACAACTGAAAGTCCTTCTTGTTGTTGTCGATGTTACTAACTTCTTATCCAGAAAAAACTACATTAGATGAGCTAGTCAATCCAGTGGCTAGATTATCGTAGCTTCAATCAAACACCAATCTACTCTGGAAGATCTGCTATTCATGTAACTCTCTGAAGCTGACAATGCTACTACTCACCCACTCCGGCCCCGTCACCGATAAGGAACCCGGCCCTGGACCCGTCGGGTAGGAAATGCTCGTGCTGCTGCGAGGCGTATGTTATCGCTTCCAGCTGCAAAGCGGACAGCGCACCAGTGTCGATGGTATCCGCTGGCAGCGACAACTTGTACCATACGTCCGTCGGTGCTACGCTTGACAGCGACGCTGTCTCAACGACAGGGTCAGGGTGCTTGCGTCCTAGCTTCACTGTCGGAAAATGGACGAGTGTTAGATCGATTGTTTAGTAATTTGCGGGAAATTAAGATCAGGTACATCATTTTGTTGGTTTGTATTTATGAAAAATTGACACACATTTTTTTTAAATATATTTCGTAACAATTTATTATCATATCCTCAGATCGTTGATTGGAATTTAGGCTAGTGCCTTTTATACTAGTTTTCTTCAAATGACAAGGCATTGGCCAAAACGATAAACCACACTAGAATGATTTATCACGTCTAACTACCATCTTAATAGTTCCAGAATTACACCACTTCCCTCTTTTCGTAACGCATGCGCAGCCTTTTCACACACTGCAAACTAACCTTTTTATGCATTGACATCCAAACATTGTCAGTTTGTTTCATTCGGTATCAAGCAAAGCCTCAATCTCCCCAAGTTTCAACATATTAAGGATGTTTCTATCATCTCAAATCAGTTTAAATATGGATAAAACAGGCTTTCATATTTGTGCTAATTTCAAGTTCAGTCCATTAAACAACTTACATTTAGTCGGCATGTAATCAGCGTATGTCTCAGCCACGCCCATCTCTTCATCATCGCCCTCTTCTTCTTCCTGTACCACCATCTGATTCATCTTGGCATCTTCATTCTTCCACATCTGCGACAATGTCTTTCCTAAGGAGATTAACAAGCAAGATTTAAAAGCAAATCTAGATATTAACCACCTGCGTTAAAGAATTGTGTTCTGGCCACCATTATCAATTTGACGTAGCTAAAACTAAAACATTTATCACACAATAGTTCCTGGGTATTGTGGTACCTACTGAATTGTTCATACAGTAAATGAATCTCATTATTGAATGAGCAAACCACAACAAAGAAAAGACTCAATTTGACTACCCAGAAAATGTTAGTATTCAATTAAAAATTTTTTTTTTTGCTGCACATTGTCATTTGGCTAGATTTATATAGATAAAATCTTTGCTATCGAAACCCCATCACCTCCCCCATCTAGTCACATTTTAATTATTATAATCAAAATCTCTGAATTAAGATTGTACTTGTTAAGATATACTTGTATACTTGTTGATATGTTGTTTACTTGTTTTTGGAACAGGTCAGCATGATAGCTGCTGTGAACAATTGGACAACTTATCTAGAAGTACAAAGTACTCGGTAAAATTTCTTACACTCACTAATACATTCAATAAATTCACTACTACACTCTTCAAGATGTGAAGAGAAACTAATGCAGGTTATCAAGTATAAGGTTCAGACAAGAAATTACAAGTTTTTGACTTCTTCTAGTTTCAACATGTCACTTGATGACAGTGTGCTTTTAAGAATAAAAGTGTATTGAAAAGTGGAACAATCACAATAAAATGTAAAATAAGCATTACTCAACATGTTGATAAAAGCCTAAGCTGTTACACATTGTGGGTATAGGATCTATGCTCTGGAACTGCCTGATAAAAAACTTTTTTACACAAGATATTTTTTTTCTTGAAAAGCTGTGGAGGGCCAACTCTGAATTTTGGCACAGATATTCATTCATATGTTGGCAACATTAATACATTTTTTTTAGGTAAATTAATAAGGAGGGTTTTTTCCAGTGGCGTTTTTTTGAAAAAGAAGATGTAGAAAATCTATATAAAATTGCTGTCCACCAAGTGGCATATATTATTGTATATTCCAGTATATAGTTGCATTAGCTTTCAGATGAGCTCTCCAGGAACTCTGTAGCTGACATAAAACCTTAGATAATGTATATAATGTGATGGTGATACGCACGTGGGGGGTGAAAACGCCCGAACTTTAACCCCCTATAACTTTTGAATTCTTCGAGTAAAAAACAAACAAAAAAAAACTGTCGCTCAAACCAACATTCTGAACAAGTGTGCCGAATTTCATGAAATTCTGAGTTGGTCAAGGTCAAGGGTGGTCCTTTTTGACATGGAATGACCCATTTAATACTTTCCATTTTGTTTTGCATCTTGACAATCACAAAACGATTTTCTTTCATTTCTCCCCCATGCATTTTGTCATCACTGCCAAAACTTTCCGACTACTTCTACAAAGCAAATATCTTAAGGAAGAAATTAATCATGGATGAATCAAAATTCTCATCGGAGGAAAGTATGCCCTAGGGGGTAGATATGTCGACCAGACAAAAATAAAATAAGTGCAATGCACAAGTTTTTATCAGGCAAACTGTATTCAGAGCACCATTGATTTGTCCAACCCAATATGTAAAAAACGGAAGTGCCAAAACGCATTTGGCATCGCAAACGCAATTTGAGTTATAACAAAAACTATTTGAACAGGGTTTGAATGCTATTGCAAAGTAAAGAACAACTTAATTTCCCAATGTTTCGTAACTTGTACCGGTTACTTTTTTCAAGAGTAAGAGCAGTCCTGACAATTTTCCGATAACAAAAGAACTGCACAAAATTATAACAATTACCTTTGAGTAACTTGAGTTGGTTGTACGATGCGCGTAGTGATAACTTAGGATGATAAAATGTTAAGCCAATTCACTGTATTTGGTAGCATTACTACCAAGATCGTCATAAATTTGTCAATGAAAAGAGAAAGAAAACACATACGGGCTTAAAAAATTTACAAGTACTTAAAGGGGTCTTTACCCTTGAATTTAACTTTTATCATTGATTCGGAAGATTTGATAATGGCATTTGGACTATAAAAAAAAACTCGTGTGTCCACATGAATTGCCAAGAGAGTCCAATTACCAAAGCATTTTTCAGCTTGGGTACTTAGAAAACAAACTCCCGTAAGAAATAACCCATACTGCTTTTCCGACCCCTAGCACCTAGACAAACCTCTGATCAGATAACATTGAAATAATTTGAGCATAGTCCTCCATCCTTCCTGTGTTGAAATAATTTGGCTTTATGATACGATTATTCATTTAGCCACGGTAAGCGAATTACCGCAGGTATGTAGTTAGCATGTTGCATATTTTCGTGCAGTGCCGCTCTCAGCGTGCCGCGGCCGAGCCGTAGCGGCAGCGCTCGGGAGGGAGAATCGGTAGGGAGGGGATAGACTTTTGGCGACTTTGGCCAACACAGCACTCTACAAGAGAATCGTACTCAGCTCGCAGATTGCGCTGCGCAAAACGCCAGAAATCTTAGATAATTAATTGCTAACCCATATTTTCAGAAAATTCTTTTAAATGTCAATTTCAACTTATACTACAGTTACAAATCTATGGTAAAAATTAATTTTGAAGGGTAATTGCCCCTTTTAATTTAATGTATTTTATATCTTTGCAAATTTAGTGAAAAAATATAAAAAACTATTGGCAGTTTGTGCTTTGGAACTTAAACATCCACACAAAATCTGAATTTTTTTTTGAAATTCTGAATAGTTTCAAAAGTATTCAACCAAATTTCTGAAAAACTCTAGACATTTTAGTTGAGAACACAAAAAAATAATCTACAAATTTCGATCAAATCGGAGAAGGTGTTCAGCCGCTACAGCAAGAACAAATATGAAAAAACACAAGCGACTATTTTAGAGATAAATGAAATTGAAGATTTTACTCCGATCTCTTCGCTCATCAAAACCGCAGGACTCAAAGTAACAAACGTTAAAGGATTTCCAAAATATGTAATTGAAATATGAGCAGTGTTTGGCTAAGTACCTTTTTTTAGGGGCAGTGAAATTAAAGCTCTAGCCTTGCTCCCTTCACTCATTTGGGGTTATTTTCATTTTCAAGGTTTTTGGCAATTTTTTTGCTAAAATTTATGAAGTTTGATATCTATGCCATAAATCTACAAAATGTATAATAGAACAGTAATTTGTGCCTGACACAATCTTTAACAAGAGCCAACACATATCTTGAAATGTTCAAACTGTTTTTGATTGTTACCATTATTACGTATGGCGTATTCTTACCTGACAAGCTTCCTGCCCATCCTTGATGCATGGCATTCATTCCAGGGTTCAGCAGGTGGTTGAGAAGCAAGCCATTCTGGTTCATCAAGAACGGATTCATTAATGGATTCATACCCATTCCTAGTCCCGACATGCCACCCATCGCACCCATCTCCATTGCTGGAAAAAAACAATTTGTTAAATATAGGACATAATGGTCTGACTGGGGATAGCCCAAAGATCAATTTTTCAAACAACCACTACCATTATCGTTCCCAGCATGCTTAATGATTAGATAATATACCAAATGAAATGAAATTAATAAAAAAAAAACTTAAAGGAAAAATGAAAATTTTGCATGCCAATGTGCCTCAAAATAGCCAAGAACCTACTAAACATAGTGCAAAATAAATACAGTTTTAACGGCTAGCAGCGCTTAGCAACATTATTACTTGTTTTTTAAACGCTACAGTAAACACCTAGGTGCAGTTAAATAAACAATAAAAGGACTGAATATGACTAGCTGAATTGAGGTTAGGAAATAACTTGCTTTAGATGAGCTGTTAATTCTAGATGAGTTACTCACTCTAAATGTATCAGATTAAAAAATTAATAAACAAAATCTAAAAAGGCCAAAATACCATGCCTTCTAATTGCTAACCAATGCACTTTAGTATTATCCGCATGCCACCGTAATCGGCTAAGCTGTGATGACTCACTCTGCTGCAGAAGTTGTATCTGCGCTGCACTAAGTCCGTGCATCGGCGCCATACCCCCCATTCCGGGGTACAGACCACCCATATTCCCGAACATACCAGGCGAAGGGAATGCAAATGGTGTTTGGCCCGGACCACCTACTCGGACTTTCTCATAGCCGAGAGATGAGTTGCCTTTGGTGACCAAGCCTCCCGGAATCTTGGCAGGCATGCTGGAAAGTGCACTCAGTATGCTCGCACCTTCATCTTTAATTTTGATATCTATCGGCTCATCTTTAACCGAAGATAGTGCACTAATCGAGGCAGCTGTCGCAAGGTCTTTACCGCCGCCTAGGGTCATGAAGATTTTATTAAATTATTAGTAAAGCAGTCAAAAACATTTTTCATTTACACTGCCAAGAATATAAAAACAAAGAATTGGAGTATTTATGTATTTTGGTGCCTAAGATTTTTCATCCACAAAAATGTATTTCTTACCAGGTACTTCAATTTTATCGGGATCATCATCATCATCAAAATCACTGTCGGACCCTGCTGAGCTATCGTCACTTATTTCAACGACATCGTTGTAGTTTGATTTCTTAAGAACCTGCTCGAAAAAGCACAGAAAATTGTGGAGTTAAGTAGATATGCTGAGTTGAGACCCTGATATTTTTTTTTTATTTTGGGGGGAAGATCAAGGAGAGCTACAACAAAGGCTTTACGCTGAGATTAGTACACAATCCAAACGATGTACATAGAAGACTCATTCGGAAGCGTCAACAATCAAAGACAACATTTACTTGTCTTATAAGAAGCACACTTATCAGTAAACCAGGGTTAACTGTGCTGCAGCAGAGCTGCCATAGATCATTGCAGAACCATAAAAATAACAAATGTAGTCTGTCGGCGAATTTTCCACTAGTTTACAATGCAACTCCGGATATCTTTAGAGAAATCGGTGCCCAATAGGATCCTTGAGCTTCTGCAAAGAAATAATCAGTAATCACTCACCGATCTTTTCGGGCGAGACATTTTGTCAGATCGCGGACTTTCTTTCGTCTTTTAATTGATGCTTCGTCCCGCCATCTTGAAACTCAGGATCCCAGCATGCTCCAGCGTTGACAGCAAATTTGAAGTGACACCCACCAAGGCTATCCCCTCTACCATGTTTTACAACAAATACGAATTAAATTGACACTCTTATGTATTTTGCAACACCTTTAACCCCCAAAAACTATTGCACGATATTTACCCTTTTTTACATGCTTTACAGAAAGAAGTATTATTTTCTGGTTTAAAATAATTAAATATCATGATTTTGTATTGTATGTTGGCAAAACTGGGTCTGCGCTTCCTTTCCGTATACAACCACGGTGAACCAATCAGAAGTTAGCTTCTGTAATCTGGACGACAGATTTTATTTCATGAAGCGTTTCAATTTTTAATTAGCTCTTTATTTATTTACGAGCTGAGCAAGCCTGGATACACGCTGTGCACGCTGTTAAAGCCTTGTAGTATATCTCAAGCCTGGTACTGTCCGAAATTTATGTTTTAAGTTGATCTTAACACACAAAGACATTTTTTCGTGTCAGTCTGGAAAAGTACCCAGTGACTCCTTTCAAATTTATAGCTTGCGTTGGTACACTCTTTAGCGTTGGGCTTGTGCTTGGCATTTCTGGGCAGTTGCTATGGTTTGCTTCTGTCCAGTGAAGGAGTAGCGAAATCGAACTGCTGGTGCGAAGCTTAACTACCCTCAACAACGCTAATACACTTTTATTGTACTTCCTAAATTGCGATGGTCCGAGGTGAGAGATTTGCAACAGATATTAGGTTATTGACTATTGCTGTTTAATGGCTAAATATTTAAGATTCACATTATTTGAATTAAAAGATATCACAAACCTTAGACTGTTGAAAGATGGTTAAGACCATTTACAAGCAAGAGTGCTTAAGTTTGTTGTCAATAAAAGAAACTAAGGACTGCGGCCATTAGACAACTAGTTGACAATCGCAGCTTTGCAATCAAGCAACATTTTCTACCATTTTAAAATCAATACTTATTCATCTCTAGTCAATAATTTACTTTGCTGTTAATAATAGCAGTTAATGTAGACTTCCAACTCAAAGTTTTTATTTGTGGTATTTATTATTTGCTTAGAGTGGTACATTATGTCACTCACTGTGGTCTAACAGTAGGTTTTTTTTTCAGTTCATAAGAGTGTCACAGTTCAAAGAAAACTAGATGGCTCATCACGGGAAGGCAAAGACGTTAAATTTAAATCGCCTAGCAAGAAAGACAAACAGATCGCAAAGATATTTCGAGGCAAACCCTCTCACGGCAGCTCCCTTAGCATCAATCCTCGAGTAAACACACGAGCTCACTATGCACATTACTCCAATACATCTGAGAATCAGAACCCTCAACTTGAGGTTCAAGTCTGGCAAAGTTTACAGAGCTGTACAAAACCAGATCCGTCAAGGCTGAATCCTATCAGCATCGAAGTACCTGGACATGACTCTTCTGCTCCAGTATGTAGAACGTCACCTAGCCTCAAGAATATAGAGACTGAAGAAAATATGGAAGAAATCAAACAGGAGCTCGTAACTTGTAAGACTGAGCTTAAGACAGAAAATTTAAATTTAAACGAACTAAATGTTGAAGAAACAAGCCCAGAGACTGAGCAGAGCCTTTCACAAAGTAAGAAACTGTGTCGAGAAAATGAGGCTCTTAAAAATGAAGCACGGACCACTATCAAGGTTGAGACACCAAACCTGGAAGGAACAAATACTTCGTGTTCTACGAAATCCCCAACACCTCACAAAATACAAATGTGCTACGGAGAAATTGAGAGGCCTTTACAAGTTCCGCAGTCTCCAGCAAGTGCTTTCTCTTGCTTGAAGATTATTGGTAGCACTCCAAAGAAAACTGTGAAAGCTAAGCGTCGGCTGAACCCAAGCCAGAAAGCAAATCAGCAAACTAGCATGTTGCCACCTGTGAAAGAGCAGCGATTGACAAAAGAAGAAATTGCCAAGACAAATCACAAAGTCACGGAATACTTTCCTATCAGACGGAGCGGTCGCAAGACTGAACGGACTATGCTTAAAGAGCAGCAAATGATGATTGAAGCTGCTATCAAATCTGACAGTGAAGACGGTCTAGAGGTAACTAATTATTTTTATGCTTAAGTAAAAGAAAAAAATACTTATTTGCTGTTTTTTATTTATTTTTTATTTATTTATTTACATCTTACAAGCGCACATAGTGTACACTGGCAAGGAATAATATTACATCTAGACTAATAGTAGTAGCTTAATACTATATTACTATATAATAGACTAGCATTTTTTTTTTAGGAACTTCAGTTAGTGCACGCATTTAGCCTTCTCTTAAATGTTTTTGTTGTGCATTCATTTGATTTCTCCCTTATGGGGACTTCCAGCAGGTTCCACTCCCTAATGGTTCTGGCCAGGAAGGAGTTCCGGCCGACTTCTGTTCTGGAGCCTCTCTCCCTCAACCCCTGGCCATTTCTCTGACTGAGGCTTATCGCGATGCCAGCCCCTACCTCAGCCCAACCTTGATGGGCGCTCAGGGCTCTGTGCAGCCCACACAGCCTTGCTTTACTCCTCCTAGTGCTGAGGTTTTCCCAGCCCAGCTCCAGGATCATTGCGCTCGGGCTCTCCTTGACACGAGATCTGGTGTTTGCGTCCCAGCGCCACCTCTTCATCCTCCCCATGACCCTCCTCGCAGCCAGCCTGTTTGATTCTGGAAAAAAGATGTGTAAAAATATAAACCTCTCATTGGCTCCCCTCTTAACGATAATTGTACTTTTTAGGTTCGTAACTTTGAGGGAAAAGGTCGAGGGGTGATTACTACACGTCCGTTTTTAAAAGGCGATTTTGTCATCGAGTATGTAGGAGAGTTAATAAGTATTGCAGAAGCAAAAACTCGAGAGCAACTTTATACTAAAGATCAAAACACTGGGTGCTACATGTACTATTTCAAGTATAAAAACAACCAATATTGGTAAGAACTTTCGATATTTTCTGCAACTTAAAGAGACCATCTGTTCTTTTTTTAATTTTATTTTAAATACTTACTGTTTTTGTTGCAGCATCGACTCCACCAAGGAATCAGGTCGTCTAGGCCGGTTGGTCAACCACAGTCGTTCTGGGAACTTGATTACAAAATCTGTGTCCATCAATAACAAGCCGCATTTAGTGCTTATTGCCAAGGATTTTATCAACGAGGGCGAAGAAGTTTTGTACGATTACGGTGATCGAAGCAAAGAATCTTTAGTGAACCATCCATGGCTTAACTTGTAGCCGAACCAGACTTTTAGTGTTAGCATTGTTTAAATTAGCGACATGAATATTCACAATTATTTGTCTTCACTTGTTTTGTTAAACTTTTCTAGACTTCTTAGGTTTCCAGCAGGTTGATTGTGTAACTTCAGGTTTATGAAAATCTGAATATAATGAAAATCTCAATGGGCTTTAAATACCATGCCCGATAATTGAAATATTGTTTATTGATTGAGATATCTTCAAATGTTCATAATCTGCCTGCTGGTTGAAAGATCTTCATGTAGATTTTAGATATGTTTATACAAATGTCCATGTGTATTATTAGTTTGTGCTTGCATGGGAATTTACTAAGCATCCTTTTGCATTATTAATAATTTTACATTGTTTACTAAACTTGGATCATGTAAGCTTGACTAAACATTGACGCTTGTTGGGTGTAGGTTTATTTTATTTTGGTGGCATGTCTTCGACCAAAATTTACTTTCGTGCCTTGTTTTGGACTGTTGATTGCCATGGATGACTTCTCCCAATTAAGAAATGTGGTGTCAGAAACAAATCTAACGTATGAAAAGTTTTCTATAAACCCGTTTCTTTATTGGCAAACCTATTGAACATCAAAGACAAATTAATATAAATCCAATTATTTTTGTAGAGCTTCTACCAATTCAATATCCTATCTAATGACCTACTACTTGAAAAAAGGCAGAAAAATCAGATAGTTGATGTAATTGCACTCGCTTGATTGTACTTTTTATGGTATGCAATTATATACTGATCATTGAAGCTATCTTGTGCTTCTAGAAGAGTGTGGCCATTACTACTGGAGCTTATATCTTGTACTGTTGAGTGTACGAGACGCTTGCACTGTTCTTGTTGAGTTCTGTTAGTATTGTAAATTAAGTAATCAGCATGCTATGAAACTGCCAGAAATGTGTGCTGTTAATTGGGTATGTTAAATGTATAACAGTTTCCTGTAGATAATTAATCGATATTAGTCGGCTTCTATCTATTCTGCTTATATCTGTCTATGCTATTGATTTTTTTTCTATTCATATCAAAATAGTTTTTAATTTCAACATATCAGAAAGTGTTTTTCTCTAGTTATTGTGAGGCTTGTAATAATGTTTGTTTCAGAGCTTCTAATGTCTAGCTACAAACTGGATTTCTGTGTAAAATTGTTGGTATTGCAATCTCTTACGTTTTTTTATTCTTGTGAAAGTGTATCTTGATTTTTTCTTGTATTTGTATTTATTTAATTTATGTTTTAAAACTGAAAAGCCACGTAGACAGACTTTTTTTTAGCATGATTTATGAAAATCTGCATGTACCATCTATTGATTTTGCACCATGTATTGCTGTGTATAATTCACAATCACCAAGACGTTTCAAAATAAAAATTACGTTTCAAAGATACTTCATTCATATTTTTATTTGAATCTATAAAAAAAAAAAAAAAAAACACTCAACTTCTCCTCAATGAGGTTCTACTGGTTGCTGACCATGTTTGTGTTAATTCCCTCAAAAAGTTATATTGAATTATGTATGTACTGAGTTCATCCTCCAGTCATTCATTAGTCTTTAGAGGCTGTTTCTCGCATAACAAATGGACTGTAGAAAAAATAAAAGGATACAGAAAGAATGCTTCTTCCTGAATTACTACTAAAGGCATGGGTCTATTTAAAGGTCATCTATTGCACTCCTTAGAACTTTGCCTAAGAAGCACGTTCCAACATGGCGGCAATTCACTCTTCTGTCATGTGCAACCGAATATTTTCACTTTGTTCTATAAAAATCAAGCACGCACCGCTATCAATTTCAGTCCTACGAAATAAATCCTCGTTCAATCAAAATGATGCTCAGAAAGAGACCCATTTTGGATTCGAAACAGTGAAGGAAAGCGAAAAAGCTAGTAAAGGTAGGGTTAGTTAGTAGCATAGAAAAAGTTTTTAGCATTGAAATGTTATTTTTTTAGCACTTTACTTTCCTTGCAATTGTCTTTTTCAAACGAATTTAATGCTTGGTAGCTTTTCATTCGGTTATTTTTTTACAGTTCACTCAGTATTTGAGAGCGTAGCCGATTCGTACGACGTTATGAATGATGCAATGAGTCTTGGCATTCATCGAGTATGGAAAGATGTGCTCATCCAAAAGCTAAGCCCAACTCCAGGAACTCGTTTGCTGGATGTTGCTGGGGGCACAGGGGACATTGCATTCCGATTTCTCAAGTACTCACATTTACATGAGTCTCGGACTGCTGGAACCACTAGCACTAGTCACGTGACAGTTTGCGACATAAACCAAGCAATGCTAGACGTCGGCAAGGTCAGAGCAGAAAGACAAGCTCTGCCAGAGAGTCAGATATCTTGGCTGAAAGGAGATGCTGAGAGACTTCCAATTGAAGACTGTTCTTATACAGCATACACAATAGCTTTTGGAATTCGAAATGTAACGCACATAGATAAGGCGTTAGAAGAAGCTTATCGTGTACTGAAACCTGGGGGCCGATTCCTTTGCCTTGAATTTAGCCATTTGAACAACGAAACTCTCCAATGGTAATTTGGCTCTTGTCATGTTTGATTGACTCGAAGCAAACCTTTTCTTAACCCCCTTCTGTCTCCCATAGCAACGGAAATGCAATGAATCAATCGTTGGAGTTATCTGAGGGTGGTTTGTGGAGATATGAGTAGCAGGGTTGGTTTCGAGCCAAGCACTGGGTGATACTAACTTGATACCCCAATATCACGTGCAGCTATTCCACTCCAGCTCCAGATTGTTGTGTTTCAAGTTAAACTTGTGTATTGATCACATTTTCTTTCGCATTTCCTCGTAGCATGCGTTTCTTGATATGTATTAATAATGAACCCTAGTATAAAAGCAACTGTATTCATTAAAAGTTAGGATGCTTTTAACTTTTTGTTTGTTTCCAGGTTATATGATCAATACTCTTTCCAAGTGATACCCGTAATGGGGCAGTTAATTGCTGGCCAATGGCAACCATACCAGTATTTGGTTGAAAGTATAAGACAGTTTCCAAAACAAGAAGATTTTAAAGCAATGATTCAAAATGCTGGTTTTAAACTAGTTTCTTATGATAATATGACATGTGGGGTAGTATCAATTCATTCTGGATTTAAAATGTAGGTAATAATTACCAAGGAAGTAATGAATATAAACAGCTATATCTTCAATGTACATGTTCTCTGTGGATTTTCTACCTACAACTGCTGCAACCACTCATCTCATCCGAATTTTTCCCTTCACCAAGCTACCACAATATCCCAGGAGACGAGGAGTGTGGAGGAATGCTTTCAAAATCAATGACTAACAATAGTTCAGTTTTGAAACTTATGATAGATCAGTTTTATTCAAGATGCCTATATAATAATATAATACAGATTACAGAAGAACTGTTAATTAAGTTTTTAAACACTTTCAACATAAAAGGCAAACTTCTTACAACAGCACCAAACCAAACATTTGATACTTTATTTGAAGTATAATATCAAATAATACTACAGGTGACAGTGATACTTCAAAAACTGTTGAAAATTTCATGATTCCAGCATTATTTAAAGTGATGATTATTGATTATTAGTAGTTGATTTGTGCATTCAAGATTTCATGAGCAAGCCTTTTGTTATCGCTAGATCTGTAACTTTATGTCTACTGCATGCGATATTTGGTGAAGCAATGCAGAGCACACAAGCGTTGACTGTAGGCTTCACTTAGTTATTTAGACTTGTCAATTTTTTTTACCTGATACAAGAGGTATTAATTTCACAAAGCAAAAATGAGATTACATACATCATATTTAATACAATAACCTTAAAGACAAGATCCTCCGTGAGATGTTGATAGGAAATCAGAGCAAAATAATTGCAACTATAGTTTTCATTGCGCTTACAAATTGGCTTTGACATGAGAAACCCAGAACAGATAGTACACAGTAAATCTGAACAACAGTACTCTGTTTTACAGCAACCCCTCGACACAAACAACACCGGGCCAAAAATATACACTTGCATGTACAAGGTACTAATTTTAGGATGTCTGATTTGATAACTGATGACCACATTGGTAGCAGATCCCCCAGTTGACTTACTGAACACAGCACATAGGAACAAAGCTGCACGAAATAGCATGGATCGATTCACGCTCCATAAACTTCCTCTTATTGAAATCAAACCAAATAGTACCATAGATTAATAAATATTCGAACAGACATTCAATAGGCAAGGTGTTAATCACACCAAGCATCAGGATATTTGACTTAATTATCAACATGCTAGTGTCAAATCGCCCTGCACTTGTATGCAATCGAGTGAGTCAGTGCCACAGAAATACGATCAGTTGTACCATTTACACAATCTAATATTTATTAATATATGATAGTATCAGGGCTTGCACTCTTCGGTTTAACAACAAAACTTAAAGAGGTGGAAGTTAATAACATTTATACAGGCATACAACTAGAATGTTTGAAACTCCATCAAGTTAACATCAGGGCAATGTATGCAATCGACATTGAGCTCTGTTTTGTCCCAGGGGTATTCAATTATCTTCTTATCAGCAAAATCATAAAAAAAAGAAGAGTACACTTTTGGAGAAATCCAAAACTCAGGTAGCTAAAATTTTTCAACCAGCAAAAAATATGTCTACCCCTAGCATTGACCTAAAGAAAAATATAACGAACAGTCAGATTCAGCAAATTCCTTTTAATGTAAGATACTTGTAGCAGTATGTAGTCTACATTTTAGGTAGCAAACCGGAATTAACATTAATGAAATGGTTAAGTGTGAATGCATATCTTCAGTCGGTCACCCCCAAATTTATCCCCTGCCCCCCTCACATCAATGAAAATGTTACGATTGTTCAGGAAGAAAGGCATTGCGTCTATCCACTCTTGAACAGAAGGATGGCTACCTGTCCCAGGTAGAAATAAATGAAGTGTCGGGTCTCGTGGGTCACATAGCTGCCAAAATTTCGTCCGACAATGCAATGCCATGTTGGGTTGTACTTCTTGTCAAATTCTTTCTTGATATATGCAGCAATATCCTAAAAAAATGTACCATATTAAATATGGATACATTAAGTTCAGACTTGTTCAAGACAGTCATGCTTTGCCATATTTAAGATACCGTCTAAGGCCTGAGCTTGAAGTTAGAACTTGTAGTCCTGGCAAGCATTACAAAAAACACATTATTGAAAACAAACCTTCTCGATGTTGTATTTCTCCAGAGCTTGTGTTGCACAATCAACTGCATCCTGCTGCATCTCCTCTGACATATCAGCATTTTTAATAACTGCTTTGCGGTCAGACATCTTGTTCTGAGACCTGCAACAATCAATCTCCTGTTACAACCAACAATATGTACGATGTATACATTGCTCGAACATTATTTGAGATTACTTGGGAGGCAGGGAATTGTACTTTAAGAACCGAAAAGAAAAATGCTAGACACAACCCCAAGTTCTTAGAAGCCACATTCCAGCAGACAGAGTGTATGGTGAAAAACTGGTGTAGATATGTCGGTATTTGAATGACCAAGGCCTACATTACCAGGTGCTACTGTCACCTTACAATTGCCTAACCTTATAGCTTCACCTCTGCCCACTCGAATAATAGCATGGACTTCTACCCCCTGCATCGCGGGAGTGAGTAGGGTAAATAACTCTACATCCCATTTATTAAACGCAGAATTATCCGATTACACGGTCGATTATCTACGCACGCTACAGATGTCAGCCAAAATTGAATTTTACATCAATCAAATTCCAGCTGCAGCCAACCACCGATCAGCCTACGGGCCTTGTAGGAGAATATACACGGACTGCCTTAGAACATTTTTAATATCTACGGAAGTAAGCCTCAAATATCCTTCTACTTTACATCCATTTTGAGTTAATGTTAAGTGTGTAACGTTTTACCAACTTTTATCGCCTTTTCAATCTTCTCAATCACTCAAAACTTAATATTCAACGAAAAATTATCGGCGCACTGCTAACTTTGCGGGCAATCCTTTCCTACACATTAAATCTATATCCTGCGTTCCTATTGGTCGAATTCCAGAGTCTTCTATCAGAGTCTTCTATCAAACCGACATGCAACGCAAAATCTAACGATTGACAGTTTAACACACGTGCTTCCGACATTCGTGGGCGGCGCGGCAAAATCTTGAGATATTTCAAAACATCTCCTTTACACATACAAGTCTAAGTTAAATGATACTATCACATAAAAAAATAAACTATTTAAAGCATAAAAACGTGATGTCTACGTCTGCTCTATGCATAGTATAATTACTCTTCTACATCTTTTGCAACTGGGAATTCTCGCAGCTTCCCACAGCTAGACAGACACCATGCAAATCAATAATGTACCACCATGCCCAGAAATATCAAGACTCGTAAAAAAAAATGCTACAAACAACCGCACACCCACAAACAGATTGATTCGACTGAACGGAGAGTTGATTCATGCTAGCTATCAAAGCTAAATAGCAAGAGACCTACATTTTAATGTTTAGTATAATATACGTATAGTTTTGTTTTTGCCTACCAATTTATGCTCAATTTAATGGAGTCAGAAAATGTTGCTTTTATGGTACTGCTCATGTGAGGTGGGTCTAGAAGTATACAAAACACATAAAAGAGCTTTTTTTTTTCATCCCATCCCCAGTCACCACATGTAGATTCAAAAGTAATTTGGGTTTTAATGAAAGCGTACGGTTACATTTACAGCTTCATTGCATGCAACAGAGATCAAAACGACAGTGACTGTAGAAGCTGAATTGGAACGCCTTACTAGTAATTGGATTGGTTTGGCATTCATACATTGGTTTCCAAACATACCTGATAAACTTGGTAGAACTTCAGCAATATTTTCAATGCCCCGTCAATTTTGTGGGGTAAATACCCCAAATCAACACAGATCGCTGGAAATGGTATTTTTAGTTGGTTTTTGTAAAAGTTGTTAGTGAGTTGTTTTCAAAAAATCAAAGCCATGGAAATTCAAAGCGGACGGTGTGATTATTCTGCGTAGTGTTGATGATTGTTGACCTTAGATATATCTTTGCCTGGATTTTCACCAAACAATCTTTTCGTCAAAAATAGCGATATCCAGAGTGGATGGATTTTGCCCGCAAACGGAGCTAAGGCTGCCAACTGAAATATTATGAACATAATAAAGTCGTACTATAGCATTTTAATTTATTTATAAGCGTGTCCTGATTTTTTTTTTTTTTAATAAATATCAGAAAGAAAGTAATATTTCTGTAACTTTTCAACACATTTAATGAGAAAATAAATTATCGCGGACGTTATTTTGTTTTTCATGCTGTCAAGTTTAAAATTCAATATTCAAGGTTGAAAGCTGGAGATTGCGTCCTCGTCAAAAAGCACCAATCACAAGAATTGTTGTTTGTGCTCAAGCCATTTTGGTAGACAAGAGTTAGCGTGGTTTGCTTGGAATTGTTATTTACCGGCAAAGTGGAGGGTAATTCAGAAAAGTCCGACATGTCATTTGGAAGGAATGAATGTCGAATATATGTCGGTAACTTACCGCCAGATATTCGCACGAAAGACATCCAGGATCTATTTTACAAGTTCGGTAAAGTCACTTTTGTTGATTTGAAGAATCGCCGAGGTCCTCCGTTTGCATTTGTGGAATTTGAAGATCCTAGGTTTGTTTTTACTCTTGAAAATCTCTTAACCTAACATTCGTTCATCTAGATTGTCATGTTATTTCATTTTCTATTCAATAGGGATGCAGAGGACGCAGTCCATGCTCGAGATGGATACGATTACGACGGTTATAGACTTCGCGTAGAGTTTCCGCGTGGAGGAGGGCCTGGAGGTTTCCGTGGAAGTAGTCGTGGTGGAAATGGGAGTGGAGGAAACAGCAGCAGCGATAGAGGGGGTGGACGAGGTCGCGGGCCACCAGCCCGAAGATCCCAATATCGAGTGCTCGTCACAGGTAAGATCCCAACTCTATTATCGATAGCGAAGGTCATATCACAGTCATAGTAGATAACCTGTATCTTATTTTTCAATACAGGATTACCACCCTCTGGAAGTTGGCAAGACTTGAAGGATCATATGCGAGAAGCTGGTGATGTTTGCTTTGCCGACGTCTTCAAGGACAGCACTGGAGTAGTAGAGTTTTTACGCCATGAAGACATGAAGTATGCTGTCAAAAAATTAGACGATTCCAGATTCCGTTCACATGAGGTAAAAACTGGTTCTTTCCTGACTGAACAAATAAGGACAAAAATGATTTGGAAAAAATGAATAAGAGAGTGTTTGGGTAGGAAATTTTAACCAGTTTGCTTGTCCGACAGGGTGAAGTATCTTACATCCGAGTGAAAGAGGATTCTGGGAGCGGCAGCAGTGGTGGCGGCAGAGGTAGTGGTGGCGGTGGTCGCTCGCGTAGCCGTAGCTACTCCCCACGACGACGCGGGTCGCCAACGTATTCTCCAGTCAGGCGCAGCTTCTCCAGATCACGGTCCCGTTCTCGCTCTCGCTCCTACAACTGAGCCGGATAAAATGGTACAGCAACAACTTCTATCAATTGACTAGAGACATTTTTAATTAACAGTTTTGAAAACTCTTGTCTTAACATTTTGAATGGGCAAGATTTAATCTGGAAAACTAGTGTAAGCACTCAATACATGATTCCCAGTTCCTGTTTGGTCATCAACAATTGGTGTACCTTCTAAAGTCTCAACAGTAAATCCTTCGTCCTTGACTGTAAATTGCTGTAGTTGTAAATTGCCTACTCGATGGAGAGATATAGAAATTAGTAAACTTACCAACTTACCTAGTTACTAATGCTTAGAGGCAGAAAAATATGTGTTTCACAATTTGTAATACCTATAAATAATTAATGATTTTGCTGACTGTTGTGAGAATTTTGTTCAGCTGATACACGATATGCAAACATCAGTTATGATTCCGATATGAATTCTGTGCATTGCATGTTAATACCTGTGCTTTTAATACGTAATAATAATTTACAACTAGAATAATAAAATTGTTTGCCAGACCTTAGTTCCTACAATCACAAGTACATGGCACGATTTTTAGGGACTTCTCACCACAATAATTTTGAGCATCTTTAGACTAGCGACTAGTTTTTATTTCATTTTGCAAGTTTTGATGATTGGCATCGTGAATACATTTGTTTTGGGAAGGGTAATAAAGATTTCTGGTCAATGTGAGTTGCTGATCAGTTCGGGATTAATTGTGATGCTTTGTTCTGTCGAGTTGTTACGCAATTGTGCTGTGCTAATAACATACATTCCTATCAGTTGGAGCTTGCCACTAATTTGCATCATCGTTTCAGGTTGTTCAAAGACCTGGCTTAGCAGTATAGCATCTTTGTTTGTAAGATTACATTTTTATCATGGTCCATTCAGTTTGCTTCATTTGTTATTCATCTACAATTATGCAGTACTTTTAAACCAAAAACTTAAGCATACCCTTGCTTAATATCAAATGTGGAAGCTAACGCAAAACGGAACTGAATGATATAGGTAATATTTTCCTTAAATAAATATAAACAGTGCCAAAAGGCTGATATGTACTGGAGAAGAGGGAAGAATGACGAGGTACGAGTGTCAAATTCTTGGTAAATGAATTGGGGGAGAGAATTGAAGGAAACAACTTTCAAAGGTTCAAATGGCTAATTGCGATAGAAGAGACTTGAAGATCACCTGCTGCCATGCTTAAGTGACGTTGATAAATGATATATCTCATGTGAACAAGGCTGCAGCAAAAATACTTTTTTATAAACGTTTTCAAAACTTTTACCTAAACGGGGAAAAAACCCCAGTGTCCACATTTTGCAGGTGTTGCCTAACCGTTTGAGCTAATTGGGCTTGTGGTTTTGGGTACACGTTTTTGAGAGGTAATTAGTGTTCAAAATAATTTAAAAAATTTACCAGTTGCTAGCATTTGCAAATTAAATCAGATTTTACAGTCTCTTTTTTGTCGAAAATCAGCCTATCTTGTTATGCTGCGTTTCCTTCAATCCTCTTTTCCAATTTACAAAGATTAAAGAGGAAAGATGTTGTGCATTATTATTTTTTTAACTATCATATTAGAAAATACAATACATTTCATTCAATACATTTCAACAAACATTTCATAAAATATTCATTCAAAAATGTAAAATGCATTTTTTTTCTCAAAAAAGAAAATTATTTATAATTTGACATCAATAACTAGACACCACTTTGATGTCGTAAAGTGCATGTAGCTAAATTATGAAAATCAAGCGAGACCAACCTGCTAATCTTAATATTTCTTGGAGTCGTTCCAAAGTCCCCAATGATGGTTTGACAAAATTAAGCATTTGAGTTGGACCAATTTATATCTTAGGTATATATCATTTGTGAATGTTTTGGGTAGATCACCTTTTCTTGTACTTGGAACGGCTAAGCCTGATGTCTTTGTCGCAATGGGCATTCATACTAGTAGTTTTCGCGTGGGATTTTCTACCATATAATCCTTGTACTTAACCAAACATATATATATTTTGTATTTGATTACCACACTTTCCCAATTGAGGCAAGTTGGTTTTAAGGAAAATCTGGGATGGAGTTTTCTCAATATTAACATGCATCCTCTTAGTTGTTAAAATGTTCTGCTGTGTAGCATCGTACCAGTCAGCTTACTTTATTATTTTAACCTTCCGTCATACAAAACCAATTGTTGATGTCTGTTTGTCCTTCATGTTAATAATGTAGTCTGCTTCCAAAAGACCATGCTACAGGTTTTTAACATTGTTAATGTGTAAGCAGGCAGTAGGTACCCGTTTTCGCCCAAATAGATCATTCAACCGTCGAAATTTTAGTTGTAATTTGCAGCAATACTCTGCAGCGTCATTACCGCGGTTTGTTTCACTGGCGTTATACTGTGCTCACTTGTTTTTATAACTCTGAATCAAATGGTTTGTTTCAAATAACGTATGTGTAATTATTCTTAAGTAAAAGATATAAAAAGTGGGTAATGTGACATTGTATTTAGTAACAAGTTACTAATAATATTGACGAAATACTGGTATAGAATAAACTGTAAGTTTCATTGTAGATGCGATACAGTAATATCATGCATTGTCTCTTAATTTGTTGATACAGGTATCTCTCACATTGTGTCTAATTTGTTGTCTTTGTTTCTTTTTTTATACACGTATGGATAGCAATTGTAATGGATATGGAATCTGGATGATTCGTTCGCATTAAAGGATATCTCAAAACATGAAGAGGACTTGGATTTCATACATAAGGACTGAGGAACGATTATCAAGAGTAATCAGGATTCTGATTTCGTACTTAGGACACCCCACATTAACGGAAAAAAAGGATCAGAACTCACCGTTGGACTTGAGGAATCTCGGACCAGGAGGATGCATTCAGGACCTCCCCGTGGGATCAGAAAGGAAGGAATCAGGATTCTGATTTTATCTTGGCGGTAATCAGGACGATGATTCGTGGTGACTAAATGAGGATATCGCTTGGGATACTGCGCTCGACGTCGCAACTCAGGACGTCAACAAGGACAGGACATTCAGAAATATCGTTAATTTGGATTTTTGGACTGCTGAGGATAAAACGCAATCAACTTGCGAGGACAGGACGGAATCATACGTAACCCATTGATTCCAAAATTTTGAACTTCTAAGGATTTTAACAACTGCAACTTCACGCACCCAGGATGGACAGGATCACATATTTGCGAGGACTTTTTTCGATCGGAGGATTACCTTACGCAATAACTGGAAGGATGGGAACCACATCTGCTAGAATTTGAGCGTTTTGGACACGCCAGGATAAAAGAATCTCAGGACCTCACTAAGGATTTGGAGTTGGGAACTGGATTAGGGAACCAAGGATCGGACATTTTGAATTTGCAAGGATCACTATTCTTAACGTAACAACCATCGATGGATCAACGTTAGATTTCTCAACACTGCGGAGCAACTTTCTCAAAGAACTATCAACTATGTTTATGGTAAGTCATAACTTGAATACTATGATAGCCAGATCAATTTGCAATTTTGTTTGCTTAATAATGTTTCTCTTAATGACAATACTCCAATCCAAATTGTTTTTTAATGGAATTTTTATTTGACCTTGATGACCAGTAAATTTGTGTCATAAAGAAGAAAACATGTTGTTTGGCAAGAATTTCTATAAATATGTGCAAGACTCCCTAATCTTGTGCAATATTGCATTGGAGCTTCTTTATCTCTACGGGACAGTTTGTGGTTTCACCTAGCTTCCTGTAGCAACTAAGGGTTTTTCCACCGTTCACTTTCTCAGCTGACCGACAATTGGCAGCTAGCTACAAAACCAGCACCCAGCATCGTTTCCTCAACAGTCTTTCTTCTCGAGAAGACTACGAGACAAGATTCAAAGTGGTAAGAAAAGTCTTGTCATTTTTGATTTGAGCAGAGAACTTATGACAATTGCATTTAGTAAACAAATTATCTGGCAATAAAATACTCAAAAGTTTTCTTCGATATTTTACAGAATTCGATTAAAAAGGATCAAGATGACGAGTAGTGCAAAAGACAACCTGCTGCTTCTTTTTGAGCGGCCGACGGAGCCGGCTTTCATCCCCAAGGGTGATAAAAAAGTCATCTTTGATGTCCCACTCGAGTACTTGGTAAGGCCCCCTAACAGCAACCTATCAGCTAGAGGTATTGCCAATTACACAGTTGGACAACGATAACAATTCGATTGTCTCTTCCAGGCTAATCGCTATCAAGCCTCTGGGCCGGAAATAGTGTCAAAATTCGGAGAGGAAGACACTCAACATGTCAAAGTAGACAAGATCGTACTTCCTGATCTTTCCTTTGCGATGGCTCTCGGTCGCCGTGAGCCCTTCTCACTGTTTCTACCATGGCATCGTCAGCTTGCTTCACGGCTCATTGCCATTTTTGTCGGTAAGTGCAGGCTCTTTTTTTTTGTCTTTTCCCTATCAAATTGGTAGCTCTTTATTAGATAACATATAGGACCATTAAGAAATCATGAGGTTTTCTAAGACATCACATCTTTATGGTGAGGTAGGCATCAAGAACTAACAATTTAGAAGTGGGATGATGAACGAAAATTGCATGTGAGGATCTTTTAATCTTAATCGCCGTATTAATTTTGACATTAGCTTGTTGTCTTGCAACATGTCTTGTAACGCCTTATAAAAGTTGGAATCTAACAATTTGTTAGGTCAACCCAGACACATTAACCATTACACCTAACCCTGACACGTTACCCTAATCATAAAATCATGATATTTGTTATCAACTTATCTCCTTCCTAATGTGGTGAGCATAATAGCTTCCTAAAATGTAGCCAATTGGCAGATTTCACTAATTAGATTCTAAGTAAAGATAACAGTTTCGGTAGAAGCGATATTCAATAACAATATTAAATGTTTTCTTCTGTCTTTGTAAGGCATGCGAACTCTCGGAGACTTCACTTCTATGTCTTTGTATGCTCGCGACAACCTGAACCCGTACCTGTTCATCTACGCATACTCGGTCGCTATCCTGCATCGTCCCGACACCAAGGACGTGCCGTTGCCTCCGCTCTCCGAAGTCTTCCCTGACAAGTTTGTCGGTGGCGAAGTCTTTGGGCGTATTCGGGAGGAGGTCAGCGTGGCCGATGTCGGACTCAGGGTGAGAAACACAGTAGGCTTATGTTGTGGTGAGTGACAGACTTGCTCTGTTGTAATTGACTTGTGGTCCTAAAAAGGACCTAAAAAGTTGACGTTTCGTCGGCGTTGGCGCCAACGTGTTCAGGACTGTGTCGAGGCGGCAGGTGTTCGCCACTTATATTGGGAAGATTCCCTTCCCGGTGCTGGTTGTTGGGGGTGGGTAACCGGTCAATCAGAATCCAAGCCAGCCTGTGGTTGGTCGACTCGGGTATTAGCCGCAGTTACCCCTTTGTTGGTCTCGGTCTCGGGCGGTTGCCGCGCGGGTGCGAGTAGCCGGATCATCCTCGCCGGACCTCCTGGTCCTGTGGCCGGTGTTCTGGTCACCGCTCGGTCTCCACAGTAGGTTTCCACCAAACCACAGTAGGCTTAGTTTCTTATCTGAGATAAATGGATTGAAATTAGCAAACGTGGTGGGAAATGGTGGTGAATGGTTACAACTATCCGTAGAAAGTGATCAGCTTATGAGTTTAAAACGCTGAGCCTTCTAGTGTCATTCTCGGCCATGTTTTTATTAAAGGGTTCATAACCAAAATCACTGCCCAATCTCTCATTTCTCCTAAGTAAACCTCAGTCATAAATGATAGCGTGTACAGCCAAGTTAGGTGTTTATTAAACATTTGCTTTTAATGTATCTATATGATAAAAAAAAAACACACACAATAAAAAGTAAAAAATAACTATAATAGTACACCCATTCACCATCCAGTTGAGTGTGTTTATTTCAATGCAGCATTAACCTTAGAAATTTATGATAGTTAGCCATTTGTTTGTCAATCTAGGATTCATTAAATGGGAACATTCAAATAAAGTCTTACACAAGCAGCAATCCAGCTGCAGCATGCTAAACATAATCATTCATTTCTGCTGACAAATACATTCTTATGGCTTACCTAGAGGCAGATGCAGTCAATCACATCTGTCTCCCTTTTCTTTGAGATTGACCTTTGAAATTGTTTGGCAAGGTTCCATTGGAGATTCCTCGCGACTATACAGCTTCCAATTTGGAGGAAGAGCACCGCGTTGCCTATTTCCGCGAAGATCTCGGCATCAACTTGCACCACTGGCACTGGCATCTGGTCTACCCATTCGACGCTCCACGCAACATCGTGGACAAGGATCGTCGCGGGGAGCTGTTCTACTACATGCACCAGCAGATCCTGTCACGTTACAACTCTGAGCGGTTCAGCAACCAGCTGGGCAGGGTGAAGCGATATGTCAACATCCGCGAACCGATTCCTGAGGGATATTTCCCCAAGTTGGACAGCCAGGTCTCGACCCGAGTCTGGGCGCCACGGCATCGAAATGCGTCGCTCAGCGTAAGTGCGACGATTGCTGCCTGAATTCCAGCTGTCATTCAGAAACTTTGTGTTTCACATTAAGCGACAACAATTTACGTCTTGGTATGTCTCAATTTTCTTTCTGCTTCAGGATATCAACCGTGAGACAGATCAGATCAAGTTTGACCTCGCCGACATCGAGAGGTGGAGGGAACGATTGTACCAAGCGATCCATACTGGCGCTGTTGTCAATGTGAGTTTAACCTCTCCTCTTCAATTTGGTTCTCTGAAGTTTCAAGATACTTCAGGAAATGTAATGCTACCTTACCAGCAGGTGTGAAGATGTTTTGCCATGATGGTGTTTAGACTCATGCCTACTTGATTTATCCTTAGCACTAGTTTTAAGAAAAACTATTCGAAATGGGTTTTGAATGCCAAGTGAAGAACAACTAAATTTCCCAACGTTTCGTAACATATACTAGTTACTTCTTCAAGGGTTTGAGCAGTCCTGACAATTTTCCAATAACAAAAGAACCACTTAAAATTATAAGTATAACAATTACCTAGTTGTAACATGTTTTGCTATGGTTTAAAAAATAACTGTAGGTATACTGAAATACCCTTGATATATAGCGTGATTTAATATTCCTAGCTTGGTCTGTTTTAAAAGTTGTGATGTCTATTAATGAAACTATAAGTTACCTTTTCTTTTTTCCAGACATCTTTTTACAAGCATTGTATATCAAACCTCTGGTCTTCAAAGCATTTGTATGAAAATGAAAGTCCAAAACCTGCTTTTTTTGCACTGATGCTGATTATGATTCGTCCCGCCAGGAGCGCAACGAAAGCGTGCCACTGACCGAGTCGGGTGGCATCGACGTGCTCGGCAACATCATGGAGTCGAGCCTGCTGTCCATCAACCGCAACTTCTACGGGGACATGCATAACATGGGGCACGTGGCCATTGCGCTGTGCCACGACCCCGACAACCGATTCTTGGTAAGTCATAACGATCGATATCCCCATTGTGTTTAAGACCCGGTCAGGCCTGTGGCAAATCCGAAACCGTTTCAAGAAATTTAAGTTGATGGAAGAGTGTCGGTTATTTTTTGCAAAGAAACTTGGGACAAATACAAAATTCTGTTGATATTCTCACATAATTGGAGAGAGAAAAGAAAGAAAAAAACTTAATCCAGGTTGCAAACGCTGGCAGCAATAGATGTAGAGCGTCGTACCAATGTCGACCATGTTGCAGTGTGGAAGAAATGTAGAAGAATCTATATTAATAAATTCTACCAAAAGTAAACAAGGCAGGATAGCCAAAACGTCAAACAGCTCTCTGGATCTACCGCAGCTTTTTCAACCTGGGTAAGTTGTGTTCTTTCTTTCCTCTTCCTCACTCTAACATATTTACTTCAACCGCGCTCGCAGGAAACGTTCGGCGTAATGGGGGACTCTGCCACAGCGATGCGCGATCCGATCTTCTACCGCTGGCACGCGATGGTCGACGACATCTTCCAAGAACACAAGGCAACGTTGGCACGATACACGGAACAGCAACTCGACTTCACCGGTGTTCGCGTCTCGTCCGTCGAGGTCAACGTCACCGGACAACGGCCGACGCCACCGAACGTGCTTACTACGTACTGGCAACAGAGTGATGTCGATCTTTCGCGCGGCCTGGACTTCAACCCGCGCGGCGCCGTGTTTGCACGGTTCAGTCATCTGCAGCATGAGCCGTTCTCTTACAAGATCGCTGTGGAAAACGGCGGAGCTGCACGACAGGGAACAATCAGGATCTTCTTGTCGCCGAAGTTCGACGAGCGCGGTCTTCCCATGTTGTTCCGTGACCAGAAAACTCTGTTCATTGAGATGGACAAGTATACGGTTAACCGTGAGTTGCTGATGGTTGCGTTACTTGGGCTACTTTTTGGTAATACCAATTACATGAATGAAATGTGGATTGTTATAACTAGAAATGAAACTAGACACTTAATGACAAAGGTGGGTTAATGATTAATGAAGTCTTGCGGCTGATCGCCCTATAATCGTATCTCTTCTGCTGCTAGTGAGAACTTATAAAATGCTCTGCCAACCAGTTCATTCAACAAAGTTTTGTTGGATTACTTTGCCCACGAGTTAAATAATGATAACAGGGGAATAAAAAGTAAAATTGCTACTTGGTACAAGTCAAAAAGATGTACAAATACACATATATTTGTTTTATTAACTGTGACTGATACTGCTTTTCCCCAACCCAACATTCAAATAGTTTCAAGCAGAAAAACAGTTTTAAACAAACCAGTGTAACGGAAATCTTTTTTTCCACCTAGTGAAACCAGGCAGGAACAACTTTGAGCGTCGCTCTAAGGAGAGCTCAGTGACGATCCCGTTCGAGCGCACCTTCCGTGACTTGGACACAGCGAGACCCACCGCTGGCACGCAGGCTGAGGCACAGTTCAACTTCTGCGGCTGCGGTTGGCCGGATCACATGCTGCTGCCCAAGGGAACCACCGAGGGCATGCAGTTCCAGCTGTTTGTGATGGTCTCGGACTATGCCGGGGATAGGGTAAGCCATCAAACAAAATCTAAGGAAATTTTAGAAGTGTTGTTATTGTTGGTATGTAGTGTATCAAAAGGCAAGATATGAGTAAAAAAAGAGGAAAATGGAGTGGTCACGGAACTTTCCAAGAGAAGTGACGGTGTTCCCGAGAGTTGTGAGTCGAGTTGTCTTTTGACTATCGCCTTGGTCACTTGTGGAGAGAGGCAAATGAATCTGGCTGTATTCAGATAATTTATTTTTGGGTGGACTCTTAACAACAATTGCACTTTTTGGGTTTGCTTTGGGTTATAAAAAATCAGTCAATTGCACTTTCTCTAGGAAATAAAGTGGTTCAGCTACAAGATTGGGCATGTGCTTTTTTCTCTTAAACATTTTGTGGTTTACCTTACAAGGTGCAGAAGTTTAGCTTTCTTTTTACCAGAAAAGGACGTAAGAATATCGTTGGTATTCCACCTATGCTTTACAAAAATAAGTAATTGCCAAGACCCTTACCAATTGATCACTTCGTCTCAGGTGGACCAGACAATCGAGGGGACCTGCGCCGATGCTGCCAGCTTCTGCGGCATCCGTGACAAGCTCTACCCGGACAAGCGCGCCATGGGCTACCCGTTTGACCGCCAACCACGCAACGGCGCCGACACGCTGGCACAGTTTGTGACGGGCAATATGCGTGCGCAGGACATCGTGATCAAGTTTGAGGACCGCATTGTTCCGCCGAGGCGACAGGGTGGTACGACGCCGCAGCCGGTAAAGCCCGCGCCGTCACAGGGAAGGCCTCCGCAGCAGGGTGGCAGGCCGAAGCCCACCGGGCGACCGGCTAACAGGCGGCCATAGGCGTGGCAGAACCGCGGACAGTTCGTGCACTGGCTTGAGTGCTGTTGAAGAGGATTTTGGGACCTTTTTTAGGGACTAACAAGAGTTTATAAATAAAAATTCAGTTATCAAAAAGAAGGAAACATATTGGATTATGATAATTTAGTTAATTTCAAAATAATTTTCCTCTAGTTAAAAGGTACACAAACGCTGAATTATTTTAATGCTGAGAAGATGTGAGGTTAAGCAATTCACACTATCATCATCATCAGATTGGTGGCTTCTATTTGCCGGACCAGACCTGTCAACATCGTTTTGTTGTTATTTTTAGTTCTGTTAATCAAATCGTGTATCTAATTGAGCCTTTTGAAAGAGCTGTGGACTGTGTTGATGGACTGTGGACTGTTTGAATATATTGTAATTAATTTAACGTTGAGTAGTCAATGTTAGTTATTTGTTACTAGGTTCGAATCTTCAATATGGCTTGTGAGCTGTTAAGTGCACACTGTCTGGCGTGGTTTCCTTGTAAACAACAAACGCAATTTAAAACGGAATATTGAATTCGGCCCATAAAGCGGGGTGGACACAGCATGGGACAAAATGTGTCTGGAACTCGGCTCATTATTGACAAGACCAACGGTGGTGAACAACTTTTGACAATCATGACATGAATCTTTACGTTTTATTGTTTGTTTGTTATAAGATTCATTAGGATTTACGGACATATCTATTTTCTAATACATTTATAATGTCTTTGTTAATTGTTGTTCCTTGACTGCACAATATTTGTACATTCTTTGGCGACTGACCAAAATCTAAAAATTGGTCAACACTGTAAAATTCAAATTTTATCAGTTCTTTTCTAAGTATAATTTTAATTTATCTACAGTCAATATTTTTGAAATCTCTGGTGGAACTAACAAAATTTATGCAAAATGCAATACAGTGAAACATACAGCTTTATAAATAAATGTGTTCTTTGTCATTATGAAATTTATTTCACTCTTTGATACTTATTCAACTTCATTAAACCTTGAATGTTTATTTTACGTGAGGTTTTTGTTCATTGTTTGTTGTCCTTTTGACCTTTTGCCAATTGAAAAGCAATTCATTTCTTTCTTTGAAAGTTCCTTTCATTCATGACCCACTCTTTTCATGCACCGCATGATGCCGAATTGAGCTAATGAGAAAATGTTGAAGAAATATGGTTGATTGGTGACTGGTGGTGTCAAATGCTTGACACACGTCTAAAATATTTTTGATGCAAGTAGTGCCAAGTAGCCGAAAGGCGTGTTCGACTGGCAGAATTGCTAATATGTAAAAAGTTATCAAAAGTAGGAATGCATATTTCCTTCTGACTGCATCACACAATTTGTGGTTCCAGCTAATGCAGGAGGTGCACGTGACCCTCTCCTGACCACTGCAATCTTCTGCAATAATAATAATTAAAAAAAAAAAAAAAAAAAAAAATGTGAAAATAAATTATATTAAGAAATAAATGAGAATGTTGCAATACTTGGTTTTTAATTAAAGTACCTGTTCCTGATATCGGGGAGGCAGTATTAGCTTAGAGAAAAGAATATGGGTTATTTTTTTCTCTAAGGTATTAGGAACAGCTTGGTAGGTGACATCAGGAACGCAACGCAAAACACAAGTCACAGTTTTACTAAAAATTAATGGCATCTCTAAATTCTCTATTTAACGCACTTTCAAAGAGGATAAGAAAAATTAGTATTTAGATGTACCTACCTGGTCATTCACTGAATTTACCGGAGCCAAAAATAACAATGGTAACACCCCATACAACGTTAGGCGCCATAATGTTTCTCTTTCCAGTTCTAGGAGCGCTGCTAGGGCTGCTGTTAGTACAAACCCAAAACCTTATGAAACCAAAGATACCACAAAACTACACAGTAACTGAATTTTTTTATAGATAGCGTGAAAGGTACTTAAGAAACTTGGGAGGGGCTAAGGTTCTCTATGACGAGATGAAAATTAAGAAGTTACGAGTATGATTTAAACGGAGACGGAGTAATGGTAGTAGTAATGGTTAATTGAGACATTTTCAAATATTTTGGTAAATATTCACTGGCCACAGAGAGTGGAAATTGTAAAATACAGTCTGTAACTGTTTATAACTGTTTATTCCGCTCCCCTAACAACATTCCTGATCATTTTTACCAACATTTTTGTACCTATTATCATATCCCTTAGCTTAATGTATAACAATGTAATTTATTAGATAGAAGAAGTGCATTACTAGGCCGTCTTTGCATAAAATATATTGTTAATTGAAAAATATAATCAAATTTAATTGGAATAACTCGAGTCATAAGTAATATCGTTGAGTGTGCATATAGGTAGAGTTCCAACGTTATTGGTACGGTCTCTGCGTGAAAGCTATACCTTCCGAGGAAGCCGCCGTTTGGCTGCGCTGCGATCGGTAGCTCCGTCACCTACTGGTATCTAGCGATCCACTGTGAAAAGCGGTGGTTTCAGGGTTAAACTGTCAAGCGGGAGGAATTCAAACAGACTTTTGTCAGCTGCGTGTGCATCAGTCGCGTCGCTGCTGTGACGTCGCAATAGTGAGGGGAGTAGTTTGTCTCTATCTCTCTCTCTCTCTCTGTAGGCTGGCCGCGTATTCACTCAACAGCGGCCGGTTACTGGCAGCTATATTTAGATTTACAATCTAGCAATATTCGCGTTTTAGCAACCACTGAATGTTCGGAGCAAACATAGCCAAGAAGCTGACACGCCGAGAATCGAGGATCAGTTATTCAGTTAGAAATATGAATTAGGCACGTGTTATTAAATGCTTGTTTAATTCGAAGACAAAGTTTACAGTGCATATTAAAAAGTAGAAACTACCTAAAGTCTCCCAATCCAAACCCTTATTGAGCTGAGGACAGTGCAGTTTGTTTTGTTTGGGTACATGCTGGGTTTCTATCTAATCATTATATCACTCTGTTTATTCATCAATGACTTTTGTTATCTCTATCATTCTTCTGTGCTTGCTTTACATCGATGGACCGGAGTGCAAGCCGGTGTTTAAAGGAGAAGGGACCGATATATTGGCATGAACAGGTTGATAAAAAACAAATACAACCAAGTTCACACAAACACGCCGGCCCCCCCTCCTCGCCACCCTCCTCACTCTCGAATACTCTGAAAAGAAACACGTTCACACAATTGTCATCGCACTGCTCCTAGATTATAGAAAAATAAAATTAATTATTAGTTGAGGCATGCATTTTTACAATCATGCACTTTTGCCATTATTAAATGTCAAATTTATACAATCTAATCCTAGAAAATAAAAACAATTTTATAACGCAAGTAAATATGAGGAGGGCGCTCCAGACCTGCAAAATGTGTAAAATTTCTAGTTAATAGACACAATGGCAGATTAACACGTTCATGCGATTCATTATGTACACATTCATTCAATTTAACATGCATACGATTAATTATGTACATGATCATAAGTTCTCACTTGAGACGTAGTTTTTAATTACCTTGGTTGATTGCTAATTATCATTTTGGAATTCGAGAGTTTAAATTACAGTTTGTATGAGCAAAATGCCTCCACATCCATCTTAAGGATGGCTTTGAAGTGGTAGACACAAAACTCGGCACAAACTAAGAATGTACAGCGTCGGTAACTGGCTATGCGTGCCGCAAATTTTGAAGTTTTTGATAGCGCGGGTCGGCTTTCGTAGGCTGCGATGAGCCTTCTGAACTGGCAGAACGATCCTTATTTTTCCTCTGGGGTTTTGGCATGCGAAGTTCTTTTGAGCGCCAATTGCAATCTTTCCTAATTTTGACAAAAATCATATGCCTCAAGAAAAACTTGCGATGATTGTAGCATGTGTGTTCAGCTGACAGCCACTCTGGATGAGACACATCCAAAGCGTTGATAACAGCATCCATCGATCTACATAAGATCTGCGGATGGTGGAAGGTTGTCGTAGCCACACGCGCGTAAGTTCTAAGAGCAATTGTAGCAATTTCATGAAGGAAATCAGTGGGAGGACACAGTCCCCCCAATTGATCCTCGTTTTTGTTGCGATATGCTTTGTAGAAAAGAAGAAGCTCGTGTGTGCTCTCTAAAGTTTTATTGTCCTTGATCATATCCAACTTACACAAATCGCAAGAAAACTTTCGTAAACAAACTTTCGCGCAATAGCCGGCGTAGTATCTGACTGAGTTAGATTCTAACGTCGCGCCCCGACCATCATGCAGTAAAGCGTCGTGATGTAAATTTAGATTGGTTTCAAGATCCTCGAGTGATTCTATTTGTGCGATGTATTCTTCTTCGGTCATTTCGGTTTCGTCAAAATAACTTTCCTTCTCGAGAAGTGACATGCGAATTTTTAGGTCCCGAAGTCCTTCTTGGCCAATTGGCTCGTTGGCGGGTTCGGGCTCGGCTACTGGCTCTATCCGAATGACTTCAGGCTCAACATTGTCGTCGTACGGCAAGTCAGTCTCGTCAATCGGTGTGTCGTTATTGTCTAGAGGTAGGTCGGGGGCGACGAGGGCTTCGGTGAGAGCTCCGGGTTCGATTCCCTCTGCACAATGCGTAAGCAAATTCACATCGTCGTCGTGCTGACTGTTGGTATTAGATGTGCGGGAAGGCTTTGCCAAGTGCATGTTAATTATGATCTGCATAACGCGGCGCACGCGCTGTGCAGAGGGATTACGATCGTAGCCACCACGTCCCCGGATAACGGAAAACGTGCATTCTAGGGGGTCCTGGTTGAGTCGAGACGTTAACAGAAATTTACTACCATCCGACTTCAAATCTTTCCAAAGAGCAAGTATGCCTTTGATGGTGTTTTGTAACCCATCAAAACAAGGCGGACGAAGGTGCGTTTTAGAATTTTTTGCGGACACAATCCACGTACCGATGAATTTAGACGCGTTTTCTAAACACTCGCGAGCTATTCTGTGCTCATCCGAAATGGCGCAATTGTAAGGGTTCCCGACATGCATTTGACTGCTATTGAGAGCGTCGAAAAGATGGTTCAATTCGCGAATGAATTTAGCCGTCCACTCCGCGCTAGGGCTATTTAGCTGCTTAGTTTCAATCGCGGTTAAGATCAAAGCTGCAGTTGATTCTGAGAAAACCTGGACTGCAAGTTTGACTGACATGCGTTCAAAAGAATTTGGAGCAATATGGCGAGAACTAAGGCGCACGTTGCCTCGCGCAAGCGTCGATCGCTGATCTAACTCAAAAGCATCGCGAATGTCGCGCCAGGAAACAAGGCGAAGTTTTCCCTCGATTTCGACCCAAAAATTTTTGGACAGCAGGTTATTTCGGATGCTTTTAAACAAATGAGGGACGTCGTAAAGAACAAAGAGCTTCTGTCCACCGTGGTAAAAGTATTGCTCGTCTTTATGAATTTTTGCTGCTTTAACGAACGCGCGGTTATTTGGGCCATGGTCACAAGTGATTGCTCTAACTATCGCCCCGGCTTCGCGCAAACTGTCCAATACCGAATGCACTAATTTCAGCAGAGCGTCTCCTTTGACCACGGTGGACGCCACGTAATACGCAATTGGTAATTTGTAATTGAAATTTAGTCCGCGAATCATGAATACTAAAATGTGCGTACCTGGCGCCGCGGTTCGACCAATTTCGCCTAAATCTTCAAATCCTTCGACAAGGTCGTATTGCTGTGCGAACTGCAAATCTTTCTTAATTGACATTTCGTCAAACAACAAAACGCACTGTCTTTCTCGCTCATGCATTTCTGACATTTTGATTCTAATTTTGTCCATGAGGGGTGGACACAGCCCGGGCTGCAAATCTAAGACGTTCTGCCAGTTGTCTAACGTTGACTTGCTAGGGAGTTTAAACCCAAATTTATCCTTCAGATCTCGATAGAGTCCAGGGGATTTGTAGTGGGCGGCCATTGCGAATTGCTTTTCATCTTCGCGCCAGCGTTGACTTTGTTTATGAAGCAATTGCATGCGAAAAAATGTTAGGGGGGCGCCATGCAAATATTGTTCAGCTGCCTCGGCTACCTCCTCACGGGACAGATCTCTGTCCATCTCTTTCCGAAGGGCTTGATCAGAGTACCTAGCCTTTGCCCGCTTCCGATGAACATTAGCTGTCAAATCAGAAATGCGACATGACAGCCTACGTTTTCGCGGGGTATCGTCTGACTTAATTCTTTCTTGAAGTTCGTCAATTTTCGAATTCAAATCGCGAATTATTTCTTGGTAATTTTGTTTTGTAGGAGTTTCGACGTCAGGAATATTGATATCGTCGCTGTATTCACTGTCCGCCGTCTGGTGGAACAGTCGATCTCCTATTCTAGAAGTCGAGGGTAAAGATGTCTTCTCCGAGGTGCAAGTCAGACTCGGCCTTGCAGTTAAATTTTGGCTTCCTATTTGATATGCGTCCATAACCGAGTCCTGGGTAATGCGGTCATGTAAGATCTTACCATCAAGAGTAGGCACAGCCAATTTGTTTAATTTTTTGTGCTCGGAATTCATAAAACAATCGTCTGTGAAGTGTCGTTGGCAGATCACAGCTGCCCTCAGGAACGCCCCCGATAGGCGGAAATTGTTGCAAAATTCAAGCCATTCGTCTAATCTCTCCTCGTCATCTCTGGGAAATCCAAAGAAGTTTAAATCGACGGCTTCCTTCGATTTTACGTTACCACACCCTATCCATTGGAATACTGCTGGGATGGAAATTATAAAAGATTTTTGCTCGGTAAACAATGTTTTTAAGTAAATCAAGCAACAAGACTTATGTTTTCGCCCAAAAATTCCGACCAAATCCTTCTTCCCAAAAAGCAATGCTGCTGACAGTAATATTGCTCCAAGCCGTAGGGTTATAAATCTACCCGCGGAAATGACCAACCACATGCTTAGCTAGAGGGTAACCACCAGTCGCTATCATTGTGTTATTGTTGCGACCTTGGTGCTTTGCATGCATTGCCAAGAGCTTGCGATTACCCCCACTCCAGGCGACGTCACAGCTCGGTCGCCGGCGGTCTGAGGGAGGGCATGTATTCAGCTGACAAAAGTCTGTTTGAATTCATCCCGCCTCGCTTGCCAAGCGAGTGGAGTTACCCCCACTCCAGGCGACGTCACAGCTCGGTCGCTGGCGATGCGACCGCTAGGCATTTATTCAGCTGATAAACGTCTGTTTGAATTTAACCCGCCTCGCTTTTGAGGGTTCTTGGAGGACATGCCCGCGCATTCTCTCGGGACCTTTCTCGGGAGGTAAAGCTTTCACGCAGAGACCTTACCAATAACGTTGGGCCTCTACCTATATGCACACTCAACGTTATAACAGAATAACTATATAACAGAAAAACTAAAACTATTTAGAAGTAACTTTAAGCCATTCACATCATTAAAAAAAAAAATAAAAAAAAAACACTTACACTCACTGCATCTTTTTCTTTCTAGAGGAACAGTATCAAATAATATTATGCCCGAGCTAAAAACAGAGCTTTTCCATTTGTTCCCTTTACAGTTTCTTACACTTAGCTGACTTGTTACCTCCTGGTTATCCACTGGTACCCTGGAAATCTGTTATAAAAATGTTGCCTATTTTGGTCGGCCCTCTGGACCAGCTAAATTTTATGAGTGTTTTGTACTATGTCCTTCTTATTTCTTAGGTCATGGCCTTGCACATCGTCAATAGATTGTAAATGTTTACAGTTGTCAATTATATAAATTATTGTGCTATATATATATTTAAACAAGGTAAAGTAAAAATTTTTCAGTTTAAAAAAAAACGTTACACATGAGTCCTTGTCAATAATTTTTATTGTCAATAATTACTCCAAGCAGTTTAGTTTCCCTTTCATCCACAATACTTCTGTTTTTCATCCAGATAAGCGTACAACTGTCCTCTTTGTTTTGCCTAAAATCTTAATACAGCTGTCTTTCCATGGTTCAGAAATAGGTTGTTTCTGCAGGTCGAATTTTCAATTTGAGAAACTGCGGTTTTTGTTTCCACACATAATTTTTCAGAATTAGATGATTTAACCAGGTGGGTATAGTGTTGTCTGCAAAGAATGTTAGTTTGCCTTTTGTGATTTCGTTTGGTATAGGTCATTGGTGAATAATATAAACATTAGAGGAGCAATAACCGAGCCTTGCGGCAGTCCAATATTGATTGTTAGTTCCTTGGAGAGAGAGTCATTACTCTCTTGTTTGATGCTAAAATTTTTTTGCAATCTTTTAATTAAGATCGAACCCAGGCATTCGTCACACCAGTAGCACCTAAGATTTCCAATTTTTGCAAAAAAAGTTTGTAGTTTACCGTGTCGAAAGCTTTGGTAAAATTATAAAAAACTCCCGAAACATGCAGATTCCTATCACGTGATTCTAATATTGCCTCAATAAAATCAGCTATAGCTGTTGTCGTAGACTTAACTTTTTAAAACCCATGCTAGTTCTTATTTAAAGTAGGTTTCATGCTTGTTATATGCTTAAAAATGCTATCAAAGAAAGCTTTTTTGAAGATTTTCCCTACCGATAAAATAGCGATTGGTCTGTAATTAAAAATAGTTTTCCAGTCTCCTTTTTCAACAAAGGTATTATTTTTGCAGTTTTCAAAGCTCCTGGAAAGTGTCCTCTGCAAAAATATTTGTCAATGATCTGTGCTTATGGGCCTGCTGTGAATACAGATGCTTCTTTTAATATATTTTCTGGAATCTCATTGATCCTCATGTACTCATGTACTCTAAGCCAGCCCATACAGTTCAGCATAAAGAACTGGAGAAGAAAGTTCCCTTCAAGTGAATTGCTTAATGAAAATCATGCCTCAATGGTAAACACACTCTCAAAATGACATCATGGAAGCCACGAAATAAGTCCTGTTCTAAAAATAGGGCCACACTTATCGGTGGTTACATTGAATTGTTATCTCTTTTTAGGACAAACCCTCCTGAAATAATGTGACAAAGTAATTTTCCATAACTCTTCGCAGTGATAACCGTAATCTACTACATTTTTTGGTATAAATTAGCTTGCAATTTTTTGTCAGCCACAGTCATCGACCAGCCTTGGCAGGAATTACGAAGACATTTTTGCGTAAGTGATTTATTTCCACAAAATTAATTATTCAAACACTGTTTACTCTAATCGAAAAAGAATCATTACTAAGAAAATCGACAAAGAAAAATGAAAAAAATATGTTTTTTGTTTTTTTTATTTGAAAACTTTTCTTTCATTTTATTACATTTTGAAGATTAGAAAGATAGTCACCATGGCAGAGGAAAACTTAAACAGCGAGCATGTTGTCGAGATATTGCTCCTACGCCCCATGGAACCAGTGTTTGTTCCGAAAGGACCGAATAAGGTAGTATTTGATATCCCCAAAAGCTACGAGGTAAGCTTGATTTATATATTCTTACACTTCTATATCCGTACTAATGTAATCAACCACAAAACCAAGGGAAGATTGACTTGTTTCTAAAGCATCAAAGTGCAACAACAAGGGTTGTATTTGTTCTGGGGAATCATAATATTAGGATTAGGGTTATTATTAGGGGTTTTCCGTGATATTTTGATTAGACCTATTCTTTGGAGGAGAGCAATTATGAAGGTTCGACAGACGGTATCCCGATTTGTAACTGAATTACAAACGTAACGTGAAGATTTTTAATGGGATTTATTTCATGAAGAATAGATAACAATTGACAACTTGGGATATTTTCTATGTACCTATGTAAGTTGACACAGATTGAACATATAAATTAACGAGTTACGTAAAGAGTCCTTTTGAGCGCAAACAAACGGTATATTGACCCTGATTTTGAAAGTTAAATCAAATTTTACGGTAACACTGGATAGAATACAAAATAATATGAATTGAGTTTTAAAACTGATCAAATTGAACAAGTTGAAATGCACGAAGCTAGAAATAGATATTGAATTGTGAATTGAACACTAAGCAAATGTGAATGAAAGAATTGTGAACATTTTTTAGACACGTTAATCGAAGTTAGTTGATTTGAAAATGAAGAATTTGTCAAGTCCTAGTTTAAGAAAAAAAATCTTGTCTGTGTAATAAATCTGCCTGTTTCTCTCCACTTGAACTGAAGAGAATTTTACTAAGTTAAAAAAGAAGAACTCTAGACTTTTGAAAAGAAAAGCTACAAGACAGAATGAACCAAAGTTCCGCACACTTATAATCTTTCGGAAAATTGCTGTATATACCTCTAAGCTCAGCGTAGGTACTGATAATCTGCAACAGTGTGCTTTAGATGCTAATGCCAGTGAGGGTGGCTAGCAATGATAGCTAGCAACAGTATCACATGAAGACATGAAACATTTTGACTTAAGAATGTGTAAATCGAAGTTAATATTTGTTTAACACTTTTGTCCTAATATCTTCCAGCCAGAAGAGTTCCAAGACTGCAACCTTGATTTGAAAAAAAAACATTCAATTGAAGGATGCATTACTGTAAAGATTCATGAGTTGTGTCCTCATCCGAGAGAAATCTTCGCGTTTGCTAGTAAATTGGGTCGCCGCGATCAGTTGTCTGATTTCCTTCCAGAACATCAGGAGATTATTGCTAATGTGATTGAAGCTTTCGACTGTAATTAAAAATCATTATTTATTCATTACCTGTCACTGTCATTTTGATTTCTAAAAGAAATTATACTCACTCCCTTCCAAAATGTGAAATCTTGTATTGTACATTATTTGGTCTTATAAGCCTAGCAAACCATTATTACACCTTAACATAAAAATATATTAAGAACACACACTGAAATTGTTCTACGAAAGCCTTTTTTGTTGCAAAATTTGAAATCAAAAAATACTGTCCAGCATACAAGATTCAATGGTAGGTTTAACGTTAAGTAGCCGTTAAGAGATTCTGAGATCGCTTGAGAGAGCTTTTAAAACCTGCTTTCTTATCTTATCATGGGTATAACCATAAAACATAATAAATTTATGTTTGGAAGGATGCCTTGGGCCTTACAAAACAGAGAAAATATCTAAAATATCTAAAATGAATAAAAAAAAAAAAAAAAATCTAAAAATTGTTGTCAATCATGATGACAAAACCACAAACTAAACTATGCTTTCATTTTTTTAACAGCCATGGATGACTTTAGAGACTTTCTTTCTCTGGCTGTCTATGCTCGAGACAATTTGAACCCCGGATTGTTTTCAAGAGCGTTTTCGACGGCTTCACTCCATCGCAGTGACATGAAAGGCTTACGATTACCAGCTATCTCGAGCATAGACCCGTTCAAGTTCTTTTCATCTGCAGTCATGAGTCAGGTCAGGGAACAAGCAAACATCATGGGAACGCACATGGTACGTATCATACAAAAAGGATCTAAAGAATTCCAATAAATATGTACATTAATTTCCTTTAAAATAGTTCACAAATACACATGAATAAACATAAAAATACTGCATGATTCCACTTCTAGTTTATCAGCTTTCTGAAACATTTGGTGTGTGATTCTTTGAAAATGCAAAATCAATTAAAAAAAATTAATAATAAATGTTTAAATATTTCCATATATGGGTTACATACTTATATATATATATATATATATATATATATCACAGAACAGAAGTTAGGATTTTAAATTATTACATTTTACAACAGAAACCTGTTGGAGAAAAATTTGATACGGCATCAAATCTGAATCCAGAACAACGAGTGGCATACTTCAGGGAGGATATGGGTGTCAACAGCCACCACTGGAAATGGCATTTAGTCTACCCAATGGCTGGTAATTTTTTACTTGTTTTCTAACAAGTTTCATAATATAAGAGCATTATTACACAATCTTTGCAAATCATTTGCTTACAATCTTGCTTTACAATCTTTTGCTTATTTAATTACCATTTAATGTTTCAAATATACAGGCCCTGTGAAAATAGTAAAGAAAGATCGCCGAGGCGAGTTATTTTACTACATGCACCAGCAAATGATCGCGCGGTACAACGCAGAGCGCTTGAGCAACCAGCTCGGGAAGGTTCGGCGGTTTAATAACTTCACTGAACCGATTCCCGAAGCGTACTTTCCGAAGATGGGGGACAGAGTGTCTATGAGAAACTATCCAGCAAGGCATGCTAACTCAGTTCTCAGAGTTAGTACAAAGTTTTAATTATCTATTCCTTCTTAATTCCTTTTCATCAGGCAGCAAAATCTACAAACTTTTATTTTTAAGGACATAAACCGCAAGAAGGAGTCCTTTTTTTTTGACATTGCAAAGCTTGACATCTGGAGGAGTCGCATTTACGAGGCAATTGATAGTGGATTTGTAAAAAATGCAAGTATTAAAATGTCTAATGAGCTCATAAAACAAAAAAAAAACAAAAAAATCATGTATCTTTATGAAGAACATAGAACTTTGTTAAAAATCATCTTTACTTACAGAAAGAAGGAAATTTAATAAAATTGACTCCGGAAACGGGTATTGACGTTATCGGCAACTTGTTGGAATCGAGCATTCTTTCCGTTAACAAGGATTATTACGGAGACCTTCACGCAAGTGGCCACATCGCCTGCGGAGTAATACATGACCCAGACCATGCTCATTTGGTTAGTAATTCTGGAATGCTTTGAACTTATAGATTTCTAACCATTGTTTAACAAAACACTTTCGTTCAAATTAGGAAGATTTTAGCGTCATGGGCGACGTTGCCACGGCCTGCCGAGATCCATTCTTCTACCGTTGGCATGCAATGATCGATGAAATATGCCAGTCTTACAAAAACACTCTTGAACCATATCCGGAAGAAGCTCTTCAATTCCCCAATATCACAATCGAAAGCGTGGACATCGTGGAAAAAAATAAAGGGGGGCATCCTGGGAAGAAGCCTATAACCCTTAACACTTACTGGAATATAGACACTTTTGACATAGCTAACGGGCTAGACTTTCAAAAAGAAAATAAGAGAGTCCTTGTGGAAGTGAAACATCTACAGTATCAAATATTTGATTATAATATCGTAGTTAGTAACATTGGCCATCCACAACATGGAACAGTGCGTATCTTCATTGCACCAAAGCTGGATGAAGATGGAGAGAAAATGACTTTTCGGCATCAGAGAACAAGTTTCATTGAGATGGACAAGTTCACACATTACTGTACGTGTTTATTTATTTTTCTCAAGAGGATACCACTACTTATATAGTATCTAAAAAATTACAAAATAATATTTTTCTTACTCAAATGGTGCTTTTTAGTTGAAACTGGTACGAACATCATTGGGCGATGCTCGTGCGAAAGCTCAGTTACCATTTTGCAAGAAGATACGTTTTTCTCACCTGGAGGAGCTCCGCCAAAACAATCTGATGTTCTGACCAAAGAACAGGAATCAGCTTATTTCTGCGGGTGCGGTTGGCCAAACCACATGCTAGTGCCAAAAGGCACTTGTGATGGAATGGCTTTTGATCTATTTGTCATGGTATCTGACTTCAAACATGACAATGTGAGCCAACAGCTTTGACATATATAAAACACTAATTCATTTGTTTGGATATAAATTTGAAATGGATTTTCATAGTATTATACTAGATGCTAAAATATGTTGGCATGTTTTCCAAAATAGGGTGGTTAAAATATTTGATTTTGTAATGATAAAACACGAGCATAGTACATGATGCTTAGCTGACCCCTAGAAATTTTGCAAATACCCATTGTTCAACCTTGTCTGCATGGTTTTTCAGGTTAATCAGTCCATGACAGTAATGAAGTGCGGAGCTCCCAGCTTCTGTGGCATCCGTGACAAGTTATACCCTGATAAACGCTCCATGGGCTTTCCCTTTGACAGAAATCTGAAAAAAGAATCCCAGAAAAACAAGGCAATTAAGTCTGAAAGTCACATGAGCGTGGGAAAATTTGCCGAAACCTATAGTAACATGTTTTCAACGGATATTATTATTCGTCATAAGAATACCACTGTGCTGGAACCTTTTATGAAAGCTGAAAAGGATCGTAAGGAAAAATGCCTGGCTGGAAAATTGGATTCAAACGTAGAGGATCCAGCACCGATCTATGAACATCCAATAGTTCCAGCACCTGCCCGTCTATCAGCCATGCCTGGCTATTATTACCCGTGACCATCTTAAGGCCACTTGTAATCGGATGACAGCATTTGCATTTGGCAGGTGCTGACCTTGATTTGGAGATTGACTTTTCGATTTTTTCACCGAAATACTAGCGATTGTAGATGGTTTTACTGTACTTAACATTGGTACATTTATCTTTATATTTAGTGGTGAAATTATTTAAATGAACTTGCTTAACCTGGCTTTGATTTTTGTTAGTCCCTTGTTTAGTAGGTTTTTAATTATTAAAACTTAAATAATACATTTTAATCTACGACTATTTTAAATTGTAATATGCTAGTGCTGGATGCTGGACGCTGGATGTTAACTATGAAATAACTGGTTTCATTATTACTTTTATTTGCTTATTTTCTTACAATTTACACATTGAGATAAATAATGTACTTTTTCTAAATAAAATATATGGCATCAAATATACTGTATGATACAACTGACCCACACGAGCGTTGGGGCCTAAATCCTGATTGCTGTTCACAGATCAACTTATTGTCATTTAAGTAGGTACATAGCTCCTTGTAACATATATAGATATGTTTAGTTTATTTGTTTCTCGCACAGTGGCGTACAGTACAAATATTATACATTCCCCCTTGTTTCGTTGGGTTACAAAAAAAAGTTTCTTTATTTATTCTTTAAGTATGGATTGATTCAGTGTATTCTACAAAGAAAGAGTGGGGGGGGGGGGGGGGGGGGGGGGGAGGGGGGAAAGAGAAGTGTTTTTAAATATTGTGGAGTGTTTGTTCTTATTATTTAGTCTGCAGATAAAGTTTTAAAAGGCACAACTTACCAAAATCAAATTAAAATCACTTCCTAATGTCTTAGATAATTACAAAAACAATAATAAAAACAATATAATAATAAAATATGTTTTTATTTGATCGATCAAACAAGTTAAACCGTCATAGTATTTGCATCGCATATACACATTGCCACATTATAGTACTTTTATTTATTTATTCATTTCAAACCCAGGAAAATGACATAGTAACTGTATAGGTTCCGTCAGTTGACTAGCCTTGATAAACAGTAATATTATTATAAGATGTAGATACATATTTTTGATGATTATAGTTAGGAAATGAGAGAATAGCTATATCAATAGTGTATGTGATTCTATGTGGGATTCGTCTATGAATAGGTATTCATCTACGGCATAGAAGGGGTTTTGGATAAGGACGGAGGCTGGAGTCGAAGATTGAGTGTTTGTAGGCTGTTACTATTTGTATTGGAAGGTAGTTGTAAATTTTGGTACATTCATTGATGCATACATTGATGGTGCAATGTACATTCCGTCATCAGTAAAAAATTATTGTTTATGGTAAGTATACATTAAATCATGAAAGAGCTCGTTGGTTGAATAAAAAAAATTTCTGGTAAATATTCTTTTAGTCTAGATCCTAGCATCAGATTTGTGGCAAGGTGAGGGAGGGGTACGTCAGCACGAAGGGCAGCTCTCTGCTATATCCCAGTTTACTATTTTGGATAAATTAGTCTTTTGTGTTTTAAGGAATTTTTTTTTGCAATTATATACAAGTTAGAGCAAGGAATGTACTGTAACTTTCCGTAAATTTAGGTAGAAGAATTGACAGGAAGTATGTCGTGATATCTAAGTTATAAAAATAGGTGATTAGAATTTTCTGTGTCTCTCTTTTCTAAAAAAAATTGTCATTTACAGCATTGACCTTAGCATCAACAAATTATTTTAACAGATTAGGATGACTTATGTTGCACCATTTTCACTAGCCGTGGAATTTTCAGTTGCAATGCAGGATATTGTGGCATCCGATCTAATGGTCTTCCTGTTATTGTCACTCGTGTATCTTATATCCTGTAAAAAAAAAAAAAAAAAAATGTCTGTGGTTTAGGTTCAATTTTTAAATTGGTTTAAGTAAAACGCTTGTGCAATAAAAATGTATGCAATTAAATGTAATTGCAATATCCCATTCGTCACCCGTTGTGGGTTTAAAAAAAGTATAAATGCAATAGAAGTGGTTTTCCTTTTTCCTTCCCAGGATGCACTCCCTGGAAATCTTGGGAGGGTCATCTTTCTTTAAAAGCAGCCCTATCATCCTGATACTGTCAGTGGCTTTCAAAATCCCCACGAGGCTACGTATTGCAACTGTTTAGAACGTGCGTCGTTTTTAGGTAATTGCTTGCACTTGTTTGTAAGAATTGGCTAAAAGTACATTTTTTGAGTTTCTTATTTAACTGATAAATATGCTTCTGGGAGCAAAACCAATTAATGATGTGAATTAGTTAGTTTTCCAGTCATACTACGCAAACTAAGTTAATACAATAGTTTTTCTTAGTAGTAGATTTAATAATTTAATTCCCCTTAGCTCTAACTTTTAAGATGCTAGAATAATTCACAACTTCACATATTAAGCAGTGATTTCTTTTCTCTCTTTAAAATTTAGGCTTGTATATTTCTGTGAATATTATTGAATCTTCCTTCGAGATGGCAACCAACGAAAAAAACAATCTACTGCTCCTTTTTGAACGCCCAACAGAACCGGCTTTCATGCCGAAAGGGGACAACAATGTTATCTTTGATGTACCCCGAGAGTATTTTGTAAGTAAAGCTTTTTTAGATTATTTTGAAGATTCAAAGATAATGCATCTCACTCAAGTCAGGCTCTCTGGTAATAAAGGCACTGATTTCTCAAACAGGCTGATGACTACAAGCCGTTTGGCAGTCAGATTGTAAGCAAGTTCGGAGCCGATGACGCCATTCACGTAAAAGTGGAGAAAATTGTGCTTCCTGACGTATCGTTTGCAAAGGAGCTGGGTCGTCGTGACCCGTTTTCGCTTTTCCTACCGTGGCATCAGAAGCTGGCTGGACGACTGATTGAAGTTCTTATTGGTGAGATGAGTTCATACTCTTAAGGCTTTAGTGTGGGTCTTGAGTCTAAGGCTCTTTAATGAAACAAATGAAACAGTACGTCTTTAAGCTAAAAAAATCAATCAATCAAATTATCTTGCCTTAGGTATGCGCAACATCAAGGAACTGACGTCTTTGGCGCTCTACTGCCGAGACAACATCAACCCATACTTGTTCATCTACGCATACTCCGTTGCTCTTCTGCATCGGCCCGATACAAACGACCTTCCTCTGCCACCGCTGTCTGAAATTTTCCCTGAAAAGTTTATTGGGGGTGGAGTTAAGAACAGAATCCAGGAGGTCATTTCCATCCAAGATCCTGAGGATAGGGTATGTAAAGATGACCGAAACTAATACTTTACGCCCTTTTCCTATCATTGTTAACCTAGTCCCCGTTATCGACTAGCCGCAGATGAATTCACTAGTATGGAAATAAATCCTGTGCACATCTGTTCCTTGACATTTTCCAAGTATTCACACCACAAAAATTTAATTTCTAAAAATCTTTATTCCAACTTAGATTAAGACACGTGGCTTTTTAAATTTCCTTTTTTTTAATGGGTGATTGAGTTTTTTGAGTCTATTCTTTAGTCCTGCACTTTTTAACAAAATTACTACGTCAGAAAATGCTGACTTAAAAAAAAAATTTTTTACTTCCCACATAACTGTTATTCTTTTTGCAGGTTTTTTGATTCAAAATGAAAGGACAGTCTCTAGGTCTATTTCTAGCACCATAGTAATCAAAATTGTCAGACAATAAGTCTAAAGATTCCAATAAAGTACCTACAGTATGTTTTGCAATATTTCCAGATTCCATTAGAAATTCCCAGGGACTTCACTGCCAACGATTTAGAAGAAGAGCACAGGGTTGCATACTTCCGCGAGGATCTCGGTATCAACTTACACCACTGGCACTGGCATCTAGTATACCCGTTCACTGGCCCTCGATCTGTTGTGGCCAAGGACCGTCGTGGAGAGTTGTTCTTCTACTTGCATCAACAGATGAACGCTCGATACGATGCCGAAAGGCTGAGCAATCGACTGAGTCCCGTCCTGGGGCTGGAAAACTTGCGAGAGCCACTTAAAGAGGGCTACTTCTCAAAGCTCGACACGTTGACTTCAAGCAGAAATTACGCCGGCCGGCACAGCAATGCCATTATAAGTGTGAGTAAACAAACCTCAGTATTTGTGTACTTGGGATTCTCATTGTACTTTTAGGATATGAATTGTTAGTTTGTACTAATGACTAATGTACTAATGTACTAATGTACTAATGACGTAAACGTTATTTTCTTGCAGGACGTGAATCGTATAAACGATCAGTTAGTCGTTTCCATTGCACAGATGGAGCGTTGGAAGGATAGAATTTATGAAGCTATCCACAGTGGATCGGTGATGAACGTGAGCATTCCTTATATTTGTTCTCAAAACAACTTGTTTGAAATTAGACACATTTTTTTAAGTCAAACCCTAACATATGCTTCTATGTTCAACCTTTGCTAGAGGCAAAACGAGCGCGTGCCCCTAACCGAAATGGGCGGAATCGACGTTTTGGGTAATATGGTAGAGGCGAGCATATTGACTGTAAACCAAAATTTCTATGGGGATTTGCATAACATGGCCCACGTGATGCTTGGAGTTGTCCACGACCCTGACAATCGTCATTTGGTGAGTGTATCTTCAAAGTCTTGCTAAAATCTTGAAGTAACATTATTGATAACACAGCAGAATTCTTTTATTTACCACCATGAAACCACTCATGGAACCTCTCAACTTAGTCATTTAATAACTAATATCATTAACATTATCCGCCTTTACTACCCTTATTACCACTACTGTAAGCAACACTGCGCTGAGTCAGGTATTGGATGGGTGACCATCACACACATGACCAGTTCTGTTTGGGAGAGAGGTAAGAGGGATAAAAGTTAGTACAGCAACTTCATTCGCCTTGCTTATCAACCTCTCGACAGCATGGATTTCTGGAGAAATCCTGCTGTTTGAGTTGTATCGTCCTTCGAAAAGGACGTTAAGCCGGTGGTCCCCTTGGTGCTCTTCGACAGGAGTAGGCTACTTGCCGGCACCGAATTATCCTCCTCCCTTCTAGACTAGGTTAGGGTCATCATCATCCTCATCATCATCCATTCATTCACTGACGCCATTAGACCAGTGCCGGATGGCCAGATGTCTAAACAGTGCATCGTTAAACACCTCAAAGAAATAAATGAAATACCATAATACCACCACTTTTATTATTATTGTTACTCTAAATCACTCTTTATGTTTTTTTAAATTATGTTGTTTTAAGGCCCATACAAATATCATGAACTGTCAGTAGCAAAATAAATACAGACACAAAACGTTAAAATCATATAATAATGTGATACCACAGTATTGGTATATATGTATTTTCTGCTTCTGTTGTTCATAGTTTTGTAACAATTAGTATGATACAATTAGCACGATATTTTAATTTATTTACGAAAACTGAAAATTGATGTGCGATATCACTTTCAGGAAAATTGGAACGCGGTTGCTGATCCTGCAACAACAATGCGCGATCCTGCATTCTACCGAATTCATAAGATGGTTGACAACATTTTCCAAGAGCACAAAAACACTTTGCCGAGATACAACGTGTCACAGCTAGACTTTACCAAAATAACTATCACCAACCTTGAAGTCAATGTCACCGGACCAAAGCCGGCACCGAAGAATGAGCTCTCGACGTACTGGCAACAAGACGACGTCGATATGTCGCGTGGTCTAGACTTTAGTCCCCGTGGAACGGTCTTGGCAAGATTCACACATCTTCAGCATGCTCCGTTTGCTTATAAGATTTCGGTGAACAACGCAGGGGCCGCTCGTCAAGGGACCATGAGGATTTTCATGGCACCAAAGTTTGATGAAAAGGGGACGCCAATGTTGTTCAAAATTCAGAAGATTTACTTCATGGAGATGGACAAATTCACTGTTAACTGTAAGTAGAAATAAAATGCATGTTTTTATTGCATGGAAAATGCAATTTGGTGGAAATCTGACCTAGTTAAAATTCACATGCAAATGTTATTTACAATTCACTGAAATCTTATTTAATTTCGAAATGCATCCAATATTATCTTTATTATAATAACATGCCTTGTCCAATTAGCTCAAATGGTTAGAGCAAAACTTGCAATACATGGTTTCGGGGTTCGAGTCAGCGGTTCGGCACTAACTATTGAGAGGTCATTAGAGTTCATAATATTAAAATAATTAACTATTTGTTTTTGCATTAGCTTTATTAAAATAATTTTTGCTTTGTGTTAACTAAATCAAAAGAATTTAAGAGTGTGGAAAATCACTGCATTCCTTTACCAACTTATTGGCATTTTGCTTATCTGTTAACCTAGCAATTTCCCAATTTAAACCAAAGGTTTATTCAAAATGTTCCGGTTCCAGTGAAACCTGGAGCAAACAACTTCGAGCGTCGGTCTGACGAGAGCGCGATTACGATTCCTTTTGAACGAACATTCCGAGACTTGAGTGGCTCGGGGCCCGCTGACGGTACCGCAGCGCAGCAAGATTTTAACTTCTGCGGCTGTGGATGGCCGAACCATATGCTGTTGCCGATGGGCAATGCCGCTGGAATGATCTTCCAGCTGTTTGCCATGGTTTCAGACTTTGCAGGGGATAGGGTATGCAGAATATTTGATTCATCAATAATTTTGAGCAGCAGATCATAGAGAAAGGAACAAGTTTCTACTTTCTAAAAAAAATCTAAATCCAAATTTTTTCACACGCAGATCGACCAATCGACAGAAGGCGCATGTGCCGACGCCGCCAGCTTTTGCGGAATCCGAGACAAGCTTTACCCAGACAAGCGTTCGATGGGCTACCCGTTCGACCGCCAGCCTCGGGATCGTGTGGACACGCTAGCGCAGTTTCTCACCGGCAACATGCGCGTGCAAGATGTGGTGATCCGGTTCCAAGACCGCATTGAGCCCCCACAGAGACGCAAGCCTCAACGTCCACAGGGAGGTCGGCCTCAGCGTCCTCCGACCAACAGACCGAGCCGCCAATAGGTTCCATGTGCTTTGAAGCACACAGATTTCTATACCCTAAGCGGATGTATTATGACGACCTGCATGCTTTACATGACTATGGCTATTCAATATTCAGTCTAACATTGCTTTTGACATTGCTTTTCATAACCTCGCAAAAAAAGGCCTGCTGATAACTGTCTTGCTTATTTGGAAGTTTATGGTCTACAAATGTGTGTGCCACAAAATGCTGCTTTGCCCTGCTTATAAAGATATGGCTATGCTTATGTGGCTATTATGAAGGGTTAATTATTTTAAGCCTTCTTTATAGCAAAGAATATTTGGTTTCACAAATTAATCTTCATAGCTGCTTAAAATAATATCGTTTGAGCTCACCTTGACTTTTATCTCATAAAAACTTGTAAAATCTCGTAACTTTGATCTATAAAAACTGTGCGAAGATAGAAAAAAACAAAAACAAAAAAAACAGACACAGTTTTAAGCTAAAACAATAATGTCTGTAAACCTTTGATGTTACTTCAATTGCACTTGCTAGCACCATTAATAAAATAATCGTTCAAGCACTATTTTATCTGACACTTCTTTGTTTCGACTTAATTGTACGTTGTTTCCAAATACATTTTTTAATTTGAAGTTATGATCTCACAGGGGAGAAGTGTATCTTCTACAAAATTTGGGATGGCCTACGTGCATTTGACATCCAGGAAAATCGACGAGCAAGACAGGAAATATTGGTTGACCATAGCATCCTGTTTCTATACCTATATCCTGTTGTTTTGTAAAAAAAAAAAAAAAAAATGTGGTGTTGGGTAGGCTAAACATAGTTATTATAATCATTTGTGAAATTGTAGGTAAAATCTCCTTACGAAATATTTGCTGAAATATCGATTAGAATTTCCTGTTTGGATAACACATCAGCACTTTTGTGGTTTTCCCTCTTCCTTTCTAACGCATCCAATGGAAATTATAGTAGGTTGCAAATACTATAAAAAGGAACACATTTTTTAGAAACATTTAGTGGTTTACTTGACCTTAGACAGTCCACACATACACGATTAAGACTTTTCTAGGTATGGTAGTGATACTGTAGTCAATTATATTCTTAAAAATATCATATTAGAACCTTTTCAGATTTCCTATTTTCCTGTCTAGTAATTCGTTAACTGTAGCTTTTTACCTCACCGAGTCCTGTATTCGTATTTATTTTGTGCGAATTTTTATTTGATTGGAAATTTGGTATTTTTTTTGTAATTAGTACTTTGATTGATTTGAAGGCATAATCATAGTTCAACAATAGTTTAACAGCTGTCCAACACCATGCTGCACCATGCACCATGCAGCACGATGCTCTCCAACGCGAGAGGGCAAGTGTATGATATCATAAAATGACTGAAATTATTTCAATCCAGTCTCAAAAATTTCAGTGAACCATCATCAAAGCATCCATTGATATGGCCACCAACGAGAAAGCCAACCTTCTGCTTCTGTTCGAGCGTCCCACGGAGCCTGCTTTCATCCCTAAGGGCGACAACAATGTCATCTTCGATGTACCCCGAGACTATTTCGTAAGAAAACCTTCAATGATCTGCATGTCAACCTAAACACTTTTCAAATTTTAAAAAGTTCTGCAAATTTAAAACAATGTTTTTTTCTTTAACAGTCGGAGGAGTACAAGCCGTTCGACAGCCAGATCGTGAGCAAGTTTGGGGCCGATGATCCCATCCATGTTAAAGTGGAGAAAATTGTGCTCCCTGACCTCACGTTTGCGATGGAGTTGGGTCGTCGCGAGCCATTTTCACTCTTCTTGCCATGGCATCGCAGGCTGGCCGGCAGACTGATTGAAGTGTTCGTTGGTAAGATGAATTTAATTAAAATCATATCTCTAACAATTGTTTTATGTCATTGCAGTATCAATATGTCTAAGCCCAAGCTAAAAGCTTTCAAGACTAAATTATGTTAACCTTTTTTAAATTAGCTGGTATTACAGAACTTGGCCCATAGTAACTGTAAGATGTGAATTGAATCAAACTTAAGCGTTATCCCTCTTTCTGCAGGTATGCGCAACATCAAGGAACTGACATCACTGGCGCTCTACTGCCGAGATAACATCAACCCGTACTTGTTCATCTACGCGTACTCCGTTGCTCTTCTGCATCGGCCCGACACTGCCGATATTGAGCTTCCGCCACTCTCCGAAATATTCCCTGACAAGTTCATTGGGGGCGGAGTCAAGAACAGGATCCAGGAAACCATTTCCATCAAGGACCCAGAAGACAGGGTGAGGCACAATTTCTCAAAATAATCTCAAACCAATTTTCTGTTCAATGAAATAGTTTTCACAAATCTTAGGCTAACGGTGGGCCTACAAAGCTAAGTGGAATACTTGTTTAATATCACAAGATTCTTGTGGTTTCTATTATTAATTTCTTGGGATTTGAAAACGGTAACGGCATTTTACAATGTTTCATTTGATCTAAGAAAATCAGCACTTTCAATTCATAATCAACAAAGAACCGATGATTTTTTTTCTATTTTAGAATTCCTAGAAATAAATTTGAGTAATGTTTGCTAACACGTTTGCAAACACACCATTTCAATCATACCATATTATTCATACACCAATATACCATATGCATATACCATATTATCATACCTTAACTCTATACCATATCATATACCACAATGCCATACCATCATATTAATCTCCATTATAATCACACAATTTTTTCAAATGTAACACCATTTCATTTCTAGGTTCCACTCGAAATTCCCCGAGACTATACAGCCAACGACTTGGAAGATGAGCACCGCGTTGCCTACTTCCGCGAAGATCTCGGTATCAACTTGCATCACTGGCACTGGCATCTGGTCTACCCGTTCAATGCCCCACGCAACATCGTAGCCAAAGACCGCCGTGGAGAGCTTTTCTACTACATGCACCAGCAGATAGTAGCTCGCTACAACTGCGAGAGGCTGAGCAATCGATTGGGACAGGTCTTGCCACTCGACAACCTGCGTGAGCCGCTTAAAGAGGGGTACTTCCCAAAGCTGGACTCGCTTACCGCAAGCAGAAATTATGCATCTCGGCACAGCAATGCTAATCTCAGCGTAAGAGCAGTTCTTAAATAAGTAAGGTTGCTGTATTTTTATCAGAATTGAAGAAGAGGTACATTTTTTTTTCTTGTAGGATGTGAACCGCGTCTCGGATCAAATTGTAGTGACCATTACGCAGATGGAACGCTGGCAGGCACGAATCTACGAAGCTATCCACACAGGATCCGTACTCAACGTGAGTAAACTCTTATGCAAGTTAATAGTAACCATATGGATTACTTAACAATACGTGATAATGGCACCGAGTTAAAATAAAAAAAATGTGTGCAGTTTTAATAAGTAGGCAATTGGTTTGTGTCCAATAACAATTTCTGGACATTGAATCAGACTCGCAACGAGCGTGTGCCACTGACGGAAATGGGAGGAATCGACGTTCTGGGCGATCTCGTTGAGGCGAGCATCTTGACTGTCAACTCCAACTACTACGGAGACATGCACAACTTGGCCCACGTCGTCGTGGGAGTGGCCCACGACCCAGACAACAGACATCTGGTTAGTGACACAAAAAAATATCAGAAAAGAATGGCTTGAAAAATGTTAGAGTCTATCATTTTATATTTTTCAGTAATGAAAATTGCTACATGCTCACAAAATTTGCCTAACATAGAGGATTGTAAGTCATTGTAAGTCAACTTCAATCAAGAGGTTATTTCACTAGGATCAATCCTAGGAACTCCCAAATCCAAGGCAGATGTAAATAAAAAAGTTATTTTGAGTTAAAATTTGCTGTCTTTGTCTAATTACAGGAGGCTTGGGGCCCGTTGGCCGATCCAGCTACAGCCATGCGTGATCCTGCCTTCTATCGAATCCACAAGATGGTTGACAACATCTTCCAAGAGCACAAGAGCACGCTGCCGCGATACACTGTGGCACAGCTCGACTTCACTGGAGTAACGATCACCAACCTCGAAGCCAACGTGACGGGACCTAAGCCAGCGCCTAAGAACGAACTCTCAACGTTTTGGCAACAAGACGACGTTGATTTGTCTCGTGGTTTGGACTTCAGCCCACGTGGAGCCGTTTTGGCTCGATTCACTCACCTCCAGCATGCTCCTTTCACATACAAGATTTCTGTGAACAATGCTGGAGCTGCTCGGCAGGGGACGGTTCGAGTCTTCCTCGCGCCAAAGTTCGATGAGAAAGGCACGCCTATGCTGCTCCGAGTTCAGAAGATTCTCTTTATTGAGATGGACAAGTTCAGTGTTAACTGTGAGTATATTACTTAACAATCAACTGTCAGCTATGCAATCTTATGGGGGAGTATAGGGTCTTCACCCAACCCATTGAGTCCAGCTCAAAACAATATTTTACGAAATTGAGTTAATTGGAGAGATTAACATAAATATGCTATTCAATCAAGCAACGCAGCTGCGTCTAGGTATCAGTGGTATCTTGCCTGGCTACTAGATGACAAAATGTCTCTGCTGGATCCGAATTTATTTCAAAATATCTTAATGAGTTATAATTTTGAGCTATTTCTCAAATTAAGAACAGAAAAGACATTAAGTTCATATTTCAATATTTGTCTATGGCAGCATATTCTCAACATTTTTAATCTTGTTATCAGAAATCATTGATTAGGCACACTTTTACTAAGATATCAATTATCACCATTAATTTCCAGTGAAACCTGGAGTAAACAACATCGAGCGTCGATCTGACGAGAGCTCGGTTACGATTCCGTTTGAACGAACGTTCCGCGACTTAAGCGGCACTGGTCCAGCTGACGGTACAGCGGCGCAGCAGCAGTTCAACTTCTGCGGCTGTGGATGGCCGGACCATATGCTATTGCCAATGGGCAATCCAGGTGGAATGGTCTTCCAGTTGTTTGCAATGGTTTCAGACTTTGCAGGGGACAGTGTAAGGATTTCTTATAATCACAAAATTAATTAGTGAGTTTCAGACATGTGAAAATACGTTTTCATAAGACCTTTTTAATAACAAATTCTTCCCAATTTTCATACCTTTCCAAGTCTTTGTAAGCGATGGTATCAAAGCTGTCGCAGATTTTTTAGCATTAGGGTTACTGGGTTGGACATGGTTATAAACTGCATAAACTGCATAAATACCATAAATTTGCTCACATCAGAAAAACAGGGGCATCTTCAAAAATAAAATAAGATACGCATCAATCCTTTGCAACAAAAACCGAACGGTTTGGCATGTTGGAAACACCGGTTCTCGTTAGATCACCGAAGTTAAGCAAAACTGCGCTGAGTCAGGTATTGAATGGGTGACCATTATACACGTGACCAGTTCTGTTCGGGAGAGAGGTTGGAGGGATGAAAGTTAGTACAGCAACTTCATTCGCCTTGCTTATCAACCTCTCGACAGCATGGATTTGTGGAGGAATCCTGCTGTTCGAGTTGTACCGTCCTTCGGAAGGGACGTGAAGCCGGTGGTCCCCTTGGTGCTCTTCGACAGGAGTAGGCTACGTGCCGGCACCGGGTTTCCCCTCCTCCCTTCTAGGCTAGGTTAGGTTCATCATCATTCTCATCATCATCCACTCATTCACCGACGCCATTAGACCAGTGCCGCAGGGCCAGTTGTCAAAACAGTGCGTCGTTAAACACCACAAATGAATGAATGATGATGATTTGCAACAAAATATTATATGGATTTTTTCTCAACAAGTTACAAGCTAAAAAGGAATAATAGAATAGCTATAATAATAAAACCTCAACTCAAATTAACAAATATTTATCTCTCCTTCCTCCCAGATCAACCAAACAACCCAAGGAGCCTGCGCCGATGCTGCTAGCTACTGCGGTATCAAAGACAAACTTTACCCTGACAAGCGTTCGATGGGCTACCCGTTCGACCGCCAGCCACGCGATCGTGCAGACACGCTCGCGCAGTTCCTCACTGGCAACATGCGCGTGCAAGACGTGGTGATCCGGTTCGAAGAACGAACCCAGACACCCCAACGACGACAGGTGCGACCTCAAGCGGGCAAACCGGCACAAGGAGCTCGACCCCCGCAACGACCTCCAACCAACAGGCCTAACAGACCGAAGTAGAGGGGTGACTGGATCGATCTGGAGTTATACGCTGATTTGTTTGGCTAACGGACTTGGAATCTTCTTATGGAACTTTTATTTAGTATGCAACCTTTGCAGATTACTGGGGGGGGGTTACAAATATTGCAGATTGCTTTGGAAACATTTGACTTATTTCTAGTTTTCAATGATATTTTTTTTTTGTGTAATTGTTCATTCACTTTTTATAGTTTGTTACTCCACAGACTCTGATCATAAACATATCCATGACCTTGATATACAATATTTTAATAGAGTGTGCTTCGATTCGTGTCTTAGTTGTATTTAAACAATTGGAAACCTTTATTACAGTTATTATATTATTTTATGGTTTCATGTTTTTTTTCAGTTTTATGATTTTATAGCATAATTATTTTTTATTCAATGCCCATTTTTTTAAGTTTTTTTTAATTTTCTGTCCGTCGTCTGTCTGTCTGTCTTTATCATGTCTGTCTTTATCACGTCTGTCTTATCATCATAGTGAATGAATAAACTGTATATGCTTTACGCCTTAAAAATGAAACTAACATGTCATTCTTATTTTGAGAGATGATAACAGAAATGTCTCTTCCAATTACTCCCAACTCCCAGGAATACCCGGCAGAAGACCCTTAATGTAACAGATTTTGTTTGTGATTTTTTCACAAAAGATATGCGTAGCAGTAACAATAGCAATATCAAAACAAACAAACTGCTTGGAACAAAATGTAATAAAAGAGGGGCCGGAAGGGGTGTGAAGGGGTTGTGGCTTTGGGTGCTACTCGGAATGCTATGACAATCGCATAAATGCGATCTAGGATTAAATGTAGGAAGCCAAATAATGGTCCCCCAAGAGAGTCAGTTACCAGAAACAACCCGTGACCTCAGGATATCCACTTCATCGTATTGTCGGCATGCAGACTATAAACGTGATCACGCATTCAATATATATTTGAATAATAAAGTGTTTATGACGTTGCAAGAATGCATGTGTAGGCATTTTTTAGGTCGTGGTGTTGGTAGGGGGAAGTTTTTTGAAGGAGGGGCACCGATCGGTTTGGCCTTTTGGAAACACTGGTTCTCGTGAGATCACCGAAGCTTAGCAATAGTGTGCTGGGCCAGGCACTGGATGGGTGACCATCATACACATGACAAGTTCTGTTTGGATGTAGACGGATGAAAGTCAGTACAACAACTTCATTCGCCTTGCTTATCAATTTCTCAACAGCATGAATTTGTGGAGGAATCCTGTTGTTCGAGTTGCACCGTCGTTAGGAAGGGATGCTCAGCTGTGGTCCCTTTGGTGCTCTTCGAAAAGAGTAGTCTACCTTCAGGCACTGGGTTTTTCCCCACCTCCCTTCGGCAGTTTAGGTTCATCATCATCCTCATAATCATCCACTCATTCACCGAAGTCATTAGACCAGTGCCGCAGGGTCCATTGTCAAAACAGTGCGTCGTTAAACCCCACAAATCAATCAATCAATTGAACTAGGGTTAGCATGGAGTGAACAGTCTCAACTCAGGTCTATCTTCGAGCAGACGTAAGCGTAATTTCGACTCAATTCTTGCCATACCGCGTATGATGGTTTGGTGTGTTTGAGTGCAAGTAAAAAGGGGGGGGGGGGGGAGAAACCTCCCGCTGTTCGCACGCCAGGCAAGGAGGATAGGCAAGGATAGTTCAAGGCAAGGATAGGTGCTGTGCCCTTCAGGCAGGGGGGGGGGGGGTGACCTGAGAGGGAGTCATATTGGGAAATCGTGGAAAACCACAGATGAGATTGCCAGCCACGTAGATTCCATGCTTTGGACGCCGCTGACAGGGTCACTTTCCATTGCGGTTTGGTTGTCTCAGACGTGGAATTTTTTTCGTTAGGAAACTAAAAAAAAATCCAGGATGTGGTCTGTCAAAATTTAATTTCTTATCATCAAAAATATAAACACGAACTCTTGAGAGAAGGTGGAGATGGAAACGTAGGCAAACATTTTCCACGTTAAAAATAAAACTGTTCGTATGAACTGACTGACTGACGTCAGTCAGAAAATTATTCGGTCTGTGTGACAAGATCGCAAAGTAAAGAAACAGTGCGTTATTTTGAAGCTGGTTTCTGCTTTTAGATTGGGGATGACTGAAGCTACCCCAAGATGCTATCCCCAAGAGATTAGAAAAAACAATTAGCTAGTCAATTTCGGTCTTCATTGTTATTTCTATAATTTACGGACTGTTCAGAATTCCCTAGGCTTCGCATAATTATCTATTAACTTCTCGAATGGTTATAAACGTAATTATGGTCAACAGAAAATCTGGTCCATTCCTAAATGAGTGGCTTACAAAAGAAATAATATTATTGATAGATTCAGAACAAACGAGTCCATCTCCATGTTCAATCCAAAAACCCTATTTCATAGAGTTGTGAAGACTTGAAAATACATTAGTGTCCATCACTACCACGACAGAAATGGTAAATACCATAACACATTCTCTACGTACCTCCGATGAATGTCAAACAATATTATCATTTAATCACCTCGCATTACTTTCTTGTTATCATCGATTCCTTTCCTCTGGAAACCACAACAAACACTTCCTGTTTTTCCCAAGTTTCCATAACCAATCGATCGAAAGGATCCGTAGACCATTCTTTGTAATCGCCCAGGTTGGCATCCGGTCCCTCTGTGACCCCACTCCGTCGAGTGTTTCTCCATCGAGAGGCTTATCTTGTTTTGCACCCGCGGGTACCACCCAAGTTTCTTACAAAACTCGGAGCCGCGGTCGAATCGCCGTCAGTTTGGAGTGAACCTAGAAGTCGCTCACTTCAAGCAAGTAGGTATCACCATAGATATAGCCATTAGCATATATATCACCATAGGGTACCCGTGAAATTCTCTGGCATTCATCTCGCCGTAGGCACTCAAAGCCAAAATATTAATTCTGCACATTTTTTTCCGTTATTTTTGGTTTCATCTATTTGCATTAATTTTCAATTATCATTTTCGTCCTGGCAAAATACATGTTTGGAATTTAGTTCATACAGTCGACATTCCCATCAGAATTAATTTTTTAGAACTGGTTCTACCATTATATAGATCGAACGTCTTCAAAATGGCAAAAAACAACGAGAAGAACAATCTTCTGCTCCTCTTCGAGCGCCCCACGGAACCGGCTTTCATCCCAAAGGGTGGAGTCATCTTCGATGTTCCTCTGGACTACTTGGTGGGTGCAACTTTCAATACAATATTCTCTTATTTGGTTGAAATTGAAATTTGTTTGATAATTTCAATGTAATGATTGAAAAGTCTCTCAATTGCTGAGCCCTTACGCGCCCTTCATTTGCGCTAGTTCTATCAACAGTTCTATATTACGTACAGTTTAATAACGCTAGTTTTGCTTCATCATCTTCAGGCGGATCGCTACAAGGCGTCTGGCCCGGAGATTGTCTCCAAGTTCGGAGAGGAAGATGCTGTGCACGTGAAGGTCCAGAACATCGTGCTCCCTAATCTGGACTTCGCCAAGGAGTTGGGTCGCCGCGAACCCTTCTCCCTGTTCCTGCCATGGCACAGGCAGATTGCCTCTCGCCTCATTGCCATCTTCATGGGTAAGATACAATTGCTATACGACCTTCGGAATTGATTATCAATGCAGCACCTGTAAATTTATTTTTGTTTTTAAAGAACTTAATTTCGCGAAACGAATCTTGTTCCTACGACATTATCGGCCGACTCTCTGTTCTTTGAATGAGATGGACATACTGTTGCTTACGTATAATTGAGTACCTCGTAACTCGACGCTTTAGAAAAGAATTCTCATTGTTATCCATGCGTAGATTGATTGATTGATTGATTTGTTGTGTTCAACAACACACTGTTTTGACAACTGACTCTGTTGCACTAGTCTAATGCGCCGGTGAATAAGTGGGTGATGATACGGATTATGATGAACCTAAACGAGAAGGGCGGGGGGGGGGGGGGGGGGATTCCTGTGCCGGCACGTAGCCTACTTACTCCTGTCGAAAAGCACCATGGACACGGGAAACTAAAACAAAATTATTTCTCCTCATGCTATCGCGAGGTTGATAAGCAAGGCGGAAAAAGTTGTTGTACGAACTTTCATCCCTACAACCTCTCTCCTGAAAACAAAAAGGTCATCTGTGTGATGGTCACCCATCCAGTTCCTGACCCAGTGCTGAGCGCAGTGTTGCTTAACTTCGGTGATCGTACAAGATCACACACACCAAGCCGTTCGTAATATGCAAATCACATGTCGTATGCATACGTATGATCCGTCATGTGTGTACTTCAAATTCTCAGGAATGCGTAACGTCGCTGACCTGACGTCGCTCGCGCTGTACTGTCGTGACAACTTGAACCCGTACCTGTTCATTTACGCATACTCCGTCGCTATCCTGCATCGTCCTGACACCAAGGACGTGCCGCTGCCACCACTGTCTGAGACGTTCCCCGACAAGTTCATGGGAGGCGGTATCTTCGGCCGAGTCCAGGAGGAGATCAGCATCCAGGACACTCAGCTCAGGGTGCGACCATTCGTTCCATCTCTTGTTAGGGTCACAGTTTAAGCTCCGATTATCATCTGAGTAGGCCGCGTAAACACGGATCCATTATTCAGCAGCGCGTGCTTTAGTTTACAACTTATGTTTCCAAACAGCACGAGAGTAAGCTATGAAGCATTCTCTTCTCAGCCTACCGGAAGTACAGGCGATCATTTCATGTGCATTACTAAAACATTTCTTAGCGTGGTATGAAGATTATGTAGTCTTATATCGGGTGCGCCACCTGTAATGCATCAGAGTTTCCCTCGCATTAAAATAATTAGTTTAACAATTGCTTGCCAGCAGCTTCAAAACACAATTTTTTCTTTGTATATAAAGCTCTTTTTTTGGGAAATGCGGAAAAAATTGACTTCCTATTCCAGACGCCACTCGAGATCCCCAAGGATTACACCGCCTCCGATTTGGAAGAAGAGCACCGCGTTGCCTACTTCCGTGAGGATCTCGGCATCAACTTGCATCATTGGCATTGGCATCTGGTTTACCCTAACGATGCGCCCAGGGAGCTAGTAAACAAGGACCGACGAGGAGAACTCTTCTACTACATGCACCACCAACTGTTGGCCCGCTATGACCTGGAAAGGTTCAGCAACCAGCTGCCCCGCACGAAGAGATACGTCAACATCAGGGAGCCGATCGCGGAGGGCTACTTCCCCAAGCTGGACAGTTTGGTGTCGAGCAGGACTTGGCCGCCGAGGCATCGCAACGCAATGCTTAGCGTGAGTACAAAATCATGTTTTATTTTTTGGTCATATACCCATTATGACTCTTGGCAAATCAGTTAGGAGAGCTGGGATTAGAGGAAACTCGCAGTTCTTGCTTGGGAAATTAGGGTTAACTCCAGCACTCAGTTGGATAGCTCGGATATCAGGATTGGGGGAGGGGGGGGGGGGGGGGGGAGGCATTGATTAGGGGCGTCAAATCAAAACAATGTTTTTTCCACCTGTTCCGATTGACCAAAAATTACGAGACATGTAATGTCTTTCAGGACATCAACCGCGAAGTGGACCAGATCAAGTTCGATCTCGCTGACATCGAGCGCTGGAGGGAGAGATTCCTGCAAGCCATCCACACTGGCGCCGTCGTCAACGTAAGAAATTCTTGTGTTTCTTTGGTGCTTGGACTTCTATAACGATTCTAAATGTTTTCAACTACTCTTGTATACAGACCAGGGGCGAATCTGTCCCCTTGACCGAGACCGGAGGAATCGACATCCTGGGCAACATGATGGAGTCGAGCATCCTGTCGATCAACAAGAACCTCTACGGAGATCTTCACAATTTGGGACACATCGCCATCGCCCTCTGCCACGATCCCGATAACAGGTTCTTGGTAAGAAATTAGCGACGTTGTGTCATCAAGATAGCATGTGACAAAAAAACAATCAATATCTCCTGGAAACTAAATATCTGGAAACTTTGAAAGACCCAAATTCTTCAGAGGTCTCTGGAGACCTCTATAATGGCAATGATGAATTAAGTCAGGGATTGGATTGGTGCCCACTGACCACCAGGAAATCGCCAAAAATCTATCAAATTATAATCTGTAAAAAGCATTGCCACTCTAATTTCTTCGTGAATCCGAATGTTTATCGGATGAAAAACTTAGCATATCAAACTCATGGAAGTAAGCTGAACCCATAAGTCTTCAAGATTGTGCTAGTGACGTCCAAATATGTGAAATGATTGATGGAGGTATCAAATCATCTCCTTATTTTCCAGGAAACATATGGAGTGATGGGAGATTCGGCGACTGCCATGCGAGACCCTATCTTCTACCGCTGGCACGCGATGGTCGACGACATCTTCAAGCAGCACAAAGCTACCCTACCGCGTTACACCGTCCAACAACTCGACTTCACCGGTGTCAAAGTTTCCGGCTTGGAAGTGAACGTCATGTCCAAATCGCCGCCGCCAAAGAACGAGCTGTCGACGTTCTGGCAACAAAACGATGTTGACCTTTCACGCGGTCTTGACTTCAACCCCCGCGGATCGGTATTTGCACGGTTCACGCATCTGCAGTATGCACCGTTTTCGTACAAGATCACAGTGGAGAATAGCGGTGCAGCACGGCAGGGAACCGTCAGGATTTTCCTCGGTCCCAAGTTCGATGAACGCGGACTTCCGATGCTGTTCCGCGTGCAGAAGGAACTGTTTATCGAGATGGACAAGTTCACTGTTAACTGTAAGTGTGCCCAAGAATGTTCACAGTGTGAATGGTCAAGTAGAAAACAGTGGCATTATTACTTTTATTTAGACATCACTAGTTTTATTGCTCCAGTTCTCAGTAAATAATGTAGTAAAAGAGTTTGATAGCCCACTTCCCAGCTTACATGTTGCAGTGGCTAAAAGTTCATCTCCTACTTCTCTACTGTGTTCATGTGTATGTTTAACATCAACTTCAGTTTTGTAACACGGCTTTCCAAACTTGCAGTGAAGCCGAAGACCAACGTGATTGAACGCCGTGCTATCGAGAGCTCGGTGACAATTCCGTTTGAGCGCACGTTCCGCAACTTGGACGCAGCGAGACCCCAAGCCGGCACACAGGCCGAGGCACAGTTCAACTTCTGCGGCTGTGGTTGGCCAGACCACATGTTGCTGCCCAAGGGAACCAGCGAGGGCATGCAGTTCCAGCTGTTTGCAATGGTTTCAGACTATGCAGGGGATAAGGTAAGCTACCTTGTACAAAACACCAGGAAAATTAGTTGTTTTTCTTGGCATTCAAGACCCATTTACATAGTTGAAAACTAGTGCTAAGATTGGATAGTGTGGACATGTATCTAAAAACTAAAATATTTTCCAATACTGAAATGGTCACTCTCACAGGGATAAACCTTTCTCAAAACAACAGCTTTTAGCTTCGTTCAAGAGCTATGAAGAGAAATATAAAAAAACGGGCTGCTCTCTACTGTATTTCTTAAGTACTCCTAAGATATGTGTGATTTTCGATACTAGATTGACCAGAAGCTGGAAGGCCAATGCGACGATGCTGCCAGCTTCTGCGGAATCCGAGACAAGCTGTATCCGGATAAGCGAAACATGGGCTACCCATTCGACCGTATGCCACGCGACGGAGCAGACACGATCAACCAGTTCCTCACCGGAAACATGAGGACACAGGACATCGTCATCCGGTTTACAAACCGCATCGATGAACCAAGGAGAGCAGCCGCTGCCCCACAAGCTGCACCCGCCAAGCCCAAGAAGCCTTAGGCAATGTCAGGGGAAGGAAGCAGAAAAGTCTGGAACTTATGACGAAACGATATGAAGAAGGCAAACTGAGATGGCATGTAAATACATTTATTTTCTTCTGTAGAATAAACAATTACCTACATTTATAATGGGTACTAAATAATTTGGTAATTGTGTAGTTTATGTTCACAGGATATAGGAATGTGTTATTATAGATTACATCTTAAAAAGTGATTGGCTGTACAATAATGATGCAAATCCTGACAAAGACAATTAAGATTAATGATAGTCACACCACTACCATCCATGTTTAATTATAATTTTTTGCTAAGTACAGACCATAATAAAAAAGACTTTATAACTTCACGAGATAAAGTCTATTATAAAAATAATTTATTGTTTCTTTCACCACTTTATACCTACTTATTAAAACCAGGTAGGTATAACTATCCAATTCCCAGAGGTACCTATCCATTGGTCCCAGATTTTTCAGCTTTCTGATGAATATATTCTGATCAACTCATCAGCATTTGCAGGGTATTTTGTAACAGGACAATACTTTTTAGTTCGCAAATGTTGAGCAATGCATCGATAGCAGAACACATACCTAGAGAGAAAACAGACAATGTATCAATATCAAGCAATCACAATCATTACATATTACAAATTAACAAACTATACAACGTATCAAATTTACCCTGATACTGGTAAAACAGTTTCGATCCTTCTTGGTTCAAGACAGATGGGACATTTGTTTGAATAGTCTTGGCCCCCTGGGTCAGGAAGCTAGAAGAGATGTAGGTACGGCATTAGAAACAAATTGTTATAAATATATTCCGAATAGAGAAATAATAAAACAAATATATTACTTCTGGTGCTTTGGGCACTGGGAGAGCAGTCAAACTCTGTGTTGATTCTTCTGCATACCACCATTGAAGGAATTGTAAGAAAAAAGCTCCAAATTCTAAAGATCTTGTCATCATGTTTCCCATTACTCTTGCTGATAATTCTGGTAGATTGAAGTTTCCCTTCAATATTTGTCCCCAGACGTTTCCCCATTGGAAATCGTCCTGTTCAGTGTTGTATTGCAATGTGACTCCAGCCAATCGCAATAAAGGAGAATGACACGACGAATTTCCACTGAGGTATGACAAATACTGAGCCAAAACAGTTCCTTCCCATGTCATATGAAGTATTGAGTGTGCTTTCATTATCAATTGTCGAGAAGACTGAGACCATAGCTCATTGGTAACTCCATCAACTTCTTCTAGTCGAAATTGTGTTGCTAGGTTTTCGAGTTTCGAACGTACATAGGGAAACAGCGTAAGACACAGCAGAGATATGCCTTCCTCTTTGAAGGGTAGACGGAGTGTTGTAGTACTCTCTGCAGTGCTGGCGGCTACTCTTTTCAATCCATAAAAGTTTTCAGCGAAGGAACTACTCTGTCTTTTCAGATAGTGATATTGAACTACTATGTTTAGGGCCAAGTAGACTTCATCAAACCACTTAACAAGCCACCCGTAGTGTTCCGGATTGTGTGTTGCAAGATACTGTAACAAATATATGAGCTAAAAATAATCTTGGTAATTTTTCAGCCCTTTTAAATTTAATTTACATGATATTAATTATTGCAATGGAAACAGGGCAATGGAGATGCAACAAGTGACAATAACAACTATTCAAAGAGGGTCAGAAGTTTAGGAGAGGTGTACAATTTCCTTCTAATGCTTACTTATGATTCAGTATTACATTAAAAATTATGGCATCTTCTCCTATTTTATTATTAGCTAATTAAAACTTTTCAGCTCAACTACAACAATTAATGTGAGGTTAGTTACGTACCACTGCAATTCTTTTGAGGGCGGGATGAATAGTCGATGTAAGCGAATCTTGGGCCACAACTTCAAAAATTGATGGTTTTGGCTGAGAGGTAGTTGTTAGATGTGCTCCTCTCTCAGCCATCCTCGCTTAGCACAAATTAACAATTTGTCAAGGGAATCTCCCGTAGCTGTCAAAGTCTCACAGCAATGCGGCTATGAACTAAGCTTCAGCATCGATCAATTCAAAAGAGGTGCCATTTTAGGAACATGAACTAAGCTCTATTCTACCAGTTTTCCGCGCGTTCGTTGAGTAATCCTTTCACCACAATTCAATCGCTTTTTATTCGTTTTACATAATTGGCTTGGATAAACAAGAGTATCTTTAATAATTTAAGACAGCTATTTTTTAGATTGGTTAGGGTATAAAGCAGATACCGAAAATACTTTTTTTCCTTTCATTAAACCATTCTACCAGCAAGTTCTGCCTAGGCTTTATTTTGTTTTTATACGTACCTGTTACAAAATCGTTTAACATTTATTTTTCAATTCCCTCAAAAGACATATATTACGAAGTTTTGCACTCTTTTAATGATGGCCATGCAAACTGCTCATGTTTCAGTGTTTACATCACAGATATTATTATAGTAGGTTTTGCATAATGTGACTTAAAATGTGTCAAATAATCAAATGATCAGCACAAATGATCACCTGGCCAGTGGCGTAACTACTGGCAGGGCAGGCAGGGCGACCGCCCCAGGCCTAGATTTTTTTCCTGATAGGGAGGCCCACGAGCTAAGGCTCGTGGGGCCCGCCTAAAGGGAAAAAATTGGGTGCGTGCCATACTCGCGCCGGTTGACGAGCCCGTGCCCACAACACACGTTAAATTTAGTTTTCTGTTTGCCAAAATAATGTTTAAGTTAATATTTGCATTTCAGGCACTCTCACTACCCCATTGAGGCTATGGGACTAGCCTACTTCTGGTAATGGTTACATAGTACGTTGCTACTGTCGCTGAGTGCTTAGGCTACACACTAACGCTACTGCCTTACTCTGCGTCAGCGCAAAAGGCCACATTTGCGTTATTTCTGAGGGTATCGGTTACTATTTTCCCAATTGTGGAAAAAAAATGCTTTTACACAATACAGTAAGTAGTTTGGTAGTCACTACACTAACTACACTGACTATTCACTGGGCTATGGTGGCTGACGGCGGTCATCGCGGTGCCCACGAAATGCATAATAAATATGACAATAACAAGAAAGTGGAAAAACTTCCTAAAATAAGCAGCTTTTTTGTGTTTATTGGTTCGGATTTCCCGGTATGCAGCGATAGTTTGGCCGTGACAAAATAAACTTGTAATAAAACTGGAAATTTCCTGACGTGCACTTCCAGAAAATGCGGTAAGAATAGATCAGATTATACTTATATAATGCGGGGATTGATTAATAATAATCCTACCAGTTATTCAATCAAATTTGGCACAAGGAGTCTTCTAAATCTCAATCTGTCTCAATCTGTAGTCACTTCAATGTGAATATCACTGCAAATATCTCTGCTGTTTCAGAACGCGTATGAGACTGAAATATTTGCGTTCTCGTCATGTCAGGACTGTCCAAATTTCCCGTAACGAAGAAATAATAAATAATCTAACTGCTTGCAAACATTAACCAGACATAGTTGGTGTCCGTGCAAAATATTTTCTTGTTGACAAGGGCCCATGACAGCCTTTGGTGCATTTTTTTACTTGTACTGAGCCAAAACGAAGCTTTTCTGCTATCTACTATGAAACAAAATCTAAAACGGGGCTGGGCTATTCACCTGCATTAGATGTCGCGTATTGTCAACCATGTTGGCTATTTGCTGACAGAAAATAAGACAAGTAGCTATTTATATAAAGGGAAGCTACCCCTAAGCAAATTTAATTCATGTCTGGAAACATCTACTCTTCACTTTTCACCTTGGATCGGTTTCGGTGATTCCGATTAATTACTAAATCGCAAAGAATTCTTTATTTTTAGTAACTATACATTTTTTAAGTATTTTTTTCAGCACTCGCAAGTGAACATATACAAATGTGTGAGATACAGAAACATTAGAACTGTACATTTTTTTCAGACCCCTTCCATTGTGGTGGGGTCCCAACAAAAAATCTTACCCCCAGGCCCAGGTACACCTAGTTACGCCACTGCACCTGGGAGTGGAGCACTGTGCCATCACTCCTGTGTTTGACAGTGTCTGTTTTAGTCACAGGTTGGTGAAGAGACAAAGTCTAACACTTAGACTTCAATGTTGTTCGTTGCAACCATATAACGGAAACTGAGAGGATTTTTAGATGCATGTGATGAAGGAATCAGTGTGCTCTTTGGATAGTAGCTGATCAATGTATATTCCAAATATTGCCCATTTTCTTGCTCAGATGTCCAATGATTGATGCTATTTGTTTGTTAAGAAATTAATGATTTTTACTTTGTACTAAGGCAGTAGCATGCAGTGGGGTAAGGAAGTGGGTGTGCTCCCATCTTTAGTATACTGGTTTAATTGACTAACTAAACCACTGGTGGTTGAATTTTATTCTCCTGCTTTGTTTAGAAAAAAACCTTGGTAACCTTAGAGTGGGTATGCGCCGCATACCAAGGTTGCTCCGCACTCCTAGCTTACTCTCACTCTTACTCGCCCCTGCACCAAGGTAGAGATTACGTAGACTTCAACAAAATGTGACAAAAAATTAATCAATTAAAAAAGGGGAATGTAAAAACGCTAAAGCTTGAAAAATATAAGCATGAGTCACAAAAATATAATTTTACTATTTTCATTATTTTATAGAATATACAATCATAAATACAATACAATGCTATATTTTAATGGAATTGTAATTGATATTTCTATGAAAATGTATTAACAGGGTTTATGGATGGCAGCATCCCATTCACAGCCAACTCGGTATTATGAAGAGACTGTTCCAGCATTTCTATTATCTGACTGTTAAAAAGGGAAATACTAAACTATGTGGAATAATATTCTGTAATAATATTGGATCATACATGCAACAGGTTAAGGATGGCTCATTGCCTTGATTACTGTATTTGAAGGTTCTGAAACACAACTGATGCTTTCAGATTTTTGAGGTTACTGAAATAGTAAGAGAAATCTTTAGTTCACCAACACCAGATGCTACCAAAGCCGATTAGGAATCCGAATAAGATCTGGCTCAAAATCTGGCTGGTACTTTGGCCACTTTTCTTGTTTTGAAAATAGTTGTCAAAATACATGGCTCTCGGGTAAGGTTATGCTTGAACCTCTACGACACTCTACGAGCCTTTTATGGGCTGTGTTATAATGATTGATGAACACAGAAACACGTAGTGGCGTAGCCTTAAAATATGCCCAGAGTGGTTCTGCTTTATTATCGACTCTGAATGTAAATAAATCACCAACTCGATTAGATTTTCTTGGAACTGTCAAACTTACTTACCTGCATCCTCCATGTTTCATAAACACCTGCATCCATTGTTCAGCAATGGCTACCGTCTAGTGGATTTCTGTGTCGTATGACATGTTTTTGTGCCTTTAAGTGACGAATAATCTTAGACTACAGCTTCATAAGTTCGTTTATGTATTCGGTAATGGGTACTTACAGAAAATGAAGGATAGAATGCCACCTTTTAGGCGTAAAAAGTCGGGAAAGTCATTTCCAGTGAAAGTATGCACTTTAGATGCAGAGCTCGAATTTGACCTGGAGGTTAGTCATTGTTTATTCATTATTCATGCATTCCTCACTAATTAGTTGATGAAAAAAATAAAAATTTGAAACTCATGTTAATTTTTTTGTGATTCCTATTCCAGTGGCGAGCTACTGGAAGAGATTTGTTTGATTTGGTGTGTCGAACAATTGGGTTGCGAGAAACTTGGTATTTCGGACTTCAATATGAAGACTCAAAGGGGTTTATCTCTTGGCTCAAGCTCGACAAAAAAGGTGGGCATACGTCAATTATGTTTAATTTTCTTGTAGGCCATTTTAAAACTTGTATTGACTTGAGCGTGTTTGCAGTTCAAGATCAAGGAATCTCGAGGCAACCAACAACGCCTTTCATGTTTCTCGGAAAGTTTTATCCTGAAGATGTTGCGGAAGAGCTGGTGCAGGAGGTGACCCAGCACCTGTTTTTTCTACAAGTGAAACAAGCTATTCTCTCTATGGACATTTATTGTCCGCCTGAAGCGTCCGTGCTTCTAGCGTCATATGCCGTACAGGCTAAAGTAAGTTGACTTGTTTTAGAGTTATATTATCTCAAACATTCTTGATGCTTATGACTCATACATTTTTGTTTTGTTTGAAAATAGTATGGGGACTATGACGATGCCACTTACAAGCCTGGAATGCTGGCAAGTGAAGACCTTTTGCCTCCTAGAGTTATCGATCAATATCAGATGACACCCGAAATGTGGGAAGATCGTATCAAGATCTGGTATGCAGACCACAAAGGCATGTCAAGGGATGAAGCTGAAATGGAATACTTAAAAATAGCACAGGATCTAGACATGTATGGTGTCAACTATTTCTCTATTAATGTAAGTAGACAAAAGTAATCCATTGATGATTATTTATCATACTATCCATTTACATATTTTGCATACATACATTATTCTATGTTAAATTTTAGTTTTTTAATTACGTTTTTTATTGTGTTATGATTTTGATGATAACTGTTTTCATTGCAAATTTGGTCTGCTTATTTTGTAATTTTAATTTCAGAATAAAAAAGACACCGTGCTCTGGTTAGGTGTAACTGCTCTTGGACTCAACATCTATGAAAAAGAAAACAAATTAACGCCAAAGACCACATTCACTTGGTCAGAAATACGCCATATTAGTTTCGACGATAAGAAATTCATCATCAAACCAGTAGAAAAGTCATCTCCAAACTTCGTATTCTTCTCTCAGAAAGTGCGAATGAATAAGCTCATCCTAGATCTGTGCATAGGCAATCACGATCTTTTCATGCGACGTCGCAAGCCTGATTCAATGGAAGTGCAGCAGATGAAAGCTCAGGCGAAAGAAGAAAAGTCTCGACGTCAGATAGAACGTAACAAGCTTGCAAGAGAGAAACAGCTCCGGGAAGCAGCTGAACGAGAGAAAGTCGTGATGGAACAGCGGCTCATGCAATACCAGGAAGAGATTCGGTTAGCGAACGAGGCGTTACGACGATCAGAAGAGACTGCCGACCTCCTGGCAGAGAAATCTCGAGTGGCTGAAGAAGAAGCGATGCTGCTGAGCGAGAAGGCTTCAGAGGCCGAGTCGGAGATCACGCGGCTCAGGTTGGGCGCTATGAAGACTGAGGAGGAAAAGGTTCACCTAGAGCGAAAGACTCGCGAGGCTGAGTTCTTGACCGCAAGGCTCGTCGATGAATCAGAGCGCAGGGCTGCTGAGGCCGACAGACTCAAGGACGAGCTGCTCAGAGCGAGGGTTGCCGAAAAGCAGGCCAAGGAGAAGCTGCTGGAGTTTCTATCCCGGAACGCTTACAACAATATAGCGGTAATTGCTTTAAAATACATCTGCGCTTTTTTAAATTGCTTCTAAGCTTTGGCTAGCTCAAAGAATGCTTTTCCAAAATTTTCAAAGCATTCTGTCCATGCTGCTTATCATCCAAGACGTGGTTGGTATTTAGTGTTCAAAACAACTCATCCAAATTGATTTTTTGACATTTCGCTTCTCCTACATTACTATGTTGCATCTACAAAGCAAGCTGTTGTCTAGTTGTAAGTTTAAACACATTTTGATCGTGTTCTGTCTTACTGCAAAAAGACCCTTCGAGTGTAATCTTGTGGCTCATAATCTTGTGGCATAATCAACCTAGTGATTAAGTGATTCTAATAATAAGTGCCTTCATTACGTTCTTTGGAATGCAATCTAATATCTCGCAGGCTCAGCCCATGAGATTTCAACAATGTCTCAATGTTGTCACAGCCCGTACCAACATTGTACCCGAGCCCAGTGCTGTCTTCGGACGTTCGAGCCGACCTGGCTACACTGCACCTGGAGGCGGAACCCCTGGCCGCAGACCTGACTGGGTTTGATCTCGTCACCGACGGCGACATGGAGCAGCTGTCGCTTGAGATAGAGAAGGAGCGTGTGGAGTACCTTGAGAAGAGCAAGCATTTGCAGGTGAGGGTGCATTGGTGATTGTTTAGAAGTACCTCTACGCTTTGGGTGTTTGTTTACAGGAAGCTAGCGTGGAGTTGTTTGTGTTGAGCTAGGAATGATCATACACTGTAATCTGGACTTGATGCTGATTCTAGTATGCCAGTTTTTAGCCAGTTCTTTTTTATTTAATAGTTATTTCATAAGCAAGCTTGTCATCTCTCAAAGTTTTCTGTGTCACCGTATAGTTGCCAGCAAATGACTGCTCACTTTATGGTTACATGGTATTTAAAAACCACCTCTTAGTAGTCTGAGACATTTCCCTCACCCAATGCTAATATAGCTAGAAACTAGTTAAAAGGATGGCGTAATGTGCAATGTAGTCTTGTCTCACTCTCAGAGCTGACCATCAAAAAAGCATTCTCTCCTAAGATCCCAAGGCTAACGAAGATTAGTAAAGATCTCTTTCGCTGAGTTTTTTTCCAAAAAGGATCTGTGTTACCTATATGTGTGGCAGCATTATTTTTACAGCAATGCATGTGTATGAATGTTGCGTAACGAGGTTATTTGGCGGCTACAGGACCAGCTACGTGACCTGCGGACAGAGATCGAGGTCCTCAAGGTTGGCGAGAAGCAGAGCGAGCTCGATCATCTTCACGAAGAGCAGGTTCGCCTCGGAGAAACCAAATACTCGACGCTACGAAAGGTCAGTTGACGAAATGGGTCGGACGAGTTGCAGAAAGTTTGCTTTAGCTCTGGAATGTGGTGTCCAGATTCTTTGCTTTTTTGTAATACAGGTTGTGAGTGTTTGTTTGTGAGTTGTTGGGATACATTTCTGGGCAAAATTTTATGTCAGCAAGAGAATACCAATGTTTCTGTAAAGCTCAGCATTTGTGATACACTTTGGCAGTATCATAAAATATACTAATATATCATATTACTTATTTTCAGGTGAGATCAGGATCTACCAAAGCTAGAGTGGCATTTTTTGAAGAGTTATAAAACATCAGTCAAAGTAAACTAACTAGATTTGAAACCACTAACAACGATATTGAAAGTGCTCATTGCGTCTTCGATCATGTAAGGACGAAAGGAAGCCATAAGTGCCTTATTGAATATTGTAATTATATGTAGGTTATATAAAAGTGAACTTACTGTAGCACATACATATTTTAATTACTATTAGTGTTATTTAGGTGTGTATTGATTTAACATGAAGTGAAAATTATGAATCATAATTCATACCTTACTTTTCTTAGAGAGGGCCCATTCAATGTCTAGCAAGGTAGTAATTAAATCAGACAGCCCATTGGTTCGGCATACAGTCTACCAGTGCATATGTCAGATACCTGTAAGGTGGACGACAAGAGGCAATATAGGTACCTGACTAAAATCCGATCTATTTGCATAGAACTTTGTAGAACAGCATGTGGATAAGTCATCTCTTTATGGGCTCTATGATCTTATCCCGTACTTTGCCATAGTTCCGTCTCCTTCACAAACAAAATTTTCAAATAGGTGCAATTTTGAATTGCAAATATCAGATGCGTTTCTTCACTTTTGTTAATGTTTTGTTCCTAGAAAGCTATTTATGTTAAAACTGGCAGCCTCACGCTCTGAACTGGTTGAGTTTTTATCAATTTATTAGCCTGATGATATGCAGGTGCATGAAATTCATGTGGTTGCCAATTTCTATTGACATTTTTAATTTTAGTTGACATTTGAAAGACGATGTGAAACTGAATCTTGATCATGCTCATAATAGCCGTTTTAATGATTAAGTTCCTTTGTCAATTGCATGTTTAGCAACCTAGTACCCAAAAGTGCCTAGCTGCTTTCAGGGAACACCCTGGAAAAGTACTCTTTGGCACTGTATTTTGAATCTTTGTTATCAAATTTATTTTTGTATACACACCCACAGAGAAAATATTTACTTGTTTATCTCCCTGTTGCAGCATTATTGATTACAGTGAATAAACTAAATTATACAAAAACAAATAAGACAGCACCACCCTGGAACTCTGATCCAAACCAACCATATCCTATAATATGCTATGATATGTATTAAGTTACAACAGCTTAATTTAGAATGCAGCATGGAATTGCTTTTGTACAGCAAGTTTCAAACACCTGCCTGCATGGCCATAGCAACAGGTGTATGGGGGGCTGTGGCAAGCATTAAAAATGAGTTTCTCCAGTGCATTTCCTATCACTAAAGATATTTACAGCTTTTCATTAGATGGAAAGTACTTAGCATATGCCACTCAAAATCAATTAATTGTGAGATTTACTGGAAGCTATGAATTGTTTCATTCATTCTCTTGTGTTGATCTACTTGACGTAAGTACACAACCAAACTTTGACATTCATGTTAAGGTTAGAGTCTGTCAACATTCAACATGTATAAATGCTTACTCTTTCTAATGTGCTTAAAATTGGCTTTCAGGACATTGAATGGTCACCAGACGCTCATTACATTTTGGCCTCAGTGTTTAAGCGTGCAACTGTGCATGTTTTTTCTATGGAATCTCCAGGATGGCTCTGTAAACTGAAAGATCCCGATGCCGGAATTATAGATGCTTTCTGGACCCCTGACAGCCGACAGATTTTTACAATAGGAGAGTTACATGTGTCGTTATCCATTTGGTCTCTCACTTGCCGTTCTGTCTCTTACATAAATCAACCCAAAGCAACTATAGTCCACCAAGATTCCTTCAGCCCAGATGGCAAGTGGTGTGCCATCGTCGAAAGTGACGGAAAGCGTGAACAAATATCTGTATTTTGTGCAACATCTTGGCAATGTGCCTTGAAGATCACTGACATGAAGATTGAGAATATTGGTGGCATCATATGGTCGCCCTGTAGCACAATATTTTGCATATGGAGCAGTTTATTTTCAGAATGCAAACTCAATTTTTATTCGGTTATTGCTAAAAAATGGATTGCACAATACGAACCAATGGAATTTGAAAAATGTTTCGGAGTGAAGAAGGTTTCGTGGCCTCAGTCTGGACAGTTCATAGCAGTCGGTGGTTTTGACTCCTGCCTACGGATTTTGCACAACATTACTTGGCAATGTATTACTCAGTTTCACCACGACAATATTCTAACTGAGAGAGGATACACAATATTTGAAGAAATTGGACACCACAACAAATTAGCATGTGCGTCTAAAGTTTCTAATCTAATTTCTAGTTTAAGATTTTGTTTAAACAATTTTTAAAAATTGCATCATTGGTTATTTGCAGTTGAAGAAATAACGAAACGCCCTGTATCGATATCTACTTCAAAACTAGAAACAACAAAACAATGTGTCACCATAGGAATTGGCATATTAAAATTCAGCGTGTGTGGCAGATATCTGGCATCTCAAGATGACAAAATGCCCGCCGCATTATGGATATGGGACATGCAATTATTTCAACTCATCAGCGTGTTGATTCATAAGCACCCCGTCACCAGTAAGTATTGTAATAACAATATAAAATGTGCTCATATTATTTATGTGTTGTGGAAACTGTGTTGCTGCATATGTTATATTATTTATTGTTCAACAATTTTTAAGTTTGTTCTTACATAAATGTAAAAAGAGGTGGCTCTCGTGCTAAAAATAAGAAATTATTTCAACAGGTGCCGAGTGGAATCCGTGCAATCAAAGTGTGGCAATTACGAGTGGCTCGGACTCGCTGAGTTTTTGGAGCGCCGAATCCGGTGCGAAATGTGTGAAAGTTCCAAGTCACTGCCTTGGACGCATTTCGGTGACAGGAGCACGGTGGCATCCTGCCTCCGACACAATGGCTCTCTCAGCAGGGGATAAGCTCGTTTTACTTAAACTTCAAATTTGAAACCAGAGCTATGTGTAGATTTACGGTTTACCTGAACGCAGCTAGATTGAATCAACCAACGTAGACAGGACCTCCCTATCCACTCCTATAACCTTAATATAATAATATAATACCTTTAAGATTCAGGAGAACAGTTTTTTGTTCAGACAACCGCACATTTGTAGTCTCCCAACGACCCACTACAGGAGACTTTTGTCCTGACTTTAGCATTGCTAATATGGCATTTATTTTTAGCCTGCCCTTGCCAGTTGCCACCCATCTCAAAGTTAGTCTTTGTAATCAATGTATTTAGCACAGTATGAAAATATAAACGACTGATAATATTTTAAACACAATGGATCGACAATGTGGTTCAAAACCCTGGGTAGGTGTTGTAGTACGTTATGATTAGACTTTTTAGGTCCTTTTTACAACCGGAAGTCAGTTCAAACAGAGGAAATCCATTACATACTACAACTTAAACACAATACTGATATTTGCAACCCCTTCACATAGATTACACGTAATTTTCCCTTATCTGCTTCTGCACTTCTTTCTATTTGTATACTCTCTATAGCATTAAAGAATGCAATCGAGTTCCTAGATCGTACATTTATTTATTACCCTATCTTGTATTCCAATTATTGAATAGTTATAGTGGGTTCAAAGGTGCATCAAACTCTTGAATTACTACTACTGTGAAAGAGGAAATTTTGGAAAGTGTATAGTTCAACTTTGGTGATTTGGACACGAGACTAAGTAACGAAAGAACAACGTTGGATATATGTAACCACATATTAAATATATTTATTTTTCAAACAGCTGCTCGGGGCCCAGATAGACAAACCAAGTTTACCTACCAGCATAACATCCAGCAGCTAAATGCATCACAATATGAATGAAAATCAATCAAATCGTAACATTTTATTTGGTGCATTAGGTACTGATTAATTACTTAACTGTTAGATTAGATATATTTTTTTATCACTTCTATCTCATAATTAAGTACATGAACCTACTGTTATAATTTTAAAATCACAGCGCGCTACTCTCTAGATGACGGTTTATATCATAATCAGAATTTTTAAACTTAAAAAGATTGACGATGCATGGATAATTTTGGGGCTTGAAGCTTAAGTTGACCATTTTTGGTTTATTCCCATGTACAACCAAGTTCTTAGATCACCAACATACTTTGAATGCCAAACTCTGCATCTTTCCTTTCTCTAGATTGTTAATTTATTTAATACCCTATCTTCTTTGATGAATAGAAAAATAATTGCATGTTAAAAACGAATACAAAATCTAGTCGACTAATCCCTAAATATAAATATTAAATAACAAGTCATGTGGGGGAACGTCATCGCTGGAAAATGCCGAAAATACTTCTCGAGGTTTTCTTGGTTGTCGCAGCTTCATTGGCCTTGTTCATTTGCATGCGAAGTTCTTGTTTCGTAAGCTTAGCCTTCATCTGTTCATCAAGCAGGCTCTGCATATCCATCTATAAAATGTTAAAACAACTTATTTAGCAATAAAATTGTAGCAATTGATTTTTTTAAGGTTTTTAAAGCTCGTGGTTAATGAAAGTTGTGATTTTTGGTATAGTCATATACCAAAAAAACAACTCTCATTGCAGTAATTGATATTTTTTGCAAGAATTGCAATATTTTCTGGGCTTTTCGTTAAAATGCTTCGAGGCTACCCACCTTTGGCAGAAATGTTGGAATTTAATTAAAGATTATTCTGAATACAGCAAACTTTGGAATTTGAGAATGAACATGTTGATAAAATTTATAATAAAAATTAATATTGAATACCAATCATTGATATAAAATATTTAAAACAAATTTCAGGAATCCCTGTGTCTTACCTGCCACTGTTCGAGCTGCTGACTCAACTCCACCTTCTGCTGGATCGCCTCCATGAGCTGCCCACTCGACTGCATCACGTCAATCCTCGTCTTGGCTAACTCCACCTCGACGGTGTTCTTCCTTGCGATGGCCGTGTCCCGCACGTCCCACGCCTTCTTTACGACCTCATCTCGAGATAGTTCCGTGTCGTCGCGGTCCGATATCGCCTGGTCTCGGGCCTCCAACGCTCCGGCCAGTTCCGCCTCGCGAATGGTCAGCTGTTGATAAGGGTACAGAAGATTTTTGAGTTAGCAGCAATTTTTGGTAATTTATAGAATGAGTCGTAGAGAAACTGTGGATGGATATTGATTTCATTTCAATGAGCCATTAGCGTCAGATGTAGTTACGTATGCGTACGTGTAGATTGCAGAAGCTAATCCTTTGTCTGTACATACAATTTTGCTTGAGGCTCATTCCATTGAAACATTATTTTTCTGTTGTTGTCTTCAACAACTTTAATTTTAGAGTCCCTAACGATTCAGCAAAAAAATACTTTAAATACCCTTCTATTATGGAATTTTCCCCCTCAAAAGTTAGGAAAACTTATGTGGAAATCACCCATAGATAGGTACATTATATTTTACAATCTCATGTATGACCACTTATCAATGGTTCCACATCATTGCCACCCACCTTGCTCGTTAGCTCGACAATTTGATTCGAACGTCTCTTGAGCTCCTCATCATTGTCTTTGAGCTGGCGCTGGGTCTTGTCCAGTAACTCCCTCATCTGGTGCAGACCGACCTCTAGTCCCATGTCCAGGTCAATACCGCTGCTGGTGCTCAGCTGACGTTCCCGCCCGCCAATCACAGAGTCGATGATAGACAAGAGTTCCTTCACCACTTCGGTCAGTAAGCCAACCTGCGAAACAAATGAACGATTGGATCACTGCTAGCTTAGAACATTTTAGACCTATTGTAGGAGTTGTCAAGGAAATGGCAAGAGTGGAGGTATGTTGACATTGAACGTAGATTGTTGTGATATTGTCAAATTGAAACATACGAATAATTGCTTCAGCTTGTTGCTAGTAATTAAACAGCATGAGAGATGTTGGAGTGGCCAGGTGCCAGTTATTAAAGCGCCGCTGGTAGGTGCTTAGAAACGAGCAGACGAAAAAAATGCAATGGAAAGTGCAGTAATGACCAATGAATTCTCCACTTGCAAAGTGTCCTATGAAATACATCGCTCCGTAGCACCCAGCACAGGTGTACGTCTTGACACAGGTTTATTGACCCTCGTGGTTTAATGGCGTACGGACAGACAGTGAACTTACGTTGACCTGTGGCAGTGGCATGTCTTCTCCTGACATCGAGTCTGAGTCCGAACAGACTGAATTTCCACGCTTGAGTCGGAGGTTCTCGCAGACAGAACGGAGCTGCTGGTAGATGGAGAGGATCTCCTCTTTAAGCTGATGATAGGAAAGTGGTTGTTAGTTTTCCGTTAAAATCTATGTTATGACAACCGGTGCTGCCATGTTCAAAAGTATACCGTGAGTTGACCGTATGCTAGGTATATGCTATCACAGTGATGGATTACTTGGACGATGGATAGGAGTTTTCCCAATATCTAAGTGTTCAAGATTGACTTAACAAAAACTGCTTTGAAGAAAGTATTTTGGAATTTTTTGGTAGAAATTTTTAAAATGTGACAACAAAAAAGAAATGGGGATTAATTTGGGATGAATATAAAAGCACTAAAATCGAAAGACTTGAAGTGAAATATGCCTAAATTGACTGAAAACTTCTGACTCTCTTAGTTGGTCTCTTAAGTAGTTTTGAGCATCTAAGCAAATTCTTCCCTCGTAGGACATTATGCAACAATATGTAGGACAAACATTATGCAACTGGTCGGTTTCGGAGGGTGGCATGTCGCATTCGCTGATGTCGTCGCACTCCATCTCCATGAGCAGCGAGCGATGCCCCGCGGTAGTAGCCGGGGACGAGCCGTGGTTCGACAGCGCCTCGATTCGGTCGCTCATCGAGCCGTTCAGTTGCGTTAGTTGCTCCATCTCGCGACTAGAGTTGCGCAGCTGCAATACATAGGGCGGTGTTGATATGGGTATGCTCATTTTGTGGTTACTTTGAGAGATTTCACCAGCTATAAAAAATCACTACCATGGATTTGGTATTTGGATTTAAAAGTATCTTTTAGAAGGTTTTGTTCATGCTAAATTTGATTTTGATTAATTGGTCGACTTGTCTTGATTTGTCGTAATGTTTTGGCAACAAGCTCTGTGGCACTGGTCTTATGATGTTGGTGAATAGATGGGTGGTTATGTGGATGATGATGAACCTAATCTAGTCTAGAGGGGAGGAGGGGGAACTTGGTGCCTCCTGTCGGAAAGCACCTACTCGAACAACAAGATTCATCCACAAACTAATGCTGTTGAGAGTTTGATAGACCAAGCGAATGAAATTTGTGTACTAACTAAAATTCCTCCAACCTCTCTCTCGAATTGAAGTAGACAAGTGAATGATGGTCACTTATCCAATACCTGACTCAGCACAGTGTTGCTTAACTTCGGTGATCATACGAGAACCAGTGTTTTCAACTCGCCAAACCTTATTTATTGTCTGCAGGCTAAATTTAGACGAGGTTACACTTAACATATAGAGCAGACACTTGCATCAGATTGAAGGCACACTCACTTTATATTTTATTGTAGTGTTTCCACTAAATATTTTATTACAACAATTCTGCATTACGTGCAGAATGTACATCTTACCAATAGTTCGTGCTCGCGCGCATGGTGCTCCAACATTACAATCTTGTCAGTGGCTTCGTCTAACGCCGATGCCAGTCCTTCCCTTTCGCTCAACAAACTTTGTAGTCGCTTCTCCATCTCCGTCTTCTTGTCGGACATTATAAGGATCTGCAGCAAATAACACCAGGCAACGATTTAACAATGGGTTAAAAGAATTAGAGGTGCTTTCTTGTCTTGGTTCATTATATTGGGTTTGAGACAAGGGAGGCAAATGTTCGCTTTTGAAATTCTGATAATCTTTACTAATCTGTACTAGTCTGAAACTAATATTGGGAATCATAAAATGGTTAAACATCATAAAAAAGGATTCTGTAAGTCCCGAGAATCCTTTTTTATTATTATGAACACTACTAAGATTTCAATAAGATTAAAAATATACCCGATAATCCTTGTTTGTTAACTTTTTCAATAAAAAATCTAATTCCACATGACAAAGAAGTTTAGTGATAGACAGAAGGACAATAAACATACTATCGAGGTTTCTACACGGTGGTGGAAATGGTCACCCACCCAACAGCTGGGCCGGTTGCGTGACCGTCGGTGATGCCATACGGTGCGGTGAGATACGGTTAGAATCATAATTTGAAATGCTTATAATGGAAAGGAGTTGATTACAGTTCTCTTGTGCTACAATTACATCGAATTGATTCTGATCTAATGGACAGACAATTATTCCTTTTTGGGATCATAGCGAATCAGTAACTAGTTTGTGTATTAAGTCTCCATAATCGTCAGAAAGTTTCGGATAGTAAATCACCAGTAATTTGACTCACCTCTTCTCTAAGCACGTCTAGACTGCTGACATGGTCGTGGAGACTCGACTTTTTCATATTGTTTTGATCTCGTAGCAATTGGTTTTCCGTTTTCAGCAGATCTTCAGTTCGACTAGTCTGAAGGCACAACAAGAGAACAAGAGAAACGTTAAATTAAATTGATTGAGATGGTGCATCGTGTGCTAGCATTTCGCCCATTAGTTACCGAACATCTGGAACACATTTATGTTCATACTTTATGCAGTCTAGTAATAAATAATTACCACAGAAAATTGTGGTGAAAATGTGTTAATGAACTATGTAGATAATGAATCTTGACAAGAGCCAGCTTGTTTCTGTTCTCAAATAGCCTGAAAGCTATAAGCCACTGAGTCTTTAAATCACCTCGCGGCCTGAACTGTGGTACCCTGATGCTTCGAACATGCAAACCCTCAAGCTTAGTTCTTAGTTTTTAGCAGGGATTCTTAAATCCTCAACGAATCCCATGTACATGATGTCTCACCTCTTTGATCTGATTCGTAAGCCGAACGTTCTGTTCGGTGAGATCCTGGATGAGTGTCGCCTTTTCCCGCTCGGTCTGTTTCGAGGAGAGCTCGGTGTTTTCTAAGGAGGCAGTCAGTTCCCGGATGTCTGCTTGCAACTCGAGGATTCGCGTGTCGCATTCGGCCCGCGTCGTCGACAGCTTCCGTTTCAGCAAGTGACGATCTTGTTCCACTTGCTGTAGAAAAAATAACGACAGTTTTGTTAGTTTGGAACGTCGTTTGAAGTTTGAAGCGTGGAAAATGCATATTGCCACAGCGAGAAGTAATTGTAGATGTTTACTTCAACCCCAAGTGTTAGCAGTAGATCTAGAGAATATTTACGTCGAGAATGAAAAATCAGTAACGGTCAATATACGGTGATGATGAATTTTACTCGAGGTTTTATTTTGTAGCGTAATCTACTGGTTTTCCAATATAGTTGATTTACGCAGTGGTTTTATGTTTTGCTATTAACATTTCGTAGTTCAAACCAGTTTAAATGTTTCTTTCATGCGGAGTACATTTACCTCTCTTCGGGATCGGATCGTGACCCCTAGACAAAACGCCTCCACTAATATATTAATTCCTAGCCAAACAGGATCTAAATCCGGGGAATCACTCGCCAGCACTCGTCATCACCGACAAAAAAGTCAGTCATTCTGTCACCACTTTTTAACTTCGAGATACTAACGAGTTGTTAGATACTAGTTCTGAATGGGAAATCTATTTGACCTTATGGCAGACTTCGGAATTGCACAAGCAATGATACAGCTCAGCGATGTGACACTGACTTCTATAGGGGCTTTGTCACAACATGCAACGGTGACGATCTCGTCGTTACTTATCACGGACCTCGTGTGACTGCCTATTTTGGGTCAGGGGCGCAACTTTATTAATCTTGAGCTGAAAATGATAATATTTTCTAATAGAATGATGAAGCTCACGATTTGAAGTCACAGTTCGTGAGATTTCATTGTATAATTTAAGGTGGGAGCTCAGATTTGATACAGTGGTTGCTGAATTTGTTGGAGACTGTGTCATTATCTGTCAACGGATCCACTTCGTGAAGATGGCTTCATCGCATTTGGATGGTTAATAACAGCCGAGAGAAGAAAATATTTCATCACCCACCCACACCTATCATTTTGCTTGGATAGGATTGTTGTGATGATACAATTTTCTCTGTCGAGTGACTTTATTGTCCCAAGGAAGCGTTTTAAAAAATTCTGAACTATACATTTTGGGAAATATCCTTTCATAACAATACCCCAATGTAGCAATCCAAAGAAAAGGACGGCACCTTGGACACAAGATACGATCTCAGATATCATTGATAATTTTCTGCTTTCTACGACCATTGTTACACCTCCTCATGATTCAAATGTCCAGATCACTTTTCTTTTCGGGAAAACTGTATCGGACAAACCCATTTACAAAGCATACAGGATGCTCACACCACTAACAAACAAGACTACATCTCGAAGCCTGCAACGCCGACCCTTTCTTACATCATTGTTTTAAGATCATCGCGAACCACTTCTCACACTGTGCCTCGTGCTAGTGTAATGAACAATTACTCACGAGGAGCGAGCCATCTGAAGATCTGATACGCACGATCATTGCTATTGGCGCTCGCAATCTGCCAGCATAATTGTATAGATTATAAATCGGCATTGTTGTGCAAGTCGCACTTGTCTTAAGGTGCTGCAGGAGGTCGTTAAAGTGAAATGCGGTCCTTAAACGATTTTATCGAAATTGCGTGAGATGGTAAACTCTATTATTCGATACAAAGTGTAACAAAGAGATCTTATTTTGTCTCACCACTATTATGATGAATTAATGAGTGTACGTAATAATTAACGTTTATGATTATGTGATGGTATAGAAATTAAAACCATAACAAGGTAAATGTCTCAGAAAATGATATGCAAGATGTCTTGTTCTACGTATAATGTGTATATCATTTTGATTGTTATTTAAATAAGTTGCCTTATAATAATCTACTTATTATAAGTAGTATACTGAAAAAAAAAAAAAACTGTGAGATGCTGGTCCACTTTACATCGCAGTAAAAGAAATTCACGCAAAGATGCGTGTGAATATTAAAGTCAGTTCGATTTTCAGGGAAAGTAGAGTAATTGTGTCAACGAATTATAAAATACGGTAGAGCCACATAATAACATGAAATACAGTGCGCTATAATTTGCCATTGTTACATCTAGCCGGTATGACGTTGAAATGTGGATCGAAGCACGTCAATTTGGTGTGGTTGACTTATTTTTTCAGTTCATATTTGCGCTGAGGTTTTTCTTTTGACGTTTGAGAGTATTGAGGTCATTGTTTTGAATTGCCGCGAGGATGTCATCGCAATTTAACACTGGCTTGTGCTGCTTAGCGTATACCTAGTAAGATTTGTAATACAACGACGCATGAAGAGTGCATAGAGCGTGAGAATTCACAGTTACATTAAATATTTGTGCACGGGCTGTTGCTATTTCATGTCACTTCACTCAACAACTATAACTGGCCGAACTTGCAAAGTAAGAATAGTTTCGTCTCGTACAAATGCATTTTATGGCCATGGTATTTGGCTAAGGATGCACTTTCAAAATTTATTGGATGCACTCACGCTATTTTCACAATTTTACATTTTGTGTGGAAAGCGATACACATAAAAGAATGGACAGTAGAGGCTAGATGCTATTTTTGATGCATATGTACATTTAAAGACAGACTCGAAAAAATAATTCAACATTTTAGACGCCTTTTTTACAGCTTGGTCACGGATTCGAACTAGGGGTCTTGACAGTTGAGCGAATTCTGGTTCTTCTAATTGAATCACCTAAGATTTCCCTCTGGAGTTAGATGACATGAGATGAGATATCCTTAATTTGTTTCATTGTTAACATTGGTACAAATTGGCAATCTCATCTCATCTAATTTCACCGGGGAACAAAGTTACAAAATCGCACCCCTGACCCAAAGAAATCTGCTCGGATTTCATCTGGACTGATCTGGACCAAGACTATAACTTCATCTCACAGACTAATCTCATCTCATCATCAATCACTTTTGAGTCAAAAGTAGGCTTCGAAACCAACATATATTAATTAAGAGTGTAGACAAAATTCGTTTTGTTTTCGTTAGGAATCAGAGCATCTAATTTTGATGAGACCAAGAAAATTCAATAGCCTGCTAGAGATAGTTAAACCTACACTTTTCTGAATTCTTTTTCGAACAAACAAACACTTTCGGTGTTCGCAAGCCGCCAAACTGGCTTATCCGTTTATGCGTGTAACGACCCCGAAGTCTTAAAAGAGAATCTTCTGTGTTTTCTTTCGCAAACCTCGTTTTAAAGCCTGAGCGAAGCCACAGAAATGCATGTGCCTTCAACTTCTTTAGACAAGTACACAAAACATCACGAGGCCAGCTTAAAAAGTGTTTAAACTTTAAGACCACACGTAACAAGTAAGAATAAGATTTGGTGATTACAGAAAAAAAAACTATAACCCTTAGCCATGCGTTCTTATTTCCCATGATCTCTTCTGTAATTAATCTTTTTTTAGCAGCGCCTGCGGTTAAGCTTCGTTCATTCGCTTCATGCACTTTCACGATTGTAAATCCATTTGTAGACAGAAAAGACACACATTCCCTTTTTTGTTTCCGTTCCGATTTATTTCCCTAGCGATGCGAAAACTTGTTTGATTGATTGATTTGTGGGGTCTAACGACGCACTGTTTTGACAATGTGCTCTGCGGCACTGGTCTTAAGGGGTCGGATTTAGGTTCTGCGTATACACTTACTAATGAGTGGACGATGATTAGGATGATAATAAAAGTAACCAATTCTAGAAGGGAGGAGGGAAAACATGGTGCCGGTACGAAGTTTTATTCCTGTCGAAGAGCTCCAAGGGGATCACCGGTTTAACACCCCGTCCGAAGGATGGTACAACGCAAAAACATGATTCATCCACAAATCCATGCTGTCGAGAGGTTGATAAGCAAGGCGAATGAGGTTTATGTAATAACTTTCACCCCTCCAACCTCTCTCCCGAACAAAACTGGTCAAGTATATGATGGTCATCCATCCAATACCAAACCCAGCACAGGGTTGCTTAGCTTCGGTGATCGCAAATGAACCGGTGTTTACAACACGCCAAACGGTTCGGTGCTGTATAAAACACGTAGCCCGATCTGAAATATCGACACGAAGAGCGAGTCTTCTAAAGCCGCAATCATTTCGTTCCGGCGATTTGACATCGGAGACTTCGACGCGCGAGAAGCGAGCGTTTACAGTCGCGGAAATTGTTATATGTACCGTTGTTTTTCATGCACCACAATGCTTCAATATTACAAGGTAAAATGCATCTACAAAGATCAATGATCTTTTTCCTTTCTGTTTAATCATTTTCTTCAACCGGTCAACAAGTCGGGGCAAGTATGGTTAGGTGTTTTAATTTTGGACATTCTTGTTAAGTGTTAAATTGTAGTGTTTTGTGCCAAAAAGTTTTGTGGAACTGGGGGTGCAAATATAAATAAGGAAAGTGTATACCTGTAATTTCTACTGTTGGTTAGGTTTTTATACTGACAACAAACAGTATTTACAATTAACTTTGAAGGTAAATGCTACGACAACGTTAATCGCGAGCTTAAATCTTCGCATGACATGTGCCTATTTGCCTAGAACACGGGCACTCATTCAATTATCTTGATAAGAAGATCATCTCTAATATAATTCAACTAAACAGACAGAGAAATTAGCCATGTTGACTTGAGCATGATCAAATCACTGTTGGATTTGAAAGTAAGGGTTCTTTAGAGTCAAATAAATCGTCCATGCATGTGCAAATATTCCTACAATTTAATTATGCACGCTGCCGCTACAAGAAACCAACTGTATCCACATGGCATATCTCACTTTTGTTATACGTGCACCAGTTAGCTTCGTCTCGCACGATTCGTGGATTAAATAGAAGCGATCTTTCGATTGCTGCATTCAACAAGGCATTCCCTGCGTCGACTCAGCAGAGAGCATGCTTCATCGAACATCTAGCGAAAGTCTTCGAGGTTTTTATTTCTTTGCTCGTGAGTTGAGACCGAAATCTGGAAACCTTTTCGGTGATCGACCAGAGCATGCATAGTGCATACTGTAATTGTTGCAAAGGCAGACTAATCTTAGGAGGTGAAGTTTTTTTGGGAGGGTTTTACCATCAGGTACTCGTCCACTTAAATAATCTGATAATTTGTTTGTTTTAAATTAAGTGGGGTTTGAAGAGATGAAGGTTGAAGGTGAAGTTGTAATGTCTATTCAGGATTATGATCCACAAACAAAAAATTACCGACACTCCCCTGTCTAGCTGTTAATGTTGTTAAAAGGCTGTGTGTCAGCTGTTTTAGTGGTTCTTATTCTGAATAGATAGCGTAGAGTCGATTCCATCAAGTTCAAGTTGCATCAATACGATATCTACGAATACAAATAAAAGGTGTTGATCTACAAAATTGACTATTTTGCACCGTTTCGCAAAGAAATCAACTAGTTTTAGATTTTTCGTAACTTTTACAATTTTGTCAGGGAAATATCATCGAGTTTTTTCAAATTTCCACTAAAGCCTTGGATCTAAAAGTTGCATTTTTTGTCAGCCAAACGATTTCTGCTTCGTTTCTTAATCAAAGTTATACATTTCAAAAGTAATCGAGCAGCCAAAAAGTAGAAGTTTCATCTATTATTTTGTGTCCAACACTGAGTTGGAGATTTTCTCTTGCGTAATTTCGGTCATGAATGAGTGCAAATCGTAGACAGTTAATTGGCATAACAGTTAAAAGAAACGTGTCGGTTCAATTATTCTATTCATGAGCCAGGCAACTTTTCGAATTATTTTCAATAACAATAAACCGTACCTCTACAGTGCAACCAATTGTAATTTTGGTGTAATCGGCACTATAAATTTGCAAAGAATTGATTTGTATGAAATTGTGGTAAGACCCTTTTATATACCTAAATCAAATGAACTCCAAAAGGAATGCATTTTTCCTGTAATATGGGCGGTGTTCGCAAAACGTTTATGAAAAAATTACGACATATTTTCATTTCGCTCTGATTCAACTGAATTGATCCTTTTGCACTGTCTTCTACTGCTCACCACAGATCTAAGATCCAACTTCATAACAATTCGTCTCAAACCACAAAAGAAAAAGTATGTTGATGATTTAGACATGGATCCCACAATGTAATTAATTGTTGACAATGCTTTTAACATTAGCTATTTATTACATAGTCACATAACATAGCCGCATTGTTCATTTCGCGCTGATTGCGCGATCCACTCGAAGGCAGCAACGTGCTACAGTTTTTCTTCAATCTCGTCAATGCTGGACTGTTTCCTGCGAATCTTCGAACCAATCTACAAAGTGGTCATCTTTTTCAATTTCCTTGAGACAAAGCGACGAACCTCGACTTGATTAAAGCTACACTTTGAGCAAACTTCCAGGAGTTTAAGAGTCATCGTCCTGTCTTGGGTCATTGCTACAGTATGGTGCAGAATGGTACCTTCAAACGAGCCTACCAGTCCCACGATTCACGATTCACGAATTCGATATACTAATCTGAAGCTCTGCTATCAATTAGAAGTCGGATTTGAAAATCATGGCTGTGACAATCCCAAAAAATGTTAGATCTGCCGTACTACCATAACACTAATGTTAAACTGCAGGTACTCGGAAAAAAAAAAGCCGCCACATGACTACTTTACCTACAAAAAATTGAGGATGCTGCTAGGTGAAGTCACCGTCGTTTTTTTGACGATTGATAAAAATTTCTCAACATTTTGAGTCGTAATTATTTAAAAGACGATGGTTTATTAAAGAGGGCGCTCGCAAGCGCCATCGGGTGGCACCTTGCGTTGCCACGTGTTGCCGGCTCGTTTTTTCCGTAAAGAGTTTAACATTATCGCTAACCCTCCGACTACATGCTCCAACTACATGCTCCGACTACCTATTAACCCAACGCTTTTTTTGCTTCGAAGACTGTAGTGATGAGATTTGAACCAAAATCTTACCTCGATTTTTGTATAAAAGAATTGTGCATCAGTATAAACATTAAAAAAAAACGCTTCGCGGTCGTTTTGGCAGATTCAACAAAAATAAAATACATCACACTGCCTATGTGACAATAATTCGATACGTTTTGTCATTTTGAAATAATCACACGGACTGTCAGAAATTGGAATACGATTTTGAGAAATGAAAACCCGAATGACAGACAAGAAGCGATTTTTTTTTTCGATGCGGTAAAAATTGAATGAGGAAATGAGGTATGATTTGGAATTCAGACACGTATTTGCCATGGGGTCGATATCATAAAAAATTTATCATTTTCATCCTCACCGTGCACAATCTAAAAAAAAAACCACAAATATGGCTCAGAATAAGAAGTTGAAACTTGTAGAGCAGCCCAGTTTCCCACCGGCAACCTTTCAGAATAATCAAGCGGGGAAAAAAACAGGATCGAAGTTTGGATCGAACAAGAATCTCATAGGCACGTGAATCGCTTCCAATATAATTTCGATTGAATATTGGGACTATCCTTGACCCGCCAATTTTAATTGGAATCATTTATGGCATCGCAATGGTAACAATTTACTTTCCACAGAAGTTACACGTTTACACTTTCAATCACAAACTGCACAACTCCTTTAAACGCAATTAAATTTATTGTGAAATACCGATTTGGCATTGAGTAAGAAGCTATGTCCATATTTGATTAACTAATACCATATATTATTGGAAACATTAACAGTTCGACGGTACATCTAAAAACCTCTGCTTTTGAAAGTTTTCAAGTGGCAATTAGGAGGGTCTTTGTTTGATTCGTGTTCATCTTGTCAGCTGCCACTGCCAGCATTTCAACCCTCCTAGACTCGACCTTCTAAGCTGTGTTGCCATTTCACATACCTATACCCTCTCCCCTTCCTAACAGGTAAACACCTGAAAATTAATTGCTATACAATGCAATACGTGAGACAACGAAGCCCAATCTACAACTCTAACATCTGACTTGTTTCAGAGGAAAATATTGATTTCTACATATGCGTGATTATATAAAATTGCTAGAAATCGATGCACTTGAGTTTCTGGGATAAACTGTACCTCTGTATATATATATATATTATGAGTTTGAGCATTTTATGCACAATGCCACTTACATGTTTACCTGTTTATTATCTGTTGGCATGACAGCGGTGCGGTGATGATCAATACTTTACACCGCAAACTAATCGATTGTAATTTTAGGCAAGGGTCTGCTGAATTGAACGGCTTTCATTTTTCAGGGCCATGCGGATCTCAAGCTACAATTATGATTTTCTTCTAAACAACAATGGAGCACGAAATCTAAACACAATAGTTATTTATGATATTGCACTTGTTTGTAATATCTCCACAATCGGCTAGATCTTCATGTACGGTAAACACATTGTTATTTACGCTAGGGGGTACATGTCGTTATCACAGTGAGTGATCGGATGTACTTTTATGTTCAGCTGATTAAATTACAACTGAGAATTATTTGAATTGGTACCATCTACCTACAGTCTAGCCAGCGAGAAAAGATACCAGCCCAAGGACAGCCCCCCAGCATTGCTACTTGCTACTATATAACTTATTAATGAAATTTCAGTTATGCTTTTAGTGGCAGGATTTCAAAATACGTGTTGTTTCTCCAAAATGATTAGCAAGATTTTTTTAATTGGTACAAACATTCGTATAATTGATTGAAAAATAAAATATCTGTTAACGACAAACGCTTTAGAGCACAAGAAGAATGGCGGACATCAGCTGAGATGAGCTGAGATGATTGGTAGTGATTTATAAAATGACAGTTGTCCCACATGGAACCCCAAAACGACCGGTGGCGCCTCTGCCGGAAAATTATTTTGTCTCGCTGAAGGGAGCGTGTGGTACCAAGGTAAACGTGCAAACAGCAATAGTGTTGGTACAACTGAAATTTCATTAATAAATAATCTCCATGATCATCACAGGTCATGACCAAACTTACGCCACCTAACCAAAACCACATACGTTCACCAAAGGCAAACAATACCATATACAAACCAACATACCTGTAATCTAATAAATCAATTTCCCACATATTAGTCATCGTTTCAGCATCACTATATACAATGATTTAAAGATTACATCCGTTACCCTTGTTACTGGCATTTTTGGTCAAGGTAATAAGTTCACAAATGCTAATTAAAAATCAAATTAAGAACGTACCTCTTATAAGACAATGGATCCGAAAAACGGGAGCCTAATCGGGGACTGGGTCATCAGGGGTGAGCAGACAAGAAATGTTACACTCATCGATTTTTGTCCGTTATGATGTTCTTATAACAGATTATTCGAGATGTTACTTGGACGACCGTGTGCAGTGGGGGCGTTACGAGCTTCCGGTACTTCAGTTACTGAATAATTAGCGTTTTCTGCAAGAGTTAATCATCACATTGTCATGAGCACGCGTTGACCCTCTCGAGAAACAATTGCGGGGAAAATTAACTGTGCTTCTTTTTGGCCTAATGAATTTACAACTTGTAACACTGACTCATTGAACGAATGCAAAACAAGAGAATTTGCATTTCTTTGAACGGTATACAGCGAACTTTTAATTAAATTGACAACATTCGGGTAATTTTTAATTGTTGTTTTTATGTTCCTATGTCCAGTTATATGTTACAGTTCGTTTCTCAGCCAAAACTGAATCGGTTACCACGGCTAAAGCCAAACGTAAGTCCCAAGGGTAAACTGCGATTGAGATGAGATAGCAGAAATAAAGCATATAAGTACACCTAAAACTCGATGTAAGTACTAGCAGTCCTTATCAGGGGAAATTATATACTAAAAGCAACGATATGACAGGTGTCTCTTTTGGTATTCCCTTTCGCTTAAAGATTACAAAAGTTCAAAACACTTGAAAGTTTCAATTAGTCGAGCTGTGAGGTAATGGAATCTTTGTAAAAGAAAACCAATCGTGTATTTGCACCTTCACTGACGCAATTGATCGATAATAGCTAATTGATTGAAAGCAGCAAACAGTTTGTTTACTCTGTCGGTGACGAGACCAAGCCATCTCAAGCGCGATTGCTCGATAATTAACAGCTGTATGAGAGTAGAACTTGTTCAATCTAGCGTAAGCTATGAGCAGATCTCGGTACAAACACGTATTCATGGCTTATCTACTCCTGTCCTGTAATTGTGTGTGGGATAGAATATGGATTTAACAGTTCGTTTGCGCATTCCTAACATATGGTTCTCATGTGACCGCTGGCTCCGCTGCAGTGCCGACGAATTTCTTTGATAATAATTATAATAATGATAATAAAATGCATCTCTGTCCACAGGCCACCGAACGGTTTGGCATGTTGGAAATACCGGTTCTCATGAGATTACCGAAGTTAAGTAACACTGCCCTGAGTCAGGTATTGGATGGGTAACCATCATTGTGATCATACTCATGACATTCTGCTGGGAAGAGTAGTTGGAGGGATGCAATTTAGTGCATAAACTTTTTCGCCTTGCTTATCAACCTCTCGACAGCATATATTTGTAGAGGAATCCTGCTGTTCGAGTTGTACCGTCCTTCGGAAAGGACATTAAGCCGGTGGTCTCCTTGGTACTATTCGACAGGAGTAGCCTACGTGCTAGCACCGGGTTTCCCCTCCTAACCTCTAGGCTAGGTAAGGTTCATCATCATCCACTCATTCACCGACGCAATTAGACCAGTGCCACAAGACCCGTTGTCAAAACAGTGCGTCGTTAAACACAATAATCAATCAATCACAGAGGTACCCAGCCAGAATTATTGTATGTTGATTTAAGTCCGTTCATACTTCCGAAAAAACTTTTACAAGACAGCTCGAATTATCGACGAATTACCTAACACTGTATACTTTCAGTTTTAGCGTAAATTGCAGCTACTGTCAAATTAAAATGATTTGTTTTTTGTAATTAGCTATAGTAATTAACATTCTCAGTTCGCCTTTTGTTCTCCGTCTCGAATCTACACTTTTCGATTCGTTGATTGCTATTTTAGTGTCATTAGCGGTTACGTGGTCACTGGGCTATTACAATGTACTTAATTTATTCCAAAATTAAAGATAACTGAAGTTATGGTTTCTTGGATGCATTAAATCACGCTTTTTGAAAAGTTTATCTGGTCAACGTAACAGGACAGAGGCAGCACCAAGTTTGATTCGCTGGGGTAATTAATAAAACATTAATTTACTCACTTTGGGCTTTCGTAGAGTGGATAATTAACCAGCAAATGGAAAATGAGAGTATACGGATAGTTAATGTTACAAACTATGTTTTATATATTTTGCGGTGAAAACTATACATATGCACCGAGAAGAAAGTGTGTATGTGTCACCAAATAAGGAAGACGAACTGTTTGGTAACAATTGCTTATTTAAAAAGCTATTGCAACATATGAAACGTACGGATTAGTTTTATCAATTGCACGGAAGCCAATTGTTTCCGAGAAGAAGCGGAAGAATTCAGTGACATCCTTGGCGAATACTCATTAGAAACTTTAAGTCCTCAGTTCACCAGCATGATTATAACGAGGGCTTCGCGAACGCAATTGAGTTGCATTGTAGATTAGCGCATTTTTTGTTCTTTGATCCTTTATTTCTCTTTGGAAATTGGTATTTCCTCGCTTTTTTCAGTATTAACTAAGACTTTTTCAAATTTGTAATAAAAACCGTTTTTACATGGAAACTATACCTGCGAGTTTTAACCTTACAATTTGTGTCTGGATTTTTTGAACAAAAACGTTGATGTAAATTTGTGTCAATTTTGATTTAAAACTAAACAATCAAACGTATTCATTTAATAACATGTCCAAGTTCAGGGACTTCTAAGGTGTGCTGCAAATTTCATCCAAATCGGTTAAACCGTATGGCTGGTATTGGACTTTTTGAGCGAAAATTAAGTCTTCGCTTCGCTTGCTACGCTCATTCGATACCACTTTTTTATAATAAAATTGTCAACGATACGCAATATCATGGGATGCTCTCACATTTGAATTCCCGTAGTTGCCAAAAACCCAGCAAAACGACGTTTAAATAAAATAAAAAACCTTCTGATTCGATCAATATCGAAATTTCCTTGGTCATGAACCGCACAGTAGCGGGCTAGTCCTTCCATAAACGCAAATCGCAAGAAAAATAAAACGTCTATATAGGAGTTATTGCACTAAAATATCGAGACCAGATTAAAATATACGGATAAGATTTCCGTGCCCAGATAAAAAGCCAACATGGCATAGTGGGCTCAAGAGTTGATCGACCCTTGTAGCACGAGTGGGTTGTTTTTGCGTTACGATACAACAATAAAAACAGCAACGCCATATGCCAAAAGTGCAACATAACATATTCACAGCAATGGGCGTGTGAGCTCAAAATGGCAAATTGTTATTCACATTATAATAACATGTCAGTGACGCATACCGAATTAACAAAATCTACAAGCGAAAACGGTGTCAAATTTCACCGTTCACCTGGTTGCAATGCCAATGGGTTGACAGAATTTTTAGGGCTAGTCACGAGCACATACCCTTTTGTAGTGGGTGGTTGTTTTGAACTTAAGGGATATGCTTCCCTTTTAGGGTTTGTGAATAACCGCTACAACAGCAGATGGTTTATGCCCATTCTGGGCGCACTTCCTTGATCCGTGAACAGTATTCTTCCGGTTATAAGTATTGTCGATCAGCATTTTTGCCGAGCAGGTGAAACGAACGGTCGAGTAGCTCTGATAATTCGGGCAGTCTGGGTGTTTTTACATCGTATTTCCTGTGCGCTTTGCAAATGCAGCATTAAAGGCACGATCAGAACAGAGGCTAAATAATAATCGTTGTATCTTGCCTTAGCTACAGTCATTTCGATTCTATTTAGCGTTCTTGCACATTTCAATAGATCAAATACACCCTTGAACAGTAATAAGGACTGGACATTGCTTTAATAGCGTACCGTGCCTTCGTCAATTTACGCGGATTATGATCATCAAAAACACTCATGATCGCATTTATAATGCTGCAATAGGCAATAATGATTGACTTTCTCATTTTGCTTGCTTGTTTATGACCAATCCAGTTTAAATTGATTATTTTCTCAAGGTTACAATAACAAACCCGGCCATTGATAGCCGCAAAAGATTCCCAAAATACCCTTTACCGGAGCTAAAACATAAAATAACGGCCTTCCAGTATAAAAAAAATCTGCACTCAAACAAATCTGCCATACGTAAAACACTAATTAACAACAAACGTGCAATTACGACGAGAAAAGTAAACAATCAGGGGGAGATCAAAGTGTTAACTAGGTCACGGGAACTCCCTAATAGCGCTACGGCGAACCCGCACCCTACTCCCATGTCTGGGTGACGTCACTCCAACATTAGCAACCTCCCCCATGTCATGACCTTTGACACGAAGGTGCGAACGCGACCGTGCTATGACTCACTTTAGCTTAACTTTAAAATGTCGATCGTCAAGCGTTTCATTTAAACTGGAGGGCATCGTTTTGTAACGTTTGTGACATAATTTTCGATTTCAGACTTAGATAATTGCGAATATTTTCTATAGAAATATGCCTGAAGACTTAAGACATAAATTATTTGTGTTTATAGGTAGACGTGCATGTCTGTACCAATAACAATTCTATGGCATGCGGGCAAAATCGTAAGCATGAGAATTGCCGAAAGGTTGGCTAGTCTAGAACTCGCTGTTTTTTCTCCCTAAACAGTTTAGACCGAGTTTCGTGTCTCTAATTGGTTAATTGTGCTTTGGAGAGCAGCGAAAACGTCCATGAAATCTTCTCCGTGGCAGCAAGTGCACACGTTTGCCATTGCCGATTTTTTTTAACTGAATGGAAGCGAATGTTCGAGAGAAACCGAAAGTAACTTCGCATTCGTAGCCCAAGAAGAAACTTATTAAAAAATGTTCACAGCATCCTTTGAATCAGTGAAAATCTCAAAGACGTTCAATAAGACAATTAAATATGATGTATTAAATGTGTGTGCTCTAAAAAGTCAGTGGGATAATCCAATTTTTTTTTTATAGAGATCCTCTCAGCCACAACCACCTCATTAGACTCAATGATGAATACATCATGGCACCAACATTTTTGTATTTCATAGTTTTGTAGAATCAAGGCCGACAAGCAGATGACAGTGAAGGTCTCGTCTCTGTCAACTGAGATTTCCATTGCACCAAACTTCATGATCAAATTTAAGCCGCTAAGATTCACCGCTGAAAACGGAAATGCGAAGCCGGAACAAACTTATAAGAAATCACAAATATGTCAGACTCATCGTATCCCCAATCACACATCACATAAACAAACACCGTGATTCAGTTCCCAAGTAATCACATTCACATGCAGGTAATCCCTAGACAGTACAACTGTAAAAACATTTTATACGGTTTCTTTTTATTGACCATCGCATAAAACAATGCTTCCCCTAGTAAATAACATAATGTGCCTCACAGTCACGCAATCCCACCCTTCTACACGGCATGGTCCTTCATCACGCAACCCTGGGGGTTTCCCAGTCCCAACCATGGTCTCATGCAAAGTACATGCCCCACACAGGTTAGGTCATGCTTTAAGGATGTTCACCTCGACAATGTACTTAGAGTGCAGGATCGAGCAAGTGTCAGGAAACGGAAGTAAGCAGAACTATCTGTACAAAACAAACTGAAATAAAAAGAGTGTTTTTTTGTTTAATTGTCTCTCACTAGGAATTAAAGTGTTATTTGAGAGACTAATCCAATGAACATGGTTACTATTTTGATTGTGTAAAATCGTTTGGCGTGACACTGGATTTGGAATTCGTGCCTGGAAAATTCTTCGCTTCGCTGAGTTTCTGGAAAGCAAAGAATGGCATGGCAATGTGTTTGCTATAGGTAACCGACGACGCCAGACACAAATGGGAAGTTTTCCACACTGCAGATGAATAACATATTTCACCAGAATCGCAAACGAGAAGAGCTGGACGGTCTGAAATTCAGGGGTTTTTGCACGCTTTGGCTACTCCTGGTACTTTACCTTCTCCCATGTGCAGCGCCGATAATTAGTAGCTACCCAAACAGATCGCGTGATCTGATTGCTTTAATACAATGGTCTACCACTTCTCAATTCATCGTAGATTTTCTCTTTCCTTCCTTTTCCTCGCTAGTGAAAATTACGCTCAAGTTTTCTAAAATCAATATCCAATTACTGTAGTAATTGCGTGGCATTTAGCTTGCTAGTTAATAGCAGTATTGCAATCGGTATTTGGCTGCTAGGCCATTCTGAGATACTGGCTTTTTTACCTTCGGCCCACGGTTTTTGTAACACATCTCGAGCCTTGTCAAACTCGTTTTCTCGGCAAAAGTAGACTAACTCGTTGCGATCCTTTAGATTGAGAAGCCAAAATGACCGAATTATTACTCAAGAATATTCGTTCTATGCTCGGGGTGGTTATGTGAATAATTGCGGACAATTTATTTTCTTGGGGTAGGTAAGGGACAGACCTAGGTAGGTAGGGTCCTAAAATCCTTCCAAAAAGTGCTTACACCGAAAAACAACCATCAAAAAGCAACTAAATTGGCTCTGAAAACCTCGGAAAAATCACAAAATTCATTATTCTATTTACATTTTGTGATTATTCTATAAAAAAAGCACGTGCGATTGATTTTAATTTTTATTATGATTGATTTTAATTTTTATTATGATTGCTCCAATGGTTATAGCGTCCCACGACGGCGAGAATGGTCATCTCATACCTATACCATCACATTCAATGTGAACTGGGATGAACCTTTAAAAAAGTTAGAAACATAGTTAATAAAACTTGCATGTTTCAATTGTAAGTTGTTCCACTTGTAAGCTCTCTAATTAGTAGCCGAGCAGAGAAATAAGAAAATCATCTTCACATTTCTGAGAACAGTTACAAACTCGAGTTCATTTACGGAATTGGTGCATTACATTTTCTTATAACATCTCCCATTGTTGTGCGGATGACATAAATACACCCCCATCAGAAACATATCACACATTCCGCGGTTTCAACGTCGAATTCGTTAACGCACAATTCAACTGCACCGCGATCTTGTTATCATCTTTAAATACTTGTTGATGCCTCTGGGCAAACTTGTGGTCATTCAAATACGAGGACAAAGGCATTCCGGTAGGCCAGTTTTTTTATGCACCTTGCTGGCGAGACCAAGGCGAAGCAAGGTGCCATCATCTACAGATTAAAATATCTAGTTATGCTTTCTCATGTAATTCAATTTCATGATGCTGACGTTATATTATAGTTATGTGGTGCCCATGGTGATTTCAATGCCTGATTTGATCAGAAAACTAATTCGTTGTATCGGAATTGGTAGCGCGCCCATGATTTCATTTTCAAGGTTCACGAAACGCTCTCTTTTAAAGTTTCTGTTGAATTTTCGGGCTTTGTTTTGCTGACAAACCAAAAGCATTGGTTATGCAAGTGACTTAAGTAGCATCAATTGTAGAAATGGTGCTTGTACTCAACAATTACAACAATGAAGTAGTAGATATAATCGTAATCTTCCTGTACAACCACTTTCATTGCATCTAAACATACGTACTTCCAACTAATCTGGGTCAAATTCTGGATCCTTCCTGTCTGATATCGTGTGGTCTACTTAGGAAGAGGCTTGTCTTTCCTCCAATGTTCTCGTTCGACTAGTTCGAAATGAAGTAGTATCATTTTAAGAGGTAAAAGTCGAGAAAGATTGAGAATGGACCATCATACAACTGTAATTGTTGCAACAGTCGAGGTATCAATTAGTTCTACAGGAAGTTGGGAAGGTAAACTAGTTGCAATCTTTCATTTGGAAATTTTAGCAAAACTCAGATTTATAGTTTCCGTTTGAAATAAAGGTGCAATAAAGGTGCAAGTTAGAATAATACCCTTTATTAAAGATAGAAATCAGATCAGAGAGCTCGCTCCTTCACTTCACATTTACCCCCGAACACTTTCTTCGAAGTGCCTTGGTCACATTCTCCGAGAAACATGCTCAAGTAAAGTTTTAAAACTTTTTCGAACTTGATCGTTGCGTAGAAAATTGCAGTCGCGTGTCATTATGTCATTGTTTGAGTGCAATGCAGAATTTCTAGCTGCATAATTGCGTCCTCAACATTATAGGTAGGTGACTACGGAGCGGCGCGTCTCGTGTACAGTTTCGCAATCAGTTTAGCGTAAAGAAGCCCATCGAGTTCCTTTTGATTGCAAAGTGATGGTGTGGTCCCAAAAATACGCAGGTATGCGCCGTATTCGCATTCATTTAAACAAATAACTGTGTAGCCACATTTTTATTTACGAAATGCGCTGGCATACGGCAAACTTTTGCGAGTTTGCTGTAAAAATGTTAACCTTTTGCTTGTTTTACAAAGGAATTTGAGGTAAGTCCGATATGTCGAGAACGAACTCCAATTACGAATACGCAAATTGATTATAAATGTGTAATATTGTAATTTTAAAAGAACGAAAAACAGCTGAAAATATTATAACTCTGCCCCTCCCCCCCTCTTTTTACAGGTTGACAAAAAATTGCCAAAAACCCTAATTTTTTCAAGCACAACACCACTGGTCTTATTTTTTTGTTAATTAACTCGAATTTGACTTCCAAGACGGGAACCAACTGCGTAGGAGGTTTCTTTCCATTTACATACAAGAAAAAGATTTGTTTATCTGTCTACATTGGTCGTCACGGTCAAGTTGTATTTTTTTACTTGGGTTATTCTGCAGTCCGAACAAAGCTAATTTGATATTGATAATAACCGGATCTTTGGTTGGGTGGGGCTGAGATATATACCGGCAAGTCTTACGTTGCGATTTTGCTGGAACGGGTACCTACCTGCCTTTGAATATTAATGGACGCAAGTAACCTTATCGGAAAAAAATTTAGCCTCACCTCAGTGTGACGATTAGTAGACTGACCATTTGTTTAAATTACAGACTTTACGCTAACTGTTCCATGTAGTGCTGCACAGAAGTGAATGTTGCATAAGAATTTTGTCAAATATAACGGACACAAGCTTTCTAAGTGTTGTGATACATTATCCAAGGACTACGGAGTGCAAATCTTGGTTACCTTTGCGTTTCTTACAAAGATACATAAGACACCGCCGATAATTTGATATTCGTGGATAATGAATTTAACCATCTCATTGCTGACGTGGCAAAAAGTACTTTTGTGAATTTGGAAGGACGTTTGAACAATAACTTGGTGCCGGTTTTTGTGTGTGCTGTCGAACCGTTTATCACTCTCATGGCTAAATGTTTCTTTTTGTTTCATGACTTTTACAATTTATTTAAATACCTATGTCTCCTAATTCCACTTTTTAGTTCGACATCTCTATGGTGTACTCATGTATTAAGGACATTTTAATTTTCTTGCACCTAGGTATCGATTGAAGGATATATGATATATTTTAATGACTCTTGCATTTAATTTTAAAAAAAAAAAAACGGTATCTATCTAAATATCTGTCAAATGCCTTAAGAATGGGTCAGTTTGTAGCCAACTTATTTATTACCCTTCCGAACAGAACCACAGCCGATGGGGTGACCCATCCAAAACCTAACATATAACAGTATTGCTTAACTTTGGTCATCTCACGAGAACCGGTGTTTCTTACACACCAAAACAACAGCCATCAACATTGTATAAAATAAAATAAGCATATAAATAAATAACTCGTACCTACTCCAGTTTCAACACAACATAATCAAACTATCTAATTACTGCTATATACAAAAATGTCACGTCCCACGTAACCTTTTATAATTATCAATAATTACATCTGCGAAGGTACCTACTCTATAAACCGACTTGCAAGACACCATCAAATACTTAAGCATTGTGTCTGCAGCAATGCAATGATGACTGATATAATACCACTCTACTTTCCATCGGCTTTATAGTAGGTATCGCTCTTTTCAATCGATTTGCTTTATCCTAAGCGTGGGTTTCAACACGTCATTTATTAGTGTGCGTATCGCCAGTATCAGACGTGGTCGATAGATTTAAAAGATTTATATCGCCAACATGAGATAATGTTATACAGGTACCTACTTAATTGCCTAATCAATCGATAGTCCGAAGTGACGTGTCATAGTGAATCTATGCATATTGTATAAACTCCATTCGAAGAGAATACTTTCCGGCAGAGGAGCCACCGGTCGTTTTGGGGTGACATGTGGGCCAACAGTTGTTTAAAAAAAAAACACTACAAATCATCTCCGCAGATGTCTTTCATTTTCCTATTGCTTCAAAGCTTTTGTAGTGCGAAGATGTTTTGTTTCCGAGCTATGATATGTATTTTGCTACCAATTATAACAAACTTTGGAAATATTTTGCAGATATAACAAGTATTTTGAAATCCCGCCATTGAAATCATATAGGCAATTAATTAACGGGTAATGCTGGAGGTCAGTCCTTGGGCTGGTATCGTCTCACACGGGCTATTGTGTAAATTCGATGCTTTTGCAGACAACACTTTTGGGAATCCTCACGAATTTAAAATATCTGAATGGAATTTAGGCGACTCGCGTCGGAAAACGAGTTTCTAAGGCATCATTGCCATTTTCATTCTTCGTGTTGGCGTTTTTGGATGACTCGTCCAGATGAGTAGAAGATGAAGATGCCAAAATAAGTAGATTCGAGTGGGAAGGACTTGTTTCTGTAACCTTTACTTCTTCGTGTTCATGAAATTGCGTATCGGATTTGAAGTTCAATAGTTTTATGATAGAAAATTCCATAGTTAAGGTATCTCAAAATAGCTGATAACTTTTGTCGCTTTTTAAAATATGCAAGTTCGCTAATGGCAATTTTATCGACGAACCGAGTTGTCTGAGAACTGAAGGTCTTTTACGTTTAATATTCTACTTTCGTTTCTTAGCTCAATGTTCTGAAACAGTTAGCAGTCGGTTCATGACGCGAATTACCATTTCATGAGATAATTCTCGGTGATTCATGTTTGTAGGTGTTTAAGAAAGATAATGTACAACATCTTTATCGTTCTGTACCTTTGGTTTTCACCGTTGGACAAGGTAACTTTTTAATGCAATGAATAATGTACCCACACACGTCATTTTCTTAGGTAATGACAACCAGTTTTTCCTTTCGCATCTTGACAGTTTACAAACATTATTAATAGTTTCCTGTCAAAAATGTTCTCATGTACTCCTCCACATTTCGCCCAAACGCTTAAAACACGTAAAAAACATATACATAAATAGCATTTACATTTGAAAATTTCATAATCATGTAATTTCAACCTTAGTTATAACATGATTTCTGCTTTATAATGGCAAACCCACACTTTATAAAAGAGTTATAAAGAGGTATTCGCATGGGGTGTCACAGCAACATAAGCTTAAACATAAAAATAAACTCACACAATTAAAAAAAACCAAGTTGCTTATTGTAATAATCCGTTTTTTTTAGTCGTTTTACACCGAAACATTGCGATATGACCTTCATACTAAAGCAACACATTCCTAAAGGGTATCACTGCACTCATACTCTCTACCCAATTAGAAACAAAACATATTTCATTAGTTCTTTGTAATAATTCGCTTTTTTCAGAAGTTTTATAAAAAAATTACGAATAGGACCTCACGATTAAGACACATTGGTAGAGAATTTCAGTCACCTAACCTCAACGCACACTTCTTGTTTGAATTCGCGGTTATACATGAGTGGTGACCAGGGTACATGCACAAAGTCAATGCTACAACCACTAACCAGAGACACAGGGTAACAGGACACCACTAGATACTTGCACAATAAACGATGACTCAACTGACATTTACAAACGCCACTCTTGCCCTTGGCTGCAGATTTCAGCACGTACGAGATCTAATGCAACGTATCCAGCTTCAATTTCATTGATCTGGCATGATTCCCACACCTCAATCGCATTAATTCTTAAATAAAAACACATTGAAGTTGTACTCTTTGTTTGTTTCAGCAATTTCATGACATTTTGGGCCAGAATGGACGAATATTTTCAAACCTTTATTCACCGATCCAGCATTGAATTCGCCATTTTCCAATGAATACTTCCCATACTCAAATAATCACTCGAAATTAGATGAAAATTGCTACGAAGTAGTTTCTAAATAATCAGTGGTCATGGCCGTGGGACGACCGCACAGGTGATTTTCATTTCGCTAATGTGCTTCTGTAATAAGTACACACCCTTGTTTTGTTTTCCCTTTCTCATATGATATTATGTGTCCTAAAAACGGTTCGATGGTGCGTTTTTTCATTGGTTAGACCTGTGTTAGGGCGTTTTAGCTTGTAACATGATAAAGCTTGTGAGAAACATTCGAGTGTCTGGTGCGGAGAAAATATTGATCTGCATTCGGGGCTTTGGTGACTTCCGTGAAGGCCTCGGTGGTAAATCGATAGCCGGTATAAAACGTAGCTTCAAGGATATCAAACAAATTTCATACTTTATATGTCCGATGAAATCAAATGGATTCGGTGGATACCGAGCGAGTTTTTTGAAGGAAGGACATTCATTCTATTCTAGAATTTTGTCTCCGTTACGCTTAGAACTTTCTCCGATAAGACACTGCACAGAGAATTAGGAATGAACTTATTTTCAGGGTTAATTTATCAAACACATGCATCCTGCCTGTAAGTCAGTAATGAGTCAAATTAGTTTCTTTCTGAATGCAGTCATTAGGTTACAGGGTCATCACAGAGATCTTACAGATTTTAAAAATACTTTCTTCAAATTCTGATAATTTTCTTAGTTATCTCATAAGATAATTAAAAGAAATTGGTTCTCGAACAGAAAAGACTGGACTGTGTAAAAGGACATGTGGCGCTACGCTAGTAATCTACAGACACCGCCAAAAAGCGAGTGTGTGAAATAAGAAATCGTCGATGAAGTGAACCATAAAGTCAAACAGAGACAGATGGCAAAACCTTAGTTTTACTCACTTAATCGCCATTTCTGTTTCGGATTCGGAAGACATATTTACCCATCGGATCGGAACGAAGTAAAAACTGACGCAGACGGAAGTGAAAACAAAACTGCTTGAAAATTATTACACTCCGTAATGGAAAACCATTATAAAAAGCACACCTCTTCGCAGTTAGGAAGTTATAGCAGTGACTATAATTAGAGATTGGACCCAGCGGTGGTATAGTCTATGATATAAATTATGAACCACCAATTGCAAAGCCATTTAGATAGATTTTTGCCATAAGAGCTATTGCAACCAAATCCACATAGTGGGCTTTGAATTGGTGCTTAAAAAAAAACCTATTAATAGCTTTTTGTTGGTTTTACTTGAATACATTAAGTAAAAAGTTCTATCGGAAGTAATGGGTTACTGCACTTTCGATTGAGAGACGTGTACACGATGTAAACAATGAATGAAGATCAGATTTTAGTCTTGGGTGGGGTGGTCTTGCAAATCGAACGGTCGTGGACTAACGATCATAATAAGATGAATAGAAGATATGGTGGTGTAAAAGGAATGGCACAAGCCATTGTGTGGTTGCATTGCATTGAAAATAAATAAAAAAAAAAAAAACACTAAAACATGGCTAACTGAAATGGAAAATCCGGCTAGTTTACAGTTTACACTAACGAACAATTTTTTTAAATGACTTGTAGTTGCTACCCTCAACCTTGAATTCACTTCGTACACTGACGAAAATCAGAAGACTCCTTGTGAACACTCGTGATCAGAGATGGTAATTAACATAACCTATAGCAATGTTCGTAATGCCTGAGCCGAATCGTGACTAACGTAGTCTGATGAGATCACTCGTCATCCTTATGTCGTCAGCTTCAGCATCTTCCAAAGAGATATGCCAACTAATTTGACATGTATGGTATGGGTAGGTGAGCTTTGGCATAGGCGAGGGATCGCGTTTTTTTAAGTTTGAAGACCCACGTTGTCTTTTTTTACATCTAAGACTTTGACAGTATGTAGGTGTTAGATTTATTTCTTTATTTGCCATTAATCACCAATTGCACAGAAAAAAAATTTTGTCTTTGATAACTCAAGTAATTATACTTTCTGAATCACAATACACAATGGACTTATTATATTTGATTTATTCTGCTATCGCAGCAGCTAACTCACTACCTGCGTATTGGTAGAACAGTATCATGTAAATTTGTACGTCAGGAAGCAATTTTTCCTTGCGGTTTGGTCAGACTCTAATTACTGTGCTGTGACGATTACCTGACGGCACATAGGTGCAAATTAAATCGTGGTGTGCACATATTAGTACACAATAAAAGTAATGTAGATTAACAAGTGCCACTGACTGAATCACATGATCTAAACTTATAAATAATTATTGAATTTTGTTAAAACGTAGTTTTCGTGGCGTAGTTATAGGTGAATTTCACAAATTTCGTTTTTAAAATTAGTAGGTCGCGTCGCTTACATCGTCCAAAAATTAACCGTTCTATGATGGTACACCAATGATTGTGCTGAACTCATCGTTGGAATTGGTGTAATTCACAATGGAAAATTTTCATTGTTGCAACAGAAACAATGCAGTTTATTGTTAAACACTATTTGAAGCACGTGTTCCCGTGAAAGTTAAATGCAGTCATCGAAAATCAAACATCTGATATGGAAAGTAATGTTTTTCATATTCCATGTAGTTTTATCTTTGCTATGGACATGATTCGTCCGTTTTTATTGTAAAAATTTGGAAATTGAGATACATTGTATGTTCAATTTGCAGCATTATGCTGCTAGTCGTTTTGTGACGACTTCTGTCGAACATGTGCATCGGACCGAGAGTCAGATGGACATAATTAATTTTTTTTAAATGCACTAAACTGTTGTCATGATCTAGAAAATGGGCGCCTTCACTGCTCTAACAACGGTATTGCTAGAAATGCAATGTCCAGTTTCGATTGCATGCTAAACAATATCTTTTCGTTGTGACAATTTGGGTCTAATTTGATTAGTGGACAATCTATTCTATCGCGGCTCAACTTGTACTGTACAAGTGAAAAGTTTTAGTAACCAATTTTTGGTAATTGACTCTCATTTCGCAGAAACAGTGGCAAGGCAATTTCCAAGAAATTTCCTATTTGTGATGGGGATTTTCAGATCAGAGGAAAACCAACAAAGTTCTCCGGGCCCATTGACCATACTTGTCACGACAGTCCACCCTCAAAAACCTCCGCCATGCCGAACAAAATGTAATCTCGCCAAAAAAATCATCTTCCCCACTTGATTTTACAAGCGCAAAACCAACGAGTACGAATACTTAGCATCTCGCGACATGAAAATCTTTCGCCATGAATTTAGCAACAATTACCATAATGAAAGTGTACTTCTATCAAGTCGAAAACAAAATGACTCACAGCTCAGACTCCGTGGGCACGAGTTCATATCCAGGTTAGCCACGGATGTAGGCATACAATCACATCATTAGTCACATATCTCTTCACGTTCCCTAGCAATTAAACCCTAATTAAACACCGTTAATTGTTAATTAACCGATTTTTTTGATGAGCACCACATGGAACTGTTTCATTGTAAGAATAAGTAGAGACTTTAATTGAAGCTGACGCTGTAAATTCTGTTAGATGAACATGCTTTGGTATGTCAAGATGAGTTTCACATCCCATAGCGAACCACAAGCACGTCATGTGTATGTTTCCATTAAAAAAGAAATGCCATTTACAATGTGGGACATATGTGAGGTATGTATGTGGGTATAGAGGTATATGTCATCGAACAGAGGATCTTGAATTGTCGCGTGCAATATTTCCGCATGTCTTTGGACTTGTATGTCTTGTAACTTGTAAGCGATGTCGACGGGAACGACCCATTGTTTTCGTTTTACCGTATGCTGCCCTTAAACTTGTAGAGACGACTTTTTTTCATTCATATCTCCATTAATTTCCGTTGCTGGACTATCTAGTCTCTGTTATTCGAGGGGGAATTGGAGGGTATGACGGTATCTACTATCTATGTTAGGCCAATGGTGGCGACTGGTGAGTCAGGTTGTTGTAGTTTTTTTAGCGAGGTGTTTTGGGTTGAAATTAGCAAATAGGTAAACATTAAGGTAAAAGAAAGACAAATTTAATGTCGATATTGAATAGTAACCTGAAGCCAAATCCACACATCAGTGTCAATTTAAATGTTTACTTAAATATTTACTTACATCACAGATTCTTACATGTTTACTTAAAGTATTGTAGGAAGTTCAGAGTTATTTAAAACCACTAATAAAACATCAAATTATATTAATAAATGTAATAGTTATCTGAAGTTTAGTCAGTGTCAAGTTTTAAAAAATTAAATCGTTTTTTATTGATGTTAAAAAATGAATAAATTACGACATTAGAAATAATTGATTGCAAAATTAATAATCTAATTTCAGGTATCCGTATATAGTGTTTTTTCACGAACGACCAATAGGATTAAAGGAAACGAATGTTAGTGTGACGTTATTTTAAATATCTAAAGAGAGAAAGACATTTTCTGCGCGAAACCAATCTACTTTGCCACCCAGGTACTTTCAGTTTCATTTCACAGAGTAAATTTGCATCTGCAGAGTGTGCCCACAGCCTCTAGTCAAGAGCCAAAGCATCGAAATCACCCATTATTTTGTCTTAAGTACGGGTTGTAACTTTAAGAAACCATAGTATAGTTGCCAACAGTTCGCCCTGACCGAACCACAAAGAAATTTGACAGCTAGCCTTGTGTCTTCACGGGTTATCACGATGCTAAGGTTGCATGTCGGTAATCGTCATTCGTCACCGCTATCTACAGTCCCGACCTCGCATTGTTATATGAAGGTACTACACATATCGATATATTGATTGCCAGGGCTATGGTCATGCCCATTTGATAAGAGTGACGGCGGTACGGTATAGTGCCTACCAAGACGTGGCTTTAAGGTTACTTTTAAACGTAAATTATTATACAATCTTTGTTGTGATATTTTGATATTAATTACCTCTAGATATAGGGGTATTCTAAACCTTGAAACTATACTTCCAGAAGTAGATTAACTTCAGTAAAATATCCTCCATACATTGCTGGGACTTGTTCTTTAATCCAAATGTATCCATCGATCAAAAATAATTGTAATTTTATTACAAATTGTAGTACATAGTGGTACGTTGTAATACATATTACATAGTAATTGTAGTACAAATTATAATATTTATAACAATGAGCTGACCAAAAAGTCTCTTGAAATAAAAGAACAACTTTAGGGGCTGACAGAGGGTCACCCCCAACCATCGAAGCCAAATTCGATTTAGGAATGACCGTTTTGTTTGATTTATTTAAATCTAAGGGACAGATTTAAGGACAGCTCTTTCCAAAAAGTCGCGAATGGGCTAAGAATTGTATGCATTTTGTTTTTGACGTCTTGTAGCGCAATTGATTAACAAATTAATTTGATGCAATTTCACCCTATGCAGATTTGGTGGTCACCTAGACAGTTAGGTAATTATCTTGGTTTTCAGCTACCGCAGGCTGAAGGCGAAAAATGTGCAAAGATCCCATTCAATACAATCAAATGGCTTTCGAACATTATTTAGGTTTGTGTGGTTCCATCCATGTGTCAATCAGAGCAAAACGCAATGAGCGGAAACAAAAACATGTGTGCGCGGAAGCACATGTTCACATTCGAAAACAATTCGTCTCCGTGCTTGCGTCCATATACTAGCCAGTGTCTGCTCGAGGTAGACAAACGTCAAACAAGTCAAACAAGTGAAGGATGGATGAGAAGTTAGGAAATTATTGTTGGGTTTGGTGCCGTGTTGACTTTGCTCAAATCTTGTACCAGGCTGGGATGGAACTAATTTTATGATATCCACGTATGCGATCTACCAGATTGTTTTACATTAGTCATAATCAGATTGTGTGCAAAGATATGCATAGGTAGATTTACTTTATTTATCTTTTATTGTTTTATCTTATCTTCAGAGAATAAAGATTCAAAGAAGATTTTTTGTTTATAATGAAACAAACTTATTACCTTATATTACCTCTTAGGTGCCGAATATGGTGCAGCACTCCAATTAAAGTGTGAGGTATTACATAATCGACGGTCTGATTATTTACTCACCTCTAATTTTTGGCAGTAATCCTCGACTAGTGCTTCGTTTTGACGAATCAACTCCTTGTTTTTTTCTAGTAACGCATTGCCTAACTCGGCGGCTAGCACTAGGTCCTTTTCCTTTTGCTGGTATCTCGCATAAATGTCAAGATTTTCGGAGTCCACCTTGGGCTCCAGACTTCGCGCCTCCATGTCGTAGATGTAATCTTCCAGAGAATATTTAGGTTTCATTCTTTCCCTATGCATCATTCCTTGTGCGGGAATGTAAGTGACTTTTCACACGGTCTTACAAGAAAATCTTTCGTTCGCATCGCTGATAAATTATCATTGAAAAAATAAACACACCCACAAAACACACTAAAAAATAATTAGATACCGTTTAGGGCACACACGCAAACGCAAAATCATTTCACATCAATAAGAATAAAACTTTTAGTTGGAATACACAGAGAGACGTCTTGTTCTTGCCGTCAGTAGAGGTGACCACGTTACTCCGTAGACGCGAGCCTTGGGTCGATCTCCGACAGACTGATTAGACCTACCTAACGTACGAAAAGGTAGTCATACCTGTGAAGGAGAACTTACACTTAGATTTACCGCCATAACGCTGTTTCTCATGTGCTAGCGCTACCTACTTGCAAGAATAGTAACCACTACACCAAAGATTATAAAAAAGTGCCATCTATTAGCCATAAAGATAACCAAATATCATGCCGCCTTTAACAACCAATCAAATCGCTATTATTTGTATTTTGTTAGAGATGGGGAATTTAACGGTCAATCGTAATGTCAAGTTGTGAGACGGGTGGAGGCAGTTTTGGAAAATGCTAATAATTGTAAAGCTTTAGTGAGTCGTCTTATTTGTAATGCGATTTTGGAGAAGATAATAATAGTTTAACTATTTTGAGTTATTTTTAAGAAGGTATGTCATCCATTATACCGGTGGCGTAAAACTGCCTGCAGCCTGTCTGGGAACTGGGAAGGCTTCCCCTGTCTTTCTTTTATCATAGAATAATAATATTAAATATTTTAACATTTTAAGTGACTTCTAGAGAATTCGTACTACTTATATCAGTTCCCCACTGTAATTTTATTATAGAAATTAATAACAAAGACCACAGCTCAATGTATCTCAGTTTTGCAATTTCTTTGCCTTGTTCTAGAATTGATTTTGCCCGACTGCCAAAAATGGAGCCATCAAAGGATCCTATAAGCATTCGCATGGCCAGGATTTGGAACCTATTTGCAGGCCCAGCTAACAACAAGACAATTTGTACAAACAAACACACGCTGACGCGTGATGGCTTGCTCGACGCTCTCATTGTTCTGTACAATGAGTACAACCAGGATAATGTAAAGAAAGTGGAGAGCATTTCAATGTTTATTGACAAGTGTAAGCACTTCTTCCATATTTTATATTGCCACTTTGACTTTAAAAAATGTATTGGCTTGGTGTTCCTTGCCTGGCAAACCCATATGGATTAGAAGTTCAATCAATTTTTTTTGATAACACGGTAGTTGTCTCTAACGAAACAATTGCATGAATGTGAACCCTAGTTACTTTTTGGTAAAGTCTAAACAAAACCTATATTTGGAATAAAATAAAATATAAATTATAAAAATTAATGATAATAATAATAATAAGTTTATTCAGGGAACATCCATGTACAGATTATACATAGTACGTTATAGAATATGTCATGATGTAAAATAGATTAAGAATAACAACAGCAGATTAGTGTAGATACAATACAGTATATATAATATGTTTAAATAAAAACGATATTATGCTTCTTTGATGGCGTAGAATTCGTTTAATGAATATGGGCAGAGATCGCAGAGAAATTTCTTTAGTTCGCTCTTTAGGCTGCTTGTTCCTCGACGATCTTTGATTGATTTCGGAAGGTTATTTAACAATGCTTGCCCCTGATATAACGGACTTTTCTCGTATGCTTGCGTGCTATGTTTGGGCTGCGTGTAGTATGTCTTGTTCCTGGTGATCATTTGTTCAGTGGCTGGTGTTGAGGGCAGCGTGTTGTTAGTCACTGTGTGCAGAATACTGCAGTAGATAAATATACCATAGTAGGTTAGTAATCTTCTTTTTTTAAAGATTGGTCTGCATGACGCTTTGTAGGACGCACCAGCTAGGGCCCTTACTATCCTCTTCTGTTGCTTGAAGATTCGTGACGCTTGCGGCGCTGCACCCCAATGTTAGTGTCTGGGTTCTTTAATTTATTTATCTGTATTTCTGCTCCTGTAGTTAGGGGGATTGTGGTTGAGCTGCGCAGTCAAAGAGTTAACCTCAGCGACTTCCATGTTCAAACAATTATCGGTCGTGGCCACTTCGGAGAGGTCCAGATTGTTAAAGAGAAGCACACGGGGGACATCTACGCAATGAAAACCCTGAAAAAGAACAGCATTCTGAAAAACCCCAGCGCCGCTTTCTATGAAGAAGAACGTGATATAATGGCCAATACCACTTCGCCTTGGCTGACCTCACTGCAATACGCTTTCCAAGATCTGAGCAACTTGTATCTTGTCATGGAATATCACCCAGGAGGCGACTTGCTGACTCTTCTCGATCACCATGGAAACAAGTTCTCAGAAGAAATGGCTACGTTTTACCTGGCCGAGTTGGCTTTGGCCATCAAGAGTCTACACACGATGGGATATGTCCACCGAGACATTAAGCCAGGAAACATCTTGCTCGATCGATGCGGACACATCAAGCTTGCCGATTTCGGTACCGCAGCCAAACTGACCGCAGCTGGCTGTGTGCTCAGCATGATGGCTGTCGGAACACCTGAATACATCGCCCCAGAGATCTTGCTAGTCATGGAGAACAACGAAAGCGGAAAGAAGAAAGGATCGTACGGGGTATGTTGATTGTGACTTAGCCATGATTGAGAAACGTTAAGCCTTGTCTCGTCGGGTATAATTGTTGTCTGTAATTTCTCCCCCTAGGTTGAGTGCGACTACTGGTCCCTCGGTATCGTGGCTTTTGAACTTGTTATTGGTCGTACTCCGTTTTGTGGCTCGAAATTACCCGACGTATACCAGAGCATCATGAACCACAGCACGGCTTTGAAATTGCCGGTGAATGATGCATACTCTTCCGCGTTCCTCGACTTAGTCGCCAAGCTCCTTACGAAATCATCTCTACGAATTGGTGCCGAAAAGCTTGCTCAGCACGCATTCTTTAAGTCCATCGTCTGGAACAACCTGCGCGAGAGTAAGTCTGCAGAAGAAACTATGACCTACAATTTTAAGCAAAATCAACGTGTCACTTGTATGTCACTTAATTCACTTGCATTGAAAGCCTTGTTACATTTTTTTTACTAGCACTAAGGTTATCTTTAAGATACCTCAAATTCCTCTCAAGAATATTGCCGGTGTCCATCGTGCACTGAGTACTGCAGTCGGAAGACTGTGTTAACCCAAACGAGTAATATTTGTGCTTTCTACTGCTTGCTGGAATTTCCTATACTATAAAACAAAAGACAACATTACATCTTCAAAAAAAAACTAATTTCGTATTATAGGTATAGTAAGAATCCGGTCAAAGTTATTAGAACCAGAGTTCCTTTTTTATATTGTCTCTAAAATATGTGTTAACTGCTGCTGAGTGGTTCCTTGTATTGGCTAAAAGCATGCACATATTGGGTACTATACCTAGTTGTAGTAGAAAGAGGTTAACTTTGAAATCCTACTTTCTTAAACACCAGCCTTGGCCTCACTTGGTGTTGGTAACACCGGTCCTCGTGAGATCCTCGAAGTTCGGCAACACTGCGCTGGGTCAGGTATTGGATGGGTGACCATAATCTAATTGAGGGGGAGGTTAAAGGGATGAAATTTAGTACAGCAACTTTATTTGTCTTGCTTATCAACAAGAGGATGGATTTGTGGAGGAATCCTGTACGCATTTTACGTTCCTTTAGAAGAGACATTAAGCCAGTGGTCTACTTGGTGCTCTTCGACAGGAGAAGGCTATGTGCCGGCACCGAGTTTCCCCTCCTCGCTTCTAGCTAGGCTACGTTCATCATCCTAATCGCCCCACTCATTCATCGACGCCGTTAGACTAATGCCACAGGGCTCGTTGTCAAAATAGTGTGTTGTTATACACATAACACAATCAATCAATAAATAGACTCAACGATGAATAAAGCTAATTTTGAAATATCTTTGCAGTGGTCCCTCCTCATGTGCCGATCGTCAAGAGCGAAGACGACCCGTCCAACTTCCCCAAGTTGAGTCGTTTGCCGCAAGCTCCATGTCCAGAAGACTACCAAACACGCGTGGCGCTCTCAGGGCGGGACCTACCGTTCATCGGATTCACATACACGCACAGTTTGGTCCTGCCTTCACATCGTAGCAAAGACTTGGACTCGTCCATTTCCGAAGTACCTAGGGCAAAGTCCAAGATGGAGATTGATGATTTGCTGATTAAGCTCGCTTTGGCTGAACAGCGAAGCAGTGAAAAGTAAGTAACCAATGGCCATCAGTAGAAGCTCCCAAATTTCAATTGTTTAAACTTTGAGGATTGGTTTTTCAATTCCCTAACGTCTGTAAAAAACCCAATTGTCCATTCACTTGTTTCTCTAGACAGCTTACAATCAGACACTGAAATGTTAATGGTAATTGCTTAATTACACTAGGGCGCAGCTTTGCAGGCAGAGGGGCTTTGCCCCTGTACCCCACCTCATGTAAATGATTTTTACACAAAATGAGTTTGAAATGAACATTTTATTGCAAATTAAGAGGTCGCTGTGCATTTGCCATATGTAACACGACCGTAAATTCCAACCCATCGCAAAATGTTTCTAAAGAAAATCTCAAAAACTGTAGAGAAGTATAAAAAATCACTTTATAAATTCTCCAAAATCTACTACTCACTACTAAATGTAACATTTAGCAAGGTTTGATAGTTTTAAAAATAAAACACGAAAACTGTGGAACAGGATTGAGAGAAAAAAAAGGAATATCATAATTTTGGAGATTCCAGATGATAAGTAAGGTAAAGGTTAATAAGTAAGGTTAAAAATTCCAGTAAATCTTGATGGACAAGCTTTTTTGAAGGCCGAAAGGTTTTTGAGGACTGCCACGAAATCATTATGGATATCAACCTGTCAGTTTGGCATCTTGTAAACACCCATGTGAGCTTTCCTACTTCACCTGTGGCCACATCAGCCCGGACCTAACAAATTGTCCAAATGTATGATAGTGCTACCTTCCAATGACACATGTACTGAGTCGTAGCCCAATGGTAGTGCTACCACCTCCATATACATCAGGATAACACCAAATTTTGTTTACCTGCTTATCCTTGTGTTTATGTTCGTTGCTTGCAGGAACAATAAATCGGAGAGTTTGGCAACAGAGCTTGAATCAACGTTGCGTCTGCTACAAAGCAGAGAGGCTACGTCAAAGAAAATTGACGAAGCTCTTCAACTCTCCCGTAAAGAGAACATGGCTCTGAAACGACACATCGCAGCCAGCAATGAGGATCGAAAGATTCAAGAAGATAAAGCTATATCACTTATCAGGTAAGTTCTTTCAAGCTACATAAGTGGAGTTGTAAGTCGGCGGGCGCCAACGAAACGTCGACTTTTTAGGTCCTTTTTAGGACCACAAGTCAATTACAACAGAGCAAGTCCGTCACTCACCACAACGATCTTAGTTTTGTTTTTTCACTGGGTAACGGACTTAATAGTCCGTTAATTTGTTAGCTTGATAACAGCCAATCCAAAGATTTGTTTTTTTGTAAATGGGCTGTTAATTACTATACAAGCCATGAAAAAACCGAACACATAGTCGTTAATTCGTTGCAAAATTCTGCCTCCCACCAAAATTTTCTACAATTTTTTACATTGGCTTTATCTATTTTAATTTTCCAGAGACATGAAGGCAAAGCAGTCGAAAAAGTACCACGAAGAAGAGGCCAGGCTTACTGCCGAAGTCGAGCTGCTAAAATTGCAGGTGTCCGAACGTGACAATCTCTACCATAAACTGTTTGAAAAAGTACAGAAGCAAGAGATCGACCTGATCGGAGCCAAGAGAGAAAACACTGAACTGCATACTGTTGCAAAAGCAAACGACAACAAGCTCAGCAAGGTATAGACTAAATACTATTATGACGGTTTTTAATTTTAAAACCTAGCTTGCATTTTCTTGGCAGAATGGTTTTTGTAAAGAACCTTTCCAGATTTGTGTTTGTTATTTATTTATTTAAGAGCAGGTCATTTAAGAAAATCTAGGTTCTTTACATGTGAATTATTTATCGTCCACTAAGATGCTTTTTTTATGTTATAAAATTAGCTTGAAATCAATTAAATTAAATTAATTAAATTTTAACCTTTCAATCAAATTTTCCAAGAATTAATTTCAGAGTCTCCACTCTGGAATGAATCGAGTTGTCCCACGAGAGCGACAAGGTTCCTAAATCAACTAAAACAATTAAAGAATGTTGTAGGCATAAAGTATCCACGTTTTACTATTTTGCGAGCCTCATTTTAGACGAAACTTGTTTTTGGAGGTGTTGAACACCATAATTCCATTCAATTAGATTCACCCTCAGTTTTTTCCATTCCCAGGCTATGAGTCTAATCCAAAACCCAGATGTATATGCATGAGATACTGCAGGGATACTGTACGTGTAGGGAAACTAAACTTGTAAAATGTGCATAAACCACACTTCTTTAAATAACTGCGTAGGTTCGCCAAAGTGTTCGTCAGAGCATATGCGGTACAGACCGGCAGCTGGAGCAGTTGACTCGAACCCACAATGAGAAGATTGTCGCCCTCAAACTACGTCTGGCCGAAGAGCAAAGTGCGCGCATAGAGTTGGAAGCCCTACGACAGGCTGACAAGGCCACCTCCGATGAAATCAAGGCTGAGGTAGGAAGCGCAATGTTTCGGTGGAAGGAATTTAGTTTACCCACCAATTTTCAAAGTGGCTCTCTTAAATTTTTGCCAAAGAGCATTTCTCTGCCCTATCTTTCACAAACAGCCTGCATGCTGTTTTATTTTTCTCATTATTTTGAAAAATTAATGATTTGATTGATGATTATTGTGATTAATGACGCACTGTTTTGACTATAGGCCATGTGGCACGGTCTACTAGCGTAAGTGAATGAGTGGATGATAATGAACCTCACCTATCCTAGAGGGAGGAGGGTAAACCTGGTGCCAGCACTTAGCCTACTCCTGTTGAATAGCACCAAGGGGATCACTGGCTGACGGTACAACTCGAACAGCAGGATTCCTCCACAAATCCGTGCCATTGAGTGGTTGATAAGCAAGGCAAGTGAAGTTGATGTACTAACTTGCATCCCTCCAGCCTCTCTCCCACACTGAACTGGTCATGTGTATGATGGCCACCCATCCTTTACCTGACCCAGCACAGTGTTGCTTAACTTCGATTATCTCATGAGAACTGGTGTTGCAAACTTAGCTGAAAACTTGGGAATGTAGGGTAATTTCTTTGCTATCAATCTGCATCTCCCTTTAAATTCACCTGTATACCTTGGATTTGGGAGAACCTGATTTTGGTTCAGTGTTTTTGTTTTGAATCTATAAATAAACTTAAAGTATAGATGTTTCTAGAAGCTGAAGGGTATGAGTACCTGATAGCATTCATGCTTCTAGTTGCCTACTTAATTATGATGAGTAGAAAAAGATTAAATACCATGGAGGGTTGGTTTTAACGCCAGCAACCATCTGGTAGTTTTGTTTACTAATGCTAGGAATTGAGCATAGCAAACATGTAACATTAGCATGAATCACACGAAAATTCCATGTTAGTAATGGACACCTGACTTTGATGTTCAAGGAATTTCCCTTAATGACCCTGCCAACAACAAAACGATGGGTTTCACTGGCTGGTTAGCTACCTGTTCTCTGGTCGACTAGTTTGCAGTTACCCCTTCTCCTCCAATACCCAATTCAGGTAGATTGGTACATGCAGAATTTTGGAGAGTACTTGCGAACATGAGTCTATTGGAGATTAGTGTCTAGCATGAGCTTGGCTGTTAAGGGCATGGCTGTTCAGGGATGCATGGCTTACAGCAGGGTAAGTAAAAATGTGAAGCATATGAATATCTTGAGCCACTGCTTCACATGTTTAAACTTGTTAGTTATCTATTTAAGCCTTCATGTAGAGGTAACAGATTATTTTTCCCAGCTCACTAGATCGGAAGCTGAACTAACAAAAGTGAAAGAGGACAACCACCGACTGACGGAAAAAAATGCGAAGTTGACTAAGGAGGTAGCGGATGTCCGTGCTGCTTGGAGACAAGATCTTTCCAAAAAACAAGATGCTGGCCGCAGCCAAATTGTCAACCTGCAGCAGAAACTTGCAGTGGAAAGAGGGCAGTGTGCTGATCTTAAAAACAAGCTCTCTGTGAGTAGACAATGTGGAACATGTTCTCTGATAAGCCAGCATTTAATATATGTAAAAAATGTGCTAGTTGGAAAAAGGTTTGGGTGAGCATGTACTGGTTTTCTTGTTTTCCGTTTAAGCAAACATACCTTCTTGGCTGTAATGTACTGTATGTCCGTGTCGTGACGTATGGGTTCCGATTCCTGCGTAGTTAGTTTCCTATAGTGTAGTATTCGTGCTATATGGATTTATCGGAATAAATCGTGCTGCAACACTGAATAGCTGGGCTTGCCAAACTTTGTAGTCTTGTAAGCAGAGGAATTCATGGATATTTACAATTTATACTTATTGTCATTTTTATGGTTTACTCTCTAACGAGAAAATGGATTTAAAAATAATCTTTTCTACAAGTTTCAGTGCAATGTTCTGCAATTGCACTTGTTTAAATTTTTTTATATACTAAAAAAGGAAAAAAAAAGTTGTGTGTTATTGCTGGAGATGGAGACCGGGTGATTGTTTGCCAAATATTTTTTTTTTACATTTTCTATTGCAGTCAATAGAAGCTGAGATGAATGAGTCTATGGCGGTTCGTGAGAACGAAGAGATTGCGGTAAGCGCTCGCCACTCTGAGAGGGAGCAGCAGATTGGCACCCTTAACGAGCTGCTAAAGCAAGCTTCAGAAGAAAAGCAACTGATCAAACTGCAGCTGAAGGAGGCACAGGAGAAAGAAGGTGACTATTCAAGGGTTATACTTGCGACATACCCATGTGCTTCTACCCAGATATTAATTGTGGAAAAGAAGGGAAGAGAGGGAGCTTAACTTGCAGGAGAAAAAAATTGGTATCTCGGACAGTGGCAAAGGCAACACACCGAAATGTTTAAATTCTTGGAATTTCTAGACATTTCTAAGCCTTTAGTTCAACATTAAAGTAATTAGTATACGTGTTAGTCAAAACTCAGATGTATTCCTTAATACTTGGCAGCCCAGTTTGCAACTTTATCAATGTTTTCCTGGTAGCCCATAATAGGTATTTAGATAATAGATAGTTTGTCCCTTTGGATACTTCATTCATTGGTTTGCTGGAAAAGTCAATTTCTTGTATTTGTTTACCAAATAATATTGGCTTCATCATAGAACGTTAGTTGTTACACCACTATCAGTAAGGTTTTAAGGCATAATGATACCATACTAGCAGGCTATGCCAAGAAAAAAAAAGTGGGAATTCTGCTGAGTTTGAGGTGGTACTGATGGTGCTTGCTGTCTCAATGTTTTATAACACTTCCTAAAAACGGTCAATATTATCTGGAAGCTAATTTTTCATGTGCGCCTTAGGAAAGACTTGAAATTTCACATGCTCTTCTTGCAGCCAACGAGAGCTTGAGGTCTTCGAGTTTGGAGACTCACCTGGAGGAAATCCGAGAAAGTCTGCTTCGCTTGGAAGTTGAAAATGCCAGGCTGAAAGATCGCAGTGACTCCGAAAGCCGTCAGATTCTGACTGCCGAGAGCGATATTGAAAAGCAGGTGCTCGAGGCGCAGATGAAAAAGCTGGATGAGCAGCTTGAGAAGCTGCGAGAGCAGTCTGTCCTTGACCGCAACGCCAAAGCAGAATGCGAATCGAAGCTGTGGAAGGTAAGTTGTCAACACAACCATCTATTAGACATTTATTTAGAGGCTACTTAGATCTTTCGTTAGCTTATGTCCTTAATTTTTTTATCACCAGGTTTTTTTTTTATTCCTTTGAAACCGTCAAGGTTGAAATGTGCAAAGCTAATCAGATCCATTAAACATTTTCCATTAATTTAATAATATATATTTTTTTTTAATTCAACTGCAGACAAATTTAACTATCATGTCATTCAAATAGAAAATGTCATCGTACGTCACGCTTCGTACCTGTTGTGAATCCCTGCTGATTTTTTAAAACAGATTGAGAAGGAGCTCTCGCACGCTAAAATTGACATACGAATTGCTGAACGCGAAACGAAAGGCATCAGGGAGGAAATTAAATTCCTCACCGACGAGAAGAAGTCTCGGCAGCTTAAGGCTGTCGCTGATAAAACGACACACGCCCAGGAAGTGGCAGCGCTCAACGACAAAATCAACGAGCAGGTGCAACAGGTCAGCGATCTTCAGAAGAAGCTCACTGTTGCTGAAAATGACACTGCAATCTTCCGCCTTGTCGCTGATGAAGCTAAAGCCAAGCTGGCAGAGAAGTCTGAAGAGCTCGGTGAGATCAAGTTAAAAATGAAGACTACAGACACCGAGCTACGAAAGGAAGGAGACACCATTCGTATCTTGGAAGCAAGGATTAACACTCTCATGGGTGACACAAAGGAGGCAAATAAAAAATATCACAATGCCTCGGAGAAAGAAAGAGCGCTGGTCGACTCCTACAACGCTCTGATGCAGAAATATGACAACATTTTGTTTGTAAGTGAATGCGAAAGTGAACTGGAAAGTTCACACCTAGAATTTCCATTTTGATTTCATGCAATGATTTTGTAATAGGGGTTTGGGCAGTAATATTTTGTGTTTTCTTTCTTTTTTAGAATTACAACCAATTGAAGGCAACCTGCTCTGATCTTGATGAGGATTTAGAGGAGCGTGTCAAGACAATCGAATCACTGAATGCAGTGATTGAAACGTCGTTGAAAGAAAAGTAAGTGCATATTTACACGAAGTAATTTACACGGCAGTACACGAAATAATCATGCCCCGAGTTATATCTATTTTATTGAATCTTAGTTATTTCTTATTAAATCTTCTTGGTTTTGAAGAATTCATTTAATATGCTACGAATTTCCATGCTTTTTTTATATCTAGGCTAGTGATCAGTGAAAAATGTTCCAGGTGATTTTTAATGGCACGAATAAATGTGAAATATATTTAATTTCCATCAATAATAAATACTACTTAAACCTGGGCCAGCAGCTGGCGTTCCAGGTTCATTAATTGTAGCCTACTGATATGCTGCAAGCCGAGAATTCGTTGGTTAATTGTTTTTACAAACAAACTCCTAGACACTACCTAAACTACTACCTTAGAGAAAATAATACGGTATTATTTTATAATACCGTATTATTTTCTCTAAGCTACTACTCTATCAGCATAGTGATAACAATGTTGCTGGCAAACAGATCAATTGTCTTGTTAAGTAACTGCTAGCTTAAAGCATACATCCATCGTCTTGGCTAATCAGATTCTTTCATTATAAATTGTAGTCTAAAACAGGATGTTACTCTTTTGACTAGACTTTAGCCCTACTAGGGTTAAGTTGTCTCACTTACATCACAGCATCGGTCTTGAAAAGTAGGAAAGGATTCTCATATTTTTGCAAAATTGTCCGACAGGAATGATGCCGAAGCCGAGATTACGCGCATTCAAAACGAGCTTCAGCTCGCTCGCCAGGCAGTGAACGAGGAGAAGTCTTTGAAGCTGAAAATTGAGATGCGCGTGAAAGTGCTCGAAGGCGAGGTCGCGTCCGGTGCCGAGAGTGTCGCGGATTGGAAAAAGAAAGCAAACAACTACAAAGACATGATCGATACTCTTGCTAATCAGGCAAGTTATCTATATGGGCCATTAACACCTTCATGACTGCTGCAGATCTATTTGAGCTTTACACTGCTATTGCTACCATAGACTAGATACGCAGCAGGTACATTTTTTCATAGGAATTTACTGCTTCAGTCTAGAGTTGTTAATGCCGCAAAAAATAATTTGCAGCTTATCATATTTTGAAATTCTCTTTAAAAGCTGCTTGATTACTTCTGGTGTTCATCTAGAAAAGTTGCCGATAAAAAGCAAGCAGAGTTGAAAAAGGCTAAACAATATTTGCAGGGCAAGAATTTCATACATTTCTTTTGTTGGTTTTTTTATGAGAAAGTTAAAGAGTTTTGATACTAAGTCGCTGTTTTTCTGGAAGCAGAAAAATAAAAATAAATTCTGACTTATTTTTCACATTTTTGTAACAACTACATAATTCTCCATACAGGTTTCAAACCTGGGAGACCATTCAGCTGACATGGTAAACCAGCTCGATTGGGAGAAGCGCATGAACTCGGAGATTTTTGCTGAAACCAATGCGCTCAAGGTAAGTGTCGCTAGTGATATAAAATTTCAAGATATTCAAAACTGTTGAAACTTTTCATCTTTTTAAAAGTTTTTTTTTTTGCTGAATATCAGTCTCGGGACTTTTTACCAGTAAACTTGAGCGTCTGAGATTAGTCTGTCTGCATGTCACCATTTCAGAGTTCTGGGACATCAAATTTGGACAGGAATTTCCAAGTAAAAACATGTATTTTTTTTTTTAAAAGAAAAATGTACCCTTAATACATACTAAATGTATTGGTGCCATTCAAATGCAGTGCCAAAATGCTGAATAATTAGTGTGTTAATATGGTGGGTTACAATTTAAAATGTTAAAAAAGAGAAATTTCATCGAGCAATTGGATGTTCTGAAACCAACTAGTGTAGCTACCCTGTCATCTGTGTTGTAAGATGAACAACCCTAGTATGTCAGTAGACTAGTATGTTTCATTAGTGGATAGCAAATTACTGCTGTAACCATTGGTTTCCCACACTAGTTATCCAGCCATTTGACATTTTAAACCAAATATTTTACAAATTTCATCACAATTCTAGGAGGAGTTGTCTAAGCACCTGACCCAGATGCAACTGCTGAAAGAGTCTAATCACGACCTGACCTGCAAGCTGGAGCGTTGCGAGGAAGAATGCGAATCGCTGCAGAATTACTTGGAGCAATCAAGAGACTCTTATCAAGAGCGCGAGGTGAGTGTCTGTAAATTAACCCTTGTTGGAATGTAATGGTGCATTGTCTCTTTTGAGGTGATAGTGTAGGTATATCAAATTGATCTGGCTAGCAGAAAATAGATAAAAACTAAATCTTTTTCAAACAATTCTAACCTAACACGAATGGACTTCGATAAGATTCTTGCAACTGGACAGCGTTTTCTACGATTATCAATTATTATTTACTCTGAGGAAGTAGGTAGAAATGAGCCAGAGCTTTTTTACTGAGAGTCGCAAAGGACGTCTATCGTTGCTACCTCTATTCTCCAATATGCTTCGTAACTCCTTTCTCCTTTTCTTATTAGTTTTACTAACCATAAAATACTTGACCCATTTCAAGCAATTTTGATTTAGTCATTAAATAAAATGTACGTTAATATAATAATCTAGCAACCACCGGAGCAATGCTTTTGTATTTTCTTAAGTTGTTAATAAATCGGATACATACATACATATGCAATTTAAATCAGATTTCATATCCTTTCTACCTACCCCATGTGTTTTACGATATCCATTCTTAAGGCACATTTCACTCCAACAATGAATTATTCAATACAAATTTCTGTTCCTAGGTATACCACGAACAACGAGAATTCAAGACGAATGCCCAGTTGCAACAACAGGCTAAGCTCATTGAGTACCTGCAACAAAAAGCTGAGAGTCAGAAAAAGAAGAAAACGCTCACCGAGAAGCTCTTTGGCTCAGCTAAGGAAAACGTCTCTCCAAATGGTCCTCTGGGTGTGAGAGAGGTTGAGAACCTGCTGACACAGGTATGGTCCCACTCCCATCATAATTCTGTTTGTACTTAAAAATTATTGATGAGGTATTCTGAACATTTGTAAATGTTAACACACAGTTTTGGACAGTTGTGATTGTTTCCCAGTCTGCCACTGGTAAACATAAGAAGATTGTCTAATTTTATGAAAGAGAACTGGTAGCTTTCATACTAGTACCCTTGCTCTAGTAGCTCTGACGTTGTTAGATATCTGCATGCACAATGTAAATTAGAAAGAAGTGATGATCAGGGGGTGCGCAGCTCATGGGAGTAAATCTAGTTTGAAAATAGTTGTTTTGGCAAATTGGTATTTGAGATTCTGCTGATACAAGATCCCAGTGCTATCACCTCTTGATCCACACTGAAGTAGAACCATATATTTTTTAATTTTTTTTTTGCTAAGTTTACAAATTTCACATCCTTCTCTCCAGGAGCGGGCAAAGAGTGTTGCACTAAACGAAAAGCTCATGAAAGCACAGGCCGAGCTAGCTATTCTTAAAAACGATAGAGTCATGGGCGCTTTCAACTCGCGAACGGCCAATGCTGTGATTGATACTCCCCGGACGAAGCAAGCAGTCGTCGCACTCAGCCAACCGAATGAACAAAAAGATTTCGAACGGAAAACGTCTACGCTTCGAATGCGACACAACATTCCGCACAGGTAAGACGTTTGCCTAGGACTCGGATGGATTCTAGTCCTGCATAGTATCCTGAATTTTTCAGGGCAAGAACCATCGACCGAAATAGCCGTAAAATATCCTTCCAAACAATATTCTTTCATGAGAAGTATGGAGGCTGCGCGTAAGCCATTATTGTTGGCTGGCAGAATCCTGAAAATACTTTTTATCTGCCTTAATTTTGTTTCCACTTCACTTGCATCTATTACAAATCTAGTATCTTGTTTCAAATGGCAAACCAAAACTATTTTTAATCCCTACTATTAAAGTAAACTGTAGGTTTACTTAGTAATCACTGTCGGTTGCATATGCAGAAAACAACCCCTTAAAACTTTCTGATTACAGGTCAATAAGGAATCGCAGTTTAGTTGTAACTTTTGTGTAACAAAGTGAAAAATACGAAAGTAACCCTGATTTTACCACAAAGCATTCCTCGTTTGACTAACAACCACTCCCTTGTGGCAGATTCGAGCAGCGTCTCTGTATGCGTGCCACCAAGTGTGCTGCGTGCCTAGACAGTGTGCACTTTGGCCGCAGCGCCGCTACGTGCTTGCAATGCGGTGTGCAGGCACACTCTAAGTGCTCTTTGCTGTTGCCTCACGCTTGCGGATTGCCTTGGGAGTTTGCTCGCCACTTCTCGCGGGCCCTCAAGGAGTCTGGCGACGAGGGGACGCCAGAGCGCAATGGGGAGCGGCCTGTCCGGATGGAGGGATATATCAAGTTGCCGAGGTGAGTGTTTAGAAGTTAGGTATTTTTGGTGATTTTTTTTCCAGGTAACTCTTTGCTGTGGTTAGCATACTTTGGTGTGTCATCTATTAGTTCCCAAGATCTTTTTGAATACCTGGTCAGAAGAGTTACATTTTCTTATGGTTCTTCTATTAAGCTGCCAAGTTTCTATGAACCATGCTGGCTAGAATATGAGGGGTAAAAGTTCCTTGATAACAGTTTTACCATCTCAGTTGAAATGATAGTTATTTGTCAGTTAAAAGCTAAAAACTCATCTTGGTTACAGCATGCATCTTGGCCTTCATATACTTCGGTACTTTATTAAACCTCCCGCTATCTTTTAAACAGGACAGTGGGCATTTTAAAACCAATTTTGCACTGTGCAAACATTTTTGTGTCCAGACCTGGCAGAAGTTTACCGGCCATTAAAAGGATCATCAACATTTCAGTAAGTCCCGCCACCGTTGATTGTCATATGTAGATTAACGGCATTCGTGCATTGCAAATCGCCTGCTATCCGTGTCCCCACCCTCCAGCAAACTGTCAAGGATGTTGTGACATATGCTTGTTTTCCAACTCCTGCGCCCTGGCTGACAATTGAAAAGTGCAAACTTGGCATTTCAGCCGAGGCAACTCTTGCTGGGAACGTCGCTACCTGATACTGGAGGGCAGCGAGCTGAAGGCTTACGAGCACGAGCCGACGACAGGCATGATGCCCATCGAGACGCTGCAGATCTGCCCCGATAACGGTGTGGCAAGCATCTCGAGCGCCGTGCCTTACTCTGGCGTTATCAACACCGCGGAGTCCGACTTGCCTTATCTTATAAAGGTTGCTAATAGTTTGTGTATGAGAAGGAGGCGATATTGTTTAGTTACAAGCTTAGACAGAGTTTTCAACGTACACTAAAATTCAAAAACTTGTTTACTTTTGTTCTTAGTAATTAGGAAGCGGAGATGAAGTAAAAGGTTCTCCTTGCACTCAAAAGTTGCACAAGCACAGTCCTATGCCTCTTTAGTTATTTTTATTATGCTGTTGTATTAATGATATGATAGTTTGTTAATGTTGAACCCCTTATTTGTGCTCAGGTCGAGGTGACCCCGCTAACCACCTGCTGGCCTGGCAACTCCATGCTCATTATGACGCTAGGATTCCCCGACAAGCAGGCTTGGGCATCTGCACTTGAGGAGGTCGTCCAACACTCAAAGGCCTCTCTCTCCGACCGACCCAGGAATCAGGTGGGTGCTATGGGGTGAACAGGGTTGGCAAGTAACTAGTTAGTGTCAACTTCCTTAAGATCTCTTGACCCAATATTTTGGCCAAAGGTCAGATTGATGTGGCATCTGCTGCTCTAGTTAAGTTTCGTAAGTAGAAGGGAAGTTTTGTTTGCCATTTAGGCATATTAGATTCGGGTCTATTTAGCCATGAATTGGAATCTTAATAGATCAGTGGGTTACACAGGTAAAATAGGTCTGGCCAAAGATCCTAGTGGCTTCAAAAGTCCACAAATTTTGCTATCCACCTTATAAAGATGAAGCTCATTTCATATCCCAAGGTTCAGAGAAATCTGGTAAACCTAGAGCCCTAAAAAGGCTTTTAAAGTGCCTTCAATGCCATTTACTGTGCTACTTGAACTATACTTATAAATCAGCTAATTTCACGATCAATGGAAAATCAAATGTCCCGCTACGAGTAGTCCAGTCCATGCTCTCCACAATGCAGCTTGGCCAACCTCCTTGCTTTTTCCAGGGAACTTCAATCCTGACCACAGACTACAAGTCGATGACCGTGAACTGCATGCATCAGCTGTCTCCCGAACTGCTGCTGATCGGTGCGACTGAAGGCCTGTTCTCTCTGCGCACATCCGCGCCAGGAGCGACAGCCGTGAGGATTGATGGCGTGCAAGACGTGCACCAGATAGCGTTGGTGCCCGCTGTTGGTGTAGCACTTATGATAGCAGGTATGGCCTGATGGTATGGACTCACAGGGAGTCCTTAAAGTTACGAGGATAGCGTATTTTTTATGTAGACATTTGTTAATTTTAAGTTGATTGATGAGCGAGTAGAGCAAAATCTTCAATTTTACTTACCCTCAAGAAATCACTTGTGTTAGCGTTTTCTTTTTTTTTTGCGCTCTAGCGGCCAAAGGCTTGCTCCGATTTGAACGAAATTTGCAGAGCACAATTCTGTGTTCTCAACGTAGACCACCTGCATTTTTTTAGCAAAATCGGTCAAATAGTTTTGAAACTACAAAATGTGCGATAATTTTCAGATTTGTTTAACCATTTTGGAGTTGTTATGCCAAAAGTGTCTGAAATATTTTCACCAAAATTTACAAAGACATGAAATGCATCAAAACCAATTTGTGAAGATTTTGAACTCGAGTGTAATTTATTTCTAAATTTATGCACAAATTTCCAGCTAACTTTTGTCAGTTAGGGCTGTTTTTCTTTGAATTATCCATGGTCTTCACATATTATCATCCCAAAATATTGCTACGCTCATCTTCAACACAACTCAAATAGCGTTCGCGAAGCCCTAGTTTTTTTTTATATATTTTACTGAACAAAGTATTCTATTTATAAGGTACATTTTTGAAGCATAGAAACCTCTCAAACATGAAATATCTAAGTTGGCAGGTAATCACTTGTAGAATTTGGGTTTCAAAGAGTGTAGTCAGTTACACACAAAAGGAAACTGACCCAGGGACAGACTGCGTTTGTGACACTGACATTTTTGCACCAAACACGGCCTATTTTCTTCATAGGAACGTCCCGCGAGTTGGTGCAGTGCGAGCTTGGCCAGCTGATCTCTAGCGCTGAGGCCCGCAATGGGTCAATCGCTCCGACCGCAGTCCTGATGCCAACAACAGTCAGGGCCGCATCGTGTCACCTGTTTGCCGTGGCAACCACCACTGACTCGAACCAGCACTCGCGAACCACACTGTGTGCCGCCACCGCTGACAAGCTCATGTGAGAGAAAAAAACTATTTAAAGCTAGATTTCGAACACATTGCATATTCGACTGGGTTCTGCAGGTGGGCACTGGGGGGCAATCTGCGAGTTTGACTGGGCATGCGACTTTGCTCTAGTGTAACTTATAATAATAATAATAATGTTTATTTTTTAGCTCAGAAGCCAATTTTTCATACATTACATTACAAACAATTCAGATGTGAGTTAAAATTAACCCAAGTACCGTTGATATATTGTAGAACCGGTATACAAGTGTATATTAGAATTAAAAGTATATAATTCTAAATTCTTGTATGCTAGAGACAAATCATTCGGAGGTATTCATGAGTAGTTTTTATCCGTTGACATTGTGTGTTTGATTCGCAGAGCTGCTCACTCTCGGCTCACTTCCTGTGCAATTTTTTCGCTCAGATTGATTGTTGGTGCACATGTTTAACAGGTGTAACATTGTTGCTGGTTGGATTTAGCTGCTATAACCAAGCGAATTGTGCTGTGTGCTTATGTGTGATGTATTTCTATGACTTCAGCTTGCTGACATGGAGCGTGAACAACATGGCATTCAACGTTGTTAAGACTCTCGAGACGGCTGAACCATGCAGCTGCATCCACTTTGCGTCGCACTCGATCATCCTCGGTTGCGACAAGTTCTTTGAAATCGACTTGCGAGATTTCTCTGCTGAAGGTAAGTGCTTGCACGGTGGAATTATTGTGCAATTTCGTTTATATTTGGCATGTGTTTTCAGCCACTTTTCTATGCTTCTTTGCTACCCAGGATAGAACTAGGCAGCCGGTACTAACAACCCATTACTGTTTCTAGCTCTGAGCATCTGTTTGTTTCAGAAGGTAAAATGTAGCAGATTGCAAAATATGAGGCTAGGTTCCGACTTGACTAAATGAGCGTGCTTCTTGTGTTTTTTTTTTTGTGATTTCCACCATCTCTGGTCCTACCAACACTATAGTGACTATAGTGCTATTATCACATTTTTTTTTCATCGATAGAATTAATTTGAAAAACCATGATATCTTCTTTCTAGCCCACTACAAGACCTAGGTTAGGTGGTTGTCATTTACCTGCTTTCTAGTTTGAATCATCCAGACATGGAAACTCAATTAACCTCTCATTTTGCAAAAGAAAGTAGAATAATAAGTATTATCTGTTGCAGAATTCTTGGACCCAAGCGACAAGTCTCTGTCGCACGCAAACTATGGCGCACGCCAGCTGAACAGCTTCCCGATTGCGATAATTGACATCTCCACGTCACGAGCTAACCCTGAGTATCTGCTAGCTTTCAACGAGTTTGGCGTGTTCGTTGACAAGTTCGGCCAGCGCAGCAGGAACGAGGACGTCAAGTGGAGCCACCTGCCTTTTGCATTTTGTGAGTCTGCTTCCTTAATTACCTTCTACTTTTTTCGATACTCGATGACGGAACTTATCGCTAAATGTTTTAACCATGAAAATCCAAGTAACATAGCGTCTTTCCCTGCAGCGTACCGCAAGCCATACCTGTTCATATTCCACTTCATGAGCGTCGAGGTGATGAAGCTTACTCCTGACTCGTTCACCCGGGACCCGGACGACAGTGTCGCCACGGTCAACTACCCCGGGCAGACGTTTATCGAGATGAACAGCCCGAAGATGTTGGGCGTGTCGACCGAATCTGAGTCTGTGTTTGTCAGCCACATGACTGACCGCTCAACTTTGCAGCTCGTGGCCATGAGTGGGGCTCAGGTGTTTAAAGACGACACTGGATTCAGCTGCTCGAGTTTGGATACGGTGCAAACCAAGTGAGTGGCGTTGACTTCGATATGTCAGTTTTGTCCGGCGTGTGGGAATGTCGAGGGTTGCTGGCAGTGATGTAGTCCACTGTTTTCTATGTGGCGTAATCCCACCTTATAGTTTTCAATTCAGCGTTTACCCATCCGCATCTCAAATAAAATACAATGGTAATATGGAAAACTTTTGTGAACTTGGGAACATTTTATAATTAAGCTAATTACAGGTCTGTCTATGAAACCCAGCTTTTGAGGTTTTTGCATACTAACAATGAGGAAGTAAATAAATGAGAAACTTGATCATCCGATTTCCTACTTGCAATCGTTATTGTGCAAGTAATTGCTAATTAAGAATGGTCTAAACATTAATAAATGCACAAAATATCCCATCTTTTCCTCCTCCCCCCCCCCCCCCCCCCCCCCCCCCTATCATTGGAAGGTAGAAAATCACTAATTATCCACCTAGTTTTAAGCATCTTGCCACTGGGCTAGCAAAGTTCTGAATCGATTTTGTGAGAGGACTTTCTGGTCCTTGTCTTAACTTGGTCAGTTATGTAAATCCTTTGTTTGTCGTCGTAATTCAATTTCTAGCACTTGTGCGACTGAAGATTGGGGAGTAAGAAGTTTGATCTTTGCTTCCAGGGACACTGCTGATCTGCACACTGACTTCAGTTTCACTTCGTCGCTTGTCCAGTCTCTGGATGGCTCCGATACCGAAGACATCAGGCGCGTACACTTTGGCCAGGATGTGATGCATACAGAGCTCTAAAACAGAGTTCAGTGCTCTCTACGATTTAGTATTTTGCTTTAATATTTTAATTGATTGTGGTAATGAAGGAAAGAGAGAAGAGGCACAACTAGCCAGAGAAGAAAATAGGCTTTGCGTGGTGTGCTTGTCAAAAAAAAAATGTAGATATCCCAAGATTTTCTCTTTGAGCCACGCGACGCCAATTTCCTTTTGCGATAAGTTGTGCTTCCGTTCTCTTTTCTTCTAACCAACAATCGATATCTGGCCTTTTAGCACTCTATTTGCATTTCATATTTTTATACCCTTTAAGGATAGTCATCCATCTTTTACTGTAAGGACTCCCCTTTATTACAATTCTATATAATGATACAGAGTAAGCAGTTATTGTACTGGTGCATGATGTTCCAACAATATGCTTGCCAAGTTCACGTCTTGAAACTTGAACCCCCAAAGCTGTCAATGTGTATAACAATCTACAAGGCTTTGTGGCTTCCACTATCAAGTCCTTTCTTCCTAGCAAGCTTTATACCGTTTCCCCATTGATTTGTTATTACTACTTATGTTTAGTTTTGCAAGAATCCAGTGTTGTTGGCTTTCTTTTGATCTCGATTTTATACATTTTTGATATTGCCAATTCATGCCCCCATGCTTTTCGCTTACATAAATATTTTTGATACAGAGACAATGCTGTGCTTTGAACAACTCATGGTTGTTTTTAGTAAAGATTTGAGAAGGTTCGAGCTAGAGAGGTAGTTATCAAGAGTTAAGTTCGTAAACAATCGCTGTCTACTTTGTCATTTTTAGTTGTGGGTATATCTGTTTAAGTGGCATTGTGCTGGTGCTAACCCATCACCGAGTGCCTTGTAAATTCCATGGGCTTCGATTTCGACATAGGAATTAAACATACAAAATGTTTGCAGAAATTATAATGAGGTTCAATCCAACAATTTTTCCTACTACAAGTCGAATCCTTTTCCTGTAGTTGACATGCCAAGCAGCACACACAATTTAAAAGAAAATGTACAATCCAGTTGGTGCATATACTAGACTGGTATAAACAATGTGATAGGCTGTTGACTGAGGTAAAAGTGAAAGAAAATAGATATATAATTAAATAAGTACTAATAACTAGAAGCTAGACTTTCTGACGAAGAGAATCAGTCGATGCTTAGTCTTCTGAACGTTCCTTCGAATCCAAACATTTCTTGGTTAGACTTGACTGGTTTGTTAGCTCGCAAGGATTCGTCGACTTTAATGGTCTCCTCTTGTTCGAACCATGACTTGTAAGATTCTAGTTTCTTGCCCCATTGGTCGTCTAGGGTTTCTGTCGACGGTCCACTTCCACCGTAATCAGCAGGCAAAACATCCAGTGGCACAAACTTCTGAAGTGCCTCCACGCTCGAGTGGACAAAAAACTGTAACAAAAACAATTATCAAGTCCTATCAGATGCAGTGTCCATGGGAATTTTCATTAGTGCTAATGTTTACACTGACTTTCTGGTTGACCTTCAGGATATCCAGCTAATTTATTTCGAATCACTGCCCGGAAAATTTCTATCGATGACTTTGCCGCTAAACAAAGGCTATTTGTTTATAAAATTATTATTTCTTTTATAGATTTATCGAAAATTTTAATTTCATCTTTGGAAGTCTACGATGCTATTGGAATGGCACTAACGATGTATAACAGAGAAAAGAAGAATCTAACTTTGACCTTCAAAGTACGTAGCTCCCTTAAAGTATGTACTTACTCTGTTTCTCATTTTTTCCTTCATGAACGATTTGAAAAGGGTTACAAATTTGTCGATGAAGTTAGGTGCATTGAATATGTGGATTTGCTTTAACCTCTGAGGGTATGCCTCCTGCAACAAAAGACAATATCGTTAGAATCGTCAGAAAATCCATGTAGGAGGAAACAGATTCCTCATTGCATCTTTCCAAATACCTGTGCACACATGAGGACTTTTCTGAGAACTGGAACTGACAGTTTGGCCATGAGAGATGCAGATGCATTACCAACGTCAAACAGGAAAATATCCCCGGCTAATGCTGCCTCTTCAACTATTCGGATGTCTCCGATCATGAGTCCGTATTTGAAGGTGTTGGTGGCGTTAAACTGAGAACTCTCGTGTGGTAGCAATTGATACAGAGTCACTCTGCAGCCTTCTGGCGTTAGCTTTGGCAGTGGGCACACCTTACTGGAATTCAAAAAATTTTGGTCACAAATTTGTCTTCCTTCTTTTTTGGCTTAAAGCTGTATGGAACAAACACACTTTTAATTAGTTATTAACATTCTGGGTGGTAATTATTTTAAGTAAACATCTAGCATTTGAAGAACGGCATCAAAGCAGAATCATGAATAAAATATGATTATTTTAAATGGTGTTTTTTTTTTACAAATTTTGCAGAGCCAGTTCTTTTTTTTAAATCCAGTTTCATACAAAAGACAACTGTATAACTCTACAGAGGTGCTAATCAGTACTAAAAAGTTGTTAAATGCATGCAGCAAATTGCTTGCCAGTAGCTAATGAACTGCTACTAAAATACCGCAGCTCGGAGCAGAGATCCAAGAGAGATTTTCCCAAAGAGAGAGAAAAATCAGGGACTTCAGTTAGCAAGTTTGCTCAAAGGCCTCATAAAATTTCTACAAAAAAATGTTGGAAACAAAATGACCACCTTTAGCACCTGCTTGCAATTTATCACATACACCACAAGCCTTAAGGGCAATTGATTTAAAAAAAATGAAAGATGCCTTCCAAAAACCTTTGTTTTACCGTTAGGTAAAGCTTTGAGCATATTTGAGGGGAAGCAGTTATCAAATAAATTAGAGCAGATATGTGATACATAATAAATAAGAAAATCAATGCATCTTCATATCAAGACATCGCAATTCTTACAGAACTATTGGACTAAAGTCTAATGATAATAAGGCAAAAATGCAACTAGCACAAAAATTTGATATCACGAATATACGGAACGGTTTGATTTTCCATCCCTCATGAAAGGAGCTGGTGGTGTTCCGGTTGCCCCAGCAAGACTTACAGCATTTTCCTGGTCTGCTGAATGCCGAGGCTCAGGGGGTCACGTTGGTTGAATAGTTCTGGGCAAGTAACTCGAACGGTGAAGTACATGTCCAACTTCTTTTTTGTCCTCTCGATATCGTGCTTGCAGCCTCGCAGAAACGTACGCACTATTCGCTCGTCTGCAAACGAAGTTTCGATGCCCTGAGTTAATTTCGGTTTAGTATCAGTTATTTGTAGGTATAGATAGCTTCTAGGGTATCTACTTTTTATCTTGACTGGGATATGCCATCGTCATCATCATTAAACGATTATTAAGGCAGAAAAATCTCCGACTTTTCTAGGAATCATGTGTAGTTAGTGCTTTTTTATGAAGTGCTTTAATTAGTTTTTACTGACTTTTGGCACGCAGAAGGTTTTCTGTATATTAATTAAGTTTCAAGAAACGTTAGTGGTGGCTTTCTTGTTACGCCTATGATGCCTACGGTAAGTGCATTCATGGTAGGTATTGTCACAGGCTCTGTCTAAAATGTTGTAAAGATCCCCTAAAGATTGTTTCGATTTCCTCTTTTGTTGAATTTGCGATTGTTCCGCACATACAACTAAGGGATCCTTAAAAACCTTGTGACGAATACTTACTTGATGTAAATTACTTTTGAACGGGCCATGTGAAGACCGTATGGCTGCGTGTCAAAAGGCCGACGATGCAAAAGGCCGACGGAGCAAAAGCCCGACACGAGAGTGTCGAGCAAACGGTCTCTCGGTCTTTTGCTTCGTCGGCCTTTTGCATCGTCGGCCTATCGGTCACTCGGCATATTTAACCCTACTAAGGCATAGCCCTGCTTTCCGTGTGCTTTTTCCGTGCAGTAGCAAAAGAACGACGAGATGACCGATCGACCGACGGGTGCTATGTTGCCAAACAAGAATTAGATATGTCGATAATGTAGTAGGCTCCATCAAGTTCACCGACCGTCCCTAACAGACAGCGCCACTAGGCACTGATCGTGTGCTACCCCTGAAAAAAGGCTACGAGCCGTGAGCGGATGGCACACAAGTTTTCGAGTACCAACTACCACAGTTTTCGTTGGATTCTCCCCAATTTGACAGGATTTAGTATCCAAGTTCCCACACAAACGCGTTTGACGTTTGAACCTCCTCCCAGTGACTCCCAACCATAGCTAGACATGGAGGCGTTTGAAACTCTACCTAACCACGCCGACCACGGGTAGAGATGGAGGCGTTTGAAACTACCTAACCACGCCAACCACGGCTAGACATGGAGGCGTTTGAAACTGTACCTAACCACGCCGACCATAGCTAGACATGGAGGCGTTTCAAACTGTTCCTAACCACGCCAACCACGGCTAGACATGGAGGCGTTTGAAACTCTATCTAACCACGCCGACCACGGGTAGACATGGAGGCGTTTGAAACTCTATCTAACCACGCCGACCACGGGTAGATGTAATGGGTAATGTTGGTAATGTACAAGTCCACGTGCTATAATTGTGAATATATTTTTGTTTAGGTTAATCCTATTATTCTTATAATTACAATTTTGGTTCTCATTTCGATTGCCAATACACAATGTAAATATATTTTTGATCTCGAAGAAATTTGTCGTTAATTAAAACAAAATATCTCTAATATTACCGTATAGGAAGAGCCAAGATTTTATGGTGCTATGATTTCGATAATTTCGTGGTAAGCTTTTTGGATTTCGGTGTTATGGTGGTGTTATGGAAAAAGTACAGAATTTCATGTCTATAGCAGATTTCGGACATAGGTGACGAAAAAAAGAAGAATAGTTAAACATAGTGTTTCTGTTCAATAAGTTCCTATAAAATGTAGCTGATACCTTTATGTTTCATAAAATACATTGTTACGCCACAAGAAAACTACAAAACAAATAAGACACAAGAAACATTTATCCGTATAAGCTCCATGTTTTTATTATTATTGATGCAAAATTAAATTAATTTCGATTAGCTCCTATTTGTAACACTAATTTTCCAAAAAGAGTTTAAAACTAAAAAGTTTGTCAGTGAGGGGTTTGAGATTTTTATGTCCATTAGAATTTGAATTAGACCCACTGCCTGGTACTAACAACATACTTTGCAAGATTGCATTTTTTTCTCCCAGACAAGTCTGGTGTTTTAGATTCCACACATCAAAATATATCCATCACTCACAAAGAGTTGCTTTGTTTGATCCTCAAAAGTCAAAAATGTATTACACCCCATTAAAATTTGAAATCCCAGCTAATCTCTACCAACAGGTAGACTGAATGCATGTGGTGCTGGTGCGCACATGGCAAGGATGGGAAGATTCAGCCAAACAATGGCAATGGTTTCCTACAGCAAACAATTTGCCCCACTACTTCTACCTTAGAGAAAATAATACGGTAGGGTAGAGCTGTATAAGGATAGGGCGAGTTTCTGACCGATTGAGGCTAGTGTTCTGGTATGACGCTAGGGCGTAGTATTCGACGGTGGCGCCAAACGGTGATTGCTAGTAACTTTTTGACTACTTTATCGACGTGCCTGAGGCTAACTAAGAAATACATTCTTTGGGTCGAGCCAGGTACATCTGGTGGGCTCGAAAGGTTTATTATTTTTAGAAACTCAGAATCACAAACATGTGTAATCTTTTTGCTTAGCAGGCTAGCGAAATATTAGGCCCCCGTTTTACCTGCGTTTTCAAATACTAGCTGAGAGTGGTTTCGGTAAAAGCGACCTTTACTCACAATGCGTCAAAACGTACTCCACACATATTGTTCATAAAACAGATATATTTAATTATTTGTGGAGTCAATCTTATTCCCAACATTTGATGCATTTTGTTAACTGAATATGCGATTTGTTAAGATGATAAGATTTTTTTATTGGAAGCATATTAAATCACCAGTTACACCTCGAAAGCGTAAGCTGATGAAGAATTTGGGAGCCGCTAAATTAGCGGTAAAGCGTAGCAAAAGCCAGGCGGTATATTGGAAGAATAAACATTCAATGATTCGTGATTTGTCAAGAGAGGATGTAGCAATAGCTTCCGCTTCGTTTTTGCCTCCTGACGTGCACACGTTTTTCAAAATGCAATTGCTGCATAAGAAAACGCAGAAATGGACTTCTGCTGAAAAACAGCTCGCACTGGCCATCCATTACAAGAGCCCTGGCTTGTATTCAGATTTAAGGGAGAGGTTTGATTTCAATCTGCCGGGCAAGTCTACAATTGAGAGATGGCTCAGTGAGTTGGACTTGCAGCCAGGTCTATGCGCATCGCTGATGTCAAAGCTGCGCGAAAAGATGGCCCAAATGTCCCCTGTTAGCGCGAGTGCGTTCTTGTTTTCGACGAAATGTCGATTAAGAGAGATCTGCAATATTCCCCTCGATATGACTTGATTGAAGGTTTCGAAGATTTGGGTGAATTAGGTAGGAAGGCGACCTCTGGATCATATATTCTTGTATTTATGATTCGTGGCCTTAATCTTAGTTACAAGATGCCCTTGGCATTTTCTGTGGCTGGCACAAATGTGTCTGGGGATGATATGTTGAAATTAGTGAAACAAAATATCATAGCCCTATTTGAAGCGGGTGCGGTCGGTCGTGCTTTCACATGTGACCAGGGGTCGAACTACCAATCTCTAATGAAGAAGTTGAATCTGGAGCTTGGCGAACAATTTTTCAAACACCCAAATGGTCGTAAAATATATGCTCTTTACGACGTGCCACATTTGTTCAAAAGCATCAGAAACAATTTGAGCAGCAAAGATTTCTTTGTTGCGCTAGACGGTGTTGTCCAGCAAGTGTCTTGGCGCGATGTGCGAGATGCTTATGTCATAGACCAGGGATCAAACTTGGCTAGAGGCAATGTTAAGTTAAGCACTCGACACATTGCACCTAATAAATTTAACAGAATGTCTGTGAAACTGGCTGTCCAAGCGCTCTCGGGGTCAACGGCGGCGTTGATAAACACGTTGATTGGGACCGGAGAGTTAAAATCGAGAACTGCATCGTCCACTGCTAAATTCATAGGCATCCTCAATAATCTCTTTGACGCACTGAACAGCTCAATTATCTTGGTTTCGAACCATTATAATTGTGCTATATCTAAGAAAAATCGGATTGCTCGGAACACTTTAGAAAATGCTCCTGAATTCATTAATACTTGGGTGGTGTGTAAGCGGACATCGCGGGACAGGCTTTATCCCCCTTGCTTCGTAGGGCTCAGAAATACCATCCGCGCCATCCTTGAATTGTTGAATGATTTGGAAGCAGAGGGTTATTATTTCCTCCTCACTGCTCGCTTGAACCAAGATCCCAGTGAGTGTGTGTTTTCGATGATTCGAGCTCGTGGTGGATTCGATCGCAATCCAACGACTCGGCAGTTGATTCGCTTTTGGTAGCCATCATTGCAATGCAGTTTATAAGAGTGTCGAAGTCATCGAACACAAATTGAACACAAATCGAACACATTTACCCTGTCCTGTCGCTTCGACAAGTCAGTTGGATAAACAACACTGGTTCGCGTCGAATACCTGCTCGGAAGAAACAAAAGGAATTCTTTTTTCACCTTTGCCTCGGGCATACTTTATGTTTCCTGCACATAGAAAAACTAATTCGCAATAATTTGTGACAGCAACTGAAGGGATCGGATTATTTCTGTTGATTATATATTTCATAAGTCGCAATTTTATAGCATAAAACTTAAAAATAAAACGTCATCCAGAAACCTACGAAAATGTTTCAGATTTAGATTGTTTTTAAACAATTAGTTGCAGAAAGAAAATACCGCTGTCAAAGATTAAATTCCACTTTACACTTACAAGTAAAGAACCTGAATGAGCCTGATGTTCAAAATCTCTTAAGATTAAAAGTAACCATCGACAAGGATGAAATGGATTTCCTTGTTTCAAGTCACAGAGTCCATGTAAACATTAGAGTTGATTTGGTATCGTCTCACGACGATACTCGGGACTGGTGAACAGAATGGTCGCTACCCGCTTCTAAAAATAGCACACCCTTTTCGCTACCTGGCAATTGCGATCCCGCCGACAGGCTCACAAATACGGCATTTTCTGACATAGCCTGAGCCGAGTCGGTAAGGTAGTCATGTAGTTCCTAGGCAGTGCCACTAAAATCCCGCAATCGCTAGCTGCTGGCACCCCAAACGACTGCTGCGATCATGGTGTGATGCCAAAGAAGGTCCAGAAAGTTGACAGAAACTTTAACACGGACTGTACGGCTCTACCCTACCCGTATTATTTTCTCTAAGCTTCTACCCTCTAAGTTTAGGAATGTTGACAGCGTTTGATGAGGAACAGACCTGACAACAAGACTGGGGGAAATAAACTGACAAATTCATGGAAATGTGTGTTTAGAGAGATAAAATAAAAATTTTAAATTTTTTGAATGGAAATTAGTGGCTATTTCGCAAAATAAACACATTTTAGTGAAATGGGTTTTTTTCTTCGTTTATTTATTTTCCGTGAAATATGGTTTGATAAAAATGAAAAAAAAAACAGATTATCTGAAATTTAAGATAATTGGGTGGGAAAAGGCTCATTTCGTGATGATTTCGCGGGAAATAGTTGATTTCGTTGTTATGGATGATTTTTCGTGAATTTCGCGTTTTGTCGCCATGACCTTCTTACATATTTGAGTTGGGAATTCAATGAATCGCACTCATTTGTAAGAAAAACAAGAGATAAGAACAATTCGCCATTTCGCGCATCACCATATAATCGTGGCTCTACGTATAGGTACACCATTTACTTGAAGGGAAATTAGAAAAAATAATGTAAAATAAAAAATATTGTTAATTATTTAAGTTTGGTTGCCTCCCTGCTCTGGTTCGCCACTGGTCCGCACTTTTACACTAGTCCTACTTTCAGAAGCAGAATATTTTCAAAATTTTTGTCAGTAAGTCTACCTCTTTTTTTGGTGAAATGTCACCCCCAATACTAAACATCCGTTCTACAGCCGCGCTGGACCGGATAGGGGTATTGAATTTAATAAGCAAAGTCTTCACGAGTGGAAATCTCCCAAGGTCCTCGAGAGAGCTTGCAGGTTTAGCCAGGTAAGCTTCTAAATCTGAAATTTGAAGAGCTGGTACTGTTTGCTGCAATTTCCTTATGCACCGGCATACACAATACACTCTTTACTTTGAAAACCACCCCGGGATCGGTAACATTTCTCTCGTGGAGAAAAAATAATTTCTTCAGATTTCCCCACGGCAGAGCATTGGTCTCCGTGGCCGCGAAATCGTGATTGACCACTTCGTCTCCGTCACCCGAATCAATCGAGCTCATTTAATTAAAAAACAATAATAATTAAACACGGCTTGCTTCGACTAAGCGGGAGCAACGAGTGGGTGGAAATTCTCAGTGGTATAACCGTGCAAGCTCATAACGCACACACAGCTCATTCCAAATGAGTCAATCGCCATTATCCAGCTTAAGCTCGATTCGAAAATGCAAACACATCTCTTACTGCTAAGTGCTAATACCCGTGTTAGTATCTTATCGAAATAAGAACTGCTAGACTCAATATTTTCGATCGTCGCCTACGATTTACATGGAACGGATGAGAGAGTTTAGCCTAATGGGTTTCCAGCGTAAATTTTTGTCCAACAACCCAGCAAGAAATGATTATGGAAATGAAACGATCGTGCTCAAATTTCAATTGCCAAGTGTTGTCCAACAATAAACATAAAAAAGAAACGACAGTGCAAACGATCTTGATCTTTTAAAACGATCTTTTAAAATGATCTTTTGAAAGATCGTAAAAAATTCGATCGCGATCAAATTAAAAGATCGTGTTACACAAAAAAGATCGCGATCAGTTCGAAGATCACTAAAAGAGGATCGCGATCGCACGATCGCGATCTTTTTAAAGGATCCTTCCCCAACTATGTACATCGTTATGCTGTTTGGGCATACTACATCCATAGGCAGGAAATTGGTATGCAGCATGAAGAGCAGAGGAGAGAGCGCACTTTCTTGCGGTATTCCTATGTTAACTACGATCTCTTCTGACGACTTTGTACCTTCTTTACCAGTGATGTGCACACTTTGTCTGCGATCTTTTAGGATTGATTCGATCCATTTGTTGGCAACTCCCGAGATCCCCATCGCGTCCAAAGTGATTAGTATAGTGGTGCGGTAGAGTTTCAAACGCCTCCATGTCTAGCCGTGGTCGGCGTGGTTAGATAGAGTTTCAAACGCCTCCATGTCTAGCCGTGGTCGGCGTGGTTAGGAACAGTTTGAAACGCCTCCATGTCTAGCTATGGTCGGCGTGGTTAGGTAGAGTTTCAAACGCCTCCATGTCTAGCCGTGGTCGGCGTGGTTAGGAACAGTTTCAAACGCCTCCATGTCTAGCCGTGGTCGGCGTGGTTAGGTACAGTTTCAAACGCCTCCATGTCTACCCGTGGTCGGCGTGGTTAGGTAGAGTTTCAAACGCCTCCATGTCTAGCTATGGTTGGGAGTCACTGGGAGGAGGTTCAAACGTCAAACGCGTTTGTGTGGGAACTTGGATACTAAATCCTGTCAAATGGCGGAGAATCCAACGAAAACTGTGGAAGTTGGTACTCGACAACTTGTGTGCCATCCGCTCGCGGCTGGTAGCCTGTTTTCAGGGGTAGCACACGATCAGTGCCTAGTGGCGCTGTCTGTTAGGGATGGTCGGTGAACTTGATGGAGCCTACTACATTATCGACATATCTAATTCTTGTTTGGCAACATGGCACCCGTCGGTCGATCGGACATCTCGCTACAGCTAGTCGGGCAATCGGTTCGTCGGCCTTTTGCGTTGTCGGCCTTTTGCACCGTCGGCCTATCGGTCACTCGGCATTTTAACACTACATTCGGACCGGCTCGCTACAGCATGGTATAGACGGTGTCGGGCAATCGGTCTGTCGGCCTTTTGCGTCGTCGGTCTTTTGCATCGTCGGCCTATCGGTACGCTGCCGACCGTATGATTGTTTGAATGTGTGTACATCGTACTTCTCAGACTTTAAACCGGTTCGTATATCGCTTTTGCCAAGTATATCCAGACTTTATTTTTAATGGTCTCAGAATATTGTGATTACTCGTTTGTAGGTACGCTATCTCACGCATTTTTATTATGCTAGAATCTACGAGTTTCGTTTTAATACTTCAGAGGCGAAATTATTTGAGTGCTGGATAATGTTTTGACCTTTGCCATGCTGCATTAAAAAAATTATCAGCATGCATGAGGAGTCCTTGATGCCCCTGAAAGTATCTTCTATTTTCAACTAGTTATGTGAGGTTTGGTCAATTTGTCACGCATTTGCGAATCGCTTTCTGGAAACAAGTTTCGCACGTCTTTTTCCTTCTTACATAGGTACCTATTTAAATACCCCGTCCGTCATACTGTCTTTGAATTAAAAGGTACTACATAAATGTCGATATAAATAAAAAACCAGTACCTACTATTTTGAAATGGCAAATCTCTGCCTAGTTTTGTGTTTCGTTAAAAATAATTTCGTTTTTTTTTTTTTTTTTTACACCCCACATTTTTGAACGTGTCTCTGTTATACTTAAATGGGTACAAACATCGAATGGATTTTTTCCGTGCATTTATAATTCTGCACTACTGAAATTTTTTTCTCATTTTCTCCATATGCTCTTATCAAATAATGTTAATACTAGGCAATTCTAGTAGTTTGCAGCCCCCTTCAGCTGCTAACCTAAAATCTTTTTATTCCGCCCTTTCTGTTCCAATACTTTGTGTCCCTAGTTCGTGGAAGTGGTGGAACGTTTAAAGTTGGACCGTACCATCATTTCACTCTACTCAACGTATAAGGAACGGACCTTGACTTTGAGCCTGTAAATAATTTATGAGCTGGATTTAATTATTAATTATTGGCGTTCCGTCGTCGTTTAAATTTGCAAAGCTGAAAATTTATGGGTGTAGGATTAGTTTTTCAACACGCAAGCTGTATTGAAACCCTATAAAGACATAAAGTTCGGTGCCTTACATCTATACAGTCTAGCTGACGCCTTAATTATAATTTTATTAAATAAAAAAAAAAATCATTTTATTGGTCTTTCCCACTGCTAACTACAGATCCCATTTCGTTGGCATTTTTGGACACTCACATAATAATAAAATCACCATTTTAGAGAATCACAGTGGTGAATGCATTTTTCGGGTTTTGAAACATTTTCGGAAAGGGGCTGTCCTTTGATTGCGTTATCCGTTCTTCTGCTTTGGAAGAAGGTTCTAGCTCCAGCCTCCATGTACCTAACCCACAGCAATTGCTCGAGTTAGCAAACTATCTTGTTTATGTTGTTGTTGTGTGTTTCTATCGAGTCAAGGTATAATATTAGAGGCCACCCTGTTTCGCACGATGCTCATATGCTGCGAACAGTCAGGGCATATCTTCCAGCCACGCTCGACCATGAAAGCGAATGCCTCGTCCGCGACCACATGAAAGAAAATTCTTTCATAAATTAATGTCGTCTATATTTGACCTTCTTGACCAATGCAGCTTCCTTCATCTCGCATATGCTTAGACGCCGTGTCTTGTATGCAGAATGCAGTTTGTTTACAGTGCGTAGCCGTGATTTTATTTAACATCGTTAATCGCAATTCTTACATATTATTTGTTTACCTACTTCTGTATTTGCACATTTCTTTTTTTGGACTTGTCGACTCTTATTGAGTTCTATTGCCTTGTTTACATGCGCAATAATTTGTTTGTCAATCAACAACCTTCTGTATTACATATACCCCGTTTCAATGTGACATTCCTTAAGTCATAAGTATTTAAATGTAATTAAGGCACTAGCGACTAACAATCATGAAGTCACCGAGAAGTAGACTGCGGATACATAAACTCGAATAAAAATGCATATGTGCAATACCTATAGTGAGGGTAGGTTAATCTGTAAGGGTTTATAATAGTTCATAGGGATACACATTCTACACATACATATACATATTAGTGAATATATACATATTCAGGATTATATTACTTAATGAAAGTAATATTACTTAATACTAAATATATACCAAATAATATTGCCCGGTAAATTCTTGCTTCGTGTCTGCAGATACATGGACGAAACTGGTTTCAAGGTGTACCTTATTTTAAATTAGAGTCCTTATTGAAGTATTTTAAAAGATTAACATCAGGAAATGATACGTCGGTTTCAGACAGATAAAGGCTAACTATCGAAATGGTAGTCTCATTGGTTTTATGTTAATGTCCCTACAGACGAGTACCTAACCATGACAAAACCCGGGCCTTGATCGGCAAGGCATCTTGAAGCGGTTGGCGACTGTAATGGTACTGTTCTTGACTTGATGCTTCCAATGTCAACAAAGGTACAATGTGTCTAGCACATGTTGCATCGTCACTTGGGGTGCACCTATCTGTACCCCAGCAATTTAGTGCAAAGAGGACAAAAATTGCGTGGCAAAACTCACAACATTGACCAGTAATTGAAGCGATGATTTCAAGTTAATGATTTACTGGCATTTGAGCATCTTGTGTATCTATCGTAACTATGTTGGTAAGAACAAGTTCAAGGTAACATCTTGAGATGTAATGATTAACAAAAACAATAATAATTATTATAATAATACACAATGATAATAATAATCATGCGTGTGTCTCTATTTTGTTCTTATTTATGCTTCGGATTTCGTTAAATCACTAATTTGCTAGGCTCTAAAAAAAACTGGGGGTTCAGGTAGATTATCATACTTATCGCTATTTCTCACATATCATGCACAAATACGGCAATTTTTCATTTTGTAAAATTACCTTGAAAAAACGCAATGCATGCACACGGATGTTGGTTCAAGCTTACCATAATTCTTCGGCAGATGAGCCTGACATGCCATCCAATCTTTGATATGATTCTCATTGGATTTGAGTTTGTTGTCCCCACATTCATTGATCTCTTGCAAAATAGTGTCAAGCACACTAGCACTTGCTTCCTGAAGTGCCATTCTCAAAGACCAAATATTAACTCTGGAAGTTTTAAAACTCAAATATAAATATATCACAAATCAAAAGGTAGAACTCCTGTCTCGAAGATTGCCGCTTTATGAGCGAACAACCGTCAGGCTTGCTACGCGACTGATTTGTTAATGATTCGTCTACAAGTCCTTGCCGACGAAGAAAACATTCAAAGATATCGCACACCCTGCCCCTTCAGGTGACCACCAGTGATCATAAGTGGGCAAATACTGGCTACTTCTCCCACCTAACCTGCCGACGCAGGACATGAAGCAGTATGGCCGAGAGTTGAAGAACCACGTTGAGATATGGAGAGGATGGAGAGTGTTGCCGAAGGCTAGCGGAGTTAGGTGACAATGCCAACAATTCTAACAGCAACACGAGACAATGGTAAACAATGGAGTAGTTTTACATTTTTTGTGCGATCACGTTTTGGTAGGTGTTTAGGTAGATATTATACGCATGACTAGCGTAAAATATTGATTTATTTATTACCGGACACAAATCGCGGAGCGGTTAGCTTATGAAACTTTTCCTGAGATGTGATCTTGAAGATTAAAAGAGCCTAGCCGAGAGATCTATTTTGTAATGAAAACCAAAAATGTGTCTCGCGCATTCGTATCTCCGGCTCGAACACGTCTCCAGTGCATATTCAATTGCAAGCAATGACATATTTTTCTGAAACAAATATTTTAATTGTAAAAACTGAGCAAGAACAAAAATTATACATAGATTAGCGGTTGGGTGTGGTTTGACCGTTTCGCATGCACACTATAATTTGCAATAGTAACTTTGGGTATGAAATGTTTTACAAGAACAGTACAACACCGATGGACTAATTGCACTGAGTGTTGGTTACTGCCATAACCATTCTTGGCATAAACGTAGTCAAAGTATTTTTAATTAATAACACAAAATTATGATGACACAACGGAAATTTCCAGGCTCCAATTACGTCTTACAAATAAATTGACTATTTTACTGCGTACATAATAATAATGATGCATGCTTTGTTTCGTATTGTTTATTTTTTCCTTTTACTGGTAACTCATTTGTCTCTGCTCAGAAGATGCAATTTCAGTGCCCCCAGAGTTCATATTTTCAAGGTGCTGGTATTTTATATAACGCAGAAGAAAAGTGTACATAAGGCAATTAGACATTTATACATTTTATGACATCACGTACTGGCAACCTTTGACTGTCCTCCCTTTTTTCCTCCTATTTATACATTTCCGCTTATCATTTTACTAGTCAATTTTGATAAATTTACTAAAAAATACGCAGCATGGTTTCTTCGCAGAAAACTGCGCTGTTGTTATGAATCGAGAATTAAAAAAAAAAAATCGCGTCATTCTACAATCATTACCCCCAGTGATGTATTCGTTAAATTTTTAGTGGGGGTACGCAAAAATGACCCATTTTTTTGTGTCGGCGGGCGGGGTGGGGGGGGGGGGGGGGGGGGGGGGGGGAAGGAGGAGGAGGAGACCCATGGCGAATGCACCGAAAGAGTGGAAAATAGGGGGCTTCGGGCGCAGCTCCAAGTGAATTTTTATTCTAAGGTTTCTTTTGGAGTCAATCTACGAGTTTACGATGAAATTGGGCTTGGAATGACATGGTCAGAACTGCATTTTTAATTACGTAATGATTTTGAGAAAATTAAATTAATGCCGCCCTCTCATGTCTACACCTTCCCACATTGTTGCAGTCTTTAAATTTGGTGGGGATTCGGGAATCTGGTAAAAGAAAGTCAATCATTTTAATCGAATACTGGTTTAAATTTTTGATGAAACTATCCATAGGTACGCGCATACTTTCGCGTTGAGGAGATTACATCAGTTTCCACAATGACTCTTTTTCATTGAGCTCTTCTTTATTCGACGTTGGTGGTGTCTTCAACTTCTCCCAAACCAAATTTTGGTTTTCTAGGAGGAGCAAGGCTCCAAAGGGAATGCAAATCCACTTGCTTCCTCTTCTGCATCTTGAATTAAACTAACTCGTCCAGTGTGGCTCGTATGTGGCATTTTGGTTATTGTTTGTATTTTTGTCTTTCCTGCGAATTCTTATTATTTGAAGCGGGCTTGCTTCTGAGAGCTTGCACCGCCGTGCGACGCCGCGAAAGCGGCTACCGACTTCCCTAAGTGATAACAGTAATATGGTTCTAACTAACCCCTTTGTTGCGAGTCGCGACGCCGACACAATTCCAGCCTACCTACTCTTAGTATGTTCGCATACAGTGGCATTCTTGGTAGGTTTATTTTTAAGTAAGTGGATTATTAGGAATGAAACCCTTAACTGGGATATTTTCGCCTTGAAAATAAAGAAGTGCAGGATATTTCGAATAATCATAATTTAATACTGCTTTCCCGTGCGTTCACCTGCGTTCCCTCAAAAATTCAAAGTGGGGGTACGGCCAAAAATAAAATTAATAGTGGGTGGACTGCGTACACCCGCGTGCATTAACCAATACATCACTGATTACCCCAGTATAGCACAGCAATTATTAGAAAGTAATAGAGCTCTAACAGGTACGTAAACAACGATTAAATGTATGAAATTAAAATCGAACGCGAGACACAATTATGTGATATAAATATACTTGCTATTCGCTGCAAGCGCATCATTAAGAACACCTATGCTGCCACGCAGCGGAGCGAAGAGACTGGCAATGATATCAGTAAATATGTAACGCAAGATATTATGAGGAAAATAGACGCAATTAATCAAATTTGATATGCGTTGCTAATGGCCAGTGCGGAAATTGAAGACTTTCCAATGAGTAAAAATAGATTTAGCATTTCAAAACGAAACCGATGCCGCGATATTTAGCTAGGTACTTGTGACTAAATTTACCATCAAACAAACTTAACCATGCGCTGTCGATTATCAGGGAAACTTTCGATAAAATTTCGTTATTATCTACCATTTTCTTTTCGTCAGACGCATTTAATTAACTGAAAAGAAACGACAAAGACCATAATACTCGGCAGCTCTTATGCAATAATGCATTAATTTTAAGCCGTATAAAATTTTCTCTTGTATAGCTCGTTGTTATTATATATTTATACCATTGTTCGAAAGCCAAATACATAAATGCATCTGTACGCAATTAAATTGCAACATACGTGGTGAATCAATAGTAAAGTAAATATATTAAAAGATACTGTCTCGGTGCAATTAACGTCGCTTTACAATTGCATATTACTCCCATTTAAAAGGAATTGCTGAGCATGCCTCTGAGAAACGGGATTTCCTCCAGCATTCCGCAAGCAATAAAACCCGAAATATAAACAAAATCAAAACAATAATCATAAAAAAAAAAAAATCTTTAATCTAAAGTCTGATCTGCACTCCTTTCTCGACGTTTCCAGGGTGTTGTAGACAAACGCCATGCATACGAATGTACACAGAAAGTTATGAATCAGTTAAGAATTGCAGAATATGAATTCTCCACAAATAATTTTAAGCAAAATCTCACTGAGATAAACGCAGTGTATCAAAGTTTATTTGTAAGTTTTTCGAAGTTTGGACAATTACATTTTGATAACAGCTATTACTAAAGATTGAAAAATCAATTTTGTACACAACACTTTCTTCTAGGTTTTCACACGAAAATTAAGTAATTCTGAGCCACAGGTTTATTTCCGTCACCCCCTGCTTAGTTTTTTTCACGGAAACCACTAAATACACGGCTTAGGATTGTAAGAGAAAATAATTGAATACATAAAAACATGTGAAAAGTTGAGATTGGTGTGAGGTCCGAATTTCAGTTACTTAGTGACAGTGTTTTGAATCCGTCGTTAGAAAATCCATAATATGGTCCACAAGCAGTTCGTTGAAATACAAAAACAGTTCTACCCTTACAATGCCAATACCATAGATTAATGTCAACACACGACCTCATTTATATATGCCAATACTTAAGAACTGACTTATACTGCGTTCAGAATGAGAAAATACTTTTCCGGGAGAGGCACCAACGGGCGTTATGCGTTGAGATGCCGACCAACTATAATTTAAAAAGAAAATTACAAATCTTCTCCGCTGATTTCCACAATTTCCCTTTTAATTTAAAGTTTAAAGCTTTTGCCTTGCCAAGTTGTTTTGGTTTTCGAGCTATCATTAGATTTCTTTTACTAAATATAACAATTTGGGATATTCTTTTGCACTTGTAATAAGTATTTTGGAATCCCGTCACTGAAATCATTACAGCGATTTCATGAGTTGGTAGCTTTGCTGAAGGGCAGCCCTTTTGCTGGTATCTTCTCTCGCGGGCTGGACTGCAACAACATCCAAAATCACACAGCATTATTTTTATCCATTCTACTTCTTAAGGATTTGAGCATGTCATTCTGATGACCAAATCTATTAACCCTCAGCCCAATTCCCGCCACATCTGAGAAACGTACAGCTGTCGGCCTAGCCGTTCTCTCCGTCGCTGCGTTGATATTTTCGTAGTGCATTTCGTTGATTCTCCTCGCGACCGGCGCAGTGTTCTTGTCCCCCGCCAGCATGTCTCGAAGGTCTCCCACTTCACGCTGCAGGGACTGCAACAGGGCGATGATGGTAATCTGGTCTTCGCTGGGAGCGTTCCGTTGGCCGTCTTCGTGGTAACTTCGCGTGGATATCGAGGTATGTTTTTGGTCCTGGACGCTGCAGAAAGGATCATCGTCCGCGGTTTATGATGGGTTAGGTTATAGTGACACGTAAGATACATATAGGTACATGTGTAATTTTCATGATAAGAACCACTATTTATAAATTGCCGATCACGCGGCCTTCTAACATTAACTCAAGAGCTGATAGGAAAATGTAAGAGGACTCTAAGATCGGCTGTCATTACCGATGGTTCTATTTGGTGATATATTTGGCCCTTGTATTGCCAAACGAACGGTTTAGCAAGTTGGCAACACTGGTTCTCGTGAGATCACCTAAGTTAAGCATTACTGCGTTAGGTCTCATATTGGATTGGTGGTCATCATATGTATGAGTAGTTCTGTCCGGGGGAGAAGTTGGAACTAAAAGGATGAAAGTTATTCCAGCAACTTCATTCGCATTGCTTATCATCTTCTCAACAGCATAGATTTGTTAAGGTATCCTGTTGTTCGCGTAGTACCGTCCTTCGAAAGGAACATTAAGTAAATGCCCTTCGGACGGATGTAAGCTACGAGCCGGCACCGGGTTTCTTTTCCTCCCTTCTAGGCTAGGCTAAGTTCGTCATTATCCTAATCAGCTTCCACTCATTCACCGACGCCATTAGACTAGCGCCGTAACGACCCGTAGTCAAAACTCTGCGTCGTTAAACTGCACTAATCAATCAATCGATATTAAATTTCCACATGGATTTGCTATTATATTATATTATTGATTTATTTGTGGTGTTTAACGACGCACTGTTTTGACATCTGGCCATGCGGCACCGGTCTAATCGCGTCGGTGAATGAGTGGGTGAAGATGAGGATGATTACGAACCTAACCTAGCGTAGAAAGGAGGAGGGGAAACCCGGTGCTGGCACGTAGCCTACTCCTGTCGAAGAGCATCAACGGGACCACAGGCTTAACGTCCCTTCCGGAGGACGGTACAACTCGACCATCAGGATTCCTCCAGAAATCCATGCTGTCGAGAAGTTGCTGTACTAACTTTCATCCCTCCAACCTATCTCCCGAACAGAACTGGTCATGTGCATGATGGTCACCCATCAAATACCTGACTAATCAGTTTACTAGAACCACTGCCTCCACTGAGTTTACCGCTGGCCGGGCCAAGGAAAGGAAAATGGATATACTCAAAGCGTTGAGTCTATAGGTATTGTCACTCAGAAAGTCGGTGTTAATGTTAAACTTTCTGCTGAGCAAGCGAGCCAGCAACACGTGGTATCGTAGGTTGATACTTGCGGCTCTCCTTTTGAAAAATCTTCTACAATTAAAGAATTACGACTCAAAATATCAAAACATGTGTATCAGTCGATACTTCGCATTAACTGATTAATTGAGCGTGAACCAGTCTCAAATGCGAGCAATCTGCGAGAAATAACGAAATTAAATTTATTAACAAGCGAAACGACGGTGACTCCATCTATGCGCATCCTGCATTACTATCGGTAACCATCCATCACTATCGGCTATCCATTACTAGCGGCTAGTTCTCAGTCTCACGTAGACAGTTTAACATTAGTGTTATGGTAGTACGGCAGAAATAATATTTTTTGGGGATTGTCACAGCCATGACTTTCAAGTCCGACTTCTTATTGACAGCAGAGCTTCTGATGAGTGTATAGAATTCGTGAATCGTGGGTCTGGTAAGCTCCTTTGAGGGTGCTTTCTTTGCCATGCTCTCCTGGAAGTTTGCTCAAAGTCGACTAGTACTCTCTAACTCACCCAGTCCTCGTCTGATTCATAATTGCGACCGCGACGATAGATTCCATCAACTCGTAGCTAACGTTCTTCTTCCACGTCGTGTTGACACTCGGTTGCAGACGCAGGACTATATCCACGCTGCGTCGGTCCTCAAGGAAACGGACCAGGCATCGGGGCAGGTAGGTGCTCGCGGTGTGCAACGTGAACTTCTCTAGGTGAGCCACGAAATCGGCCTGCTTCAGTCCACGTCGGATGTGACTCTCTTTTTCCAAAGCCTGGACGGAAACGAGAAGTGTTAGCTCACGATTAACGGATTGTAACTGTCAAATTTTTAATATATTTACAGGGTTGCATCTGATAAAGCTAAAAGGTTACCTATTCAAAAATTGTTTTTATTCTGTTAACGAGTTTCTGAATAGAACAACTGTGTAAATTGGTTAGTATGTATATTTTTTAGTTTGAAGATTACCCCTGAATGTCTCATACCATATTGGTCAATCGTGATAATAAAAGAATTATTATAATTATTATGATTATTTCGGATTTGAAAATCTTAAGTAAGCAAAGTTTCAAAACTTGTAATTCATTTAGTTTGTTAGTTAGATCCGAAAATCCAAGATGAATTGGAGTTACAAGTTTTCAACTTGCAATTAGAAGGGTCTTTGATCGATTCCTGTTTATCATGTCAAAATTTCAACCATTCTCGACTCGACCAACTAAGCTGTGTTGCTATCTCACGTATCTACCCCTACCCCTTCCCATCAGAACCAATGATTATTCCAAAAACTTGAACTCACTGGGATTACCCTAAGTAGATAACGCAGCCAAATCAATCGGTTCTGGCAGATAACATTTTTAAGAAGTAAATATTGACTTTTAAAAATTCTTGAACAAATTCCGTTGCTAGAAATTGCTGCACCTGCATTTTGGGAGTCAGAATATACCAGACTAGCACACTAAGACTAAGCACAGTTTTAACAAGTCTCAAAATTATGTGGATATGAGTAAAAAAAAAAATGTTTCAACTGCATGGTACCAGAGGTGAGTAAGATTTCAAACCTCACCTGCCTGGATTGCCTGGCTTGATTTGTGAGAGAATCTCGTTTTTTACTTCCATATTCAGACAAATAGTTACATATCGAAGACAGCGCTAGCCTGCAGCCGTATTACCATAGATTAAGGTTCCTTCGATAAAGGATCGATAAAGGAGCCTTTATCGATGGTATTACCCACAGATTTGTGCCTGATGGGCACACTTTTGTTTCGAAGCAACACTAAAGGAGCGACTTTTAAACCCAGATTTTCAATCCACGATTCGGTTGCAGTAAAATGAAATTAACTACCTGAATATCGCTGACAGCCAAACCGACCATCAAGTTCATCAATACGATTGACGTGAGTAGCACGAACGCCAAGAAAATCAGACGACTGGTGGGCGTCAGTCGTTCATTCTCTTCATCAAATATATTATTGTATTCGAACTCCCCCATCATCATGACAGTTGTCTTCACGAAGGAAACCCAAGGGTTTCCGAATCCCGCTGAGGGAGCGTTGTGGTACTGGATCATGAAACTGAACGCGAAGCCTACCACTAGGCATACGAACGTCAACAAAACCTGCAGCAGTGAAAGGCATGTGTAGCGTCTTTGTAGGTCAAAAAACCTTGCAATCTTGGCTGCAAGTGAAGTGAACCAATGTCTTAAGGGCTGGACGCTGTGCTAACTTTTCCTTGTATTGCTGGCGGAGTTTGACGTTAGCGAGGCCACTCACCATCCCTCAGAACTCATTATCTAAAACCTTATAAATTGAACTGTAAATTTTAAAGAAACTTGAATCCAAAGAAGGATAATAGTTTTGATTCTATAAGTTTAGTCAGGGTCAGGGTATGGTCAGGGTGAAGTTTAGCGTTGTGCTGAGCAAACGAGCCGTAAACACGCGTGGTAACGGTAGGTGCTACCCGACGGCGCTTGCGGCCGCACTTTAAAACAATTCTACAGTTAAATAATTACGCCCCAATAAATCAATCGTTAAGTGAAGTATCAATACAAATAAATTGGGAGTAAACCAGTCTCAAATGCGAGTTATCTGCTAGAAATAACGAAATTAAATTTCTGAACACTCAAAACGACGGTGACTCAACCTATTTGTATCACCAATTTTTGTCAGTAAAGTAGTAATTTGGCAGCCATTTTTCGCGATGACAGCTTAACAGTGGCGTTCTGGTAGTACGGTACTACGTACTAGCGCCAAACAAAGTATTTTTTAAGTTGAATTCGTTTGTCACAGCAGATCTAACCCGGAGTTTTACAAGTGAATGTGGACCATCTCGATTCTCCAGCAGCGTTACCTTAAAAACGTTCCTGAGCACGGTGTAGAACATGAGAGCGTAGAGACCCCACGTTGGGAACCGCCCTACCAACAGCATCAGCTCGGCCCACGCCAACAGCACGGCAATGGAAAGGATGTGCAGAACCCATTGCTGGTTGCCAGCTGCCATTTCCATCGTCAGGCTCTCATTTAGTCCAGTGCCGTTTTGGCTAGTCGTGTTTTGCTCAGTCATTTTGTTCCGGCTCATTTCTTCACAGGTGATTTGCTATAAATAAATGAGTGTTTATTAAGCACCCCCCACAAAAAAGGTGAACTAAAGGAGCTTTGATCATAATCCAAGAAGAGCGCATATTACAGAGATTGAAAACACGAATTTGATATGCCAATGGTAAAAGGCTTGCCAGCCAACCGATATGCAAGAGTGCTCTCAAAAGCAGTCCAGTTCTCCTTCATGGAACAGAGGGCAACAGATTGACGCTTTTCAAAATCAAAAGTATTATTTTGTTTTATAGTATCACGCGTTGGAAAAGATTCTGTTCAAGGCGTTTTTCCTGTGTTTTTGTAGGAAAAAAACCGAATTTTCGTAGTAGCTGTGATTCCAAATTTGGTCAATCTGTTAAAACTATCAATCTACACATAACAAAATACACGAGTGAACTTTTTTGAAAAACCTCCCTTGTAAGTTGTATCCAGTTTATATATAGATATTATTTTTTGAATAGATTTTCCGGAAAATTAGCACTAAAAGAGATTTTTTTAGTTGATACAACAGTTTAAACTAACCCCAATTAAAGAATAAAAAAATTAGATTTTGCTCCCTGGATTCCCCAGGAAAAGAAGACGGGGGCAGCACGTCAGTGTTTGCTCACCATTGTGTGATGGAACTCGAATGCGTGATATTCCCCAGCGATGGAAACTATCAGGCAGAGTAGGGCACACGACAAGCTGATCCAGGTTTCGTACTGTCGGAGGTAATGTCTCGGAAGCATCACGATCTGAGCGACGCTGTGGAACAAGATGAAGGAGGCCGAAGCAAACAGGACGCGACGGGAAATGTTGTGGTAGCTGTATGCCTGGAAGAGAGGCGAAAGAACGAAGTAACTAATTAATTCTTATTGTAGAACTTTTTTGAAAAATGTTCACAAGATCGAAATATATCTTCCGTTATATTACAGTATTATTAAAATTATTATTATTAAATTATTAAATTATTAGTATTATTATATTGCCTGAAAGAAAATATCGACGCCAGGTCTGGCCCTTGACAGCATTGCTAGTAACTCACGAATGAAATTTTAGTTGTTATTTTCGTAATGTAATTTCAAAAAACTGATTGGTTCTGCAAAATTATTTCCAAGATTGTTATTTTTGGTAAAAAATATCCTATTCACTCGAAAAACAAAACATCGTAGCGGGACAAAAGCTTTAGAGTTTAAAAAAAGACGGATATCAGCAGAGCTGATTTCCAGTGTTTTTTTTAAATAAAATTCGGCCCGCATGTCGCCCCAAAACGACCGGTGGCGTCTCTGCCGGAAAAGAATGTTCTCTCGCCGAACGGATGTCGATTAACTTAATTACTTTTCGGGGAGATATTTCGATGCCATCAGTGTCTATAGGCCGGCACAGACCACCCTGTGCTTTTGGGCAAGGTCCAGGACGGAAAATCTTAGGGTGTAAGATTTGAATTACGTGAACAAAACGTCACGGAATTAAAACAAAGGGATGGAAAAAAAATTTCAAAGAAAAAAAGTATTTTATGTTAGCAACGGGCTCAATCAAACGAAGTAACGACTTTACACCAACTCACAGTATTACAAGGCGTTACCAGAAGGTAAACGTAGACCGACAAGGAGGTGACGAATATCAAATGGACGATCAAGAGGAATAGAAAGAAGATCCTTAGTTTCCTCCACTTGAGCCGGAGGTACGTCTCGAGAACGGGGTGCTCGAAGATGTGCATTTGTTGGTAGTAAGAAGCTCCTGCCATGAGGGTTGAGATGACGGCCATCTGGTGGCTCAGTCCTCGTGGTGCAAGGAGGCGGAAGTCCAGTTTCACCTAAGAATAAAGATAAAACAATAACAGGTTTAAGAAATTAGTAACAATGCACTCAGCAATGACTTTAAAGCGAATGTCATGCCGCCTCTAATCAGTCAGTTGCTAGCATTGGTGCGATTTTGTTTGATATTCTATCAGTTTGAATCCACAGTAAACAAATCATTACAATTTCTTACGTCTCAATGCACCGACCGGTCGGGTTTTTCTAGACACAAAAGTGTGTCTATCAATCACATAATTGAAACAAAAAAAAAACAGCTGGAGCGCGTGGCACTTCCATCGACTCGAACATTGCGTTGGAATTTGCTCAAAACTTGACACATGGTTTTGATTAAGAGCTTTTATTTCAGACATTTTTTTTATTGTTTGCCATTAGAAAATTCATTGAATATCAAACAGAACATTTTTTTTAAGACTGTTTCAGTGGGAGCTTACTCAGGTTTGGTTTACTGGACACTACTAGAGGACTACACCACTTGTCCGAAACAAAAATTAGGCGACTCATCACACTATTGGCAATAGATTGACGCTTTCCAAAATCAAAAATATTATTTTGTCGTATAGTTACAAGCGTTGTGAAAGTAGCCTGTTCAAGCCAAAAAAAATCGCAGCGGCTATGGATCCCGAATTTTGTCAATCTATTAACACTACCAATCTACATAAAAAAACATGAGAAAACCATTTTGAAACGCCCCCAATCGTAGTTGTATCCAGAGATAACATCTTTTAGATCAGATTTTCTGGAAAATTTGCTCTTGAAATAATTTGTTTCGTTGATCAAACAGTTCAACCGAAGGTTGTATCACTTTGGTTCATACCAACCCCAATTAAAGAATAAAAAATAAAATATTAATCCCTGGATCCCTCAGGAAAAGAAGATGGGGGGAAACAATCCCCTTCTTAAGCAGTCCAATATACCAGGTGAGGTACTAGCTAGCAACAAAGAAGTCTATTAAATTTTATTTGAAATATAAACTACGAGAAATAATTAAGTGGTGATATAATTTTACCATCTTCTTAAATACCTTCTACCATCCTGTATACTCATCTTATTTCAGTTTGGGAAATGTTAAGAGATATCATGAGTAAATGCTGTAATGGATAAAAGAATCTATTTTTGACTATGATATAATCAATCATATCAAATTGAACACTATCAAACCTTACCGCGAACGTCCTGTCGTTGACAGTTGCTGCGTTAGGTACAATACATTTGTCCAACGCTTCTGTGAAGAAGTTTATCGGCCGGGGGATGTGCGAGAAAATGGAGTTCATGACAGAAACGTTAGACAAGGTAACGATCGAGATGTCACCGCCCTTTCTGATCAGCAGGTGAAGAACATCCCGTGCCCCGCTGTACGCCGCCAGATGTAAGGGCGTTTGTCCGACCTGGGACGGAGAGAAGGTGATGATACAATAGTTCCTTGTTGCGATTGAGTGGTTGATTGATTTGTGGTGTTTAGCGTCGCAGTTTTGACTACCGGCTTTGTGGTACTGATCAAATGGTCTCGGTGAAGTAGTGGGCGATGATGAACTTAACTCAGTTAAAACAGGAGGAAGAATAAACCAGTGTTCACACGTAGTCTTTTGAAGAGCGGTAAAACTCGAAAATCAGGATTCCTCCACATTTCCGCACTATCGCGAGGTTGATAAACCAGGCGAGCGAAATTGTTTTAACTTACCCTCTCTCCCCTACAGATATCTGTTTTATGGTTACCCATCCAATAACTAAGTTATCATTCGCAGTGTTTCTTTACGAAGAGTTTTAATCTCACTAGAACCAGTTATTCCAGCACTCCAAACCGTTCGGTGGTCACTCATCCAGTACCTGACGTAGAGTGTTGTTGCTTAACTTGGGTGATCTCTCAAATACCGGTGATTCGAACACGCCAAATCGCCCGGCTTACAGTTTTGTGTTAGAATTCCTTGGTCTCATAAAACATTCGCGGTCTTCGAGAATTTCGAGAATTCTCTTTTTCCTTGTCGATATTTTCGGGAAGATTGCTTTAAAACAAGAAATTTAAAATACAAATTTTATCGTTTCTATAGGCGCCGGGAAGGAGGGGCAAGAGGGGCACGTGTTACGCATCCCCCAAATCCCCTTAATATCGTTATTAAAAAAAAAAAAAAATGCCGGAAAAGATTGCTCCTCCTTCAAGTTCTGCTTGCATGGATCAAGGACTTGCAAGAGATTTGTCTGACCCCGTCGCGGAAGCTTGTCGCTATAACTATGAAATCCGAACCAGGAACACAACAACTCGCTGACATTAGCGGAGCGACCTTTTAAGCGAATGAAGACGATCTCAGACGAAGGTCAGCCTAGTATACGGGCTTATGTCATTTAAAATAATGCTACAATTGTCGGTACTACATTAAACGATTCCATTTTCATTTTTCCAGTTAATAGTTTTTCACAAAACAGTTCCAGTTTTTCCAGTGCAAACCCAACCCATGCGACATTGAAAGTTTCGAGAACATTGGTTCTTTCCACTTACATGCTCTGAAATTAACGCTACCCAGTCAAGATGCCTGAGAATTTTCTAACTTTTCACACTACCCGAAAACAGTGAGAACCGGTCTTACATTGAGTGTATTTCAAGGCCCTTAAACTAATCGAAGATCATTTGAATAGTGAATTCTTATTTCGTGATAAAACGAGTACAATAACGAATTTTCCCAGTCGCCAAATTCAATACCTTCTATCTAAACTCCGTTGCAAGATCGAACGGTTTGGCGTGTTGGAAACTCTTATTCTCGTGAGATCACCAAAGCCGGACTTGACTTGGTCAGGTTTTGGATGGATGACCATCACACACATGACCGGTTCTGTTTGTGAGACGGATTCGAGTGATGAAAATGAGTACAAAAACTGTATTTACCTTATTTACAAACCTATTGACATTGATTTGTTCGAGCTGTACCGTTCATCGGAAGGGACGTGAAGCCCGTGGTCCCCTTGGTGCCTATTGATAGGGTAGGCTAGATTTTCTTCTTCTCCCTTCTAGGCTAAGCTAGGTCCATCATCATCCTCATTACTACCCACTCATTTATGCGTCATTACTGTCAGAACGGCCAGTTGATATCCAATAAATCCGATCCAAGATGCATGATGTTTAGTTACCTTGTCTTGTAGGTTGATGTGCTTGCCAGCGCCGTGCTCCAGCAGTAAGTTGACGATGAGGATGCAGCCTGCCCTAGCTGCGACATGTAGCACCGACTCCCCTGACAGGAGGATCGAGTTGACGACATCAGCGCCGGCGTCTAAGAGGCAACGAACGGCCTTGACGGATCTAGAGACCAAGCGTGGACAGAGGGTCGTGAATATCTATGGTCGTGAAGGAACTCTGCATCGGCAAGGAAGTTCCCGTGAAAACGGGGATACGGTTTTGTGGTTATATCTGTGAAATTCCCATTCAATTCACTACTGATCACTAGTGAGATGCAATGATCAGTTGGAAGACAGATATTTTTTTACGCATTTTACTTGATACATCAATTTAATAACTATTTTAATGGTAAATATCTTCTGTTCTGTAGAAAGATTTCACAAAAATGAGTATGGATGCACATTTCTGGGAGGAAGTCTCCAATGATATGCTAAAAGGTATATGAAGGCATATGGATAAGGATAATAGGGATATGCTTAGAGCTAAAAGGGCTATAGATATTACCTGAAAGGAAACACGCCTAACTTTTTATTTGTTTCGGTCGCCTGCAAAGAATTGCTGTGTTTGTACTCATGATATAAATGTACACAATAGATGACTTAAAATATTTGAAATAATGTATCACATGTAACTCATGTATATTACATAAATAAAAAAATAAAAAATATTGGGTACATTTTCCAGGAGCGACTTTGCAATAAACGACATACACTTAACTTCTGTCCGAAATAGGAACCAGTTTGCTAAGTAGCATCATGCATTCGGCTCCACATATTCAAATTTATAACGAAGAGTTAAGCTAGCGCTACTCGTCCCCAAAAACTTATCTTACCGTCGTGCTGCTGCATGATTCAACGGCGTCGCTCCCGTGTCCTTGTTCCTGTGGTCGACCTCTGCCCCCGCGGCAATGAGCACTTGTACGATATCCTCGTAGGCCTCGCGCTCCTGGCGTCGGGCGTCAGCCCCGACCCCGGCGCCGGCCAAGAGCAGGGGACTCAGACCCGAGTCGTCCTGGGCGTTCACGTCGGCTCCAGCCGCGATTAGGGACTTTACCACCGAGATAAAGCCACCTTTGACTGCTTGGTGGAGCGGTGTGCGGCCAAAACACTCCGGCAGGGGCAACTAATCATGTTGATGGTTTTTAAAAACATGTTTACTGTGTCTAACCTTGGGACTAGCAAAAAAAAGGCAACCGCATGTGACCCTTGAAAAAGTGACAAATATACAAGTTATTAAACACAGGGAAAAATACTATTAATTCAGGTAAAGAACCAAAAAAGTCTGACGCCTTGCTGCAACGAGCTTATAGGCAAGAAGGAAATGGTGGTGGTTATCCTGAATAGACAACATCTGTTTTTATTATAATTAAAAACCCAAATTTTATTAGTTTTTGGAACGTTAAACATTTTGATGATTTGAATCAAATTTGAAAAATTTGGAAATTCATCAACGAAACGCCGTACTTGATATTCGCAAGTAGGTACGTATAAAACAAAAAAAGTGGTACCCAAAAACTGTTTATATCTTTTCTCAGTGTGGAATGGGTTTTTCTGGATCGTCCATGCTAGCATAAATTTTTCTCATAAAAATCTCCCACCCAGGGAAAAAAATTGGTTACTAAATTTAAGAATTCACGAAAATATCACTCTAATCTAATTAATTTAACTATAGAAATCAAAATAAAATATAAATCAAAATACATCTCATTCATCCATTTAACCAACCAAAGAAGAAGCGGGACCCCATGCCTCATGCATTTAAAAGAAATTTGGTTATTTGCCCTGAACAGCGCCTTGGAAAGAACACTAAAATACTATAAATATTACCTTCTTTCCTGTGGCAATACCCATACACTCTCGTAGTCTCAGCTTGGAGATGGCCGTCGACGACGTATCAGTATCGTCGATTGACTCCACCAAGGCCTTCTCTTTCAGCCTAGCGATCACCGCTCCGAACGAGTAATTCTCCAGCTTCTTCACTTGGAACCTGCTGTTGACGGGAGCACCGGCAGAGAGCAAGACATCGACAAGTTCCTGACATCCTGAGGCTGCTGCGTAGTGGAGCGCTGTTCGACCTGGAGAGCGGCGTTCCAAAGAAATTTTGCACAGGAATTAGGATACAGGATACGATGGAACATTGTGAGGTTTGGTTTTTGTTATCAAATACTTATGTTGTAATATTATGACATACAGCAGTGATAACCATTTCGCGGGCCACGCGGCCTCAATACTAACATTTTAGTGACAGGGTTTCACTTTTATTTCCTCAAAACGCTTGGCTTTGTAAATATGTATTTTTTTCATTTCAGATGGGATCAATCTTAATGGGTTATCAAAACATAATTATTTACTAACTGGATTTATGGGACGTAAATTACATAAATACATATTTATTCCACAACATCCTTGGTGAGCCCCCAGGGATTGTATAATTTATGGATTATGGGACATTGTTGTAGATGAGTAAAGATGACGTTGGTCCAGTGAGACCGGTCCTTGCTTTTATTTACCTAGTTTGTCAGCAACCTCCGGTTTAGCACCGTGCTTGAGCAAATGCTTGACAATGTCGAGACCGTATTCCCCCTTGGAGGCAGCCATGTGTAGAGCAGTGATCATTAGCGCACTGCATGGCACGTTGATCAGACCGGAGGCGTTTTTGTCCAGAACATGCTTTACTTCTTCCAGAGTCCCCCACTCGATGGCATGCATCAGTAACTCGTTGCGGGAACAAGAGGCGTCTTTCAACGGAACACATTTCTTGATTTCAGCGAGGACTCGTTCTCGAAGATACAGCACTCGTGGAGTGATAAAGAGGTTCTTTACGAACTTGTTCGTGTCAGTGGGCTGCTGAGAAGATTCGCTAGACATTGCTGCCGCCTGATCTTGGTTTACTGAGTGCATCTCGTATTTGTCATAAGGCATGATATGGGATTGCAACAATGTCTAAGAAGGCGCGTTATATTTAGATACTCTAAGAAAACTGTAGCCCAATCGCAATAAATCAGTTCCACTGTGATTTTTTTCATGCGAATGATTCAATATAATTTTAAAATGGTTCCACATTTTTTTCTTCGTAAAAAACTGTCTACTTGTTGTCTTGAGCACTGCAAAGTCTTGACTGACACAGGGTTTTTCTCATAAACTACTTATACAACAACGCGGGAAAGAGAGCATTCTCTTATCACCAATAATTGTAAAGGATGTGGTTTTGCGATGATTGTGCAGCGGAAAATATATGTCACGTAGCATGTTTAGTTACATTTACAGAGCGTTCACTTTCGTTGCTTCTATACATTTCCACTGGCGCAGGAAATGTCGTGAATAGTTAGCGATTCTGTAGGGATGACATAAGGCTACCACTGATTCATGGAGTGTGTCCTGAATCCTTGATTGCTGTGAAATAAAGGCTGAACCTGCATCCAAACTCCTGCCTGGCATCATCCCGAAGAATAAAAACATTCCTTTACAGTCTACCTTTATTGGTTACCAAAAATGGGTAATATCGTATGAAGAGCTAGGCTACCGTTGATTGTATATTTTAACTACCATTACCGAACATATTTCCATCTCTCATTGCTTTTGATATCAGTATTTCCCAACTAAAGAAGTATTTATTGAATTGTGATCGAGTCATCGCTCTGAGATCTTTGTATGAGGTTGTAAGTGGATTATCGATCAGTTGTTCAAACTAGATGAAGCTCCTTCATTTGACGGTGGCTTGAAATTTTCCCGCTCAGAGCGCTGACTAGCGCCGGCCAATGAGATGTCTTCCCTCTCTTGCATAATAAGCGTTGTGGACGTCATCCAGTGACGTAAAACTAAAACGTATGACAGATTTTTCATAGGCTATTTCTTTCCACCGGAGAAGGTCGTACGGAGGTGATCGTTTTGCGAATATCGGCTTGATATTTTATTCAAATACACAAATATGTTCTCAAGATTAGTGAAGCCACAGACCATCGCTGCCGTTGGCAGGAATTTGTCTACCACCTCCCAGGTACCATCAACTTGTTTTTTTCTTGGATAAATCAATAATTTACTCGTTCTGAAAATTCATAATATAGACACTTGGTAGACACCCCACAATCTGTAGGATCTATGACCTTCCTTCTAAAAAGTGCAATTAATTGATTATTCTTCATGCAGAAGCGAACCGGTACTTACTCTAATTTAAAGTCTGATGATTACATGCAAATTTGTAGGTTGTTGGCCAATTATGAGCTGGTTTGCAGAGATTAGAGGAGTTGTGTAGGAGTTTTGTAGGCACCTTTCAAACCTAATTTTATAATTATTGTCTTATTTCCTTTAGAACAATGCCAGAGTAGTGGTATGCGGAGCCAGCGGTGGCATCGGCCAGCCACTTTCGCTGCTGCTGAAACAATCGCCTCTTGTAACAGAGCTCAATCTTTACGACATTGTGCATACTCCTGGAGTTGCTGCCGATTTGAGCCACATCGAGACCGTTGCAAAGGTATTTTTACTCGTTATCATCAAAGTGTACATTTCATAGAAGATATACATACGAAAATGCTATAAATATCAATTAGTGATTATATTGCATATGCAGTTAACTAGCAATACCTTTAACGTACTGAAAACCCCATAAAAAAAAATTATGCTCGGCACTGTAACATACAAGCTTGGGGCTAATTAAATAGGTCAACATATAGACCTTTAAATAGGTCCTTTCAGTCTACCTTGTCTATAATTTATGTAAAAAGGTATTGTAAAATTGTGTGTTCTATTAGAAGATTAACACAGAATAACTGGGTCAAATACTATCAGCTTGCAAAACATTCAAAACTATCTCTGGACATTATTTAGGTCAAAGCAGACATTGCCAACTTTTTAGAAGCATGCCCCATATAGTTAGCAAGCTAACACTTAATAGGTTAAGCCTCTTAGGCCATCAACATACTTTATTTGTTTTAAGAGTAGGCCAAATCAGAGCCTCACAGTTTAAATTTTAATTCCCCTGTCCTATGCAAAATAGGTGGTACCAAATTGAAGCACATTCCACTTAAACAATAAATAATGTACTCGATAAGTGAGATGGTTGCCAACGTAGTTTTATATCTACAATTACAAACCAAACATATTGACAATGATAGGTATTTTTTTGTCATAGGTGACTGCTTATAATGGTGCAGATCAGCTGAAAGCTGCCTTGAAGGGTGCTGAAGTGGTGATCATCCCGGCTGGAGTTCCCCGTAAACCAGGCATGACCCGTGACGATCTCTTCAACACTAACGCTTCCATCGTGCGAGACCTTGCACAGGCCATCGCGGAGGTTTGCCCCAAAGCACTGGTCGGCATCATCTCCAACCCAGTGAGTTTCACCAAGGGATTGTAGAGGTTAGAGCAGAGACCTCGAAAACCGGGAAATAGTTTTGCATCGTACCGACAAGATCGAAAATGTTCTGTCAGGAAAATAGGTTCCAACTACGGTTAGGTAATTTTACCATCACTTCTATAGCTGATTACCATTGCAATTAGATAATGCAATGATAAAAACATTACCCATTTGCCATGGGTAGGCAGTAAAGTGTAAGCCATCTGCAAAATTTGGCAACACAAAAAAGTAGACACAAGCTCAACCACACACAATAGTAAAAAAAAAACAGTAACCATTTCTAGAACTGGCAGGTAGGTAGGTGTATTACACATGAGGATAAAAAATGTTGGCTTATTCACAACTTTGACAGGTGCCCTTTGATATTTAGATAACAACTTGCATTATTTAAAACAATGCTTTTTTCTTTTGTCCAGGTGAATAGCACAGTTCCTATTTTCTCCGAAGTACTCAACAATGCTGGTGTCCTGGACCCCAACCGCATTTTCGGCGTGACCACGCTGGACGTGGTTCGCGCCAATGCGTTTGTTGGCGACCTCGTCGGTCTCGACCCGACCACTGTCAACGTACCCGTCATTGGCGGCCACGCCGGTATCACTATCATCCCGCTTCTGTCGCAGACCAAGCCCTGCGTCGACATTCCAGCCGACAAGCTCAAGGTCAGAGTCTGGTGCTTTGTTGGCCTGGAATCCTATTGTTCCATTTTGGCAAAATAAGTGGCTAAGCAAATCAGAAACCGTTATGCAAATCACGATTTTGGTAAATTACTTGAACAACCGAGCAGAGTTGATAACATAAATTTAGTTACCTATGTACAAAATTTAGCTTCAGATTTAGGACATGCTTCCTAGTGTTTCTCTTACCTTGCTACAATTTTTCTTGTCTTATATCAGTTGCTTGCTGTTAGAGAGTTGGAGGGTAAATTTCTCCAACGTCGAGCTCAGCTTGGTTTGAACTTGGCTGATGCTGAAGATATTATTTTCTTAAAATTAATTTCCAACTAGTACATTTTGGTACATCACGTAAAATAGGAGGAAATTCGTTCAGGAGGAATTCATAAAGTGATATAAATTATGTCATGGTTATGTCTGGCACTATTTTCGTTGAACTTAAAAAGGCACTTCCTCTAACCTCTGTTGGTAAAAAATCATTAAAAATTGCTAAATCGGTAAAAATCGTTTGACCTTTAAAACAATGGAAAAGAAAAGTCTTAAACTGAGTTTATTTCGGTGTCAAATTGCCCATGACCAGGTAAAAGTGTAATCTAAGACTGCCAATTTATTTTCCATACTTTATCGATGCTAGTCTCTCAGCCTTTCTCTACGCTACTGAGGTTGACGGAAGAATTGCATCTCGTTTCCTCAGGCGCTCACAGAACGCATCCAGGAGGCGGGCACCGAAGTTGTCAAGGCCAAGGCCGGCGCAGGCTCGGCCACGCTTTCCATGGCGTACGCCGGCGCCAGGTTCGCGTTTGCGCTCTGTCGTGCGCTCAACTGCGAGACCAACATCGTCGAGTGCGCCTACGTCCGGTCGTCGGTGACTGACGCCAAATACTTCTCCACGCCCATCTTGTTGGGGGTAAGTCGTGATTACTTAAGTCTCAAATACATTTTTGGATTTTTTATGGATGTTTTTTCCATCGTCTGCCACTTTCCTTTCGCGATTAAGTGTTTGTCTTGCCAAGACGTTGGTTTTTTCTAGAAAAGTATTTTGTAATGCTGCAACTGAAATCACGACTGGAATTTTATTCATGAGTTGGTAGCAATCTTTGGCTGGTATTTGCTCACAGGGGCTGGACTGCATTAGTGTTTGCTAGTGATTTATGATGGAGATAAAATTAGATAATAGTAGCAAGATTGAGAAGAGTTATGCAGTTTAAAATATAAATATAAACTTAAGTTTGTAATGATATACATTTGATTGAAGAATACTTATATATATCTATTTGTGGATGGGCACAACAAGATAATGTTTTTTTTGTTGTAGCCCAATGGAATCCAAAAGAACCTTGGCTTGGGGAAGCTCACCGATTTCGAGAGCCAGCTTCTGAAGGCATCTATTCCCGAGCTGAACAAGAGTATCAAGAAGGGAGAGGACTTCGTAAACAACAAGAAGTGAAAAACTAGCTTAGGAACGATGTGAAACAGGCGACGGCAAAGTCAAAGCGCCACCGGCCGCAACATCCTAAGTGTTGCGATTCTGGTTGGCAAGCTAAGTAGGCACATTAAACAATGTTGTATTTTAGGAAAGTAATAACTTTGAATGATAATTTAATTATTCGGAAGAAGATATTATAAATGTGTAAAGAATTGGTTCGAAATTGTACCTTGCCTGTTTATTGTTGATTAATATATTGTTTAATTATAAATATTATTTATTTGGTTTCTTTTTTAGTACTCTTCCTATTGATCAGCATTACGGTTTTATGGTCAAAATTAAAATTCCTTTCCTAACATATTTTCTCATGCCTATGATTTTTAGTGTCTGTCCCATGTGATAAGAAGTGGGATATTCTTTGGCTAAAATCCTGATAATTGCCACACTATAATTTATTTATTTGGTTGAGACTTTGGTGGTTGGGTAATTGTTTTGTTTACAGTCTGAGAATATTACAGTTTTATTTTCCTAATTGAAGGTGTCAACACATTTTTTATTATAGTTGAAAATCTTCACATATTTTGAGATAGGCTCGTGTTGGAAGTACATTCCACAGTCGAACCATGGAAATGAGGGAATGAACGGGACCCCGTGTTTGTGTTGTCTCGAGTTGTATTCCAGGAGATTATTTTATGGTCCCTTTTATGTTATGGTGCTATGATCTGTTTTTTCCCCTTTGCATCCCTAGTGCTTCCCAATTTAAGTCTAGGCTGGCGTTTCTAATGATTGCTTATGAAGAGCGATTTTGTCGACCACTTGCGTTTTTCAGGTTTTTACTGGACATCGTAATTTTGCACACTGTTGATTGCAGCAATATCTCAATGACATATTTAGAATGCGGGTCCCACACTCCGTTTATGGCCGCAGTATTATACCAACTAATATACTTATATACATTAACGTATGATTTAATGAAAAAACAGATGACTAGTGGAAAAAAATACAACAAATTTTGAACAATTTTAAAAGGGAACAATTCAAGCATTCAAAAATGATATTAATGAAAAAACTACCTCTAGAACTATGTAAAATGTTTCGTTAATTATTCACATAAAAAATAGAGGGATAAGATGGTATAATAATATAGGGATAAGACTAGTCTTTGGATAAGACGATATAATAACGTTTACATGACAACAACGACCCCACCGGCTTTGGCGAAGAGCTCGTGCTTGATGAAAGGGTGGGAGAGAATGATTACTACGCACGCGCGAAACCTACTGTCCAATGGAAAGACGGTATATTTTACCGCGCTTAATGTATCTGACAGTTCAGGAATTCGGAGTATGATGGATCGTGGTTTGTAATTGATGAAGATCCAGGTGGAGGTGAATCGTGCTTTGGCAAAAGGTATCAAAATTCTAACAACATCATGATTACTTTTAGTTATTTCCATATATTTTCGGGAAAATACCTGTCTCAAAATGTAACAAAGCTTAAAAATTTAACCTGAAAGAAAACAAGTTCACCCACGCCGGTTTTGAAAGGTAAGTAAGTTCCTTAGGCTCGATGATTTAAAGGGACTATTCAGAGTTATTTTTGTCACTGATCTAATGTTTGCTATGACGTGATTACTAATAAAAGCGGTTATTTATCAAGCCATTTATTTGAACAGATTATTGCTAGTACTTGACGCCCTGCATTCTCACTTTTAGTATTCATTGTTCACCAGCAAGGCTGCTACACTTCATCTCATTACCTTAGATCTAGCAAGTACAAGGTTGTGCCAACCGACACCAGACACAGTTAATATTACATTTTTCATCTCTGTTGCAGGGACAATGCCAAGAAACAAATCGAAAAAATCAAAAGTCAGCAAAAAACGTAACCGTTATCAGCTAGTAGACATTAAAATGTCACAAACAGAAGACAAAAGTGAGCAGCAAATTGAGGGTACGGAAATTTTCGGGGAAGATCATCTATCTGCTCAATTATTAAAAGAAGTTACTTATAATGACGACGTTTCTGAAATGGATTCACATTCACACGTTCCATCAAACTGTTACTTTGGTGATGCTGTAAACTGGACACCAGGATATTGCAGTGATGTGCCTGAAAATAAAAAAATACTACCACTACAGGAAGATACTGCAGTAAGAGATAAAGAACTACAACTGGATGATGATTTGAAATACAAAAATAATTCAGAGCCAGTTCAAGAAGTCGGTACGAGTCTCAACATTTCCGATATCTGTGACTTTCACGAGTATAATCTTAGTACAGATGATGTGGAAATTCCAATTGAGCCATTGACACCTTCTTCGCAGAGAATGGCTGCTGCATATTTTGACATGGGGCAGATAGAGTCTCCAAATGTTTCACCATCAACTTCAATTATCAGTATTCAAGATGCTGACAACATTTCTCTTGTACATAGCAAGGGTACACATATAACTGAATTATTACCATACACAACTGATGAATTTCAGAAGAACTTAAGTGCATCTACGTCTTGCTCAAGCCTTTCAAACTCTTTTTGTGATGATCTTGATAAAACTATCATTGATTCGTTGGAAAAAAACAATCTAAGCACGTTGCAATGCTATAGGTATGAAAATGTTTCCACTCCAATAGAGGAAGGCTGTTACCCAAAACAGACGTATATTAAGCGGGCGAGGGCCAAGAGCTTAGTACGCCTGGTAAAGAATGAAGATGATATCCAGTGGCCAAGGAAAAGTTCTTCCTGCAGTTTGGGTGCTTGGCTAGATGCTGCTACTGATCAAAGTGCTTCTTGGATGGAAAGCGAATTTAATGCATTGGAAAAGCAAATCGTTGATGAAACTTATGAGACATCCATTGTTCAAACATTAGCAAAGTCTTCCGTGAGTTTTTCACAATTACCAGAAATTATTTTGCCAACATTAGCGAGCAAATCGTCTTTAACTTGCGAATTGCAGCGTTCAAGCGAGTGCATTGCGAGCGATCAAGAAGAGGAAATGGGAGTAAAATCAAGAAAGTCATCTCAAACTTCCGATTTGTGTATCACCTCAGAAGATATCAACGTAGATTTAGAATCTCAACCCCAAAACTCATCTCCAGATGTAGACAAAGATACACAAATTTATAATTTTGAAGAAGAAACAACACCGAAAACATCACGAAAATGTTCTAATTCAGCAAATTCAGACATTAAAGCCATTTCTGTTGCAGACGAATCACCAAAAACATTGCAAAAGTCACCGAAAATCTCAGATATTCTCACGTGCAACACTAGAAAGAGTATAACTACATCAAACAAACGATCTCGGCATTCATCCATATCAAACTCAGATCTAAGCCCTGGTACCCCATCACCAACAGTGATACAGCCCAAGAAACGTTCAAAGAGCATCTCTGATCTTGCGTCAACTTCCACCTTCCCAAACATCGGCCTTGTGACGCCCAGGGTTGTTGAGCCAATCGAGCCTTACGATCAAACCACCAATGCAGATAGTCTCACTGACTTGGCTGACTTGGCTGCCTGCCGGTTTGAAACCGACAGCGAGAGCAACTTTACTGAAGGGACCAGCACGGTGTGCTCTTTAAAGGCTGTGAGATCTGATAAATTGTCGAGTTATCCACTCAATTCACTTACAGCGTCGTATTGCTCCGATTTGGTGCCGTATGTGGAGCAAATTCCCAGGGAATCGTACTTGGAAGATTTCTTAAATCTATGCTATTTTCTTCCAATTAATCAAATTGTTCAGTTTTTTGCGTGGATTGGTTCAAAGGTGGGTGAAAGTAAATTTAGACATTGACTTAGACATTGATCAGGTGAAATTTTTTTTAGGTACTTAATTTGGTATACTTTTTAAATACCAACCATGTTTGTCCACTCTAGATAAAACAACTATTTCAAGACTTCCTTACAAGACATATAAATGGAGGCCAAGAGCACCACATCTGTCTCTGCTGCCAATCCAACAAAGTATTGGAAATGAGACAAAAGGCTGTGGAACAAGAACTACGCAAACTACAGGACTTAATTGTCGCGTTGGGTTCCCGTCCGTCAACCTTCGTACCAAGTTCCAGTGCCCCGCCGCCACCACCGCCGCCACCGCCTCCACCGCCTCCGATGTTGGCTGGCGGTAAGAGAATTCCTCACCGGTGTTGGCTTCTGGACGATTCACTTTGGAAGCTAGTTTAAGAAATTTGAAGTATTATTGGGCTTAGTCAGTGAGTCGGTGCTAATTTTGTTTTGTTTTATTATTAGGAATGCTAAAAATGAACTTATCAAAAATTGATGCCCAAACGGGGACACAAACCCCGATCTCCACCTGTCTCGGGTGTTGCTCGAACCCATTGAGCTTCTTGGACACATAATTTTTGAGAGGATTTTATTAGTGCATTTGATGGGCATCAATTTTGAGAGGGTAGAAGTATTCCTAATAATAAAATACCCTGCGAATTGCAAGCGTAATGCAATTTAAATCAGATTTCACATAATTAAATGAATCCAATGTCGTATTGGAGTTACTCGAGATTGAATGATTGTGAAGTGGTACAGCATTACGTGAATTAGAGTGACTATGAGTATTCACAGCCTCTTGGTTCTTATCCATGGAGATCCGTCATTCTCATCAAATACACTAAAAGTCAACCAAACAGAGCAATTGTTGCTCTGGAAATCACAGTACAACTATGAATAGGTGATTTGATAGTGATAGTTATTTGATAAGTCTAGAATGAAATTCAGCTTGAAATTCCATATTTTTGACATTCCTTGCATCTCTACTAATTGAGTGGAGCAAATAGATCTAAAACATTGAATCCCTTGTGAACATAATAAAATACACTGAAAAATGAAAACATCAATTTCTTCTCTTTCTTCCATTTTGATTCCAAGTTAGATCATAATACATTTTTTCTTCCAGGTCCATTGCCTACTTGGAACTCATCCGTGAAATCAGGGAAGAATCACCAGAATGGACTGAATGCTCAACACTCGCGGGTACAAATAACCGTGGAGGATCTACAGAGAGTTGCACTGAAAAAGACTCCGTCGATGGCAGTAAGTCAAACGTGTTTCACACAAATAAGATTTTCTATTTTAACTGGATAATATTACAAAATAATAAGTACCTTGTAGGTACCTTACCTATCATAATAACAATTATTATTATTAACCAATATATATTAACCAATTTACTAACCAATGTAAGATATTGAAATAAAGAAATTGTAATCAGGTAAATTAGATGCCTAAAACAATAAAGATGATACATACATACACATCTGAGATGATGAGAATAACATTGTAAGTGTACATTTTAGTAATTTCAGATAAAAGTAAAACAATTTGACTAGAAAATGTGGAAACAGCCCTAGCATGGTGAAATTGGTCTGAAGCAAACTAAAAAAAAAACACATTTCCTATTAACCCTGTACAAACTGTAGTTGTAGCTGTCGAAAGATTGTAGTACTTGGTTGAGAAACAAAAGAAGGAGATTATAACCTATATTGTGAATATTTGGATGGTATTGATAAGATGGCATTGATAAGGTATAAGATGGTATAAGATATTGATCAACATGACAGGTCTTTTGTACCATTAAATAGTTGTGTCAAATTGAGGAACTCCTTTCTTTGTTTGTTTGTACTTTATTGCTGTCATTTACTTTGCAGTCAATGAAGGCTAAGAAACCACAGCAAAATGGTCCTGTGGTTTCCTTAGAAATGCTACGCTCTGTAAAGCTGCGGCCCTTTAACCGCCGTATAAGTCAAGAGCGTCTGGGGAGCCGCGCTAGGAAAACATCTCGATCGCCGCGAGACAGAGCGGTTACCACACCCAGAGACCGTACGACTCGAGGTGCAAGCAGGACACTTCTGACTATAAACAACGGCAGTGTTGCTGAAAATCCCTGAGAATCTCCAGCTAAATTGCAATAATAATTTCAAATGCTTAAAAGGCAAGAGTATTCACATTGTTTTTTTCTTTACATTATATATTTAAGCATCTATTTTTTGTGCTTGACAAGCTTTAATATCTGATATTTTGGTTCATTTTTGGTACCACTTAATAATTAGGAAACATTATCTTCTACACTGTTACATTTTTCTGGGAAAGAAATTTACAATTTTTACATTCTTTGTGCTTTGGTCATGGAGTAAAGGATGAATTATTTGCAATTTTTAATCTGCTTTTATTAATACTTCTATGTTCTAACATTTAATGGAAAGTTTTTCTTGTAATTTGATTACTTGCTAATAGAAACTTAAAGCGCAAACCCAGTGTTAATATTAGATCTGAGCGCATTGTGCTTTGACTGCAGTTAGATTTTTTTAAAATAATTTGTAATTTTCATTTAATATAGCAATAAACAACTGACCATTTTGTTATTTAATCGCCGGCAAATTGGGAAACTTGTAGTCTAAATTCCCGCCTGCATAATTCATTCGTCTGTACGGCGAGAGATGGCCGTACAGATTCCACACGAAATTTTCCAATCCATAATTTGAGAAAATCGTCCAAAATATCAATATTAAAGAAGAGTAGTCGTGCGGTGGTCGTGCGTGCCGATATTTTTATTGATTTGTGTCATTTTTCAGCAAACGATTTGGGTGTTTCAGTTCTTGGAGAAAAATATATATTGGAAAATGATGTCACCTGTTTCGGGACCTCGAAGTGACAGCTCGCTCCCAGTCACTCCAAAGTTGAGAGCCTAAAATGGTGGTGGATGGTCGTTGTACGTGGAGTTATTCGCGTCTTTAGTAGGAGACTAATTAACGTTGATCAGAATGGGAGATGTTAAAGTAATACATAGTGAGGCAGAGATGAAAGGATGGTTGTTCAAATGGACGAATTACTTGAAAGGTTACCAACGTCGGTGGTTTGTGCTATCCAATGGACTTTTGTCGTATTATAGGTAAGTGAAAGTGGGTTGGTACCCTAGGCCTACCCTCGGGCTAACCATGGGAAAAAGAGTTAATATAATTAATTTTGATACACACAGACTATGTTGCATTGTGCCGATCTTGTTGACCTATCTCTTTTGGGCTTCCAAGTACATTTAGAATATTCTTGTGTCAGAGATGACAGGCAAATGGCCTGTTGCCAAAATAGGCCTAAGCTGCCTTTATCTAGGCAAGTTATTACCAAACACTAGGCTTCATAATCTAAATGCATGGATGGTTACAAAAATCTTTAAAGAAATCCCCTTTCTTACATCTTCCTATGTTATGCTCCGTACAAATCAGGGTTTATTCTAGGGCGGAAAATTCAGGGGGGTCCATGTCCACAATGTCCAAACTGTCCATTCGCCGGAGAAGGCGGAATGGTCGTACTGAGTGAGTATAGTGGCCTTACGCATGCCAAATACGCAGACCAGTTCCTCTTGATTATTTCTCAACATTTCCTCAAGACAGGATTTTTTGTCTCCAAACATGAGAAGATAGAAGCCCATTTTAATACCACTTATTTTTGTATGCGCATCATAATACTTTGCTGCATTTCTTAGCATGCTACTTTGCCTCTAAATAACCTAGTCTCATAACAAATTACACACCTAGCCTACAGAGGACCAAAATGATATCCAACATTTAACATCATAGAATAAACCCTGATGGTACTCAACATTTTAGCATGCAATTTGTCACAATCGTCACTAGATCCAGTATTCCTTTCTGAGCCTGCAGAATAATATCTAGCCTCTAAACATTGTTCAGAGCATTCTTCTTCCTTTCAGATGACAACATTATTTAAGTGTTCATCTTGGTAGACTATTTCATCAGTTTGCATATAAAATAGAGACATGATATTCATTTGTAGTGGGTTCTAGTTTATTAGGTACAGCACTTATCAAAGTTGACCTCAACCCTTAGAATTCTTAACGCTTCTTTTAATAGCCGATTTATTGTTTTTGTTGTTTGGCTTTGGACGCTTTTTGAAAATACCATTGTTTTTAATTTTGTTGCTACAGTGCCAATTTCCAGCACTGAAGTTTTTCAGACTGCCTACTGCTGCACCATCATCTGCACCATTTAGTGTCAGTTTTATAATCTCCAAACAAATCTCTTTGGACCTCAATAAAAAAATCTATAAAATCAAATCAAATCATCTGCAATTGTGCAGGATTCTAGCTTTGCTTTTTGTACAAAATAAAATTTGGAATTTGTAGAACTGGCTCGTACTAAAATAATGGTTTTCACTTAGCTTTGCTGCTGACATTGACGATAATTTGCAATCGCTAACCTCAATTTATTTGACGTCACAGAAACCAAGCTGAGATGGCCCATACTTGTCGAGGCACAATCAGTTTACACGGAGCTCTCATCCATACGGAAGAGTCGTGCACGTTTGTCATTTCAAACGGCGGCACGCAAACGTTTCACATCAAGGCAGCGAACGAGGTCGAGCGTCAGAGATGGGTAACTGCGTTGGAGCTCGCCAAGGCAAAGGCGATCCGCGCGATGGAATCTGGTGAGTGATCTTGTGATACGTCAGGAGAAAAGGGATCCATACGCGTATGTGTTTTGCTCTACCCTTTCACATTTCGAGCCTGTGTTGAATACCATTATTCGTGGTTTACCACTGCAACCGACATTTGATTTTTGTGACCCTCTGTTCCCAAAACAACTGTGCGTGTGGATTCCCTTGTTTTATTGGTGTTGGCATGCTTGAATACAATATGCTATCTTAACAAATTATTGCCTGCAGTTTCAAAAAACTAATAAGTATGCACACAAAGTATGCATGTTATGTTAAGTGCTGCACAGCATGCCTACAAGTCCACAAGTTCTTAACATAAGCTCAATTGATATTGAGGCTTGAGATATATTTTCTAGTTTATCTCGTGAGAAAGGCCCAGAATAAAACTCAGATTGTTGGATGAGCAAATGTTTGTTACTTAAAAATTTGCATGCAGATTAGTGGCAATGTGGACAGTTCAGTTGTAACAGATTATCGTGTGTTCCCTTATTTACACTTAACTTATTGATACAGATCAAACCGACTGATTACAAAATAATAATTGAGTCATTCCATGTGATCAATGCAACCGAATCCGACACAATCTCTGAACGCTATTGTTTTGTGGCATGTCAACCCAAACATTGCGTTTTCCATTGGCCTAACGGTTGCCTACTTCACCAACCCTGAGATAGAATTCCTGTTTGTCGACACAGAAGAAGAGGAGGAAGAGTTTGACGAGTCGTCAGCCGCTCAAAAGGACGAGCTACAGAACGTGGTCAAGACGCTAGCGGCCCGTTTAGAGGACTTGCAGACGTGCAGCGACCTGATTGCCAAACACGGAGCAGCACTTCAGAGGGCGCTCTCCGAACTGGAGTCACTGGAGTGTCCTCAAGATGTCAGCACCAAAGTGAAATCCGTTAATGAACGGGCGACGCTTTTTAGGATAACTTCAAACGCCATGATCAATGTAAGTGATTTGTTATTAGTGATGTGCTTATTTTACATTCAATATGTTTAGGAATGAATTTTTAAAATAGTGTGGGATATCGTGGTGTTTTTATGCAGTTTTTTTTTTTTTATCTTGTCTCTAGGTTTTGCAATTCTTTGTTTGGCTTATGCATGAAATGCAAAGTACTTTTTTTTGCCTGATTCAATTCACAACATTATTGAGCTCTTCTCTAAATCAGTAGATGTTTTTTCGTGTAATAGTTGCAACAATTTATTTTTTTATATTTTTCAGATGATAGTAAACACTTTTTTAACTTCCTATCCAAGATAAACTCTCGTAAGGTCAATGAAAAAGTCCAGCTTAAAAAAATCAAAACAAAGTTTTGCTTCACTCAGAATTAAGTCATGCAAAGTAAGAGTTTTTTTCTCCTAACTAGCATCAAATGCTAATGCATGTGAATGTAGCTCTTGTAATCGCCTCTCATGGTGAATCACCTAATCGTGTCACCAGCCCAACAGTGGGATTAGTGACTTGAGGAGTTAATGGCTCTCAATGTACACATATTATTTGCCAGACTTATGCTTAGTCTTGAAACAAAACACCTGTTGGAGGAAAATGTAGATAACATTCTTATCTCTGTAAGTTACACCTGCAATTTGCTTCATCTCAGTTTAAAACTACATTCACATACCCTTTTTATACTAAATTTAGCAGACTGTGGATACTAGTATATTGAGCGTACTAGTTTGGTAGGTAAACTACCTAGGTTACCAATCCAATGTTGGTGACAATTGTATCAAAAATAGGTCATCATCTTTCCTTACTAATGAGGCTCACTATGAACAAATAAGTAGCCACCACCACATGATATATGATAATACAATACACTTTGCTGTTTAGAATATCTAAGTTAGATAGCACTTGATTTATTTACTCACTGCATGAAATCCAAGGTAACCTATGGAGGACATGTAGTCCATGGATGAGTTACAGCTACTTACTTAGTAGTCAAATTGCAGTGGTGAATGGAAATTAAGCTAGCCTGGAATTTCTAACCATAGAAGGGTCTGCCGTAGTTCTGCCGTGGCAATTATTACTATCCTCTTGGGTACATTTTTAATTCCTCTATTTCGTCCAAAATATTCTGCTGATTTCCATTCCATTCCAAAGGAAAATCTCCAAATGTATTGCCGATGTTCAAGCAAATAAGAAAGTTCGAATCCTTCCCCATCATGGCTTGACTTAAGCCAGGAGCTACTGTTTTTTTTAGACTAAAATCTACGTTTTCCTGGTCTCAGCTTTGTATTCCAAGGATACTTTTTAAAAACTGATAACCGAGCAATTTTCCAAACTTAGTAACATTTCTTTCATATAATTTTTCTACGGGATGTCAAACTGGCCCAGCTTTCGCTCTTTACAAAGTAAAGTAACCCTATTACAATGCATGAAACCTGTTTGACTTCACCTGTCACTCACTACCTGTTTCGTGACGGCTTTCTTTGACGTCGCCTGTTCTTGCTGTTTCCGCAGACTTGCACCGAATACCTAGACGTAGCCCAGAACCAGGGTCGCAAGTGGCAGCGCCTGTTGCAGCACGAGCGCGAGCAGCGGCTGCGGCTTGAGGATATGGTCGAGCAGCTGGCACGGCAGCACTCACACCTGGAGCAGGCCGCCAAGGACCACCAGATTCCCGGCGGCAGAGCAGGTCAGTGGCAGCTGGGCACTTAGACTTTTTTTATGCTTTCTATTTTATTTTATTTTTTATTTTGTAAATTTGCTCGACTGTCTCTGTCAATCAAGAAATACCAAACAAAGTGCAATCTCATTTGTCATAGAATTGTGATTAATATTTTTGAGGAAATTGGATCTGCAATATTTTATTTTTTAAATTTATTGATTCTGGACACTATATCAGCAATTTGGCCACTTGCTGCTAGCGTTGATGCTCAACGCTGTTAGTCAGTAGTATCAGGGAATCAGTAGGAGAGGGGGTAAGGTAACCCTGTATTTTTCTGAAGTGGTGACAGGATTTCAATTTCATAGAAATAAACGACCACTGTAGTTGGCTACCAAGAAAATGTAAACTAAGGAAAGTAAGGTTTTCTTGACCAAAACCAAAAAAAGGAGGAAATATTTTTTCCCAGTTTTGGTTAGCTTGAACTTTGTAACACTCCAAAGCCCAACTTAAAATCCCCTAACGCGTCATCATGTCATGTCTCCGATAAAAACCACAGACAGAGTGCCAACAAATATATCTTTTCCCATTTTAATTTTGTAAATTTCTATGTGTCTCTGTAGTTTCTTATCTCCATAGAAACATGCTTCGATTTTTTTAGAGTGTTTTCAGCTAAAAATTTATGTTGATGGGATGTTATCAGCAGTATCCCAATACTGTTCATTAGTTTGGCCGTTTAGTACTCAGGAATGTAAGTTTCAACCTCCAATGTATTTTGCAATCGTGAACGTTTTAATTTCCCCCCTTAAGATCATCATTAGTTGTCTGGACCCTTTAGTGCCCTCTGGAGACTCACCGAATTATTTTAAAACAGATGATCCTGGCAAGACAAAAGCTTTAAAGCAAAAGAAAAATTGCCAGGCATCAGCTGAGATGAATTGTAGTGTTTTTCAAAATGACAGTTGGCCCGCATATCGCCCCAAAACGACCAGTGGCTTTTAGGCAATAATTTTCAAGCAAATCTGCCAGACACCTACGACTTTTTTTCTGACTGTAAGCCTTATAAAAGAAGCATATTTTGAGCATTTTTACCAGACATGTCACGTTTGGACAGTTTTTTTAATTTCTTTATTTGTCTATGAAGTATAATTTAACTATCTACTTTTCTGCCTCAGTTTTGTTAGAAAGTAAGAAAAAGACAAAAGCATCTGATGTAATTAATTATTCACAGTTGAATGTTCAAAGATTAGTGTCAAATCAATTAAAAGGAATTTATAAAATATCAATTTTTGCAGTTTTTTCACGTACAATTTAAATCCTGCTATTAAAAGGCAAAGAACAGTCCTTCAGAGAAGCCTTTCAAACCGATGCTCGGAACGCAAACAATTCAGGTGGAAAACTAACGGTTCTTACCTTCGTGCGCAGGGCCCAACCACTCGTCGCCATCCGACGACGAGGAGGACAATGAGTTCTACGACGCGCAGGAAGACGAGAACTCGCACTCGCAGGATTTCATATTAAAGATTCCGCTGGGCCACCGGCGCACTTCATCCGGCCTTAGCGTGGGCTCGGACCTGGAGGGCGGCCCGCGTCCGGGCAGGGACGAAGGGTCCGGCTCGAGCTCAGAGCAGGATGACAGCGACACCAAGGTGCTAGTCATCAGTCCACAGGCATCCAATGCTGACAAGAACGTGAGTGAAGCGTTATTTTTACTCTTTCGCTAGTTTTTGTGATCGGTTAGACTTTGGCGTTCTGGAACTTTGTGGCAGGTATTGTTTTGGTGACTTCATTTGGTGACTTGGGTTGTCAAATGTGCTTTGTCTGCTGTTCGGAGGTTTTCGCAACCAAGCAGTGATACAGCAACTGGATCAGTTTCCTTGAAGGTGCCAGACCATGATATGCCAAAATGGTGTATGCCACAAATGACTTGAATCCTGAAAACATCCATGTTCAACTTTAGAAATTTAGTTTAAACCATTTTATCAATTAGTGCGTGTTGTCGCATACTATTCATACTAATATATCATAATACAATTAATCTGTCAGAATTTTTTGGAATTATTTTATCAAGTCAGCCCATGAGTGTTTGTTACAATTCAGGGATTTAAATTAAGGAAAGTGCTAGGGCTTTTATTTTACTCACAATTTACAGTCATTTAAAGTTTAAACAAATTAAGCTACACATTTCTTTTGTTCCTATGTACCAACATAGAACTTTTAATTTGTATCTCAGGACTTGACAATTTCAGGTGGGTCCAGACACTGAAAGTATTTTTATTTTATTACACCAGATGCGCAAGTCTATAAATCCTGTTTTTTGCCAGTGAGCCTGGTACTAAATTTTATTTTATGGTTGAAACGTACAGAATAACTGACGTGATAAAATAAACCCGGGTGTTCACTAAAAAGAATGACATACAAATAATATTGACAACTACCGTTTTATTGTTCGATGCATAGGTTCATGCTTCGGCGTATCATCCATTTGAAAATCTCAAGCTGTACTCCAATAAGTCAATAATACTTGTAAACTATTTATACCTATCTGCTGATAATTTTATTATGCGCATTGTTTTTTACTGATGTTCCCAGCAACGTAGCAATGCAAACATTTGGACTCTTCTAATCATTACAGGAAGTTTAAGCTACAAACACAAGCTAATTTGGCGTACTACCTAATCATTATCACTGGCTTGTTGTCGGTTTGCAAAAAAAACATTGTGGTCAGAAATGTTACCTAGTTAGAGAATGCTTCAATATTGATTAAAGCAGTTTGATTAAAAGATAAATGTTTTTCAAACAGCACATTGGTACCATCTAGACAATTATCTTTTTTGCTTCTTGCTAGACAGGAAATTGGGCATAAAATCTGATGACTTGTATTTTTTTAGTTACTTTTTTTTCTTATGAGGTAGTTTAACTCAATAACCTTGTTTCGAGAAAACTTCAAGGGCACCTGGTATAATTAGGCATGCGTGCATGCTAGATCCCCCTCTTTCCTGGCAGACTACTCCATGCTTCCCTTTCTCATTCTCTTGGTCTTGGCAGTCTCATTCAAAGTGTCAGCAAGTGTTAACTAGTGCAGTTCATTGTATTGGAAGCATTGTTTACTCAGCAATTAGCAGGGTTTTGACATATGTATAGTTTTCATTGCAACATACCTTACACTGTATTTGGTTCTAGGAACATATCTTTAATCCACATCTTTATCTCCTCTTTCTTGATAACAAGGAAATTAATCAATAAATTTCCTATTTATCAATTTGTCATACAGCCTTATTAAGAGCTGATAATGACTTAAATTACTCACAAGTACCTATTGTGGTTAACCCAGACCTCAGAACTCTTTGTACACTAGTTAATGCAAAGACAAGGTTGACAAGCCTAATAATTACAGGGCATAGAGTTAAACCAAGTGAAACAGAGAGTATGTCATTAAATTTATTTAACAGCCAGTTACCGGCAGCAGCCAATATGTACTCATCCAAGGCCAATGAATAATGCTATTGCAACTGTCCAACAACTCCTACACACTGTTCTCCTAGCTGACACCAAAGATACTATTATAACACTGATAAACCAGGCTGTCACTGCCTTGTTTCCTCCTGTAGATATGGATTTTTTTGGTAAACTATAGGAGTGATTTATTGCTAAAAAAATGGTTAGATAAGATTACAATCTGGATACTTACTGACACAAGCTGACTATTGTTGCAAGTTGCCATTCAACTTGGAGTGTTTGTTTCTTGTTCACTATTGAATTGGAAGTGCTTGTGGGATTATGCCTATCATCCATAAAAATAACCACAAGGTTAGTAACACAGTGTAACAATGTTGCAATTAGACTGTTTTGGATATGGTGCAGTGAGTCTGTGTATGTGTATTGTGCAGTACTTAATATTTTCCTAATTTTGTGGCAAAATCAGTTTGTCAAGGCTCACAATTTGGCAAGTAAAACATCAATTTAGATTGGCTAAAGCTTTTCATGAGTTCAAAACCCACAGTTTTTTTCTAAGAAACCAAAGACCAAATATTTTAATAATTCTTAGCTAATTTTTTTGTAATTTTGCACTGGGTGCTGGCTTACTGTGCTCAGGCGATGACTTCAAATCATGTCTTGCATATTAGTTAGCTCACTATTTGCAAGGACACACGGATGTGGTATCTTGTAAAACGTTTGAGCGAGTCAATGACCCAGCAAAACGAGTGATTTATTTTTATTTATTTTTATTGCTGGAGTAATTTTTTCATATATATTTTTTTCATCTGATGTGACATCCCATTTGCTGATCAGGAACTGTCATTGAATTTAGTGTATAAGATGGCTCAATTTATTATTGATTTTACTTTTTTCTTTGTGTAGTAGTATTTAGCCATGACAAAAGACACCAACTTGATACAACTTAAATCTATTATTGCCTCTAGCTAAAAATTAATTTACCATTAAATTGACACCGTAATAATGAGATAATTTTCTTTTGTTAATATGGGCCATTTTCTAGTATTTATTCCAATTACTAAGTTGTATAACCATTTATAATTAACACATTCCTTGCATCAAAGGCAAAAGCATGCATTTATTTCTAAAAAAGAACTTTGCTTTTTTGCTGTCAGAAAAAGGAAATTTGTGGAACCAGCGTGGTACTGCATAGCAAATACACATCCAAAAATAGTGCGTTTAACTGCTGTTGTACAAGAGTTTTACCATTTACTTCTATCTATTCGTTTTAAAAAGTGCCGCATCAATCTTCTCTGGTCTTTTTGTTCCCTGAAAAACCATAGCAAAAATCCTTGAATAAAAAATAAGTGAATGTGATGACTTCAAATGTTGACCTCCTTTGCAAGCCTTTGCAAAGGAGAAACAAGTGGATATCACCGTGAATTAACGCTGAGTTTGTGGTTGCTTGGTTCTAGTTTGACAAGAGCACGCCGATGGTTGTCCGAGAGAGCCGCGCGGGCTCCGTTGCGAGACGGAAGCGGCGGACGTGCGTTCCCGACAAACCCAACTACCCGCTCAACCTGTGGAGCATCATGAAGAACTGCATCGGCAAGGAACTGACAAAGATACCCATGCCCGTGAGTTGAGCCTTGACCCTCTTAATTAACGTTGACTTTATTCTTTTCTTTTTTTAAATAGGTAGCTCTTGCTTTTTTTGATTTTAGTAAATCCTTATCCTTATCTATATTATATTCTATAGTCAATTTGATGTGTTATCTTGGTTTTGTCAAACATTAAACAATTTTAAGGATATCTCTATGGTTAATTTAAAGTAAGTTGCTTTATTGTTTTCATACGTTTTTAAACAGACATACACTTTTAATTTCTATTCAAGCTAAAGATTTTGATGAGAGCAGAATGGCCTGCATGACTACCCAAATTTAACAAATAACTGTCCCCATGTAAATAATATGAGTCTATTTTTCAAAAGATTGCAATTATGTGTATATAATTTTAAATTCAAAATAAAACTATGAGAAATAAAAAAAATGCAACGTAAAACACTAATAATAATATAATAATAATAATAATAACTAATAATAAAAAATGCATGTTGCTTTGTAAAATGTCAGCGTGGACATTTGGACCGTACGGGAATCTCGAAAAACTTGCCTTTTTGCCCGTCAGGTGAACTTCTCGGAGCCGCTCTCGATGCTGCAACGACTGACAGAGGACTTTGAGTATGCAGACATCCTCGACAAGGCATCTCAGTGTGAAGACTCGTGCGAGCAGCTGGCATATATTGCCGCCTTCTGCGTCTCGAGCTACGCCTGCTGCAGCAACCGCACGGCAAAGCCGTTCAACCCTCTGCTAGGTGGGTGACAAATACAATTTATTTTCTTAAATTTGCTTGTCAAGAGTAGGCTACAAGTTTCCTGAAGTCTTAAAAGTCTTTAAGGTACGTAGGAGATACTGCTATGCCTTGTTGGTAGAAAATGTCTGGAGGTTGTGAGAAATTGTGAACCAGAATAGCCGATTGACAGTATTGAATGTGAGATCCCTTGAATGCTAGGTGGACACAGACTTGCATTGGCAATATAGTGCAGTGTATAAGAGAAGGTACCATATCAAAGCCCTTTCCATGGGTTCTATTCCTTTAGCTCTTATGGCCAAATTGTCTCTAGGGGGCTTAGAAAGGGTAACTTCTCTCATGAGAAGACAGTAATTAAAAGTGACAAAAACTATTTGAACTGGACTTTGAATTGAAGAACAACAAAATTTAAGGGAATAAAGGGATTTTTTTTTTCACTTAGCGTTTAAAATCCAGTTCAAATAGTTTTTGTTAAAACTAGTGCTGTGAATTAGACACGAGTCTAAAAACTATCATAGTAAATAACAGCATTTCTAGGAGTTGCATGGTTGTTTTCAGAGCCATGGTATGATGTTAAGTTATATTTTGCGGTTTTGCTCCGTGTTGAGGAGATTTTTGGCCTTAAAAAGGGCCCGACGTTTCGACGAGGAGAATGATCATTGATCCAGCAAAACATATCTCAACAGTATTTCCAGTATTTAAATGGCTATCCATCATTTGAAAAAAAGGCTGTCTTGTGGTGGAATTATTTATTGTCATCATATTGTGTTGAACGTACCTTAGCTAGTACCATATCTGATCCTTTGATTGATACCTGCTTCACAAGAGCTGTAGGAAGTTGAAATATGTAAATAAAACCAATGAGTACCCCTGATTAGTCAAACCAAACCGGCCTTGAGTTTCGACTGACCACCCTGCCTTTCCATGCAGGCGAAACGTACGAGTGCGACCGAATGGACGATCTCGGGTGGCGAGCGATCAACGAACAAGTGTCGCATCACCCGCCGATGGTGGCGCAGTACTGCGAGGGCCGCAATTGGCGTTGCTGGCAAGAGTTCACCATGGCGTCCAAGTTCCGCGGAAAATACATGCAGATCATACCGCTCGGCACCGCACATCTAGAGTTCAACAATTCAGGTGAAAAAACCCTGCAGACTTTTAGCGATTGCCGTCCACTTAAGAGGTGGATTATAATAATTAAGATAAATCATCTTAATTTTTGTAGTTGTCGTTACGTGGAATTGGCATAAAATGCCCTCTGTCATCTTTCAGAATTCAGATTTAGTAACAAATAAGTTACTAGTTCGAGTGGTATTTTGATACCAAATTTGAAGCATGCAAAGTTTTACTTAATAAATTCAACGACTCAATGGGTGATGCTGTCATCGTTCTTATCTTAAGCCTTGGATCAAATAACCTTGCATTAAAATGTAAATTGATGGTTCCTATGTCATTTTTAATTGTAGGTGAGATACGTAGAGGTGAGATTGGTCTGGATTACATTTTGAACCCAGAACAAAAATTTTGTGGAACTTAACTAAAAAAAAAAAAAAAAAAAACGCTTGGTCTTGAATGGTTCAACTTGTGTGGAACAGTGTGCTTATAGCAAATTACCTAAAATAATGGTAGAGTAATATGGTTAGAGTTGCAAACTGCTGGATAATTGGAATGTGAAGGAAAAATAATTCCCATACTAATGTTGATTGGATGGAAATCAATAATGAGGGGAAAAGAGCAGACTTGTCACGTTCTGTGCTGGAGATAAAACTCTCCTATTAAGTTAACTGGAATTTTTTGTCGCGATGATGTAAACAATTGCAATTCTCGGTCATGGCAATCGACGCTGCCGACCAAATAACGTAAGACCAGAAAAATTCTTTAATTATTGTCTTAAGTAGGAAAATTCCAGTTCCTTCTCGCTGAATAGTAGCGACCACTCAAGGTTGACACTTCATTTTATTGCAAGTGTCATGTCCCACAGGCAATCACTACACGTGGCGCAAAGTTACGACGACGGTACACAACATCATCGTTGGCAAGCTCTGGGTTGACCAGAACGGCGACATGGACATTGTTAACCACAAGAACGGAGACAAGTGCCATCTGAAATTCATCCCGTACAGCTACTTCACCAGGGATGTCCAACGGAAAGTGAGTTATTTTGACGCTGTGTTTTTCATGGATTATCTAATGACTTGTCAGTCACTGGTTGTCATTTGAATGAGTGCTTGGAGAGAAATTGTGCCATGTTAGTGATAGTTGGGACAGAACCAATTTGCTTTCGGAGACATTGGTGTTGAATCCAATTCAATTTCTCATATTCATCAAATTGAATGTATCAAACACTTTGTGATTTTTTATGAAATTCATTTGGCAACAATGCTAAAACCTGAAAAAAGTGAAGAAAAAAACCTGAAAAAAACATAGTTTATTTTAATGCTGATGAAAGGAGATGTTTGTTTTGAAAAGAGGAAAAACAGGACAGGCTTGCGCATCCCAATCCTGGAAACTAATGTGGCTCTTGTGTTTTTCAGGTGAAAGGCTGCGTCATGGACCCGCAAGAGAACGTCAAGTGGGTCGTCTCGGGCACGTGGGACAACAAGATGGAGATAGCACCTGTGATCAAGACTGAGGGTACGACAGACAACCCCATCTTCAAGACCGGCCAGTACACTTGCGCGTGGAAGCGAAGGTTCCCTCCGTAAGTTGACACGACGATTTATGAAACACAACGTTTTGCGTCGTCATTGCTGCCTCCATGCCTACTAAGGCCACTTCCATAATGGCTTAGATTTATGTCGTAAAAGACGGTATGGTAGGCCTTATTAAATTAAACAAACTGTGCACTGCCCGCATATAAGCAAGTACCTTTTAGTACTTGCACTTGAATCCGAATTAAATACCTCCGTTACTGAGTTGGGGAAGAGGGAAGGTCGAAATGCTACATAGGAGGTAGAAATGGTCGATTGATACAGATAAGAAAGGCTTCGGTCATTTGAGATAGATGGCTCATGATAGATCAACAATCTCACTTGAACTAGGCAGGAGCCGAAAAGCTTCCATCTTTTCCAATCGATCAATTCTTTCCTGGTACGTTCCATTTATTTCTTACCTCTCCCGCAATTTATTTATCAGTCTTTTGGAAATGAACTTTAACATCTTCTTCCCTTACTGCAGACAGCCTAGAACTACAGCTATCTAATGCTGGAAAAATTGGTGTGAGAAGGAATGAGAAAGTGGAAGATTGCAACTTGCTGGAAAAAGTGCTTATATTTAGCAATCTGCATTTGAATGCTAATGGAAGTCTGGTGGTATACCCCCAGACAAACTTACTCCAGTACTAAGTTGAACTGGCTAATGCGACTGGCTAATGCTAAACGAGTGGTTGATGGGCCCATTAGACTAGAGGCTCAATAAGTGTGCAAGGCCCATAGCCATAGCCTAGACCCAGGAGTTAGAACTTTAGAAGCTAGAAATTCATCTTGACGTTTGCTTTTGAACAGGCCCGAGTCGGAGAGCTATTACAACTTCACAGAGCTGGCTGTGCAACTGAACGAGGAGGAGGAGGGCGTAGCGCCAACGGACGCCCGCCACCGACCCGACCAGCGACTCATGGAGAACGGAGCGTGGGACGATGCTAACACCGAGAAGCTGCGGCTCGAGGAGAAGCAGAGGGTGGTGCGTCGCGAGCGCGAGGCAGAGGCTGAGCAGGCGGCTGCAGAAGGTGAGCTCCCCTTTGTTGTTGATCGTTAGGTTTTCTGCCACCCAGATCAGCTGTAAATATGTTAACAAATGTTAAATATCAGTTTTTCAAATGTTTTATTTTTTTATTTTGCCATTTTGATATTTATGAAACAAATGGTTAAAAAGTTCCTCATTTACTTTGAGACTAGTAAAGCACCTGCTGCGTACGCAGCTGGTGCTGCATACGCAGCAAAAATATAAGCAATTTTGTTCTGGAAAAAAGATGTTATCAAAAGCAACTCTGCAGTAAAATGTTGCACCTCAATCTCAACGATTACATAAAATAGCAGTGCACCTGCTGGGGATGCAGCTGCCATGTGTGAAGTGAGAGATACAAATGATGTGATTAATTTTAGTTGATATCAGAAATTTCAGAACCTAAGAATAATTCTTGCAGAGGCATTGCAAGCGTTTGCAATTTAAATAAGATTTATCTACATTCAATGCATCCAACATCAAATTGGAGTTATTCGAGTTTGACAGGTTGTGACGTGGTATAGCGTCACTAGAATCAGAGTGACTGTGAGTATTCACAGCCTCTTGGTTCTACTCCTTGGAGATCCGTCATTCTCATCAAGTACACTAAAATCGTTTCAAAAATCCAGTGTCCAAGTAGCTCAATGGGTTAGAGCAACACCCGTGATGGTGGAGATCAGGGTTCGAGTCCCCGTTTGGGCATCAATTTTTGAGACGGTTATCGTGTTCATTTCTATGAATTATTCAATATGCCAGCAAGTACAGAATTTAGTTTTTTCATCTACTTGATATTTTATTTGAGCCCAAAAACACTATTCACACACCCCTCCCTGCCAGAACGCAATCAATAGCCTAAGAAAAGTGAAAGAAAATATATAAAAAATATCCTTAGCCAGATGGGAAATAGTTTTACAAACACAGCCAAACATCGACGTCAATGCCATTGTTGCTCTGCAGGCCGACCGTACCCGCCTTATGAGCCGGTGTGGTTCAAGAAGGAGACTGAACCTTACACGGGCAACGTCTTCCACACGTACACCAACCGCTACTGGGAGTGCAAATCGAAGCAGGACTGGTCGACGTGTCCAGATATCTTCTAGTGACGCCGCCCACGGAGCACGCTTTGCCAACTGCATGCAGAACACACCTCAATCTAGCTTCCTTCGATATATGAAAATAAAAGAGATATATATACATTAGTTAACAGAAATTTGACAAAATGATGATTGTTGCATTGTTGGCGCGAAACGGTTTTTAAATTTTTAAATTTTTTTTGGTATGCGCCCGTTTTGGGAGCGTTGAAACTGTGCAAGAGTGGAGGGACATTGACAAATGACATAGTGGCGACTCGGCCATACAGCTATAATAATGCTTTAACATGACATTGCCATTCTAATGCAAATAACTAGTTTAATACTTCAGCGAATCCCATGCTAGATATTGTGCCTGTATATCTTCTTCTCTTTTCAAGCTTCAAATGGATGGGTATATTTGTCAGTACCTTCCCTGCATATTTATCGTTGCTGTCAAGTCAGTTGTCGATGTCCCTCTCTCGTGTTGTCATAACGGTAAGAAGTGGCCTGAATGTGACCTTAATTTTGTCTCATCTAGTGTCCAATGAACTTGCACACCAAGTCCACGGATGACAATCATGAGATCTGAAGAATTATGTTTCGTTAGATATAGGCTCACACAAACAATAGATCTACACCAATTAGCCCAGTTTCCTAGATAACTGATCGATGCAGTCGCAATCGAGTTTATTTTACGGGGAGCCGGAAGCAATTTTATAAACTGTCTATGTACGAACAATACCTACTTATTTAGTACTTACTAACTGCTACTGTGTAGAGGTAGTTCAGCCTTCCACTTCTAGAATAAATGCTCTTTACATTTGTGAGTTCTCATTTTAGTAGGAAACGAAATTCTGAAGGTCGCATACTATGGCGCCGATATTGTTCACGGTGAAAGCTTTATGCGAAGAGAACAGGGTTAAATTGATGTAAAAAAAGCCTTTTTTGGTTGTTCCCTTTGAGCTTCAGATAAGAAATTATTTATGGGGTTTCGTTTGAATTAATATGATGGAATATCCATTACCGAGTACAATATGTGGCCTAAGTTTCAAACTGCGTCTATTTCAAAGTTCCCTTATTTATTGTTCAAGTTTATTGAAGTTTCAATTTAATCTAGTTCTGTTGCAACTTTATAGCCCTAAAATTAGTTTCAAGAATAATGATTTGGAAAATCAACATCTTGTGATTTTTATTTATAATGTAGTGCCATGATGAGATGTGCTACACCATGTTACTGAGTAATTGAGAGACTCCTTCGTGCTGGGTATCTTCCTATACAATATTTGTATGCCGTTATACTATTTTGCATAGTGATAAGTAATTAATATGTACTACTTTTGTGTTGTCTGCGCTTGCAATATAATGCACAGCCAATACTTGTAGGCCTGCTAAACATATTTTGTTCTGTCAGGTCTACTCTAATAGCTGGAATGTTTGTACCTATGATATTTTATCCGCGCTAGTACATATTAGCGTGAAATTAAAACAAAAATATACATAATGTTAATAAAGTAAGTTGCTGATATAGGGTAAAATAAATAGGAATGGATGCGAATATTTTGCAGTTGCTCATGAATTTTATGCAAAAGCTGGCTTCAACCATTGGCTTCAAGCTTGGAATGTGAATAAAACCGATGATAGGTACAGTACCTAGAATCTAGATAAACAAAAATATTGCATTATAATTTAAAGAAATATAGGAAAAAATGGAATAAAATGGTTACTACTTGTTTTATCTGTTGTTTTTAATGTCTGCCCTGCATTGGAGTGAAACGATCTTAACAAAATACCAAACCTTATTAACTTAATGGGTCAGAAATGGATCAAATCAAGAGTAGGTCACAAAACCGAAGGTGGATGAGGTTTTAGCCCATGCATTATGGAAATGAATAGTTTACAGTGTGTTCGTGTTTTTTTTTTTTAGATTACATAGCATTACATGGGATAATAGGGGCAAATAGCGGTCTGGGAATACGAAATCGATTTTGAAAACTAGCGTTTCACAATTCTACCAGCAGAGGGTCAGATATTCTGTTGTGAGCTCGCACAACATTCCAGGGATCTGTCGTCTGATTGATCAGTAAGTTTATCACGCAATATCTTTTTAATATACGGTATATCGTGGTAGGTGCTTCCTAGAAATACCTGGGGTGGATCTGAGTTAGTTCGTTTTTTTAAGAGTGTTTATAATCATGGCAATTTCTTTAGAGGACGCGAGATATGAGCGTTGTCAGCAATGCACCTGTCAAGAAGTCTGGGGGCGGTGTCATGACAAATGTCGCTGTGAGACAAACAAAAGTTCGAAAGGACCCTGTTCTACTAGATCCAGGTAGGTACTCTGCCTTTAATTTATTTAATCGTTTCGGAACCCCAGCCCTATTTTTAACCACTACCGTCTAGGTTCTCATCACTGGTATAATTTCAGCTGACCCAATGACTGAAGAGTGTATGCTAAAGAAGGTGTATGTTTCACCTGACGATATCTTACGATTGCCGAGAATTACTGAGAGTAAGTCTCCCTCGACGTACGTTTTTATTAAAATGCACATTTGAATATTCTAAGTTGATAAAGGGTTACAGCATAATGATTCCACCTGTTGCAGCATACCTATGCTCGCCAGAGGCGAATGTATATGAAATTGACTTCACACGTTTCAAAATACGAGATCTTGAATCAGGAACTGTGTTGTTTGAAATTGCCAAGCCCCCTCCAGCTGAGAGTGAAGAGGCTGAGCCTGAGCAAGAACAAGAAGAGTCTGATCCTAATGCTGGGCGTTTTGTCCGCTACCAGTTCACTCCACAGTTTCTGAAACTTCGAACTGTTGGAGCGACGTGAGTGCTGTTGCTAACTAATTGAATTATATTCTTCTATTGGTCTTGTTGGGAAATAAACAATGAGAGGACTTACAAATCTCTTTTCTTTTACAGTGTCGAATTCACAGTAGGCAGTAAAGCTGTAAGCAAATTCAGAATGATTGAACGGCACTTCTTTAGGGACAAGATGCTGAAAAGCTTCGACTTCGAATTTGGTTTCTGCATTCCAAACAGCAAGAATACTTGCGAGCACATTTATGAATTTCCACAACTAGCACCAGAGATGGGTATGTAATTCTTTGGTTATTTATAAATCTGCATGTGCTGAAGAAATGTATCGTAATAATTAAGGATGCATCATTGATCAAGGACATAATTTTTTGTTTTACATTCTTAAGTGAAAGAAATGATCGCACATCCCTTCGAGACCCGCTCGGATAGTTTCTACTTTGTAGATGATCGCCTGATAATGCATAACAAAGCCGACTACGCTTACGATGGAGGTTTGCAGCCGCAACAACAGTAACATCACAACATTCCATTCCTTGTCATCTGCATAATGTATTGCTGCAATTTAAATTCCACTAAAGATGAATATGTGTGACAAAGTACATTTAATTCTCAGTGAATCTTGAAAGTACAACAATGTTTAAAAAATTACTATAACCAATAGATTCTTCAAAACTAAACTGAGATTGCAGAATATATTGTTAAAGGACATCGACTCTTTGCTTTCAAGATTTTCTTTGGACCAAGCATTTGCTCTTGTTTAAGCATTCCAGATCTTTTACATTACCTACAAATACATGATCCTCATTATTGTTACCATCTCTATTAATATTTAATATTATCCATTTCTATAATGGTTTTATGTGCTGGACCTGCAAAAATTCCCTGGGGATATGCTTGGTTATGGTTAAGTTACCGGTGTTATAGACCTAAACTTGCATTTACTTGCAATTACTAGGATGTCAAATGAGGATCATATCTTGGGAAACGACCATAGCATAACTACATCGATTTGGTATTTGCTACAGGCCGATGAATTTACTAGCATACCTGTGTGGTTTTTAGATTGTAAGTTAAACGTTTCCACTAACGAGTTTGTAGTGTGACAGTTATTTGAGTTTATTTTGCCATTCAGTTGCTGCAAGTTCAAAGTTTATCTATATACCAGTTTAGGCTTTGATTTGATTTGGTTTTGGTACATGTATTGACCTCACACACCTAGATTAATGTGCATATTTTAAGTAGAGCTATTGCCAGGCCCAGTCGGAGATAGACAGGATTTAAAGAATTGAGCTAATAACATGGTTTTGTAAAAAAATGTGAGGAAGTATTATTTTCGTAATCTAGTAATAATATGTTTATGCAAATAATTAGGATTTATTTTTTTTGGCGTTTTTAAATTTGCCAAAATCTTGAGTGGTATAATAGCAAAAGAAGAGAGACAAGACAGGCTTTGAGAATGGGCGAGTTTTCCCACTAGCACCTACCTGCAGGCTAGATAGGAGTGTTACTTCAATAATATAAATGTAGTGATATTTATTTAATTTAGATACGTGTCAATTTCTAAATGATGTGTGAGCATGCCTTGTTCATGCAGCCACCTTTTGTGTGCTCTTTGTTCAGTTTTCGAGTATTTATTGGTTTCTCACTTTTAGCGACTTACAAATATTTGTTTTATATTCACCTATGTATACTTGTGCCTTAAAAGTAAGCATTCAGTTTGTTCTTCAATACTATTTAGGAGTGCCATGTGTGAAAAATAAAATATAAATCTGGAGATATGTCATCATATGTGTTGCAAAGATTTGGCCGATTTTGATCGGATCTTAATAAATGGTGATCCCTTCTATTAAAATGGTTAAATTATGAACACTGAATCTCCTGTTGTTGCATGTACATTTGCTAGCAGGCTTATACTTATGGAGGCATTAGGAAGCATTGATATTTGTATTATTTGGAAGTAAAGTTGTGATAAAAACCCCTGAAATTTGGAAATGCTGCCTGTGATTGGTGGAACGTTTTAAAACTCCGAGGATCCTTCCCTGGGTCTAACAACTGGTACGACATACAGATTTAAGTGAAAAACGCTTTTTTAATAGTTAAACAACTAAGATAATACATAGATTGAAAAGGACCCATAGGTATCATATTGTGATGATATCTAAAGGCAAGAAGCCTAATTAATTTGGTACAGAAGAAAAGAAAGGTATTGCACAACTAAAAATTAAAGTTAGAAACTATCACAATCATAGTTTTTGTGCAGTCCCTACTTTCTTTCATCCCCACAAAATTAATTTATAGGCAATCAGGTTGGTTTTTGGAATAGACTTGTTTCATAACAAAAAACAAATTCACTGCCCAGGGCCAGAAAGAGACTTGTCCATGAATTTCTTCTTGCCGAAACACAGCCACCATTTCGATGGCTTGCCATCTTCAGTGCCGAATACCTTTTCGCAAACTCGTACTCCAGTTTCTTGCCTTATTTGCTGAATGTACTGCCTCATGAAGTCTGCCAAATAAAGAAAAGAATTAAAACCATGTTGGGATTGTATGGGCTAAGTATTTGCGTATAGTGATTTACAAACTAAAATTTACCAGCTTCTGTAGGGTTGGAAGGTTTGGCATACACAGAGTTGAGTGGGAATCCTGGCTCGCCTGGTATGTCGAACTTAGAGATCGCTAGGGTGTACATCTCGTTCATTCCTTGGCTCTTAGTTCCACATTTTGCTAGCTTTTTCAAGCAGTCAGTAATGTAAAGCGTGATGTAGATCAGAACACGGTCTGATTCACTCTGGTAAACAAAATATGGGATCAATTTTTGTCATGTATTTTTCAAATTGCATTAATGCTGCAGAGTTACAAGGTGCATTGATAGAGATAGTTTTTAAATTTGGTGCTTTTTACTATTATCAATTTTGGGCCATTTACATCGTAAGACTTACTTTGACTTCATATGTTCTGAAGAAGACATTGGCTTTAAAGAAGTATATCGCTTCCTCAATGATATCCATGTGGTCGTCCTTGCTTGCGACAAACGAAGGAGCAGGGCCTCGGAACTGAGTTTTGAAGGGAAGAACAGCCATATTTCCAACGGACTGGTTGAACTCCAGAAAACACGAGTGATACGCCTACAAAAATTGAAAAAAAAGCAAAATTGATTAGTGTTTCTGTAGTATGTTGCAATAGTATGTACATCATATGAGGTCCAGTAAAGGAAAGAAAATATCGTCTGTGACTGCACTAATGATAACCATAAAATTGGGTGTGACATCCACCTGTACCAATATACCTCTTTAGAGTATTTACTTGTAAACAAATCATAATATAAATGAGAAGTACATTTAAATGTTTGTAATAGATTAATATTTAATTAACTTACAGGCATTTTATTGCGGCTTAAAAACAGTAATTCCTGACAATCTGACAGGTATTGGGCGTTAACTGTAATTAGGAAGAAGACTGAAAGTGGACTGCCATTGGTAGAAATCCAACCAATGAGAAGTCAAAACCCTGATGACTCAACACGCGCGAATCCAACAGCTGATTGAATGGAATGCGTCAGCGTCATTCAGAATGCGTGACTCGTTCCGTACGGGTTCGTGAAGCGTTCATTCGCCTGAAGCCGTTGGTAATTTATTGGCTTTACTTATCCTTTCCTCCCTCGCGTGAGACAGCGTATGTATTTTGTGAGGCGTTGTTTGTGAAAGAGGCATAAAGATGCTATCCCAACGGATGAGCCAAGGCGATCACCAGAACCAACAAACTGAATTGTGCCTTTATCCGGTATGTTTGTTCATCTTGACACTAAATCATCATTATTACACTATTATTTTACTGTTGTAGAATCAGAGGCACTTGTCAGCTTTTAGGGTAGGTACCTACTGTGCCGTAATCATAACACTGGTTTCTTTCATTGGCAGCAATGGCAGTTAATATTCAACAAGTACGATCTAGACAGCGATGGCAAGATATCGCTCTCTGAGCTTCGTCAAATTTTAACAAGTGAATCATTTGAAAATGATATCCCAAAAGACACCGTTCGCCAGATCTTGGACAAAGCAGATCATGACCAAAGTGGATTCCTTGACTATAAAGAGTTTGTCAGAATGGTATGTCTTGTATCTCTGCTAACTTGAACTACCTACTACTATGTTTACAATGTAAACTTACAAGCAAACTTCATTGGGTAATTAAAAAAGAGTCTCTCCTCTAGATTCACCATCACGACAACCGCGGCCGATTCTCCAAGGTTGTCAATGGTTATGTGAGCTTCTGCACGGTTCCTCGCCAAACGCACGCACGCACTCAAGACCAGGTGGATTCTGGGGAATATGAGGAGGAATACACTTGCTATCCACCTGCGCTTTGTATGATCATCATCAGCCTCATTGAGGTGAGTAATTAATCACTGGTTTCATAAACACTATTTTGGAATAGTCGTCGCTAAGTTAATTTAAAAGGTAAACGGTAAGGCCTGATTTGATTGAATGCATAAAACATCTTGAGAAAAGGAACAAAAGTTCTGTAATAAATTCAGAAAAAGTTATAATGTGGTTCAGCTATATTCATACATTTTGGCTGCACAACTTTAAAAAATCAATTAAGCGTCAAAATCCTATCAATATGTTAAGATAATTGATTTAAACAAAGGTTTTGTGTATCAGAAGGGAAAAATATGGAATATATCAAAGTGCAGTGAAAATTTCATCAACATATGAGAGTCATATGGTTTTCCACGCTTGAACAAACTGTTAATAAGAATATCCATAAATATAGTTTAATAAGTGTGTAAGGTCATAGTGTTACGTAACACCCTGCATGTGGGCCTTTCAGTAATCACTCACCGGTGGTACCTGGAAACAATTACTAAATGATCAATGTTTTAAAGGCCAGCCCCCAAAATGCCTTTCACAGCCTTCATTAAACTTTCTCTAGATGAATTAATAAATGGGTGCTCCCTCTTTGTTTATTACTATGCAGTCAATGAATAGAGAAAATCTCCAATTCTCGACAATAATTTCCTATGATAAATAGTTTCTGTACCTATCTTAATATAGATGATCAGTTCTCACAAGCAATAAACTCATGCTTGGTTTTTGACAAGTAATTGAGCATGTACCAATTGATGCCTTTTCTACAATTAATTTCTGAAGCAAGAGATCAGATTATCTACTTAATATCTACTATTAACTTAAGATAGAGAAGGTTAAACGTAGAACAATAAGAAACGAGTTAGGAGTGGAAAATCTTGGATTTATGTAGGGTAAAGAAAGGTTGTGTTGGTTTGGTAATACGAAGAGGATGGATATGAAAAGAGTAGGCGAGAATTTGAGGCTACAGTAATGGGACGAAGGAGGGTGAGGAAACCATGTTAGAAAAAGAGCAGAACTATTACGGAGGGTTTGAAAGAAAGAAATGTTATTTAAAAGTAGTGGAGACCAAGAAATTCTGAAAAGAGCAAAGGTTTGGGAGGAATTGGCCCCAAAATGTGAAGAGGAACAAGACCACGGAGATGAAGAGGGGTGAATTGATTGATTTGTGGGCTTAATGACACACTGTTTTGACAAAGGGCTCTATGACACTGGTTTCAGTGGATAATAAAAACGACAAATGCCAGAGGACTCGGGTCAAATTCAATCTTCCCCCTAAATCTCTATTCTGTAAAGGAATTACCAAGTTACCAGTTTTAAGCATTTGCCTTGTGCGTCAGAATTGATGCCAAACAGGGACAATAATTTTATTATTAGGAACACTTATAACCTCTCCAGTTGGTTAGAGCAACACCTGTGACAGGTGGAGATCGGGGTTCAATTCTCTGTTTCGGCATCAATTTTTGAGAGGTTATTAGTGTTCCTCATAATAAAATACCCAGCATATTTCAAGCGTTTGAAATTTAAATCAGATTTTTCACAGCGCCAACTATGATCATTTCAGATTGGGATGTTCCTATACGACGTGATACATTCGGGCCAGTCTCGAGCAACGGGACCAGCCGCGACGGTGCTTGTCTACAACCCATACAAGCGCTATGAGGCCTGGCGATACATCTCGTATATGTTCGTGCACGTCGGGTGAGGCACGCAATGTTATTCCTTGTATTAACACGATGGTGCTGCTAAGTAATTTTAGCTTAAAATTAAAATTAGCCGAGAAAAAGTCTCGGTAAGACTGAACACCCTACAAAAGAAATCTTATTTTAGACTGTTTTTGCCTTACTTTTGAAAGACTCAAAACTTAAGAATCTTACACCTTAAATGCTAAATACTCGAGTAGTATGATGTGTTTTTTTCCTGCTTTTTGAGACATTTTTGTGACACTTGTGTATCCTGTCACTGCTTTGCTATTCCAACTTAATTGTTTTTCACATAATATTCTGAGCTATTATTCTCTACCCTGCAAGTACATGTAAAAAAAAAAACTCTAACCTTTTGCCTTCTTAAGAATCAACGGCAACTGTTGCAGCTCGTTTCACTTGTTGGTGAACCTGGTGGTGCAGATCTTGCTTGGCATCCCGTTGGAGATGGTGCACCGCGGTTGGCGCGTTCTGTTGGTGTATCTGGCCGGTGTCGTTGCGGGATCGCTCGGGACAAGCATCACTGACTCACGTGTCTTCTTGGCAGGAGCTTCCGGCGGGGTCTATGCTCTCATCACTGCACACGTTGCCTCGATCATCATGGTGAGGACCTGGAGGAAAATTATCAGGATGGCCAAAAACTTAAATACGATAAATATTCTATTTCTTTATAAGAACGTTTTGAATGTTTTTTGTGAATTTAGGTTTGTTTTGTATGTGTTTTAAGAATGTGTTTTATCTTTAAAAAATCTTGTGAGAAATGATTTCACTTTCAGAATCTCAATTTTATTTACCAATTTAATTTAATTTGCATTCAGCTATTTTGCATTAAGTTGTTAGGTTACATATTAATGCCTTACACAGATCTTACATTCTGGGCTAAAATTGGTATTCATTGGTAAACCTTGTGGTAGGGCACTCGCAAATTTTTACGGCATTCCTAAAAGTTTAGGCCTTATACAATGTATGGCATTATTTACAATTACTTCATTAACTTATTTATGATTCCGATGCTTACGCAGTCCTGCGAAAGATTTCTAAGCTACTAGCAGTGATTATTTTTTGTAGCTGTTCCCCTATAAGAATGGTATTCTGTGAATACTACAACTGTATACACATTATCTGTGGATTTACAACTAAAACAGACGTCTCTCTAAAGCAGATTTTTTCCACACAGAACTGGAAGCAAATGCAGTTTGCAGCGCTTCAACTTCTCGTGTTTGTTATCCTGACTGGGGTGGATGTCGGGACAGCGGTATACAATCGTTACGTTCTGGATGTCGATGATCAGATTGGGTAGGTGACGACTCAGCTCATTGTTGCACCCCATCCAGTTCCTCACCCTGATTCTAATTGAAATCAATGTGCAAATATTTTACATTAAAACCTTTACATTGTCAGTTTTACGATTGAAGGTTTCATTCTTCTTATCTTTAAAATATCAACCAGTTCTTAGCTTAGATTGTTGCAAGTTCAATGTAAGTTTGTCTATTTAGATAATCTGTCGAGAAAGTGGTGCTGAAAGATATGACCTTTTTTTTGGTTTTGTTTTAACTAGATTCATCTTGGACATAAAAGATACTACTAGATAAACCAAACTCATCTCATTTCTGTAGTTCAGCACAAATGCAATCGCTGAGACTGAGAAGTTTGCCTGATTTCGTGATACCTCTGTTTAAACACTTGTGGTAATTTGTGCTCCACTCATTTAAAGTTGTTTTTAAACTCACTCATCTGGCCTTCTGCCATTTAACCAAACAATGAATGTTCCCTGAAAAAACTTGATTTTATTGTTCGGTTTGAAAGAAAAGTTGAAGAATGAAGTTGGTACAGCTACTTCATTCGCCTTGCTTAACAACCGCACGACAGCATGCCTTTGTGGTGGAATTTTGTTGTTTCCGTTGTACTGTCTTTCGAAAGGGCCAGTGGTCCTGTTGGTGCTCTCTAACAGGAGTAGGCAAGGTGCTGGCATTGGATTTTCCCTCCCTTCTAAATTATAGGTAGGTTAGGTTCATCATCGTCCTCACCATCACCCACAGATTCACAACACCATTAGACCAGTGCCGCGGTTGCTATCAAAACAGTGTGTCGTTAATCACCACAAACCAATTAATTTCTCTTGATCATGCAGGTACGTGGCCCACTTGGCAGGAGCGCTGGCTGGCTTGCTGGTTGGCATCAACGTCCTCCGCAACCTTGAAGTCCGTCGGTGGGAACAAGTTGTCTGGTGGGTCAGTATCTCGCTCTACGTTTCGCTCATGACAGCTGCCATCATCTGGAATGCTGCGTTTCCTGATTATTTCCCTCCTTCGCGATATGAGTGAAAGATACAAGAGGTATGCTGGTGGTCAACAGAGATTATTGGAAAATCTACTGCAAGTCTACTTAGACTGTATTTTTCATCTAGGTAAGAGAAGTTAAATATTTTTAAATTCTTTAGTAATGAGGCTAAATGGATAGGATGCTCACTATTTCTTGTTTGGGTCACACGGTAATGGAAGTGTTTATAATTAATTTTCTCCACAAGGTGAATTGGCTCAGTTGGTAGGTTACCAAATAATAAAACAGGCAATTAAAGAACTGTCGTGACAGTTAACTGATATTGTATCAACTTCAGTGGATCTTTTCAATTCTCAGCGTAGGCCTGATTTCACGCACAAGATTCCCCACGATAGTAGACGGTAGTAGTGTTCATAATAATAAAATACCCCGCACATTGGAAGCGTTTGCAATTTAAATAAGATTTTATCTATATTACCCACCAGTTGATACTCTTTACTCTCTAGTATAGAATTAAATTAGTAAGATGTTAATATAAGTTTATCATTATAAGAATCTCATATCTGAATCTCACTTCCGGCAACAGTAGTTTCCTACTCACTACGATTCACTAGATGCCTTTGCTCCGCTGGTCTCATATTTGAATGTATGAATAGTGGGGTTATTTGGAAATAAGCAGTTTCCAGATCCACAGATATTTTCAATGTAGGTAATATAATATTTTCTTTGTTCTTTATTTCTGGGATTTTATCCCAAGAGTTTATAGTATTTTTTTTTTATATTTTCACTCCAGGAAGTTGTGGGAAGCTCTGGACCTAAAACAATATGAGAAAATATGCTCGGCTGATTGCAGTGAAATAAACTGTAACTCCTGGGGCAAATTTTCGAAGAACCTATGTTTTGTATTTTTATATGTGAGATTGTTTATAAAAACTATTAGAATAGTTGCTATACTCAGTATTACTGTATTCTCACTGTATACATGGGCACAAACTCTTTGGTTGTTGTCTTGGGTTCAAAATTGAGTGACAAGATGAACAAGGAATCTCTTAGCTTTAATGTTTGTATAAAGGCACCAAAAGTACTTCACAACCGCAATAAAAAAACACAATTTTGATTTGTAGCACAGGAAAATAAAGATTTTAAAAATTGTTTTGTTTTGTGTTGCTTGAAGTCTTGCGCCAAATTGTGACCTTCCAGGAACAGCTGAGCAGAGCAACATTTTGGGTTTGTTGGTTATGTTACAGTTCGTTGTCGACGGTTTCAAATACTTTGCGAGATATCGACGTTGTTCTCGTTCTTGTTTATAAGTGTTGTTAGTGTAACATATTTATAAACTTGAGGTGTTGGTCGAATCCCAACATGGGCAAGTCTTCTAAGGACAAGCGCGATGTGTACTACCGTCTGGCCAAAGAAGAGGGATGGCGTGCTAGGAGTGCTTTCAAATTACTGCAAATAGACAAAGAATTTAACATTTTTGAGGGTGTTAAGCGTGCTGTTGACTTATGCGCAGCCCCTGGTAGCTGGAGCCAGGTTTTGTCAAAGAAACTTTGCGGCGACCAAAATGACGACGGAATACAAATTGTAGCGGTAGACCTTCAAGCTATGGCACCTTTACAAGGAGTCACACAAATCCAAGGAGACATCACCAAGTTGAGTACTGCTGAAGCTATAATCAGTCATTTTGAAGGAGGATCAGCAGACTTAGTAATTTGTGATGGAGCTCCCGACGTGACAGGACTCCACGACATCGATGAATACATTCAAGCTCAACTGCTCCTAGCTGCGTTGAACATTACAACTCATGTGTTGAAACAAGGTGGAAACTTTGTAGCAAAAATATTTCGTGGGAAAGATATCTCCCTTCTTTACTCACAGCTAAAAATATTTTTCCCTTCTGTAACGGTTGCAAAACCTCTTAGCTCCCGCAACTCCAGTATTGAGGCTTTTGTCGTATGCCAAGGGTACTCCCCGCCTGAAGGCTACAAACCAACAATGGTGAATCCTTTGATGGATGGAACCAGCTATGATTTGAGTGAAATGGAGGAACCCAATCGGTCCATTGTACCATTTCTTGCGTGCGGAGACCTGAGTGGCTTCGATGCAGACACAACCTACGCACTGCAACTGAATAATGGAGTTGAATACAAGTACAACGAACCAACGCAGGGACCAATTGCACCACCATATGAAGAGTCTATGGCACTCAGAAGATCAGGAGGCCTCGAAAAACCGTCGGATTTGCCAGGGCGATCAAATTCTTAGATTGGTAAGTGGAACCTACTTACCTGGAATTCAACATCTTTTTTTTGTCATGTCCTGTTTTAATTTAGACCCAAGGAGTAAAGAAAAATCAATTTAGTTGGTAGGTAGTAGGTATATTTGATATTTGGAAGACTCAACTCGAAACACATTGCTTTTATAAGTTCTTGTTAAATATCTTATGGACATTTTAATATTACTCTAAAACTATTCAGAAAAACTTGGATAGTTAAGGACAGGTATCCAGAATGGTCTTTAAATACAACGTAGGAGTAATTATTTCAGTTAATTATGCCAGGATTTCAGTCGGTAGTTCGGTGGTTGTTTGAAGAGTGATACGGATAATAGTCATGGTAAGCGGCATTCCAGATAATGGCAAAAAGCATGAAAGCTATGTAGATGGCAAGACTAAACCACCAGATAACTTTTTCCCACCCTCGAACTTTGAGGTTTCTTAGCACAAGGATGCCGACTAGCAGGCCAGCCAGAGCACCAAACAGATGAGCTGAGTAGCCAACCCTGTCATCTGGCACCGTCAGATGGTTATAGATGGCTGACCCCACGTCAGCTGAGCACAGGACCACAAAGAATCCCAATTGTAGAACGGCGTACTGCATCTCTTGCCAGTTCTAGAATATGTAAATAATTTTACCAGATAAAGTAAACAGATAACGTAGGTACCTATCTGTCTGATGGCTTTAAAGAATTCCATCATTGGAACATTAATAATTATTGCACTTTATTTAATTAGCCTTTTAACCCAAGAATGAACAATAACAACATACAATCTCCTATTTTTTGACTGACCATTAAGATGATAGCGAGATGTGCGGCAATGAGAGCATACACTCCGCCTGACGCTCCCGCCAGATAGACACGTGGACTAGTTAGCGACGTCCCCAAGGAACCCGCGCACACCCCCGCCACATAGACGACAGCCACACGCCAGCTTTGGTGGACCATCTCGAGTGGAATGCCAAGCATGATCTGTACAAGCAAGTTGATGATGATGTGCGCATACCTGAAAGGAATTGCAATCAAGAATTTAGAGTTGAGTTAGTTTTTTCAAGGCAACTTAGCCTGTTTTATGTTGAATTTAAATTATAGATGCATTGATTTTACTAACCAAACAAGTTGTTAAATATCACAGTTCCTCAAATTTAACAAAAGAAAATTTCAATTCAGAGCCTCTGACAGCTGGTGGGTGAAACATCAGCTTTGTTTGGCAGCCAACTAGTTAATGAACCATTTCATAAGTGCAGTGTATAGATCTGTCACCTATTTTCTAGTGTTTATACCAGGCCACACTTTTACGCACCATTTCGTCAAATGTTGATGTGGGAATATTTTAGCTTTTGTAAACTAATATGCAACTTTGTCCACTTTATTTACATACCGTGTCAAAGATGTTTTGCTAATTCCGGGGCAAGGTACTCACCCGACGTGAACAAACATGTATGAAATGTAACGCCAAGCTTCGTAGCGCTGGTACGGGTCGTAGATCAAGACAGATGCCACCGTCCCTTGAGCATAAATCTCTCCTTCGGCAATCGCATCGTATGCAAACAAAGCAACCTGCAAGCAGATAGAGCATTTCAATTTTGTTAGATTCCAAGCCCTGGCAAGCTAGCGATGACAAAACTGTGCCGTTGGTGTTGTTTCCAGTAAATTTTCTATTTTCATGGGATTTTTTGAGAATATTCAAAAAGATAAGTTCAAAAATACTGAGTACGATCAAATATTGGAATGGGTTGAACGACTATTTCCAGTAGAAAGATTTGTGGCAATGAGCTATGATGTAATTACTTCCTCTACGACATTCCCCATGCTTGTGCAGAAGAATTCTGCTGTTTACAGTTGTATCACATGTAGAAAACTCTTTTAACAAGATGGCAAGAAAGAAAAAACTAGAAATGACTTAGACTTAGTGGTAACGTTGTAAAAGTTCATGCAGTTCTAAGAAACAGTTGTTGGGTTAGAGTAATAGAACTCAAGACTAGAATCCAGCCGATTATGGTTTTACCTCGATGAGGCTGATGAAGATCATGCCTAGTGCTGGTGGTCTACATGAATACTGATCCTCGTATTCCAAATCAACTTCGTCCTCGTAGCCCGTCCTCTGTGATCTCCGCGGGGCCGCCAAGCCTACGTACGTGTTCATGTAGCTGTTCATGTGACCAAAAAATGACTTGTTCTCTGGATTCTCGATCTGAAAGCATGTTAAACAAATTTCATGCGTGATTATGATTTCACGTAATATTTTCAGTAATTGGGATTCTGTTCTCTTAGAATACACTTGATCAGCAATGTTCTTGATTAAAAAACCATTGTGTGTTGTAAAATATCTAATCTCAAGGGTCACTCCGGGGTAATGAGGGCGCCATTGAGAATTCAGAAATAAATGTGGTGGAACAATTAACTGTATTTTTTCAAATCTGCAGTGTGAGTAGACAGTAGCCATAGAGCACAAGACTTTTTCCAAACATAACTCCACGAGATATTCAACCGATATGTACTGGTAATTTTAAAAAATCATGTACATTTCTATTTTACATTCCACTCCTTTACAATTTCACATAATGTTTTGGACGAATTTAGTTTTAGGACTGACATTCTCTTATCAAAAGCGTGCTGAAAATCTGATATATAACAAGATTTACACCAACCATCTCCTTGAATTCTCGAAAGTCGAGATCTCCGCTATTGTCTTTGTCATGCCTGCTGTGCAGACTTTGCACGACATGCCACGGAATGTGGTGGGTGTTTTGGTCATTCTTGATGGCCGTAGTGAGTTCTTGAAGCGAGATCTTGCCATCGCCGTCTGTGTCGTAGTGTTTGAACACTGCTGGCCAGTCCTGGAACTCTCAATTGTTGTCAGGTTTTTTTTCTCACGTTTGCATATGCATCAATTTGTAATTAAAGTCATTTTTGTACGAGAATTAATAGTTACGCTTTTGATAACTGATGTGTATTGCAATTAGATATTCATACTTAATATGTTTTGATTTTTATTTAGGTAATTTAAAAATGATATCAAATTGAAAAACTATTTGACAAAGCACTGCACATTTAATTATTTGAAATAACAAGATGCAATTTAGATTTTAGCATGGTCTTATTTTTTTAAATTGTAGCAGCAGTTTATTGTAACTTCAAAGTAATAAAAAAAAATGTAAATATACATAAGTGCATTATCCAGCGATCAAAGAATCACAAACTAAGCTAACTTTGCCTGTGTGTGTACACAGGCACTTATAAATCAGTGCTAACAAATATATCAAGATAACAATAATTATCACATTCATTTTAATTCCGGTTCAACTACTTTCAAGCTATTTTATATAATAATACCACTTACATTTCGAAGCAATATGGATTGTTCTCTTTGGTTCCTTTGATTCCCTTCTTGTGTCATTTTAATGACAAAATATTTAGGAAACAAACAAAAGATACGTCAACCTTTCACTTAGTCAGAGGTAGCCATTGTGCCGCTAGGACTATCCACACCCTGAAAGTGCCATGCTTTTTGCTGATAGTGATGATAACCACCTTGTATCTAACTTCAGTTGAAATTGGTCTTGTATGGTTTGTAAATAGACTGTGACTGATAGCTTACTTGATAGGTGAATGAGGTTGTGTTAGTAAATGATAAGCTCGACCAATGCGAACACCACACCTCTCTTTTTTTTGTATGAATTGTGTGTTGACTGTTTGCAAATATATTCTTGGAGTTAATGGGGATTAATGTGGGAATGAAACACCGATTAAAGATAAGAGGTGCCAACATTTTTTGACACATTGCAATGTGAGATAAATGGGCTTGGGGTAGAAGAATTTGGATGGTATATAAAAATTAAACTTTTCCACTATGTCCGAAAGTATTTTAATTGGTATATAACCTTTCTTTTATTAATTGAGTAGTTTAGTGCACGTGGATGTACTTAATTGATTTAAGCGATAACAATTTTTCTTAAAACTCCAAATATTTTTTTTCTACAATCAAGAGATTCACAAATAAAGTATTTATAAGTTTATAAGTATATAAGTTTTTTAGTTAAAGTATTTATAACTATTTATAATTATATATAACTACAAGTTTCGATTTCATACAAAGCCAAATCTTACACAATAACTTCAATGAGGTAATATTAAGATAATCCATACAAACAAACATAAAACAGCTCTCATTCCACATCACTCTTGTGACAAAATAGGTATAAGTATTAATCATCCAAGTAATAAATTAACGTGAAAAAAATGAATCATACAAACCACTCGTGAGTTGTCAGATTGGTGGATTTCTGTATTTTAGTGTTTTATCACAAAATGCAAGCAATAAGTTATTTTTATTATAATTATACACTAAAGTTGGCGGTTGCGTGGTTGTTTTTAGAGCCGAGGTTTGAAGATGTGACGTGTTTTATGTTTATGCTCTTTCTCCTGAAGATTGCTAGCCGTGCCTTGCCAAAATGTCGAGACTTTAGGCCCTTTTCAGGGCCGCAAACCTCCTCCACACAGAGCCAAAACCGTAAAACATGTCACATCACTAAAGTTGGCGTAGTTAAATGATCATAATGTCGTAGTTTTTTCTTTACGCAGTACGTGGTACCTTATAACACTCTTTTATGACTAGTGTTATAATAAAATAATAATACCGGGAAAATCATCTTCATGTCAATACAGATGCAACATACAGATGCAATTCACATTGTTTGAAGCCGAGTGCAGTAGCCGCTTCGTGGTTATTTCCAGAACACCCAAGATCTGACCAAAGATCTTTTACCGGCTCTTCTCCTAACGCTCAGTTCCTTGCCCACGCAGATACACTTTGCACCTATTATCTCGGCGGCTGGAAGTACGATGGAAACGCAAGGTTCCACACGATTGCGGCCACCATCAGGAAGAGGTAGATGGAGATGCTGGCCCACCAGAGAATTCGCTCCCATTGTAAGACGTCAAGGTTCTTGAGCACGATGATGCTGACAAAGAGGCCGGCCAGTGCACCAAAAAGGTGAGCCATGTAGCCGACCTTGTTATCTGGGTCGACCAATTGATTGTGCACCGCCGTACGGATGTCGATGATTGTCCAGATAAGGAAGACGAGCAGCTGGTAGATGGCGTATTGCATCTCCTTCCAGTTCTGCGGCACGGACAGTGGTGTGTTAGTCGTATTGGAATTTAGTGGACATTCTACTGACCTGCGAGAAACTATCAGTGATTGGTGATATTTTTTTTCTTTGGAAGATTCATTGCACTGAGTATGTTGTACAACTTGGATTTAACTGTGTAGTGTACATACTTTTATATGGTTATAATTCTTGTAAGATTAAATGGTTTGTTGATGATCTATAAAAAATGATTGATAAATGTAATGTACTTCTTTGTATTGTATTTAACCAGGGGGCTAAAGCAACATTCATTTGGGATCTTATAAAATGCAATACCCTAAAATAGGTGCCAAAATGCTGTTTGAGAATAAATGATAATTGTATCTGATTATGCCAATTTAGGCATTGTATTAATTACGGTATTACTTTATGTAAGCTTGGACTGCAACTTTGATGACAAAACCAAAAAGGTTGCTTTGTCTTAAGATACGTCAGTCATTAGGATGAAATCTTATTTAAATTGCAAACGCTTGCAATGCGTGGGGTATTTCATTATTATCAACACTAGAACCGTTTCAAAAATTGATGCCATAACGGGGACAATTTTTGAGACGGTTACAGTGTTGATAATAATAAAATAAGTCAGTCATATTTTCATCAATCTCTCTACAATGGTGGAGTGAAGAGCAAAATAAAATGATTAAAGGCTGGAGAAGTCTATCAAGGTATGCAAACAGGTGTAACTGAAATTTCAAGAGACATCTTTATACTCCATAAAGATTTCTTTTTATAGGTTATAATTTCACTCACCATAATGATGGTTGCAACGTGTGCAGCAATGAGGGCATAAACCCCTCCCGACGCGCCCACGAGAAACACAGTCGGTGTTGTAATCGAAGTACCCAATGAACCCGCCAGCACGCCCGCTAGGTAAACGAGTCCCACCCGCCAGCTCTGATGAACCATCTCCAGCGGAATCCCAAGCATGATCTGGACGATCAGGTTCATGATCAAATGCATTGAGCTGTAACAGAGCAATATTTATTTATTTATTTATTTATTTATTTATTTATTTATTTATTTTATTTTTGTTTAATACATCGAGTATGGAAAGCGTCAGTCAATATAAAAAAAATATATGTATAGTAAAATAATTATATAATACTAATAGATGATTGACATAACATAGGTCGCCATAATAGCCTGGTGTGGAAACATTTACAGCTTTTGGATTGATATTGAGAATGATAATACCAATGTTTATTTATTCCTTTCGATCAAATTACAAGGTATCAGGATTGGCAGCAATGTTACATATTGAAGGAAGCATAGCATAACTTGGTGAATTAAATCATGTGTTTGGCCCATATAGCCAAGTCATCTGACGTGCTGTTTAGCCAAACAATCGTAATCATCATCCAGGAGATAGTTCACATTTCCAAGTAGGAAATACTTATCTCTGTACATATTTCTCCTCTGAGTATCTAAAGCTACGAGACCATGTTATAAATACCAGTAAATTTGATAACCATCTGATCTTTTACTCGGATATTATCACCATAACATATTTGTAAGAATAATTCGGCATCCTGTGTAACGAGTCATAATTTTTTAGATTCTGAGAAAGTTTGAACCTGCTAGTAACCTCCTTAATTATTTGTGAACAAGACCGTGCAAGTGCTGTTATTGATTTATAATGTGCCAAAAAGCTGGGATAACAAATATGTTGATTGTAAAGGTAAAAGGAGACTACGGAATTAACGGAGCAAGAGTGGCAGGCCGCGATAGAAGGTGAATGTTGTTTAACATTTTGGCTGTTGCCTTTATCGCATTAGAGAGTAAACTCACTGTTGTCCTTACCTGTTCCATACTGTGGGGTAGGGGTCAGGCAGGGGTGGGGTGGAATGAAAATAGGTTGGAAGAGGGGGTAAACAATGATAGGTAAGATGGTTGTAGGAGGCCGTTATGCAAGACTTGAGACTCACCCTGCGTGAACGAACATGTGGGTGACGTATCGCCAGGCCTCGTACCGTTTGTACGGGTCGTAGCGTAAAACCTGAGCAACGGGACCCCTGGCCATAGTTTCTCCACGAGCAGCGTCGTAAGCATACAGCCCAATCTGGAAACGGTAACAAGCTGTGATACCATTCATCCGACAAAGGATGTAATTGTTACTGTGGTTTTGAAGGTTCTTCTTTGTCGAAACACATTTTATTTCGTTTTACTGTCATCTTATTATGCAGGCAGTATGTATTTGATTCAAGTAGGTATTAGAATTATAAAATAAAATTCATGAATTGAGATAGAGGGGCTGCAAGTTACTTAGAGGTAGTTTTGTTTATTATTTATATTTAGAATTTGTGTTTGTTTATTATGCATTTATTGTTTTCTTCACTATTGCAGAATATTCCTCCCGTCCATATTACTGCCCTATAAATGCAATACTTCGAATGGGAGACGTGAAACAAACGAGGATAAAAGGAAACGATCAGTCCGTTATTGGTCAATGGCACCCATACATTTTTTTGTCAGGGCAACAGCTCGTGTGTGTGTGTGTTTTGCCAGTGCAGCCCTGTTAGAGGATCTAGCGACAGAGCTAGAGGCTCACCTCGATGATGCTCATGATGATCATGCCGAGAGCTGGTGGCCAGCAGGAGTACGCCTTCTCGTATTCGCCTCGGTCATTCTTGGAGCGCGGAATTGCGAAGCTGACGTATGTGTTCATCAGGTTGTTCAGATGGCCGAAAACACTTTGATATTCTGGATCTTGGATCTGGTCAGGCCAAGCAAAAAATACATACAGCATTAAAAACAGAATAATTCATTACCTGTGTATTACAAAAAAAAAAAAAAAAAAAAAAAAAAACTGCTAAGTAGCCTTTGTACATAAATAAAATAGTTGAAATCTTATTTCATAATAATAATAATAATAATTTGTAACTTATTATTAAATAACACATATAATAAATGTATAATAAATTTAAAATCATAATAATAAAAAAACACTTAATTTACCATTTTGACAAACTCCTCGAATGATAGGAAACCATTGTGATCGTCGTCCGATTTGATCATAATCTGCCGAACTGTTTCTTCCGGGATGTTGTTTATGTTCCGATCGTCCCTTATTGCAGCGCATAGCTCAGGCAGTGAAATCATCCCATCTCCGTTAACGTCGTATCTCGTGAACACCTCCCTCCAGTGCTGAAAAAATTAACATTTTTTAAATATATAACTACACGTTTTACATAAACCAATGTTAATGTGAAATTGGAGGATTGCTTGTTTTAAAGATTCTAACAATTAATCCTCTCATTGCAACTGAAAGGAAATTTATAGTAAGCAGAGGTTTAGAAAAAAAAAAACTTCTTGTGCCTTGATATAGTTGCTCTAGGTACACCTATCTTATCAGTAGCTCTTGCCATAGCTTCTTGTTGCGATTAAGCACTCACATTCCTTAAAGGCAATTTGCATAACTGTAAAAGATAAAACACTTACTGTGTCCAGTAAAATACTCTTCTGCTTATCATCTGCATCTTGCTTGTCAAGTTGGTCTTGGTCCTGCATATTCGTTTGAATAGCTGCACATTTAGCCTAAAGTGTCTCCATCAAACATACACACATAACTTGCCAAATACCACATTAGTGCTAGCTCATAGCACAGATAACACGTGTAGTGATAATAAGCTGATAGGAAAACTCACTCTAGCGTGACTGTGCCAAGGTATACCTACAGAAGAGATAGCGAAATGCTTAAAAAATAAATTGGTAAACCTCAAAGCAGAGTTTTGCTTTGAAATGATTCTCGCCTAGGTAAAACTTTTTTGTACATGCCCATTTTTTAGTTTCTTTGCTCTTAACACCTAGAGAAGTTGTGACCTTCATGCAAAGACCTTCATATTCATTTTTTATTGGCTGATGGGATCTTCCTTATAAATGAAACAGTCAAGGTACTTCCTGATAGAATAAAGTTCACTAAAACATAATTTTGCATAAGTGCTTCTCCAAATTTTTGTTTAAGCTTTTACGGTAAAGGTAGGTAGGTAGGTGCAGAAAATAAGTTCTACACTTTAATCACCAATCACGTGGAAGACCGACCTAGGGTTTAGTTCAGATTGTTTATCTTATACCGATAGCCAGGTTCAATGGCTACGGTTTAGATTCATCATCTTTTCTCGATATTCACTCCAACATTCCGTAGATTTTACAGTGCATTCCTCAATTCCTAAGCAACAGGTGTCAGCAACACAAAGACGTACATTTTAACCGATTGGTGATAACACCATACATTTTTGTACAAACTTGATTAAAAATAAAATAATAATGTGTCACTGAACTTTATGATCAAATATTATTTTATTACAATCACCTATCATTACCCTCGATCGATTGCTAATAGACGCTAATAGCTGTAAACAGTACCCCTGACAATTCAATGGTATGCAATCCCGCGTCGCACGTGGTATCTGTCAAGACAAGTCTAGAGTTCCCAACATGGCGACGTGTAGACTAGTCGTCGTGTTATTGTTCTCTCTGTTTTATATTTGTTTCTCTTTATCAATTCAAAATAGTCCAGACGAAACATTTCTCAACAGTCCTAAGTATCACAAGCAAGAAGATCTGAAAATTTTATTTCATCAGCTAGTCGAGAGATATCCAAATCTAGCAAAAGTTCATAGCATAGGGAAATCTGTGGAAGGTCGTGATCTGTGGGTGTTGGAAATCAGTGAAAATGTTCACAATCGTAGCATCGGCGAGCCTATGTTTAAATATGTGGCTAATATGCATGGTGACGAAACTGTTGGACGACAGCTGACGATTTATTTAGCAGAGTATCTGCTCGCAAACTATGGTCGCGACGAGCGAGTTACACGACTAGTCAACTCCACGGATATCTTCTTGCTTCCATCGATGAATCCGGATGGATTTGAGCATGCCCATGTATGCCTGAAATTGATATATACTAACTATATTATTTTTAAATATTTAAACTTCTTAGGGTGGCTCAAGTTCAACTCGACACTTGATAGCCACCTACGTAGGTACTGGAAGTTTTCAAGGTTATCAATTTGCTCAGAGTTTCCTTATTGACATAGCAATGATTGTTCTGCCCTATTACTACAGCTTGGAGGTTTATAATGAAACTATTGGATTTCTTTCTTCATCCAGGAAGGAGATTGCGATGCAGATCCGGATCTTGTGGGGCGCACAAACGCAGAGAAGGTGGATCTGAATCGAGACTTCCCTGATCAGTTTGCTGATGAAGATCCAGACAGGTTTACTTTGGAAGGACGGCAGCCTGCAACGAAAGCTGTAATGACATGGATTGTCAACAATCCGTTTGTTCTATCTGGGAACCTCCATGGCGGTGCTATTGTGGCTAGTTATCCGTATGACAATTCTGGGTATGTACCAGTGAAATTTCAAATTAAAGCGTGGTGATATTGATCATCATAGGTTTTCCTTTCTCTAAAATTGTATGCATCTTTTAAAAAATGAAGTTTTATCATTAGTTAATAGACAACTATTTTTCTCCACAGAAACTCGAGCAAAATACAGTGTTGTAAAGGTAGTAAGTCTCCAGATGATACTGTCTTCAAACAACTTGCAACTGTTTACGCGGACTCCAATCCATCCATGCGTCGTGGAGACGCTTGTCCCGGAGATAAATTTACCAACGGTATCGTAAACGGTGCATTCTGGTAAGCTAACATATCAAGATCTAGTTAATTGATAAAACTTACTGGCCATATTTTAAGAGTGATTGATTAATTTCTTTCTAGGTATGAGCTGAAAGGAGGCATGCAAGATTTCAACTACCTACATTCAAACTGCTTTGAGGTGACATTTGAGCTTAGTTGTTGTAAATACCCGCTAGCTGCCAAGATGCCAGGCTATTGGAAGGAAAACAAAGAATCTCTGCTCTCCTTTATAGAAGAAACTCATATGGGAGTAAAAGGTATGCTCAACACTTCTATATTATTATTATTATTATTAGCTGGTTCTAAGGCCACCGTGATTTTTTGTTAGAGCTTGCGTAAAAAATTGAGCGAAATTATGATGGTTTTTAGACTAATGCCTACTTGATTTATCCTTAGCACTAGTTTTAAGAAAAACTATTTGAAATGGGTTTTGAATGCTAAGTAAAGGACAACTAGCAAAATTACTTTTAATGTTGTTAGGGTTGTAATTACCTGCTCCACAAATACTTCCTTGAGTTTGACTGATAAACTCGGCATATTTAGGGAGCGAATATGTTGTGTCTCTGAGCTAAACTGTTATGTCACATTACCATTTGACAGGTAGGTACCTAATAATACCACTATTGACACAAGCATTTCCAAGCTGTACAACTATTTGCTAAGCCAATTACCTTCTCTTAAAGCTAATTATGTGCATGACACAATCCCAAGATCACAGGTGCTGCATTTGATTATATCCTGTGCAGGCATAACTAACTTAAGTTTGTTAACTATTTTTTGATAAATCCTAGGGCTGGTGTTGGACCAAGAAGGCCATGGAATCCCAGGAGCGCAGGTCATTGTCGACGGCATTGCTCACAACGTTACGACCACCAACCGTGGAGAGTTTTGGCGTCTGCTCACTCCAGGCTCCTATAAACTCTCTGCCGCTGCTTCAGGCTATGTGCCGAGAGAACCGATAGCAATTCTGGTGCAAGTGGGGAAAACATCTGCATTGAATTTTACTTTAGTGAAAGCCAATCCAGGTAATTTGCTGCGGTTTGGTTGGCAAGGGCAGTGATTTCTATTATGGTGTTGGATCCTCTGGGCTTTGGGAAATTTACCAATATAGTTATTAAATCGATGTAGAGAATTTCATGCTATGTCAATGGTATCATTTAACATTTTAGAAAGTTGCGAAATAAAAGTTCTAACGCAATACCTTCATACTGTTGTACATATGAAAACAATAATAAACCAATTACGTCAGAAATAGGCATTTAGTGAATGTGGCCGTGTTTTATATTTACTGTGTGCATGATGGTTGAATGCAATTAATAAAGTTGCAGTTCAATATTTTTGCTACACTTAAATCAATTTTGATAATGCATGATTAATCTTGGTCGCTAGATATGAAAAAAGTGTGAATTGGGCACAATTAAATTAAGAATGAGTTGCCTTAATACCCGCTGAGAGACATTGGCACAAATAAGACATTCATTCCTTTATAATGTCCATTCGAGCAAATAGAGAATTCAGTAATTTTGGATATGTTATTTTTCTGCTGTTGTTTTCATTGGTATTTACGTGATTGATACTATTTGCTCACCTAAGGTTAAAAGACAATAAATAATAAGTAACTTTGGATTACTCAATTAATAGCTAATAAAGACACATAGTGGGTATGTTGATTGGGAAAGTAGAGAGAGAGTACGGAACCTACCGAGCGGGAGTGGCAGGCCGCAATAATGGAGATTCTTTGTTTAATGATTCGGCTGTTGCTTTTTCACTGGAGAGAAGATACTCTCGTCTCTTCTCTCCAGTGATGTTAAACAAAGAATCTCCATTATCGCAGCCTGCCACTCCTGCTCGGTAAGTTCCGCACTCTCCCTTTCATTTCCCAACCAAAATATTCGTTACCCCAGCCCTTTATCACATTACAAATCAACTACATATATAGTGGGTTATATAGTGGGTTTGAGGTCACAAGCTAATCTTGCTATCATGCTACAATTTTCTATGATTATTGTCGACTTAGATGCTCAATACCTGTGTTTGTCCCAGTAGTTCGGTCGAGCGCAGAAGAGGTACGACCTGCAAAGGTGGACTCGTACGGCTTTGTAATACCCGCGGAATTCAAGCACCACAACTTTGTTGAGCTGGAGAAGGTGATGAAGGCCCTCGCTGCCAACTATCCGAATATCACACGGCTCTACAGCATTGGCACAAGCGTTCAAGGACGACAGCTCTACGTACTCGAAATCACAGACAACCCTGGAATCCACGAGCCTGGTTCGTAATTTACCTTAAAGCAACTAGGGAGAAGAAAAGATGTCTAGCCTGTGCTAATTTACTGACTCGTTCAGTGTTGCATTGCACTTATGATTAAGTTAACTTTGTAGACTTTACAAATCTACCCACAGATGTTCCTTCAAATTATGGATGATAATGATGACACACTAAATTAAAATTGTAGTGTGGGTTTACTGTAAAAAATGCTGAGAGCTGGAAATGGATCTGAATTGGCTAAATCTTTGATGATCTTGCAGATTTTGTTAACTGCTTATACTATTTTTAAAACTCTGTGTAGCTGGAATTTTATTTTACAAGTAAATCTGTATAATATTGAATTAATTTAATTTTAAACGAGGTTTATCTTGGTTACATCTTTATAGCTTTCTCTGATTTGTATTTCAAGTTAAGTTTTCATCCAACCAGCCATTTTGTAACCAGCCACTATTCCATAATTTTCTACACATTAGATAATTTAGTACATTTTGAGGAAAAATTGAGTGTCAATGTCATCCTACTTTTGAATTGCTGTTCAATTTTTCAATTTTTACTTGCAATGTCTGCTAGCTCGAATTGTAGTAAAATAGTTAGAGTAATAAATCACTTCTGGAAAAAATAATTAATTAATTAAAATTTTAACACAATTACCCCAAGACTGGTGGTAAAAGAACGTTGTTTTCCTCTTCGCAGGTGAGCCTGAATTTAAATACGTGGGAAATATGCACGGCAATGAGGTGGTTGGCCGAGAGATGCTTCTCTTGCTTGCGAAGTACCTGTGTGAGAACTATGGCACCGACGAGAGGATTACCAGCATCATTGATGGAACCAGGATACATATTTTGCCGTCGATGAACCCTGATGGCTATGAAATCTCAAAAGAAGGTCCGTTAAGTTGACTAATTTTCATATAACTTTAATTTACGTAATGTACTATAAAATTAAAACAACTGCTTTTAACGATTCTTCTAAAAACCAGTTGGCTGTTATTTATCTTTTAAATTCCCAGGTGATTACGAGGGCCTGATAGGCCGATCAAATGCTAACAGTGTCGATCTCAACCGCAACTTCCCCGATCAGTACGGACCCACCAAGGTGAATAACTTTTTATAAAGGGTATATTTGTAAATATTGAGCTGCTCAAGAGAATTGTAAAATTTTTAATTTTATCCCTAGACTTGACATTAAGTTAACTGTTTAAGTACACTTTGCTCCTCTCCTTTCATCATCTAGAGATAAATAATAAATCCATCCCTTATCTCTTATCCTACCCTGCAAAACTGGAATCTGTGTGCCAGGATAGCTCAGTTGGTAGAGCACCCGACCGGAAATTGGGAGGTCCTAGGTTTGTTTCCTAGTTCGTTTGCAAATTTTTTTAGTCTAGTTCCTTTTCCATCCTTTTCTTGCTGGTTTCAGCTCCCTAGTGGAATCACTAGAAAAACCAAAACCCTACAAATAATAATAGATTTACTAAGTGATGATGAAAATGCTGTGTGGTAAGTTATGTTACAACATACAGGTGCTTAATCTTTTCATTCCATAAAGCGTCTTTTTGTCAAAGTAGCATTCACATGATATAATAAAACTAAAAGATCTGTAAACAAACCTCATGCATCAAATAAGCCTAATAGAAATGTTTTAGCTACGGCATTGGAGCTAACATTCTTCTATCTCGTTTCAGGAGAACCTCGTCGCGGAGAATGAGACTCGTGCGATGATGACATGGATTCAGTCATATCCGTTCGTACTCTCTGCCAACTTGCACGGTGGCTCGCTTGTTGCCAACTACCCTTTCGACGACAACCCTGAGCAAGTCAGCGGCCACGAGAACCCAAGCCCAGACAACGAGATCTTCAAAATGCTAGCTCGATCCTATTCTGATGTGAGTAGTAGTAGGATCAGCTGTATTGATAAAATACTCCATGAATGAACAGAAATATTGTTGCCCCCCTTTCATATTAAGTATTTTAATTTAAGTAATGGCCACATAAGAAAGCTTTGCATTGAGAACACTGAAACTGGTAAACTGGTTTAATTCCAAGTGCTTAATTCCTTTTTTTACTTTGCAAAGTTTGCAATTGATATGGTACATATTATCTACATTTGCCAAGTAATAACATACCACAAAATATCTTCAAAATCCCAACCAATGCACCGATACAAAATGTCCTCGATACAGAAACACCCGACGATGCACCTTGCTCCGGTGTGCAAGGGAATGCCGCTGGAACGTTTCGCGGACGGCATCACAAACGGCGCCGGCTGGTACGTCGTACCCGGCGGCATGCAAGATTGGAACTACTTGCACTCAAACTGCTACGAGATCACTGTCGAAATGGGATGCTTCAAGTTCCCGCCAGCCTCGCAGCTGCCTAAGTTCTGGCTCGACAACCGCGAATCGCTCATCGCCTACATGCAGCAGGTAATTTGACACAGCACCCGTTGTTGTTTTTTTGTTGGTTTTGTTTTTGCTGATTAAACCCAGAAAAACTAATTATTATTATCAATAATTTCTTATTTGTTTTCAGTACTTTGACGTACGGTACAAATATTATATGTTTTGCGCCTCTGTAGGATTTCTATTTACTAGCATTACATTGAGATAACATTACCAACATTATCAGTTTTTAGTCTTAATTTTAAGGTATTTACATTTTCTGGCCAAGGATTCACCACATATTCTGGCAGAGTGTGTTAACCTGCAAATGGTAGAGAAAATTTTGCTGCAATATCTAGAAACCATCTCTTTTTTTGGATAAAAAAGGAACCTCTCTCCACAAAAGCACATCTACAAAAGAAAAATACAAGACACTTTATGTTCTTCCTATTTTGCTTTCAAAACATGTTGCGTCTCTCTGCGCAGGTACACAAGGGCGTGGCCGGCTTTGTGGTGAGCGCCGAGGGCAACCCAATTGGCAACGCGACTATCTCCGTGGCTGGCATCGACCATGTTGTGCATTCCACCCCACATGGAGACTTCTGGCGCATTTTGTTGCCTGGGCGTTACACAGTCACTGTCAGCGCACATGGGTGAGCCACGATTTCAGAAAGATTCGGAGAGAACATTCTAAAAAATTGCAAGGCCTTGTAAATTGGTGTGTGAAGGAGAGAGAGCGCGAGAGGAAATGAAGAATGCCATTATGTGGTGACCTAAATTGTTTTACGTTTCTACTCTTGCCTATGTCACTGAAACTTATGGATAGCGTTTTTTTTATTTATTTTTTATTTGGGTTGGAGATTCTAAATGTATGTTTGACATCACATATGTTCGGCATTTGTGTTGGTGTTGAGGCATCTTGACTACTATTTCAACAATGAGCCAGCAAAATGCTTAAGCCTGGTCTTACTGCTTAAGTTATTCCTATAGCCTGGTTTATTTGGTTTATTTTGATCTTCAGGGCCCATAGTTGGTGATATTTTTAGTTTTAGGACTATAAAACAAACCTTTCTCAAACGAGATCTTACTTTAAAATCGTAACTGTCAATTTCTTTGCCGTCACGTTCCTGGAATATATAAATTAAGTTTCCTCTAAGTTATGTATCTTAAATTGAAATTTTACTGAAAGAGGAATGGATTCCTCGAATGTAATTCCTTGGATTCATTCACCAAGATTTCTAGATTTTCCCAGTTTTCTTCTCCAGATTTTCTGTAGGTTTCTCTTATGTTTGATTTTCTAAAAGGAAATTTATTATTGTATCAACTTAAAAATAAAATGCACTCTCCAAAATTTTGCAGAACTTCTAATATAGATTTTTGAAATAATGTACACCTCTTTGGACAAAATTCCAAATGAATTCCACCAACATCATTATTTGTATCCCTTAGGTACTCGAGCCAGACACAAGAAGCAGTCGTGCCAGAATTTGGTGCCATTTTCGTCAACTTCACCCTGCTAATCGACAACCCCAAGCGGTGGTCACTGCTCCACGACTTTGACATCAACGAGAACTTGGCGTCAGACAAATACCTGAGCAACGCTGAGATGAAGGAAGTGATGGCCAGCCTAGAAAACAAGGACAGTTCGGTAGCTGAGTTCGAGAGCGGCACCAACGACGTCAACATGGCTTTGCAGTCGCTGAAAATCACGCACGAGGTACGGTTTGGTTGCTACATTTAGTCTTTAGCACACCGATCCTTTTTTTTTGCATTGATTGTGACCAATTTCTTAGGTGCAAATTGAGCCGATTGCTACTGGAAATGTGCGAGAAGCTCAAAACCTATCATTGCTGTAGTATTCAATGGTCTTTTTTAGTCTTAAGTCACGAGTTAGTCACAAGTGTATTGTATAAGGGTCATTCCATGTGTAATCACTCACTTTTAATTAAATTTCACTTTGACCGACCCAGATTTTGATGAAAATTGGTATACTTGTTAAGTTTGTTGACTTAGGGGCTATTTTTTTTTTTTTTTTTTTTTGGTCCAACCGTTCGGATATTACAAGGGGGGGAAGTTGGGGTCATTTTGCCCCCCGGGCGTGTAGTGACCACCCTTTCTACGCAATATCTAGGGTTCTATGGGAGCTACAGAGCTGGGAAAAAAATCATCTGAAAGGTAATTTCATACCCTACCTGAATATGGAAACAAAAATGACGATATGTTAATACGAATTTAATTGTGATTTTACACATCTGCATTTTCCAAAATGACCATATCGCTGATGAGTCATTTTTGATTTGCCTGATTTTTTTTCTATATATACAGAACATACATATGATCATGTGTTCCAAAAATCAAGATGGGTGTTTTACCACTTTCCAAGAAAAAAAATTTTTTCTATAAAAAAGTGCCTTTTTGCCAGTAGAACAGCATTTTGATCACAATTATTGTGATCAGAGCACTGGCATATATTTTATATTAAAGTTGATTTTTGTTTGCACAGTTGCATGTTCTTGAAATGTTATTCTCTACAATACAAATCGATTGTTTGCCATATTCCTGTAAATCATGGATCAAGTTGAAACAGTTCATAGAAGTCAAAAGTTTGTTCATTTCTTGTCTGGACTTGCATCTACAAGAATCTTAAAATGGTATTCCCTAGAATACAACTATAGATTGTTTGTCATGCTCCTGAATCATGGATCAAGTTGTAACAGGTTACAAGTAAAAAGTTTGGTAATTTCTTGTCTGGACTAAAGCAATCAGTCTCTGGCCTCATGTTGATGAGGATAGAAGCTAATTTGCTCTCAAGCACCTTTTATTTAGAGATTCATAATGTGCTCAATTGGACTGTTCTTTGAAGAAGAATGTGGACCCATCGAAGATCTAGCGATTAAAAGCATTGAAAGTTTCAATAGTGACCAGCAGTTATCATTAGCTCTGCGTACTAAGTGTGATAATGTGAAGACCGTGTGTCATTTACATGAAAAGAAATTCCTTCGTCTGTATAGCTGTCACCACAAGTTATGCTGCGATCCGTTTCAGGCTCACTGTGGAATAGTGAAAGTTAATGGGTTAAGAGAAATTAATGCAGCATCCAGGACGAAATACTTGGAGATTGCCGACCTCATCCCTGGAAAGAAATTATGCTCAACTTGCCGTAAGCTGCTCTCGCTCAGGCTGAAGGAACTAACAACCGTTTCTGTTCTAACGCCAACTAAATCCACTGAACTTGACCTACCTTTCGTGGACATACCCTGTGAAGCAGATGCCGTGAATCAGTCTTTAGCTGCATTTGGTGTGTCACCTATTAATACCACCAAACTAAAGGGTAAATCTATGTTTTATTCGAAAAGAAAGTTCAGCGAAATAACACAAGGTGTAAAGAAGAGATTGGAACTAGTATCTCCCAGTAATGAAGAAATCAGCAAAGAAGATTTGACATCTTCAGAGGAGTGCAAGGACAGCATCCGTGATGGGTCAGAGATAATAGCACAACTGAAAGAAAAGTTTAAGACGAGTACCAGAAGCGAGAAAATAACAATTTTATCTGTGCTTCCAAAAAGTTGGAGCATTAAGAGAATAATGCAAGAGTTCAATGCATCTAACCATTTGGTACGTAAAACCAAACAACTAGTAAAGGCCCAAGGGATACTGCCATCTGCAAATCAAAAAGCAGGAAAAACTCTTTCCCCTGATTGCATTCAACTGATTGAAGAGTTTTATGAAAATGATGATGTAAGCCGTGTCATGCCGGGTAAAAAAGATTTTGTCTCGGTTAAAGTGGGTGACAATCGAGTTCACCGCCAGAAGAGACTAGTGTTAAGCAACTTAAGTGAAGTGTATCGCAGCTTCAAAGATAAATATCCTGACATCAAGGTTGGATTCTCGAAGTTTGCAGAGCTCAGACCCAAACATTGTGTTCTGGCAGGAGCAGCTGGGACACATTCTGTCTGTGTCTGTACGATACACCAAAACGTTAAGTTGATGGCTTTGGGAGCAAAGCTGCCTTTGCTTTCAGACGGTACCATCAAATCATACCAACACTGCCTTGCCAGCCTCATGTGCAACCCCCCGCTTCTCAACTGCTTTGTAGGAAAGTGTGGCAATTGTCCGGGAACCGATGAACTTCGTGAATGGCTAGAAATCTCATTCAGTGAAAATTTCATAGACTCTGTGACTTATAAACAGTGGCTGTCAACAGACAGATGTACCCTAGAGACAATTACGAAACCTACAGATGAGTTTGTTGACTGTTTTATTGAAAAATGCATTTTATTAAGAAATCATGATTTTATTGCACGGCAGCAAGCGGCATTCATGCAGGAGAAGAAAGCCAACCTTAAACCAGGGGAAGTTTTAGTAGTGGGCGACTTCGCTGAGAATTATTCTTTTGTGCTCCAGGATGCTGCACAAGGTTACCATTGGAATAACAGCCAATGCACCCTTCACCCATTTGTGTGTTACTTTAAGCCTGAAGATCGAGACATACAACATTTAAGTTACGTTGTCATTTCTGACTCGCTAACTCATGACACCGTTACTGTGCACACTTTCCAAAAGCACCTGATAAGACACCTGAAACAAAACATTTCGGATGTATCCCATTTAATTTACTTTTCTGATGGAGCGGCAGCCCAATATAAGAATAAGAAGAATTTTTCCAACTTGTGCCATCATGAAGTTGACTTCGAACTAACTGCTGAGTGGCATTTTTTTGCCACATCCCACGGTAAAGGACCATGCGATGGAGTTGGTGGGACTGTAAAACGAAATGCAGCACGGGCAAGTTTACAGAAACCATATGCCGACCAAATAATGACGCCGATAGACTTTTACCGGTGGGCAACAGAAAATGTGTGGACTGTAAATTTTGTGTTTGTAGCCAATGAAGAGATTACAGCAAATGGCATCAAACTTAAAGAACGATTCAAAGAATTAAAAACTATCGTAGGCACAAGAAGCTTTCATGCGTTCTACCCAAAATCGCTAACTTCCTTACATGTGAAACACTTTTCTCTTTCTGAAGAAATCAACATTGTGAAGATTGTTGAGAAAAATGAAGAAGGAGAAGAAGAAGAAGAAGAAGAAGAGGAGGAAGCAACAGCAGCAGAAATACCCGAGTTTGAGTTCAAAGACGTGGGCAGTTTCATCACTGTAGCATACAACGAAGACTGGTGGCTAGCGTGTGTTCTTGAAAAATCATCACAGTCTCTTGAACTTCAAGTCAACTTTCTACACCCTCATGGACCAGCTCCATCATATTTTTATCCCAGTGTACAAGACAAACTAATTGTAGCTTTTGCTGATGTTTTAACACTGGCCGACCCCAACACGGCAACTGGTCGAACATACTTTTTGTCGGCTACAGACACCAACAGGGCAACAGCAGGGCTTATAAAATATGTACCTCAATAAGGTAAACTACATCTCTCTTAAGATATGCAAATTTGTACTTCATAGTAGCTATGATTGTAAGTAATGATCATTTTCTTGAATGTTGTCTTAAATTCAGTTCATATTAATTTATATTATGAATGAATTTGCAGAAAACATTTTTTTTTCTTGGAAAGTAGTAGAACACCCATCTTGATTTTTGGAACACATGATCATATGTATGTTCTGTACATATAGAAAAAAAATCAGGCAAATCAAAAATGACTCATCAGCGATATGGTCATTTTGGAAAATGCAGATGTGTAAAATCACAATTAAATTCGTATTAACATATCGTCATTTTTGTTTCCATATTCAGGTAGGGTATGAAATTACCTTTCAGATGATTTTTTTCCCAGCTCTGTAGCTCCCATAGAACCCTAGATATTGCGTAGAAAGGGTGGTCACTACACGCGCGGGGGGCAAAATGACCCCAACTTCCCCCCCTTGTAATATCCGAACGGTTGGACCAAAAAAAAAAAAATTAAAAAATAGCCCCTAAGTCAACAAACTTAACAAGTATACCAATTTTCATCAAAATCTGGGTCGGTCAAAGTTTGAGGTGAGTGATTACACATGGAATGACCCATAATTTAAAATGGAAAATATTATTTGTTTTCAAGAAACGTTGACACTCTGAATGTAAACTGTACAGATATTGCTGCACTTGTAAATAGTGAAAATTTCCTGCTCTGACTTCCAAATATGTTAGTAAAATAATCATGCAAATAGCTTGCCTAGAGACTGGACAAATGTGGTGAAGAGGGAGAGAGAGGGAGCGCATCTGGAGATGTTGAAAGGCGTTGAGTGGTGCACTCATCTAGATTTTACGAAGTTACATTTGTCACAATCTCTCTCGGTGATGATGGCGATTTCGCTGAAACTTAAAATCTCAAAAAGTACGCCATGCGACGCCTTTTCTGCATCTTCGGTAAGTTCTTCTCCGAAACAAGTCATTCATAAGAAAACCAGCAGGGGTGCAATCCTGCTAATGAAATGAGATTAAATAAGATTAGATGGCCAATTTTTTCCTATGCTAACAATGGAACAAATTAAAACTCTCATCTTATTTTATCTCATTCCACTGTCAAAAGGTTACAGAACTACACCCCAGAGCTGCCATAGGCGCTGTGTGTAAAGAGCTATGTGATAATGCAATTCTGTACCAATAGGTGGGCTCGCCTGAGGAAACCAAGTTCCACATTGCGCTGTTTGGTGGTTTATTTGCCTCCCAACCGCTCGGCCGCGAGCTCACCATCCGATTGGCTCGCCATCTTGTCGTGGGCCACGCTCGTGCAGATCCGCTCGTCTTTAAGATCCTCGCCAATGCAGTCATACACATCTTCCCTTCGGTAAATTAAGTTTAAGTTCTGGAGCTAAGCTAACACCATAGTGCAAATCCAAAGCCATTTAGATAGAATTAATTTTTTAAGTTTCATCAGAGATCTCCACTCATTAGTCATTGTTATATATCTGTTTGAGACTTTATGGAGGAATCTTGCACTAATTTACAAGCATCAATTGATGTGATGAGTGCTAAGGCAACTTGTGGTTTGTGAGGTGGTTAAGCTGGTTCCACCATACTGGTTTTTAGACTCATGTCTACTTAATCTAACCTTAGCACTAGTTAAGTACCATTTTTTTTTTTTGTATAAGTGTATTGAGAATTGAGATCCAATTGCCTGAAACAGCTACATTTTCCTGCATGGCTGCGAGTGTTTTCATTTCATGTTAGCATAATTCTGCCGTTTAAATAAATGGCTCATCCATGACCGCCAGCTCACAGACCACATGTTGATGGAGTCGATTCATTGACGACCACTTAACCTAAACACAACTGGTTTGCAGGTGGACTCCTCGTTCTCAACAGAGCCGTTCCGCCCGCTAGTGATGGAACCGGAGACGGGTGAGGCCTTGCTCGACCCCAACTCGCAGAGCAAGACGGCTGCTGCACTTCGGGCCACCTTCAAGAAGGACCCATTTGACATCGTGCTCAACATCGCGGGTGGCGGGATCGGCCTCAGGTAAGTTGGATCTACGCAGATTGTGGGTTACGTATTTAGGGACTTATGTAGATATACACATACATAGGTATAGGTTAAGCAGATATTCCAACCTGGGTTGCAACCAAAACCTTGGAGTATTGTATTGTATAACCTTTATTGTTTGCAGTTTTTATACTTTGTTTTATACTAGGTTTGGAAGACATCACCACTATATCCTGTTATCCATCATTGGCATTTAATTATTAGCTATCCGCCACAGTAACCTGACGCCACCATCAACTTTTCAGCAACCCGCTGAAGGACGTGGACTCGGAGACCGGTGCTATCTTCCGAATGCTGGCAACGCGCTATTCATCATCCCACCAAGAGATGAGCAGCTCGAATGTGTGCACGAACCGCGAGATCATGACGCAGACCATGAACATGGATCAGATGGTGCTAGAGACTGCATTCACGACGTTCAACATTCCGATGGTATGGACACTTTAGGCAGTTTTTGCATAACTCAGTACATTGACTTTCTTATTGATTTATTTGTTTACAATATTCATAAATAATTGTCACTTTGTAACATAAGGTAATAATGTAACATGTCAAAATGAAGTCTTACCATGTGTTTAATTGCCCGTTCTAGAAAAAATTGCTATCCATTCACGTGGCGAAGCATTTAATTTACTTGCCTTTTAATTTTACCAATAACGTTCACTAAAAGTGTTTTGCAGTGTTTTAGTGACTTTGTGTATTACACTAAAAGTTTTGAAATCATGTTGAATTAACGCTTTTTTTTTGTAGATGACAGCTCATGTCACTTGCCAGCTGTTCCCGATCGCCGCCGAATTGTCTCTGCTTTGGCGGCATAACCTTCAGCCGCTGATGCAGTTCTTATCTGCAGTACAGCAAGGTTAGTTTACAGATTTCTGTTCTATAGCTGATGCGGTAATTGAGTTAGAAAAAAGTGCTTTAAAGACTTCATGTTACATTAATTATTGTTTATCAGTCATCAGACTTTCTAGGAGAATTTAAGTTGTCCACTAGTAAAAGTGCCCCAAACTTGCTGCATTCTATTTTTTTTTTTTTCGTGCCTTGAGTTATGATTTTAAAATCACGGTGTTATTCCCAAGGAAATGGGCATTTCTTAACAAGCCCCAATTACCATTTTCCAGGTGTCCGTGGTAGTGTTCAAGACGATGGAGGGGAGTCCCTGCGCGATGCTATCGTATTCGTTCGCGGAATGAGCAAGCCTCTGACAGTCACCCGCAACGCAGCATACTTCAAGGCCATGCTACCTGTCGGAAACTACAAGCTAGAGGTACGTTGTCTGTACTTTTTAATGAAAAATCTCCTTAACTCCATGATTAGCATCTATTTTTATATTAAAATCTGGTTTCTAAATTTTAGTAATTTCCATTGCAATTTAGAATCAACTGGCACCATACTGTCCGTATGTTGTAACTACAGCAGAAATGCTATGTGCACTGAACAAATATCCACTATATCTTGATTTTGCAGGTAAACAGTGATGGATTCGAAGCACAAGTCCTAGATTTCACCGTCGGCAACAACGAGCTAGCAGAACTGAAAGTCACACTGCGAAGGGCAGCTTCTGCTGCCACAGGTGCCGTCAAAGAAAAAGAAGAGGTCACTGTCAGACCGACGAAAGAAGTTATTACCACTACGGCTCTCAACGATGCTACCACCTCCTCTTTCCTCAACATCACTGGCACAGGGATTAAAGGTACAAATGACACACTAAAGGAAGTTTATTGGTGGCTTGTTACTTTGAAAATTATGTGCTTCTTGCTGCATGAAAACTGCTGTCCCAGTCTCTGGTTGCATTCCAAAAATTACTGGACTTATTGACTTGCAGTAGAAATCTACTAACAGATGTATGATGCTCAGGAACTTCCAGTACAGTTTATAAAAGTTTCTTCTGTCTTAGTACATGCAGTATTTTTTCAAATGCAGCCCGCATCTGTACACATTATTATCTAGTTGGTTTTCTCTTTGATTTAAAACAGGAGTTTTTCAACTGCATATGTTGCAGACAATGAAGCTTTTAGGTCATGTTACCCCACATAGCAGGGGGCTCTAGTTGGGTTTTAAAATCTCTTTTCCACTCGTCGCAGACCAATGGTGGTGATCGATGGTTACTAGTAGGTGACATTTTCTACTTTCTTCAGGCATTGTCCTCGACCTGGGCAGCCACCCTCTGGCAAATGCACATCTTTCGACGCCCAACGCCAATACTACGGCCCTCCAGTCGGGAGCTTTCTTCCTGCCGTTGCTTGCAGGCAAGGTAGCGTTGACGGCGGCGGCAGAGGGATTCCTCCCGGAAACAAAGTGGGTGACTGTAGCGGACGGGAACGTGGCCACGCAGGTCAACTTCAGGCTGCGGCCGGACGAGACCGTCATGGGGCTTCCGCGGCTTGTATTCATCATGGTCGCCGGTGAGTGCCCTTTCTGGTTTAAAAGTTTGAAATTACACTGAAAGGCACTCTTAATTAAAATACTCACTAAATAACAGTGAAAGACATAGACTGAAAATCACGATAAAAGTCCAAAAGTAACAGGAAGAGTTTTTTCTAGTTAGCTTAGGTGCAAAGTGCTTGGGCTAATAGATGTCCATGTTTTTATCTGGCTGGATAAGAACTGCCGTCCCGAGTGGACAGTTAGCGTATATCGCGAGTACAATCATTATTCACTTCCTTGAGAGAATTTAGTGTTCTGAAATTGTATGCTGCTACTGGACCTAAGGTATCTTGATTTTACTTTGATGACCACTATCTCGTTGTCAAGTCACTGCTACGTTTTTTTGGATAAAACACAAACTCCACTCTTTGTCCCTCAGGCTGTATTTGTCTGCTGATTGTTGCTTTGGGAGTTTGCTGCTACGCCTGCTGCCAGCGCAGACACCAGCGCAGATTCAAGTACGACTTCTCGCTGTTGCCGCAGAAGCACGGCGTAGCATACTACGACGACGACGACAAGGAGACCGAGCTTTTCCGAGCGCCCATCAGAGGTTAGAATCTATTCGCCTTCAATGGAAAAGTTTTATCAGAGGGGGTAACAATGCTATGCTTTCTCTAGAATATTGCATGCTTGTAAATCACTTGTTGCTTTTTGACCCTGGCCAAGACTCCCGAGATTTTCTTAATCTAAAGTTGATTGTGTCTTAAGAAGAACAGTACAAAATTACTAAGAGCATATAAAATTCTTTTACTCGAGGCCTGTTATTCAGCGTTGTCTGTACTGTTGCTAATTTAATTCTTTAAGAAGCTTCTTAACACCATTTTAAACGTTGTTTTTCGTATTTGTACCATCTCTTAAACGATTATTTTTATATATACATTTTTTGCAAAAATCTTAAGACAGACTCATAATTCTGGTGATTCCCATTTGTGATTCACACAATTTTTTAATTATAAAATTAGATCACGATGCTGTCTATAGCTTACTCCTCTAGCAAAGAAGTGCAGGCCTGTGTTAGTGTGTTGTCAACATCTTAATAATTCTATTATTCCTTAAGACCTGTTAAATCAAAACCAAGAAACCAAATCTCTTTCTTTTAACTTTATACTTGTGTCAAATCCTGAGAATCCGTTCGTTTTCAGGGTCCAGTGAAGTAACCCGGCCTTACTTTGACGAGGACGACGACGAATCAGGTTCGGAGGAAGACATTGTTTTGGTTCGACCGCATCGAGAGTGGGAGCCAGTAGGCGACAAAGACTGACACACTTAGCCGCCAGTAAATCAGAGGGACACTCTAGGTAGAGAGGGAATTGCGACTCACTTTGGCTGTTAATTCCATTATATTTGTTATACTTTCAAGTTGACTTAAGCAGTAATGAGGTTTTATCAAAGGATAACGTCGGAATTCCGTTTGGGTTCATTTTTAACCCATTGCTCATGCATGACTGGCGTAATAGATGGGCCAGAGTATTTATTTCAAGAAATTGAACAGACTATTTGTTCAGGGGGAGACATGTCAAGTTGAAATGAATGATGATGCTTCATTCATACCAAACCAAGATGGTGCTTCACATATTGCAAGATAAAGTCATTTATATTTTTGAAAGAATAACACAGTACAGGGGTTATGTGTTGAAGAAAGCTGTACTTAAAAGCCGCAAAGAAGACGTGACATAAGATCCATGTAACGAGATTCGCCGATCTGATTATTTCGGAAATCACAAGTCCATATCGTCTTCCAAATTAGTAGCGACCGATCGATTGAATCTGCAACAACGGTAGAATCATTGTTAGTTAGTAAATAATGAAATGTTGCTTTATTTTTATTACAGTTGAGTGTTGTTAGTGGAGTTTTAGATTTATATAAAATGAACTTAATAGATGCCATTGTTAAAATTGTGGTGATGTAATTTAATTACCATAGGCTTTGAAATAGCAATAAACAATTCCAATAGATTTTTATCTATTACTGAGTTCAATCCATTTTCTATGCTAGTGTGGTAGCCTTTAGGTAGTATTAGACAATAATTTTGCTAGGTATGTGAAATCTGACTTAAATTGCAAACGCTTGCAATGCGAGGGGTATTTTTATTATTAGGAACACTAATACGGTAATACCCTTTCAAATATTGATGCCTACAAGGGTAATCAAGCCCCGATCTCCACCTTCGCTGGTGTTGCTCTAACCAATTGAGCTACTTACACATATAACGTTTAAGAGGACTTAAGTGTATTTGATGAGAATGACGGATCTCCAAGTAGTAGAACCAAGAGGCTGTGAATACTCAAAGTCTCTCTGATTCTAGTGACGCTATACAACGTCACAACCTGTCAATCTCCAGTAACTCCAATTTAACGTTGGCATCAATTTTTGAGAGGGTATTAGTGTTCCTAATATTAAAATATTGCTAGGACACTCACAATCGGGTCTCAATACTTGTGTCGAATTTTCAACAAACGAGTAGAGGTTCATAGAGTCTTACGGCATAATCGAACATTGACATCATCATTTTGAAGCGCTTCACGGCAAGTTACGACACAATGGCTTCTGCCGTTAGTCACTTGTTTAGGATTTGTGAGGAATAGTAATGAACGAGAATGGCAATGGTAACGGGACAATGATAATAATGATCACATTTTCAGGTGTAAATCGTATTAATGATGGTAGAAATGTTCTTGTATATGGTGTCATTGTTGTATTGTTTTATTCGCCTAGTGTTGAAGGTCCTGCGTTTGAGGGAGTCATTGATAAAATGAGGGAGAGTAGGTGGTTATATATTTATGTGCAAATGTATTACTGTGGGGTTTGAGAATTGCCTGAGATGTTTTGAGATGTGCAAGAATGGAAATGTTGAGTGTGAATAGCTCAGGGTGGGATGGTACAAGAGTGCTGGCTACTTGCATAAGTGTGCAAGTACGTGCAAGGATGTTTTCGTTTGTGAAGTGGGTGGGGCTTGTAGAATTTTTGATGGGAGATACCAGCAAAGATGCAGCTGACCGGTTTTTGTATTTTGAAGCTACCTTTGGGGTGGAGTGCAGTTTCTCAGAAAAGGGATGCCGTATGCAAGGTGGGAGTGACAGAAAAGTTTGTAAAATAATTTTAGGGATTTCTGTACCACAGAAAAATATCTAGTTAACATCTCCTATACTGTAAAATTTGGACCCCCTTTGGTTACTCAATGGTTCCCAGGGAAAAATATATCATTGAGATCTCACATACAGTTCAATTTTGAACCACTTCAATCAGAGCGAGTTCTTATTTCCTTGATTCGATCCCAGGAGTCTCAAAAATGTCCAAAAAAAAGGTTAATTGGGAGTTTTTCACATTTTAAACGGTTTAAAAGCACATTCACAAAATCACTGACTTTGTGGGCATCACTATACCTTTGCACCACTTATTAATTTAAATTAATTAATGTCCTAGACACCCTTAACACCCTAAAGATAACACACATTTAAACTACAAATTTTACAGTAAACTAGCAACGGCTACGCAACCAGCTGCCGTGAGTGATAAGAGTGAGCTGATTGATGTTGGTTAATATCAGCAATTTTCTTACCGAATGAAATATCTAATCGAGAGCTACTCTACCGTAATATATTCACCCCCTTTGTTAGTTTAAAGGGTTAGATTCAATGTCTACGTTAAATCTCAACGATTACATAAAAAAGTAGTGCACCCGTTCACCTCGCAGCTTCCATGAGTGTCGTGGGTGATAAAAGTGATGTGAGCTGATTTCAGAAATGTTGGTGCCGGCAAAAAAACCCAGTTGAGAACTCTTATACTGCTAAATTTCAACCCCCTTTGCTTGCTTTAAGATCTAGGTTAAGGACTATGTCCAGATTAAAATTCTAACAGGTTCAAGTTTTGCACTTGCTGCGCTTGCAAAGCGGCTAACTCAATACCTACTTGTAAAAAATGTGTTTTATGCAGTTTTCAGTCAAGGTATTTTGCATTTTTACCCACCATAGAGTTGTCGTATCATTATTTAGTTTGCCTGTTGGTATTCCTCGTTCAATTTTGAATAAGAATCAACTTTTTTCTTATATCAACCTAAAAACTTGGCAAAAATATGAGCAAATTGGCTTAAACGGCAATGCACACGTTCAATGTGTAAAATGCTATAGAATGAAAATACAGCGGAACGACCGACGGAACGACCCTCGCTCGTTACCCTTGGCAACCATTTACTGCTTTTATTGAAGGGTGATGCATAGGTGTGCAAGTAATAATATATTAACGTTGAGATGCAAGATTGTTGAAAAATTATCTTCCTTAGAGCATAATTTGGAAGGCTTAATAGGATCTCTTAAAAGGTGTTAAAATCCTTTATTTAGATCTATTTAATTATTCAGGCATCTAATTCATTTTGTAACTTTTACTGCAAAGGTTTTACTTTGCCTTCCAAACAGCATATTAACTAAATACTAATCTTGAACGCTTACTCAAAACACATCTTTAAACCAAATACCAACCTGAGAGAGGTGATAGCATTGAGATCAATTGCGGTAGAGTTGTTATTGTCTGCCACGCTCATATCTTCTTCTCGATTCTGCCGGAGCCGGTCCTCCTCTTCTGCTGCCATTCGAGCAGCTGTCGAAGCACCCAAGTTGTCCTTAATGGAATCTAGTAGGCCCGCTGGTGGCTGCCACAGCATCAGGGCTGTTGACGGCTTTTGCCTGCAAAATTATGATTCAGAACAGTGAATTTTACCTTTCCCTTTCTTTGCATACTAATATAATAACTGCCTATGTACTTACAACTTGCACAAAATGGCAGAGGGAAGTATTTCATCTTTGAAGCGTTTGATTTCGTCGCTGATAAATAGTCTTTGTAATTTGTTTTTATCGTCATCTTTGGATGTGGAGGCTTTAGGCAATTCCTCATCAAACATTGGCTCTGGTTCCACATATTGAAATTGTTCTGTTGGGGATGTTTCGGAAGAGATCTGTAGTTGACTCATGTGCGTAGCCATCCGCTCCTCAGTAATATGGAGTTTAGTTAGTGGCCTGAAGAAATATCAAGGATTAATACACAAGCTATCTTTGCATAAATCTGTGTCAAACTACTGCAGAAAGTTTATTTGTCTCTAACTAAGTGCAACTACAATAAAAACTTACATGGCTTCTGGTTCAGGATCAATCTTTCTCTTGAATTGCAAACAGGGAGCACTTCGATGGCCGAAGCCATAGTTAATATGTCCCATTTCCGAAGGTTCCCCTGTAAATCGAACGACTGGAGGCTGGCTAATGCCCCATGGCATGTGAGCAGGAGTTGTGTGGAGCCACGCCGCTCCATTTGTGTCAACCACATTACTTCCCAGAGGCGAAGGCACGTAAGACTGGCCGTAGGGGGATTCTGCAGAGTTCGACATTCCCTGCGTAAAGTTCATCTTTTCTGATGTATTTGATAGAAGAAAATGTAAAATAAGTGTTTATCTCCTGTCTTCTCAATACACGAGCACAGTTGGTCGATGCACTATATGACTTCCGAGGAAAGATGTAGTAAGGAAAAGAACATTAGAGAATGAATCTTGCATTAATTAATCAATCAAGCAAATGAATGTGTTACTTATGTTAATTTTCTATTAATATGACCTGCTCACAGCGCGAGCATTCGCTTAAATATGCCCATGAGTTTCTGTAAATTTCTGTGGGAATTTTTTATTTGCAAAAACACCACTTCACTTCATTTGAAAGCTCCGTTAGTGATATAATAACGCCCTACATATCCGTAGAACTCTTCCCTCGTCGATAAGCAAATGCAGTTTTATAAAATAAGAAATAAAGGCAGTGTAACGCGGGGTTAACCAAATCTTTGTCGTCGATCATTGATGGTGGACGCCATATTGTATTGACAACAAAAGCACGCACTTAGCAAAGCACAGCTGAGACGCCGGTGGTGTGACTCTACGGCGAAACCACGGGCCGGAATAAAACGGCGCCTCCACTGGTTTACGATCAGCTGTTACCGTAAAGTGCGTGTCGTTATAGCAACAGTCAAATAAGCGCGGCGCACGCATTTGGTACATTGATTCATAGTAATACCTGGTAATACTCTTGTCTGAAATTGCTTTCGAAGTCTGTGAGGATGGCAAAAAAACTCACTGAAGATGATTTGGACATGGGCCAAATGGCAGAGGCCGAACTTGATCGCTTGCAAAGGCAGTATCGCATCATGGAAGGAGATCGCAACGCTTTCTGCAATGATATTTACCGATCCCTTCGGAAGCAAAGGTACGTTTTTGCCAGGACTTTACTTGTGAAATAGTTATAAGAAAGATCACTTTGGGTAGTTTACTAAACTGCAGAGAGGGATTTAAAAATAGTATAAACTAATAATTTGATTAAGTATTTATCAATCACCAGTGTACCATTAGTCATTGACCGTATACCATTAAAAATAATTTGTCATTTTTGTTGCCGCAATTCCCTGCTGTGTATGTGTGTGGTTGCTAAGCTTCGTTGCTATGCACAACACATTAATATATTAGTATCTTTGGTACCTCAATAATATGCATATTTTTTGTTAAAATCTAGCCCCTGTTTAAAGCTGAGATTTGTGTTAATTTTTCATATAGAAAGACGATTGCTGTTCTCACCAAGGAGCGGAGCAACCTCCAGTTAAATCTGACTGTAATCAAAAATCCACTGAATGCCCTGAAAGACAAACAGGCAGCTGTAGATCTTGGTAAACTACTCAAGAAAAGCAGCAAATATGAACACGATGCTAAAAGCAGGAATGCCCAGGTGATGTTAATTATGGTACATCTGATTTGACATGACCGACGAATTTGCAAGACTTTTATAATTGCATCTTAACATTTTAGCTTGATGAGCTCCGACAACAAATTTGCAGGCTTGATAAAGAGCTAACGGCATTACGTAGAAAAGACGTAACGGACACACAAAGCTTGAGCCAAGCGTCTGATCACAAGCAAACTATCGAGACTCTTGAAAACAGACTAAACGTTGTAAGACTGCATTTCAAATTTTGGTACGTTTACTTAAAAGTTGGCTGAGCTTAGTAGTACTTTGATGATCGTTTAGGTATCAGTGAAGTACAACAAGCAATTGGCGCTGAATACTCGGTTGCGCGAGAATTTGGACCACCTGCTAAAGGAACGCAGCCACTTCAACAATCTTTACCAGCAAATGATCGCACGACTGAACGCCGGGAAGAAAGCTATGGTAGACTTGATCGAACAAGCCACCATTGCTTATGACCAACGGTGAGCAATTTTGTTTTATTTTTAAAATAAACTTTTATTAGTAATAAAAATCGACAAAACAGTTTGTCGTCAAGCCACACAAATCAATCAACCTACGTGAATAATATAGAAGTGAAATGTACCAAGAGAATCTTAATTTTAAGTTAATTTAATTGCTGAATGATCTCTTTCTCCCGTTTACTAAGTCTTGATATTTTGCTTAGTCTTTGCCCTATATTAACGCGCCATCTGTGCCAGTATTAACTGTGGAGAATTAAGCACAATCCTAATAGTCTGGTTAGTTGTATTTATTGAACACTCGTTCTTGGTTGTTCGGCGCAGCGAGGAGGCACAGCTGAAGCTGCAGGCCTTGCGCGAACGCAGCCGTCAAGACAACACCGCCCATGGACAGGAGATGCGCGAGCTAATGCGCAAACTTGACCACGATGCTAAGCTGCAGAACTTCCTCGGTGCCAAAGGACAGAAGCGAGTCATGGCCGACCTTGAGGCCAAGGAAGCTGCCAAGAAGGGTGAGTAGAAATAACTGCGTTCTACTTGGATAATTCTGATTTTAAAGTTACATTGATCTTTATTTGCATGCAGAGAATACAAGTGCAACACTCATTAAAGTAGGCAGAGTTTTGTACGTACAACTATTTTTCAATTTTCATTAGGGAAACTACTAAAATATCTATTTAGGCACTGCTTATTGAAATGGCAATACTCTTAAAAAGATAGGCTGTGGAATTTCTGTGTAAAGTAAGTGTGTTAGAAAATAATGTTTTTTATGTTTGTGAACTGTCGTTGGAAAAGGTACCAGAAAAATATAGACAGATTGTTAGATATGTTAATCAAAGAGGTAGGCAGACTGCAAATATAGACCTTAGTTAAGTACTAAACTTGCTAGTGAAGTGTTTAAAGATACATAACAAACTGCTTCATTTATCCCACAAGTATGAGAAATGGAGTGTCGTTGCATTTCCAGTGGCGCAGCGTGAGGCTACGGAGGCCAAGATTTGCGAGTATCGCGCTGTCCTGCGCCGCCTGCGAGAGCTATGCGGCGGGGAGGAAGGTGCGGATAAGCTTGCTGCTCAGTTTTCCAAACGAGAGGAGGAAAACTTTGCACTCTTCGGATACGTCGGAGAGCTCAACGCCGAGGTATACCGACATCTAGCTGTCTAGCATGGTCAATAATTTATTCTCATTCTCTGTGCACTGTGGTCATGTTTGGCTTGTATTAGTGAAAATATAGGTGTTTGAAAGTGAATTACTGCGCTGGAGTGATAGTACTACTGTTGAGTGTGTTTTACACACTCAACAGTAGTGCTTTTACTTTAGTTACTCTAGGTAGTACCTAGTATAAGCCATTATGCCTTTTTGCTAATTCCAGATTTGATGTTTTTTTTCATTTTTATTGTAGTATCATTTTTAGTACCTAATCATTGTTAAAAAGTGCTTTAAAAGCTGTTCTTGAAATTGGCCGTTTACCAATTACAAATACAACGACTTACAACGAATTCAACCAATTACAACAGTACATCAACACAGGCTGTCGATATTAGTTTTACCTAGCCTTGAACCAATATTGAAAAAAGTATTTCCAAGCCTTCCAAGCCTTGGATGCATTCTCCCAACCCTATCCAATAATTTGTAACTTTTTTTCTTGATCGCAGCTGGAGGTAATCCAATCCCAAGTGGAGGAGGTGCAGTCCCGCATTGATTGCCAGCGTGAAGCCAACCGAGAGCGAGCCCAGCAGCACCAGGAGACTCTGGTCGAGCTTCAGGCGCGGCTCGAGACCGGCTCGGCAGAGACTACGCTGGCTCTCGGAAGGCTGGATGCAGCAAAGCGGCAGCTGGATGCGATGCTGGCAGGCGTAGAGATTGTGTTTCGCCTTGCACGGTGCAGCAATGCGCCAATACTCGATCTGCTTGGTACGTCAAGTGGTGTCGATTTCTGAGAGGCAACTGCTGATTGGCCTTTTAGTAATGTACTGGTATGCTTGAGAAAAGCAAGTGCCGCGAAACTTATTAGTGTTTCCTGTGGAATCCATGAAGTCAAGACACATTTTTTTGACTTCAGATATTTTTGTGGGTTTTAAAGTAAGTGGGTTTTAGTGTTTTATGAGCAGACATATTTTTGTACACCTGTAAAAGTGTTTGAAAGTCTACTTATGATACAAAATACATTAACAACATGGCTTGTTCTCAAAAAGTTGCAATAAGTAGCAGACGAGGAATTTTTATAAGGAGCAGAAAGGTTATTTTAATAATCAAAGTCTCATGTAATTAGATATAACCAATTACATGTAATTGGCTGAAAATTTTAATCAAATATAATACCAAGCGTAATAAAAACCAGGTGAGGTGGGGCAAATGACAATTTCTGTGCCGCTAAGGTCCAATAATACAACATGGATTGACATTTGACAACCACGAAGAAAAATCTCAGAATCGCCCACAGTAAACCAGCACGGGCTTAATGTTTTATATAAATATGTCCTTGCTGACAATCATCTTTGTTTTGCAGGGGAGGAAACAAATGTGACTCGATACAACGTGATGTTGTTTGTTGGAATTGTCAGACGCAGAGTTCGCTACCTGTCGTCCGTGGTCGGCCGCGAAGACAACCCTACCAACCTTCCCGACCTGGTGGCAAAACTCAAGCTGCAGCATCGCTCGAGTCAGCCTGCTCCTTGATTCATCGATAGCTCGAGAGTACACTAACTTTGTGAAAAAAGTTCCGTTTCCTTCCTTTGTATACCAAGCCACGATTGCTGTGTTTTAACAACTTGTTCTTACCCCTTACAGCTAGCTCACAAGATCACCAGTTTTTTAAATTTTTATAACCCCTGGTAGAAGTGATAATCAAAACAATTAAAATGGATATGCAGTGAAATATAGTTGTTGTTGCTCACTTTACCCAGTTTGTTTGGAACATTTTTGTACCTCTCCTAGTAAAGCCACTCAAAAAACAGCTCTTAAATTAATTAACTATCTGAATAGAGTGTAATCTTCTGCTCGTACTGCTTCAAAATTCTCAACAAATATTGCAACACCTTGTTTCAAGTGCTTGCAAACACAATATGTAGGTACTCGATGTTTAAACACTGCCCCTTGACCTAAAATTCTGCCCAAAACCCTGCCCTAAACTTGACAGTAAGTTTTCAGAGATCAGAAGAAATATTGACAGTAACTCAGCTATAACTGTTTGTAATACACAGATATTTCTGTGAAATATTTTCAATTTTTATTTTTATTAAAAAAAAATAATAATTCAGTGCACTTGAGATTTACATGATTGAATGGTCACTGTTTTTACAACGGGCTTTATGACACTAGTCTACTGGTATGGTAAATACGGATGATGATTAGGGTGATAAGTGATAACCAATTGAGTCTAGCCTAGAGAGGAGATGGGGAAACACGGTGCCGGTAAGTAGCCGACTGACTGACTTATCGTCTCTACCGAAGGACAATTTGATGCGAAACATCAGGATTCATGTGGAATCCATGCTGCAAATTTTATCTAAGGAGAGAAAAATTGTACTTCAATCTTTTAACGGAACAAAGTCATCTTGAGCGGACTCATAAAGATATACCAAAGTTTGAATTATATACCCAGGGGTAAATTAATAATAACCTCTTGCCAATTCACTGCGGTGCACTTTACACTGTCAATTTCACATTGAAATACTTCAAGAATAATATAGAAACCAAAGTCAACCAAAAATAAATGTTCTACACATTTTTTTCATATTAGTGAATCCCTCTACGAAGTCGATCCCTTTGAGAGCTTGACAACGTTTGACGCGTTGTCTTTGGCGCCCGCCCTACGCTGTGCAATTCGCACGACCTTCTTCATCTCTGGCAGATTGGTCTTGATGAACTCAAGCTGGGTCTCGTAATCATCTCTGCCCGCGTCGGGAGGGACGCCCTTGGAGCGACACACTTGCTTGTACACGTTGCGGCAGGCACTTCGTACCTGAAGGCATAGGTACATCATACATTTTACAAATAGTCCAGTGCTTGGGATTTTAAGCCCAAAGTGGATTTTTGCAAATGTGGATTTTGCTTAAAATGATCATATCGGTTAATGCATGGAGGCTACACTTGATTTAGATTTTTTCCCCTTACAAAAAAACTAAAAAAAAAAATGCAATAGCTTATAGAAAGTTGCAGTATCAAAAAAGTATAAATGTCCAAGGCTAAGAAAATTTCAGTGTTATGTGTTGTGTGTTATTTCAACGTATTTAATTTACAAATTAGTTAGGACCACAAAAAAATGAAAAATAACATTTGTTTTTCTTCACATAAAATTCATCTCTTTTGGCAAACCATTTAACTGCAGCATCTTGCCAGCATAGAGTGCAAAAATGTAATCAATTTAGGAGCCAAGAAGCAAAGCAACTCTTCGATAGGAAACCGTCTTTTGTAAATAATTCCTTGTTAAGCAAAGCGTATCTCATCTTCATTCCCCAATTTTTGTGTTATTTTCTGCACTTGCCTGCTCGAGTTCCAGCTTCTTGAGCGCTGCGACTTCTTTTACGTGTGCCACGGCAGACTCCCAGCGAGCAGACTCCGCGCTAGCATGATCGTGACGTGCTTGCAGGTTGGCTAGCTTGCTGTTCATGCGCATTATTGTCTGTGATTTGTCCTGCAGGAAGAACCAGGGTCCTTGGTGATAACTGGACCTTTGGGCTTTAGTTCTGTAATATGTGAAATTATTTCTGCTGCAAACCAAAACTGAATACCCCTTTGAGAATGAGAGTGGTATTTTTTTTTATGCTCAATGGCCTTACATCTGATACATGAACATTCATAAACCATAAAATCTCCAATCTTTCCAACTCAGAAGTGTTTCCACGTTAAAAGGGAAAAAAAACAAAAAACAAAAACAGTATCCATGGATATCCCACCTTGGAAAGTTGCACCATCTCATTACGAGCTTGCTCCAACTCCGTGAGATCCCTGTCTTGTTGCTCGGCCAGGCTGGTACGAGCTGACGCTAGAGTCTCGTAACGATTCAGCACGTCCTGCGGTAAACGGTGCATTTGCAAAGGGAGAATGGTCGATCAACTGATTTTATAATTATGAACACTCAATCGGGAACTTGTACTCCGGTCGTTACCTTTATAGCGAGTGTTGTTCTAACCAACTGAGCTACCTGGATACAACCTTTTTGAGAGAATTGTAGTGCTTTATTATTAGGAACACTAATGACCTCTCAAATATTGGTGCATGAATTGAAAAAACGCATCCAACATTATGGAGTTACTGGAGATTGACAGGTTGTGACATGGTATAGCGTCACTAGAATCTGAGTGACTGTGAGTATTCACAGCGTCTTGGTTCTATTCCTTGGAGATCTGTCATTCTCATCAAATACACTAAAATCCTCTCAAAAATTATGTGTCTAAGTAACTCAATTGGTTAGAGCAACACCTGCGACAGGTGGAGATCAAGATTCGATTCCCAGTTTAGACATCAGTTTTTGAGAGGTTATTAGAGTCCCTAATAATAAAATACCCTCCACATTGCAAGTGTTTGCAATTTAAATCAGATTTCGCAGGATTTTAGTGCATTTATCGAGAATGACGGATGCCCAAGGAGTAGAACCATGAGGCTGTAAATACTCACAGTCAATCTGACTCCAGTGATGCTATTCTGCATCATATCTATTCACTAACTTCAATTTGACGATAGCGTTTTTATTTGAAAAATCTAACTGGTGACATATTTAATTTTATTTCAAAACTATTATATTAAATATCAGTCCTAGGTTTTCAGACCTTGCAGCTGATGTTTGCCATCAGCAGCACAAGCATCCATTAAATCAAAATCATATTTGATTAAATGGACACATAAAAAAGTATAAAAATGAAATGTGTGCCATCAGCTTTGTCTGGCAAGAAATTGAGCCTCTGTACCGTGATCCCATCAAACTCTGGCGTGAGCGCCACGACGTGGTTGAGGTAGTCCTCGTAAATATTGTACTCGTCGACGTGGTTCTCGATGTCGCTTCGTGTCTGCGACAGCTCGGACACCTTGTCCTTGAGCAACCCGATTTCGTAGTTGCTCTGCGCTTGGATGTCGCGCTCGGCACGGACCTTGATCTGCGCTCGCTCGCGTTTCTCTTGGTTCTCCTGTAAGTTTGAGTGTCAACAGTAGCAAAATTTCTAGTGCTATCGGTTCAATTGGATACCAATGAGAATGCAAAATGAGGGTGATGTGCTGCAAATACCTTTTTTCCATTTCCATTTTATATTTTGCAATTGTGTATTTTCATTTGTATTTTCGTTTGCATTGGTTTCGCATTTTAATTTAAGAACTATTAATTATAAGTAGCTATTTTCAAATCTTTTTTCAAATCTCTCCCTTCCATATTGACATTTGGAAATTCTCTGCCATAAATAGACTTCAGGCTACTTACAACAACCTTTTATTCAAAAATTTAGATTTAGAAATTTATCTAAAAACCTTGACAGAATTTAAGAAAATATTAGAAATCTAGATAATATTAAATTTTGTATACCTTCTTTATACCACATTGGTTTTTGCATTTGATTGTGATATAACGATTTGTTTCGTATGGATTGTTTTTTTTATGGAATGAATGAAAATAAAACTAAAATTTTTACTTGTGGGCCCGCATGGACCTATTACGAAACTGAAATTTAAAATTAAAACATGCGTAAATTTCCATTAAAAAAACGGGCTTCACGATAAACTTATTTCTAGCCCCTTCTTGAATGCCCTCACTGGAGAAGCAAACATCTTTCTGAGAAGTGTTCTTAACGAGGAAATAGTTTTCACATTATATTGTTGATAGAGTTTCCTGATGCATTAATTGCCATCTCGAAGTGTCCCTCACTTTGACAAACTTCTGGTACTGCACGAACGACTCCTTGAGCGCCAACTCCTTGTTGCGGAGGTCATCCCACTGGCCGTCCATCTGCTTCCTACGCTCTATCTGCTCTTTGCGCTTGTCAGCCAGCGCACGTTCAGCAGCAGCCATTTCCCGCCGTGCCACCGCCAACTCGGCAGCAGGAGTCGAGCTAGCCAGATCCCATTCTGGCTTCCGTCTGTAAATACAAGCACACTAACGCATAAAAGACAGCACTCTATATTAAGATTTTAACTTCTATCATTGAAGGCTCAATAGTATGCAGTGAAATGAAAAGTTACTTGGAATTGTTGTATTGCACCTTTCTCTGGCAGTAGAATAGCAAATAGCATATTAAATCTAGTGCAGCATTAGAACTTAGAACTTTATTGTTTCTAGGTCAGCAGGGCAGCTGAATAAGACCCCTGATCCTTTTAATTGTCCCATATTTTGTTAATGTTGATAAAAAGGAGAGTAAAAAATCAATTGATTCTAACCTGGGAAGGTGTTCATTCTGCTTTGCTATAACAAACTCCTCAATAGCCAGCTCAGGAGCTTCGAAGAGTGCACCCAACCCTTTTTCAATAAGTTTTATGCGGGGTTCAGGATCGCTCATCTTGATTGCTAGAAAACTACAAAATATAAAGATTTTTGGCAGATTCGCAGCTTTTTGTGCTATGCATGAATCAATAACGGACTTGTTTATACGTTACCATGGAAATGATTCACAATGTCGAAAAATTTTTAAACTATTTTTTTGTGACAGGTATGGATTTTAGAAATTCCCTGTGCTTTTAAACAGGTAGTAGAATTTATTCCGACACTTTTTCGTACATTTTATTTGTGAAGCCCTTCGATTCTTTACCTTCGATATTCACATCTCTGAACGCTTCATTGAGTTGGACAATTTTGAAAGGGCACGAAATTAAATTTCTTGCATACTCGAGTTATCAATATTCATTTATTGAGCGGTTTTACTCGTTTCATTTTCAAAAGGAAATATTTTGGGAGTTCGAGGTTTGGCAACACTGCATTCAACTCTACAGGTGTTTTCATTCCTTGGCAACCATGGTCGAAGCTTTGGGCCAAAAAACACCATGGCAACCGTTTGTTGATACATTTTGACAGTTGGTGAGACAAACATATTTTCTATGTTATTGATTGAAATTTAATTTATTGTGCAAATTAAACGATCGCTAGCTTGAAAGCCAGTATGGCTTATTTGTCGCGCAAACGAGAAACATTGATTGCAGATCTTGAGTCATATACAGCTGCTTTAAAAGAGCGGGCAAGAAACATTGAAACCTGCGGAAATAAATTTGTTGCCAGCAATAGCAAACGAAAGCGAGAGTTATGGAAGGCCCGTAACAATTCCGGACAAGTTGCTGCTGCCTTAAATTCCTTGAGGAAAACATCAATTGGTTCTGATCAGAGTTCTGGAAATACGAGTTTGTTTATACAAGCTGCAAGACAAGCTGCCGAAGCTATGATCTCATCGCCTGCAAAACGAGCAAAAAAGGGGATTGTAATCCCAAAGAAGACTATTGCATCCCGAACCACACCAAAAGCTTTGGGTGATGCTGGAGTTTTTCCTCCCAAATTAATTCGTGATTGTTACTGTCAAGCCTTAAATAAAAGTTTGAGGTCTAAGAGAACTGCATGCAAGTTTGGGAAAAACTGTCCATTAGTAAAAAATCAATTAGGTCTGAGTAAAGACCTTTTTTTCTCAGAACTAGATTCACAGCGCAAAACCTTGGAAGAAGCTCGCTCAGTTCTAAGCTACTCGCCGGAATCAGTTTTTTTACGACGTCTTAAAACAAGGTCCCAGATAAATTTGAATGCTAAAGACGAGTCTAGCTATGAGAAATGCCTCACTCATTCACCAGTTAGTAGAAAAATGGATTGCATTATAGATGATTCACAAGAAGACAGTTCACAGTCAATTACAGATAGCCCTAAAGAATGCATGCATAGAAAACCTTCATCTTTAAAGAAAAAAAAACGGGTGATAACATCAAAAAAAAACTCTAAACTGGTACTCCCAAAAAAGGAAAATAGGCATTCACCACCTCATGATGGTTCTAAAACTAGTGGCAGTAAGAAAACAGGGCCTAAAGCTAAAAGCCCTAGAAGTTCCTTGAGGCAAGAAACTGCCGTGATATGCACCTGTCACCCAAGAGAAGTACCAGGCTACGATATCGTGGGTGGACTTGCTGACAATGCTAAACAGAGTAAACAGCTTGATACCCCGGGAGTCGAAAAAGACGACCTGGTGAACAAAGTGAGCGAATTTCGAAGAACTCACTGGTTCGACTGCCATGCTGCGCACGATCACCCCAAAGATTTGGCCAATTCAAAGACCTCGCTGTCAGGAAGGACAATTGCTCCTGATGGCCACGAATGTGAGTTAATATTTACTTCTTGTGTGATGAAGTGCATTAGCATTAGATTAGCATTAGCAGTGCATTAGAAACAGATCATGTGAAACTGCTACAGAGACTGATCAAAGTATAACATATAGAATTTGATTGAAGAAAATTAAAATTAAAAACTAGGATTTTCTTCTTGTTACAGCACAAGCAATTTAAAATTTCCACTTGAAAATAATGCAGATAGGGTGCTTAGAGGCTGGATAATGTTGTCTTCTGGTGAAGAAAGAAGGAGTGATAGACCACAACTTATCGGAGAAGAAGAATGGCAGGAGTGGTGCACTTACTGAGAATTTTTACCAGTAGCAAAAGCAACTTTGCTAAAACTTAAAATTTCTCAACAAGAGCAACAGGCAGTGCCATTTTATTTTCTAGTGAGTTGCTCTCCCTCATATTATTATAAATACTAGTTCCTTTATTAATAATGGAAATGGATTGCAGCAGCACTTTATAATCATTACTAAAATGATATTTAATTTTTTAAAATTTTGTACCATTTCTTCAGGTGTTCATCGCTATTATCTCAACGATCGACTATTCCCAACGCCACTGTACACAGATGCCGGGAACCGAAGCCGCTGCATGAAATGCCATCTACCAGAAGATCTAGCAACTAATCAACCGAAAGATGCTTCTGTGAAAGGAAATCGCCCAAGAGGCAGCATCGAGATAAGCCTACCGAAGCGCATCATATCCAAGCCATTAGATGTGAAACCGAGTGTCGCTGGGTTCATAGTGTCGGGCAATGCTGAAAGTTCCGTGAAAACCACGCGAACTTTGCGACCGTGTCTGCTGCTGCATCCCTGTTCTGGAAAGAATGTTCCATTGAGGCCTCCGGTTCCGACCAATTCGCTGGCGCTGCGATATCAGAAGGGCATTGTGTAGCTGGTCAGGTATGCTGCGGTTATGGTTTATAATTAACAGATAATTTATTTAGGGTGATAACCTTTGGAATGCCTTTGATATTTATTACGTAGAGTGATTGTGTGTTTTACATTTTACATTGAGGTGATAGCTAACTATTTGTAATTTGTGTATATAATTTTGTGTGATTTTATTTTTTGATGAACTTTTAATGTAAAGATATTACTTTGGTATAAACATGTTAGTTTTCAAGGTATTTATTGCTTAATGGAGAATTACTTTTTAAACATATATATTACATGTTTCTTAGACTTGTTCACATTTAATGTCTTTGGGGTGATAGGATTTTTTTTTATGTTGCGTTAGTGTAATTTTCAAAAAAATATTAAGAGAAAAAAATTAAGTTCAAGCAAATACAGTTTTTTCCCTGATATTAGTTTGAAAGCAAACCTGTCGTCGAAAAGACTCGATAAAAGCAACGTTGTAGCACGCAGCTGGGGCAGAAACACATAATTTGTAACTAGCGCTTCAGTCTAGGACTAAATAAAAACATTTTTTTTGTACCTACTTTTTACATTTTTTTGAACTTCAATTGTCGACCAAAATTGAGTTGCAGAAATTGAGTCTGAGTATCCCTGGATCTTTAAGGCTCTTGAAGTGGAGCTTACTCAGGTCTATATCTAGTTTTACTGGACAAAACTAATCGGTCAAACCGCTTGTCTAATCGCAACGAAACAAAAACTAGGCAACTCATCATACTATTGGCAACAGAATGACACTTTGCAAAATCAAAAAATATTATTTGGTCTTGTAGTTACATGCGTTGTAAAAGAGCCTCTTCAAGGAGTTATTTTGGTGTTTTTCAGAAAAAAAAATCGGAGTTTTCGTAGCAGCTGTAGATTTTAAAATTCTTCAATCTGTTGACACTCTCAAATTACAAATAGAAACAATAAATCTAGCCAACCATTTTGAAAAGCCCCACTTGTTAGTTCTATCCAGTTTATAAATGTGTTTACCAATCCCAATCAAAGAATAAAAAATAGCATTTTGTCCCCTGGGTTCCCCTAAAAAATAAGATGGAGGCGATACAACCCCCCGAATTAAAGTGAAAATAAAATTACGATTGCTCATGGGTTTGACCAAATCTTGTACATCTTGTAAAGAGATAGTGAACAAAAAACTGAGCTGAAAACTTAAACCCATGTTTCCCAAATTTGATTGCCTTCTAGGTGACGAGGGGGCTCTTTCTCTCTCTCTTCCCCTGCAGGACTAGTCTCCCCCCCCACGACTAATTTTTCATAATGCCAGAAAAAAAATCACAGCTAACATTCTCTACAGTACATGAAATATACTGCTTGAGAGCCCGTGCGGTTGCTTTAATTAGTGTCAGTCAGGCAGCAGACATGAAGGGCTAGTAATGAGATATTTGGTAATGAGTGAAGGTGTCCACTTTGAGTTTGCTCGCCGTCAGCTGTTCGCAACAAGATTTGACATTTATTTCTAGTTTCAAGCTCACACGTCGCTAGGAAACTGGAAAGTGATCTAGATCAGTTCGAACGTAAGACCAAAACAAAATGAACAAATAAATTAGCATTTTCTTGCAAACAAAAAAAAAACGCGTGGAAAAAAATGTTTGGACTAGAAATCTAATAATATATGTAAGCTTGAAACAAACCTAATTAGTGTATTATTAGTGTAATTGTATCCTCTCCACATTTGTATGTTTCAGTGGGTATAACACCGAACTAGATCAATAGACAAGGTTAAACATTATTTCCCACCTCGCACCGGCAATCTCCGAGGATTACCTTTTCGAGCTCATCAGCGTACTCGTGCCTTAGCGAAAACTAACTGACGATGTTTTAAAAGTGGATCAACTATTAATTTGTTCCTTGGATTACTTTCCCTTTAAGAGTGAAAAACAGTGTACAAAGTAGTTCGTGGTACTTTATTTCGTCTCTTTGTAACAAGGTATACGAAAGGAACAGACATTATGCCGAAAAAATTCAGTCTGCTGCACTATTTTTCGTTTTCTTCTGTGTTTCAAGACGTTTGTAGAATATGGACACGAACTTGACATTTTGAAAGGCTTGAAATACTAGTTTTGTCGTGACCCGCATTTACCAGGTCGAAAAAAAAACTTCAATATCACATGCAACTTAAACATTAAGTCAATGGTTATGATTTAAAAAAATAATCGAATGTCGACGAAATGGTTTTACACATTTGGATGAAATTTGCAAGACACATTCGAAACCTTTATACCTAGATCTGTTACGTTTTTAAAATGAATCAGTTTGATTGTTTTGTTTTAAATCAAGATTTACTAAATTGTCATCAAAATTAACCTATGCCTTGATCCGTTGACAAGCTGCGAAATAGTTTGTATCGGGCTAGCTGGGATGTCTCAATGCTTTAAATCTCTATGGATATCGTGAAATTTGGTCAAAAACGCCGGCGCTTGGGCTAGATCGGTTCGTTTTTTGGTTTTACGTTGCGCTGTCACATTTTCACCGCGATTCGATCGGGTTTTGCAGGTGAAATGTTGAAAAATGCCAAAAAAATTTCCGGAAAATGTCCGACAACAATGCACTTTTTGGTCATTTCACCATCGAATTCGTAGCGTGGCAACGGAATAAATCTTGGCGTAGCAACGGAAATAGAAATTGAAACCACAACGGTTGTGGTCCCATTATTGGAGGCTTTGGAAAGGGCGTCTGACCCTTTCAAATCACTTGAATTACTCAATTTAATCACATCACTCTTATCTGTCACCTTACACATGGCAGCTGTGTACGTAGCGGGTGGGTCTACTAGTTAATTTAAATAAATCCAGAAACGCACGAGCACAAGTATACCTACAACATTCCAAAGAAAAAAAAAAAAAAAAAAAGTTCAAAATAGAAGACGCTCATCTTCAACGCAACTCAATTGCGATCGCGAAGCCATGTATTTAATACAATATTCTTGATCAATTCAGTGTAAGAAATACCTAATCCGTCGCCACTTTAAATTTTAGGGTTAAAGCTGTGGTATAAGGTATCGTGGAGTTACCAATAAAAGGTAAGGAAATTTAAAAAAAGGAATGCTATTAAATCACATCAAAAAAAAATACATAAGTGGACAACTGGTCGCCCCTCTAAAACTACCAAATTATCAGAAACGACAAGGTAACTCGCTAATAAACTGTGGCTCCACGCTCCTAGGATGTGCAAAAAGACCGCTCTGCAAAGCGAAGTGGTGTCAACGGGCTCTGACCAAGGTCCTCACTGAGTTTCTACGACGGGAACAGCACGTATGCTCCAAGAACCGGTGTGCTGCCATGTGTTATCCTGACGAGTGACGCAGATCACGTCACATATATACGCGTAAACGCGTGAAATTGTACGTCATCTGGGATATTGTGTCCGTGAGAAACGAGAAATGTGTCTATGTAGGCGTTGATTTGAATTGGATGTGACTGGCCTGTAAGGACAACCGTTGTTTGAGATTATGGGAGGAAAAGTACCGGCTCGTATGATGTTTAAAAGATTAGTAACTACAGTCCAAAACATTTAATTATTTTCATAGTTCCAATTCAATGTAAGATGATACTTAATTAAAGCCTTTTAGAGCCAGGTTAGCAATAAGAGCTAGTGAACTAAATTCACATAGTTGAAATTGCATCTTCTCGCACGGCACATAGAATAGTGGCTGGGAAATTGTGTGCAAATTGATTTTGAACTCAGCTTTGCAATTGAAAATGAACGGCAGGTCGAAATGATTAAAACAAAATTAGTCCAATTTTACTTCCAATTTAAAAAAAATTTTTGCGCTTTTAAGACTTAAGATTTTGAAAATGCTTCGAAAATATTTATTTTTTGTGTTTTAACTCGCCACATAGTTTCAGTGACAACGGTTTATAATTTTTTTAGCAAATCAATATTTACGAAAATCATATAGAATTTTCTACAGATTTTCCGCGTCCTACAGTTGTAAGTTGTTCCATCAAATTAAATAGATCTGTCTGGTTTTTCTAAAAACAAATAATTTCAAAAGCTTTTGTTGGTGATTTTGTTACAGACTCAATTTTCAGTGGTATCAATGTAATTTTGATGATTCGAGCGATTTTCTTTAACTCTTTTTATCTTCTACCCACCCCTGCTCTTTACTTTTAAACTAAACGCTACGCTCATCTACAACGCAACAACTTATAGGTAATCGCGAGGCTCTGGTTTCAACTCATTGGTGAATAATGAATATGAAAATGAATGTGGAATGTCACTGTCAGTTGCAAGGAGTCACAAAGCAGCTGCGAGCCAACAAGGAAAATGTCTGCGCGAAACAGCGATGAACAAACACGCGGATGTTGCGTCTCAGCTTTGTGATTTACTTTCAAGTTCAATTTACTCTTTGCATTATCGATTCTCCGACTCTATTATTACTGGATTTTTTTTTTGATTTCCGCAATTTCTAAACACTTTCTATACAAATTCTTCGCCCAAAGATTATTTGTGCATTTTTCGTGCCTTTTTTTTATTTCGTTCTAACATACCAGACATGCAAACAATCTTTTTTTTTCTTGTAGATATACAATAAATAAGTAACACATTCAGAAAGTTGTCATCGAGAAGGTATGCCACTGGGAAGGTAGTCGCAGCTTTTTACTGTGGATACAAGCAACTCTTTTGATTTTAGTTTTTCTTAACCATAAAATTTTGAGCCGGAATTTTACACCCAAGAATTTCAATGTGTGCATAGATAGATATTCACACATCGTAATATCGTCTTGTCCTTTGTCCTTTTATACGATCTTTGCAAAGACACCTTTGTCATAATTCCAATGTCATTTTCACTATCAAGGTCAAGCTGTGAATAACGTTTGGTATATGCACACAATTACCATTAAAACATTCGCGGAAAAATGACATCAATGTTCCCTACAAAAATGTGTTTCTTTTCATCGTAATTTTTAACACATATATTTTTTTTTTTTTGCAATCTGTGCGTTAGCATTTTTATAATTATTTCTCCTCATGACACCATAGCGCCAATTTTCTTCGCCAAAAATGGCCGCCAAATGATTAATTTACCGACAAAATTGAGGATGCTACCGATGCTACTATGCTACTAGCCATCTTTTTGGGTTTTTAGAAATTTAATTTCGTTTATGCTAAATTAATCGTTGTTAATCCTAACCTTAACGATTGATTTACGCGTATCTACATTTTGACAGGTAATTATTTAATTGTAGGTGTTTGTGAAAAAGGACGGCCGCAAGCGCCATCGTGTGGTACCTATCGTTGCCGCGTGTTTCCGGCTCGTACGCTCAGCAGAAAGCTTAACATTAACTCTGGGTCTCTGACTGTATCTATAAACTCAATGGTAAAAAGCCTTTGGTAGTCCATTTATTGCAGCCGATGCATAATTACGAGTTGTCCTTGACTGGCATGGCTACTATTAAAATGAAAAGTGTCTGAGGAAACTATAACCAGCAGAAAAAAACTGCGTCAGTGGTCAGTGGAGTGTGTGTGAGTGAGTGTGTGTACCTGGCCTAGGTGTGAACGGGGAGCTGTTGATCCGAGATTCGCTCCTCCTTGATGAATAAAAGAGGAGCTCTTCGCCACCGCGATCGCAGTTGTTCTTGAAAACTTGGACAACTTACAACATCAACGACAAGATATACGAATTAGAAACACATTATCAACCATGAATAGTTACGATCTGCTTGTAGTTTTAGTTTTTAGTTGTATGATTAGTTTTACCTCGTCGGCATCACTTCGTAAGTATACACATTTTAATATTATTTAGTTTTTGCATGTAATATCTATGTATATAATATATATGTAATGTAATAGAACAGTCGGTAATTTTCAATTTGATAATTTTTTGGTTATTGGATTTATAATATATTTACACGAAGCCTTGTTAACAAAAAGCTAAATGATATAACCTGACTCAAAACAGATTTTTTTTTTAGATTGGACTAGATTATTTGTTAGTGAAAATAAAGCTTTCCATAAATTGGAATTGATTGATTCTGGTAAATTGAATATCGACCAACTCCGTACACAATCAGGCTTAAAGTTAGAACTGGTCATCTTGACAAAACAACCGAGTGTATAAAAAAAGACAAAAAGTGAACTAGATGTGCCAATTATTGACATAGATTTTTACAATCCGAAAAAAATCATCTGATAGATTAGGCAAATCTAAGGTGGCTGCCAACATGCCACTAAGATATAAAACGTCGCCGAATTTCACTGATCAGTGCAATTGTGGCAGCTAGACTCGACCAAGCGATCAATCATCAACCTGCAAGAGCGATTATGCAGCACATTGTGTCATGCCCAGCTCCATTACCAAAACTTTCATCTTGATGCCTATTCGATTACAAGAATTTCAAAACTTTGTTTTACCAATTCGAGCCGTGATAATGCAGACAGACAACAGAAAAAAATGAAGTTGTGGAAGCTATAGCAATTATTTTTTTAAATTACACCAATGACATTGATCCAGTATACCCAGTTTTTAAAAAACAGCGTTTTTTTTTTCTCAGAGTAAACGAACTTCGACTAAGAACAGAGATTATTGCCAAAACGAATACAATTATAATAAATAAATAATGGATACACGTTTAAAAATAAGATATAACCATACTTATTATATGACACACCTATATCATAAACGGTTGCGCAACTTATATCGATTCCTGATAATCAAGACAAGACAAGAAAATACCTCAAGTGCAACATTCAATCGGAATTACGTTCACAGATATTTCTCATTCGTGAATCAACTTATAAGCTTACACTAACCATTAGAATCATATTACAAAACTACATTCGCGAATGTCGTAAATGTTAATAAATTAATCAAATATGTATTCTATTGCTTCGTTCGTAGCCTGGCTGGAATTGAATGCTAAGCACTTGTACTGACATTGAAGTTTCCTGGTAATTGCTATGTTCCTCTCTTGTTTCTTGCAGCTAAATCCTGGATACGTTGCAAGCAAAGTAGCCCTGAATTCAATAAGTGTCTGAAGGAAGCAGTTCCTGATGCGCTCAGAAAAATGAAGAATAAGGGTAATGATTTTAAATCGAGTACCAAGTCTTGTAGTTTCACAGTCACTTTTAAGGTGACTTAAATCACAGATGATGAATACAAAATAAATAATAAATTCAATTAATATGGAGTAACTTAAGCAATCATTTTGTTTTATCCTCACGTTTGCCTCTTTGTGGGTATTCTAAATTTCAGTGAAAGGGAAATTTAGTAGAGTACAATGCCAATAGCCAAGAATTATGAGGAAAAATTAGCACATTCCCTTCACAGTGGATTAGATGGGATATTCTTCAAAGACGTCCAGCAATGAGACTGTACCAAATCGGGTAAAAAATAGCATAAAAAGCCCAAAAATAAATCCCCCTGGCAACTGAAAGCCCTGTTAAGAAACAAAAAAAAAAAAAACGGCAGAGAGTTGAATGATTTTGAATGAGTCTTCAAATTTTAACAATGCAATTCTATTTTCTCTGAAAGATACCTGCTCCTGCTCTGAAAACCTGATATGAAACGAAGATCGAACAGTATCTAAAACGGTATCTCATACTTTTCCAGGCGTTCCCTCGCTGGGTATGTTCTCGATGGACCCTCTCGACGTGACAGAAATGGACCTTCTACGCGGTGGCGATGGGCCGGTGAATCTCAACCTCAAATTCAAGAACTTGCAGATTCACGGCATTGCCGAAAGCACCGTCTTGGATTACAAGTACGTGAGGAGACTCTTTCGTTGCTCTCCTTGAGAGAGCGTTATTATCGCTAGTCACATTGCTGAGCACACAAAAAGAGCTTATCCCAAAAGCTCACCTGCAACAATTCTCTCAATGGGTCTTTGTTCATTCATGTGTCCTCTGAAATATTTTGGCTGCCAAAATTGATTGTATAGGCTTCATTTTTAATGTATTATATTGCATTTTAATTCCATGTCTAATGTTTACATTATGGAAAGGGGTAAGGTCGGTATGTGAATTGGCCAAACAGCTTAGATGTTCGAGTCGAGACGGTTTACAAATGTTTACACTTAACAAGAAACACGAATCGAACAATGACATATTTGCCACTTAAAAACTGTAATCCCAATACACCAGAGATTTTGGGATACTAAGTTTCATTTCACGACTAGCATGGATTTTGTTAGCATATTCAATTTTCATCGAAGCAGGGAGTAGGAAATAAATACATTGTCTTGTAGTTATCTTATTAGTCAAAAGTCAAAGGGACGGTTCTGAGTTAAAAAGCAACGATAAAACGCTTGAAAATGTCCTCTTCCCTAAGTAGAGGCATTTTAAGTCTGGATCGTTTTATTCAAGGTAATCCTTGTGTTCTTCTTAAGATGAACACAAAAAGTACATGTTTTATCACGCTGTTCGAGATGGTTTGCTTGGTAAAAGTAGAATTAGGGTAAAGTGCAAGCCAAATAGTGTTTTGATCAAAAGTTTTTCCAGGAGAATCCATAAACATATTATGTTTCGAGCTGAGAATACAAAAAAACGTCCTCTAAATACCTAAATTGGACTATTGGTCAGTTTGACTTGTTGCTCAAAATTGAAGGTTTTTTTTTCATGGCGCCATCATCATTAGGACCTTAATTTTTGCGAGTGATGATTTCCAAGAATGCCATATTACAGCAGTGATAACAATTTCAAACAGGCTTCCTGAGTTTGTCTCGAGCAATTAGAATTATTTTAACCAGTGGCTGAAAAAAATGTAATTTTAGTCCAGGTAATTGCTCCAATGCACACTTTCAAAAAAAGTACTAAAGTTATGATGGTTTTTAGACTCATGTCTACTTGATTTATCCTTAGCACAAGATTTTAGAGAAACTATTTTAACTGGGTTTTGAATGCTAAGTAAAGGGCTACTAAATTTCCCGACGTTTCGTAACATATACTAGTTATAACATATACATATAACATATACATATAATTGTCAGGACTGCTCAAACCTCTGAAGAAGTAACTAGTATATGTTACGAAACGTCGGGAAATTTAGTAGCCCTTTAAGACTTAGCATTCAAAACCCAGTTCAAATAGTTTTTCTAAAAAAAAAAGTACTAAAGTTGATCAAGTGTTGAGACAGACATGTTGTCAGGACAAGTGGCAGTTATTTTTTTTTCAATTATTGTAGTACGAATCAAAATCTCAACCCACGTCGAGCACATTTCGTTTGGAGACATACAATAATGTGTGTTAAAAAATCACCACGGTAGAAATTCTAAAACAAGAAAACAGTTTCACCGCACCCATTGCTAACACCGAGAAAATCAAAGATTGAATTAAAATCTCGTTTTCAAACGAATGTATTAACTACGAGGATATTGTGGTGAGAAACTCTCCTACATCGCAGTGACTCCAAATGTTCTTACAGTGCGACCCTGAAAGAGTTCAAGCTGTACACGAAATCGATCACCCCAGCCTTCCGGTTGGAGGGGGATTACGAGATGGGAGGTCGCATCTTGGTGCTGCCGGTCACCGGGAAGGGCAAGAGCGACATCACGCTTGGTAAGGACTTTTTTTTGTGGTGGGAACGTTTTGGAAAAAATAGATTTCTACTCAAACTTGAGGTGTATTATTGTGTTTTCATCTCACGCAAACCACCTGTCTATTCAGGATAAGAACCACGAAAAAACAGCTGACATACAGCCTCCAACAACATTCGCCCATTAGAGCTAATAGGCGAAGGAAGAGTCGGCCATTTTTTTTGTTGGTTCTTGTTTTGAATTAACACTCGCGCGTTCTTCGTAAACTTAACGTGTGCATCACTGTTCAGTTAAAATCTTCAACGTAACATTCAAATTTTAGAGTCACCGACACTTAGGGGACAGATGTTGTTAAAAGAAAAGTAACTTCCGGAGACCTTATCTCCCAGAGACTGTAAAAAGATCTGAAGTCGTTAATTGTTAACAAACATCCTTGCAGTCAATGTATATGCTAATACAGTTAAGCATTTTAAGGGATTACACCCCTGAATGATTGAAATTTTCTTAAAGACTTGGCAATTAAGAACTTTTAGTATTGCTTGTCTAAGCTTAGAGCGATGGTTCCAATGATAGTCCCAGTGCTATAATAAGGCCTTCATCTATGAGTGACCAGTTCGGTAAACGATTTACGCAAATGGATTTGCTTTGCCTTTCTGTAGAAGAGCTGGAGGTGGAGCACTTCCTTCAAGGCGAGCCGTTCACGTCCAACGGGAAGGCGTACATGAAGCTCACGGACTACAGAATAACGCTCAACCCCAAGAGGTTCACCGTGAAATTTGAAAACCTCTTCAATGGCGATAAAAGATTAGGTTAGTGTACATTTTGATGGTACTTGGTGAGGTTTCTGGCACCAGTAGGGATGTACAGATGAGGACCTGTAGATTGAGGCAGCTTTTCGGTTTTAACCACAATTACTTTGTGGTTAATTGATCCGTAATTACTTTCGTAATTGCTCATTTACTGCATTATCGTACGGGATGAATATTCCCTACTAAAATAAATAAACGAAAAATATTGTAAAACTGCAACAAATATTGCGGATACTTAAAACAATACAAATTGTAACATGGCAGTTACTGTCATTTTTATGTGATTTTATGCTCGTTGCTTTAAATAGCAGATCGGTATAGTCAAAACTGCAAAAGAAACCCTCTTTAAGCAAGTCTCGACAGCTTTTGCATAATAAATTTGAGTATTTATTTGACAAACGCAGTAGAGACAAACGATCCTTCTGGTCCACTAATGTTAGCGCTCCTGTACATCTAGCGGGGATGTTTTAGAAGTGGCCGCCCTTTTTATTGAGAAATAGGTAAATAAGTAAAATCATGAGAGCACCAATATTTGTAAAACGACACTGAGAGAATAAACTAACTCAATGATTTTTCATTTTCAGGGGAGACCATGAATAGGTTTATGAATGAAAACTGGAGGGAAATCTTCCCCGAGCTGCGGCCAGCACTGGAGGCCACATTCGGACAAATGTTCAAGGACATGTCGAATCGCATCTTCACCAAAGTGCCACTCAACGACATTTTCCTGCCCTGAACACGTGACCTAGACTCAGAAGTACAAAGTTAAATAAATTAAGTAAAAAAATCAACCACTGAAAGAAATTAAAAAACAATTCTTATCCAGATCGTCGCTATATATAATGCAAAATCGTTGTTATTATAAGCAGTACACTGTTAAATATACTATAACAGCATGAAACTAAGTAGAGCGTATGAACCTATTCAATAGGATCGGACTAGTTGTATAAGCAAATGGTTGGAATTCCTTTTACCAGCAAGGTAAGCATGCCACCTCTTCGTCGCAGAAAAGTTCTTGCACCTAAGCGTTATTCTCCGGTGACCGTGGTGTCATCAGAGGAAACATAGCGTCTCCCGTGGGTGGGGCGGTAACATGGACTTCAGGAGCATTTGATCTGTCAGGCGACATGTAGATCACTCTCATAGTGTTCGTGAATCCAGAACCCTGCTTCCAGCCAGTTACAATGACCACAGGGTCTCCTGCCTGGGCGAAACCGTTCCTAGTCGCGTACTTTAGCCCATACTGGACTCTCATGTCGACGTCTTTCAACCAGTCTGAGAGGATATCCGCTTTAAAGTGCAGAGGTATTATACCACGGTAGAGTTTACATTGTCGAGCTGTCCTCTGCTCTCTTGTGATAGCGATTATCGGACAGCGTGGTCTATACTTGCTGATTTGGAACGCTGATGCTCCCGACTTGGTGATCAAGATTATAGCAGCAGCCATAACCTTGTAGCTTGCTTCTACAGTTGCGATTGCTACGGCGTGCTCTGCTGCTATCGGAATGTCTACACTCGCAGATAGTTCATTGAATTGCTGTTGATGCCAAATGACGGCTTCGGCTTCGCGACAGAATTTCGCCATAGTGTGTATGCACTCGAGAGGGTAAGATCCTTTGGCTGTCTCGCTGGATAGCATTAGACAGTCGGCGCCATCCAAGACAGCGTTGGCTACGTCTGAGCCCTCTGCTCGAGTCGGACGGGGCTTCAATATCATCGACTCCAACATTTGGGTGGCAACTATCACGGGTTTGCCTGCCTTATTACATCGCGAGATTATGGTTTTCTGGGCGACGCATACTTTTTCGGGGGGTATTTCTATCCCTAGGTCACCTCGGGCTACCATAATTCCGTCAGCTTCTTTGATGATTTCGTCGATGTTTTGCATTCCTTGACTGTCTTCGATTTTAGCGATAATCAAAATTTTCTTACCGTCGTGTCCAAGATGGCTTCGTATTTCGTGGATAGATTCCGCTTGCCTGATGAAAGAAGCAAAAATAATGTCGACGCCATTGACGGCAGCAAATCTTAAATCTTCAATGTCTTTTTCTGAAACGGCCGGCAAGTTGACTGCAACGTTTGGTAAGTTAACGCCTTTGTGTCCACCCAAAATACCTCCGTTTTCCACTGTGCACGTGAGAAAATTGGAGCCTACGTGAGAGCACGTCAGACATATCAATCCGTCGTCGATGTAAATCTTTTGACCGAACTTGACAGTCTTGATAAGTTGCGGATAGTCAACATAGATAAATTGCAGACTTCCTTTATCAGCATACAATCTATCAACCGACAACTTGATCGTATCCCCAGCCGTCAACTCGATCTCGGCTCCAGGACCACCTTCAAAGTATCCTGTTCTTATTTCTGGACCCTTTGTATCAATCGCGATCGCAACCGTAATGTTAGCATCTGGATTTTTGTTGAGATTTAACACCGCTTGGCGAATGTTAACAACGCTGGTTTGGTGATAGTCCTGCGAACCGTGCGAGAAATTGAGCCGCGCGATTCCCATCCCGGCGGTGATCATCTTCTCGAGCATCGCAACCTCCCTGGTCACTGGACCAATCGTGCAGATGATGTTCGACAGCCGCAGAAATGAAGACTTCGTGTCTATGTTGAGTCCACAAGCATGATCTATGCGAGTATTGGCTGCATGCATTAGCATGTGCATCCTTGGGGAGTTCAGCACCGATGTGTTGATACCCAGGTTGGCGAGGGCTTCCGACGCAGTTCTCGTCGTGAGCTTTTGAACGCTTGCATTTCTTGGCGATGGCATCTGAAAGGATTTGCGACAAATTCGGGTGAAATTGGTCCGGCGAAATAGAAGGCGAGACCTGCAAAACATTGGCAGATTGACGGATGTTCCGTCTTTTTTTGCAAAGAATTCAGAGTGAATAGAATCATGTTCACGGCATCGTGGATCCCAAATTAAGTGTGCAATTCAAATTTAAGACGTTCATTTTCGAGATTTAGCAAAACTTTCGTGATTAATAAATCGAAAATTACTTCTTATCGCATGAAAAATCTCTAATTAACGGTATTTAGCGGTAATTTCGAAACAAAACAGTTAGCAGATGAAACAGATGGGGGTGGAGTTCATCATGAACCGATCTTCGAAGAAGATATGCAACTCACAATGGAACAGGCTTGGGAATAGAGTGGTTTGGCGAGGGATAGCACATCACGAGCAATCTTTTTCCATTGTGACACATAACAATCATTACAAGCTCGTTTAATTGCTAGCTGAGAATTGGCGCTCGCCGACTTCATCAATACGCAAATTTACGCAATTGCATCTACATAATCGCTGTCAAGCTAACTGAAATCTGCCGCGCGTATGTCTCTGTAATTTATGTTTCCTTTTAATGTATTATTCAAATTCATTTTTATTTAGCTTGTTATAATCAGTATAATTCGACGCACAGTACTTAACAAGTGCTCTGAGTGGTGACTCCACCCTGATGCAAATAAGGCAAGACTAGATTCCTGTAACAGGCCAGGCTCGGTTAGATTTATAATCATATGCCACACAGCGTCGCTCTCGCGTCATCGATAGCTGAAATTAGATACTATCTTTGAGATCTTCCGAGAGCTAAGTGTGACATTGTTTCACGTGTGCAAGAGGGCGTAGACAATAGGATGACTAAATAAATGCCTTTTTCGCGCACGTTAGGGTAGAGACACACTCCTAGCACAAAAATTGTTTAGGCATAGTAGGTACATATTTCCTCCAAAATCACTGTCACTCGAAATTTCAAAGAAAATCCATATGCATGCATGCCATTGATATTTGTACAACAACGAAAACAATGAGGTAATTGAAGTATATTTTATAAAAAGTTTGTCGCTACAATGGGTGTTCCCCCCTAGTGAAAATATATAGTCATTCCACATCAAACCGGCAGGCCCACTTGGATTTTTTTTCTACATTCACATCTCGGATTCTTTTGAAATTTTCAGAAATTGTTGCCCCAGTCACCAAATGCACAGAAGTATTTTTTTGAAATTTTTAGGCCAACTACTGTGGGATATATGACCTTCCAAAGTTGGGCTCTTTTAGCGGTCCAAGCGTACACAGTTTTGTATTATAGCCGATATCTAAAAAAACTATTCAAGTTGCGGTTTTTATCGTTAGAAAAAACATTAAAAACTTAGTCAAAAACAGTTTGAAAATTTTGAAAAGCCGCCAACAAATTGTTGGATACACTATCTACATCTACGTTTTTTGAAACGACCATAAAAAAATATGTGTTTTCAAAAACGATCTCAATTTTTATTAAACGTTACTTATAGATGTATTTTGACTGCTGAAAAATGTAATTGTTGGCTATGTACAGGTTCAAGAAATAAAATAATCCACCGTTCATCCAAGCGTAAAAGGTTTTTGCTTAGGACCGAGAGTTTAGAAGTGTATAACTATAATACATGTTCTAATAACTAGCTGAAACTATCTTGGCTGGTGCAAACTTTTCTGATTGGCATTTTTTAGTGCTTGGAATATTACTGGAATTATTAAGTACTTTTGAAATTGTTAGAATATAGATAATATAGAATATAGATAATATATATAGATATAAATATAAATATAGAATAATAGACATAAATAATATATATATATATGGATGATACAGAATATATATCCAAACTATACCTCCCCACCTGCAGGGTGGCTGCTTGGATCTTTGGTAGCAAGCTTGCTTCGAGTCTTAGGTTAGGTCCCGAGTTCCCGACCATTAGGTCCCGAGTTCATAACCTGGCAGATTTTTTTTCGTGGACAGGATGGCAGTGAAGGGTTTTCTGATATTTCGAGTAAAACATATGTGGGGGTAACACCCCACCAAGCCAGTGTGATAACGAGCATCTGACGGCGGCGGCGGCGGTTGTTTTCAACTACACGTGGTCATGTTAGTAAAGGCCAGAACTTTAATGAGTCGACCAAATTTCGGGACACCAGTTTCGAATCCCGGCGCCGCCACTGGACGGCAGTTGTTCTGCTAGATGAAAGATCTGGGAGTTTTGAGTAAACAAAAATATAAAATTTGAAAAACATCTTCGATTAACTGATTCGGATTCTGCATAGGCATATATAAGCTACTCTTGTAGTCAAGCGGTTAGGCCGCTTGGTTGACGTGATATAGGGCCCACGTTCGAATCCTGGCCAGTATTATCATAGTTTTGTTAAAATTAGGCGTATCAACATCCGGGTTACCGACCAAATTCTCGCATTGATTGATAGAGTACATTTGATATCCAACAGATTGCGCTGGGGGTCACGGTGCGTCTTAACACGACTGGCTGTTTGGTAAAACTTTACAGATAAGAGTAAATCGGGGCACTACCACCGTGCATCGGGCTTTGACTGGCATTCCACTAGTCAGCCTCTAGGCTTGCAATCGCGTTAGCTTGTTGCAAATGGTTTAAGCCCATTTTTGAGTTGTTGAGTGCTTTTGCACTGATAGGTGTGAAGGTCTAGTACTTCTGCGCTGCTTGGTATGTCGGCCGGGTCTAGCACTTGCTTAGGAGGACGAATAGTAATAATCCTTTATATTCTAAAAAAATGCGAAGGTAAATTTCCGGACTGCTAACGGGAATGCGGTACTAAACCGAACTAAATAGAAGCTGCGGTCGATGTCATGTACATACCTAGTAGGCCGGGTTTCAAACATGAAATTTAAAAAGGTTCATCTTTCTCCTCAATGCATAGTCGTCTGCGTGGCACAATGGTATTGTCGTTGCTTTGGTTAAATGAAAATTATCCGCAACCTAGATCGAATCAACTCGACGGAGGAAGTTATTGACTGTTGGAATGGATTTTCCACCCGTTTTAGCCGGAATCTGGAGACTTATATATCTCAAAAATACCAATATAGACTTACGTCTACATGGTCTTGTGAATAAAGGCATCGAATACATCGTTTGCCTGACCATTTGAATGGGGAACATCTAGGTTCGAATCACGTCCAATCCTCGACGCAGTTGAACGAAATTAATTTTTTTTAGGCGTATTATTAGACAGTAGCAAAATTCAGGAACTACCGCCAGTTTATGACGTATCAAACTATTGAACAAAGATCAAAATTTTTAAACGTCTAGAAGGTAGTACCAGATTCTGCCAACAGGTGGCGCTGATTGAAGTTATCACTAAGTACCTACCGTTCCTATATACTTGATGCTAGACGTAGGAGCTGCACACGGGGTATAGGTGGGGTCTGGGGTCGTGGGAACGTCCCGCAAAATTGGCGGGTGCGACTGGCGCGAAGCGCCAGGAGCGCCCGGCAATTTTGCTACTGTCTTACCAATTCGCCCAAAAAAAAAAAAAAAAAAAAAATCCGCGCAGCGTTTTGGTAAGAACGTGATTCGAACCTAGTGCTTCCACTTTCTATCGACGAAGTGACCATTTCTTTCCATGCCTTTCACCGCACGAGCAAACGGGCTGGTCCAAATGGGTTGGAATACGATATCCAACAACCACCAGAGGTAGTGGCAGTCAAAAGAGGTTTAAATATCTCAAAAATACAACTGGATAGAAAAGCCCGCATGGTCGTGGGGTTTAAGTCATAGAATGAATTTATTACCTCGTCGAAAGAACGTGGAGGTACTAGGTTCGAAGCCCGTTCAGACCTCTTTTTGTTTTGGATTTTTTTTTGGACGAATGATTAAGACAGTAGCAAAATTGCCGTGCGCTCCTGGCGCTTCGCGCCAGTCGCACCCGCCAATTTTGCGGGCCGTTCCCACGACCCCAAACCCCACCTATACCCCGTGTGCAGCTCCTACGTCTAGCATCAAGTATATAAGAACGGTAGGTACTTAGTGTTAACTTCAATCAGCGCCACCTGTTGGCAGAATCAGGAACTACCGCCAGTTTATGACGTATCAAACTATTGAACAAAGATCAAAATTTTTAAACGTCTAGACGGTAGTACCAGATTCTGCCAACAGGTGGCGCTGATTGAAGTTATCACTAAGTACCTACCGTTCCTATATACTTGATGCTAGACGTAGGAGCTGCACACGGGGTATAGGTGGGGTTTGGGGTCGTGGGAACGTCCCGCAAAATTGGCGGGTGCGACTGGCGCGAAGCGCCAGGAGCGCCCGGCAATTTTGCTACTGTCTTACCAATTCGCCCAAAAAAAAACAAAAAAAAAAAATCCGCGCAGCGTTTTGGTAAGAACGTGATTCGAACCTAGTGCTTCCACTTTCTATCGACGAAGTGACCATTTCTTTCCATGCCTTTCACCGCACGAGCAAACGGGCTGGTCCAAATGGGTTGGAATACGATATCCAACAACCACCAGAGGTAGTGGCAGTCAAAAGAGGTTTAAATATCTCAAAAATACAACTGGATAGAAAAGCCCGCATGGTCGTGGGGTTTAAGTCATAGAATGAATTTATTACCTCGTCGAAAGAACGTGGAGGTACTAGGTTCGAAGCCCGTTCAGACCTCTTTTTGGTTTGGATTTTTTTTTGGACGAATGATTAAGACAGTAGCAAAATTGCCGTGCGCTCCTGGCGCTTCGCGCCAGTCGCACCCGCCAATTTTGCGGGCCGTTCCCACGACCCCAAGCCCCACCTATACCCCGTGTGCAGCTCCTACGTCTAGCATCAAGTATATAAGAACGGTAGGTACTTAGTGTTAACTTCAATCAGCGCCACCTGTTGGCAGAATCAGGAACTACCGCCAGTTTATGACGTATCAAACTATTGAACAAAGATCAAAATTTTTAAACGTCTAGACGGTAGTACCAGATTCTGCCAACAGGTGGCGCTGATTGAAGTTATCACTAAGTACCTACCGTTCCTATATACTTGATGCTAGACGTAGGAGCTGCACACGGGGTATAGGTGGGGTTTGGGGTCGTGGGAACGGCCCGCAAAATTGGCGGGTGCGACTGGCGCGAAGCGCCAGGAGCGCCCGGCAATTTTGCTACTGTCTTAACAATTCGCCCAAAAAAAAACAAAAAAAAATCCGCACAGCGTTTTGGTAAGAACGTGATTCGAACCTAGTGCTTCCACTTTCTATCGACGAAGTGACTATTTGTTTCCATGCCTTTAACCGCACGAGCAAACGGTCTGGTCCAAATGGGTTTTGGATCCGCCAATTTTGCGGGCCGTTCCCACGACCCCAAACCCCGTGTGCAGCTCCTACGTCTAGCATCAAGTATAGAGGAACGGTACTTAGTGTTAGCGACAACCAGCGCCACCTGTTCGCAGAATATGGTACTACCGTCTGGACATATAACATTTTTGGTTTTTTGTGAGATTTTTCTCCGTTCGATGATTTTTTACCTCAGGGACCTGCGGTAGTTCCAGATTCTGCCTACAGGTGACGTCTAGAAAACTTGGCCTTCTGGGTACGTACGTGACATCGTCCGCACCCTCTGTTTAGCTCGGTTTCGAACTGTATTCCCGTTCCGGGAATCTATCTTTAAAAGATGGTATAATATCCTGGACGATTATTAGTCGTCCTCGCAAGCAAGAGCAACCCGATCGCTACAACTACCGGTGTAGAAGCGCTCGGCAACTCCAATAAATGGGATTTCACCATTTGCCACCACCGATCTCGAATATGCACACATTAGAGCCCGACTGGTAGACCGCCCGTCGAAACCCGTTGCTCGTTGACAGGGCCCATTTACTCTTATTTGTAAAGTTTCACCAAACACACAGTCGTGTTAAGACGCACCGTGACCCCCAGCGCAACCTGTTGGATATAAAATGTACTCGATCCATACCCGGATGTTGATACGCCTGATGTTAACAAAAATATCACACTGTTACTCCTTGGCCGGGATTCGATCGTGGAACCTTTACCACATCGACCGAACGGCCTCGCCGCTTGACTACAAGAGCAGTCGATATATTCTTAGGTTTTAACAAATGAAACAATTACATTGAATTACTTACTTCGAACGCAGAATTCGAATCTGTATAGCATCGAAGATATTTTCCGAATGTTATATTTTCGTTTACTCAAAGCTCACAGAGCTTCCATCTAGCAGAACAACTGCCGTCCGGTGGCGGCGCCGGGATTCAAAACTGGTGTCCCGAAATTGGTCGACTCATTAGAGTCTTGGCCTTTACCAACCTGATCACGTGTAGTTGAAAACAACCGCCATCGCCGCCGCCGTCAGATGATCGTCATCACACTGGCTTGTTTTGACACAGACCTCCGCCAAATTTTACTCGAAAAATCGGAAAACCCATCACTACTATCCTGTCTACAAAAAAAATCTGCCAGGATTTGAACTCGAGACCACTGTTCAATCTCAAGCCAGCTTGCCACCAATTAGCCAAGCAGCCACCGTGCAAGTGAAGAGGTATAGATCGTATGTAAATAAATAAATAATAATGTAATAAATAAGAAATAATATAGAATTTAGTTAATCATTTTCAAAAATTTACTTTGGACTCTTTTATCGCCTTACCTTCAACCACACTTCAACGAATTATATTCCAGATTAAGTGCTTTGGAAAAAGTTGGAATAGCCGAGGATCGAACCTCAGACAACTCGCACCGTTAGGACCGGTGCGTGTTGAAGGATTTGTTACTATACACGTGATGAAAATTTTCGATAATAATTTAGTTCAGTCTCCGATTTATGGACAACAAAATTGCGTAATTCATAAATCGACGACCGGCTGAGATACGAACTCAGTACGGTCGGTTCAAGTTGATGGAGATGCGACCGATTCAATCTGCCATCGACATAAGTCGAGGGAATAACAGATATTTTAATAGCAAAGGAGAGCCCATTATAAATGATTTGTACAAGAAATTAGCTGGATTATTGTATCAAAAAACTTATCTGGAATTAGATGAAAGTATTCTCTCTACAACGAAATTTTCTGCCAGCCAATTTAAGCACACGGGAATTGTTTACATTTTACTTATCTTTTCCCGAGAAGTTGGAAGCTGGGCGACCGGGCTTCGAACCTGCGACCCACTCTTGCGACCCACCTTGACTCAAGAGTCAAGTGTCCCTAAAAACTGTTCATTTTGACGCAATTGGGGAACAGTGGATTTTTTTTCTCTAAAACTTAAAAAGTGCCAAACATACAAGTTTGAACCAGCCTAGATACCTACAAGAACAACTTTTTCTGAAAGTTCCATCTAGTTTTAGAACACTTATTATAGTTATGAACTTCTAAACTCTCGGGACTGAGCAAAAACCTTGCTTTTTTGACGCATGCATAACGGTGGATTTTTTTTCTCGTGAACCTGTACAGTGGCAACAATTAAATTTTGCAGCTGTCAAAATTTTGCAAATTTTGTCAATTTTGTCAATTTTGCAAAATAAAAAATTTGAACGTTTTTGAAGACGTAGATTTTAGTCGTTTCAAAAAACATAGATGTAGAAAGTGTATCCAACAAGCTGTTGGGGTTTATACAAAATTTTGAAACTGTTTTCCACTAAGTTTTTAATGTTTTTTCTAACGCTGATAACCACAAGTCTATATAGCTTGAATAGTTCTTTTTAAACATCAGGAGTTTTGTATAATAATGCAAAACTGTGCACGCGCGGACCTCTAAAAGACCACACTAGTTAGCATAAAAACTTCAAAAAAATCCTTTGGTGAATTTAGTGACAAGTGTGCCGGTTTGATGTGAAATGACCCACAGGTATTTTGAGACTTCCTTTTTCCTTGCAAAGCACCATGGAACATCGGTAAGCTCAATTGAATGTAATTCACTGAGTGGGTGTACGCAATGAGATATGCTAAGCCATGGCGAGGCTTCGAGGCACTGACTTGAAGTGACACCCCCAAAATCGTGAAGATCCAGTTACCACACAATACTCGTCTTTATGACGCAAGAAAAATCATTAAATACATATGTTGTCACATATTTTAATGTTATGCATTGTTTGAAGATTTTTGGAAAATTATGCATGTGCAACAGTAATTGGGTAAGTAAACAACAATTTGAAATTTGAACTTTACTTGAATTATGCACACTCTACGGTAGTCGTTTCAAACATAGTGCGATTTGCACCATTAGCACGCTTTCATCGAGAACATAAATCAAAATAGTTGACAGAAGCAGAGATACATACCTGTGTCCAAAGACTATACCTGTGCTATGCCTGTGTCCTTAAAAATAAAAATAATGTGGTTCAACACAAACACTCGCTGTCAACAAGCCTGTGGCGATCAGCTGCTATTGAAACTGACAGAACCAAAGTTATGCAATCCGCACGCCTGGGATGGTGCAAGGTTGGCGGCGAGCCAGGGTTTATGAAACGGTTCTAGAGTAGTCCTAGCTTGGTCCTGGCGTTGCTCTGTATTGACAATTTACATGGGGCCAGAGGCAAGTAACAATGTTTTTAATTTTGGGCGATATGTTTATGGCGAATTCGATAATGGCGAATTATGTGCAAGAAAAATCTACCGATCAAACAATTTATTTGTTAGCATCTATAATATCACATCATATAATCTAAATTAATGCATTTTATGAATTGACGCATGTCAAAACTACATCACGTCATACAACGAGTTTGTCCGCATTACATTTTTTTTATTTGTGGTTTTAGCGTCAGTTTTTGGCAGCACGCCTTTTGGCAAAAATGAAGATTATTTAATAACTTCATGCTTAAGATCTTCGAGCACTGAAATAAACGTTAAAATACATAAAAATGTATGATTTTCCAATACTGCAGCACTTGCGAGGTGTTGATTCTTAGATGGAAAGTTAAGAAAAGTTTTTCTATGGTGTGTTTTGGCGTTGCGTTTGTCCTTCAAAGCGCCTATACAGGATTCCTCCACAAACCCTTACTTTTGAGAGGTTGATAAACAAAGCGAATCAAGGTTTGTACTATCGTTCATCCCTCCAACCTCTCTCCCGAACAACTGGTCTTGGGCATGATGGTCATCCATCCAATACTAGACCTAGCTCAGTGTTGCTTAACTTCGGTGATTTTACGAGAACCGACGTTTCCAACACGCCGAACCGTTCGAAGGAAGTGACAATTTTTACGCATTCGACAAAAATCAACAAAATCGACAAAAGTTGTCGAAAAAGTTGTCGTACGATAATGTTTCACTACTGTTGGTTAATCTTGGTGTCCGATTGGGCCGTACCTGAGATAAGGGACGGCAATTGGTTCGATATCTTTACCCTGGGACTTTGATAACGCTATTTTATTTGCGAAATTCAGATGAGCGTATTTTATTTTGTCCTTTTCTTTAGTTTTCTTTGGAAATGGTTCACCAAAGACCCGTTTAATATTGTGTTTTAAAATTTTTGCCATTTCAAACTTACCTGCAAATTTCAACCTTATCCTGGTTTTTAGACTTTATCTAACTCTATTTTATCTAACCACTAGTTTGAACTAGTTTTGACAAAAACTATTTGAACTGGGATTTGAATGCTTAGCGAAGAACAACTAAATTTCCCAACTTGTATACCTGTTACGAAACGTTGGGAAATTTAGTTGTTCTTCACTTAGGACTCAAATAGTGTAGTAGTTCAAATAGCGTTTGTCAATTTCAATCTTATTTTTTATAAAAATGTTTCTAGATTTTTTTGAAGAAACTTCTAGAAACAATTCATGTCAATTTTTGTTGATCGTGGGCTAAGAAAAAAAATGTAGCTGATTGTTTTAAAAAACATATTGGATCTTAGTTTAGAAATTCTGAAGGTTTCCTGCAAATTTAATCCAAATCGGTTCGGCCACCTGACCCGTAAAAAGTAAAAATAAACTAAAAACTTTTGTTTTTTTTGGGTAATCAAACAGAGTCTTTGCTTTGTTCGCTACGCTCATCCAGCAATCGACCCTATATCCTCGTCGTTACCATTCTGTTTCATGAAATATTGAGGTATGAAAGTACATCTTTCTCAACAAAGTTACTCCAATTTTACACTTTCCTGAATAGGTATCACAATTCGGAGAAAAGCTCAATCTCAAATGAAGTATTTAGACCTGAGAATATTTTATCGCTTACCTTGAATTGGTTTTAAAATTAAAGTTAGTAACATCATCACTGAACTATAAAAATCAGCAATATCTAAGTATTTGAGGGAAATCTTACCTCTATGAAAAGAATGAAAAAAAACTTGTCCGCAAAAGGAAAAGTAAAATCCGATGATTCACTGTAATGATGTAAAGTCCCTAAAAAGAGCCCCGAATGAAGTAAATAACGTTCAATTCCGTTTTTTTCTTCTACGGTCGTCATTGCACCTTGAGCCAAGCTAATGGCGTCGGCGCCAAGAGAAATGATCTTCTAGCAGCGGCAAGCGCGGGAGAGTTGCCTCTGCACGGCCTTGCCTTATAAGGGACTGTCCTCCATTAAACACCTCCCCCCTGACACCCCCTAGGTCGACACCTCGATAACTGGTAACTCAAAGACAACTTATATCATAGAGCACACGACATCGGCACATGGTAATCTATGTGTTTGAAGCATCTAGGTAACATTGCACCTTGGCTAGCAGCTAGAGTACGGTGTTGGCACCTACACGTTTTAAGCAGGTTAAAAATTATCTGATCATCTTGAATTACGACAGGATGCCGGCACCTGCAAAGTTACATTGAGGACGTAGAGTTTTTTTTTAATGGCAAAACTAGGTAGTTTTAGAAAAAGTGTACTTTAAGCTACAAAGTCTGCATTTAAATCTAATTACGAAATAAAAAATAAAGGTGCGAATTTAAAGTACATTAAATTCACAATTTTCAGTGCCTTCTTATGATTGCCTGAGAAAGTATAAATAATCTACAGATAGTAAGTTTATCGTGCTTACTTATTACGGAAGTAAACCTTCTTATCATGGCTTTGTCGGGAGGGGCCACTTACAAAGAATGATCAAAACACCAATAAAAACTTGACAGCTCTCGAGGTATTAGCCACAAAATTACACGCCGCAAACGACAACGACAATCGATTCTTGAAATCGCCGTGAATGATGGCCCACTCTAAACATCATGAATACCAATTCTGTTTGAAAATAATGTGCAGCATCCACGAGCGATTATCATTGGTCCGTGACACTTCAACTGGCAATTCGGTGTTTCACAATTGTGATCGGTTGATGCTATCGCCAAACAACAAGATCATGTCTCAGTAATTAATATTTGAGTGCCAACTCGATTAAGGTTCTAGTTTTAAATGCCGACTTAAAAAGGTATACCCATGCAGCGGATGGTAGAAGTGATTTGATGAAAGAAAATTGATCGGTCGTCCCACACGTTATTTACTGGCTCAAGTCGTATGTGTCTTACAACAGATAAGAACGTGTCAATTTTAATAACCTGTCTTGGAAATGCATACACACCTTTTAACTGTTAAAGTATTTCACAAGCGGAGATGTAATCAGTCGTTATATTTTTAAGTTTGAGACAACAAGTTGAACAAGTTAAAAAAGTAATTATCAAGATATCTTAACTGTTTCTCAATTGTTTCAGTGAGTGAATTTGTTTGAGAGAGTTATTTGAAAATGAAGTTTTGCATTAGCTGCATCAAACCCGCATGCCTCTCCCTTTTCCTTGTCATGAATCTCCTTTTTACATCACCAATTATTGGGCATGGATTATTTTAATTGGACGAGGAACCATAATGTCAAGTTAGTCAGCATTTTTACATTGGTTTCTACAACCTTCCTTTACAGAATGTCTAAGGCGGCACGGAACAACGAGCTATTATGTGCACATGGGAATTGATCATTGACCAATCATCACAAAGAACGATAACGAACCGAACAAAATGTAAATTGTAATGCTGTAAATAGTGCATTAGGTGTTAATTGTTAGTGGAAACACTTTTAATTTTCAATTGATTCTAAGAAAAGGGTATTCTTTTCTTAGAAAATACGTGTAATCATGCGAGTTGAATGAAATTAGACATCGGTCGGTTCTTTGATCTCACAAGAACTAAATAAGGATATTTAGGTCGGACAGTACAGTTATTCGTATTCCGATAAAAAAGGAACCTATAACCTCACAAAAATAATTTTAATTTTAAGTGATTAAATTAGTATACATTTTCATAATTAACAATGACAGGTAACTAAATCACGTTTTAATCATCAGCGCAGTCCGAACTTTGATTAAGATTTAAAATCGAGTTCAGAATTGAACGTGGGCTGGATGCTAGACGGTAGACCCTAATAAAATATCCTGTCACCAACAGATAAAACGAATTTTATAAAGTGCTCTTCAGAAATCTCAAACTGTAACTTCGATAAAGTCTCACGTTATTGCAATATGCACTCACGAGGTAGCCGGTTAAGTTAGAGGGAGCACTGGTTGGCAATAATGCATTGCATACTACACTGCAATAACTTATTTGGCTTTGACCAGAGACCCATGAGTCAACTGTCATTTACGCGGTGGCGGCGGGTGTACAACATATAGCTGTCCAAGGAAATCCGTTTGGCCATGACTCTACGTGAATGTCACGGCATTGACTGTCTCAAATATAGAGACAACAGGTCATAGAGTCATGAACGTACACAAGCAAGTAGTTTGCCACGCGGCGACTAAGGACAGATTTTAATAATTTTTGACCAAATCGGGAATGTTTGTTATGAAATCCTTGACTCAATTTATATTTGCTTTTAGCCACCCAATTTGTCATTTTCGTATCGCTTTTAGATGAGAAATTATTATGATTAACACTGTTATATAAAAGCTGCTGTCTGAGTTATGGCATTGTCTTTGGTAGTCATTGAAATTTTTATTTATTCAAGGATGGGAAGTTGATTTAGATATGTATCTAGAAAATCAATCGAATAATATTTCTGACGTTCACTAGCAAGGAAAGACAGTGTTATCTGATCTTAAAGAGTGCTCCAATAAACACTACATCGTAAATATGTTTTTTTTTGCAATTTAGAACTTCCTTCTTTTTTTTTATGTAATGTTTTTTTTAACAGGTACATGTCTAAAGATTCGCAAAGGTTCTCAAAGAAGTTGTGAGGGTAATAAAGAAAATTTACCTTGCAGGCGCAAGATTATGTAAATATTCTCTGTAAAGCTGTGGGATCAGGGCACTAAAATTTTACACAATGTAGATCTTGTGATATTCAAATCAGCCCCGGATCTGTGAGTCATTCAGGACATCAATCTCAATTCGTCCCATCCTCCGATTCTTCTCTATGATTATCATAATATTGTTAATCATAAGCACATTGAGTTCGACATGAATTGTGAAGTCATCACTATACATACTAGAGGTGGTCCAAAAATTCTATGCACCTCGTAATCAACAGCAATGAAAGAAAAGGCATTAACCTTTTGACAATTGAATAGAAAATAACAGTTTTTCTTTCACGATTTTTCGCTGAGTACGCGAGTTCGCCAGTGTCTTCTAAGTGTGCATGTACATGACTATTGTGTGACGATCGATACAAAATATTATTTCACGCCAAGGGAGCTCGCCGAGTTTCAAGTTCGAAGTCAAGCGATCTTAACTTTTAGTCGCCTGTTCGTGCGTTGAACCTTGTTCGTTGAAAATCCAACCGGCGAGTAAATCAGTGTCAAGTGACCATTCAGCAATTTGCTTTTCAGTTCTTCGAATGTTTTTCTCAAATTACACAATGCATTGTGGCATGAGAACTTTATGCTATGCAAGCAAGCTGCAAAGCGTGTTTTCTATTTGCTTAGCTCAAAAGAATAAACTATAGTTATGAATGTACTCATTTGAAACGGTAAAAAATATATCAGTTACTTGTTCAATTTATCATTTAAATCAAATAGTTTGTTGATTAATTATTTGCCGATCTCCATCTCAAGATTTATAATACAGCAATTAAGTATAATACGTAATGATGTGGCAACTAAACCACATTCATTTTGTAGTTTATAATTCCTGGAACTTTCACACCTGAATCGTATGTCAATCTAGCGACATGGATTCCCGTACACCGTACCACGTATACGGCCAATTGCCAGCTGTCTTCACGCAATATGGCTCGACTGGTTGAAAGACACCACGCTCAATTGCTTGTAGAACAAGAGAAAGAAGTAAGAACACACCCCGTCGGGAGTAATTCAACTATCGCACCCTACGCATTGTCTCTGTCGCACTGTGATAATCCAGTTATCGCAGTTTTGCCCGTAACAAGTTGTTTGATTCATGGCATCTCCTAAATAATAATAGCTGTTCTCTTCCGATGTATAAGGAATTGACTTGCCGATGTGGTTTAACTTAGATGGAACTTGGTGATATTTTTAGAACTACGCACAAATTCGCATTGCTTTAAATAGACATAGATCGAAACTATGAAAAAAATGTACTAAAAAAAAAATAACGGATTTTTAGGTTTGTTACCCGTAGTTGGTCGTGAGCTCTCGTAGGTCCCCACGAGTAGAATCCATTATTTAGTAACCTGACTAGACGTAAGCAGCGAGACAATAAATAAAAATTACGAGCGAGAAAAGAATAGGATTATGCTTAACTCTTTTTAATCCCCAAGAGTTTTCATCTTGGTAGCTCTATGCAAATAAGGCGACCCCTGCGCGATGAGAACAATTGCTTGTATGATTATTAACAAAGTCAGATGACCATTAGCAGCAAATGGAAAACATGTTAAGTTTTCTTTTTGAAAAAATAATACACCATCAGGACTAAAAAAGGCTACTTCATCGTATGCATCCCCCGCAATTTTCAAAGAAATTTATGTTCTCCGTGATTTATAAAAATAAAGTGACCTGTCCCCTTAATTGGCTAGCTAATAACAACAAAAAAGGAAAACAAGAAACAATATTATTTTCCTTGTTTCCATTAATTGAAATCCAAATGCAGAAAATTATTTTTAGCTTCCATTGTATAAAAGGAATTTTCTATAAGCTCTTACACACAACTCAAAGATATTTTTCTGTGTAACGTGTAAAAATGCCGGCAGCACTTTTCTTTTAGCGCAGCATACGCTATAGCAACATCGGTTGCTACGTCTAAACACTATGACATTAACCTTGCCACGGTTCGAGTGCTCATTCGAGTGCACTGCACGTAACAGCGATGGTGAGCTGGCCAGTGCCTGCTGCAGATCGCGACCAGCGACCATGAGAGGCTGAGCGAAGACGCCACATATGGGCATAGAATCAGCAAGGAGAAATACTTGTTTTGCGAAATCTAGGGTGGCCGGCAACACAGCTGGGCGATAGTGTTGACTACAAAATGATACGTATTTCGATGGTTTAATTTTCTTGTTTCATGGTTTCACTTTCATGATACTAATTTGACGGAGTAGCGAGAATAATGAACATTTTCTTCGTTCACATTTTTTTTAAAGTCCAGCTGGACAGAAAGTAATCTGGTAGGTATGTGTTTCATATTCTCTGTGAGCTGCATTTAAGTCTATGCTTTATTAAAACCACAAGTTTAAAGGCCATCTAGACCAATTCTGCAACTAAATTGGCTTTGAAATTGATACTTCTAATTTAATTGATACTTCTGGTGTTCTTATGGGTTGTTTGGGTTCTGATAGGTCTCTCTCTTTGTTCAATAAACTTTTTCTGGAATAATATTGTTCATGGAAAGTTCTGGAAAAGACAAGATTCCTACGAAAATGCTTTAAGCGCTTGTTTGAATTCTGGAGCGATTGTATGTTTCTTTAGTTTTTGATCCTTGGTCTCAGACAATAAGAATTTTTGCATTTTAGTACAAACACGTCTCCTGTTTCTGAGTAAAATCGTTCACAACGTAAGAACGAGACCTGCTATTCAATTGCCCAAACACTCTACGAAGCGTGGCCAGTGAATCTAATGTGGTCACACCTATTTATTACCAACGAATTTATCGCTTAAATTACAATGGTCATAAATAATAGAGTTCCATAGCCCTCTCAATCGATCCAAAATGAAGATAACACCTGTCCTATCACGTACTTTATAATGTATCTCTCACCATAAGTTCACGTACCGACGCTTCACGTTTTTGAGCGTACAATATCATATCGTTAAACTCTTACCCGAAAAATTCCTACTTTTATAATTGTGAGAAGCAATAAAGTGTTAGTGTTAACGGGATTCGAGACACGTACGCACACTGACGCAAAGCTGGACGTGCGTAAGAAGAACAACACCTTTTGCAGACACACGCTTTGTAATCGTGATCCGCTGCAGTCATCGCTAGCTTCACCACGCTCGAAGTTTTGTACTCGACGTCATTTATGCATTGTTTGCAGCCACCTTTTAATGCTACTGTCGTGGTCTCTTTTTTATTTTACTTTTCTTTGCGAGGCAAGGCATTGTAGTCAAACATTGAAACAAAACTCAAGTTCAAATAATCTAGGACGCGACTGCAGCGCTGAGTCAATACCAGAAGAAATCGAGAGGGAATCTGGAAAGACCACTTCCGTCACTGGCATGCTTTTTCGAGACGTTGACAATGTTAAGTATGCAGACATGTTTTGCGGGTTGCTTGCTTCAAATATGGTCACTCAATTTTAGGATCCACTACTTTGAAATTATTTGAGACAATTTAAAAATGTCCGGTTAAAATATATTTTCCAGTTAAACTCATCCTCTTGGGCAATTCATAATTTTTTATACTCAACGAAAATTTGAAAGAAATACACAAAAATTAAATTCGCTTTCTTTAAATTAAATATTGAGACCATAAGGTAGAACCTCACGCTACTGAAGTCAATGCCAATGCGGGTGTCAGACTTTGAGCTCGTTGATGTTTCCATTTGCATTCAAGGCAATTGAACTATCGAAAGTTGAGCAATGTCTTAATGTTATCAAATTTTCAAGACCGTTCGAAGATGGAACAGATGGTAGAAAACGATGGTCAGTTTGCCAATAAATCATACTGTTTTGACTTGTCTCGACATGTCTCTATATTAGGGTGCACCAAAATAGGCAAAGTCAACCAGATCCCTAAAAAACAATTCCTTTTTAGGCTTCTAAAATGCAGACACCATAATATGAGATCATCCTTACATGAATTTAGAACATGGATATCGAGAATTTGCTAACTGACTTTTTTTTCATTGCAAATATCAGCTGCATTTTCAACAATTTTCGACCACACCAGATGGTTAACTATCTCTCCAGTGTAATCTGCATAGGAAACGACTGAGTACCTTACGGCTTCAGAGATACGACCTTCGAGTACCGAACTACTATGTCTTCCAGCGCGGTGGGCAGGCTGTATTCGTAGATCGTAAATATATCAATAGATTACAATAAGACGTAAGCTAAGAAATAATTGGTTACCAACATTGTGGGGTTAGGTCACGGTAACTTTTAAATATGTCAATTACTTTAGCTTGTATTGAATTCTTTGTTAAACGAAGAGAGTTTTCTATCGGTAAAACATGGCATCGCTATGTGTTTCTTGGCCCCTTCTAATTAGCATAGACAACTATGCTGACTTCGGCTTGAGGTTGTGAAACCTAACACAGGGAGACGCTGGCCTGTGGTGACATTCGTGCGGTGAAACGCATTGCTACTTATTAATGATTCTCAATTTGATACGCAGACGTAATGGACTGCGATGACCGCAAAACCGCACGTTACCAAATCGAAACTGACAGATCTGTTGAAAAAAAAGAGATCGGCAGAAAGGTAAGGAACGGGAAATAGATGATAAGTGTTTTTTTTTTTAATATATTTTTGTTTTATTTTGTTTGATGTTAACATAAAATCGTTCAAAATAGCAAGGCCAAAAACCATGATCAAGTTAAATGTTAATTTTGTGTTAAGTTTTTGGGTAAATAAGTTCGTTAATCGATTACTTATCTAAGAGTAAACATTTTTTTTTAAATATTTTATAAAATAGAAAATTAGGTAAAAATAGGTGTTGGTAATTAAATAAATATACATGGTTAAATGTTTACAGGCTATGTTACATCGTTACAAATCGGTACGTTTAAGGTATAAGTAGTCGTTGCATTGTGTACGTAATCCAAACCAAACGACAACAGGTAGAGATCTCTGCAGGTAATAAAAAAAAAAAGTTTTATGTAATTTTATTCAAGAAAATAAGTTCATGAACTTTTTTGAAAACAGTTTTCATCGCGGAATTTCCTCTGGAATGATACTACTGATATTTATTTTTGAGCATCCCTCCTGCTCCTGTCAATACTATCTTTACTTTCCTCACTTTCTCCTCTCTTACTTCGAAGTATATAAACACACTCTCATTCCCAACAATTCCATTCTCAACATTTCCGTCACTTTTAGACTAAATTCTCTTATTAGTTAATTAACATTTATACAACTTAAACTAATCACTTAATTAGCTACAGTCACTTTATAACGAAATCACGACCATTTCAAGACAAAAAAAAAAAAATCGAGAATATCGTCTCGCATCATAGAGCTCAAGTCGCTTGGCCAATCACATTTGAGATTCACGCTAACGGTTGAATATAATCTATTTGTATAATAAGAAATTGGCACTAAATTACTTGAATAAAGCTTACATTTTAATTAAAACATCAGGCGGCGGTGTCGTATGCTGTGGTGCATAACTCTAACGGTGAACGAAGTTTTTTCATCGATAGCATTTACTAATTTATCGATGAATCGTGGCAAACTATAAACTAATTCGTGTTAACGTTCAAGCGTCGCGTTCGACTAAACGCAAGGTAATTAGTTATGGTACTGTAATCGCGAGACCAAAATTGTAGCTGAATGCATAAAACTCGACTTTACGCAGATTAATATTAATTTTTGGGACACAATCTTTGCCAATTTCCAATCGTTTTCGATCCGTTTGCATGCGTTTATTCACAAAAAGTAGGTCTCAAGTATTCTCAAACTATTTCCAATAAGCGTCGATCTAAAGGTACTATCGGTGTACTAATAATTTTTCTCTGTGTATAAAGCCATGTCACGACTACTCAGATCGGGTTTTTTCCAAAAATGTCAACTACAAGTTGGTAACATCTGAATTTCACTGTATATGATTGGAAGTCGCCACGGCAATAGTTTCAACTACCATTTCAACTAGGAGGCGAGATTTTGGTAAAACCGGACCTAGCTCAGGTATACTATTCAAGCAATGCGCTAAGCTACTCTTTTAAAGATACACTATAGTTATTAGGCACCAATAATCAGTCATAATAGAAAATCATAATAAAACAAAACAAAATACTTTTACAAAATTCCTAACGACTAAAATATAAATTTTGTATATATTTTTGATTGAATATTAGTTTTTTTGTGGGTACCGAATTAAAGATAGCGGGTATCTACCCTAGTGTATAAACATATATCAAAAGACCAGCTCGCACACGTGCTTGCCCAAAGTGCATTAAAATCTCCACGAAACCGTTGTCAACATTCCTCGCTGTACCAAACATCAATAAAACTATTCTATCATTTTATAAAGTACGGTAAATGTTACATTTTACAAACTAAATTATTGTAAGTCGTCGACGCCCAAAAAGCTAGCTATCTCGGCCGACGTCGATCGAGTTTGTCCGAAGACTGACCGGCGCCGGTATCTTGCTCGTGAAGCTCTCGGTCTTCGAGTCCTTCCTCGGACTTGCCTGTATCCTGGCCGCCTCCAGCGCGTCGTTTTTAGGGCCCAGCTGCTGAATGCCCTGGATCGAGCCGTTGTTGTGAACCCACTCGGAAGTGAAGTCCAGCTCCGGACCTTGGGGCAACCTCGACCCAGCCTCACATTTGTTCTCCTCCATTAACCTCTCGTCGACGATATCTTTATAGTGTTGTATTATTTCCTTCATCTTGTCCAACACTTTGGCGTCGTCGCCTAAATCATTCACGTCCAAGATCTGTTTGACAAGAGGCGAAATCTCCCTCGTAGGCGACGTCGTCAACGACACGGACCCTTGACTCTTAGCATTGCTTACCTTCTTAGCAGGCGACGACGGCGCGCTGCCGTGAGACCCTAAACTGCTTCTCAGCGGTGAATTTCTCACCCCAAGCCCCCCGCTTTTCTGTCCGTTACCCGTGAACGTGGTTGGGGTCAAAGCGGGGCGCGTCTTCGCCCTCGATGACCACGTTCCGTTCTGCGTGGTCGACCGTCCCGACGCTTTGCTCCACGAGCTCGGCGTCGCGTTCGCCGTCCTCGGATCTGTTTTCAGACTACGGTAAACCTGCGACTTCCTCGGCGCTAGACCGACCGATACGTTGTCGAACTCCTCGCCGTTGTCGATGGACCGACTACGCGACATGCGCGTCGTCGAATTCCGGTTGACGGCGACCGGCGACTGCGACATGCGGCGTCGGTCGGGCATCGACGTCTTCTGAGCCGCTCGTTTTGGCGAACTGTCTTGCCCCGGATTGTTTTCTTTGCCGTACTTCGTGGCGTCCGGCAGCGATCTCTTCGATGCGCCGTCGCTAGAGCGTCGCGATGATGCGTACCCGTACTGGAGGGTGTCGTCGACGTTCATCGGCGTGACGTCAGTGTCGGTAATTTTTATGAGCGTGCCAGTCGGAGTCGTCACGATTTTGGCGCCGTCGGTAGCCGAGATGTCGCCGTCGTCGTTAGAGTAATTGGAACTGAACGACGCGCGCTTCGAGCGCGTTGAGTCTACCGAACCTCTCTTCTCCAAGACCCTCTCCTCGCCGTTGACGAACACCTTGCCACTCTTAACCCCCGCACAGTCCCCAGTGACCGCGGGATTCGTCACGATGACCAGACCAAGACTTCGGTAACCCTCGTCGGATACCTCACTACCCGAATCGTTCTCTGCTTTCGCGTGTGTGACAACTACGTTATTGTTATCAGCCACGTCCTGCTGAACGCCTCCGTTGACTGTGACATTCGACGGCTTCCTGTTGACGTTCCTCGTCGGATTTGGCGATCGGGATCGGGTGCGCGGCGTCGTCCGTCCATTGGAGGGTTGAAGTCCGCGTCGAGGGGTTGGCGACCTGGAGCGATTGCGGTTGGGAGTGGTGCGCCCGTCGGCGTGGTAGGATGCCTTGGGCGCGGCAAGGGAGGCGTTGTGTACGCTTCGCCGAGGCGTTGGAGAGCGCGAACGGTTGCGACTGGTACGGCCCGACGTTGGGGCGTTCAGGGTGGCGAAGGATTCGACGCGAGGCTCGCCACTGCTGACACTGGACGCGGAGGACCGACGGGTGCGGGGAGGTGACCTGGCGGTAAAGAAATTTAGATTTATTGGAAGGCAGAGATGTGTGAGAATTTTGTCCCGGAGGGAAAGATTTCGACTGTTGTGGATGACCGATTTTAGTTGTATTAGAGTCAAAATGTCTCAACATTTTTTCTTGAACATCTAGTTTTGGGAAAATTCAAAGTTTATCAAAATAATTTCCCTCTTTTTGGAATGCTTATTTAGCCCGAACCCTGCCTCAAAAAGTTGAGAAGAAAAGTTTTTCTTGTCAGCAAAACTACTCCATTTTGGGATGGAGGCAATTGGCTACCCGAGACCACAAAACCAATCATTACCAAGTTCGATGGAACAAATTTTAAAATAACCAGGCAATGTACCATAAAAAAGGCTGTGCTTATTTCTCCGCCACCCAGATAGCAGTCTGTCTTAAATCTAAAATCACGGTGAACTTTGAATGAAAAGTGGTTAGCGACTAAAATCTTCTGTGTATGCAGGAAGAATGAGGAACAGCAACCTTCAGACACCTGCTACCTATGTAAATGCCACAGGAATTCGCAAATATTCGTTAAATTGCGAGTGGGGGAGGGGAAGCAGTCGAGACAGGAGCAATGAAAAAACACAATGCACCCACAAGCAACGCTATACGATACACAATAGAACAATTCTAAATCGGTAGGTACTCTGACAAGCTGAACGAAGGAAATGTAAGACGCAATGCAGGCCAATTAGGGGACAAAACATCAGAGAACATTTTTGGAAACCGAGTGGAAATAAAGAACATAGCGTACGTGTCTATTTCTGCGTGAATTTCATGAAAAAAATAATGTGATAATGACTTGGGAAAAATGGTATTCTAGGAAGATGCTAACGATGAAACGTGAAATTATCGAAGTAATTTCATATCTTAAGGCGATTTATACGGAAGATGACAAAATGATTAGATTTTGTTTTGAGGTGATTTCATGCCGATTGTGCCGGATGCTTTATAGGAGGTGTAATTTTTAACAGTAGTACATCATTATATATTTGAAACGAGATATTTATGAGGTGACATTTGAAAAAAGTCGTGATATAATTTCTCTGTGGAAATACCGATCGTAATTATTTAGGTTCTGAATCGGTACGCTACCTTCTAAGTGCGCGCGCGCAAAAAAATATGACTCACGATGCTTTTGACTTTTGCGCCTTATTTCTGAGGAGATAACAAATCTACTGATTTTCAAAGCCTATTCAAAACACCAATTAAAATAGTGACGTTGTGCATGTGTACATATGCAATATAATTTTCAAACATTTACTATTACTTCAGTCTTGAGTCCAAACACGGCACCTAAGAATTTCTCTCCACTTAAGAAGGTGCGCAGCAATTATTCGCGAAAAAAAAATTAACATCAAAACAGTTGACGATATCCAAAACTCATAAACTAGACAACTTAAAAACCTCCCAAAAAGGCAAAAAGTAATTATCTAAAACATTTTTAAAGGCTTGGCCACAATGCGGTGACCAAACCTTTGTAGCACTCGAGCCCGAAGTCGCAAGTGCCCGATCCTCGAGTCGATCTCAGGATCTTAAGCCGCTCGTTATCTTTGCTCTCGAAAACAATTGATTTACATGTGCAGATAATTGATTGTCGACTTTTCAAACAGCTCGAGCCTTAAAGAGCTGCTTGCGTGGGACAGAGTACTTGACTTATGTTTGCAAGCACAGCCAGAGAACAATGCATCGACTGCCTTTTTCGAACAATTATGCGCGAATAGCAGTATTTCACCGGAGCGTTTTTGCATTCGATATCGCAAACTTATTGGCACATCAGAGAAAACTACTTATAGCTGGCCTATAAAACCATAATCGTTTAATTGTCTGCGGCGACGCCGCCATAGCATGGGCGCTTTCTTGGCTTGCCCGTAAATATTCTTCGTTTATCATGGCACGTGTAAGGAATAACCAAAGAATGATGAGAAGTTATTTTTTGAAAAATAAACCCGTTTTTAAAACGAGTATTCTCTGAGTTTTAGTAACATTGTTTGTGCCTGGACGTGTGGACTTGGATGACGTTTTTTTTTTTTTTTTTTGCTGTAATCATGGCCGAGCAAATGTCTTGTACGTCGAGCAATTAGCGCGAGTTCCTGTCTAAGTTTATGTGCATCTAAACCACGATCAAACGTTGAATCTACGTCAACCGAGCCATGAAAAGCGTTCAATCAAAGAATGGTGAAGTTGTGCGACGACGCGAGAATTTCATTTGTAACTATCGTGAAATATTTTTAGAATTTAAAGTTCAGTTTAGTATACCAAGACCTCGTCAAGTGGCAATTAAGTGGGTCTTTGATCAATTCCCATTCATCTTGTCAATTGTCAAAATTGCAACCAATTTTATGTCTATAGCTGTAATCTCACGTGCCTACCCCTGTCCCTACCCGTCAGGCAAAAGCCAGAACGCACTGGATTTAAACTAAATATGAGGAAAGTTCGAAATCGCAGCCTAACCAATCAATTCTGATGAATAACGTGTCCGAGGTGTATATAATCTCCAACAAATACGCCAATTATTTCAAATCGATACACATGAGTTTGTGGATACATTCAAAGTGGAAATATGTGGTCTTGAAATAAACAAGATTGGAAAAAAAATAGACTAATACAAATTTCACGTCGTCTTCCCATGGTCGCGGTAAGGAAACGGTTCGAAGACAGTAACAGGTTAGGTACTAATCGGTGATGCGATTTATTGGCTTTTGATAGGCGACATCATGGAGAGAGGTGATGTAACTTGAATGCGTGTTAAACCAGCACGAAATGCGTGACAAGCCGAAACAAGTAAAGTCGCTAACGAAGATGCGCAGGAAGGACGCTAACGACGGGCTAGTGTTGGTGCTTGTTGTCAACGCAATTCGAGAAGCAAATTAGCGTGTTAGATGCCAAATAAAGGGGGAATTTTCAAATTTGTTTCTAGGAATATTTCTATAGAGAAGATATCTTCGGCGTCATCAAGGCGCAAGCCCAAATTTGTTCCATGACGTAATAATTTGATAGGATGTCGAATGAACTATTTCGTCCTGCGGCTTGTCGCTTTTTTCGCTTCGAACTATACCAGTTAATCATAAAAATAAATTACATAAATTTAGAAACAAAAACACAATTCTCTGCTCGACATAATCATAATTTCGACATAAAATAATTAAATACTGTTTGGAATACCCGTGCATGGCCACAATTTATTTATCATGTTATTAGATTGTGGTTACAAGCAAGCAGAAAATAAGGTGATGTACTTTAATCAATGTATCTATCGCGTAAGGAGGGGGGGGGGGGGGGGGGGGGTTAAGGGTGACCCCGGAAACACGGGGTTCTATAGACGTATCGTAAATCAACATGATGTTGTCCGTATCTTCGCTAGGCTTTCTGGTTTGAGAATTTATCCGTAGCAATACAATTACTACTGATAATATGCCTCATTAGAAAATGGACTACTTTATGGTTCGGCTATCTTCGTGTGAAGATATGTACCAAAAAAAAAACATACTCGCCACATAAATGTAGGCAAAAGGTCCAAGACATCTTTTACAGAAGCGATAAAATCTTCTTTCCGCATTCCCGTAATCACCTTTTTACACACCATTTCAGGTACTCTACCAATAAAACGAAGACGACTGCGATATCAGATACGTGCGTATGCACAATCAATGTACATTCACATGCACATATCAGTGAGATACATCCCAAGTGCAATATAAACATATATTATACAACGTTCTGTGATTACCTTTCGTAATGCACCTGCGCGTGATTGAGCTCCATCGAGTTGCCGGCGTTCTTCAGGATCAGTTTGGCCGATAGGGGAGATCGATGCGCTGTGAACAGACAATATGGGAAGTCGTTTCATTCGTTTCAACATTGAGGTAAACCCTCACTGTCTCATCAAACTACCGAACGGTTTGTCGAGCTGGGTCAGGTATTGGATGGGTGACCATCATACACATAACCAGTTCTGTTTGGTAAAGAGGTTGGAGGGATGAAAGTTAGTACAGCAACTTCATTGGCCTTGCTTATCCATCTCTTGACAGCATGGATTTGTGGAGGAATCCTGCTGTTCGAGTTGTGCCGTCCTTCGGACGGGACGTTAAGCTGCTGGTCCCCTTGGTGCTATTCGACAAGCGTAGGCTACATGGCGGCACCGGGTTTCCGATAATCAGCCAATAGATATGGCTAGTTGGAAATATTGATCCTGATAAAAGGCAGACTAGATGGGGAGTGATCTGCAATTTCTTGATAAACTCGGATAGCTAAAACTAAACGGATAACTAAAATTCAAAGGAAAATTCATAGAGGTATATGTTGTATTATGTGAAAACTATAGTAATGCAGTTAAACCTTCACTACAATACCGTGCAGTGCAGTGCAGTGCAGTGCAGTGCAGTGCAGTACATAACCGAATATGCATGTAGTAAACCTATAGAATACCATTAAAAATCTAGCGATTCTAATGGGTTTTGTTCTCCACGAAGTCATCGAATTTACTTAGTTCCTACCTTAAAATCCATTTACTTATGAGGTACACCCCAATGCTTCATGCCCCGTACCGTGATTGCGCAATCAGAAAATAGCACGTTATCGTTAGAAGCACTCGTTCAAAATCGATCCTCCTAATTGACCTATTTACCGAGGCAAATAACAAACTAAAAGAGAAGTGCCCTTGTAGGGTATAGATCGATGCTCCGTGGAAGATGGTACTGACCTGTTTTGCAGCGGCAGGGGTCGTGCTTGTCCAGGTAGTGAGAGAGCGTGTCCCAGCCGCCGCCAACGCGGACCATCACGTGGTTGCGAAGGATCTGGGAAAACGGTGTTGTTAGTCGATGGTGACAACGAGATGGACAAACATGGTTTGTAAGTTTACAGGGGTGTAGCGATGGGTGTGTAAAACAGTTATTTTTGTCTCGACCGAATCTAAGGTATACCAGAGATTTAAGTTTGAGCGATTTCTTTAATCGATCAATTTATGAAAGACTTCTAAAGTATTATAACAAAAACCTGGGGCAAGATAATTTTTTTTTTATTTTCCTCAAATATTCAAACAAAATTTGACTTAAAAATCAGTTTCTTTAAATCCAAATGTTTTTTAATACCTAAGTTTAATGGGAAACGATCAACTTGTATTTAATCCATATATTGAAGAAAAGCCTTACGGTCGCACTATCCAAGACAATTAAATCATCAAATTATTTTTGTCCAACTTCAAAGCTGTAAATCCTAGCGTAACAAAGATCACAGAGCCACTGCAGAGGTCACTTACCCGCACGAAGATCAAGACTTTGGTGTCTCCAATGCGATATTTTCCCTCAGACACTCGGATCATCGGGAACTGCACGGGACAGTGGCAACGCTCGACCAAGTCGCGTACCTAGATCAGGGAACGGAGGATACTCTCGTTAGTACGCTTTCTTGCAGAAACAACAACAAACATTTCAAAAGATTGTAACACACAAAAACACAAATAGTTTTTGATTATAATCAACATTAACATTGCCGATAACACAGCCTTGTTGCAAAAATAACTAATACTGATAGGCTATTGATGCAAGATTAAGGTTGAGTAACACAAATCATATGTTTGACAATTACAAATTACTTGAGGGGTGAGAAACAGACGAAATTAAAAGTTTCTAGTGAAGGTTATCTCATCTTGATTCATTGCAATTCATTGCAAATGAGGACGCCAGTTTTTTTTTACAGAAATCACGTGATCAGAATATTTTAGTGATGTTCATATACCACTGAAAAATATATTTTATCCCCGCATCGCAAGTCGATAACCTTTACAGCAGAAATTTGAGAAAGTTCTCAAAGCATCTGCTCCTTTTCCACAATCGGATCAAAATACTTAGCAGTTCCAATTGACAGATGAAATATTCATAGCAGACAAGCTCGTAGCTCAACATTAATCCTTTGCTCTCAGCTAGAAGATCTTTCCATAGTAATAAATACAGCATCATCTCCCAAGCACACACCATATAAAATAGCAATTTGTATGATTAAAAAAATTAATTAAACGTAAACCAAGTCTTTAATTCAATCATATCTAACTCGACGTGTTACATGCACCAGACAGATTCAATTACAAAACACCTACTCGCGAAAATTACACGGTTCGCGTTCCACCAATTACCTGAGTAAAAGGTGTAACAATCTTAATATAAGGGGCGCTCTGCAATGCATCAAAGGTAACAGAAGCCAAACTAAAATACCACTCTCGTAGAGTTCGTGAACGATTAATTTACTCCGAGGCAAAGGTCGTGCTCGGCTCATGGCGGATAGAAAAAATAAAATAACGCCGACACTGCTAATCAAAAATGTACACAAAACGTTATTCAAACGTCTTATAAATCCCTCGACAGCAGCCCGCGGCGATTTTCATCATCATCAAATATATAAAACAATAATCACTTAGCTCGAATCGAAAGTATTTTGTCTGATGTCAGGGAAAGCGTGTGGGCGGCTTGGTCGTACCGATCAAGGGAACGCGTTTTGAGTTATTAACCGGGGCAATCTGCGGGGGAGAGGGGGGAGAGGGGGGGGGGGGGGGGGGGCGATCGTGCCGTTTGGAAGTCGTGAGTTCCTGGATAATAGGGAGACATAACAAATGTGTAGAATTTATAGTGTTTCAGAGAGAGAGAGGATCTGTTTTTGAGGTTGATTGCTTGCATTTGAAGCTTAATGTGTGTCATTCACTGATCAAGGTAGGGCTGCATACGTCGTGAACTGCTAAGGTAATGTCAAGGAGTTGTGAGGGTTGCGTCGGAGATCGTCGTTGTGGTCTTGAACTTCTGATTTTTTTTTGTGGATCGATTTTTAATCGGAGAGTCATCGTCATTGAAATTTTTTTCAATTTCGATTTTACAGCGGTTTTCTTGCAAGAGTATTAAAAAAAAATCAAGTTTTAATTAGATTTGTGACCGTTTAAGCGATGTTAATGGAAAATTATGAAAACGAATATGATTGCATGATTGCGCATTATTAATTTTATCAATTGCATTCGAAACTATTGCAACGCTTATGATTATGACACAAATGCAATGAACCTTGTAATTAATTTCTACAATTAAAATTGTACTTTCATGTAAATGGAATATATTTCTGCTGTGCAATTAACTGTACTGAGCTCATGTAATTGAATACAAATTAAGGAAAAAACAAATGCATTTTCATAACTGTAACGAGTTGTATTTTCCTAAAGTAAAGGTAAAATATTTAAAAAATGTCTAGAAAAAAAAAAACTGTGTAAAGCAAGAAACGAAGTTTAAAATTAAATTTGAATTTTCGCGCGTAAAATTGTGTAAATTAAATCAAATTTTTTAAAGGCTTAAAACCACAGTTACCCATAGTTTATAACCAACTTTTCATAATTCAGAAACACGGGAGCTTCTTTATAAGAGAAAATCTTAACTGAATATTGGATCTAGTTTCAATTTATATTTCCCATTGGCTAACAACAAACAAAAAACAACTCAATCTAGGCTTCCACGAGTCCAAGTTCGCAGTTATTTTCACGGGTAAAATTCAAGGTGCCCTTTGGGCGTTTCGCCGGTTCGGCGTGCTGCGTTTCCCACTAATTACAAATCAGAGGGACTGCTTTCAACGATCCGCCAGGGTTAGGTCACATCCCGCAACTCAAAACACCAATTAAACTGTAACCATACCTCGCACTTCTTTTGTCTAGCATCATTAGAATTAATCAATTAATGAGATCGCAAAAAAAAATTGAAACAAACTCACCCGTATATATGTTTTGACATGTCTACAAGAATGATTGATAAAAATAATTGGAAATATTATGGGATTGCGCGAATATAATTGAATGTCTACTGAAAAGTTTTTGTCTCCGAGTTTAATTTTGATGAAGTGCTGCGTTCATTATCACAGCGTGAACGAACCATGATACGAAATTAAACCTAGATCGTTTTTAAGTTCGTTACTCGCGCAAAGAAACAGTAAGTATAGGTACTGAAAAAGTAACAAAAGAGTCCCGGTCTGGGATTTTACGGGAATAGATCTCAGTTTTTTCACTGTTTTTCTAGACGCAGCACTAGCGTAAATCTGTCGTTATACCGTGAAAATACTGCGCCCGTATAAAACTGTTCTCGTACTAGACAATAGAATCGGGTTTTAGAGTGCTACTATGAACAATTTATAGATGTCTTTTAGCACTTTCGAGTCGTCATTTCCGCGAGGTTGGAAAAAGGGATAAGTGTTGGTGTCGCACCAGAGTTCAAAACTTTCGTGAAATTTCTACCTCCAAGTGGAAAGTGTGAACATTTTCATCGATCCCCGTTACTTCTCTTGGCTTTTCCGAGGCGTCTTATCTGCAATTTAGCATGAATGCATTCTGTGAAATAATAATGAAGTTGGTTGATTAGAATAGAAGTCCCCAGAGGACTTTAAACTATGCTTTAACGCCCATGGCATTGGAAATGCATGGCGAGCCGGAAAGTGGTTTAGATAGTTAACGTTAAACTGTTTGGAAATTTTAATTTTTTTTCGAAAATCGTGATCGAATTTTGAATTGGTTTTGGTTCCATATTTTAAATGTAATTCAAGGTTTTGCTTGCCCACGAGCCAATGCGCATAAATTATAAGAGTGCGGTCGCTCAAACGGATTATAAAGCGGCGTGAAAAACGAAAAAAAAAAGAAATAGGATATGAGGAACAGATGTGCGTTGGAGTGGTCTGTATAAATTTTCTCTCAGGCTTATGGGTACACAATAGATCTGCCAAAAAGCGGATATGCTAAAATGAAATGTACCAACTCTGACGGAATATCTAAACTAGATAAATATGAGAGATAAACTAATTGTGTTAAATGTATTATGAACATATCTGACACGTGTATTCTAAATTCGTTGTGACGAGAACAAGATAAGATTCAAAGTCGGGCCCACTGTTTTTTTTTGCTGTCCAAAAAATGTTTTTTAAAGTTGCTCCTTTCAAATTATCTTCAAATCGTTAGTCGATCTTATCGGGTTAACTAATTAAGGAGAAATTTTTAAATGAACAGCTTAAAACAGAAGGACGTTGTGTTCTAAACCTATTTGTAAGATTTTTTTTTGGGTTCTCTGGAGCTTCTTTAACGTTACCAATAAGCGAAAGAAGTCTAAAACCGAGCAGTTTGTTTTAAGAATTCAGTTTTGAATTAAAATACCAAAATTTCGTAGAAAATTGTCGTCAAATAAAGAGAAAACAAGCAGAAAATAATTTTGATATCTAATGGCGAAAAAATGGGATATATTTTACCTTCCTCGCGAAAAAATCGACGTTTAAAGTTTAAAATTTCAACGCCTAACGGTTTCCATAACCATAGGAGAGAGGCATTCACAATCTGAACTACAAATATACATATTAGAAAAAAGATTATCGATCACTGTCAAAAATGCCTCACATCATAAAATATGTCCAATCTGTGCAAGTGGATAAGATCACCAATTATCCACAACATAAACCGGCCCATCGCAATTAATTCCACTAATTGTCATATGGTCTACGCTCGTGACTGCCCATGTCTGCGCGCAGTCAGCTAGGCAGTCACGCGCAGCCACGACCAGGACATACACGGCGCCCCTGCGCCTTCAAGGGTCACTTTCTCCCCAAGCGCACCATGGCCCCGGCGATCGCGGAAACAAAAGAAAGTGTAATCATGGCGGCACAAGTCGAAGATGTCATTGATGGTTGGATTAAGACATACGTGACCTTTTATTGGGTTTGTTTTTGATTGGGGAAATCTGCAATTCAATAGCCAATTGCCAATTGAAGAATTCGCATGCTGTTGTAAGTCGATTTGGAATTAAACAAAAATTATTATAGGCCAAACTTAAAGTAGATGGGCATTTGGTATACTGAGATTTTTCTAAGATAGTCGTTTTCGTTGTCAACTTTGAAAACAAAAAATAATGTCATAAAGTAGTAGGGTCAATGCTAGATTTAACTTTTGGTAGCCATGCAGATAATGAGATTCCTAATTCTGCTACCAAACGTTACCGCGCGACAAATTAACAAACAAAATGAACATGATGAACATTCAAATGAACATTTGAACAAATGAGGAAACTAGATTTGAGATAAAGCCATTTGAGACACCAGTAACAAGTTTTGGGTAGAATTTCACGATATTGAATTGGTTTTGATCGTTTTGTTCAAATACATTGTATCGAGCACCCACTTATCGATTTTATAGAAAGAAAAACGTCGTTGATGTTTGAAAAGCAGCTGACGCAACCGTTTTGCAATTATCGCAAATTATCGAGCCATATATGGCTTCGTTAATGAAAATTAGAGCAAAACCCTTTTAAGAGTTTTCGCGTAGATGCATCTAATTATTATCATTATCTACCTAAGTAGCAAGACAGTCTACTTGTTAATAGTTCATAAATGCAAGTCGTTTTTTCTAAAACATTTGTAATTGATTAAAATAGCAAGCTGCCTGCAAATTACTTGGAAGTCGACATATTTCCTTTAAACTATGTGCACTGAAATTACGTACGGCGATTTGCTGATAACTACGTAAAATAGGTACACGTGATAGTAACGCATATTTAAAAAAAAATCGCCACACACGTCGGAAAAATTGTGCGTAGCTCCGAACTGTATACTTACACACTGAATAATAAATCAGTTCCGACTTGAGTTGAGAACTCGATACGCAGAGGTCCGGGAATCGATCGTGATTAAAGTTTTTAAGGTATGACCGATGCCGAATTCGTGAATCGAATTGTTCCGAACCCACGAGCACAATTATGTGCATATTTTGCCCATTTCCATCGCACGACAAAGGCGTAACAACAGTTGAAGACCGCAGAATCCAGTAGGAGTCTTTTAGCCACCGGCATCCACGTGAAAGATAGCGAAGTCTTACAAATGATCCGCTACTTATTACGGATTAGTACGCTCAAATAGTAATCAACTTATCTTAAAATCGTTGCGTCATTGGCTAGCGGTGATGTGGAATTACCTGAAGAGAGCTTTGACGTGTTGAGAGATGTCAACTGTCTTTATTATTTAAGATATTGGAGAGATATAGTATTTCCAGGACTAGTACTGCTAACAAAAGTGGCTGACTTAGCTCTATGGCATGTATAGCTTTAATGGATATGTTGCTAATGGCAGTGTGTCGGCCATTTTTGTTGGCGGTTTTGACTGAAAATAGCGAAAAGAAAATTGAAAAACCCAGAATTGTTTAGACGCATATTTGCACATCTTTTACGAAATTTCACTGTGTAGACGGATAATTACAACATTATATTTGCGGATAATTTGGTACAATCTCCTAGTAATATTAAACTCCATCCTGTAGCTGGTTTGTGGTTCCTTAGTCCACAGTGGATAAATGGGTGATGATGAACCTAGTAAGTCAAGAAGGTAGGAGATGCAACTCCGTGCCAGTTCGAAGCGTACTCCTATCAAAGAGTATCAAAAGGACCGCCGGCTTAACGTCCCTTCGGAAGGAAGATAAAATTCTATCCATGCTGTCGAGAGGTTGATAGGCAAAGTGGTTGACGCTGTATGTAAAGTGGATGAATCTCTGCAGTCTCATTACTGTACATAACTAGAAAAGAGCCCCGCGGTCACCCATCCAGTACTTGACCCAGCGCAGTGTTGCTTAACTTCGGAGATTTCTCGTGAACCAGTGTTTCCAATACGGCGTATTAAGCCGAATAAAAAAATAAAATTTGTCTATTTTCAGCATAGTATCTCTCCTCAGGGCTTAAAGTTAGAAAGCCAAAGATGGCGTCGTACTCCACGCAGTTGACCACTCTAAGGTAACTAAGGCCCTCGAGAATTACCTCAGGTATTACCTGTACCACGTCACGGGTGACTGCGCCGATAAATATAAAATGGGCAGTAACGCACATGGAGATCGGAACGCTCGACTGCGCAAATTTCTGCGAGCGCGCAGCCAGATAAATTATTTAACTGGCGTGTTATTAAATAATAACACCTTATTCTCTTCCCCAATCATAATGCTTGAACAAGCAATTGATTACATCGAGCTATGTCAGCACGTTTATCATTTTGTACATCTTTATTATCGATTATAATGAAGTTAATGCTCGATTCTCATTTCGTGAATGGCTAATCTTCAAAAGAAATCACTCCACGTACTAAGTATAATGCGATAATGTGAAGAGTCATACCATTGAGACTTCAACTATAGTCAAAGGTCCAGCGTTAATATTAAACTTTCTGCTGAGCAAACGAGCCGACGTTGGTAACGATTGGTACTACCAGGTGGCGCTTGCCCTGTTTAACAAACATATACAATTAAATAATTACGACTCGAGATATCGATAAATGTGTATCGGTCGTCGGGGTTAGCATTAATAAAGATTAATTGAGCGTAAACCCGTTTCAAAAGCAAGCAATCTGCGAGAAATAACAAAATTAAAGTAACACTCGAAAAGATTGCGACTCCACCTAGAAGCATCCTCATTTTTGTCGGTAAAGTAGTGACTTTTCGGCCATTTTGTGGAGATGATAGTTTAAAATTAGCGCTATGGCAGTACTTGAATACCATGTTGTGAAGAGTCATACCCTTAATGATTCGCATGGTTCCAAAAACTCAGACATGACGCAAATGACCACAAATTAATTCGTTTTTCCATCATTGATTAGCGTACTATATTGACGCTTGCTTCTCATCATCGGAAGACATTCCACGTCTGCTGCTTAATAAGAATAAACACGTAATTACAGTAATTTCGAATCATAATTACACCTGAATTAACGAGTTCGCCACTCGTTGATATCCGTCTCGGCAAATGAGTGACACGTGACGTGCGAGAAGGTAAACATGATGCGGTGAAAATAATAGTGTGAAAGAATGTTTACTATATTTGCCCGCGGATATTTTCGTACAGCATGACTTTGGGGAAACTTTGATTAAACTGTTGGTGTATTTACTCAATGAATTACATTATAAGCATGTGTCATGCCTACATGGAAATTAGATCACTCTTGTGTGCGTAATGCTGGTAATTATTTACGTGGAAGTGTGTCTTATGTGCCGCAGAGAAGACGTGAGAGATGTAAGAAATTGCTAGGTTTTTTTGAAAGTTTTTTTTATTATTATTATCTTAAAGGATGCTGGTTGCATGTTTGAAGATATTTCTGTTGAGATTGTAAGCTTGGGGCACGCCCCTACAGCACAGTTCTAAATTTGCAGATTACAAATTGGAAATGGTTCACGTAAATACAAATTTCGAGTCCTTATAGACGTGATAACATTTTTAATGTAGCTTACACTAAGTAAAAGTGTCGTGATACAATGATCTGTAAAAATGTATAAATCAGTTCTTAAAAACAGCGGTGCTAAAGCCAACGCCCACCATTAAATTGATTGATTAATTACTGAGGTTTAAAGTCACACTGTTCGACAACTCGTCTTGGGACACTGGTCAAATGGCGTCGTTGAATTTGTGGATGATGATGAACCTAACCTAGTCTAGAAGAGAGGCAAATAGCCTAATCCTGTCAAAAAGCACCAAGAGGACCATTCCGCTCAACATCCCTTCCGAAGGACGGTACAAATAGAACGACAGAATTCTCCACAATTCCACGCTGTCGAGAGTATGGTAAGTGTTGGTAAGCTGTGTTAACTTCTAACCCCCTAACCTCTCGCCCAAATGGAACTGGTCTTGTGTGTAACCTATCCAATACCTGACCCCGTGCAGTGTTACTTAGCTGCGGTGACCTCACGATAACCGGTGTTTTCAGCACGCAAAACCGTTCGGTCCCACCATTAAAAAATAATAAAATAATAAAAAGCATGGTTCTGCAAAGATCTTCACTCAGCAAATCAGTTTAAAAAATAATTTTTCTTAGCTGCGATGCCCTTGCATGTTTTCGAAAGCTTCTGGATGATTTGTTGCCAAGATCGGGTTTGTTTTCACCCCCAAAAAAAACACACATTTTATACTCACTTCCTATGAAAAGACGAAATGCCGTTGCGCTGGGTATGGCAGAAACGAGACCAGCGTCTAATAAAATTGATTTAAACTTGTGCAAACTCCCAGCAAACTTGGAGCAAACCGTGGGGGAATGCAGCAGGTTTTTGGGTCTCATGATATATAGGATATGCCGCGGTATAGGCGAAACCACTTGACGAAAACAAAGCAATTTCGAGCAGGTTTGAAGGGAGGAATATTAGATTTTAGCGGTTATAATTAGAAGCAATCGTGGTACGAGGAAGAATTTGCATGATAGTTGTGAAACCAGGGCAAACAGGCCCACTCAAATCTCAATACAAAGTCCCGCAAACCGAAGCGAAACATTTTAAACTTTGGAGAGAAACGATTTTATCACTACAGAGAATTAGCATGTAAACTCTCTTTTACCCAAAGATTCTTGGTGAAAAGGAAAATGTGCGTTACCATAAACGGAAAATGCACACAAATGAAGTGAAAATCCCCCAGCACAGCCGCCACACATTAACGTAACCTATATCTCACAATGGTGAAAACCTACACCGGAAATTTTCCTTACTCATGCTACGTGAAAATGTATACAACGGCGAGAAAAGCGCGTGTGCAGCACTTTTCCGGGAACAGTAACTTCACTTTTTACGATCCCAGCCAGTAACGTTTGCAAAGCGAAAGAATCAATGAGTCTAGGCGACGCCACGATAAATCGGCACCCAAAAACGAGTTCATTGTTCTCCGTCAGTTGATCTTGACTTTCGATTTACAAACTCCCCAAACATTTCCATGACTTTGATTGACCGTTTCTTTGCGTTAAACTGTGGCCGACGTCTGGTCTACGGCACTCCCAGTGTAAAGCTTCAGCTTTAACAGTTTGGCCGTAGCCCAGACGATATTGATTCGACGCCGGCGACGCCGCTGCGAGCGTCCCGACGCCCGGCGCCCGCACGGGAACGTCACAGGACATGCTATGCCTGGCGCACCGAGGTCGAATTTTGTGAATGAATTAGTTATTCCAGGTACTTGTTACTCTATGAAGGCCGAAAAACAACAAATACTTTTACGAGAATAGTTGAAAGTACACGTTTCGGTGTGTTTCGTGTATTTCGAGCTGGAAATCGTTATTGGTTGTATTTATTATGGAAACGAGGGCATGTCACACAATAAACTATGGCACATTTGGAGAGTTTCTTAAATGTGTTAGGGTCGGAAACGATATGCAAGACACTAGCAAGTATATTTGGAAACAGAATAGTCGAAAGAAATTTAAACATTAGGGACGTTTTAAGGTATATTTAATGCATTGGCTCTTAGAATGTTTACTCCCATAATTTGTTTTTTCTAGCTATTTCCGACAAAAGCAGCCAACTGTTTAAACTTCTCGCATGAAGAACGTGACGTCTAAATTGGGGATGAATTATTTCCTCGATGTATCTTTTATAAAAAAGCAAAGAAATTATTTCTAACGAGTCTATAGGAACGCCATAATTAGTAATTAAACATGTCACTCTACGATGCCTCTAGAAGTTTGCGAGCCACGAGATTCTGGCACAAAACTCTCGGCAGGATCATTAGCGACATGATTTTTAAGCCATTGAATAAATTAAAATGTTTTAAGCACACTTTTGAGAGCACCTTGTTAAAATATTGTGCACCGTACATTTCCAACTTCATCCGAAGAGTCCCGCTGCTTTTTTGCTTGTTCCTTAACCAAGCTTTCTTATACCCCATTGTTTGTCTTAATTTGATGGGAATTTCATTTCAAAACATGAACACACGATACACTTTCTTTTTTAAAGTCAATGCTGGAAGCGTCAATTAAAGAATAAGATTTCATAACGTGATAGATGAACGCTTCGCCAGAAACATAAAATTATGCGCCAAAAATCTCAGCTTGTTCGCCGCTCATATCAGAAAATCAATACATGATTTTCATACATCACTGATAAAAAAAAATACTAAAAATCCTTAGAGAAACAAGGAAATATTAAGGCCAATAACCGCTACAAACGTCGATAGCGTATCGCGATAACCAATGCAAATTTATCCATACTTTACAAGCGAATAACATATCAGTGTGGTTCAATAACACTGGATCTTGAACACGTCTTGAGAAAGCAAGTCGGCAGACATCGAGGTTTCCTATTAGCTTGAAAACTATGTCGGGTAATCTTGTCGAAAGAGCATCGAGTAGCGCCGATTATTAAGCCAGAAACAGCGCACGCGGCTGGTTGTAAGGTGCATCCGATCAATCACATTTAACCTATCACCTTTTGATATACAAGGTATACTCTTATGGTAAGCCATTACTTCCGTAAGCGAAGCGAGCTATGAGCTTAAAGCATATTCGAACATCTTTGGACTTCTGCTTGCCATGAATCAATTTCGTGTGCATTCTTAACTTTTTTTAAATATGTGTGAGTACATAAAGACAAAAAGAAATAAAAGCAATAATTTCTAATATCAAAAAAATTGTTTTTAAGATTTGGGAAGAGAATTTCCTGAAAATTTGAAGGTTCAACTTAATTTCTTCGAACTCGTGAAAATGCTGGTCTCTGCAAATAAATTTTACGGATTTGAAGAACATTTTAGGACATTTTCAATGCTTGCATCTCGTACAACTCGTCGTGATTGTTTTATATATCGAAATAATTGCCTGCATCAAAATGTTTAAACAATGAGCGTACTTTTATTTTGCATTGTTTTATTGATCGCAGCATCCTTAATGATGTCCAAAGAAATATTCTTTGTGATTTTCTCAGAGAGCCCTGAAGCTCACCGCTTCAATGTTTTGTAAAGAGTATCCCAAAAACTAAAGTACATCGTTTTCTAACCATGCGGTTTTTGTTCACTCAATTGTAGAAGTCAATATCTACCTCTGAAACAAGTTAGCTGTCAGAATTGATCGAATGGGTTTCGATGTCGAATGTTCTTCATTGCATAGCAATTCTATTTCCGATTCTTACCTGGCAGCAACTAGCAACACAGCTTAGATGGCACAGTCAAGACTGGTTGAAATGTTTAAACTTAACAAATCAAACAAAGACCCTTCTAATACCACTTGAAAACTTGAAAAGCCGATGAACACGAGTTTTTGGAACGTACCATACCAGTGCTGCGATTGAAAACGAGAGTCCAATAAAAATCTTTTCTACATCGACTGCGTGATCTTGAGCAAACACTGCCAGAGACTCATCTGCACCTGGAGGTAAAAAGTGAAGAACATCTCGTTGGCAGACATATGCCGGAGGTCGACCGCGGTGCTTTATGTTGATTGTATTCAGATGGGAAAAAAATGAATTTGTGTAAAGGTTCACTGAACTAACAGCAGTTTGAATAACACGTCAACTGAAATAACTCGTGTTACATGTATCTTCAAAATTTGGCAACTTTGAACCATTTGACCGTGGAAAAAAGGCTCGGTTGCGAATTCCTACTAATTTTCGAAGACAATAATAAGAGTGGTTGTGAGTATTCACATCCACATCCGCGATAGGTAGAGATCGCGGTTCGATTTTTGAGAGAGTAGTAGCAACGGTAGTATAGTGTTCCTGATAATAAAATATCCCGCGCATTACTAGCGTTTGAAATTTAAATCTAATTTCACACATTTTCCAGCCGCTTTATAAATAGCTCCAGTTTTACCCCATCCCAAGCCCTTCGGGTGTTCCCCCCCCCCCCCCCCCCCAATTCCCGACCCCTCCACGGGTAAGCATGCAACAGCTCGAAACTCGTGTGGTCACGCGAAAAAAACCACCATCATCATTAACTCCTAGCGTTCTGATACACCTGGATCCAACGAAATATTTAGCCGAAGTAACAAGCCACAGCCAAAAAACCACACGAAATACGCGCCTAACAACCTTGTTAAAAAAGCTCGTATCATCTGTTTGATCATCATTACTACCAATTGTACAAAGGCGTACAAAAAAAGCAATCGACAACCTAGGAGCAAAACTTCGTGCGATCGACTGCTTGCAAGTTATTGGCGGCATTGTAATGTGTAAATTATTCACTGTGGATAAACCTCTCGGCTCGGGGCGATGCTGGAGATGCGAACTGTTCAGGTGTTGATTCAATCATTGCTCTCATCGGATTGTGTCATTCTACGATCATGCGATGAGATTGCGTTATAGGATCTGTACCGGCTGGTGCTGTACCGGCTGGGGATGTACCGGCTGGGGCTGTACCGGCTGGGGCTGTCCCAGCTGGGGCTGTGGTTACTGGCATATCGGGCTTAACGTGTCGACTAGGCAGGTTGCTTTGTGGAATTCGGGGGCAAAACTGATTTAGGAAAATGGGTACTGCGTTGTGCAAATGGGTGCACTTTTGACGTATGTCTGGATTCAATAATCCACAGAAGAGCAAACGTGCATTTGATTTTATTTGCTAGCGTAAAAGCACTGGTTTTAGGCAAATCAGACCTGATGTAAATTTTGGATTTTTTTTAACTGTTCTTATTTCAGGGAGATATTCTTAAATTCAGTCCGTTCAGTTCGTTTCGTTCATGATTTACTCCCAGTTAAAATGCTTATCTTCCGATGCACACCCTAATGAAACGTTCTTCTCAAATATTTTAGTGAAGACTGTGAAGAGCAGATGTTTAGAGAATTATTTCAACACTAACGGGCTGCTGCCAGTACCTTCACGGACTTCTCGTTAGGAGGGAAATTGACCCGAGAGAGGACGCCACCTCCTGAAAGGTGCCGGTAAACGCGGCTCACGCTCAAACACACAAGAGAGCGTAAAGCTCATCGAGAGTCGATTCAAAGTGGTTTTCAAGAATCTATGAATAATATCTGATGTAATAGGCACTGGTAAACGCGTCTTCTCCCTTGTTACCTTGACAGGGAAGACGGAGAATAAAAGCAACATGGAAATGTGTGAGCAAAAAATAAAGACGCATCAGTTCCTTGAGATGACTTTGATGAAGACGGTAAGAACCATTTTCGAAGATGAGTGAAGCGCTATGGAAATTAGATAGAAAAACTTGAGTAGGTAATAAGAAGAGTGTTTTTGTTTTATTTTGGTGAGTGGTGAGTGGTGAGTGGTAAGCCCACCCGCACGCATACACATGCGGTGTTATTTTTATAGTCTTAAAAAGGCAATCATTTGATTTGTGCAAATTTTCCATTACGGTGCGCTTCATGGCAAAACTAATTGCATTGTGCAATAAAAAAAAAAAAACACAATGCACATTACGTTAATGATAGACGTAAGAAAGACGAGCGACGCTACAAAGTAAATTGTAAAAGAAAACGGCGACAATTTAGGCTCGCAATGACGATTTTAACAATGATAATAGCGTTCAAGTATATTATTATTTCGGTAAGCGAAGATAGAACAGTGTCCAAACACAAAGCAACGTCTTCGTTATTTTTAATCGAGACGCGCCATTTTGAAATAAAAAAAAACACGCCTAACTTGTGCATCATACGACCTTGCACAGGTCACACAGGTGTTTAAGGTCGTAAAGATTGAAAATAATTACGACTTTGGTAAATACGTTTATTATCGTCGCGTCATATTGGCGGTCATAAAACTCCTAAAATGTTGTATTTATCTTGCCGCGAGTCTTGTCTGTGAATTTGTGCGGAAACCTTCCCGAGTAAAACACCGCAGTCTGTAGGTTTACGTGCATGAGTACACTGCACTGATGCACCAGGATTTCCGTGCAAATTAACATTGTGACTGTCCAGTTTTTGCTATGCCGGTACCAGGCGCTGAAATTTCACCTTCGATAAACGAGCTATTTGTTAGAATTCAGGGCTGAACTTGATAGCAAGAAGATCAAAGACAAGGTGGCCTATGAATCACCGATAGAATTAAATGCTGTTTTACAAGTAGTTGGTAATGAATCTAATTTATTGACTGCTTGTATAAAATTGGTATTAAATTAACAAGCTGTGTGTCATGGTGCGATAAAATACCGAGGGACGAATCTTCAATTGACAAAAATATATATGTAGCACTATACTCGGTTTAGTGAGAGGCGCTACCGGTCGTTTTGGGGTGAAATGCGGGCCAACTGACATTTTAAAAAACAGTACAAATCATCTCCGCTAATGTCCGCCATTTTACTTTTACTCTAAAGCGTTTGCCGTGCCAAGAGCTTTTTTTTTGTGTGATATCTTAAGAATCTTGATATCAATTATAACAATACTGGAAATGATATTGGAGCTAACAAAGGTCTTCAAAATCCAGAAGCACTCATTAAGAGTCATTACAAGCAAACCCAGAAGCGCTAGCTGCCCGAGAGTTTTAAAAAAGGCTCAATATTCTTACACTTTCTAGCCTGTACGTGCTTGAAACGATAATGTTTGTCAATCTGATGTAACATTGTTCACCAATAGGGATGTACACCCCTACAGTATTAGATATAAACAGCTCCCGGCTAGCTCAAGTCATAAATCTGCGCTTTATGAAACGGGACTCTATTTTAATGGTAGGTATTCCATTTTTAAATTCTCTAACTGATGATCTCAGGAATGTTGAGAAATGTTTAGATTTTAAGACAAGGCTAAAACAATTTTTAATATCCTAAGAATTGTTTACCATTGGCGATTATGCCTTAGGATTATATTATATTGCTTTATGATTATTACGATGACTGGCTTAAAACGAAAATTTTGACAATGTATCACATGCAACACATGTATATTACAGCTAAATAAAAATATCACCACTTATACCACAACCGAATAATTCAAGAGTTGGTAGTGATGGAGATCAGTTATTGTACTAGGATCTTTCACGGCCCAGTCTGTTTACTCTATAATACATTGAATACCTCGCTAACTGACTTATTTCTGTTTTCATGGACGTGTATGAAAATGAATGAAAATGTGAAAAGACACGTACAAATGAATTCACTTTCTATGAGAGCTTGAACGTAAACCGTCGCGATTTGCAAACGTAAGGAGTACGCAGTTACGAATCCGACTGTATATTACGTATAAGACACAAGGGGCTTGTTGACCTTTCCTGCCTTTTCCTGGCGTCAGATCGATTTTCCCACCTACCTTTTCCCACCCAGTTCCCTGCAACCCCCCACACACGTGCACCAGCCGCGGGGTTAAACCCTTTGCTCATCTCCCAAGTGTAGGGAGTACCACAAGAAACACACTTAGAGCACAGTTTGCGCGCGTGCATGTCTGTCTCTTGGGTAGAATGTGGACGGGAAAATGACACGACGAAAGTGTAATAGAAAAGTAGGAGAAGGAAAGTGTACGCAATTAAAACTATTGAGTGGAAACATGCAGCTATATTTTAAAAATGAATTTTACGGCTATCATGGTTGGTTCTGTATGCTAGCATAGTAGGAACAAAGTTTGTAAAAATAACTTCTGAGATGTGTATTTTTTATCGACATTCATCCTGAATTTTTTCGAATTTTTTATGCCATCATGTCTTGTTTGATATTTATTTGCTGATCTTATTTATTTTTGTTGCTGCCAAATAAGTCGAGGTTTGCCAAATTTCTTGAAAATGTCTCTCATAGTTCCGGAAACCGTATATTTTTTAGTTTTCACCCCGCAAAAGATAACCAAAATATTATTATACTTTTTTCATTCATTTTACCATTTTCACGCTTTCTAATGAAATAAATTTCCTAATCAACTAAATTCTATGAATTCTTAGCTAATATCAAAGCAGGAACTATTCAAATGCTGCATACCCAGATTGTGCAAGAAAATAAGCTCAATAGGGATCAAAAAGTTCGAGCGCCAAGAAGTAAAGGCAGTAAAATCCGATGGCGAGGAGGGTCTTGATTCAGATGGCGTGAGACGGCTTTCAAAAAGGAAACGAATAAATCAAGTCTATACAGCGTGAGGAGATGAAAAGGCGATAGAACCCGCTGGAAAATACACCGTCAGTACTTTAGGAAATTAAAGAACTTGCAATAAATCCACGAAAACACCGGCTAAATGAAACCTTATCGCACCAGTCGATAGGTCGCACTGCATTCAAAAAACCAATTCAACTTCCACGTTAATCCACATGGTCAGAGCCTCAGGGCTAAACTGTGCTAGCGAAACCAGCGAACTCAAAGATACTAGTATATAACCTAACCGACCTCTGCCTACTATATTGTCAAAAATTGTGATTGCCGAGAGATGGGAGTAACCACAAAATTCAATTTTATTTTGTTATTTTGTTACTCGCATTTGAGACTGGTATACGCTCAATGTATAGTTTCTTTGAGCTAGAATTATTTAATTACAAAGATTTGTCAAAAAGAACAGACGCCAGCGCCATCGGGTGGTCACAGCCGTTACCACGCGTTGGTAGCTGTAGAACGTTTAACATCTGCGCTGTGAATCTGGAACTAACTAGCACTGGAAGTTCTTTGCAGTAAAGTGAATTGGCTGCAAACCTAACCTATTGCCACCTATTCAAGATGTAACCGAACACCTAAATAGCGGTCTGAATTATCTTTGACTCACCGTTTCACAGATATAATCTGCAAGGCGTGTGAGATGTTTCCCGCTGATTTTTTGACCTTCAGATGCAAAGACAAGTAATTTGCACTTCCGCACCAACAGTTAAAAAGGTGTCATATTATCGTTGTAAATACGCGTTAGCACGCATGATGTGTGCTGTAAATATAAATCTTATCTCATCGTTGTAGCTTTTGCAAGTAACATGACAAATAAGACGATTTAGATAGAGCATATCCCCTGAAGTTGTAAATAATGTTTTTAAGAATTCAACCAATCGAGTTTTTTTGATCACGGATATTGACTCAGACTGCCAATATTGGCTGTATACGACACTCATACACGGCAAACCCAAACAGAGAACGTCACTCTTATGCCAGGGGGAAAAAACATTGCGTCTTATAGACACTGCAAAAAGTAGCCTACTAAGATCCGTGATGCATTTTTTTTTTTTAAGATAACATGCAGCGAAGTATGTGTCAATAACAAGATATTGATTTGCTTTGGCGAAAAGCTTTGAGGTGACTTCTAAGAATAATAGATTGGCCATTTTCTTGGAATTGCATTGGAAACTACTTCTGAAAAGACGTTTGGGGTTGTTGAGCATTGACGTGGCGTCTTCAAGTAAACGACGAGTTCCACAAATTGAAATTCCTTGTTTCTTTATCACACTAGAGCTTGTCTCGTTTTAAAAGAGGTAATTTCGCGCGGCACTTCACGACCTTGATAGTATTCTAATTGGTACTGCAGGGCAAACACGCCGATTTCAAACGCTTGTAAAAAGTCTTAGCAGCTGTACAGCAATTCTATCGATCGGCCAGGAAAGACGTGCGTAAAGTACACCTCAGTGCGACTAGCATAAATTACGCACCCCACTTCGAAAAAGAAAGAAACGCACAACCTTCACAGCTAAGTAGCAACCAGCGTTTTATCATCAAAATGATGAAACTCACGTTGATATTATGGGAATAAAAAGAAAATCGAATCGATTGCGATGCACGACGCATTGCAATTGACACCGCGTGGTATTCAGAACAATTTCATGTCGTTTTTTTTTGCTGTAAAAGCGGAGAGATTCGCTAACTTGTTTCGCGTGACGCAACTGAAGACGCCGCGACGGCGACGACGGCAACTTTAACCAGGTGAAGGTCACGCAAGATGCCGTTTGACAAGTAAGAGTCGAGACAATTGTAAAAGAAACCCGACAAGCGAATGAGAGATTGCCCTTATTATTATTACTTTATTATTTACAAATTGTTTTGTCTCCGCTGTCTCTGACGGGCCGAGGGGGAGAGAGAAGGTCAAGATTTAGGTGTATGCTGTACCGGGGCGGTGATCAATGAACGACCTTACATCCCATTATCTTGCCGACGTGAATGCGTCTCGATCTTTTTTGTTCAACAAATAAATCCGTTTCGCGAAACGTTTACTGACTTACACCAGACGTAATTACACCTTGAGGAAGTAGCAAATTCGACCTTATTATCTCGTTATTCAGTTTTTAAGTGATTATGACTTGTTCTACCAGTCTAATTGCGCTGATTTACAGAATAATTTAAGCGATTTGGTGCACAAATGTCATTGGAAAACAGACTATAAACGGATGTCTCAAGGGTTAAAAGCTGAAATTAACGAAATACTCGTTAAAGAAAGGTGAAGAAAAGTAGCACAAAGTTGCACTCACCATTTCGTCGAGACTCTTTAGGTCATTGGTGATGATCTGTGGCATCGGTCCGTACTGCACGTTATACTCTTCCTGCTCCTCATCATCTTCCTCGCTGTCCATTCCCTGTTCCTCCTCACAACTATTCGCCCTCTGCAGAGCCCGCTGTTCGGCCGCAATCTCCCTGTCAATCTCCCTTTCCAACTGGACCAACATCGGAGCCAGCATCCCGAATTTTGCTCCTCGCCGAGCGACATCCAACAGGCAAAGTATCACGTGCTTTTCGTTCTTCCTCATGATAAGATCGTCGGTTTCGAAGAGCAGACACTCGAAGACGCCGAGACCTTTGCGACACCAGTCGATGAAGTTGGAGACGTTGTCGCGTGCGAAGAAGGTGCCCGGTTTGGCGGCTTTGAGGAACGAGACGGCACCGTGGTCGGTGATCGGAAGTGCGATTGTGCTGATGGTTGACGTGCTCATCGACATCTTGCGAGCGGCACGTCGAACCAGGTACTCCTCGGCGGATTTGCGCACGGAGTTCGCGTGCTGAAAGAAAAATGATCTGTTAGAAACTTTCGTGAAGTTATTGGGGTTGAAAGGGTTTGAGAGAGAAGTTAGATTTTGGGGCAAATCTCATTGGAGAAAACATTTATTTTTTCCAAATTTTAGTGTGAACTTGCAGTTCGTGTTAATACACCAATTAGCTTAACCCACTTTCATTCTGGAGTTAAGTTTTTATCACCCCTGAAAAAAAGCAGTATGGGATTGGCTTAACACCTGGCTTTAATTTAAACTCTGATTTGAGAATATGGGTAATAGAAATTTAAAAAAGTCAATCAAAAGATATATTTTTTTAAATTGATACTTATAGCTCAATTCACTCGTTTTGATTCGTTTTGTGACGTTTTGGGTCTAAGAGCACTAAGATGATAGTGCTGATAGTCGGCTGATAGTTGGCCTGATAGTCGCTGAACCAAGTTTATAACGCCTAAATTTACCACTCAGGGTTGTTCCCTTAGTTTTTGAGTTTGTTTTTGACAATATACCCCCAAAGTACGTATTACAAATTAATACAATTACTTGTCTAAAAAAAAACGTATGGGAGAAAGGACACAGATGGTCTACAATTATAGTCGGGAAATAAAGAACCTTTGGGCCCTAAGATTATTAGTACATCATTGATTACATTTGTAATCATATATTCGTGGGCGTAGTAATCAGCCAGTGACATATGTCAACAACTGTCAGCGAAACAAAACCAATAACAACTTATAAATGATAACACACATTCTCTAATTAATAAAGATAAAGAACCGACAATATTTGGTGCGTCTGAGTAATGAGGTAGTTCACGTCTGCGAAGGGATGCTGGCCAATGCTGGCTACCGGAACGAACATCAATGATTAATTGAAAGAAATAAATGAGCATTCATCGCTTGATAATGCACAGAAGAGTTGATCATTATCGCCATGTCAATCTCAGCTGGAGCTTTGCACATTTAACCATAGATGGCACATGACAGCAACGGTCGTTAGACAAAGAGATTTAAATATCCCCCCGCATAAAAAAAAAACTCCTCGTTTCAATCGATTAGATGGGTTACATAATTTCCCTTCAAATACTTTACATGCAAATCGTGAAAGACAAACATAAATCCACGTGTGAGGAAGAGTTTATAAAAACAATAGCATCCGCGTAATTCAAGTGAACTGTCAAAGCGATATTACACGCATTAGGAAACCTTCCGAAGGTGAACGAGATTCCGGACGTTATTCAGAAGTAAAGAAAACGCGACGGAGAGATCATGTAATTATCTTCGGTGTAATAAGTTACTAAACTGTCACCCATTGTTTAGCTAAAACCAGTTGACAATACCAGCAAAAACAAGGTTAAACTGTGAGCTAACCTCAAAAACAATCGCGCACAAACTTCCTACACAACAATAGTGGATCAGAATGTGGATTACTTAACCCGCATGCCCGTGAAAATAGACCGGCGGAGTTGAAACTTGAAAATTGAAGACGAATTTGCCCTTAAAACAGTTGTATCAACTTTTTTTTTTAATTAGACAGATACGGAAGTGTGGTGACCCGTATCTATAGCATGGAGTAAAACGCTTCCGTCTCTATGCAGGTTTGTCGTCATAGAGAGACATGCAGTCTGCCTTTGTAGCTGCGATTACGCGCACAGACAAATTAACACGAGTCCTGAGGGCTCAGTGACAGGGCCAAGCCAATCGCGCGGTAGCATGTATGTAAACACATGGTAGTCTCAGATCTGGAGCAGGGGTCGGTAAATGGAGGCCAGCTAAAAGTGGCTGGAGAAACCACATGCATGATAAAAAGATTGGGATTGATTGATTTTGTGTGTCCTGACGAGATGTGTGTGTCTTATTTGATGTAATTACCGTGAATAATTGCAAATTTCCTTGAAGTAAATAGTTTATTAGGTGGAATTGAACGCTAAAAAATTGAAAGTACCTTATCGTGATCCATCCTAGATGATGAGTCATAAAGAAATAGTAGAAGCAAAATTCAAGCTAAACACAACAGCAAGGCAGATTCTGAGAAATAAGGATTTTATCAAAAATATGATAGAAAACAATCGATTCTAATAATAAGAATGGTGTCCAAATTCAAATAAGAAATTGGGAGGTCACACTCCGATTTAACTCGAAATCTTGATGAGATCAATCTCAACAGAATAGTAAATAAGTCTGATGCTCTTGTTTAGTGAATGGTATCAAGTAATCGACTTGTATTGTCAGCTATTAATAACATTTGGAGAACCAATGTCGACCCGTGGGCTCGACTTCTTTTGGCAATTATAGACAAGGCAATAATAAATAGATACATCAAATTTTCCCCGTACTTTCCTCAATGAATGAACTGCAAGTTCCTTTCGCTTCTTTTCAAAACCCCGTACAATAAGTCTAATCCGGTGCTATATATTTCGACAAGTGCTCCGAAAACTTTTCAAAATTAATGACAAACCAATCAAATTATAACCGAAAGGTACACAACAAGAAAGTTACCAACGCACTTTCCCATCATTCTTCCGGCGATACACACTTCGAGATCGAACAAAAAGATATTACATCTAATTGACCCAACCTTCTGGGCATTGGTTCCCGAAAAGTAGGCCCTCACTTACCAACTAACTAGTCTAAAATACCTACGGCCTAGCCTAGACAATAGGATGAGCTAGATTCGATTACAGTTTTGCACAACTATCTCCTCTCGACCATAGCTTTGGCCAGCCCTTTGCCCTAAGCTACTGTCCACTCCCGTACCACTGTCGAGGTCCTGTTATCACGCGATCTTGCAATTACCTTGGTGAATGGAGGCAGTGTTCCAACGTCCACAACTGGTCCTTCCGATCTGCAAACTACAAAGCGGTTACGCCGCCTGAATCCGTTCCTTACGGGCTACCGTTTATCGTAGTGGGATATCTTGAGGTTTCATTATAAAGTTTGGTGAAAGAGTGTCATGGCGCGTGGTGCAATATGTTTGAGACCACCCACGCGCAATCGGGTGTGATCAATACGATTTTTTGGTGACATCTTTTGGTTTATGAATGGTGATGGATTTTTCAAAAGCGATGGCTGCATTGTTAGCGTTTAGTGATATGTGTGTTGGTATGTTTGTCGTATTTGATTTAGTTCTGATCGAATTTCTTTTTTGAGGTTAAACACGATCGCTTTTTCAAAGAAAGACGATTTTGATAAAATATTAGAGCTGAATCCACAAAGGAGATTTTCAGTTTCATCTCGGATGATGATCAGCCAATCACAGAGGGTGTTCTCCGAATTTTAGGGGTTGTTACTATCTTGATAACAAATTTACTCTTAAATGTGTGGGAGTGAAACTGTCCTCTGATGTAAAAAATTGTAATACATTAGACGAGCGAAGGAATCACTTCAGCAACTTGATACTTCTGCGCTTCATCATAAGACACTTGTGAAAATGTCATCGTTATATTTTCTCATTATAACTTTTATTGTCCTAATATGTTGACAAAAACAATCAAGTTACAGCCTCGCGTATTACTAATTTGTTTGTTTGACAAGTGATGACACCGCACAGAGAGGGCGGAGTGCCAAAACGCTCACAGAGATAACAATATTGGAATAGTCCTCAAATCTACTGGCAGGTGATTTGGAAAGAATCACTCTCACAAATTTTAAACTATCAGATATTGGTAACACGTACAGGCAGGGTTGGATTGGGGAAAAAAACCGGCCCGGGCATTTCAAATAAAATCGGCCCCCTCCCCCCCCCCCCCCCCCCCACCCTTGAAAAGGTTGTATTTTTTGTTTTTTCGATAACGAACGCAGTAAATTGGTATACGTTTTCACTTATTTATAACATTATTTTATGTTACTCTTTTGTTTCTTTGTTTTAAATTATCAAGTTTTATTATGTAGGTTTATCAGCGAAAGAAAAAAAACACTATAATATACCACGTACCTTTGCAGTATCACAGCAACAATTTTTGGCGCAACAGAGTGCTTTTTTCTGCAACAATGTTGATGATTTCATCATTGTCACAGAGCATTGGTTTTTCACCGTATTGTCCTGTGTAGTGTCAATTTGAACTGAAAACATTCCAGCATCGCGTACACTTTTTGAAATTGTCGATTGAATTAATTGTTTGATAGCGTCCACAACGTAGTTCACAGTTGTTTTAGATAATAGTGTTACAAGTCCACCGCGTTTTTTGCTCCCGAATTTTTTCGCCGCCTTTGATTTTTGGATTACATTGTCTAGATGGTCCTTTAGAACAATGTCGTACCTACTTGCCCAGAAGTAGCACAAGTTCTAAAAAATTTCCGTGGTCCAGCGTAGCGTCATCGAGCGTGTAAGCCGCCTTGGTGCCCCCTCTGTAACTCAGCCCGCGTTTCCCTATTAATTTCACAATTTCGATGATGCGTTCTAACGTCTGTCGGCGCTTCTTTACTTGCTCATTTCTCAAATCCGTGTATTTAGAAAAGAGCAATGACTCGACGTCTCTCCCTGAAGAATTCAAAATGTGGCTTTGGGTGTTTTCGCAGTGATGTACACTTCTTTCATGTTCTTCTATGCGAGTGTAAACATGGCGCTAGTCCGTCATACCAATCGACTTAAATTGCACGTAATCCGAGTTAATAGCGCCATAAGCGATGCACACGGTGCAAAATAGAGCTTTCTGGTTGGTGTCATAGCTTAACCAGCGACGATTTGTCCCATCTTTTCTGTTGAACACTTTTGGTCCATTAAAGGGTAAATTATCGTAAGACTGGAATGGGTGCTCCCGGAAGAAATGGGCCCGTTCGCTATTAGTAGGCCTCTGAAAATAATTGAAGTGTTCACCTTGTCTAGCCAGTTGTTCTGGCGCTATGGGTTGTGACAATGGCGCATCCGCTGCAACTTCTTGGTCTGGGAAATTTGGCTGTATCCTTGGAAAATCGGTTGAAGTTTGTGGCTGAATGTCCAACGCAGACGGGGCCGCCGGTGGTGTTGGTACAAGTAGAGGCTTATTGGGAACGGGCGTCACATTTACTGGCAACTTTTTAGTAAACAAATCAGTCAGTTTAAAGCACTTTTGTGCCTCTTCTTTGAGCAATTTCTGCCGCTTACATCTTAACTTTTCCGCCCCCCCTTGTAACAATTTCCTTTTCCCTGATCCAGATCCATCGTCGTCGTTTGCACTCGCTAGATTACTGTCACTCATTATAGGTACGCATATACGCTATCTTCACGCACTGAACAAAACGACCCGATCACAGGGAAACCTTCCCTATAACTGAACTGATTGCAGTAAGCAAACCTAGTGCTACTCTTTCGTTAGCCATTGCGCATACTAGATGTTTTTCGCAATTTTTGAAGAAATTAATACTTTGATAGAGCCTTCCTAACGCCGCCAAACACTAGAAATAGTAGCATGGGTTCCATTTCTACAAACATTTTCAAGGCGGTAATCGGTCAAACAAAGGCCGGCGAACCATGCCGATATACTTCATCATAAGCAGCACAGTGTTTTTATACTTCTACGTAACGTAATGTTATTTTCCGTAGTTTCCATAGTCTCGGCCGTCGGCACGCAAAGAGTTGCCGCCAGGCCGCTCATTGCGAGCCGACGGCCGGCCGGCACCTTGATTCTGGGGAATGTAAGTCGTCCTCGGCTAATTTTTCTCGTTAAACATTACTAGAAAATACACAAATTATTTAGATAAAATTCAACCGGCCCTAAAGTATACTAAAAACCCACCGGCCCTTCGGGCATTTGCCCGGTCGCCTAATGGGCCTATCCGACCCTGCGTACAGGTATACTATTGTGCCGTTTGCACGATTCGGCAATGTTTATCGGTGGCGCAACTTTTACGTCATCGCCAGTTATAGCAGCAATATCACAAATAGTAATACCATTTTACCACAAAGCAATTAAAGTCTTTATTGTTAATTATTTTATAAAAAGGTGTACCCAAATCGTCCATAGTAACAATGAATCATATTGAGAGATGAGATTTTATATTCATCTTAACAGTGAATCACTCTTATGATGTCTCAACTTTTAATCGATACACGAACACCAATATGTTTTATGGACATGGATGACAAAATCATGTCAATACAGCGCGGACACCTTCGCCAAATCGACCTAAATTTTGGTAGCCGACAAAGGGAGGCGTTATCTTAAAGTACACATACAAATACTTTTTTTTTTACTTCGATGAAATATATTTAACAAGCATCCAAAATTTCGTAGGTAAAAAAAAAGTAAGGAAACAGAAAATAATAAACCCTGCAAAAACGAAACTGCAATGTGTATCTGTCCTGAAAATTTCTCCGAAACTAGCTAAGCGGCTTGATCAGTTCAAACAAAAATTCACAGAAAAATAACGTTTCCCTCCGAGTCCACTTATTATGTTCTGGTATTTTTTGGTCGGTCTCTTGGTCTCATTTTGGTATATTTTGGCCCTTATGTGTAGTAACAGGATCGCGGAAAATAGTTTTGTCGCACATTTTAGTGAATACAATTAAACGAATTATCAACTGCTAGAATTTTTTTTTTTTACTATTTGCAATTTTTAAATAATATCCAGCTTAACTATCAAAAATTTCGAAAGGACCCGCTGTACTGGGCTCTGCAGGCAGCTAGTTCCGCCACAAAATAAGTACAGTAGCAAACAGCGAAGCCAAAAGTCAGATTCAGAATATGCTGATTATTATAATTGGCATGACGCCTAGACAATAGGAATGCAAAGAAACGCTGCATCAAAATGCCCACACGCATCAAAATAAGGACAAAGAAATCCTAGACGAGTAAGTCCTATGTCTCCACTCCAATTGAAAAACGGTCCAACTTTTAAATTTTAAACCACACATGCGAGACGACGGCCTTTTAATTGTCAGCTGAGCAAATTCACGTAATGTATTCATGTTACACATAGCTTGATCATACTGGGCGCTGCATAGCAACAAGTGAGGAAAATGAGCTATGCTGTAAACCGGAAACGGGCAAGGCTTGAGGGAGAGGAAGCTAAAGTAAACATAGACAGTATGTAGGGTCCCTTGTGGTCCATATGGTAGAGATTAGGGTGCTGTCAGCGGCGATGCTTTAGGGTGCAAAGGGTGCAGCGACAGTGGCGAGCTGTCGTGAGTCAAAGAGGCGTACCGTTGAGTTTGTAGGTATAGTTAGAAGGCCAGCGTTGATGTTAAACTACGGAACAAACGTGTCGGCATCAGGTGGCAACGAAGGATGATACCAGATGGCGTTTTCGACCGTTTTTTAACAAACCTCTTCAATTAAAATGTTGTTACTCAAAATATCGATAGTTAATCTTTGAAAATTAAATTAAATTCCTTGACATTCGGAAACGACGGTGAGTCCATCTATTAACTTCCTCCATTTTCGTTGGTAAATTAGTTATTTTTCGGCTATTGTTCGCGAAATGTGTGAGAATCAAGCAGCAATGATTCAGAACACTTGCTAACAATTCCACAAAGATTATAAATCTAAATATTATTCATCTCAATAGCCAAATTGATGAGAAGTATTCGACTTTGGTCATCCGCAATGAATCTTTTTAAGCGAAACTAAATTACTGCCAGTGTTCATTAATGCAGACTTATTTCATGTGACATACTTAATTTGTGGTCTGCGTACCATATGGACATACAGACGTACGCAGAATAAGTGAGAGAGATTGTGTCAGTGCATGAGCCTGACAAGCAGTTCACACATGGGCATGTCACTCATGAGCGACACGTGTAAGTCGTGATTTTAATCAGAGTGGTATTCGAATGATTGTAAGCTTGCTCTAAGGTTCGTGTTTTATCTATTTGCTGGCAACATAAGCTGGGCGAACTGCTCGTCATTTTGTCGACCCTTTTTCAAAATCGAAAAGGGAAACTCGATTTGTCAAAAATAGCACGTGTATAAATAGGCGCTCTTGGCCACGTGTGCATCTTAAGGCAAACGTAGGGGAGATTTAAAAGTATGTATTTACAAAGGACCTCTTGCGTGCGTGTTAGTTTTATTTGTTTTAAATTGTGTGTAAAAAAGATCCTCTTTTGTTTGTCATAGAAACAAAATTAAAATATTTCAAAGCAATTGAAACAAATGAAAATTTTTAAATAAATTTCATCTTTCTGTTGACATTTTGGTTTAGTCGACGATTGTCAAGTGCATGATGTGTGGCATAATTTACCACCTGAAGAATTGAGTGTGTTGTTGTGACAGCTAAAGATGAAACTTGTCGATAATAACGCAAAAGCTATTGTTTTTACACTCAACGAAACAAAAATTCCAGTGAGATTTCATTTAGTGAAGGCATCGCTTATGAGAAAGCAATAACCACACAAGTACTACCTTTGGCACTTATTTAATGTTATCTTCATTCAGCCGCGTGAAAAAGCTGCGAGTGTGAACGTAAACAACAAAAAAAATTAAAATAGTCATTGTTTTCTTCCAAGGAAGGAAGTTTGAAGTGCGTTGTCTATGAGACATAATTTAGAAACTCTTCTGTCAAAGATTGAACACCATCAACATAGTCTCGTTAGATATACCTGTTGACCACCAGACAATCTTCTTCAGACGCACGTTCATTAGATTATCGTGGTTTTTGGCCACCAATTATAATGTTCATAAAATCAGATTTCTCTACGCCATATGCCGGACTCGACGTCGTTGTGCATTTTTCTGCCTACCCAACTCAGCCAATGCGTACAACGTACACACGTGGACCGTTGGACGCGTAATTAGCATGGAATTGAGTAGGAAACGTGCATTTCGTGACGGGGAGGAGTAGCGCGATCATCTGAGATTGGAAGAAAGGGAAAACTCGCGAAAATTTATGTGTGCCGGACGTCGGATAAGTTGTTTTTTCAATCAGTTTTATTGCATCTAGATTACTAGCTTTTATTGAATTATATATTTTAGGAGGTGGTATTTTTACTCCACACATGCCGTTTTCTCTAGAATAAGATTTTTTCATTGAGTTCATAGGTATAGTCAGAGTGCCAACTTTCTGCCGAGCAAAGGAGCCGGCAACACGTGGTAACGCTGGTGGCCACCCAATGGCGCTTGCGGCCTTCCTTTTAAACAAACCTCTATAGTTAAAAAATTACAACTAAAAATTAAAAAAAAACAACATGGATATCAATCACTAAGTTAAGCATTAATACGATTAATTGAGCGTAAACTGGTCTCAAATGCGCGTAATCCGCGAGAAATAACGAAATACAATTACAAATTACTTGAAATTTAGCATAAGATATTGTAAAAAAACGAAAATGAACTTGCTGTTCCTTGGTCACAAAACAATAAAATATAAATAAAATCTCTCGCTCCAGTCTCGGTTATAAAAATTACTTGCGGTATACTCAAAATGACAAAAGTGTAATTCCATAATATTCAAAGTGAACAATATGGATCTACTGAATTCCAATAATCACTCGTTCATTTTTCTAGTGCAGTTAAACCCAATAAATCACATCGACGTCGAGATTATTAGAACAAAACTCTCCCCCAACAATCAATTTCCCCAACACATCCATCGCACACTCCTCTCGTACGATAGAAGATAGCGGTTAGCACAGCAAACGCAATTGCGTCACATCCTGAATGTCACATCCTTGTAAGGATACCACCGCTCTGTTGCTTCCTGGCTGTCAACAAGCGCCGCATCGAACAATAAGTGAACACACAAGCATTTATCGACGCCGACCATGTGCATTGTTCAGCGCTCAGTGCTGGCCCATATAATCCCTATTTGTCCGATAACGTTTGCAGGACTTACGGTTATATTATGTTTTTCTTAAACGCGAAGATTTCTAAAAAGAAAATTGTCAATGGCCTTTACCTTTTATGGTTTAAAGTAGCGCGATAGGTGTCAAATACAGACCAACGCAAATGAAAGTGTAAATAGACATTGATATTTTTACTAACAAAAAAAAAACTCCTACGCATTGCTTAATTTTACCCACTATAGCAAATAGGTATGGTTTCAACGTATTTTGAGCACTTATAAACGTAACCATCACGGTCAGAGAGAGCTTGTCATAGACACGAAACTGCAGTAAGAAAACGTTATGACATATTGCCACCGTATTTTGTTTACATTACCTATTTTCCACGTTTCAGTCGCAGCTTTGTCATGCTAAACAGCGGCAAAGGTAAACATTATGCATGAAAGCATCTTGGATGAAATAATTCCGAGGGCGTATGATGATCATCATAATGATATTTACCTCTTCGGTTGCTCAATCCCGGTGGGTTAACATTACCGATAAAGCAGCGCAGAGTTCAAACTTCGAAGTGGTTCATTGTCCATGATGCACATAATTGGTATGTGATTATGGCTGGTTACGTTAGGGCCTCGTAATTGACTTGTAATTAACAGGTATTGCTATAGTCCTCGTGGCACAGTCGTGATGTTCGATTATTCTATGCTCTGGCGTATCAAAATGCTATGTGATTTTCAATGATTTCGTAAAGCTAGATTATTTTCTAGTTTTTTTTTTTTTTCATAATTTATAGTTTCGAAATTTAGTCTTCCGACAGATTTATGGTAAGTTGTGAAAAAATTTTAAGGGAGTTCTAACAAAACAAAAACTAGTTCTGTGCCATGCAGTGACCATTTTACCAATGAAAATAAAAACCAATGGCGTCATACCTAACGTTTACGTTTCAAAGCAATCGGATAAACAGCAACACAAAACGTACAAATTAATAAAACATGTTCGCTAATCAGAATCACGAAAGATGCATTAAATTTCATACAGAAATACATTTCTGTATACATATCGGCATTTATGACTCGCTTGTGACATAAAATAAAGTAGTTTTGACTTTTATGAAAATGTATCGGCTAAACGTTTCATTTCACAAAGAAATCTATTAAAATCGTAGAGCTGAGTCAGAGGCACGGCAATGGTTTTGCTATGCTGAGTGACTAGAATTTTTAAGATACATGTCTGCCTCTGGATCTCGAGTTGAGCGACTTTCTCATGATATAGGCAGAAAGAAAATGACAATGCAAGATTTCTGCAAGTTACAAGAGAAAAAAAAAACAGTATGGTCAATGTTTGGTCAAGTTATGATTGCGCGATACTTAATAATAGTTCAAGGAATATTAGTTAGCCTTCACAGAAAACTCTAAAAATGAACTAGTTAATTCAAAACGTGTTGATTGATAAGTGCGTACTTATATTGATACAGTAACAGTATAAATAATGCACCAAGAACCAAATCCAATCAAAAATTAAAGACCATACGAATAAAAAAAAAAAATAACATGGTATGGTGTATCCCAAAAACTAATGTGCATCCACATGTTTTCAAGTAGCAATTAGGAGGGTCTTTGATTGATTCGTGTTCATCTTCTCAAGTGTCAACATTTCAACCTATCACGACTCGGCCATCTAAGCTGAGTTACCAAGTCAAGTGCCTGTCCCCATCTTTAAAGTAAGGTTAACCAGTAATATTCCCTAAAACCAAACGCACTGGGATTACCCCCTTTACGAAAAATAGTCAATCAATTCTCACAACTTAAAATTTTTCTGAGATAAATATTGACTTCTAGAAATGCGAGTTTTAGGGTTTCACCAGAGTTTTTGGTATATATTATACAACCTACAACCATCTATCTAATAACAAATAATTCCCACCATGAGACTGCAATTGACAAACTTCAAAAGGCAATACCGTAATCAATGGCAAGGAAGGAAAAGTGACTCACGCTGAGTGCGAACATAAGGACTAAGGTGGCATTGGAGAGTGTCTCAATCCCGTGTAGTTATACATTTAGCATTGAAAAAGTTGACCATACCATAAATGCACCACATAGCCTATCTTATAAATCGTCAACCATTCCAAATCGGTAACAACTAACAAGTCGAATGTGTGTTTATGTGGAATAAATACACGCAAGATCGTTTTATATTTTATTTTTTACAAGTCTGGGACGTAAATCATTTGGAAATAAGCACTTAATCTATGAACACCTACGTATACCTTCAACAGAGAGCAAAAAATCGCGTGCTTTTAAAACGAACGCATCCTAATTTGGCTGATTGGGAGTCAACTTGGATGTCCCAAGCAACACAGGTAACACCCTAACCTGACCGAATAATACAAATTTCGCATGCTAATAGTGTTGAGCCCACTGACATTTTACCGATAGAAGAGTCTAGCTCGTGAGAGACGATTTAAGCACAAGGACTACCCCCCTATATTACCACCAACTCATAAATGATATTTAAAAAGCGATTTTAATGACAGGATTTCAAAATCTTATAATATGTATGCCAACAAAAGAATCCTCAGGATTTTTAAAAACAAAATACTATAATTTTTTTCAATTCTAAAAAACAAACAAATTTGGTACGACAATAACTTCAAAGCAAAATCAACATGGCGGATAGCAACGATCGGAGATGATTCTTAGCGTTTTTTTTTTTTTTTACTAACAGTTGGCTCTCATGGCACCCCGAACAGATCGGTGGCGCCTCCACCGGAAAACTTTGCTCAACTCACTGAACTGATAATACAGCCGAGTCAAGCACACGGACACGAACCCAGCATAGACATTGTATTCTTCCTTTACCATGTCGCGCAAATGATTTACAATTTAGCTTTCGCGCGCGCGATAAGAGAATAACTGCAATGCAGTCGTCTCTTTTGCCAATAAAACGCTTTTTTTTTTTACAGGAAACGATCCTTAAAAAAAAAGGTGCGGAATTCTTCACGGAAAGTTGCGGCAAAATTGGCTGCGGTATTCATTTTTCTTCACCGAAAGTGAATTACATTTACAAGCCAAAGTACTACGATAAATGGAATAGTGTATTTTTTTTAGCTATAGCGGACGTGACATAAGGATGGTAAGCTATCAATTACCTTTCCTGTGAGATAGGAAAGTAATTTCTCGCTAGACTCTAAACGTTGGATGCCGCACGCATGATTTATGAGGAAACCGTTTAACGTGCTACGAAATTAAAGCAGTGGATTGAAGTGCATCTTGTACTCATCATCATCATTCACTGCCTACTAATTACATGTGCTGCGCGTACTCGTCGTTCAACGACATCGGTGTACCTTGAGTTGCAGTCGCAAAAAGGATGGAGAAAAGCTCAAGGTATTCGATTGGTCTACAACAGGGAACAAAACACCTGTGTAGTCTCGAAATAGCACTGTAAAGGCACTGAAAGGTGATAAATATCACGAAACATATCGCTTACACGAAGATATCGGCAAATCCATTCACTTGCATGTCATTTCTAACGCTCATCGCTATGAAATAGTGATTGCCTTTCAAAACTAGCAAGCAATATACAAATAATTTTATTACAAAGCTGTCATCAATGATTTAATGTTTGGTATATCTTTATCAACTACAATTTTCAAAGAAAATCATTGTCGTGTTAATAATTATCATTTTGCAAATGATTGCAAATGATTTCTTTCTTTCGTAACATGGTCACCCACCCAATCACTTATTCAGCGCGCTGTTGCTTAACTTGATGCTCTCAAGTTCAGTGTTTCAAGCCATGGGATACGCGAAAAACCGCAAGGTTTTTCAAGTGCAAATCTAAATGCAAATCTAGTTCCTCTCGTATACTGAGTCAGCATGGTCACCCATCCAATTCCGGAATCAGCGTATTGTTACTTAACTTTAAACTCTCAAGGCCAATATTTCCAACACGCCAAATCGCTCTAACTTTAGCCTCTTAGCAAAAAATCAGCTGATAGCGGTTACAATTTATTTTATTATTAACGTTTACCAACGATTCAAACAGTTACGAAACAAAAAAGTTCTGAAATAGCATTTTCAGTTGCCAATTTAAAAAACAAGAAAAAATCGAGTATGTGAGATTCAATGGTAGATTCGGCTTTTGGTAGCCATGTACATGCTGAGATCGCCCGACAGAGCGTTTCAATACAGCATTTTCTAAAATATTACCGGTATATATGTGTATTCCCACGCTAAACAGAAAATGGCATTCAATGGTGGTCACCCTTTCCAGCGCCCAATTTAGCAAAGGTAGCGCTTAACTCAGTCGAAGAGCCAGCATCTAGATACATGAGCTCCTTCCGTACCTCCTTTAAAAATTCCCGACGCCATGCGCTTGTTATTTATAAGCGTCTTACCTTGCACAGTGCGACGCCTGTGTCCAGTCGGTCCATGAAGTTATCGACGTTGATCATCAGCTCTGGGTAGAGCATGTTCAACCACTCTGCAAGGTCTTCCTTCATCGCGTACAGGTATTCTTCGCTGGACTTGAACGGCCTAAACGACCGAGTTTCTTTCAAGACTGCCATGTTGTTTTCTGGAATCAATTCAATTCATTAGTTACTGATGTTTAACGACGCAAAGTTCTTGACAACGGCTTTGTGTTATTTTCCGGATTCAATTGAATAGATAATATACGGTGCTTTACATTCATTTTTCTGGTAGTTATTTAATAGTGTAGATTAATTCGTAGGTGATGATGAGGTTGATGCTGAACCTAACAGAGTTTAGAAGGAAGAAGAAGAAATCTGGTGCTGGCTCCTGTTGAAGAGCACCAAATGGACCACCGGCTAAACTTCCCTGCCGAGGGACGGTACAACTCGAACAACAGTACTCCTCCTCTACTCCATGTCGAAAGGTTTAAAGTGCAGTTAATACTTTTCATAATTGAACCCCTAACAAATACTTTGGATTCAAAATCGCGCCAAAAACTGTATTATTTTTTACTTTTGAGGGTGGTTGACTTTTTTCTCATAGACGACATTTCCTGTCCAGCAGAACTTGATTGATTAAAACGTAAGTAACCGGATGAAAGTGATTTTAATAATGAAATCAATTTGACAATGGAACATAAATCAATCGACTACCAGTTATGATATTCTGATTTCATAGAACGCATCCATCCATCATCAAAACATGCAATTGTAACCTATCGCCTAGCCATAGATAAAATGTCAGGAAGCTTCCAAAAATCAATCAATATTGACATTTGTCTAATACCGTGATGCTTACTTTATTAAAAATGTATATCTTGTACATTGAATCTCTACACTACCGATGAATGCTGGCTTAATAAACAAAGAAGATCACCTTAGAAGAAGTCATGGGCAACTCATTTATACCTAGAACTAGGCAGGGCTCTAAGAAATACAACGTCTTATCTAGCCACACCTTACGCGGTTCAAATTAATAAAATCAGAAAGTACACACACACATGTCCTGAGCGGTGAAGCTATTTACGGAACACTTCAAACCGGTGGCAGTAAGAATTGCATATTAAACTACGTAGGTCGTATAGCGGATCTCAAAAGCACGATGTTTTAACAATGAACCTTTGTTCACTAATTTTTAGAAGTCAATATTTACCGCTGAAACATCTCAGCAATCAGAATTGATCGCTGGACTTCGTTGTCAAATGTTTTGCATTGCAATTTTATTTTTATTTTATTTGACGAGAAGGGGCGAGGACATGATATAAGGATAGCATGGGGTGAGGGTAGGTAAGTGATTTAGCATCACAGATTAAATGAACGGTTTTAAATGTTGAACATGCATCTAACAAAGCCACTCCTGATTGCTATTTGAAATAATGAAATACCAGCGTTTTTGGGACACACCATCATACTTTCTTGAGTTTTAAACCGAATTATGGGTTTTAACAATAACGTTTTTCCCTAACTCCGCCCAAACTGCCAAATAATTACATCAATATCGATGTACTCTGCTTTAAGCGAATCTTTTCTGTGTTAAGTGTTAAAGACAGTAAAAAAAAAACACAATATATATAATAAACATGTTCCGTACACTTACTTCAGAAAAGTGTCCAAGTTTAACACCGAAATTTTCTATTTAATTACTAAACTTGTTGGAAATGATTAGGACAGGACGGCGCAGGAAGCAAAGTTATTAAGAATTGAGCCGAGTCATTTCAACACCCTACAATCACAGTCATTACGCAGGCAGCGGGCGAGATGACCTGACGCATCCGTTCGCTACGCTTTAGATGCACAATCTACCAGCACGTGTAACATAGAAATCGTATTCAACACTCGAAGATGCTGTGCATTTTCGAATGGATGCAATCTTTATTTTCAATTAATTCAGTACTACTCGGTACCAGTTTTCAAAAAAACAAAATAAAAACGTTGAAAACCAGTAATTGAAAGCTAAAGGTAAGTAATCTTCCACGTGTTTCCTCGGTGCTCAGTTATTATTTCATTTTTAGCTTGCTAAAGCTCTTCACTCCTTGGAATCATTGAGTTCATAGGTGTATTCAGAGGGCCCTAAGACCAGCGTTAAAACGGTAGGTGCTACCCGATAGCGCTTACAGCCGTAATTGGTAACAAACATACAATCAAATAATAGCTAGCTAAATTATCGATTACCAGTGATACAGATATCAAGCGTAAAATAGTTTAAAATTCAAGTTAGCTGCGAGAAATAACGATATTCAATTTCTTGACACTCAAAACTATGGTGACTCCATCTAGCAGCATCCTCAATTTTTTTGGCAAAGTAGTCATTTGGCGGCCAGTTTTCGCAAAGACATTTTATCATTAGTGATATGGTACTACAATTTTGCGATAAATATACTATCAACTATAACGCGTAATTGCATTCTCGTTCAATTTGAATAAAATTACCTGACGCTCGACATCAAACGAGAATTACACGTCAAATACCCGGTAAAACACGTCAATAAATTAACAAAGTTTGTTTTAAGAACGATTATTTTAAGATAAACTAGAGGTGGACCCGTTTTCAAGCCGGTCAATGATTGAATATCATAAGGGTCCATTTAGAAATTGATTAATGATTTCTATACATAAACACGCACGCATGGCAACCAATTATTAGCTCGGATTTTATTTATTAATCTGGTACAAGCTTTATCTATACGGTAAAGCACCGCTAAGAATCAACTTATTCCGAAAACCACGTGGCGATTTTTAGGAAAGAGAAACAGAGAAATCGAAGATCTTATGACCGGATATTAAGACTTATCTCACATCCGAAGGTCAAAGGTGGAAATAATGATTTAAACTTGTTAAAGAAATCGCTAAGTTGTCGTTACGGGTCTAATTTTTGTTTTGATCCTCAAATTTATTGCGTTTTCATTGTTGCAAGCCAAAGAAAAATATGGTCACATCATGCAGAAGATGAAAATAAAAGGCCGACCTATTTTCTTAGCATGTCAAATATCAAAGGTTGAGCCTATTGCCCAAAAGTCTCTGCACCCATGCCACCCACAAGTCGAGTGTGTGTGTGTGGCATTTATAGCTCGATGTCACATATAGAGAAGGTAATGTTATCCATCTGTAGGCGAGAGGAGAGACCATGCCGAGTTAAGTCCTACGTAAATGATACGAACAGGTAGTGGTCGAAGGTGATTTGATTTTGAAACAACCATTTCACTTTCGATTTTTCACATGGAACTGTGAAAGAGAACCGTTGCGGAATTGCCCTCTCGAGGACTGGACGAGATTCTCTAGTCTGGCAGGTATCTTTAGGGTCATTCTTAGCGGTTAGCCTACAGTTGTTTAGCAGATAGAGATCGGTGCTATTAGTAAGGTTCATTTTAGTATAGCGGGGTCTGAAGGGTCGCCACTGAGTGGCAGGTATAAGATTGCAAAGAAATAAGTAGGTGTAAAAGGTACGGTGGGACTGGTCGGCAGGTAAACCTAAGGGTGGTGCTGCAGGTGCTCAGAACAATTGATGGGGTATTGACAGAGATAAATGGACTGTCAATATGTTATTATGGTTTGTGAGAATTAAGTTACAGAGATTTTTGATGGTACGTTCCACGTTCTGAGATTATTCTGCGGTTTCCTCTGTGGCTAGTTACGAATTTTATTAAAATTTCAATTATGTAAAATCGCATAAATAAGGAAACTCGTAGCCGTCAATGACGAAATGTCTTTAGACAATTTAATTAAAACTAAGATATTATTTGCATAAGTTAATTGAGATATGACAGAATGTTGTGTTTTGATGCAAATTGAAAGTGAAATTACAAGAAAAAAAAGGCGTTGTAATTAATAATTCTTTGAATTACACTTGGCTAGTTGGTTGTCTCCACGGTCTGACAGGTGATGTGCCAGAAGATAGAGCCCATACAATGACGGCATCGTGCTACACGGAATTAATGCCGAACAGGGTCCAAATTAATGTACCTATTATGCCTCCGGAAAAATTAGATAATGGTCAAAAGATATTTAGGGAACAGTCTAAGAATAAATTAATTTTTATCATTTTTTTATGAGAACAACGCGAAAAAAGTTCTTTCTGTCTACATATGTTGATATTTGAACTTTCTTTAATTTCATACCACCTACACTGCGTAATTCAAGGCACAATCAAAGTCCAGGAGTCCGCTAAGATACGTTTTGTTTTCGTTTTTTTTTCGATAACGGTGAACCAATTGACGCTAGTCATTAGAATAGGTGCAAAGGTGTGATTCACTCTCGGTGTGCATGTACTCTTATGAATGAAGTGAATGAAGTAGCGTATTTCCATGAAATGATGGCAAGTCACCGAACCCCTGAGGTGGTACAGTTATCAATGGATCAAAATGCAATAACAAACTTGGACTCACGGTGGGCATAATTACGGCACAATTTTATTTGACTTTCTCCTCTGAAACGAGCGGAAAGCCCCTTTTCAGCCGTGGACAATATTCCGAACGAAATTATCTCCAATAGTTATCCGAAATATAGATACGAATGACCACGATCAGATGATTATTATATTGGTTTTTAGGTCATATTTTTAATCTCAAAGTCGTTATGTTCTGTTATGAATCGAAAATGTGTTTGTTTTAAAGTACCTAGTACTCGTTTTATTGGTACCTTCGGTATCAATGGGTTGGCTAAGGGATGGTTTTACGATGGAACAAGTTTATGTGAAAGCTTGTCTACCCGAAACGGGTAAAATGGTTGAAAATTGTAAACCAGACTGCACTCGACAATGTTCGGGGCACCTAAATAAACATAGCTCGAAGGGTAGTGGCTAGTGAGTTAGGTATTTCTTGGTGCTGTGCTTTGGGTTAGTGAGGACTGAGGTTTCTAAATGAATTGTATTGTTCAAAACTAATTGCGAATTTATCTAAGTTACCGACGTTATTATTTATCACATGCAAACATAATATTATAATTTATAATGGTACTTAAAGTAATTATCCAGCTGCACATCAAATCGTAAATTAACTTTTGATCACAGATACTAGTATGATTATAAGTATTTTGTAATAGTTCAACTACTAGACAATAGGACTTATGGTTATTTAAATTGCCGGTGGCTAGATATTTCAATACGTCGATAAAACTAATGCCTGATTAGATAACCGATACATATTTTTGGAACTGTCACACTTGATTGGTAAGGTCAATTTTCGACGCAATCATTCTGTGGATGTTCAAACATGTGCTAGTAATAAAAGTGTTTGATATCGTTTCGATCGATCTCGAGTCCTAATCGCCTCAAACTGAGAATGTACAATATGCAATAGAGTTCAGCTAGAAAAGGCTAGTACTTACAATATTTTGATAACAACAAAATTAGTTCTTCTGCTCTCCAGGGGTGAACCGTGACAAATAAGCGAAAGAAAAAAACACTCTTCTTTATGATTACTGATAAAAAAATCACATTCACAAAACGCACTTAAGACAATCACAACATTTAAAATATGAAACTATATCGTTAATGACATGAAAATAAACGTGCTCTGAATCTCTGCCCCATGCTGAGACTCGTGCGCGTAGCGAGAGCGAAATTCTTGCGACCTACGAACCACCAGGCGGGCCGGTGCAGACTGATATCTAAACTTGAATTCTCGAACTCTTCTACTCGCCGCCGCAAAGCTTGAAACGCGTGCACTGGCGGCACACTGCGGCCAGCGATGGAACTATCACGAGGAACTTGTGAGACAATACAAAAGTCGTTGATCAAGGAATTCTGAAATCGTTTCAAACGATAACATTAATAATCAGGCTAATAATAACTAGTCTTTGTCTTCCTAAGAACATATAAGGATTCACAAGTAGTGTCTTACTCATGATTTGCCAATTATCTGTACACATATCCTTGATATGAAAGAAAAATATGTGAAATCCAATGATAAAAGAATCGAAAAACCACAGAAATACATTATTTACCTGATATTGCCACTGATTATGATCACTACTTAAAGAAATGATGTCAGTTCCGATTATAATTTATAAATTTACCATCAGATTCAATCAGTGTTCAATCGACAACCACAATCAAAGAAAGGCATTCCGATAAAGATGAGTACATTTATTGACTTTCAGATTGACCGCCAAGACGATCGTTTGTAATAACGTTGGTTATGAAAATCACAATAGCAAGTACCAACTTCGGAGCAGTGTTTTCTCTCAAAACGTGTTTATTTCTCTGCGAAACTGCTCGTTTTCCCTCTAAAAATTATACAACCTTACGAAGATTGTCTTTTAAAATCAACCAAATTGTATCGCCTGTGCATTTGGCATAACATTTGTGCTCACTTAAAAACCGCTCCGGTGAGCTGCTGAATAACATCGACTAGGAAAATGTAATGAGGATATTATCTTTTAAAACCGGTTGGTACGAGATCGCAGTAACAATCTTCAGTCTCAAGAAATAGTCGCTGAGTTAGGATCGAAAGTCCATCTGGGCCGTTGTGCCCGTCTACGATCATTTCTCCGTGCTTAATTCTCGCATCATTCTAGTCCTAAACATTTATTATAATAACCAATAACTTAAATTAAATTTGGTATATCTTTGTTTAAATGTTGAAATCATTAGGTCGTTCATCAGGGACGTGTGATAATTTAATAGCCAAGGTGCTAAACAAGTGATTTTAGTTTTAGAACGACGAGTATAAAAGTCTTTAAACGTCTTGTAAGACAAATTTAAACTCGTGAGAGGTAAAAGTCGTTAAAATGAGCAAAAATATTCACAAACCGAAGTGCTGAAGTGATTTATTCGAAATCTAATGAAACAAACCACAAACGATTTAGTGATTTTAAGATGTCAATAAAAGTGCTTTCCTTCAATATGGTATGTATAATCTCGATCGAACTGCATGTAAAATTGTAGCTCATGTGATATTTGTGTCCAAAAACCACATTCTTTTGATGCTCATGATAGGTCTAGCATTTAATTAAGGTGTCTTAAGGCATTACCAAGACAAGGCCACGTCTTCCTTCCAACTAATTGTCATCGTTCAGAAAAACATCCCGTCTCGCCTCTACTTCCTAGTCGCATCACTACAATAATAGAAATAAGAAATAAGCACCTTGCGTGAGACAATATATAGGTGTCAGTTTAATTTGCAATCAAACGAGTACATACTTTGCTTGCTTTTGCACATCAAATTTGTGAAGCAAATCATAAAAGATGTCAACTATGTTGTATTGATAGTGAAAATGTTTCTTCTGAGTAAGTTATGACTTAATTAAAAAATGAATACAATTGTGAAATGATACGAATTGATAATTTGTATTCGTCAATCACATTATAAATGTAAAGTTAACACATATTCCAACATAAGTGTGACGTTATATTGTTGCAAATCGAGGTTAGCAGATTTATAGATTTTAGTTTAGCTTTCTACCAGAATTTTGCCTTCAATTTCGCCTCCAGTCACTGACCTTGAAAACTCGGAAAAGTCTTTAAGCTTCATCTTTTTCAGTTCGAAGAACCCCAAAATATAAGCTTCTTTATTTCTGGGACCAAAATACAATGGCATCACTCCTTACGCTTCTCCCGGAAATTGATAATAATACAAAAAAATGTATTTTGCATTGCACGATATACCTTCTTGTGGCACTTCATGGTTTTTATCATTCTTTCTCTCATCTCTCTTTCCTAAACCACGTGTTTGAATGACAGATTATTGGTGTTTAACGACGATCTCCTCAAGGCAATCTTTATCAAGTGACCAAAACAACTTCAAACTCTCTATTTATAAATAATAAACATAGCTACTGGCCATCTGAATCTGAACACATTGAAAAATTGCCCAACACATTGAAAACTAATAATCGTAATGACAGAACAATAATGAGACAATACAAAAGCCCCACAACAAAGAAACATAAATACATCATAAAATCTTCTAGAAAATATTATCTCAGTTCACATTATCACCATTAATATCTGTAGACATACAATTCTTCTGTCAAATGTCTTTCTATTTTTCAGAGTCTCAAGTTGTGATACAGTTACAGTTAGAATCTCACTAGCTCCAACGCAATGAACCAACCATGACCCTTGCTTGCAGCTCGCTCTTTCCTGTCTTCTGGCCTGTTTTGCCGCGTTGGTCAGCGCCCAGATTCGAGACGCCGACGAGGCTAGTGCTTCTGCAAAGATTCCAGTTGCTTCTCCTTGCCCCAGCGCGTTCACTTACGACCCCAGAGAACCCGGATCCACGAAGTGGTTCGGAGTCATCCTGCTAACTACAAGTGTCAAGTTGGTTGGGTTTACGCTTGACATCAAGTTGGACAGGCCTGCTGACTTGTTAGGGGTACGTGGACTAGATAAGATTGATTGATTGATTTGTGGTAATCGACTGTGGCGATTAATTGATGCACTGTGCTAAAGTTATAATGACGTCGGTGAATGACTGGGTGGTAATGAGGATGCACCTAGCCTATGTCTAGAAAGCAGAAAGGAAAGCCTGGTGCGGCGAAATGTAGCTAATTTGTGTCGAAGAGCACCAAAGCATTGGCTTAACGTCCCTTCTGAAGGACGGTAAACTCGAACAAAGGGGTTCGTCTACAAAAGCTGTCGAAGCAAGGCGATGAAGATGAACCTAACTTCAACCTAACTACTTCCAACCTTTCGCTCGAAAAACTCGCCATGTGTTTGTTGGTAACCCATGCAATGCACGTCCCAGCGAAATGTTGCTTAACTTCTGAGACCTCACGAGAACCGCTGTTACGAACAGAGCAAACCGTCCGGTATATTTTGTTTTCAAGTTAACGATTCGTTACGTTACGTCTGTTTTTGTATTTCTTCTACCCGTTGGTGATCCTCATAATTCGAACAATTACGTAGAAAATTCGTCATGTCATAAAATATGTGTGTCCAGCTTTAGGGCGCGCATTGAGCGAACTCTGAAATCGTCATCGAGCCCGATAAGATTTGTTGTGAACAAGGAAGAATTGGTGATGACACTTAAATAATTAAAATTTTGGAACATTTTGGAACACTCACTAGAAATATGTATGGTGTTTATAATTACCACGACCACACCGTACAAGCGGTGCCACACTTAACCCATTATTACGGCTTGATTCAGTTTTTACTTGTGCATTTATCGCCATTGCCAGATCGATTTAGATACGTTTTAGATGTCCAGACATAATCACAATTGTTTATGAAATATTTAATATGATGCAAGTCTGAGTAGTGTAGGAATAATGTGCAGTTTTTTGTTGTATGTTGTTCTAAATATCAACACCAAATTACCTCGGATACCAAGTACTGCAGAGAGCCAATGAAATCCAAAGCGCAAAAAGTCAGTTTCTAAAAATTTTTTGTCGCAAGGTTTTTTGAGTGACAGGATTTTTTTTTCAGAAAACCTCTGATATGACGCGAGTTATTTGCCCGTCACATGAATATTTAGACACCGATGAAAAGTATTGAATAAATTAGTCGAGATGTTAATTAGGGTCATTTTAATCGGAACTAAATACACATTGACTTAGATACTACAAGACATGAGCTTACTGATATGTTACGTGAAACGTCAAATAAGGTCAAATGTTATCTGTAAGTCGCAGGTCGCAGCAACAAACGCATAAAATATGTTTTGTAATTCACTATGAAAACCCAATTACGCATTGAATTTCCAAGGAGTTCTAGTTATTTTTGAGGAGCTCTAGTGCACTGGTTTTTTAGAATGTTGGTCAATTATTTCCAAGGTTTTTCCTAGGAAAATCTGAAAAATCTCACTGATTATGAAGCAGGGCATGTCAATTATTCATTGCCTTTGAAGCAAAAATTTACTTCTTTTTTGTAATTTTAGCGAAATCTACAGATCCAAAAGGATATAAATTAAAAGGCAAAAATTAGGTCGGATGGTTCCCTATGCTAAGACAATGTATTCCCTCGATTATTTGCTTTCCAAAAGCAACCTCAGCCTCCCATATCGTTGAAGAGCGTCTCTAGGAGCTGACAAACGCCCTCATGTTCCTCAGAACTGGCAAGGCGAAGTGGAGGCGGAGGATAACACTCGCTTCTCCATCACTTCAACAACTAAGAAGGTGAATCCAGGACCTGCCGTCCCTCTGAGGATCTTCGTCAAGCACAGCTCTAGCATCGCCCCTCAGATCATCAGCATTAAACTCAATGGGCGCAAGATTTGCCCAGGACCCGCAGGTTTGTAGATTAATTGGCCCATTGGGGGGGGGGGGGGGGGGGGGGGGGTCTTAATATTGACCAGCATGCAAAGCAAGGTTGTACACTAGAGAAAGTAATGAGTTTTCAGCAATTAGTAATTCCACACTATCGTTGAGTGCCTAGGTTACATTCATCGAGCGTAAGTGAAACTTATTTTGCGAAAAAATAACAGCCAAATGATAGATTTACCGACAAAAATGCAGGATGCTATTAGATGGAGTCACCGTCTTGTCAGGGAATTTAATTTCGTTATTTCTCGCTTTTGAGATTGGTTTACGCTCAATTAATCGGTAATTATGTATCCCAATGATTGATATTCATGTATAGATATGTTAAGTCTTTATTATTTAACTGTAGAGGTTTGTTGAAAAAGACGGCCGCACGCGCCATCGGGTGGCACCTAACGTTACCACGCGATGCTGACTTTACCAGTAAACTCATCAATGAATGCCCAAAAGACATTACCCATTACTTCCTCTAAGGTTGTACCTTCGTTGTACATTAAAAAAAAATAAGGAAGCCCATTCTTCCCTCTCAGGGTGTACTCTGTAAATTTGAAGCCTATGTTGCATTAAAGAAACTCAGTTTAAAAAAAATTTGAATATAATTTAATTTGAAATTTTGTTTTTTAGGGATGTAAAGGTAAATCGTAGGTATATGCGTATAACGTACGTTCCACTTCTGCAGGAGCTCCTAAGCCTTCCACTACTACAACCACGACAACGCACAGAACCACCCAAAAGGCTACCACCGCAAGGGTAACCACCAAGCCTGTGGTTTCCCTGCATGCGCCTACGGGGTCGGGCGGTAACCGCCCGGTGATGTCCCCTACGACGACGACGGGGGGTAGGAAGCCCACCGTTCAGAATACAGGTGAGAAAAAAGGGACAAAGCTTGCTAAGGTTAATAAGAATACAACTAACTACCAGAAAGAAAGCAGAAATAACAAATTATTGTGAGTGTCGTGTTATAAACTAGTCTGAAATTAAACGAAACTATTTTAATATTGAAAAGAAAGTATTTCTCACGTTTCAAAATACAATGCAGCCTTGAGGCAGCTAATATTGAAACGGATTGAATTATATTATCAGTTAGACACATTTCCCATCAAAAATATTATCATTTTTCAGTGAGAATTTACGCTCCTTACGAAAAAGATCTATTGTTGAACTTTTGATGGATCAAGAATTCACAAAGTTATAAATATTTCTTGAAACCAGCTAAATAATGTTGAAGCAGTAGTTACTTTACCAAAGCACCCAATAAATGGTTCAAAAGATCACACACAATTAATTCCAGAATTATGATTCTAGAAACTCTAAATAGGTTTTAGGTCACTGGGTACTTGCCGGACAAAAAAACGAGTTGTTCAAATTTCATAAATATAAAAACGGTACTAAAAATAAATGCAAAAACCTAGAAAAAATTAATCGTTCATTTCCAGGCAACGCCGAATGTGGCAAAGTTCACGTCCAACCCCAAGCCCTCATCACCCAGGGACAGGGCACCGAGAGGGGGCAATGGCCTTGGCACGTGGCTATGTACCAAAACAAGGGCAAGGACCTCAGCTACATCTGCGGGGGCTCCTTGATCGGCAGGAAGACCGTGGTGACAGCAGCGCATTGCGTTACCACGCGACCATCGGACAGGGCTGTGGATCCTGACACTTTGGTCCTCTACTTTGGAAAATATCATTTGCTCCTGTGGAGTGATGGAGGTGTGCAGAATAAACAGGTGTGTTTATTCGAATCAAAACTGAATAACATGAATCAGATCTTTATTTTATAGCCAACGTTTACTCGAAAATAGTCTCTACAATACTGATTTTTATTTCTTGTTGGACTCATAAAGAATCACTCGAAAAAATGTATGTTCTGGATGAGTTAGATTGTCGGAATCGTACTACCGTAGCCAAAAATAGCCGCCGAATGACTACTTTAGCGGCAAAAATGGAGGATGCTGCTACATGGAGTCACCGTTGTTAATTTGATTTTACTCTTTCTCGCAGATTACTCGCATTTAAGACTGGTTTGCGCCTAATTAATCTTTATCAATGCAAACTTCAACGGTTGATTTACATTGTTAATCGATGTTTTAAATCTTCATTATTTAGCTGTAAAGGATTGTTAAAAAGTACGGCCTCAAGCGCCATCGGGTATCGCCTACCATACCACGGGTTGCCTGCTTGTTTGCTAAGCAAAACAATGTAACTTTAACGCTGGCCCTTTGACTGTATAGGGAAGAAGGTATTGATCACAAGTGGGCCTGGAACGAGTTATGATGAACTATAGTTGCATTGCTGGTAGCTTTTTAATTGCTCTGTGAAATAAGGTTTGGCAAGGTTCACGAATTTATTTGTTCTTACCATTTCAAGTTCACACTTGCCTTAAAAGGTTCTTTGGAGTTACCTACTATCTTTCTTCTATACTTCCTAGTTATGGTGCTTTTGAAGTTAAAAGGTGGTCCTCGTCCCCGTTTGCAGGTGCAACAGGTGGTGGTGCACCCCAGCTACAACAGCACGTCCTTCAAGGGTGACGTGGCAGTGCTGATCTTGAAGTCTCAGGTCGACTTCACGGAGTTTGTTCGACCTGTCTGTCTCTGGGAGTCCAATAAGATCTCACTAGACCAAGTCGAGGGCAAGGAAGGATCGGTAAAGTCTGCGTAGACCAAAATGTATCAATACTCTTGTGGTTAGCCATTTTTACTATTTAAAAAACTACTTTTATCGGTCAAATCGATCGTAATTTTTGAGAATGAGAGTAGTCAATCACAATTTCATATGGCTTACCAAGTGATACCACCAACATACATAAGCGATCGACCAGCCACAAAAATTCAGGATCTGGGGAAAGGTCCGTAAACCTGCCTGCCCCCGTCCAACACATTTTAGAATCAGTGCCCCTATCTAATGGAGAGCTTAAATATGAAATCAGATATTACCATGGTTTTTCCATCATTTGAGCTCTCTTCAGAAGACCTAAAATCCCTGCGTATATTGTGATTGTGTAATGCCAAATTATTCCAACAGCTACCATAAAAAATTCCGACTAAAGTATTTAATGTAGGTTGAAAATAAGTTGAAGGTGAATTTAATAACTCATTTAAGCGCGAAAGAAGATTTCAGTCTGATTTTGGCCAATAATGCACACACTTTCCAACGACCTTTTGTATGTTTTATGATCAATCAATTGCCTTCCTTGTTTGCAGGTCGTGGGTTGGGGATTCGACGAGACGGGCAAAGTGAGCCAGGAGCTGATGCTGGCACACATGCCGGTCGTTTCTCAACAGACTTGTATCTGGAGCTACCCAGAGTTCTTCTCCCATTTCACCAGTAACACCACCTTCTGTGCGGGATTCCGAAACGGTACGATTAGGTTGATTATTTTTAACATCCCGTTATTATGCAGAATTTCAAATATTATTTGGAATATTTTATTTTAGTATACCTATACACCAATTCAGCAGACTTTCAATTGGCAGGGGACTGTCTGCTGACAGATATACAAGTTTAGTGGTGAAAAACCAGCAACAAAGACCTAGTATATAATCAACGGCGGATGCTCTTGGAAGATTAAAATCTACTCTTTTTCTTGAGACAAATATAGATAAGTTAGGTAAGGCCAGTGGGGTCAAATCGCGGACAGTTAAAATCAGTTATTAACTTATAAACATAGTATTTAAAAACTTGGAAAGTCAAGTAAAAAATCACACAAATGCTTGCAATAATAATCAGTGAGTTTTTTTAGATAATGTTGTATAATGTCGTTGTATCAGTGCACACTTGCAGTGAAATCACTAAACATTTCAAACTTCCTTCAGGCACGAGCGTCTGCAACGGCGACAGCGGTGGAGGCATGCACTTCCCCATCAAGCAAAGAGACAAAACAAACACTTGGTACCTTCGAGGACTAGTGTCCATCAGTCCTTCAAAACCCGAGGAACGGGTTTGCGATACCAGGCACTATGTGGTCTTCACCGACCTAGCACAGTATATTCCCTGGCTAAACTCGCAAATCAAGTAGAGAGGTTGTTGTGGGGCCAATGGGTACTGTTTTTAACTATAAGTAACATGGCTAATATAATTGCTGTGTGTTGAGTTAATATTTAAGGAAAGAAATACCCGAATGTCTGGATGAAATAAACCATTTATATACCCGTTCCATTCCAAATCGAAGGTTCTCCTAGTTGAAGTGTTGGTTGAACAATTGCCATGGCGACTTCCAATCATATGCAGTGCAATGCAGATGTTTCTGTGAGTATAGTGATCCATCGAACTTAAAGAGGACAATTTTGGTAAAATCGACCTTATTATAGAAAAGAGTGGATTATAAATGGCAAAGTAAACGTAATTTTATACGTTTTAAAATTGCAAAAATGTTCCAGATGATGAAGGTCGAAATATCTGTATCATTGACCACTCAATTAAGACTGTGTTCATATTCCATGACCGACATTTTTCAAGTAGAGTTTTTGTCAATTTTTTCTTTTAATTTCAAGTGTATGTGCAAGTGGCTTCCATGGGTATGATATTTTGAGGCTAGAAATTAGAATACCCAGCTAAAGTTTCTTATCATTCCGCCTTTCTTGTGTCATTGATCGACAAGCTTTTATAATTTTGTTTCAAAAAGGCTTCTAGTGATGAGCCATTATAAGTGATTGTTTTTATCCTGAAAATCCTGAAAATTCTATATAAAATGTGTCATTTTTAGTGGACACACAATTGCGACTGAATTTAAGGAGATAATGAAAATATCAGGATTGTCTATTAACATAGGATGGAGTAAAATAAATGGCTTCTGTAAGAATGGGAGCTAAATAGACCATTAAGCTCATTAAAAAGAAAACGAGGAGTTTTTACGTTTTGCGTCAATAACAATGCATTTCTATCCTGAAGCTGTGTTGCGGGTTGCATTTCATCAGACTTCGTTTAGAATTGGCATGAGATTTATTTCAAATTGTTTTTTATGTATCTAAATATATTTATTTATTAGCACTTGAAAGAGTGTTTTATGAAAAGACATGGCATGAATATGTACAAAGAAAATTAATAAATTAGTCGCTGCTTTGGCATCGGCAATTCACACAGAACAGTATCGTTGACCAACACACTCAACAGTTTTGCAGGTGCTGAGTGATTTAGCAATGGAAGAGTAAAAAAAAATCGGCTGATGTGACTCTTAACAGTAGCAATAAAACATTATGTGAAATTCTTTTGGTATTCCTATTCATTGGTTACACCACTGATCAATTAACGTCAAGAGATCGTCCACGAAGTTGTTGATATGCAAATGAAATTATGAAATGTAAGAATGGCCCATCAATGCGTCAACATTCTTATTTCAAAAGATTATACGAAGAAAGTTATGTAATTCTAGGTGTATCTGAAAGAAACTCCCTGTGTTGAACGCAGAGACTGCCTCAAAAGTTCATTAGTCACGACAACAACGAGCAAAATTGACCAAAGTTGACGTTTTTCAGCCTACGTGCTTAGAAAAAAAAAACCGTAAGTGAATATTAGAGATATTTTGACCCTAGCACTGTGCTAGCACCATAGATTCCAATTCAGTACATTTTTTTTCGAGTGGAATGGAAAGGAATAAGATAAAATAGGAAATTTGCACCAATGATAACAATGAAAAAAATTACGTGCATTGTTGGCAACTAGCAGCCTGGCTTCAACTACAAATTGCAGATGTATAGACCCGTACGTGGTCAGACTTTTGAGGGTCTAATTTTTTCGAAAATATCTAAAAAAAAATAACCGTGCATAGGAAAAGGCTATATTCATGGTTACTACTATCATTTCTTTTTTAAACAAAGGATGGTATCGTCACATTAAAACCTTCGCTCAACCACATTTTGACACTTTTAAAAAAATTCTCCCCGTCTCCGTTCTTCAAAGTATCAAAATGAAAAATAGTAGCAACTATATACTCATTCTTCCTTTATGTATTGATGTATATTTTTTAAAGATTAGAATCATGTTTAATAGTTTATCGTGGTTCTCTGCTGGCATATAAAGTCGGTGGATTAGTTCCTTTGCCGCACCCGTCTTAAGAAGCTTCAGAGAAAAACTAGCAAGAGGTAATAACCGGTGGCTTGCTAACATTTTTTGGAAGAGATTGAAGCTTGCGTCTGGATGTAAATTCGCTTTCTATAAAAATCAAATTGTGGAGGGGGCTATTCTATATGATCTCACACTCAAAAAGCATGCCGCCCCCTTCAAACCTGTCTGGTCTTGGCCGAGGTCGTCTGCTTTGTTGATCGTCGCAAATCTTATTTAAGTCATTGGCCGAAAGGAGCTTTCTCAGTTCGCTCGTAGCATTTTGCTCAAGGAGTCTTGAGTTCCCAAAGCAGTGATATCTCCGACTCATGGTCTTAATTTTAACAGTGTGTTGGTGACACTCGGGGTCGAGTAAATGGTGCGCAGTTGAATCATCTGACGTACTGCGTGAATTTCAAGTCAAAATTTGGAAACTACTTGGAAACAAAATGGTAAAAAATGTGTGCATTTGTGTAAATATTTTAACGCTAGTGTCGTTTATCCTTACGTAACCAATTATTTTCTAAAATAAATTAACTCTTACGAAACTAGGCTGCAAAAAACGGTTGATAATTTCCTTTTTTAGATGCCTAAATTGTGTACACTAAAAGGTTTTCAAAAAAGTACAATTTGATTTAAAGGCTTATGTCTAGTTACCTGTTCACAGTTTTCCAAAAAGTTCTCGCAGAGATGTTGTAGTTAAAACCGATTTCAGTATTTTTTTTCTACTTTCTAATCCCCTTTCCGCTACTGAAATTGCCTGGGCCAAAATCACAACCACCATCAATCAACCATCAATCAACCATCAATCAACCAACCCCAATCAAAAAGCAGGTTATGTATTACAAACGATTTTAAAAACAATGTAAACATTTTGGTTTATCTGGAGTCTGAAAAAATTAATATTTTAGACCAAAAAAGTATCTGAAACAAAAAAATTAAGAGAACGTCTTCCTTATATGTGCTATCCTGGGAGTAGCTCACAAGAGTTGTTGTTTCATCACAAGACCAGTTGTATCCCTAATTATTTTTCTCGGAGATTACGATTTGAAAATTGTTTGGCTGAACGATGGTCCTTCGAGCCATGTCTTCTGCGCACAAAGACTTTTTAGAGGAAAATTAACCACAAAATAGTTTTGTTAACATCTTGAATACTAATTTGATCTCGGCCAAAGATCAAGGTTAAACCCAGCATCATCCGACATAGAAATTTACCATGACCTTGCGTTCGGTGATTATTCCACAGGTGATCCTCAAAGCGGTCGTTATCGCCGTCCTAGGATCTTGCTTGACACATCCACTAGGTAAGTGTAGACATTATACTTAGCCATATACTCAAATTTCAAGAACGAGAAAAATTTCACTTAATCTGGAACTTCCCTTTCTTTTCTAACAAATCAATTTGTTAGCTCAATTCTAAACTAAGTTCTAAAACTGGTTCTCCACTAATTCTAAACTAAACTCTAGTTCTAAACTAATATGATGTTTCCATAATTTCTCTTCAGCACTTTCATTCCCCGAAAGCCGCAACGGGTGCAATCCCTCACCGTGCGGAGCCAACTCCGTGTGCATAATTGACAACAAGAACTACGCGAAATGCGAGTGCTTTCCCCACTACGTTGGTGCGCCACCAAACTGCCTACCAGAATGTGACAGCAACACTAATTGTACAGCCCAGATGGCTTGCCTCGGTCAACGTTGTCGCGACCCCTGCCCGGGCGTATGCGGCATAAACGCAACGTGCCAAATCTTCAATCACAACCCCACCTGCAGCTGCGACGACGGCTACACTGGAGACGCATTCAGACAATGTACTCCCATTCTTCAAGAATCTCCAGCACCAGATATCAGAAACTTATCTGATTGCTTGGATAACGTAGACTGTCCGAATAAGATGGCATGCATCAACCAACGCTGCAGCGATCCTTGTCCCGGCGCATGCGGTTTAAACACCACCTGCTTCAGCATCAATCACAGACCCATCTGCAGTTGCATTGGCGGCTTCACTGGAGACGTGTTCACACAGTGCATTCCCATTCCTCAAACCACGTCTTCTTTGGATGCCACCGGCAGTTCAAGTTGCTTACTCAACGTAGATTGTCCGAGTCACCTTGCATGTATCAGGAAACTTTGTAGCGACCCCTGTCCCGGAGTGTGCGGTGAGAACGCCACTTGTAACGTAATCAAACAAAACCCCCACTGCAATTGCCTCCAAGGCTTCGAAGGGGACCCTTTCTATTTGTGTAAACCCATCCTTACAAGCACTCCTTCACCACTAAGCACGCCCGCAGCAGACGTAGTCAGCGATCCTTGCATTCCTTTCCCCTGCGGTCCTAACGCACGGTGCAACAACGGCGTCTGCACCAACATCACCGAGTACATTGGCGTACCATACGAGTCATGCGTACCTGGATGCGTTTTGTCTTCTGACTGCCCCTCTGAACACTCGTGTGTGCGAAACAAATGCATCGACCCGTGTCCAGGAACGTGTGGTGAGAATGCAAAGTGCAATGTTGTCAACCATAGTCCTGTCTGCACGTGTCTGGACGGTTTCAAAGGAGATCCGTTTGTAGTGTGCGGTCAAGTTGTGAAGAGAGCTGCTTATTCTGTGATTGACCCGTGCTCACCTACACCATGTGGTCCAAACAGCCAGTGCCGAAAAATTAATAACAACCCCATCTGTTCGTGCCTGAAGGGGTTCGTGGGAGCTCCGCCATCTTGTCGGGCAGAGTGCGCGCTGAGCACGGATTGTCTGCAGACTAAGGCTTGTGTACGCCAGACATGTGTCGATCCTTGCCAGGGAGCTTGTGGCACGGAAGCACACTGCGAAGTCATCAATCATGGAGCTATTTGCAGTTGCCGAGCTGGACAGTCTGGAGATCCGTGTCGAAGCTGCTCGGATATTCGTAAGTATACTTATTGTTAATGGAAAAACGATAGATGCATGCGTGAAGTTTGAGATGTAGACAAGTACTAGGCGCTAAAACCCATGTGGGTGGCTCCTGTCCAGTCTTCCGAAGCCCTTATAACTTCTGTTGGTTTTTAAAAACGATCAGCTGATGGAAAACTTCAAGTTTCGGCAGCTCTTTGAAATCGATTAAAACGCCATTTCTCTTTATTTTTCTGACCTTAGCTATCCGTTAATTTAAAGTTTTTATTTTCTATCACCAGCACACTCTTAACAAAGATTTTCAGTAATACTTCCGATGATCAGATACGTTAATCCCACTACACGATGAACACAAGCTTCCAGAATTCAACGAGTAACACGGCACGCCCTCTATGTTCCAGCGGCTTCGAGCTCCTCGCATCACAACCCATGCGACCCATCACCGTGCGGAGCCAACGCTGCATGCAAAATTGTCAACGACAACCCGATCTGCACGTGCATCCCCCTCTTCGTCGGAGCACCACCAAACTGCCGGCCCGAATGCATCATCAACATGGATTGTCAGAAACAAATGGCTTGTTTCAATCAAATTTGTAGTGACCCCTGTCCCGGCACATGTGGGTCAAATGCTACATGCCTCACAATCAACCACAACCCTGTCTGCAGCTGTAACGACGGCCACACAGGCAACCCTTTTTTAGAGTGCAGACCTGTTTCCGATAGCTCGACAGCCACGGTGCCCAGCGAGTCTTCTGTGTGCGTTTTGAACACCGACTGCCCTCCTGGGAAAGCATGTCTGGGAAGCAAATGCGGTGACCCTTGTCCAGGAGTGTGTGGGGAGAACTCAACGTGCAATGTTGCCAACCATATTCCAGTTTGCACATGTCCGAAAGGTTACGTAGGTAATCCGTTTGCGGTCTGTAAAATAGACGAGACGAAGGCTGCTCATTCTTTTATTGATCCTTGCACACCTACACCGTGCGGTCCAAACAGCCAGTGCCGAAACATCAACGACAACGCCGTCTGCTCGTGTCAGACAGGATTCGTGGGATCTCCTCCATCTTGTCGATCAGAGTGCGTCTTAAGCGCGGACTGCCCGTTGGAGAAAGCGTGTTTGAACCAAAAATGTGCGGATCCTTGCTTAGGAGCCTGCGGTCAAGGAGCAAGCTGTTTGGTAGACAAGCATACTCCTGTCTGCACATGTCCGGAAGGGTACGAAGGTGATCCGTTTGTGGGCTGCAGAATTGTCGAGAAGAAGGCAGCTTATTCTGTGATTGACCCGTGCACACCTACACCGTGCGGTCCAAACAGCCAGTGCCGAAACATCAACGACAACGCCGTCTGCTCGTGTCAGACAGGATTCGTGGGATCTCCTCCATCTTGTCGATCAGAGTGCGTCTTAAGCGCGGACTGCCCGTTGGAGAAAGCTTGTTTCGACCAGAAATGTGCGGATCCTTGCTTGGGAGCCTGCGGTCCAGAAGAAATCTGTTTGGTAGTCGAGCACAATCCGAAGTGCAGTTGCCCTGAGGGTCAAACCTGTCGATAAGTCGTCGATAGAGCTGCTGAGTCCTGTTGTATTGTGATGATCCAGGAAACGCATTTGGTCGTCGCCAGATTCTAGGTCTGCAGCAAGACCTAGTAGAAGCAGTGAAAACGTTGTGTCAGCTTTACGTAGTACCTACAACCAATTTTGTATCCCTAATAGTTGATAAGAACTGCCATTGCCGTCAAATTTATTTTAATCAATCTACAGCTCGCTCAAAGTGGCCCAGTCTTGCCTAGATGGCACTGTGTTCCAAGATAACTTACAATGTCGAGGTATATTCTTTTGTATTAATGGATTTAACATTGGATTTGTATACTTTTCTTACAAACAAACTTGCTGTACACGTTTTTGATAGCACCATTTTTGCTGATATACGCTGATACTAATAAAAATTAAAGCATTCCATTTGACCTCAGCTTTACCATTTCAAGAACAACAGAGGCCAAGAACTTTGTTTGCAAGTTTAGGCGTCGCCTAAAAAAGTATGAAGTATTAAGTATAACGTAACTAATAAAGTGCTTCATGTAAAAATGAGCGAACTTAATTTGACAAGTTTTTTTTTATTAAAATCGATGTGTCCAGGGTCGTCGCGAACACCGTTTAAGACAATTACTGAGTATGTAGTTCAACTAGGTTGAGACTCAAACTTCAATAAAGACCCTTAAGTAAATACTTATTTCTTTCGGTAATTTCTTTCTTTGGCAGGAATGACCCAGTAGAGGGAAAGTTCCCTTGGCTCGTACGGACCTACAAAATGTTTGATACAAACTTCGTTCACAAGTGCGGAGGAGCTCTAATCTCCACTAATATTATGATATCAGGTAATTTTATGTGGAGTACCATTTTCTATGTGGGTTAATGAAAACTTTAATCTGTGAATGCTGCTAAAATGGATGTGTGTTTATTAGGTGCAATCGATCTTTTGATTAAAAGCAAGTCATATGTAGTAAGAGCCCGCGTTGAAGTTCATTTTGTACGCTTCTATAAAAACCACAAATGTTAAATTCTTGTTTCGCAATTGTGTTTCTCAAATGATTGTTAGCGAGTGTTAGTGTCAGAAGGCGAATGGACTAAATGTTAATCAGTCATCATGGCGTTCATTTCCTTTGCGGTTATCCACTTTTATCACAATTCACAATACTTACGACACCTCAAGTTCAAGTGAAATATTTTTTCTGGTCTATGTGTTGGCCAACGAAGAAATGCGGCAAGTTTTTTCACGGCAGTCTCACTGTCAACATCTAGTTAGCTTCGTTGCTGAACGGAAACGGAAACAAATTGAATCAAATTGAATCGGATTGGAAGATAATGGTAAAAACTAATTTCTACTTATATAACTGTGACTGGAATTGACCATGCCCTGAAACTTATTAACCGATATTTTTGGTGACCAACCTCTTTTTTAACTGAGCTAACAACCAATAACCTTACCCTCGGAGTAAAAAGATTATCAACCTATAAGTGATCATGTAATGGTGTTTCCAGATTTTCAGGGGTTGTCACCATGGTGATAACAAATTAACTCCCAAATTTATGGGGGCTCAGCTTACACTCTTTCTTGTAGATTAGTTATTAGATAAGTTATAAGTTATTAGATTCTTCTCTAGTTATTGAAGTTTTTATTGCGTGTTTTACGATAAAATCGTGATAGTGACAGATTTTTCTGACCACATAACTGATTTGGGTAGAGTTGGAATTCAAAATTCGTGGTTATGACAACTTTTTTCTTGGTCAGCATAACCAGTATGAGGTTTACGTAGAAGATACATACTGACAACCAGCCAGGAAAGATCGAGGGGAGATTTCATGGAAATTTGGTTAATGTCTTAAATTCAAATTTATCTTCAATTTTGGTTATATTTTGCAGGTTACCTTCAAAGCGGTCATCGTCGTCGTTATCTTGGCTTGCTTGACAACAGAGATATTGTCTCAGCTTGGAGAACGAAGAGGTACAAATATACTTATAATATTAGAATAGGTGGGATATTGTATAGATGGATTTATTGATACAGAAAATAGATTAAGAACGCACTACTAAAATAAGAAAAAATTCAAGAATGAATATCGAAAAGACTCCGCGGGGACTTAAGGGCGATCTCAACCCCAATGGGGTTCCAAGGTCATGTAAAAATCTTTTAGTATGTACAAATAATCTCTTAAATGGCTCGAATTGTGATAACAAAAATCTACCAGTTAATGCCCAATTAACACACAAAATTAATGGTAATGATGCAATGGTGCAAATGTAATGGTGCAAATTAGCGCGATTCATTGAAAAAGTTTGCCACACAACTACAAGGATATTATCCCAGGATGTCAAATATGTTATTGCTGGTCATGAATGTAATCTAATCATCAGTAAGAATGAATGAATAGTTGGGGTTTACGGTGCGACAATCTATTAACCTTATGTATCTTGTGCATCTTGTGCATCTTGTATGTCTTGTGAGTTCAGGACCAAGACTCTGTGGTATATAAAAAACACACAATGTTTTTTTATTGGAATCTGAGTCAAGAAAGGTAGCATTCTGACTTCTTTTAGAGACAGTTCTCTTTCACTAGATCGTAAAAATCAAAACTGGCAGCAATTAACAATACAAAATTCAAAACTCCATATGTTTCTTGTATTTTTCAGATGATCAACTATGGCCCAGTAAAGACGTTGGTCGGGTGTTCGTAAGCGCAGTTCATTTCTCCCTGCGCTCGATGTCACCGTTGCAGAACTGCATCTTCACTTTGCCAACGGGATCCACGTTCGACTTCAGTCTGGGACACAATTCGACAAAAATCGCGGAAAATTATGGATATTACGGGCTTGGACTTGATAAGGGCGATTGTGGCTGCTCATTTCATACAACAAACACGTCGTTTGAAGGAGTCGTTACCTGCAAGATCAGAAAAGTTGGTAGCAGCGAATGGATCGAATCTGCGAGCACTCTCAGGATTACTGGTAGCTATACCAGTGACAAATCAGTCCGTCTTAAAGTTCGAACAGTTTTTAATTATGCTATTAGCTACCCTAGCGCTAATGATTGTCTACTCGAAAAATGACCGAGGGAATGAATACTTTAGCAACAAACTGGAGGATGCAAGTAGGTGACGTCATCGTCGTTTGGAGCACTCAGAAATTTCATTTTGTTATTTCTCTCTGACTACTGGAATTTAAGACTGGTTTAAGCCCAATTAACCTGTATTAATGTCGTAAGTGTTATCGGGTGGTACTTACCGTTACTAAGTGTTACCGGCTCTTTTGTTCAGCAGAAAGCTTAACATTAACGCTGACCCTCTGGTTTTACTTATAAACTCAATGGTTGTACCGTTGTTCTATGAAAAGTGATAAAATGTCTTTGCTTTCGTGCAGCAATAGTTCAGAAGACTGACTTATTACACTCAATTCAGTCGAAAAAAATATTTCTCATGTTTACGGTCCAACAATATCAATATATTTTTTAATTTAAATTGACCGAGAAGAAATAAGGATGTCGAACAGTTTTATCCCTTCGTTGTAAAAGAATTCTACGCTACCGTTAGCTTTCCTCGTCTACGAGAGGACGGTTCTCAGTTTTTCTAAACAAGGATATCAAAGATAGGTTCCCATCTACAGAGTTATCATGAAATATTTTTATTCCATGACAATAATTTACCGTAAAATACCAAAATAAGAACCATCCATGGTTTTCCACAGGTTTATCAAAACAAGCTTTCCCATCGTTCGACATCGAACCTCGGCGAGCCTCCCTGCAAACGGGTGATATCATCAACATCACATGCAACGCAGAAAACCGCCCTCTAGAAGTCTGTCGGTTCATTCTGCCCGATGGCACAGAGGTCAACTACGACCAAGGCTCGAACTCCACACTTACATATGAGTACCGGTATTTGGGGACTGATCTTTCGGAAGGCAAGTGTGGAATCACCCTTCGAGTGGACGCTAAGTACAACGGGCAGATCTTGTGCAAGATTGGCAAAGAGCCGCTTACATCAAATGGGAGGTGGCACATGGGCGTTATGTTGATCGAAACCAAAGGTATGTGACAAATTCGTACTTCTGTTAGAAGCAAAATATTCCAGCAGTAAAGTCGGTTAACGTTTTAGTTAGGGAAAGGCATGTCTAAGAAAAGAGCCAAAATAAACACAACGATACATTATAGCACCTCATTTTTTTCAAATTAGCTAGGAAACCCAATTAACTTTCTCTTCGGGAAGCAGGACTTCCAATCAAATGTATTCCGAATATATTTTTTTCATTTACCCATCAACAAACACGAAATTTATTTTTTGTCTAGAGAACCCCACCAACAGTTCTGATACAAGAATTGAAAACGAGGAACCGGATCCAAAGTCTACTACCACCTCCAGAACTACGACAAATCAGGCAGGAACAGGTTCGGATTTATCCCATTACCAGTTCGACAAAGTGGTGACAGCCAATTTGGTCTCAAAAACTTGGCCTTTGAAATGTTACGTTTGATTTGAAACAAGGGCGTGTATACGATCAGGCGGAGGAACTGCAGGTATTTTTGATTACGATTGACCGTGAGTCATTTCTCGGCCGCTTCTCTGTCGCGCACCATGCCGAAGATACTTGTTGTCTTGTTTGTCTTGTTCTCAGTACTCTTTTTACAATATAGTTTCCCGAGGACAGTTAAATGAAAACCCTGTCGATGAGAGTGTCGCAATTCAAAGGATAATCGATGGCAGGATCGAGAAATCTTGTTTCTTGTGAAACATCCCAATACATGCAGGGTTTTTTGTTTTTCTGGCGTTTCCACTAGGGAGCTGAAACCAGCATGCGAATGATGGAAAGGAAGCTAGACTGTAATAATATGCAACCGAAACGGGATTCGAACCCGGGACCTTCCAATTGCCAGTCGGGTCCTCTATCAACTAAGCTATCCGGGCACACATATACACATATTTGGTTACAAATTTTTCCAGTCTAGCTTCCTTTCCATCATTCGCTTATGGAAACGCTATAAAAACCAAAAACCCTGCAACAACCGGTTATCTTTCGAGATAATACGGGATTCGAGGAAAGTGACAGACCACTATGTACATGTGGCCGTTGAATAAGCATCATATTCTAGAGTTGCTAAGAACTCGTCCATACGAGTCACCTCGGGATCCCTTATCCTAACCCCCGAAGGCTGGCAGATGTGTGCCCGGATAGCTCAGTTGGTAGAGCACCCAACCGGCAATTGGGAGGTACCGAGTTCGTATCCCGGTTTGGTTCCACATTTTTCCAGTCTAGCTTCCTTTCCATCCCAATGCATTTTCCACCCAGGTACACTTCATTCTGGGGCCGGTCAACACATAAACAAACTCAACTTTAAAAAAAAATGTTATTATATAGGTAAACTAACAATCTAAAATCTAAATCTAAAAGTCTATTGCTCTAAAAACGTATTGTGCTATTTGGTGCTAAATGTGAAATTTCAAATCCCTAGTTTGTGGTCGCAACCATCTGGTACAAGTGGAGCCACATCTCTCGGTGGGAAACAACGCAGTGGCCGGGGAGTTCCCGTGGAACGCTGTTATCTACAACATTTCGGGCACAAAATTCGTTCATCATTGCGGGGGAACTCTTATCTCCTCCAAGATAGTGCTGTCAGGTAATTTCATATATGGGATGTATCATTGTAATTAAAACTGTAATCTGTAAGGTTGCTTTTAAAAATGTGTGCATTTTATGCACTACCGCTTAATAGAAGGAAAATATTATATTGATTTCAGCGGCTCATTGCTTCGTTTCCGAGAAAACATGCAAAGTTAGGAACAAGAGGTTGTACAGAGTTGGCCTGGGCAAACATTTGCACGATTGGACAGAAGACCAAGCAGGAGAGAGAGTTCAACGCTTGAATGTGCAGAAAATAATAATACCAACTCAGTACAGAGGAAAACGTGGAAAATTCCAACATGACATTGCCGTTGTCGTTCTCAAGAAAGAAGCTCAAATCACTCAGTATGTCGACATCATCTGCATGGACTGGGATAGCTCGTCCAAGAAGTTGCAACTGGCAGAAGGCAGTGTTGGAGTGGTAAGCGCGGAATTTTGTTCATTCGAAAAATTGCCACATTTCCATAGTGGCGCAAAAAATTATAATCAAAGAAATTGTCCAGCAAAAAATGTCAAAAGATTTTATCTGGAGAAATTTTCCTATCACCCTTTTTTCTGCAATATTCAGGCAAAATTCTCTTAAAACTAACCAAAACTTACATAAAATATTCTTTCGAAAGAGGAATCAACGCCTCCGGCCAAGAACTGTTTCCAAGCTAATTGTTTAGAATGAAAAATAACTTCGCTTCGAAGCGAAGTTATTTTTCATTTTTCAAATAGCCGATCGGCTATTTAAGCGTGAAGGATCTAGAATTTAGCATTAAAATTCCAAAAGTTATATTTGAGTCACAAAAAAAAAACCGAGAGTATTGATAAAGTGATTCTTTCTAGACAGCTGGTTGGGGAGCAAACGACAACAATACTTCGAGCCAATCTCTGCAATTCGTGTTCCTACCTTGGGTTTCGGAACCAGTATGTCTTGCTGCAATCAAAGAAGATACCTCAATTGAGAACTACTACACCGTGGACAAGTTCTGCGCCGGTTCCCTTGACAAAACCCCAAACTTATGCAAAGGTGACTCCGGCGCGGGACTTTACTTCAAGAACGCATCTACTCAAAGCTACTTCCTTCGTGGAGTAAGGAGCGTTAGTTTTGAGTACATGGAAGAAGACGCGTATTGTGGCAGTCAATTTTATACTGGATTTACCGATGTTGGTAGTTATTTGAAGGATTTAATCGAGCCGGCTTTATTTGATACAGCCGTTTGAATTTGATACCGGTGCATTCAAACATGTTTTTCTCAATGGCTTTAGATTTTTCTGGGATTTGTTTGTTTGAGTATGGTATTAAACAAGCAGAGTGTGTGTTCGTGCTTGCCATGAGGAAAACCGTTGGGGCCTTTAAAAGCCAACAGAAATAGTTAACCGCAAGTTGATAGTTAATCACAGACCAAGCGTGGTCAAACCCTGCAGTTTGATAACGTGTCTACAGTGGCTTAGCTACAGGATTTCAGATTTGGGGCTCTAGACAGGCTACATAAATTTGTAGATATGTATTTTTTAAATTCAGATAAGCGCCCAGAATTATTTCGTTAGACTTATTTATTTTTCCAAAAAATAACAGTTTAAAAAGAGGGGGGGGGGGGGGGGGGCTTGCATTTATGCTGCTTAAGTTTTTTCCTGTACTGAAATCAAAATAGGGGCGCCGCAACCTTCTGCCCTACCCCTGGCTACACCACTGCATGTCTAGTTTAGCATCTAAAAAATGACATCAAAGAAGTAATTTATAAGGTATACATTCTTTGCATATAAGTTCATAACTTCATGAATAATTATAATGTGTAATAATTCTAAATAAAGGAAACATCTGTCTCGAATATTTTCTTTGTTACTTAGTTCTAAGATGTACGTCAGTTTCCTGACCCGTGAAAGTCACTACATTTTATCAAAAAACCAAATTAAGTTTCTAGTTTTAATTAGAGGGCCTCGTGAACGTCAAACTTTCTGCTGAGAAAATTCGAGCCGGCAACTCGTGGTAATGGTAGGTGTCATCCGATGACGCTTGAAGCCATCCTCTTCAACAAACAATACACAAATGATTAATCAAGCTTAAACCAGTCTCAAATGCAAGTAACCTGCAAGAAATAACGAAATGAAATTACTAATCAATCAAAACGACAGTGACTCCACCTAGCAGAATCTTTCATTTTGGTCGGTAAAGTAGTCATTTGGCGGCTATTTTTTGCAATAACAGTTTAACATTAGCGATATAGTAGTAAATACGCTTTTACACACTAACTTTGCACTTACATGCACTGCATATGCAGGCGTGCTTGATAACCCTACCTCGCTAGTTCAAGCTATTGTGAACCAACCCACAGTCCCAAGGGCAATGCAAGAACGAGACACGGCCAGTCCTCTCAAGAGAGTCTCGCTGTCAACATCCTGCTACCGCGTTGCTATGTGATTTAAGATCTTGGAACCCGCGTTGCTCGAGGCCTTACTGACTAAGCCGCTATAAATACTTTTGTGCACTGTTAAACATGTTTTTAAAGCTTCAGTGAAAACTAACAAGTGGTGTTTAGAAACAAAATGGTAAACAGTGTGTGCATTTTATTGAAATTACTAATCCAACTAAATAACCGAATTGTAGTACTTTATTTTGGTTGTTTAGCTGAAAGTAGTGCATGTTGGTTCTAAATTTCGCGGGTACAAAATACGAAATCTTTTGATCACTTTTCGAACTGTTTTTCTCCGTGCATTTTTAATTAATTGGACTCGGCAGGTGTCTATGTAGTATTTTGTTAGTTTAACAACAAAAATCATCATACAATCCATGAAATAATTGTGAATATCGCATTCGTTTTCCAGCCAAGACTCTGTCCAGGTATACCAAGCTTTTTGTCCATCTTAACATTTTCCTTGGATTTCCATTATCTTGCTCCTTATCACGTGCCATCAGGCAAAACGAAGTATCGAACTTGCTTCATCACACTATTTATACCACATCTCAACTTATCATTATTCCCCCACTTATTACCGTGAATCGATAGAATGTTCCTGTTTATGAGGTCAAGCAATAGGTCGCACACAATTATCCATACAACATGGAGGGGGATCTCAACAATACGGTAGAAATACCGAGAAACTTGTCATTTTAAAAGAGACAGACAGACCTGATAGGAGTAATATCGGATTGGTCAGGGATTTTCGCAGGTAAATACCGCGGTGTACTACATGGTGAGATTGTGTTAGCATATATTGTGAATTGCAATATTTAACTACCTGTCATCCGTGGATTTTGCATACCCTCGCTGAAAAACGTACACAAATGTGTGGCAGGTTTCTACAAAACTCAAATTCCCAATCTCGACGTTGTTATTTTTTACCTGTTACTTCTTTGGATTTCGGTCACTGCGTTGAAATATATTTCACAAATGTCATTACAATTTGGGAATTCCCTTCAATCATTATATATTTTAATGCTATGTACTTAATGAAACGTAATGACATGACAGAGGAATCAGATATGTATAAATTTGCAATGATACAGGTGCTAATGCATAAGTGGAGGTCGTGGAGCTCTATCAAGACTAACAATTCAACAACAGCAATGAGTGTGGTGGCTCGTAATTTCTGTCCAACCTGTAATCAACAATTACGTTCCACTCCACTGACTTTTGATTGAAACCTACTCATAAGAACGAGTTCCTCTGAACCCAAAACAAATAAAAAATGTATCTAGAGTTAGGAAAGAATGCGCGACCTTCGTCAATTTGAGATGAAAGTATACTCATTACTGTAATTGTATATTTAAAAAATAAGTCACTGACTTACATAAAAAACATATTGATAAATATTCGATTGTCTCTAAATTATTTTTTTCAAACAAAGGTGATTGTAGGACCAAAGTGTACGCAAGGTCACACAAAGCCTTTCAATTGTAAATTTGGAGATTTTCATTACAGCTTGCATGTTTCAGACAATGTTGTCTTTGATCCTGCCTATCCTGGGGGTTTGCTTGACAACAGGAACATTCGCTCAACATGAATACGTAAGAAGTAAGAAAGATGAGAAATTATTTCTTAGAAGATTTTTTTTTTTTGTATTGTGCATAGAGTGTATGGATAAAGTCGGAGGGCTAGCGTTGATGTTAAACGTTCTGCTCATCAAACGAGTCGGTAACACGGTAGGTGCCACCGTCCTTTTTAACAAACATCTAAAATAAAATTGTAAAGACTCAAAATGTCAATTGTTGGGGTTAGCAATAATAAAGATAAATTGCTCGTAAACCAGTTTTAAATGCGAGTAATCGGCAAAAAATAACGAAATATTTTTTTAACACTCAAAACGACGGTGACTTCACCTAGAAGTCACATATTTTTGACGGTAAAGTAGTCATTTGGCGGCTATTTTTCGCGAAGACAGTTTAACAGTAGCGCAATGTCAGTAACGTATAAGCTGCCTGCCTGTTACGCCTGGTGGCATACCAGAAATAATCCAAAAAAAAATGGCTGGTTCCAGAGATGTGGCAGGTTTAGGGAACAAGGAATTTTAAGGGGCTCTCTGCTCTGTGTTCAATTCCGTGACAGAAAAGGAATTAATAACCTTCAAATGTTAGTACCAAACTAAAAAAATATTCCCTATTTCAAGTGAATGTTAGTAATTGGATTTTTGGCTCGATCATGTGACCAGAGTTCAGGACGAAATTTGAATTTGATTGAAATTGGCCGGATATGCTATGACAAGAGCAGTTAAAATTCTGGTTTCTTACATAGATTGTGCAATGACCTTCTCCTAACGAAAATAAAACCACTGTCAGTTTTTGTTTTATCTTGGTAGATCTGACCATGTTTTCTTTATATTCAAATCAACTTAATAAGAGTTCAGCCTTGGCACAAATTTTCAAAATATAGTTTCCCAAATTTGTGAAAATGCACAGGGAAACTCAATGAGGCTGAAACCTCGTTCTCCTGATTTTTTGCCCCCAGATTAACAGAAGAAAGGGATTCCAGCCTCCTTGGTTTTCGCAAAGCTTCGCAAAGTTTCGTTACCAGTGTACAAACATGTTCCAAAAAAAAAAAAAAAAAAAATCTGTATGACTCAACTGAAATCAGAACGAATAGTCAAATAAATGCACAAATACTTAAGTTAGTCGTAATTTTTCAGACGAACAACTCTGGCCCAGTAAAGAAATCGGTCGGGCTCCACTGGGGTCAGTCAATTTCCTGCTGATCTCGCCTTCGCCGTTGCAGAACTGCATCGTCACTCTGCCAACGGGGTCCAAGTTCGACTTCAGTCTGGGACACAATTCGACGAAAATCGGAGAATATCAGGGATATTTCGGTCGCGGACTTGACAAGGGAGAATGTGGATGTATTTTCACAGTAGCTCACACTTCGTTTGAAGGAGTTGTGTCTTGCAAGGTCAAGAAAGTTGGTAGCAACGAATGGATCAAATCTGCGAGCACACTAAGGATTACTGGTAATTGACAAGATACAAAAAAATGCTAATATTAAAAAGTTCTAATATGTATAATTAGATATATTTATTTTAAAGCCATATTTTTTTATTTGGTAGCTCCAATCGTGTGACATAAGAAATCAGCTTTTACGAGCTATATATGTCAGGAGATCTCAGCATCTACATGGCTACCAAAAGTTTAATCTTCCATGGATTTCCTTTTTTTTCGAAGTTGGTAAAGATAGCTTGGAAATTGGGGGTCTAATAAAAGACAGACTTTGTAGAATCTGTATTTGCATTTAATTTTTTCCTTTCTACTTTGTCCATTTTCGGTTTTCAAACGGATTCTTTAAAAATATACATACATAAATTTAAATTAAACGCCGTTGTCTACTGCGGCTATAAGTTTACAAAAATTACCAAGAAACTATACTAGTTCTTTTTACTAAAGGGCCTACAAAAAAATTATTGCTAAATTTTCAACAGATATTTCAAACGAATCGTTGCCATCATTCGACATCGAACCTCGGCGAGCCTCCCTGCAAACTGGTGATACCATCAACATCACATGTAACGCTGAAAACCGTCGTCTGCAAGCCTGTCGGTTCATTCTGCCCGATGGCACAGAGGTCAACTACGACCTAGGCTCGAACTCCACACTTACAGATGAGTACCAGTATTTTGGGACTGGTCTTTCGGAAGGCAAGTGTGGAATCACCCTTCGAGTGGACGCTAAATACAACGGGCAGATCTTGTGCAAGATTGGTAAAGAGCCACTTACTACTAATGGGAGGTGGCACATGGGCGTTATGGTGATCGAAACTAAAGGTACCGAATTTTTTTATTGATTTTTTACGGACCTCGTGTCCCTAGTATAATTTCTACTGTGAATTCGGTGAGAATGACTTTAAAAGTCTCGACTAGAAAGAAGGGAAAACCAGGCTCCTCCCAAAATGCCATTGATAAATGGGGATTTAATAACTCCTTCACTTCAAAACCAAGGGCGGACTTGAAGGTCACGCGTCGTTCAAGGTTCCAGTGAACCTTGGGAAATTTGAGAGAGAGGTATGAGGGATGAAAATTGGTACAGCGACTTCATTCACATTGCTTATCAACCTCTCTACGGCATGGGTGGCACGTCTCCAACTTCCCGTGATGATAACTGCAAAAAAATACTACCCTTAATGTTAACTGCAAAAGAAAACTGCCCCTAAACCTAACCACCTTTTTATGGAGCCCTTTGACGAAAATGAGATTTCTTGGAAATTAAACGTTTATCTGGTATTATCTAGAGAGAAACGTCGAAAGTATTTTCCGACGTTCCGATAACGCTCATTGGAACGTCGAAAGTATATTCCGAATCACCGACAACGCTCGTCGACGTCTCAAAGCAAAACCCAAGTCCACGACAACGCCTAGAACCATGGCCGCCAAGCCGGGAACAGGTACGAACTCACGGTTTTTTGGGGAATGTGCTCAGAGGAAATCATCCAAAAACCCAAAAAAACTCACAGCACAGCAAAAGCTTACACAGATATTTCATCCATTGGCTGTGGAGCCACTCGAATAAATCGGTATTAGTCTAGAAACCCGTTGACAGAGTGCGTTAGCATAGTGATGATTGATGTTGAAATGTGGTGGAGAGAACTGCAAAGCGTTTTTTTTCAGCGCGAAAGAGGTAAGCTTTATTTCTGATAGTGCCATCTCTTGGACGAGTTCCTAAATAGTTCAGCGTGGAGGCGAGGAAAATGCCGTTCAGCTAGAGGGGCACTCCAGTTCCATAAGATTTCGCACATCTGATGTTAGCCCAGGATCATTAAATCTGCAGAATAAGATTTTTGATTCTAAATTATATGCCAGACTCTCTTTAACTGTGCAAAATTGGTCTCGCTGTGTTAGTAAACAAGTATTTACTGAATCCATTTCGTAACTACAACAACGTACTGTACAAGGTGATCCGAAACGTACTTTCAGAGTAAACAAAGTGTACTGGGTGTTACTGGATCTTTTACTAAAAGCCTGCTGGGGCCAGTAAATACAGTAATTTTCAGAACGCAACATTTTTTTTTTTTATAAAATATTGACTGATTTTGTTCTAGATTGCGGTCGCAATCATATGGACCAAGTGTCGACTCTCATCTCTGGAGGGAGCGACGCAGTGGTTGGGGAGTTCCCGTGGCACGCGGGGATCTACAAACTCGCTGGCACTAACTACATTCAACAGTGCGGGGGAACGCTCATCTCCACCAAAATCGTTCTCACAGGTAATTTTGTAAAATTTTAATGTACTTTATTTGTAAACTCTAAAATATTTCTCATTTCATTACACATATAATCTTTGGTACAACAAGGTGCTCGTTGTTATCAATATTACACATTTATAATTTTCTTTGTTAATTTTCATTCCAAACTTCTCTTTTATCTTCTCAAAGCTTTCTATCTTTGATTGAACTTGATCTTTTTCCCCCATATTAAAATATAATCTGCATACATGCATGTATGTATGTATCCAATTCTTCCCCTTCGACTTCTCTTATTACTAATCCATAACCTCTATGAATAACTAAGTCGACAAAACACTTCCTGCCAATCCCTTCTTAGCCATCTCTTCCATGTTGTACATATTTCTAGAGTTATCGCTCTACTCTAGCTTTTTATTCTTTTCAAAGTCTCCTTTTCTCCTTTTCCTATAAAAAATTCCTAGACATTTTCTCTCAGAAAATTATTGTAGGCATTTCTAAATCCAATTTTAATTTCGCTTATAATCTTATAAATTTTTGCAATTGATTGATTTCAGCGGCGCACTGCTTCGTGTCTGAACAATCAGGCTCGGTTGCGGACTCGAACTTGTTCAAAATTGGACTGGGTAAACATTTCCGCGACTGGAAATGGACAGAAGATTCGAAAAGTGTGCAGCGTTTCAATGCCAAAGAAATCATTGTCGAGCCTCGGTACCAGGGAAGACGGGCAAAGTTCCAGTACGACATTGCCTTGGTGGTACTTCATAAAGAAGCCTTGATAACTGATTTTGTAGATGTTATCTGTATGGATTGGGATAGTTCGTCGAAAAAACTGCAACTGGTAGATGGAAATGTCGGAGTGGTAAGTGAACAGAGTAACGGTCCTCATGTTAACTGAGCATGTCTGAGTAAATGAGAGGCAAATGAGTTTCGAAAAACCCAATGTCTGCTTTAATAAACCTTTCAGAAATTAAATAACTAGGTCTTCGCGAATGCTCTTTATCGTGTTGAATGATGAACGTAAGATATGATATTTAACATTTCTTCAATCCAAAACTTCATTCTAAAGACAAACTGGCCCATTTTTAAGATTGCGTCAAATATTATTGACTTGCTTGTTTGGAAAGTGGTAAAGAACTGTTTTAAAAGTGACACAATTCTGAAATGCATATATATTTTATTTTAATCACGAGCAATACCTTAAAACAGGACCAATTGGGAGAAAAAAAACATCTGATTTAAATGTATATGTAATAACATATGCAAACCGAGAGAAAATATTTCTTATCTCAAAATCTAATGTGAATCACGACGTGAAACTTTCTGGAAAGCTTATAACTACTAGACACATTTCAAAACTTGATACTTTTTTAATTTTAAGCAGAAGCAACGGCTTAAAATGGGACTGATCGGGAGATAACATTAGGGGGATTGCTCATTTTCATCCAAAAACTTAAATAATCGAGATGAAATTATGTTTCTGAAATAAAATGTGGGAACCCCATCACGACACACCCAGATAAGCGTAATAAGTTCTAGTGACGTCCTTTAAAATGTTTGCCAACATAAAAATATGAAAATGTTTTTATTTTATTTATAGTATGATTGTACATTAAGGGAAGTGTTTTTAATTTTCACAGATTTTTTTTTACCCTACACTTTTTGAAATTTTCCCATATTTCCAGCAGTGTTTTTAATTTGTTTGTTGGCTTCAACGGGTCGTTAGCAATAAGCCCAAACGTTGTGGAAGGCACACCATAACACTCAAAAAAGCAAAAGTTCGGACGGCTTAAGCGCATAAACAGTGCGAGATAACATTTTGAAAAAAAAAAAAATCTGCACATAAGTTGGTCAGGTTTTATGCTGTGTTGATATGACATGGATTGACCCTATACTTATAATTTCAGTGGCATGCTTTATTATCCGTTACAGGCTATCGGCTGGGGAGCAACCGGAAACGATACGGCAAGCCCAGAGCTGCAATCCGTGAAACTTCCTTTTGTATCAGATTCCGTATGCAAAGCTGCTATATCAGAAGACAGCCAAGTTGAGAACTACTACACTGCAGACAAGTTCTGCGCTGGATTCCGCAACAAGAACACTAGCGTCTGCAAGGGTGACTCCGGAGGAGGGATCTTTTTCATGAACGCGACCACCCACAGCTACTTCTTGCGCGGCATTACCAGTGTCAGCTTTGAAATTTCGAAAGTTCGAGGACAGTGCGCCAACCAGTTTTTTACTGGATTTACTGATGTTGCTACGTACATTAACGGTTTTATCGAGCCAGCTATATTTAAAGCATCATTTTGAGTTGTATCAATACTAAGCAAGAATTGCATCGTGTGAAGATGTGAACTTTTGAGAACCGTAATTTGTATAAACTGTTCCTTTATTAATTCGCGTTAGATGTGTACCAATAATAAATTGCTCTAGATAACCCACTGGAGGTAAATTAAACTCATCTAATTTTGGCGGGGAAGCGCAAACCGAATCGGGATACGAATCCAACACCTCCTAATTGCAAAGTGTATACATAAACGTAGAGTGACAAGCCGTCCCACTGAGAGAACATCCTGCATTTTTTTTTTTTAAAGTGCCATTGTGGGGGTTAATTTAGCAAGTGGAGAAAAAAAAACTGTCCGCTATAAGTTTAATCGTTTGTCAACAAGATACTCGATATTTAGAATTCTAACTTCAATGGCATGATCAGGTAAAGTCTGAAAAGATTGGTTTGAATTCACTAGAGATCTTTTCTCTCGAGTACAAGAAAATGGGCAAGCAGCTCAAACGCTTGGCACATTGCTCCAGACATCCTTTTCACATCTGCTTTTTAGAAGATAAATTAATAAGATAAAACAAAAATGTGTCCCTACATTGGATGCTTATTGGAGTTAACAAAACGGGAATCTGAAGGTGTTAACATCGTGTCTGGAGCCCCAAAACTTTGTTTTGTAAGGAACAAAAAATTAAACTCGCGCATCGAATCAAAGGTATTGCCACAGGTATTGCCTTAATAGATAACTTGATATTAATTTATGAGCCTGAGAAAGCACCGAAGACTTTTAAATGTAGACATGAAAAAGTAGATTCGCTCTAAAATATGACCTCGATTTTAATTTTTCTCTCCCCCCCCCCCCCCCCCCTCCGCAAATAGTACCGTTATTCGGTGTTGGTTTCAAGACTCCCCGCATCCCTCCCTCACAACATCTCGTGCTGTATGGCCAATCAGGACAAAATAAGAAATATCATTGTTCTGAAAATAATTTAGATGTCCCTAGATTTCTTTTCACACCCTCACCTTGACATCCTGGCTACACCACTGCTGTATCACTACCAACAATGCGCTTTTTGGGCACATCTCCGCTTTGTCAGACGGGAAAAATATTCTCACAAGTCTAAGGAAGTACGCTAGCATTAAAGAGTTCCTTTTCCTTCACAGTATTCCTCTGTATCCACCAGCTTGCATAACGTAGATCTACGTAAATCTAAAATTGACTGTTACAATCGTTGTACAATCTTAGTAAAAACCACAGATGGAAAACCATAGCTGTTGCATAACTTGTGCAATTTTTCAGCCTGCGCTGTATTCGTTTCCTCCTTGATCATTGAATCAATATAAATCCCATACTTGAGTTCAAGATAACTACAGCTACTTGGTTGTTTATCCCCACCAGGGATTATGTTTTAAGAAAACATGATCAGTTTACGCGCTGGAGTCGCTCTGGCAACATCTCGGTCTCTCTCTTAGCCCAAGGAGAAGTTATTTGCGTTTGTATTTATTACATTTGAACTTTGACTCGTGCTAGAATTAAATTTTGCGTTCGCACTGTAAGTGATGAGTACGTAAAATTAAAAGCCAATTACGTTGGAATCTGGACCAAAAAATCATGGTAAACAAGTACATAATTATTCTGTAATCATTACTGTAACGTTTGTACTTATAGCGATGGTAAAAGAGTTTGACAATGGTACATAAAACCTTTGCAAACTTGAAAGTTAAAGAAGATGGTATTTTCTAATAACAACCATTAGATAGAAAATGTAAGATAGAAAAAATATAAGGATACAGATGTAAGAAACGAAGCCTAAAATGCTTCTCCTGACACGATTTTGACGGATATCCAACGTGCAGCGTGTGTTGTCCACCTCACTTGACCGGTACTAGTTAATTAATGGGCTGATGACCAGCGATCAAGGTCAACAACAGTTGGGCTTAAAAAAGTGTTCGATTTTGGTATTCATTTTACAGGTGATTTTCAAAGCGGTCATTATCGCCATCCTGGGATCTTGCTTGACAACAGAAACATTAACCCAGTTTAACGAGATCAAAGGTGAGTGTGGAATAACTCACAATTGTTGTATTTTTCATCTGTTGGTCAACATCCATAATGGATCCAAAAAGACAGTTGTCGGAGTAGATGATCAGCCAATCACAGATGGTGTTTTCAGGGGTTGTTACCATGGTGATAACAACTTTACCTACACATTTAAAGGGGATAAGCTTAATTTCTGCTTTGTAGATACATCAAAATGTTAGACGAGATAAACTAACTTATAAATTTAATCCCAATAGAAATGCTATGAAGTAAGTGAAAAGAGGTATTTATTTTAATGCCATGGTATAAACTAAAAAGTATAGTTAAAAACTTAAAGGTCGTCCTTGCAGATGAATTTACCTCTGTACAATATGCCAAATTCACAGACACCATTATATTTCATTTGTATTATTTAATTTGTTCATCCGGTGGTCTCAAAAATCATCATAGCTGTGGATTTCATGCGATTTGATTTGATTATTGTGGTTTAACGACGCACTGTTTTGACATCCGGCTATGTGGACACGATCTAAAGGCGTCGGTGAATGAGTGGATGATGATTAGGATTATGAACCTAACCTAGCGTAGAAGGAAGGAGGGGAAACACGGTGCTGGCACTTCCTGATCCTGTCGAAGAGCATCGAGGGGACCACCTGCTTAACGTCGCTTCCGAAGGACGATAAAACGCGAACAAAAGGATTTCTTCACAAATCCATGCCGTCGAGAGGTTGATACGCAAGACGAAAGAGGTTGCTGTCCTAACCTCCATCCATCCAACCTCCCTCCCGAACAGAACTGGTCAACAGCATACGCATATGCAAACTGTATACATCAACGTTATCAGTATTATGCAATTTTTTGGAATACTCACTGAACTTCATCATATTATAGGGCCATATTGTTGAAAAAAAGCGCGACCCGTACAAGTCACAGTTTAGAGAGAAGCAATGTAACTTTCAAGAAGCAATGCAATCCTCTAGTATATACAAATAGTCCCTTAAATTGCTCAAATTTTGTATTAAAAAAAATAACCAGTTAATTTCTAATAAATAAACAAATATTGCAAAATCAGGAGTGCTAATTATCATTTGGTGGTACTAACGTAATAATGACAATTAGCGCGATACATTGAAAAAGTTTGCCACACAACTACAAGGATATTCTCCAGGATGTCAAATATGTTATTGCTGGTCATGAATGTAATCATCAGTAAGAATGAATGAATAGTTGGGGTTTACGGTGCGACAATCTATTGACCTTATGTATCTTGTGTATCTTGTGCATCTTGTATGTCTTGTGAGTTCAGGACCAAGACTCTGTGGTATATAAAAAACAACAATGTTTTTTTATTGGAATCTGAGTCAATACAGGTATATTTCTGACTTCTTTTAGAGACAGTTCTCTTTCACTAGATCGTAAAAATCAAAACTGGCAGCAATTAACAATACAAAATTCAAAACTCCATATGTTTCTTGTATTTTTCAGATGATCAACTCTGGCCCAGTAAAGACGTTGGTCGGGTGTTCGTGAGCGCAGTTTATTTCTCCCTGCGCTCGATGTCACCGTTGCAGAACTGCATCTTCACTTTGCCAACGGGATCCACGTTCGACTTCAGTCTGGGACACAATTCGACAAAAATCGCGGAAAATTATGGATATTACGGGCTTGGACTTGATAAGGGAGATTGTGGCTGCTCATTTCATACAACAAACACATCGTTTGAAGGAGTCGTGACTTGCAAGGTCAGGAAAGTTGGTAGCAGCGAATGGATCGAATCTGCGAGCACTCTCAGGATTACTGGTAGCTATGAGTTAATCAACCAATTCCATTTAATTGTGGCCAACATCGAAAATTACATAATTTAATTTTTTAGCCTGATATTTAGAAGTTTTGTCTAAAAATACCTGTATTCTGGAGGTTATTTAATACAGAAAAATGTTACATAGAAAGTTAAAGGTCAAAATTTTCCCGAAATATACTGGAAATTGGAAAGAAACAATAATACAATCTGTTTTTCCAAAGGTTTATCAAAACAAGCTTTGCCATCGTTCGACATCGTGCCACGAAACGCCTCCCTACAAACCGGTGATACCATCGACATCACATGCAACGCAGAAAACCGCCCTCTAGAAGTCTGTCGGTTTATTCTGCCTGATGGCACAGAGGTCAACTACGACCGAGGCCCGAACTCCAGACTTACAGATGAGTACCGATATTTGGGGACTGGTCTTTCGGAAGGAAAATGTGGAATCACCCTTCGAGTGGACGCTAAACACAACGGGCAGATCTTGTGCAAGATTGGCAAAGAGCCGCTTACATCAAATGGGAGGTGGCACATGGGCGTTATGGTGATCGAAACTAAAGGTATGGGAAGGTCAAGGTATAGCTCATATTCTGATGTTTCCATCTCCATTAGGCCATCATTTTTGCTTCTCTGTATTTGTCTAGATGAATAGTGCAGGCTCATTTTCACTTAGTTTAGCTAATTCAAACCTTAAAGCTTCATTTGTAGTTCCAAATAGACTGACTAGAATAATAGAATCCAAACGATTCTAAGGCAAGGACTGCTTTAGATTATTAGGAATTTGACTAAACATTCAATTCAAGCTGTATATAAATAAGCAGCATGCAATTTTATTTAATTCTCTTTACAAACATGCTTTGGAAATATCTGGGACAACTTTTGTGAAACACTTCAAACCATTGATTTGATGTCGTGACATCTCTCTATTCACATAACCGGTAAAACCAAATATTCTGAACGGTCTTTAACCGACTTTTATTACCGAAGTTAAGCAACACTACGCTGGGTCAGGTATCGGATTGATGAACATTCACATGACCAATTCTTTTTGGGAGAGAAGTTAAAGGGTTGAAATGTAGTAGAGCAACTAATTCGCCTTGCTTATCAACCTCTCAACAGCATGGATTTGTGGAGGAATTCTGTTTTTCGAGATGTACCGTCCTTTGGAAGGGACGTTAAGCCGGTAGTCCCCGTGGTGCTCACCGACAGGAGTATAGACTACGTGCACGCACGTGATTTACGCACCTCCCTCCTAGGCTAGGCTGGGTTCATCATCCTTCGCATCATCATCCACTCATCTACCAACGTCATAAGATCAGTTTTGACAGCAGGTGCTGTCAAAACAGTGTGTCGTTTACCACCACAAACAAATCAATCGATCAACTTCCAGATTGTAAATGCACACAATTGTATTTTTATCTGTGAACAATATGCAACAAATATGTAACACGGGCGTCATTATGTTTCTCTCCAGAAAGACCTGTGGAGCCTGTGATCGTGAATAGCGGTAACGATGGACGTCCCCTAGTCAGAGTAAAACCAAAGTCGACAACAACTCCCAGACCAACGACCGTCCAACCGGGAACAGGTCCGAAACAATTCCCGTTCATTACAGTTTTCTAAGTCTTAGTTCATTCACAGTGGCAATGCACAATGTTTTCTAACTAGAAAATCCTTAGATTGCGGTCGCAACCATCTGGACCAAGTGACTTCTCTTATCTCTGGAGGGAGCGACGCAGTGGTTGGGGAGTTCCCGTGGCACGCGGGAATCTACAAACTATCTGGCACTAACTACGTTCAACAGTGCGGAGGAACGCTCATCTCCACAAATATCGTCCTCACAGGTAATTTTGTATCTAGTGAAGACAGCAAAAATATCACGTATCTTCGAGTAAATCAAACTTTTGTTTCAAAATGTACAAATTAGAAAACGATATTCTCTTTGAAACATTATCAAATCGATTTATATATTGATTTCAGCGGCTCACTGCTTCGTATCTGAGGCATCAGGCAAAATTAGAGACAAGACTTTATACAGAATTGGTCTTGGCAAACATTTGCGCGAATGGAGAGAGGATCCGCAAGGATCTAGAGTTCAACGTTCGGCTGTCAAAGAAATTATGATCCCAGCTCGGTACAGCGGAAGACGGGGCAAGTTCCAATATGACATTGCTGTAGTCATCCTCAAAAAAGAAGTCAAAATCACTCAGTATGTCGATATCATCTGCATGGACTGGGATAGCTCGTCCAAGAAGTTGCAGCTGACAGAAGGAGCAGTTGGAGTGGTAAGCACTTAGAGAGCTAGACTTGTTCCTATATATTATGATTTCCAACTAGTGTGGTAAATTACAGCCAAGCTGGGTACTTCTACCAGACACACTGGTCTTCAGACCCTTATTTCAAGATCCAACCATTCTCAATCATGGAAATATACAGGGGGCTGTAGATATAACCTGGACAGTGTGCTTTGTAATTAAACCATCACATCTCAGATTTCAGGCAAGGGTTTTACAAATGAAGTCACATCAGTGTTTCTAGCAACTGTCTTCGCGAAAAATGGCCGCCGAAAGTTACCGACAAAAAAAGTTTATGCTACTAAATAGAGTCACTGTCGTTTTTATTGTTTAAATAAATTTAATTGTGTTATTTCTCGCCGATTACTCGCATTTGAGCCTAATACCACACTCGTTATTGCTAACCTCAACGATTGATAAACATGCTTCGATCTTTTGAATCTTAATTACTTAATTGTAGAGGTTTGTTAAAAAGGACGGACCCAAGCGCCATCGGCTGGCACCTACCGTTACCACGTGTTACCGGCTCGTTTGCACAGCAGAAACTTTAACATCGACGCTGGCTCTCTGACTAAAAACTTTATTTCACTAGGCAGCAGGCTGGGGAGGCACAGAAACAACTGCATCCAGCCAAGAGTTGCAATACGTGGACTTACCATGGGTATCGGAACCAGTGTGTCTTGCTGCTATCAAAGAAGACACCCAAGTTGAGAACTACTACACTGTAGACAAGTTCTGCGCTGGATTCCGCAACAGGAACACTAGCGTGTGCAGGGGTGACTCAGGAGGAGGGATCTTCTTCAAGAATGCGTCCACCCAAAGCTACTTCCTGCGCGGGATTACCAGTGTCAGTTTTGAACTTACGAAAGTACAGGGACGATGTGCCAATCAGCTTTTCACTGGGTTTACCGATGTGGCTACGTACATAAAGGATTTGATCGAGCCAGCTCTATTTAGAGCATCGTTTTGATTTAAATTAAGATATATTCACTATTTGTCATATTGTGATCTAAAATAAATTAACTAACGTGTGATAATGAGTGATCCTAGTCCTAAAAATAAGATAACTATTATAATAACAAAAGAAATTGAAGAATGATGCACATGTTATGACGAAATAATTAACATCAATAGTTTCAAAGTACAAAATAGATAACCAACTCTCTATGAAACATTAATCTCTGGAGGAATTTTATATTTCGGTTAGTGTGTTACTTCATTGACAGCCAGCGTCAACTGAAATTTTCTTGAAATTTTCTGCTGTTTTTCGTATTTCAATGGAAATTTGTGCAATTTCTTAAATCTTCAGTCCTGCATTTGTTCGTGCCTCATCGGAGATATTTGTGGTGCCTCTATAGAAGTTAGAAATTGACAATTACCGATAATGTGCTCAGGTGTTGTTCTCACAGTGTCCGTCATCCTGTATTTTGTATTTGTAAGTGTGTTGTATTTTTGGCTTTGCAATAATTATACAACCGCTCAATTCGGCACGTATTGCTGAATGGAAAACATCTCAACATCATGACACTTTGCAAATTAAGAAAAATCTCAAGGTAAGCGTATCCTTATTTCTGTTTAATTTGCCTCCATGTATTAAAGGTGTCTGCTCTTTGACAGCAACAACGTCACTGCAACGAAATCGCCTGAGGACCGGTCACTGAGACCTCAGAGGCGTTTGCAAGGAAAACCGGCCTCTAGACCAAGCAAACCTTGAGGTAATGCGTCGATACTTGAATGTGTAGGCACACCAAGCCAGTCTGTGGACAGATCGTGGGCTCGAAGCACTGCATTTGTAGTGTTGGCTCATTGACCGAGCAACTTTGAACGTGCATTGCCATTGTTTTCTTTTCTTAAGCTACTTGAAAGGTCAAGTGGCCATAATTTGCGGGATCACATTTTATGATATAGGTACCACAAACGGACCAATTAGAGACGCGGTAACTCGCTGGCTGGGTACGATTCGATAAAATGTTGTTAGTTACCTTAGTCGTAATTTACCTATCGACTTCCGTCGCTACACAAACCACGCCAACTACTGAAAATGGTAAATAAAAGTATTTCTTTTAGTTTTGTGTCAATTGAGATGATATGTTACGATGGTGGTATACATATTTTTTGGTAGATTGGTGTGCCCTCAACAAGTTGACTCGGTTAAGGACCAATAACATGATATTGCAGATCAAGAAATACCTTGAAAGTTGAAACACAAACAAATTTAATTTAAATACATTTTAATGTTATTTTCGAGTACAATTATCACACTGATGATAAGCGACTCATTAGCGTAATAGCCTGAATATTCGGTAATACAAGTGTATTTTTCTAGTTAAATATCATGTATTCATGTTTTCAAAGACCCCCCTCCCCAAAACGCCTGTAACTGCTCATGTTTAGGTGCAAATAGAAATGAGTGACTATAATTTGTTGAAGTATTCATCAGAAACAATCACTCTGGTAATAAAAACTACCTTTCAAAAATTAGAATAGAGATGAAATACTGTCGTCGTTTATTGTCGTCATTATTTTCCACGCCACGATTCCAAACTTTGACCAACTTCCAGTCTTGGCCAAAGCAGAACTAGAATATTGTACATTGAATTTCCGAACGATGCTAAGAGATGATTTAATCACATATTAAGCAATCTTTTTCATTTCAGATGACCCTCAAATAGAAATTGTCAACCGTATACTCCGCATTAGAGAATTCGCCACATTCTCAATTGAAACCAAACAAGCATTAGAGAGCTGCATATTCACTTTGCCTGGAAATGTGAGCCATGAACTTAGAAGAGAGGATGAGAAAAACTGGACGCCAGGGTATGGTAGAGGTCTCAAGTTCTGGTACAAGGGGCCAATGGAATATGGCAAATGCAGTCTTTCTATAAAAGTTGATGAAAATCTTGGAGGTATCATCGAGGTAGATGTAAAAAAAGTTGGAAATACCGAGGCGACCAAGTCGGCACTGACAGTCCGAGTGACAGGTATGGGTGGCTAGTTTTACTCGTGTTAATTCTTAATTATTCTGTGGAAGCTCAAAATTGGTAAAAAAATACCATTTCAAAATCTGTCTCTAGTTTGGGATAGGTGGACCTGAATTCTATCACCTACATCATCTAAAGAGTGGGTTAACCCACCCATATCAACCCCGTAATCTTGACTAGATGTCAAAATAACGCCAGCGATGCACTCATTACTTTGTTTAGCTGTCAAAATTGTGGTGATTGGGCCTCGTTGTCGAATGTATTGCATTACACTGCAATTCTATTTGTGGTGTGTACTGTGGCAACACAGTTTAGATGGTCAAGGCTAAAAAGGTTAAAATTTTGACACCTAAGAAGAAAAACAGGAATCGAAAATAGATCCTCCTAATTGCCACTTGAAAAACCAATGCACCTGATTTTTGGGACACACTAGCTTTATTGTTGCAATTAAAGTAGTTACAGCTTTATGTTAAGTATTATTATTATTACTATTACTATTATTTAAATAATAAACAGGAAAGTTCTTTTAGACTTTTTTTTTGACGCACTCATTTCAATTTGCATAGGACTGTCCGAAAGAGCGCTCCCCGTTTTTAAGATCGAACCGAAAAAATCTTCGCTCTTAAATGGTGAAATAGTGACGATATCTTGCAACGCCGACCGTCCGATCGACGTTTGCCGTTTCATCCTTCCTGACGGCAGAGAGCTAGACTTCGACCTGGGCCCACAATCCAAGCGCACAGAGGAGTTCCGCTACATAGGGGTAGGTCTGCACGACGGAAAATGTGCAATGCGGCTCAAATCGGGTCTGCAACACAACGGTTTTGTGCTCTGCAAGATCGGTCTGAATCCGCTCAACTTTAATGGGAAATGGGACAGCGGCGTGATGATCATCGAGACTAAAGGTTTGTGGGTTGGATTGTAGATAGATATTAGATTGAATCTGCCACGTTTTATCAATGACGTTCACATTGATGAAGCCGGATTGACAAAGCGACAGATCAAATGCACTTTGCTGTATTGAAAATCACACTCCCGATCTAAATTATGTACTGAGAATGGAACATTAATGTTCAACCTATTTCCAGCTTGCATGCAACTAATTACTTGTTCCCAACCTCTTTCAGCGAGATACTCGATGTTCACGGGCGGCGATCACCCCCTGATCATTGTACGACCAAAGTCGACAACAAGCAAACCTCGCCCGGCTACAGGTAAACATTTTTAATTGAATCACACCATTTTTTATTTCACTGGTGAATTCTTAGAGACTTAACTAAATCATAAATTTATAAGAATATCTCACAAGACATTAAAGTCAGAACGTCTCTTTTATAATTTGTAATTGTAATTCATTGATTTGGATGGCTATGAAAGCCAATCAAACATCAGTCTTACATTTGCACATACAATCTTGTAAACCATATCATTAATAATACTTATTATAAGTTATCATTTTACTATAAATTGAGAAAGTTTTTTTTTTCAATTTATGAATTCATTATCAATTCCTAATTATTCATTATCAATTCATTTTTACCAATTTCTCTATTTTCAATTGAGAAAGTAACAAAGTCTTCATAAAGCTAGTAAAGACCCTTTTTTAAGCTACTTCAGAGGAAATATCTTTTGGGCCAACTGGAAAACCACTTTCTAGACTTTTCTAAAGAACTGCTAAAATATTTGCAGATGTATAAATGGTTCATGAGTATGATCATTAAATATTAGTATCCTTTATTTTTTTTAAGTCTTATGATTTGTTCTATAAGCACCTAGATCAATAGGCTAAGAATTTTCATCTGATTTAGTAACCAATTCAACTACTTCTACTAGTGGTGTACTAGTGATCTCTTGAGCATGCTTCTGACTGAGGTCCTTTGATCTTGATCCTGTAGAAATCGACCACCCTGACCACGGCCAAGAGGAAGAAAACATTTTGATGGATATCAACAAAAAACTGGACGTCTTGGTGGAGATTAGAGATGAAATCAAGAAACTTAATTTCAATTCTGAAAATCTTGAGAAATTAGCTGTCAAATTACGGCATCTTGAAGTTAAACTTGCAGAGAGAGACAAAACCATTGCCGGCTTAATTAAGACTTTGGATGAAAAATATCGTAGTGGGGGGAAGGTCGAGGTAGACGCTGTGAATGTTTGAGCAGCACTTTTTGAAAATAAGTGTGGTGCAGAATACTGAAACGATTTAAAATAAAGATAAGATTTAATGTGATTTATTTTAGCAAATTTAGTTCTTCATATCAAACAAACAAATTATTTAACTACATAATAGCCACCGACAATTGACAAGCAAGGTACAATCCATGTCGATGTCAGGTGTTCAGTCTTAAAGAGGTAGCAAATCTTCATTTACCTGACGTTATTGACAAATTTCCTGTAAGAAATTTGGCACCATTATTAGTAAACTGTTGGTAGTTACCTAAATTATTATGTAATATCTCACTTGATTTACCTTTTTGAAAATGAATACCGTTAGCTATCTTTCCCTCTAAGCAATCGGCACAAATAAAGACTTGATCCTGGCTTGTCTTAAGCTACGAAAAATATGTCTATCAATCAATCGAAGTTGCCATTTATGAAATTTCAAAACCAAATTTTTCAGAGTGTGGGCAAAACAAAGTTGATGCTGTCTCACCACTGATATCCAACGGTAAGGAGGCCATCGTTGGACAATTCCCTTGGCATGCTGGTATCTACAAAACAGATGACCCCAAAGCAGCAACTCCAATTTACGCTCAGCAATGCGGAGGGACACTCATCTCTCCATCGCTTGTATTGACAGGTAGGCATGATTGATGTAATATTTTTAGTTTGAAGTCAAAAATGTTCAGAACTGAACCTGCACATTAGATAATCGGAGAGGTGCATCTTTATAAACATATTCTAGGTCTGCAAAGAGAAGCAAATTAAATTTGCATTTCAGGTTTAGAGAAGGGTATATGAGCTTACTGGAAAAAAAGCAATAAAGTTACACAGTGGAAAAGCTATTGGTTATAGAGTAGATATCGTAGATTTTAAATTTAGCATTGATTTAACACCCAATTCATCCAATTTCACCCAGCTATGATTATTGTATTCTTTATCAGCGGCCCACTGCTTCGTCAGTGATATAAACGGTAAAAAGAGAGACAAGAATCTATACAAAATAGCACTCGGGAAGCATTTACGAGGCTGGGCCGAAGACACAACGGATAGCAGAGTCCAACGAATGGACGTAAAAAATATCCACATACAGAAACGGTATATCGGACGCCGAGGAAAATACCAATACGACATTGCGGTGGTGGAGCTCACAAACGACGCCAAAATAACAAATTTTGTTGCTATAATCTGTGTGGATTGGGATAGCGAATCAAAAATGCAGCAACTATCGGAAGGGAATATTGGTGTGGTGAGTTAAAAAAGTAAAAATGTTCCTGTAACTTGTGCGGCCTCAAAGCTTGGCCGAGGTGTGAATAAGGATTTTTTTTCTGCTATACAGCGCTGGAATGACTTCATTTATATGTGGTTTAAAATGCTTTTAGGTCGCCGGTTGGGGTGTGACGGAGAAAGGGAAACCCAGCAGCGAGCTGCACTACGTTGAACTTCCGTGGGTTTCTGAAGATGTTTGCCTGCCAGCTGTCCAAGCCAACACTCAGGTCGAGAACTACTACACAATTGATAAGTTCTGCGCAGGCTACCGCGGAAAGAAAACAAGCGTGTGTAAAGGGGACTCAGGGGGTGGACTTATATTTCGAAATGTAACTACTGACAGCTATTACCTTCGTGGTATTGTGAGCGTAAGCTTTGAATTGCTTCAGCCAGGAGGTTTGTGCGCGGCAGAACTATTTACTGGTTTTACGGACATATCTAGCTATCTCAAAGACTTTGTGACACCAATTTTAATTAGTACATAAATAAATAAATCACTCATACCTAATTTGTTGAATCATTTTGACAACTTATTTTATTTTAATGAAAAAATTGTGTAATGTAAGATTCAAAGAAATAAGTTAATAAAATTCTAAATATATTGTGGGAAGTCTTTGTTTAACATAAGTAAACAAAATCAAATTTTGGTAAAAGCAGTAGTATTCCCACACCAAATATACAGTAACTAGCTACAGTTTTGATATATTTACCTGCCAACAGAAAGCAAATGTAACCCGGTCCAACTAAAAAATCTTGTACAATTAAAAGAACATACAGAGGTACCTAAAGGTACCTTTACGCAGAAGGAAAATTTGGGCAGGATTTTCTGAAGGGGTTAAACGGCGTCTAATTCTCAACACACTTACGATTTCTTGCTCCCTTGAGTAACTTAATGTGTACAATAATAAGAATATACTGAGGTACCTTTAGGCGGAAGGAAAATTTGGAAGTGGAAGTTACAGGAATTCCAGATTTACAAGCACCGCAAATCCGTGACATTTCTTTTCATCCAGGGATCCCAATCAAAAGACTATAGGGTTGTAAATTTTTATATCACAACACAATATATAGAATGACATTAATATCGCCATCAAATACAATTCAAATGCTTTAACAATATCTGAATTACTATTTACGTGTTTGTGTTTACGTAAATCTTGCTAACTAAAAGAGTGATTCATTTGATATTTCCAAGCGTTTGTTCCGTGAGGTCAGTGGTCATGGCCGATTATAATCTGTGATTTGTGGAGATTATAATCAATCGCCCAGCATTAGCTTAACTTAAGACGCGCGAAAACCATGAAAAACGAACGTCCGAGGCGGGCCTCACGGGTGCAAACAGGAACATTATGCAGGCGAGCGATAAAGTCCTATGGCTTGTAAATTAGTTCACATGAATCTCAAAGCATCTGAGGAAACTCTACTCTCCCCTTATGACTCGACCTGCTATGTTGTTGTCTTGGTCTTATTTACCACAATATTACAAAATGTTCTAGGCGTAAGGCAAGCTAAGAGAAAAAGCGCAACATGAGAGAAGACAAAAAAATATTGGACATGAAAACTAGAAGAACAAGTCGACCTAATTCTGGCGACCCTCAACGATGGACAAAGCGACAAAGAAACAACCATTCGACACCAAAACCTAACAAACCTAACAAACCTAACAAACCTAACAAACCTAACAAACCTAACAAACCTACTACGGTTCGGTACCGAACCAATCTAACCGTGAAGAACGATACACCTCTAGAAAGAACCTACAACAATCCAAAACTTGGACAGGAAGTCTAACAACAATGGCCTTGTCCCCGAATTTTTCTCAACTTCTCTCATGTCACACAAATTAATCAATAATTATGAATATTTCCCGAACTCGAGACTTGAACAGCCTCTGAACTGACGTGACGTTAAGCCCCGCAAAGCAAGCTATGAAAGATGTTAACTAACAAACAAAAGTTGCCCCATGTTTCCTCAGAGCCCCGATAAAACTCCCACAGCGCGTCCTTGCTACAATTTCCAGGGCTTGAAGCAAGGTCTCGTCGGAGGAAGCCAAGATGCATCGGCTTCCAGCAGCGACTCGTGGAGTTCACCTGAAGACAACAGAATAAAGTCATATTAGACTCATTGCCAGGTACATGACGACTCTTGCACTCAGTAAAACATGCTCCGGACAGCGACGTTTACTCGGGAAAAATTGCGCAAAACCAGTTTTCAAACTTGGGAAAACATTAGCTATGTAGAAAAACTATTTGAAATGGGGTTTGAAAACTTAGTAAAGGACAACTAAATTTCCCAACGTTTCGTAACTTGTACCTGTTACTTTATCAAGGGTAAGAGCAGTCCTGACAATTTTCCAATAACAAAATAACCTTATAAAATTATAACAATTACCAAGTTCAAGCTTCCTAAATGCATCTAAATAAAATAATCAGGTTCAATAACTAAAAAACTAATGTATTATGTATTGTCAGGACTGCACTTACCCTTGATAAAGTAACAGGTACAAGTTACGAAACGTTGGGAAATTAAGTTGTTCTTCACTTAGCATTCAAAACCCAGTTGAAATAGTTTTTGTTAAAACAAGTGCTAAGTTTACATCAAGTAGACATGAGTCTAAAAACAATCATTAGCTTTGTTCGTTGGTCATGAACCTGTGGATTATATCTCTTAGACGGAGACAAAATGTATCCAGTTTTTGACGCGATACGTCTTTGAAAAGCCAATTCTAGGGCGAGAGATTACGGACTTGTATTGGAAGGCTCGCATGCCGACTTACATCTATCGACGCTGCTGTAGAGACGTCTCGATGACGCTGGTAGGAGATCGGATTACGTCCCACCGCGGACAGCTTTCCATCCAAACCAAGGCAGAGTGGAAACCTGCGTTAAAAGAAAGGCCGCAGATTAGGCAACACATCTATGAAAATATTATTATTTGCGGTGTTTAATGACGCACTGTTTTGACAACGTGCCATGCAGCACTGGTCTGATGGCGTCGGTGAATGAGTGGATGATGATGATGATGAAGAACCTAACCTAGCCTAGAAGGGAGGAGGGGAAACCCGGTGCCGGCACGTAGCCTACTCCTGTCGAAGACCAAGGGGACCACCGGCTTAACGTCCCTTCCGAAGGACAGTACAACGCGAACAACAGGATTCCTCCACAAATCCATGCTGTCGAGAGGTTGATAAGCAAGGCGAGTGAAGTTGCTGTATTAACTTTCATCCCTCCAACCTCTCTCCCGAACAGAAATGGTCATGTGTATGATGGTCACCCATCCAATACCTGACTTAGCGCAGTGTTGCTTTACTTTCATCCCTCCAACCTCTCTACCGAACAGAACTGGTCATGTATATGATGGTCACCCATCCACTACCTGACCCAGCGCAGTGTTGCTTAACTTTCATCCCTCCAACCTCTCTCCCGAACAGAACTGGTCGTGTGTATGATGGTCACCCATCCAATACCCGACTCAGCGCAGTGTTGCTTAACTTTCATCCCTCCAACCTCTCTACCGAACAGAACTGGTCATGTGTATGATGGTCACCCATCCAATACCCGACTCAGCGCAGTGTTGCTTAACTTTCATCCCTCCAACCTCTCTCCCGAACAGAACTGGTCATGTGTATGATGGTAACCCATCCAATACCTGACTCAGCACAGTATTGCTTAACTTTGGTGATCTAACGAGAGCCGGTGTTTCCAACACGACAAACCGTTCATCAATTATGTTCCCGCTAGACGGTTGCTAGCAACAACTTTTTGAGGTTAAGTCCATGAGTATGTGCCTCGTAAGCTAACAACTGTGGGTCTATTCCACGAATGGGAACAAAGTTTCTAGAGGGTAGTTGTGTACGCTCTCAGTTGATTGCATTCTCACTGATGTACATGTCGAATTAAAATGTCAGCTTACAATCCAAGTTACGGTTTGGAGCAGGGAGCTTTACGTCCATGCAGTTGCGTACCTGTAGTTTTGTTGTCGAATATATTCCATCGTACGACACTTGTTGCGGGGGAAGCCTGGGGGCTCAGGTTCCTCGAGGTCTTCACCGTCACTTTCTTTAATCGTGAATGACAACCGCCGACTGCAGACAAAACCAGAAACACGTTAGTCACGATCGACAGTGGCTTGCAACGCCACTGGGATGGGTAGACGCGAAATTTAAACGAGCAAAGCACAACGGACGGACTCGTTCAGTGCAAGGTAAGTTGCAGTGGTGTAGTCGAGGGTGTACGCGGGTATTAGCCGTATACCCAAAAACTTTTCGACACCGAGCGCATACCCAAAAAAATTACAGGGTATACGCCCAGTAAATACTCTTTGCATAACTTTAAATTGCGTTTTGCAACGACAATTCTTAATCTCCCTACAACCTGCACTATAAAAACTGGAAAAGCAAAGTTTATTCTGAAAAGTGGGTAGTCCGTGTATAGTAGCGGTTCGTATGATCTGGATGGGTATGCAATGGTTTTTCCAAGCAGTCAACGTACTCATTCAACCCACCCGAGGAAAGCGCGATTGCAGCTACCCCAACACCAAGTAGTAGTTTTACTGTTGATAGGAATCAACTTTCTATGAACCATAAACTAGTAAATAGACTAGAAGTACCTAGCCAGTACCTAACCTAGTGATGACCACGGCATTTGGAACTCAAGGCCTGATAACCCAGCGTATACCCAAAACAAAATAATGTAGGACTACACCACTGGTAAGTTGGAAGAATCGATTCCTGCAGCGGATTTATTGTGGAAAATGCCGATCAAATCTTGGCTTACCATCGGTCAGTCGAGCAGCGTGTCGATCTTCATTCTTCGTTTCGGTCTCGAGCAACAAGTGTTACGGGCGCAGATTCTGTAGCATCGCGCGGTCAGCTGGAAATCAAAGGACACAAATAAAACAAACGTTGGGCTGACAAATTTCACCGGGCAGAGATGCACAGAGTTCCAAGATATTCCCGAAGCAAACAACAGTTATTATGTAAATCTAGTCAAGAGTGCTTCATCGGTCTCGACTCAACTTGTTTAATAATTTGTAATGTTTATTTGTTGGCTCACCTTTGTTGCCAGGGCGACTGGCCAGGTACTGGGAGTCGAACCAGAACCCTCTTCTAAACTCCGTTCCATCTTTGTTGCCGAGATGATGATCCAGTTGGTAGCCATGGAGCTGATGCAAAAATCGGCCAGTCGTGTTGGTAGCAGTGTTCACGGAGACACTTGACGTTCGCAACAATGAAATCAAAAAAGTTTTTGTTATTGCCTGGCATTTGATTATCAGGCGCTGAAAGGTAAAGGCTCCGTCATTAGGTTCCTGCGACATGAATTACAAGAACACAAGTTAGTGAAACAGAACGCAATTGTAAAAATAACATCAAACGCAATTAGTACAGTCAGGTACAAAATCAAAAACATAGTCGCAAAAATTGACACAAACATTGACACAAACATTGACACAAACATTGACACAAACAGGAACATTTAAAGCCACAACAGTTGTTACAATCTCACACTTGACAACCACAACAGTTCCTGATTCCAAACTCTCGTTCCCACCACGATTCCTCCAGTTCAGATCGTGCCAGCTATACGGGCCGGCAGCATAAACGCAGTAAAAACGCAGTAAAATCGCAGAGTAAACGCAGAATAAACGCAGAATAAACGCAGTAAAAACGCAGAATAAACGCAGTAAAAACGCAGAATAAACGCAGTAAAAACGCATCAAAAACGCAGAATAAACGCAGTAAAAACGCATCAAAAACGCAGAATAAACGCAGTAAAAACGCAGAATAAACGCAGAATAAACGCAGAATAAACGCAGTAAAAACGCATCAAAAACGCAGAATAAACGCAGTAAAAACGCAGTAAAAACGCAGTAAAAACGCAAGTCTAATCACGGTACCGAAGCGAAATCGTAATGAACGCTGAGGAAAGAGGTCGTAGGATTAGCGCTTCGAGTGTGAGTGTGTGTGTGTGTGTGTGTAAGCTATCTTGTGACGTTCTTCCTCCGGCTCCTGCTGCGTCTCCCGGCGTGATCCTCGGCGTAGATGCGATCGCTGACCTGAAAGGCTGGAAAGTAACTTTGGTGAATCTCGAAGCTGACGCTGGAAGCTGGGAGCTCGAAGACGCGGACTTAGCTGTAAAACTACCCCAAGCCGTAACGTTACCCCACCCTACGCTGGCCGAAGCAGACCTTCTGTCTTGCGGCTAAAGTAGCTACCCACCAACCCATTGGTGACCATCCTGATGGTCCTGTTCCCCTCCATCGTGTCTGAGTGATTAGACAAGAGGATCGCTTGACGTCAATCATCCCCCCTTGCCTCCAGGACACGTTCGAGCACGACCCTCCCTAGTACGAAACCCTCCCGAGAACACCCAAGAGGGAAGGCAAGCCATTGACCCTCGGGACCTAGAGTAGAGAACGGCGTTGATGGATGCTCGAAGACTCGAAGACTCGTTGACTCGACGGCCTAACCCACCCCGAGGCCAGCAAACCCTCCTCGTCGTAGAGGGACGGTATACTACTGGGCTATTCCCGACCGCCGCAATGCCTCCCACGACGCCCTACTCCTAACAAAAACCCTCCCATTTATAACTGTTGGGCCCCGGGATCCCCGATATCCTCCACCTGCCCTAACCCCACCAGCAGGCCTCCTGCCGAGCTAAGTTTCCTACTCCCACCCGTAGGCCAGTTACCCCACTCGTCGCGATGGAACAGGGGATCTACTTGGGCTTTCCCTTACTTATCCCCTGCATACGACCCACCATTAAGAAAACACGACGCCCTAACCTAGCGCTCCCACCCTTTAGCTGAGTCCCCATGCCATGCCCCCATGCCATGCAACCATGCGGTGCCCACATGCCATGCAGAAGATGAAGACTCGTCGGCTCGTGGACCCGTTGGCTCGTGGATGACTGCTACCTGTAGATACCTGTTGCCTAACTGGTTGTGTGTGTGTGTGTTTGTTTGTGTGAGGCCTTGTAGCGCTAACCCTAGACCACTTAGCTGACGTTGAACGCAAACGACCCGGCCGACCGAGGTAACGGATTACGCGCCCGTGTCCCGATTCCGATAGCGACGAGAAACGCGGGCGAGTCTCGGCGTCGGAGTCTCGGCGTCGAAGTCTCGGCGTCGAAGTAGACTCAATCTCGGCGGGGCCTGCAACGAACAGAGATACACTCGAATCAATAACCAGCTTCAGTTTTAATTTGATTGTGGAATTCAAAATTGATGCAATTGCTCGCAATTGGTCCCCGGGGTAGTTTATTGTTAGGAACATAATTAACCCAACATAAATTAGTGGCTGGTCGAAGTCTCGAACCCGGTCCGTCTAGTCTTGGTGTTGCTCAAACATCCAACTGAGCTAATAGGACAAGAGCTTTTCAAGAGGATTTTAATGCGTCGAATACGAATGACGGGTGAATGACCAAGAGGCCGTGCATGGTCACAGTCACTCTGATTCTATCCACATCCATTCAAGCTCGGCGACTCAATGCTTGCAATGGGCAAAGTATTTTTTTTTTTAATAACACTAATAACCTCTAAAAAATGGATGATCCAACGGGGACTGGAATCTCGATCTCCACCTGTCACGGGTGTTCCTCTAACCAATTGAGCTACTTGGACCCCGATCTCCACCTGTCACGGGTGTTCCTCTAACCAATTGAGCTACTTGGACCCCGATCTCCACCTGTCACGGGTGTTCCTCTAACCAATTGAGCTACTTGGACAGAAGACTTACTTTGGAGAGGATTTTAGTGAATTTGATGAGAACGACGAATCTCCAAGGAGTAAAACCAAGATCACCAATTTCTGAGAGGTTTTTTGTGTTTCTAATAATAAAACATATGTCATCGTTAAATGTTGTTCGGCAATATGAAAGGAGAAAACACAATTTAAATTTTGTTAAATTCAGTGGTCGATTGGGGCAGCCCCAGGAATTGAAATGAGCCTAAACGATGACAAAAAAGCACGCTGTGTCTCAGACTACTTCAACGATACAAACAGGGGAGGAGACTGGCAAAGTACTGGAGAGCAAGGCAACAGGTGATGAAGGATGATGGAATCTCCATTCGTGGAACGAGAGTTCTCAATTGAAAAAACCCTTTCCAAAATTAGGATCCAAGTCTTGGCTATTAGGTGCTATGTTTCCTTACGATGGTGAAAGATACAAGGTCGTGTGTTCAATTGAAATAAGAAATCAAATCTGTTGGAACAGATAGAAAACCCGGGATGATACTTCGGAAGTTTGGCAGGACGTGACGAATTGTTGTTCTTTAAAACAAAGCATCCGAACAAATGGAACGTTTGCACTCTCAAAAACAAGTTACTTGGAAAAAACTTCACGGCAAGGGAGGGTCTTTATGAAGCAAAAAAACGCTTTTTTATTATTATGAACACTACAACAGTATCAAAATTGATGCAAGTTAAATAATATTTTAACTAAATAAAACGCGTCCAACGTCAAATTGGAGTTATTTGAGTTTGACAGGTTGTGACGTGATATAGCGTCACTAGAATTAGAGTGACTGTGAGTATTCACAGCCTCATGGTTCTACTCCATGGAGAACTGTCATTCTCATCAAAAACATTGAAATCCTCTCAAAAAGCCAGTGCCCAAGTAGCTCAATTGGTTAGAGCAACACCCGCGACAGGTGGAGATCGGAGTCCAAGTAGCTCAATTGGTTAGAGCAACACCCGCGACAGGTGGAGATCTGAGTCCAAGTACCTCAATTGGTTAGAGCAACACCCGTGACAGGTGGAGATCGGGGTCCAAGTAGCTCAATTGGTTAGAGCAACACCCGTGACAGGTGGAGATCGGGGTCCAAGTAGCTCAATTGGTTAGAGCAACACCCGCGACAGGTGGAGATCGGGGTCCAAGTAGCTCAATTGGTTAGAGCAACACCCGCGACAGGTGGAGATCGGGGTCCAAGTAGCTCAATTGGTTAGAGCAACACCCGCGACAGGTGGAGATCGGTTTGACTAAATGATTGTCTAAAGGTCTAATCTTCTAAAGAAAGAAACGCAGGTAACCAGAAATTAAATAAACTAGCCAACACGCGAGAAATATACAACCAATATTTGTAGCAGGTTTTGCGAAATGAAGAGGAATGACAAAGCATTGAAAGACTCACCCAAGCAATGAAGCGACGACTCCATCTTGTCTTTCATGGGCGGTCAATGTTCGTCCATGTTGCTGCTCTTGGGTTGAAGGCGTCCCATGTCTGAAAAACAGACGCCATTATTAGACAATTAAACACATTCTAACCACGACTCCTCGTTGCCTGCAACAAGTGCAGTTGTACGCCATTCCTTCAGCAAAGCTACAACAGCGTTTTGAAGTTAACTGCAAAAATAATGTCAAAATGAAGTGGATACCTATTGAAATAAACTATAGCAGTAAATCTAATAATGATTGTAATAGCGCCTCGGATATTGCGTCGCCGTATTTTCTCTGCTGTTAAAGTTTGAAGCCAAATAGATTATTTATAATAAAAAAGGCTGGGTTAAATCACCTCGGGTAAATTTTAATGCTTACTAATAACATAAATGTGGCGACCGAGAGTCGAGCTGCGACGGTTGAATTATTTAGTTGAATTGTAAAAAACGTAAAATGTCAACTTACCGAAATAATTTGAGAGACATTTTGAGCCAACAGCAAGCGAGTTGATCTTCCACAGAGTTGTCTTGGCCAAGAGACGAGAAGACGGCACAACGTTCTCGTCGGAGAGTTCAGAAGCGAATGACCGAGCTCCGCCAAAAACACCCAGTAAACGGTTGGGGCGTTATGGCGGGAAGTGAACTACCTACTAATTTAACAACGCCATCTGGCTGCATGCAGTGGTACTTAGCCGAACTGCTTGGAAAATATGAACACATTCAAGAGAAAACATATTCCTCGGCGCAATTTTCCTTGCACTTACGAAACAAATTTATAAACCGTACAATTTCACAAAATAAATATAGTTTGGTAAATATGTGTGTACCCTAGCTACTTACCCAGTTGCATGCATAGATGGATAGCTCGCTAGGCACATAAATTATGGCGTTATAATAGCAGTGTTTTATGCGGTTCATCTTTATAATTACAAGAGCATAGCGCTAGATTGTATTAGAATCGTAGTGTGCAATGTCATTGTCAACGGTCTTTAAAATTATTATTTAAGAAAAAAATATGAAAATTAGGAATTCCTTTTTCTCAAAATACTTTTGGTAGCTCTGAAAAAGGCTCGAAGCCTAAGATAAGTGAATATTTTATGAGTTGTCTTGCTCACTTTCCTATTCTAGTGGATTTATTTGATCGTGTAGCATTTTGTTAGTTTGCATAAAACTTTGATATCGACGGCCTACATAATTGGTGGATATATACATAGACAATAGGTCTACCTAAACGAGGCAGTTATTTTCTATAAATAGCTGAACAACGGTCATTACGTACCCCATCTATTACCTAATCACATACCTGTCCTTTGTGTGGTAAAAATTCGCTGAGAAATATGTGACCCTCTCCGCAGAGAGGTATGCCAATATGTCAAAAGTGATTGAAAGCGGTCAAAGTTATTTAAAGCTTAATTCGTGATTAGATCGTGAATCAGCAGTGTACAGGATTTTAGCTCGTCGAAAGATAAAACCAAGAAAGCCAAACAAAATGTGAAAACTGTGTAATTTCATGTCACAAGGGTTGTCGGTATGTCGGTATGTCGGAAAATCAATTTTCGCAATCTCTATTTGGGGTGTCGATTTCCAAGTGAATGTCGCGGAAGAGACAGGCCACTTACCGATGTACCAAAATTTGATTTTTAATTATGAAGGGAGTACCCCCCCCCCCCTCCTTAATTTTGTCGCAAATAAATGAAAACCAAATTTTTTTATTGTCAGCCTGTTTCGTTCAGTACATCACGTATTTTTGAAGGCTAGCGCTTATGAGTTTTGTAGGCTTGTTCTCATTTCTGTCCAGGGCTGGGCCAAAAATTTAGACCATCACGGATCGAAAGCTCATCACGTACTCTATCATCTGTGGAAATTTCAAGCGAGTAGCCCCCCTTCATTTTCTCGCAAATAAATGATAACACAAATTTTGTAAAAGTTAGCCTTTTTTTGTCCAAGGCTGGGCCAAAAATTTAGACCTTCACGGATCGAAAGCCTATCACGTACTCTATCATCTGTAAAAATTTCAAGGGAGTAGCCCCCCTTCATTTTCTCGCAATTAAATGATAACAAAAATTTTGTAAAAGTTAGCCTTTTTTTGTCCAAGGCTGGGCCAAAAATTAAGACCATCACGGATCAAAAGCCCATCACGTATACTATCATCTGTAAAAATTTCAATGTTGTTACTATTTGCTTTCATGCGTTATTAAGGGTGGAATATTTATGTGCTTTTCCTTTTGTTCACACCTTTTTACTGCGGTTTGTTCACATAGTCTGCTAAGCAATTCCGAGCAATTCCGAGCTTTTGAAGGCGAAGGCTGAGGCTGGCTGAGGGTAACTTCCCACGAACGATAGCAGCACTGTCGAATTGTCAGCTGTCAGCTGGATAGTGGTTGTCAAAGTAGATGTTCAACATTCGTGCTAAAACCAAAGACTATAGATACTTTGGCTAAAACCATCTAAAACGATACTTTGCTAAAACATTTATGAAATTAAAAGAATGTAATTGGATATTTACATAAAAATGGGAAATCAATTGGTGGGAATAGCACCATCTCAAATTTTTCCCGTGGAGCATTATTTGGGAGAGCATCCAGAATTACACTTTGATATAAGGTAAGTAAAAAATAATAAGTTATAATAATAATAATAATTTATTTATTCATTTGTTTTGAGTCACATGTTATACTCGGTTACAAAGTTTTACATCTTGATGTCATCTCTAAGTACAATTACAATTTTAGAATTTTAATTTGGGTTTTGAATTTATTGACATTATTTGGGATAGGATCCACTAACTCGCTTGGGAGACGATTCCATACGTGCTGGTTCTCTATAGAAGTGCTGCAGAGAGAGTACTTCTACAGGCTCAAGCTACTGACTTTACTTACCATTATTTTCTATTCCATTCATTTTTATCTAATTGTAATTTTTATTTTTTCTCAGCCTCGGAAGTACCAGATTCTTCAAAGTTGCTCGTGCTAAATCACAGGAAGGTCTAATCGTTGTCAAAGTTTTTGCGATTCATGACCCGACTTTGCTGCTGTCTTGTCACAAGGACCGAGTGGAAGAGATCAGAAATGGCCTTGCTGCTGCTGTCAACTGCTTACCATTCCAGAGAACCATTGTATGTATTAGAAATTTAGATCTCTACTTTGACAACAACACAACTCCACTCAATCTGAATTTTTTTAAGTCTTCCTACCACTACCTACTTTCTGTTTCAGATGTCTGATAAGGCAGGCTTTATCATGCGAGAGTATGTTAAGTATAGCCTGTATGATCGGATAAGTACCAGGCCATTCCTTACATCAGTCGAGAAAAGATGGATAGCGTTTCAGATTCTCTATGCCTTACACCAGTGCCATAAGGTTGGCATTTGCCATGGAGACATCAAGCTTGAAAACATCATGATCACGTCATGGAACTGGGTTCTACTAACGGATTTTGCTTCGTTCAAACCAACATATCTGCCAGAGGACAACCCTGCCGATTACTCCTACTTCTTCGATACTTCAAGAAGGAGAACTTGTTATATAGCTCCAGAGAGGTAAAAAATCGGTTTATTTTGTAGCTGTGTGTGGGACTGACATTACTAGCAACTACATCTTAGATAAGAGAAATAATTTTTATTTTTGTGTCAGGTTTATTAAGACTTTAACATCTGAGATAACAAGTCAAATGATGCTTCCTGAAGACAATCTGAAGAAAGGAGACCTAACTCCTGCGATGGACATCTTCTCAGCTGGATGTGCTTTGACTGAACTGTTCAACGAAGGCCATCCTCCTTTTGACTTCTCTCAACTGCTGGCATACCGTAGTGGTGAATTCAACGTGCTTAAGCAACTCGAGAGAATCGAGGACCAGAACATTCGGGTAAAGACTCGGACACCTTTATTAAAGTCCATTCATAATTTGTTTGTATATCAATTTAAAATACTTGTTACATATAAAAATTGGTAAAAAAAAAAAAATTGTTTCAGGCCCTGTTAAGTCATATGATGCAAAGAGATCCAAGTCAACGACTGTCTGCAGAAATATACCTAGATAAACAACGTGGTGTCATGTTCCCTGAATACTTCTATACATTCCTTCAGTCGTATATGCTGATATTCTCGGCCGGCACTCCGATAATGTCAGCCGACGATAAGATTACTCGTTTGAAAAAAGACATTAAGAATATTATCAATATCATGATCTCAGAAAAGGAAGAAAAAGAAGAGAAGACAGACTTTAGTAAAGACGACGGCTACGATTCAGGATCCACAGCGGACGGCCTTATAATCATCACTTCGCTGGTGACATCTTGTATTCGGTGAGTTTTTTGTATCTTGGCATCTGATTTAGGGTTACCATTACTGAACCAAGTGCATTGTTGACTTTTAGATAAAATTAATGTAGGCAACCAGAAGGTATGATACCTATCTCAGAAGCTACTCATTCAAAATAAAATTGCAATTTTGAGGAACAAATTTGTGATAACATTCATAATAGAACCACATAAAATTCTGCACAAATCAACCATTTTCAAAATTGGGTTAAAATAACCCAATTGGGTTAATATTGCTACCTGCAAAATTTGTATTGTTTTTCTTAACGTTTCATTACCGGCTCTGGCTACTTTATTCAAGGGCTAATGTTAGATAAGATTAAATAATCTTTGACAATAAAATCCTAGGATTTTAGAGCATTGGTTTCTATTAAGAATCTCTGGTTGTATTTTTGTTTTTTGTATTTTGTATTGGTTGTTTTACAACTAAACTTTGTAAAAAAATCCAACCTCGTCTCTTTCCAGCGGCCTCCACCACTGCACGTCAAAGCTTCAATGCCTAGACGTTCTGCTGGAACTGGCTCAACACGTGTCGAGCGAAACGATTCTGGATCGCATCCTACCGTTCGTGTTCCACCTGGTGCACGACCCGTTCCCACGCGTTCGTGTCCGAGCCATCAACGCTCTCACGCTTTGCCTCTCTGCGGTTAAAACAGTTCCATACAGCGATGCAAACATCTTTCCCGAATATGTTCTACCTGGACTTGCTCAGGTACACATGGGAGGACAATCAATAGTGTAAGAGTAAACCATAGACAAGAGTATAAGATTATATCAAAAACCTCCCAACCCCTCTACCTACTTATTTTTGTACTGATAAAACACTTAAAAACCAAACACTAACTACAAGAAAGGGACTTGCAACGATCTCTGACAAGCATTTCCATTAAATTCACTAAACACACCAAACTGTGCACGTTCAGGTGGTAAACGACGACGCAGTGATGGTGCGGGCTGCGTATGCCGAGAATGTTGCGCAGCTCGCGGCTACGGCGCTGCGTTTCCTCGAGCAGTGTCAAAGCGTCCAGCACGACGGCGTGCGGCCCAACTATGAGCTGGAGCTTCGCACGCTTCACGACATGGTCTGTACGACCGTCGCCACCATGTTGACCGACTCGAGCAGTCTTGTCAAACAGACGCTCATGGAGAACGGGATCACTAGGCTGTGTGTCTTCTTCGGAAAACAGAAAGGTGAGAACGAGAGTGGTATTATTATTGAGTCTCGAGGCAATTTATTGTAGTTTCGGTTTAAAACAATTGTCGTTCAAAGTTGGTACTGTATTGTATTATATTGTTTTGTTTATAATATTTATTTTTTGCTTGGGACAAGTACATTGAGCATGTGTTGCCGCATGGTTTTGACAATAGCTTCAACTATGCAGAAAGTGCAGCACCCTCGTGTCAGTACTGAGTTCCAAATTTCAATCAGTAATCAGAATGAGATTACGGTGTCTTTTAACGATTACTTTAACATCCACTGTTTGGCTACATATTTGGAGAATCATAGTACTTGAATGAATACTTCTTTCCTCCCAGCAAACGATGTCCTGCTGTCCCACATAATCACATTCCTAAACGACAAAGAAGACAAAGAACTACGCGGGTCTTTCTTCGACTGCATCATCGGTGTCGCAGCATACGTCGGGTGTTACTGCTCGTCAATACTGATTCCTCTCTTACAGCAGGCAAGCTTTTTTAATTTCCATGATTAAAGTTGAACACTTTCTAACTGCCTAACTTGTGCTATTTAATAAGCTAGGCAAATAAAGCTGTTATTAAGTTCATCCCTCCAACCAATCTCCTGAATAGAACTGGTCATGTGTGACCATTCTTCCTCCCTTTTTAGTCGAAAAGTGTAATGTCTTTATTGTGCAGGGCCTGAGCGACTGGGAAGAGTTTGTTGTCACAAAAGCCATCAACGCCATGACATCGCTCACAGAGCTCGGCCTGCTCAATAAAGCTGCTCTCTACGAACTGCTCTCTGAGACTGCTTGCTTCCTTGCGCATCCTAACCTCTGGATTCGGCAGGTAACAACCAGAATTCTGTTGCAAAGTTTCTCATTGCAATAATACGGTATTGACAAGAGTATTTTAGTTTCTGCAGTGTTCCTAGATAGGAAATTACGTTTTAGGCTTTTTCTGATATTAACCAAATTCTGATATTGCCAAACAAAGCTTTACTACCGAACTATTTATTACACACTATCTAAGCAAGCACGCCTGCCCTTCTTTCGATTGCCATCAGAGAATCGGACACGGTGTTTCTGGCTCTGAAATGATCAAAACTTGAGTAGTTTATGTCTATAGGCAAACGAATATTCCACGGTCGTGCTTTTGTTCCAGGCGACGGTGGGTTTTATGTGTGCAATGTCACGCGTACTGAACCTAGTTGACGTGCAATGCAAGGTCCTGGTCGTGATGAAGCCATACTTGAAGCACCCTGTCATACAGGCCGACAAGGAGGTGAGCCACTTTGCACGACAAGTACACTGTTTTACTATAAAATAGATTGATGTTTACTTAATATTTCGAGTTAGTGTGTTTCTTTCTAACACATAGTCTGACGACACCCTGAAAATCTATGTCAAAAGATTTTATTAATTTGGGACTTAACAGCCCAGCAGTTCCATTGAATACACCGATCATCACTAGTGACTGGTCACTAGTAATTAAATAGTGTTTAATATGTTACAATTTATGGATAACAAGTCACAACTGAGCATTTTTCAAGGTACTCATCTAGCTTGGAATACAGATGTTTTAAATCAGAAACTAAAACGTTGTGAAATGTAAAACTAAAAAATTAATCAAAAGGTACATCATTTAAATATTTAGCTAACTCACCAAAGGTCTTTTCAATCTCTATATTGAGGTAATACCTAACCTGATTTTAATTACTTTGATCTCAGTGTGCAAAACTGATCAACGGTCGTATAGCGTGTCAACAGATGACATGTATGGGTCCACTTTTCAGGTGATTCTGCTGAACGCGCTGGTGGCTCCGATCCCGAGGGTAGTGCTGGACAGCGTGATCCGGTGCCCCGACATCGGAGTGCTCATCGAGACGCTCGAAGGGCGACGGAAAGCGAGGGGACTCGTCCGCGCCGGTCACATGCCACAATATGTCGAGCCTCCGCACGCTCTCAAAAACGTGAGGAATGTTCAAAAATATATTTTTTCTTGAAGTGAGTTCCGAAACTCATCCAACATTAAGAACTCTACTTTGACGATGATAATTTTGGTGATAAGTTTTAATGAAAATGTTCTACTGGTATCTAAAAATTCACAGTTTGGTATGCAAAGGTTACCAGGGTAGGGATCCTGTGACTTTTTTGTTATAGATCATGAACTTTATTTTGGTAAATCCCAGGGTTTATAAACGTTATTTAATGAGATAACTTTCTAGATCTTTAATGAAAAAGTTACATGGTCGATACCCAGGTATGCGTTTCCAGTTTACACTGTTAATCTTGCCTCACATACTCACTAGTATTTATGGAAAGTCAAAGATCTTCATTCCAGTTGGCTTTACCAATCCAATCACTGAGATTTATAAAATAGAAACTGCTAGAGCGGTTTGTTACCAAAGGAAGAGCTTTGATGGACACTTCTTGTATGATTTTACAATACATACATTTTTTAAATTGTTTGCTAAGAATCCATTGGACTAGTTGTAGTACATTTGCTTCTATTGTGCACAGTGTGATACAACAATTCCTTGACTTTGCAGCTATTCCGACGACTTGTTTCCGAAGGCATGACCGATGAGGTGGAGGACCAGCTCCTGTCCATGCACTGGCATTTGCTCAAGACACACAAGTATCGAGAAAGCAAGCAGAAGCCTCCTACGGGCAAGGTAACCTACAAAGTCGTCACAGATAGCTGTTTGCCTAGATGGGTTGTCGTGAGAAGCAAAAAGGCGATGCAATCTGACAGTCTTCATTTTTACTGAAATGTGTCCGGCCCTAAATTTATACAGCAAAATGTATTGCTCACCTCACGAAATATTCTAAATTTGAAGCCACGTAATTGCTTTATGTGACAGCCTTAAAAACTACATGATTTGTTTGTTTTAGATTGATCTTAGCACGCTGAAAAATCCTACAAAATGTCACTCATTGCCACTGAATCCCTTGGACATGAAGCTGGATTCTGGATCTCACCAATCATATTCAAGGTATGCTATGTAATTAATATCTCAAGTCTACGAGAATTTTAATTCCAAGAATAGGAGCCTGCTGCGATCTGTATCTTATCAAAGAATATTCCATTTGAACATGAACTAAATACTCTGCCACAAACACATTGTGGTCTGCTCATTTATTTCCAGCTCCTTGAGACTTCAAAGCTTATGGGGTGCACAGCTTTCAAGATAGCAACAATAGAAAACAATTGTAAGTAATTTATGAACTCAAACTTGTTACTTTTTTCTAGGAAATCGCAGCGTCATAAGCTAGGGGAGTCCGACGCAGGCACATCAAACGAAGACTGGCAGCAAAAGTTTAGCGTTCTTGACCTTAACAGCCCGACGCAGATGATATCGGACGGGACCGTGTAAGTTGGACTGCTCACCTTACCTTTCCTACCTTAACTCTCCAACCACGTTACTTGGCATATGAGTGAGTCGCCCATTGCTTTGTTAACGTTGTATTTATTGATTCTTTTTCAACCATGCTAGTTGCTCAATGGGGAATTGTTTCTGTCTCAGGTCCCCGGCAGAGGGTAGTAACTCGGTAGACTTGAATCTGTCGCCGCAACGCAGCATGGAGGTCGACCATAGCATGCACGAGCGGTCGTACATTCAGTGTGAGTAACTCATTCACTTAACATTTGTCTACTTGCACTCAATATTTCTTATTATTTTTACATGAATTATTTGCCAGGGGTTGCCGGCCCATAATTCTCGGAATTTTACTAATCAATTTTAATAAAATGTTCATGTCTATAGTTTTTTGTAACTGGGAACGAGATAGAGTATTAAAATTTTTCTCCACTGAACTTATACAGCCTTTTGGCACCATACATATGTAGTTCTCCAATTATGCTATTCTCTCAAAAGTCTAAACAAAGATATTGTAAGCTAATTATCCAATTACATTTTGTTATTAGGTGATGTTGTTTAAAACTTTATACCACTCCTAATCCAGTTCTAGCACTAGCAGAAACACAAAAAAAGCACTCCATCTAAACTGCTATTGGCTTACCAAAAATCTCCACAACAGAAACTGGTAAAATGAGTGGCTAGACACACAATCATGCCGCTGACCGTTGCTTTATAATTGCAGACCGATGTGCGCCATGCTGTTTGGAGCTTCGCCAGCTGGCCCAGCGCAAACAGGAGCTGCACAGCTTGGCCGCACAGGGTCGAGAGTGGGCAGAGCAAGCTGCGTGGGAACCGCCTCTGCCGCCCCCCGGCTGGCGGCTCAGGGGCGTACTCGTCGCGCATCTCCACGAGCACAAGGCCGCTATCAACAGGTCAGTCTCAGGGACCAATTTCAGAGTTAAATCAGCTACTGATTACCGAATGCTTGATCTCTATGAAGAAGGCAGGCTTACCTGACGACTAGCATCCCTTGACCTTGTGATATTTACTTTTACTCTTACTAATCTGCCATTAAAAATATAGTTTAGATGTATTTTAAGAAGAGGTATCATTGACTAGGGGCTAATACTGTTCCTCAAAATATTTCCTCTAGCATCTATAGTTGCCTTGAAATATTTAGACTCAAATGTCTTGTGCTACATTTTTCCAGAGAACCGCCTTACGCAAGTGTGATTTCAGCGCAGAGAATTTTTATAATCAATATCCTTGATTCCTGGCTTGCCCATTTCGTTTCAATGAATTACCACATTCATGTATGCATGAGGGTTAAGACGATTAAAACGACGTGTGGAAATTTCACCCCAACGTCTGCACTGTCCTGTGGCCAGGTTAACTGCAATCCCGGAGACAAGCCTGTTTGCCAGCTGCTCAGCGGACGGCTGCATTCGCGTGTGGGACTGCGGCAAGATGGAGGGACGCAACATCGCAAACCGCTCGCGGCAAATGTACAACCGGCAGGGCGGGTCACTGGTCGGGCTAACTGTGTGCGACAGTAACCAGTCTCTGGCGTCTGCATCGCAGAACGGATCCATCTTTGTGCTTAGGTGGGATTTGTGTTTCTATCTCAGCTAGGTGACAAATTTTCATTTGGAATCGGTTACTTGTATGACCGAACGGTTTGGCGTGTTGGACCGTATCTCGTTAGATCATTGGAGCTAAGTAACACTGGCTGGGTTAGGTATTGGATGGATGACCATCTATTCACGACTTCTTTGGTTTGGGAATGTAAGAGAGAGTTTGGAGGTAAGAGAGAGTTTGGAGGTATTTAAAGTAGTACAGACTACAGTTATGCCAGTAGCCTCAACATCATGTATTTGTGGAGTGATCTTGTGGTAGTTGGTACCCTCCTTCGGAAGGGACATTTACCCGGTGTTTCCCTTGGTGCCCTTCAACAGGAGCAGGCTATACTGACACCAGATTTTTCCACCTTCTTTTTAGGTTAGGTTTATCATTAATCTCATAATTATCTCTCGTTCACCGACTCCATATAACCAGTGCCACAGGCCCGGTTGTCAAAACAGTGTGTCATTACTCATTGAACACCGCTAAACCTACGAAATTAATGGCTTAAGAAATGCTAAAAATAAAAACATTTATTAGGACATTTCCATTATATAACAGCAAGCTATCCACAAAATTTAGTCTAACTAGCATTGAAATACCTTAGTAACTCTTTCTCAAACTTAAATTCATGAACCAGACAATGTTTTTGTAAATTTTTAGTAGATAAATAAGTTAGCACAAAACCAAAGCTCAATTGAAAAAATAACTCTAAACCATGCTTTCTGCTTGCTTCCAGAGTGGAAGCTAACAGCAACAAGATGGCAGTGCTGGACAGCCGGCAGCTGAACCTACAGGAAGAGGGCTGTGCCGTGGATATAAACTACCTGGACTCAGGCTCGCAATCTGTGCTGGTCTACGCCACCATGTACGGCTCGCTTGTTGGCTGGGACCTGCGCTCGCCGGGCTATGCCTGGAAGCTGGACAATAATCTTAAGCAGGGTGAGTGCTTTAGGGATATATATTTTGCAATGTTGGGTGCCAAGTTGTCCAACTTCAAAAACTTGTTTTGTAATAAATGGGTGTTGAAAGTGTGCAATGGTAACATTTCTATCTTCTCTTATTTGATTTGCAGCTGGTGAAGAAGAAAACTACTACCTTCTTAATAACCTGGTCTAATTTGGAATTGATACTTCTTTATATCTTGTATAGTGCCATTCTGGTCTCCATAAAATGCTCAACCCAAAAAATGTTCAGTCCAGAGGAGAAAGCCAACAAATTATTTGGCTTCAATAATCATCTCATCATTTGTAAAAAAAATCTTTCAAAAATGTCGAACTACCAGGGAATAAAAATATGCTCAATGTTTGTTTTTCAAATAATTCAAGATTGTCTCTTGTATTATTGGTTATTTTTTTGTAAAGAAACTCATCATAATGCATTGGAATACTTTAACTCTTTATTTAACCAATCCAGGGGTTGATTTTCATCATCCTGGGCTTGGAACTTTTTGTTTAAATAAAAAGTATCACCAACCAGTATGAAGCACGATAACACTGGGTAATAACTCCGGGTGGTTGCAGGTCTGATCACGTCGTTCTGCATCGACTCGCGGCAAAGCTGGCTCACTCTCGGAACAAGCAGCGGGGTCCACGTTTGCTGGGACCTGCGCTTCCGTCTGCCCATCTCCACCATCTTGCACCCAACCAACGCGCAGATACGAAAAGTAAGACTCAATCTGTCTGGTTAACCAACGTATCAACATGTTTATTTGCAAATATGTCCTTGATCTTGCTGCTAATTTATACAAATACAATATGGCTGCTAAAATGTGTGTCAAAATAGCTTGTCTGGCTTGCCATTCTTATTCTGTTTTCCAACTTTCCTCTTATCCATTTGTCTTCCTTTGCCAAAGCGGCATTATTTTGCCTCCACCCTCCCCTGTTTATTGAATATAATGCTTTCGCACCATGAAGTATGGTACGACAGCAATTGCCTCTTCTCTTAGATCTGCTCCGATTTTTGACAAAATTTCGGACAATTGTTTTGACATTATACCACAAATCCAAATGTGGTAATTGTAAATATCCAGACTGTATTAGTGAAGACATGCATATATTACTTTTATTGGTTCAATATCCTTTTACTTACAATTGCGTATGCCGTTCACAAATGCCACCTTTCTGTTTAGGTGATACGCCACCCCACTGAGCACTCGTGGGTGATCTCTGCCGTCTCCGGCAACAACGAGGTCTCCATGTGGAATCTGGAGACGCAGTTCCGCCAGGTCGTACTCTGGGGCAGCACGGCACCGCCACTCTCTACTATACCGGTAAAAGCTCAGTTGTAAACTGTGACATAACGGGGCATGACCCAAATTCATCTCACAAGGTGCATTGCAATAAAATGGTTTTGATGGATCAAATGGTAGAATTTGTGTTTGAATAGCTTAGAGAGCTGTATTTACTTTTTTTCTGAAGGACATTGGCTCAAGTAAGATACAATTTCTACGGTTGAACTCGTTCATTTTCTTGACCTGGCTGTCGACTGCTTTGCTTTGAGTACGTTTATCAATTTTCCAGGTACAAATTCTTTACCCTTCTAAAAGTGCTATAGCAACTATTCCTGACGAGAGATGAAACCCACCGGCCACTTGAATACAGAAAAATGCTCCCTATCATTTCAAGAAACGAAGTTCATTTGGAAAAATATGTAGTAATTTTGCATTGATTGGGTGATGATGAACATCTCGAATAAAAAAATCTCAATAAATCATTTCTTTACCTTGTTTCCCTGGCACATTTTTTCACGACTGCCCCGTTTTTTTCACACAGGGCTCTACTCACGGTGTGTGCGCCATGTACGGCGGCACTGTCGACCGCGCGCCATTCCTCTTCACAGGCGGCACAGACATGCGCGTGCGCCACTGGGACCTCGAGTCGCCGAACGACTCGTCCCTGGCTATACCGGCCGCCAACGACTCTCTCACGCCCACCTCCAACGCTTACAAGTAAGTTTGAATCAGTGCCCATAGTTTTGTTCGTGGCCGATTGGAAAACTGTTTGCCAATTTTGGAAACAGTTTAATGTCCACTAGATAGTTTCGTGAAACTATCCTGCTCCTAGTTCCTGCACCTTGTGATTTAGTGAAATGGCACATAGTGTTGTTTTTAACCATGGATTTTGTGGTAAGTGGCAGATCACAACTGAGAAACAGAACAAATCGAACATGTAGTAGTCGACTTAAATTCTTGCGCGACTAGGTAGGAGTAATTGTCTTGTCTAATTGTGATTAAGTCTGGCATAACTGGTTTGAAGTACCCCAGAGCCATACCGTTGGTATATTACCCACGGTAATATAAGATCACAGAATAGAGAGGCTGCCAGGTTGTCTCAACTACTTGTTGATAGCCAAACGTCATGTTTTGGAAACGGAACTAGAATGAAAAAATGTGCGACTGAACAGGGATACAAACTCGGAACTTCACAATTGCCAGTCAGGTGTACTACCAATTGAGCTATCCGGGTACACAGATTCCAGCTTTGCAGGGCAGGATAAGGGATCACCTCAAGATTTGTGCATTTTCTGTATCCAGTCACTAAACTCATGGGTCGGACCATTGTTCCGCAGGTCCCGCCTTATCGACGGCACCAACGTCGTTCAAGAAGTCCCAATGAAGCCAAGGGGAACACCGCAACGGGGAACGGGAGAGGAAAGCCCCCGTGCCGGACCAGACCAGCCGCAGCCCGGCCACCACGACTGGGTCAGTGACATCACGATGTGCCAAGCGACGCAGTGTTTCCTGCTTACTGGGTCACGTGACGGTGTCATTAAGGTGTGGAAATGAGTCCGTGATTGATAGGACATGTGTTAGAATTCACAAGAGCTTGGGATATTTATTTATCGATACGATATGTAAACCTGACTTATTTTTACAATGTACCTTTAAAACATGTCAAGTTTACATGGGGTGTCTCTGATTTTGCAATTGTTCTAAACAATTGAAGAAAAGATTTTGTGACTCAGCCAACAAAATGGATTTTATGTATTGGAACTGATAAGTTCATCTTCAGATCAAGTTTGTTAATTACTATGCTAGGGTCCAGTAAAATGTTTTTGCTATTGAAGCCATTTTTTACCTTTGCTATGGTCAAAGGTATGGTCATACCTGTTAATTGGAGAATTATATGCTAATTTTTTTGAGGGATAGCAAACTCCCAAAATTATGTCGCCATTTTTGTATTCTCTGTGAGAGTACTTTCGATAGAGTCCTACAGTTTGATTCATGTCTGCTTGATTTACAAACTACTTCTTGAATCGCCGCTGTTTATAAAGAATGTTTTTTAAGATATTTTACCACAGTCGTTAAAAATGTAAACATAGTTGGATTGTGTTGGATGTGTTAGATAGTTCAAGTGCGGATTGTCGACAGGAAGTGTGGGGGGGGGGGTCTAGACCCAAAATGCAGGAGTTCCGTAGTCATTGAAATTAGGACTCTGTAGTTCATAGCCTCTATTGGCATAGGCTTGTGAAACATTCTCTCGAGGGAAGCGAGGGAAACTAAATGAAAGTGATTGACGTTGTGATAATATTCTGTAATGTTACTGCAAATTTGCTATTGTAAGTTTGTTACCGCTACCTAATTGCCGTTTTTGATCCTGAGTACCATAACAGAAGAGCAGGCTTTCCTGTTGGTTAGTGGTTTCAGTCAGTCTTTTCAGACGGTTTTTGTTATAAGATGTTCTTAAATTAGATATTTTAGTTATGTATAAACCATGTAAATTACTCTGTGAAGTCAATGTTGTACAATCTCTTGTATTAAAATAATTCATAATATATCAATATACCTATACTATTTCAATAAAAAAAATATATTCATTGCTAAAATATTCTTAGATTATTAGTAACCATAAAAACTTGACGTCACAAATCATCATGACAAGTAACCCCTGCGTCATGAGCATAAGAAATTACTGAAATGTAAAAGACTTCGAAATGGCAGTTACTCGAATTCGCATTTAAATTAAAAAACAAATACTACCTACTTTGAAGAAATTAAGTAAGTGACCTCAGGTTCTTGTATGTTAGTAATTCTTTGGTTAGGCCCTCCATACAACAAACTGGTGGGAGAGAGATTCACTATTACCGACCACTGGCTCCAAACCACTATACTATTCCTCCAAAGTTCATCATTAATATTTTTTTCTGACATGATCAAATGCTCCAGTATGCCCTAACATAAAATAGCTCAAATAACTAATGTACCTAAAAATCCCCTAGCATTGGTTCTAATTTGTTTAAGGACACAGGTAAGGACACAGGCTACCAACCAGTAAAATACTGGCCTGATCCACAAGACAGAGTTTAAGCCTCCCATAAATGTGGATGTGAAGCTGTTATCAAGACAACTTAACCCCTATGATTAGCTGAGCATCATCAAGCTCCGAGGTTAGACCTGCATCGTGGGCTGGCCCTCGGTGAGAACATATAGGTAGGTGGTTCAACCAATTGAGCTACTTGAACATGTTCTTTTTGAGAGCATTTGATGAGAGTGACGGATCCATTTTTGGAGGTTTTTAGTGTTCCCAATGGAAAAATACTTTGCGCATTTCAAGCATTCACAGTTTAAATCAGAGTTCACAACCATCTTAAATCCTTACTATATGATTTGTTATTAAATACACATTTCGGTTTTATTGAGTAATAAGTATATTGACACGTTTTCAAGCTACGTTCACTGACAATGGTTATCAATTATAATGAGTTAGCAATGCATTTGATCTTGCCATTCATGTACAATCCGCAAGAATATGCTAAGTTTGTCACAGAATTCTTTTAAAACCCAAATTGGTAAACCATTTGTCTGGTCTTCTACGCTTTATTGTTAATTCTATGATGCGTCTAATATTTTAGTAAATCTGGACAAATAAATTAAATGTGTGCCTATTATTATGTACTTATTAATGGAATAATACATCAACAGAATATCCTTACATTAAGGAAGTATAATGGTTAATTTTGGCATTTTTTATCAACAAATGATTGGCATGGCACCCTCCAAAACACTCGATGAATAACTTTAATCCACCAAGGGACCAAATGTCCCAACACCAGTCAATTTTCCTCTATCACCAAAAACTGTTAACTTAGAAGAACCAAACTTTTAATCACCTTCTAGGCTCTAAACTAAGGTAAGGCCACCTTAGTAGTAAGTTCCAACAGATATTATCATCTCTTATTTACAGGGTCATAATTCCAGTGATTCCTTACATGGTATAGAACAGTTTGAAAAAAGTCATACAAAAATTAAATGCATTTTGACAAAGTTTTGACAATTTCTAAACCTTTTGTATCAATCGGAATCAGACTATCCCTATTTAGTTTCACGCCAGCTTAATGGCAAACTGGTTGTTTCATTATTTATACATAATTAGGTACAGACTCTATGGTAAAGCTAGCCCCAACGTCGTCAGTACGGACAAACTGGCGCAGACGGATAAGGTATCCTGCCTGGGAAAGCATAGTTATCCGCATTGATCGTGCGACAGATCTGCTTGTATCTCTCTTTGCCGCCGATTGCTCTGCCCCCAGAAGAGTGCTGAGGTCGTGGCCTCTGGTTGAAGTTGATGCCGAAGAGGTCGAACCATGCGTCAGGCCCAGGAGCAGCCAGGACGAAAAGTGCGGCGCTCAGGACGAGGACCGCAATAAGAATAAGTCGCGCCATCTGCAGAGACAGAGAGGAATGTACCGACCATGCCTTGTGTGTAATGTTCGTCTTTACTTCTGTCTGGCCCCTGGTCATTCAATTGGAATCTACTTCGACTTCAACAAAGATTTCCATCCTTACAAGTGCCAAAGATTTCGGCTAACTCCAACCCTATTTTAACTCTCTATTGCCTTTTTGTGATGATAAATAAGGCACTTGGCCAGCGTGTGCACCTTACCCTGAATTCTCAAGAAGTGTTAACCACAATTTTGAGGAAATTAAATACACAGTGTAAGATTTGACAATCACTGCAACCTCTTTGTCCTCTCTTTTATTCATGTCATCCTGTAACAACAATAAAACTTGAAGATTCTATCACATTTCTTGCACCAAGATGTCACAAGAAGAACAAGACATCTCTAATTTTGTCCGTGTTACAGAACTCGTCTCACCGTGGGACAAGTTACAGAAACCGAAATACATAATCCTGCATCATCTAAAGCAAATATGTTTCGAGTTTATGTTAGAACAAGATGTACAAAACGGATAGGTAACAGCTTATTTTATGCAATTACAGCATAAAGCTGCCTTGCATCTAGTCATTGTATAAGCAATTACAGCATAAAGCTGCCTTGCATCTAGTCATTGTATAAGCAATTCAGAGAAATTTCATTCCAAAATCTACTATTAAACTAGCTGTAAAGTTTCTGTTTAAAGGACTACGCTATAATAGATATAGCTAGGCTAACTTTCCTTCCACATTCCTAAAAATTTAACCAGTAATTTTAGTATGATTTCAAAACTTATTTTATAAAAACGTGCTCAGTCATAAAGAACATTATAATAAACAATAATTCTTAATTACAATAAGGCATACCTGATTGTTTTGCTTCAATACCGATCAAATCGAGCGCTGAGAAAGACAATGCAACTGAGTACAGACACTAAGATCTAGCACCTAACCGCACTGGTCACTGTCCAGAGGTCTTCTGGTATTTATCAGTGTACTACATGGTTATACATGGTTAACCCATGGTGCTCTCAGCGAGCGACCTTGGTGGCGTGAAACATGTTAAGATATTTTTTATTCGTTAGGCTCACATAGGAAAAACGAGAGTGGGGAAGTTTTATCGATACGAACAAAGTGGAGGAAGAGTTGACTGACTCAAAGCCAGGGTTTGTATCTATTTGACGCCCACAGCCAAATTCTCACATATGAGGAAGCTCAACTCGAATGGGATGACACAGTTGGAGGTTTTTTATCGTTTCAATTGAATTAGAGTGAGGGATGCCGATGCTTTATTATAGTTGGTTGGGTGGTTTTATATAAATATTAATGGTTGTAACAAACCAATATGTTTATCCTTGCCCGACCGTTCGTCGGTGTAACAATGGCGATCGAGAACATAATCAGGAGAGACGACTATTTTTTCATTGAAGAGAGTACTTTTTTAACTAATTACTTTGACCTAGATTCAGTTTAAACTTTGACTATTGTGGATTAATTAGATCAGTTGGGGCATAGTTTCGAAAAAAAATTCAAAGTTAATACATATTTAATCCCCAATTATCATCATTATTTACGGCTGGTCAGAAATACAAGTTAAGACCGCAATAAAGATTATGTATGTTTTTTTAAATTATAATCAAAGCAATCTTCCTCTTAAATTTGACTAGTTTTTTGTAAAATTTAGTAAATACCTTCCTGCAAGCTTTTTGAATGTGCAACGTAGGTACTTACCATAACCGGCAGTGATAGAGCGAGTTTTTTTTTTCGGCGAATTCAGAGTCCGGAAGGGCAGTGGTGGTTTTCCTTTCGATGGACCTTTGCCTCCTCGGTGAGGCGAGGACACCCGTCACCCGATGCTAGGGTTCTTCTGGTGATTAGCTAGAATGAGATATTGCACGCCATCTCTTTGCTCGGAGTAACTAGTTCATGGTCGCTGAGAGATTGTATATTGAAATACACTCAAGTTTATTAAGATGATCATTAGCTTATACGTTCACAGTTAGGTAACTATTAAATTCTGGATAGTTTACAATCGACGAAGAGTTTGGTTTAAATGTGTGGATGCAACTTTGAATTATTCTTTTAGATGTTGTATTGTTTTTAGGTCGTGCTTCCATCAATTGCACTATACAACCAATAAATCAGGTCAATCGAGAGTTTTTAAGATTATGTTGTATTTATGTAAGCAATATGTACCCTGCGGGCAGCCACCTACCCAAAATGTAAGTAAAATAAATCGTGATATCGGTACAATAAAAATATTTAAAAAATGTATGAAATTGTGAAACAATTTTCTTCCAGGGAGCACCAACCACCTAGTTTTATTATTCATCGCCAATTTGAGGTGAATGTAATTGATCCATCACAGCATTTCTTAGTTCGAAGCTTCCCGTCTCTCGTGAAAGAAGGAAGAAACGAAATCAAAGATGAATCAAAATTCAAATTTGGCACGAAACGACACATCGTTCGGTTTGGTGCGTAGGAAATACCGGTTCTCGTGAGATCACCGAAGTTAAGCGCTGGATCCGGTCGTGTATGTGTGACCACCATACACATGACCAGTTCTGTTCGGAAGAGAGGTTGGAGGGATGAAAATAATTACAGAAACTTCATTCGCCTTGCTAATCAACTACTCGGCAGCATGGATTTGTGGCGGAATCCTGTTGTTCGCGTTATACCGTTCTTCGAAAGGGGTTTTAAGCGGGTGCTCTCCTTGGTGATCTTCGAAAGAAGAAGGCTACGTGCCGGCACCGGGGTTCCCTTCCACCTTTCTAGACTAGGTTAGGTTCATCAACATCTTCATCATCGTCCACTCATTCTCCGACGCCATTAGACCAGAGCCGCATGGCCAGATGTCAAAATAATGCGTCGTTAAACACCACAAATCAATCAATCAACAAATAACTAAATACTTGGATGGGTATTTCACGATCATCCACAATGGATGGAAGGAGCTCTATCATTCATTGAAGATGTTTATTGTTCATCAAAATAATTTTAAAAAATCACCATCCCGCTTTGCCGTTTATTATCAGCTGCCAGCCTTCCGGGATTGCTGCATTTTCAACAATGAGGTCGGAAGTCATTTTGCTTATCAAGTAGCTTCCTCTTTTTGACCACGCAGAAATACAATGTGGTTCTACTGCGTTGGATTGCGATCTGTCTTGCTGCCAATCTCTGGAATGGAGCAAAAATAATCTCCACGTCTTTGGACTTATTATGTCCGGCATGTGCAATCTATGCAACTTTACGGCACAGATAAAGTAATATCAATCTTAGTAAAGAAGCCAACTAAGAAATTCTATTGATTATGAACACTATAACCGTCTCAAAAATTGATGCCCAAACAGGAACAATTTGGCATCAATTTTTGAGTCGGTTATAGTGTTCATAATAATAAAATACCCCACGCATTGCAAGCGTTTGCAATTTAAATAAGATTTCATCTAAATTATATTGACCATAATCATTTCTGAATTAAGTTCGAATATCTTACATATAATTGCACTGCTTCTTAATGAGTATTTTCCGGATCGTTGTTTAATACATTTTCAGGGATTAACATCTTTTTTTGAAACTTTGGTGACTGAAAGCTGGATTGACCGGTGCAAATTTACCTGTTTGTGAGAAAAGAGAGACCACTGATGTGAATGCAAAAAGCAAATGAACCAAATTAGTTAAAATCATGCTACTAACCGATGATTTTAACTGATTCCTGATCGTTTCATGTTGCAAAAGTTGTTAACCCCATGAACCCTTTCCGGACGTATGCAGACAAAAGGAACGACATTGATAGCGAGCGCGCCATCCACGAGGAAACTATGGTCATTATTACAGCTGGGAATAACTAACATGCCACTCTTTGGTATTCAGATGGTTATCTCCTGTCACCAAGTCGCAGGATATGATTATGGAAATGATGATGGTAGGTGCATCACAATTTCAGATATGCCAAGCCGCGGCATATTAAATGATGGTAACTGCGTCGAGAAACATCAGGACATAGGTTCGGCCCGGTTTTTATAACGTGTTCATTTCGGTAAATCACTCACTTCGTGACCTTGTGGTCAAAATGTTGTTACAGCACGCTATGTCACTTTCTTTGTGTATTGCGTTGATAACATTGACTATCAAGTATCAAGATCATGGACAGGGCTGGAGGGCCTCGTTACGGATATTAGGTAGACAAGACTTAAGAGAATGATCAATTAACAGAAGAAGAGTTCTTTAGGGTCAGTTTATTAAAGCTGGAACATTATTTGTGATTTTAGTAATGTTCAAAAATTTTGTTGCGCACATTTAAGATGGATAATTTATTTATTTGTTGTGTTTGTTTAACGACACACTGTTTTGACAACGAGACCTGCGGCATTGGTCTAATGGCATCGGTGAATGAGTATGTGATGATGAACATGATGATGTACCTAATATAGCCTAAGCGAAACCCGGTGCTGGCGCGTAGCCTACTCTCGAAGTGCACCAAGGAAATCATCGACACCGACGGGCGGTACAACGCGAACAACAGGATTCTTTCACAAATCCAAGCTGCCGTAAGGTTGCTATGCAAGGCGAAAGACGTTGTTGTGGTTGTACTAACTTTCATCCCTCTAGTCTCTCTCCAAAACAAAACTGGTCATGTGGTTGATGGTCACCCATCCAATACCTGACCCAGCGCCACGAGAACCTGTGTTTTCAACATGCTTAACAGTTTGGTTGCATCGTAAAAAAAATCCAATTTTATTGCATGGAAGGACGCAGTAATTTTTTGTTTACTTTTTACAATGAATGGGCCGCAGAGCCCAACTTATTGTCAACCTAAAAGCCTAACCAAGTCAAGGATGGCATTCCGGTGCTGGTCCGAAGTCTCTTTTTTTACAGCAAATGTGTTTCGGTAATGAATCTCGGTAGAGAAAACAGAAATAAATGTGCACTGTTGAGTTGTTTCGCAATTGAGTCATCCTGATTTATAGTTCAAGTGTCTCTTGCTCATCATGACAAGGTAAAAAAAACTAGAAATAAAATCTACGTGTTAAACATGCGCACATTCAAACACGTGGTCTATTCATTTTGGTTCTTCCCGGGAATCGATCGTAGCTTTACCAAGGTCACGTCCAGCTAGTGCTGCTGCGGCCATGTGTGCGGCGTGTGTGGTGGTCTTCTTTGCGATTAGTGTGGCTGCCTATTTCTTGGGGAAAACACGTGGAAAGAAGGCTAAGGATGGCAAAAACCAAGAATAAAGGTCGACACAGTAAGACGGGTGGTCAAAAGTCGATAAAGAAGGCTAAACCTAAGGCAAAAGTGTTTAAAAAGAATGTTATGCCGGCTTCAAGGAACGTTTCGTCTGCTAAACTGGAAAAATTGAAAATGAATCCTTTTGAGATTCACATCAACAAGCAGAAATTTGATGTTTTGGGAAGAAAGGTTAAAAACGACCGAGGGTTACCCGGTGTCTCAAGAAGCAAAGCTGTTATGAAGGTAGATATCTTTGGATTTTTTTATACTTTTCCAATCGCTTGCAAGTAAAGTCATCTTAAGTCTGCGTCAATCGTGGGTTTCTAGCGACCCGAAAACCAACAACTATATCCAGCATTGGTTGAAATTGTCCTATTCTTAGCATTAGAAATGGCGAAGCATATTTGGCCCATACAGATTCATTTAAACTGATGCCTGTCATGTAAACTGACAGGCAGCCTGTAGCATTATATCCTGGTTATGGACCAGAGTCAGTGAGAGAAGAATAAACACTTAAGGAAGTGTCAAATCAACAGACACACTGCTGTAGAGAACTAAAACTTGATTTTGTTAAGACTTTTTTATCGACTCAATGCTAAGTAATGGGAAACGGACGTACTGTCATCCCATGCACTTTAACCTAACAGAATACGCCCACTTGGGATGAACAGCATATTAGTTGCGGTTTAACGGTGTCAGATTAAGGATCCCAAGCATTTTCTGTAGGCAATTCCAAATGTATAGGTTTTTTTTGTTTTAAAATTATGGCTTCTAGCAACATTCAAGAGATGACTCCACTCGCTGTATGCTCTCTAGCAACCTGAGCGTCACAACAGTTTCATAATTTATTGCATATTCCTCTAGTTGAGCAAAATTAGAAAAAGTGCCATTTACAGCTGTGTAGGTAGCCCTTACCAGCATAACCAGCAAAATTCTCTTCCAACTGTCTCTTACTAGCAATAAAGTATATTTTGTCTATTTAGTAATCACACATTTTAAATGGGTGTCCTAATTACACGACGAGATTAAATAAATTGCATCTACTACAATATTTTGAAGTTCCTGAAAAAAAAAAAAATCTAGTATCAACCAGCTGTATAATTCCAAATCAATTTTCAATGCTATTATTATGTACTTTTTTCACTTTCAGAGAAATGCAACACTCCTACAAGAATACAAAGTCAGGGATAAGTCAAACAAATTCATGGATCGGCGAATCGGCGAAAAAAATAGTGCCATGACGGGAGAAGATCGTGTAATGGCTCGTTTTACAGCTGAACGAATGAAGACACATAACAAGGTAGGATTAATGTACAAGTGTCTGCTTCATCAACAGAAGGTGAATAGTTTTTGTTCTGTCACTGTTACGTAAATCCTCTTCTTTTTTAGAAATCCATGTTCAATTTAGCGGACGATGAAATTTTGACTCATCACGGACAATCTATAGCTGAACTCGAGAAGTTTGACGACCCACGCAGTGACGAGGAGGATGAAGCCGAGTCAGGGAAGCTTGATGGTAATTTTTTTGTGTGAGATTTTGCAGTAGAAACTATTTGAGAGGATTGAAAGTTCTGAATTTTGGTGATTTCTGATGTTTGGTGAGGTTTAATGTGCATTCTTCAACTGATAATGTAGGATAACTTCGATGTAAAGGGTACATTTGGGTGGTTAAATGTATAATGTATGTGTCTTCAACTACAGTGGACAAATGCCGCTCTTTGTTGAGTTAAGTTCAGTTCCCAAAGAATATTTTAATCTGAGTTTTTTAACAAATTTCTAATAAGCTACGTCTTCATTGCTAAGGAAAAAACCTTGCTCATTAGAATGAGTACCTCAGAAACACACCAATCTTGTTTGTCTGCCTTTCAACACCACCTTGCTGTCTCAATTAGACTCAAAACAACTTAAAGGGCTTTTACCTGCAGGATTGTGCAGGGCCCCCAAACACAGTAAATCCAGCAGTGGGTGTTGTAACTTGTGTGTAAATCACTTACAAGCTAAACATTAAAACTTTTCTGCACTGTTAATTAATCTAATTATTTTCGTTTAAATTTCAAATGATACGGCTCTCAGTAATGTATGGAAACCTGAATGTGGCTCTATTAGACTTGATGTGTGCCCACCCCTGGTCTATAAGGTTAAAATGTAATTTTTTTTCTTTTACTTTCAGCAAAGTTTGTAAAAGAGGCTCACTTTGGAGGTGGCATGTTTACTAAATCAGGCGACTCGCTCAGCCGTAAAGATCTGATCGAGCAACTGATTGTCGATTCTAAGAAGCGTAAAGCCGATCAGAAAAAGTCTCGGGAGGAAACGCAAGTACTCACCGATAAGCTAGACACCGAATGGAAAGACCTGTTGCCGATTATTACGACGTCAAAGAGGCAACCATCTGAACAGAAAGCAGCGGAGTCTGTCGAGCGGCCAGATGATTTTGACACCACACTGCGGGAACTACGCTTTGAAGCCAGAGGGCAGGTAAGTTGTGCGCTGCAATTGATATTGTGTTATTGTCTTCACAGTTTATTGGCAATCGATGTTCGATGCTACTAGAAACTAGCCTTTGCTTTATAATAATGCATAGAATATACTCAAAGATTAATTTTTACTGGGATTAATTTTTCTATTTACATTTCAAATTATCCTACTTTTTGGCACAATGACAATAATGACGGAATCCCTCCTGCCCTTCCTGCCATTACCGAGGGGACCTACCTCACTGCGAGTTACAACCAGCCAGTACAGCGACAATTTCCTTCAGTATTTCTTTTATTTCCCTAATTGTGGGGAAGAACGAAAGAGAGAGAGAGCTCAACGTTTCCTGCCGTTGTTCCTCATACAACTTTCATTGTTGGGAGTTTTGAAATAAGAAAATGTATATTTTAGCCTACTGATCGACTAAAATCTGAAGAAGAAATCGCCAAACAAGAGAAGCAACGTCTTGAAAAACTTGAAGCAGAACGGTTAAAGCGAATGCAAGGCATTACTGACGAACCACGAATCACTCATAGGTAATCTATTTACATAAAACCTTCTGAAAATCAAATTCAAAAGATTAGATTTTGGCTGTTGTAACTTGAACTGTTGGTATTGTTTGTAGGAGTGCTGATGATTTGGACGATGGATTTGACTACAAGGGTCAACAAGGGGCGGAAGAAAATGAAGAGCGTGTACTCAGTTACGATATTGACGGGCAAATAGCAAATCACGCAATGGACGATGACAACGAAGGGTCTGGTGATGCCGAAGACAAATGTACATCAAAGCAAAGTTCTGGGTATATTAACTATTTTCTCTTATTGGCAAAAAGGATTAATTTTAGCTTTTTATTTCGTTAGCTGACGAAGAGAGTGCTTCAGAAGACGAAGAATCGTCCGAAGGTGAGGAAGAGGATGATCTAGCTGACTTAAAAACAGATTCAGAAGAAGAAGTAGAAGAAGAGAATGGAATGGATATTTCGCAACCCAGCGTCTACGAAGTTGAAGATACAGGTGACAATCTTCTTGAGGAAACGGAAGTGAAGTCGGAGGTGGAGTCAGACGACATGGCAGTGACTGAGAACACGGAAATGTGTGCCGATGTTGAATTCAAAGAAGAGGTTAAAACAGAACAAGAGGAGAAGAATACTTTAGCAGCAGAAAAAATCAAGAAAGATCTTTTAGCCAGGAAGTTAGTAATGGAACAGGCAAGGAAAGAATTGCCCTTCACTTTTAATGGTATGTTTTGTTTGTGAATCTACCTTTTTGTATTTGCTGCAATGGCCGGAAAGTGCATCTGATTTCAGTAATAAAGTGACTCATTAACATCAGTCAGAATGTCTTCTGAAAGACTCAAACTTCAACAGAAAATTGCTTGCACAGAATGCTGAAATGTATTGGTTTGTTTCAGTCCCTGAAAAGTATGAGGAACTTCAAGCACTGATGACCAACATGACCCCTGATTATCAATCGGTCATCATTGAACGTATTATTAAATGCAATCACCCTAGCTTAGCAGATGGAAACAAAGAAAAGTTGGCCACGCTTCTAGCATTTATGCTTCAGCATCTACATGATGTAGCCACTGAGGTATGAGTCTTCTGGATTTATGAAAGCGATACAAGAGATTTTGCCACGAGCCTACAGAAATTTACTTACAAAAATATTAAAAAGTCCATCATACAACCATTGAACTAGCATCCATGAGTTGCAAAGTACTCGTCCATAAAAGTCGCCTAGGCCTCTTCCCCTTTGTGTGGATACCTTTTCTCACCCTACGAAGCTAGAATCTGTGTGCCCGGATAGCTCAGTTAGTAGAGGATCCAACCGGCATCTGGGAAGTCACGGGTTCATATCCCGGTTTGGTCGCACATTTTTCCTGACTAGCTCCCTTTCCAACAGATCATTGTTTTCCAAGGGATTTTTGTGTGGTGTTGTACAACAAAGTTCTTTTCAACTGGCCTTGTAGCAGTATTGCGCAAATTGGTTTCGCTATTTTCCGCTTCCATTTGTTCTGTAATTGGTATTTTTTGGTCAGGATGACGGAGAGTGCTTCGTGGTGCTGGACCGGTTAGCACCGCATTTCTTCGACCTCACTCTGATCTCACCGCAAAACGCAAGGCGTTGTGTAGCCGAAGTTCTCAAGGAAAAACAACTAGACTACAGGAAAAAGCCGACAGTTTTCCCAACGCAAGACACGGTATGTGCTTGTTTGGTCATTGAGAAAACACTTGCCATTTGTATGGGAATTGTGATTCACGTTACTGCTTGCTTGTGAGTCTGCTTCTAAATGGTTAAGTAACAATTGTCAATTGACGCTCTCTCTTTGCCACCGTGCTCGGCGATGTTTGGTTTTTTACTCTCCGTGTCGGTAGCTTCTTTTTGTCAACATTGTTTTTCTTTACAGTTAGTGTTCTTGAAACTCGTCTCTCTGCTGTTTCCGACATCGGACTTCCGTCACCCAGTATGCACCCCTGCTTTTGCCTTCATGTGTCAGCTACTCGATAATTGCAGCGTGAAGTCCAGGGATAATGTCTCTGTAGGTCTATTTCTCTCAGCGATGATACTGGAGGTGAGTGAAAGTACCTTGTACTTCATTTATATCACATCTATTAATAGTGGCCCAATAGCAATTATAATAAGCCAGATTCTTTTCTGTAATATATACAATTTTTTTGCAGTTCACGATTTTGTCCAAGAGGTTTACACCTGAAGTCATTGTCTTTCTTACAAAGCTTCTCAACATAGCCAGACTGAAACGATTCTCCAAGACATTCAAATCGACGTAAGTGTGTTTTAAAGTAATTTCGTTTTAAGTAGATTGTGCAGTCGACGATCGTCTAAACAATCTCACTTAAACGTTTGGTGTCAGTATTTTTTCCTCCATCTTTTTATGCTTGTAAACAGTTCAATGAATAAAAAATTTGCAATTTTACCAAAGTTATTGCAATTTTATGAATGATCATAGTACAAATTTCAGAGACGACACCAATTTACCCCTTCTTTGCATATAGAGGAGCAAAATGAGAATTTGGACTTATGTAACAATTCTGATTTCGTTATTTTGATTGCTTGCAGGAGCGTTCAATCCATCTCAATCAGCCTTAAGGACTTGTCGTTTAAAACCGTACTCGACGAAACATTTCAGTTCAAAGCACTGTCCCAGGCTATCAAGCTCCTTGGAGAGTTCAGATCAAACTTCGAAGACCTTCCTGCGGCCTTCCAGGTGTTCAGCCCGATCTTAGCAGTATCTGGGAAACTACCTCCGGGACTGCAAGAACAGGTTATTCATTTTCTTCATTAACTTTCAACAGTAACAAAAGTCCATTGTGATATTACAGCATTTAAAATATTAATAGTTATTCTATATCGTCTTATAAAACATATACACATTATAAGGTCAAAAAAAAAACTTTCAATAATCCACAGCACCTTTTTCCAACTCACCCTTTTTAAAAAGTCCAAACCGTGTTGCATTTTTTACCGTTGTTATTCCATCGGTAAAACGTTACACAATTTTGCACCTGCATAATTTGAGTTTTATTACGTCAGTTTAAGTAAAATTCCTCGTGTGTCTGTTAGCCCTTGTCACATTTGCTTGCGCATCGTCATTGTCACAATTTAGTTTTTATACAATATTGAGTTAAAAATAAAAAGGTAGAGTGTAGCACCGTTATGTGAAAATGTCTAAAAAGAGGCCTACAAGCATCTCTGATATACATTTCTGCTGTTGGATTGTTGCTGCCCTTTGCCATATATAAATTAAAGGTGGTATTTAGAATTTATAGGTGGTATAGGTTACTCAAATCAGGACGAGGGCACTCGGACATTTCTGATTAACAATGAGAGTTTTATGTTAATATATTAATATTGTTCTTCAGCTGGAGGTGCTGCAAGTTGCAATTAAATCAATGGGAGAAAGAAAAATGCTACGTTTGGTGCCGGAAGCCAAGAAGCCCAAGGTTCTCAAACTTTATGAACCGAAGATAGAGAAGGTCTTCGACCGCAAGAGTCACAAAGTGCAAGGAGAAGAGAAACAAGAACGAGCGAGACTACTACATAAACTAAAACGCGAGACAAAGGGAGCGATCAGGGAAATTAAACGAGACCAGACGTTCATTGCAAATCTGAAGTTTAAGAAAGCTAGGACTGACGATATGGAAAGGAAGAGAAAGGTCTCAAGGCTCATGCAAGAAATTGCTGATGAAGGGAGAGATGTTGCTTTACAATGGAAAAAGAAAAAGTAGTTTATATATATCCATAGAGTTGTTGCATTCTTTTAATAAAATTAATTACACTTTTTATATTATTTTTTTTGTTGCTGCAGTGGAGAAGGGCCTGTGAAACCCTGGGAGAAACTTAAAAGCGCAGACATCAAGCTGTCTTCTAGGGTACGCTGTACTCAAGACCATGTGGGATCTCTCTACGATTTTTTGGCGTAGAGTGCGTATAGCAGAGACGTCTTTGGCAGGGACTTTTTGCTGTTGGTGTGAGCAGCCTTTGTCACCGAACCGAGTCATTCAGCACCGCCAAACCATTAAAAAATGCAGCAAAACGGTACTTTTTATACATCGCAGACCATATGCAGAAATTAAAACCTTGTGAATTGTTAAGGCCATCTTGAGATAAGAGGGGTATTTGGCCTGGCTGTTCTGTTAAAATTGAAACGGCAAGTGAAATGATCATCAATTCAATGAATGAACCATTTCATTTTCTTCGTTCCTTCATGACCTCTATGCCAACCAATTGCAAAGCAATTAGCTTGCAGACCATTTCGATCAGCTATCGAAATAGCTGAAAGAAAGCTGTAACTTACACGTCTAAGGAGCCTACACCGAGACGCGAAAATGTTGTGAAATTATAAAAGATGAAGATCATTTAGCAAGCGTCTTAGCTTACTTAGAGACTGAATTGAACCTGTCAAATATCGCTGGTGCGCAAACAGCTTTTCCTAGGATGTTATCTTTAAACTTTTTGAAACTTATGATGACTTAAAAATGCTAACAACGCCCAAGAGATAGATTAAAACCAGAAGGTATGGGCCAAAAATAAACGCTGAAGTTCATTCCAATTTCTTGTGAAGGAAAATACCGTTTAAACTCTTGCCTTGCTGATATTATGCATTCGTGTGTTAATGCCCTGATAGTTCCTAACCTCCCTATCGTACCTTCGATCACTCTGTCTAGTCCGGAACTGTGCGTCGAAGTCGGTGCGAGGACTAAACATCTGGTTCCTTGGTTTACTTCGTTGTGAATTGAGCAATGTCTACTTGCACCAGTAGTTCATTCAGAGTGTGGATATCAACAGGTACCGATCTACCGTGAAGTGGCAGGGAACGCAATGGGGCAGAGGAAGAGATGGCTGAGCCAAGACTAGCGGGGGTTGATTCAAGTGATCGAACTTGTCACTAGCAAAGAGGGGGCCTCACTATGGGGTTGGGACTGTAGAAGACTTCTCTTCCAGGCCACAGAACTGATGCTAGATAAACTGGAAAGGCAATAGACATCCCAAGTGTGCAGAGATGCATTGCAACCTCAAGGGCCAATGCAGCTACTGGGGTGAATTTATCAGTAATCAACACATCCTACGTTCAGCCATCAGTTCGGTGAACATTTGCAAGTGTTCTTTAGCTCTGTGTTTGAGCTAAAATACATCCTAAGTGCCAGTCAGCAGGCAACTTATTGTGACAGACAATAGAGTCTATGGACTCGGAATGTTGTCAGCTAAAAATGGGACCCTGCCTGAACTCTTCACGCTTGCTGTAACGGGCCGGCGAGACAAAATGCAAGAGACAAAATACAAACAAAAACATATTGTCAAGCTGAAAGGAAGTGTTTCCCCTGTACTTAGCTTGATCTCAGCGATGTGCTGGTAGTTACCACGATTGGGTTTCTTTCCTTCCTCAGAGAACCGTAGTAACCGCCTGACTTGGCCGGGAGGCAGCGATTGGATGATGATGTCATCCAACTAGGTTCAGCACTTGGCATGCGATCTCCCCTGCAATGATCGGGAAATCACGAATAAATGTAGGATTGACATGCTTTGATGTCATATTGCAAGACATTCATTGACATCCATGTGGGTTTGTTTCTAGTCTATAGAAATCTTATAAAATAGTGCACACATTATACTAATGAGTAATGACGAGGGAAATATCCTGGGGAGTTTTGGAAAGCAAAACAGCTGTTGGTTTTCATGCCATCTAGTACATTTATCTGCAGTATCAGCGAAACAAGATGCGACAGGTAACACGTTTACAAAATAAAACAAAAATTGAGCTTAAAAATATTTGTTTTTATATTTTGCAATTAAAGCACAATCACAACAATGGCCATTTCAAAATTCTCACCGAGTTTTGTTGCGTAATGCTGAAACCTTACTAGCCAAGCATGTGAGGTGATGGGGCACCAGTCAAGTTGTGATAAACTAGCCTCGATGATCTAAAGGGACAGCTAAGGAAATAATATTGAATATGATAGGTACCACATGCCACCGACTGGATCTAGGATGGTCTAATGGCGTCGGTGAATGAGTGGATGATGATGAACCTTACCTAGCTTAAAAGGGAGGAGGGGAAACCCAGTGCCGGCACGTAGCCTACTCCTGTCGAAGAGCACCAAGGGGATCACCGGCATAACGTCCCTTCCGAAGGACGGTACAACTCAAACAGCACGATTCCTCAACAAATCCATGCTGTCGAGAGGTTGATAAGTAAGGCGAATGAAGTTGCTGAACTAACTTTCATCCCTCTAATCTCTCTCTCGAACAGAACTGGTCATGTGTATGATGATCACCCATCCAATACCTGACTCAGCGCAGTGTTGCTTAACTTCGGTGATATAACGAGAACCGGTGTTTCCAACACGCCAAACCGTTCGGTCAACCCATCTCAATTCAAGTCACAGAACACCTCGGTCCTACTCGTTGCTTCCCGTTTGCCCGAGACAAACTAATTGCCCGAGACAAACATCTCGTTTTAGAATTTCAGTTGTCTAATGCTTCGCTGCTCAGGTTTAGTGGGAGCACATTCATGTTATTGAATAATTATTAATTATTATTTCTAACTATAAGTGGGGTTTATTTGTTTATTTATTTGTTGCCAACTGACAAAATACATTGTTTTTGTATGGGCCATAGGAACTAGAGATTTAGTAAATGTATCATGAATGAGTGAGGTATGAGTGATTGAACTCGGCGAGTTATCATCGACATGGGCAATAGATTAGCTTGGTAAAGGATCTATACATCCATAATGTATGTCTAGATGGTCTAGATATAGTCTACAGGTGAGGGTAAATGACAGAAGTTGTTTCCTTTGAGCGAGAGGGAAGATACTGTCATGTTCTGTTTCATTCCATGAAGGCAATGCTCGGACATCACTAGGGAACGTCACCAGGGTTTTTTGTGGATCACAATCTAGTTTCAAATTTTTCACTAAATGCCCGTTAGTCTCCAGAAAGTTTTTGGAAGTTTTCGTTTCCTTAAGTTTCTCCCCATCATATCACCAATCATCAGTCCGTGCTATGACCCGAAGGTCATGCTAGCGTCTTTGCTATCAGTCTTTCATTCACCCAAGCCCAGACCCGCCATTCACACTCTGTTGTAATGGCTTGCGTCGTCAAACAACAAAAAATCAATAAATTAATAAATTAATTGCTTAAGTAGCTAATTGCTTACCTCATTTAACCCGGGGGACCTGAAGTTTAAACTAAGAATCTGAAAATCTGATAACACGCAGAAATAAAAAAATGTATGGTGTTTTTCGAGAGATCGCTATGGTGAATTGAGAATTACTATGGTGGCAACAGGTGAGGAGCTAAATATGTAAAATTCAGAAGATTGAACTAATTTTATTATCAAGAAGTATCAGTTACGACTTTTTGGTGGGCCCTTTACTGGACACTGGGCCCTTCACTGGGATCACCGAAGTTATATAGAAATATATAGTTATAAGAAGAAATATTTTTATATCTTATAATATAGTATAGTCTGTACATTCCTCTGTATTACAACAGAGTAGGAATTCCTAGACTTAAATAATAAATAAATAAAATAAATAAATAAACAACATTACGCTGGGTCAGGTATTGGATGGGTGACTACCGACTGGTTTTGCGTGTTGAAAACACTGGTCCTCGTGAAATATCACAGCCTGTTAAGTATCGAAAATCTCGTCTTTGTGTTGGTATTAGATTCCGCTTTACCCCTTCAGAAAAATCGGCGCAAATTTTTCTTTTACCCAAAGGTATCTTTGTATGTTCTTATAATTTTACAACATTTTTGAGTTGGGTCAGATTTTTGTTTGGTAGTTACAGCCGGCTTGATAACTCAAGTAACCATAGAAATCGTACTGGTGTTGGGTATTCGATGTCGTTCAACCCCTTCAGAAAATACAGCCCAAATTTTCTTTTACCTTGTATGTTCTTATCATTTACACGATTTTTGAGTTGGGCCAGGTTTTCGTATAGTATATTTGTATATTTGTTTATTTGCTACTGACAATTACATTGTAGAAACGTGGTCTACTACCACGGGGGCAGTGTCGGACTGGCTCCAAAAGGCCCCGGCGGCAATGAGACTTTTGGGGCCCCGCAAAGCCCATGCCTTGGGGGGGGGGGGGGGGGGGGGGGGGGGGTCCGCCAAGCAGGAAAGGAATGTATATGCAAGGTGGTGTACCTATAGGTAAACTAATGGTTGTATACACATAAACTGGTAGCAGCGCCCAAGTCCGGCGTTAGAGAATAATAATAATAATAATAATAATAATAATTTTATTTATTCAATGTGAACAATTACAAAATTGTTATTTGAACATGTCAAACTTAAAAACAACTTAAAACAACTTATACATTAACCTTACTACCGGTTAACCACTTAGGGTATCGTCCTTAAAGAATTCTTCAACCGAATATAGTTGTTCATCTATAAGAAACTCTTTCAGCCGGGTTTTGAAGGCGACGTCCTTTAGACCTTTAATGCTTGCGGGTAGTCTGTTGTATCCTTTGGCCCCAGCATATGAAGGGTTTTTTTCATAAATTGTCAGGGTGTGTGTGGCCGTTCTGAGGTCTGCTTTTCCCCGCGTGTTGTGTTCGTGCCCGCTGCCGTTGGTGGTGAGAGTGTGCCGATTCTTTCTTGTCAAGGTGATGGTGCTGTAGAGGTAAAGCGCTGGAACTGTCATTAATCCTAGAGTTTTGAACAGAGGTCTGCATGGGGTTCTGCGATCCACGCCCATAATGGCTCTTAGCGCGCGTTTCTGAATTATAAGTACTTTTCTTATGTGTGTGGAGCATCCCCAGAAACATATGCCGTAAGTGAGGTGTGATTGGAAAAGTGCGAAGTATGCAAGTTTTAGCACCTCTAAGCTGGTTACAGGTCGAAGGTTGCGCAGTAAGAATACTATCGTAGATAGTTTTTTAGTTATCGTGTTGATGTGTGGCAACCAGTCGAGGGTGTTGCTGATGGTAAGCCCAAGGAATTTGGTCGTGGTGCATTCCATGAGGTGTTTGTTACCTAGGCTGATTAGTGGGCTCGAGAGTAGAGTCTTTTGGTGTGTGTGGAATTGTAGGTATATTGACTTACTAGTGTTAACTATAAGTTTCATTGAATTACACCAGTACTCCATGTTACTTGCCGCCTTTCTTGCATTCTGGAATACCATGTCTGGGTTCCTTTCTGTTACTAGGTGGCTGGTGTCATCAGCGTATGTGGCTATGGTTCCGCTGCCGAGGGCCTCTGGTAGTGTGTTGGCGTAAAGTATGTAAAGGAGCGGTCCGAGCACAGTGCCCTGCGGCACACCTAGATCAGTTGTTCTTTCGCTCGAGGTAGTGGAGGGGAGCTGAGAGTTACCTTCCAGTGTGACGACTTGGCGACGATGAGACAGGAAGGATCTGATCCAGTTTTGTGCTACTCCTCTGATTCCAATGGAGCTGAGGGTTGAGTACAAGAGTTCGTGGTTCAGGCTGTCGAACGCTTTCGTCATATCATAGAATAGGCCGATGGCTGATGCTCTTGTGTCCAGAGCTTCGTATATGGGCCCCAGGAAGCTGTTTATGGCCATCGTCGTTGATTTGTGCTTCTGGAACCCATATTGATTGTGTGATAGGAGATCGTATTTTTCTAGGAAACTGGTGAACCTTTTGTGGACAGTAATTTCAAAGACTTTGGATAATGAGGGTGAAAGGGCAATCGGTCGGTAGTTTTCGAGTAATTTTGTATCTCCTTTCTTGTGGATTGGGATTATCTTTGCAGTTTTTAACTTGGTAGGGAAGATACCATGCAGTAGTGAAGCATTAATAATATTTACAAGCGGCTTGAGGATGTTGTGAGAGCACGCCTTCAGGATGAAGCTAGGAATTTCGTCGACTCCTGCCGAGCGTTTGTTGCAATTTTGTTTGATTATGCTTAGGATTTCATGGGAACACACTGGTATAAAGAAGAGCTGCCCTGGGGTTGATTTTATTTTTGCAGTGGGGCATTGTGCTTTGGTTTTTGAGGTCTGTGTAGACCTTTCTTTCACGAGTGGAGATTGTACAGATACAATGATCGATCAATGGCCAATTTGAAATTAATTAAACCAAAATTATACACCTGTGACGTATCGACTCGAGATACGATTGTGTCGTGTACGCACAGTGTAGGGTTTGGACGCCCGAAGCAAAACCCAAATTTTTTGCCCCGAAAAAAACTCAGGCAGCACCTCACACGCCAAAATTAAATGAAAAAATTTGTCGACAAGAGTCAATACGTCGACGATTCATAAAATTGAATAGACGATTTACAACCAGGCTACAGGACTCTACGAAATCGTAGAAACACGATACACGATATTAACACGATATTACAACACAATATTAATTGCCTTTGGAATTACTGAAAAAAAAGCCTTTTTGAAATCGTCTATCTACTTCTCAGAAAAATGCTTGTGCTAGGGCAAAAACATACTGGTGCATTTCTTTGTCTGGAATACGATACATTTTCTGCCCACTGCAGAGGTTATTTTTGGCGTAAGCTCACGTTAGCCCCGCGTACCCACTTTTTCTTGCGATAGTGTAAATCGATCATTCATTTCCGGAAAGGTTTGCTCTTCTCTGCTCTTATATTCAAAAAGCACGTGTTATTTTTACGTGTTAGTGAAAAATTTATTTGTAAGTTGAAATCTGCGATAACGTACCTACGTATTTTCATAGGATCTTATCATTCTGAAAATAGTATGCCAACACCCGAAACTCGAAGTGTTGTAGGAGTACAGCTAATATGATGACAACGCAAAGCGATCGAACTATCTAGGCTCGACGCAGCGCCAACAAAGCACTGCGACACTCGAAAGTGTGGATATTGTTTCAATGTTAATTCAATGACAAATTCGCTGTAATTTTAGCCGTTTTTTACTGGAACTGATCGGTTTCAAGATACTGATACACACATACCGACACAACAGCTGTTCGAAACATCACTCTTAAACACATTCTGTAGCCAGCTCAGACTTCAAATTTGAGTTTAGGCTTGCTCGGGGTCATCATTCAGGCAACAATCTGTAGACAGCAAAGCACGAGTAAATCCGCCAGACCCGTGTAGCTGACAAATAAAAATCTTAATTTCCCCGTAGAAACGCCAATAATTATTGTTGCTAATGTGAAATAAGCGCGTGGTCGACGTCTAGCTCCACTGCAAATATGTGGTTAGCTCAATGCAAACCCTCATCATTATATAACCCATACGATGCAAATTTGGAAGTTATAATTTAGAAATTCATGTAATTCTTATTCGATTATCAACCACCATGCTTATCGTAACTTCTAAATTTTGTCCAACATCACTTACTACTTTACTTCGACAATAACGTCCTTATATATTCTTGAAGTAATTTTATACGTACGAGACAATAAAACCCTTTTTACAGAAAACCAAGAAATCCATAACAAAAACACAAGAAAAAAGGAAGAATTCAGACATAAAAAATGCCTCCTTGAAACAAGTAGAAAAAGTGCAATGTACATGGGCCCCATCCTATACAATAAGTTACCAGCAAATATTAAAGAAAAGGAGAGAACAAGAGAGACTTTTAAAAATACAGTAAAAGATTTCCTGATACAACATAGTTTTTATTCCATAGACGAATACATTACCTTAAAAGAATGTGATTGTAAATTTTGTAAGACTACCTGATGTTACCATATATTTATGTAATTATGTACTTAAGACCAGGAATATGTCTCATAATGATGTTCCAATGTTTTTTATGATTCTATGTTTTTTATGTTTTAATGTATACCTACCCTGACAATTTCCAACGCCTGTTTTACCAAATTTGTGAAAAACATTATGGCATGTGTAAAAACCAAAGGAAAATTAAAATAAAAAATAAATAAAAATAAAAAAAATACTTCTTTACTTTACATTTAAAAGAAAAACCAATTCGGCGGCCACCCCATGCATTTTTGGGGCCCCCTGAGTGTGCAGTTTCTTTGTATGTGCTACAAGTGCTACACAAGTGCGTTGTATAAAATTCACTTTGGTGTCGCGTTGAAAGAGCGAGAGGCGATTGAAACGGGTTGAACCGGCGCCCCGTTTGTGTCGGTGTCGCGAGGTCCGAATGACAGGCGTATAATGTTATTCCGTAAGTCTACAAAAGTGATCTTAAAAATATTCCCAAAATTATGTTTGGAACCATGATTTGTGGGTTTAAGCACGAAAATCAAATTTAAAAAATCCAGCCGGCGGCATTTGCCGCCTGGCTGCCCTGGCCAGTCCGACACTGGCTAGATGTGATTTCTTTATATCTTGTTTTATTTACTTCCTGCAAAAGGTACATGAAAGTGGAACGGAGGATAAACGGGGCCGGGTTCGTATCCCGCTTGGTACACTATTTTTAACTAAGAATCAATCACCTACCAAGATTGTTAAAGTATTGTCATGCAACTCTCGCCGGTCTTCGTAGCGTCCATTCGGCGGCGAGTGAAGATCGCTCTCGTGGTCAGCGCCAGGTCGCTGGTTCGAAGCAGGTAAGTCACATGTGTGTAAAACTGCTGGATATGTATTAATCTTTACAGAGAAAACTAACATCTCTTCTCGATGGTGTACCGTGATCCCCGCCAGCTGCTATTCAAGTATATGTTATTTCCTCTGCTGTAGCAGCACGTCTCAGTGGCCGTGAGGTACGGCCACTTCTTCGTGGGAACTTGGCTTGAATGTCTCGTGTTCGAAATTCGAATCCTGCCCGATCCTCGTTTTGTTCTTCATCAAGTGGCGACTGGCATTCATTGAATGCTGCAAATATTGCATCGCTCGTTCATCCATCAAAACTCTCAAAGTATTTTTGACTCTTTTCATTATTACACTGTAGTCGTCTTCTGCTATGCATGTATCTCTTTGTTCCATCGATAACCATTTTATTTCGATGGCCGGTTGGAAAAGTCGCTCCGCGAAATGTGACCGCGTTCGAGTCCTGTCCGCTCCGCTTTTTGTTCTTCACGACATAGCTTGCACAATCTTTGATAGTGCATGGCAGAGGCGATGTAGTGTGAAGCGATCTCCATGCTGCCGGGGTCGGATAAGAAGGCAAAAAAAAAAAAACGACAAACCAGCAACTGGGTGTGGCTCGCGTCCCTGCAGAGGGCGCTATCAGCTGACACTTTCACGCTAGATCGCGGCAACTGGTGGTAGCCCGTATCTTTGGAGTGGACGATTGCCCCTCCATTAGGTACTTGGTGCGGGGGTCAGGTCCAGTTCTTGCTCGCTGCGTAAGTCGGTCATAGTCGGTCATAATATCTTGAATTTCTTAAATTCGTATACGCTTGATGCTAGACCTAAGGACCAGCGCCAGAGTATGGCACCGTCGTCCTGGGTGTCCAAGTGGTGTTAGACGACAGTCTGTTCATACATAGTGAAAGATCCAGGATGAGTAAACTGTACAAGACTTCGAACGTATTTTTTATTTTGTACGATGATGGGCAATTCTAAAGCTGATGTTTTTAAATGTTTCGTCGAAATATCTTTCAATAAATATCATGGAGCCAATGTTTGAGATTTTTTTCGGATTTTTTGCTGGAGTTGTCACAGTTGAACAGTTTTTGTATCCCAAAAAAACGCATCATGGAGAGCGGGTCTTGTGGTCGAGCGGTTTATGTGGGTGCATCAGGTATCAAACGTCCTGCGTTCGATACTCGTTGCCTAAATCTTTTTTTAATCACACCAATCATCCTCCAGGGCAAGAAAAAAATTTCAAATTACGTTTTAGTTCCTAGCCTGGCTACCAGGGGGTGATAGCATCGACGAAACAATATTGGCCATGGTGGGGAACGCTAAATGAATAGATGGCTACTGTTACTAAAAGAAAATGTAAGTTAGTACGAAAAATTAAGTATGTGATATTAATATATATATTATATTATAAATAAAGTAAATATATAAGAAGAATTAGGAAAAGGGGGAAAAATTAACATATACACGAGTTATTCGGAATTATAACTATATGATATAATCTTGCGACAGAGATACAGCAATTAACAAACATCACCACAAGCAATATAACGAAGATAACGTACACTAATATCACCACCACCACCACCACGATATCAACCATGCGCTAACAGAGAAAGGAGGTTTCGCTTCTACACAATGTGATAAAAGCGATAATTTAATATCTTTTTGTCATCATCATCCGGGTTACCGACCGAAGTGCAGCATAAATTGATCGAGTACATTTGATATCCAACAGAATGCGCTGGGGGTCACGGTGCGTCTTAACACGATTGCGTGTTCGGTGAAACTTTATAGATAAGAGTAATGAAGAGGACCGCGACCGTCCATCAGGCTTTGACTGGTTTCCCTCCTGTCAGCCTCTAAAGCTTGCATTCACGTTAGCGTGTTGCAAATGGTGAAAGCCCATATTTTGGAGTTGTAGAGTGCTTGTGCTCTGCTAGGTGTGGCGACCTAGTACCTCTGCACTGCTTGGTGTGGTGGCCGGGTTCTAGCTCTTGCTTGCAAAGACGAATAATACTTCTCCATGATATTTTCTTAATTATAAAAGCTAGATACCCGGACCGCTAACATGGTGATGCTTTGGATCGAACTAATCAGAAGGTGCAGTCGATGTCATGTACCGACCTAGTAAGCGGGTTTTCAACCATGAAATTCAAATAGGTCCATCGATCATCGCAATGTATGACAGTCTGCGTGGCACATTGGTATTGTCGCTGCTTCGGCATCGTCTAAATGATACGCTACGTGGATCGCACCCACTCGACGGAGGAAGTTTTTGACTGTTGAAATGCAACATCCACCCGTGGGACCTGCGGTCAGGAGACTTGTATATGTCAAATAATGAAGAGGTAAACGTTTATCCGCGTGGTCATGCGGTTAAAGGCATCAGAATAATCGATCAAATTAATGTCGAATTGACGATGTACCGGGTTCGAATCACGCTCGTGTCTCGACGCGGTGTCATACTTTTCCATTTTTTTTGGGCGTATGTTTTTAGACAGTAGCAAAATTGCCGGGCGCTCCTGGCGCTCCGCGCCAGTCGCACCCGCCAATTTTGCGGGACGTTCCCACGACCCCAGACCCCACCTAACCCCGTGTGCGGCTCCTAAGTCTAGTATCAAGTATATAGGAACAGTTGTGAGTGCTAAACTGCCACCTGTTGGCAGAATATCGAACTACACTCTGGACTTATAAAATTTTTTATATTTTATCCAGCTTCATCGAGTTTGATTATTAGCTACCAGAGCGACTTGAGCTCAGAGCTGCCAAAAAGCTGCTCGGTCGGGATTCGAACGCCTGACCTCCTCATCACGAAGCAAGCAAGCTAACCACGGAGCCACGCTGGACTGATGAGAGGGAACTGAAATAAAGCAACTAAAATGTCAACGATTCGATGTAGCTACAATTTCTTTACATATCGTTGTATTGCAACAATTTATATTTATTAAAACTCTGCGCTACTTTGTGACCAGCCTCGTGGTCAAGTTGTCACGTTGCCTGTTTTAAGTATGCCAGCGCGGCCGAAGTATGATACCCGCTTTGTGAATTTAATATTATTTCACTAAAAGTTTAGGTGTTCGACCTATCATTGACTTCAAATTATATGTTTATTTGCCAAAGTTGAGAAAATGTACATTTAGGCGTACAAAATTGAAACTCAGTAAATTAAATTAATAATAATACGAGTATGAGTAGCAAATAAATGTATGTTAAAATTTAACATAAGTTCATCTATATATTTGCACTCAGATTATAACAAATATGACAGATGTACTCAAGAATATTACCTTATTACAGATACATACACAATTATGACATTATATACAACAGGTACAAAGAACAGATTACATATAAACACCACGATATTAACTACGGGTAACTAGAGAAGGAAGGATTCGCTTCTACACAATGTGTAAATGCCGGACCCGACCCCAACACCAAGCAGTGCTGAGGCACTCGGCCACTCCAAAAAAGTCTGGGCTTTCACCAGTTGCCACGATCTGACGCGAAAATGCAAGCCTTGAAGTCCGACTGGAGGAACGCCAGTCGAACCCCGTTGTTCGAAGGCAGGTCTCCTGGTCAACCATACCAAACAAGTATCACCGAACCAGCAGTCGAGTTAAAGCACATTGTGATCCCAAACGCAATCTGTTGGATATCAAATGTACTTGATCAATTAAAATGTCGATAAATCACGGCCATCGGTCGGTAACCCGTGTACCCACCTTGCTGAGCTGCCAACCTTGAAGCTATAAAATAACGGAATCGTGCCCATAATAGCCCATCGTGTTCGGGGGTGCAAACTACCCCATAGACCACAGTATGGGCGAATCTTCAAAAATCAAGAATAAACGTAAGAAACGTAAAAAACGTCCATTGATTTTTCAATATTTTTGAGTGGGAATTGAAGTGACTGCACTCCCAACGCCTGGACTGTAAACACGACGTCAGTGCACACGTGTACGATGAGTGGCCTACCCATCAGGATTCAGACATAAATATTACTGCTAGAAGTGATTTATTTTCATCTTGTTTTATTGACTTGCATGTTGATAACAAATCAGTAATTGCATATGTGTCCTCGTAGCGCAGTGGGATGGTCGTGACTTCCAATGCGTGGGGTCCGCAGTTCGCTTCCCGGCACCTCTTACTTTTGTCTTTCAAAGCCCTTCACCTGGAACATGGATCAAGTGAAGGGATGGGGAGAGATGTTCCGAAATATAACTTTCATGATTTTTTTTACCAAGTCTAAAATCAAGTGTTTATATACAACTTCCACCAACCTGTTGCCATCAGGGCAGCGTGGCTCAATGATAACAAGCACTGGCTATTTGCAACATTAAGACAACATAATCAAATTCAAATGACTATAAATTAAAAACTGTTTTAAAAAACTTCCTTATTGTAAATGGGGGCCCCAGGGGCCCCGGCCGGCTGGAGGCCCCGGCGGCATTTGCCGCCTGGCTGCCCTGGCCAGTCCGACACTGCACGGGGGTCATAACACTTTATTACGCAATTAATTGGTTTCATAAGAATAATCAAGAACATTTTGGTTGCGGTATGTTAATACAGCGCCCGTAAAAAATGCGAGCAATTGTATTGTATTGTATTGTATTGTATTGTATTTATTATCCCGTTGACTAGTACATTGTACATGGTATGGGTATCGTCAATGATTATGATTATGCTATGTGATATGATTATGCTATGATTATGCGTATGGTTAGAATAGAATAATTTTATATGATCATATGATACATGTAGATGAGTGGTGAAGGATAAATGATGTTTAAATAATAATAATAATGATGGTATGGTTTTGGTGAATGATGGTGAAAGATATGATACAGTTATGATACAGATATGATACAGATATGATACAGGGTTAGATGTTGGGAGGCTGGGTCTATGGTCTAGGTACAGTTAGAGTTTGGTGGTGGGATGGAGGCTAATGGGAGGTGTCATGATTGAGGTATTCTGAGAGGGTATAGAAGGGGTGTTGGATTAGGAAGGACTTAAGCTGGCTTTCAAACGATGTGAGGGAGGTTGAACTGACGATTGAGGCTGGGAGTTTGTTGTAGATTATTGTGCAGATGTAGTGGGGGCTATTTGTGAAGGAGGAGTGGGCGTGAGTCGGTAGTCTTATGTTGTTTCTGTTTCTGGTGGTGTGGTGATGGACTGAGGAGTTGGGGGGGAATTGATCAGGGTGGGGAATTGGAGGCTGAGTCGGAGGCTAAGTATTCACTAGTGTGAAACATGGCTTCGAATGCAGGTGGTGGCGAAGTTCCAAATGTCAATAACAAGGTGTTGTTCACTAGCGAAGAATGGGAAAAAGCAGCAATGTATTTAATTGGGAACAGGAGATACAGGGAAAACATAGTGATCCCAAGTGTTATGGGTCCTGTTGTAGTAAAGACTCGGGAAGAGAAAATGGTTGAGGCTTTCTTTGAGAGCTGTGGTTTTAAATCTATGATGAGTCTTGTTTTGGGTAAGTTACAAGAGTGGAATATATACTTGGTATTGAACTCTGTCATTTGGCTTAAAATAAGGCTTTCATTTGGCAATTGGTGGTGAATTTCGGTCGGATTACATTTTTTTTTAGGTTATGGTTTGGGAGCTGCGATCGGACTTTTCACAGCGAGCATTAATCCAAACGTTGCTCTACCGGGAGAAAAACAGCTCAGTGCCAGAGAGGTTTTTAAAGAAATGAAAGGAACGACTTTGAGCTATGCCAAAAACTTTGCAATGATTGGCGGTGTCTTTTCAGTAGTTGAATGCACAATCGAATCGGTAAGCAAACCGTAACTCTAATTTGTGGTAAAACATGTTTGGGAGAAGAACCAATAACATAACACACGTGAATTTAATATTGGATACTTTATTGTAAATCTTTGATAGTCCAAATTTCAAAGCCAATTCTAGGAATCTTACTCCAAATCTATGACTGTTTTGATTTCAGTGCTGGTTCTCTACATTTCAAATGTTGGTACAGGTTTTTGTTCCTGTTCCAAGATTTTTAAAATTAATGGTTCTGGTTCTTAAAAGTTATTAAGTTGTAGGTTTCAGTTTTGATTCCAGTTTTCATAACGATTCCAATAAGACAAAAAATGTTGAATAACGATTTCCAGAAAACAGTTTTGATGGTTATATTCCATCCCAATCCAGTTATTCTGCTGGATTGAAGAAAAGTAACAGCCCATTCACAACAAACATGGAAGTAAAGTAATGTAAATGCTATCAGAAAATCAGGCTGTCTACATCCAAATTTAGCGAAGCCCACCTGGATGGATGAGCAAAACATTCACTACCTCTTGGTTCAACTCCTTGGAGATCCATCATTCTCATCAAATACACTAAAATCCTCTCAAAAATGATGTGTCCAAATAGCTTAATTGGTTAGAGCCACACCTGCGACAGGTGTAGATCGGGGTTCGATTCCCCGTTTGGGCATCAATTTTTGAGAGGTTATTGGTGTTCCTAATAATAATATTTACCATTGATTGGTTGTGAATCTCCCTTAACTGATTCAAGTCTACTGTGGAAAGTTTCTTTTTTTATCAGCATTTTTGAGTCTTTATGGAATGGTTAAGAATAGATATTTTTCGGTACAAATTATGGTTCTGGTTTTGTATGGTTTTATCAAATTTTGGAATAACGTTTCTGATACTGGTTCTAATACGATAGGTACTGAATCTAACACTGTTCTAACTTAAGGCTGTTAAAATTATTGATTTTGATGCTAGTTCAAGAGCTCAAGGCTGACCAAACTTGTTTGAAGTACTATCAAAGGAACGTAATGGTACTAACTTTATTTCCTTTTACTAACAGCTCATCTATTATCTCCTTAAGAAGGGGGTTGGAGGAGGGTTGCTCACCTATTTGTTGAGTATTTTTTGTTTTCTGTTCCAGTGTCGAGGGAAAACAGATTGGAAGAACGGGACTTATGCCGGTGGTGTCACAGGAGGTCTAATAGGGATGCGCGCCGGCATTAAAGCTGGCCTTATCGGCGCTGCTGGTTTTGCAGCATTCTCTACGCTTATTGACTACTATATGAGAAAATCATTTTAGGCCAATATTTAACTTATACTTTGTAAATAAATTATCTTAGATTATATTAGATTATCAAATTGTTTTTTTTCTTTGTTGAAATTTTGTCATTAAAAACTTGCCGGCAAAGTGTTGTGCGGTTGGTACACATGGTACACTGTAGTTTGTTGACAGATGAGGGAAGAGCGATGACTTTTCAATGGAGAATTCTGCATTAAACTTGGTAAGAATACATGTATCGCATGTTAAACTTATTGGCAAATAGTTTGAAGATACTTCTATATGTCTGTTACATGTTATAACGCTTTTTTGCAACTGCGCATTTTTTAGGTTAGGATACAGTAGTGATTCATTTTTGGGTAGGTACAATCTGAGATAAATCCTTTATCTCTGGTACAATGGGTAACGGATAGAGTTCTTGCACTGTACTACTCGTCATCAATTTACTATGCAGTTATTTTCTGGTGGAACAGAAGGACCCAATTAGTAGTTTATAGAACTATTATAGAGTTCTCTTATAGAACCAGAGATATCAGAGATTCGCCGTTTTGTCAACTTATCCAGGCACACCGCGAACGACGCCGGGGGGATAACCATACTCGCTGCGGTCGATTAGAAGCAGCAGCGGCCTGTCACGAACGTGCAGCTCGCCTGCTGGAGAAGGCTGCACTTGATGCAGGGGCAACTCGTGCAAGAGAGTCTATAGCCCTGCAAAGAGAATTTCATGCTGGCCAAGAGCGTTTGTTAAGGTAAGCTGAAGATGGCTGAAGGTAGCAATCACCTACTTGCAACAGAAGTACTCATCAAAGCTAAGGGCATAGAATAAGGAAAAGATCTACGAGCAAGGATGGGAAATCAATTCTGCTTATTATTTTATTCTGAATTAACTCTACTATCCACCTTTTTTAGCTCCTATTATATTTGTTTATTAAGTAAATTACAATATGCAGTCAGCATTCATGCAAGGGCAAGTTATCAATAAAGGATATCACTGTCAGGAAATATATATGTTGAATTTGTTCCTAGATTGCAGAGAATCCAGCTAGAGTCATACAAGAGGGCATTAGAAAAACAGATTGCTATGGATGGCATTACTAGACAGCAGGCAGCACCGACAGCCGAGGACAGTGCTAGCCTACAAATGGAGATTGTCAGGTAAAAAGATCCTAAATTGTCAATCACAATAGAATTTGCATTACCATTTCTTGCATAAGGAAAAAAACCAACAGCTGCACAGAAGAACAAATTGATAGCCAAAGCTCATCGTTATCAATCATGGATTCAAATTAATTAATACATTTCTGATCTCACTAAAACAATCACTCGATCTTGCCATGCACTCAAATTTGCAAGACAAAACAATTTTAGATAACTGGTAGTTGACGATCGTCCTACCTAGTTGATGGTACAATGTAGTTATTAAACACATTAAGCACAACATTAAATTACATTGGCTAGTACCAATGCCTTCAACCAACACTGAAAAACCAGAACCACATTAGAAACCTACGCTTAGTTACACGCAAATGGCTTACAGCAACTGCTTATTATTAGCAAATCAGCACTTTTAAAGCAAAGCCTATCTAAACCTAACCACACTACCAGGACATTGGAGGAAGCCGACTCGCTGATATCAAGACTCTCACGACCACCCGGTGACTTGGACGATGTTGATATCATCGACCCCATGACACCGTCAGCGGGCTGCCGACTGCCCAAAGGCGAGGACACCGTGGTTGAACAACTCCGAACAGTCAACGCTCAGCTCCGTTTGCTGGTCTTGCAGCTGGCGAGCCAGCTCGAATCGGCAGTCCGTGAAGCAGACGCTTTGCGCGCACAATTGGCAGCGTTGCGTTCGCCTACGCTGACCTTGCCACCGCTGCCGATGCCCGATCTTGATTTCTCCATTTTTGAAAAGCATAGCACAGGCTCGGATCAGTGAGTAAGTGGTGTAGGGAAAACATGTGGGACTTGGTGCGGATTAGTTGTTTTCTTTTTCACATCTTTGTTTTCGATGCGAGTATTTTAATGGTATTGAAGTGTACGTTAAGTATTAGTAATTTGATACTTATGAAATGTAGTTTTTATGGTTTGCTCATAATGCATGTAAAAACTATGGTAACAGGAACCTGGACCTATTGTTCCTGTGGGTAACCTGAACCTGTCTACAATAAAGATTGAAATGAAATAAAATTAACGTTGGAAACAATTTGTCAATTGCCGAGATATCCATATGAGATGTTACTGGAATAAGTTTTAGGGGTTGCTTACAGTAAAAGTGAGTTTACAAGTAGTAATGAGTTACATTTTAATCCAATAAAAATGAGTTGCATAGTAAATGTAGTATAGGAGTTGTGACTAACGTAATAAGGAATAATCAGTCTGCAATAACACAAATTTCATTTAGCAATTAAAGAAAAAAATATTATATAAGTAAGTTGAAGGTAATAAGTAAGGTAGATAAGGTAGTTGAGTAATAAAGCATCACCTACACCCTTAGTGCAATTGACTTGCACTGCATAAAGATACAGCAACCTTGACCTCATCAAAATATCTGTGGTGATAAGTGCATATTAATCATCTGTTTATCAGTGTCTTCACCTTGTATCTCACAGTTCGTTACATCAGCCCGGCAGGTGATGATTTTGGCAGTCGTTGTGTAGCTAGCGCTAAATCTCAAAAGTACAAATCCACAAAACAGTCATTTTACCTTGGCTACCTACGACTAATCTTCAAAGTCCAAGGATTCCATACTACTTCCTGGTAAAACAGTGTCAGTTTTTTTATTGAAAAAAAAAAACTATATCGTTTTTTTCATGCCTCCTACCGAGTCAATTTTGACAGTTTCCTTCGCTACTTTCCTTATGTTACGACAAGGCAGTGTGCTTTGCTTAGTAAAATATTATTTTTCTTAGTTAGGAACGAAAAATGTCGATCGTATGAGTAGTGTCAAATCCCGTGCGGAGAGGGAAACGAGGGTCCCCAACCATTTACTTCTGCTCGTACCTAAATGACTGAAGTTGCATATTTTAAAAGTACCTGTCGCTGCTGTTACTGATAGCCTTAAAGTTTTAAAACTATCCTAGAAAAACTTGCCTATTTCTTGACTCAAATTTCAAGTTTTTAAAACTCTTAAGATCATCTCTAGCTGCAGTGAGTTCTCTCAAAAGATGCAAATCTACGCTCTTTAGAGTAAAATAGGGAGCAAGCGCCACATGAGTGCAAAGAGTCGGCCCCGGTCTCAAAGCTGCATAGCGAGACCGGCTGACGATATATTGTCGCCTGCGCCCGCTGTGTGATGGGCGCGGGTGCACACGAGCACGGGCGCCACACAGATGCTCCAGCCGTCAGAACGTTCAGCCCAGCACGAGACCGGGCTTGCCGGATCCAGCGGAACTCGTCTGCTGCCTTCTACCAGTGACACGGAGAAGCTCTCATCTAGCAGGAGCGTTGCTTTGTCGATGTTCACCTGAGGCAAAAGCACGCTTGATTGTTGATGGATGCAAGATAGCAAACCAAGAATAACTTGGAGAGAAACTTGGTGTTCCTGTTCAAGGGCATCATGGAGGCTCGTGAATTTTCAGGATAAGAACCACCAGTAAAAATGCCTGACACGCAGTCTTTTAGCAAGATTTACCCATAACTCATAAGATCTAATAGTCTAAAAATTTAGAATTGGCCGTTTTCAATGTTACTTAATTTTACTGTGGGTTTTACTAGTGATTTAACACTTAACTGTTGCTTGAATGCTCTTACCTCAAAGCTCTTCCAAAAAGGCCTAGTCCTCATTCACTTGTAACAATCCAATTACCAGCAATATATTGCTTAATTGTTTACCTAATGAAGGGTATTGACAAACTTATCAACATGATTAGAGTCATAGAAAATCTTCTTTAGAGACTAGTCAAGTTTTTCAGCAAAGATATACAAAATCTCACGAATTGATTCTAGACTCCCAGCAACAGTACCAGCCCAGCTTTCAAACAAATAATTTTGTTCAAAATGTATGAGGAAATATACTAAAGCAGACATTTCTTTCGTACTGCACGAACTGAATACCTGTGAGGTGCCGCAGACATGCCGATGGGCTGTGAGGGACGCTTTTGCGGCAGCGACGGCCGGATGCTTCCACGGCGAGTCGTCGAGTGTGAGGATCGCTTGGTACGCAAGCGTGTGAACGTGCAGTCGTGTCAGTTCGCGGCTCGACTTCATGTCAGTTCGAGACTTTTGCAACAGTCTGGAGACAAACAACCAAAAATCCTTGTGTGATCTTCTTGGTTTAGAGAAATGAGACTAATTCAATATTTGGTATCAAGTTAAATTTCATAGAGAAGTTTCTAATGTGGCAACATAGCCCAAACTTCTTGCAACTCTCTGCATCTATCGCAACAACGAGGAGCCAATTTATGTCACCTGTAAGTTGAGCTTCTTCACTTGCTTCTTCACTTCAAGAAAAAAAAACACTTTACACTCTATTTGCATTCCTTTTGTTTCATATATATATATATTTTTTTCCCTATGTTAAAAGTTTTTGTTTATGTAAATTTATGTAATTGTTCTCTGAATGGAAAATTAACATTTATTTTATAAATTAAAAAAAATTAATTGCACAAGTCATGTAGGTAGGTACTGTATATCAAACAGTTTTGTTTTCGTATTTCAATAATAACATTTTCCTCCACAATCCACCAATTCAAACAATAAGCTAGATAATTGGTACTCACATATATGTGAGATTATAAAGCTTATTATATGACATTATCACTGTAGTTTTATCAATAGAGTCAGTTAAGAGTAATGGCCAGTTGCTGGCATTAATAACAACTAATGTTACACTCATATTATGCAGTGTCTACTGGTTAGTCTGCTTTATCTCTTACAACCGTCCTTTTGCCTAACTAGGTAGCGGTCATGTGAAGTGGTAAGGTGCCTATTGCAGTTTTCAACCTCGTCAACTCTACTGCCTATTGAAATACGCAGCCAGTAAAAGACATAAAATAGAAAGCAAATGAAACAACACCATTTCCCTGATCCCGATTCAGTAATTGGAATCGTCCCATCAAGGCTGACAAACACACCTTGCAAAAATCCAAATTACAAAAGTATCTCGTCTCACCTGAAAAGCATCCGCATCTGGTCGAGAACGGTAGCCACGCGCGGGTTCGAGTCGGCGACGAGGCTAACATTGCCGTAGGTCTCGGTCTGCCAGAGGTTGGCCAGCTCTTGCTCGTTCATTCCGAGCGAATCCGCGAATGGCACGACACCACGGGCCAGGGCGGACAGGAGGCCAGCATCCGCAAAGGAGGCCATCTCGAAGTGGACACGAGTGTTGGTAGATTGCGAGACCATTTGGTCACGGACCCGAGATAGGCGCTCTTCACGAACGCCTGAGAAGCAATCGACCAGTATCAAAACTTGCTGCGAATCTTCGTTGTACTTGTCACTTATACTGTCTTGTTTTTAAATGGGCATGCTAGCTGAATTCACTTTTGGTTGAAAAGTAGAAAAGTAGAATAAAGTGAAGTAAACTCATTGGGCCTTCTTTTCTTAGCAATTAGTGGATCAATGTGACTGTTTACATAGTACTGCACATCATAAGTAAGACTAGTACTTGTAATCGGCTGTTGCTAACTAGGCAAAACAGGAAATAGTAAACATCAATATTTGACCTTGATGATTTTGTTTTTTCTTTTAAGATCATCACAGACTGCTAAACATCTCTTGTAGCTCCGAAATCTAACGTCACCAAATGAAATGAAATTTGCTATGTCAGTTTGCTGTATCGTACTTTGTTTAGTTTGGGCGTGTCTCGTACCTTGCTTGAAGGGGAAGTTGTCCATCATCTGAAGGCCACTGACCACAAACAAGTCTGGACGGAATTCCCTAAGAACCTGGTCCATCGCCTCAAGCGAGCTCACCAACGGGTTGTTGGCGTCGTTGTGAACGATGAACCTGCGCATGATTTAACATTTAGTGTTTTTAAGAAAGGTGACAATGTTGGTATAATATTGTGAGTTAGTGCCATGCAAGTACAAAAATAACAGAAAGTCCTGAACTACTTATTTCTTTTTCTTTATAAAAATGCTTTTGTAATTTTCAAGTAAAAGCAAATTATTAAATTCTTAGCAATCCTTGCATTTCACGCACTTATTAAAATAATTATTCCTTGCACAAAAGTGCAAAGAACAGACATGTTTGCTTGACAAAGTCAATAGTACATTTATTTTATGACTCCTGAACTTACAGTAGGATAATTCAAATAAGAGGAACAAAATCAAAGCATGCACAGCGTATAGAAAAGCAAATCCTTAGAGAGGAGTGTGAAAGCCAGAAAGAGCAAAACTAAGACAAGAATGTTTAAAAGATTCTGTTTAGCGCCAGTGCTAGTGAGCACTGGTGCAAATTAGCATCTTTGTGCATTAACCATTACTCATTACGTTTTATATCGGCTCTCTATGGTAAAGACCACTACAATTTGCCGGGCGGTTACCTGTTGGCCCTTTGAGTCTGATATTTGCCCCACACTTCGCCAGCTTTGTACTCCAGAATCAAATGCACGTCATCTGCGCTTATATCACCGCCTACGACTGTTGCAGCGGAAAACCAAACGCACACACGTTAGCGGTTAGTGCATGCTCATGTCTCAAACTCGCTTTGGAAATGCAATTTAGTTCAACGGCAACCCCAACACTCGTGGCTAAAGATAGAGTAGTTTGTGAGATAGCTTTGGAATTATCACTGATGGAAGCAGTTCACTCTTATTTATCTTTATAATTTTTAAATCTGTTTTTTTTTTACTTTGCCATAGAATTGAAAGACACATAGAAAGACGAGGGCTTTCTAGAACATGAACTAAGCCGAGAATTTACAGTTAGATTTTTTTTTCCATTTTTTGACACATTGACTCGATAAAATTGAAATAATTTATAACCAACTGGCTTTATCAATTAAAGCAGCTTAGTCAGAATAAAAGACAATTCTTCAAGCTTTCGATTCACACTTGGTACACCCGACTAAAAGTAAAATTGCAACGGCTTTAAGCGCCAAAGAAAAAGCAAATAATAATCAAATAAAAAAATTACCAGGATAAAACACATCAAAATTTTGGCGATTTTTTTAGTTTGTGCTCTGATTTTGCAGAAATGGGATGAAACCTTGGAAAATAAATGCATAATAGCTGGCACAATAATGATTTGAGCCTGATTCAAATAGTGTGAATCAAAACCTTGAACAATTTTCTTTCATTCTGTCAGGTGCTTATGGATGTATTAATGAAAATTTTCATTTTTTTTTGAGTCAATGTGTCAAGAAAACAAAAAAGGCTATTTTGATACAAATTCTCAGTTTAAGTATGGAAAGGTCCTTCAAATATAGCTAAACAAGATTTAAGCAAAAAGTAGGCTTTGAAATAGAAAGAAGTTGGGAGTAACAGCGCAAAATATAATAGTTACTTCCCGGAAACACACCCCAAATAATCTGAAGCTAACATTCAAACAAACCTTTGATGCCTTCTGGTAAATGTTTCTGCAATGACGGCGTCATTTTAGCAGCTAGAAGTACATCGCAGCCCTCCATAAGAAATCGTGCAGCCATCACAGGGGCATTACCACCGAGGGCATAATGGGAATTATCGAGAGTTGCGGCTCTGTCCACTATCTCCGCGAATAATTCAGAGTTTGACACAAATCGCCTGCAATACAATGAAAATGTCAATAACCGATAGAATACTGAATAATTGATGCTCATAAATAATTTAAATGTCCAACATGGTTGTTCCTAACCAAATGGGCCAAGGTTAATAAGAAATACTTACTCAGCCGCTGCTCCATGTCTGAAGAAATACGCATATGACTTCAACAACTCGGAGTACGAACCAATATCATTAAAATGTTCTGGTTTACCTGACATTGATTCAGGATCTAACAAGTCTTTACCATCAACAAATAAATCCAGACAGGCACCATAACCTACAGCGACCCGTGGTCGAGCCGAATCCACATGCTTGTGTTGCTGTTCCACTCTCACCAAACCATCTAAAAGTACGTTCAGCCTTTCTTTTAACACGTCGTCTACATTATTTTTGTAATAAAGTGCTATAAAAACAACCAACAGAGAAATTAATGAGCAGAATGTGCCGACGTGCACTACGTTAGTCGCCATCGTGGAATGTGGTTGACGGGAGCCGGTGCCGCGTTGCATATAGGATTTGACACATGCGCGGGAGATATACCACATGTGGCTCAGCTGTTTTTACAATCCACTAGACATATCGTGGCATTTAAATATTTAAATTCTTCGAAAACCTCGAGTTGCGAGCCAGATCGGTGATTTAAAGTAACACCAAGTGTTTGCAAGTTTTTCCCTCTCCATTCATGACTTGCTGCGTGTTAACAACTTATCATAGCAAGTGAATGGTATGTACACATTGGAAAATTATATTGCTGCTGACCGTTCACAATGACTGGCGTGCCAAGTTCATTTTAAACGGTTTTTAGAAATCTTAAAACTTGAAAGTGAACGGGAAAATTTAGAAATTATAAAACTATCAGATTATTTCATGACTTTTTAGAGCCTTGCACTGTTAGAAATTCAGAAAAAAATTGCAATTCAAGTTAATAAATTAAGTTCAATTTAATAAACTGCGTGCGTCATCCCTTATCTTGTTCAATGTTTAAGGGTTGCCCTCTAGCCAACCCCTAGGATCCAAGTCGAACACATGACCGACATTACGTCATCAGGCCGAAAACCTACGCCAAGACGACTGGGTTATTGATTCAACCGACGCCGACGCCGGCGCTGGCACGACGTCACAGTACACTAACGTATAGGCGGTGAATCTCTGACTCTCGACAGGCTAGACAGGAGCAAATCCACGAGAAGGTATCAGAGAATTTGTCGAGAAATGATAAAAAGACTGTATACTTACCTACTCTTTCCATTAGGTTTCAATTTCTGCCCCTTATACAATGGCGAATTATCTTGCATTACTTCAAATCTAACAACAATCATATTTTTTCTCGGCGAAGATTTTACAACAAAAAATGCTGTTTTAGAGGGGTTTCAGTATTGGTTGAGACTTGCGTGCCAAATCAGCATCTTTTAAAATTATTTTCCACGTTAAAAGCGTACAGAAAACTCATTCGGGAAGCGGAGTCGTATGACAGAAGGACAATTTATTAAATTGAATTGAATTGCTTGAAACCACACAAAAGTAGGGCAAATGGGAAGATCAAACGGCGTGCCAAAAAACCAAAAAAAAAACAAGAACAAGTGCTAAAAATTGGAAAATTTAATTTAATTCGTTTGAAAAGTTCCACTGCCGTCGACTGCGACAACCTCTAAAACTATGTCAAAGAACAGGTTTATTATACTCAAAATAATTCAACTTCCCCAACATGTGGGTGTTCTCAGTCACCCCTCTATCAAACATACCCACGCGAAAAACGCCACAAATCCCCCTAAAACCAATAACAAAGGGAACAAGGCACATGGCCAAACACAGACCTCACATATTCAATCAAAATCCTTATCCCCTGGCCCCTGGGTGTATCTCTTCTCTTGAGGGCCGTAAGGTCTGATTCATCACCAAGGTATCGCATGAATCAGCATCTTGGCACTGGCCGATCGATACGGGAGTGCGGCGTCCATGTTTTCTGGAGAGCCGGGGGTAGGAACTGTACCGAAGGGCCACTCGCCGTCGTCACTGCGATCGGGGTACACCATCGCCCACGCCGGGGAACGTTGTACATAGAATTGTGTTGGGTGCAGTTGCTTGGAAAGTGTTGATTGTGTACATAAATACTCATGACTGTTTTGTGTGTGTGTATCATCGGGGTTTTATGCTTTTGGGGGAGTGAATGTGAAATTAATGACGGTCCAATGCAAGAATGCGGAACTGGTTTATGAATACAATGCGAACGAGAATGTAAGTGGTGTCTGTTTGATATTTTTGTTCGTGTTTTAGAAATACATAGTCTGCTATCTTGATAAACATATATATGTATTTTTTTTTATTGTAGAATACATCTATAGCCTAGTAGGTTACAGTCTTATCAGTGACAATGTCTCTATATCTCTATTCTCATAGTCAATACCACTAGGTCTCATTCCATGCGTTTTGCTTTTAATGGGATATTCCGTTCAGATCAAACAAATTGTTTGGAGTGAACGGATTTTTTAATTTCATTTTTGAAACGAACTTTTGAGATAAGACTCCGCCATTTTGGGGGGATGAACCAGCCAGCCACAATCAGTGAACCGTGGTAGAATTTCGTGTGAGTGGGCGTCCTACAAATTCTGCATGGAATCAATGTCAGTAGGTATATACCGAGAGACGGAAATGCACGGAAACCATTTATGAGCGCATGTAGTACGTACCGGTACAAATCAATATCCGGACGTGAATTTCTCGACCGTGAAAATGGAAAAATTAACAGGGAAATTCTCAAAATTCTCATGTCTGAGCATAGTTCATCTAAAGAAACCGCATCGACGAATTTGAAGACTTGCCCTAATTAAAATGTTTATGCATTGGCAACATAAAATCGTTTTCCAAAGCAATCAGAATTCAGCAATCAGCAATTTATTCTAAGAGGGCGACCTCTTGACAGCCATTTTCAACATTTTGGTCCATACCTATCCACTTCAACAATGTACAGTCACTAGCATTATCTGTAAATAATCTATAGTTGCAACTTAATGAAACATTGCAGTGTAAATAGGAGTACCACAGGGACATTGAGTATTAAACACCGCTTTTAATCCACCCTCTGTGCATGTAAATGGAGCCTGATATCGACTCGTAGAGACAGTGGGTTGGTTGGTGTGGAGAGCCGAGCTCTCTCTCTTTCCGTGAACATATTGATTCCGTACCACCCGCCTGTGATACTATGTGTTCAGGGCAAAAACATGGCAGCAATCGGAACCACTTTTAGGAACATTTCGTTGACCGTTAAATTAGACACACACCTTTATGGGGATACACACCGATATTCTCCACTACTGTATTGAGCCTATACCGTTCGATAGGTATTCACAAGGTGCATTTTATGTTTTGTTAAAACCGCAAATTTCAAAGCTATTCAGACCCATTTTTGCCATAAAAGCTACTGCAACCAAATTAAAACAGAGGGCTTTGAAATTGGCGATTCTAATAAAACATAAACCTAAAACATGAATATGCAGATGTATACATTTTTAGCTTGCGACTGTTGTGTAAACAGAATTTTTTTCACTAATCTCAATTCCAATCATTCAGAAATATCACAAATACGTAATCGTCAAGCAATTATGAGAGGTCAAGGGATATAGTCTTAATGCATTTGTGATAAGATTTTAGAGGAAGCACACCATAACGAGTTGTGGTGATATCAAGAGTTAATTTTAGTTATTATTTTTATCTACTTAACGATACATCAATGCTGCTGCACGTTAGGTAGTAAATTACAACTTACATCTTACACCCATACCAGACATACCCTGTCACAATCCCAAGGTTCAACGATATTTTGTGATAACGTGTCTATAATTTATTTGCTTATTAACGCTCTGTTTAATAAATAAACTAGTTTTCTTTAGACCACCCACCCTTTTTTTTTTTTTTTTTTTTTTGCTGAAGACCGAACACAATTACTACGTTTAATTACTTTTAGCCGAAAGCTAATAAAGAACCATTTCTTATCTAATTGTGATATGTCCCAGTGGTCACAGTTTCCATCAAAATGGCAAGGTCGAGACTCGAGTGACTAAAATACAACTGTGGGATTCAGTTGGCTTACTGTAGTGGGCAAAGTATCAAATATTTTCTTCCGTAGTAAGGTCCACATGTTATGCACTCAATGAGTAGGAGTCAGTTCCTCACCGAGTCTCTTGTCGGGTGCACGGGTTTCACAAAGTCCATACTTGCGCGGTAATTAGGCGTCTATTCGTTGATGCTAGTTACTTGGTATATTATGTGAGTTAGTGCTAAGATTACCGTTGACTGTAAATTCCAATTAGTGTATTATTTAAATTTAATTGGTGTGACGATTGGCAACTCTCTATTTTTCTTACTGGTAAGTGAGCACACAGTGTTGATGAAATGTAGATCTAGCGAATCATTTCAAATGTACTGTTAATAAGTGATGTAAACACCAGAAAGAAAGTAATATCAATGTAATGGTTTCATTTAATTGTAACGTGTTCCAGCAATGGGTCTTTGTTCAGTCAATATTTACCTTTGACAAATGTTAGCTGTTACAATGTATTGATTTGGGTTCTTTATCGAATGTATTGCATTTCATTGCAATTATTTTTCTAGGGTTTACTTGACAGGAAGGGGTGCGGGTAGTTACGTGAGTTGGTAACCCAGACGAGATGGTCGAGTCGAGACAAGTTGAAATGTTGATATTTGACAAGACAAACACAAATCGAACAAATAACCTCCTGGTTGCCACTTGAAACTTTAACCATGCACCTGAGTTTTTGGGGCGTACCATACGCAGTATGATAATAAACCTTAGGTTCAGTGAGAATAATTTCGTCTGACGTTATTATTTGAGTAGTTAACATACTAATTTGGAGCTTAATTTATTCCAACAGGCTTCTAGATGTTTCACATTAACATAATCTTATTATGATGACATGTTTTCAAGAGTGTCATATGCTATGATTATAAAGATACGCTTGAAAAACAAGATTTGTATTTCATACATAAATATTGAATCAAAACATCTAGCTGGCGCGATTGTCTTGCTTTAAGTTTTCACATAGAAGTATTGTTTAATTATGCATGCAAGACAAAGTTTGCATCGAGTTATCACGGTCCAGCACTTCAGTTGTTTAAATTTTTAAGTCACGATTTTTTTCAACTATACCCAAACCTTGATTACAACCAGACGAGCTCTACCCTATAGCGACAAGACAGCTTAATTAATTTTCAATTTACACTCACGGAAAATCGTGACAGAAAACATATATAATTTTGCCGCAGAATCTGCAGTGCACATAAATCGTTAAACAATCTATGTCCAGTCCGTAAGTGAAGAAACATTTCGAAGCCATCTTGATGAGTTTTAATAATCCACTACCTCTAATGGTAAAAATGTCTCTAAATGGCTTTGATTAGGTATCTTCTCTCACTGACTAGACAAAAGGTGTATGAGCTATATTCAAAATATCTGGCAAGAGAAATAATTTCTTATACAACATTGGTTATCTGGCAAGAACTCATGCTTTCTCGCGAATGTTTAAAGTCACAGCTTGGGTACGCTTTGTCCAGATTTTCGTCATATAATGGAGCCTTGCTCGTGACTTTTGAATTTTGACCGTTGGGCTAGCGACTAAACTAAAACTATATCAAAGCTATGACTAATGGCCAGAACATATATTTTGCCATGTACCTACCGTACACAGCGTATGATGATACGGTCGATTGATTAGGTTGTTATGCCTACGTGGCCACGGCTAATTATCTTCTAAAAAAAAAAACGAGAAAAAGATGCATATCCAGTTTCGTGAGATAATACAATTAAAATAATTTTGTCGGAAAGTGGCATGGGATTTTTTTTTTACCGTGCGATTCGAGCAAAATAAAAATAATCTCCCTGTTTGTTTGCTGGAAATAGGTCGTCCATTTTGTCGAGTGGCTCTCCGAGAGCTAGGCCAATTACCATCAAGAAGTTGACGAGTCCTCAAAGTACTCCGACAAAACGTGACCTTTCTTTCATACGACGGTTTTCGCTAAACACCTTTAGACTGCTATGAGCCGAGGAGAGTTTACGAAGTCATCATAGCTTTCAAGACGTTCTGTACCTTCTGTTCTTTTTGGGATGGGATTTTCTTCAACGGAGTTTTTCGTACCACACAATCCGCAAAGCCAACCGAGGAAAATAAAGGGGTGCTCTATCACAGGACTCATAAGACTAATGAGAGGAAATCGGCGGCCTTTGATCTATCTCTGTCGCATAAAAAACTGTTGATGTCTTTTATCGCGCCTCCACTCCATATGAGAGGATTTTTCCAGATGGGGAACAATCCGAGGAAATTCTATATTTGGTCCCTTAAAGTATTTATCTAGCTATACCATTGAAATAATGAAAGATTATGAGCCTTAAGTCTAGACTAGGACATTGTGAACCCTATCAGCCCAAACCATGTAGGAAACCCCGATCGTCGTATACATCGAAGTTAAGTAACACTGAGCTAGATCAGGTATTGGATGGGCGACCATCATAGAAATAGCCATTTAAGTTTGGTAGAGAAGATGGAGGGTTGAAAATTAGTATAGCAAATTCACCTCTTGACAGCATAGATTTGTGTAGGAATCCTGCTGTTAGCGTTGTACCGTCCTTCGGAAGGGACTTTAAACCTGTGGTTCTCTTGGTGTCTGGAGTTGGCACTATTGGAGTTAGTGACCTGCCGCACTAGGTTTCTCCTCCTCCCTTCTAGGCTAGGTTAGGTTCATCATCATCATCCACTTATTTACAGACGTCATTAGACCAGTGCCACAAGGCCCATTATCAAAACAGATCGTCGCTAAACCCTACTAGCCAAACAATCAAGCCCAAAACAAAAATTTGAGGCAAATTTCTAAGCCATAAGAACGTATTATTGAAGCTGCATGAAATCATTTTTATTTTTCATTCTTTATCCACATATGTGTTAATACGGAAACCTCTGCACCAGTCGAGGTAGATTTTTTATTTACTCACATTATACGTGCCGCATTTTAAATGATTCATGAACACTTCTCGGCGGAACCCATATAATTCAATTCCCAAAGACCTCGTTTGATTCAAACAAAACCAAATGAAACAAACCTACAGCCCAGCGAAATAAACCATCTCATTTCTCCGTTCACATTCGCAGACACCTCGATGACTCCTCTGTAGAATATGCACAAGATAACTAAAGGGCTAAAGAAGAAGAAAAAAGGCAAAAAGAACAAGCACAAGGAGGAAGAGCTTTTCGACGCGGCCGAGCTAGCTGCGTACCGTCTCGAGCACCAAGCTGCGCCGCCCCCAACAGGGGAGGAAGCTGCCGACGCAGAGGGTGCCGCCGCCGCCGAGCCTGAGCAGCCACCACCGGGTATGTTTATCATTATTACTATTGACTTGATTACAGTTTTTAGACTCATGTCTATAACTGTATCTAACCTTAGCACTAGTTTTGACAAACACTTTTTAACTGGGGTTTGAATGCTAAGTAAAGAAGAGTAAAGGACATTTAGATTTTCTTTACTAAGCATGAAAACCCAAGTTAAAAACGTTTTTGTTAGCTTTGACGTTGTTTTAAAACACATGCGACCCAAAGTAAGTCACATGTCTTTAGAATGTCTTGGTGAATTTAATAAATTCGATTATCCCGAATGTTGTACGTTTCTTACACGAGTAAATTATTTGTAGGCTGTGGTTTGTGTTATTTGTATTATTTGTAGGCAGCGAAAACGAGTATGTTGGTTTGGAAAGTAAAGGGAGAGTATAGATCTTACCGAGCGGGAGAGGCCGGCCGCGAAAGTGGGAATTCCTTCTTAACGTTTCGGCTGATGCCATTATCACTGGAGAGAAGAGACACACGAATACATTTATCTACACAGTCATGGACTCACTGTTAATTTCAATGGAGCATTGGCAGACTGCACTGTAAAGTGGTGTTTTCAGTGCACAACTCGGATTATTCAGTGATACGCTGCTTAACTTGGTATTAAGTACAAAGTTGGAAAACATGCCTGTGAAGAGGTCTGCATTCCCGTCAAATTGACAATATTAAACCCTCGTGCGCTTCGATGCTATCGATGTTTGAAGATATCTCTAGATTCTAGAACCCTGTGGAGGGGTCTCCGTTACACCAAACAGTTCGTTAGGACTAAGGGTTAAAAAAATATGCATAATGGATGCAAAATATTTATCTTTACAATTATAGAATGTGTTGAATCACCTTGTGGTTACCACCAACGATCGAACCTAACTGATCAACTGGGGCATAACGCAGGTTTTCTCCAGTTTTCTTGACGTCTGCTGCTGCCACTCATATCTCTGATATTATCTCTTTGATCAAAATCCCTGATCCTGAACCTGCAATCCTTCTGCTGATCTCAATAACTCTGAGCACCATTGCCTCAGTAGTTTACAACAGTACGCTCCCTTTTTCTGATAGTCCCTTGCTGCGATTTTTCCACTTTTAGGGGTAGACGCCGAAGAGTGGCTACGGTTCCGCGCTCTCACAGCCGGCGTCGACTCTGTGCTCAAGAAGACCCAGGGCGATCTCGACCGCATCAAGTCCACCAGCTTCTTCCAGCGCAAACCTGCCGGGTCGTCCAACGCCACCACCAGTGCCAGTGGCGTCGTACAAGAGCCACCGCAGAGACCCAAGCAGCCGGACGCGGCCGCACGCCACAACGAGCATCGGTAAGTCGCCGCTTTTTAGGGACCTCGGCAGTATCTTTGGACGTTGGTGGTTGCCATCTGCGCCTCATCAGATTCAAATGTGTCGAGGAGTCGGTGTCCTTATCTCTCGGTCCAAAATGTCAAATAAGTTTGGTCTACTATATGTCGTTTAGTAGAGTCCCAATTTTGTGTCGCCGTTGTGATTTTTGGTAAGGAGAGATGTTTACATCTTAGGAGTTGTCTTGTAGTGTTGGGTACTGTGTCTTTTGGACGTTTTTCGCCACCAAACATGTGTAATCCTGTCCAAAGTTGGGGTTCTGTCAAGTGATTAAAAGACATAGCTTTGTCTATTGATGGGCTAACCTCACTTTCGCCACATGTTTATGATGCAGTCAAGCCCTATCATTCAAAGATATCGCATACCAATTGATTCCCTCGCGTCTGCTTGCAGCTGGGTTGGCTTCGAGGAAGGTTCGCGCATCGACGAGCCGGCGCCCGAACCGGAAGTAGCGCCGCCCCCCGCCGCCCCCGAGCCAGTTGCCGAGCCAGAACCAGAGCCTGAGGAGAGTGAGGAAGAAGAGGAGGATGATGAAGACATATTCGATACCTCGTACGTGGACGTGGTCGCCAGTGGCGAGGTCAAACTAGCATACATACCGGACAGTCCTGAGAAAGAGGAAGACGAATTTGATCCGTTTGACACCTCCATCGTAGACACTGTAATCAAGCCGTGTGTCGACAAGAAAGGGAACAAGCTCGTCAGTCTTGGCTGCGCTGTAGACGTACTTTCTGGGATCCTCGATAAGGAGAAGGTGTTGAATGCTGTCATACCGACCTCGGGAGTCAAACGGCGAATTATCAAAAACACAGATTTTCTGTTGACAAGTTTTGACGAATCCTCAAACCAACCACAGAGCTCAGTGAAGGAGTCTGCTGCACCGGTAGCTAGTCTTCTCGACGACGACGCTCCGTTGGGCTCGCCGACCAATTTCCAACCGACCGAGTTCCATCTGACCGCGCTCGAGAGAACCCCGGAGAAACGCGTCGAGGAACCAAAAGAAGATCTCAGAGACTTGGTTGCCGAATTCGATTCAATTGGTGGCCAGCCTGCAGTCCCTGTAGTTGTACAAGACGACTTGGAAGATGAATTCGCGGCGCTAGCAGCCAAATCCGTAACCAAACGCGACGATCCGTTCAACACTTCCCCGTCGCATTTCCCGCTCTCACCGGACGTTGACATTGTCCTTGACGAGAGACAGACGTGGGCAGAGTTTGAGTCGAAGCGGACTGGGCCTCCAAGGCCAGCACTGCCGCAGAGCTTCCCCGACCACGAGATTCGCGCACTTGCACACGACCTCAACCTTAACGATCTCGACGTCGACCCCTTCGACACCTCGTTTGCCGACGACATACTGCCTGGCCGCGTCGAGCTGCGGCTAATCGAGAACGAGATCCTGCGCGACTCGTCGGAACTTGAAGTCAACGAGGCACGAATTCTCTCACGCAGCGACAGCGACTTTGACTTCAACCCTCGTGAAGGAGAGGCGCAAGTCCAGTCGTCTGTGAGTATCCACATCACAGACCCCGCAGGAGATCGGCAGGAGGAGCCCCGAGCTTTGACTTTAAGCCACCGCGATCTTCTCGGCGGTAGCACCACTGACCTTTCCCGGATTTGCCACGAGCCGATCGAGCCGGCAAACATCGACGAGCTTGCAGATTACGTGGACCCATTTGACACATCAGTAGTCGACGTCTTGGTCGCTCCTGGCAAAGCTGAACTCAAGTTCATCGAAAAGGAACTGTTGGGTGAAACACCGAAGCGACGGCTCAGCGATCCGGACTTTGATCCTCGTCAAGACGCCCCGCTTGAAAGACCCGGTCTGCTAGACATCAGCAAGCAAAACAAAGCCGTAGCGTTCGACCTACCGACCCCGTCTTCTCGACCCGACCTGCTTTTGGTGGGCAACGAAGAAGGGGCAAAAGTCTCCAAGCCCCTGACTCCATTCTACGTGGAGAAGAACAGGGAGAACGTCTTTGTTGACGACGATCTCTCTGACGTTGATCCGTTCGACACATCATTTGCTTCGAACATAGCCCCAGGGAAAGCTGAGCTGAAGTTGATCGAGAGCGAGTTTGTGAGCGAAGTGAAGCGCAGTTTGTCGGACGAGGATTTTGATCCGCGGTCGACTCAGGCTCCTTCGCCACCCAAAGTGGTGAATCCGCAAGCAAACCTCGAACGACGACACTCAGAGTTTCCACACGAGGCTAGTAGCAACCTTGGCCGCCGGTGTTCTGATTTCACAGGTAGGCATGAGTTGCATGTGGCATGTGTTGCACTAGCTTTTAATACTGTAGCATTCCAGCGACCAATGCATACCAACTAACGTCGCCCAATCTCTTTGCAGGCGACAAGCGCAGGATCCCGCCGCGAAGCCTGAGCATCAAAGGCGTGGCCCCGACCCCTCCCGTTCGGCCGTCGCCCCCTAAACCTGACCTGCTCGAGTCGGTCGTCGAGCACTCGGTCAAGCAGCTGACTCCTGCTGTCGAAGAGCAGATCGAGTACCTCGATCCTTTCGACACGTCCATTGCCAGCAACCTGCTGCCAGGCAAGGCCGAACTCAAGGTCCTCGAGGAAGAACTCATCAAGGACGGTGGCGAGACGTCAATCAAGAGGAGCTACACGGATCCTGATTTCAATCCACGAGACGGCCACGAGAACAGAATCGCGGGAGACCGGCCAGACTTGCTGAATTTGCCGACATCCCCCGGTGCGAAGCCGCTGACTCCGTCCGTGGGTGGGTCCAATTCCGTTGACGAGACCAACTACGACGAGGTCGATCCGTTTGACACTTCGATCGTAAGTGATCTGGTACCGGGCAAGGCTGAGCTTCGAATCTTAGAGTCCGAATTGTTTGGACAGTGAAGCAGTCAAGATGGCGATGAATCCGTTCCTCATGGAGGATCTGACGGACTATACAAGCCCGACCAATGGTGCCAGCTCCAACCCGTTCCTTTGTGGTGGAGACTTTTCGGCACCGGAACCATCGGACAACCCGTTCTTAAATGCCGGTGCCGAGTCGTCCCCGTTTGGCGCGTCATCGACAAATCCCTTCGCCGATTTTGGAGCGACTTATGAGCCGGCCAGCAGCACCAACATTTTCGGCACAGACGATGCGACGCAACCCACCGATTACAGCGACATTTTCTCGAGTCAGCCGCCGCAAAACGACTTCTTTGGATCGCATCCAGAGCCGGCAAAACCTGAAGTACCGCCAACGCTCGACTTGATGCAAGATCAGAATGAGTTCTGCGCAGAGACCTCACAGGTAATGCAATTTGATCATCGTCCAAGTGACCAGCTCTTTTTAGAAAGAGAAAATGTGGATAGGAGTTAAACAGCACTGCTGTAGAATGGGTTACCAATATTCAAATGCTATTTCTGTCATGGAGAGAGATTAGAGCAATGGATGGTGATCCAATAGCTCATCTGGACCATGTTTAAATTCCCATTTACGTCTAGGATATAAACCTGAACTTCTGTCTGCAGCTTAGCTTAATAAAGTACAGCTGGTATATTTCATAAGGATATAAAAGGATCTTAATGGATCTAATCAAGAACAAGGGAGAATTCCAAAAGCATGGCACATTAATCAGAAATCTCTCTCCACAGATCTTCGGTGTGAGCGAAGTGGAAGACCCCGCTTTGGCCGCGGCCCCAAAACGTCCCCCGCCTCCGCCACGTCCCACGTTACCCCCATCAAAAGAGACGACAGACCTGATCCGCAGCGTGACGGGTGCGATGGATGCAACATCGTCGCACCTGTTGGACCGGCTACAGGCCACACGTACGCCCAGCCCCACCGACCTGCGCGACCTTCACACGCCCAGTCCCCCGCACTTCGGAGACCTCCTCGACACTGGGGAGCCGCGTCTGCCCGCCTTCCCCAGCAGCATCGATTTGCATCTCATGGGTGAGCACGAAATCATAAATTATCTCTGGAACAAACTGCTGGACCTAGCTTATAAGCTGTGGTATTTTCATAGTTTTTGAAGTTCCTTTTGTACTTTACTTAACGTGAAACTGGCAAACCCAATCTAATGTCAACTTTGGCTTGAGCACTGATTTTGCACAGGGTAGACCAAAGACCATAGATAGGGTTGGGTAGACTGTGAGAATAGGCAGCATCTGTTTTATCTTGGCCAATTTTATCGTTATTTCCCTTAGAGTGTACTCAATGTCAACTGAAGCAAAGTTCATGAAAAGTTCTGCAAGTCCTGTCATCCCGTTTAACTTTGCCTGCTGAAAATAATTTCTTGTTTATTACAACTTAAGATAACATAGTACATTCATGTAATCAATATTCGTAATGCATATGCTCTTCCTATACCCAGGCGAAGAAACGGTCCCCACTGCCGCCCCCGTCTCGGCCTCCGTTCCAGCCCCTGCTGCTGCACCCATGCCTCGACCGCCACCCCCACGGCCCCAGCGGCCACCGGAGCCGCAGAATGACATGTTCGACATGTTTGGCACGTCTCAGCCCGCCCGGCCACCGCTGCCCGCGAGCAACGCAGACATCCTTGGCCTGTTCAACGCACCCACCAAGCAGGAGCCAAAGACCGACCTCCTCTCCGACGATTTCGTCCCAGGGCCACCGGTTGAAGTTGCACCACCGGCCGAGCCCAAAGCTGCCACTCCCGTGGCCAACGACTTCACCACACTAAACGAGGACTTTGTCGGTGACTCGTATCCTGAAGTCAACGACAACATCGTTAAGTCAGAGAGCTTTGTCGAGGTTACATCGGAATCAGTTTCTGAGCCAACGCCTTCCGACGATCAGGACACCGTTAAAGAGCGTTCGAGCTCAATATCGGACATCGTCAAGCCGATGATTCCCGAGTCGTTCGTCACCAATATTCCGGAGACGTTTAAGTCAGACTTCGGCATACCAGAGGACTACACGTCGATGCACGATGCTTTCGGAAAGACGATCGATGACGGTTTTAACTCTGAGCAGGCGGAATTCGGTTTGGGTATGGACGACAGCTACCACGCTGACCAGCCCGACACGTATTCGGCTGTAACCGAGTCGTTTGCCGACACATTCGGCTCGAACGTTACCGGTAGCTACACGACTATCAACGAGAACTTTGGGACCACAGCTGACGACGGGTTCGGGTCGAGCCAACTAGACACGTACTCTGCAATGCCCGAGACTTTCGGCTCGACGGTCTCAGACATCAAGTCGATCGGCGACACGCTGTGCTCAGGAATGTCGGACACGTACGACACGAACGCCTCGGACAGCTTCGGGCTTGGGCATGAGGACCCAATTTCGGCGGCGATGATGTCGGACAGTTCTGCGATCGACGCAGGAATGACTCACGACGACAACTTTAACTCCGCAATGTCGAATAGGTAAGTGACTTGTTGGTCTGGAATCAGTTTGATTTAAAAACAATTGCATTGTTCTATTTCGCAACTTATTTGAGAAAAAAATAAATCAAAACTTCAGTTTACAGCCCTAGATACAGATAGAGATAATGAAACTTTCTCAATTTGAAAAGAGCCTCAAGCCTCAATAACTTTCATTATGAACTTTCAGACCTTATCATTTATTTGGTCACCAAACCAACCCCTAACTGGAATTGAGATATTTACCATCTCAATGTCAACCTCCACTCACATGATTTGACATTCTTTTCTTGAAAAGTTTTTACGATTAAGTTTTTATAAAGAAACTGGTCAGCAGTTACTAAAAAGAAGTAATTCTGAGTTTTTTTGGCTAACCTTACCTTAGAGTTGGAAGTGTGGCAAATAAGCCGAAAGCTCTCAACCCCTTTGTGAAATAAAAGTTCACCATTCTCCTAATGGCCCTTGCCAATCTGAGTACCACTAAAGCTCACTGGTCACGCCCACAGGTACGGCTCTGCGATCCCTGACAACTACACGTTCGGGACCGCGTTTGGCACAACTATCCAGGAGACATTTGGTCCGGGCATCGACGACGGCTTTGGACCCACGCCAACGCCTGTACCAACACAACCGTCCCCCAAGGGACCCCAGCGCGGCAACACCATCGACTTCGACGACTTCGCTGCAAAGTTTGACAACATTGCAGCGCGTGACGACTCTGTGCAGGTCATTGCGGTCGCCGAGGACCCGTTTGATCCGTTTGGCAACGCTGGGGCAACAGATGGTGATGGAGGAGACGGTGAGAACGATTGATTTTCGGGAGAAAATCCTTGCGAGTTGCTGGACAACATTATGGCGCTAGCCTCAGGGTTATAGTTAATAAGAAAGAGTCACTGTGCTAATGTTAAACCATTAAGCTTATAGGCATATTCAGAGGGAGAGCACTAATGTAAAACGTTCTACAGTCTCCAATAGATGGTATTGTCCACCCGATGGCTCAAACCTTGACGATAAAATATTTACGATCCAAAATATCAATACATGTCTATCAATCATTGAGGGAAGCATTAATAAAGGTCAACTGAGCATAAAATAATCTCAAAATTAAGTAATCTGCAAGAATTAACAAAATGAAATGTCTTGACACTTAAAAAATCTAGGCATCAGCCATTGTTTTTATGTCTCATGTTTGGAAACCCGTCGGTTGCAGCGTGGGGTGCATCTGCGGCTGGTGGAGAGGTGACTTCCGGTGGCGGATTTGGCGTGGAAGAGAGCTTTGACTCTTTCCTCTCGATGAACGAAGGACCGCCTCCACTTCCTGCCGCTCCACCCCCACGGTTCCGTCGGCACGAGTCCAACGATTCGGACGAGGGTCAGAAGAACTTTGCTGTGCACATCAAGTGAGTTAATGTTGTCTGCTTTAGACCTCAAGAAATGATGATGTTAATAATTTTTCATTGACAGCAGAGCCAGTTTTTACAAATACCATATAGAATCTATAGGTGCATTTATGTGGATGTTTCTTTAAACTTACTTTACTCTAAATCATTTAAATCTACATTAATTTTGTCAAAGCTAGAGGCCTATTATGCATTATTGCATTGACAACTGGAACTCTTGTTTGTGGATGATTCTGTGGTGATTCCTCAATTACACTACATAATTTACTTAACAGATATATCTTTTGCATTTTTTGTTTTTGTAAAGACTGTGCTAGAAAAGAAAAATAGCACATTTACATGAATAAAATAGAACAGTTTATAGAAAAAAGAGCCCTTTAGAAAAACTAGTACGTAGCGACAACATCTGAGTTCGAATTGTTAGCGGTAATCATACTCATGATTACTAGATACTAGACTGCAGCTGCACAGTGATAGTTAGGGTATTGTCCTTGAAAAGCACACTCCCTAACAACAAATGAGAAACACTACTGTGGCATGTACCACTCAATTTCCAACGTCAAGGTTCCAAATCGTCAGTGACACGTTAGAACAATATAACGGTTCTCTTTTCGCAGACCTCGCAACATTGACGGCGAGACGCCCTCGCTGTCGCTGGGCCCGCTGACCGCGTTGGCGCCCCCTCCAAAGGGGGCCTCCAACAACACTGCATTCACTGACACGAGTCCACGCTTCAACCCCTTTGACAAGAGCCTTGAGCTGAGTCAGCCTTTGCCGCCGCAAGGGGAACCACCAGGAGCGCTGGAACGAACAGACTCACAGGCAAGATGAGGCCATTTGATTTATTTTTGAGAATTGAGCTGGTGATGACCTAGCCAGCAGACAATTAAATACCATCTCCAAATCAAACTAAAAATTGTTTACAAAGAAAAATAAAATGTATCAGCAGGTAGGTTGATTATGTAACTTTGAAAGATAGATTTAATTATTTAAGGATATTTATCCAGCAATTTTTATGGATAAAGATTCTTCAACAATTTAAATCTGTATTTTAAACGTTACATAATCAACCTGCATGTCTTTTAGGAGAATGTAAAACCTTGTCACTAAACAAACTAATATCAGAGGTAGAAAAATGCATAGGTTTACAATTGCCACATATGCTAGAAAATAGTTATTTATCTGTCCTAACTTGAAATTTTTGGTTGTAGGAGACGCCTCCCACACCACTTTTTGACGAGGACGTGTCCCAACCTCTGGAAGACTTCCCTCGGGTGCTCTACACGGGAGAGGGCTGGGAGATGCATCTGCGACAGCCCAACAAGAAGAAGATCACCGGACAAAGGTATGCATAAAATACTGCTGTCAACATTGCTATGCTGATGGTGCGAGAGTTTATGAACAGAGCAAGAGCTTGTAATAATTCTGTTCTAGACAGAATGGTTTGATTCAACCGGAAAATAATCCTTACATAAATGAAATTAAGTTACTTTGTTATTCCCAAATTGTTTTGAAATGGCATATAGGCAGTTAAAAAAAATATCAGTTGTTCTAAGTCGCTAGGTATTTGTTGATGTAGCAAAAAAATCACTGCCCTTCCCAAGCCGTATAGTTACTGTAAAAATTTGTTTTGAGTCCTTGTTCATTTCTTTGGTAAATATAAAAATATTTTTGGCGGGACCATGCAAACTTATTGATTTCACTACAATTGTCTTGCTAACATTGTTATCGTTGTACTGTTAGGTTCTGGAAGAAAGTGTTCATCAAGCTGGTTCACCAGGGAGACAGCCCGGTGCTTCAACTTTACAACACCAAAGACGACAAAGATCCTTTCCAGGAGCTACCGCTGCAGGCCTGCTACTCCGTCTCTGATATCGGTAAGCAGCCGGTGACTAGTCAAACTAGTCAGTTTATTTTTATTCGGTAATTTTGTTGAATGCAGTTTAATTTACATGCATACTTTTCTAAATGTTTATATGACATAATTAAGATTGTCAAGTTGCAAAAAAATATTTATTTATTTGACATTAGACTTTCAGTTTTACAGCTAAGATAAAATGTCTTCCAAGTCCAATATATAGGCTTCTTGTATATAAACAAGACATAGGTATACCAAAGAATACTGATGATGTGCTCTTTAAGAAGCTTTATATACAATCAAATTTTGCCAATTGCCAATGACAGTGATGCTAATGCTCGTTTGTCACATTGACACAGGTGCCCAGCAGTTTGACAACTTTGGCAAGATCTTCACGGTGAAGCTGCAGTACGTGTTCTACAAAGAACGACCGGGCGTACGACCTGGCCAGGTAACCAAGGCCGAGCGGATCACGACCAAGCTGAGCCAGTTTGCGGCGTACGCCATCCAAGGCGACTACCAGGGGTGCAAGGAGTTTGGAAGCGACCTCAAGAAGCTGGGGCTTCCGGTCGAACACGCTCCTCAGGTAGGAACGGGATCGGCAGTCAGTACTTGGAAGTTGAATCAGACTGAATTGGTTGATTTTGAATTAGACAGAATCTATAAACATTTTTAAGGGAGTGAAATCAAAACAGCACAGTTGCAACTAATGGATTTTGTGCTTTAGACGTATCGGCATTTTACTTGACCATATTGGGTGATCTTTAGATCTTTCTGTGGACTAGATTGAAAATATTATGAACATGCACATGTGGCTACATAAACTTAAAATATTTTTTTTATAAGTGAATTATTGTTAACAATGACTGTGGGAGGCAGTAAGCAAAGTGTTTTTTTTAACTGTCAACAAATGACTTTCAGAATGTAGGTACTTTTGACCTAACTACAATTATGAGTATGAATGGCAGCAAATGTCTTTACCAATGAAGTAAACGTCAGTTAGGCCAACAACTTCTCTTTTTTTTCCATGGGGCAGATCTCGCAACTATTCAAGATTGGTTGCCAAAGCTTCGAAGACTTGAAGTCTTTCAGCGTCCAGGTAGAGGAGAGTCTGTTTCGTCTGGCGGTGCACCGCGACCGTGCGCTAAACTACAAGACCGAGGAGGTGCAGATCACGGCTGTCGACGAGCTGTACGTCGAGCAAGACGCCTTCGGACACGTCGAGAAGCAGATCGCACGTGTCCGCCTGTTTTTCCTTGGCTTCCTTGCAGGTCAGACATCAATCTGGATTTCTTAGCCTATCGTAAAGTCTGGAATTTTAGAGCTCCCCTGTCCATCTCTAAAAAACACTTGCTTAGTGTTTACTTTGTAAATGATGGCATCTGAATAGAGAGGCATTTACATTTTCTGTTTTACATTTATTACTACTATGTTTTGTTAGCTTTTTTCTGTGTCAGAATTCTGTAAGATCAGAGAAGATAAGAGTGGAATAGTTCAAACCAGAGTACACCTTTAGCAACTAACACTTCCTTCTAGGCTAGTTCAGCAAAACATTAATTATTCTTCTACAATTTGATCTGATCTGAAATAAACTAACATGAAATGATGGCCATGTTCTTATGGTAAGTTCAAATGGACACTGTAAGAGTATGATTGATCAAAGGAATTGAAAAGATCGACAAACACAACTGTTACGTGTTAATCCAAGCCATACAAAGTTCAAACATATTAAATTGAACAGGACCCTCATTCAGAGGGTTGTTAAAAAAAAGTCATTGAAATAAGATATTCTTAGCAAAGCACTAATTATAGTGGTGATTTCTAGCTACTTACCTGCTGGAAAAGTGTTTCCAACAAACTTTATTTTTCATTAAAAGTCATGGTCTGTGTTTGGGTCTTTCCAGGCATGCCCGACGTCGAGCTTGGGGTCAACGACATGTGGCGCCAGGGCAAGGAGGTGGTGGGGCGTCACGACATCATTCCAGTCGTCACCGAGGAGTGGATTCGCCTGGAGAACGTAGAGTTCCACGCATGCGTGCAGCTGGACGAATATGAGCGAACGCACGTAATCAAGTGAGTGACCAGATCAGAGATGTGGCCTGCGTGGATCAGTGTTTTATTTTTGTAATTTATGGGACATCTCTAGGGTTTAAAGTATTTTTTTTTGGAATTTGAAACACATTTGAATTGAATTAAGAAATTTTGGTTTCTTATTTCAAAATAAGGGTGTTAGATAAATAATGCTTAAAATAGTATTACAACGACATAAAGTGCATTTGTTGAGAAAATTTCTGAAAATTGTTCCTGAAAAATACATGAACTGGAAAGGAAAACTTAACAATGCTTAATATGCGCGGTCATAAAATAAGTTAAATGCTATTTGTGATCTTGGTCCTTGGGAAAAAAAACCCAAAACTAAGAAAAAATCTTAAAAAAAGGTCAAGGCACAAATGAAGGATTTGAGAACTGTGGGTCTGTTTCTAACGTGTTCTGTTCGTGGCTTGCAGATTCAAGCCTCCAGACGCGTGCTACTTGGAACTGATGAGGTTCCGAATCCGACCACCAAGGAATAGGGAGCTGCCGCTTCAAGTGAAGGCCATCATGTGCGTCACAGGCAACAAAGTGAGTGGGGATGCTACGTAATTAGCCTTTAGTTTTTTTTATTATTAGGAACATCAATAACCTCTCAAGAATTGGACTCAAACCCTGATCTCCACCTCTCGTGGGTGTTACTCTAACCTATTGAGCTACTCGGACCCCGATCTCCACCTCTCGTGGGTGTTACTCTAACCCATTGAGCTACTCGGACCCCGATCTCCACCTCTCATGGGTGTTACTCTAACCCATTGAGCTTCTTGGACATGCTTGTTTTGATAGGATTTTAGTGCTTTTGATGAGAATGACAGATCTTTAAGGAGTAGAAACATGAGGCTGTGAATACTCACAGTCACTCTGATTCCAGTGCTGCTATACTGTGTCACATCCATTAAATCTTCAGTAATTCTAAATTAATGTTAAATACGTGTTTATGCTGTAAAATCTGGTTCAAATTACAAATTCTGTAATCTAATTGCAAATCTTTTTTCATAGTTTCAAAATAAATTTATCATTGGCATTTATTTTCCTAGAACTTGACAACATGTCAGGCCCATATTATTTCTCTCAATCTCTCCCTTCTCGTACCAATTTCTTTCAAAATGCAGAATTGCATGGGTCAACAGCTAAGTTAAAACAATGACAGCGATGGACTTCAAACTAATTACCCATATCCTGCCCGATTAATTCCAGGTGCAATTGAACTGCGACGTACTGGTCCCTGGTTTCTCCAGCCGGAAGTTTGGGCAGATCCCGTGCGAAGACATCATGATCCGGTTCCCAATCCCGGAGTGCTGGATCTACCTGTTCCGCGTGGAGAAACACTTCCGCTACGGCTCCGTTAAATCCACACACAGGAGGTGAGTCCAGATCCATGGAAAACTATCTGAGCTATTTATGAACAGTAGTGCACTCCCTTAAAAGGTAATCTCTCCTGTCAGGACCTCAGTTGATGTAAAATTCCCCTGTTAGGTTGACGCTGCAGACAACAACGGATTGTAAACTGTAGAAAAAGTTTTATTCATTCTGAGAAATTGTTATTTCTTCAATTTGTTAAAAATCACGTTAGAGTAACTTGCTCCTTCGGACAACTTAGTGCAGTGACTTCTACTGATAAATCAAAGCATAGAAAACCTGAAAATGATGGGCAAGAGGTCGTTAACAACTTTAACTTTTATGAAAAATTTGTTGGTTTTGGAAAGCCCCTCTACATTAAGATTTGTAAGGAGGGACTGAGAATCAGTAAGGGAGAGGGTAAGAAACCATCCTTGCATTTACATGGAGTAGTTGTGAAAAAATGTAGGGTAACCAGTCACCAGGATTGAAACTAGGGCCTCTCGATTGCTATGCATGCGAGCAATCACTACGCTACCAATGTTTTTACTAATATCAAACACAGAAAACAATCACAAAATAATTCTTTCCAATAAATCCGCTTGTGGTTTCTTAGGACGGGCAAGGTGAAAGGTATCGAGCGGTTCTTGGGCGCCATGGAGACGATGGAGACATCACTGATCGAAGTGACGTCCGGTCAGGCCAAGTACGAGCATCAGCATCGCGCGATTGTTTGGCGCATGAGTCGGCTGCCTAAAGAGGGTCAGGGGGCATACACCACGCACAACCTTGTCTGCCGTATGGGGCTTACCTCTTTCGACCAGATACCCGACAAGCTGGCCGAGTTTTGCTACGTCGAGTTCACCATGCCTTCAACTCAGGTGCCTTATACATTTTGGTGGATAATGGTGGATATTTACAAGCTACTTGTTTTGATTCAATCGCAACTGTTTCCATTTTTTGAGATCAATTTGAAATTGACTGCAATAAGCAAGCTAGTATATTTAGTTCTGGAGGGTGATTGTGGAAAAATTAAAAATTGCTGAAAAAGTTACTGCGCGATAACTTTCCAACTGTAACTTGTCACTTTGTTTCAATTGAGCTTTGCCAGAGATAACGCACAGCGCACAAGAAAATGCGGTCAACCTTAAATGGTATGCCAGAAAACCCAGCGCAGTCTTGAGCCATGTTTTCTCTTGTTGCCAGGCGTCTCACATGACTGTACGATCAGTCTCGTTGACAAACCAAGCAAAAGATGATCCGCCAGAGAAGTACGTTCGCCAGCTCGCCAGACACGAATACAGGTAACCAGTCTCAGTTTACTTTCGTGCATCGCTTCTATTACCACGTTCTAGTTCCAAAGCTTACAATGTGTTTTCTAGATGTGTTTTGCTATAAACTTCAAAGCTTTATTGGAGTTACAATTGAGTTGTGTTTTTAAACTACAACAATCATTCTATAGTTTTCTGAACTTTTAACTGAAAGAAGCCATAAAGTTGTTACATATTAATTTACCCTGAATACAGGAATAAAAAGTTTCTAAATTTGAGTAAGTAACTTGAACATGTAGGAATGCATAAAAACCTTAACATTATTTCACTTCAGATTTTTTTTTTAAATAGCCCTTTTATAAGATTTGGAAATAAATAGGTCAAAGTCTGAACAATGTAACAATGATTCCACTTTCCATGCTCTCCTAAAATTAACCTAATACTTAACCCCAGGGTTGGCATCGAGCACACGCAAGGAGAAGGCCCGGGGGCATACGTGACAGCCACGATAACCAAGCCGGCCCCCGTGCCGGTTCCGGTCATCGACCAGCTCGACCAGCCAGAACCGATAGCAGAGTCGGACAGCGACTCGTCCAACTAGGCAATCGGTTGCAGAGGTAAGCCAACCACGTAATATTCAAAAGACAGGGTAAGACGATACGCTATTTTGTGTTAGATTTGGATTTGGGTGGCTCAATTCCAAGTTATTTCAAGGCATTTTCGGCTTGTTGCATTATTGTACACCGAGAGCAGACGTCACGCACAAAAGGTAATACGACTTTGCCTGCTCCTGCTCTTTGGCCACTTCTAGTTCATGTTTTTGTCTTGAGATTTGTGGCAGCCCGATAAAAAGCAGCTGAATGAATTTGAAGCATAGGTCTCAACATTATTGAACCAGTACTGAGCTCACAACGGAACATGAACATACTGGAGCATGCTTGTCAAGAATGCCACAAGTGTAGCTGACAATCACCATCGTTATGACCCATGTGGTGGCATTTAACAACATTTAGCACTATCACCCTCAATTGCAAATGAGCAGGACTAGAAGACATACCTTCAAGACTAAATTTCACCATACTGTTAGATAAAAGTCCATCACAAGATCTGTACTGTTCCAGTCTCTACGATTCTTCGAGCCGTTTGACGAATCATCGCGACAAGCTGTTAAAGGCTTCACGATATGACCACGTGTTGTGATGTTAGAATGTAGATAATGATTGGATTGTGACCAGGTACTAAATAGGGTCTTTTCGGAGCACGCTACCTGAAGAAAGGTTGTGCTTGTGGTGTTTTGTGTGTTGCAAGCACACACTAAACCAAGCGGTGAGATTATTGGTGTCTTTAAAATGTTTGTACAGAGCACTCATTTGGACCGTATTCAACCGTTACGCAGAGACAGGTATTTGCAAGAAGTAGGCAAGACTTACAACTGTAATATATATATATTAATAATAATATGTCTTCGGATGGAGTGTCTCTATGCGTGTTCTTCTGAAATGGACATTGGATGCTTAGTGTGAATCTGGCTGATATCAACTTACAGGGCAAATTCAAAGCAAGATTTGTTTGTGACATCGACTCAAAAACTTGCGAGTTAAAACCCCACTATTTTATGGGCACATCTCTTTTAGAGAGTATTTAGAAAACATAATCATTTGGCTACATAAATGGATATATAACAAACTATATATAAATGTTATATTTAAGCTTCATAAAGGTATATTGCATACGAATCATCATGACATAAAAATATCCGTGCAAATTGTGTAAATGTGCAAAACGTATTCGATGTCCAAAAAGAGACTCAACGTTTAAACGATCATTGAGTTAACGACTAGATAATAACGGACAATACTACAATTATTTTCAGTAGACAGAAATTGATTGACAAAGTAAATGTTAATAATTGTAGCAATTCCCAAAAGCAGAATATCAGCCAAGAACCCTAGTGGATATTGTAAAGTAGCAAGTAGGAAACATAAACGAATGGTACGCATATAGCTTTTTAGGTGAAACAAGGTGAAACGTAAGAATGAAATGATTCCTTTTAATTTTAGATTATTTTAAGTACTTAACCGGGTTTTTGAGTTATTTGAATTGTAATTTTAATTGGGTGAAGGCACTGGTTTAATGCTTGCGTTCTGAAAAGTCGATTTAATGTCAAACGTCGAGTTGAAAGCTACCGTAGAGATGTGAATTGCTGACAAATCGAATGAATGATTTAGGTTGTGGGCATAAAATCCGCTAGAAATAATTGAAATCTAAGTAGGTGTTGTGATAAATGTTCCTATTATTTCAATTAAATGATTATTTACGGAGAATTCGCTCGGCATGCAACTCAGTTCACTGATATATTGAATGAAGAGCTAGACAGCTTTTCACTGCAAACTTTTTCTACGAAGATATAGAGCTAGTTTTATTGAGAACGGCTGTCTTGCAACAACAAAAATCAGCAAAGGGACAAAACACAACGTTTTTCAATTATATTGCATCAATTCTAGCAAACGATGAGATGAATGAATAAATCCAAAAGAAAACTGTATCAACTATCAAGGTTCTTTTGTGGTTTTGTTGTGCTCTCAGTTTTCTGTGTCTGAGTTTCAAGATTTGGCGATCTCCATTTTGTCACAATGCGTTTGTCTTAGGGCAATTCGTATTTGTACTGCGGCAGCTACATACCAAAGACATAATTGTCAACTCCCAAAAGGCACTTGATATAGGAATAGCCTAGTTTAATCTCTAAGAATATAAATATAAATATAATGCTAATAATTATAAGTGATCCTATTTATGTAGGATTGTAGATATATACTAATAATTAATTATGATACAGTAGTTTTGTTGCAGTTCAATTTATTCAACGTCCAAGACTCCATAAGGCATAACAATGCAAGAGTCCCAATTCTAGTCACTGATCAAAATCAAGGTAAATTTTTATTTTAGCCTAGCGGTTTCAAAACTTATGGTTATTTTATTTAAATACCTAGTAGTAGTTACTAAAGTTCAAAACTTATTTTGCTTATTTGTCTCTTTATTTATTTATTTGGCTTTCCAGAAAAAATGTGAAGTCAATTATTCTCTAGTCAAGCATATGATGATTTTATTTCAGTTAGTAAAACTTTGATATATTATGATAAGCATAAGCATACTACACCGATAGAGTTACTATTGCATGCAATTTGTATAGATAGGTGTTTTTCTGCCAACTCAATACTCGGAAAACAAAAGACGTGCATACATTATTTAATCGAAAAATACTTAACACAAAGCCGAACTGAAAATATTAAATTTATTGAATGCAGTGTCACTGAGATTATCAATTTGTCAATTTTTGCAAAAAGCAAGCAAATATTTCATGAAATCAAAATATACGATCTCAGAGTTCGGAGGAGACAGAGCCATCCCAATTTCATGGTCCGATTAAATAATTTGGCGGTAGATTGTTTATACCCAAGCATTTGAGAAAGCAAGAAACATACTATTTAAAAAGAGCACCAGTCCTTCCTAATATTAGCTTAGCTGCTTGATTAAGCAGTCGGTGTTGTAATTTGTAATACTGTCCAGTTTAGGTGTGGGGGGTGTTAAAGATCTCGTGTAGACAATAGATATCATCGTAAATGTGATAAATAAGTATTTAAGTGTACATAAACACTTTTTAGTTTCCATTGTGATTTATTTATCGATTTACCTAATGAGTCCGGTGACGGAACTCAAAGTCTTGCAACCACGAAGAGCAGCTAAAAATAATCTTAAGACCAAAACAAGGTCACTATTTGTATCTAGATAATAATATACAAGATATTTAAGGCAGTTGAATTACAGTTCATTAGACTGCATATTTTTTATATGTTTGCGGGTTTTTCTGGCGCTGAGGAAATCGTTGTTAATAATTACTCTAATGATAACTTTGAGATCAAAGAGATCAAATGTAGAACAGAGTGTAACGTTTAAAATATGGTAGCTGATGTCGGTTTTCTTATAAGACTATTATTTATGCAAATCCTTTTGCTGCGGTACAAAATTGACCGTGCCTTTGAGTTACAAACACCTACAGCTCTCATCATCACATTAGTTAACGCGATTCATGGGTCTCACCACTCCACTGTTAGGTGGATCTACCGACAACGCGTCTGAGCGACTCGCTCGGACTCGCTGTCGGTAGCTACCATACATAATATAGCGCCACAAGCCGACTTATACGGACTTCGGTTTCATTGAAAGTATTTGTCTGATCGAGATGAGACTAACATTTCTGGAATCATCGGGCTTTCGGGTATAGAATAACAGATTATTGCTTTCAAAGTTGTATTTACTGGTGAGATTTCGGCGTTTAAACACGGGCGGAGTTTGTTTACTCATTTTAACCATATTAACAACACCAATTTTATTTGGAATTAGATGAGTAAGATGAATGAAAACTTGTTATTCTCTCAAGATTAGTATTGTAGATTTAATAAAAAATTACGAAGCGCTCAACTCTATTACTTCTTGAAAAACCAAAGGCGGCAACAAAAAGTTTTTTTTTCGAGTTTCTCGCAAATTTCCTGCAAAATAATTTTTTGAGTATTTTATTAGTGACTCAGCAACACGTGAGAATAAAGCCATGAAAAAAGATTTGCTCTAATGTCGATTTTCAAGTTCCGCATGAACCCCCGTAAGCATTTACTGACTTATCAATACCGGAGTCTTTTCAAAAAGTGACACGCGTCATCGTATTACATTACGTAAATTTATAGTCCCATTGGCCAGACATTGCAATATAAAAAATAAAATTAAGTTGCAGTAATTTATAGGTTCCTTATTATTTCAGTTCCTTGCTGTTATTTTTTATCGTTATCGGACTCCAAATAACTTGGAGTCCTCAAAGAGTCGATTCTAGTCAACCTACTCTTAGGACCCGTAACCAGGTCATTAGATAATAAAAGTGATAATACGATAGAAGTTAGTCAAGCAGGTGCAAGTAAAATAAAATAATAATTTTTTAGGTAAACCTTATATCTAAATGGGTATATCTACCTAGGGCAAACTAGCAATTGTAGAATAAGTTCATTAGTTAGGGATTGAGCAAGTTACTTTTTAGGGCAGCTAGGAGTCAGGAAATATTCTTTGCCTGCCAATGCATAATTGTGTGTGTGATTTAATGCGTGCAGATAATATAAATAATCGTCTGTTATTTTCTGTCAAATTTTCTCATAGTAGATGTGATCGTGTATTGTTGGAAAAACATCGAGGTGTGTGTTAATTTCTTTTTCTAGTCCTAATAATCGTGAGGCCAACGTGATACAAGTTACCAGAATGAAAACCGTCTCTTGTTTGTAATAAATTACTAATTGGATGGGTAAATTTATGAGCAAATTGCTTTAAATCTAGTCATTAGGCGTTATAGAAAGAATAGAAGCAAGAGAAACCACTCCTAAAATTGATATTGAAAATGAAGCGTTCGCTTTTAAAAATACACACAATTAAGATTGAGTTAAAAAAACTAGAATTTACTTATTTAGAGGGTTATTTCCCAAGTCTTTTCCTGGCTGAGACTTAAAACATGGCTAACTCGTAATACATTCCACTAGGATTTAGGAAGTGATCGCAAAAATATAAGTGGTCATGCAATATTACAATAAAAACTTTATCTAACTAACATTAGGGTCTAGATCTCTTTCATTCTCAACTCTGCATAAGAACCGATGTGATATTAATTAACCTATAAGTGTTCGCATCATCTCGCGATATATCAAATAGTTTAGGTGCACACTGCACGATTTTCTACTTTGCACGTAATCATCCTTATCCTTAATTATTATTATCCCCTTTTGGAGTCGTCTGAATGTTTCTGTCTTGCTGTGAGCTAGCGTCTAAACAAAGAATATGGTTCTACTCTTGGCTAAAAGCCAAAATTTTCAAAAATTACCGCAGAGCTCATTTCTTCAGCAGCGAGTTCCTTTGGTTTAAGCATGCAAGTGCAAGTTTCTCCTTCTTGTCTATCTTAATAATAATTACGTGTAATGTAAAGGTACCTAATGCCAAATGCTTCTGAAAGAGGGTCTAAAATGTTGTATTCAATCTAAAAATGGTGAACATATAGTAAATTGATTAAACTTTTATCATCATTGTTCATTTGTACTTAATGAATAAATTACTACTTGAGAAGAGATAGCAGAAGGAATTGAGCAATTCCAAATGAAATTGATTGTTCGATAAGCTCGATAAGATGTCTCGCCGAGATTTTTAGGCAAATACTTGAGCTCGGATCTGAGTATAAGCAAAGTAAATATATTGTATTCATGGTTGGTGTTTCACTGGCCCGCATTAGTTTTCCCACAACATAGTTTACTATGAATGAACGTTTACTATGAATGAATGAACTGGTTGACGTATTAGCAGTCTCTGCTGGAAATACTTAGCTACCATTAAAGGAAATATACCGATAGTAAACTACAACAACTTTGAAAAAAATTCCAAAAATAGATATACAGTGATCTTCACAGCTCCAAAATGTGGAAACGTGCCGTAAATTTGTATTTTAAGTCGGTCAACCGGGATTATAGATTTTTGCTGAGAACGGCGGTAAATATGAAAAGCAGGATACAAAAAAAGGTAGATTGTAGGATTTGGTCAGGGAATGGAATTAATTATACATGACAGGAGGGAAGAGATTATTTGATATACTTATCTTCTTGTATGTCTGATTAAATGATAAGTTACAATGCAACAGTAGGGGATCAGTGCCTTCACCCAAAGTTAAAACGAGTAAATGCATTCTAAGTTGTGCATCGGTTGCTTCATTCTTTTGTTTCAAAACGATATGTTTTCATCTAACTATTTCCAATTTGATGTGTCCAAAATTCTCAATAAAAAGTTAATTTTATCTACCGTTATGATGTCTGTGTACCTATGCAAGCGCTAGAGTAAGAACTATTCGAATTATTAATAGACATGACAGTACTGACAGTTACAATTTTATTTTCTGTCGAGTCAAATTCATACTTAATTTAAATTTTGTCAAATTTGTATGAAATAAACATTCTGAAAATAATGAAGTAGAGATATTATTAATATATGCCTTGTATAAAATGATATTATAGAAAATCGAAAAGGAAATGGATGGTCATACCACTGGTTATACCTTAAAGAGGAGATCTCATAATGTGTTATAAACATAATATGATAATATTATTGTGATGTACATTTGTAAAGACGTAGAATCTTTCTAGTAAATTTTGACAAACTACCAGCTCCATCACAACAGGTCAGTTTTCCAGTAGGTACATGTCAAGCTTTTAGTGGAAAACTAAAATTAGCAAAAGCAAAATCTAGGAAATGATCGACACTTGTTCTGTGAGTGCATGCTAGTTTGTCAGTAACTCGCGTAATACGATTTTGAAAAGTGTATGTTAAAGATTATTCGACGAGAAATATTTAGGTATATTACGGTGATGTAAAAAAAGTCATTGCAGTGATTTTTTCAGATCATTCGAACAGTGTTGCATGCATGTGTAAAATAAATAATTATATGCAATGAACAAAATAAATTGTTTGATTAATCGATACTTCCTTCTAACACCTTTCAGTTAAAATTACAGAAATTAATGGGCAAATAATATATAAATCTGGTGTGGCTTTTTAAAATCAATCTCAAATATTTACCACATCACATAATCAATTGCTTTGTGAGCAAATGGGCCCTTGAATCGTAGTTACAAACCAATGTCATTCCTTCACGAGATAATATTAAAGCCTGTATCTCTCACAGATCCTCCTTATTCCTTACTCCTTATTCCTTACCCTTTTTGAATATCAGGCATTCCAAAAAAGTGCCCCTCGAAAAAAGGGTGTGATTCCGATAAGTTAGATGCGATAAAGCCTCTAAAGTAGGTCTATACTCGCTGTGCCTTTATATAGGTAACAGCCAAACTGATTATTTTATTTTCCGGGTGTATCGACGCACTGTTTTGAATACGAGGCCCTGCAGTTTTGGTGAACTTAACCTTCCTAGAACGCAGGGGGGAAGACGGGTACCGCATGTTGAAGGGTACCAAGGGAATTGCCAGCTTAACATCCCTTTCGTAGGACAATAAAATACGAACAACAGGATTCCTACACCAATCCATGCTGTCGAGAGAGTGATACGCAAGTCGAGTAAAGATATACTTACTTAATAATAATAATAATAATACTGTTTATTGTCTATAGCTTGATCAAATACACGATATTACGACAGTCATTTTTCTAGCCTACTATACAGATACATTTAATATTAATAAATAATGCTAAATATTAAAAAACTGGTCAGTGGAATAAAAACATTATTCAGTTAGGTACTGTTTGACTTTGTTTTTGAGAGTAATCCTTCATTCATTGCCATCATTATTTAAAAACTCGTTGATGCTATAAAAAGTAAAAACATTTGTTAATAAACCACTTTTTTAAAAACACCGTATAGCTAGAACCCTTATTTATTTTCAGAGCGGCTGGTAATTTCTATAAAAATCTTTCTTTTCTGCCCACTTCGGAGAGTTTTCTGTTTTAGAGTTAAAATCTTCGCCTTCCTGCTCCACCTCGTTCATAGCATATAAAACACAGTTAAAAATATATAAACTGTAAATAATTAAAATGTTTAATTTCCTAAAAAGCAGCTTGCAGTTATCCTTGTAAAATACCTCTGCGCACGGGTTGGAGCTAGCCCCTACCAGTATGCACACTGCTCTTTTTTGTAACGTGAACAATTGTTTTAACCGCTGCCTTATGACCCCATAGTACGACTCCATACTGCATATGCGAGTGGATGTGCGCGTAGTACACCAGTTACATCCCTCCAACCTCTCTCCCAAGCACTGGTTGTGTGTATTATGGTCACCCATTTAATACTTGACTCAGCGGATTGTTGCTTATCTTCGGTAATGACACGAGAACCGACTATTGACAAAACTGAACAAAATTAGCATACATTTTGCTAAACACAGGCCAGAAATTTGAGAATTACTAGATGGATTGGTAAGTACTTAGGTAAGTAGGTAATTACGGTTATTTTTGCATGCTTATACCAGCAAAACTCATGTCACAGATACTCAAATCAAATAGTCAGCCAGCAAAGTGCATCATAAGATTTCTGCAATGAAAATTATTATGGTAACATAAATGAAGCAAAAGTAAGTATGTGTTGAATGAAAAATTTGATAACTATAATATATTTTTTATTCAGACCTTTTTGCTCAAGGCACCTACTTAACATAAGCTTGCCAGATAATGTTTTGATTACCATGCATCTAAAAAGAGAAAAATTACAATTTGCAAAGGATTTTTGTTGAATTTTGACTTCTCAAGTTCTAAGAGAATATAGAATTAATCTTCTTGACAATGGAGATCCACTGTTTTTTTTAACCCAACATTTAAGTAGTCTTCAAGGTACGAATTTACAGTTGATACATACCAAAAACTCATCTTGCAACGGCAAATTTTTCAAAAGTATTCACTAATTTCAGATCTTCAATACCTATGTGTGAATGTAAAGCATAGGCGTAGGAACATAGCCTACCAAATGATCTGATATAGGAATTTAGATATTTTCAAGCAGAAGAAGTCGCAAGAGAAATGTGACTTTAAGCTTTTGAAGTGCCGTAACTAGGAAGTGTAAATGGGCTGATTTTTTAGGTTAGTATACCGACCAATGAAATACTCGGCTCCAACGGCGCAGGACAACATCATACATTTTTCTCACCAATTATATTAGTCTTATACACCTGTTTTGAACAGGAAATACGCTAAGAAATCTGTAAGAATTGAAACCGGGATATTTAGGCATCCCGGATGGTGCCTCTTGGGACACACTGACAAGTACCTGACTGGAGGAAACTAAGACCGCCGTAGAAAAACTGGGATGTATGGTAACCCAGCTTTTCCTTTTTCCTAAATAGAAAATAATCAATCAAAAAGGTTTCTTGACAACTTCAACGGATGAAATATTAAACTGCGTTTCAATCAATAATTTCTGAACAGGGCAAATGATGAAAACATGATTACTCAGAACACTTCACATTCTAGAAGTCCAGATGTATGCCTAAAGCTTTAAAACAAGATGAAATCTTACACTTAGCAAAATAATAAATACTATTTGGTAAACATTCCTGTCACGTGACAGTAATCAGTCAAGGTTAAGCTGCCTGAAGGAACCTTCAAGTCCAAACAGTTCTTGTTGAGTCTTTGGTTTTCCTGGCCGCTTCTTCTCGTTGGTCTTGTGTTTTTCATCCTCCAAGAACCAATCCCGGTAGCTCTCGACCTTGGCCTTCCAAAATGCTGCAAAGGAAACATTGTTTTAGGTAATGCATTGCATTTAGCTAATGCTCATTGCAAGCATTTGCAATTTAAATAAGACTACAAATAAATAACTTGCATCCAACGTCAAAATGGAGTTACTCGAGATTGAATGGTTGTGACGTGGTATAGCGTCACTAGAATCAGAGTGACTGTGAGTACTCACAGACTCTTGGTTCTACTCCTTGGAGATCCGTCGTTCTCATCAAATACACTAAAATTGTTTCAAAAGGCATGTGTCCAAGTAGCTCAATGGGTTAGAGCAACACCCACGACAGGTGGCGATCGGGGTTCAAGTCCTCGTTTGGGCATCAGTTTTTGAGACGGTAGTAGTGTTCATAATAATAAAATACAATCAAGGCTTGAAGGTTTAAAAGAATGAATGCATTTCTGTTTCCAACAGGATCATCAAGGTAGCAAAAGACAATACTGAACTACTACTAAATTTCTATTTGATTTCCTACTTGAGTACTGGGTTGACGTTTTCTAAACAAAATAATAAAGTACCAAATGAATCAGACATTTTAAATTCGGAAATAATATCTTGGTACCGCAATGAAAGCAAGTTTTCTGTTACACAAAATTCTGTAGATAGAAAATAGAGGAGCGGCTTAGTGGACTAACGGATGATTGTTTATGGCTCTCACCTGTAAGTTGGTCCATTGACCCGCTGTCCCCACCGTATTCTGCTGGTAGCATGCGCTTGGGGATTTGCTCGTACAACGATTCCATATCGTTATGGTTGCGAAGCTGCCAGAAAAACATAATGGAAACACTTGGGAGGTTGTTTGTGTAAATGTATCACCAAATTCATATTATGCCAATTAGTTGATTGACAAATCAAATTTGCTATTTAATTAGCCATTAGACAAGCAACATCAATTTAATTATTTAGCACATTTAATTAGTTTGGCTTGCACATTGACACCAATTAAAATGCAGCTATTCTCTTGACTCAGCCGATTTTCAATGTCTTACCCATTTTTTCAGTTTCTCTCTCATGAATGATTTCATCAAATTGAAAATAGCCTCGTAAGCGCCAGGAAGATTGACGTAATTGTAGCCTTTGGGTCGCATTGGGTAGCCTTCCTGTTAACAAAAGGTCATTCTTACATCCCTAAATTTATTAAAAATTAAGAAAGTTGAGCTTGGTTATGTTTATTGCACAAAATAATCTTTTGTAGATTATGTGAAATATTTGGGAGTTATTTTGTTTTTGGGGTGAGAAAAGTCAGTAAATTTATAAATGATTGAAAATATATTTTACCTGTAGGCATTTGACCATCTTCTTTGCCAGACCTGGAGTCATCTGTGTCATGTGTGCCAAGGTCATTTTCTTCATGTCGATCATGCCTATTCCACCGCCAACAATGATGTTATCATCTTCGTGAAGCATGATATCCATAATCATGAAGTTCACCTGCAGATGTTACAATCCCTTCATTTTTTAAACGTTTTTAATGTAACCTGTGTGTGTTTCTATGGTGTTCCTAGTTTTTGTATTTAATCTGAATTAATTACTAAATCCCAGCTTTCAAAGCTGGGTAAGGTTTGTCCCGACTTCTCACTAAAATGCAGCCGTGTTAGTTTCATTGCCAAAATTATTGATGACCATCAGCCCCATATCTCAAGTTGTATATGGATTTAGAACATTTGTCTGACAATTCTCATCGATAAAGTGAAAATAGAGTTGAGGCTTTAAGAAAGGCATGTGCAAAGTACCACATTAAGTGAAACCAAAAAGAAAAATAAGGGAGGGGGGGGGGGGGGGGTTGTCAGACATGACATAACAGAGTAGAGTACAAGTAGAGTAGATCTTTTGCAAAATGTTGAAATATAATAGCCAAATGGATCTTGGAGGCAAAACCTGGCAGCAGAGGGTTTGTTGGCAGGTCACCATTCCAAAAGAAATTTCAAAGTCAATATAATTTTCTAGCAAATTAACAGGTTTTCAAAAATAAAATTTTACAAAATAACAGTCATATTGAACCAACAGTTTTTAGTTGGGGCCCAGGCCATTATGGTTCCACCCTTGCATGTGCCTGGCATCTAATCAACAGTCTAAATACTATTATCTAATTACCTTCATGATGTCAACAATTTTTATCTTGCTGGGGTCGGCCACTCCAACTCTCAAGAGGAACACGCGACGGCCTTCATCGTCTAGATTCGCCAGCCCGACCAGGTTTCTGAAATACAGAGAGAGTTTAAAATCAGCAACACAGGTTTTTGACTCTTGGATCTGACTTGATTCTTGGATTCTGGAACTTGAACTTTTAAATGCTCCACTGTCTTGAGATGAAGCAGCATTCTTACCCCAATTTGAGAATTTCCTGTATCTCAGGCAACATTGGGTCACGGTTGCTAAAGAACTCTGGTAGCATTGTTCGCATGGTGTAATATGTGTCCAGTTTCTCCTTGGTTCGTTCCAAGCTAAACTTGCAGCCACGCAGGAAGGTGATCAGCCACTGGTCGTCGGTACGAGCGTTGAGATGCGGCTGCTTCTTCAGCCATTTCTTGAGATGCTCCACATCTTCGGAAGTTCTGGTGCAGTCTTCGTTGAGTTCCTTGCGAGCAATCGTTTGCAGCTCGGGACTTAGGGGTCGGACAGTGCTCACGTGAACCATCTTACGATTTCTGAAAAAGGTTTTCGTTAGTCTTGGAGCAATAACGTACTATAGTTATTTTTTGTAAGTGGTTCACATTGATAGAATAAAAACTGTTGCTAATTTGTTCACCATTGTTTTACATTCAACAGCATAACAAACAAAAAAAAATACAATGGCACCTAAGGCAAACAATTTTTATAGAAAGTCATTACTGAAAGATTATTTATGAACTTTACTGTAGTTGTACCTTACAAACATTTTTTGCAGCAAATTTAAAATGTTTTTCAGTTTAAAATAGCACAGGAAACTACTGCATAACTGCTTGCAGGCAATTCCTTCAATGATGATTCTTTTGTTAATTGAAGAGAGTAGTTTGTTGAAGCAATTGGCTTGGCAATTGAGTAGGTATGAGAGTGAGTTGCACAACAACCACGTGGGGGTGTCATGAACAATAGTTTGGTAACCCATAACCCATGTATCTAATTTTATGGTATTTAAAAATAATGACATGAATACTTTATGATAAGAATGTGACATTCATTATCACTAGAATAAACCACATGGCAGTGTTATCTAGAGTTTACATAAGGCTTATGTAATGCATTACATAACACACTTGGATACTGCAAATTTGAATTTCAAAACCTTTGTTCAAAACTTAACTGAAATAATTTGAAAAATGAAACATATAATGCAAAATATACACTCATAATGCAGCTATTCTCAACTAACACATAGCCTGAGTCTTTAAAAAAAACTATTAGTAGTAGTTTGTTTATTACAAAAGAATTGTTTAAACATTTGCATACATAGTTTTGTTGCATACATTGACATTGTATTGTTACATACAGGGAATTATTTGCAAGGAAGTTTACATAATGGTATTAATATAGTCTTTAACAGAGTAATAACATTTTTCAACAAGATATTCCTTTAATAATTCTTTGACAACTCCTTTGCCCCAAGTTCTTGCATGTTTCTCGGAAGCTTGTTAAAGAGTTTTATACCTGCTCTACTTGGAGCCTTTTGAAGTACCACGAGCCGTGAGCGTTCAACATGAGCATTCATTTTGGCTCTCGTGTTGTGTACATGCACATGCGAGTTTTTCCTGGTTAGTGCCCCGTTTAATTTTGCTAACATAATTGTGCAGTGTAGTACAAGCAAGGCACCGTCATTATTTGTAGGTTAAGGTAATGTCTCTTGCATGAGTTCGTCCTCTTTAGTCCTAGGATTATTCTTATTGCTTTTTTCTGGACTTTTAATATTCTGTCTGTGCTTTTTTTTTAGCTGTCCCCCCATAAGCTTATTCCGTATCTTATGTGCGATTCCACGATGGCATAGTATGCTAGTAATAATAGTTGTTGATTGTGATAATGTTTTAGCTTTCGGAGAACAAATAGGCTCGAAGATAGTTTGCGTTCTAGTTTATCAACGTGGAGGTTCCAGTTTAGGCTGTCATCAGCCTTCATTCCTAAGAAGGTGATATTGTTGACTTTTTCTAGTTGTATATCATTTAGCATTTAGCATTTATATCATTTAGCAGCTGGCTTTGTTAGTGCTAAGTAAAAACATCGTCAAAACAACTAGTCGTAAATAGTTAATTTAATTTAGCTTAGGTTAGGTTAGTTAAAATAGCCATGAGTCTAAAACCACAAGTCTGGATCTGACAAAATGGTAAAATGGTAATGGTAATGGTCTGATGGTAATGACAAAAAAAGTAAAACAGTTTTTGACAATTATTTCTAGACACTGGAAGGAATGTCTGAGAAATTGTACAAAAGTGATCATAAAAGAAGATGGAAGAAGTGATCAAGAAATTGGTTTCTGTGAAACAATTGATAAATAATGTTGGGACATTCTCATAATAACTTGCTATTTTGATTCCACGTGTTGTCTATCCGAGACAAATTTCAGCTACCAAGGTAGATGGCAGCTGCAGACATTTCCTACAGTTGTACATTATTTAAAATAATAAATCCCATGAAGTAAGGAGTTGAAAATAACTATTTTCTCAACATTAATATTTAGGAAAGGATGAATCAACATAGGCATCAAAAACAAAGCATTTGAGATGTGTTGTGTTTGAGCTGTGATTTCAAGTAACAACTCATGTAAGACCATAAACGAAAGGTTTTGTGAAAGAGACTTTAAAACAAGGGCTTTCCTTACCTTGTAAGAGATTCTCAGCAATTAACAAACTCAGTCAATCTGGTTCACTGAAAAAATACCATGTGGTTATTTTTGCCAATATCCAAACGTCTATATGTATTTTTAAAGATTATACAGATAAGATAAGCCAGTGTTCCATAACTGCCACTTGCACATGTGGTTACATAAGCATGAAGGACTAAAGTGAATCACTACTCTGTGTGACAAAGAGAGTGGGTGTCCTTGAAAGATGCTAATTTTGGTGCCTGTAACAACATAGAGATCCATTGCCATGTACTAGATAGTACTAGGCGCTGGGTAGGTAGGTACATGATAGTCTTTGGGTACATGTACCTATACAATACAATGACCCCAGAGCCAAATCTAACCAATGCTCAGTCAGATATAAATTACCCTTTTCACTTGCTTCATATTATTTACACAGAGTATTCCAGCTACCACCATAATAAGGTACAGTTCCAATTTCCGTGAGCAGTTTGACATAATTTGATTTACAACTCTGCAACTATTACATCCAGGTTTTCCAACTTTTTCAAGTGGTGCTCCTACTAACCTCTTCTCGTTCTCCATTTTCTTAGATTTATCCTTTGTTTGCCTAAATGCTGGCTTTAATATACTCGTAAAACTAACCTGGGAAACACTGTGTGGGGTTCCCAAACACAAACTGAGGAGGAAAAACAAGCATCTCATTTTCAGTGTATTTTACACTTGCTCATTTGTTTGTACCAAATAAATCTCTACCTCTGTAATCAGTGTTTTATTTTTCCTTTTCCCTTCTCTGAGGATTCAATCCCCTATGGCTCAACATTAGAGAAAATTATTTCTACACCTCTTGGCCATTATTGTCTTATCAGTTTTTTTAAGTGTACTAGTCTTAAATATGTAAAAATTCCAGCCAAGTAAGTTGCATCTTCACGTGGAATGCAGTGCCTAAGTAATTAAATTTGATAAAAAGTATTTAATTTACAGGAGTTAAAAGAAATTAAGAATACAAATCAAGTGAAAGTACGATTTTTTAATAAGTTATCAGCAAAGTACAGGATTTCTGAGAGAATACACGGCCAAGTCACCAATGCTCACAGAATCTGCACCAACCGAATGTGCTACAAACATACCATTTAATACAGAAAATGACATAAAGCAAGGCGCATAATTAATTGTCGGATTTGAGAATGTGGTTGCGGTCAGCGTTGCGTAGCCTGACTACTACGCCGGCGGCAGTGGCGGAGGTAAGTGTTAGTTTAAAGCTGGACGAGTGGCCACGAGATTTCGTTATCCTTTCAGCGAAGACATGCCGGCTCTCATGATCTCGTCCACCAGAAGCAGGTTGCTGGCGATAACAGAGCTGGAATAAAAGAAAATAAAGAGTTTATACTCGACCGGCATGAAAAGTACGTAGCTCCACTTCAAAACTAAGAGGCCCAGCAACACTCATCATGTACTTATGCACTAGGTGAGCATACAAAGCTTGATCACAGAAACAAAGGCTCAATCATCCAATTAAAATACTTAACACATATGAATGTCAATAGTGAAACAAATCACTCACCATGAGTTGATGATCTGCTTCTTGACAATGTAATTGTCGTAGATTCCAGCGTCAGCCGGCTTGAGTACTTCTCCCGAGTTAATGTCGAGACCGACCGGCTCGCCCGAAGATCGGACCTCCTCCTGCAGCTTCACGATCGAGTCTTGGGCGTCAAATCCACTGTTAACCGCTGAAAACCACACAGACCGTTCAGTTAAGTTGCTGCCTAGTATCTTCAGGATAAGAACCCCTGGAAAATGTGGCAAACACAGTCTTCCAAAGCAACTATGACCAATTAAGAGCTACAATAAACTAAATGGCTGAGCTGGCTATTATTTCCCAATGGTAAGGTTAGGTAAGTTTATGCAGTAAGCGTTCTAAAGCCCCAGTGCGCAGTCCTGTTTTCAGCATTTTTTTGCATACAGAAGATATTCCAAAGGAGATCATTTGGAAAATAATTTTAGTTCCATCCTCGAGTTAAAATTAATTTCATAAACCCTCTGGAATACTTAATACCAACTAGATCTGAATACCGCGTTTTGTCAAGAAACGCTGGCTACTGGCAATGCACGAACCTAAAGCCAGTGCAACTGATCATTACTCACCCAGCATCTTGGGAATGACGAGGAGGGCCTCGGCGTAGGCCTGCACCCCCAGCCGCTGCTTGCCCTTCACCTCGTCCTTGTACTTGTTGAGGGCGTGGTTCGCCATTACCTCAAACGCCCCCGCACCCGGCACAATGAAGCCTACGGAATAAATGCAGGCCACCATTTCAATGCCAGGCTGTTATTGGAAGAAAAAAGTAAATGGCTACGAGATAGTTATAAAAAGACCAGTTAAAAAATGTGTCAACTGAAATTTCTGAACATCTTCCCTCAGCAGCAAAATCCAACTTCACTCTCAAACTAAGTTCTCCCAACACTGAACAAAACGGGTATCTGTGGATCAACTAACAACCACAGGATCTGTTGGGAAAATTAAAGAAAGCCAAATAGTCATCACAATGCAGAGAAAGTTTCCTTGCCAACTTTGGTCATTTAAATCGAGTGGTTGGTTACCGTCGTCGATGGCGTTCTTGATTGAGCGGAGGCCATCACGGATGGCGTCCTTGATCTGTGCCAAAGTGTGCTTGTTCGGCCCCTTGATCATAATGGTCACGCTCTGCGGCAGTTTGCAATCCTCCACGAACGTGAACTTGTTCTCGCCCTGTCGACACATCGGAAAACCCGTTAGCATCACCACTTGGTTATGTTTATTTTTATTAAACGATCGCTTTGTTTTACGGCCTGTGCACGCGAGCCCTGAAGGTAACAGAGAGTCATGGAATATTGTTGCTCCAACCTTAGCATAATTAGACTTTCTGAATGAAGTCATCGTAAAAAATATTAATTACTAAAATCAACAATTGCTTGTTTCAGCCCAAAAACCAAACATTTTCAGATCACGCCCAACTACACTATCAAATAATTTAATCCGTGCCTTATAGAGCAAAAAAAAAATTATTATTATTAAGAAAAACTATTTGAAATGGGTTATGAATGCTAAGTACTTAGCATTAGTAGCATTACTTTAGTAGCTTTACTTAACATTAGTAACTTTACTTAGCATTCATAACCCATATCAAATAGTTTTTCTTAAAACTAGTGCTAAGGATAAATTAAGTAGACAGGAGTCTAAAAACCATCATTATTATTTTTATCCGACTGTAGCCAAAACGGACGAACACTAAAGTACAAATGCCAATACACATAAAATACAATTCTGAGAATCTGCTGTTAGTTGTTTTATAACATTTAAGACAGACAATGCGATGTTATACTGGGAAATCAACCCTCGAAACGTTAATTATGACAGCCACTCACCAGAACATGCTCGTAGACGAGTCCGGCGTATCCCAGATTGGACTCCTCCATGTTCTCGACGGAGTTCAGCGCCACACCGCCGCAAGCCAGCGACAGACGCTCCATGTTGCGGCGCTTGGCGCGACGCAGAGCCATGATGCCCTCCTTGGCTAGTGCATCCAGCGAGTTCGGGTCGATGCCCTGCATGGGAACAGTTGTGTGTGATAAGTGATAACACAGAACATTGCTGACAGTACCGATCAACTGACTATTGGGTACTTTCATTGAGAAAACGTTTTATTCAACAAAAATATTTTGAAACTAGGTCTTCAAAAGTGATTTGATACGTATTTGTTTTGTGCGGTTCTCGAGTGATACTTCTAACTTAGCATCGGAAATGTAAAGTGGCAATATTACTGAGCAATTTTTTCGTTTTGTTTTTCATTGGAGTACTGTCAAATTTAAAGTTGCATAACATCTTCCATAAATCGTCTCAAAAAGCCAGTGTACTAGTACTCTCAATGGGTTAGAGCAACACCCGCGATCGCCGAAAGGTGGAGTTTGGGGTTCGAGTCCCTGTTTGGGCATCAATTTTTGAGACGGTTATAGTGTTGATAATAATAAAAAGCTACACACTCTTACTGGAAAAAATTTAATTTTGACAATTTTCCACTTGTTTTTAGGCATTATTACTGGCATTTAAATTACTGGTAATTTAACACCTCTTATTGAAATTTAATGAAATGTCTTGCCTTCTGGTTGATGACGACAAAGGTTTTGTCAGTGTTGTCGCACAGTTTCTTCTTGAGCTCAACAATCTTCTTGACTCGGTTCTCAATAAACTCTCGTTCGGCGGCCACCAGCTTTTCCCTTTCCTCCGCCGACTTGTAGAAGAAGCCAGAGTTCACCTCGCTAAACAAAGGAGTGGCAGGGAATCAGCACACCTTGTTCATGTTAGAATCATATGTCAAACAGAGCTAATATTGTGCTACATAATGCTCTGTGCATTTGTATTATATAAGTCTACAGTTTTAACAATTAACAGAAATGATTCCATCTAAATAAGATATAAAAATACCAGATGCAGCACATACCTCTTTTCGTACTCGAGGCTGACGTTGCAAGTGAGAATGTAGCAATTGGTGAGCTTCTTGGGCATGTCCGGATGCCGGGAGCCGTGGTCCATGACGATGCCGCGAACAAGGGTGGTCTCTGTAGCTGATTTGTGCTGCATCTCCATCAGCTCGACCATGTGAAGGTCGATTTCACGCTCCCCCTGTCTGATTGCAAGCACCGCATCCACGCAAACCTGTTGGAAGTTACGTGGGTGAACACAATTTCAAACAATGCTGTCATGCTCCTCAAAATTTTCAGAAAATTAATGAGAAAGATGATCCATTTTAATGAGCATACCTCTGTTAGAACATCAGCTAACGTTTGATGCACTTTGGTTCTAAGCGAAGTTCGCGCTACGTCGAGAAGAATGTCACGTTTCGGCTCGATCTTGATCTTCATCTTGTCAAGCACTTCTAGAGTCTTCGCTCGGGCAAGATCAAATCCCTCAGTCAGCATGCGAGGATGAAGACCCTGTTGACGTAAACCAAAAACATTTGCAAACTAGATCTAAGCGCTCAAGCTTGCAAGGATTTGATGGATACAAATTCTTAATGTACTTCAAGACTGCACTTTCGAACCATTTACCTCTGAAATGTAAATATCAGCTTGTTTCAGGAGCTCTCCAATGACAAGAACGGTTGATGTGGTTCCATCACCAGTCATGTCATCTTGGGCTGTCGAGGCTCTGGCAATGAGGGATGCCGTTGGGTGTTGAATTTGCTGTAATATTAAACACAATTCAGTTAAACTGCTATCTCAAGGAATATAGTAATTTATTTATTGTCAACTTTTGGTGTAGGTAGTTAGTACCATTTCATGGAGGAGAACATTTCCATCTTTGGTAATTTTGATGTCACCAGCTCCTGATACAAGCCTGAAAATAAGAACCAGGTGTTAATGAGCGATGAAATCAAGAGCTGCATTAATATTGCCCTCAAATCGATTAAAAGATGACTAATGAATGAGCGCCATATAAGGAAATTGCATGTTCCACCCCCTGACCATAGGCAACCTAGACACTCATTCGCCCACGCCTTAATTCTTAGCAAATAAGTAGTGGAACAATCCTTCCTAAGTTAAATTTACTGGAGATACCCGGTCTATATTAAAAATTGTGTTAATGCACTCATTTTAAGGTGCATTTTCTATCAATTAATAAGTCGGCACCTTCTAAAATACAGGTGACAAAGAACACATGGTCACGCCGTGGTTAGCATTACATGCACCGCCAACAGAGGCTTATTTTATGTGAAATACTTACATCTTCATTGTCCCCTTAGGACCAAGATTAGTTTTCATCACATCCTGAATTCCTTTAGCAGCACTGATATTTATTGCTAAAGCTTGAGCCGCCCGAGCAAATTCGGCTTTAGGATTCAACAAACTAATCGCTGCCATTTTTGTTGAGTGCGAAACACGAGAAGTGTAGTATGGAAAACAGACGCAGAGCGCGCTGCATCTTCCGGTTGGTTGAGAATTGTTTGAAATTGTATTCCTGAAGTGCGATATTTAAACTACTATCTAATTCCAATGGATGTAAACGTTAGATAGAATTTAATTCCATCAGAATTACAGTCGTGTGCAAATAAAAACTTTTCATGACTTTCAGGTAGATATTTTGCCATAAAGGTATGCAAATATAATGAGTAATGACCAATGATGACGCTCAAAATACATAAAAATTACTGGCACTACAAGATAAGATAAAAATAATTATGGCTTGCTTTTACCACAAGTGCCATGGATCACTGTACTCCAATGGAAGACAGCAATTGAAGATTTTATCGTCGATTTTCTAAGAATCACGAAAACACCATGCATACCCTAGGAAAACTCTGCAAAGTTAAATACGCAAGACACTGTAAAATGTAAAAAGGGAATAACACAGAAAAGGAAGGAACCATAAAATGTGCAGCTGCAAATGTTGACACTTCTGGGCAGAAAAAGAGAAGACATTCATTGCCTGGTACAAAAACGTCAAAGCTACTTTACAATGTCTACAAGTGACGTGTGGTGTTGAAAAGTAGATACTTTTAAACGTATAATTTACAGTATAATTTTTAGTTTTAACTGCACATATTAAATAAAGTCAGAAGAATAAAAGCACATTGCAACATACATTTAAATTAATTTTATACATATAAAGTGTACAATTCATGTCATAATTATTTTGAAATGTTCAGCAAGAAGTTCAGAAAATTCAATGTAATTGAAAACAAACAGATCCCATAAGTTAATTAAGCAAATCTGATATACCATTGCTTTTTAACCAACAACATAGTCGCCCTATGTTTACAAAAAAAAACAGCATAGCTAAACTATGATTGATATCTGCGTTTGAGATCCTCTTCCATTGCCGCCAACTGCTGCTGGTCTTGAGCAGATGTGAGCTGGTCCATTAGGTCGTGGTTGTACGTAGAATGAAGCATGAGTGCCAACACCCCAGCTCGGTTTGCCATTAGGTGTCGAATTTGACGCTCTTGCTCAATAAGCTCATCGATTTTCAGCCACTGCCAATAAAAAAATTACAATTGTTATCATTGCTACCATTTAAAAAACAGGTTACAAAATCCAGCATTAAGTTTGAAGGTTAAGTCAGAGTCTTAGCGCTAATGTTTAACTTTCTGCAGAGAAAATGAGCCTCTTATGTGGCATCAGTTGTGACCAGTCTCAAGTTTCTAGAAATCTTGAGAAATTAAACATTTAGATATCACGCCTCTATCTTTAAAAATTAATCTTACAACTCCAACAAAGACTACGGCAACATGCCAAAATATCTAAATTCTCGGGATTTCTAGAAAATACTCAATGAGTCCACTATGCGACTCCCATTTTCTCCTCTGATAAATTTTGCTCCCCCTCTCTTTCCTTCTTCCCCATATTCTATATCCAGCTCTTGGCATCCTATTTGCATTACATCTGATGTTTAATACTGACAGGGTGAGCGAACGCTTACCTGCCTGACTCGCTCCATATCAATTTCAGCTCGACGAAGCTTCTCCCAGCAATAATGTTTAACACAACTCTTCTTGGCAACTCTACAATATTCCCCAGTAGAATCGAAAACGTTGGTAACTAACGGGCAGCCACAAACCTAGAGAAAAACAAATATTTTACAAAAAATGATCAAGACACCTTTATATCTGTTTACACCTTAAACTTAGAAATGTTCTAAATAAATTCTATACCTAAAGTATGCTTATATATTACAATACCTCATTTTCTCCCACTTTTGTATCCTTGGAATGTTCGGGACACAGAACTCGAAGTCTCTTGCAGTACGTGCGATTCAAGGGGTTGTAGAAATCGCAAAACATGTTGTTCCCTTCGATTCGCGTTTTGTAGACAGATCCAAATGATGACTGACTTTCATACTGCAAGAGAGGAAGTGATTAGTAGCATATCTATAGACTAGAAAGAAAAGAATTACAATCTCTATAATAGATAGACAATTAAATGGTTTGCATTTATTTAGTTATTTATTTATTTGGCTACAAGGTATAGGCTTAATAAAATATAACTTAAATATAGATAAAGTGGAAGATAACTTATGATTGTATTTATACTCATGTCTACTTGATTTAACTTTTACTTAGCATTCAAAACCCAGAAATATTTTTTGTTGGAAGATAACTTGATGATAGATGGGAGAAAACTACGGGAAGGTCTGTCGGAGGTTTTCATCAAGGTGATAGAATGGGTTATTACTTATTGGTTAGGAAGTGGTGAAGACTTGCATTGAAGGAGCTGCGTTTGGGGGAGTCTTTGAAGTAGGGAGGAAGGTGATTGTAGATTTTGGTCCAGATATGTAGAGGGTTGTGAGTGAATAGTGCGGTATGATGGGGAATGGTGTGGATTTCTTTGCTGCTCCTTGTGGCGTGTGAGTGGAGGGAGAAGTTGAGGGTGTACAAGGGTGTTGGCAATTTTGATGATAGGGCAGGTAGAGATCAGGTAAGCATTAATAGTTGGTACCTTGTTGAAGCACTTTTCCATATGTCTGATAGCCATACGAGCATGTACTTCATGGCCACATGTAATACAGTACATGCTCATCTCGCCTTCCTCTTCATTTTCGTCGTCGCCCCCTGCATCAACAGTTACCATCTTGGCTCGGTTGATTATGTGGTCCAGCTCCTGGCAAGACAAATGTTTTGTTTTCAAACTTCAAACCATGATTGCACGGGCATTTAGGTTTAGTCAGCGTTTGCGGCACGAAAATTACGGGAGAATACAATTCTGATGTTCAGTGCCTATAAATCACTATTGGCGTTGACAAACTAAACTTTGTTATTTCTTGAAGATGAAATCCATTAGAGTTTGGTTTTTGCTAAATGTATCTAAAATAATGCAATGTCCAAATATATCAACTTATTTCTCACTATTTTTATTCATAATTAATTTTTTGTAGCAGCTGGAAAAAAAACAAAGACCAAAGAAGACCTAGCCTGGCAGAAACCTAGTAGAGAAGAAACAAGCCTCAACTAAGTGCGGATTGCTCAGTGGAGGTTTAAATTAACTGCCGGGACTTCTGACCAACAATATTAAGTAAGATCCTACTAATACTACCAATTTTTCAGTCACCTTAAAATTAACACCATAATCTGTTTCCTGAGCAGTAATTCGTAGCTGAAAGGGGTCTTTACCCTTAAATTTAAACTTTAATCATTGATTTGGAAGAATTAATAATGACATTTGGACAATTAAAAAACTCCCGTGTCCACGGCCGTCCGTGCAGAAATTGCCAAAGTCTGCGTTTTTGGGCTTGGGTGCTTAGAAAACAAATTCCCGTAAGAAATAGCCCCTAGCACCTAGACAAACCTTTGATCAGATAACATTCAAATAATTTGAGCATGGTCCTCCGTCCTTCCTCTGTGTTGAAATAATTTGGCTTTATGATATGATTATTCGTTTACCCACGGTAAGCGAATTACCGCAGGTATGTGATTAGCATGATGCATATTTTCATACAGTGCCGATCTGAACGTGACGCGGCGGATCGCGCCGAGCGAAAAGCCAGAAATCTTAGATAATTAATTGCAAATCCATATTTTCAGAAAATTCTTTGAAATAGGTCAATTTTAATTCATTTTACAGTTACAAATCTATGGTAAAAATTAATTTTGGAGGGAAAATGCCCTTTTAATCATAAAATGCAAGTAATGTATTGCCTTGCTGCTTCAACCTCTTTCATGGACGATGTGTATTCTTCTAAAACCTATTCTTGTTCGAGATAGGAGAATTCATTTCAAATAAACACCTACAAAATTTAAGGTCCATCTAATTAAAAAGGTGGGATATACATTTGCTTCTAGAACGACTAAATAAATGTAACTTCCATTAAAAAAAAAAAAAAAAATTTATTGATATTTTACCTTGTGTCGTTTGTCAAGCTCTTGCAGAATATTTCTCACTTCGAGTTGATGTCTCCGCACAGACTCGAGAGCTTTCTTATTAGACTCTTCGGCTGTACACGGAGACAAAGACCATTCTTGCAGCCGTTGGGGTAGCACCTGGAAATCCCAACATTTAAAAGGAATTGAAGCCACAAATTTGATACAAAGTCTTGAAGACATTTAAACTAAAAACAACAATGTCTCTACTTGTACTTGTGTGTTCTTTGAGTTACACTCATTGTAAAAAGTTAATTCTATCAGCTTTGATTACCTGATAGATGCGATTCGTTGCCAGTTGCATCCCGCACTCGTCGCTACAGTACTTGCTTGCGGGCCTCGCAGCTTTCGTGCACGCCGGACCGTAGCACTGACGAGGGGCGTCTGACATTGGTACGGTCGCTTCAGCCCCCAAGTCCTTACTCTTGCGAACTTTGCGGCTCGGAGTGGCACTCAAATGCGAGTCTCTGCTCACTCGCTATTGGCGAGAGTAAAAAGATATGTTACAATTTGCAATGACATGCAGTTAAGCAGTAGGAACTCAGTTTTCTTGCTTACCACTGCCACGTTGAGACACTGGCGGTGTCTGCATTTTTCTTTCAGCTTGTTCGGTCCTCCGAATTTCTTCATGTCCTTGCAGCCTTCGCATCTACCGCAATCTTCAGATCGATAGCAACCCATACATTGACCACAACGTTTCCATGGTGATTTTGACTTCTCCTTTTCTGGCTTCTTTTCCTCATCTGAAAGATAATTCAACACCTTGATTAATAAAAGTTTTATGCAATGAAACTTTTTCAACATCAGAGTAATTTAATAGCGTACAAAATTCAAGCTTTTCTTTTCTCTTCTTGAATTTCCGCTCCTCTGAACCAGGAGTAGGACGATCACCGTCACGTTTGTGTGGCTTAAATATGGTTTTTAGTGTCTTGTCTTCTTTTTGGCAACCCTGAAAAAGTGACTTACTTTAAATATCAGATTCTACTTTAAAAAATAAACAGGCTGTATAGCCTGTATAGCCTAAATAGTAATATTTAGTTTGTACTTACGGCACAAAAGAATTGTTTGATGTATTTTGCCTCCTTTTCAGTGATGTTGATACAGTCCCCATGATACCATTCTTCACAACTGTCACATCCTCTATAAAGCAGAGAAGACACTCATATAAGAAACAGAGATTTACAATCAACACACTAACGCATTTAATATGTGCTACGAGAAAGCATTATACCATTTATTTCTACTATATTTACTATTTATATCTGATGTTGTTCACACATGTGCTATGTAAGTAAACGTCACGAACAGAAACAAACAATAAAATACAGTTAAAAATACAAAACTCACATCATGAACCGAGATGAGTCGGAGGAGCGACATATGCAATATGCTTGTCCATCTTGCTTCAGTAATGTAGCTATCTTTGACTTCCTCTCTGGAAGCATAAACTGCCGAGCAATTTCTTCTTTCTACAAAAACATTACCAAAAAGTGCACATCAGATTAGTAAATAAGAGTGGTCTTTCTTGGTAACAATACAGACTTGACATCCTTACCGATGACATCAGAGTTTGACCATCTCTATTTATATCTTCTTTAACACAACCACGATCAGATACCATGGCTTACCAACTCAACTAAATTAATAGTTAATACCAAAATGCGTATTTTTACTTAAATTACTTCCTATGTAGATAGAAACTCGATAATTTTGGCAGTACCAGGTTTGCAGCCAATTTAGAGGTTAGGCTAACTATTACATTACTTATTGATAACGAGTCACGATACATCTACCTATACCAAGCAATTGAAAAATACTTACCGATAAACTAGAATTATGTTTCTTATCAGTCATGATTCAAATCTTTATCAGCAAGTCAATCTGCTTTTTAAATACTATTAACTCATAGATCTCTGCTCATAGATAGCATAGCTGCCCAACAAATATGATAGACGAGCACATTAGGTACTCTAGTGCTGCAGTAGCTGGTATTACGGGCAAAAGAGGAACCATGGTCCAAATGAAGTGATTCCATCCAAATGTTCTACCTAACAAATACACGTCTAGATGTTTATTAATCTATATTTATTCTTAAATGAATGAGAATATGGTTATTCTAGGTTATTTAAGGTTATTAGGCATGCCTAAGAATGCTGATATCTCTACAGTTAATGTGCCAGCTTCACAGTTAATCCATCGGCTGTTTCAGTATCCCCAAAACCAGACGCATTAGCCACTAACTTACAATTCCTAAATCCACATAACCATTCTAAAATTATGCTGAACATTTTAAGCAAGAGCTGGCAGGAAAAAGTTGGGTGCTGCACATCTTTCAGACCTCTACCATTAGTGCTCTTATTCTTACTATATGCCGAGGAGGCACCACTGCTGACTAGACACCCTGGAGCACAGTATTCTCAAATTCAAATCAATACACAGATGCGGTTGACAGATTTTATTTTTCCGATTTTCAAAACAAGGTAAGTACTATAAGTACAACCAATTAGCAAATGATCGACCAATTTTACAATTTTTGAGACCAACTGTTATTTATTGCTTTGTAATGCATTTTCAAAGCAGTAAATACCATTAAAATCAAGCTAGTCATCTTAAAGACATACAAGTTTGTTTGATAATTAATTGAAAGTAGCCACCAATTTTTTTTCTCCATTTATACGAATGAAACTTGCATAGCTTATTATTTATACATCATTTAAGTTATTGAAGCTTAATTCACATTTTGTATGGTACATCACATCTGTATTAACAAAATTCTTACTAAAAGGTCTGTACACTCTAGACGGCATTAATAATTTGGAGTATGTGACTACCTAACTAGCTTCACAGCCTTTTTTTCTCAAGAACAAAGTTTGAAAATGAAGGTGATTGATCAATGACCAAACAATTGGCCCTAATGATAGGTGAACAGTAATTTCATCAGTTGGGACCATCTAGATTCTTGACACAGAAAAATAAATGCAACAAATATTAGACAAATATGTTGTGTATATATAAATTATTAACACGAAAAAGACATCAATTAAAAATTTGGGCTTGGGATTTTGTATTGCTGTTCGATTTAATGCTCAAAGTGGATTTTTTTCAACAGCTATGCCATGGAAATGGGCAAAAGCTACATTAGTTAAAATAACTTTAAGATGAAAGATGAAACGTCGGATTTGATCTGACAAGGAAAGAGTAGGCTTACGTAAAACCAGTTGAATTATAAATACATACACAAATATATCAATTTACAAATTAATATGAGCATGTGTTGATTATTAACGTATGATCAATGCAGTGTGCCAAGGGCTGATTTGAAAGAACAGTTCCAAATTTCAATGAATGGCCACTGTGATGTACCACAAAAATTAGACAGCATTATTTTTCTTTAAATTATTTTGGGATTCATGGGGGTAGTATTGTAGAGGGTGATACATTTTTGAACACTTTTACTTATTCTTAATTTAATAACCAGTGGTTTTAAATATTTTTGGCTACTTCACTCAGTTTGACTTGCAACTGTTTGGCATACAACTAGCCAACAATATCATTTAGTTACGTTTCTTTCTGCCTAGGCTGACTCGTTCCGACATACAAGTTAAGTTTACAAGTCCTGCTTATATAGTAAAGTTGCATTTCGGTTGCTAGTGGCCAAGAAATCGGAAAGGCGTGCAATCACAGCTCCCAAAAAACTTAAGACGCTCTCTTTCCATTTCCAATTATTATCGTTTTAGTCGTGAGCCACCTTTCCTAACACGAGTCTCCCATCTAAGTTGTTAATTTCAGATTTTAGCAAACATTTTATCTCTGTTTTTTAATGGTTGAAACATCAACATGGCACAAGTTATAAGACCAGCTAACTTTGCGACAACACATCAACCTTAGACAATTCCATTCTTTTTCACTTTGCAACACACAACCATCTTCAATAAAATTACATACATCAACAGTTCAACTTACACTTTTTTCCTTTTTCAAAAACTATCATTTTGAATTGAGATCTGATTATTTTTATAGGCAAGCTATCACTGAGTTGCTTTCCCAAAATAAGATTTAGACAAAAATCAAAAACAGACAGTTTAACTAAATGCCAACAATCAAACCTTATTCTTTGTGTCCATGTGTTTTTTTTTGTCGTTATTTTTGGTACCATTCACAATTCACAAACAAAGTCTCTCGAAGTTTGAGTGGTACCAACTATCCGATTTGTAAGATCCGGGATTCTGCAAAATGTGCCCAATTTGTCGCTTTGATATTAGGCACCCACTAGCATCCAGCGACGCTGAATCATTTTTATCAACTAGCAACTTGTATACAAAAATATGTACAACAATGCAGAAAGTCGAAACGAACCATTTACGTGGCCACTGTTTTAACGTAAACAAGAAACCTTGTCCCATCCCCAAAACGGAATGCAGTAAATACTCACACCCAAACAGAGTCGACAGAGCTCAGCTTTACCGTAGCTCAAGCGATGAACAATAATGAAATGCAATCGACTACCTGATAGCACCGAACTCGATGAATTAATAAATTAAATAAACATTGTCGAGTGAATAGTGATATGAAACAATTCTTAAAGCGTCTATAACCCATACACATTTAAGCAACAATAACGCTGTGACATACAATTCCTGACGAAAGTACGCAATGGTTCGTTTCGACATTCAGCAACGTTGCATACGCCGACCAGGTCAGACTAATCTCATCATTTTGTATACAACAACGATATGCCTTTGACTACGGAACACGACATGACTAAAACTTTCCACAGCAAACGGATTGCAAAAATCAATCACAATCCACTGTCGGATTAATGCTGAGCGAATCATAAGTATTAATAACTTTGATATAGAAGTTCCGGCATTTCGGTTTACTGTCACTCCTTTCTCATCACTGTCTTCTAAACTCGGTCCTGTTCTTTAATTATTGTCACAGAAAACTTCAGCCACAATTGGTTGAACGTATTGTTTGTTTCTTAGTACGATAATAGCTGTAATATCTGAACACACGATTTATTTTGACTTAATTCGCCGCACAACAGCCAACATTTTGTCTTTCGATCGACGACATAGTAGTTCCATGGGACGAGGTACACTTCGTATCGCTACTTATAAAACGATTATCTGGAGATGTCCCTTTATAATTTAGATAAATAACAAAAACAAAAATAACCAGAAAAACGAATGCAACAATAATTAACAAAAGATCCGCAATCCGCAAATGTCACGCTGCCCGGCGCAGACGGCAACGCTCAGCGCAAACCGATTTTGCGACGCACGCGATAAACTTAACACGGTTGTGTCGGTAGAGCGGGGTTAGGGAGCACACGTCGAAGTTGTTCAGCCAGAGAGGTCTTTGAAGTATGTGACGCCGTCGGTGCAAAACACTTCCCGCCACGCTAGAATAAAGCATTTCAGAAGTCAAGCAAACCGACGTCTCAAAGAGAGAATCAAATAATATTTTGCGAGATTCACACCTAACAACTAACTATAAAGGGTTAAGAAAATGGGTGTGCTAGCCATAAGATATCTAGGAGAAAGCAAAATAATTTGTAGCATATCCAACATAAGAGTTCAAGGGTAATACATTCAGAATTGGAACAATTGACAGAATTTTTGGGAAACCATTTCATTGGTGTTTTAACTGTACCTAGGAAACACATTGCAAGGATGCATGTTTAGACAAGATAATCGATTGGTTGGAGAAAAAAAAAATCAGAAAAACTACATTTCATTTTATGGTTAGAGAGAAAAATTCTACAAACCCATAAAACTCTTTACCTCTTGCTCAAGGGGCATTCTTCAAAACCAATACAATTCACGTGCTCTGCACTTGTGTTATCAAGGGAGGCAAAGAGGATCATAGCAAATTATGAGAGGGTCTTATGGCCCCTTAAACATTGCGTTTGGAATACTACACCACTAAGAAAATATATTTACGTTTTTTTTTTTTTAAAGAAGCAAACCAGATTAGTTTTTAAAGGTGGCCGACAAATTTAATTCAAATCGGTTCGGCCATTCCAACACCCACACACTCAGAAATAAAAACACAAAAAGAAACAGAAATTCATTTTTTTGTTAGGGAAATGGAGTCTCATCACTTTAACATTTTGGTTGCTAGCTTGCAATAATACAATTTTGAAATATAATTACCGTACAAATATATTTTGTAGTTAATCTTATTTAACTGCAGTAGTAAACGGCAATCAAAATTTTTTAGTGACTTTTAGCGTATTCACCGACATTTAACTACAAAAAAGTTTGTTACTTCTTCACGCATATTTTTTTTAAAACTTTTGTACCTAATAATGACATCCATTTCATAACTGCATACATAACTGTAGTTGTTTAGTTTGCAGCTAGGTCGAAAGCAGTCACTCTCTGGTCATTAAGACTCCCCCATTTCAATGCCAAGTTTCTAGATTATTGCTAATTTCTTACGAGTTGGTCAAAATTGCACAAGACGAGAGTCTCCTTGCAGGTACAGTAGCAGGACACATTCTAATGCGATCCACTGTGATACTGTGTATGCCCGTTTGAAAGCGCCTTTTACCCTAGATGAGAATGACAACCTCACCAGTTGGCAACAAAAAAAAGCCTCCCTTTAAGGTCGAGTCAAAATGTGCCTTCTTATTTAATCCAGACAGGACTTTCTTCTAGAAGAGCTGTTCTCCAACTGAAGTTCACAGTCCTCTAGAGAAAAATTAATGCATTTTTGCCATAACTTAAAAAAACCGATGTTTTGCAGGTCGATGACTTTCTTTTGGTCTTCATTATCCAAGGAAGTAAGTGCCTGAGCTTCATCTATACCCCACTGCACTATGACCCAAGTTACCGTCGCTTTGATAAAAGATCGGTAAAACACGTTTTTTTTTCCATGAAATTTGCTGTAGTGATTTTTGGATTAAAATAGCTAAGTCCTATCCCACAATTGCAAAGATAGCTCTAATAGCGCTGATTATATTCTAAACAACCTACAAGTGTGACGCGGGCAGAGTTGATGAGAGAGTTGCTCTGGCCAAAACAAAGCCAAACATAAAAGAACTAGAGGATGCATCCATCCAATTAAAACTTGAACGTAAATAAAACGACCAAGATATCCATATTATTTCCAGAATAAATAATAAATAAAGGTTCTAGTAGGGTAAGCAACAAAAGCAAAGAATATCAATTCTTATCATTCAGTCACACTCCTTGCGACCATGGTTTCAGTGAACCTTACCAGCCAACACACACACACACATGCACCCAATCAATACAAAAAATCCAGGACAATTCAAGTCACCAAAACCATTTTACTTTAAAGAAAAAAAAACCAATCACCAGCAGCACAAAAGCCACTATAAAATAACACACACAATGTAACCTAAATCCACCGTAAAATACCTTGTCCGATGAAGTCTACCAGAGCAACGTTGGCTGCAGGCGTATCGTCCTCCGCTGGCGGCCGATACCATGTCGAGAAGTCGACGGGGCTCTTCGACGCAAACTCCACGTGACACACGACTTCTGAAGACCCGACGACCACCATCTGGTCGTCCATGATTGCTGCCGCCGTTAACTCGCTCTTGTCCTCCATGCCTAATGTCGTTGTAATCACACTTTTCACCAACGATGTGTGCCTCTCCACAGCCACTTGAAACTCGGCTTCGGTGACTTTCTCTGGTGCCGGTGGCTTTTGACTCGACTTTGGTTTTTTCGGCTTCGCTTCTTCTATGGGCACTGAGTGTAATGTTCGTTCGCAATCGCCATTTACTGGCACGTTGTCCACTTGTTCTGCTTCGTCCGCCATCGAGAGCAGCTGCTCGTTAACTTCGAAGCCAAAAGTAAAGGTAAGGGTCGAGTCTGTCGCGGCTAGCGACTCTTTCTCGTCTAAAATAATCACAGGCGGGCGCTTTTTGGGTGGGTCACTTGTCACTTGCCTTCTGATCATAGTTGTCACTCGCACAGTGTTTTTAATAAAATTGTCATTGACCACCCTGCTATTATCACTGGGGTCGCACACAGGAGGCTCGTCACTGGCCACGGCAGGAATTTGACCAACGGGGTCGACGTTGTCTTCACTTATCCGTTCAGAAATGTCCGCCTCTTCTTCGTTTGAGACGTCGCATTCGTTCGACGTTTCCGCACTGGCCGCGTTTGTGCTGCCGCGATCCTCGTCGTCGGACACAATATTTTTGGCAGGTTTTGACACAACGTCACCTAATCCCTCATCTGTGTACGGTGCAATCGTCTTAAAGTTGACTGGCGCAGTTGCTGCTTTCTTCTTCGGTCTTGGGTCTGTCCGCCCCTTGCTGCTGTCAGAGCTCTCGTCCAAGCATTCAGTCGGCATGACCACCTCGCTGGCAACGACGCTTGCGTGAGACTTACCACTGACCGGCGGCACGCCAATGTTGACCTTCGCCGCAGTGATGAACTGTGGATTGTGGTTGTAGCCACCAGAGATGGCCGGCCATTTGGTGGCGTTGACATTTATGTTCGCCGGCGCCGCAGCCGAGATCTTGGCTATGTCTGCGTATGAGGCAAGGGGAGTCGAGTTAGCTGATGCATCCAGATTTGCCGTCGGTTTGGTCGACGAGACGGGCAGCGAGTGGACGCTGTCCAGGTCGCTGCTGTCCGATTTGTCCGACGGCGGCATGCTTGAAGTCGACTTTCTACGCAGGTCAGGGGAACGCGGACGCCGGTACTGGTACAGTACGTCACGGTCGTGTGGTGGGAACCCAGCCCCCTTCTTCTGGCTCGGCTCGCCAGGCCGCGGCTGGTTCTGGCCGTAGCGGGAAAGGAGGCCGCCGCTACTCCGCCCACCCGAACTGCTACGTCTATTCTTACGTCGCTGCTTCTTCTTCACGGTGAGAAAGTCCGCGTCCTCAGCCGAAGTCTCCTCCTTGTCGCGGCGCTTCCTTCGAGTGAATGTCTCGTCAGCTGACACGGCGTCGGTGCAATAGTACTGCTGGCCTTCCTCTGTACCCCACGAGCGGCGGTCCCCACGCAGGTCTGCGTCGTCCAGCGTTGCCTGCTTCTTCGGCCGGCGCACCACACCCGATGACTCTGAGGTCAGGTCCTCAAGCTTGCTCTTCGAGACTTCTTCCAGGCTGTTGGACCGCTTGAGCTTGTCGTCTGAAGAGCTGTCCTCGCTCTTGGCAGACTTGCGGATCTTGGGGCCTTTGCCGGCGGCGCCGAGCATGCACTTGTTTTTGCGTTCTTTGTCTGACTCGATGAACCGCAGCAATTCGTCGATCTCCTTGTTGCCTTGGTAACCGGTTACGTGTTCAGCAAGGTACTCCTTGTGGTTGGTCTTGGGCTGAAACCGAACGGTTTGTGTCAGGCTTGGAGGATGCAGCTTGCTCTAAGCCATTGTGCATGTTGAAATGACTAGAGATTTTTATGTAACCAAGAAATACTGCTTGTCATCATTTGTACAGAATTGCCTTTAGTGGTGTTGTTTTATGGTTTCATATTTATTATCGTGGAAAAGACTGAATACCGTGTCTGTGATGTCAGTTGTAATCGGTAAGATTTCTGAACATGACATGTACATGACATGACATTGACATGTTGGAAATATTGGTTTCATAATATTTGGAAGTATGCTCATGAATTTCTGGAAGGTGTTACAAAAATTAAAACATTATTAGGAATTCCAGCTCACCTTGGCCTTCCTTCCCTTCCCTTTTCGCTCACTGGAAGGAATTGCATTGCCATTCTCGTCGAATTTCTGAAACGAAAGAGTGGTTAGCTTAACAGGAACGCCTGGCTTGTCTCTATAAAAATAAGGAAATTAATTGAAGGCATAGCTTACTTTTTCCTCTGCGCCATGGTGCACCATTTTGCTATGAGGCTCTGAAAAATGAAAATCGGACCACTTTATAGTCAAGACGGTAGCCTTCAACAATCAGCGAAATAAAATTAGTTGTGAATAAGGCAAGAGAAAAAGATAAAAAAGAATGTCTGTTGTGCTGCAAACCAACATCCTTACCAGAGAACTGTTTGGATGGCTGGTCAAATAATTCACAAGAGACGGCATAAAACTTCATCTGCCTCAGTGCCTGAATTCCGCCCGAATTTTGCATGCACTCGAGTCTCGTTCTATTGTGCTCGCCCCAAAGTTGTTCGGGCATTACGAAACTCGGACCCAACGACACAATCCTGTCGCCCGTCGTCTCGTTCGATTGCGACTCTTCAAACGGTTAGAAAGGACAAGGACGCAAAGATTAGGAAGGAGCGAGCAATTGCAAATAAACAACAAGCGAAAAAACATTGTCAACGTAATGCGGGGGACTGGTAGTGTGTACAGCGGGGAAAGCAAAAGCGACTCGACCATTGATCATCAACTGTCCGGCTGGCAATGTGAGAATGGTCGACGCCCTTGCTGGTAATCAGTCTATTAACAAGCAGGATTACAAAGAGTCAAAACAGTGAGATTGTCTGGAAAAAATGCACTCAGTAGTGTTGAATAGGTGAAGATATCTCGTTTATGTAGCGCTAGACGTACAACTAGAGAAACTAAGGATTGCTTGTACTTGTGGTGCAGAAACCAAATGTGAGGGGAAATCTATCTAAACCAAAACTTCAATTTCTGTTTAATTTCACGAACCTTTTTAGTTGGGGAACTATTGATTTGAATCACTCTAGCTGCTCTGGGCTCTAACCATTTTGCCTCATTAAGTTGGCAGCAATTAAGTTGGCAGCTGCTATATAATAGAAGTAAGTCATACTGTCAATGATGACTGCTTGCTATCTGTTAGAAGGTGCTGCTGATTATATGAAAAATCTGTATTTACTTTTTAATAACCCTGCAATCTAAGGAAAATTAACCCTAGCATGTTTCACCAAATTGAGTTTTCTCCCTACAGTGAAAAAGGCAAGTGCCAAAACTTTATAACCTCAAATGTACCTTGCAACGCAATCTATTTCTCGAGTTTACGGCAACGAAAAAATTGAAATGTATCAGTGTACACAAAGCGCACTCTGAGAAAGTGATACCACTACCAACACGAAGATATTTACCACAATAAAAGAACCACAAATGCACCCTACATGTACATGCCTTTGCCACAAAAAAAATCCTCCAACATTTGATTCCCACAGGCAAGTATAAGCCTCCGCAGACAAACAAAAGACGAGGCAATCCGCTAGCACGATGCACGTTTCGATGCTAGCTCTACGAGCGAGATATCAAGCCTGTTGCATTGTGGTGAGAAGTGGTGCAAGGGTTGCCCCTTACACGCACGCACTACTAGTAAATTAGCAAGTTAGCAGACAGGGATGCCCACACCACACGCTAGTGCTCGCTAGAGGACGGGGTCGCGCAATTGACGTGCTATCGGGACGGCAAGCTCTCGGAAATTTCACTGCCTGTCCTAACTAAATTGTCCTGCCCAATTGTGTGCTTTGCATTGTGAAAGTTAATCATTGACTGACAGCTGCCAAGACTGCCTTCGCTACGTCTTTAAGATGCTCTTTCCTCTGAGCCAAATCCACACAGCAGAGTGGAAGCTGAACCCCCCTGGAAACCGTGTTAGTAAAACGACTATTCAAATTATTAAAAAAAAAAGTGTCCAGTAACAATTAAAATTTGCAGTCCAATAGAACATCTGTTTCAAATTTTCTCTAAGCTAACAGCAATTTAAATTTGAAAACCCATTTGTGGCAGCTTGCTCAACCAAGCACAACAATCCCTCTCACACTACAACCACCTAAAACCCACTCTGAAACGAGGGGCGCAGTGAAACGGCCGAGTAGCCAGTGCCGCTAGCACAATCGCGGCGGCTAGGGGGTCAGCTTCGGGCGTCGGGGAATTTGGTACTCACCAATCATGCCTCGAGCACTGGGCATCACCGCCATCTCCTGAGAGTGCGACATATTGAAACCCAGCGCCGAATGCAAATGCTTGCCAGGCTCGATCACCATCTCGGCTTGGCCGGAAGCTGCCAGGAAAAATAATTAAGTGTTTAAAGGTTTTTTTAAATTATGACCAGCCGTTAAAAAACTTTATCCAAAGTGGATTTTGAGTGCCATATTATGAGTAGCTTTTCATTTTAGTTTAGTAGTTTAGTAGTATAGTAGATTAGTAAATAGTTTTTTTAAAAACCAGATTTGTTTATCTTGGTCATAAAGCTGCAGAGTTTTATTTTATATATTATCAACAGTTTCTTAGCCATGTAGGTGATACCTGATAGGTAATACCGGATAGGTGACAATTTCTGGCGCTATTTCATTACAAGAAACTATTGAAACAAGTGGCAATAATGGAACAGTTGAGTGTAGGAAATTGTGCAGAAAGAGAACTAGCATATCGAACCCGCGCCAGGTTTGATACAAGAGTGAGTCTTACCTTTGGTTTTAGCTCTGTCATCATGAAGACTGGATTTGTTCAAAACTTCTTGAAGAGAACCATAGTCGTTACAGTTCACCCCATCGCGCTGCAAACAGTACAAAAATATGTTAATAATTAAATGCCAACACTGGCTGCTTGAGGGGAAAACTATTTTTGCATAAGTCTAGGGAAAAACAAAAGTTGTGTGAAGCACTTATAATTTTGAGTATTTACAAGACGTGTTAACAGAAATGCTACGTCCTGCTCTTCCATCTAGGTGGACGCCATTCAGAACTATTTCTAGAAGCAGGAATTTATATGTGAATAGCCTGATTTGGGATAGTGGTTTATTGCTGCATATGTTCCGTAACGGATGTTTCTTTAATTGGAAAGTTGACATCCGTAACCGAACAAATGTAAGATATATTTTAAGGGCCTCGACTCTCACCGTCGACTGTTGCAGCGACGGAAAGTTCAAGGCCGCGTCCACCTCTCGATCCGAATCGCGGGCTGCGTCGGCCACCTCGAAAGTAGCGTGCGTCGTGTAGTTGACCACCTCGCCGCCCATCGCTTGCATCTCAACGCCGCCGTCGTCGTAGCTGTGGAAGCTCTCTCGACCGCTGCCGACCCTAAAATGACAGAATTGCAAATACTGGTTTTGTTCGGGAACAGTACGAAATAATACATACATATATATATATATATATATGTGTAATCAGACACAAGAATTCTCCTTTACAAGACTGTTTGCCAAAGGTGTTGATGCCATTCAAATACACTTTTTCTTAACTTGGTTCGATTCGCACACTTCCTCTCCTAGAATGACACGTGGTGAGGTCGTACGATGGGAAATAAAAAAAAATTATCTAAATACACCTTATGCTGGGTAATGCAACCCAATTCCTCGAAATCTCAGACGAGCCCCAATTGTAACATAAGGAAATATCACGAAATAATATATTTACTTGGATACAAGAATCATTAGTTGAAAATTATAAAAAAAAAAAAAAATTTAAACACGTTTTTACACCAAGCACAAGCACAAATTAATTTTTCTAGCCCTATCATACAGAATACCTGAAAGATTTCAAACAAAAAGTTTGGGAGCATGTACTATACTAGATGCAGCTATCTACACTACTATTATCTTGCGGCGCGCCGATGCAAATTAAAACTCACCCATCGCAGTTTCCCACGGTGCCGACAACGTAACAGTCATTGAGCAGCTCGGCAGCAGCCGAACGATGGCTTGACGCAAATTCCCCAAACGAGATCTCCTCTCGACTCATCGCGCTGCTCGACTTGGTGTCTAGCCCGGTTGTGTCCTTAGGCTTCGGTGGCTTACTGGATTCGCCCAACGTTTCCCTTGGCTGTCTGCTGTCGAATGATAGCCAAGTTCATAAGACTCCTCTCAGCTTCACCAGAGATTACACAACTTCATTTACGGCTTGGGTCAAGTCAATGATGTTGCTCAAATACATTCACTCAATGCATCTCTACGGCTTTCCACCGAGACACGACTAACAAGGGCAAGATCTTGAGAGAGATTATCCTGGTAAGCACATTTTAAGACTGCCCATGTAAATGATGCATCTGATAAAACCTAACAACCAACCTGTACTGATCGACTGCTATGACTTTTCTAAAAAATTCAGTAATGAAATAAATACTATTATCTCACCCTATCAGATTAATCTGCTCTTCTAAACCAGAACCCAGGAAACTTAACTCGATTCCTGGCTAGGTAGTCACGTCGTACACAAACTCCCCCGTCAACGGGAACCAACCTGAACGGGCGGCTCGACGAGAAGTCTTCGAAAAGCAAAGCAGACGTTTTCATGCCGCACCCGCCTACGTTCACGTTGCTGGGCAACGAGCCTCCCTCGCGCTGGCGGGCGCTGACCGACACGCCGGGGTCCCGCTGGCCGCGCTTTGAGCGCCGGCTGCGTGCACCGCCGTGAGCTCCGCCCGAATCAAACTCGGCGGCGTCCTGTGGGTAAACCGGACGTGTTAAGTTGCGTGATCGGGGGTTAACTTGTTAAGTGTCGATCAGAAATACATTGTTAATTTCTGGTACACTGTTAGAGAAAATAGTTTTTGTTAGCTGTACGTGTTTCAAGTCAAGTTAAAGCAACGTAAATTATATTTTTACCCGTCAATAATACTTCTATCCTCTAACAAATGTGCATCCAATCGATTGGCCCGATTGGCGCAGATGGTTACTGCAATATTCACAAAGATGAAGAGAGTACATATTTTTGGGAGGGTAACTTATGCCATTTTCAACTAATGTGCACCAGGGTGGGTTTGGAACTTGCTTGATGACTTCTGGCTCTCCACTGGGTTTGTACCCGCTCCAAGCAAGAGTGCTCCCACCCGAACACGTAATCTCTAGCCTAGCTATCAGTGCATATGTTAGTTTTCCTATTGCACAATTCTCAGAGTAAGAAAAAGTGCACTGAGCAACCTGAGACCATCTCTGCCAAAACACCCAAAGTTGCACTGGGAGTCACATGCCCACTCAAACATGCAGGTCATACCTGGGGTAGCCAGTCGAATATGCGATACTGTGTATCATAATGTATTGCTAATTATTGATTTAATAATGTAAATTCTAAGAATCAACTTATGTAGATTTCTTCATCTGTAAGGCATCAACAGTTCAAGTGCTGCATCAAATTGTTTCTTGTTTTAAACTAATTGTGGTTAATTCAAAAACCCCTGTCCTACATTCTCATACATTTATACCTCTGGCAATTGGACCAGAGGTCCAACCAGATGTCCGTCTCACCAGCTGATTGACACAGAAAGCACTAGATGCCAATTACCATTATATTTTTATTATTTGTTTGTTTGTTTGAAGTTGTTTATTTAGCAAAAAAATGCTATTTACAGTACATTTTACATTTTTGTAATTTCTTAGCTTAAAGTTTTACTTAGATACTAACAAAACTTTCTAATTTTTTACTAAACTTAACAAAATCTTCCTCGCCTTTGATGTTTGCAGGAAGTGCATAATATTTTCTTACTCCTCTATAAAATATACTATTATTAGACTTGCCTTCTACATACGAATTTCTTTCTGATCTAGTATTATGTTCACGATCTTTAATATTTAGTCTATTTTCTAAGTACATAGGCATTTGACCATGTAGGATCTTAAATATAAAAGTACATACATCTATTTCAAAATTTTCTTTAACATTTTTCCATTGAAGTTTATTTATCATTTCTCTTTGGTCAGAGAACCAACTTTCTTTTAATATTATTCTAGCTGCCCTGTTTTGGAGTTTTTGTAGTTTCTTACATTCATTTTCGTTTGCTATTGCTAGTATTGTGCTACAGTATTTAAAATGTGGTTTAATGATGGTATTGAAGATGATTGATTTTGTCCACATTGAAAGTTGTCTGCTTACTCTGTACAAGTATCCTAATTTTTTATCGATTTTATTTGTTACTGATTTTATATGGTCCTTGAAATTTAATTTATTATCTATAATCACTCCTAGGTACTTGATTTCACTAACAGTTTCAATATCAGTCCCCTTTATGACTATTTTATTTTTCTGGTGACTTTCTTGTGATACACCTTTGTTTACATACATTATTTTGGACTTGGTTTCGTTTAGTTTAAGTTTATTTACATTTAGCCATTTGGACATTATATTTACATCATAATTTAGTTTGTCTGCGACATCGTCAATATTTCGCCCACTCGTCCATATTACCATGTCGTCGGCATACATATTTAGCTGACTATATGATAAACACTTATACGCGTCATTAATATAGAGTATAAAGAGAAGGGGGCCCAAAATAGATCCTTGAGGTACTCCTTGGGTGCATTCTATGAGGTCCGATTGTTCTTTTCCGTACTTCACTCTTTGAAATCTATTTGTGAGGTAGTCATTTATCCATGCAAGAGCTTTTTCAGTGATGCCATACATAGTTTGTAGTTTGAGAAGTAGTCTTTCTCTGTTTATTGTCTCGAAAGCTCTTTTTAGGTCAAGAAAAACGGCTATTATTTTAGTTCCTTTTTCTTTCTCACTGTAGAAATTTGATATTAAATTTTGAATCGCAGTTTCACATGAGAAACCATTTCTAAAGCCCGATTGATTTTCGTATAGTAAATTATTTGTTTCTAGATAGCTTGTAAGTTGTTGATATACTAATTTTTCTATGATTTTGTCCATCACTGAAAGCATATTTATTGGTCTATATTCATTTATTTTTATTTTTATTTTTATTGAACCCCGAACTTTAGGTACTGGTATTATTTGAGATATTTTAAGTTTTGAGGGAAAAATTCCACTCTGAAGCGAGGCATTTATTAGGTCTAATCGGTAGTATTTTATAACAGGGTACGAGTCTTTGAACAGTTTCACAGATATACCATCCATATCACCCTTTTTATTTCTTAGTTCCCTAATTACTTTATCCATTTCTCCAATCGAGATCTTGTTGAACTCTATAAATTTGCAGTCTTTTTCTCTTTCATATTTCTGAATGTTGTCCAGGTTGAGTTTTCCTATGTTGTTTTCTACGTTATTATTTTCTACTTCGATCTCAATAGTTTTTAGGATATCATTTATGCTATCAATAAAATATTTGTTAAAATGATCTGCTATTTCTAGGTCATTATTTAACATTTTTTGGTCCGAGTTTATTATTTCATTTTTATTTTTTTCAGTATTATGTGTTTGTACTATTTTTTTAAGTGTCCTCCACATTTTTTCTCCATCATATTTGACATTGTCAATCTTTTCCTCATAATAATTCTTTTCAGCCCATCTTAGAGCATTCGTCGTCATGTTTCTTTCATTTTTATATCTTATCCAATCGTTCACCTTCCTGGACATTTTTGATCTTTTGTACCAGTAATTTCTATTTAACACACTTTTCTTGCATTCATCATTAAACCATGGTTTACTACTTTTGTAGTTTACCTTTCGTGTCTCTTTTTTTACAAACTCTTCCTTACATTTTAAAATATTTCCCTCCATATTTTTAAACATTTCATTTATATCCTTTTCGTCTCTTATCCAAGAACATCCATACAGTTTGTTTTGATATTCTTCTTTTTCATATTTGTCCCAGTTTTCGATTGTTTTAATTTTAATTTTTTCTGTTAATTCTTTAGTTTTGTTCCTATTACACACTTTTATTTCTAGTACCTCGTGATCTGTTATGCTGATTCCATCTAATGTTTTTGCACTGATTGATTCATCATTTGAAATTACAATGTCAATTAGAGTACTGCTGTCCTTTGTTATTCTAGTTGGGCTCATTATTAATTGTCTCAGTTCATATTTTAGTACCAATTCTTTTAGTTTCCTTGTCAACGGTGAGTTTCCAAGCCAGTCAAAATTCATGTCACCCATTATAATCACTCGTTCCCTGTTGCTGATCTCACAAAACGTATTGTTTTGTAAGCTGTGATTTGGTAAGGACCAAGTAGGTGTTTAAAACTGGTTAACTATCAAAGAAAGTAACGCCTTCTAAACGAAAAAATCTAATACTTGGGAAATCACCAACTACAAGGCTCTTGTTAATTGATCAATAAAGAAAAAAATGTGTGTGCTACAGATATTGCAAGACTAATTTATAAATAATTGTAATACTAGTCGTAAAAAAATAACCTCTACTCATATCTTGCTAGCTTTTTCAGCACTGAGTTAAGACAAGAAGTTAAGACTGAAGAAGCTCTTGTCCACTTCACTAACGACACTCGGAGAGATTCGGATCTTAGAGAGAAATTTGTTATTTACAGACGTTAATTAGTAATGACTAATGGCCAATTAATACACTAACTCTTTCCCAGCTAATGGATTTTCAATGATAATCACTAAGTGAGAAAGCTTCTAAATAGATCCAAAATAGTCGTTTAAGTTATATTACTTTATAACAGACAGTTTAACAAAATATGTAAGAAAGTGGTTAAGATAATATATATATATATATTTTTTAATTACTTTCATAAAATGCAGTGCATCTTACTCATTATTGCTACAGCAAATAAGTCTACAATGACAGAAATTACTCTACCAAGAACTCACCTCTATCTGGATAAAAAAAGCCTTATTGCTAGAGATAGGATAGTTATCCAATTGCACGTTTTGATTTATGCATTTAATCCCATGAAAGAACGTGGATATATCCATTTCATCACTGCCTATTTCCAAAAATACCATTTTTATTTTGCATGTATTGCATATTTCAGCACTTTTCTTGGAAATTGCATATTTAGGGTTTTTTTTTGCATGTTTTTGCATGTTTTGGCCTCTTTGTCAAATCTAAATGATATGTACAAAAATGATATCCAACTAACCCGTAAAAATTGAACACGAAAAAGATCGACAACTTATTAAAAATTTCAAATCTTCAAAATTGAAATAGTTTTGGACAATGTCACTTAGGCCTATTTCTCTTCATGACATGCTATGACATTTTTTTGTTTTCAAATCTATTTGGGCGTTGGGAAGGAGGGGGGGACTTTCGAAGTAGAGCACCTGGTAAATAGTTAATTACCTGGGAATATCTAGTTCCCAACCCTCTCAACCCTTTCTATGAATGAAATGTTGTCTTATTTCCTTAAATCCATCTTTATAGAGAAATTTGGTCATCGCCGAAGTTGAGTCTTATGTGGAAGGGAAGTGGGTAGGTTTTTCCAAAATTACTAGAGACGATTGGAGAACCACTAACGACATCGCTTCAGCTTAAACAAGATCTGCACTCGGAACTTTCTTAAGCTCCCGGTGGCCGTGCCAAAGTAGCGCTTAATACACTCAACTATGTGCTAAAAAAGAATGTTTCTTACAAGCTATTATTGTGTAGAGTGCAGAGAATTATGACAGGAGGCACATATGATTTTGGAGACGATGATTTGTCCCCAACTCAAATTTGCAATTTAAAATATGCCCCAGTGACGTCGTGTTATGTTGAAAGAACGTTCTCATAAAAGCATTCTATCAGATAGGCGGCATCGGTTAACGTCGCTGAATATTGAAATGATTAATACATAATGATATAAATATAGAAATGTTTGTTTTTTACCTACTAATCCACGTTTTACCCCTTTTTAATTGATTTAGCATGTTTTGCATATTTTAGCATTTGTTTTGGTATGTTTTGCCATTAGTTTTTGCATGTTTTGAGGTTTTATTTTGCATAACTATCCTATCTCTACTTATTGCTAATGACGGTGCCTTTTTTTCAAATTGCACTTCTATTCTTACCTGAGCTAGATTCTGCAGTGAGCCTCCCTTGGCCTCTCCTGAAGAAGCTGTAGACACATTATGGCGGATTCCACGGCGGGTTCTATAGAACCGGTTGGCGTTGAGCTCCCGCTGGTTGCCTTCGTCACCGCATTCTGGCTTGTCCGATTCTGCTTTCAGTAACAATTCCTGCGATTGTCACCAAATGTCATAATTAGGTATCAAATCTTTTAATCAAGCACTCTACTAAATTCTGCGACCGTAAAACTACATTTTAGTTTTACTTTTCACTTACTTGGAATAGAGAGCTTTTTCCTACGCGATCCTTTGGGCACTTATAAGTCAAGGCTTCGTCTAACAAAGCTTTTAACTCGCCATCGTTTAAATTTGCCACGTCAGAGTCTTTTTGAACATCAGCCTGCAAAAATAAAATAAATAAATTCAATACATTTCAATTCAATAAAAATAACAGCGAGTCACAACAGCTAGTAACAGAAATAAGGTTACATCAAGTAGACACAAGTCTAAATACAATCAAACAGCAAGTCTATTTTCTACAACCTGAGGATCATAGAACTTCCTACTCTGAATCCAGACCCAGGCATATATTATTACTTCACAAGCTAGCTGTCACTATTATTTAGATTTTTATGGTTTAGTTTCTAAAATATAAAACAGGGTTGGTAAGGATGGTAAAATACTTGTGTACAAGTGTAAAATCTATGTAAAATTATCTGAAAATGGTATTTTCAATCTAGGAATTCCACAGACAGGTGAAGCAAGATTCATTCACCCTATCAAGTCCAGTTATTTAGTCACTACAGACGAATACGAAATAAAAATGATGTTTAAAAGTAGGTTGTGTTACGAACGCGTTATCAATTATCATATTTTTTTAGCCTCCCTAGCCTCTACTTTCCAAGTCCATGACGTAATTATGGTTGGATTGTATTGGCATGTCATCAGAATTGAGGGCGGAGAATAATGACGTCACTGTAACGGAAATTGTCATAAAACAAGAAAAAAGAGATAATTTAAACTATCTTCGATTTAAGCTAAAGAAGGTATAGACTGGAGATTTCTTTCGTTTCTGGGTGATCGATATTTCAGAGGCATTGGTCAAGCAGTTAATTTCGCAGCGTAGATCAGCTGTACAGGATAGTGCCGAAAATACCAAGTCACTCTGATTTTCGCAAGGCCTTATCACAATAATTATAACCTCTGACGAGGTAATCGCAAACTTTGTATGATCTTACGAATTCACTGTTTGTTTTCGTGTGTTTGTTCTATTATGCCTCACTGTCGTAAAGTCAAAGAAGAGATATTATCGCAACCACGCTCTGCACTCCACAAGTCACAAGGCAGCCGCCATCACTAAAGATAGCAGTACCTTAGTTAGCCACCAACAGAACGAAGCGCTGCTAGAGAATCTGTACCGTTGAGTTACTCAAAAAATGCAATGTCTTAAAAATGAAAATATACTAACTAGAAATAAAATAGCTATCTTTGCGAAAGTACGCAACATATCAATAAATTGCTTTCAACGAAAATGTAACCGATTTTGTAGTGGATTTGAGTTCAAATTAATACAAATATCAAAGTGACAAGCAGACATAAAATTAAATGACAATATTTTAACTTATTGGTATTCAAATAAGAAACCATAATTTGAAGAGAAACCCCTATCCTCTTTTGGATCAAAGTATTTTACATTTTTATGAAGAGGGCTGCACAAAGAATTTATTTCCAGCAGAATGAATGAATAGCTTCTGTCTAAAAATAACATGTATGAACATGTATGAAATTGTATGATGCACTGGTACAAATGCACATTTGTATTTACAAAAGGTATGGCTGTGCTTTTGTGGTTGTTGTTAAGACAAGGGATTACCAGTAATGATTTCGAATATCTGATTCGATTTGAATCCTACAACTTCAAACAATCTGTTAAAATGTGTAGGCAATTAGTATTCTGTCAACACCTGTCATTTGGCATGCATGTAAGGATACTTCATTGTTCAAAATGTGTGCAATTTACATAAAAGGGAAGGTTTATCAGCTAGTTATGTCCCTGAAGCCCATTTTTCTTGGCACAAAATCAGATTTATGATCCTATGAGAAATTTTAGTAAGGAGGAGGACCTAATAGTAAGTGGAAATAACCAACCCAAGCACCTAGTTATCCAGGCAAAAAAATGCCATCTAGTTTAGCCAAACCAGTATACATTTAATGTTGCAATGCATCCTTTCATGGCTATTGGCAATGCACTCATAGAAGTGACTAATAATTTCACCTGTATGCAGTATAGATATGACTGCAATAGTGGCAAAGAATTCTTAAAAAAGTTTATGCAGCCAGAATATGTGCTTTGATTGGGGTAGGTTACCTAAGAATAAAAAGTGTTTTTAGTGTGTCCTATGGTATGGTTCATGGTGTCCAATCGTATTATATGGTTAAGCACGCTTTAGTGCAAACACCCAGCTTTTGGCTTTGTAATGTACATGCTTTGAACAGGTAAGGGCAGGGCTATAGGATAGCTTTCAGTTTTATTTTGAGGTATATAATACCAATTATAGGTAGGCAATACCACTTAAATGGACTGAGTGACAAATACAGTAACTTAACCTTCACTAGTTGGTTATTAAGTGTATGCTAACGTAGTACTAAGAACTGGATATCAAAGCGAACAATTGTGATGACATTCATATACTCTCGGAAGTGTCATCGAGTAGCTCCTGTTTTAAACAGCAGTGCTCATTGTATCTTAAAGACTAGGTGTCAAGTAAAATACCATGTTACAGGCGAATAAGTTGTGTACTACGAAGGCAGACCATGACCATGACACCAGGTAGGAAGGTACCGCACAGAATCCGTCAATGGAATTCTTATTAGGGCTTGGTTTTGTCAATGCATGGGCAAAAGCATATTAACTAGCTGTAATCGGATGTAAAATCCGCCACAGGACCGTTCTCCAGAGCCGAAAGGATGAGTTTCAGGGACTACAGCATATTTTTTAACTGGATTTGGTCAACCATAAGTAACAAACCATGAAAAATGTAGCATGACACTGTTTTTAGACTATTTGACATGCCCTTACCTCGTTCTCTTCAGTTTTGGAAGCAATGCAATTATCCTCTGCACACTCTGTCGAACTCGAATTCACGCCTGAAGCTTCATTCACGTTGGATTCATCACACTTATCACTACTTTTATCAGGGGCTTTCGGTTCATTGCCTGTTTCTGGCCATGGTGCCATCTTGGATTTGGATGTCAGGGTATCTTCAATGATTGGCTACAGGTAAAAACATGCTGCTAGCCGCATGATTGCTATCATGTCCACTACTCTCTCGTATCACAAAATAAACTACGATTAACTTTCAATAAATAAATTAACATGATAACAGTCTATAATACACCATCGTTAAAACGGAAAAATGTTAACACTAGCGCAACGTCTGTCCAAATTGATTTGGAATCGAAATGTAACTGAATCTTAATGGAAACCGACCTCTCGGCGCATGCGTTACGATATTATGACATTTTTAGGTACATGTATGAAAACTGCGTGGTATCATCCCCCGTGAGAATTGAGATTGTTTTAAATGTTTAAACGCGAATTATTAATTCAAGTCTCTGGATTTCTGTGCTGGGAAACAAGAAAATCCTCAACAAGTCAAACGACACTAGCGGCATCTGTAGATTGATCGACGAGCTTTGAGGAGTCGAGCTCGTAACTAGCGCTCGGGTTTATTTTTCACTATTGAGGGAGCCAATGTTAAAATGGTGGTAGAGGATATTAGCGTACCAAGTGAGTTTTAATTTGACTGAGCTCTCAGTGGGTGATTACGGCGTTATTTATGGATAACTGAGATATCGGGTAAATATTTACTATCTAAGTATTATCTTTGAGATGTTTTTTACGAATGGTTTGCATACTGAATGCTATCTAAGCGGTTGCAAGTGAACCTTATTTTGCAGAACCATTTTGACAGGCCGGGGACGGGAGAGCTAGATTTTTGCGACTGTCACCCAGAATTTTTTATTGAAATTTTCGTAACACAATTCCTAATTATTTACCATAATAGGCTCTAATTGCAGGCTAAAGATTTTACGATTCTCAATCCTGAAGGTCTTCGCCACATTTCAATATAATTATCATTCTTCCGAGTACCTAGTTCAAATTCGTATACTTTTATTGAGGCGAAACTAGATGCAATACTTATTTATTTCACACTTTTCATTAGTTTTCTGTATAAAGAAGGTGATTTTAGGGGACTTAAATAATGTGTAAGTTCTTGGAGACCAACATACCCCAATGCCTTTCCAAATTCCTCCTCCCAAAATCGAACAGTGGATATTTTTATATTGTCAATCAAACATTAAACAAGCCGTTGAATGTCATAATTTCGTATTGATTTTGACACTTATTTTTACAACCAATTAAAAATCCGCTAAGTTCCAGGGTCCATAATGGTACAGTGTCAAAATAAACATTAGTTCTATCGATATCTTTCTTGTGACCCACCCCTAGAAAACAGGCGTCCCCGCTAATTTCCATGTAAATTTTCGACGCCCGTTAAAAAGCTGCCCATTCCAGATCAGGATACTCTCATCCCTCCGTCTCGGCGTAGTAATAAGATAGTACTATTGACCTGGCTTAACTTTGACCTCCGTTGGATACCCCAGATAAGGCATCGAGCGACCATCATAAGGCAGGCTCGCAGGCAACTTACAGGCGTCGTTACATGTACGACGCCAGACGTATCCGGCAACGTCGCAACTGACGTCATTGGCGTCGGTCGATAGTTTAGGCCTAGTATACCCCAATATAATAACACTGGCTGGGCTGACTTTACGGATTTGGGGAGACCTTTCATTCTTCTTCCCCTGCCACTCATTAATTAATAAGACCACTCTAGATCATTGGGATAATTGTTTTGTTTGCTGCACGATCTTGGGGGTGGGGTGGCACATTTTTACAATGATTCGATCGGAATTGGGGTGAAGGATGTCTGCCTAGCGATGTCTATGATCTCGTATGCAAAAATCAATCGCGGATAACGCGGAGCAAGCAAGTCTCAAGATCCTTATAATGTCTGACGGATTTTTAAATTGGAATAGGTATTGGGGGGAGAATAGTTAGTGTCTAAAAAGTTTTTTTTATAGCTTGCTTAAAGATTGTTTCAAATCTTTCACCAGATTTGCATTAATGGAAAAATGAACCAATTCTTGGATGGCTATCAGTTATTGATGCAGTGTGATTGTCATATTTGCAAAGTTCACGCATATTCAACAGAATTTTCTTGCGTCAATTGAAACTGTCTTCTTGGCTGATACGTTTTGAAAGGTGGTGCCTATAACACCTGTTTGATACCTGCAACCGCGTGTGGATATACACGCGGTTTTAAAAAGATACATTTACTTTTTCGGGTGCAGTGTAGTAGCTTCAGTTATACCGTGGACACAGAAAATGTGCTTCCTGTCTATTCACATTATTTATTTGGGTTAGCTAACTCCTTTCAAACAACGCATTTTTTTGTGGCTTCGTGTCTGAACAATGCTTACGAAAACACACACAAATTGAGACTTGCATATAAGAACCAACTTTTCAGTGCTATGGGAGTAGAACCATTCAATTACTAGGGCACCTAGAAAACAAAAATATCTTCTTTTTGACTAATTTCTTTATTTTATTTACTTTCTTTCAGATTGGGGCAGATCTTTAAGCAGTTGATTTTGAAACAAAATGTGGCTCCTAAAAATCAGAATAAAACTAGAAATGTAGACCCAATCTACCCAATCTGTAAAAATTATTAGACTGTCAACAGACTTTGGTACACTTTTTCCCAGGTTGTGAAAATAGGAAACCAATTGCTTTGCTTTAACACGGAAGGCATAGTTAAGAAAAGGCTTCATGTACGGGTAGGAAATTATCATGTGGCTTTGAGAGCTCGTGATAGTTTATCGGCACCCCTAGTTCAAAAATGTCGACCCCTTCAGGATTTCCGGCTGGCAAAGCCATGCGAATTAGTAACAAGCAACGGCGAATGGGTCCCGCTCCCATTGCATCATTCGAAGATCTGAACGACGACTTCGATCCACTCGAAGATAAAGTTGTCTTAAAACCGATGCCAGGTAAAGTCATCACGCAAACAACTTAGCGATTAAGAAATTGATGTTTTTTTTCTGTCTAGAACTCGACTATAACACGCTAACTCACATATAACTACTAATATAATCGATGCAAATGTGCACAAAAAAAACACACACACACCAGTAATGCCTTTATGTTAAAGACATTGCACTAGGAGTCATAAAAAATCACTGTATTTTTAAATGAAATGAATGCAATTGAATTAAGATTTATACAGTTTTAAAAGGAAAGGAATCTTAAACATATAAATAATTTCCATTGGAATAGAGCCAAGTTTATTTTCAGTTTGCTTCGATGCATAAATGCCTTAGTTTTATGTCACTTCAAATGAGAGTCATCATTTTAATGTAACTTAGACACATGGTTGGATTGAGACACATGAAATTAGTCGACCCGAATGCAGCGGCTTGCATTCTGGGCAAATATAGTACGTGGCTAGGCTTTCGACCACTTGCCGTCGACGCCAACAGATGGAAATGCTGTCAGTATGAGTTCAGTCGGGGAGCTACGTGCCTGGCAAATGCAATGAGAGCTTATTAGTAAATTACCTTTTAGTTTGCTTGATAGCTTTTTCTTGTAATTTGCATGAAGTTTGCTTAAAGTTTGCACGAAGCTTAAAGGTTGATTGTGCCACGAGATGGTTTTATTGCTGACATGCATGGCTGTTTATTATGCTGTTAGATCCTAGTTGCAGTGTGAAGAAAGGAGTGGTGAAGTAAGAACCCTTAATGTTAAGAAGTTAACTAAAGTTTGAAGAGAAACGTGTTTGCATTGATGCTGTTTTGAGATGTGTGTTGTTTCACAACTCGTTTGCATCACAATAAAATATTTGACTTATGATTAGAAGCTTATGTGAAGCAATAGTTGGTTTGTTTGCTTGGTTCTCTTTATTGCATTTTAGGTGCGGCAAATAGTGATTAATTTTTTTCATTTGGCAATTTCATTTGAAATTTAAAAAAAATTACGATCTGAATTGCACATTTGAGGTAGGTACTACCATCAATAAATGAGCACCATTCATTTCTCGACCCTAATCATACAATAGCTAACATATTAACAAATAATCCCCTTTTTGTAGTCTGAATTGAAAAGCATGGTGTTGAGAAAAGCTCAAAAAGAGTAAGCAGTCCAAAAAGTGCTTCGTAAAAGGAAAAGACGGAAATCCTGACATTCCCAAGGACACTAGAAATCCTCAACCCCCGGGGCAGTCAATCCTTTTTGCCCCTATGTTGAATTTACTTGCTAGAGGGAACTTTTCTAAAGAGTTTAGGAAGAAATTCAGCAGTAAGTTAACTATTTTATATTATTAACCGAGAAACAATAGTGCAATTTAGCGAGAGTGTCCTTCGAAGTAATACCCCACTAGATTGCCCCTTGCACGCTGATGCTTTGCTTGCTTAGAGATTCGCGAAGAAATGCAGCCGTTCGTGGTGGGCACCCCCATGACACCGAGTAGTGGGGCGGGCAGCGGGGCGGGCAGTGCCGCGGGCAGCAGCCTGATGGGCGGAGGGCTGCAGACCCCATCTACGCCGCGCATCGACATCTCGCGAGCAAGCAGCTCGTCGCATCACGATAGTCATGACAGCTCGCCAGAGAGGGAGCTCTACGGAGGTGAGTGGCTTGAGATTCCTTAAGGTGGTAAGTCGGCTTAATTTTTTCCTGTTGATATCATTTGCTTTCTTTCGTTGGACGGAATACTACCAGAATATGTTCGCACAATTATGCTCGGTTGTAACAGTTATGCTTTGTTCTGAGCAGTTTTAAATTATTGTCTATCCCAGACTTGTATTTTGAGTTGCCTTTACTGTGTAGAAGCATCAGTAGTAGGTACAAAGCTGAAGTATTTTTACAGTCATTACAAAAAAGAGGTAATCTGATTGATTTATTGGATTTCCTATCTATTTCCTGCCAAGCCTGTCTAAAAATTGTGGCATTTAACACCACTATGCTTAACAAACTAGGTGAAAGTTTTTGCCACTGTCAAGGATAGATAACAAAGATATTTGCAAAAGATTGACTCTGATTTTAAATTCCTCTCACTGCCACAGAGGTGCTGGCAGAAGGAGGATCGACACTCGGCTTGGGCTTCAAAGAGGAAGGAACTGCCGACCTTCGTTCCAGCACCGAGGAACTCAACTTCCACACAGAGACTGGAACCGTGCAGGAGAAAGAGTTCCTACGCCGCAAACAGAAACAGCTCAGCAAACTCCAAGCGTCCGGGGCATTGAAAAACGAGCTTGATGCACATGGCGACCATGAGCGGAAAGACTCAACGTGCTCTGACCTAGGTCTCTTGTCGATCAGCGGAAGGACGAGTCGCCTTTCGTCGATCGGTTCTGCGGCTTCAGGCGGTTCCGGGGTTTCACACATTTCTAACGTCTCGCGGTTGTCTGTAACCGGATCTCACTTGTCGGGCACCAGCGGACGATCGACATCGCCGCACAAAATGCTTGTGGAGACTTCGTTCTGCGGCAGCACTCCTTCGATAAACCAGTCGGTCGACATCGCGACCCCACCCACATCCACCAAACACGAGCCGAGAGACACGCTGGAAAAGATTTTACTGGCAAAGTCGGTGGACCCAACAATGGCTATAGTCGCAGGCGAATCGGTCAGGAGTGTGTCTGTAGAGAGGAAATTGACTACCGATAAAAGCGGGTTGGTGAATGGCAAGGGCAGGCTGGCGGAGACAGAAGCAAAGGCTCAGAAGCAAAAGTTGCCGGCAACGAAGGTGCAAAGCTTAGAAGGTGCCGTCTGCCCTGAAGAATTGACTCGTCGAGTCGAGAACGAGCGTGCAAGAAGGTTAGGTCAATCGGAAGGCATCTACATGCGAGAAACTGAAGGTAAATTCATAAGCTTAAAGTTTGATAGCCTAGGTAATTCTTTGGATGTCGAAGAAAAGCCGACGCGAGTATTAAAAGGCGGAAAGAAGGCGTCAAAAACAACGGCCAGCGAATCGGAAGGCACTTACATTAGCTTGAAGGGGGAGCCGGACAGTGTAACGAAAGAATCAAAACTCACTGCCATAAAGTCTTCAGGACGCGGATCGAGTAAAGGTGGTCTGTACTTGCAAGAGACCGAGGGGAAGTTCATCAGCCTGAAGTATTCGCAAGATTACTCCCAAGATTCACAAGACGGTGAAGACATCAAGCCGGCTCCACGAATCACCCACGGCGCCAAGAAGGCGGGAGGACACGAGAGCGAAGGAACATTCATCAGCTTGAAGAGCGACAGCCTTGACAAGGAGACCGTCCCAACAGAGAGGCCACGATCGCGTTCGCCACGGCTTGCGTCGGTCACTAAAGCATGCATCGAAGTAGAAGTCTTCAAACAAACGACAAAACCAGTCGCAACCGAAAGGAGAGCAGACAAATCAAAACTAAACAATGGCGAAACGGAGGGTACTTACATAAGTTTAAAAGGTGAACCAGATGATTGTCGTGTTAAAGAAGTGAAAGTTGAGATAAAAAGGCCCAGAGACGCTGCTCAAAAAGTGGTGCTTACAAAAGTTGATCCTGCTATTAAAATTGTAGCCAGTTTGAGAGTGGATAAATTTAGTGCCAAGCCAAAAGAAGATAAAAGGGGACAAGGGGCCGCCCCGAAACGCTCAAGCAAGCCGATAGACTTCAAAAATATTCCTCCAGAAGGCATATTTGTTAGTTTGAAGCCTGGCAGCTCAATGGATGAGGAGGAGAGAGTTGCAGAGAAGGCACCACCGTTGAAAGACTGCGGCAAGTCGAGCAGACTTCGCGACAACGAAAGTCAGTATATGAGGGAAACGGAGGGGACCTTTATCAGTTTGAAAGGCGACCTGAGCAGTTCACTTGACCGGGAAGAGAGAGGAGTCGAGATACCCATCACTCTGAACCTTTCCGAAGCCGGAAAGTCAGGAAAAACGGTCCAGACGTTTTCTCAGCTCGTCCAAAAAGACGTTTCCCGACCGTCGAAAGAAATCGCCGGCAGCAAGCCACTCTCTACGACCCCGTCGGCTTCACCAAAACCAGCTCGGCACGCTGTTTTACGTAAAGACGAAGTTGGCTCTAGAACACCATCGCCGTCGTCGTCGTCAAGGAAGAGTTCGTTTACGAGTTTGTTTCGCCGTGGTGAGGTCTTGAGCCCAGAGTCGCCTTCGATCGGCAAGACTCGTAAGCCAGGCTTCACGAGTTTACTGAAGGAAGCGAGCGAAGGACTCATCGACCGGAACCGAAGCCGCAGTAAAAGCAAAGAGCCGTACGAAGCGTCGAGTGCGTCAGTCTCGCCGTTAACTGTTGGCGAATCACGAGACTTGAAACTAAAAAATGCCAAAAACAAGAATGTCTTCACTGCGCTTTTTAAAAAGAAAGAGCGGAAAAAAGATGGCAAAGACGACGACACCCTTTCGCCCGCAGAGATATCGTCACCTGAGCCGACGCTGCCCGTTCTCGATGCAATCAGCAATGTGGAATTTACTTTTGCCGCCGACAGACAATCCTCAGAGACCCCACCACCTAACAACACAGTAGCGAGAGAGGAAGAACCGCTAGACGTTGATAACTTGCTTCCGTCGGAATCTGTGATGCTGCCGACATTATCGCAGCTCTACCGCGATCACAAAGAATTGTTTGTCGAAAAGCCAAAGCCGCCTGTCGAACTGGAAGCGGTGATGCCTGAACGCCCCAAGAAACCGGCACTGGAAAACGTAGATGACGCGGGACACTATTCATCTGAGTCTGAGCGAGATTTTGAAGTGGAGAGCATAGGCAGTAAAATGGAGGAGGTTTTGAAAGTAGTAAATGACGAAGAGGACCACGAACGGAAAGGAATCTTTTCACAGCAGGATTCTGTGGACGAAGAGTTGCCGTACATTCCGACAACGTTGCCGCAAGAAAGGTCCGTGGTGGTTCCACTCGTTCCCGCCAAGCAGAGGGCGCTGGCGGAAGTGAGAACGTGCCCCGTCGAGCGACCAAGGTGAGGTTTTGGTTGTGGTTGTATGAAATTCTGACTTCGGCTTTTAGTTCTGGGATTGTAATTATACTTTCCTAATCGAAAGTATCATTAAGGCTAACTAGATGCTCGAGTTTAGTTCAAATGTTTACCAGATGTTGAACAATGCTCGGTGTTACAATGCAGAAATAACATGTACAAGAAAAAAAATCACTTCGACATTTTCTGGCGATTAAATTTCAGGGTGCGGCGATATGCCTTTGAGTTTTACGTTAGTAACATTTTTTCAGGTCAACAACTCCCATCAACCCATCGCTTCTCGACGAATTCGTGACTGCAGGACCTCCCCTTGCCCGGGAGCTCAAGATGAAAATCAGCCTGCCTCGCGAAGACTCCATCTCCAGCAAGAAGAGCCCACGGCGATCCCAAGCACGGTCTTGGTTCGAATTTGCAGAACAGGGCTTGCAGAGTCCGCGGGAGTATCGAAAGGGTTCCCTAACTAGCGCCACCTCCCCTTCACCACCCCCTCTGCCTCCAAGGGCGCCAGCCGCTGTATCCCCGCCCCCACAAACACCACCACCCCCAAAGGTGCAGAACTGGATTAACTTCGAGGAGATTCCAGAGAGGAGGAAGCCACCAAAACGTATTCAGACGATTCCTTCTAGAAGTGAGTACGATTCCATCTTGATAATCAAGAATTGACTCTCCTTGCTTTTCTTGAAGCTACAAGTGTTTGTCAAGTTATCTTACTTCTATTGCTACAAAAAAATCTATGGTGTTAATTGCTTGTAAATGAAGACTTTTTGACCCATTTCAATTATTTTACCTTCTTAAGATGGCCTTTTAAGATAGGAAAAGTTCCATTTCACTTTGGCATATTTCTTAACGATATATGCTTTAGACCTTAAAAACTGGTTACAATTACTGATTTAAAAGGTTCAACTTTGACAAAAAAAAAACCCAAATGTGGCAATTGTTGATTAACGCTATGTATCCTACAGGCAACATTGAGTTTCCGGAGCCTCCCAAAAACAGTGACGCCAAAAATGTGCAGTACAGCTATGTGAACCCAGAAGACTGCAAGTGCGAATGCCACGAGCCGACAGGCAGACACGCCACCGGTGGAAAGGCCGTGGCCAACGGCAGCAAGCAGCGATGCTCGCATTCTGAGAAAGACAGGAAACGGCAACCGCCCAGGCTGGAGGTTGAGGATAAGAACTCATGTGTCAGGTAAATCAGTCTGTGATTATGTACCACGATCACTGCACTCAGAATGTTGTCTGTATACAGTGAAATAGTGGCCAGCGCATGCAGTTATCTGCAGTCCACCTACCATATATTTCTAGTCTAACCACACCACCACTTCCACAACTAGAGGTAATACCAGAGAATTTATGTTTTATTGTAATTTAACCAATCGAACTAGATCTGTTGAAACCCATACAAGGAGATTACAGCATTCCAAGAAAACGACAAAAATAAGTTCCCCTGGCTGGCAGATAATGACTGTACACCTGCCTTTAGTTCAGCAGTACAACACTGCCTATGTACATTTACCTTTAAGTAGTAATGATTAATGCTAAATATGGTATAATACCAGCTGCTCTCAAGTTTTTTAGGTCAATCCTAAAGCCATGTTCTGAAACAGTAGTAGCAGGAGTAGCATTGAATGGTGGTTAAAAGGGCTAAACCTTCCTCATGCTGGTAAAAAATACACTCAAAATCTGTGCTTAAGCCAAAATAGTTTTCTGCACCTCAAGTTTTTACTCAAGCCTGGTAATAACCACCATTAAGCAATGTTAAAACAATTCCAACCATTTTCAGCGATTCATCATGCGAATACGTGAATCCGTACACGGCCGAAGGCGGCGAAGACTTCAACATAGAGAGTCTGAAAGTAATGAAGCCGTTTGGCATGGACCTCGACGTTTCGAGCAACCGAAGCAGCGTGGTTTCTCAGGACGAGCAGCCATCTCCAGACAACGAACTGCCTCACCATGTCCACTAGATAATCCAGTGTAGCCCATTTTGAGAGTACTAACAAGAGTCTATGGTTTGGCAAGATTGACTTGTGTCATTTTGGACAGCCTGAGACATAGCCACCAGCTTTAATTTTGTTTCCAATGAGCGGACATATAGTCGGGAAACTTGTTTCGCTAGAAGTTTTAATAGTTGGTAAAGACGGCAGTCCAGCGATCTCCTCAACCACTTAGTCAAAACATTCACTCTATGTACCTTGGCTAAGCATTGCCTAATCTACAAGCATTTACATTTTTAATGCATAATTTATGAGAATAATTGGAGATTTCAAAGTATTATTTTCACCTGATCTTTAATATTTTCCATAATCTATTCCAGGTACCGGGTAGGTATATATTTTATGTCTTCACATAAATTTAGTCTCTATGTGAATTGGTTGTGATACATACCTCAATTACTTTTGTAATTTATAGTCTCAATGCTGCCATAGTTTCATTAAATTTTAGTAAGTCGTAACACGAATTCTTTGTACCATGGGATCGATATCGAAATACGAAGTCACTGTTTTTCTCAGATCGCGAGACCATTTCGTGCCTTTATTCTTTGAATGTTACTTTTGGAACTGAACTGTAGATCGTCTCTGGAGGCCAGTGCAATATAGAGCCTCGATTAGGATGGTGAATTTCTGTAATATAAGAACATAACTTCAAAATGTCATGCAGAATAGGCATCAGCATCGTCATTGTACTAACAAAAGTAGTCTCACTTTTCCTGTTACATCAGTTACATCGATTATTGCCAGCAAGCAACATGAATTTCACAAACATAGGTTAACCGTCAAATGCTACATAACGCAATACAAGTATATACCAACATACATTTAATGATCCACATATTAATTAACTTCAGATTGCTTCATTATTTTCAATTTCTTATATCAAATCAATGATGCTTTCGGGAAAAGAAGAAATCAAAATGTTTCCTTTTAATATTAAATGTTTTGTAATTACTAAGTGTTTCCTATCTCCAGATATGTTTTTCAATTCTTATTGGATAAAATGGCATGTCATTTTCTGCATAATTCTGCCATTTATAAATGAGATCAGAAAATTCCTGTGCCATCAATCGATAAGATTTCCTACTCAAGCTCATTCCAATTGATATTGATCCTGCCTTGCTCCATTGAAATCACTTTTAACAAAATAGAAAAAATGTTACCTAGCTCATTTCTCTTTCGATCCTAGTGTCAACATTTGTCGCCCATTTTTGAAACATGTTTTATAAATGCAAATAAATAGCATTCTAGATAGGAATTAATATAAGAAAATATTAAAAAAATTGTTGAATAATACTATTATGGTTGCAATGCAATGTGAAATTATGTAGGTATATCTGTAAATAACAGCTGCGTAAGTTTAAATGGGGATGGTTGTGTACTCAATAGCGATACAATAAATCATCTTTGAGTGTTCCAAGTCTCAATGTATTTCTTTTAATCTTTTCAGTCCAGCCATAGAGCAGATGCCCTCTCTTAGCTTACACCTGAAAGGCTAGCAGTGCTACACTTCTGAACATACAAATTGATTCTTATCATCATCGAAATTTCGTCAAATAAACATTCGCCTCAGCCAAAGTCGAGAGGAGCAAAGAATAGCTGCCAAGGTTTCAACCACCCAAGAAGTTTTGGAATTCGCATAGGCCGTCTGAAAGCAAGCACACAACAAATTAGATTTCAAGACCAAGATACACCATGTAAAAAAAAAACCAAACTGGGGCGCCCAAACTCGACACGATTCACTCATACAAAAATTGTTGTTTTAAGCATAAATGAACCTAAGGTGCAACAATTTTCGTTAATGGCAATCAGTCGAGGCCATTCGCCTCCAAGGTGAGCTACTGTTAACTTAGAAACATGTGCACAGTGATTCATGATTAGAACCATGATTTTTTATTGTTTGAATATGAGAAAAAAACTTTACAAATGTATGCAGTACGTTGATACCATAAAAATGACACTTAAATGTACTAACAAATGTTTTCTTAGTATACAGTGACTGTACTACAAATTAGAATTTGCAATGACATAGATATATTGCCGGAACTGAGTGCCCTCGGCTGTCCGGTAACAGAATTTAAAGAGTAGATAAGTGAAAATAATTGTAGAAGAACTGCCACTAACCACTAAGTGGCACCTGGTGATACTCTGTATCACAATATGGAATACGTGAATCAAGTTCAAAGGCGAGAAATGATAGTGACTTCAAATCCAACGAGCGGTGGCGATAAAATTGGCTTGGAATCGCTTCCAACTACGAGTAGATTTTACTCTACATTTAAACGCACGTCTCGTCCTACATTAACCTTACAACTATTACATATTATTAACTTCGTTCTAATGCTTCTAGATCCAATATTTGAGATACAAGTGCACTCAAGTGCAATGGAAAAAAATTGTTAAAAAAAAAACCTAAACACAATCTCACAAAAATTACAACAAAAGCTACAAACATTGGAGCATGTCTCTCAAAAAACCAAGTCTCTGATACATAGTATAAAAATCGGCACAGTCCATTGCCCGCACTCAACCCGACGAGATCGAATCGACCGGTCGCAGAAACCACCCATTCCTGCCTAGTACGGAGCAAACTTGCTACGATCAGATTTGAGCTTTCCGTCTGCGGGCCCCATCGATCCTCCGGGGCTGCGCAGACGCGGCTGGAAAGCCTTGTGCGTACGGTGCACGCCTGTGGTTTGCACAGGCGCAGAACCGCCGCCTAGCAACTCGGTCAGTCCCCCGAGGGCGCTCAGCGACGAGAGCGCGTTCAGTGCACCGGGCTTGGACAGCAGCTGCGCGAGAGGGATCGCCGAGGCGAGAGGAGAGGCAGCGGCGGAAGAGGAGCCGCCCGGACCGGAGCCCCCGGGAGTCGAATTACCGCTACCTTGGTTGGCGGGATTTTGGGCCTCTAGGTTAGCTTTCTGTAGTTCGACACTGGTGGGAAAGAATAAAGACACCCGTGGATATATTTGGCAAACAGGATCTTCACGCATCGAATCAGTAGCCAGCTCGAGCAAAATTTTCTGCAATAATTTTTTGGGGATAGGTTATGTGAATGTACTTATCCAGCTAGCCAAGAACAAGACTTGTTGTATTTTCAAAGCATATTACTCTCAAATTTCCTTATATGTACAGGGTAAATGATGGGTAGCTAATTTTGACTTAATTATTAAAAGGCGAGCTTTTATAAAAACTACGTCAATCAACTAGCTTTAGAGGCAAGTTAACTGGAGTTTTTATCATGACTGAAATAGGCCAGACATTGGACTCAGGATAGCAGATCGATTTGAGGTTAGTCAATGTAGGATTGCGTCGATGGGAGTGCAGAAACGTTTGCCGAGAGCTTCATCAATGTTTAAAGATGGGATTTAACAAGGTCAGTAAAAAAAATACCACATTTGATAAGAGTAAGACACAGTGAGTTGCGTTCATAAAGGAACCGAAAGTCTCCCGCGAAAATATCTTTGACACTAAGTTAAACGCCGAATGGCTCAGGCTGATATTGAACAAGATACTTAGCGGTTCGGTTAATCACACAAGCTAGGGACACTGACAAAGCTCGCGCTAACTCCCGCGAGCATTCACAAGCTTTGTCAGCATGGCGGTAAATCAGAGAGCATGGTTTCGATTGTTGGCAAATGACAAAATGATATCAGCTGGAAGAAAACACGTTGGATATGAGTTTTGGCACATGGATAGCAGCATTTGTTTTTGGCAGAACTCAAAATAAAGTTATGTCAGGTGGGTGTCAATGGTGGAGCAATTTGTTAAATTACACGCATTCAAATCACTAGTACACTTTTCCTTCCCAGTAGTTTAGACTGCAACCAACTTTACCGAAACAAAGAAAATTTTGGCCTCCTCCAATCATTAGTGAACGCAAGTTAAATGCACCCTAGATGCACGTAACTCTACTCGACTTCACAATTAATTTGAATTTAATCAAATTTGAAATTCTTTCGATACCAAATGCAAAAAGAAATAGTTGGTAGAAAAGTAAAATGGCACAAACTATTTTAGAAAAGTTATGTAGTTAGAGCTGTCTAGTCAGTTGTACAAAAGCTGAGTATTCGGCTAAATTTTTTTAATATCCACATCGTTCTATAAACGGTGTCCAATAATTTAATTATTCGGATAGGTTTTGCAGAATAAGATTGAAAGGGACATACGATGACTTTGCAAATAAATTACGATAGGACCTATAATTTTGTTGAATAAACTGTAAACATTCGCCCCCCAAAGCTTGCTAGCTTCCTTTCACTCGTAATCACAAGCGCACAGGGTAAATTGGCATTGGAGGCGGGACAGAATGGCGCCGCGGAAACCTGGACGTGGGAGGCCGTCGTCGGTATCCGCGGCCCGTTCAGGCCAACCAGCTCAGGATCCGGATCTGGGACCAGAGCTCGCACGGAGTCTTTCCAGGTAGCCGGATCAGTTGGAAAAGATCAACGAATGAAGAGAATGGGACCCTGGAAAGAATCGAGGTTAGAAATGGCAGCGGGCAAGTGCACTCGTTGCTCGCTCGTCTTCTTTCTTCTCGCTTCTTCTCGCGTTTTCCTGTAAGGCTACCCTACGCTAGCTACCTACCGACGAGCTAGCACTACGGAATAGAGGAGACGGTTTACGAACAGTAGCGGAGCAGTGTAAAAACATTCACAATCAAAACTTCCGTTGAGACACATTGAATTATGAGATAACTGTGAAAAACGAAGAAAAAAAATTGGTAATATAACCTAACTATTTGATAATTGAGTCTAGTTGCAATGTTTTTCATTTCTCCTCCGCTACTTCTCTCTGTGAGTGAGCGGCTTGCATCTGGAGCAACAGGGCATGTTGGTGGACGTACCTCATGTTAATCAGGTATTGAGCGAGGGCAACAGCGTCCTGGTTCCCTGTGATTGTGATGGTCCTGTCGGTAGCGCCACCTTCGCGTTCCTCACAGTTTGAGATGCGAATCATAGCACCAGTTATCTGTCTGAAATGACAGGAAAAAGCAGGGGTCACGGATGGCTAATTTAGCGCTACAGAGTTTGACTGTGTTAGAAAGACGCATAGTTATGGCACCCAGGTTTGGACTAGGAAGATATTTGTGTGAATTGTATAGTGTATCACAATTTTTCTGGTGAGATTCAACTAAAAGTGTGGTCTCACCAATGGTGAAACTAAATTATTGAAGGTTTTGGCATTTATTGCCGATTGCTGAAATGAAACCATGTGATAACAAAATGTAACATCTGCAAAAGCCTCATAAACGGTATGTTATTTCTCCAAAACAGTTCAGAAATCGGATCCGTAATAATAATCATGGGCAAGTTGGTTTTGTTTGGCCAAGTTCTAAGACCAAGTTCTCTTCCAGAAAAGATGTATTTCAGTAAATATTAGAAAATTATTAAGCATCTACATAATTAGAGCAGTCATTATGAATCCCATTCATGTCCCTTTACCAAGAAATGAAATAAGAAGTATAATTTAGCTTTGCTCACCTGATCTCAGCAATCTTGGTGCCTCCCTTGCCAATGATACATCCGATGAGCTCATTGGGCACGGACATTTCTTGTGTCTGTTGGTTTGCTCCTGGCTGGTTGCGGTTATGGTTGCTTGTTCGCAGCTGCGATCCTGCTAATGCGGCCAAGGCTGAAAGAAAGGACATGGTTAGTAAATATCTCGCCAGCTTTACCTTGTGATTAGTAGGCAAATCGCTACTATCGAAAAATGTTAATAAAATAATAAATAAACCAACCCATAATGCAAAAGCCAAGTAATATTCTATCAACTATGTGGTATTTAAGGAAAGGCAAGGTGGCAGTATGCAGATTTTTGTTTAGATTGAAACTCACCTGCCGGGTTGAGGCCTCCTCCGCCTCCCGGAGCGTTGAGCCCTCCCAGACCCAACGCTGCGAGACCGGCCAAACCTGAGTTGTTCATCCCCATCTGCTGGAAGCAGTCAGAATTCGAGAAATTATTTCTCGGTCCGTCCTGCCTCTGAAAATGTTTGTGATGAGTGCATGCCCAAAGATAATGACCACAAAAAATAATCGCGCTAGTTAGTAAAGAAATAATCACAAAAAAGAAAACCAAAGATAATCTCAAATAATAACAAAACTATTCAGATATTAGACTAAACTCAAAATGTCACTCCCATGGTAGCAACTCACGTCATTGTGTGCTGGTACCGCGTAATTTCCCTGAATTGTGTAAGCCTGGCCCCCGGCAAGAATGACCGGGCTTCCGTTTTGTGGCTTCGGGCGGTAGGGAATCGTAGCTCCCTTGGGCGGAGACTGGAAAGAAAAGACATTAGATATGCAAACACAATCGACACAGTGTAAACTGGTTGAATAAGTGAAGTTGACGTCTCCTAATATTATTATCAATTCCATCATAGCGTAACCAGTAGAGGAACAGCAGAGACAGAAACTGCAGTTATACTTATATATCATTAAGAAACTCTGTGACAAAAGAGTATTAAAGGATTTTTGTCAGAGCAACATTTTAAGATCTTTTGAGGTAAGTAGGTAGGTACCAACAAGTCTTAGAAATGTGTATATTTAAAAAGATGACCTACAGATGTTTTTTCTTCACAGTCAGCACGGTCATAGCACATACCTCAAGCATAACACAGCAGATGTGGTAGATGCACTGCGTAATAGCCTCGCTGGTACCAGAAATGGTGACAGCACGCTCGGTGGAGTTCGGCAGCATCTCGGAAGCGACTTGAATAGAAGCGCCAGTGACTTCTCGGATCTCCTTGATCTTGGTGCCACCCTTGCCAATAAGGGAGCCGCATTGGGAGGCGGGCACGATCAGACGCAAGGTGATTGGCGGTCGGGGAACGCCTGCCCCTGTTGGACCGCCCTGCATTTCCTGGAACTGGCAACACCACTGCCAGGGTGGCGTGCCATTAGCCACAACTTTTAGACAATGGCTAACAACAAAATTGCTGGAAATAGCAAGTTTAAATTGGTTGAATTGTTACTTTTAGTGGAAAACAGGGTCATGAATCTAGCTTATTTAAAAGGAAAATCAGGAAGCAGTACATGACTTATCGCTACCTATCAGTAAATAGTTCACAGCATCCAATAGATAAATTACATAACTCGTGCAATCACAACAATAAAAACATACTATGCTTGTACTAATGGCATGAACCACTTAAGTGCCTTTTTTAGGTATTCCACTTAACTGCTATATAAAATAGGACAACTTTAAGGACAAAATAGACTGGACTACCAAGACCTTAGTCATAAGACCAAGTGCAGTACTGTATGGTAGGTATTCAAAAATCGAGATGTATCCTGATAACTAAATAATTATATACCTAATGGATTGCTTACCTCCTCAAATTTCTTGCAAATCAGCGTGAAGGCCTTGAATATGGCATTTGTGGGTCCTGTGACTGTCACTATTCGCTCTGGACAAGATCCATCGGAGATGTTAATGCGTGCTCCCGATTCTTCGCGGAAGCGTTTGACAATTTCACCTTTCTTTCCAATTATACTTCCAACCTCCTAAAAAACAAGATTTTCTTTGTTAGCATATAGTAAACTGCTAACTACAATATACTAAAAATTAGAAAGAGGCCTCATTTACGGGTTTTATCTCCAATTCAATTTCAGTAATCGGATCCGTTATCTTAATCAGTGGCTTATAGAGAATAGGTAACAATGTTTAATAGCCACACAAAAAAAGGTACAGAAAAGTCATATTTACCTTTCCTTGCATGATCAGTCGGATGGTGAGTGTGACTGTCGGGTCATCATTGGGAATTGGCTTTTCTTCATCCATCTCTATGGCTGATGTGTTATCAATTTTGGATGACAAAAAGAAGCGACGGCCGATAATGGCTGTTTACCTGAAAGCAGAAAATAACTAATATTTAAAAATAATTACATACGAAACTATGCGTAGGCATAGAAGTAGGCATGGAATCCTATTTCCTGAAGTTGGCTGGGCTATAGGCAGGTAGGTAGGTGCAACTCTTTTGGTAGGCAGAAAGCTGGAAATTATAATAACTCCCTCATAATATCGCGTAACTGATCGGAACATAAAAACTTGGTTAAAACTACACTTATTAATGTGATTTCCAGTTACATTTAAATAACGCGTAGCGGAAATCACTATCGATTTGTTACTAGCACAGAAGCTTCCACGCCAAGCTCCCGGCAGCCATATGCCGGCCATTATCGAAACCTGTGTGCGACGCAATAATTTTGTCCAGCTACTCAGTACAGTGCCACGAGACCAGCAAGGATTTGGAATATTCAACCACGTTTTAAATATCTTGCATCATTTAAACTAATTAATTAACTTACTTCTCGGTATCTGGACTCGGATTCTTGGGTTCTTAACTCCGAATTCTTGGCAACGCAGGCACAGGCAGTTTAGTATCACGAAATGGGTAGGAAGGAAGGTCGAAGCCAACATGGAAGAGGGGGATTGAGCGAATGGGAGCTACCAACTGCAACAGCCAAGCCGTAAACAACCTATGAAACTAAATTCCCTAGATACTATGCCATATAATGTTTTCTGTAGACCAATTTAAAACAAGTATACGAGAAAAAATTACTTATAAATTATTGAACACAATTTTTTTTTGGCTAGGATTTAAAAAACCATAATTTTGTATACAAAAATAAAATGTACAATATTCTCTGACCCAAGTTTCAAATTGCCTCGCTACGAACCTCCTACTATTGGTTCAAATTTGGAAAAGTCAAGTAAGCAGTTAAGTTCAGGAAAATGAACTGAACAGTGAACTTGATTTATTTGTTGGCACTGATTTGACAAATAGCCCTTTTAAAAATTAGGTTTTGCAGAAAGGAAGGTACACCACTTTACACCTAATTATAAGACGCAGTTACTTTTCAGAATCAAATGATAAGAATAATAATAATAAAAATAATTATTATTAATATTATCTTTTATTGTCTAAACATCTATAAATAGGCACAAAAATTGTATGATAAGGCTAACATCAATCGAAGCCGGTCATCTCCTGCATCTTTCATGCTCTGTTGTTGTCTTCCTCGTCAAATGTCTCAATTACCATCTTTCACAACTTCTTCTCGTCCCACAAATTCTTTTCTTCCACTTCCTTCCAGTCAATATTTCTCTCCTCTAGATCGCCTTTTATCAATCCACTCCATTTCGCTCTCTGTCTCCACACCCTTCTTCGAATCCCAACCGATGCTTGTGCCCGAACCATCACAATCTCTCTCTTCCCAACTTTAATCCCACCCTTTCCACTTCCAGCTCTTTCCTGATACTCTTTACTGCTTCTCACTTTGTCCACTTTTGTTACTCACTCCACACTTCTCAAAAATGTCATCTCTGCTGCCTGTAGCTGTCTCTTCTTTCCCGCCTACAGCCCACGTCACAGCCGAGTATGAAGTGCTGACAAATAGTACATTTTGTACGTAATTAATTTGTATTTGGTGGGCAAATCTTCGTCCCACAAAAATTTTCGAACAGATTGGTAAAAAGTCGCTGCTTTGTGTACTCTTTGCTAATTTCGTCTTCGATTGTTGCTTTATTATTTGTAACACTTCCCAGGGATTTGAATGATTCGACCGCACAAGAACAATATGGGATCAGTGGTCAACTTTTTTATATGATTTCAATGAAGACATTCCCAATCAACAAGCCATTGATATCAAATTTCTAGTATGTTCAACTCAAGTTCTGAAAGAAATGCAAGGTTGCAGGGAAGGTTTTGAATGACTCGCTGGGGTTTTCATACTGCGTCCACATTCGTCCAAAATCGAGCGCCAACTTTTAAATAATAACATAATATTAGGTTACCTGGTTGTTTTCAGAGCCGTGGTTTGATGTTGAGATATTTTTTTTCGGTTTTGATCCGAGTTGAGGAGATTTTTGGTCCAAAAAAGGGCCTAACGTCTCGACGTTTCGACGAGGCACGGCTCGTCATCTTCAGGAGAAACGTCGAGACGTTAGGTCCTTTTTAGGACCAAAAAACTCCTCAACACAGAGCAAAACCGAAAAACATATCTCAAAATAATATTGAGCATTTCTACGTTTGGTAGTGATTTAAACCTCATGTAATCACGGTTAACAACCAATTTCAAAGCCTAGGTGAATTTAGTTGCAGTAGATCTTAAGGCGAAAATTTGTCTAAAATTTGTTGGCGTTAGAACTAAAATAAATAACAAACATATTGTCAAAGTCTTATAGAAGCACTAGTGCAAGCAGATTGGTGTCCTAGGAATTTACTGAGCTAGGCAAAGATATAGCTAGCTAATAATGCAAGAGCTGCGTACAATCTAACGGGTCCCCAAACATAACATGAGGTGGGAGATTCATTTCGACCCATAGAATCTCCATGATGTTCAACAAATGAAAGCTATCAGCACCCCCTAAAGATTAAAAAATCATTCTGCTGCACTTGCCATCGGGCATCGACACTTATTTGCACTTATTGGCCAACATAGCGGCGGAACATGGACGTCTCGCGACCTCACCTCTCAATTCGCCGAAAGCCAAGACACCTCTAACGCATCCGCATATTTTTTAATTATAGAATGATTTCAACAAGCAGGCGAACAAATTTCTCGCCATCAAGTATTGAAATTAGAAAGGGATACACACCAACTATCAGAAACTTGTTATTATGTGCTAGCTGGATTGGCAGTGCGGCTAAGCAGTCTCTCGCGGTCGAGCGGTGGCACAGTTTCCTACGTTGCTTTCGTTGCGTTCCTTCTGTTGGCTGACATATGGTGATCACGGCTAGTCGTCAATGAGCGGACAATGGTGACAGACAGTGTCTGCAGTGGGGAGTCTCCGCGTGCTCAAAGGTAAGTATTTAAAGGTAAAGGGAGGACACAGAGGATCGCTCTTTGGAGATCAGAGTAGAGACTTGGAGGTATGAGAGTCGGAGGCTGTTGAAATATTTTAAATTTTAAACGCCTTGGCAGTAATCATATTCTTATTGAGAAGCGGAAGCATTATTTGGGATCCAACTAAGTTAAGTGGCTCTAAATAGCATTAGTTCTGATTAGAAACACGATACTGAACAGTGAATACAGAAAACCGACATAATTTCATCATAAATGACGTTAAATATGACATGTGCCAAATATTATAATTTTTTATGATTACCAATGATATACACAATCTTTTCAACGGTCCACAGTTCGAATCTTTGCCCCCCCCCCCCCCCCCCCCCCCCTCCTCTCTCCATTATTCCTATCGGCTTTTGATATCAATTCATGATTATTTTTATTGGAATTTGACATTTTAACGAGGAAATGCGTGTCTTGGAAATCTTTTGTAAAATTGTAATTAGACTTTGCTCTAGTAGGCAGCAAGAACTATTTCACCTTGATTATAGTGCTATAGGTCCCGTTAGAATGCGACAAGAATGCATAAGAAATTGATTTTAAATCCCTTGCGAATACCATCTAGAAACTATCTGCATAATATTACAGTGGTGGAATTACGCAGTCTCGCAAGGAAATTCTTCGGACCAAACTGTTGTTACATTATTTGACGTCTTATTATTGGAGGTCATTTGTTTAAATGTCACGATAAAAAAAAAATAGAATTGAATGCTAAGAGAAGATCATTTTTTTTTTTTTTTTAAATAACTGTGGTCTTTATCAGATTATGAGGAAGCACACTAAGTTTCAAAATTATTTTGAGACAACATAGACTGCCGAAAATCAATTAGTCAGCCCGTATCTACAGACAAGCTGATTTTCCCGACACTTAGCAGTCCAAGTTTAGATTGGAATCCCTTTGGCACAAGTCATGACTATTTCTCAGTACTTACATTTCAGAGAAATTACCTCTCCCTACCTTTTATACCTCTAAGCGTAAAACTAACTCTTTCAACTAGTACTGGGAGTGTTGATTTCACCAAAGATCCTGTCAATCGAGGTCCAACCTGATCTTCACTGTCTCACAACATGCGTGATGAGTTACCTGGCTTCTCTAGGGAGTTAAGCAACAGTGCTTTGTACCAGGATCAAGAATCAGTTGGGTGACCAAGTAAGCGACCGTGTTTTGGATTTCCTCTTGTCCCTTTGAGACCAGAAAGAGTTTCACATTAGCCTCAAAACTGCAATACAGTTAGACCCCATGTTTACCGCAGCAAAGTGGAGCAACATTTTGCTTTCAAAAAGATGTGGCCCTTCCGGAACATCGAATACCAATCCCCAGTGCTAAAGCTGATGCTCTTTCCAACTGAGCAAACGGGCATGATCATCTCTGTTTTTGATGAGTTTTATGGATCTCGATTGTTCAAACCATGGGGCTGTGAATGCTCACATTTTCGCTGAAAGCTCGTTCTCTCTGCTTCCCTCCTTGCCATTTCTTCTTCTCTTATCTCTTGCATTTGATAATATTTGTCCAGAAATAAAAACAAATTTTGTGTTCTTGTTACAGCAAGGATGAATCCACTGCGCCGTGCTGGCAAGTCTGGAAGCGGCGACGCTACCTGGTGGCGTGTTTGGCGTTCTGCGGCTTCTTCAACGTTTACGCCCTTCGAGTAAACCTCAGCGTGGCCATTGTAGCCATGACTACCAACTACACAGTGCTCGGCGAAAACGGAACTCTAGTCACGGTGAGACGGTCTTCTGATTTGAGCTGCTTGACGACGCACTGTTTTGACCATGTGGTTCAATGGCGGTGGTAACTGAGTGGGTGGTGATGATGATGAACTTATCTGGCCTGGAAGGGAGGAGGGTAAACCTAGTGCCGGTACTTAATCTATTCCTGTCGAAAAGCAGAAGGAGACCACCGGCTTAATGTTCCTTGCAAAGGCGGTACAACGCGAACATGTATTACTAACATATTTGCTGACGAGAAATTGATCAGCAAGGTGAGAAACGGCTGTTGTGTTAATTTTAGCAACTCCAACGCCAACCTCTCTCCCGGAAAGAACTGGTCATGAGTTGATTGTCACCCAACTTGAGTGATCTCACAAGAAAGTGTTACCAAAACGTCAAAAGGTTTGGTAAAACTTCCAAATTTCCCTAGTAACGATGACAGAAGACGATGACGATGGACAGATTAAAGCGGATACTATCTATTCCGTGAGAGAAGATATTTTAATATATACCATCGATACCAATATATGGATACCAATTTTGCCAGAAGAGCTAGTGGAAACAAATTCAAGTATCTTCTCTCACGGGACAAAAACTTGGTAAGTGAAGCTACAAAGAAGTGGGGATATCTGCGGACGACTGAAAAATGAAAACGTGAAACCGTCAGGCGTCTGCAGCGGCTATTTTTTTTTGAGGATCCATCCCGCTCCCTCACGCAATAGACTTGGGTACAGGATGCACATATTACATCCCTTTTTGCAGATGGAGCGGGACTTCGATTGGGATTCGACAACGCAGGGCTTGGTGCTAAGCGCCTTCTTCTACGGGTACCTGATAACCCAAGTGCCTGGCGGGTGGCTGGCGGCAAGAATAGGAGGGCATCGCGTATTCGCTGTCGGCATCGCAGTCACCGCCGTTCTCACGCTGTTGACGCCGTTGGCGGCAGACGCCAGCGTCTACCTCCTGGTAGCCGTCCGCGTCATTGAGGGCCTATTTGAGGTGCGTTACTTGATTTGATTTGCTGTGCTTAGCGAAGCACTTTTTTGACAACTTTTCTTGTGGTACTGGTCTGATGACATCGGTGAATGAGTAGGCGATGATGATGAACCTAGCCTAGCCGAAAAGGGAGTAGAGGACACCCGGATCGGCACGTAGCCTACTCGTGACGAAGAGCACCAAGGACATATAGGGTGAACTTCCTTTCCGAAAGTCGGTACAACTCGAACATCAGGATTCTTCCACTAATCCATGCTGACGAGAGGTTGGAAGCGATAGGTCGAGTGAAGTTGTAATATTTTCCATCCCCCCAACTTCTCTACCTTACAGAGATGATCATGTCCATGATGGAGTCCTGTGTCTTTGGTGAGGTGTGAAAGTAGAACATTTTAATTAATATCAATGATGATTGCATAAGAACTAATAAAAATGTATAAATACAAATTCTCTGACCTTGAACAAATGTATGTGATGGACCCATGTTCATGCAAAGATCACCGAAGTTAAGCACTACTAGATCGTAACTCGACGTTGGATGGGTGACCATGTCTTGCAGGGCGTGACTTTTCCTTCGATCCACGCCATCTGGTCGCGTTGGGCACCGCCACTAGAACGCAGTCGTCTCGCAACGCTCGCGTTTTCGGGCAGCTACGCGGGTACCGTCGTCTCGCTGCCCATTTCGGGCCTCCTCGCTGAGTACGCCGGCTGGAGGTCGGTCTTTTACTTCTTCGGCAAGTACAAAACGTCTTCAATAAAAAAAAAAAAACTGATAATTAACTTTACACCTGGGATCTTTTTCAAAGAGTACATTTTTTATTTTAGGCAAGTGTGACAGAAATTACTTTGACGAATTCGTCGTTTTTGGTGGTTTACCACCAGATTCTAAGTCTAACGTCCTGTAAGCATATGATTCTGTTCCCCGACATGTTTCGTTTTTATTGATCAGCGTATGCAAACAAACCTGGCATTCACATGACATGAATGAGAATGGCACAGAACTTTTCAGCAAAAAAAGCACCTAAATTCGTTCAAAAAGGAAAGATATGTTTTCGCGAACGTAAACTCAAATGGCACACAACTTTTAGAGGCAAAGTTGATGGATATCTTCAAGCCGACAGAAGTTCAAACATTTTTTTTAATCGATTTTTTTTCATCCATTGATTACAACAGGTATAAGAAAATGTTTAATGCAAGCAAGGCATTTAACTTGATTATACCAAATCATTTTTCGTCTTCTTCATGCTTTTATTCATATTTCTTTTCGTTCACCAACTTCTTTCATATCTCGTTATCTAGCCAGATTTCTTTCTCTTCCACTACATTCCATTTCCCACCGCTTTCCTCCACATCTGCTTGTAGTCTTTCTCTTGGTCTTCCTCTTCCCTTTCTCTCATATTCCAAGCTTCATAATAAGTTCCATAACACTTCTAAATAGTACAGACTTAACATAAGAAATGCAGCACCTTCCAAGCCAGTAGCCACAGTCGATGGATATTTTCGGGCAGTACAATTTTGAGCAGAAATTATTTTGACAGATACAATTTAAAGTTTTTTTTATAGTTAGCGCGCTCACAGTGGTGGCTTTCCATTGATGTCTCGAAAACCGTTTGAATGGAAAATTGTTGTCAATTGTGCTTGCTTACCAAACCAATATACCCTCCCAAGATACTCTAAGAGCCAGATATCTTTTTAAATTCGTAACGGAGTTGTTGATTTTTATTGATTTCTGTGGCCAGGTGTCGTCGGTTTGGTGTGGAGCGTCGCTTGGCTGATGGTCGTCAAAGAAGGACCGGAGCACGACCCTCATATCTCTCCGGAAGAATTGAAATACATCCAGGATTCGTTGGGTGGGCCGAGAAGTGAAGCCGATAAAGTATGCAAAAAGTTTTACCGCCCTGTCTACGTGGCCATTTTCGTTAGTCAGTAAACAAAATTCTCCTAATAGTTCAGAGAGACGCAAAGGTTATCCCAAAGAGGTTCTACCAGAGGGTTTCCTATATCATTTGATTGTACCGTTTGCTTATATTTTACCTGAGATGTGGAGTTTGCTCATACATTATTTTGGAAGAGCTTAAAATTGATCTATATGGCACCTTTAAAATGATTTAAAATAGAATAGAATATCATAAAATTAACCTTTTGCAAATCAAGAATGAAATTTCTTGTGCGAGTAAAACATTGGATGATTTCGCAGTCTAAAATGTTCTCGTTACCCAATTCCAGAAGCAAAAGCATCCCTGGGGGAAGTTCTTGACGTCACTTCCTGTCTGGGCGATCATCGTGGCGCACTTCGGCGAAAACTGGGGATTCTACACGCTGCTGACACAACTGCCAACGTTTATGAAGGGTAATCCACAGACCAACCCAGAAATGTCATAAGCCCTTAAATCCAAATCTGCAATTCACTTTAATGAGGGAAGTGGATTTGCAGTTTTAGCAGATTTACCTTTAGAAGATTTACTCAATATATGGACAAGAACTTTCAAATCTACCATCCTTTAAGCTATAAATATTATATCAATGTTTTTAACATTATAGATCTGTGATTATAGCTTATATCTAGCATTACTGGATCCTCTTCTAAGATATTGATCCTCTCTCCCGCTAAGAATAAAATTGAGTTTTAAGCTAAATTCTAGGTATACGCTGTATATTCTTCAGTTGTCAGTTGTCACTACTTATGTGGGGCTGTAGTGTTGGTGCTACAAAGACGTAAAACACCAGTAATTATATCGGTGTCGTCGATCAGCAACCTTGAAAACAGTGTTATTTATCAAAGAAAGTAAAGATTTGTTTATAGCGATGCAAAACAAAGGCTTCGACAACAGTTTCAGCGAAGCTTACAAAGCGTTTACACTCCTACTTGATTTAATCGCTTATTCTTGATTTATTTATTCGTCTATTCGCTGATTGTCGCTAAAATTGCAGACGTGCTCAAGTTCCGTCTGGAGAAGGCAGGGTTTATGTCGGCTCTGCCCTATCTGGTGATGGTGATCGTCCTACAGTTTGCCGGTCACCTGGCCGACTGGCTGCAGACCAAAGGGTTCCTCACCACCACAAGGGTTGGCATTGTGATTGCTAAACACTTTAATTCTTATTATTAAAATATTATTATGCAGAGATGGATCAACAATGAAAATCAAATCAAATACTAACCATCGCTTGGCCGTGGTCTTCGGCAGGTGCGCAAGGTGTACACCTGCGGCGCGTTCCTCAGCCAGACGGTGTTCATGATGATGGCTGCGTTCCTGCTGACTCCTGCAGGCGCTGTCACTTGTCTTACCTTTGCCGTGGGATTGGGCGCATTCGCCTGGTCGGGATTCGGGTAAGTCGTGGAAATAAGTACCGTCTATCCATGCGCTTGTCCTTTAACGTGCTTAGCCCTCTGTGTGCTTGCTCTATGGCTCATTTTGGGGATTGGCAGAAAGGGTTGGCAAATTAGAAACACCGGTATATCGTTCAAATTATTTAAGTTACAATATTTTGGATCAGGCAATGGGTGGGTGACCACCGTTGTTAAAGACATCGGTTCTCGTGAGATTATCGAAGTTAAAAATAAAAAACATCTAGGTGAATCAGGTCAACATTATTTCTCAAAGATTATTGAAGTAAAGTGACTCTGGGCTTAACTAGGCAGTGTAGGTGATTACAATTCTTCAAGTGATATTCCTGCACTGCAACGAGTTTAGTTTTTTTTCGTGATTTGTGATAGGTTTTACTCTGAAGTCAATGCGGGATCGATTTCTATAACTTTTTTCTTCACTCGTTGAAAAGGGGCGGCATGTGACACGCGCACCCTGCATCGCGAGCTCTTGGAGGGTTTTCCTGGTAGTAACACAACTGTTTCTTCACACGCAGAGTGAACCACTTGGATATTTCACCTCAGCATGCAAGCGTGTTGATGGGATTATCCAACACTTTTGCCACCCTGCCTGGCATCGTCAGCCCAGCAATTACCGGCTACATCGTGCGCAACAAGGTATGTCAACATGTCTAGCACGGGTCTTCATGCATGGGCACAGTTTGGTTAATATCTTGATTGAAACTGATGGGTCTATAGGAAATTACAAGATTTCTGTTTTTAATACTGATGGAAGCGAAAAGTGCTAGTAGACGGGGAACCGTCGTTTAGTGAAATAGGAATTTTCATTTTGTTATTTCTAGCAGATTACTCGCATTTTAGACTGGTCTTCCCCCGATCAATGTTTACTAATGCTAACCTCAACTTTTGATATATGTGCATCGATATTTTGAGTAGAAATTATTTAATTGTAGAGTTTTTAAGTACGGCCGCAAGTGCTACCTAGTGCTATCTTCGCAAAATATGCAAGACATCTTCAAGTTTGATTTTCTTCCCGTAGGACCATCAAGAGTGGCAAGTGGTATTTTACATCGCAAGCGCCATCTACCTCTTCGGCGCAGTTTTCTACGGTCTCTTCGCGTCTGGCGAGAAACAGAACTGGTCCACAGACACGTCTACGTCACAGGAAGATCACAAGAACGGCACTCCGTTAGGAACAACCATAGAAGAAAGCGCCTACGTTAACCAAGCAATCGAAAGTGAATTCATTTAGCTCTGACTGATTCTATAAAGTGAAAAAAAAAACATAGCACTTTTGTACAATTCTAATGTTTTATCGAGTGATTTTCCCCTTTTTTTAACCGATGACTCCGTTGTAGATCTTGTATTTGTCGTTGAGGTGACGCAAAACGTCGAATATCGAATAGGAGGTGTTGATGATCTGCCAAAAGATTTTTTTTTCATCTTAGTCTCGTGTAGCAAAAGTTTCTTGCCAATGCACTATGTCCTTCCTGATGAATATTAATGACGTGAAGTGCTACTACTAGTCCAATGCCCTCATATAAATGATAATGCATATTGCACAGTGAAATGGGACATTTAAAGATCATAAAATTCATCGTGCAGTTTTTATTGCAGCTGTGATGGCACTAAATTTGTTTACCGTGAGAAACATGTGAAGAGATATGGGGAACATCTTCCCGGCCATCAACTGTAGTGGAAGCTGGGCACGCAGCATCAACAGACGAAGATTTGATTTGGCACTGCTGGACCAATCGTACCAGTTGCACGCATAGGCAACGTCGCTAATTTCGCTGCTCTGTGGGACAAGATGTCTGCATTTTTTAATACTATGACCGATGATTTCTAATCACTGACCACTAATCACTGACCTCTAAGTGACGATGGCGCGTGTAGGAATTGAAAAATGAGTACCTCGTGAGGTAAATCTAAGAGGCTAAATTAATGTGTTGGCAATTATTTTAGGACTAAAAAAGTGCATACTTTATTTGCAGTTCTGTATTCGCCCCTTTGAATGGTACTTGAAAGAGATAAGAGTTGAAGCTTAGTTGATGATACCTTAAAGTTGGTTATGGTGACGTGATTTTAGGATGTAATAGACAATTATGTTGTCAGTGAGCGATAACCGTGAAGCAACCGCTAAAAGAGTTATCAATTGATGACAAACTGCGGGTAACTGGTCTCATCCAAGCCCCTATAGCTAGTTTATATCACTTTTTTTTACAGATTTATGAACCCAATCTAGCCTAGTGGTAGATTGTCTGCTGCCAGTATATTTTCTAACGGAATATACATTCTTTTGATTGCTTGACTACTATCATGCAACCATCAACTCAAAACATGCTGTCAACACGATGCGTCGTTAAACACCACGAATTGTCTGCGCCAAGAGCTCACCTTTTGTCTTAGCGTATCACCAATCCAGCAGTACATGTAGAGCATTATCGAGTACACGAGTAAAGTGGAGTAGAATTTGAACTCCTTCTCCAAGTCATGATTGTGCTGTGAATTAATTTTTGATTACATCGACCGCTAGAAGTTTCAAAACTTAGAAATCATATACAAGTTCTGGTAGTTCCTTACCACCACAACTTGAATCGCGAGGATGCTGAACGCTGACTTGAATACATACGACTGAATCAAGAGAATAGGACGAAACAAATGACTCAACTCGTCGGCGAATCTAGAAGCAAACACAAAACTGAAATTAATACTGCAAATTGCGAAGTGGCGCACGCATGCAAAATACCTACTTGACAATGGCTTGGTGCTGCCTGATGCATCCCAATAGCGCTCTCTCCACTAGCACGTGGTTCACTTCCATCGCTTCTTCCTCGTCAGGTTCCTCTTCTGCAATCGCCGATGTCTCAAGGGATTCATTCTGATGCTCAGAGGTACCCGTCACATCGGCTTCATCGGCATGCAAAGCAGCCTTAATTGTCTTCACCAAAGGATCGACGACGAGACTATACTCAAAGTTATCAGCCAATTTCTCTGAGCTTACTTGATCTTCACCAGTTCCTATAGGTTCTGATATAGTCAGAATACTCTCGACAGATAATTTAGTAAGCAGCTTCTTTTTATGAACAAATCCTCGTTTAGGGAAATCAACTCCAGCCAGACCGTCGTGTAGGGTTTTTAGTCCAGCACAGAGATGGGCAATCAATGAGTAGAGCGTACCATAGAAGGCGAACCCTACGATAGAATCATAGAAGAGAGCGGTCGTTTCGAGACCATCGAAAAACATCTTCGTTCGGGGATGAAGATCGGCGTCGAATGGGTAGTAAGTACCGAAAACTGGACTAGTCACGTGAGGCGATTTGTCAGTTTCTGTGTTGTCAACCAGAGGTGTTAAAGCCCATTGAAGAGAGGCGATAGACCCAAGTATAAGAAACGCCAACCCGAGAGTTCTGTAAACTTTGAGGTCCATGTTGAAGTTATACTTGATTAGAATTTGATTAGGGTAAACAGTTTTAGTTCTGCAAACGAGTGCGTAAAACTTTTTCCTATTCGAAAAGAACAAAATTGCGTAGGTGATTTTTGCAAGTGCGTGTATCAAGGTGTAAATACCGTCTAGCTGTCTTTGAAAATTACCGAACGAGTTGTAGATGCTAATGCATTGAAAGACAGCGACAGAACTGAACGAAGAGATTACACAGATCGAAAACGCGTCGTAGAGTCGTGACTTCCAGGGGTGCCTGTCGAGGGTGGGGGCGTCGATGTCGTACGCAATGCCGAACACTCGAAGGATGACGCGACTCCAAGTGAAGCTAACGCGGATCGGACGGTGTTCCTGGTGACGGGCGTCGTTTAGCGCCATTTCTCTAGCGACGACTTCAGTGTACTCAGCGTAGGTCTGGTTGGGCTTTGTCAGTTGCCAGTACCCGTACAGCGCGTGTTTGAAAAAGTAGTTTAATTAATTACTATGAAATTGACAAACAATTCGCGTGATAATTAAGTTGTCTCGAGTTTTGAGTACGCTTTAGCTCAATGTGTAGCAAGAGAAAAGTTTGACGTCTAACTTATTAAAAACTAAACGAAAATGTTGTGTTTGCCCCTGAACGCAGCCCTCAGAGCACGCGCATGATATGGGAAAGTAACGCCCTTCATTATAATTTATCCCAAATACCCCGGTGCATCAGGTTTTAAATGTTCTTTCTAGTTCACGCATTGGTATTTAAGTCAATGTTTACCTCTGAAACATGTCAGCTGTCAAAAATAATTGATTGCTGAGTTGTCGAATTTTTCTAGTGCTGAGAGTAACTCCAATGCGTCAGGGCTTTTGCAAAGATCACTGGTTTACCTGACGAGAAGGGATGTGGAGAGGTACATGCGTTGGCAACACAGCTTTGATGGTTGAGTCGAGAAAGGGTTGAAATGTTGACATCGAACAATATAAACGCTAATTGAACAAAAACCCGGTCCTAAGTACCACTTGCAAAAAATGAAAATTACATTGCAACTGAGTTTTTGGGATACACCATATCTGCGTCAATAAACTTGATAAAAGTTCTATATTTGAGTTTTAACAGTTAAAAAGTTGACATAAAAAATAAACGTCTCATTTCCCGTATTTCACCATTTAAATGTCATGTGTCCTGAAACTGCCTACTAGCTGTCCAAGCCTCAAACCCGCCCAACAACACTTTCAGCATATAAAACAAGCAGCGCACGTGTCTCAATCCACCGAAGATTCAAGACCACCCTGGCCCACTCCGAAGTACACCCCCCCCCGCGGCCATCCGATTGAGGTTTGTCAATCACATTTGGCAATCAACCTGCTGGAGCCTGACTCCTGGCCACATTAATGACTGGTGCGGCCATACGCAAGAATGTTGTGCCACTAGATGACCCAACCCTCGAGCGGCAAAACCACTAACAAGCACCCGAAGCGCTCTTTCAGAGCAACGACGTGGTCAGGTTATACCTAAAACACTCGAGACCCAAATCGCTGATCGCTCGACGATACGAGTTCCGAGTGATGAACCAAAAGATGAATGCACCATACTTCAGGTGTTTTATACAGGTAACCTTCTTAAGAGGCACGGCGCATGCGTAGTGCCGTGGTAAGAAAGTGTATTGTGAGCAACGAAGCGAGCAGAATGCTGTCGGTGAGGCTTCGGAGCGCTGGTGGCCGGCAATCTTAGTTAGTTGTTTGTGAAGGTAGCACGGTGGAGGCCACGGTTTATGGTGCAGCGTTGCGAGAAACGTGTGACAGTTTGTGACTTTAGTGATTGCTGGACTGACGGTCACGATTTGGAATAACACAATTGGATTTTAATTTTTACTTTGGTGAGTTTGATGTTTAATTGGTTTGATATGTAAATAATTGGTTTAAAAATGTTTTTTTTGTTCCGCCGAGCGGTGGGAAGGAATTTTATTATAAGAAGAGACGTAGCATTCTTACGCCCTTTTCTCAAATAAACTGCCGGTCACCTTTATCGTCTTTCAAAGCGAAAAGTCAAAAAAAGTGCTTCTTGAATACCACCGTTTTCTTACAGCACCCAAAAAGATACAGCTAATCTACTCGCTTTTCACTTAAAATATAAAAACATCGTGTACATCATATCCGCGGTTTTTCATCGACCAACAAAGTTTGAACTCAAATCTGCATTTTTGTCTCCCAGTTTTTGTCAACGACGTGACTCAAATTCTACCACAATCGGCAGTGAAGCCGAAAGTCAACCTTAACTTTATTCCGAACAGCGGTCCATCTCGATGACCGCATCGCACATGCGCTGCAAGTTGCACTTGCAGGCTGCAACCGACCGAACAAGTGCACCAGAATGTGCATCAATGGCAAACGCGTCCAGTGCATCCGGTAAATTGTCAAGACCATCGTAGGTCTGCATTCGCGGCAATTAACTAACAGCTGTCTCTTCACTTTAGATTTCTTGCGATTCTGGTTCGAAACATGAAAGTGGTTTGTTGGCTGGACTGAAGCGTATTGTTAAAAACCACGCTTGATTTTGATGCGTTATCAATCGAAGCTCATCCTAAAACTTGGCAGATGTCAGGGTATGCAAACAAGCCCTCTCAAAATGTAGCATGATACGGATGTGCCTCTGGGCTTCGGGCATTGCAAAATTCAGAGCATACAATGCCATAAAATTACAAAAAGTGCCCTCGTTTCTGTTATATGATCGCTCTAGAGAAAATATATATTAGGTGCAATTAAAAATTTCTTCCTTGTCATCACCATATGATTATTATTTCAAGCTTATAGAGATATCGCAGATTAAGTTATTTACAAAATAGACAAATTCTTTTTTGACTTGATATGTTTCGATGGTATTTTAGTCACCAGGGTGGATGCAAATAATACTTGCTAGCCAAGTCCTTTTGATCTGAATGACGCAATGAGCTAGTGCAAGTCGTCAAGAGGTGCAAGACTGGTAGGTGGTCTTCGGGCGAGCACAAGGTCCTTGCTCCTTCCTCTGCCCACGCCTGCTCCGGCAGCCATCTTACACCGAGAACCATGATAAAAATAACTAAAAAGAATACGGGAAACGTGCACTAGTCGAAATACTACATTTTTCATAATAATTATAGAGAATGTTGAGTTAGGAAGAGTCATACATACCCAAGCACAAACACAATAGCAAAACACGCGACATTATACCGTTAGCTTAGGACAAAATAACGTCAAACTACCGATATATTTTCTTGTGTGTATAAACATAGTTAACCGCACAACTTCTTAAAGATCGCCATGTTATTCTTGTGTACACTGACGGAAGTCACGGTACAATAGGCAGAGCAAAGTTGACAGGACGTTAGTGATGAATAATCGACAGCGATGTAATATCCATCTTATTGCACGAAAATGATGATTTCCTTTCATCTTTTCGATGCTAGTAATAAAGTTCACCGACTTCACGAACTACGGTGTCACGAAACACATAACGCTTTGGTGTACAATGCCTAATTACTGTTATAAGTACTTATAATTAAAACACAAAAACATCCATCTGCTTCGTGTGGTATCACAGCATCGAAGCACAGTATACTCGATTAACAATTTCTTAATGCAGATCCATTGTGAAGACTTCGACACGACATGTATGCAAATTGAATTGTGTACAGCCATAAAGTAACTCCGATCATAATTTCGCATTGTGTACATTTAACGACAATTTAGCTACACCCAATTTTATTTTCCGTTACGCCTAATTCGGCCTGTCATTATTGCACCTACGGTGTAGGGCAAGGCTTGGAATTTTGATTAGTGTGTTTATATATCCATATCTCCCATTGTCGCAGAGCAAACATTGCAAAATACCTGGCGACACCAGTACCATTTTTTGCTTCACTTTCAAGATAATCACAAAGTTTTTTACCATTTTACTATTAGTTGTAATTTTTTTATTACTCTCTGTAGCATTTACTACTTTGTTTACAATGACTTTCTTCTCAGCGTTGTAGTATAGCATATTAATAAGATTTGCTTTCGGGTAACAGTACTACCGTTGAGTTTATAGGTAGAGTCCGAGAGTCTGCGTTCATGTTAAACTTTCTGCTAAGCAAACGGTTGCATTACGTGGTAACGGTAAATGCCACCCGATGGTGCTTGCGGCCGTTATTTTTTTACAAATCCCCTAATATCCACATAAATTTAAAAAAATCTGATCACCGTCACCTTTTAAATGATTTTCCTTAAATGTACAATCCAAAAACAAGAAGAAACGTCGTTTGATCGCGAAATAAAACATTACCAAAGTGTCGCATACCTACGACACTTAGGCACAAGGCCTATAGTACTTGGGCACGAAGCTGCAAAGGTAATAGATACCTTACCTTTTGCACCTTCGTGTTCAATTATTTAAAATAAAACCACGACACTCCAGCAAACAAACAGTCATTAAGGCTCTTAATTTTATTAAACTCTCGTTCAAATCACGTCTATTTACACGTTTTATACGTTGCCGTTGTGTGCCGAAAGGCTTTTACAACTGCTTGATTACGTTTCCTAGTGATTTTTGCGATTAGTACACAAAAAAAGGTGTGTTTTTATTTCTCTCTCTGTTCACGCAGGTTTCACAATCACGTTTTAAAGCGTACACATACGTGTGTTTAATTGTCTATAAATCGTGCAGCAAAACCACAACATCGCACACTCACATATGGCAGGCATATTACTCGACGTATGAAATTATTATACGGCTAATTATTATAGGGTTTTTGCTTAAAGGGTAATTAGGAAATTCGAAGTTACTCATGCGTGAAACTTGACATTTCCGTCATAGCGTTATCACAGTGTGATTATATGTAAATACACCAAGTATGAACCAAGTGGCTAATCTATATAATACAATGTAACAAAAAAAACGCAGCTTAATTTAAGAACCTAATGAAGAACTGACAATATTTTTTTAAGTACATCCATGTCATGTCATCGCAAATAATTTCTTCACATAAGCACGATGGTCCCTGGTCAAAAACCTCTACAAAACCTCAGGTACTTAGGTACTTCAAACTATTCGCGGACATTATTCACCGTGACGTGGTTTTACAAATTCAATATCTACGTGGCTTTGAAACTGTTTTGTCCACAGATTAGAAAGACGAAAGCTTTATGCTAAGATTTTTTACACCATTCATGGAAGTTTTTGTGTCGCTTGCTCTTGGCATAACCTTATAAGAGAAATTCCATAATTCCTTTTTTGTTTGATTTTACACTATCACAGTTTTTATTTGTTAAACTATGCCTGGGGCTGCTAACGCATGCCATGTGAAACTAGTAATTTGTTCCACATGACAAAAAAAAACACCCAAAAAAAGCCACTACAGTTCCGCAACTTTCATGTACTTTAAAATTTTCTGTTTATATAATTTAATTCAGCTCTTTTAGATATCCAAATACTCTCCACGAGGTTCGTATTCTTTTGTGAAATATCGGTAGTCGAAATCACGTTACCCCATGCAGAATTTTGCACTCGCGATTCCCGTCTCGACGGCGACTGTCTAGAATTGAAAGTGAGGTGACTTCGATGCACGACTAGAACGATAATCACCGAGAAATAATGATTTCTCTGTTTCTCGCTCCACCGAGCGATTTCACGAGCGATCGACAATAATAATCATAAAATCGGTGTACACAAGCTCGAAATGGAATCTTTATCTGGCATCGAAATTATCATTATTCGAGAACGATCTCGGGACTGGATTTATATTGTTCAAAAAACCACAAATAACAAATTTGACTGAAGACGAAACTGTGAGAACACATTTCCTGGTGTCTTAAGAGTAAAAACTACCACAGATATAATCCACGAGAACAATTTAATGATTTTTATTTCACCATTCATAAAATGCACGAATCATTATTATCAAAAAATCATTCACAAGCTACAATAAAAAAAGGATTGCAATTGGAACTAGTGGTTATTATGTCACACATTCAATGAATAAGCAGCAATTGAATTCAGTTCAACCTAGATAACAAAGAAATTAAACAATGCACATAAGAAAGACCGACAAAGACAGATAATAGTATTGTAACTAGTTCGGGGCGTGTTCATGGCGACAGTATGAAGGGTATGGAGCAAACAACGAGGCTGTAAAAACACTTGTAAGCAGCTAGTTAGCCGGTAGACGCAAACTGTTTCGACAAAATGGTTCGTACACTTTCACCCGCTATAGCAGCTCATGCGGCGTGGTGAGAGACTAGTGAGTTATCGAAAGTAACATTGCTATTTGGCCCGGTCAGGTTCATAACACACGACCCGTGTGCTGTTATTATTTAAAAAAAAATACATTGTCTATTAAGCTCGATTGGTATCGGTTATAAATTTTGCTGAATATATTTTTATGGGCGCCGCTTGAGCAATTCGGACAGGTTTTTGTTATTATAGGTCAGTGTAGGTGTGTTGGTTTTGCAGCTAACTTTGAACCTGTCGTGGCATGTTGATTTAAGATGAAGCGATATCGAATCTCTTTTTACTTTTTGTTTTACTTATAGGGTACCTATGAAAGTACATTTGGGGAAAATATACTTTCAGATATCAAAAAGAAAAGAAAGGAGATCGAGTCAATTGCAACTCATTTCTAAGTTTGTTTCTGTGACGTGAGTTCTGTGTAATCGTGAAATACATTTATACTCCGTTCAGCGTGAGAGGCATCAACGGTCGTTTTGAGGTGACATGCGGGCAAAAAAGACTACAAACCAAAGATACATACATACATTAAACAACCCATCTCCGTTGAAGTGCGCCATTTTCAGTGTGCTCAAAAGCTTTGGTCATACCGAGTTATTTAGTTTTTCGAGCTATTATAAGATCTTTTCTACCAATTATAACAATACACATGATTATTTTGCAAATATAGTAAGCATTTTAAAATTTCGTCACTGAAATAATAACTGAAATTTCACTTATGAGTTGGTAACAATACTAAGGGGCAGTCTTTGGGCTTGGTATCTTCTCTCAAGGGGCAAGGCTGTATGGCATGTTTGCCCGTTATTTTATATCCCAACATATGGGTTTCAAAATGCAGTACCCGAATAAGAAAGACGTACATAAAAGCAACAAAATGAAACACATATTGTTGTACACTTTGAAATATTCAAAAGTTACTATTCTCAGACATGCAAACAGACAGGAAACTTAACAACAACAATTCATCAGGTTTCTTCATATTTTCACCAATAAATTATAAAACATTACAACACGATTACACTATTCTCTGCCTATCTTAAAATGTCATCTTCCTTTAAAACCATGGCGTTATTACAACGATGGAATAAAACGATCGAGAATAGATCATGATCTTTAAACATTCCGTGAAGGCAAATTTCAAATGCATTACACGGATCGGCCGCATCAAACACCATCGCTGCACTTTCTATAATATTATGCACATTTCCACCACAACTCGCTTGCATTCACCTCTACCGAGGAATATTCATTTTTTGTGGTCGTGAGCATCATTTTACATGCGATCCGCTCAACTGACGCAACATCCCACTGGTGCAGCAACTAGCTTCACTCGACAAGATTAGGTACCTCCTTTAGAAGTCAGAAGAACTTCCCAAGTATGACGAGAAGCGAACGTCTAATTGCTAATTAGGAAGTAATTGCAGAACTTGAACAGTGATCGCGGCGTGCACTCTTTCATTTTTTACGCTCTGAAATCTATTTGTATCTACCTACAACATGTCTCTGTGTGCAAGCTCTGTTCAGTGAAATGATTCACAATTCACAATGCATGTACAGCATGTTAGAAGCTAGCCACTTATTTTCTGGCTAGACATAGGATGAACTCAAAATAGAGCTCGATTGCGTTTTGGCCATGTGAGTCTCTAATTTATTCATCAGTTTTAGACAAAGTCAATGGGGTTAATAAACAGTGGGTAGCTTTTTTCATGCTTTTTGGGCTGTTGCAACCACGTTCAATTTATTTGCCAAGCCAAAATGCACGTCATGATCACATCATTTGACCATCCGGCTCGTTCCATTAGCAATTTTCATACGTAAAACTCGCTACTCGGCAAGCGAATGCACTTTTTTTAGCCGAGGAATGCGTGATCAATAAAAAAAAACGACCAATATCGCGAGCAAAACGACTTGCGCGAGACTGCCGGGCCAATGAATGGGTCTGGAATCGAACGGCGGCCATCTGCTAGTGTGCAGCAAGCTTATTTCACCACCGTCATCGCCAGGCGTTTAAAAGACCAAAACGTATTCACAGATCGCTTGGTGAGATGTCTAATTTCAAAGCACAACGAACTTTACCAGTGGCGTTATATTAGAGGTGCGGTTCACTAGCAGTGGCGCGATGGGATGCAAATAGGGGAGTAAACTGTAATAGATTTTCAAAATGTGTTATTGTTTAGGATAAAATTCTTCATTGGCTGGGTCTTAAGTGAGACAAGGAATTGATTTCATTGTCATTAATGAGAGCGCTAAGTAATTTAAAAGGATTCTCTTGTTTACGAGACAAACGGAAACTGTAAACCAAAAGACCAAACCTTAAAAAATTAAAGAAAAAAAACACTTAGCTAGATTGGGAATTAAATGTCAGCCGAAAAGACAGAAACGGAATTCGGTTGACAAGTAACACAAGATTGTCATTGAAATCAAGAAGTCGAGGCACACCCATTACGTTTGCCCCTGTCTCACTTAAAGCTATTGAAAAGCTTGCTGTAGCAACCTTGCTGACCATCAGAAACTGCGTCACATGCTAAATAGCAACAAATCATTGTAATTAATAGAGCCCACCTTTCCAATGCGTTGCTCGGGTCCATGCCAGGAGCGCGCGATATGGAAAGGTCAACATTATTTTTATGATTTTTTTTTTTAATTCACCGTCTGTAACGTATCACAACACCCATGTTATGTAGATTCATAAACACAGACCTTGTGCCGGCATCTCTCAATCTTCGGTACAGCCCTGATGCTAGACGGCATTCCGATTTACAAATCTGTTTACGACAATGCGTGTTGTCTTGTCTATTAAAAGTGACCGTTGAGGAGCTCTTAACGTAGCTTGTAAGAGAGAAATTAATTGTAAGAGATTTAGATGGTCGAGATAGCTCAACTCTTTTGGTACATGCTATGGTCAAAACAAGGGCATGGTCAGTTCTGTCTGAGCAGCTGACAGGATTCAGAAGAAGAAATCGGATTCCTCAAGTATATACGGTAATAAGTAAATAATTATAGGATACCTTGTAGTAGATATCTCTGTGGACTTTGTCGCGCCCGTCTTACATGTTTTTTTGTTTATTCCCAAACTAGAACGGATGTATCACTTTAAATAATTAAATAATCGGAATTTTTATTCAAAAAACAATATACAATTAAAGTGGAAAACCCGTTTTCGAACTTTCTTTTTATGTTTTGTAACAGTCTGTGACCAAGTCGTTACAATAACTAAGTCTTTCTCAAGGATCTGTTACAAGTTCGACTGTCCGAGTCAATGGCACTTACCGATTTAATAAGATCGAGCAGACTTCAGATGGAAATAGATTCCATGGACCCTAGTAAATTACATGGCGAGACATAATTACATCCAGAACCCAAAAAAAACAACAAAATTAAACGCCATACAAACGTGCTTCGATTTAAAGTGGCGCTATTTATTTCCATCTGAAATCAAAGTTTCTCAAGAACTGTATAATGCTGTATCCGTATTGGCACACACCTAAAAACCTCCATAATCTTTGCCAACAAATTCATTGTCTCTAGCTGCCATTGCACTTCTGGAAACTAAAAACTCGCATGACACAACATTTCAATACCATCTGAATAAGTCAAGAGACATTCAACACAATGTACATCGCTATTGAAATCAGAGCCAGGTATTCTATTACCACCTTCCGTTCCCATACGTCTATGATGATCGTATTGTTGTGTGTAGCTCAGCAAGCAGAAGCCAAGTTCACCCATTCCCTTCATATAAGTTCAGATCGTTCAAGCGTAGCGCATCGAACTCTCCAATGCTAACTCAGCTGGTCATGCTGCTTGTTGCCAGCCCCTATGCTGTTAGCAAAATGACACTACCATCATGGTTGTCCATGTGGGTTTAGAAACACTCTGCTGTGTTCATCTGACGTCGTCGCTGACATTGACATCTAGGAAATGTATTGGAAGACCGTGCAGACAAATCGCTTGTTTATTCTTGTTTCGGATTAGATGCGAGAAAAAATTGTAATTACTGTTAAAAAAAAAAGTGTTTTGGCGTGAAATGAAGTGAAGAAACAGTATTAGCATGGCCTTTGTAAGGTGATGGTTCATTATTGTTAGTCAGGAAGATAATAGTCGTGAGTTCTACGCGACGAATTTTCAGCTAGACGTAACGCGATTCCAGATTTACCTATCAAAGAGAATAGAACTGACTCACTGTGGTAACAAATTAAAGATTGATGTGTTAACGCTCGAAAAAAAGGCCGAGGAATCTGGCAGACTAAGTAAAAACTCTGAAATTCATTGATTTTATCACATGTTTTTCATGTGGCAAAACTGCTAAAGATTGCCAGTGGCCAATGATCAGAAGTCAGCGAACTATTATTGGATCTAAATTATGTCTCAGTGCTTATCTCTATCTCCTCTACGTCCATTCACGTCTTGTGGTGTATTCCAAAGAATCTGGTGTATCAACAGGTGAATTTTACTGTTTTCAAATGGCAATTCAGAGGGTCTTTGTTCGATTCATGTTCATCTTGTCAAGTGTCAATATTTCAACCCATCTCGACTTGGCCATCGAAGCTGTGTTGCCAACTCACGTAACTACCCAATTTTTGCAAATATAATTGCAATGCATATCTTAGGTAAGAGACATATTTGAAAACGCAGCTAAATCAATTAATTACGAGAGCTGACATGTTTCAGAGGTAAATGTTGACTTTTACAACTGTGTGGATAAAGGTTTATTGTTAAATAGCGATGCACCTGCGTTTTTGTGATGCACTTAACACTCGGCTTTAATTTACAAACAAGCAACTGTCAAAAATCAGCGAAATCGCGAATAAATCCTCCCGAGTTTCTTCTTCCGCTTAGCCACCCTCTGATTCCTTTGCGGTAAGTCTCGTGTTCGTCTGACAGATTATTTCATTCAGCTCCGCGTAAAAATCAGTCAGCGGAAATTTGTAACAAGAAACTGACATCTCATAGCTTAACGGATTCCGTTATATCGCGAAGCTGGGCGTCAGTCAAATTCGAAAAATTAGCGAGCGCTCTCGCTAATTACGTTTCAACTGTATAAAGTGCAAGGTCACATTTGAAGGTTGACAGATTTAGAATGCACCCACGCAACGGTGAGCTAGCTGACGCCTTCGTATGTGATGTATAGTTCAGCTACGTGGAATCTGTGTGGTGGATATAAGACTGCGGTTCGGTGCAAGATGTCGACTCGAGATAAATAACAAATTGATATCGATGCAGGAATGGCAAAGGCGTGACGAGATATTTGATGCAGACAATGGGATTGCAATCGTCCTTCGTATGTATCGGTTGCTGGTGGTATGCAATCTTTTTAATGTGTGGTCCAAAATCGAGTTGCGAAATTCAATGAGAAGAAATATGGTGTATACTTTTGTATTCATAAAAGGAACGATACATTTTTTGGCTTTTCACTTTTTAAAGCAAAAATTGTTTATTCATGTATTCATGTTGTACATTTTGAATACGTATATATTCGTGTATTAAGTTTTTGATTCACAAGTATTGCTTCGTAAATAGGTAGGATATATCAATTACTTTCAGCAACATGTTTCTTTTGAGGTGCTTTCTTAAAAACTTGTTTTTTCTTGGCTTCATTTTCACGGTTTTCTAAGTTACAATATTGTGTCCAAATAGGTGGTTCGAGTCAGTTGGTGCATTGTCTAAGATTACACCTTGTTGAAATTGGAGGGAATGTTACTGAAATCACTATAGAGGGCAAGGAATTAGTCTGGTACTTGATTCATCGGTCCATTTCTGCATCGCCACAACAAACAATTCTCATGATGTCATCCCCTTCAACATGAATCATCATTTCATCGCGAATTTGCATAATTCTATGTACTCTTGGGTGTAGGCTCACAATAGTTTACAATGCACATTCGCTTTAGTGTGCAGAAGACGCGTTCCTAACATCATCCACCCCTTTAAGCATGTTAAACTTTTTAACATCATCATCCTCCATAGCACTTAACATTCCAATTCTCCAAAAACCTTGGGCGTCAGTTCGATTCTGGTGCACAGAAGCGCGACATCAAAACCGAACCCATCTCCTTCACGCCGCATCTAAAACAACAGCTTTCGACATTACGAATTATTTCAAGAGAAGTTGACCGTTATCTTCTATGTCTGTTGCAGTTGGACCATCGGACCAGCGCAGAGGGAAGTAGACCTCTCGATCGCCAACTCGAAGACGGCTAGTACACCTCAAGTAAGAATCGAGGACACCCAGCGCATACATTATTTCCTTCGCGCTCCGAAGAAACGAGGCCAGAGGTGGTCTCTCACCGGCGAATCGGCGTCGCTGCGCGGGGAGACTCTACACGGGCGAGCTGTGGGATTTCTTCAGCCGAAGCACTTGCCAGCACGAGTACCTATTCGAAGTCGCCGCCGCTGCTGGTGCCGCGATTAATTAGGCCGATTACCATTTTCGGAGGCCGCCCCCGATTTGAGAGCAGAGAACTGAAAGTGTTGTTTTGTTTTCGAGATCGGGAAACCGAGCAGTGATTTTTATCGCGCTTGTTCCGAGATATACTTCACCGACTGTGATAATAGATCCACTTTTTTTTAAATTTGTTTTAGCTTGTAGAGATTCAATTCTTTCTCTCTTGAGGCTGTGCTAGAAGTCAACAGAATAATGTCAAAATGTTGTAAACCGTAGCAAAATGGCACTGAAAATGAGGAAGGACATAAAGAAGTCGTCGTACTACGTGTGGTTCCTCGGTGCACAGGAGTCAAAAGGTCTCCGCGGTGCCGAATACGTGGTGCCCGTCGTTCAAAGTCTCATCCAACGCGAACGCACTGTCGAACCGTTCAAAGTCACTCTCCAAGTAAGCCATAAAGGGTTGAAAATCGTGCAAAACGTCCCGCGCGACCCTCTAGCCCCGAAGTCAAAGAAGCCCGAGGTAGTGAAACACTTCATACCTCACCACGCAGTCACGTGCGTTCTGCAGGACGTGGATATCGTGTCCTGCATCCTGCTCCTCTACAACCCGGTGACGAAATGTCCCGTCCACGTGCACGCGTACCGGTGCGACTCTGTCGAAACGGCGGAGATCCTCAAAGGACAGTTGCAGACGCTGATAGAGCGACCAGAGAATCAGAAAAAACTGGGCGAGATCGAGACGAGGCTTCAAGCCAAAGGACTCCTGCTTCCTCCTAGTCGAGGTCCTGCAGCTAGACGTCTTCACAGTGGAGGCTCAGACGGCCGCAGCACTAGCACGAGGGAGTCTGAATCTTCAGGAGGCTCGTCTTCAGAGAGACTTAGCGGTGGTCATCAAGAGCGAATCACAAATCTTTACGACTCTCTAGCGGCCGAGCTGAGGGAGAAGTTAGGAGGTCCGAAACGTGGTCCCGACGCGCCTATCCTGTTGCCGCCAAGGGACTACGATACAGTGCACAGGCAGAAAGGTAACCTGACTGCGATCGACTTGAGAAGATGTATGAACACAAATATCGTCGGTGTGAACGTTAAGAAGGAGGCGGCGAAGACGACGAAGGCGGCGGTCATCTCGAGTGGAGGTTCTTCAGGCATCGGAAGCGATCACGCGCCGAGTCCTGACCAGGTGGACCCCGAGCAGCGCTACCTGGACAATCAGTCGTCTTCCGGTGAGTCATGTCTAGCTGTCAGTGAGCCGTGCGTCTGGTTTTTTACTGGGGACGGGAAGTGGAAGACGATTGCTGGCAAGACGATTGCTTTTGGCATCAATGTTGTTGGCACTACGGGACTCGGTAAACGTACTTGGAATAGTTGCATTACAAGTTCAGCCACGTCGGAAATATCGATCAATTGCAGTGACTGTGATTTTTTCGCGATACATGAAAACTTGTTGTTAGGTTCTTTATAATTCATAACTGACTCTCCTTGCTGCGCAGTAGTTTTCAATTGCCACCTATTTTTCTCGGTTGATAATAGACGAGTCACTGCTCGTCGATTGGCCTACTGACTTAGACTCAACGGCAAGTAATTTCTGCCCTTTGTACCCAAAAATCGTGTCTGCCGAAGGCTCACAAAGAAAACAGACGGTTAATGGATTACGTACATTTTTGTACACGTCCTCGACTAGCGAAAATGGAAAAAGTCACATCGAAATAGAATAAAAAACGTGTCTAGTCAGACTCGACCGTTATGACGAATAATACAAATTGTTGGATGCGGTTAACAAGTAATTATTGTATAAGTGTACATGATGGACATTCTCAATTCTGTCACTCCTTGAGTCTGCTTTGGCCTTGCACCGTGAAGGTACGACATCAGCATCAAAAATGATTGTCGCTACAGTTTACTAGTAAGGTTCTTATGCAATTGGTCACACGACTCGAACCGGTGCATTGCCAATTGCATTTAGAAAGGTGAAGTCATAGTCCAATTGGTTGCATGATAGCATGAACCCGCGTTGTGACTGCTGAGCCGCGACGGTCGCGATTGTGTTGTCGACGATATTGGTGATCAGCATCCGTTGATTGAGTTTACTGCACTCCGTCATACTGTCAATGTTGATCATTGATAAGTTGCACTTCCATCAAAGTACTAGAGGTGAAGACTTAGGTTATAGGAAAAGCAATCATCGACAAAATCCCCTGGTCACGAACTGAAGATGTAACAGCAGTTAGATGAAGGATGTGTGCCGTATTTGCGCGATAGTATGAGATAATATTTTTTTGCAGAAGATAATGAGGCGAATAATGTGTCTTTCGTTGCGTGGTTTCCTTTCCAAGGGTCTCCGGTTCAAATCCGCACACCGGTAGCGGTGGCTTCGCGTGAGTTGTTCAAACATTTCGACGACGATTTAATTTCTGACTCGATAACGCGAAGGAAGTGGTGACCGACTGGCGACTTTGTTTTTCGTACAAAACGTTAGGATTTTTACACCGAAACTATTCGTGTTTGCGGAGTTTTGAAAACGAAAAAGGTGAATTGTGAACTGTGCGTTTCCTGCAACGGTCGTGATCTAGAGACAGTCGAGATAAATTCGAGTGAGACAAATGACTGACCCACGATCGAAATGATCTCAATGTTGGTCTCGACCACCAGTCCGTAAATGGAGTCGACCAAACTATCAACATATCGGAAATTTCGAATAAAATACGACAACGGATACGAATTGGGTCAACCACTATTGGACGAAACAACGCACTTTTTTTCAGAAACTTTAGAAAAAAATGTATCATATATTTTCGGGAGTCAGGTTTCACAAGAAAATGACACTATTGCTCTAAATGTTTGGTTGCATTTACCAGAAAACACTTGTTTGCAATCCGTTCGCGTGATCAATGCTCAACGCAACAACACAATTTTGTTTACACTTCAAGTGCGCATATTTCCGTACTTACTTCCTAGCTGCAAACAGGCAATAAGCCCAAATACTAATCGACCCACCAGTTAGCATAGTTTTGCATCACAAATTCGCATGCAATATATAACAACTCTGTACATAAAGTTCTCAAACCTACTGACAGTTAAAAACCTCCAAGCCATACTTTCTTCCCCGGTGCGAAAGAAATCTTTGGCGATCTCTGAACACCCAATTAAAATCATCTCTCATCACTACTAAAGGCAGGGTAATTTAATTAAATACCCCATTCATCGATCGAATTGGTGTCAGCATCGTGAACTTTCCAATCAATCGATTCGCACAGTTCACGCCAATCTCATTATCCATGATACATCAACCAGCCTGTCATATCCACCAATTAAACCATTACACAGCGCGATGATATACCTCTAACAATTTTAACGAATAAAAGTGGTACATTCTTGGGCAGAGTTTTCTTAGCATAGGGCCTTGAATCTTGTCAAGTAGGCGGCTACCCGTTTGAATGTAGGTAGCTTTGCATACAGGATGTGATTGTCTCGCACAGTGCGTTTGCACCTACAGCACCTGCAGTTAGTTGCTGTTAGCCAATAAATACTATCAATGTGGCACAAGCCAATCGAGTTAGTGACTTGTTCTTGTGTTTGTCGGATCGCTTCACCATGCAAATGAGACTAGAAGAGGCCATCCGATGAGAGCCAATTGCGTAGTGGTCTTGCTGATATATTAATTGTCTTCACTCTATGTAAAGATGCGTTGATTTTTTTAATTTTGAATCTATTCCTAAGTTTCCTCCTAATGCCAATACGATCAGAGGTCCACCCGGCTAGAGATTTCATTCTTGCCATTATGAGTATTATTATTGTCATTATTATATAATAATGATGAATAATGAATATATTGTCATTATATTGCCAAAAGTACATGGCCATAGCAATTATTATACAGTTAGTAAAAAAATTAAGATATTTTGGCATCAATGTGTTCTAAATAATATTTTTTTTACATTTAAATGTATTATCTCAGTTTATAAATGCCATCACCATTTTGCTAAGCAGATTAATTATAATATAATTTCGTGATACACATTTGAAGGTTGATAACACAGGTGAAGCTTACGCAGATATTCCATAGTTTAAAAAACCGAAAAACCCCAATAAAAATGATGATAAAAGTTTAGAAATCCGTTGATGGTGTGCACTAGTATCGCGATGAGTAATAACAGAGCGGAATGTATAGCGATGATTGACCATCTCTTGGAAGAGTTTGAAATTATTTTAACTTTTAAATTAGAGAACTTCCATAAAAAATGCACTTTGCAAGCTAAGAGGCAGATATCAATAGATCAATAAATAATAGATCAGACGGATATTTTCGAGATGTTCAATTCTGGAAATCACTTTCAGCAAAAACACGATGGATTGTTAAGTATGACAGACTGACTAACGATTCAGTGGCCAGTGGGCATGCTATTTTAAATGGTGTAAGTTTCGGTTCTTTATTTTTAAATACCCGATCATAAAATACAATATCTGGCTAACTATTGAGTCTAGAAAACCACAAACTCAAATGATTTCACTAAATTTCTTCCTAATTTAATCTGCAAAAGGCGGGTTCTTCATGTCAGGTTTAACATTTTAATTGATACATACCAATTAAGGGTACACCTACAGTTTATATACAGGGTCGATTTTAATGGCTATTTACAAATTAGCATGTCAAATATAAGTGCGACATACCAACGGGCTTAAAAACGTGCACAGAAAAAATTCGCCCCGCCATGTTTTCAAATTTCAAAATAAACAACCGACATGCACGTTGGTACGTTGGCTGAGCACAAATGCGTGCAAATCTGTCTAATCGTATCAGATCACAGATAGTCGATTTCCTCGGCCGGCGAGAGGGAAACAGACCTCTGTCAATCAACACTGGCTTGCGGATTCAATTCAAGGACTTGTCAGTCTCAGAATTATTTATTTGCAATTGAAAGCTTGCTTGCTTGCTTGCACACGTTTCACTAGAGGAATTCTAATCGAATGTTGTCTGCTAAAGACAGTGGAAAGACATTTTTATAAATCGAGTGTTCATTATTGCATTAACCTATGTGTTGAGCTCAATGGTATAAATTGAAGAATTCTGCGAATCAGATCTTGAAAATGTAGGTCACGAAGAGGTTTTTTTTGTCGCATTTTCTGTGAGGATGATTTCTTGAATGGCGAGCATCGATTTGGGTTTTGAACGTTCAATGCTGGAACTGTCGTCTTGGTAGATTGAGATGCAATTAGTGGGAAAAAAAGATGCCAGTCGCTAATTTACCGGGATTCAGGTTATCCAATATTTCAAAGTCAAAGCTGATTTATGTTTTGAAGGTGAAGAAAAACAGAAGTTGAATGACAAGTCATGAAGTGAAGCTAGGTAGCACAACGAAAATGCGCTAAAAATTAAATTCATGCTCAAAGTTGATTAAATAAAAAAAAGTTTTTTTTTCGATAGTCCTACAAAATTAGTTTTAAAATCATATGCCTACCATAATCAAACATTGGTGACGCTTTTCAACGCGATCTATTACACGCCTCTGCAAATTTGAAAGCCATTTGTCAATTTGACCAGCTGTTTTGTGCTAAAAAAAATACTATTCCAAATCCACCAGAGACCAACGTGCATAAAATTTTGTTGTGACATCCAGGACAACATTTCTGATGTAAAATAATGTTTTTAAATAACTAAACCCACATAGAAGGCCAAACGTTAGCAGGGAGCGAGCAGGCACGAGTGGCCACGAGAATTTTTCGCTCCACCACACGATGCAATTTTCATAACTGCACTTCTACGATAGTGGCCGGCAGCCAGTGATATCGACGGGCTTATATAGTGGCGTAACCACGGACCTCATTTCAGTGACATTGTTCCTCTTACATACGTATTTTACCATTTTAAAATTAACAAATATATAAATCAGAAACAAATATTCATATCTCATTTCTCAGGAAAGGGAAAATGACCGAAATTATCACAAATTACCAGCAAAGTCCAGATTCTCTGGCAGTGATCTGCAAAAGAACTCATCCTTAAAGGTGAAAAAAATGAAAACTCTAACTCACTAAGGTTACCCATCCAAAAAACGATTTCATCTCATTGTTGCTCAACTTCAGATATTTCCGTGATCTCCCATCCAGCTGATTGCTCAATATGGCTTAGCATTGTACCTATCCAGCCTGTGATCCAACACAGTGTTGCTTAACATGTGCAGCCTGTTAACAGCACCAGTGTCAGTCCACAAATCTCTTGGTTTCGCCACTGGCCAGACAACGTGGGTTCTATCCGTGCCCAGTGCAGTGGAGTACGACCATTCTGCAATCGTGCGACCAGCGACGTTGTGCCTACTCGATACATCTCCGTGTCGTCGCATTCGTTGTACAGTTAGCGATAGGAGAGGGCAATGGTAGGCGGAGAGTTGCAAAGTACGCCTTTTGACTAAAACCTCTCCTGAGACGGTTAATTTAGTTACCAGCTATATAATGAGTTAATTTTTCAGACAATTTGGGGTAAAGATGCTGGTATATATTTGGGAAATACCTTGTTTTATCTACACCTATAGTAAATATGAATGTTGAAACCAAATTGTATAGCCAATATACTGTTTTTGAGTTGTTGCCTCAAGAAAAAAAACGACATAATTGGCAGTGCAATCAAAAGCAGTCAAATGCCATGATTGTAAAGCAGTTTATTATTTACAACACTTCTGAATGTTTTAGCGTTAAACAGCGTCAAAAACATATCAAGTTGAATATGATTTCTTTGTTGAAGAGTTGTAATAACTTTTCAATGATAACTTTGCCCATTTCTGCGACGCATGCTTGTTGACTTGCCCAATTATACATCTAGATATCGCACACACTGTTTAGTTCGCTTCAAGTCAGTCGCTCCAGATCTGTCCAATACTCTCTCGCTCTGTCTCTCTCTAACGTCCACGCTGCACCGCGCTGCACTCGGCAGGCCACCTTGCATGGCTGCGCCGACGCAGCCGCGCAGATCCGACCGCCGTGACATTATCCACGATGCTGCAGTGTGTCCTTTGCGAAAGTTACCAGAGCAGAAGATAGCACTGATCATTATGCGGATGTCGCATAGGATTGCGCGAGCCGTGGCTATCTCGCGCCCGAATGGCCAAAGAAATTTTTGGGTTTATAGCAAATCGCTTCCTGGATTTCCCCGGCCGTCCCAAATAAGCGACAAGTTTTTGAGGTTGGCGACTTTGTTTTGATTTCTAATTGGCATCTCCTTTGACGACTGCCGATGTGTGGAAAAAAGTTTCATCACCATTTATAGGGAACCATGACAGCTGTCGCGACTTTAATAAGTTGGCTCTTTCCTATCAAGTTACTTTGTGCCGACGCTTCAGAAGCTGATGACTGAAGAGACCACATCCTGCATGTCATTTATGTTCAAAATTGATTGTGTACCATTTGTGGCTTAACTCATTACACGACATGTAGCAGACCTTCTCAATTCCAAAGATATCAGTTATAAGAGGGGATATAAGAGGGGGTATATAGTGTACCCAGCAAACATACAGTTAATTTAATTTAAACGAATGACAAGATTTTCCATAAGCGTAGCCTCGTCGAATGGAAATGCATAACCACGACATGTCGGTGTAAGTGCACGTATTTTTCAAAAGTCGAGGCAATTTGAAAAGGTCGAGCGAACTTTGCCGCGATAATCGTGATTCTTCCAACCTCGCCAGTCGAATGTATTCGTAATGCTAAAACCACAAGAATTTGTGCATCGCGCGATTTTTTCACGGGTTTTTTCAATTTAATTACGTTTAGAATATCCTTCACCTATACCACTTACTTAATATTTGCCTTTCTCCATCTTGCTAGCAATGAAAATGTTACGTGGGACCAAATGTGATGAGATTGAAAGACCTTTCCCGAGTTCAACCACCGATCCTCGATCATACCCATCCTTGAGTTACCAAACATGCATCGAAATTGCAATTGTAAGAAAGGTGCATTTGGAATTGGACCTTATATCATGAGCACAGCTCTAGACAGTCACGTACTTACCTCTATTGTGGTCCGTATTTTCATACAATGGTATTCTTTAACGTCTTTTATAATGCCTTTTGCGAGCACGTATTCTCGAAGTGGCTGGAATACCACCAAGGTCCAACCAATTGCACGCCTATTCCTTTTCTTGAGGCACTGTCCGTTTTTGCCAAGAGGCGCAATCAACAATACTTAATAATACGTTTGCCACGTTGTTACATATATTCTGTGCTGCGTTGTGTTACGATACGCGAACTCTTCCTCGTTAAAAACTCACCGCACTTCACTCGATTGTGCTGGCCAAAATATTGTGGCTACTTGAAATTATGTGGTCCACGACTTGAGAAATGTGCACTCATACGTTGTTATTTGATGGGTGTAATACACTATTATAATATACATATGGGTGATATATCAGGTCACTGTCATTATTATTTCGGCCATAATTTGCTAACAACGCCACAATGGTGGATCTAGGTTTAGAAAATGTAGCCTTATTTTAAATCGTTCTCCTACAGTCATAACAATTGAAATGTTATTTCGTTACATCATTATTATGGAGTGTCGAAACAATGGGTGTCGTGCTGAATTTGACACTGACTGGTACAAGTGCCAATCAAATAATTAGTCTACACCAACAGGTATCAGGTCGCAGGACGAAATTGGTATACGAAACATTCTCCAATTCATAAGTACTTCATATATATATACTTGAGAAGGTTATTCGGTGAAGATTACAAAGTGATTTCTCAATCAAGTCGGGTACCATCTTCACATTTGTGTCTGCGATAATGCAATTTGAAGGCGACGCCCGCAATGGAAAACGTGACGTCTCCTCGGCGACGACACCCGGTTCTTGCAGACAATGAGCACGTCCTCCGCCCAAACTCTTACTTTCGCCCTGACCGCGTATCTGTACCAAGATGTGATCCGATTCACGTGCTAAAAGCGACCAACCCCCGCGGAGAGAGATCATTCCTTCTCAGAGTTGAGTAATACAAGTAAGAGAATGATGTCGTTTGATTTCCAATGGGGTCAAAAGGTCTTCTAGTTTGTTCCTGGTGACCAACTATTCTGATTTCGTGACTTCCCACGATATATGTCCTAAACTCTAACGTATACTCCCCTCGCAAATTACTAATACGTTTAGTACGTCATTCCGTCATTACGTCGTTTTTAGTACTTCCTACGTCATCTCCCATGTTTTCTCACATCTCACATCTCCCATCTTAAGTTTTAAGTAGTTGGTTATTCATTCATTTACAATATTTGCATGTGTGGTGTTTCCCAAAAACTAGAGTGTATCGGGTTTTCAAGATTTCAAGTTTCGATTCGATTCGTGTTAACCTTGTCAGTTGTCAACGTTTCATACCTGCTCGGACCGGCCATCTAAGCTGTTTCACCAACTAACATACCTAACCTCCCCGTCCTATCAGATAAACCAGTGATCCTTGCAAATACCCAAACGCTCAACAACGCAACCCAACAAATCAATTTTGACAACTAACATTTTTTGGAGGTAAATATTGACTTCTACAATGGAAAATCGCTAAAAATCTATGCATTTGTGTTTTTCGGGTGGGCTATATGTGAAAAATACCCTAACTTGATTTATTTATGAAACAAATGTACGACCCAAGAACTTCCTCGGTGGATTCTGGCTCGTTCCACCCTTAAAAAACGAGCGTTGACACTCCCGTAAAAGTCAATAGGAAACTGGAAATATATTATAAGTAGAAGTAAAATCTAAAATTTCTCTACAGGTGAACGCCTTTACCTATACCTTTAACGCTATACCTTTAATATGCGACTGTTGACACATCTCTTGAAAAGTAAACACCGGACAATATTTTCTACTAACAACAGACAATGAACATTGCTTGTTCCAAAGAACAGTGATTGTTTGGGCTGTCACTTTCGCCTACACGCGTGGACGAGTTATTATATTTTCTTATTTATTTAATAAAGAATCGCCCGTGTCGCTTGCATTGTTTTTGCTTTCTTTTAAAAATGCGTTATTCGCCTTTCAACATGTTTCACGTGAAAAAAAAATTAATTGCTCCGCCAAAATGATTTTTAACAGTTGAACATCTTTTAGTTCTTTTTTTTGGAAGAAGCATCGAACAAAAGATTACAAGTAGTAAAATGGTAAGAGTGTGTTGGTTGTTAAAACTGCATTCTCAGTTCACTTAAAAGTTATAGGTGCACCCAAGACTTTCCCTAGAAGATGCTTCTTGAAATCGACGGGGGGCAAAGTTCGCCACCTCGAAGTAGGAAGTTATTACGAAACTTCTATTGAACTGGAGAGATCGTAATTGAATTGAAAGTATACCTAACATCTTTTATTGTCGGACTTTAAATAATGTTTCTTGAGTAAATATCTGGGAAGAGTATAGGTAGTACCTGTAATGAATTCTTTATTTATAAGATAAATGTCTCTTTGCAAGAGAGAGGCGGACGAAATTCAAAATGACATCACTTAATGCTATTTTACTTCTATTCCGCTGTGTCAATAATAATGAAACTATTCAATAGAATTTAGAAATTGCACTGAGATGCATCGGAAATAAAAGAAAATCTGCAAATTATATTACTACCATGTTAAATCAGAACCAAATGCCAACATAATCATAGAGAAACCTTTTAAAATTATCCACAATTGATGGTAATAATAATCCATCTTCCACAGCTGAGTACCATCATGTCATCTCCACAATTTTTTTCCCGTGAAACCACAGATGATTATTACAAAAGAAATGATGAAAATAACGATGACTCTCAATGCACTAGCAAAAAAAAGGCTTGCAATCTCAATATTTTCTATTAACATAAAATTGCGTACCGTACTTCCACCAAAACAATACAAATTTTACTGCCTCTTCTAAAACTCCAATCAATTACCCGCTGTTCACAACGGAAAGACTGGACAAGAGTGTCTTGCCATTGCATCACATTATCGCAATTAAATAACTGATTGTAATTGTACCGTCGTAATCACACTCTGCGGTAGTTTGCATGTTAATGTGATCAGTTTCTGAGGTCGCCTTTCACTTATACCTACCTGCGTCTAAGTCGTTTCGCCAATGAACGACTAAGATGCTAAATGACTATTAGCCCAATTTCAAGCCACCCATGGCCGCATCGCAAAGACTCTTGCTAAACGTTTCGATAACTTTGCGAGTTTTGCCACTCATGACGCCATTCATTAGGGTACTGATATTTGAAAAGGAATGTACCTATTGATGCACTCTTCAATAGCGTCTCAATATTTTGATTGTTAAGTCTTCAGTTGCGTTACACGAAAGTTCAAAGCAATCTCGAGATATTGAGATTTGATACTGAAATTGTGTGGTTACCTGCATCAAAGTTGCCGACAAACGATGAAAAGACATCTGCAATATTTTTACAAGATTAAACACGATTTTATAAGGCATACGATGAAGTATGGTACATCCCAAAAACTCATCGAGTCAGCTCTTTTCAAGTGGCAATTAGGAGGGTATTTGAACGATTTGTGTTTGTCTAATTAGGTGCCCCAAAATTTCAATCTGTATCGACTTAATCTTCTTAGCTGTGTAGTCGACTTACACACCTACCTTCACCCGTTCTCGTCAGGTAGACATCAGAAAAATAATTTCAATACGTTCGACAAAGAAGCCAAATCAATCAATTAAGACAGCTAACATGTTTCAGAAATTTACTTCTGAAAATATCTGGGAAAAGACGCATTGTTAGAAATCGACGCACCTTAGTTTTTGGTATATACTATATCAACAGATTTAAATAGATGTTTTTTAATAATTCACTTCTGGACACAAAAATTTTGTTTTCAGAATTCGCTACCGACGAAATGCAATCACGTGCATCAATTGACCCTTCGAGTTCAATAAAAATTCCACAATAAATTGACTTTGCGGTTGTATTTCAGCCAAAACAAAAACATCTTTCGAAGCCGACGCAAGTACCAACTCGTTGAAACGCTCGCAGGGAAGAGGTTATAAAAACAAACATCGGCAACGAGATTGACTGCGTGGTTGTCGATTGAAAAAACCTAACCTCGTTCTCCGTTGTTGCCCAAATTTGGCACTTTGTCGACAATGCTGCCCCGTTAGAAGGTCTAGGCCTACTTTCGAAGCGCATGTGTACATTTGCAGACTTCCTCCAGACGATTCACGGTATTGAATTCACGTCGATCGGAAGATTCGATTTGTAGATGCGTTATCGAAAATACGATTTTGTGGTTAAGGTTCGTGGAAAAAATGTTAATTTTACGTTCACAGCAAAGAAAAATTTGATTATAAGAGTTCATTTAAAAAAAAAAGTTCTATTACCGTCATAAAAAATAAAAGAAAACCACTTTCAAATCTACTTTGCCAGTTGAAAAATAAATTTAAATTTTTCGTATGGTTTCGCATAGATTCAAGAAAAAACAAAGCAAATACCTTCAACGAAAATTACTGTAAAAACCTACTGAAATAATACCTGAAACTTACCATATCTTTCTATGAAATGAATATCAATACACTCAGTGCAAGGTTCCTCGTGCACGATGTCTACAAATTCGGTAACATACTCAACGGTAATAGCGTTCTCCATTTCAAATAATAACGTAACCATAAAAGAACAATTTAGTCAACAACCGTAGTCGACAGACACCGGAAATGAGTGAAATTGTCGTGCGTTATGATTAAGAACCACACGTCGTAGCCACGTGATACGTGAGACGTGATGAAGCTGTCACGATATTCGGTCAGAGCTATGGGTGTACCGCTATCGTACACAGGGCAGACATGTGTGATAACAGTATATAGAAGCCGTACATGGGTGATGTGGGTTGGGTCGTCTGCCTCTCCGGGGGGTATCAATGGGTTCCTGTTGAGGGGGAAGTCGGTGCTAGAATTCATTCGAAAGAGATATTGAAAATTGTAGTTTTTGTTGATTTGATGGTTTGAACGACTTTTTGTTTCGACATTGAGTCCTGTGGCACTGGTCTAACGGCGTCGGTGAATGAAATGAATTTGGAAACCGATCGATTGACTTTGAATCATATTTTTCATATCATATCATATTCAGAATAATTTATAAGTTGAGGTGATTAGAAAGTTTTTTGTATTTGTTAATTTAACTATTAATTATTGTTATTATTAATTTAACTAAGTTTTCTCTATAACTTAATAAAAAATGATAAAAATATATTTTAGTCAATTTTTAGTGGTAATATTTCCAGGCATTGCAAAGGATTGCTGTCAGGTAACAACATGTCCTCAAAGATATCTTATAACATCTGTTTTCATATCGCTCATCATGATGAACAGTTAAAAACAATGATGCTACCTATTATGATACCTCATCTAAAATTGATAATCACGCAAAACTGTAATTATCTACGATATTTAAATTCAATTAGCCACCATTAATTACGCACGGTGAGAACAAACGCGGACGTAACGTAGATCTGTAATTCAATTGCAGTGCGAACTACTTGAAAATGCTAATTACAACAATACGCTGACTGACGCCCGAGGAAGGAAGCTCGCGAGCATCTGATTTAAATGCAGCCCTTCCCATGGTTTTGCGATCATTATTTTTGCATAACATTGCCGGGAAGTGGAATGCCTTGTTTCGAGCGCGCCAAGTGGCAGGTATTAGTAACAATCGCATCGAGTTTTTTTCCACACGGTTCGAGCTATGATCTATATTATTTTCTTGGTGTAAAAGACATGGGGATATATGGAATGTGAAAGATGCATCGTGCAATTATTTTCAGCTTGTATTCACGGACTAGAATCCTAGATTATGACACGACATTTTCGGTGAGAGTTGACGTTCTCACGAAATTTGATGCGTTTCTTGAAATTATCATTCCGTCTCGTACTCGTTTTGTGTGTATGTGGATTTTAAGTGCACTTTTCTTTAAGGGGGATCATATGGAACGTGTAAATCGACATGAGAGCAAATCTGTTTGCTTGGTTTTATTCTCACATGTTGCTAAGTCACTAATAAAATACTCGTACAATTATTCTGCGGGGAATTTGTGGAAAACTCAGATAAACGAACTTTTTGTTGTCGCCTTCGGTTTCCGATATGGCCGAGCAAAAAGTATTCCTTTATTTTACACCAAAATAACCTAGAAGTACAGCGTAGGTGACTAAGGACACTTGTATCCACAACTGAATCAAAGTGCCTACTTATATTTTTTATATTTAGGCAATGGGTTAATTTCTTTATAAATTAATAATGACTTTCTTTGAAGATTACCAAAACACTTTCTAAGAATTGGTAGATCGGTTAAAAAGCCCATTGGCAGACACTTCCAGGCTGAAGAAAATCTCAGATATTCCCCATATAAGGAAGCAAAATAAAGGGATGCTAATTATGTATTCAGCACAGTAGCGCTATCTTGATGCTATAGCCATTAATTAGGGGGACTTAACACTAATTGGTCTTGCAAAACAAACTCTTCATAGGCTGGCTGACCGTTCAGGTTTGCAAAAAAAAAAAAACGTTACAATCTCTTACCGTTGAAACCGGAACACGAATTTATCCGCACAGAGGCACTATCTTGACACTAGCGATTCATTAAGAGGTCTTTACATTAATTACAGATACAAATCTCATAAACAACTCTACGGAATACCAGAAGATCATAGGTTAGGATGGAGTCGACCCAACAAGTCCACGTATTTTGTAACAAAACTTGTAAGTTGTACACATTTATAAAAGTAAAAAAATTATCTCTTAATATTCCCATGTAGTACTCTAGAAAAACTACAAAATCATTTCACGACTTACCTGTCGTTTCTTTTCCATGTAATGTGATACAAGCCCAGGGGTGTGCAAAACAAAGTGCTATTTCCGGCGCGCGTCACGACGCAATTGTGTTCTTTGTGCACTCTTCGGAATTACCTCCGGTATACTTCCCAGTGCTTGGTTATTGAGTGACCCAGCCATGGTGTGTTCCCATGGTGATTGGGTAATCTCTTGACGTCCTAGCTTCGTCGGTTAGTTAAAAGCTTTATGGGAAATTACGGCCACTATCTAGGTTACTAATTAATTACAACGATGAAAACAGGCACTTTTGGGTGATTTTATTTATAAAAAGGTAACATGCATCCATACTAGTTCAGTGTGCCAGACTGCGGAGAATAATTTGTGCCGCAAGGTAGGTAATTACTGGCATACAATAAAGATCGAAGGTTATGTGGGTATATATACTATAAGGCAACGATATTTAGTGCAAATATGGAAAGGCTAGGTTTATTTTTAAGTAGAAATTATGTTTTATTATGTATATGTTTACCGCGAAAGGTCAGTAAGGCATCTTGATGCGCGTTTAGCTGCGTCGATCTGATGTAAAATTACTGTAGGCTTGGAATGCAGTTCACCCATAACTTGACAAAAATGCCGCATTCTCGAATAATAAGCTCCCCCGTTCGTTCAGAAAGTGAACTAAACGCGTACAGTGTATTCCCAAAACGCATGTGAATCGATTTCTAACAATGTATATTTGTTAACACATTTTTAGAAGTCAATATTTATCGGTGAAACATGTTAGCTGTCACAACTGATTAATTGGGCCTCGTTGTCGAATGTATTCCATTAGATTGTAATTATATTTCTGGTGTTCACATGATGGGTGAGGGTGAGGTTAGAAAAGTTAGTTGGCAACAAAGCTTATATGGTCAAGTCGAGAAGACGTCGAACAAATACACTCCTAAGGTTCGGTTTTACCAAAATCTTAACTTTTAATTGAAGTGTTAGTTGAAACTATTGCCATGGCGACTTCCAATCACATGCAGTGAAATTAAGATGTTTCTGTGAGCTACACAGGTCCAACTTTTGGTTGAAAATGTTTGGTAAAACTCGAGCTATTTGCCATTTGAAAACATAAAATAATGCACCAGAGTTTTTGGAACGCACCATATCACCGGCTAAATAGTTCTAGTCGATAATGTGATTATCATGATGATGATGTCGGTGGTTGATGAATTTATCACATAACTGTCGACCTATCCCATCTCGACCGATTTATATACGTGATCAGGGTGAAAGTTGATGGATACCTCCTTCGCACCGCAATCGTTTTATTTCGAATTCTGCCGCCGTGATCACTTTTGAATTACCATTTTGTTTAGCCGAGGAGATGTAATTAGGTCGCAGGGAGTGGACAACGTGAACAATGTTAATGAGTCATTATGAGAGATGTTGTTCTCCGCTATGCTGGATGCTTGAGACGTTGCTATGATGGAAAGTGGACGTGTAGAAACCCGCGGAGAAGAGATTGGGTAAAGAGAAGGGTGCGCATTGATGAATTTTCGTCTGTTTGTGTTGTTCTACATCGCACACGTGGATTGATTGGTAGTGTGTCTTTGAAGAAATTAATTTTTGAAAATAACTGAAATTAATTTTAGTTAAGTGAAATCTGATTTGAATTGCATCCGCTTGGAATGCGCGGGGCATTTTATTATTAGGAACACATATTACACCGTCTCAAAAATTGATGCCCAAACAAGGACTCGCACCGCGATCTCCACCTACCACGGGTGTTGCTCTAACCAATTGAGCTTCTTGGACATACTTTTTGAGAAGATTTTAGTGCATTTGATGAGAATGACGGATCAATTTTTGAGATGGCAGTAGTGTTCCTAATAATAAAAAAAGGTAAATTTAGTTGTTTTTAGCATAAAACAATCGGTACATTTTTTTACTGATTTTTGAGTCACCTTACTTCTTACACAAATGTATATTAAAAATGTATGAACATTTATGTGCCAGAGTTACAATAATTAAGAATGTCTCCTTTATCTTACCTTAGTTCTAGCTTAGAAAATATCAACTTAAAACTGGGTTTTTGTATGCCAAGAAAAAAAACATCTGATTTACCCGACGTTTTGTAATTTCTGCCCACAATGCCCAGATTAAAAGGGTAAGAGACGGTTAAAGACTCATCTCCATGGTTACATTAACCGGTTGCTTATTTAATTGGACATTGTTAACTGTCCCTACCTCATTAAGGGTGAAAGCAGCTGTGGCTTTTCTAATTTTTCAGTAAAAATAACAGACGATACGCAATTTTTTTTTGTGGTCGAGTCAGAAGTATTTCCAGACACAATTGCATAATTTCACATTTTATCTGTGACTTCACTATTGGTATAAATATGAAACACGATACAACGCAAATGTATAAGCGAATACCGAATTGCCGTATACACATGACACATCAAAATACAAGAAACTTGAGCCCAAAATACCTAGAGCCCACTTGACATTAAATATATATGTGATGATATCATATGGCTCACTTCACCATGCAGTAATGGTGTCAATATAACCCATTGTAGCGTATGCAAATCAGCTGTATACCTGCATTATTCAGCATTGTCGCACATCTCAGATGTACAAAGAAGGGCGGCGGACATTTTGAATAAGAAATCCGTTAGCTAACTTTCGGGGTCTTGGGGACAAACTTAAACTTCTCCCACAACTTAGAAACTGGGCCAGTTTCAAGCCAAAAACCGAATGGTTTGGCGTGTTGGAAACACCGGTTCTCATGAGATCACCGAAGTTAAGCAACACTGCGCTGAGTCAGGTATTGGATGGGTGACCATTATTGGATGGGAGAGAGGCTAGAGAGATGAAAGTTAGCATAACAACGTTATTCGCCTTGCTTATCAACCTCTCGACAGCATGGATTTGTGGAGGAATCCTGCTGTTCGCATTGTACTGTCCTTCGGAAGGGACGTTTAGCCGGTGGTCCCCTTAATGCTCTTCGACAGGAGTAGACTACGTGCCGGCACCGTTTCCCCTCCTCCCTTCTAGACTAGGCCAGGTTCATCTTTATCCTCATCATCATCCACTCATCCACCGACGCCATTAGACCAGTGACACAGGTCCTGTTGTCAAAGCAGTGCGTCGTTAAACACTTAATCAATCAATCAAGCCAAAAAATCTTCATATTGCGATTCACGCATACATGTCCCCTAAAACATGGCCCCTTCATTCTTAGTGGTCGCCACTGGCAAGTGATTTAATTTATTCCGTTTCTTATTTCCTCGATAAGTGCACAAAAAATCACACTTTTTAAAATTATATTTTGCGAGTAATGTACAGCAATCTCGTAAACAACCGCTGGCATCGTTATTAGTCTCTCGTTCCTGCAGTTTTTAGGTATAAATGAATACTTTGGCACAAGGCTACACGTACCAAGTACAAAATGAGAAAGGGATTCAGATTTGTAAGCTTGTATCCCACACAGGTAGTATGATATGAAACCACGACGATTATAGATATTAGCAACTATTACATACGGTAAATACTAGATTTGGCAGGCCAAGAGAATTTATCATACAAAGTGAATGCTAAAATTAAATCACTTTTTGAATTATAGTGTGATATACCTAATTGATGCATTGAGTTTGAAAGAAAGAGATAGATAGTTATAAAAACTCGTTTTCCTAACGAGCTATCATCTTTTCAAAGCCATAAATTAGTTTAAAACGCAATTACGCAGTTTTCCTCATTATCAAAGTTTACACACCCATAAAGTCTGTGTGATGAGCCCATGAATATTTGGTCTGGGTGCGATCTAGAAGATGGTGCGGTGAAAAGTCATGGGAAACAATGATGTGGGACGTCGATGGTGGGTGTTGTAGGAGTAAACTTGAAAACGCCGACGCCGCTGTTATTATTTGATAGTCAATGCTGACCTGAAATAGCAAAATCTCTTGATATGGCACAAAATTACACTTTATATCGTTATAATGCTAATTTTGACCTTTGGTTCGGATTCAGAGAGGCACTAGACCGGACTCGAACTAGAGACAGTTGGCTCGAGTATATTAGTGCACATTATAATGATCGTGGTATTTGCATTTTGTGTCACGTAGTTGTGGACTTTTTTTACTGAGATTGTTGTGTTCTTCGTACGAGTTTTTTTAAAGTCTCGATAGATTTGGCATTTTACCAAATTATCGCTTATCAGACAAGAAAAAGTGCACTTTTGAGGTTATAAAATATTAGTTTAGGTACTTACTACCTTTAGGAAATGTATAATTTTAGTTAGCTTGATCAAATTTATAGTTTTTGCTAGAAAGGCACGAAAAGTTTTTTTTCTTGGATCATTCAATCAAATTTAATATTTTTTTTTTTATCAGAAATCACTCGATCACGAGTATGCAAAGAATGCACTATATCAAATTTCAATCCATCGTGGTTAACGCATTTTGATCCACAACAATAGTTCCAAATCAAAATCGTGAAGAGAAACTATTCTCCTCTCAAACGGCTGACTGCGCTAAAACAACCCATCCAACAGCACACTGAAAATAAATCCATTTTTAAAACACAATGATACCATCAGTCACTCGCTCCACACATAAAAGAATTCTTTCACTTGTCACACCTTCCCTCATGTCACCAAATTAAGTGATAACTCATTGTCTTCCTGAAAACGTTATCTCAGCGCGTATACACATGTGTGTAAATAATTGCGTATGCAATTCGTACACTTTGATTTACATTGTGCCAGCGTGCTCCTTAAATATATGACTCTTCCAACACAATGCTCTAGCACATCATGTCTAGCACATAGAGGTGTCTACCATATAGAGTCAGGCTTTCACCCAAGAAATGCGTGCGCGACTTTTAACAATACCCGTCGACTTATCCGTAAGCTAACTAATCACCAAACTATTTCAAAATGTCTTACGCGATTCGGAACACAAGCGAGAACGGTCTTGAGACGTGGAATAGTAATTATATTTTAGTAGTTACACCTGTTGATCATTAACATATTACACTCTCGTATGAAGCGTGTCTTGAGATGTGTTGTGTGTTACTTGTAAGACGCGCAAGAATTCCAGGTCGTTTCTAAATAAGGACCATGGCCTAGGCTCAGGGTTATCGAAATACAATGACTGTCCCGAAAGTTAAGACTCGACTTTCTTTCTTGACGCTTATGAGTCTAAAATCCGGATTGTTGTGGGTATGGTTTATGTGATCTTAGATGTATAATATATATATCTTTAGAAATATCACAATATACATCCAACTGACTGAATTTGTCTTCGGTTGCCAGCTTAAAATCTATGGCCGGTGTTAAAAGATACCATGCCAAAGCCCTGTGTATGAGTTTAGTATTTTCATTTTAGGCTAGGTTTTATAATTTAGTAGAACCTCAAAAGACCCCATTTTTGCCATTACTCCAACCAAATTCACACAGATGGATTTGAAATAGGAGGTTCTAATAAAAAACCGACTTTAGCTTTTATGGCAAGAATGCTTTTAGATGGGTTTTAAATGGTATCTTCTCTCAATAAATCGGCAGTATTTCCTGTACATTTGTTTATATTTAGAAATACCTAAGTTCTAACAGCAGCTGTAGTTTATTTGTATGACCTCGGTCCAAGAAATTTTTGATTTTTAATGTGTTGTACGTGTAACACTTATATATTGGCTGCTAGTAAATTTATCCTGAGAGCAGCATGTCAGAGCATGCAGGTGTTTCATTTGCTTTTTTGACTTTAATTTCACTCAGTGTAACCTTCAAACCCCAACAGATAAAAATACTAAAATGTGCGATTTTAATTTGTCTAATGCTTGATTGTCGGCTTCCAGATGAAGAATGGACCGAAGAGCCATCCGAGGACTCGCTCTTCCTGGTGCAGCCCGGCGCCAACTGGCCACGTCCAGAACTCTCCTTGCCACGCGCCGACCTGAGCCTGCCGCGCGCGCGTCGCATGCTGAGCAACGAGGCGTTGTCAACGCCGTCAACCCCTTCCACCCCCAGCCACGCCCCAGCCGACCTCCGGCGTCGACCCGTCGAAGTGCGGCGTCGTTCGCCGTCGCCGCCGTCGCCTCGTACCAAGCTCGCGCCTCTCAAAACTTCCAAGTCCCTCAACGTGGCACCGACCATCAGCAAGCTCTCCCCTCGGGACCGCTTCAAGGACGCCAAGGAGAAGTTCATGTTGCTCGAACGGGAGCGGACGGAAGACAACGAGAAGATCATGCAGAAGGTAATGCCAGAAGGCAAGAAGCGAGGAAGTCTCCAAGAGATGCCGATTTCGCCGGTGTCTTCGGGACCTCCGCGACTCGTCCGCGGACACAACTGGTCGCGTAGTCGAGACTCTGAAGACGAACTGGAAGGGCGTCCGTACAAGATCGACGACGACGACGAAGTGTTCGGCTACCAGAAGACGCCGACGCGTCGTGACAGCGGGCCCAAGTCGAGGGAGGTCGAAGACAGGTCGCCGCGCGGGCGACAGGACAACAAGCCGCGTAGGGTGGACGATGTCGGGCCGATCGGGCGCGGCGGTGGCAGAGACAACGGGAGGGCGTCGCGTGACAAGGACGACGTCGCTGTGCCAGCGCCCAGACATGGAGGTGGCGACAGGCGGATGGACGACGAACTGATGCGTGTGAAGCAACGATACGAGCAGGACAGACGCGGCCAAGAACGACGGACACCCGAGCGACGATACAGTCCTCCAAGTCGCAAATCACAGCCATACAGTCCAGAGCGCGAGTACAGCCCCGATGTAGAACGCGCGCCGACGTCGAGGCACGACTATAACCCGAGACAGGATTATAGCCCTGAGCGGCGACCGACGCGACGTGTCACCGAATACAGCCCCGAACGGCGTCCCGCCGAAAGGGTGCTGAGCCCGTCACGACACCCACGACCCAGTCCTCGACGAATCGACGAAGACGACGGATATGCGGTGGAGCCGCGGTATCGAGGTAGTCGGGCACAGGTCATCTCTCAGATCGAAGAGTCTGAGGCAAGGTACCGCGAGCCCATGCCAGCGCCGCGACGTCCGAGGGTCGCTGAAGAGAGTCCCGAAGAGCAACGACGTTATTCCGGCGCCGCACTGTTGGCGCAGGAGAAGAAGCGCCGCTCGATGTTCGACGTTATGGAGGACGAGCGTAGGAAGAGTTCCAACGAGTTGGCAAAGGAGTTTAAAAGGCGTTCATACCACGATGGCGGTGGTTCGGAGATTTCCGGGGACCACTCACGATCCAGTAACAACTTGGACAGGGGCTACCACCAGGTGGACTCAAGAGGAGAATTCGATTCGAACCGACGCAGCAGCCAGATGGATCTACGAGGGGGGAGCAGCAACAAAGACCGAGCTGCCCCGCGCGAAATGCTCCGCAGCAACAGCATCGAGACTAGAGAGTTACGCAATAATCAAAACAACCACTTCGAGCCCCAGAAAGGCAGAGACTTTAGCGGAAGACATGGCGGCTACCAAGAGATCGGCTATCAGGAGATCGCTGACCAGGAGCGTTTCCCCGGCTTGGACCGCGAGACAGCACGTCATGTGACGACGCCGAAAGGGGCGCCGGCGCCGCGCAAGGACGCCCGATATAGACACAGCTACGCCGAGCCCGGCCTCGGACACCGGATGTCTTTGGGGCAGCCAGGTCTTCACGATGTCTTGCACCGTACGAATAGCTCTGTGTCTTCGGGGCGAGTAGGGATCGCAGCCGTACACCCGTATTAACGCGGACAGGACGCATTCCGGCGCCGGTCGGCACGCAATGGTGATTACGAGACGATGGGTCGAACGAGAGATGAAAAAAAAAAAACGACTTATAGGAGCAGATATTTTCTGTGCCGTCGGGCACGCGCTCCGTACGTCACGACCTTCTCGATGGACGTTCTGACATTCGAAGAAACTTTTGAATGTGGAAAAAAATGTTTTAATGACTGGTGTAAGAAGATCATTTTTCTGAATCTGCTTCGCGTGAGAATACGTTTGTACGTGGCGTTTGGGAGTGGAGATGAGAGATGATGATGACCTCTTGGCTCTGGCTGGTTTTGAGGAAGCAATGAGGTGTGTGTTGTTTTTTGCATTGGGTTGTGCGGACACTCCTCTCGCACATAAACCTGCCAAAGGCTTCCCTGTAATTGAAATCGATCGAATTGTTGTGCGAATTTATTTGGAATCCACACACCTGTGCAGCTATAATTCGACCATGCAATCAATATCTGCCGTCCAGACACGCCAGCTTGACCTAATGCAAAGTGGTCGACCGTCGAAACATTCCCCAACAGCAATAACAACAGTAACAACAGTGAATTAACGGCGTTCTCGAGCAGAAGAAATCGACGTGCAATTATGATTTATTAAGCTGCGGTCGCACTTGAACCAAGTATTGAGATAGCATCGTACTTCTCAAGACTAGCGTTACTTGTCTAAAAAAAAAAAAACGCATCCAGATATAAACGATTAATACAGGCTTCGGCAAAAACGATTAAAATTGATCTAGATATCAGGTTATTGGCTTCAGGGAGCAACGTATTTGTGATAAGTGTGTTGTCATTATAAATAATAATCACACATTTTAAAAAGTAAAAACAATTAGGAAGACATTCTTCCAAAGCAACCTTCTTTTTTTCGTTCCGCACTCGCATGTTTGAAGTGCACACCATAAGCTAAAATGATCTTGAAAAACGTTTTATATCCTGGAGCGAAGACACTATACCAAGAATCAATAAGACACTCTTAGATCGCGACTATGAGAAGCAAGATTTTGACCGGCGTTTTCTGAGGTGGTACGGAAGGGAGAAAGTAGGACATACACCTTGCCCGGTAAGACATGCCAAGCGCCTTGTCTCGCTGCAAGCAAGTGGTCCAGTACTTCAGCTTCATGATCATCATCATCAGCAATACCAGCAGCCTCGATTAAGAGTTCACTCGGCTGTTTGAGACATGTCTGTATCGGATCAACAAATCACCCGGTCAAGGTGCCATCGGTCACCGCGTGATCTTATCTCTTCGATGATTGAGGAGATAATTCTGAAATGATTTAGTAGTCGATTATAGAGAAAAGATAGACCGGAGTGAAGAATTTTGTCTCAAAGTATGAGATAACTCGTATGTAATCAGTCTGCATCCATGAAAGCTAGCAAAAAATTTTGAGAAAATTTGAGTGTTTGAGATCTTCACCAAAATTGTTTAAGGAAATCGACAAATCAAAGATATAAAAAATCTCAATTACGCTAATTTTGTGAATAAAATGATCGATGATCTAAATTTCCATTTAAATTCATAAAAATATCAATGTATTTTCAGTGTATAAAACAGACACAAGAAATTTTGATTTTAATTTTGAAAAAATCACGTTTTCGATTCTCTATTTTGGATTATTTTTAATTTATCTCTAGTATCAGCCGTTGCCAAGCTCGGTACCCAAGTTGCATGAGAAGATTCCTACAGTGGAAACCACTCGCGCATTTCTCAACGCTATTTTGCATATGTGTACGGCACGGTACTTGTACAATGTCTTCATCTGCGATCTAAGATGTTTACTGTAAGGAGTGGGCAAACATATCTGCGATTGCACCGTTATTAGAAACTTAACCTGAAGCACGTTGTGCACCTTTGCTTGGATGACGATGTCGCCCCTACCATAACTGAGACAACCACGCAAATCTGTGCGAAATAACGGCCACATAGGAGATAGTTGAAGTGGTTTTTGGATTACAAAATTGATTTCTTAGTTCGGTGCGGATCGTTTATTGTGATGAAATTAAATATTCGCTTTACATAAGATATATATATATATATGTATTGTGTTGTAATATATTTTTATTGTATGGTGTATCCCAAAAATTTAGGTGCATGAGTTTTCATGAATTCAAATGGCAATTAGTTTTTTTTTTAATCTTTAGGGCAACTTTGAAAAACCCCAAACGCACTGGGTTCACGAAACCTTCGAAAAAGCAGGCTAATCAATAAATTCTGACAGCTGACATGTTTCAGAGGTAAATATTGACTTCTACAGATGCGAGAATTAAAAGCCCGTTTTTAAAAACCGATGCACCCAAGTTTTTGTGATACACTATTTCAAGCCATTTTACTATAGTATTCAACGAAATGTGAGGATCGTATTTTTATTGATAAATCTTTTGATAACCGCATTATTTTTTGTGAGAACTTGAAGAATAATATAATTTCTGTAATGACAATAGAAATTTGTACAATTTTACTATTTACGGAACACAAGGATTTTTAAAGCATTATTCTGTTTGTTATAACTGAGCTGGATAAGTCATGTAAAATGTATTTTATATCGAATTAAAATTATGACGGATTGTTATAACTGGCTGTACAATGGTTTCAACAGCTGTTTGAGGCACACAATTTCTTGTTGGGCAGAACTTTTGGTGTATTTTTAAATGTGATTCTGCTGGTGTCGGGAATGCGGGATTTGCTGAAAATAATCAATCTTATTCGGTATTGGAAAAAATTACCGCGAATCTAAGAAAATTATAAAACGTGTGCGTATTTTCTCAAAATTGTTGCTCAAAATTTCGAGTTGTATCGAAATTATTCGAGTAGCAACAAAAAAATAAAATAAAGATCTTATGAGCTCAACGAATTTTAAAAATATTAATAATCGAAAATATTTAAACATTGCATTTGTTAATTTACACAATAATATTAAAGAAAATTATGCTTGTGAAATGAGATGTATGTTATTTATAAGAATTGTTACTGTAAATAAAATTTAAAAATATGTAAATAATATTAACAAATAATGTAAAAGACAAACACTTTACGTTTTGTGCTGTTTTGTTGCTGTGTAAAATGGTTACGAATAAATATTTTAACAATTGGTTTGACATTTTCTTAAGGTACCTTCGAACTTGATCCTTCGCTTTTTTCTTTAAATAAATTTACTAATCTCTTGGCTTTCAGGTCTACCAACAAACCTAACACACTTACACCAAACGGTGATTAGGAAAATGTATGTTGTTAAGAAATTCAATTCAATTCGTACGCTGGCTGTCCCAATATTGTTCAGTTTAGTCGTAAGTCGGTTCTCGTGTGATCACCCAAGTTAAGCAACATTGCGCTGATGTCAGGTATTGTATGGGTTACCATTACATACATGAACAGCCTAGTTCGGGAGAGAGGTTGGAGGGATGAAAGTAACGACAACTTCTTTCACCTTGGCTATTAACCTCATGACAGCATAGATTTTATAGGAATCCTGTTATTCGTGTTGTACCATCCTTCGGAAGGGACGGTAAGTCGGTGGTCCCCTTGGTGCTCTTAAAAGCATCGAGTTTTCCCTCCTCACTTTGAGGCTAGTTCAGGTTCAGCATCATCTTTATTAGCAGACTATAGACCAGTGCCGAAGGCCCCGTTACACAAAAAATGCTTCGTTAAACACCACAAGTGAACTATCTATAGAAATCGTTAAAGACCAGGAACTAAATAAATCTCAACCCCCATAAAGCTTCAGCTGTCAAATTCCAACAAAAGTGAACCCAACATATAATTAAAAATTAAAATTAAATTCGTTTAACAAAGATGTCCTTAGTTCAATAAAAGATTAGCAGAGCACGAATTCCGATCTGATCTCTGGTATTGTCTTACTAGTGACCGATTCACGGCCATACCAAATTTAAAACTCGTTAAGATGACCCTCAAAAAATCTATAATTTATCGCGTCGCAGCCTCACCAGTCACCCAGTCCAGTAAGTATAAGGTAAGCACTTTTATTTTTAAAAATATCTCAAACAAGTCACGAGTAGACGAAAGGTTTCGACCACAGATTTGATTCTCGGCCCACGATTTTGGCGGACGTGCCATTCGAATGATTGTGCGTGATTGAAAACAATGACTATTAATTAGAAAAACACATTTTTTTCCCTTGCTTTGTCAATGTCAAAACAGTGATGCGTCCAACTCATCTTCATATTACGGCATGTAGCCTTGACTTTACACGCCTGACCTTTTCACGAAGATAAAATCTCAAACCACTATTTTCGTCCATTCAGAAATCTTTTTAATTTTTTATAGAATTTCATTTGAACAGGTGAGATGTCTATTGAGTGCTTCACCGAAGCACCCCACTAAACCAAAAGAGAAACAAATTAAATTTTCAAAAAACAGTCAGCACAAATATAAAATCAACTACAAAAATATAAATCAGTTCCTAGAAACATAAAATATTCCAATCTCGTTTTCACAATATATTTAGCATACCATAAGTTGTAGACTATCAATCAACTTTTAAAGCTGTGCCCCATAAACTTCTAAATCCTTGGGGTAACCAATTAGCAACAATGGACAGCGACTTCAGATCACCTATTGGCAACCACGGCCATTTCGCCATCTCAAGGAACTCCGTGTCCGGAGAGAGTCTTGCCAGCGGTCTGCATTGCAATCACAGTACGTGTAAGTGTTGTATTATTGATTTGATCGGCACCGATACTAACTGCCGGCACTTCTGCTGGCACAATTCGCACGTGAAAGAAAGGTGCCATCAGCAGTGGACGAAGAATGCTTGGTAATTCATCCAAGGAATGGGCACATGAAGGTTACCTGGCTATGGAACCGGCAGCAGCATCTTAAAGGTGTAATGTTAATCAAATATTCTTTGAAATAAAAAATAAAAAACTGGGTTTAATTACTTGCGTAAATTTAAGTGTGTGGTAGGAATGTGACAGTATGTGGTACATCCCAAAAACTCAAGTGCATTAGATTTATAAGTTTTTAAGTGGCAACTAGAAGGGTTTTTGTTCGATTTGTGTTTATCTTGTAAGGTGTCAAAATTTTAACCAGACTCGACTCGATTATCTAAGCTGAGTTTCCAACTCACAATACTCACCTCACCCCTTCCCATTATCCCATCATCCCTTTCCGTCAGGATCGAATTGTAATTCAATATAAATAATATATTCGACAACCAGCGAAGTTTAATCAATCAATTCTGACTGCAAATATTTACTTCTAAAAAGAAGTGGACGCAAACGCTTGCAATGCGATGGGTATTTTATTATTATGAACACTACTACCCTTTCAAAAATTCCCGTTTGGGCATCAATTTTGGGAGGGAAGTAGTGTCCCCAATAATAAAACGTGATAATGATGCACCTGAGTTTTTGGGACACACTATGGGTGTGTGATGTGTTTCAAACTCCTGGAAGCATGTTGGTAAGGTATTATCACTCCGTTTTGCCAATGGTGTGATCTTTATGTTGTCAGACAGTTATGTTCACAAGAAAAAAATATCGCAAACTGTTTTCTTTTCTTTAACAGTTTATTTTGCAGTAGAGGCCACCCATGTAACACAAATTAAGCTCTCAACTCGTTAATTTATCCATCTTTTTTTTCTGCAGATTTGTACCTGGCACCTCTGCCGGTGAATTAACGACTTATTTTAGTACTTTTTTGTGTGAAAGACTTGCCTTTGCATGACACCTAACGCGCACGTGTACTTGCGCTCTAAACATTTGATTTACAACAATCACTTCATTGCAAATTTTATTTTGCAAACAAATTGCTAATACATTTTTTCGCTAATTTTACTACTCTGGTGCTAAACGAAAGTAAAAAAATAAACCAATGCTAAAATCGAAGTTTTTTTTTATGTAATTTGTTAAACTAATAAGATATTCGTGAATTGGAAAGTTTTTAGCAAATTCGTCTGATTCAGATTTCGTAACAAACCAGTTGTGGGTCGTCTCAGCGCGGCCCGCTTCTTAGGTAACCCCCGAGACGAGCGAAGACGTCGCTCACGATGATTATGGCGAGGACGTCGACGCGGAAGACGCCGGTGCAACGGACGGCGACGATAGATAAGGCTGTATTGTCTGTATTGTATATTTATTCCCACCAACAGACTTATTTGAGTAGCTTGTATGAATGTGTTTAAATGTCAGCAGAGACAAATGGTTGGTTAGAAAATATAATGCTCACGCCCATTCTCGATTTTTTAAAGCGTTACAATTAGAGTTGAAGTTGGTTTGGGCAAAGCCAACAAATCCAATTATTCGAGCAACGGGATTTCTCCACAAATCCAATCTGTTGTGAGGTTGATAAGCAAGACGAGTGAAGTTGTACTTACTCCAATCCCTCCAACCCTTCTTTAGTATTACGATGAACCATCCAATACCAGACCAGGCATAGTGTTGCTTAACTTTTGTGATCTCACAAGAACCGGTGTTGCCATCACGATCACGGGTCATGACTTAGAAATGCCTAATTGCCACATGTCAGTGTAGTTATCTTAAAAAATTCTGAATAATCAGGACCGAACTATTGACCTAACACATTTATTGTAAGAAGATGAGCTAAACCTTAAGATTAACATAAATCATAAAGGTACAGATGGCCGAAATTGCCTGGCGGAGTGAATAGCGTGTACGTTTTTAAAACTGGACACAGGTCTTAAGAGATCAACGACATTCACATGTTTCACGCCGTGATATTCGTCGCAATACACGCAGGCATTCTGTTGATGGAGCGACATTACAGCCAGGAGAATCAACCTACGCCGCTGTCGGGTTTTGTTTTCCTCACAAGACATTCTAGCAAAATATCTACACAAAATCTACAAAGATATTTGAAACAGATAAGTGTGGCATTGTTTTTAAGTACCGTTTGATTATTTTACTTGTTATCTTTGTATTTAAGATTGATTTGTTGTGTTTGACGACGCACTGTTTTGACAACTGGCCCTATGATTGGTCAAAGGGTGGGTGATGATGAGAATTATGACGAATTTAACTTGGCATTAGAAAAAGAAGGTCAAAATCAGTTTCGGCATCGTGGTCTTTTCCTGTGGACGAGCACCAAAGGGACGGAAAACTCGCCAAGCAAATATATTTGCTGTATATTTTTGCCAATATTTGGCCAAGCAAGGCGAATTAAGTTACTGTTCTTACTTTCATATAATTCCAACCTCTTTCCCAAATAGAAATGGTCATGTAGATGAAGGTCACCCATCCAATATCTGACCATGCGCAGTGTTGCTTAATTTTATTGATCATCTTAAGAGGACCGGTGCGTTTGCAACATATTATAAAGGTGTGCGTTGACGTTAGGAAACGGAATTTTTTCTCATTTGGCCCCGTACTAAAAGTTTGAGACCGGCTACAGCAATTCGGTAATTAATGATCTTTCATGTTAGTCGTTAGATTGTCCAGCTATGTTTGAAAGTCGCATACAAAAAATAGGATTTTTTTCTGTCATGCGTGTATGTTTAAAAAATTGTCAATTTTCGTTGACCCGCATAGCCGGAATACGAAAATAATCTCGTGGGCTTTGTAAACGATGTCTTGCTTATTAGTCAGTCTTGCAGGGAGAGATTCCCAGAAAAATATTTGATGTTTAACTATTTCATCAATTTCGTAATTTCAGTTTTTGTCTCAAGTTAGCCTTTTTTTTATTGTCCCTTGTGGGGAGTGAAACCTACGGACATTTCAGGTAACTTACATGGCTTACCATACCACCATTCCATTGAGTTCATAGTTTATATTATGCCTACTGTAAGCATTAGCGCTGTGACTCTGACTAACCCAAATGGTCTATGGACTTACTAAATAACCTCGCAGAAGGCGGTTTGACCCCTGACCCGCAGCACCCATCTCCCATGCCATTGTGTTTTGCGACTCAATTTCAGTCGCGGCTTAAGAGTCGCCAGCCGAGACGACCTCTCGATGGAATGTTAACACATTAGCCTATTTTTTACGACAGCTTCCACACCTTGCTGGCTCGAGCAGAATTCTGTGCCAAATTCGCCCTCCAGGTATAAGAACCTACTTTTGTGTATTGTGTTTCGTCTGGTGTCTCCTCCCATCTTCTTTCAAGAAGTCGCTGCCTGTTGGTGATGATAGCAATTACGAATTACTAGCGGTGAAAACATTAGGATTTTATGTTTTGACTTTTGATTGATTGTTTGCTGTTTGGTATGGAATGCGATCGGGTAATTTTTTTTGATTGATTTGAGAAACTGATTCACAAATATGTTACAAATGTTGTTCTTTTTTTAATAGCTAAAAAAGCTAAATAAAAAACCATACAAACATTTGTTTTAAAGGAGCTAGTTACGCAATAGATACGTTAGTTAAATTATTATCTATATCCCAGTTTCGTACAATGTACTATAGAGTTAAATAATCCCAATCGTTTAATTTTGTGTGTTTTTACGGCAGCAAAAAAAATTGTAAATTCAAATCACGTTTGGTGAATGAATAAATTTTAAAGTGAGTTCTTCATTTGTTTGACGTGTATTCAGGCGTCACCTGTGGTCAAGGTAACAAAGCTAAATGTGCATTTTCGAAACATACTTGAAGGTATGCAACCAATACAACTTTGAAGTACACATGGTTGCAGATACTGCAAGGCGTCAAACTATTTACTTCAATTTTACCTCACAGATGGAGTCCCGTGGTACTTTGGAGATTTGCACAGATTTACGTTTGAATAAACGTCTGAACTTCAAAATAAGGTCACTGATGAGTGGAAAAAGCGCGGTTCCCACACATTGTTGTGATCAAATCAGGTTAGTGTGCATGTGCATTACCATTCAATTGTTTGAATAATAGAAAATTTCTTGATTGGGCAGAAAGTGACCTTACCGAGATTGTTTTCAGATCAAAAACATGTGATTACATTCAATCAATTTATAGAACTGGATTAAAAGGTTGATTGATTGATAACATGGCATGACTTAATTACAATTTCTAAGTCAGAATTTGACTGTCGAGTATAGATGACACCTAACAGATTAAATATGTTAGGTACACCCCATTTTTTATACAAGTTTCAATTTTAAATTCAGTGATGTGTTCCATAAATAGCAATGGTTTCGAAAAGGCAGGCAAAGAATATCGTAAACCAAAAAAAATGCATTACTAAATAGGTTTGGTATTTTAAATTAAGTCCAAATGATTCCCTTGACCTTACACTTCATTTCGAATTTTTTCAAATACTAGTTCTTAAGTAACTAGGTGGCTCACAAACATATTATTGCAATCCAATCAGCCTTGGAACGGGAATAAACAAAACGCAACACCAAAACTATGAAGTTATCTAGGTAAATGCCAATCCCAACAGTTTTATCAGTAGCTAATTGTTTGGTTTATAATCAAAAAACGTTCTAGGTTAGGTAGGTACGAGACACGGGTCAAGATAACGACCGTTAGGAACTTAACTCTATCCCTGTGCTGTTTTCAAACCAATTCCTCCCGCGTTACTTCGCTCTTCGGGGGCGATAAGGCGGATCTTCCAACAGTGCCAACATCTTCTACGGTGTCTTCATCGAATCGTCTTTGATAAAACCTGTCGTATCATGTTCAACCGAAAACAGCCGTCTGGCACGGCACAGACATCTCGACCATCAAGCCAGTTTTGAGCCAGTTTTGAGGTCGCCCCAAAGGACGTTTGCGCTAGCCAACACCTTATACAGAAACTGGACATTCAACTAAACTGGCGACAAAAATAAAAAAAAGAACACAATATCATTCAAATCGATTGACTATATTACTAATAATGTGTCTATAAATATTGCACGGGATAATTTTTATAGGTCAGGGCAATCTAGAAATTATATTTTAATGATTTTGATTGGTAATTATATTGGAAATATTTTAAAGAGAGTGATTCAGCTGAAGAGATAGTTTAAGCGTTGAGTTAGCATTAATTAACATCCTATTACCAGAAGTGGAAGTGGTTGTCTCCTATGGAATATCATTAGCACGCTGGTTAAATGAGATTTCATATCACATCTTAGCTACCTACAGCAGCATCTTACATAATCGAGGCGGGCTAGCGATTTAGAAAAGGTACCAATTATTGATATGACTGCCCCTTAGGCAAAATATTCAACTATTAGCTGGTATGTACAAATTCCTATATACGGGACTTGTGGGCAGTCTATATGGTATATATCCACACTCGTGGGCTTTTCGAATAGCGTGACTTACAGGAAAATTTATGTGTTTGGAATTATTCTCCTTTCACCAAAAAATTAAAATATCGTTATTATTGTGAGGTTATCAAAAATGAGAATAATACTAGCATGCCTATATGCCTGAGGCAAAATGGTTTGTTAAACAGTATTACGTTATTTTGTTGAATAATTAAAAGTTATGATAAAGTTAAGAAATTGAATCAAAGTATCCAATAGAAGTTGTTTAAATAAAGTTTTAAATTGTACTGTTTTTTTTTTTAAGATGAGCGACGAAAACATTCGTGAAGTATAGGGTTGGGAAAGAACGTTAACGTCACCAACCAAAAGGAAGAGAGCGCCACGTTGTCAAAAAACTGCGTCGTTAAACACAACAATCAAAGAGAGAGAAAATCGACTTGATTAATATTTAGGTGAGAAATAAAATACAATCACACAAGCCTTTTGAAAGGTTTCCATACACTAAAACCAAATACTTAGGACGTTTTTCTAATGTTGAGTACAAAAAAATCAATATCTTCACCTGAAAGTAAGCTCCGAAGTCAAAAAAGGTACTACCAATCGCTCTCTCATCGGCTACTTCTTTCCTGTCCATGTTAATAAAAGTTCCTCCTGTTACTCAATCCCTCTTTGCCTCAGCCATATTATCATGTTTAGGGATAATGCGCTCTGTATCTCCGTGAGGTTACATCTGACAGTAATTTAAAAATATCCTTTCGTTATCCTGAATTCCCGGGAAGCAATCTTAGATATGGGCAATCTTAGATATGGATATGGGCTTGCCAGTGAGTTAAGATCCAAACTCTGGGTTAGTTTATAACATTCACGAAAACAAATGTGAAATATCTTTCCAAAACTGAAGTAAGTGTAGTGTTTATGGGTAGCTTCGACAGTATACGGGGTATCCCAAAAAACATACGTTCATTAGATTTACCAGTTTTCAAATGGAAACCAGGCGAGTCTGTTTCCAGTTTGCGAGCCTACCCCTACCCCTTTTTGTCAGGTGATATTATCAAAACCCAAACGCTCTGGGGTTACCTTTAGTAGGAAAAACATTCTAAAACGCAGCCCAATAAATCAATTCTAACAGCCAAAATTTTTCAGAGGTGTTTTCAAATACGTGAACAAAAGACCCGTTTTTAAAACTCGATGCACCCAAGTTTTTGAGATAAACTATACCTATGCAATTCTTCCAGTGTCACCACATTTCCTTGCGGTCTTCAAGGTTAACAAATCAGAACGCACAATCATGACACAACTATCTTCAGGTCCTGTATGTACCATTGAATCCTGCCTAGCATTGAGAGCCAATGGACCCACATATCTTCTGCGATCGACCACCACACAAACAGGATTCAAACATGCGTATATGCCACACATATAATATGCGACGGAACACAAAAAAAAATTATCGATAGCTACTAAAAAAAAGTGCATGCCAACTAGACATGAAGTGAATAGTTGCACTGGAAATTTAAATCAAAACCGGAGCACCATGGTTATATGGACATGGTAAACCTGACCAGACCTAACAGAAAGGCCGCTGTAACCGCCTGATTGGTCGAGCTTGAATCAAGCGATTTTCTATACATAAAAGCTGATTCGCTGGGCTTTGCAGCTAAAGTGCATAGAAGAAAAATCGTTTTCTCCGTTTCACGTATTCATGTCGCGAACAGCGCGTGCTGCTTCTATGTTGAATGTGAGATCAATATAAGTGTGTGTTGAGATAGATCTCGCCATGCAATGCGTTCTGCACAAACTCATGACTGGTTGGTTTTATTGTTTTTACCTTTGTGTTATGAATTACTTCTTGTGTGCGCCTTTGAAGGCGATTAATTTACGACCAATTACCAATCTTATGACCGACCGATGGTTTTATTTCGATCGTTCCTGGTGATGTGAATTTTGTAAAAATGCGAATCGTTAATCTGATGCTGGTGATTAACAGTCGAGAAAACATGATTGAGTGTTTTTTGTAACCAACTCAGTATGAAAAGTGTAATGAGTTTTATTTTTTAAACTCTGTCTTTGTACCCTTGGAACGTGCAACGGAGCTGTATTCTCAGCTGACAGATGTAGGGGTGAGGGAGGGAGCTTCTCTGGACCAAAAAGATTAGGACTGATTTGTTACTTAAAACAATTACACTTCTTCCAAAATGTGACATTTAAGAAAAATCTAAAAAAAAATAAAAAATAAATTAACTGATAATTTAATACCAATTTTGAAAATGGTTTGTTGTATTTTGGGAAAAAATTGCTCTATGCTCTGTGCACTCCAGGCTCTATGTTCCAAAGAAGTAAATGTCATACAGCAAGTACAATTTTTTAGAAATTTAAGCAATTTACAAATTTAAAGAACGATTTTAAAATCAATTTAAAGAACGACTGTCTCATGGTGACAAAATCAAAATGCAATAAAAATAAACCTGTCCTCGTCCAAGAATTTCTGCGCAATATTCTCTAATTTACTATTTGCTATTTTGAGAGTATGTACACATTAGAAATGAAGAAAACGCTCTGTGGTTTCTAGGCTCGGATGCTTCCCACTTATTTTCTAATTTCATATGCTGACCGGCACTACATACGCACGGCAAAAGGTGTGATGCCCCAAAATAGCCCCGACCGTAGCAAATATTTAGTGAGGTGATTCTCCTGCGTTTCCAAGATGCAGTTTAATATTTCTTGCAAGTAAAAACGGAATTCTGACAGAGGATTTGGTCACAACCCGTTGCAGTAGCCAGTGAAAAATCAATACACACTCCAATATTAATTTCGAAGACATCATCCTGATTTTTTAAGGATATCTGCTTTGTTAGAAAATCTGACAGCCTGTTCACAGAAGCAGAATGAATTCAACTAGCTGCAATGAGGAGTTTCAATTGATTTATTATCACCTATTAAACATGTTGAAAATAAAAATTGACACCCTTTACCAGCAGGAACGTACGAGCTTTTAAACTGTCTTATCCGCTTAATTTTGCCATAATTGCCTTAATTTTGCCATTTATAAGATTCTACTCCTGTGTGTCATTTTAGCCACTACAGAAAGAAAATCCAAGATCTCTGTACTCACTGCGTTTTCAAGGTGTTACCTGACCCAGACAACATAAAACAAAAAAATACATTATGTCAAAATTTCGGCGACTTAACGGTTTGGTGTTATGAAAGCACCTGTTCTCGTGAGATCACCGAAGTTAAGCAACACTGCTCTGGGTCGGATATTGTTGGGTGACCATCATACACATGACCAGTTCTGTTTGGGAGATAAGTTGAAGGGATGAAAGTTTGTGGAGCAATGTCATTCGCCTTGCTTATCAACCTCTCGACAGCATAGACCGGTCGCCTTACGTGCCTGTCCCGGGTTGCCCCTCCTTTCTGTTCTAGACAAAATAAAGTTCATCATCATCCTTATCATCATCCACTCATTCACCATTTAGACCAGACCAGTACCGCAGGGTCAATTGTAGTTAAGCCCACTAGTCAATGCATAAATCTAGCTTAGACTAAACAATACAGCATGTCAAATTGAATTAACCGTCGGAGCCAGAGCACACTCCATTCGTTCTAATTACATTCCTAGGTCTAGCACACTGACATTGAATGCGTACATACGATGGAACAACAATACTTATTAGCAAGCTAAACAGCCAGGATTGTCGATGGGAAAAGTTCAGCTCGATTTCCCACGATTCCTGTTTGAGACCGAGCACCAACGGATAGGTAAGCTCACGCATGACTCAAGTGGGGACTTGTGTCTGTGTGTGCGCTCCTTGTTCGTATCTGCAGATCGCCAGCTGGGAACGATTCTCAACGCACGCGTGCTTAGGCTGTCAAGCGTGTACAAAAATTTAGTATTTTAATCCGTATCAGTGGAGAAATGCATTCGGTTTTGGTCATCACTTGGAATTTTGGAGGAAATGTCCATCATTTTTGTGTGAGAGTCAACTTGCGGGAAGGAAAGAAGATATATGGGTTTGAATTTTCAAAATCGTAGCATAGATTTGTGCATTTTTTATTTTTGAAGTTGATCATATGCTAAACGCAAAGTGAAAAGCGGCTGAGTGCCACTGAGTTAGGATATCAGTGATCGATTTATAATTAATGTCACTAGTTTAAGTGCTACTTGATTAAAAATTATCTTCTGTCACATGTCTTTAAACTTTAAACCATTTAAGCCCTGAACAAAAATTTCACCCGAGCTTCACGATACAAATGTTAAATAATGAGGCGGTTAGGTCAAGGGCAAGGAAAAAAACTCAACTTCCATTCGCAAAGAGAGCATGAAAAAAAAATCGGACGCAACTAAAAGTCACACCAACGTAGATCTTCATTATGATGAAGCGTCAATTCTGGGAAACCAGCTACCTCACTTTGTTCTCTTCTCCCATCAAGTCTGCACCGCGTAAAGCTAGCTGTCGGCGTGCAGGCCATGCAAAGGTAATGACAATGATTCCGCTGGAGGCAGCGAATTAACTCAGCTAAAGGCAGTTGACAATGATTGCTCGTCGCTACCGACCATGTGAAAAAGCCTGCCTGCTCTTCGTGAAGGTCAGACCAGAAACCTTGACTTTGAATCTGTAGAAGTCGCCGACCGGTATAGAAAATCAATGTCACCCGTCATTCTAGGTTTGCTGCGTTTAGATAGGGTAATCGTAACTTTTGTGAAGTTGATAAGGAAAAGTAATGCCAGTAGCCGGTAGAAATTTGCAAAAAGTAGTTTTTAGAAGAATAAAAATGAAAATTGACAAAAAGTTTCCGCCCGGGATCGAACCGGGGACCTTCTGCGTGTTAGGCAGACGTGATAACCACTACACCACGGAAACAGCTGAGGAGAGGGGAAGAAATAGTAAATCAAGTTTAAAAAGCGGCACAAACTCAGGACATCAAATTCTGACATTTCGAGATTGAAAATATGTTTTGTAGCCTGTAAATTAGAATCTGTTTTTTTTTTAAATTTATTTTTGTATCTCTATTTCAGTGGTAACTATGTAACATAGTCTGAAATGCGTATATTCACCATCATCACCTATTCATATATTGTATGCTGAAAAGCCATCGTAAGACGAAGACTATTGCCTGATATCTTAGTCTTTTTGATTAAGTAAGTTCTCAATTACAATGCCCCTCTCGCAGTTTTTTCCTACAGCCCTATGCGAGCACCGGGCGGGGGGAAATGACACTCCCGCAAGACCGCCGCTCGGATCCCGGTCAGCCACGCTAGCGCCGGCAAACCGCGATTTTATGTACCACACGGGGCCGGCTGGTTACAAGAATATTTCTGTTTTTGTTCGCTAAGTTTTATTTCGCTTTGTTAGTAGCTATTAAAATACAACAATAAAATATCTTATTGTTTTACAGATTTACACAATTCTTTTGCAATTTTTTTTTAAATATAATTGTCAAATTTTTATTTTTGTTTTTTGCGTTTTTATTTTTTATCTGGAACTAATGCCATATTCCTACATTTGTGTTGGAGCCACTAAACAAAATATTAATAATAAGTACATTGTTGTGGATATTGTTTATTAATATTGCCATTTTTGCTAAAAATTAAAGAATACGATGGGCTGTGACCTTGGAGATGAGTATTTTTATCTGGCATTTTTCTATTTCATCAATCATTGTAAAATTGGCCCAAACATTAAAAAACTAGGGCTTCGCGAACTTAGTTGAAGTTGTACAGAGATAAAACGGAAAATGGAAAAGTGAAAATGACGATCTTAGCAATATTTTAAAGCCATCTTTGGCAATATTAGCGCAGAGAAAGTGAAACTGACCGGAAGTCTACCTGAAGAGAGGAGCTGATTTCCGGCGCATGATGTACGTGCCTCCCTCCCCCCCCCCCCTTAATGACGCGCTAATGCACTTGCATATTAATTCGATGAGTAAGTCACAAGTGCAAGTACCTAGTTTGTAATGTTGTAAACCAAACGATATCTTCGCGAAAGTGAAATCTGATCGCACGACCGTCGTTCGGAATCCGCGTTTGGGATATTTTTGCAAGCGAGTTCATGGAATAGCGATATGCGGTTTGGATGGAGAATTGTCATGTAGTCAGGTGCTTTACTGGGAGGTAAAAAAAAGTGCGGGTAATGCAAAGAGAAAATCAATCTTTATCGTGGTTCGCATAGAGGAAACCACAAAATGAATCTTATAGCTAGCTGGATACATAACCTCATTTTGAGAGTAGTCTTTGGTTAGAAGTCTTTGTATGTATAGTTTCATAATTGCGTTGTAGATGAGCGTACTTTCTTCATCCCTTTATTTCTTTACAAGCCCTAGTACTTCTTTAGGTCATTTCCGTCCACGTAGGTCGGGTTTTGTCAACATTTTCAACTAGAAGTTGAATTAACTCACAGAAACATCTGAATTTCACTGCATGTGATTGGAAGTCATCGTGGCAATCGTTTCAACTAACACTTCAAATAGGAGGCAAGATTTTGGTAAATCCGAACCGAAAGGCTCTTTCAAATTCGTGTTCTGATAATGTTGTCGTGGAAATCTGCAAATTTCGGTGAATTCCAAAGTAACAATGTTTCCGGGTTTTTTCATGAACATTTTGATGATTTCATATTCGTAAATCTTGATTTAAAACGAAATCATCTTGCCGATTGTGTTTAAGGGCGTAGAAAATCTTAGAAGAGAGATTTTGGAGATATTCTGTAAATTACATAAAAATCGGTCCAACCGTTTAGCCGGTAGCAAACAAACACTCGCAAACACAAACACCAAAAAATTCTTGGTAGTCAAATTGAGTTTTCGCTTCGCTACGCTCTTCCAACGAAAATAATTTGTCAATATTTGTCAAAACACGATATCAAATTTTTCAATAAGATATCTCAATTTAATTTCATTGTCTTTTTTCCCAATTTTTCACTTGTCATTTATATCTGAAAAAGTCACTAACCCTTCGCATTGTGCCTTCGTAATTTTAATACATAATTTAATAATAATAATACATAATTTTCATCCACATTTTAAATATTTCTTACAGATGACAGTTGTGTAATTAATAACCGAACAAGATTACATACAATCAGTCCAAATTAAACATGGGTTAGCTCGTGTTAAAACCACACCGCAAATCATCTCTCGTTTCGCACATGTCGTTAATGCTTGACAACGCATCCTAAACGGACTGTTAAACGTTAGCGACACGTGCAGACCAAGACACCAGGCAAGCAGTTTGAGTCAAGATGGCACGCGCTATCAACGACAGATTGTTTCTGACAATCAACCAACAGGTGACATCAAGGCACAAGCCAGATGCGGGGTTTTTAATAAATAAATAAAAACACAGAAACACGCACAAAAAGCTGCGTTTGCTTTGCACCTGCGCATCATATATGCTAGAAGAACGTCTCAATCCTCCAGCTTCCTTGAAAATAAGAAAGAAAACGAGACTGCAGAGTAAAATCTGCATAAACGTAACAATTAAGGCAATTTGTTATGTATCAAAATTGCACAAAAGGATAGACATTCTTTGTATATATTTCACTTTAACACTATTGAGCCTGAACAACTTTTCCCGTGAGCTAATTCAATTGTGGCGTTGCTAACAAAAACGACTTCAATGTTTGAATGCTGTCTCTGTGTGCGCAGAAATGTGTCGAATCATTTTCACATGGCAGTTAAGCGTTGTGCATTTAGGATGAGAGAACGTCGTAATTACTTTGGTAAATCACGTACAGTTGAACTATTGTGCCAATATGCATCGGATGAAAGCAAAATTTCTCCATTCCATATGGCAGATGACAAAATATTTTTCTGTGTACAAAACAAATATGTTTTTTTTTTCTTGTGAATTAGAAATCGTCGTCAAAGCGGGGTAAGTAGGTATACCTGTATTTTCAAGTACGGCTTACTGCCTTTTGCTAAGCTGAACTTGATGCAGATTTGAATAAAAAAAAAATGGGACTACCGACATTCGCTCCAAACATAATGGACTGCGGAGCCAGCAAGGAAAGTTTTTAATCATTTTTTAACTGAGTTCTAAATGCTTATCGTTCATTGAAATTCTGATGAAGAGAAATTGCACGGGGTATATACCATATGGAACCAAAAAGAACTAATGAGTTTTCAAGCGTCTACCTCATACCTACAATACATGTATCTCTGAACGCAATTCAACACCGCCAGAGAGATTAATTCGGTTACCAAGTTACCCACTTATTTTTATTGGGACAACAAACAAAAGCCATTTTTTTACATGAAGTTGACCATCCATATCAAAACACCACACATGTACACCATTTCTTTCTAACAAGTGACCACACTTATCGAATAAGGTATCTTACGTACATCTACTTTAGATTTTACACTGAAATGTCAACCATATAAGAACGTGAAAACATCACGTTACCTAGACTTCATGTAGCGATGTAATTGCACAATTGGCATGTTGACACTTTCGCTTCTTACCTGTTGAATCGGTGAGTATAAACTCTGCGATTGGGTAATTTTCCACGGTGTTATCGTTGCACTTCTGGTCACTTATAGTTTTATTTTATCTATTGGTGTTTATGTCACTTTCCCTGTCTGTACCTGGGCAGCATCCCAATTAGATTTTTCTCTCTTGAAGTGGTACGTTCTACCATCACGAGAGGTGTCCATCTACAGCCAGGCCACGCACCTGGTTTGCTAGCAAAGATGCTGAGGTCGTAGGTCAAGATTATTTTATGGTGGAAGCTTTAATCGCCGATTAACACGCTCGTTTTGCAGTCGATCCCGCGTGATAACCACGTTGTAAGAATCGAAGGAAAGTTATATCGCAGTCTTTCCTGTTTCAGGAGGAATAATTTTGCCTCGAAAGTTGATGGCCATGTGAAAACCAAAGAGATTGGAAAAACAGCATCAAGATTGTTTTAGATTCAAAGGAAAGATTTCAAGGTGTTTTAGTGCATTTTAAAAATGTCTCATCGACAACAAATTAATGACAGAGGTTTTTATTCACAACTCAGGCACGACTTGAGCTGTTGGATGAGCGAAGCGAGTAATCCATTTGACTACATGAGGAAAATATGAAACGTTCTTTTTTGAGTTTTTTGGGTTGTTATGTTTTTTTTCTGTCATTTTCCCCAAGCAACTGGACGAATTTTGATGAAACTTTCAGGGCATTTTAAATTTTTTTTTACCTGTGTCAGCTACGTTTTCCGAAACAACAATCAGAATATTAATATTTTTCTTTTTTGCCATTTCGATAAATTTTTTTGATTGTTGCCAAAATTCGGAAACTTGAAAAATGCGAAGAAAATCCACAGAAATCGTGTTGAGTTGTTCCAAGCGTGTTCCAAGTCATCCAGTTTTCGTAAATTATTCGAATATTTTTTCATAACTTTTGAGAATTTTTACGCCATTTTTCATTCCGTTTTAAATCAGCAAGTAATTTCTCGCACTGTTTAAAAAGGGTCAGCATGCCTCTTAAACGCTCATCCTTCAACGCGACCGTTACCTCAGTGGAACAGAACGAGTTAAAATTACCAGCAATTTCTACATTTCCTTTACATCAATTAAGAAACTTTGACCTTGTTATTCTAAAACAGTTCACACGTGCCAATCTAAAAAAAAAAAACACCATTAAAATTACCTGTGATTAGGTTCCGATCTTAATGGGCATGCACACCTCTCAGCGCATCAGCGAATTCCGTGCTTCGCAAATGCGTTGATAGATGCACTTCAATCTCTGCAATGCCGCCCCAGCCGATACTGGACCTCCCATGTCATAAGATTTGCAAACAATACATACAAGCACATACACTCGATGCAGTTTATGTAGGTAACACATGCACAACCAGTGCATCCAGTTCAAGATGAGCACTTAACGAGCTGGTCCATAGCGTCATCGAACTTAATGGAATTGCATTGCACCATGCACTTGCACTGCACTAGCAACGCGTTGGGTATAAAATGAGTCGAACAGTGCACAGGTGTATGATGCTGTTTAGAGAGTTAAACAAGCACAGAGAATGAGCAAGTGGTCAGAGATACAATTAATGACGAGATGAATGTTGTAGGTTATTGTTAGGACACCTCCTGAAATATTTCAGGACACCTTAGGAATATTGGCTGAAAAGTCTAAAAAAATTATCCACTGACGTTGATGTGTTTAGCCCCTATTTAGAAGTGTGGCTGTTTATTTATTTATTTTTTTTTTTTATTTAAATTCGGTTATTGGCGAAGATGAGGAGGTATCGAAAATGTTTTATAAACGGAAAACTAGAAGAAAATAATAAAATTTTAAAGATGCCAAAAACATTAACATTTAAAATGCAAGGAATACCGCAAATTATAACTTATCCATTGAGTTCTTGTATCTCAATGACGCTGCCTTTTTCCGAAAAAACATATTTACTTGTCGATTTGAGTCGCCTCGGCCTTGTTACCCCTTGAAGAGATCCCTTATCCCACCCTGCAAAAACTGTAATATGTGTGCCCGGATAGCTCAGTTAGTAAAGCACCCGACCGGCAAAAGAACGTCCCGGGTTCGTATCCCGATTCTGTTGCACATTTTTCGAGTCTAGCTCCCCTTCCATCTTTCGCTTGCTGGTTTCAGTTTCTCTCACCATAAAAACCCTGCAAACATATCTGATATAACCACTCTCTGACTGTCCACTGCCCTCTTGGCGCGTCGCTAAGGAACGCGCATATGATAAGAAATAAACAAGTCACGTGATAAAGGATCGAACCCGCGTCTCGTGGTCTCGTTATACCGTGCCGGTGCACGCGGTAGTGCACTCGGCAATTTCATGCAAATGTCGCATGCTGGACGCTCGGTGGATGCCTTTGGTGATAAAATAATGGCGTTCTCGGCATAGGATAAACATGGGGCTGATATCAGGTATTGTAATTAGGGGTATAAATAGAATGGTGAGTTTATTGCTGTGAAGAGATTAAAAATGTTAATTTGTTAGACCTCACAGGATTTATTTTATCTGTGGTGTTTAACGACGCGCTGTTTTGACATCTGGCCATGCGGCACTGGTCTAATGGCGTCGGTGAATGAGAGGTTGACGATGAGGATGATGGTGAACCTAACTTAGCTTCGAAGAGAGGAGGTGAAACCCGGTGCAGGCACTTAGCCTACTCCTGTCGAAGAGCACCAAGGGGACCACCGGCTTAACGTCCCTTCCGGAGGACGGTACAACGCGAACAGCAGGATTCCTCCACAAATCCATGCCGTCGAGAGGTTGATAAGCAAGGCGAATGAAGTTGCTGTACTAACTTTCACCCCTCCAACCTCTCTCCCAAACAGAACTGGTCATGTTTATGACGGTCACCCATCCAATACCTGACTCAGCGCAGTGTTCTGCGCCAAAATCGGTTCTGAACTTCGAAGCCTATTCGAAGCTTTGTGCGTTTTGCCAAGAAATAAGAGAGTTTAAAAATTGAGTTACGTCTTCATAAAGTCTGAAATGCTTTTTTTTTCTGGTTCTGAGCTCACAACCTTTTGCGAAACAACAAAAATACCGAAATCACATACAATTTCACGTAATATTGCCCTTCGTGTTTTAAACCCATCAATATCCTGATTGTAGCATTTAAATTTGACGAGTCCATCTTTCACCTTCCTACACCATGCCAGCCCACACGTACACCTATTTAGTGTAATTCATCGTGACGAATTCCAACTCAAGTTCATTTTTATCAATCTGAATACACCTGAGAACGGACAAAGGAATCGACTGCGGTCGCATAACACTTGGCAAATTTCATTAAAGATTACCCAACACGGGTTCAAATATTTCTCTTACAAAACAGTAGAGGCTTCTCGCTCGGTGAAGTGGTTCCCATGCCCTCATGACAACATCAACAATCGTCGGTAGTCATGGAATAGCGACCTGTCACAAAATAGAGAGGCATCATCTCTAGAGACAAGAAACTGCATTACGGGCAGTGTTGCGACTAGGTATATACCGTTTTATTTTGTATCTATACGAGATAAGATGCTGTGAAATCTGATTCAAATTGCAATGCGCGGGGACATCAATTTTTGAAAGGGTACTAGAGTTTCTAATAATAAAACAGAAGAGATAAAATGCTGTTTTTTTTTAAATTTAAACAGAGATAGAAAATACGCTGAAATACATCCAGATTCAAAAATGTAGTTACAAGATGGAATTTCGGTTAAAATAAATGGAACGTTCAATAATTTTTCCGCTTGTATCATTGCATCTCACGGTATTGATTGGAGACACAAGCGAGTTGATCAAGATGCAATGCAACTAACACAAGGAACAAGGGTGCATAGCAATATTAAAAAAGTTAAATTTTAAGTCTTTGTCTTGATCTTTTTCCACTAGGAGAAGCATGATGTGTGTCGTGTATCTAAAGACTTAAATTAAGATACAAGATGCAGAGATAAAGTATCACGATAAGATACAAGACACTATACCGTTGTAGGTAAATAATATACCTACTCTATCTCTATGTATCTGTATCTTCATCTTTTATGACTATGTATCTTTTATGTATCTGACTTTCCAAACGTTACCAAATATGTAATCAATCGTGGAAGAAAATACAAATAAAAATACAAATACAAGAAGGTACTTCACAGCACTGATTATAGGTCGCCAAAAAAATAGTTTCGTTGTATTTGTATTTGTATTTTTTTACAATTCATACTGCTAGACAATTTAATTACTCACACGCTTGAATTAAACACAATTAAAATACTTTAAATGATGTATTATGGCTTCTTTCCAAAAATTCTTGCTTTTCATGCAGGAACATGTTCGGGAAATCGCAGAAAAACAAATTACGTAATAATCAGTTGCTTTTTTTATCTTGAAGATGAACCAGAGTTTCTCAATCCGACCATCTTATGTTTAGGGGCTGTAAATATTAACATTTTGGCCAGATCTTAAAAATGAGGGAAATATCAATCGCACCACTATCTGTATAGTGACAAAATGAAGCCCCAAATTTTGCTAAGGGGGTTGTAGTGCATTCATCTTCTTTGTATAGAAGATCCAGGGAATAGAATCATGTTTTCTATTCTTTATTTATGGTTGGTATGAACTGGTTCATCAAATAAAAACATCTCTTTATGTAAAAAAATTCCAAAAAATCCGCTTTAAAAGAAAAAAAGGTTAAATACTAGATACAACAAATAAGAGGGGCTTTTCAAAATGGTCGGCACGTGTATTTAATTTAATTTTAATATCTAGTTTGGTAGTGTTAACAGATTGAACAAATTTAGGCCCCGCAGCTGTTAAGAAAACGATTTTTTTTCCTGAAAAACACCGGAAATACGCCTTGAACAGGTTCTTGTACAACACGTGTAACTATAAGACAAAATAACATGTTTGATTTTGAAAAGCGTAAATCAGTTGCTTATATTATGATGAGTCACCTAGTTTTTGTTTCTTTGCGATCGAACAAGTGGTGTAGCCGATCAGTTATATCCAGTAAAACTAGATATAGACCTGAGTTATCGCCCACTCCAACAGCCTTTACTTAAATTTTCAGTTAAGAAAAGCAATACCGCCACAAAATCTCAATAATATTGTAAGTAACACTTACAACACCAACATGGCGCCCGCCTCAGCCACTTTGCACCATCTCCTGATTGAACCACGCATCTCTACGACCACAAAATGCAATTGACAAACCTGGTGCAATCTTACATTCAGAGATCAGTCACACCTCATCAAATCGTCGTGTACCTCTCAGGGTTATTTCATTAGAGCGGGTAGCCCGAGCGGTTACCCATTTGACAGAGAGGTTACTCAATCAAGCAATCACGTGCTACTATCGGCAGGTCCACGCCGATGAGTATAAAACGCGTCTCCACGCCATTGTTTCGTAACATGTCTTCGTTGGAACCGCGGGCGTCGTACGTTGACTAATCACCAGAACCAATCATATGAAATCTCTGATTACTTCTTCAGTGGCGTAAACCGTGTATGCACATTTCAAGGAGTGTTTGGTCAAGTTTGGTTCGTTGGTAACAAAATTCTAGGTTTGCAGTTATTTTAATAAAAATATAAAATACATTTCATTCTCCTTGTTTATCAACCTTTCAAAGGCATGGATTTGTGGTGGAATCCAGTTGTTCGAGTTGTACCACCCAACGGTTTGGCTTGTTGGAAACACAAGTTCTTATGAGATCACCGAAGTTAAGCATTACTGCACTGAGTTAGGTATTGGATGGGTGACCATCATACACATGACCAGTTCTGTTCGGGAGAGAGGTTGGAGAGATAAAACTTAGTACAGCATCTTCACTCGCCTTGCTTGTCAACCTCTGGACAGCATGAATTTGTAGAGGAATCCTGCTGTTCGCGTTGTACCGTCCTTCGGATGGGGAGTTAAGCCAGTAGTCCCCTTGGTGCTTTTCGATGGAGTAGGCTACGTTCCGGCACCGGGTTTCCCCTCCTCCCTTCTAGGCTAGGTTAGGTTCATCAACATCCTCATCATCATTCACTCATTCACAGACGCCAATAAACCATTGAGCCACAGAGTTCGCTGTCAAAACGGTGCGTCGTTCAGCACCACAAATCAATCCATACATTTCTTGAATGTAAGAGAGAAAAATTGTATGGTGTCCACCCATCCAGTATTAGATTTGTTAAAATGTTGCTTAACTTCGGTACAAACTTAATTCTACAGCAGATAAATATTAATTTCTCCTTAAATGACGCTAATTCCACTAAGTATGTGAATTGGAAAGACAAAAAATAGACAGAACTAAATTTAAAAATCCGCATTAAGAAAGAAACCCTCATATCAGAGCCTGTCTATAGCGCATCTTGGGAACCATTCGATGTTCCTTCAGACCAAAAAATCCGTCTTACGAGCCAAAACTCAAAACATATCCGCCACTGCCCGCCTACGAAACAATAACACAATAAAACTCAAAATCAGTTTCGCTGTCTTTGAAATAATTTCACAAAATGCGGCTGTTTTATGATGAAATTATGACAAAGAACTTCATAAACCGTGCTTCTTCATCTAATAATTACAAACCACACACACACACTGAGATTTACAAACAGATCTTGCGCGACCTTCGATCTCTCCAGCCTCCACCTGAGTATGGCCCTCTAAGACGAGGGAGATGCCGGTCATCATCTTCTTCTGACCAGAGGCTCTCACCATCATCGAGCGATCATCGTTGGGTGAAAGGTGCCGGGGTCGAAGGCACCGATCAAGCTCATGGCAAGCAATAACATTGCAGCGGAGAGAAAATAGAAATAGTTGATGTATACGTGCTATGGTAATTATCGAAGGCTGCCGTTTGTAGTCGACGATGAAAGGTAATGTAAAATTGTTTGATATCATCTGAGGTAAAAGAGTGTTTTCTAATCCATTGAGTGCGTGCGTTTCTTTTGAGTTTTAAAGTCTTAATGCTACTAATTTAAGACGATTATCGGGCAAGTTTTTAGTATCTGATAAGTATACACTGGCAAAACGGTGTCGCCCAGTTTTTTCGACGGAGAAATTTAAAATATAGATTTATGAATTAATATAATTAATGTATGCAAAGAAATTGAAAAAAAAATCAACAAATTTTCGAGAACAATGGGCGACTCTTTTGAAACAAAACTTCAAATGCGTGCTCGTCTTGGTTTTCGATCACAATAATATCTTTGTTCAATCTCTGGAATCCAACGAATTGAATGACTTTTAGCCGTAGACAATTAAACCGGCTTGATTCCACATTGTTGAATTAACGCACGTAGCCGCTCGCTCAATTGCCCCTAGCCGTTGCCGCACGAGTTGTTATCTTTATAACGCAACAACGCACTCTTTTTTCTCGATTTTAAATGCAAATTCTATTTTATGCCTCTTCGTGCGCCATTAAAATGATGCATATAGGTACGCGATTTCTAATATATTCCTCCCTGTAATTTAGGTTTAAACCACGCGAATAAATGTTATTCTCAACATTCTTGCCTCCCCGTACATAAGACGACCCCCGTTGTTTAAAAATAGCTCACCTCGATAACGCATGCTATAACAGCACTTAAAAATCGCAATTTCTGTTGTGGTACTTTATCATCATCATCCTACATGTGCGGCTAAAACGGACTTAATTGATAAAAATCCTACAGATACCTCATAATAATTAAATTGCACCATTGAAACACTGCTATCGTATGACAAAATAGATCCGATAACGATATTTAATAACCAGGCATACGGTTATTAGTCCGTATATATAATTTCGGTTGCTGTCAGCTTCTGTATTATTTATTATGGAGGTAATTAAACACATACATCCTGTCCCTTTCCAATCGAAACCCATTTTTTTTTACCTGCTACTGTCTAGCGATCGATTTCAATTCGATACCCGATCAAATTACTTGCAGCAGACGTTTTAGGTGGGACGATTTTTCCACGAATGTTTTGTCATCTGTAACTTTTAAATTGTATGCCACGGTCGACAATAAAGAAAAAAAAAATCGTTCACCTTTTTACAATTACGTGGTGCCCTATCAAAGATATACCTTGGCTACCATGTTTGATGTAATCAAAGTCATTTGACATCATATTCGTATATATTATGAGGTCATAATTTGAGTATAGGACACGTGACATGGCGAAGCCCGTCAATCCGTTGCGGTTTCAGCCGCAAGTTTGGAATTACTCCTTCATGTAGAACCTTGCGAGCAGCGAGTCGTAACGCTGAAATTTACTTACAAAATCTGAATACAATGGTACTTTGTCGTTTATTGATTGACAATCTCGTCCCTCGATGGCAGCCAAATCTTCACAAAGAGTTTGCGAGTGCTCTCTGATGGCTCCGCATTGTAGGTTGGTGCATGGTCTAATTGCGTTCGGACATCGCAGACCTCGACGTTACCTTTTTTTGGACATGTGATTTGGGACAGAATTAAGGTCAATTGAATTGATCAGAATAAATCTCGCCGGTGTAACCGTGATAATAACACGCGTATAATTTCATATCTCATATATGTGTTTTCGTGCGCCCCAAGTTTGAATTTGTTCAAGTCCTAATTAAGTTATGCCACAAGTTCGAATAGTACCTTCGTCCATGATCTCTCGTCCGTATATGGAACAATATAAGTTATATAGCCAAAGGATAGACTAAGGCTAAATAAGGCCTACGACATTTTTATCCACAACTGAGAGCAAAATTTCTTAACCTAAATATGCCTCGTCTAATTCAACATAACTTTTAAGTGCATAGAAAAATGACTTGTTCGGTACCGAAATAACGTAATACAACTAAGTACTTTGACACGAGTCGTCACGAGGCGGTGTTTTCATCGTAAAATTCATTATGAAACGTACTCGGGAGATGAAAGTTGGTAATATTGTTTGTCCGCATACTTTGACCATCTGGGAATACACCTAACAAGTACTTCTATAGATCTATCTTTATTGGTTTTGCTGGTACACCTTTCACAAAGCATTGAGAGTGCCTTTCCAAGACATCGGATCCCATTGATCTTATCGCAAAGCTCGAAGCCGAATTGCATCACCAATAGATAGGCTTAGTAAGTTCGTGCTAAATTAACTAACTGATTGGTAGCTAGCTGCTTGGTAAGTATTAACAAGGGTACGCTGACAGGTATTGTCAATGTTTAATATGTATCCCCAAGTACAACGGTTTAAAAACGTGAATCATTGAAATCATGCTAATCACTAACCTTGCCATTTTGTGAGGTGAACCGCTTGCAGAGCTGAAGATCCAGGCAAACACGAAGCGGCTTGACCTCTAATGTCACACCTGAGTTTGATGATCTCGGCGAAAGAACAGTTGAAAATGTAACCCCTTGTCTTGAGTGATGTAGTGAAAAGGTCAAAGCTGAACAATTAAATAGCAAACACAAAAGAACTTTGATGTACGGTGTATCGAAAGCACAAACACTTGACCTTTTTTGAGGCAGGTTCGGGGACAACTAGACTATTTTTTATGTGTGCCATCTAGTGGCGACTTACAGAAGTAGCAGTCACGTGGCCAGTCGGTATATTTTTGAATCTCTAACGATTTACACATCAACGCTCTTCATTTGATATTTGCTGTGTCTAAAATGTGTGCATTTGTTGAAAAGGGAAATGTTACTTTTATATTGTGGGCGAAACGAAATAAAATTTGCTGTAATTTATTAAAATATACATTTTATTCTTCTTATGTCAATATTATATACCTACTATTGCCTAAATTATTTGTTTGAACAGTAAGTATAGGAATTTCATTTGAATGATGTGTCAATGCCAAATGAGCAACTTAAGAAAAGAACTCTACCCAAGTTTGCTACTGTATGGGGTGACATTCGAATTGTTAGGTTTTATGACATCGGTCGAGCCTTGAAGGTATTCGAACAAACAAACTCTAGCTGCTTACAAATGCACCTTATGACAGAGATTGTATCTACACGAATAAAGCTCGAACCTGTGGACGCTTTGACTGTTGCTATAGGTGAAAAACAAATAGGAATGGATTGGCGATGGCATACATTTAAAGCAAGGACGCAATGAATTATGTAGGTACTGAGTAACTGCAATAAAACGATTGAATATTTAGCGCACACAACATTTAATTTTTTTACGTATACAACGAGGTTACAGATATATATTTATACATGCGATATACATATAGAAGTCCTTTTGTTTTATACACATCTAGTCTGATAATTATTATTTCTATCATAATAATTAAAAAGAGTTAAACCACGCAGCTGATTCGCCTACCTATTTTTTTTTTCGAGTTAATGTTCCTTTAAAATAGACACAAAAAAGGATTATAAACGCCATTTAATAACTGACCGCCCTTGACGCGTCCAAAATTTCATGTAAACTAATCTCAGTCAACAACTTGGACCGTAGCGTAAGCACTGAACGTCACTTTCTTGGGCTCTTGATATTCGCCCATCCGCCCTTTGTTGCCCTTCTTGATGACCGACTTGAGATTGGTCCCCGCGTTCTGCTGCGACGCGGCATAAGCCAACTCTCCCACACTGTTCCTCCTCCGAGACGTGTTCGAGTTAACGACGGCGCCCCCAAACTCCTTCAGCTTCTGGCTCACCCCGAAGAACCTCCGCGACAGCGAGTTCGACGCTTGAGGCACAGTGTCGATGTACCTGTAGGCCATCGGTCTCGACGGAGGACTCTTGCTGCGATAGCTCCTAGGCTTCTGGTACTGCTGATGGTACTTGTGCGAAGAAGTGAAGATATCGTCGACGCTCTTTCTTCTCGCCGACTTGTTCTTGGCTGCATTGACGGACCAAGGCGCCGGCGAATACGCCAAGAGGTTGCCGTTAGCGTATCCCCACGCACCTTGCTGAATGACGGGCACCACGGCCATCGGCGACTGGTCAACAGAAATGCGAATAAACTGACCTTTCACGATCTTTTGCTGGTTGTTTCCCTTGCGGCTCTCAAATTGAGTGCCCTTTATCTTCAGCGAGTCCTGATCCTTGTTGATCTTCGATGGCATCTGAGCTGGCTTCGCGCCCTCCTGTTTCGGCGGCTCGGGCGCCAGGTTCTTCTTCTTGATATAGCGCCTCCTCTCCGGCCGCAGTGGAGGCGTTGACTGACTACTTTCTTTCGCGTCCTCCGGACTGCTCCAAACTTTCCTCAGGCTGTTGTCGTTGTCTTCGGAGAGCACCAAGATGGCCGGCTGCCTCTGGCGAGAAATGTCTTTCCTCTGGTCGGCGTCCACATCCGAGCGTATCACGCTCTCGATCTCCTTGCTATAGCGCGACTTTGTGGGCGCGTTCTTCTCGCTAGTCGCCAGCAGGTTGCCTACGTCGGGCGTATGGATGCTGAGGATGCTGGACGGCCCGTTCAGGTCCTCGACGCCGACGTCGCGGTCATCTTTAAAACCGCGAGCGATTTCGATGTGAGTCATACCGTCGCCGTCGATGCGCTGCACGAGGTTAAACCTAGACATCGGAGGCATCTCTTCAGTGCGGTGAGGCTTGGCGATCGCCCGCAAGGGCAACACGTCCTGATTCTTCCCGGGAGTCGCCTGCTTGATACGCGGGAAGCTAGGCGTGCTTTCCGCTGGCTTGCTAGAGAACTTGGTTATGGCATCTGTGGTGTTTTTCAGCGTACGAATGATCGTCTGCTGCTGAGTTTTGATCAGCATCTGCGGTCCCAACGATTTGACTAAAACGGACGACAGTGGGGTCGTCGTCGTATTGGTAACGTTGCTCGACTTTGACTGCGCGTTGCTGCTCTTCAGCGTGGACGTGTTGGAACTGGTGTCGCTGTCGCTGACGACGCTCGACGCTTTCGAAGACGTAGGCGTCGTCGGCGCCGCTTTCCGTCGATTCGTGTGCGTGTATTGGTCTAACTTGGAGCGTCGGCTGAGCTCCGTGAAGCTGGCGCACAGCTTCTTTAAATTATCACTGCTTTTGCACTCAAACACCAAAGTCTCGAGGCCCGAGCCCGGCTTTTTGACTACCCACACGGCGACCTTCGGGAACTGCGGGTCCGTGTGACAAAATACAACCTCGTTGGTCGGATAGGTTTCGACGCCCTCCTCAGAGATGCTCCTCTGAAAGATCGTCTTGCTCAACGACTCTCCGTTCGTCTTCACATACGACTTTGACTCCTGGTTCAAGACCTCCAAATCGTCAGTATCTGACGCGCCGCTGCTGTTGGCGCTGTCTGTACCGACCGACGACGTCGACTTGACCGGCGTCCTCAGCACGACGCTCCCACCGGTGGCCGTCTTAAAGACGTGGTCATCGACAAAGCAACACGACGAGGAGTTGCTGATCGTGTCGTCCGATCCTAACGACTTTGTCGACGACGTGTCGTCATCATTGTCTGACTCGAAGCCTTCGTCGTCGACGCGTCGACGTCGGGCGCGACTGGGCACGAACTCAAGTCCGTCACGGCAACGGATCAGATAGCGTCGCGTCGCAAACGCCTTGGCTAATAGGAACGTTCGGATGAGCGCCGCTAGGGAGGCGGCGTCGATCCCACCGTCCGAAGGCGCCCGGCCTAAAAGGACGGCTTCGCACTGCATGCCGATGAGATTATGGGGACGTCAACGACGACGACGGGCGTCGCGGCGCTCGCGGATACATCTCGGCGTTCGACTTTTGAGGAAAAGTCTGCAAACGAAGAAAAGAGACAGTGTTAGTGCGTGAATGACAATTCGTTTTACACTAAGCTTTGTTGAGGCACTGTGAAATCAATTCAAAATGGGCTCATGGACAATTTAACGCTTTTGCTATCTTTAAACGTTGCTATTATCCCAATTATTGTTCACTTTTAAAAGCTATTTTAAAACAACTTGGTCGGTCGGTACCACAGCAATATTTGTATAGCATGGGAAAACACTGCAATTTGCGGTGTACAATGCTATTGACAAATGGAAAAAATTAAAGTCAAGTGGAGTTCCATTTTCCTTCATTGATAACCACAAGCTGGATATGTAGGCCATCACTAACTTGAGCTGCAAGTCAATGTACATTTATAATGACATCGAATTTGCACAGATATGATTACAGAGATTACAGGCTCATTTTCCTCTCACAAAACAGTCAAGGCAGATTATAGAGACAAAGTGTTTATGGAGCGCTATAATTGATACAATTGGACTGAAGGCTCTCTCGGCTGCATTTAACGAGTTTTCAAAATGCAAGGTCTAGCCGTGCAAATTAGACTTGGGTATTTTTACTGCACTAGCTCGGGTGTCCCAGTTGCTTTTTGCAGCCAGGAAAATGATTATAGATAATAATATTTTGAGTCGTGTTTGAGGTGAAGACGCTAGAAAAATTCCCTAATGAAGACGATGATGATGATGATGATGATGATGATGAACGATTTGATGGAAAGAGAAATTTCGTGAGGTGCGCGGTGGTGTCGTGACGCGTGAAATCGACGGTAAACTCGGCGAATTCAAGGTTCGTTTTCCTTAAGGTATTTATTAATTTTCTGCTCGTGTATATTAAAAAAAAAAATATCTGTGTTATACCTATACTCGTTTTATAGCACTTATTTAAGATGATTTTGTTCTTTTAACACGTTTTAAGCGTACCGTATTCACGTTCTCATGGGATCTTATTAATTTCTTTTTGAGTATTTCTCAGATTGAATAGTTTTTAATAGATACTGGTGCGAATTATTTTAATTTTCTCTATGATGACCATGCTTAAAACAACGCTATAACCACAGATTCGTTCACTTTTCTGTCTATATCTACTTTGTGTAAGTACCTACACTCAGATGTAAATCGCAATCAAAGTAAGTGACCCATTTAGCAAGAAGTAACCTCATCTTGATTATATCACGTTCGTGTTCACAACTTTAATAACACCATATAAACATACTTTTATTTATTTCTTGACATTTAATAACATACTTGATGTCCTTTCCATTTTATCAACAACTTTCAGTGAAATAGATAACATAGAATTTATATCCAGTAATCTTCGATTACCAGTATGACTTTTTAATAATAAATACAACCCAGTTATAAATATATATCTAGTATAGCGATCGATATTAAATCTAACATCATCTTTGCTCTATTTCTTATGTGAATGAGTCAACACCCACAACTGGAATTTGATACCATGTTCGACGCATTGCTTATTGTGCATTTGAAGCTTGCACCTGCAGCAGCTCGGTGCAGTTTAACAACAGTGCAGTTGACGAGTGAGCTCTTAGGTGTTCCCAACCAGTCGGTGTCAATGTGTTAGTGATACTCGTGAGTCAGGTACGGTAAGACCATGCAGTCGAGATATCAGATTTCATCAAAATGGAGGTGTCGATTGTTTTGCGGCTTTGCGTTTGGGCTTGCGCATTTATTTATTTATTTATTTTTTTATTGAAGCTAAGTGAGATTTTGAACTTTTTAACAGTAAATTTGCTATATTAATGGTATGAATTTGAACATGTATAGATTAAAAAAAAAAAACGTTTTTCTATTATTTATATTTGATTTTAGTGACGCCGAATTCTGAAATCAATTGAGCGTATTTCTAACATGCATTTTCGTGACTTAAATTGAAAGACTATGATCCGACACCGTACTCCTCTCTTCTCTTCTAAGCTAGGTTAGGTTCATCATCAACTTCATCGACACCAACTAATTGGTGTCGAAAACTGGCCATTTTACAAATGATCCCTATTCTGTAAATATTTCAGGTTCTTCACATCTCTTAGTTTCTTTGCATTTTTCTTTGTGTGGTCTTTGACCGTAATGATTTTAACCCTTCACATAAAAAAAAAAAAGTTCATGGCCACCCAAATTTGCTAATCAAGGATGTTGTGGGAAGTTAATGTTGATAAAACGTTTTTCGAATCGTAGATGAACAGATGCTGTACTGGCGAAGATTCTAACCTGTCAGTCATGTGGTGCATGACGTTGATGCGATTGGTAATTAAGAGAAACGCCTGTTTGTAATTACTGCCATTGCAAATCTTGAGCGTAGTACACACATGGTGGGCTCTGTCTGTCTGTCTGTCTGTCTGTCGGTCGTACTTCAGTCTTTTGACCGCCCGAGGAAAGTGTGGGAGTCCATTATTTATGGGTGTACCACAGCTCGCGCCAGCGAGCGGAGAAAGCACTTTCTATGTAAAATGCATGCATGTTTATGAGCTCTTTATGGTTTTTTTGGTGAATTTTTATTCACTGTATAAATGTTTACGCCTGTTTTAATGTGATTTTTTATATGCTTCGTGCTTGAATTTTAACGTAATAAATGCTGAACAGTGGTTCGTAAATTTTCTTGTGTATTTTTTTTGTACCCAAGTTTATTTTGAATTTGTGTATTTTTAACGAAGATGAACTTTGAAATTTGCGATCATGGTCAAGTTTTATGTTTATAGCCGTTTATTGTTATTGTAATGGGCCCGGCGTTGTTTGTGTTAGGTAAATATTACATTAGCATGGGTCATAACGAAACTTTTTAATGTCTCTAGACTAAATATCCACATAAATACAAAATAATAGAACGAGTTTTCGATAGCCAATGTGTTTTTTAACAACCTTTTAGTTTTGGTGTATCCAAAAACCTCAGGTGCATTGGATTTTTAAGATTTCAGTTAGTAATTAATAGGGTTTTTGTTCAAAATTTTCTGTTTCGACTCGACCATCTAAGCTGTGTTGCTAACCCCTTCCCATCAGCCAATGCAGTAGTGATATTTGCAGAAATCTAAACGCACTGGCTTACCTTCAGTGGTGGAAAATTCGACAACGCAATCAAATTAATCAAATTTCGGCAGCTATCATGTTTCAGAGGTAAATATTGACTTTTAGAAATGCGTGAACAAATGAGGCCCATTATAGAAATCGATGCACTTGCGTTTTTGGGATTCACTTTACAACCCATGCGAATCTGATGTTCAACTAGAAAACGTATTTTGTAAACACGTATTGGATGCAAGTTACTTGCAAATATTAAATGTTAACTGCTTCTCGACACCAGCTGGTCAATTAATCATTTTATGTAATTAACTTTAAGTCAAGGACAAAATAATTAGCATTTCGTTTGTTCAACTCCTCAAAATAATTAATTACTTCTCGCCGTGACACAAATATCATAAAGATACCTCGAAGTGAGTGCGTGGTGACGCGAGAGTGAAGGAGAGTGGTGGTAGAGAGAGGAGCAAACCCTGTCCCAACTTAATGTTATGTCTTTGAAAAGGTCAATGTCGACCATTTTATAGCGGTGTTCGCGAAAAACGACGTGAATCTGTTCGGGTCTCATCAAACTTCTGCAACTACTTATTAACGCACACCTGAGATGTCCGTGGGAATCAAAATGTAAGCTAATTAACCCATGTATGCCCTTAAGCAAATTCAAAAAATTTAAATTTTTTTTTTCTGCATTTGTTCGCAGGAAAATAAAAGTGAAAAAAAGTAACGCAGTGCAACGTAAGTTAAACAACTTTGCGCTAGTTCAGACTATGGATGGGTGACCATCATACACATGGCCAGTTCTGTTCGGGAGTGAATTGTTAGAGAGATGAAAGTTAGTACAGCAACTTCACTCGCCTTGCTTATCAACCTCTCGACAGCATGGATTTGTGGAGGAATCCTGCTGTTCGAGTTGTACCGTCCTTCGGAAGGGACGTGAAGCCGGTGGTCCCCTTGGTGCTTTTCGACAGGAGTAGGCTACGTGCCGGCACCGGGTTTCCCCTCCTCCCTTCTAGGCTAGGTTAGGTTCATCATCATCCTCATCATCATCCACTCATTCACCGACGCCATTAGACCAGTGCCGCAGGGCCAGTTGTCAAAACAGTGCGTCGTTAAACACCACAAATAATAATAAGGATGAAAGTTAGTACAGCAACTTCATTCGCCTTGCTTATCAACCTCTCGACAGCATGGATTTGTAAAGGAATCCTGTTGTTCGCGTTTTACCGTCCTTCGGAAGGGACGTTATGCCAGTGATCTACTTAGTATTTTTCGACAGGAGTAGGTTACGTGCTGGCACCGGGTTTCTCCTATCCCCTTCTAGGCTAGGTTAGATTCACCAACATCACAATGATCCACTCATTCACCGACGCTATTAAACCAGTGTAAAAACACTGCGTCGTTAAACACCACACATCGACAAATCATTATGGAGTGACTTCTTTACAGAGTGTGAGTGGAAATTTTGATGACGACAACCGTAGAATTGTTTGAGTTTTCGCAACTGAATCAATACCGATCGATATTTGAACAGGTCTATGTGTCACTCATTTAATGTGGGAAGAAATTACTTGGGCTGTCGGTGATAGGTCACATTACATCAATAGGTAGTATCAAGCTTTACCACAATACCCATAAATTCATGAGCAAGATTATAATTCAAAACTGATTTTACTAGTTCTATTACGAAATATCTTTTGATTCTAAGGCTCATTATTACAATATTTTTTTAACTCTGACAAGCTACTAACTTTTAGAAACAGTTGACGTTCATTGCATGTGATTGGTAGTTGCTATGGCAATTATTTTAACTCCCAATTTAACAAGGAGTTTAGACAATTTTAAGATTGGACATTAGTGAAATCAAAGATTGGTATCTTCGATTTCACGTTCGTGTAGATGGCTATTATAGAAAATATTTTTAGATAGATAGAAAAAAAAAGTTTTACCAAAGCTTAACAAAAAATGTAGAAATATTTTTTTACGGACGTTTGTAGGTATAAAAAGGTGTAAATTAGACGTCATGATTGAGGTTAGGTCAAAACGAGTTATTTTTTCATAGCGCGTTTGTTTATGAGACGTATTCAAGTGTCAACATTCGGCGGTTTTGTTGCGTGAAAAACTCCTTTTATGGTTTAACGACGCACGTTTGCGGATCGTGAGGTGAAAGACAAAATTTCGTGGTCGTGGAAAAAATGTGTTTACGGAAAATCCGGTGATGCCAGCGCAATACCGGAATTTCAGAAGGTGCGGCCAACGATTTTGAAGAAGTGAATCTTGTTTGTGTTTACTTACAAGTAATAGGTAATATTCCATGCAAATTTTTGCTAATTACATTTAAAAATAAAACAATTATTTCGCTAATAGCAGTGTACTTTAGTATAGAACTCGGCAAGTATTATTTATGAGCGGGCAGATTGGCGACTTTGAGGTCTTCCTAAGGAAGTAGGTAAATACTTCTGTTGCTGTAATTTCCTTCTTCGCAAAAGGCGGTGATTCACAGGATTATATATTTATGAATATTCCATAAAATCCTTGACTCTTTTTTTTCGAATATTAACGTCACTACGTAGGGTTACGGTCGTGCTTCGCTGCCATGACTCAGCCTTAAAAAAAATATATTGCGACATTTTTTTTGGACACCACAATTTTTTTTACAATCAAATGCTTTGTAAAAGAAAGCCAATACCTTTGCACATCTCTCACAGAATGCAGGTGTGAAGATGGCTATTAAAATTATGACAAAGTGGTCATTATTTTATATTTGCCATATATTATGCATAAGCGATTCGTGCCAATTCTCATATGTTCACATCGCAAGGTATATATGACTATAACTATACATAGGTAGAAAGTTGATTGCCTAGCCCTATGGTTTAATATTTGTGAAAGAAATGAGGAAACGAATTGCGAGACGGAGAGGTAAGAATTGTTATTGATGATCAAGTGGTTAGCATTAAAGATGCCCCGCAGTGAAATATTATACGACTTGGACACAAAGGTGCTGGCAGTGGTTTGATAATTAAAATTAACGCGTTCTAGTTAAGTAAAACTTTATGCCAATGATTAAAAAAAAAATCTGAGCAAATTTTCAACCCATCGTTAAACTTGCTGACACTTCACGATGTAATCAGGAATTTGATGAAAAAAAAGTATTTTGTTGAGGGAGATCGCACTTTATGGTGTAAAAAAAAAAAAAAAAAACACAACAATTAACCGAGCAAAAATCTAAAACATTAAAATTTGCAAAGCTAGCACGCTCGTACATTCCTAATCATCGAACTGTCATTTATAATATTCTAACAACACGACATTAACGAGTAAAATTACCATCAGGTGATTACAGCGTGATTTCCCAAGAAAACCAACAAAAAACACAGCATTCATTCCGCAAAACCATTAATTCTCTTCGTCTATCACGGTGGCAAAACGTCGCATGAAGATGCTACCGCTAGATGTGTTAATTACTCTATGTTATTTACTATGATCACGTGCCTAATTACCGTCCATGTCGTGATTTTGCAATGAGACACTTTGGCTCGGTCGTCTTTCTAGGTAAACATTTCACCATGCAACCATTCCACGTATCATTGTACACATGTTACACCCATAAAGATACTAAAATTATATTACCATTGAGTTTATAGGTATAGTCAGAGGGCCAGCGCGAATGTTTAACTGTCTTCACGAAAAATGACCGCCAAATTATTACTTTATCGACAAAATTTTAAGATGCTACTAGGTGGAGTCACCATCGTTTCCAGTGATGAGGAACTTCATTTCGTTATTTCTTGCAGATTACTCGCATTTAAAACAGGTTTACGCTCAATTAACGTGTATTAAAACGTTTGTTATACATGTATCGGTATTTTGAGTCGTAATTTGTAGAAGTTTTGTTAAAAATGACGGCCGCAAGCGCCATCGGGTAACACCTACCTTTACCATCTATTGCCGGCTAGTTTGCTCAGCAGAAAGTTTAACATTAACGCTGCTTCTCTATACATGTAAACTCAATGATAATACCTATAACGTGCAGGTCTTATATACTTAAAGGCATATACCAAGAGCGTGTTAGAAATTTCAAACATGGGAGTGAATTCAGATTCTTCTGATTCGTCTAATTACAGATCATCCAGTTTCAACATTTTTTCAACATGTCCGCCCATTAACTGCGTATAGTAGAGCAGCGCAAAATATAGCATGTTGTACCCTCATAGGTATAGCGTGGACGAAGCCAATCGATTTTAGAGCAACTTTAGATTCGTGCGTACAAGAATCAGATTAAAACAGTCGTAGGTTTAAGTGAGGAATTCGAAAAAGCACACCAACGGAATGCGTTAAAGGCATGCCAGGAAGAAAGATACGCTAATTATTATTCCTGTAAGCTTAAAAGAATAATCTTGAGCAGATAGGAATACATTGATCTGTGCCATTGCATTGCTATCATACCATTCTCGTACACATACGAAAAATTGCACACGTGAAGACTTAAATTATGCTACTTTAAGTAAATGTCCGGGTTCTTGAGACGTTGTAGCTTTGCAGTTTCACACAGAAGTTTCTTGATGTGTATTTAGGATCACCAAACGAGTTATAGTTAATACTTGAATCTGGAAAATGCCAAACCTTTGCACGAATTGTTTTAAATTTGTTTGGAATTATCGTGGGAAATCACGGCTTTCCTTGTTTAAATTCGAAGATTCTTGTTTCAAATTCAGTGTATGTAATTTTCCAAGGTGCAAATATAACCTATTCTGTGAGAATTTGTTATGTTTTATTTATTTATTTACATCTATCTGAGTTAAATATGTGAAAATGTGCGACCAAACCGGGATACAAACACGGGACCTTCCAATTGCCGGTAGGGTGCTCTTCCAACTTAGCTATCCGGGCACACTTATTCCAGCTTTCGCGGGGTGGGAAAAGCGATCCCTTCAAGGGGGAAATAGGCCGATACGTCTCGTAATGACTTGTATGTTTTCTTTTTTTTTTCAAACCTAACATTTTTCTTAAAGCCTTTTTCGCAAAACATCATAGGAGATTCAAAAGTAGATTCAACATTCGGTGGCCATGTAGATGAAGAGATCGCCTGAAAGAGCATCTAAAATCTGCTTTCCTTATATTACCGCGCGTACATCTGCATGAAAACCATTATCTGCAAAAACTGTACCACCATACCAACGCTATACCACACCACAGAGCACAAAGTCCTCAAACCACACTTTCAAAACAAAGTAAACCATCGTGCGTTGTAAATAAAAAAGCACCACCTGGACAAAAAGCTTTGATATCGCACTTTAAACATTTCTTTAATATTTTAATAGCACAAAGCCAATTGAGTGAATCACCGTAAATACGCCACTGTGAGGCATGGTACACATCGCCACAATAACCGCAATCTCATGAGAAGAGGCCATGGTCATAAAAAAGCATCATCATAATGGTATAATTCACACAGAGCTATGCTACTCCACTTCTCTGCCATTACAAGCTCATCACAGTGCGCGATGTTTGCAGACATAGCGAGCTAAAACTGGGCTAAGACAAGACGTATCGCGAGTTTCAAGATAGGTAGGTACACGTATATTACCTTGAGAAACGGATTTGTAATTGTGGGAAAATAATTAGTGTGTGTGTATGTGTTTTTTTTTCTGAATCTCTGTGTCGGATTCAAGATCAATGCCGTCTCAGACCGTCGTTTGAAATGTAAAGAATGGGCGAGGTTGTGTGGATTTTTCTTTGGGCTTTCAAATAATTATTTTTATAACATTCAGTAGATTATAATTGCACAAATTCGGAATCAAAATCGCAGTTGACCTTTGTATCATTCTTTTAATTTTCAGTGAAGTCAAAAGTAAAATAGCTGGTAAGAAATTCTATTTCCAAAACCAACATCTATTTGTTTACCTTCTGAAAAATTACAAAAAAAAATGCCTTTAATACGAGATTAAAATAAAACAAAGTTGTCCACACGTATTCCTTACCAAAAATTGAATTAAAATTCATCAAGGATTTAAACAATACCTGTCAACTCAAGTTCAATCATTTCGCAATTTTGTTGCTTTCATTTTGTTTTAAGATAAAATCGTCGTGGGCGATTGTGGGTGTAAAACGTCAAACCCTTTTCTTTCTCTCTCTCTGTGAATGAATCGAAGAGGAATCAAGTGCCTCACGACTCTTTGTGAACTAGACCTTCTCCACCCGTGCATCGATCTCTCCACGCCTGGCCACTTTTCACAGAGGCGCGCTACACATTTCTGTAATTATTATTTTATATACATAGATGCAACTAGATATCACTGTGTAGCTACTTAAGTGGTCGTAATTTAAGGTGACAATGTTACAACACGATGCTATTGTTCGGTACACGATCATTAAAAAGGTTGGCAATACAAAATGTCGGTTTCTTGAGGGCGTAATTGGGTCATTTTTTAAAAGATGACAGGACAAGTTGAAATATTCTTGACTTGAGTTGAGTCATCTTACGACTCCAGTGCAAAGTAAAAAAAAACGAGTTTTTTGTCAATTGTGATTCCTTGTAGTGAGTTTACAATGGAAAAATTGTTTTAATGCTCGTAACTCATTTGATTAAAGACAGGAAATTGCAATTTTTCTTACAATTATATATATATAATTTTTTTTGGGGCAGGCCCAAATACATTTTTAAAATCTTTGATTTAAATTATTTGCAGGTAAACCAAGAAACAACGTACCAGTTCTAAACGGCCGTCCTCCAACAAATTCAAAGGTGACGGAATATGAAAACCAGCTTTTTCTGCGACTAACACCGACCCCTAATTACCCCAATAAAACCAACATGAAAGCATAATGACCAAAAAAAAACAACAAAAAAATGTGTAAAACCTGCATTATTCGTAATCTATGGCATGTCTGCGTATTCCTCAAAAGCCCACGTGTTATAAATTCTCTAGTATTTAATTGATCAACTCGAAGGCTCAAGCTAAATGCACTTGCGTGCCAAACGTCGAGATGATTATCAAGCAAGTCCTACCAGCCACATGGGGCGAGATCACAACCAAAGATAACCATTTTTCGATGTAAGTAACAAGGCCAAAGACATCACGACCGCGGCAACTGCATACGGTACGAGTGAAAGGAGGATCCGAACTTCACGGGAAAGAAAAAAAAAGGATTACAATAACATTGGTGTGAGCGTCGATCGACTCACGATCGGTGTTTTCTATACTGCCAATCATGATGAGTCGCGACTGCATGCCTCTTTCGCTCGACTTAGGAGATTTCGAAGATCAGGAACTTGAACTGTTGAGACCTCGCGATCGAGGAAATCGTTTCAAGGGTGGCTGCCGCTACGAAATTGCTTGCTACGGGTTCACGATCGATTGGAATCTTCTTCTGTTTGATTGACAACGATCGTGTTTCGGTGTTGAGACGTGTCTCGTCAATTTTCTAAGAAGTAGGCTAAAAACAGCATGCCACATAATATTTTATAAGATGTGGAATAATCATTTTTACGATTGATAAAATTTGTAATAATATAATATCTATTTCGTAGATTGAAAAAACGTTTTAACAAGGAAGCATTCGTTTAAAAAAAATGTGAACACGTATAAGAGGACTCCGTTCAGTGTGAGCACATAATTTACCGCCAGAGGCGCCACCGGTCGTTTTGGGGTGCCATGCGGGCCAACTGTCATTTTTAAAAACACTAAAAATCATTTCGAGCTATCTCACAATTTTTGTACTATTTATAACAATCTTGGGAAATATTTTGCAGTTATGATAAGTTTTTTGAAACTCCACCACTAAAATTATAGCTGAAATTTAATTAATAAGTTGGTAGCAATGCTAGAGGGCAGCTCTTTTGCTGGTATCTTCTCTTGCGGGCTAGACTGTAGAAAGATAAACACAGCAACTACTGAAGAAAAAAAGTTCATATTTTGGACGCATATTTTATAATTTGAAATAAAACGGAAATGCGCGTGTATTTCTGATTCACTAAAAAGACATGCACAACATAAATGTAATTGTCACGGCACCAAAGAAAAGCTTACCCAACTAAAGTACGATTACCTGCAAACTGGTCTGTAATCTTTAAAGAAATAAATGTCGACGCTCTTTGGCTGGGCGTCGCGACGCAGGACGCCGCACGCTCGGGGGCGTTACGAGGTCACGCTATTGCAAAGAGACATCGGAGACGTCGCCATACCACACGGGACTTCAGAGTAACGCAAGCGACGTCAGCACGTTCAGAACGCTCGTCAAAATAGACTATTTTGAAAGTTTTAGCGCATGTTTGTGTTAAACTTTCATAAAGTAATTTTAAAAGTTTTTTTTTTAAGTGGACGTTTTGTAGCGAAATTGCTGGTTATAATGTACGTGCAAATGAAATGCTGACAGGCACTGCAAAATAAATAGAACCCATTTTTCATTCAATGACAAAATTAAATATTTTTAGTTCTAGGATAGGCGAATTTTGCATATAATTTAACCCTCATACCTTTTAACAAACAAATGTATTTCAAGTTATTGGTTTTTCAATATTGTCTTCATAGTGTCTTCATCGAATAAATCTTGAGAAAAGAGTTGACGCACGGAAAAGGGCTGAATATCTGTAGGTCAACCTTAGCCAAACCTAAAAACTTAGCATCTTAGCGCTCGTTTCCCATGAATAGGCCTCTTCTATCTCTCAGAACCCAGTTCAGTCTCAAAACTAACACACAGTTTATGTTAAATATGCAAAGAATCCCACTACTTATCAAAAACGAAAGAAAAAATCAGGGAAATCACAGCAAAATCGCGTCTATACAATTATTAATTACCCGCTAATTTCTAATCGCACCGCGAGTTCAACGCTTTATAAAATAATCCCCCGGCTTCTACCAAAGCACCACATGCGTCTACCAGAGCGGCTTTCTCTGCACAGTGCACCTCATGCAACTAATTACCACCCACGTGCTCTGGTTTAATCAACACCTCCCGCGAATTCAGATATCATGGGCACTCGTGCATCGCTCCACGCCAAGCCACGCCGAATTCCTACGTGTTGAAGGAACAACCAACGGCATAAACCCACAAAGCCACAAAATACTAAAAAAAAAGGCAATATTTGGTGTTTTGTTGGTTGATATCTATCAATTCATAGAGACAACAAATAGATGATTTCATTATGATTTAAAAAGTTTCTTTTCAGATCTTTGTTACATAATTATTTTGTTTTAGACTGAAGTTATATGACATTTTCTAAGAATTTTATTTAACGATACAAAAAATCTGGAAATACCTGGGAATTTTACCACTACATTAACAAATTTGTATTGATATACAAAAAAAAATTATTTCTTGCCTTCCTTAAGAAATGTACCTATTTTAAATTCCTTCATTTTACTTCCTTTGAAAAAGATTACCCACCTCACCTAGGTTTAACGCATTGTTGTTGATGATTTGTTTGTAATTTAACATTGTTCTTTTTCTAATAGCTAAAAAAGCTAAATAAAAACCATACAAACAATCAGCTCTAAACAGGAAGACATCACACCCAAAACTCAAAAGTAAAAAAACCTGATTGTTTTTTTATTATTATTATTTATGAACACTATAAACGTCTCAAAAATTGATGCCCAAACGGGGACTCGAACCTCGATCTCCACCGAACGCGGTTGTCACTCTAACCCATCGAGCTACTTGGATACTTGCTTTTTGAGACGATTTTAGTGTTGAGAATGACGAGATGAAGAAGGAATATTTTGCATATTGGAGAATTGTAGTGTTCATAATAATAAAATACCCCGCGCATTGCAAGCGTTTGCAATTTAAAAAAGATTTCATCTACACCTGATTGTCTTTTTGGTACTGAAACGATTCGCTTTGTAAGACTGTATGACTGGCATGGGCCGGTCGACGGCGCTCAGGAATTCAAGGGGCATCTTCTCCACATGACTTCCACCGGAACTGACAATCGGCGTCACCGTGCACCGTCGCGACGCCGTCGACGCGAGAAAGGCACCAATTTCATGGTAATTTTCTAGGAATTTTTAAGTGGTTTTGTGGTCGTTTACTTTGTTTCCTGAATGCTGAGGTATTAATTAATTAGGTTAGGTCCTCTCGCCTTCCTAGAATCCCCACGGCGAAATTAAGCGACTTCCGTGGCTTTCGCTAATGTTTTTGAATTAGTTTGCATACTGCAATTAACATCCTATTTACGATGCATTTTAACCAATTATAGCCAACATTTTGCCATGGGCCGAGAGTTGGAAACCGGGGTTTGAACCCCTACGTAAGTTTAAAGGAAATAACCATCTTAATGTACCTACTTATTCCAAACGTATATCCTGTATAACGTGCGGTGGATTTATGCACTGAATTTACTTCTGATTTGTGGTGTTTAACGACGCACTACAGTTGTGTTAGCCTTACCTTGCTTCAAGCTGGTGGACTCTGACTACACATTGCCAACTTTAGAATGCAAAATAAAGCCAGTCTTCACCGGGGAGTTTGAAATTAACCAGAAAATTGTGACCAAACAATGCATCATGCACTTAAATTCTTTGAGGATTTATTGGTTTATTTAAGTGAAAGTAATTCTATTGAAAAATAAGAACTTAAATGCAAAACTAAAAGTCCTAATGACTTCTGCTAAATACCTACCGTACACTAGCGGATTCTAGCAATGGCTGCCAAAAAGCAGTTTGCGAGCTTGGTTTCCTGCCTAAACCTGATAAAAGTTAAAAGTAATCCAAAATATATTAATTTTAACTTTGGTCGATAAACATTTATTGTTTTTCATTAAATATTTTATTTTCCTGAAATTATTAAATGTTTCAACCAAAGAAAAACATTATTTTGTTGCTTTTAAATCGGTTAGTTAACAGTAGCATCATGGTGTCATATTTTCCTGGTTGGTACAAGCACCCCAGAAAGTGGCAAACTCAAATTAATCCTAGTGTATCTCTACGCAGAGACGTAATAAGCCCAAGAGAGAAATGTGCCATACCCGTGGTAGCAATAACTAAAAATCCATGGGCACACTGTCATTTTTGATGCTGTATGATCGTGAACCCCACCTTTTGAATCCAGCCCTAGGACCTTAGCGATGTACTATTTTTCTCCAAAAAATAGGGGGGTTTTATTTTTTATCAGCTGACCTGTTTTTGTTTTTATGCTCAGTTCAGTGACTTTCCGACAGTGGCGCTACCGGTCGTTTTGGGGTGACGTGCAAGCCAACTGTCATTTTTGAAAACACTACAAAACACAAATCAACCTCGCAAATGTCCGCTATTAAAATTTTGCTGCCTTTGTCGTGCCATGGATTTATTTTTCGAGATATTTTGAAATTCCGCCACTGACATCAACGAAAATTACATTTATGAGTTGGTAGCAATGCTGGGGGGCAGTCCTTCGGCTGGTATCTTCTCTCACGGGCTAGACTGTAGTTACATGAAAGGTAAACCAAGTACCTTCTTCCGGGATATACATAAAACCCAAACGCCGGGATTGAAAAAAGTGCATATCCTGTTTAAGACCCCCTACCTTTTTGAGCATCCAAATTCAGCAAATTTGCATTCTTATTTAAAAAATACGTTCCATCTAAGCTAGCATCAAAGTTAGTCTGCATATTAAGGAGTATGTGGACGCCGACAGACAGGCACTTGCAACTTAGGTGGAGGCATCGAGGAGGGTCTCTTGCCGACCGGCACAGCACTGCAGAGTGCAGACTAGACGCGGCGGGAAAGTGGGTCGCGAAGTACCAACAGTCGCGGCATCGAAACCGGAACGCTGTGCGCACCGGAAGACTCTCATGACGTCACGACACCACTGACCCATTGAGCTATGAGTGTGTGTATATGTATGTGAGATACGGTGTGAATGAACGAAGCTACTTTGATGTGTTTAAAAGAGTTTTAGATGGAATTTGTGAAGATGTGACGAAAAAAAATTAACATAGTTGTCGTCTTGGGAATTGGGATGGTTTTATTTTTGGGCTTGGCTTAAGTTTAAAAGTCAAGATGTTATGTAAGGAGATCTTGACCGCACGCCTATTTCGTAGGTATAACAATTGATCACCGACGCATCTTCTGAAATTCGTTTCTTAACCAGCGATTACCAAACTTTGTTTGGCCGAATTCCTATCGCGATTCTTAAAACAATACATAGTATGCAGACCGGTAATAATTTATTCGTAGATTTTCTTTAAGAAGAAATACGCGCGTAGAGAAAATTCTTACGCAAGTTTTATCTCCATTTTAGAAAACTGATAAATAGATTTAATAACATAGAACAATAACAGAGATCATGGGCTATAAGTACCTATGTAACATGTTGTTATGTACGTATGATCAGTAAGGTGTTATCATAACGTGCGGTTTACCGTAAAAGCATAAGAGCTATCATCATATTAGTTTAGAAAGTAACATGATTTTTTTACTTTCCCCAAAATCTTGTACTCCCAAAACTAATTTGTAGCTTAATTCGCTAGTTTAACGTCTGCGATGCACCGTATTATTATCATGCGCGATTATCATCTAAATTATAACGGTTTGCGTTGTCTTGAGTCGGTCGGGAAGCGGCATGCGAAATTTAAAATTGAAAATCTCAGTTGCACCGCACGCGTTTGACAGTTCAAGACACAAGCATAACGAAATTCCACGGCCACGGACGTCTGTGACTTTATTAAAAAAAAAGCCACATTTTTATCGCAATGGCATTCCCAAAAACACCGCTATAAATGTTTCGGTGGTCGGAGAATTCATATTCGAATTAAGGTTTAGTTACTTTATTCCGAAATAGTTTATGTAATATTCGATTTCGATCGGTTTTGGAGAGAAAATCACAGAGGAATCATACGCACCGTATTAGATTTATCGACATCCGTATTTTTTAGTTACATTTAATGATATATTATGACTGTGTGGTACACATATGTCATAATTCATAACAAAAGACGTCATAATAAACCTGTGCATGCCTAGAATACAGAGAGGTGCAGCGGCATGCTTCGAATATTTCATTGTCAGAAAAATGATCGAGCTCATTCATATACCGACAAATAAAATATCTAGCGTAATTTAGTACCGATAAACTGCACTAATAATCAAATTTTAATTAAAGAACAGTTAAAATTTCTCTCTCAACCGTACCAAAAATGTTAATCCTTTATATAAACGCGCTGTTAATATTCAATAAATTAAAAAAATATATTTTTATGTCGAACGAAAGATTACATTATGGTTGCTCTGATTGTTCTTTTATAAGATAGCAAGTAGCATCAAGAGTACGTTATACCGTTAGATTGTTCTGTTCTGACTGCAACTTATTGTTAATAATCCAGTCAAACTGCCCGCAATGTTTTGAACGAGAACGTGGCTCGGAAATTACCTGTAATTATCGGGACACCATATCGTACTCGCACGGGACATCTTCATCCCGTCGCATCTTTACGATGCAAAATCACTGTTCTTCGAAATGTTAAAAGTGAATTATCGTGACGCGGTCGTCAATTATGGTGGGAGGTGATAACGTAGCCAGCTGAAGAGCTAAGTGTTCCGTTAGCATAAGCAGCGTCGGTAATTGGATATTGCACATCTGATGCCCGATTAGTAGGGGGTGGAGTTGTAACTGTCATCTTGCAGCGACGTATGTGCGAAACTGAACGTTCTTTAGAACGAATCCACGATTCACGAGATGTCAGTGATAATTTATTATTTTTTTATCTGTAATTTAGAGCAAAGGACCAATTTTGACATTTTTACCCAAGGATTAACTTACCAGAATGTTGGAATTTACAATACAGCCTGATAGAGATCTTTTAAATTTGTCACAAAAACAGTTTCGTCACAAAAATGTCTTACTATACCTTAAAAAAATGTTAGAACGTCCTATGAACCATATAGGGTCAGATTTCAAAGAGTACTATACAATTTTGAAAAGCCACTGAATTTTTCTAAAGTCGTCAATTTTATAATCAGGGGCCGAGTCCAAAGAGCAGAGTTAAAATTAGTGATAAGAGTTAAAAGATGATCAGTCAATCACAGACCGTTTTTCAAGATGTTCAGAGATTATTACCTTGGTGATAACAGCCCAAAAGTATGCGAGTTAAGCTTAAACCCTGCTTTTTGGATCCGGCTCCAGGGATATTTTACAGTTTGGCACAAGTTTTGTTTACTACGCGTGGATAGGTCAGACACTGTCTTTTTAATCAAGAAAATACTGAATTTGAAATTTAATTTGTCTTATTTTAGAATATATATCGTGGTAGATGAAGCACATTGAACCCGAAAAGTAATTTTCAATTTTTAATAAACTCTGCCGCAATTTATTCTGCATGCAAATATGAAGCATCACGAGCTGGGCCGAAAGTTCTGCGATACTTTAGAATCGGGAGCGCCGATTTCAACAGCTGTTGTTGTTGTTGAGTTATCTGGCCGGGTCATTTCAGAACCTGCAATTCCGTGCTCGTCCACTTTGCACTGGCATAGCTCGATCCGTCCCGCGGCCGAATTCTCATACCACCTGAATTCATGCCACCTGATTCTTAGCCATGCCCACTGTAAGAAGAAACACTCACTCTAAGTTACTTTTACTTGCCGCCGCCAGTAAAGAAATATCCTGTCTCCAAAATGAAAGATTTAAAACTGGAATAGTATTTGACTTTCACGACATCAATTGTTTCCTGCTGCGTGAATTTAACAAAAGAATAATTACTGATCACGAATAAAATGACAGTTATAAAGATATACGTACGAATCACGATATTGATAGCATGAGTCAACATGTAAATTAGTAGACAAATGTGTGACCGTATCGGGATACGAACCCGAGACCTTCCGACTGAGGTCCGAGTTGGACGATTTTCCAGACTCGCGCTCTCCCATCATCCGTCGCTTGCGGGTCAAAATAAAAAAAATCTGGCCATATATTTTTTCAAAACGTTTCTTTCCAATGAAATAGACTCACAAGTCTTGCATTCCCTTAAATCCATTAAATCTATTTAACATCCATTCAATTTATCCAAAAAATTCCCAATTCTGTAAATCTGTGTATCTAAAATGTTGACAAGAAAAAAGATAATCCGGCATTGCTTTTTATTAATTCAGCTTTTTATGATCTCTGATTCGAAACATATCGACAATGAAATAATTCTTCGGTATAGACATTGAGAGAGGTATGAAAATGAGATCGTCGTATGAGAACGTAGCGCGTGCTAGACTTTGCATTCTGGGGCATTGCTGACCGCAGGCTCCAACGTCTTGGACCACACATCTTTAGCAGAGCGCATCAGAAGCGTAGCTAAGAATCTCGCCAACGCAGGGCGAGACTCAGTCTTAGACACCCCCGGTAAGGGAAAGGCGTTGTCATATCTGTGCCCCTTTGTGTGTACATGTTTCAAAAGAAATGTTTGTGTGCAATTTTTATTTGCTTTATTATTTTTGGGTCAACACAATGTGATGAGAAATTTAATTACTGTTTATGGAGTAAATAAAAGTTTATGATTAGCGGAGGCGATGAGGAAGAAATCGAAAATGTGGACCCGTTTTATTGGGAATTGAGGAGAAAAATAATACCAATGATTGAAAATGAACTTGGTAGAATACCTAGTTTACGTTTTAAATTATTAAGAATATCAAATACATTTATGAAATAATTTGCATGATTGAATACGGCACGCAATATACACATATTTGGAAATGCATAGTTTATTTCAAATTTGTCCTTATACCATAAATCACGCCCTAGGGATCGCAATTCATTTCACTTTATAACAATCGCATTCGCAATTCAACTCATTATAAATGATACAGACAAACGAGCTACATATTTTAATAAAATTAAATCAATTTCGCACTATCAACGCAATGGCCTCGATGAAATCCCTAGAAAAAAAAGCGAACTGATCTGCATATTTACGGTTCGCGCTCTTGCCTGGCCGGCCAGCCCTGGACGCCGAAAGGGCTAAGAATGACCCCGTTGCCCATTGCCATAGGTCCTGCAGGTTAGATACCTGGCTCAAGCCCGTTACTATGCGGAACCCATTCACCGTGCCAAACCCAAGTCGAATTCAGGGAAACGATCAGGTAGGAATCGACATAGAAATCCGCCGGCATGAATAATATTTAGATGGATCAAATAGGTCAAGTCGATCACGGTGTTATTGATAAAACAATCAATCTGTCGTTTTTTTTTTGTTAAACAAACATGCAAGAGCTGTGGCCGTTGGTAAAACTTAATGAGTAGGTATGCTACGAGAATTTGCCAATCCTAAAATTTCGATAAACATGCAGGAAACGGAAGGTATTCATTTTTCGCATGCTAGTATGCTTACTCGGATTTTTGTCGGGTCACAGTGGTAAGAATTGCATTATTTATAAGAGATCATATGTATAAGCTGAGGTTAACTGCAGGGACCGACTCCACAAAGCAGAGTTCAGGTTTAATCCATATCAATTTAAGGATAAAGTTGTTACCCCTCAAAATCTGGATTGTCTAACATTTGTTAAGATTTATTAAAAAAAAAAAAAAAATACAAAAATCACTGTGATAGTACTGCTGCGTATGAGTCTAAATTCTTAGCGAAACGACAAAGATAACTAAAGATACTAGATACCACTACTACTAGTACTACAACAGATAACTAAAGAAGTCTAAAGATAACTTATTCTTATGGGCGCAGCGTCCTCATAAAACAATTTTTCTAGAACTAAGCGCAACTCTACGAGTTAATATCGATGTCAAATGCAATACTGCAACTCCATTACTAAGTACACTTTATGTTTCTCGTACACAGGTGTGTGCCTATGTAATTTTCATATATCTTATGTCAATACCGCGCATGGAGAGCGTCTCGCAATTGAGCAAATTGCGTCATTGAAACTAAGCAATTAAACTAACCATCCTAAGTAATGACTCACAATTTACTGGCTACGTCAATTTGAAAAGTTTTCCGTCTTCATGTTTGCATGACATGTTTTCTATAAGGATGGATAATTTTCCTGAATAGCCTTTTGTAAAAGTTTCGCCCTCTCTCAAGAATATTTAAATGCTGACAGGTGATCCACCCACCTGACATGATATTTTATTGTATCATCTGACGTATGACAGAGTATTGCGGTGCCCCTGACATTGAAAATGAAAAGGACGTGAGTTTCCCAAACCAATTTCCCTCAGTTCTTTACAAAATTGCTTTTTTGAATCTATATCTGTGAAATGGGAAATGAACCAAACATAATAAAAGCACTGGAAAAGTCGAGAAATGTGTCTATTTTCGATACAATTCTTTCACTGAAAATCGCGTGTTTGCAAACTTCATCCATTTTCCGCAATATTCTCGCTTGCTTTTTCTAATTTTAGTACACACAAAGGCAAGCCGCATAGAAGCCACGCAAAAGCGATGCAGAATTCCAAATCGGATACAAAACAATGTGCTGAAAAGGGTGATTTTTTATAGAATTATCAATTAAGAAGGCCATGAATGCATCATAAACACAATCGCCTTAAAATAGCCACGTCGAAGGTCGTGGGGGTTGAACAAGCATAGCGTGACGACGACGTCTTACTCCCTATCGCAAGACGTCAAGGAATGACCGGCAGGACATAGATTTAATAACCCGCATAAATTTGTCGCATTACAATTGCATTTTCCTATATTGCCTACTGCATGCAAACACGAAACGGTGGAAAATTAATAACACGAAAAAGAAAACCCTCTTCGCTGTCGCTATTTTCCGGTGGTTGTCCAAAAATAGTTTCCATTATTCCGTGACACGTTTATCGTTTTTCCATAACACGAAAAAAAATCTTGTTTCTTTTACAGAAACATAGATGTATTTTTAGACAATTCTATTTTCTCTGTGGCATTGTGATATCATATGGATATACAATTACCCTGTTTGGATGAACAATCGATCCTCGATGGTGGTAGCAGCATTGAAACGCTGAAAGGATGTCCGCTGGTCTCGCCTATTGTTACCTTGGGTTCCTGGCACATCGCGAAATGATGTTCATCCACCGAGCGATTCATCATTCACCTTGTTCTTATTGACACCGTTTAGACTATCGTTTAGGGGGGGAGGGGGGGGGGGGGGCCTAACCGCACGAATTAATCAAATTAAATCAAGGCCTGTGAGAATTCCGAGCTAATTTCATGGCGTGTATTTACAGTGAAAACGATTTTGATATCTGTATCATGACAATACAAATAATAGGGCCATCATCAGCCTTGTTTAGGAAGGAGAATTCCACTGCGAGTAATTTAGGCGGAAACCATTTCACGGGTCATTATCTAAAAAGTTCGTTTATATAACTATTTAATTGCAATTTTCGTGCCATGCTGCACTTTTTGTATACGATACGGATATATGTACCTATAGAGAAAAAACGGTACCCATACGTGGCCAGTATTTAGTCGAATTATCTTTCCAATTTTATAGCGCGCATACTTGTTAAAAGACTAATAGGAAGTCTAATTTTCGTCTCTAATGACTATAAGGGATTACTCAATTGTGTTTATTTAGCGGTAATTTGAAAATAACAGCTAATGTCCGCCGTGAAAATAACTAAGAAATTTAGACAGAAAGGCGGAATCGGTCGAATGTGGTCTTCTCTCCAATTAGTGGTTCAAACCCGTCATTAAAATATACTTTTTTGGCGTAGGAGACGTTGGCGTACGCAGCGACACACCCCCGCGTACCTACGGTGGTGACTCGAATCTCTTGGCTGGAAATTATCCGCATCCTAGAATGGGCATAGGGTCGCAAAAATCGCTCATCTATAAATTTACATCGCCGTGTCATTAGCATAGGAATTGAGCTTAGCATAGTAATGATTCATTCGCGCTTTGGAAATCGGTAACACCCAATCTTGGCTTGTTTTTTTTTTTTATATTTTTTGCGGATTTTTCACGCTGATTTCAATAAGTCAGTCAAAATTACGGTTACAGAATAATTGACTAGATCAGCAGGTTTCTAATGGATAGGGTGAAGGTCAATACTCATATTCTACGATTTTCTGGTATTAACGTTTTAGAGTTCTAGTTTCTAGTTAAAGTTTCTAGTTTTAAAACATTTGGAGTAGGACTTTGCGTATGAGCAACTCATCACTCTTCTTAACGAGAAATGGAATATAATAATACATGACATGTATTTTGGTAACTTGTAAAATGTGAGCCTAAACGCACGGAAAAAACCAACTTGCGTAAAACGGAAACTACTGTCTATTTTGTGGGAGAAGACACCAAATCAAAGCCATCTAAATCCATTTTTTTTTCCATAAAAGCTAGTGGAACAAATTCATATGTAGGGCTTTGACATAGTATTTTTCTCTCACAAGCTATGACTTTAGCTCATTGCAAACGTAGCAATATTCATTCTATTGACCATCAAAACATAGGCACATCTCTAATCGACTTTTAATCAAACAATTGATTGTTCGATTAATCTAAAACGAATACAAAAAGGTCCATTCATTGATTAAAAACGACACAAGCCGTGAATAGATTCGAATGGTCTCAGTGCAGTCTTGCAGATGATTCTGTGCCCAAAAGTCGAGAAGTACCTACTCGCTAACCTACTTACACCCATGTACTAGCGAGATGAAGAGTGTGCGTTGTACCTGTGTGGTCGCTCAAGTAATATTTTCTTGGCACACGAAACATGCAATAGTGCATGTACAGTTACTGGATGAATTAAAAAAAACAACAACAACAACAACACCCCATTTGCTTGACCAAAATAGGGTATTAACAAATCGCGGCACGCTTGTTGCTTTTTAGTATTCAGCGTTGGCGAGTTTACTTTGTAATAGTGTCTCTGACTTCCTAGTGTGCTCATTGGATGTTACTGTGGAAACTGTTATGTGCACCATTAACTACAAATAACTATTTACGCTGTTGAGATTTGTAGAATCTGGAAATTGTTTTGTCTCTTTTTTTTCTGTAGAGCTTTCGCATTGAGCAATTTTACGTTTAAAACTTCACAAAATTAAAAGACAGAAATCTCTGCAATTATATATTGGATCTTCTCTGTTATTATGATAATAATGACCGTATTCCACGAGGATAACTAGTTTGAAAATATGTTTTGGACTTCTTAATTTTCAAAGCGGAAAACAAAATTACGCGCTCGAATGGTCAGTATTTTTTGGAGTAATTTGTTAATTTTTCAGCTACGCGGTCTTTTCTTGGCCGAGTGAAGGGATATACACACCTTGGTAGTAAAACTATGTGCTAGCCAAATTACAAGATTTATTAGAGCACAGAAGAACACCATGAAAGACTGATGCATGTATGGAATACTGCTCTGTCTGGTACTTCTTATCTCCTAGTCGAATATTTGGCATAGATTTCATATACTGCTTCCTGATACATTACATATGCATTTGCCTGCATATTAACGTCAGTTTTGCATAAATTGCATCTGAATCGATTCAACTTACTAAAGCTGCATCATACAGAAAAGCAGAGAAAATGTTTTATTTAAGATTCAATTGAAATGAAATTTTAGAATTGTCCCAATTCCCAAATTTTGCGCTGGATGATTTTCTTCATTTTGCCAATTTTGTTATTATTTGATGTATGGCTTCTCGACACTCCAAATATAAACGTGAACGTATATACCGATAATTCAAACCCCTCTCATCTAACATTAAAAAAACACAAATTCTTCTATAAAATATCGCCGACTTCACAATTTCACCATACATACGTCCATCGCTTGATGCAACTATAGTATGGATTTAATTGGTTCTTCAACTACCCGTCATTTCCCGCTTTCCAACGCCGGTTTCTGTAGTATTGTTTCAAATAAAGATAATTTACTCATTGTCAACTGAACTCCACAGAACTCACCAGCCATACCAGCTCAATACCACACATTAATTAACAGCCAACAAACAATAAATAACAGAAAAGTCATTAAAAAAAAATTATGATAACATATCTCTTACCTTATGAAATGTAATTAATCCTTTAATGACACTGGCACGAAGATTTATGAATTTAAAATTCACTATTTATCAATCACACCGCGATCACAGTTTACTCAAAATGTTTTTAATTTAAAATTTTCAATTCGGCTAAATTGCTAAATGTATTCACGTGATGGCCCGTAGTTTCGCTCGCGAGGATGTACGGTCGAAGGAGCTGCTTGCGAGAATCTACCTTTCCTTTCGAAGCACCTGCTATCACTGACACCTCCGTATACCTCTGGCGGCAAGTAGGCTACTGAACCGTCAGTCTACGCATGCGCAGGCGGTCGACTCACCTGCACGGCGCAGCGCATGGAAAAGTCTGGTCTCTTCGATCTGTTCGATTCGTGAAATCGTTTTAGATTATATCGATATTTTGGTGTATTTATGTGAGTGATAATTATGTGTTTATGGATTGGGGAAAGGTGTCTGGATGTTGGATTTCTGTATAATCCGACTTGATTACAGATTTCGGCAACAAAAGTGGTATATTTTTTAATGAAAATCAAGAAATTGCTGATTCTAGGCGTAGCAACTAAAACTGACACTAGACAGTAATTATTTTGTGTCTTAATTTTGTTATTTCAATTTCCTTGATCTTTTAGATTTTTTTATGTTTAATGATTGAAGACCTATAAAACTGCATAAGAATTTAATCCGCACATGAGCCTTCTGGCTCTGTGGCTTGAAAACAATTGTAAATAATAAATTATCAAGAAATAAGAGAACGGAGAATTCACAATAACTTTGTTCAAATTTTAAGATGTTCACCAACATGTTTGTTTTAAGTAAGCTTACTTACCAAAAGATTTGAATTTCTTAAGAAAAAAACTTCTTGATCAGAGTGCACCAATTCTGCGCCCAACCCATACGAAAACTACTGGGTCAAATGTCACCGAAATATTCTCATGAAATAACTCACAACCAAAGACACGATTCGTTCCCAGCGCTCATTTTTTATTTTTGTCGCGTGACAAACCAAAAAAAAAAGAGACACATCCGAAAATATTAATTAAACCAAGAGTACTTACTTACTTTTACTTTCCAAAGTGTTAATCAAGGAGACAGTACATGACTTGTGCCGCTTTTGGACGCTGCATGCCAAAGACAGGAGGCGCCTTTCTCTGGACCTTTCTCAAGTGCAGCACAGCAATTGTTGGAACCATGGGCGCTGCTAGAATAGAGTTGGTGGCTGCTAGAATATGGCTAGTGGCTGCTAGAATATGGCTAGGGGGAGCTATAATATGGCTAGGGGCAGCTAGAATATGGCTAGGGGCAGCTATAATATGGCTAGGGGCAGCTAGAATATGGCTAGGGGCAGCTAGAATAGAGCTAGGGGCAGCTATAATATGGCTAGGGGCAGCTATAATATGGCTAGTGGCAGCTAGAATATGACTAGGGGCAGCTATAATAGAGCTAGGGGCAGCTATAATATGGCTAGGAGCAGCTATAATATGGCTAGGGGCAGCTAGAATAGAGCTAGGAGCAGTTAGAATAGGGTTAGGAGCAGTTACAAACACAATATACGAGCAGTTATAAAACAAGAAAGCATGGCTGTCTCTTGGTAATGAACGAAACACTTCTATACCAGCTTTTAAAAGCTACTTAATTCACTGTTAAAAATGAGAGTTAACTTCAAGTAGAGACGAAGCCAATGCGTTCTCAAGTCTGAGTTAATTCTCTTCTCAGATAAACTTCTTTTGTAAATCATGGGGTAGGTCTTTTGGCTTGGAAACTGTGAGTACTATTTTAGTCTTGAACGTGCAAACCGTATGTACCTTTTGCTTGTACAGCAGTAAAGAGGAGAATTCAAAACATCTTCTACGATCGCAATTATATATTCTAAAGAGATATAGACAGGCTATTAACTGATATGTTTTGCAGATTTTCAGGAGTTGTACCATAATGTTACAAAGTTATCAAACTAAAACACAGGAAAACTGAAGAAAATTCTAAAATTTTTTAACTGATGTCACCATACAAACGCCATTCGCTGCTTGAGATGTCAGTAATTGTGTACCAATTGCAAGACGTGATCGCAGAAGCTTCGCAAGCAAATCAATAATTTCAGTTTGTGAAATTAAAAAGTTGATCCAATTAAAGTCCGGAATCGCTGCACGCGCAGCCATAATTGAAAGAGAGAGAGACAATTATTAACGAGACAAAAAATCGAAATGTGAAGTGAGATCGGTTTGTAAATGACCGTCGTGACCGTCGACAAGTCGTTAGTCGTCAATGATTTCGATAGAATATTTCCCGTCTGAGCAGAACTATTTCTTAATTAAGTATTTACACAGCAGAATCAACAAAAGGTAATTCATCAACACTATTTCCTTTCTCTCGCTGGACTTTAATATTTGGATAACGACAAATCCTCAACTCTCTAGTGCACGTCAAATAACGCGGCATATTTCGATTAAACAACGAGTAAATCAGTTTTTTGTTTGTTTTAGTGAACGCATTATGGTCAAATTTTCAATCGATTCTATTTGGTTTTAGTAAGATGCCTGAATACCTTTATTTTTACTCTCCGCATTGGAAAACGCCCAAGATTTTTGTTTTTTCTTGTGTTTTCACATAAGAAATTAACCCAGAAAGTAAAAAGTAAAAGGGAGCGAAGCAACAAAATTTATTGTTCATTTGACAATAAATTGCGCTGCAAATATCGATTTCTACCGTTCCTAACTCATTAAAATTTTTTAAATTGTAATGCTTAAATCCAGAGAGTCACTGGAATCAGAGTGACTGTGAAGATTCACAGCCTCTTGATTCTACTTCTTGTAGATCTGTCATTCTTATCAAATGTACTAAAATGTGTGGTTATCTCAAATGGTTAGAGCAACACCCGCAAAAGGAAAAGATCGGGGACCAAAATTTCCAATGTTATTAGTGTTCCTAACTAATAAAAAGCCCTCTCTCCTCATTGGGGTCTAACGAAAAAAACAAAAAATTCAGTCACCTTACTAGAAACTCTGACCAGTAAGAAATCCACTCGTTTCATGGTAATCCATCAAGGAGCTTCACCGGGTGAAGAATGCACCCCTCAGTCACGTGCAATCTGAAATCGGACAGCCATCAGATTACCAGGCTCGACAACAGGATGGAGGAATGCAGTCGGCTCTCCAATGTGGATGTGTAATTGTTTATCTCGTCCTGACGTACGCACCCGAAGACACATTCAAGTCCGACATTTTCATGACGGCCTGAGAAAGAAACAAACACAGATGGAAGTTTCTCAAACAAACTGGCTCTATGGAAGAGATTGATGTGGCCGCTTACTGGTTAACATTTCTCAGATTAGATACAGCTATGCACAAAATTTCTTGATATACAATATCCCAAAAACTCAAGTGCATCGAGGTATTTCAAATTTCAATAGATTTATTTTGTATGCATTTTTAAAAGTCAATATTTACCTTTGAAAAATGTAAGATTGTGCTGCTGTTCATGCATTGCAAATTTATTTCTGGTATTTACTTGTAGGAAGGGGTGCTGATAAGTACGTGAGATGGCAACACAACTTAGATAATTAGGTCGCCAACGGTTGAAATTTTGAAATTTTTGACGCATTACTAATTACCACTCAAAAACTAAAAAAAAAAACAAGACACCCAAGTTTTTGGGATGCACCATAGCAATAAAATAATTTGAGGAATAACTGTCGGTTATCTTTTTATATACCAACGAAGTTTCAACTAAAATAGAAATTGAAATATAAATGCAGACCTCCGCGGGCATCGAACAGACTAGACATACCTACACTTAATAAATTATGCATCGATGTGTTTCCTTGTTAGTGTGCACCTTCTCGTCGACGCATACGTGAAAGTGCTTTCCTCTAGTTTAATTGCTTTTTAGCGTTACCCGACGCTAAAGAAATTATGTAGCGTTGCACTCGACGGCCGCTGCGCCTTGAAGCGGACAATGCACTTGAGTCATCTCGGCGCGCAGTCTGCGAAACTTTCTTCTCTGGTAGCTCTTCGCGTTCGGATGGACCGTTGTTAATTTGAAAAAATTTTGTCCTCACATGTCCCGTTTTCAGTTGTCACAATACGAATTGTTTTTGTTTCTTGGCATGAGAATCGTAAGCAAGATTCCTAGTCAAGGAGCTGGGAAGCTGTAGAAATGTTTTGGTAGACGAACTATCCTATTGCAATCGCTTGAAATGCTCGAGGGAAAAAATGGAAAAACATGGATCAGATTAACTGGTAGTAAGTTTCTAGCCTGAAACATCCAGAACGGGAAGCGCGAAATCTCTCTCTACAAGGAATTTTGGTTTGCTATGTAAAAGATATTTTGCGATGTTAAAAAATTATGACACACGGTGAAGGTTTGACAATATTGCATACCTTACTTTACAACTAAAATGTATATTTGAAAAAATGTGATTTATGTCTGCTAGTATAAAAAATCAGTAAAACTTCGTCTAAACAATTATTTATTCGATATCAAGACAAGTAATGGTATCGTTTCGTTAATCTGTTTATTACCTTGAGAATTAGGGTAAACCACACAGGATCCAATTTAAAAGCACACACTCTCAGAAACAAACAAACAGGTATATACATTCCACAGTTTCAAAAACAACCGCATCGGGTTCACGTTACTAGATTGAAAAATCTTCACATATGGTGTGTCCCAAAAACTCAGGTGCATCGATTTCTATCAATGGGATTTTGTTCCCAAATTTCAAGAAGTCAATATCTACCCATGAAACATGTTAGTTATCAGAATTGATTGATTTGTCTGCGTTGTAGAATGTTTCGTCTACTGAGGGTAACCCCAGTGCGTTTGGGTTTTTACAAATATCACTAGTTTACCTGTCGGGAAGAGGTAAAGGGAAAGATACAGGAATTGGAAACACAGTTTTGAGGTCGAGTCGAGACGAGTTCAAATTATGATACCTGACAAGATAAACACAAATCGAAAAACGACCCTCCTAAATGGATTTATTTTTTTAATCCAAATGCACTTGAGGGCGAATTCAGAAAGCAGGGTGCAAGCTTAACCCCCTTAAATTTGGGGGTTGAGTTGTTATCACCATAGAAAAACCTTTGAAAATCTGGAAACACCGTCTGAGATTGGCTGATCATCTTTTTACTCCAGAGGGCCGATTCTTAGATTTCGCTTCATTAGTGTCGATCGATGCACTTGCATTTGTTCCATTGTAACCAATGGCGACAATAGCAGATATCCATCAAGAAATCGTTGTACTCAACAATAGCACACACACAACAATTCTGTCACTTTTGTTCAGTGGAATGGAATGGAATGAAATAAAATAGTCAATTGTTTCGTATGCTAAAACTGTAACAAATGTCGGCTAATCATATAATTGCATTTCATTTCCCTGAACAAAATTACAGAATCACCCTCCAGGGGTGAACTTAAGCTCTGCTTGGTAAAGTTGTCCTCTTAGTTTTTGGGATACACCATAATTCCCCATACCGTGCATTCGCCTATCCCCAGGGCTTCCGCCGCCGCCATCCAAGCCGCCGGAAGCTCGTATTTTCGAAGTCGCACACCGTGAACAAGCCGTTTTGCTCTGCGTCTCGGCAGTGCTGTGTTGTTTGTAATGACATGTCATGCCAACCAACCGATCTCGCCTCGACCAGTGTTCTACAACGGCTTCGGTAATGACTGTGGGAAGTTGGGATGTCCAAGGACTATTTCAAACATTGCAAGGTGGTAAATTGATGTAGCACTTCGATTGAAGATGCTACTTTCAAGTTCTTGACCGATATAGGCGACGGAAAAAAATAGACATCGAGCTAATTCTTAAGAAGAGACACGGTTTTTCGAAATTCTTGAAAACGGTGTAATTCAGTGGTTAGGATTGCATGTTGCATGAATGGCGAATCTATAATGTGAGAAAAAACTGTGGAGATATGAAGAAAAGATAAAATAATAAAGAAGACCTTCAATTCTCAGAGCGTCAAGTGTTAGATTTGGCTTCGTTTCTTTCTTGCCACTAACAATGTATAATTGTCGTGACTCGTGTTACTAATTCAACATAAATTAACCTAAAAAGCAAGTTTGAAATCGGCGTGTAGGAAACACCGACTCTTTTGAGATACACTGCGCTGGGTCAGGTATTGGATAGGTGACTATCATGCACTTGGCCAGTTCTGTTCGGAAGAGAGGCTGGAGGGATGAAATTTAGTACAAAAACTTCACTCGCCTTGCTTATCAACCTCTTGACAGCATGGATTTGTGAAGAAATCTTGTTTTTCGCGTTGTACCATCCTTCGGAAGAGACGTTAAGCCGGTGATCCCCTTGATGCTCTTCGACTAAAGTAAGCTACGTGTCAGTACCCCCCTTCTCCTTTCCAGGCTACGTTAGGTTCATCATCATCCTCATTATCATCCAATCACTCACCAACGCCGTTAAACCAGTGCCACAGGGCCAGTTGTCAAAACAGTACGTCGTTGAACCCCACAACTTAATCGCTTCCAGTACCATCATGGCAGATAAGTACTTTTAAAATCATCCCCAATTTTATTTCCTTTTATTGCACAAGCCATCTATCCTTACAATAAAAAGTTACAATGAAGGTGCTAGATATTTCATTGTGTTATTCGCGATGCGATAATCGCCATTGTCTGCCAGTTTCAGCTCCTTTTAGCTATCCCAGTCACGTGTCGGGTATTTCGTCATGGCGCAGAGTCAAAAAGCACGGACTTCCTACTTGGCTCATGTTCCTACTTGGACACCGGAGGATGGACGCCAACTATGCAGAGATGGGCACGTAAACATAGCACGAGGATCCGGGTTCGATCCCTTGTCAGACACTCAAATAGCCGACCACACAACAGAAGTAATTTTTCAAAAAGTTGAGTGTTGACGGCTGGGTGCATTGATCGATGCATGACCTCCCCGACAGAGTTGAATTCGAATCAGGGCGTTTCTGGGAGAAATAGAAAAAGTCATGTTCAATGTCTGTTCCCACGATTTTAGGACATTAGCGTCGTCGCTGGTAATGAATGGTTGATGGACAAGACAAGGATGACTGCAATTGCGTTGAAATTTACCGAGAGTGCTTTTACTTTCGGTGATGTATAGTAACGCTGTAATTAATACTGGCTTAAGTCGCACTTAGAATGGAAATATAATTGTTAGATGTCTTCTTGTAACTCTCAGGTAAAATTCTTTTGCCATTTGCACTGCACATTGAATGAAAAAGTAACGTCGGGTTTCCTCAACTCATAAATTAAAGATCTTTCTGTTTCTTCTATGCGATTCCAAATTTAGGTCTTCAAAAAACAGACCAGTAAATTTGTCTTTGCTTCAAACCTTGTAATTCCACTTCCCTCTTAACATGGACGTTAAAAATCACACTTGATCAAATCCCACGCAAAAAATTCCTATTTCCATGACAGGGTTGACTTCCCAATTGCAATTACCCGTTAGCGAATTCGCCCCCGTTCTCGAATCGAGTTTGGTGCAATTATACAGTTACATTTGACGCCTCTCCAGAATTGCCCACTCCTGTCTGGGTGCCAAACGTGCTCGATTGCCCACAACAAACGCCGCTAAAAAGACGTCACGATAAAACGTCACTCTGTGCCCAATGTTCACAGCGCCAAACATGTCAGTTTTTGGTGCATAGCTCAACCCGAAGACTTGTACCACAAACCGCGATTAGGTTACGCTTTTTGGCAAAGCGCTAGAGGATTTCTGAATGCAGCGTCGTGTTATTTTTGCTAAGCATGTGGGCAAATGGTCAAGATTCTCGCGGGTCATCAAAATGAATGTGTTCTAAACAGCTTTTCAATGAAATGCCGAAATGACAGCCTGATCTTTACAACCTTTACCTTTAATGATTAACGTTCAGATTGGAAAATAGAAAATGTTAATGAGACAGGATAATAACTATGAGCAATAAGGATAAGATAGTAACTATTGTATGCGCCATAATAATGCGCTAAACGGGGAAGGCTCTTGACCCTATTCGGATGTGGCATAGGTCATAGATTCAGACGAAATGCAATCTTACAAGTTCTACTAAACGGTCATACAATTTCGCAGAAACAACCCACTCGGAACAACAATCAACACCGCCATATAAAATCACAACCGAAGGGCAAATTTCCCTATAGCCTATTGCAACTTTCAATCACCAACCAACCCCTACGCAACTCAACAACATGAGCCATAACAACATGGAGACTTGAATGCCCGTTACGTCCACTATGTACAGATGCGTCATCGTAACGAAGAAATTATGTACCGCTAGAGCCCACTGACTTACTACTAAGAGAGTTTTCTTAGAAGTGGCGACTCTACGCAATGACTGGAAAACAATTGGGTCTTTCGATCGACGACAGTTGTCAGCAAGACAGGAGTGGTAGAGACTCTCGATACGTCGCGCGGCAGGTCAGTGAGACGGGTTAGAGTGAACAAGACCAAATCGCGACATCGGAAAGATTGCGGCATTTACGTTGATGGAGACGATTGAAAAGTAATATGAATAGTAATGAAAATAAGTGAATGATGTCTGACTATTAGTTGAACTGCGTTTTTTTTTACTAGCACATATCAGTGTTTATTATGTGCATGATGTTTATAGACATAGTCAGAGGGCCAGCATTAATGTTCACGTCTCTGCTGTAAAAAAGATCAGGTAATAAGAAGTTGCAGTAGGTGCCACCCGATGGCGCTTTTGGTCGCTTTTTAACAAACACCTACAATTAAATAATGAAGACTCAAAATATCAATACATGCGATTAATGCGACCAATCTGCGAGAAATAACAAAATTCTATTTCCTTAAACTTGAAATGTAGAGACTCCACCTAGTAGCATCCTCCATTTATGTTGGTAAAGTAGTCATTTGGCGGTTATTTTTCGCGAAAATAGTTTACGGCAGCACAATTCAAGACTCGATAAAAATAAAGATTCCTGCAGTTTTAGGCATTTGAGCACTTACACTTTCCTTCGCATTAATGACAGACAATTTTGATATGCAGCTGCGCACCAAACGTCTCAGCTTGCGTGTCTTAAACACCCTTTTAAGATGATTCGACCACCTTGAAGCATTCACAGCCAACTCTCCTTTATTGTATGAAAGATACACTAGGCTTTAACAAACAAGCAACGATTTTAAATTCAATCCGCGAAATGAATGCATATCACAACGCCCCAAGAAAATAGCAAAAGATTTACTGGATCCAGCAAAAAATACAAGTTGTACCATCAAGAAGCCCATAGAGCATACCATGTCCCTATTTGTTTCCAGAGAACACAACTAACCAGCCAACATCCCAGTACCGATCATTATTTTTATAAATCGAACTAGTTTATTGGTATAAGATCTCTTCTAGTGAAGAAGCAACACCCGCAAACATTGCAACATCTTCTTAGACATGCAAACTTGGTCCAGCCACCTCTGGTTGGTGGTAAGAAACGAAGAAAGAAGAGTCTTTGGACATGTAAACGGCGATGTTGCGGGATATCAGATCGCTAATCGACTGGAAGAACATGGCTTGCAGGGAATGTTTGTAAATCAGACGTTGTGTAATCTACATCTTCACAGGTAACACCAACATCCTTGGTGTGCGATTTGTGTTTTCTTGGAGATTGGAAAACGGGCTGTGAAGGAGAAAAACTAAGTTTTAGATTGTATGGAGATTCGAGGCTTGTAGTGTTGGTAAGAAGTGTAGAGAATGTGGTGCTATTTGAATTTTTTAACTGTTTTGTCAAGTCTCATGTAAAGTCAACTCGTGAAATCACATGTTTGTAGCTCAATAATTCAAAGTTTTTAACCTGAAAACTGAAGAGCAAGGAAATTTCAAATGTGTATTAAAAAAGAACCATACCTTATTTTCTCGATAATTCTACTGGATTCTACTGGATTCTACTGGATTGTGTTGTTCTGGAAGACTTACATTGACTATCCTGGACGAAATAATGAATGTGTGTTATTTTCCTGTTTTTTCGATCTCTACCTGCCAAATGGCTAAACCGATTTCGATGAAATTACCAGAATATCTTCAAAATTTCTGACTCTATGATCTGCTGCGTTTTTGAAAACAATCGGCTTGATGTTTTTTTTATAAAAATTTGCCAGAAAAAAATGCAGGCTCTTTGTAAGGAAGCAATTGGCAGATAAATATCCGTGGTAACATAAAATAGTAGAATTGAGAAGATATGTCAGGCGATCTCAACATCTCTGTGGCAACCAAACGTTGAATGTACCATTGAATATCATATGCTGGACAGTATTATTTGTTTTCAAAGTTGGCAACGAAAATTACTAAAAAAATAAGAATAAAGTTTCAATGGCAATTTGAAAGCGCCTTGGTGAACCAAAAGTTCTGAAAGAAAGACGAGGGGAAACTTCTTTCCAAACAAAAATGAAGAAAAAAGGGACATAAGCAAGAACTTCCATCTACAACGCAAATCAAATTACGTTCGCGAAGCCCCAGTTTAGTATATATTTCGTATACATTAAAAGTATCGCCCTTCCACATCAAGGGTCACATTGTCAAGACCCCACAATTCATCCAAAAAACCAACCAACTCTTTCCCAGCACATCAAATGCCCTAATTCACACAACAATCCGCAAGAAACCAGATAAAAACCCACCAAATACATCTTTAAAACAAAAATCGCTATCTCTCCGCTCACGAGTACAGGTATACCTACCACCACAACACACATCCGCGACCCCTGACCCTTTGACTACGCAGTTGTTACCTGGATTGTTAGCCAGGGCACACCGGGGCACATTCATGAGCGTCTCTGTTCTACCGTTGCGTGGACGACTGACTTTCTGCACGACATCTCCTCACTTGCCAATCAGCCAATGACACCAGAGCCGTCTGTGTGACCACAATACTATTATAGCAGAGTTTAACATGTGTGGAAATTGTGTCACACGTCATTATGGTGTTTTGCTGGCAGAAAAACCTGATCGAAATATTTTGCTGACCTTTGCTTTCTTATGGATTTTATTGAGTGTTGCTGAGGATATAAAACGTGGTTTACAATCAGATATACCGAATTTGAAAGTCGTTTTTTGGCACCCCCTGGGCTAAATAGTACTCTAAATTATAAATTAATGCCTAATTAGTCACTTTGGTATGCCCTTTTTACAACTAAGAAAAATTTTATTTAAATAAGAAGAAGAAGAAAAAGAATATAATGAAAAATAGTAATGAAAAAGATATATACAAAAAAATGAAAATTGCATAAAATAGTGTGGAAAATTTGTCTTTTAAAGAAGTACGGCAAGATTTGATAAGAAATATGTCTACAATTCTTTCAAATCTACCCATTTTTTTGTATATACATATATGAATAAAGGGATTTTTTTAAATCGATTTTATTTTTCATCCATTCATTAAAACTGGTAGAAAATATTTTATTTGAGGCATGCGACTTGCTTGTGCCAAATCATTTTTCTTCTTCTTCGTACTCCTTTTCATACATCTTTTACATAGGATATAAAAACTATCTAACGACGATACAAATAGCAGCAAAAATTGAAATGTGTTGATATGCATTTTAACGTCACCCACACCACCTTTCTAATAACAGAATTCAGAACGTAAACACAATTAATTAAAGTTTGCGTGTAATTTTCTCGTAACTTCCCTCTTACATGCTGGTGTTGTCAACAACAATCACATGCAAGCCACGTGAAAAAAAAAAAAAAAAATACCTGCACAATTGTGCAACTGCCCTTGCAATTATTCTGCAAGTCGAACAAAAAGAACCTACAGTGACAAACCTGCATCGAGCAAAGACTGGCACATCATATACCACCGTTACAACCGGAAAACTGGTTCCGATGGTGTGAGTGTGTTTTTATTTTAAATTCCCAAGGTCCAACGCATCTGATGGGTCAAATGTAAAAATGTTTATTAATCTGCAGCGCGGAAGGCTCACCTGAAGATCACGAGGAAATTGATTCTCTAGTTTTAAAACCATACCGCGCGTAGAAGCTCGTGCATTGTTCATCGTTTTTTTCTAACACTAGTTTCAGGCAATGGTCATAAAATATAAATACCATTATAACTCGGACTTGTTTTACGACTATAATACCAAAACAGGTATAAGAGATACCCGACCAACCAATATCTTTGAATGCCCACATCCACTGTTCTAGATATTTTGGCGAAGAGTACGGTTATATTTCAGTTGTCACCGATTTATTTTTACATGAATTTAATACTAAGTTTAGAGTGAAAGTTAAGATCTCGTCGTCGGTTTCAAGCAACAAGATTTTAATAGCAGATAATAATTTTTGGCACACAGATGATTCGCAAGTTTTGCATGTGTCTATAGTCAGCATTCACGTACCTTATTGAGGTTATACCTTCGACCTTCCCTAATAACATAGGCATAAGTCCAAAAGCGACATTAAAATTCACAAATAGCCATCGAAATTATTCATTTAGTAACCAGTTAACGGTTCCTTTCGATATGCAAGAAGAAAAAATAATCAAACACGTACTGTATTTAAAGAGTGGTATATCTTACTGACCTTCTCCCGTCTGCAAAGATTGCAAATTGTGCACCTTCTTTTTTTTTCTGTGTCATAAATCTCGCTGCGGCTCTCACGAAATCAATTAATCAAATAACGCACCCTTTTTTCTTGAATCCTTGTTCTTCTCTTCAGTTTGCCTTTCTTTTCGCCGTCGGCCTGCAGCAAGTTTTGAAGACCCATGCCGCGTATTGGTACTTCTAACTTAATTAATGCAAAAATCTCATGGGGAAGGTCTTAGGTACAAATAGAACGGTGTTAGGGTTTGCATCATTCGTTCGGTCAATTGTTTTGTAATTCTGCAAGGATTGCATTGATCGGGAGAACAAAAGAGGGCATAGCTTACAAAAAAATTAATATATTTATAGCTCTGGAGAGGCTTTCATGCATAGGATGTACATATGTGATACATTCTAAACAAACCTTTATTTGTGAATGTCTTTTACCCAGACGGTCGTAGACTACAGAGAAAAGCAGACAACTTTTAAATGAAAACGAAAAAATATATATCTTTTCGTCGGCCAAAAATCAGCAAAATCCAGAAAAATAACAACAATTTTTTTTTGCAAAGTATTAAGAAAACCCATACTTTTTTACGCCATTGAATTTGAAAATATCAGTACGATCATTGAGTTTATAGATATAGTCAGAGGACTAGAGTTATTGTTAAACTTTCTGATGAGCTAATGAGACGGCAACACGTGGTAACTGTAGGTATCACCCGATGGCGCTAGCGACCGTATTTTTAACAATACTTTATGGATATAGGCTTTACTTGAACTATCTTTTCATCTATTCTCTTAATGTTCACTTCGAAATGTGCACTTCAAGTAAAAACCCCGATATCCTCACAGAAAACTAGTAATTCGAAATTAATTACACAATATACTAAAATGTTAGATTGTCTCGCAGTTTCCTCAACAATTTTTCACCTTTCATAAAACTTCACCATTTGTCAAAACATTAATTTCCCAAAGGTTCATCCATACTTCCTCATGATGACTCGTAACTGCTACCAATGATCACCAATCTTCAATCAGCAAGAAAACTGCAAAGAAACTCATCGCATGTTTCCCTCCAATCCATCACGTCTTGTTCCTAGCCGAGACTCGAACCCAGTTAGCGCGACACTAGACGCCTCTTCCGCGGAGGCGTCGCGGTGCCCACGTCGGGTCACCGTCGACGACGCGAATTCAGAACAGCGGCAGATCGAGCGGCGATATTTTTGACTCGTTACAATCCTACTAGATCCGCAAGTTGTGGCAATAGATCTTGGGTTGTTCACGCCTTTAAACGCGAAGGTTTAGCCACGTCCGGGATGGCGGTGATTAATTGGGATGTTATGTGCTTCGTGCTGCACTGCTAGCTAGATACCAGTAACATCATTTGTTGCAGTGTACAGTTTTAGATCAATCGAATTAGAAATGGTTTCACAATTGCTCGATGAAACGTTGCGGAATGCATGTAAAATATATTACGTTCAGCGAGGGAACATAATTTACCGACAGAGGCGCCACAGATCGTTTTGGGATGACATGCGGGCCAACTATAATTTTTTTAAATACTACCACTCGTCTCTGCTAATGTCCGTTATGTTTCTTCCGCACAAAGCTCCTTCCGTGCCACGATGTTTTGATTTTAAAGCATTTTTTTCCAAAAATTACAACAGTATTGGGAATAATTTTGAAGTACTTCGTGAAATCCTGCCACTTAAGTCGCAACTGAACATTAATTTATGAGTTGGTAGCAATGTTGGGGGGCGGTCCTAGAGCTGGTATCTTCTTTTACAGACTGTACGTATTTTATAAATATATCTTAGCCGCGATTACCACTTTCGTTGTAATAGACTGCATAAAAAAAAAACAGTATCCATCCAAGAAACCACTTCATATCTTTCAAGACTATTTCAATATTAATTACTACGTCAAAATACCACATGCGTTCAGAAGTAAGTTTTTCAAACCACATTAAATAATAAATCAATCGATCGCACAGTTCGTGAAAGTCATTGGCTCCGCAAACATCCAATCAATTACTCAAAATTATGGCATAATTTTCACCAAATATTGGTTAAGCTCTTCCAGTTCCTTTGAACGACGCCGCCTTTATTGCTACTAACAAATTAGTTTTCAAAAACTCACCTCTCGACGCCTACGAGCACATTGACTCTGCAGCGAGCGCGGCGTCTCCAATAAAGGAAAAACTGTTTTTCAAGCTGTATGGAAATATTATTTGCATTTTCTACGTAGGAAGTTGAAAGAATTTAAAACGGAGAAATTTGCATGAGCTTAAGATAATTAGTGTACTATACCTCTCGGTATCAATTCGTGGATAATGCTTATAGCGTACTATCTCGATAAGGAAATGGCCCACTCTATCGTTTATACGCGTGATTTCGCGAGATCGCATACCTGTTTTTGCATTACGACCATAATGGTACGTCCATGGGCATCGCACCCGAGAAACTCTCTGATAAAGAAATCTCATAATCAAAATCATTAAAAACAACAAATAAGTGCCCCGAAGTAAAAAGAGCGAACGCAATTTATGCTCCATATTTTCAAATATTTACAGTTACACTTTTTAGTACCGAAGACTCCCACGTGAGGAAAAACGACGTTAAGTGTATTGCCACCAACTTTCTGAAATATGCCACTATTGCAATTAATGTGAGCATTAATTATTTCCACGTGAACATATCAAATGGTCATAAAAAAATCGTGTTAATTTATCTGACATTTTCTTCTCGTAGAGAAAATTGGCGATTGGATTGGACTGAATGACCTCATCTGCATAAGGAGGACTCAAAAGTATGTGGTCACCGTGTTAGACATACGTGGGATCTTGAGCTCGTTGACGCTTTACACTCGTGCAAAACTAATTTCCTAATGCATTCGATAATTGCTAGACTGCGTAATATCCGCAGGTATCAGCCAAGGAAATAGTGCTAATAATTCCATTAATCATGTGTGAACGGCTAGTAGCTATGATTTTCAAAGTTTCCTGGTAAAATCACACAAAGCGAAATTTTACATTAAACAAAATCAGGTAATTTGATTAATTTTTTGAGTTTAACGACGCATTGTTTTTATAAAGGTCCCTTTATCACTGGCCTAATGGTCGATAAATGAGTTGGTGATTTTTAGGACAGTGATAAACCTAATTCCTACCCTAAAGAGATGAGAAGAGAAAAAGGGATGAGAGTCTGACGATGAGTAGCTTAACGTCCCTTTCGAAGGACGGTACAACGTACAAAGATTCCTCTACATATCCATGCTGTATACAGGTTAATAAGCAAAGAGAGTGAATACCAGAATGTATGTTACACACTGGCTTGCGGAAGGGCGGAGATGCAACAGGGTCACGCCAAGGAAAAAGACACGATACAGTGTCACCTGTGGTTTCATTAAAATCACACTAAATGTAGATTAATAGAGGTTATTTAACAGGGTGCGTCAAACCAAAACCCCATACTCTCTGGCAGAATACGCTGCAGATCCTAGATACTTAGCATCTTTTCTTATTCTGTTTCTTATTTCTCCACCCTGGCCATCTCTTATTAGCGAAGAAAACTGACCAGTTCAAGGTCACGGAATCGATTCTTTAGCTACACCGTCCGAGGCGGGCTTTCCAGTGCCAATTTTGCTCACTTTAACAGAGAAAAATGATGGCATTTCTTGATAGCAAAACACGCAGCGTCATGATCTAACATTTTTCAAATCAGCGGTCAGTTCTAAAAATAAGTTGGACACTTTTCACTCTTGGACATAAATACATTTTTGTCGGTTATGAGCAGTGAACTTCTTCTCTCGCAATTTAACGCATGAGGATGACACGTTTGTTGCATTTCAGATCGCCGTGGCTTAAAAATTATTTGGTTTTTAGTCAACTAGCATTGGCCAAATCTATTGACAACGCTCCTCTTTACGGACGAGATTACTGTTAATATCGACGAGCCATGTAACCAACTTCAGAACCTAACGTGATTAGACTTTTTCATCGACGTCAACGGTCAAAAATAAACGTCCCCGAGTCGAGCCTTCTCACACCCCATTTCACCTTCAGCGTCAACGCGTCAACCTCGTACCCACGCTGAAAAATTGACACCCCTACCAAAAATACACGAGGCCATATTTCGCGTCACGACATCGACCCAGCCGGTGTCTAGTCTAGAAAAAAAATAGCACAACCTCGATTGTACCGAGGAATTCATAGAAATGAAGATACTTTTTGCTCATCATTCATCTCGTTCGGTGGCGTGAAAATATCTCCCACGAGCAACACCAACGAAGGTCAAGGCCTAAGCCATTTCCCTAAGTGCCAGTGACGACTTATTACCACTGCATTAAACATGACGATGTCTGTCCACCGTCCACAGTCGATCCCCTATTTAGGAGGAGAGCGTTTTAAGACACGGTTTTGCAAACGCTCTTTATCTTGTTGAAGGATGAGTGTTAAATATGGTATTACACATTTCTTCAATCCAAAGTGCCACATTTAGGGATACTAACTATATTATAAGAGCAAGACAAATATGTTTTAGAATTATTCTCGGTTGAAAATACCGAAAAATTACTGGAAAAATGCAAATAACGCTGAGATGCGAAAACTTGCGAATCTGTAATTTTTAGACATGATTAATCTCAATACGGTCAACGTATTTGCAAAATTTTACTAAGTTTTGTTAAGTTTTTTGGCATTTATTGGGTTTTGAATTTTTTCAAAAAATCATAATGTTTGGTGAAAATTCAACAAAAAAAACTATATGGCTAATTGTTTTTAAAAGCTAGTCTCAACGAATGTTTTAAAAGAAATCTTAATTTAATTTACAAATGCTTGTACGTGACAATTGCTCCTATTAGGTTATGATGTTCATAAGAACATCAATGTTGTTGTTCAATTTGAACAGATGGTTACACGGAGACCGGGGTTTAATTCTTCGATTGGGTACTCAAATGTTTTAAGGTAAAAGCGTTAATCGGTTTTATAGACAAAGTCCGAGGGCCAGCGTCCATTTTAAATTTTCTGCTGAGCAAACGAGCCGGCAAAAAGTGGTAACGGAGGGTACTACCGGATGGCGCTTAATGTCGCTTAAGTTAACAAACCTCTAAAATGAAATAATAACGGCTGAAAATAGTAATATACCTACATAAATCGTAAATTTTAGCATTAATACATTTTAATTGAGCGTACACCAGTCTCAAATTCGAGTAACCTGCAAGAAATAACGAAATTTCATTTCTTAACGCTCAAAATGACAGTGTCTCCACCTAGAAACATCCTCTTTTTTTTCCGGTAAAGCAATCATTCGGCGTCCATTTCTCGCGAAGAAACTTTAACCGTATGCGCTATTTTAGCACGAGTATTAGCATCCATACAAGCTCCTTATAGTCACTTAAAAATCAGACAAGCAAGAAACTCTCTCCACCTTCGACAAAGGGATGCACTATAGCTGCTATTGCCCGTTAAAATCCTCTTTACATAACTGACGAGCACATTACGTCTGGACGAGTTAGTTCTGCACCGTGATCTTTCTCTAGTCTCTCTCGAATAATTGTGCATATTTCGGCCCACCCTCGTTGTTTTACAAACAAGATAACACTCATTTAAATATCAAGGACGTGCCAGGTCGAAAACAACATGGCTGAACTTGAAGGGAAAAAGAATATTAGTACGTGCTACGGTCATTGCGATAATAAAATTAATCACGCAATAATACTAAATGGTTTTTATAGTTGTATGGCAATCACTTGTCTCTTAGTACTTTGGCACGATATATTCAAATCTGAAAGATTACAGGTAACTGGGCAATGTGCTGGTGTTTTGCATTGATTATGGTGTGGTTAGGGCAATGAAACTTAATTTAAATCGTTTTGAAAACAGTTTAGAAATTTTCACTTTACAAAAGAGTCAAGTAAATTTAAGATAAGCTTTGCATTTCGAAGTCAATTGATAGCGGATTTCCAAACAATCCAGTTTTAATTATTTTCTTTTATATTTATATCAAATAGCGCACTTTCTTAATGATGTCTTGGCCGGGAAAAATACGTTTTATATGTGGTAAAGTATGGACTGATATAAATTAATAAAGCCCATAAAATTTAGAATAAACTCAATCCATGCTGCTTATAGGTTGATACGAACTGGGTTAGGTCGCCTGCATTGTCACCTACCCAAATACTGACGCGCTGATGCACTGATCTAGCGTGGACCATCAAAAGTGGAAGCGTTTCAGATAGCACGACGACGTAATCGAGGTAACGAGAGAAAATGTGCATTCTATGGTGGTTACCGAGTTCAGAATGGTTAGGCATGGTTCAGAATGGTTCAGGATAGTTAGGCAAATGTCCAATGTACCTACCTTAGTTTGCAGTACCTACTGTTGAAGTTCAATGACATGTCTTGGATTTATTTGCATGCAATTATGGTGGAAATATGTTGTTATTTCAGTCTACTGTGATTTCAAATCCCATTTTTCAATAACGATCCTTTTTTACTTTTTAACTACAACTGGGGTCATGCTCGGGACGAAGGTTTGGTGGAGCCAGTTTCGTTGCAATTTTCTGAGGACATTTTAGTTTCAGTGACCCAAGCCAAGTTCTTTGACGCTTGGCCCAATGTTAAACGCGTTTCTATTTTGCAGCATCTGACCATGGACCTTCCAAGGTCCATGATCTACTTGTCTATTTGACAATGTTAGCAAATATTTTCAAGGAGAAAAATCAAATGACCGATTCTTTTAGCATAATATTTACAAGTCCGTTCAAAAGTTGAAAACACGTGCAAAATGCAGAAACCAATAACACCGGTCAGATTTCTCACACATTTCTAGTATTTTCGGTAGAATCTATATTTGAACAATAAGGTGATATATACAGGGAAAGCAGATTGGTTTACGCGATAATGACTTTCGCTGTGAGATGCCTATCGAACTGAGCGGGAGCATTGATATGCCATAGTGTTCACCAGGTGGAAAGATGTGGCAGCAGAATTCACTGATAAGAAAACACTTTGCTTGAGACGTTCAAGAGAAATCTACGGCGTTCCCACCTGTTTGGGTGATAGGAACACACTAAAGTACTGGCTAATGAATAGGTGATCGTGTTCGATTGATTGGTTGATAGAAAGGTTATGCCATTAACGGGTGTCAAAATCTAAAACTGGGCCACTTTTTCATACTAATTATTTTGACGCGATCAAGTTGTATTCTATATTTGATGTGCGTTTTCGTGCAAATCGTATTTCTGGGATCGTGATTGAGAAAAGAAATCCACGTATACAATGTCCGCGTGTGCGACCGCAAAAACTTTTTTTTTGGTTTGTGATATTATTATTGAATATCGAAGTATGATGTACCAACACAGGCTATAAGTTCACGGATGAATAGATGACAAAACTCAGCTATGGGACATTTTTGAGCGCAGCCTGCATGTTTGAAACGTAGAATTGACACAAAAAAAAAAATACCCGTCATTCTTAGTTTATAACCTAACTTTCCCTGGAGTGGTCTACTTGAAATATGCTTGCAATAAATGTAGCAAAATGCTGGTAACCACCCGCCTATCGCACTAACCCACCACATGTTTTCACATTTTTTTTTACATGTTTCACAAAAACATAGAAACATCAGCTAAACAAAAACGCAAGACAGAACCTAATGCTAGACATGTAGAAATCGGTAGCCGCAATGTATTAAACTTGGCAGTAGTAAGCTAAGGCTTTCACCCAATCAATGGATGCGAAATGCAGTTTATTTTTTTCATTTAATTTAATTCATTATTAATACTCAGTTAACTGCTTCGTATGTATGTATAACTAAGTGAATTGTGAACGGAATATAATCCTAGCGCATGACTTGCGTGGCTAACCCGTAGTGATGCTGGACGCAACATTGTTGTCGTGGACTTTCCAACTTATCAATATTGGCACGAACTTTGTGCGAGACGACAAATCAGATAGCATATTTATTGCCAATTACACTTGAAGAAAACGACGCTAACTCGGAGATAAAACCTAATTTGATTCCATTTATTTGTCGATGGATTTGAAAGTTTCCACACATGAGGTTATTTTTATGGGGAAAAATTCTTGGACAAGCAAACATGACCGGCACATATTGACCAGAACGTTTTTTAAACACTTTTCTGAACAATTTCATGATTCAAGAATCCATATCGTGACAACTAAGTAGAGCACATTTTCCTGTACTTACCTGTATCATGGGCTGTAGCTCTATATAGAATAACACATATTTGATTTCGGGTCAGTCGTTACTTTCTTCATTTTAATTTGATTAGCAGATCAAAGTTTCATAATGACTCGACCGTTTAGCGAGAAAACATATTGTTCCAGCAGAGGCGCCACCGGTCAATTTGGGATAACGTGCGGGCCAACTGTCAAATTTAAAAAATTAGTACAGTTCATCCCCGCTGAAGAACGGTATTTTCCATTTGTTCTAAAGCTTTTTTTCGTGCAAATGTGTTTTGTTTTTCAAGCTATCATAAGAGTTTTTCTCCAAATTTATAACAATCTTGGGAATTATTTCGCATATATAGTAAGCATTTTGAAATCTCACCACCAAAATCACAACTGAAATTTAATTTATGAGTTGGTAGCAACTTTGGGGGGCAGTCTTTGAGCTTTGGGCTCTCGTGGGCTAGACTGTCTAGGTCAGGTTTTACCAAAATTTCGCCTCCTAGTTGAAGTGTTAGTTGAAACTATTGCCACAGCGAATTCCAATCATATGCAGTGAAATTCAGATGTTTCTGTGAACTAGAGATCAAACTTATAGTTGAACATTTTGGTAAAAGCCGACGTAAGTACTTTAATTGTTTTATTATTATTAAGTAAAACTTAAAATGCCAATATTTTATGTAACCAACCAAATCGCTCAAACTTTAAAGCGCACTCAAAACATACACAATAAATCTATCATTATACAACTCGAGAAATGAGAATTTTATTGTATAAAATACAATAATTGTATACTGTCCGAATCCTCAATTAAAAGAAGCACTGCCACGCAATCACAATAGCAGGCACCACGGACGTGCGCTCATAACAATTGCAATCAAAAGGAAGAGGACTTGAAGATATCCCACGAACTCGCAGATTTTCTTATTCGAAAGGCCTCACGCCAGAAACAACGATTTCTAGACAATAAATAAATCACATTATGATCGTCATACGGAAACAGTAAAATTGTCACGGGCTTTCACATACCTACAATACACAAAAGGATGTCCTTATCATGATCTTCAATTTACACCGACTGATACGCGGCAATAGGCTCTAAGGGATTGTAAATTAAACAGCACCTAAACACGATCAACTTTAGTTTGGGAACTATTTGTGGAAGTTTTTACTTCCAGTAATTACTTTACGATATAGCGTATAAGAAGTGTACACACCGTTCTGCACGAGTGGATTTCAAAGAAGAATTTATTAACTCGCAATAAGTTGTAGAGAAGATTCGCTATATCCTGTCGAATAACAAAAAAAAAATACATCTATCAAAAAACACACATGTTTCTGAAGCGAAAATTCAAAAATCCTTCCTACACGATCACTGCCTCGCTATCAACTGACGCATAAAATAGTGACGACTTATTCAGATGCTAGAAAAAGAATTACATTTTAAACTAATCTAAACACGTAGATCAGTCAAAAATCATGAAATGAAGGACATTTTATCGCAATACCAAAGCCACGATGCGTACGCTAGCTAATGATAATCGAGACACTCGCTATTCGTAAGACGTCGCTTTTGCTAGAAAAATCCTTGCAAACTGCTGCTAAATGATGGGTGACGCGCGACGTCGACGTCTAGCATCTGTGAGAGGCGTCGGGTACGTGACATCGACGTCGTTTGGTAGCGCGCCAAAGTGTCCAACATCCGTCAGGTGTGCGGAAGATTCGTCTTCGTCTCTCGAGTATAAAACCCAGAGGTATTGTCCAATATCTTCACACATCTCAAAGGGTAGCAGTTTCAGACAGACGAACACAATTCGTAAAGATCTCTAGTGCGCATTGAAGATGACTTCTTGGAGTCTTGTTTTCGGAGTTGCTTGTCTGGTGGTTTCGGTGATTGGGTTTCCATCTGAGAGTCAAGGTAAGAATTTTTAAGCTACTAAGTTTTTATCATGTAGTAATACTTAGGTAATTTGGCACATAGCATAAGACCACAGATCGATAAGACTGATATTGTGTTTAGGCGTGAGCACGGCTAGGCCTGTGTCCCTTGGTCCCTATCTAAAACATTCAAAACTAGTACATAAACTTGTATATTTTCGCATAAATTACATTGATTCTTAAATTTTTTTCTGGAAAGCGAACTCTCTCTACAGTGAGGTTTTGCCTCCCGGATTCTTTTGACTAAGGGATTTCAAAGTTTTGTGAATGTGGCAACGGTATACTCCAGAGACGCTGTGCGTAAGAATTAGCAGATTAGTTTGTCTCGGTGTGCATTAGGTCGGCCGTATTGCCAAAATTCAAATTTCAAATGATCTCAAATCTCAAACGGTTTGAAGTTCGATGCCAACACATTATAATATACTAAATTGAAACAACTATAGTCATCCTAAGATATTTCCATTACTTCAGCGCCTCTATCGCGGCTGAGACGATCACCCCAACACGGCATGATGGTCCGTGGTTACTTCCTGCGTAACACGTACGGGGGTGGAATGGCAGGTGTCGGCTCCTACTACGCACCCCGTCGCAACGGCTGCCGCAACTGCAACCAGCTCGAGGAGGACTTGCCCATGTCTGTGCCAGAACCAGAGGCGGAAACCGACCCCAGGGATGAGGCTCCTGAGAGCGTGCCCGTCGAAGATGTCTCGGAAGTGAACTTACCGGAGGGTGACCGCGAGGAAGATAGGAAGCCGGTGAGTTTAGGTTGAAGGATCAGAAGGAAAAGATCCCAGATGCTGGCAATACCAGGACAAGAAATCTAGTATGTGGACCTATCACCATCTGATTGATTTATGTTGTTTAACGACGCACTATTTTGACAATGTGCCCTGTGGCACTAGTCTTATGGTGTGCGTGAATGACAGAATGATAAATGATGATGATACACCTAATTATGTTTAGAAGGGAGAAACCTACGCTACAGGCAGGCAGCCTACCTTACAAATATCACCAAAGAGAAACCGTTTGCATTAATGTTTGGTACCCACAACTCGAACAACAGGAATCCTCCACTATTCCATGATTGTCTAGGAGTTGACAAGGAAGGCGAGTTACGCTTTTCTTACAACTTCTCTTCCAGCAACATCTCTCCCGCACATAACTAGATCACGAGTAGGTAGGTATTATTCGCTGTTAAGTAAATTGGTTACGGTATACTTCGCAAAAGGGTTGCTTTACCAAAGCTGCCTGTTACGCTTATGTCAACGCTGCAGAGTGATTTAAATAAGCAGTCGTCTAACTCGGTTACATTGCAAAGCCAACTTGGAGGGTAGTTTATGCAGTGGCAGTTCCAGAGATGAGGATGCTCTTGTACGGATCACTGCACTAGTTATTATGCATATAATGAGCCATCTACGAACTTATCAACGTCTTCATCAACTACCCACCTCCCCCAAATATGTATTAGTAGTTTAATAATAATATCTTTTAGTAGTTTATTTCAGGAGAAGATTTCACCTTTGAGTTTGAACATTGCTATAACCCTACTAAAATTCCAGGAAGTGGAGGTCCCCAAAGAGGAAGAGGTTCCCACGGCTGCTTCCAAACCTAAGACCCCTAAGAAGTCTAGGACCCCGAAGCGTCGCCCCATCGATGTTGACGACGATGAGGAAGAAGAGGTTCCCCAAAAGGCTGGTCGTAAAGGAGGCGATTCTCCAAGCTACTCCAACTTCTTCCCAACTTACTTCGGAGGCGGAGCGAGCCGACGGTCGGGACAGGGAGATGACGAGGGACAGAACCCGGGACTGGTGGCCATCGCAAACAGCTTCAGCACGGGCCGAGGAGCTATTGCCACTAGTAGTGCGACTGCGTTCGGGGGACCAGCCCCTGCACCTCCTGCGTCTAGGGGGTGAGTTGTTGGAGATAGTGACGAGATACTAGTTTTAGTCGAAACGGACTAGCCAAAGAGACAGGGTGAGAAAACTTTTTCCTGCATTAACTCATTGTGCAAGCCACTAATTATATGAAAACTAGCGTAACGCTGTCATACGTAAATAAGAAGAGATGATAGGAACACTTACTCGAGAGAAAGAGCAACTAAACGTTTTTTTTTAAAGAATGTAAAGAAGAAAAATCAGACTCCTGATAGAAATGTATACAAAAAATATGCAGTGATACTTGGTGTACAATTAATTGAATATTTTCTTAATTATCATCAAAGTCTATCCCTTTTAGATTGCAAAATTGAGAGAAGTTACCTATAATAGAGTTCAAATATTTCAAAATACAGTAGATCATGTGAATCCTGTTCGTTCCAGATCGCCGTCCCGCTACCGATCGTAACCGACTCAATCACGGCAAGCTATCGAAAATCATGCCTCGACTTTCCATGACAGCACAGTCGTCCTGCCAAGAAAAGCATTCCCTCCAGCGATTACCTGCTCAACGCTCAAATATGTGCCATAATTGATATTGCACATATTGATCATTTTTACATATAACAAGATATAATCTTTTTAGTGTTTTAGAATAGTTTCATAGCTGCAAGTTGAATTTGGATGCCATAGCCTGTAATTTGCTTTTGTCCATAAAAAAAAAAAGTCACATGAATGTATACTTATAGATTTAAAATAATACACTCTGTTGTATCAATTAAATATTTGCTTAGTTTTAGATAATTGATGACTAATAAAACGTGTTTTTCAATCGAAATCGCTCAAAGTCGGCATCTTTATTTAATTTTCTATAAATATTTGAGGTTTTTTGACCACATTACGATCATTGGGGTATTTTAAACTCAACAAAAGTAATAGGACAACTTACTTATATTTGATATACTATTAATTATAGAGTACAACTCTTCAAGGATAGCATTTGTACAATGTAGATAATATTGGGACCACCTGTATGATAGCATGCAATCATAAGATGTACTTAATCTATGAAAAGTTGATGATGTAATAACAAATAAGGTAATAATAACAAAATCTAGGTAATATTGCTAGCATGAATGTAATAATCTAAACACCTAGCGCAACACATAGATTTCGTTCGATTATAATCTGCTAGCCCTCCGAGTAAGAATTTGCTTCAAAATTTCGGGTACATTTTGCTGCCTCTTGAAATGATTCAGAGTTCAGTGGAGCATACACTCCATTTATAGCAAAACAATGTCATAACAAAGAAACATTGAATTTATAGCAAATCAATGCTGCAGCAAAGAAATGTTGCTAATTCCAATCGACCTGATGTTTGAAACTTCATATTTAGTTGTGAATTTTAGCCCAAAAAATTGGGTTAATTTTTCTTGTATTCTATTCTCTCCACCTTGACTTCGTCGCCAACGAGCTGATAAACGTAGGTTACCACTGTGGCACTTTGGATATCCATCAAAACGAAAGACGGTACAACGGCACTGTCTAATGGATGGTACGCACCTGGAAAGAAAAAGGGGTTTCAACTTAGTATTCTAGTGCTTACATCTTATTGATTGATGTGACTAACCTACTGGGATAATGATACATTTTGGGACAGTAAATGCTTGACATAGCATGACCAGTTATATTATTATTTGAAAACTTGGAAGATATTCGTGGGCAAGGTTTGATTGAAATAAGTAAAGTTGAGCGTCTAATAAGGAAATACTAAACTAACTAAATAAGCCTAGCAGAAACGCCAACTTAAAAGAAAATGTTTACAGAAACTTTTTGCAAGTATGTGCAGTATTCGCCGCAAGTTTCTGAATCCATTTGATACACCCCGAGTCAAATTTAAACAGTTTTGGGGATATTTCAATATATTGTGGTATCAAAATGAACATGGAAATGAGGTAAATAAAGGAGGGAATGGTATAGAAGAAAGAAATAATGAATGCAAAGAGATAACAGAAGAGACAAAACAAGGGAGAAATCGAAATAAGACTTAATCAATAAATTAATCAAGCATTATCAAGAAAATTTCAGAATTAAAATGAGAAGAAGTAAGAAAACTAAGAAGATAAACGTATGTATACAAATCCTTATGGGGGTGGAATGCATAGATTAGAGAGGTCTAAGTTTAGACTTTAAAATGGACATGAATTTTAATTGATACGAAAAAAAATTAGGGAAGAGGATTGGGATTGTAGAAAGAGGTGTTGAAGACTGAAATGAAATTAGGGGTATGGACAAAAAAAGGATAAAAAATGTAAAAAGTTTTCGGGAATATATAAAGAAGGGATGTGAATGGACGTATAGAAGAGAATACTTAGACACTGTACAAAATTGAATAAATCTGTTTGAAATAAAAATATATAAATTGAACCATAGATCAACATCAGTATCATTGAGTGTATGGGTGTAGTCAGAGAGTCAGCATTAACGTTACGCTTGCTCCTGAGCAAACTAGTCGGCAACAAGTGGTTACGAAGCGTCATCGGGTGATGGCGCTTGCAGCCGCTTTTTTTAACGAACCTCTACAATGAAATAATTACTACTAAAAATACCGTTAAGGTTAACATTAAAGAAAATTAATTAAGCTTAAACCAGTTGTGGGGCAGAAATCTGCAAGAAATTACAAAATTAAATTTCTTAACACTCGAAACGAAGGTGATTTTACCTATGAGCATCTTTCATTTTTGTCGGAAAAGAATTCATTTGGCGAACATTTTTTGCTCAGAAAGTTGAACATTAGCGTAATGGGAGTAGGGTATAATCATGGTTAGTACTTAACACGCAGTAGTATAAACAGAATGACTTCACATAATTCAGATTGATTATACTATACCTGTTGCAGATCCAGGATTTATATAGAACTTATTCTCATGCTCATAGGCTTCAAACTTGTGTGTGTGTCCAGATATAAGTATGTCAACATCGAGCTGTCGTTGAACTTGTGCTAAAGATTCTGGATCTCCCCATGGCACAACTTGATGACCGTGCGATAGGCCGATGCGGAATTGTCCCACAGTGACCACCTTTTGCTCTGGATAGTTCAGATTCTGCCAAATCAAGAAAGAGGGCGAATGAACACAAACACAAGAAAGTATACTTTGTTCTATATAGACTTCAAAACATTGGAAGCAAAGAAGTAAAGAATGCTCTGTAAAGTCAGGCAAAGCTAAATGGGCATGAAAGGCTGACAAACCTCGTCAAAATCTCCTCTTACGACATGCACATCGCTCGCAAGTGTCTTTAGATAGTCAAAACACTCTTTCGTGCACAAGTTTCCTGTGCATAGAATGTGCTGGATGCGCCCTGGAACCAGTAGCTTTTTGAACTTTGCTGGCAAAGAGCTGCACCTGTGAGGAATGTGCAGATCCCCAAGCACTAAGACGAGCTGAAAGAAATTACGGTTTGAAAACTTGGAAGTAATGTTTAATCGACATTTGGTTTGGAACACAAAAATAGAATTTGACAGTTTGTGAGGCGGTGAAAGTAGGGTTAGGAATACAGAAAAAGCTAGACATGTTTATGTTAACGAAGAAACCTTCAAAAAATTGTTGTAAATGTAGCGATATTATTTCTTACCATTTTTACTTTACTTTATTACTTGTATTTCTTTCAAATTTAAATGTACAGTGGTCTCAATAATTATTGATAAATTACAGGAAACCCTGACAGATCCACAGACGGCGGTGAAGAGCGAAATAGTGCGAAGTATCCCGAAGTAGCAACAAGTCGTTCAAATAGTTGGCGGAAAGCGCGACGTGCGACTTTTCTGTTTACATTACATTTTACAATAAGTAAATATTCAAGACTTTAAATCTTTGCCAAGATCGACATTTTTTGAAGTCATAATTTACTTGCCATCCAGCTGTCATGTACGAACGAGGGCAAATGTGGTGATTGCTTGCGGATGTGCGATTTGAAACTTGAAAATGCTTCCAGTTCCAACCGACCCAGCATATCCAGAATTTTTTTACAATGATTATCTCGTTATCATTCAGTAATGTGCTGTAATCACCAATATTGAGCATACTTTAATTTATCATACACAGTTGATTAATGACAGCTGTTTTTATTGACTACCTTCGTCATCGCTGCTAATTATAAGCAGAAACAAGGCGGGAAGCCACCACCGAACTTTTTCGTCATTATTTCAAGCTTATTGACAGTGACGTCGTTTTCTATGAAGTCTTTGTGTGACACAATTAGTTTATATTTTAATAAACTCCGATTAGCTTGTTTTATTTAAGAAATGAAATGCTCAATAACCTCAATAAACGTAAAAAGTAAGCTAAAGTTTGGTTATGTTCTCCCACTTTGTTCTTGCATTACTATCACATTTATAAGCTGTATTTTATTTTCAGTTCTCAGTCGAGCATTACATTCTTTAGCAAAAATTGGAGATGAGCTGCATATTGATCCACAGAAAGAGGGACTGAGCTTTCGAGCCGTAAACACAATCAAGTCTGCATACGCAGAGTTTATATTTTTTCCTCCTTTCTTTTCAAGCTACAAGCACAGTGCTGATGGAACAGACAATGGTAAGAGTGTGTGTTTTATTGAATTTTTCATTACTTTAAATGTGTTTCATAACTTCGATATTAATCGATAATACTTTTTACTTTAATACTTCTCACTTTTAGGGGAGGCCAGTCAATGCAAAATTGCAATGCGCTCGTGCCTGGCAGTTTTCCGTGCAGGATCAGACAAAAACACCGAGTCTTGTGCTCTTCGTCTGGCCCCAACTAAAGAGCACCTTGTGATTGAACTTCGGTGCAGAAGCGGTAGTAGAGAGACTCACCATTTGCCTGTCATTGAGACTGATGGACTCGTAGCAGTATTTGATCGCGATGATTCTCCAAACCAACTCGTTGCGGAGGCCAGGGTGTGGGTGGACGCCGTACATAATTTCCAAGCATCTCAAGATGAAGTTACTCTGTCAGTTAGAAGTGATAGAGTTTCATTAAGCTCCTACATCGACCAAACTCCTGGTAATGACATATCTTGTTTGTCTTGAATAAAAGAATGTGCTACCGCAGAGTTAAGACCAGCAAATATGATTTTTCAGATCCTCACAAGGTAGTTAGGACAGAGCTTTGCCTTCAAGCTCGTGAATTTGATGTGTTCGACATTAGCGAAGAGGCTGCAATTACTTTCAAGCTCAAGGACTTACGATCCATTCTTGCCTTTGGAGATGGGGTAACACTCCCTATTGCAATGCACTTTGACTCTCGAGGGAAGTGAGTACACTCTAAGATACGCCTACGCTGCACTGTAAATTGCGCTGGTATTTTTTGCATGGTGTTTTCATTTTTACAGCTGGGGACTGTTGGGAAAAGAAATTTGATTCTGCAAATTTAAATTTGGTTTTAAAGGTTTCTTGCCATTGATTGTGATTCTTTCTTTATATATTAGAAGGCAAGAGGTACTTGGGCGTTAGCTTTACAACTTTAAAGTGAAGAACTCTTTTTAAGACGGATGTTTTTGACTTAAAAAAGATTTTTGTTAGCACCTAAAGATTTTTGTTTTCTAGGTGATACTAATAACTAATTCCTTTCATTCTTCAGACCGGTGGTTTTCGTTATCAAATCTCACGGGTTTGGCGCGACTTTCGTGCTAGCCACGTTGTCACCTCCTGCAGACACGCAAACGACGTGCAGTCAAGGGTCGGCGCTCGTTGTTGTCAATCCGATCACGACCAAGCGACCCGGCTCTATGAACGGCAGCGAATCGAGTAATCCCAGCAAGAGACAGTTAATGGACGTTGACCGACCATTAACCAGTGAACCCGAATTAGAATTGAGACCAGAGTCGATTGATGCAGCGCTAAACGCTGCCGAGCGTGATTTTGCGTTATTAAAAAATTCATTTAATAACAGCAAGGGCGATTTGGCTAGTGCTAGTGTAAGTGGTTTGAAAGCCAAGCGGCCCAGTTGCATTTTGAATGGTGATAGCCAGAGCAAAAGTCCTTCGAATTGTGGCACGTCTAATGAAGAAGGAATCAGACAACCGATATCAGTCAGCAACGGTTCTAATTCAAGATGTCCGCAGAGCACCAGAAGGCCAAGTAGCGAGATTGATTCGTCAGGGATGTTGAGGAACAGAAGAACTACCCGTATGGAGCCGTCGCCATTCTCATTTGTGGAAAGAGGTAAATGCTATTAATAAACAAAGTCAAGTTTAAATTAAATTTTTGGTGTTAAGTGACAGCCTAGTCTGGGTGAAATGGAGTCCAAATTATGGTTGTTTTTACTTAATTCCATATACATTGTTTGGTGATGATGGGTTATATTTTAAATGGTTATTATATATTACCGTCTAGTCACTAATTCTAAGGATTTTTGCGCGAAATATGGCTGCCAAATTACTACACTAAACCAATACAAATGGAGATTGCTGGAAGACCCCGTTGAGTGGAATAACTGTCGTACGAAATTTCGGTTTGTTGTTTCTTGCAGGTTACCAGCATTATGCAAAATATGGAATTTCTCACCAAAATAAAAAAACATATTAATTTAAATATTTGAATTTGTTTCTAGATGGTCCCAGCTAGGTTAAAATTTAGTTTCTTTTCAAAACGCCTGCTGTCTTTGTGTTCCCAAAATTTTGCCACTAAATCATTTGCTGTCCCGAGCCAGTAGCCCTCTTCCGGTCTGCATATTTGAACACCAATGAATTTCCAGCGCCTTCTACCAAGAGTTTGGAGCCGACGGAGTCAGACGACTTCCTCAGTGACCTCAACTTCGACCCCTACGAGAACGGACCTGAGATGATCCCTGGTACCCCACCACCACCCATGTCCAAACAAGCTCGCGCCATATTCCAGCGCTGCTTCGAGCCGACGTTCGATTCACGCCAGTTTTCCCAATACAATCAGGTGCTGGCTGATTACGACTCGGCTGAAGAAGACAGTTGAGACTTTAGCGAAAGTGAAATTTCCTGGCTGGTCCAAAAACTGGCTGGTCCCAGTGTTTCGGAAAGTTTCATGTGAATTTCGGCGTACTTTGATTATTTGGATAGAATAACACAGATACAAAGTTGAAGAAAGAAGATTGCTGTATGTGTCGTGCTTAATTCACTAGTGTGAAGGTGACAGTTTGCAAGCTCCGTAATATAAGTGATATTCAAGTGTGCCGTGTACTCTGGTTGGCTTACGCTTTCTTGGCCTTTGTCCAACTCCAAAAAAAAAAACAATTAAATATTATCGTGGAGAAATATTTGGTAGTCCATCAGTTAGGAAATAGATTTTTTGGAAACAAAATTTTAGTCAGCTAAAAAATAAACATGAGTCTCAAAAATGTTATATGATCATGTGTTTTTTTTTTTAATTACCATCGTTGCCTACAGCCAGTGAGGAAAGATACCAAATCGAAGCCCTTTAGAGCTACTTTTGCCATTAGAGCTAGTGAAAACAAATTCCTACAAACTGTTTTGAAATTGTATTTTCTCTCAAGTCTAGACTTCCTCACCTTTTCCATCCACTTATTATTTTGGATATGATACTGAGGCATTAGTGAATATTCATATCTTATCTGTATCGATTTATTAGGTTCATCCCTTCCACGAATCCGTCGATTCCAAATATCAAACGTAGTATGAAGTCGCGGAATGCGTAAACAACGGAATTAATACTACATGCATTTCTCAGACCAATTAATCATTCCGATGATCCTCATATGAATTTTATATATCTAGGGGAAATTGCGTAATTTCGTTTGTTACTGGCATACCTAAGGTTAATCACGAATCCGTTTATCCATTCTGTATTAAAATACTGCAATTCTGTTCTATACTTGATGACCTAATTGTATCAAAATAGACTACCATTAGTTGTGTAATGTAATGTAATTGTAATGTAAATACCTACTCTTTAATGGCATTCTACTAAGCTAAGGTATCCCATAAAACCTTTCAATAGCATAATCTAAGCCAGCTGGCCCCGAGTTGGGATTACATCCACGAATTGTTAGCCAAGGCAAGACGCATGCGATAAGCTGAATTTTGATAAGGACGATAACGGCGAAGCTATTTCATTATCTGTTTTATCTTGGAATGCCCAAGACAAAAGTAAGATTCAAATTCTTCGCGAAGCCAGAAGCCAGTTGTTAGCGAAGAAAGAGGTTCAATTTACCTAGTGGCTGCAGGAAACTGAAAAGAGTTTTCATACGGAAATCAGTTAAAAATGAGCGGTGGTGGTTCGAAGCCTTTGCAGGTAAGGTAATCACATTTATTAGTAGGTTCTTCTAGTGCCGATGGATTCCTTGTGAAATGATTTACATGCATTAATAGGCTAGGGAACAAATTCAGATAAACCAGTGAGTTTCTACGAAACTGCCGGTAATCGAATGATTGATTTTATTATCTATTCAGTCTTCGTTCGAGGGTACAAGCAAGTTGTGTTAAAGATCAATGTAGTAGATGCATGTCAAAGAATCTGAGACATGAGTGCAGGACTGCATTTAATCACGGTATGATAAGTAGGTAGGTACCGTCATTGTTAACTTATATGATACATTATAAAAACCACTTGGATCGTAATCGCCTTACATCAATTAACATGACGCAATTGAGAGTCTTTGTAATGGAGAAATCGGTAATTTGACGGTCGCCCAAACAAAGAACACACCTTGATACCAATGTTTAATCGTTGACTGTCCAAACGTGATAAAGACATTGAGCTATTTACGTTATCTGAGAGTGCTTTATCCCCTGATTGAAGAGGATCAACAATTTTGTAATAATTCGTTATCGAGTTATTTAATCGGAATAAAGAGAATAGCTATTTGATCAAGCGTCAATGTCACATGAATGAAAATGTTAAGCGCTAGCCTGTAATGATAACAGAAAAACAAACCAAGGTCGCAAACAATACAACATTGTTTTTACAACTTTATAATCAGGGCGCCGTAGGACGACCGGCCCGCATGTGGGAGATACGCATGCGTGAAGAAGAAGAGCGTCGCGAGCAGGAACAGCGTCTCGAACGACAACGTCAGCAGCGCGCCGAATTTCGTGTCCTCCGTTCGAAAGCAGTCGACAAGTCGTCGTCGTCGTCGTCTTCTTCATCTTCGAGCGAAGACGAGGCCAAGAAATCTGCGTCCAGTACCACGTCGAAGACGAAGGATGTGAAGGTGAAGAGTCCGAAGAGAGTTGGAAATGTTACTAAGGAGATCACAGTGAAGACTCCGACGAAAGTGGAGACTGTGACGAAGGAAACCATCGATGGACCCGTGAAGACTGTGGAAACGGTGACGAAGACAGCTAACGGTGGTCAATTGGCCACCACGACGGTCACCAAGACTTCGAAGGATATTGTGACAATCGAGACCAAAGAGATCGTCAACGTCAAGGATACACCGAAGGTAACGATCGTCAAGAATGTCTCCCGCGAGGGGGCCAGTCGACCAGAGCCGAGTACACCGAAGACGTCTTCGTCGGTGCAGGATCAATGGGTGCAGAAGCAACTTCAAGCACTGCAAAAAGAGGTGGCAGATGAAAGGGCAAATCGTGAACAAGTGCAAACCAACTACAAGAAGCTGAAGACGACTCTTGAGGAGCTGACCAATTTGAGGGAAGCCCAAATCAAGAAACTCGAAGAACAGGCGAAGACTCTACATCAGCAGCTGGTGCAGCAGAACACAGATCACCGGCAGAACTGTAAGGAGGCGGAGGCGGTGATCAAAGATTTGGAGAAGGACTTGGAGGGAGTCAATCAGCAGTTGCAGACTGAACAGAAGTTGAGGCATCAGCAGACGCGGGTGTTCCGTGAAGAGTTGGAGGTCAAGACGAAGCACCAGCAACAGTTGCAGCTGTTGCAACAGCATCTTCAACAAGAGCAGAAGGTGAAACATCAACAGGGAAAGCAGTTGGTTGCGGCGTTGCAGGAGATTACGGAAAAGGACGTGAAAGTGGCCGAATTTGAGAAAAAATGGGTAGTGGAAAAGGAGAAAGTTGAGAAAATGTCTGCAGCAGTTGATGAACTCAAGGAAAAGGTAGAAGATTTAAAGAAGAAACTCGAGGAATATGAAAATAAAATAAAAAAGCTGGAAGGAAAACTCAAAGAACACAAAGAAAATGAAGAAAAGCTCGAGGACAAGCTGAAAGAACGGAAGAAACTGGAGGAAAAACTGGAATTGAAGAATGAAGAGTTGATCAAGGAGATCGAGAAATTGAATGGACAATTGAAAGTCAGCGAGGAAAAGGAAGAAACGTTGAATAAAAAGATTAAGGAGCATTTGGGACAAGTGAAAACCCTCGAAGTTCAGTTGAAGGATGGCCAAAAGCAAGCAGAGAAACAGCAACAGGAAGCAAAGCAACTAGACGAAAAGATAAAGAAGCTGTCGGAGCAGAAAGAGAAACTGGAAAAAGCAATTGTTAAATTTGAAAAAATTATTAAAGAAATGGATGAAGAAGAGACACGTTTGAAGAAGCAGATCACCGAGAAAGACAACGAAGTCAACAAGAACAGCAAGAAAATAAAAGAACTAGAAGATGATTTCGACAAAGTGGAAAATAAATTAAAAGATCAGATCAAAGAGCGAATCAAACTGAGCGAAATTTTGCAAGAAAAAGAAGAACTTAATGACGAACTTCGCTCCACTGTGAAGCTACGAGAAAAACAATCAGAACTACTCGAGACAAAAATCGCTCAAGAGAAACAGAAGCTCGAACTACTTGAAGAACATCTTGGAGAACGAGAAAGTGTTATCAGCGAACAGCAAGCCACTTTGGCGGAGAGAAAGGACGAAAACGAGAAATTGATGAAGTTGACTAAAACAATCAGCAAACAGATAGTCGAGCTGGAGACAGAAGTAAAAGTTCTAAAGAAGCACCGAGACGATATCGACGATAAGCTAGCCAACGAACAGAAAGAAAATGGACGTCTTATACAACTGGGTCTACAAAAACAAAAGCGAATTGAAGATTTCGAGTCAAGCTTGCTACGGGAACAAGAAAAGACTGAACGCACTCGTCAACAATTCAAAGATGAACAAGCACAAACAGAGAAACTAATGTTGTTGCTAACCGAACAACAAAGGCAGAACGAAAAGCAAAAGAAGGAACAGCGAGAGCAAAAAGAGGTAATTGAACAACTGAAACAACAAATCAAGAGTCAGATCGAGCAAAAGGAACAGCTGAAGCAGCTGCTGAAGAAACAAAAGGAGCAGACAGATACGTGCAAGGTGCAGCTAAAGAAAGAACAGGAGCTAAAATACCAGCAAGCGTTGGCAGACAAACTGAAGAAACAGGCTAGCCAGGGAGAAATGGCACTGACTCCAATGGCACCGGTCGTACCTCCCGGTCGTCCGGCAAAAGCACACAGCACGTCAAGTTCTAGCGACTCCAGTTCAAGTGATGACGATGAACACGTTCACATGAAGCCAATCACAGAAGACCGCCGCCCAATCAAAACGCAGGATTCGAAAAGGAAAGATAAAAACACAAGTGACACAAATTCTAGCGACGGCGAGAAAAAGCCCAAAACCAAAGAAGTCAAGCCAGTTGAGAAGCCAGTTACCAAGGAAGTCAAGACAGATACAAAGGAAGTCAAACCATCGAAACCATCTGGCAAGAAAAGCTCTGACAGTGACTCTAGCTCTAGTGACGATGAGAAGAAGCCCAAGACAAAAGAAGTCAGACCCATCGTAATTGAAAAGCCAGTTACCAAGGAAGTCAAGCCAGACACCAAGGAAGTGAAGCCAGACACCAAGGATGTGAAGCCAGTGGAGAAACCAGTTACTAAGGAAGTGAAGCCATCGAAACCATCTGGCAAGAAAAGCTCTGACAGTGACTCTAGCTCAAGTGACGATGAGAAGAAGCCGAAGACAAAAGAAGTAAGACCCATCGTAGTTGAGAAGCCAGTTACCAAGGAAGTGAAGCCAGTTGAGAAGCCAGTAACCAAGGAAGTGAAGCCAGTTGAGACCCCAGTTACCAAGGAAGTAAAGCCAGTTGAGACCCCAGTTACCAAGGAAGTGAAGCCAGTTGAGAAGCCAGTTGAGAAGCCAGTTACCAAGGAAGTGAAGCCACCGAAACCATCTGGCAAGAAAAGCTCTGACAGTGACTCTAGCTCAAGTGACGATGAGAAGAAGCCCAAGACGAAAGAAGTAAGACCCATCGTAGTTGAGAAACCAGTTACCAAGGAAGTGAAGCCAGTTGAGAAGCCAGTAACCAAGGAAGTGAAGCCAGTTGAGACCCCAGTTACCAAGGAAGTGAAGCCAGTTGAGACCCCAGTAACCAAGGAAGTGAAGCCAGTTGAGAAGCCAGTTACCAAGGAAGTCAAGCCAGTTGAGAAGCCAGTTACCAAGGAAGTCAAGCCAGTTGAGAAGCCAGTTGAGAAGCCAGTTACCAATGAAGTCAAGCCAGTTGAGAAGCCAGTTGAGAAGCCAGTTACCAAGGAAGTCAACCCAGTAAAGAAGCCAGTTGAGAAGCCAGTTACCAAGGAAGTGAAGCCAGACACCAAGGAAGTAAAACCATCGAAACCATCTGGCAAGAAAAGCTCTGACAGTGACTCTAGCTCTAGTGACGATGAGAAGAAGTCCAAGACAAAAGAAGTCAGACCCATCGTAATTGAAAAGCCAGTTACCAAGGAAGTCAAGCCAGACACCAAGGAAGTGAAGCCAGACACCAAGGATGTGAAGCCAGTGGAGAAACCAGTTACCAAGGAAGTGAAGCCACCGAGACCATCTGGCAAGAAAAGCTCTGACAGTGACTCTAGCTCAAGTGACGATGAGAAGAAGCCCAAGACAAAAGAAGTAAGACCCATCGTAGTTGAGAAGCCAGTTACCAAGGAAGTGAAGCCAGTTGAGAAGCCAGTAACCAAGGAAGTGAAGCCAGTTGAGACCCCAGTTACCAAGGAAGTGAAGCCAGTTGAGACCCCAGTTGCCAAGGAAGTGAAGCCAGTTGAGAAGCCAGTTGAGAAGCCAGTTACCAAGGAAGTCAACCCAGTTGAGAAGCCAGTTGAGAAGCCAGTTACCAAGGAAGTGAAGCCACCGAAACCATCTGGCAAAAAAAGCTCTGACAGTGACTCTAGCTCAAGTGACGATGAGAAGAAGCCCAAGACAAAAGAAGTGAGACCTATCGTAGTTGAGAAGCCAGTTACCAAGGAAGTGAAGCTAGTTGAGAAGCCAGTAACCAAGGAAGTGAAGCCAGTTGAGACCCCAGTTACCAAGGAAGTGAAGCCAGTTGAGACCCCAGTTGCCAAGGAAGTGAAGCCAGTTGAGAAGCCAGTTGAGAAGCCAGTTACCAAGGAAGTCAACCCAGTTGAGAAGCCAGTTGAGAAGCCAGTTACCAAGGAAGTGAAGCCACCGAAACCATCTGGCAAGAAAAGCTCTGACAGTGACTCTAGCTCAAGTGACGATGAGAAGAAGCCCAAGACAAAAGAAGTGAAACCTATCGTAATTGAGAAGCCAGTTACCAAAGAAGTCAAGCCAGTTGAAAAGCCAGTTGAGAAGCCAGTTGAGAAGCCAGTTGAGAAGCCAGTTACCAAGGAAGTCAACCCAGTTACCAAGGAAGTGAAGCCACCGAAACCATCTGGCAAGAAAAGCTCTGACAGTGACTCTAGCTCAAGTGACGATGAGAAGAAGCCCAAGACAAAAGAAGTGAAACCTATCGTAATTGAGAAGCCAGTTACCAAAGAAGTCAAGCCAGTTGAAAAGCCAGTTGAGAAGCCAGTTGAGAAGCCAGTTGAGAAGCCAGTTACCAAGGAAGTCAACCCAGTTACCAAGGAAGTGAAGCCACCGAAACCATCTGGCAAGAAAAGCTCTGACAGTGACTCTAGCTCAAGTGACGATGAGAAGAAGCCCAAGACAAAAGAAGTGAAACCTATCGTAATTGAGAAGCCAGTTACCAAAGAAGTCAAGCCAGTTGAAAAGCCAGTTGAGAAGCCAGTTGAGAAGCCAGTTGAGAAGCCAGTTACCAAGGAAGTCAACCCAGTTACCAAGGAAGTGAAGCCACCGAAACCATCTGGCAAGAAAAGCTCTGACAGTGACTCTAGCTCAAGTGACGATGAGAAGAAGCCCAAGACAAAAGAAGTGAAACCTATCGTAATTGAGAAGCCAGTTACCAAAGAAGTCAAGCCAGTTGAAAAGCCAGTTGAGAAGCCAGTTGAGAAGCCAGTTACCAAGGAAGTCAACCCAGTTACCAAGGAAGTGAAGCCACCGAAACCATCTGGCAAGAAAAGCTCTGACAGTGACTCTAGCTCAAGTGACGATGAGAAGAAGCCCAAGACAAAAGAAGTGAAACCTATCGTAATTGAGAAGCCAGTTACCAAAGAAGTCAAGCCAGTTGAAAAGCCAGTTGAGAAGCCAGTTGAGAAGCCAGTTACCAAGGAAGTCAACCCAGTTACCAAGGAAGTGAAGCCACCGAAACCATCTGGCAAGAAAAGCTCTGACAGTGACTCTAGCTCAAGTGACGATGAGAAGAAGCCCAAGACAAAAGAAGTGAAACCTATCGTAATTGAGAAGCCAGACACCAAAGAAGTCAAACCAGACACCAAAGAAGTCAAACCAGACACCAAGGAAGTGAAGCCAGACACTAAGGAAGTGAAGCCAGTTATTAAGGAAGTGAAGCCACCGAGACCATCTGGCAAGAAAAGCTCTGACAGTGACTCTAGCTCAAGTGACGATGAGAAGAAGCCCAAGACAAAAGAATTGAAACCTATCGTAATTGAGAAGCCAGTTACCAAGGAAGTGAAGCCAGTTGAGAAGCCAGACACCAAGGAAGTGAAGCCAGACACCAAGGAAGTGAAGCCAGACACCAAGGAAGTGAAGCCAGACACCAAGGAAGTGAAGCCAGTTACCAAGGAAGTAAAACCACCGAGACCATCTGGCAAGAAAAGCTCTGACAGTGACTCTAGCTCAAGTGACGATGAGAAGAAGCCCAAGACTAAAGAAGTGAGACCTATCATAATTTTGAAGCCAGTTACCAAAGATGTCAAGCCAGACAATAAGGAACTCAAGCCTGATACCAAGGAAGTCAAGCCTGATACCAAGGAAGTCAAGCCTGATACCAAGGAAGTCAAGCCATTGAAACCATCTGGCAAGAATAGCTCTGACAGTGACTCTAGCTCAAGTGACGACGAAAGGAACAAGCAGAAAAAGCCTGTAGTTGATGGCAATATTGATAAACCAGTGGGTGTTCCAGGTATATTGAAGGGCGATAAGCCTGGTGAAAAACTGAAACCAAAGAAGACAGGTACGGGCCTAAAGTCTAAGGACGACGACAGTTCCAGTGATGACGATGCGAAGCCCAAAAAGTCGAGTAAGGGATGGATACCTCAAATCATCCGGGACAAAGTATCAAAGATCCTGAAGCGGGGGAACTCCGATACAAGTGACGAAGACAAAAAGAAAAAGAAGAAGGAGAAAAAGAACTCCAAAGAAACGAAGTCTGAAATCCAAGTCGAGTTGAAGAAAGTTCATAAATCAGATTCTCATTCACAGCCTCCTTTACTAAAAGATGTTGAAAAAACTGAAGACAAAAAGGATGAGAAACCTAAAGAAATTAAAAATGATAAGAAAGTTCATAAATCGTCCATCAAAGACTCAAAGGAAAGCAGCAGTGACTCTAGTTCTAGCGACGACGAAAAACAACAGAAAGGATCTTCAGAAGAATGGGTTTTGATTCCACAAGACATTTTAGTCAACGAAACGAACGAATCAGTACCGGGTGCTGTTCAAATTTCCGAAACCAAAAACGTCACCTCACACTCACAATCATTCGCAGACTGTATCATCACCAAAGACGTGACCGAAACAATCAAACATTTCTCAAGCGAAACCTCAACCGGTGTTGACACCCAAGAGACACTCAGTGAAGATGCAGAAAGCCATTTCTACACGACAACGAAAACCGAAGTGATCACAATTCTCTCAGACGACACCAACCCAGCACTTCACGTCGCCTCAAGCCTCGGTCATTTGGAGGTTGTCAAAATGCTGGTCGGCCATGGGGTAGATGTCACCATTCGCAATACTGCAGGACGAACGGCGAAGGAGTGTGCTATCGAAGCGAAACATCCGGCCGTAGTTATCTATTTGATGGATGCTGAAGTAGCCATCGCAGCAGGGGTTGAGATTGGAAAGGAGGCTGATGATGGTACGAGGACGCCGTTGATGAGAGCTGCGACGGCTGGTGACGTGGAAGTTGTCAAGTTTCTGTTGGCAAACGGGGCTGAAGGGGACGTAGCAGACAGCCAGGTAAGTTGTATTTAAGTTTGGGAGGTCTCCCATATAGGACAAATAATTTATCGCAATTCATCAAATCCATTGGTTTTTTTTACTGATCTCATAGAAATTTCTTGCGCAAAAGCAATACTCAAATTTTAAAAAGTACTCACAAATACCACAAAAAAAATTATAAAAAATGTAACATATTAGATTTTTTAACGCTGAGTATCACAATCATCTTAACTCGTAGGTAAAGTGGGAGTTAAATTTAATTGCCATGACATCAACCAATCTCATGCATAGAAAGTCAGCTATTTCTGAGAGTTTAAATAATGCAAAAAGGAAACTTAAAAAGTAATTTAATACCGGGCCTAAGCGATGAAGAAAATACACCCATAAAACATAAAGTGAACTCTGTTTGAACTTGACGGAATGTTTTAAAGCGTGCTGTTTTAAATTTTCTGTAAATGAGAAATTGCCTATACAAACATTCTAATATTTTATTAATATCTTGTCTCCAGGGCAACACTGCTCTCCATGCAGCCGCCGCGTCTGGAGTTGTCGAGGTCGTCTCTGTGCTGCTAGACCACGGCGTCAGCATGGTAGACAACCAGAATAAGATATCTGCTCAGAACATCGCCCTCGAACATAAACACGAAGAAGTAGCAAAACTTCTGGACGCGCACGTGACAAGGCTCTGAACGCTGGACTCAGTTTGCAATTGAAGAAGAAAATATGTATAATTTTTAAATGAATACTAGTTTCAAGTTTTTAACCAGCCAGCTATTGATGTAAGTTGTAAGTTGATGTAAGACTTTGTTCAATGTTCTCCGTTATCTGTAGTCCAATCGATTATCTGAAATCATATAAAGTTACAAAACTGCATAATACTTATATCAGTAATTTGCATATGTGTCATACTTAAAAAAAACATGGCAGTGTCGTTTTTTGAATAAAGCTTTGAAACCGTAACATCTTACTGTAAGGACTTCGAATAAATGAACTTATTTTGAATTTGTAATCCATTTTTTTGTGTATAATAACTGTTTTAAAGATACAAATATGCAGATTTGGGAAATCTTGATTGTCTTGGCAAGTAAAGATTTGGTGAAGTTGACTCATTGCTTCCAAGGTTTCGGGAAAATTATTTTACAAAAATTCAACAAGTCGATTGTGGAATAATAAAAAAACTAGCAGAGCGTGGTTTCGATCCACGGACCTCTGGGTTATGGGCCCAGCACGCTTCCACTGCGCCACTCTGCTGACGTGTTGAGAAGGTTTTTTTGATAACTATAGCAACAGTTATCGAAATTCTCTCGAAGGACTAATAAATGTTAAAAATGCTGTAGAATTGTTTAACCTAGCTGATTTAACATCGTTTGAATAACCCAATGTTTTTTCCAGTCGGTCCAATTATCATCAATTAGCTACTTAATTTATGATGGTTTTTAAACTCATATCTACTTGATTTATCCTTAGCACTAGTTTTAACAAAAACTATTTGTAATGGGTTTTGAATGCTAAGTAAAGGACAACTAAATTTTCTAAGGACTGCTAAGGACTGCTCTAACCCTTGAAGAAGTTACTAGAATATGTTACGAAACGCCTGGAAATTTAGTTGTCCTTTACTTAGCAATCAAAACCCATTTCAAATAGTTTTTGTTAAAGCTACTTCATTTACCTGTTTTCTCAATAATTGCCGTCAACTACATTACTAATCCAATTTTCCTTTCAGATCAGATCAAGAAACGATGCTACTCAAAAATATGATATTATTAGTCACTTGACATCACTAATTACCGCCAAAACAAATGTTCATGAGTATTGAACAGCAATTGTAGTAACAGCTACCCTACACTCAGTTTTGCAATTGAACGATAAAAAATGCAGTTTAATTGCGCGTATGTAAAGAACACTTGTTCTAACACCATGTGCAACGATGTGAGTTGCATGCACTTTTACATAACATATCAATTAAAGTGCAATGGGGTTTTGTAACACATTCACCGCGTCAGAACACGATCAGTGCCATCTTTTCGTTTTTTTCTCTTTGTTCTTTTCTCATTTTTTTTAAATAATTAAAAATCGGCGTTGTGTGGTGGGGGAGAGAAATATAGCTAATCAGCTGACATCTTTTCAAGCAAACATTTCTCGATAATTATGGATAATTTCAAAATTGTTTATTTTTCCTTGTCAGTTTTGTATAAAATGGTCTGTGGAGACTAAGCTGGCATAATTCACGAGAATTAACTGCTTTCAATCAGGTAAGTCTGAATGGTGCTGTAGACAAACGCTATCTCTAAGTAACATTTGCAGAATAGGAATTCTCCAAAAATAATTTTAAGCAATCTCACTAAAATAAACGCAGTTTATCAAAGTTTTTCGAGGGTTTTTGAAGTACGGACTCTTACATTTCGATAACAGTCATGACTAGAGATAACTACTTTTGTACCCAACATACTCAACACCTTCCTCTAGGTTAAGTTGTTATGTAGATATGAAGTCATTCTGAGTCAAGGGCTGTTCCCAGGAATGATTTCCGTCATCCCTGCATTGTTTTTTTCCCCGGAAACCACTAAAAACACGGGATGGATTGAGATAGAAAATAATTTTACACATTTAAACATGTGAAATGTCGAGATTGGTGTGAGGTACGTATTTCAGTTACCTACCATCGTCAGTAATTATATTTATCCCGTAAAACCAATACTGGCTGGAAATCGACCAACATCTAAAAATCCCGGTCGTCAAGTCGGGACATGTTAAATGGAGGTGAAAACGAAATAAGCTCGGCCAGCTGAGCGGTTTGTTGGCATCCTTGCCAAACTATGTTCGTCTCTGTACGGTTCAAATTTAATCCCTCAGTTTAAAATTAATATCGAGGTTTGTCTGTGCAATGAGACCGATTTCTTAGGTCTTGTGTCCCCTTACATACGCTTTTACGAAGAAAAATTGTAATTTTATTATTAACAACACTATAACCGTCTCAAAAATTGATGTCCAAACGCGGACTCGAACCCCGATCTCGAAAGATCGGGGTTCGAGTCCGCGTTTTGGCATCAATTTTTGAGACGGTTATAGTGTTGTTAATAATAAAATACCCCGCGCATTGCAAGCGTTTGCAATTTAAATCAGATTTCATCCTAATACAACAATTGTAATTACTTTTCAGAATGAACGCGATCTTGTTCGTGGTCGGGGCTCTGGTGGGAGTGTCTTTGGCGCTAAAAGTCGAGTAAGATATCAAATTTGAATTAAGCAATTTGTTAAATTACAATTATGACTGCTGCCAATAACACCACATTTGCAGTGCATTTTGAAATTGAAAATCATTTTCCACTGTTTTTATCAATCTGAAATAACGAAGTACTTATACTTTATTTGGGGTAAAATGTCAACTAAAAATTTAAAGCTATGTTAGAATTATAATCAATATTGATTTCAGTCTTACAGAAGATTGATTGATCGAGATTTAACGACGTACTGTTTTGACAAAGGGCCCAGTGACGCTGGTCTAATAACGTCGGAGAATGAGTGGATGATGAAGAGAATGATGATTAACCAAACCCAGCCTAAAAGGGAGGTTGGAAAACCGGAGGCCGCCATGTAACCTACTCTTGTCGAATAGCACCAAGAGGACCACCGGCTTAACTTCCCTCCTGAATAACGGAAAACTTGAAAAACAGGATTTCTCCACAAATCCATGCTCTCGATAGGTTGATAAGCAAGAAGAATAAAGTTGATGTCTTAACTTCAATCCCTCCATCCTTCCTCCCAAACTGAACTTACCCCCCACCACATTGAATTACATAACTGGTCATAAATTTGATGGTCACTCATCCATATTCTGACCCTGACCTGATGAACATAAATGTGTCTCTTTTCGACTAAGATCATGTATGTAATTAAAAAATATATATGCTGAATTCACATCTGCTACTTGGAAACCCCTATTTAATTCGTCTACCTTCTTGGGATATATAAATACAAATGTAACTAATCAAACATAACCTCTTTAGCGTTGGCTACAACGAACTCACATACGGCTCGTACAGGCTTTACAATGAGCAATGGCAGAACTGGACAGAGGCTTACAAAGTATGCGTCGACGACGGTGCACATCTTCTAGTGCTCAACTCTATGGATGAGTTCTTGGCGGTAGAAGCCTTGCTAAAGCCATATGCTGCCGACATCAATTGGGACTTCCAATATGGCGCCCACCACATGATACACAATGGAGTGTTGCGTACTGTTTTTGGTGAGTTTTATGGATTTTACTTGAGTTACATAATTGGGCTTAGATTTTGTCTCAGAGCTATGTTAAATTTTCTGTTGAGCAAACAAGCCATCAACACATGGGAAAAGTTAGAGCCACACGATGGTGTTTGCGACATACTTTTTAACGTATCTCTACAGTAAATCATACTTATGGCTCAATATATCGATTCGTGTATACAACGAAATTTCATTTATTATACACTCAAAATGACAGCGACTTTATGCCCCTGGGCGATTACAATTTTTTTTGGAATAGTACCTATAGGTCGGTAAATTTGTGTGAAGATTGTTGAGGCTTGACTCTACTATACACCCAGAGATAGCTATTACCCAGAAAAATTGAAGTTATAAGTTTTATGTAACTTGAAATTTAATAAGAGCAGAGTGGCGCAGTGGAAGCGTGCTGGGCCCATAACCCAGAAGTCCGTGGATCGAAACCACGCTCTGCTAGTTTTTTTTTCCCTAAGTGAATCCTTTTCAACTCCTCGTTTAGATACACATCAACTTAGGTTAATTATATGACTTTCACAAATTACTTGTGATTAATTTTCAACGATGATTGCCAGAAAGAAATATCTCCAATTGCAGCTACCGTTGGTATTTGTAACACACCTAACCACACGTCTGTTCTTCCGCTCGTTTCAGATGACACCCTAGAGGAGGCTGGGTACTACACTTGGGCAACCTTTGCTCCTGACCTCAGCTACTACAAAAATGACAAGTTTCCGGTTTGCACCATCAACATAATCCAGGATAGCAAGTTCTTGGGACTGTCCATCGCCAACGGGTCGGAAAAAAGACCATTCATCTGCAAGAAGATATATTAAGAACTTGCACATTGTAAGAGGCTACGTAGTTGATGAGCGAAATCTTCAATTTTACTTAGCCTAGAAAGAAAATAACTTGTGTGGGTGTTTTTTGTCTGTTTGCCTAGTGGCTAAAAGCTTCCTCCGAGAAATAAAGTACAGCGAACATGTTTGAGTTTTCAACGTATACCCCTGAAATTTGTAGCAAAATCGGTAAAATAGTTTTGAAACTTTTCAAAATAATCGAATATTTTTAGGCATGGTGTTCAGTGTTGTAACGCCAAAGTGTTTGATATTTTTCAATAAACATCGACATCAAAATTAAGTGGCAGTGAAGTTTCGGAAGTTTACGTGGTTTCTTTCTCTTTTTATTCACCAAATTTTGGCTGTTTTTCTTTGATCTATGCAATGGATCAGCGTCACCTTTCAACATCCCATAAGATCACTACGCTCATCTTACAACGCAACTCAAATTCCATTCGCGAAGCCCAGGTTATTACTACAAGCACCTTCATATGAAAATATTTCGAAATATCATTTTGTCTACAACTATTGTCCAATAAACCATGCAGCAAAATTGTAATATCAATTACAAATATTTTCTGTGTAGAAATAGTATTGTAATGTAATGTAATGGATTGTAATGTGAAATTAGGGTTCCCAACTTCCTATAATATCAACACAGTCTCTCGAGTATGCCAAAACCGTCGTTAGACGCACTATCCATTGGCCATGCTAATCAACGATCACACACAAAACTCACTTTCATCTCAGAATGTGACGGATATTTCTAGAAACTCGGAATAAGGCTTAAAAAATATACACAGTGGTTTTCATTGTTAGGTTGAGGATGACGACGACTAGAACAATTTTTTTTTTGGTCTCAATACAGTTTATTATTTTCTCTTTGGCTTGTTTCCAGTGGGTGAACAGCCGGCCCAGAACGCTTCCACTGCGCCACTCAGCTTTTGTTTAGAGTACTGAATTTTTTCATAATAAAAGCCGTAATTATCGAATAGTTTATCAATGTTAACAGAAACACTCCTTAAAGGAAAATGAGACAATGATAGGCACGCTGCGTTTTTGGTTAAAGTTACAATCCTCGGAAGTGAATTTTGGACAAAATAAATTACCTAGAAAATCGAGAGATAGAAATACAAATGTGTTATTTCCTAAACAAGAATTTTGTTTAAAATTATCAGTCAATTTTTTGATCTGTTGTACATTTTCATGATACTCATCAAATTAGGATTAACAAATTTATTTATTTTTTCTTCTGGTGAGGTTTTCACAATAAGTATTCTAACTTTAAACCATTTTCTTGATCATTTTCTGAAACAAAATTCTAACACTTTTTTGTGTGGAGTTTACTTGACGGGTGTATTTAGAAGTTCTTCTACAAAACGTTGAAATGAAGATAAAATAATACGTTATAATGTAATAATTATGAATTACATATTTATTTCCATTGCCTCTGTACGAGGTTGGGGTAAGAGGTTGAGGTTTGGGGAGATGAAACGATGAGAAATTATTTCGAGGAGGATAATTTACAAAAACCGACAACCCATCATGCCTTTAGTTGATACACGTTATAAAAACTTAGCATATGAGTGAAGTGTTACTGAAAATAACTGTATGATAACTTTTACGATGACACTTCATGATAGCTTGAGTATATGTACGTGATAAGCACATGCAATGCGTCCAGTTTCTAATCAACAAAATGACCGATAAAACCACATTTATTATCTGTCATAATGGTTGACGTAGATGGAATGCTCTAAAATCTAGCCATGCATTCCTGCCGCCTTCCGAAACAAACGAAAGTTGAGACATTTTTGCGTTAGCAGTGTTTTTGGACAATTAATAAATTCATGAAAATTTGTTAGTGGTAAAAATTATGTTTAGCATTGCTGTACAATGGAGAGTCGAAGACAAGCAAAGAAGGAAAGATGAAATTGATAACCGCTAACTGATTTTCAGATAAGACTTAGCTGATTCAATTATCCATTTAATTGAATCATATCTTCACAATGAAACTTACGATGATGTAATTTCAGATTAAATGTCACGTGGTGTAGGTACTTATCAACAATAAAAACAAGCGTTAGCAACAAAGGGACATCATTCTTTGAGAACTGACCACACTAGACATTCGGACTTAATCAGGTAAAAACATACCCATATTACACTTTAAAAAAGAAAATTGTATTTCAGTTACAAAATAGAAGAGTTAGAGACTTTTTAAGAAAATTTCGACAATTTAAGCTATGCCAACCAGTGATCAACCATCAACCAGAAGACCTTAATCCATTTGAAATTCCTATATAGTATAAATACTTGCATCACAGCACACACCTTCTAAAATACCTCTAAATGTCTTGTCCCTACAGAATGAAGACTGCAATTTTTGTCTTCGTCCTCATGGTTGCGTCCGCTCTGGCAGCGCCAAACCACGAAGCACAAGAACTCACTGTCAAGAAAAACGCCAAAATGCTTCCCCCAAAGCCAACCAAAACCACCACAACATCCACTACCGAAAAAACTACGTCAACTACTGAAGAAGCGATCTCAACCCTGCCACCAACCATGTAAGACAACAAGCAAATATATAAAGAGACAGAACTCCAAAGAATCTTGCATTAGAATAGTTTGTTGGTACTTTGTGCTAAGTTCGAGCACTTGAAAACAGTTTAGTATCAATCTTAGATCTACGTAGCGCAAAGTCTACTGTCGATTTGTTTTACTGACATCTAGTGAGCATAAAGAGTATTCTCGTAAGCATTTTTTAATCTAGACAAACATTATCTTTCTCTCTGAAATAATACATGCTATATTTTTATATTGGAAACTAACTGAAGTCTAGGTACCGAATCCAAAATAATGACAGTAAAATAGTTTTCAATGTCCTGGAGTGAGATTCTGAAACTTTTTTCTCCAGTGCATCGAATTGAAATGAGATGAAATGAGATCACAATCAATTTTCCACTGTTAGCACATTAAAAAAAGTTGTTATTTAATTTCGTCTCATTTGAGTTCATATCATTTCCCGATATGACTTCCTATTACAGCTCTTGGTTTATCATTTCATGACCATCCAGTTGATATAAAGTAATATGTAACTCACAAATCTAACCCTTGTGATGGCGGTACCGTTACAGAGGAGACTACTCCTTGGTAGGCACCTACGGCTATTACAAACTTCACACGGAGTATAAAAAGACGTACGGGCCGAAGCATGGCTGGGGTGCATTGAAGAAGATGCCCATCTCCTGGTGATTCGCACTCAGGAGGAGTATAATGCCCTCTACCAATGGAAACCCAGTGAAATGCCTCCCTATGTGTACTATGGCGCTCACCATAACTATAAAAACCACAAATTTGTCACAATTTTCGGTAAGTCTGAACGGTGAATCGAGGAATGAATCGGTTATTTAGGAATTAGAACTGTGTCAATTTGTACAATCGAAAAAAAAACAGGTGCATTTTTAAAAGGGTGCGGGTTCTTTTTTGCAAAATGTTTAAATAAAACAAGGCCAATTCCATTGAACCAATTATAAGATGCATATGAATATTTAAATCATTTTCAATTAAGTCCACATAAAATACCTGGCGGTTGTTGGCCAATATTTACTTTTTTAAATTTAATTTTAAGTAATTTTTAGTACCGAGTGCCTGATTTAATAGCATGGCTCATTATTTTTCTGAAAAAATTGGTTTGTTCCCTTTTCATTCCGCTCTTAACGTCTGACCTGTTTCAGACGAGCCTCTGGAATCTCTTCCTTACCACAAGTTTGGCTGGGACTACAGCAACACCACTTTCTTCAACAACAAGGACTTCCCGGTGATGCTCATAGACCTTTCAATAAGCATTGGATCTTCGGACATCATCTTGAGTTCAACGTACAATAACTGGTACAAGTTCATCTGTAAGAAAGATATTATCTAAACAATTGTCTAAAGAGCTGCGAACAAGATTATTTTCTCATTTACTCTGTTTAAACTTGGCGGAATATGTTTTTATATTTGTACTGTTATTAGTTGGTTTATTTTCTCATTTTCTGATCTCTTTCGTTCAGTGTTTTCAACAAATTCTCTGAGCCAGCTTTTTCTAGTATATTTGCTTTTAAACTAGTTCTTATCAAGGTACCAATAAAAATATTTTAAATACTATGTACTTCAATGGAACGTAAATACAATAAAAATCTGAAGTAAAACTGAAGTTATTATAACCACATAAGAACACTTATATATATTTGACTCCTAAACTCTAAACTCTAAACTCTAAACTCCTAAACTCTAAATCTATAAAAATAAAAAATAAAAAAAAAAAATAAATAAATAAATAATAATAATAATAATAGTAAAAATATATATATAAGTAGAGTATTATCTATAATCTATAAAGGTTCAATAATAATTTAGCAATGACCATCAACTTTAAGACACCTGGTACAATAAGAACTAATCAACATCCATGAATTTAATAAAAACCAGTTCAGTTCCTAGCCTTAAAATGTTATTGAAGGTAAAAGGAACAATTAACTGCCGCAAACTCATATTGTTACAGGATCGAAAGAGGTCATCCGCCAACCCAACCAACCCTCCTGCGAACCACACGAGTTCTAACGACACCAAGGGCACACACAAATTATCCGTCAACATCCGACATCCACGCGAAAATCGCATCCATGAGAAGCCTTCAACACTCGAACACGAAACCACTCGCCTTAGAAGACAGCAGCAACGTGGTCGCCCTCACGTCGGGGACTTTGAAGTACGAGTGCAACAACAGATGGAACTGAAGGCGAGGTCCTTGCGCTCCGTGATAGCCATCACCATCCCGTAGCTATGATCGTTGCGAGGATCCACCGCCAACTATATCTCCTTGGGTTTTGAACGAAACCATTTCCATAACTTCTTTCCTTGCGGACGAACAGAGGGTCCTTGGGGCTTTGAAGCGGGGCCTGCTCCGCTCGTGAACATGTTTCTTAAGCCCGCCTCGGCTACTTCTCGTGATGCATTTTAACATACAACTTAGTGTTGTCTCGGGCAGCTCCCCCGCTGGCCTGCAAATTTCTTCCTGGCCTACCATTGTAAGAGCAGAATACATTGGTGAGCAACAGCCATGGGACAACCGAGGACACCAGTAATTAAACACCGAGTGTGCCTACTAGATAACACGACACACCAACCTGTCGCTTCAGAAGTCGTCGAAACCACGTGCGCTACCCATGTGCTTGTAACAGACGTCAACTGTCAGATTCAGTCCCACGTGTGCGCAAGCTGTTAATCAAACACCAAGTGTGCCTACCTGTCATGTGTCATTCAACTATGATAGCTCATTTACAACCAACGTGTGCCATAACAATAACTTAACAACCAATAGTCGTGTCAACTCAACTCGTGTGCGTCATCCCTTCAACTCGTTCCATGTTTTAAATTTACCTTTTGCAACTTTCCTTTAACTTCAACGTTCAACTGCCAATTTTGTTTTGATTTGATTTCCGATTTGTTAACTTTAACCTTAACTTCAAAGCGGCATACCTGTTAACATAATTCCGAACTAGTTCACCCATGAACCAAACTAAAAGACATTTATAATCATGGACATTTTAGGTATTCTTTTGTTGTATTTTTTAGGTTCTCCCATTTGTACCTTTGCATTGTTAAATTAAGGTGTCAATAATTGAAGTCAATAAATTGTAACTTGCGAAAATTTCAATTGCTAAACTATTCTACAAAATGTACAACAAATTGTCTAGTGTTATAGTTAGTTCTAAGATTATGATTTACTACTTGCCTGTAACTTGCCTACTTGGTATTCTTTTGTTGTATTTTTTAGGTTCTTCCATTTGTACCTTTGCATTGTTAAATTAAGGTGTCAATAATTGAAGTCAATAAATTGTAACTTGCGAAAATTTCAATTGCTAAACTATTCTACAAAATGTACAACAAATTGTCTAGTGTTATAGTTAGTTCTAAGATTATGATTTACTACTTGCCTGTAATTCATTTGTAGTAATGGTTTGTTGTAAGTTCTATGTTTGGAATTTTAGGTTCCTTCGGAATGGTATCATTGAATAGTAGGTTTATTTGCAAAGGTTACTATGCAATAGTTTGACAGTGAAGAGGTGTTAGGGAATGTGTCACCATCAGACCTTTTTTTTACTTACCTTGCATTGTTTTTTCTCTCTCAAGTCTTGCTTCTACCAGCACGGAAAAGTTTTCAAAACACTTTTCCTTTTTCAATGGAGGGGCGACTGTAACAAAGTTACACTTTTCCTAGCCATACCCCACTATACTATGCTCAAGTCGATATACACTATAGCTAACCTAGAGTCAGACTGACACACTCCTTATAGCCTAAACTGATGATCTTGCATCAAGTGCACGCATCAGCAGAATACATGCAGGTCTCACGACGTCTAGCGTCGCCTCGGACCGGCAGAGCTTCAACTACCACGGAACTAAACGCACCGCTCTCTGCGTAGAACAATAGTAACCATCATTTAGGATGTATAATTATAACCAGGGTTTAACGTGTAATCAATAAAACCATGACTATAACTTAACTATTGCCTTTTTCCCCACCCAACGTCCACCCCGGCGTTACATTGGTGGCAGCGGTGGGATTCGAACCCACGCCTCCGAAGAGAAACACAGCGCGCGTGTTTCATTCGCAACCGCTCAGAGATCGTGGTACCTCCACTTTGCGAAATGTTGCTAGAAGGAACTCAGGAAGTAGCTACTCTTGGGGACCAGATAGTAGAACCGGAACCATTGCAAATAAGTGGTTTGGCCGTATCTCGAGTACTATTTAAATCAAGAGCAGATAGGAAGGCTCAAATAAGGGTGATGAATAGTAGGTTTATTTGCAAAGGTTACTAAGCAATAGTTTGACAGTGAAGAGGTGTTAGGGAATGTGTCACCATCAGACCTTTTTTTTACTTACCTTGCATTGTTTTTTCTCTCTCAAGTCTTGCTTCTACCAGCACGGAAAAGTTTTCAAAACACTTTTCCTTTTTCAATGGAGGGGCGACTGTAACAAAGTTACACTTTTCCTAGCCATACCCCACTATACTATGCTCAAGTCGATATACACTATAGCTAACCTAGAGTCAGACTGACACACTCCTTATAGCCTAAACTGATGATCTTGCATCAAGTGCACGCATCAGCAGAATACATGCAGGTCTCACGACGTCTAGCGTCGCCTCGGACCGGCAGAGCTTCAACTACCACGGAACTAAACGCACCGCTCTCTGCGTAGAACAATAGTAACCATCATTTAGGATGTATAATTATAACCAGGGTTTAACGTGTAATCAATAAAACCATGACTATAACTTAACTATTGCCTTTTTCCCCACCCAACGTCCACCCCGGCGTTACACTATGATGCATATAACTAATAGATGTTTAAAATATAATTAAAGCGAATTCTTTTATTTTTGTGTACTATCATTTTCAACTGGTTTTTACCTGAATTACTAAAAAGAAACTTCCGTCAGGTGACAATATTCATAATTATAAATTGCAGCTTTATTCCTGCAGAGCTTTTTATTATTCTTAAAATATTATCCACGTGTATTTGCTTAACGTGGAGGTGCCGGTCCTGCTCTGCGGGCTGCGTTCAGGAGTTTTGAGTTCTTCAACTTCGCCTTTGTGTACAAGCAAGTCTGTGATAGTTAGCATGGCAGAAATCCATTCTTTTCATTAAGTTAGAAGCATGGTCTTTTAGAGGATATTTTAAATTACCAATGTACATTTTTTGAATAGGGGATCTTTGCATCGGAGTTTGTTAATATGATGAAAATAATAAAATTATTCATATCTTTAGTGAAGAAAAGACACATGCACTTGGTACCAATAAAACGACACCAGAAATTACATGTTCAATTATTCAATTATTTAGCTATTTAAAGCCAATCAACAAATTGCTAAAAATTTTACAGCTTAAGTATGAGAAATGTTTGTTAGATAACTTGTTATTTTATCCTCTTCAAAATGCCCATTGAATTGTTTTAAAATAGTGCTTAGAATAATGGTCATGATGAAACATTCCACTCGCGTTGCAATTGCGGACGAGATTTTTACTTGAGAGCTCTTTGCAGGTATGAATATCTCTAAAAATGTTACATGAAAATCGAGGAGGCTGGAACCTCGTTCTTCACGAGGTTCCAGCTTTCTTGATGAAAATTCATTTAAAATCGGAGAAATAATGTAACCTGTCGAACAGCGCTAGAACACCGTTAGAACACCGTTAGAACACTAGCTCGCACACTAGTACATTTTTGGTATAAGTGAAATTGAAAATATCGTTTCACTTGCTATGCTCGTCTACAAATCGTTATCTATTTTAATATGTACAAAAAAAATCACACTTTATCATTTCTGGTACTTCAGTATTAATATATTTTTAGCGGCTTGTCCCTGCCAAGCAATACAACGAAGAAACTTTCAAGACTGAGAAAAATACCTCACAGATAGCAGAGATAAGATGCTCACCAACTTTCAATAAAAGCCGCTGTAAATGAAGGGGAGATTCATCATTCTATGACGAGTAATTTTACGAGAAGTAACATTCTGATACCAATCAGGTACGAACGCTAGGTATTATAAATTTGTTTTTTATATTAATTTCATTGATTTCTAAATCTGTTGTGATATTTGCAAATCTTCAAGTATAGTTGCAACTGTCATGTTTTGTCCACAGAATGAAAGTGTCCATTCTTGCGTTGCTGTGCTTGGCAGCCTCCGCTTCCGCTGCACCCAACGCTGCTGCTGAACAAGTTGGTAACATCGATCCTTTCCCCATTTTCCATCCACTTCTACCTCCGTGGTTGCATCGCCGTACGACCACCAATAAGCCAACCTCAACCACAGAGGAGGCAACCACGACCACTGAAATCCCTACCACTACAACGGAGAAACTAACTACCACAAAACCTCATAAAACCACTACTACCACAGTGAAACCAACGACAACCAAACCTCAAAAAACCACAACGGCCAAACCCACTACGACTACCAGTAAATCACCATCAACGGAGCTTCCACCTTACCGGTAATCACTTTAATTAATGTTACTTCTTGCGAAAGTTGTAATTTTCAATTAGAATAAATTATTGTCACTAATTTACTTAAGGTCTGGTACAATTATCTTAACTCCTAGATAAATTGGGAGTTGGATCGATTGATATGGAAACAAGCAATCAAATGCAGTGAATGTCAGCTGTTTCTGTGAGTTAGGAGCTTAACTCGGAGTTATTGGCAAGAGAGGTCTTGTCTGATTCGCACAATTTCTCTCTCTTTTGATCGCAATGCTAACGCGCTCTAGCGTAAGAGGTCTACACTAATAAAAGTGATTAATTCACATAGCCGTTTCCCATGAGGATAGTATATCTGCATCACTTAACTAATGGTTAGATCATCTTGCTCTGGTTTCAATTGTAGGGGACTTTTTGCTAATTTTGCGTAAAAAACTTGTCATCGCAGAATTAACGAAAGCCTCAAAAGATACAATTAAAATAATTCAGGCTAGAATTCAGTTGACTAAATCCAAATAACGACGTATTCGAACGTAACCTGTGCAATTACATTCCAGGGGAGACTACACCTTGGTAGGTACCTACGGCTACTACAAATTTTTCAAAGAGTTCAAGACGACCTGGGCCGAGGCCTGGGAAGCTTGCATCGAGGACGACGCCCATCTCCTAGTGGTTCGCTCTCAGGACGAGTTTACCGCCCTCTACCATTGGATGCCCGACTCGATGCCCCCTTACGTGTACTACGGTGTCCACCATCGATACGTCAGTCAAAAATTTGTCACCATTTTCGGTAAGTTCGTGTTTTGACATCCTAGTAAGCTTTCCAAGTTGTCAGAGGTGACGTTAGTGCAAGATGTATTCCTTGAATTCGATTATAAAATTTAGTCTTCTTATCCCTTCTTGCAGTTCTTGAGCAGATTTTTACACAGTTAGTGATACTTTGCTTTGGTTGGAAGGGATTTTGTTGACATGGCTTGAAGTCATGCGTATTGTTCCTAAAGGTTACAGATTTCGTTTTTCCACGGCAAGACAGGCAGTTCCTACACGGCAGTTCCTAGACAATCCCCACTTACAAAACATATGCTAGTCAGAAACACTGGTATCGAATCACAAGTTTCAAACTCCTATTTCGTTTTCTGACTTTAGAGTGGCTTTGTTGTAATGGTAAATCTGAATCTAAAAAAGCTGCATGCAAGTAAATGTTTGAACTGTTTTAGACGAGCCTCTGGAGTCTATTCCTTATCACACGTTCGGTTGGGACTACAGCAACGCCACCTTCTTCAACAACAAAGACTACCCTGTGGTGCTCATCGATCTCTCCATTAGCTGGGGAGGTCCGGGAATTTACTTGAATCCAGAATTAAGAGAAATGTACCAATTCATTTGTAAGAGAGATATCTGAGAAACAAGTGTTTTATAAAGACGATGCAATAATTTTGGTCTATTTTTGTGTAGTCAAACTCTATCCAATTGAAGAAACTAATATGTTTTCCCATTCCTATCCTGAAAAAATTGTCCGTGAAATTGTTCATAAGGCTAAATTCCTTGTGGTCGAGAGATTTATCTATTTGTTTTAGAATATATGGATGAAAAATTGGCAGGGTGTAATTCAGTTCGAATCATCCAACATGTAACAAGATAAGCAATGAGCAGTAACCTAACTATACCATGATTATATGTGTAGGTCATACAGGCTGATGCACTGCTTGGCTAGAACATTTTATGCCCGGATAGTTCAGTTGGTAGAGCACCCACCTGGAAACCGAGAGATACCAGGCTCGTATCCCGGTACAGTGGCACATTTTACTAGCCTCGTTCGCACAAATGGAAAATACCAGGGTTCTGATACACAAATTAGAGTTTAATTTGACTCGGAAGTTAAAATATGACCTGACAATCAAGCACAGTGTTTCCATATTTCCAGGGGTAATTTCCAACTTTACCCGCAAATGAGTGGAGCTTTACTTAAAACTGTGCTTTGTGAATCCAGGTCAACCAAAAATTCTTCATAAATATAATTGCTTTCTTGCAAATTGCAATGCTAATTTCACACTCATGACCTCAACATTCATTTTCTGAAGTGCACATTTGCAGACTGATGTTCCAGCACTATCTAAAAAGAAAGAAAAATCACAAACACTCAAAGATAAGGCGCTAATTACAGAAAAATGTACAATCACGCTCTATCCAATGTACTGATAAGAGGTGCTTCTGTTCAAAAAATTATTTAAATAAACACCTCTTGCTGCGAAGTCAATTGATTTTGCGGCCAATTGCACGACAACAATGTAGAAAATAGTATTTTTATTCTCTGAGGAATCATTTCGATAACATTCTGGTTCATTCATCAAGTCTTGAATATTGATAAAATGCACGAGTAATTTTATTGACCGCTTTTAATGTACGCTAAGCCAAATATTTTGGTTATAATTGATTTTGTAAGCCAGTTTTACCCTTCCCAAAGCACAGCATGAAGACCCATGATTCGCCGGCATTTTTAGCTGTAAATTCCATCGTTTTCTAGCTACCCAAGATATGACACGGCAATACGTTTACTAAATTGTTACATTTTAGTAAACACACCTTCGAAGAAATTCTCTCAGAACACTATCATTGCTTTAAACGTAATTGCAATTTCAATTCTTCAATTATTCTTTGCAATTCTTCAACTGCATGACGGACGTTCCTGATAACGCTGCGATACTTACACATAACCTTATGTTCTAGATAAAACTAAAACAAGCTACACCCGAGGTAAGCTTCTTCACAAAAGCTTACAGTTGCTTACAACAGCTTACAGTTGCTTACAGTTGCTTATCTGGTTGCAATGACTCTAATGTGTAGAAGAGAAATAATTACACGAGTGGTAGAATCAGGAACAATTTACCATTTTATGACATAAATGAGTCAATTTGCTTAATTTCGAAAGAAATATTTTATATCTGTAGTTATCATTAAAATTTTTACCTGAAACACAAAGTCAATGTCTATGACGACCAAATATAATTTCAAGGCTTAGCCACATGCAAGTAAGACCATCATGTATAATTATTATTTTGATGATTGACAATTATTGGTGTTTAACGACGCACTGTTTTGAAAACGGGCCGTGCGGCACTGGTCTAATGGCGTCGGTGGACGAGCGGATGATTATGAGGATGATAATGAACCTAACTTAGCTTAGTAGGAACAGTAAAAATCCGGTGCCGGCACGTAGCCCACTCCTGTCGAGGAGCACCAAGGGGACCACCGGCTTAACGTTCTTCCGAATGACGGTACAACGCGAACAACAGGATTCCTCCACAAATGCATGCTGTCGTGAGGTTGATAAGCAAGGCGAATGAAGTTGCTGTACTAACTTTTATTCCTCCAACCTCTTTACCGAACAAAACTGGTCATGTGTATGATGGTCACCCATCCAACGTTAATATATTTCATCATTCTATATCGCTGCTGTATAGACACTCAGACTACCACTGGGCAGTATGATTGTTACATGATAGTACCGTACTACCATTGAGGTAATGTTAATCTGTCTTCTCGGAAAATGGACACCAAATAACCACTTCACCGACAAACATTGACGATCCTACTGGGCGCACACACCAAATTAAATTTCTTTATTTCTCGCAGGTTACTCGCATTTGAGACTGGTTAACGCTCAATCACGCTTTATTTATGCTAAACTTAACGGTTGATGATATCGATATTTGTAGTCACAATTTTTTAATTGTAGAGCAAGGAAGCTGGAACCTCGTTTTTCTGTTCTTGCTGTTTTGCTGTTTAACTCTTTTGCTTTGAACGCATATGAAGTGTCCCCTTCTTTGTGGATCGCAAAACAGAAGTGTGATGTTCCAGCCTCCTTGTTGTAGAGGTTGGTGAAAATAGATGGCAGCAGGCGTCACCTGGTGGCGTCTACCGTAATTACGTCTTGCCGGCTCGTTTGCTCAGCAGAAAGCTTCACATTTTGACACTTCTTACTCACTCAACGATAGTGCATATCACCAAGACAGCACCGATCTCCAACTAGCCATGACTTGTACCTGATAAGACGGCTAGCACGCAAGGACTTTTGGCTAGGGGAGATAGTTATGAGTGACAGCTGGAAGGTCAAAGCCTGAAGGTCTGCATTCAGACTGTCTTTTGCGCAAGCAAGAATATGTATTTTCGTGGGCCGGCAACGGGGGTGCCTTTTTTCCTTTCTAGGTTTAGTTCATCGTCTTAATACCAATTAACCACCAAATAATCTACCGACATCACCAGACCTGAGCCATTAAAATAATGCTGTAAAATCAGTGCGTTGCTAAAGGTGCTATAAATAAAAATTGACCATAAGGTCACACTGTTCAAACTTTCAGGTATAAAGTTTGGAATAGTTTGAAGTTAAACCGGAAGTATTTTCTGTGTGGGAGTGTTGTTGTGATTCATCACGTCATATTCTTATGAAAAATCTAAAATCTAAAGGTTAAGGCTTAGAACTTAATAAATTTAGCTGCAAAAATCATCTGTCGTACTTCATTCTTCTTCATAATTCTGACTCAAAAACAACTTCTCCCACACTTTTATGTCCATCCAACTCTCTTTCTCTACTATTTCATTCCAATTTCCACCATTTTCCTAATCTGCTTGTAATTTTTTCTTTCATTTTCTCTTGATCTTCCTCTTTCCCTTCTCTCGTATTCTAAATTTAGTTTGAAAAAACTGCCAGTTCCAGCATTAATGATCGCAACAATCGTATCGCTTGCTTTTTCCATTGGTAAGGTATTTTACAACTACGACCATTGTTGCAAATGTGCATGATAATCCCACAAATATGACAATTCGTACAAGCTTTAAATTACAGCTTGTGTTTCATATTCACATTTATTATGCTGATTGAACATATTTTATTTGGTGTTTATAGGCAGGGGCGGCTCGTCCATAAGGGCAGCCAGGGCACGGCCCTGGAGGGTCGAGAGAGAAAGGAGAGAAGGCAAGAAAGTATCAATAATTTTGTGGTATATTATGATTTTCAATTTTGGCTTGATATGCATTCTTCTTGTGATCAAATTGCATTCTCTATCAATACACGACTGATAAACGCGCTCCGACGCTTCAAACTTGAATTTATGGACAGTTTATTCATTCAGGATTTTGCGTCTGATTTGATAGGATCAAGTTCCTTCACATTAAAAAAATCAGGTGTAATTTTGGGTTTCGAGCCCAAAATATTCATAAAGCTCATAGATTTTGTTCTAAAATATCCTAAGAACATTTTTTTTTGAGTGGGTGTCTACGCCCAAAAATCATCTTTTTCGTCGACCGCCCTTTACCATAATTGTTTTTCATCATTGCCCCGGCACTAAAATATATCACCAGCCGCCACTGTTTACAGGCTATAATCAAGATTTGTTCAGTATACAGTAGTCGATAACTAATGTCAAAGTTCATCATTTTCAGCCAGCAGGATTCGAATCCAAGCTTACAGTTCTTCAGATAGTAAATTTGACTCTATGAAAGTTTAATTGGATATTATCATTTTAAATCACAGCCCGTTAAATTAAAATCATCTCATAACAAATCGCGTGTTCCAAGCCATGTCGTGATGAAGACTCACCAAATGATTGCGATGAAACAGTTGGCAACTTTCAGTTGGTTTGACGCCTCCCAAATCGGGAGCCACGTGCTAGCCATGAGAATCCGGAGCAGACCACCGCCTTCAGCCCATCGATGGCTTACTTCTATTTGGTGCGCGACGGAATCTTCGCTGTACCCAGCATTGAAGTCTCTTGAGCAACGACATGCTCTTCTCTTGCCTCGGAGGCGGAGTGCGACAACGTTACAACAACCCCTTGAACTTAGCTGTGGTTTTATCGGTTTTATTCGAGTATTAAGAATATACACTTTGTTATTTCTCGCAGGTTACTCGCATTTGAGACTGGTTTACGCTAAATTAATCTTTATTATTGCGATTGATATACATTTTTTTAAGAATGGCCTCTAGCGCCATCGGGTGGCACCTACCATTACCAAGTGTTACCGGTTCGTTTGCTCAGTAGAAAGGTTGACAAACGCATGCCCTCTAACTATACTTATAAACTTACTGGATTTAGCATATATGAAACCCACAAAGTTCACCACTGCGTTATTTTTTATTTTGGTATAACCATGCTATAAATGCACAAAACAATAATTCTATTCTCATTTGGTTTTTATTTTGGTATTATTGGTTTATTTGCTCACAGTATAATTCTGGAATGGGTAAGTTACGGTGAAATGCACACCTCCATGCGACAGAAGTTATGCACCTTACATGCTCGTTCTGTATCACATAGCAAAAACCACGACCATTCTATAATTATTTCCCTTTTATATTTCTGTTCCGTACAACGGGACACACCCATGAGACATATAATAAAACCACGTCACAAATCGTGAATCGCAATAAAATACCATTGAAATCGGTACAAAAAGAACGATTAGGATATTTCGTTTTTTAATTTAAAAACTAACCTGCTCAGGTGTACTTTGGGGGATCGACAACAAAGTCATTAGGTCTGACACTAATTAACTTAATAATGAAGTGACAAAGTTGGAGTGATCATAATAAAATCCATATATACCTACATACATATATAAATACATAATAAAATATATAGATATCGACTAGGGTTGTAAAACAGCTGTTCATTTATGTAAAACCCATTGGTTTTCAGTCATCTAATAATACAAGAGATACGGACAAGAACCACAAGTAAATAAAGCCAACAATAGCCCTCCAACAACGCTGATCTTCTAGCATCAATAGCTCCTTAATCAAAGCTTCTAGCAAAGAAAACCGTGCCATTTTACAGGTGCCAATCCTAAATATACTACACCTATTGCACGCCGCCGCCACTGACACCAAAAAAACATCACCACCGGTCTCTGCCGAGTGTTGCGATTTCCTTGCACAGTAAGGTGTGTCCCGGCTTGTTGCGCCTGCGCAGAGGTATCCGTCGCGCGGCGCCGAGTGGGAATGTGAATTCCTTCGCCGAGGTCACTTGTAGTCGAGGAGTGAACGGCCAGCAGCCGAGAGGTGTGTTACCTGCGTCACCGTACCTTCCGTCGCAGTGCCGCCAGCAGAACACACAACAAATTCGACGCACGGCGACGCGATACTCGTCGCAAACGACGCAACAACAACGTCGTCGCTTTAGTTACTGTTTAAGTGTTTGGTAAGAAGACTTTTGTCAAGTGTGAGGTGAAAGATTTTGAACACCGGCTCAAATGCCGAGAGGTCCTTTTAACTATTAAAAGTGTGCGTCGTCAGCAAGTGATGTGTTTGTGACAGTGCCATCGTCCCCTTATTCCCCTCGTGCGTGTGTTTGTGCGTTGCACGAGTTCCCCCAAAACGGACACGTGTTAGTGGTAGAGTGTCATCGGCCGTGTGCCCAGACCCGTCTTAATTTTCGAGTGCAAGATGGCTTCGCCCCGCGCCGATCCCGACTCGACGCCTATCTGCAGATGCCGTGTCCTCTACCTCGGCTCGTCAGTGCCCCACGTGACCAAAGACGGCCTCCAGGGGATTCAGGAGCCACTGCGCGAGCTCTACCCCGAGCAAGGAGCCCTCGGGGCCCGCGGCATCGACTCCTGGCTCAGCGTGTGGTCCAATGGTCTCCTATTAGAAAATGTCGACGAAAACCACAAGAAAGTAACACGTTTCTTCCCGATTGAGAGCCTCCATTATTGTGCAGCCGTCAGGTACGTTCTCGTCCCGGAAAAGCTGACGTCTGCTGCGCCAACTCCTCGTTTCCTGCCGCTGGATTCGCCGTTCGCCCGAGCACCAAACCCGAGCCACCCGCCCCTATTCGCCGCCATCCTGAGACGCACGACGGGAATCAAGGTGCTCGAGTGCCACACGTTCATCTGCAAACGGGAGATGGCCGCCAACGCCCTCGTGCGCTGCTGCTTCCACGCCTACGCCGATTCCAGCTACGCCAAGAACGCTGACGGCGGCTCAAGCATTTACGGCACGCTGCGCAGCCAACGCAACAACATCAACAACAAAACATTGGCCAACGTTAACGGGTCCGCAAATGGCAGCCAGACTTTCAGCAATAGCTTCGATAAGGTCGAAGGCTGGAGGCAGATGTCGCCCGATCGGGAGACGAGGGGCAGCACGCTGACGCTCAACAGTCAGCACAATGGGCTCGACGACATTTCCATCTACAATGGGGATGAGAACCACAAGGTGTGGATCGGCGAGGGGGGCACGATGACTCGCGACGAGCTTTACGGGAACTATGGAGCGAGCACGATGAGGAGCACCAAGTCGGCGAGACCGCGTCAGATGGTGACTCCGGTATCGGCGCCGCCTCCGCCACCCCCACCAGCCAAGGAAGACAAGGCGACGGCGAAAAATGCCAAAAAGGAGCGAGCCCGCAGGAAGAAGATGACCGGTGGCAATCGCGAAGACTTGTACCCACTGATGAACGGCTCGCTTTTACGGCCTGGCAGCGCCCCGCAATACGGGAACGGACCGCAATATGGGAACGGACCACAATACGCGAACGGACCGCAATATGCAAACGGACCGGTGTACTGCAATGGACCGCAATATGGAAACGGGCCGCAGTACGGGAATGCCACGTTGTTGCGACAACCAAACGGCTACCATAACCAGAACCCCGTCATACTTATGCACCACAATGCGACACTGCCTCATCCGCGCGTCATGCAAGCGGGTAAGAGAGCCGGCACCTTCTCCCATCGCCCCAAGGGGATGATGATGCGGCCTGTTCCACCGCCTTTCGTCCCTATCCATCAGCTACCCCCTCAGATGATACCGATTCACACGGCCAAGCGCCAGCCGAAGATGATGCCAATGGCGAGAGAGGAACCGGTCTACATGCCTTCAGCCCGGCCCATGAGTCCGACAGCGTCCTTCCAGCCTGCACACTTTCCTCACGAGGCGTACCTAATGCAGCAATACGCCACAATGCCCGACAAGAAAAAGAACAAGAACAAGAAGGCAAACGGCGTCGAGAACGGCAACGGCGGTGGCGAGGAAGAGTCTCCATACAACACTGGGATCTACAGGAAGAAGGGCCACATGAACGAGAGAGCTTTCTCGTACTCGATACGACAGGAGCATCGGTCAAGGAGCTACGGGTCGTTGGCGAATCTGAAGTTTGCGACGCCGATTCCGAACGGCGCCGGGGGCGGTAGCAAAGAGGAGGTGAAGAAGGAACGCGAAATTGCGCAGATGATGACAGATCTGGAGCTGAGCGGCGACGAGATCGAACGGCGAGAGGTGCCTGACGGGATGTACCAGCAGAATGTACACCAGGGGGTGTACCCGGGCACCAACGGCCATCCAGGGGTGTATCAGCATGGCAACGGACATCAGGCGGTTTACCATAGTCGGCAGTCGCTCAGTCTTGCCGGCACTAACGGACGGCGGTGAAACGTCGCGACATGGAGGTGAGCTCATCGCCAAACGTAGCGGTGTTTAGTCGAAAGAAAGTAATGGAAGTTAATTGTTTATGAGACAAAATGTACTAATATAAAAGAAAACAATTGGTATGAAAACGGTAATTATCGAAAGTGGTTAACAATTGCGTTTTGCGATTTGTTAGTGGTTGATAGTTGGACTAAGTTTCTTCCTCAATAAAATTGCTAATGGCACAATATTGATGTTTTTTTCTGCACTCCAAAACGTTGATGATACATACTGAGACTCTCAGACTCACTCAATATTTATTCACGATCACGACCTCCCTTCAGGACTTAAACTTTACCTATCAAGATTTCCACGTCACGCAAAATGATGAGACACAATGATAATATACACGACGAGCCGACGTCAATCGGCCAACCATCGACGTCAACCATTGAAAATATCCCTAATGAGTCAATGTGCAATGACTATCATCTCCTCTCAGTTTTTCTCTTGTCTTTTTCGCGTCCTACGTGCAGCCAACATGAAAATACTGTCGAACCTGTCCAACCGAGTTAAAACCAATGTTAAAACATTCCCTGCCTAGCGGCACCTAATTGCGCATACCTTCGGCCATACTCAGCGCCTATCGGCGACCATCTGACAGGGTCACATGACCGCCGCATGTCTTGAGACTGCGTAATATTCACACCGACTACTCGAGACGTTGTGAGAGCGTCTTGCGATGGTGCTGCGTGGGAACAACGCGAATGCAAGAGGCAAATCGACATCCTCTTTCATGGCTCGTTCATGAATGGGATTTCTGTGGGTAAACGAAGACAAGAACGGACACGCGATGGCAAAAGGGGGTCGAAATTAGTGTCGAGGTTTTGGTGAATTTGCTCTTCTGGAAATCGATTATTTGTTTTTATTTTTAGTTACTTCTTCTGGCCGAGTCTGATGTTTGCTTTTTACTTGGATTCTGTTTGCTTTTAACTGTGCTGTCTATATTTGTGTGTATGGCTTACTTTGGCATCGTCTCGAGGGCACACCTCGTTACTGACAGAGTCTTCGTAACTTGAAGCCATGAGAATTCTTCGCCGATTGTCTGAGGCCAAAGCCATGCAATTTCATTGCCCCCTACCATCAAAAAGGAACGTGTTTATTTTTAAGTGTAAAGTTAGTTATTATTATGAGAAAACTTGTAATTATCACAGAGCTCAATGAACGTGGACGGCTACGCAACGGCCACCGCGTGCCAAACAAGATCATTCCACAACTATACGGCCGAATGATAATTTTCCTAAAGAATTCCAAGAACGATACTCGAGTTTTTTTTTATTCATTCAAATTGTCAGAGCTCGTGATGGCACCGGGTATCAATTTCCTGTTATGCTTGTTTAATTTCTCGCAATTCTATCATACAATTGAACCTTACAATGCCCTGAAGGTGACACACTCATATCAGTCACGAAGTATTCGCCAATCAAATTGCGGTTATTTCAATTGCGGTATTTGGTACAATCAATTCCTTCGGCGTAAACATATTTTTTTCCGAAAATGTAATAAATTCTTAGCAATTCACGCTAGCACACCAGTTTCTCCAAACACCAAGCTAGATTTTCTAATTCGGCTTTGCGAATTGATTTCTCAATTAGGTAATTTAGAGCTAAAAACGTTGAAACTCGCGAAATCAGCTGACTGTTCGCTGTGATTATCGAAGCCGCGTCAGAGGCCGTGGCCTGACATGCGATGACACCAAGTCGATGATGGGAGGCAGTGTACAAGAGGTGGCTGCCATGCTGCCTCGAAACTCGTTAGGTCGGTTCTTGGCCGGCAATTATGTGTTGCTTGGCATGGCATGGCCGGACAGTCGCGGTGATGGTGCGTACCTCCATCGGGCTGAGGAATGGAATGCACTATCCGAGGTAATCAACACACTCGGCAGACTTTTTGTTGTCGTTGGCTTCAGTATGGGGAGGGGTTTGCACGCTTTAAATTTTCCGTTTATGGTTTTGGTTAGGTGTTTAAAAATGACAATTAAGTATATTTTAGGTTAGTTACATGAATATTATCGCTTTCAGAAGCCAATTGTTTTACCTCTCCTGAATCAGCAAAACTTCTCTTTTCTTCTCAAAATGAAATGAAGCGTAGAACTGGAAGGTCATCGCGCTATTGTTTGCCACATACGGTGATTTTTCAAAAAAAGAAGCGTGATTTATTTGCGTATTATCAATTTATTACTCAGTTTCTGGTTTTTGAAGTTGTAGCATATAATTGACTGTGTTTATATGGCTTCGGAGAGCATTTAGATAAAGTTAAATTACAATACCTAAGTCATTGAAATGATATTTAATCGATTTTTGTTTTGGACGAACGTTGAACTAAACAGAAATGAATTCCGTAACGCCTCTACGTCAGTGCACTTTACTTTTCTGTAAGTGCAGAGCCTACTTTATTATTTTACTGCCCATAAAACTGTTCACCTTATTCATGAGCCAAGAATCTTGAGAATCGCCATCGGCCACAATCAAGAATTGCTTTGATATCAGGCCGAGCTGACCAAATCAGAGTCTGCTAGAGTACAATTCGAACCACCGTTTTGTGGTCAACAGATAGGTTTTCTTATGTGCCGATCTGTTGTACCGAACGGTCAGAAAAGTGAACTGTTTCGCGAGGAAGCTGTTACAGATAGATAGCAAGTCGAATCCAGGGCCCGCTTGGCTTCCCGCACGTCAATCACTTCACACCAGCGGCGTAAGGTCACAAGGCGGAAGACTTTTGCTTGTCATCGAAATGCGTTAAGAAATAAAGAAAGATATGCAAATTGAGAGACAAACATCTTTGAAACAGCTGTTAAGAGGAATAAAAAAACACATGATTTATATTTGAGCTTCCTTGTGTCTGTCCAACTATCAAATGTCAATTGAGATCATTTCATTTCCATGAATTGCCGAAATATTTAACATTTAATTTAGTTACGTCCAAAATGTTAAAGTCTTAAACATCTGTCTAGCTTTTCTCATCATCAATATGTATTTAATGTAAATTAAAATCATCCCACATCAGAAACGACGCTGCAAATCTTAACCATTTCAAGTTCCACTTCCCAGGTGGCCGCTTAGCCGACCATGAAAAATTAAATTTCGGCATGCACTTGTCTGGTAGATGCGTATACTCACGCACCCATTACAGATTACAAGCGTCCTGCACGCCGCCTCCTTCTGTAGACTGTCTAGATTCTAGAAGATGAATGAGTCGGCGCAAAAGATTCGGAGACTTCAATGCGCGGTCCACCGACTAGCGGGACCGACGATTATACTGACTACCAACCGTTTTTACTCAACTACACAGATGTCACGGTGTCAACAACGTGCCGTTTTAACAAAACGTTATTACAGAATCATTATCTTTATCAATCATTCACATGATGTGTTATCGGTAAAAAAAAAAAGAATGGATAGTTTCTTGAAAGAGGGGCTCTTCGCGTGCTAGAAAGTGCCACATGTGCAATTATTTCCTGGCCCACTGTATTGCCATAACTTTCCGCTCGCCGCAAAATAACAGCGGATAAACAAGAAATTACCTTTCAAATTCGATCAACGATGTAATTGACGTTATTTTCCATGTGGTTAATTAACTTTTGCTAATTAAAACGACACGTGGCCTCGAACAGCTACGTTACGATCTTCGATGTGTCAGCAATTTATGGTTAAAATATCCTTGCATGCCTTCGTTGCGATCTTCAATCGTGATTTTAATCACCTTCATCTCACTTGTGACTCAACCCCATAGCTTGAAAACTGCATTCGAAATAGTTGCATTCCAGGTAGCTATTTGTTCTAGATGTTTTAAATTGAAAACAAACGTAAAAACCACCAACTTTCAAAACCTTCTAGACACATTTTTGCCATGAGAGCTATTGCAACCAAATGCATTCTGATGGCTTTGAAATTTATTGTTCTAATAAAACATAAGAGTATATACACGGCTTCTTGCAAGTTTTCTGCTCTAAACAATGCACTATTGTTATGTTGACTATGATGGTTAGCCACCAGTCTGCCGACAAACATAATTGTAAAATCCTGTCCCGCTTTGCCAAGTTAGTCACTTGAGGAAACGCTCATATCCTAAGGTCAGTACATTTTCATGACGCCAAGGAACTAAATCTAGTCCAGCAATTTGAAACGGCGACTGTGACTAAAAATGATCAAAAATCACATAAAAATTGGAAAGCTCGCTTCTTTAAAGAACAAATGTCAATCCAAATAAATCAACGAGACGCATTCTCAGCCATTTGAGGAAAAACTAGCGTCAAAACAATCTACAACAAGGAAAAAAGACAAACTGTAATATCAAAACAAATTCCAAACGTCCAAACATTGCTTAGCAAAACCTCTAACAGTCTTAATATCTCAACGTATATCTCAACGAAAGTGCGTCGTTATTCCATAAAAAGCTTTCGGTCCTACAAGATGGCCGTCTTCACGTCTGCATCGGGCATGAAGGTGTCGCCCTGACAAGATTAGCATGGACTGACTTGTGCGGCGGCCAGCGACGTGTCGGTATGGGTGAATAGCTCCTCGCGTTAGTCTGTGGTCAACTCTGGTAACTGTGAATGTTGGGTGCTGCTGGTTGTTCACCTCGACGCTTGCCTCAAGATCTGGCTTCGATCACAGTGGCGGTACACGAGATCATGAGGGCAATATGACCAATATGATCAGAGAAGGAAGGGGCATACTATCGAAATATGTGAATGCTTATTGATGTCGGCAATGTAAAATTACGAAAAATGTTGGCCTTTACGATTTTCTTTATAGAACATTTTTTGCTGTTGTTCTGAAGTGTGGGATGCTGTAAAATTTTGACCTCAAATGTCAAGGCTCGTAAAAAATAACTAGCAGTTGATTAGATTTTAACTGGTTATAAAATAGTACACATTTACCCCCCTATAATCATTCAAATTTAACTAGCTTTTGCAAGGTTGTTTTGAGGTCCGCCTTTCCGCTATTTGTTACATATCATTCAGCCGAAATGGTGATTTGCCCGTCGACTTCGAGTCGCATCCTCCAATACGTCAATTTGACTGATATCGGCAGTTTGGCAAGCAAGACTAACGATAGGAGGAAATGAGATAGGTTATAAATTATAATATCATTGGCTGCGGTCATTGCCTTTTCGATTAAGTTAATCCACGATGATACCCGCCATGAAAATCACTTTTGCAAGCAATCATGTCGTGTGTTTTTGATTTTTTTCAACATGCTGTGTTTTTTTCGCGATGCCGTAACACTAACTCACCATGTGTTATTCATATATTGAAATTGGTTTTAAAAAAGATTTCATTTTCAACTGAAATTGAATTGCAATTTCAATGCCACTGCCGATTTTAGAATGTTAGTTCCTCTTAAGAAGGACCTCGACATTGCCTTGAGCATTCAATTTCGGAAATGAAACCAATGCTCGCGCCTATTAATATCGATTCTGTTGAAAGGTAGCCTAGATATCATGGCATGTCGAGCTTGGAATGCGATCGACGCTAAATGTGGACATCGGTGTTGTCGAGCTGATTCCCGGATATGGAAGTGCCAACTGGGTGATCCGGATGTGATGGCATTGGCCGTAGCGACAGTCCAACTGTTGTCCCCGTATGCGTCGTTTAGTCCTATTTGAGAATCTTAGCTGGAGGAATCTTAAGACTAAATGCCCGAAAGAAAATAGGTGTGCTCTTCTGAGAAGAGTTCGGCATGTAAGAATCTTGCCGGTGTACCAAAAAAAAAGGAGGCGTATGAAAAGTTAGCAAATTTTTGCATAAATACTTTGATAACTGGCGATCCACTTGCTTGGTTTTCGGTAATTGTTCATTGTTCTTGGGCGTATATTTTAATCTCTCTGATTTGCGGTGATAGCCAAATCATAACAATCGCTACTGTTGTGAAATGCTTTGATAGAGATTAGGCAAATTGTTTGGAAATTGTTTCTCCTTTTTTAACCTGGCCATGCACGCGGATTTCCTTCCTGGGTGAGGAAAACGTCTTGATGTTTGTTTGGTCCATGCATGGTTGCATTTGCATGCAGTACGCCATGCTATTCGTTCATGTGTTTAGAGACAGTTTTAGTGCACTTTTATTTGATGTTGATCAATTACTTCAGTTTCCTGTGGCGCAAGCTTGTCGTTTGAACAATATTACCGTGCTACCATAGCGGGTAGAGGGACCAGGCAAAAATAGCCGCCAAATCACTACTATACCGATTAAAATGGAGAATGCTACTAGGTGGAGTCACTGTCGTAAGGGCATAAAGAAATTTCTATCCGAGATTTCCCGTAAACTACTGGCATATGAGATTTGTTTACGCTCAATCCATCGTGATTAATCATTAACTTAACGATTGATATACATTTATCGATATTCTGAGTCTTAATCATTTAACTAAAGAGACTGCAAGCGCCATCGGGTGACACCCACCGTTACCAAGTGTTGCAGACTCAATTGCTCACCAGAAATTTAAACATTAACGATGACCCGCTGACTAGTAACTTTAAACCCAATGCTATAACCGTGCGGCAATGACTTTAGCGCGTTAGGCCATCGACCAACCTATCTATCTCAAACGTGTCTGGCTTAATTAATAGCTAGAAATTGGTTCGAAAAGACTGGAGAAATTTCAGCCGCAATTAACCGGCTCGTTACCTAAACGTCTCTCTTGAATAGCCAAGACCTATTCGGCCTTAAAATGAGTCGAAATTACTTTGGGAATTTTATAACACACGAAAACAATTTGATTGAAATGTGCCGCTCTCAAAACAAAATAATAATGACAAAAAAAAACACCCAATCTATTGTCTTCTCTTGTTACCATAGTTCTGGTGGATATGTCTAGCTACTTTGACCATCCTATTATTAGTATAGTATGTAGGTAGGTAGTAGATATGGTACTCCATATTATACCGTTCCGAGCAAGTAAATATCAATCACGCAATTCATCTCAATCGAAGCATGACGAAACTAAGCTTACATGATGGAAAAAAACATGTACTGCCTATCTATACAATAACTGTGGAGCATGACAACATGTGCATGATTAGCCAGTGACTTTCACAGCATCGCACGGGGACTTGTCGGCTATTTTGCGGTGAGAATGCAATGGAGCTGTGATGCACAAATTAGGCACAGGCATGCCTTATCGGTTTAAGGATCGTGCAGTGATGGTTAGGTAAGATCTAAGGTACCTAAATGTTTGCTAGTTTTGCTTTAACGTACTACTATGGCTATGGAAAACTGTAGTCGCGAAAAAAGTGGTCGAATTGCTATTTTATCGGACAAAAATTGGGGATGTTACAAGGTGCAGTCTCATTTGATTCAATTTTTTCTAAATATCTAACTTTTTTATTTCTCGAAAATTACTCGCAGATTGGTTTACGATCAATTTATATTTATTAATGCTAATCTCATCGATTGATACACATGTATCGGTATTTTGAGTCGCTATAATTTAGTTTTAGGGGTTCGTTAAAAAGGATGTCCACAAACTTAATGGATCTACGGCAATTAAGTAACTGGTACTATTTCCCAAGAGCTTCAATTAATATTTCACACAATAGAATTGTATTGGTACACTTTTTTAAATCAAATTGCGAGCTTGCGCTCGAACTTTACATGGATCGAAACGTAGTGCAAGTTTAGGCGTCCTAACGTAAGACCTAACCCACCCTCAATTACATTCCTCGACTGCCAGGTCACAGGTCATTTTTGAGGAGGAGACAAACGCAAACACACACCTGCAAGAGTGGTTCGTTGGTCGGTGGCCCCGAGGCGTCTTCACGGTACACGTTCTTTGGAAAGAAACCAGCTTGTAGGCTCTCTTCAATGGACTAGGATTCGATTTCTAGAAGATCTGAAGAAGCGAGTAGCCTATCTTTGGCGTTTCAAGTGACGTTGTTGCCTGGTGTATCGTTAAGAGGAAGGATCTTTTTATGTTTTCATATATATTAATCGTGGGGCAGTACATCATCATAGTGCGCCGGGCCGGTTTTGCCCGGGTATTTAAATTTTAAATCCGGTTGAACAATGTTTTTAAGATTTTTGTGAGCCTGATTTATTCGTTTTGAAGTCTAAGTTAATAGTGATAATCTTGTGCTTAATTCGTATTTATTTCAACGTGTAAATTTCATTTTTTATTTTTTTTTACAAATTAGTCAGCAAGCAGTCCATGCCAACTGAAGTATTAAATTGGACATTAGAAGAAGTTTACTGCTTTACTAAATTGGTGAAATGTGACAAAAGATAGTTGTTTCTTTAGCAAGGTTTTTTTGTTGTGTTTTATGATAGCATATTTCTTATGACAAAAGCGTCCACTGTTTCTTCATAACCTCACTTTCACGGTAATTTCCTTTTGACAGGCTGACAGTTTTTGGGTCCGATCGATCACGTACGCAACGCCGAAACGCACGACGGTGTCAAAATCACGGCGTGCTCGACACGCAGTTAATCGCGGCACTCCACTAATTACTCAATTACCAATTACCAAGGTTAATTAGGGGACATGTGTTCACGGCTCGTGCCATAGACATTCAGAGCATTTTATTTTCACTTTCCACACTCTGCTTTTGTGGAAATTACAATTGCTAATCGACTGTACGTTCGAGTGTACTTTATTTATGTACTTTGATAGTAAAAAGAGCAAGCTGCGTGGCATGCGGGTAAAATATTTTCACGTTGTGATAGTTTCTTGTTTGACTTACTTGTTGCTTTGTTGACTCTGGTTAGGTTATGAAGTGTTCAGCGAGAGAACAAACTCTACCGACAGAGGCGCCACCGGTCGTTTTGAATGACATGCGGGTCAACTGTCATTTTTTTAAATACTATAAATCATCTCCGCTGATATCCGTCATTTTACTTTTGCTCTCTAGCGTTTCTATCTCACACCATTGACTCTAAAACTGTACAACATTCAACATATACTCTTTTAAACTGTTCGTAGTTGCTACCGTTCGTACTGTTCTAGATTAAATTGTTGTAAATACTGCCTCGAGAACGACTATTAGAGGATTTTAAGACTAAATATCATCATTAGTGATACTTTATGAGTATTTGAGAGTATTTAATTTGTTTATTGTGGGCCAAAGAGACTAAATATTACAGTTTAACCAATGAAAGAAGATACTTTATTTCTGTTATGACAAAATGGCTCTAGAAGGCTTAGAAATGGTATCGTCCCTAACAGACTGTAGGCGCTACTTAAAATAAAAAACATCCACACATTTATGGGACTTTAACGTTCATTAAAAGTAACATTACATTGTCTTTGGCAGACGTAAAAAGTCACCGTTCTACTTTTACTCTCAGCACAAGTTACGCATTCATGTTAAAATCTGAGACAATTTCAGCCTAGAGCAAGTTTTTAAAATGTTACCAGCTCGGCTGACCCTTTTCCCACCGTAAGTGCCATCTCACCGAGCCGCTGTCAAAATAGCTAAGTTCAAGAGCTATTTGTTTGCATAACAGTTGGGCATCACTTTATCTTGAACGGGTCATTAAATCTTACAGCCTCCGCTTTGCTCTTTTCGATTGGAAAGGTTCATGCGAAAATAATTATAGTTGAAATACGAGGTCTACCAATTCTTAATGGCTAATTAGACCCCAAAATCATTGCTCCCTAAATTATACATTCACCTTTGCAGAGCTTTGACTAGAGAGAAATGATTTGACTTTTAATTTCTGTTATTTACTGATAAGCTAAGGGATGACATGGACGGCCTGAATGTGAAAACAAAATTATGTACTATTTTGTAAACACAATTTACAAAACCTATGTAATATTTTATGTCAATACATTTACTAATTAGAAGCAAAACATACCTGTCTCGAGTTAATAACATCAGCCTTGTCATAAAATGCAGTTCAAATTACTGTAACCTTCATATGTCAAGAATAGCTACTGTCACTTAAATCTGAGCTGAGATATGCTATGTACTTGCTACCTTTTACTGTTTAGTAGCTGTTGTCATTTGCCTTGGACATGCTGTGCAAGAAAGCAAGCTAGTAGCAACGATATCGCCATGTGTCATTGAGACGTCAGACGAGGGTGGAGTATCGATGCTGATGCCATACAGCCAAGACACACAGCCAAGGTGCCAATTAATTGTATAATGGTCTTAACAGTACGTGGCACAATTAACATACCTGCAAGATGCGCGTAGAAAATTATTTTCTACAGCAAAAACTCACTGAAGCCATTGAAGTGCATGAACAACGTTTTTATTATTATTAGGAACACTGCTACCCTCTCAAAAATTGATAATATGCAATCAGATTGCACATAATTAAACGCATCTAACGTCAAAATGGAGTTACTCGAGATTGACAGGTTGTGACGTGGTATAGCATCACTGGAATCAGATTGACTGTGTGTGTTCACAGCCTCTTGGTTCTACTCCTTGGAGATCTATCATTCTCATAAAATGCACTGAAATTCTCTAAAAAATTATGTGTCCAAGTAGAATGGGTTAGAGCAACACCCGAAATCGGGGTTTGAGTCCCCGTTTGGGCATCGATTTTTCAAATGGTAGCAGTTTTTATAATAATAAAATACCCCACGCATTTCAAGCGTTGAAACCAGATTTAACGTGAACATTTTTGTCGAAGCATGCAATTTTGTCCACGTTATAAATTCGATTCAAGACCAAACAATAACAGTCTCCTTGCGATGGTCGTGGAGTATGATCTCGATCTGTGAATTTCTTGCCACTAGGAAATGCGAGTCGTGATAGGTTGTGAGGTTCATCAAATAATCGTGCTTTGCGATTTATAGGGGAATCGTATCGACAAAATCAGCTCATATTTGATTGGCTGGTAGAATGAATCGACTATGCAGCTTTCATGGAAATGTCGAATTGATTGAAAGTCAGAAAATATATGTTGTAGCGGGTCATGAACAATTTTTTGCCTTTCATGTTCATTTTTTTCTGTTTATTGATAGGTATTATTTTCTTCTTCTGAGGGAATGTGAAGGAATTGTGAAGGAAATGTGTTTCGAAGCGGACAGAAGCATGAGTTGCTAAGTCTCTCTCTCACTCTGTCTCAAGGTAAACAGTCTCGCAGTAAACAGCTGGATAAAGAACGAACAGTCAGTCACAAGACTCGTTGTCAAAACAGTGCGTCGTTAAACTCTGCAAATCAATCAAGCATATGCAGAGATGTCAACTACAAATGTTGCCTCTCATAAATTCTTCATTCACAAATTCAGATCATATCAATGTTAAATGATAACCTTATTCTCGATCGTAAATTTATTGTGAGAATGTCTTTATTAACGCTCCTTTGCCGCACGGTCACCATGCTCAAATCTGTGGGAGCTGGAATTTTGTCGAGTCTGCCAACCAGCAGCCAAGGGAGTTAGCACCCAAACACCTTCGTATACCTGGGCGACGAGGTAAAGGTACAGGTGGATAGAAGATGAATTGTTCGAAAGGTCAAAACGACAACGTGAAGGAGGCGGCGTGCTATTCACCGTCTCCGTCATGATACACCCGAAATAGGACTCAAAAGAGGCCGTTCTTAGGAATGTGGATGGCTCAGTTTTGAAAACGATAATCGTCGGCTGTTGAATTTCACAAACTCGCTGAGCCGTGCACCAGAGGGTAGAAAAACGAAGGAACAAACTATCTATTTGAAATCTTATTTAAACTGCAAACGCTTGCAATGCGCTGGGTATTTTATTATTATGAACACTCAAAAATTGATGCCCAAATGGGGACTCGAACCCCGATTTCCACCTATCACGGGCGTTGCTCTATCCCATTGAGCTACTTGAATATATGCTTTTTGAGACGATTTTAGTGTATTTGATGAGAATGACGGATCTCCAAAGAGTAGCATCAATTTTTGAGACTGTAGTAGTGTTCATAATAATAATAATAAACAAACTATCTCTTTTTACAACTTCGACTAGACTTATTTTGCCTTGAAATGAAGTAGGTAAATGCGATTTGAAAAGGTTTCTGCTATTCGACAAGATCGAACCAGAAAATCGCCGAGTGAAAGACGCATTGATTTTGTTTTCTCAATTGTGTCTGTACATTTAGTGCGTGGGCTCCACTCCCAAGCCCCTGATGAGATTTGACCTGACGCTCATTTTACACAATTACCTTTCTAAAAAAAACTTCACCGGACAAAGGGATAAAAACCATTTTTCGCCTCCATTTCAGTTACAAAATAACCGATGATTCAGTGCGCAAACCACGTCGCTAACTTCTTGTTGCACCTACCCGTTGTCTGGCGCTTTAACAGTACTGTCATTATAAAAATGTATACTTCTGTTAGACGTAGGAGAGCCAGTTCCTGAGCACAGCGCACCGAGTTTGTCTTGTTGATTTCTCTAACAGCTGAGTCCACAGACACACTGGCCTACTTGCCGTACCCGACCACTCGTACAAGTTTCAATCCTGTTTCTTGTTGCAATTCAAGGAATAATCGAGAAAACATCGAACACACTCGCATAACTTTACAACTATAGACCGGAAGCCACAAGGCACATCGCTGACATGTCTGAATGATGATTGTCGGTTGCTGCTCTTCTTGATTGATCTCGATTACCAACGACTACCGGCTTCGGCTTTTTATTCAACTTCTTCTTCTTCTTCGAAGACTTTTTGTTTTCAAGGTGTGACTTTAAGACTGCGTTATGTTGGTATCCATAACCTGCTTCTCTCGGCATTAAATGCCAACACAATTATTGCTGTTATTATGCAACGTCGAATTCAGTGAACCTCTTCTCTGTTTCTGCTGTGAAATTAACCATTCTCATTCCGATACTGTTTCTGACTGACGGGTGAGACGGTTGGTCCATTTAAAATTTAAATTTTTTGTGATTCTTCTTTGTTTTTCTTCTAAGCGAGATATTTAAATGTTATACATTCCTGTTTCCAATTTGCCTAATTACTGCAACAAATAACATTTGCAACCGAACGGTTTGGCGAGTTGGAAACACCGGTACTCGTGAGGTTACAGAAGTTAAGCAATACTGAGCTGGGCTAGGTATGGGATGAGTGACTATCACACACATGACCAGTTCTGTTCGGGGAGAGATTGGAGGGATAAAAGCTTGTACAAAAACTTCATTCCCTTGCTTATCAACCTCTCGACTGCATGGATTTTTTCGGAATTCTGCTGTTTGAGCTGTTCCGTCCTTGGTCCCTTGGTGCATTTTGACAGGAGTGGGCTACCTGTCAACACCAGATTCTTCCTCCTACCTTCTAGTTTAGGCTAGGTTTATCATCATCGCCCATTCATTCCGACGGAATTAGACCTGTTATCAAAACAGTGCTTCATTAAACAAATCGATCAATCAATCAAATTACATTTCCATTGAGTCACTTTCAAGTCTTTTGAGACTAGTCATAGGATAACTGGTACCCGAGCAAAATGTGTCTTCGTTTGTGCTGCGCTAACAGGAAGCCAGCATTTTATGGCGATGCGATGAAGAAGCCAGCCATGTGGTCGTTGACTCTATTCTACGGCCACTTCCGGTCGCAATCACTTGATTAGACGCATCCTTGTTCAAGTGGTGATGTAACATGTGTGTACTTTGGCGTGCCACACCGTTGGGTGAACGCTAAACACATGGGTGCAACTTGCACTTTGCTGGGAAGATTGACAATTTGATAAAAGGTGTGTCTAGTTTTCGTGGTCATGGCCAGTCGCTTGGATGATTACAAGGATAACGAATGCTGACGACAGGTTGATTGTTTTAAAAGACATGTAGCTTTTGTTCTCCTAATATCCGTCACTGAGACGAGGATTAAAAAAAATGAGTTTAAACAAATATACCGCTAGTATCAATGATACACTGTTTTCAATCGATGCCGTTGTCCTTCTTTGAATGCAAATCTCAAACATAGTTGTCACGTAAAACAAATCAGTTGTACAAAGCTAGAAAGCGTTCCACTTTTCTTGCTTGACACCTCCGTTCGTGGTTGTGTCTACGTGTTCCAGCTCCTGTTTTTCGTTTAGTTTTTGGCGTCGACTTATTTTTACCTGTTCGATTTCGATTGCACGGGGGTTGATCTTTTTCGAAAGCGGTCGGCTATATTTGGGCGAAAGTCTGTAAAACTATAAATTGTGTTCGAATTTGGCGGTGTCGCTGTCGTATGATGAAGTCGTAGTGTGTACTGGGTCGGTGGGGCTTTGGTTGAGGATCTTTCTTCAAGCGTGAAGTAATTTCTTGACTGCACGATACAGCGTAACCGCCGGCCATGATGCTGGATTATTTTATTGGGGTTCTTCTGTATTCTATTTGGGTCACGCCGGCAGCTCACACGATTCAGTTCCCTTGGACTTTTATCCAGTCGATGGTATTTCAGGTAAATGCTTGACTATCCTAGCTTCGACCGAAGCAATGCAGTCGGGCTGGCTCCGGCTAATCTATAAGATTTCACTTTCTTCTTATGCAATTCGCGTACCAGTTGATTTTTTTGTTTGTTAGTGCAGTTCTTTTCGTGAACCGGAGAGTTATGTAGGTGAAACAGTATCGCTGTTACAGACTTGCATGTCGTGTTCCGAGCATTACTCGCTTCACATCGCGCAGTTTCTTGATCACTGCCGCTTTTGTGTTTATCAACTGATTTGAAATCTAATTGGTTTCTAGTGGTTATCATCTTTTGAGGTTTCCCGTAGATTGATTAGCTCGGGTTACAACATTATTGAGGATAGCGACACCAATCTCCCGAAAAAGAGATTACGAACAGCCGGTGTAACTATACCCGCAATGTAACTAAAGTTTTGAATAAACTTGCATCATTATTTTACCTATATATGAATAATATCAAGAAGACCATTCACAAATTTCACAAAAATTCCATGTGTAACATCTGTGGTAATAAATTATTAAAACAAAAAATAAACTTGTTGCATTTATGAATATTTAAAACTAAAATTTCGATGTCTTATCTTGTTTCAGGTGTTGACCAGTGTCCTTGACTGGGATCACCGCCGTCGGTCAGCATCGACCCTGGACCGGTCATCGAGAGTCTTCGACGTCGGGGCCAGTGGTCAGTGAACCGGCGATGCAGACTAGCGCCATCCGAGAGTCACAAGGAGTCGCCACCGCAAGGACTTCTTTCCTACCCAGCGTCGGAGTCTCCATGTTTACGCATAGGAGCTGGCCACCAACGCGCGCGCGCGCGTAAACGAAGTCAATATCGCTGGACTACTTCGGTATTTGTATTCCGTCGTACTTGTTGACGTGCCCTGTTGGTAATTATCGTGTTTCTTCGCAAACATCCAAGGTGCGTCTTTCGTGTTGCGGGCTTGACAAAAACACTTGCATTTACAAGAGAGGACACTGAGTTTTTTCTAAGAAATTGATAGCGTATTAGTCAATAAGTAATTATGTTATGCGGAAATTTTATTGCAGAGCAAATAATTTCAGTTACATAAATATAGCCATAGGGTTTACAAAAATCTACAGAGCGGACACCGGTAATGATTTGGTTGCATATAAAAGTTTTTAAAAGCTAAGGGGGTAATCAGGAAGAAGTAATTCAGGCCAGTGAGATTTGTTAACTCCCAAACTGCACATTTAACTTACCTTGTACGCAAAACAAAATTACAGATTTCTTATGATGAACGTCAAAGCGTATGGCAAGAGACATTTCCCAAAGAAATCAACATGAATCCGATGCGAAATGTCGGTCTGTAGCTAATTCGATGTCATGGCACGCAATACAGCGTGGGCGTTGGTCGTGATGGACTAGGACGCTGTCGTGATGACATCCGTTGTTTGCAACATCGCCAAATGAGAATTATTCTTAGTCTCGATGCAATCCTAGCTGAAATCTCGAGTACCATGACGCAACAGTGTAATTAGAGTATTGTACATGAGATTCGTAATTGAACTTTTGCTGGATTGTCTCACATTTCAAAGATTTTTTTCCTATTAAAACTATTCGCTACACGTTACACTGTGAATACACTTGTATATGATTCGGTGCATTTTCTTATTGAGTGCTAATTGCTTTCAAGTGTTAATCTAATGTATGCTTGCTCTTCGTATGAACGACGATGTTTCATTAGCGAGATGCAGTTTCTTTATCTTCGGCGCATATCTTAAGAGAGTCACTCGTCCGAAGCACACACAGATGAATGCAATTTCTGAAAGATGTTTTCTCAAACGAGACGTCGTCGCTGTTGGCTAGTCGCACACATAGCAGACTCAAGCAAGGTGTGTTCATCGTGAAGTATTGCAGTAATCCCAACTAGGTTTCCTACACTCCGTTCAGGAAGAGAACATATTTTACCAACAGAGGCGCCACCGGTCGTTTTGAGTGGCATTCGCACAAACCGTCATATTTAAAAAAACACTCCAAATCATCTCCGCTGTTATCTGTCAGTTTCCTTTTGCTCTAAAGCGTTTCTCGCGCCAAGGTGTTTTGTTTTTCGAGATATTAAAATAATTCTTCTACCAATGAAAACAATCTTGCGAATTATTTTGCACATATAAGAAGTATTTTGAAAACTTTAACACTGAAATCATACCTGAAATTTAATTCATGAGTTGGTAACAATACTGGTGGGGCAGTCCTTGTGCTTGTGTCCTCTCTCGCGGGCTAGACTGTACATGCCAAGAAGTGCGATGTAAATTTGATGAATAAGAAATAGCAAGAAGACTTCTGGTGGATTTTTTAACAAGTCATAGCTCTTATAAGAAGACGAAGCTCCACGGGAAGGAATAATAATTGAGTTATTGTTGTACTCTTATAAAACATGATGGTTCGCTACACATTTTTACCATTGTCTGTAATCTACAATGCAACTAGCGAACGTTGCAGAGGGTCGAAATGTTGTGGCATAGATGGTTTGCTCAAAATGTAATATCGTTCGTGTGTTTGCTAATAGAGGCCTCTCACCACATGGAACAATTTGTGTAATTACTATTGGTGTTCATGGTTCAACGAAAAACGCAGCTATTCGAAATCTAATTGGAAGGGTTTCATTTTGTCTTCGGTACATGTATAATTATTTTATAATACACTAAAATCCTTTCAAAAATTATGTGTCCAAGTAGCTCAATGGGTTAGAGCACACCCGCGCTAGGTGGAGATCGGGATTCGAGTCCCCGTTTGGGTATACATTTTTGAGAGGGTAGTAGTGTTCCTAACAATAAAAAAATATATTTCTGTGGGTTCAATAATCATTTCGAAAGTAAACGTGGGATTTACTTTTAGGTATATTGTAAATAAGAAAAATAACAGAATATTTCAAGCATGTGCCATTATATATTAATGCAGTTAATACTCAATAATATTTGTTAAATATATTACCATTAATTTTAACAATAGTTCTATTATTAGAGCGCATATGTTGAAAATATGTTTTGGTGACCATTTGGTCATGGTTGAAGAGATTTAGTCAATGCAATGCATTGAGATAATCGCTATGGAAAATAATACTTACTCTTTATAACTACTTATTATAAAGTTTGGTTAGTCTTTAAATTCTAAACATCTTGTGCTGCTGATGTCAAAGGAATGATATTGTAAATAGAGGAAAGGTGTTAAATAATAGTTTGGGTTTGCCCGAGAATTACCATCCCATTATGGAATTTTTCTTTGCGCATCATTATTATATTTGTTCGAAAATAGATTGTCGTCTGTATACACATACCAGTTTTATGTGAATTTCCATGGAACTGTTTTGAATTGTTGGTGAAAATCTAATTGTAAGTATAATCTGTAATATTTTTGGAGAAACTACTCTTTCTGCATTTATGGATTTTTTTTTTCTGAAATTATGAAAATCGCAGGTATTTACTGTGTTTGAATAATATTTTATCTAAAGATGTTAGATATTTTAAAGTTAACAGTCTGTTTATATGGAAGTTAAGTTAGGATTAATGAACTATATATATATATAATCAATAACTTCCACATTTTAAGATTCTAAATAAAAGCCATGTTGTTCAAATTGTCATACAATTCATTTCCTTCCCAATTTCCTTCCCTTTCTCAATTTTTGGCCGAAGACCCGCACCAAAAATGCACCTTGTAAAAGATGAGCACTAGGACCTTGAAGGAAGGTCCTCGAAGCTAGAACCTTCTACTTTGGGAGACTACATCTTAAAATTATTTAACCCTAAAATGCACTAGGCAGCACGCCGATTTCAATTTATTTTTCCTGTGAGTGCTAGGGTCTTTTCATTTCCACGGCTCAATACAAAAATATTACACTTTTTCTGGAGTCCGCACATTTGTTCTGGAAGGATATAAACCATTAAACCCAAAGTCAGATAAAGTTCATAAATTAGATTTTGCTGGGTAATCATAATACTCATGACCTGTTCAGTTCGGGAGAGATGTTAAATGATTACTCACCTTGCTCATAAACCTCACTATCGTACATGGAATCTTGTTTGAATTTTATCGTCCTTAGTGCACCGGGTTTCGTCTCCTCCCGTCTAGACTAGGCTAGGTACCCTAACCGCCTCATTCACCGGCGCCGTTAGACACAGAGCGCCACATAGCCCGTTGTCAGAACCGTTCGTCGTTAAACACCACCAATAAACGACAGCAAATCAATAAATCAGATTGACTTGCAAGCTATTCTTCTGAATCAGATTCTTCGACCCGTCAAAATTACTTCCTGCAAAGATTAACGCGACTACCTTTGAGCCAGTTCTGTGTTGAAATTGCATACACTTAAGGCGCTCTACTAAGTTTCAAAGACTGTCAGTACGGTGAACGCCTCACCTGCCGCTAGTGCGAAGAAAGGCAGCACTGAAATCAAGATCTTTGACGTTCTTGGCTGGTAGTAATTTTTTTCAATAGATGGCAGTAGTATACAGTTGAAAGCCAAAACCAGACATGCTCTTGTGGCGTTACTGGTCGCTCTCAGTCAATATATTTCAAGCCTTGAAACTGTGATCACCTACTATCGATTCTTGAATTAAAGATTTATCAAGAACTCCTTTTGCTTTTAATCAAATAATGAACACTTCCTTGTTCATGGTGACTCATAGGACAGTTAAAACTTCAAATGGGACAGTGAAACAAAAAAACATTTAAAATTGAAACTGAAAATCAAACAGCCAAAGGACAATGTGTTGTTTCTACATCCAATTTTAACAAAATTTTCTTTCAGACAACGGGCAAACCGTCCACTTTTGTTACCTTTGGTACCGTTGGTATCTGTAACCTGGGGAGTTATGTCCCTTAATTTCATATTTGCCTTTCAGCTCCCTCTTATAAACAACGTAAACGTGATTCAAGTAATTTCTAGAAATCACGTTTCAAGTGTACCTACCCAACGCTTGTTTTAGGAACCGCAAAATTAAAATTAACTTTAAGCAATAACAGTAGAAATTCAGCCATAAGCATCATTTGTAACTGATGATCTATCACGAGCCAGACCTCTTAATTGCACGGTATCACTAATTAATGTATTGCTAATCCAAATTTTCTAAAGAACCAGTATTTATAAGCACCTACCAAATCTGCAAAATCTGATTTGAATTGCAAACGCTTGCAATGCGTGGGGTATTTTATTATTAGGAACACTAAAAACCTTTTAAAAATTGATGCCCAAACGGGGATCAATTCCCAGACAGAATTCCCCGTTTTGGCATCAATTTTTGAGAGGTTATTAGTGTTCCTAATGATAAACCTACCAAATCTCTCTCTCCAGTTTGGGCAACCTATTTCAAATTTTCTCCATGTTCTCCATCTTCAACATACACTAAGATCAACATCACGATACGCACTGCACTCCTTGTCTAGTTAGCCTTTTGACATTAAATCCGCCCCCACGATTGTTTTAATCAGACTAATTGACAAGCAATTCTTTTCTCTTTCCGCTAATTAGCGACCGCGCACATAGCACAGCTTCAAAGCACTTGCTACATGATTCGGCTGTCGATGCCGGACCGCGAGCGAGCTTCACCGTAGCAATCAGTCCGGAAAAACGCAACTAGGTCCCCGAGTCGAGAGTGACTCGCCAGCAATTAGGCACGAGCCAGTTTATCATTTGATATAAGACATGGACCAAATTTTAGGTAAAGCTAATTGTGATTATTTTTTGTTAGAATGTGGAAGCTGTGTTGGTCTTTCGTTTATGGTGTGTCTCAAAAGATCAAATGCATTTTTTTTTAGTTTTTAAGTGGTAATTCGGGGGGTCTTTGCTCGATTCTTGTTTATCTTGTCAGGTGTCAACATTTTAACTACTATCGACTTAACTATCTAAGCTGAGTTGGCAACTCAATTATCTTCTCTTATCTTCCTATACACTGTGAATAAAATTATTATTATTATTATTACCCCTTCCCATTAGGAAACAGAGATATTTGCAAAACCCAACAATCACTGGGGCTGCAATCAGTAGAAGAAAACTTCGGCAACGCAGCCACCAATTCTGATAACAAGCATGTTTTAGAGGTAAATATTGACTTTTTCAAATGCGTGAACCAAGGTATATTGATCAAAATCGATATACCTGAGCTTTTGGGATTTACTGTCCTTCAGGCTGAATTTTCGTGACTGCATCGCAATTAGTGAGTGAATGAAAGTGAGAGAATGTTGTGCTGGGAGGATCACGGACGATCTGCTTCGATCACATGGGAATAACAAACCGTTTTGAACCCACATTTGAGTGCATACATTTTAACTACAGTTTCCTAACAAATAAGACAGTCAAATGTTAATGACTAGTATATATTCTCCCATAAATAAAAATGCTCTCAAAACACTTGTTTTTGTTTTTGATTTTGAAAATTGCACTCTAGACGTGAAGGCAAGTTTTGAAGCAAAGTGACCTTGAACTCCTATCATTACCGTGTGGCAGAGGACACAAAAATAAATTCAAGCAGAGGAGATTCAACTTTTGGTAGCTATAGATATCCTTAGATAGCCTGACTAAGCGACTAAAATGTACCTTCTTATCCTACCTGGACTATAGTTGAACAAGTAAATCGGCTCCGTATTTATTTCTGTCCACAGATTTAATTTATCTCATTCACATTCAAGTCAGAGACTCAAGCACATATCCGAGCCCGCAGTCCTTAGCAAAATCAAACAAATTCTTTTGCACCTGAATTTGCTTGTTGTAAAGGGTAAACAGACGAAAGAAGAAATCGTGAGTGTGCCTGGCCAAACAGATGTTGTCCCAAAGTGAAGTTCAAACAAAATATCAGAGTTTTTTTTGGAAAGAAATTTTATCATGTGTTGGAGGAATCCGGGTTGTCAATAAGTCACGGGATGATTTCGGTTTATTTTCGACGGAGGAATGAATAAATACCGTTTTGCCAGCGAAAAAAACCACATGTCATTTTAAAACGCCTGAAAATCGTGATTTAAAATGTGTTCCTTTTCTTGTTTGTATTCTAGAGCACGAATTTGTCGAAGATAGAATCAATCAAGATCTGAAGTATAAATTAGCAATCCCCAATTTAAAAAAACTTTCCAATTTTCAGATAAAATCGAGTTAAATAAATAGTTGTTCTTTGGAGCTAGTCAATTGAGAATACAATGACCTTATTAACCGATCAAACTCCAATCGATCTTTATCTGTTTCTGATATATTTAATTACATATAGGTTCCCTCTAATTTGAAAGTAAAATTCGAAAAAAAAAACGAAATCACAACTAATAACAAGCCTTACACTTTTTTACTGCTATCCCACATAACAATAAAAAAAAAAAACCAAGACCCCGTATCATTCTCAATTTAAGCCAGCTACGATGCATGTAACTTTCGACCAAAGAATCGCCTAATAGCTGTACCAAGGAGGCATCGTTCTGCGACCAACGGTCCCGTTAGCGACAGTATTTGCATGTCGGTCTAGCATTGGACAGAAGAGGGTACCACATGGCACATGCTAGCCCATTGTACTAGCACCTTGCAAGGTGTTTTATGGTATTCATTAATACCATCTATCCTTCCTTGGCGTAGAGACGACAGAAGGTGATCTCAGAAAGATTTCTTTGGATTACAGTTAACTGTTTAGACTCTAGGATGTCCGCGTTCAAGTGAGTTAGCCGAAATATTTTAACTGATTAATGTGTTTATGCCTAATTACTGTCGTTATATTACGTCACGTGTTCAGTGCTGGACGCTTTTTATATTATTCTGTTCCCTTCAAGAAGTTGCGTTGTGTTGCATACTTTGTTATGTTAGGATGAACGATTCATTTGTGGTCACGCGTAGTTTTTAGCCATTGTGATTTAATTAATATTTTAATTTTGTCTCTTCTTTACAAAAGCGTAACAACGCTCCTTAAAAATAAAAAAAGTTTATATTAAATAAGTCAAATCAACTAGTGTTGTAAACTGACTTATAATTCGTTGTCTTTAAAGAGTATTTATTCAGTATTAAATTTACTTTACCTAAAAGTACCTTTACCTTTACCTTACTCTAATAAAAGTTCCAAAAATTTGAAATGATTTTAAGACCTTATTAACACATAGCTTCATTTTATATTCATATATGTCTCTAGCTGTTATAACTGGTTGTAAAAACCATACAAAGAAATGTTTTATTTTATTAAAATCAGCTATCTGAAAATGCGGCACCCATATCTGCATTCTTGAATTGTAGATGCATTATCATGGAGCTAGCGCCGTGGATAATCAATTCACACGAGGTGCATCTCTTGGCTGAACTCTTGGCCTGTTCTTCTTCGGGTCGTAAACAAGATTGACCACTGGTCGAAGGAGTGAGGCAGGTTAGTGGCTCGTGCTCAGTAAAATGCAAAACAGGCGAGAAGCGATGAAGGTGTCGTGGTACACGCCATCTACAGCATGGTGTTGACCACGTAAAGTCATGCACAGATTTAATTGGAAAGTTTAAAAAATAACTAACCTTGTTGCAGTTAAAATTCTCATAGACTAGATAGACATAGGACTTAAGTCGGGACAAAATAAGAAATAAAGTTTTCTGATGCTCTTCAATATTTTCCCGTATTGAAGTATTTTATTGAAATTTATTGGGGAAAAGGAAATATGCTAGAAATATTTAAACGCACTGTGACAGAAGTTAAAGTTTGTCATGTTGGAGTTTTGTAATCATATGGAACGACCAGTGTGTATTATTGTGTTTCTTTTGATAACTGTCGATCTTGTACAACACGAAATATGAACTCATAACCATATTTACTATTTAAGAATTGCTACAGTCAAAGAATCGACAGCTTACGGTCCTTTCGTGACTGGAACAACAATATAGTACATACAAAATTTTAATTTACTTTCCATCAAAATCATTGGCTCTCTCTAGCGTTTTACGATATTCGCAAAATTTTCTCTGGTATAAACAGCGAGAACTACTGTAAACCAAATACATGAATAGTGGTCTTGATCTATACAGATAAACATGCAACACAAAAATTAATGACAAGAGAAACAAATGATATGAAATCGTCGTAGAATTTCACTTCTGTGTTTTACATTTGGCATTACCTGCGACGCGTTTGTTTAAAAAAATCAACAATGCGTACCACCCATGTCGAATGAAATAATACATTCATACGCTGCTATTATCTAGATAGTTCGCATACACGTAGGTAAAGTGCATCCTAACAACTTATGTGCCACAATTTCTAACAACGGAACTTTGTCCGTGCATTTTTAGAAGTCAATATTTTTAGCTGTCAGAATTGATAGATTGTACTTCGTTGTCAAATGTTTTGCATTGCATTGGCATTTTATTTCTCGAGTTTACCTGACGTGAAGGGTTGAGGGTTGAAGGGTTGAGGGTTGAAGGGTTGAGGGTAGGTATGTGAGTTGATAACACAGCTTATATGGTGAAGTCAAGACGAGTTGAAATGTTGAAACCTAACAAGATAAACACGAATTGTATAAAGACTGCACACTTAAAAAATCAATGCAGTTCAGTTTTTGATACTGACCATAGCATGCCGTGGTCAAGACTTGACAAGTCTAATCTTTTTATTTGCATTCTCCTAATTACTTTCTGCAAGAAAGAAAAGGCAGAGAGAGAGAGGCAGAGAGAATATGCCTCGCTAACTGCAGCTCGACGGGGATGTAATTGATTGCATTTATGTCTTCATTTGATCCTTCCCACTCACGTAACACTTTGTGAAATTGATCGGACAAGATCGGAGATGGGACAAGACACTGATTATTCTATGTTGCGATTACCGAGCCGATTCATCAATTTGTTTACTTGACTACGCGACTCTTGTTTGACACGGCTTGAATGCCGACTGATATCAAACTGCAAGAAGATTTTCGGCTTGCAATTAGGGTGTACCGATACGATTAGTTCTAGGTATCTACTTCATCAATTAATCTTTACTTTTTTGTAAGCTCTTTATTCTTAAAAAAATAGCTAACAAAATAAAACGACGGATTAAAAATGAATTTTCGGAATATGAAATCAAATACAAGTAGCGTAGGGAATAGAAGACTAAAATCTATCGTAAACTAGAGTAAATCTCATGAAACTAGCTCAAAACACATCAATTATTATCTATTTAACACCTTTTATCCAAATTACAATCTCTCATCAACCCAGAATCACACAAATACTAGTAAAAACCAAAAAAAAACGCGAACACGACATGACTGGTGACTTCAATGCGCTAACCAATCCCCTTCTGCGCTCGACTTTTTCGCTTCGCCCATCGCTAGAAATCACCGCTAGACTCTGTTGTTGTTCACAAGCGAGGATTTTCGAGGATGGCCGTGACTCTCTGGCTGGCAGTTTTACCATCGCCTCCGCAAGGTGAAGACGTACCTCTGATTCCTCCTCAACCCACGCGAGATGTCCCGACTGGACCAACAATCTTTGCAGCGTGTTCTTATCTCTAGTGAAGATACAGTGTAACTTTTGTCGTGTGTTTTTGTTTCTTTAACTGTGAGTGTTACTCTGTGAAATTAAAGTTTCATATTTTTTTGGGAACGTGACATCTGGAGCGAGTGTTTTTAAACGGTGTTGGTTGCGAGGTAATGTCATGCTCGGTGTGACCGAAAAAGTAGGCACGACATTTGACAGGTAATTTCGTTTTAACACTCTCGTTATTTTTTTTTAAATATTACAGTTTAACTTTGTTTAGATTTTAAAAACTTGTGGGAATAAGTTTACTTATTGTTTTTCACCGCGCCATGGATCCCCAAAGAATTTTAACTCATCTGTTTTCCTAATTATTTATAAGTTATTCGAATTCTTGTCTGAACAACACTAGTAATATCGTAAATTGATTTGATTCCTATTTCCTTAACTGTGATCACGAGAATAATCGAGATTCATTGAAAATAATTGTATCAAATTGTTATTCTACATAAAATCGAGTCGATCAGTAATGGGAACGGTATCCAAAATTGCTCATCCAACCGTTTTCCTCACGATGTTGTTATAGATTTCTATTGAAAAACGTTAGAAACCGCAAAATTAACCTACCTAGCCGATCCAATATTACGCATATCAAGAAAGGTAACATATTTGCAAGTACACACAATGTGTAATATGTACCTAACCAAATGATTACAATAATCAGATTTCGTTACAGTACAAACGAACAAAAAGAACAAATCTCTTTTAAAATTTTGTGTATACATCATGCCTGTAAATCTAAATGCAGTTACAGTTACTGCTATCTCGGCTCGCATCCTTTTTTTCCCCCGTAAAAACGTGGCATAGCCGTCATTATCGGAATTGTTGGCTGGACAAATTCATATCGCAATCGCAATGCAATTTCACAAAGAATCTATCCATGCACTAAAGTACACCCTCGAGATCGTTGATTACACCTATTGAAGATCACCACTTAATAAATAATTGCGTTCCTTAATTATCTTCGACTGAATTATTCTAACCCCAAGCTACAGAAATCCATCGACATGGTTTACTATTAATTGTTACTTTGATTACTAGCGACCAGGTTTCTTAATTAACTTAACAAAGACGTTCTGTGATTGTGAAATTGTGATCGAAAACAGGGCCAGGAATCCGACTGTGAATCTAGTAAACATCAACTGTTTTCGATTCGAAGTTAAAAGTTTCTCTGTATTTATGTGTTTCGTTATAATTTATTCCAAAAACTCAGGTCTATCAGTTTTTAACAATTCATATGCAGCTCTGATACATGGTTTGTTGTCGGAATTGATTGATTGGGTTGCATTGTCGAATGTTTCTCTAGCCCCAGTACGTTTGGGTTTTTGCAAGAATCGCTGTTTTACGTATTGGGAAGTGTCACGGGTGGTACGTTAGTTGACAACAAAGCTTATAGATAATCGATTCGAAACTGATTGTAATTTCGACACTTAACAAAATGTACAAGAATCAAACGGAGACCCACCTAATTGCACTTGAAAACTTTAAAAACCAATTCGACTGAGTTTTTGGGATAAACCATAAAGATTCCTGTCGCGATGCATATTCAAAAGGTTGGCATTTCACGCAGCATGGTCGTATAAATAGAGGGCTGATTGAAATGATAAGAATATTGGGTCTGTCAGGTTGAGGCCAAACTAGAAAATGCATTTATAGTTTGAAGCAGAAGAACGGAGTACCTACCTGTCCGTTAGGTAGGAAAACATGTCGGTAAAATTACCAAACGAAAACATACCACAAAAACTAAACTTCCTAACTTGTTCGCCAGCGATATGCAGCAAACATTTTTTTAGTGCATCCCAGTTCAATTGCATGTAATTGAGATAATTAATTTATAATTTCTTTTTTTTTAATGGTCTCTGATGGCTTATTACCGTTTAATGATTTTATTCGTCTAGATGTCTACAGCAAAAATGACAGTTTATTCCAGTAACTCGGCTGTCAATTTCATTCGAAGAAAAGCAAACTTGACGACTTAAAATGTATAGCCCCGGAAGCTTTGCTAGAACGGTTAGATTCCAAATCTGTTTCATTGTCAGAATTGTGAAAGAACAGAAATTAGCTTCTGGCTCACATTAACTACCTAGTTTCTGAAAACTGGTTCAATTCTTTAATACCTCTGAATTTGGTGGTCGCACTAAACGTTCACACCTAATGATAAGAAAATCGAACTCAGTTGCTCTGGATATAAAATTCATTTACAGAAATCAAACAAACCAATGTTGGTCTTCATTCAAAATTCTCTGGCGCCTCCAAAAGCTCTACCAAGATATGCTCCTTACACTCTGTGTCCATCTCTAGGGATATGTCATCAAAAAAATCCGAGAAGTGCAGCGTTTTGGAAACAATAAGATTACACTGTGATTGCCCACCGCTAATTGCAATTTCCAAACACCTTCTCTGTGTTTCATCACAAGTCATTCCGTCCCCATATTTGAACGATATAAGCAAAAAGGTGGAAATCTTTACCTATACCTAACCCCATCATAGTGTTTAGGTATGGGTAAATATTTCCACATTTTTGCTTATGAGCTTATGTACCATAGTGTTACGAAGGTGCTACAGTGAAGTCACTGTATAATGCAATTACATATTGCATTGCCATATTTCATACAATTACATAGTCGTTTAGCATCGTGGTAGCTTCAGCGAGGAGAACGGTACTGCCATATTGACGGCGTTGCCCAAATTAGAGGTCACATAGTACCTTCTATCAATAAAGGACTTACTAGTAGGTTGTCACTCTCCTGTCATGCCATTGCTGATTTTCGGTAATTGAAGACTAACACAAAAAAAGGTGATTGAACTTAACTAGCAAATGCCTGCATTCCAGACCTATATTGAAATCAACGAGTTCTTGATGGCCCTGATAGAATTGTATTATTACCGGACTTGTTTCCTTGTTACCCCACCCCACTAACTCCAATGAAAATTTCATTTAAAACAACTGTATTTTATGCCCATCGGACTCCTCCCGGAAAAGCTTCAGCCAGAACCTTTTAATAAATCACCGGAAAGATTCGACAGATTTAATATTACCTTAGATCGACCGACGATTGACCCTCTGTACCTACAGTTTGGATTTTGAAAATATTCGCCTTAACTGCCTGCTGTGGCTGGATCCAAAAACCTGAGCTTAAGCTTAACCCTTTAAACTCTTCTTACACACCTTGCCCCCAATTCAAGAAAATTCTGTGAAGTCTGGCATATTAGCTGAAATCATTTTCGAATTTTTCTCAGGCACGGCGCCCACTTTCAAACACTTTTTTTTGCTTTACGCCACAAATTCGCAAGTCGTCCTTTTCAATTTATTTTCAAAATTTGCTACTCAAATGGGCTTTTCTTACACTTTATTTCCACGGGCAACAATTTTTTGAACCGCGAGTTTTGTTGGCAGACTCTGTGTTTTGGGAAACTTTCCAATTGGGTTGTTCATAAATAGAAATTATAGCGCAAATATTGCTTACAAATGGGGCAGGGAGCTATCAAACGTCAGGAACCAATGACACTAATGCCGCTCCTTGGTAAATGGAAACAATGAGAAAATTATATTTGTATAAATATTTTCTCAGCTTTGGCCCCCATTAGTTCTAATTGCACCTTTCATTTATTTGATTTTGGTAACAAGTCCAAAAATATATGAATAGAGCTCAGCTTGGAGTGTAGCGGGATACATTTTGAACATTTTCTAAATTTTAGAACGAAAATGCACCCTAAAAAGTTTCATTTCTAGGAAATAGTCACTTCCAGAAAAGTTTAACCTCTTACAAAATTCCTCCCCTAGAAAAGTATTTAACCCTAAAAAAAAACCCATCCAACACGTCCATCAACATCACCTACGCCTTTCAATCCGGACCTGTCTTGCACGTTTAAAACGCAAGTCTGCGCCGCTGCTAATCGTGCAGTTCGCACCGCTGCGCCCGCTGCACATTTGGGGCTCCAGCACCCGAGGTTGTTTACCTGCGTCACGGTGTCTCCCTTTGCAACTGCGGCTGCGTCGAACACTGCGCGGGGCACGCGCTTTCTATAACAGATGCAGTAACCACGGTCGACCATTCAGAACCGAGAACACGAGATTCTTATATACAAGGATAATTAATGTTGGGGCTAATTGTTCGTGGTTAATTACAGCACGTGTCCGTAAATGAGGTGTTGATTGGTGAAGGCATGACTTGTCAAATTTGTACGTTTTTTTTTGGGGAAAAGAGTTTTTTTTTGTTTAGTTTTTGAGGTTATTGGAGTATTATTTTTGCTCTGGGGGGAATCGTTTTAGATTGATTTTTGGTACGCTTATAACTGGTCTAATAGCGTCGGTTAATGAGTGGGTGATGATCGGATTATGGCGAACCTAACCTATAGTCTAGAATGGAGGAGAGGGTACACGGTTTAGTCTCGTGCCTACTCCTGTCGAAGAACACTAAGTAGATCACCGGCTTAACGTCCCTCCCGAAGGACGGTGGAGAATATTAAATGGGAGTGTAAAAGTTTATTTTGTGCTGTTCGGTCGGTAAAAAATAAAACTCTGGTTTTTGAACACATGTAGTCGTTGATCTCTTGTGTTTCGAGGCTTCAACCCACAAATCGGCGGTAGATTCAAAGCAACCGAAGCTTGGTTTCGATGACTGGTATCACGCGGTGTCCGGTATCTTTGGAAACAAGAGAATTGCTCACACTAATGAGGTATGCGGTTTAATGTAATAAATAACAATTACTTGTAGAGATGGTACTGAGCAAAGATATTCCAAGATAAACTTTCGCAAGCGCAGTATGTAATTTATTTTTATTTTTTCTTCAAAGTGACTTGCCGAGCGTAACGCTGGTGCAGTTAACAATTGCCAAATGCCAAATAACTTGTATTGTAATTGTTTCAGTGTCCGGGCTAAATCTGAATGAAACCATGTAAGTGTGTAAAGGAATTGCAAAGTAACGTATTGTTTCGTTGCAATTAAAAGGTTTAACTCATTGGCTTTTGATGTGTTAACATAAGTCGTTAGTGGGAGGTAGTGTAAAAGGAAGGCATCAATTTTAGAACGCGTTTCATACGCAACTCTTTACAAAACCTATTGCGAATGTCAGAAATCCGCTTGCTGGGTGTGAAATATTTTGTGCTTATTTTATGATGTGGCCAAAAGACGCGTGAAAAAGTATATTTTAGGTGGATTTTTAAGAAAATTGTTGACGAATTGATTGAGTTGTGGGGTGTCACGACGCGCTGTTTTGACAACTGGCCCTGCGACACTGGTCTAATGGTGTCGGTGAATGAGTGGTTGGTGATAAGGATGATGAGGCACCTAACTTAACATAGAAGGGAGGAGGGAAAACCCGATGCCGGCACGTAGCTTACTCCTGACGAAGAGCCGAAGTGAAACACCGCCTTAACGTCTCTTCCGAAGGACGGTACAACGCGAACAACAGGATGTATCCACAAATTCATGATGTTGAGCGAGGTTGATAAGCAAGGCGAATGAAGTTGCTGTACTAACTTTCATCCCTTCAACCTCTCTCCCGAACCGAACTGGTCATGTGTATGATGGTCACACATTTAATATCTGACTGATTGTTTTCAAATGGTACTGAAGGTACTGAAGGTAGTTAAACAAATTTCAAACGCCTGGGGTACTTTTGAAACCAAAAAGTGATCCTAAAGTAACCTTACCCTAACCTAACCTTAACCTAACTTAACCTAACCAACTTGAAGGTTAGAAGTAACTAAAAAATTATTGGCAACCAAATAGGTACAATTTTTAAAACAAAAATCAGCGACGATTCTAAATTAAAATAAATGATTTTATTTTACGGAGAAAAAAATGTTGGAAAGCTATCGCATTAGCACTAAAATAACCTACGAGTCCGTTGCTGAATAACTTACATATCCGTATAGAAGAGTGAAAAGAAAAAAATGTATGTTTTAATTATTATTAATTCAGTGTTTTTGCTATGGTCAGCGAACCTGCATAACAAATGTCGATTAAATTGAATGCACTAACGCAAGACAGATCCATCTCGAGGCAGGAAAATCTGCGCTGATTTGTGGAAAGCTCGATGCCAATTACAGATCGTCTCAAGATTTCAATAAATTACCTCATTGACTCCTTTGGATAAATGCAGAGAAGCGAAAGTGAGTGACCACGGTGATGAAAGGTCCGATTATCCAATAAACAACAAGAAAATGTTTACTTCGCGTCTTCACCAACAACAATTCGCCAACTAGAAGATTTCATGCACAATGATTCGCAGCATTAATTAAATCTCTCAGCGACTCTCAGTACAAGGGCACATAATATCAGTTAATAATATATAATATTTGATTAAAATTCTTAAGTTATTCTTTTCAGTTTTTTTTTATTATACATCAATGGAAAGCTGACTGAAACTTGTGATTGTACGAAAGAAGATTTCCCTAAATTACTTGGTTCTGTTGTTGTTGGTGTATACAGGTACTCTTCGCAATTAAATGTGAGAGATTAGAAACTAATAACCTGGTGCCATTCCATGCAGCCTTTGGTAAAAGCTCTTTTTTCTTTTACCACGGACTTTGTGCGGTGGACTGTTTATTTATTTCAAGCATATACACATGTTTTATATGACTTTGGTAATATCATAGTACAGAAAATTGCATGTGAACGTGGAGAAAATTTGGATTGACTTCACTGCACTTGCGCACAAGCTATCAAAAACCTTAAAAATTCTGAAAAAAAAAACTTGGCGAAAACTGAAAATTTCACCTGAATATTTTATTCATTGAATAGAGAGGTAAAAATAACTCTATTGAAATTAATATTGTCAAGCGTTGCTCTAAACTGTTGATTTAACGAATATGTAAAACTTTGCATAAGCTCAAATTCGCGTGATTGGCAAACGGCCGAAAACGCGTGTCTTTTAAGCCGAATTTGCATCAAATACAAGAAGGTCAGAAAATTAAAAACGGCACTTTAGAAATTAAATTAAAACCGTTCACAGTCACACTATGGGATCCACGAAGAACTATTTAAGTTCAACCTTATATATTAATGATGATCTTAAATCCAAACAGACAGTTTTTCCAGATTTCAGAGAAAATTAACATAGTAATAACAACTTTACCCCAAAATGTATAGGGATTCAGGTTATACGCCTCTTTGTGGATCCGACCCAAAGATAAATCGCTGGAAATAATTGCAAAGTTCACGATTGCACCTCCTGGATTGAAATCGGACATTCATCTCACCACAAGTTGAACTTTTCTTTCTGTTGTAATCTGCGATTGTCTTTGAAGATACATTGTCTTCATATCATTCCTCAACGTCTTAAAATGCATTACCATCGCTTATGCAAGTCAATGGCTGCCCGCAGAGCGATTTCTACATGCAATGTCAATGCACGGATAGCCAAGGATGCTCAAGTTAGTCATCCTGACAGACGGCAAGTACTAGACTTGCCTGAGGGTTCAAGATGAGACGGCAATCTCGTCAATGATGATGATGATGAGGGACTTCACACTGCAGCATCTTGGCCCAGAGCTACCGTTAGCATGATAGACCTGCTGGAGGCAAATCGAAGAAGAGCGTTGACTCCTATTCGAAAAACTGTGGTGCGCAATTGTTCCAATAGAATGTTTGTTCATGACTTTGCTCATGACCGAAAGCAATTTGGCCGCCATTGGGATTGAGAAGTTGGGATATACCTGGAGGTGCCATCAAAAATTAACAATGCTAATTGAGTGGATGCATTAAAAGGTAGTTAGTCTTTCGTTGTTGTTATTGTGCGGGTAACTGAGTGGTTCTCGAATGATTTTATGCCATACCCTTAGGTGTATATGACATTCTATCATTTTTGTGCAATTATTCTTGACAGGTTCGAATATGTTGTCAAATTTGCCAATGCAATTGGGCACACAGTTTAGGTAGCAAGGCAATCAAATCGTAAAAATTAACTCGGATCCAAGCACGCTACGACGATTGTTCGTGATATTTACCAATCGGGCTTCATCTAACGGTTCGTTTATTTGAGCGTCGTATGTTTCAGACTTTGATAGCTTCCTCGCAGCATCAATTTGACTAGAATAACACGTAAAAATGTCGAATATTTTAATTTTATTTGACTAGATGACATATCAGGTTCGTGAAAACTAACCGACCAACATCGTATAATAAACCTGTACGATGGTTTTATTTAATTAATTGGTAAACCGACTTTATTGCCTTGGGTATGTTAAGTTATGGTTGTAGTTCATCTAGGTGACATTCGGTAAGAGATTTTGATGTTTGTGGTATGAAATAGACCAGTCTCCTGCCGTTTAACGACGCACTCGCGTCCAGATTAACCGCGAAGATCACAGAGAGATCGCCGATGAATGATAAAGACGTCATAGCAAGATGGCACATGGACTTCTGCCAAGCGCGTACTTGACCTTCAAACATCGACTGTCAAAACAAAACTTTAAACGGTATATTTTGTTTCATCGCAAAAATAATACTACTTATTAATCGATGACATCTGAAAATGAATCTTAAATAGCTCCTGGTTATAGCGTTATTGAAATTGAAGAAATTTAACTAACCATGAAGACTACACTTAAAATGGGATTTCCGTTCCTAAATATTTTATAATAGAAATTTGCATATTATTTATAATTTAACATGTGGTGCAGAAGAACTATTACTAAAACTTATTCGCATTGCTAATTTCGAACCCACTTCTTAAACGGTGAAACCGACGACCGAACAGTCAACATAACAGAAATCGCTCACCGTAATCTCCCAAACATTCCCTCGCCTAAAATACCATTGACCGCTAGCGTACGCGGCTATTCACAAAGTCGACCAATCAAACGGTCCTTCCTCTTTTGTTCCAATCGATCGCACATCGTCGATATCATCACAGGACCAATTACAACCACTAATAATTTAATTGGCATACAATCAATCGGCAACAACAACGGGTCGTTCGGTGACCTGGATCCGCCTTCATTAGCGGTTTATTACCACTGTGTGTGCATGCCAATACCACGGCAATTTCACGACTGCCTATAGGTAGTGATCACTGCGTAAACATCTCTCTCCATTAGTGGGCTCTCTAACGGAACGTAAGACCTTGTTACAAGGAAAACGCATGCGAGTGAAGACTATCGCCCGATTAACGACGCATTTACTTACATAATTAAGTCATATCGCGACGTGTTACGATCAAGATTTATGCTGATGATGATGATGATGACATTCCAGCGTTCAGGAAACTATGGCGCTCTGATTAACGTCAGAGGAGGAGTTTGATGCACATGTAGTTTTGTACTGTGGTATTTTTTTCTATGTCAATTCATTGTTGTGGTAAAATAGCATGGCAAATTTGTAATATGTACCGAACTCTGCACAATAAATTACCTTGGAAATTCCTCGTCGGTTATATTTGAGTAAGTTAAACAGCTGAGTGGATTTCATTGTCGATATCTGTTGAAGTATAAACACTTGATTTAACAATAAATAGCTAGTGGCTCTTGAATCGTGGTCGACAGCTAGAATCGCTCAACAATACAAACACCATGATACTTCTCGAGAAGAACTCGATGGTATGCGACAATCTATACTCGACGGTGAGGAAATATATGTACACACTGCTGGAGAACGCTGTAAAGTGCAAGTGGTTGAAAAGATTTATGTGTTGAGTGTTGCCATTTACAGCGAAGGGTGTAAAAGTCGGATAAGGAGATAGTATACGAGCTCGACTGTACTGAGGAGACTGGCTCCGAAGAAGAGACCGACAATTCCACCAGCCGCCACTGAAATATAGTAGAATTGTGTTGGTTAAAAGCATAAAAGTATGATCAAGCGTAGAACTTTGTTCAACTCACCCACTAAGTCGAGTTTTCCTTTGACTACGATACGAATAAGTCGCTCAGTCGGTAAAGAAGCCATCTTTACTTTAACCACCGAGTAATTCAGTCCACTCAAACGAACCCTACAGAAAGAGGGAAATGTTTCGAAGACTCGTGTCAATATTTCATTTAATCTTTGTTTAGTTTAAAACGTACTCTTTTGGAGAGTAGACAACTTTCTGTTCTGATTCCGTGCAAGATGGCAGACAGGAGCAGCTGAATGTGCTGCCCTCTCTCCGTGGAGTCGTGCGCAAAGCCTTCAGCAGCCCTACAAGCCAGAGGAAACCATTAGAACATTGTCTGAGACATGTTTTAAATGTTTCAAATGAGAGTACTCACCTAAATTCTCGCTGATGCATCGCAGACCAGATCGGTTGCGTCCTCATCTGAGAGGATGGAATTACTGATTATTTTTTATCATTTGATTATTTTCAATCTCGAAGATTGACAGGCTGTGACGTGGTATAGCATCACTGGAATCAGAGTGACTGTGAATATTCACAGCCTCTTGGTTCTCCTCATTGGAGATCTGTCTGAGATCTGTGATCAAACGCACTAAAATCCTCTCAAAAAGTATGTGTCCAAGTAGCTCGATGGGTTAGTGCAACTCCCGCGATCGGGGTTCGTGACTCCGTTTGGGTATCAAATTTTGAGACGGTTTTAGTGTACCTAATAAAAAAATACCCCCTGCATTGCAAGCATTTGCAATTTAAATCATATTTCAGATATTCGTATAATTATTATAATTATGAAATTTTTAAACTACTGTTACCGATTCACTTGCATTTCTGACCAGAGCAGGTTTTCCTGAACGAAGTATTTCAACCCGTGAACTGACGAATTTTGTGCAATAATCTCGAAGTGAACGAATTGTAAGCGTGTAGGTACAGCAACGAATAAGTTAAATAACACAAGTTCTTGCGGAGAAATACTTGGCCGTAATTTCGTTACGACCGAGTTGCTGAACTGTGCTGAATAATTGATTTATTACAAATATTTTCATGCGATGGTTCATAATTCCAAACCAGTTATCGTTTGAAAGTGTTTTGGCACCAAAAACCATCGCCGCCACCAACGCGACTCCCCAGCGCTAAATTAAATCAACTTTTCCTGCTCCAGCAAAGCGAGTAGGTACTAGAAAACACACTTGCTGGCAAATTTTGTAATTATTCATCATAATCATTATCCACGATCACAATTTAATTGTTTGCTGAACTGTTAAGAGTATTCCTAGCAGTTAACTTATTTAACTTCACTTTGATCTCATTTTTAAACGGTGATAACAAATTTACCTCCGAGCTCAAAAAGTTACTGCTACCATCGCGATGAGTCAATTTTACATAGCAATAAAAATTCAAGCACGTGAGTTAATGATTTTTGTGAGTCAACAGATACGGTTCGAGTTCGATTCTGATCTCAGATTCTAACTGATATAGGTTCACAGTTTTTGCAAAATTTTTTAACAATTTTGTAGAGCTTTTAAACTTTTGAAAAAGTCGTCAATTCGATGTTATTTAGACTTACTCTCGACAGCTGCTAGATGGCTCCAGTTATACACACCTTTATACCTTAGATCTTTAAATAGCCCTTAGACCTTTAGACCTTTAGATCTTTAGACCTTTAGAGAGTCTTTGAACACTGATGATTTTTTTAGATAGCACTAATGTTTCTTTGATTAATCTAGAACTGCGCTGGCTTTGCTCGCAAAAGCGTTGGAAAGAATCTTAAATATTTTAATTATTTGATATCACGTCATGTGAAACATTCATTGCCGCGTGGCAAATTGGATTGACCATTAATATCGATCATTAATAAAATCAGATACCAAAAAAAAAGCCGATTTAATGCTAAATTACTTATAAATTTGCCAATATACGAAGTGTTTTTTGTTGTTGTTGTTCCTAGCCTAGATAAGATCACGCAATTGCTTTCAATTCAACGATGTTATTTGCGACTTTTATACAAATCACCAATGATTAGAGCTTTGACTTACAGGTGTCGCAAACTTGACGATATTTTGCTTAAAAAGTAAGGTATCTGGCAAATTACGGATCATCTCATTTATCTGCTCAAGAAGAAGCTTAAGCGAAGAGGTGCGAAGCGAAGAGTGCTTTATTTAGAGTTAGGGTTTTACCGTTTTGCCATAGTGGAACTTTTGCTTCAAATGTTCCCAAGCGCGACTTAAAAAGAGCATGGGCAAATTACCTAATGGTACAGACATATATCTCTTTACAAGGATGCATTTTGTATTATTTTTTTAGCATATGCTTTACGTTTGAACCAGGACATAAAGTATAAACCTTAAAGCAAGCAAATGGTGTCAAAATGTAGCTGTAGAGTACGCCTCGATTAGATTTCTTTTCCAGGTACCGAAATCACCGAAATCAGCTCAAATCACTCAAAACGCTCAATGGCAGCTGCGAACACAGCGGGGGCTTATTTAATATATTTACGAAAGTACGAACAACAACCAGTGCTCTAGTTGATATAATTTCTGAGCAAAATTGAATTAAATTCACATTGTAATTAATTGCTGTTGGTGTGATGTCTTCATGAAGTCGTTAGCCATCACTGCGTGGGGCCGAAGATCCTGTACAGGTCAACTATAAATCGTAATGACCAGACTAGTTTATGAAACCTATCGCGAAACTCACACTCGATATTACAAAACTAATAAGTGATAGTAAATTAACATTTTTTTTAGCCGATTCATTTAATTACACAGCATTCGCCGCTAATTGCACACTACTTAACTAATTATTACCCCGTTAGACTTTTAAAGAATTGCCGGCAGTGCATCAGCCAGTAGATATCCATCTCAAAAGTATTTAACAGCTGTCTCTCGACGAGAGAATCGTAACAAACAAAATGCGTTTATTCTTATCTTATCGCTTAGATTGGTTTTAAAATGAATGCATTATTATCTTCTCTGGGAATCGAACCCCGTTACCAGGATATCAAGAAAGAGCCCGGTATATTTTTGATGCGAAATATTTTGTCTATAGATAAGACAGCAACAAACTTTTATCGTGTCAATTTTAATCTTTTCTTCCCTAGCAAAAGATCAAAAAAACTGGAATTGTATCATTTCTTGTCTAGCAGATAAAAAATCACCATTGGAACGACCGAAGGTAGCTTCTTGCTGTACTGGGCTGTGAAACCCAGCCTGTCGAGGTCAGCCAACCACCTTCTGTTCATGAAGGGCAGTCGTAACTCGAACTACGAAGCATTTTAAATGTTATAAGAAATTTTATGTAATTCTAGTAACCCAACGAGCTTAATATCCTAGTCACTATATTTGAATGTATAATGATAATTGTGATCCATGAGCAAATAAATAAATAAATAAATAATTATTTTGAAGCGTGGAAGTTCCTAAACGCCCATGCCTTCGTTTCCCTAAAATAGTGAAGCTCTCCCCGACATCGTCTTCTCGTGGTTTCAGAGACTGGAGGGATCCAAACACCTCTACCAACGCGTCCTAAACAACGTGAAGCTCTTTTCAATGTCGTCTAACACCCTCATTGTGGTTTCAGAGCCTGGAGGTTCTCAAACCGCCTTGCGACCCCAACATGGTGAAGCTCTCCCTGGACGGTTCCGTGGCGTCACGCAGCTCCGGTTTCCGGCTGCAGGAGCTCCAGGATGGGGACCGGGACAGTGTCAACTCGGCGTCCGTCTACTCTGGCTACAAGCTCAGGATCGACGCCATGTTCGATGGATCGCGCTCCCAAATCGGCGGATACGAAGCAAAACTCAAGGAGCAGCAGGTGCGTTAGGTTACTTCGATCCTATGTGTTCTGCCTCCGAATTGTGCGACCAGGATTGATTGGTACCTTGGCAAGTCTTCGATAGGTAACTAGATATGGACATCGGCTAAAAGAATCCTTGGATTGCAATGCAGATCCTGAATTTTTGTATTTACTCGAAAATGAGCATTTACTACTGACGTAAACGGCGTTTTGCTTTTTAACTATAATTCAGCCCGTTGCAGCCGGTACACAATTTCTTGCTTAATTTTGCCAATTCGTGGCGAAACTAGGTCCTCAATGAATCGCAAATGAAAAGTCTCAAGGTCATTGCACTTAATACATCTTGGCATTATAATGATGTCCGTAAATTTAAAAAAAAAACAAAAAACAAATGGGTAATCCACTTGTTCCCAAAACCACTGCAGAGATCACAGACCTCATGTGAGTCAATATTTCAGAAAAGTCTCAAGTCACAGGTCACAACTAGGTTTTAGTGCAGACATTGTAAGGGCACAATACAAACGTCAAAAAATAATAACCAATATTTTGTGTCTTTTAGCAAGTATTTATCAAGTTTCCATTTGATAAGTTACAATATATTACAATTACATAATTGTGGGTAAAAAAATACAATACGTAATTAATAAAAAGTCACTTAAGTCATTTATGTTCATTGAGGGAAAGGGTATTTCAGAAAGTTATTTATGTTGCTTGCCAATTACCATTGATGCAAGTATTATTTATACAGGCATTCTTCAGAGCTTCTTTTTATCTGACAAGAAGCTAATAAAATAGTTTTTTCTGCTAAAATGAGACTTAAATTACTTCAATAAATAAACCTGTGATTTGTGGGGTTAAAAGTAATACTGTTTTGACAAGAGGCCCGTGGTACTGGGGTAATGGCGTCGATGAGTGAGGAGGTGAGGAGACTAACCTATCCTAGAAGGAAGGAGGAGAAACCCGGTGCCGGCACGTAGCATACTCCTCTCAAAGGGCGGCAAGCGACCACCGGCTTAACGTCCCTTCTGAAGAACGGTACAACGCGAACAACAGGATTCCTCCACAAATCCATGCTGTCGAGAGGTTGATAAGCAAGGCACATGAAGATGCTGTACAAACTTTCATCCCTCTAACATCTCTCCCGAACAGAACTGATCATATGTATGATATGTACCGGACTCAGCGCAATGTTGCTTAACGTCGGTAATCTCACTGAATTCAAAGCGTCAAACACCGAAGCCCTCCTAACATTTTCGACCAGTAACCAAAGACCGTTTTCCCACCAGGTGATCGCCAACACCGTCCAAGCCCGCATCGAAAAGATGTTCGCCGAAGTGAGCAAAGTCGAGGAAAAGAAGCATGGCTGCTGCTTCCCGATCAAGTACCTCGGCTCCGTCGTCCTGCCCGATAAAGTCACGTCCCTACGCGGTCTTCAGGAGCCCCTAAAAGAGCTCTACCTTGACCAGCGACCTCGCAACTCTGGACACATCGAGATCTCCGACGAGGGCCTGCGCGTTAACGACGAACTCAAACCTTTCCAGACGATTGCCGTATGGTCGGCGATACAGTTTGTCTTGAGAAAGTCGAAGGAAGGCGTTGTGGAGTACGCGTTCTTGCCGCTGATCGCTGATCCCGACGCCGTCGACAAGGGCAGCTTGTTTAGAAAGTTGATGACTACAAGGGGAACGATTCTGGAGAAGGCGACAGGATTGGAGAATCACCCGTTATTTGCTGTTGTGATGCGACAACGGGGGTCGTCCAAGGTAACACAAGATGTGGTTTAGTTAACGATTGCTAAAGTAACTTAATTTTTACCACAAATTTAAGCAGAAAAATAATTGTGTACCCCAGCAGAATATTTGACAAAGACAACACAGTTTTTTCTGAAAATTTAGGGAATCTCAGTTGTTGATACAAGCATTTTTGCAGAAAATATTATTAAAAAAGAGCGAACAAACACATACAAAAAATTAACGAAAAAGAACCCAAGCGTTTCTTTTTTTTTTGAAGTAATGAAACTGAAGATATCACTACGCCCACTTCATTAATCAGCTTTTTGCTGGTTCGATCAAATACTACTCGTTTAGGGGCTCGTAGAAAGTTAGTTTAGTATTGTTGAACAACCAATGCTCTGCGGGCTGCATACCTTCTTTATATATGAGTTCATAGCTCCCTTCAAATGCTTAGGTATACTGAAAACATAAGAAGATGAGTGTTAACTCTAGCTTCTCACGGATTCCTTTGAGCATGGCTTCCAGAATCTATAACGGCTACTTCCAAAGAAGGACATATCTTCTATAATATCTTAATTTGCTGAAATCTTCTTCAAATAACGAATCCTCGTTAACAGCAGGACATCTCATTAATATGAATATTACAACCCTCTAAAAAATGTGTAGCCCAGCGGGTAATGGTTTCCCACTTGGGATAATACAACTTCTTGTTAGGGTAATCGTTTCGATTAAACAAACTTGACCTCTACAGATACTAGAGTGCCACGGGTTCGTCTGCGCCGGCGCAGAGGACGCGATCGTGATCGCAGCCAATCTCTACCAGGCGCTCATGTCAAGCATGCAGCGCAGCGGCTCCGCGCAGCAGCGCAGCTCGACCACGCAGCCGCGCAACCGTAATGGCGTGAGCTACGTGAGCATTGCGGGCAGCAGCCAGGCGGGCAGCCAAGTGGGTACGCGCTCGCGTCCTGGGGAGGATGACATTGAGGTTAGTTTGATTTTTTTCACTTAACGGAAATACACCCCTAAGCTCAGCGACACTGCGCTGGGTCAGTTATTGGTTGGGTGTGCATACGGGAGAGAGGATGGAGAGATGAAATGGAAGTGATTACAACAGTCTCTCTCGCCTTGCATATCACCCTCTCGACAGCATGGATTTGTGGAGGAATCCTGTTGTTCGAGTTGTACTGTCCTTCGGAAGGGACGTTCAGCCGACGGTTCCTTTGATGCTCTTTGATAGAAGAAGACTACGTGTTGGCATTGGGGTTTTTTGCTTAACTTTTAGGCTACGTATGATTCATCGTCATCATCATCATCATCGCTCACTTACTCACCGACGCCATGAGACTAACCATAAATAAATAAACCAATTAGCTTCAATTCTAAAAGTTTGTCCGCTGAGAAATTTAGCGCTGTTCACAATTGGGAATTTTTAAAACTATTTTATGTGCTGGTGCGTCTTTTTGCCACTAGGTGGTGTCGTCAGTTCGACTGCGCGACTCCCCGGAGGTGTCCACACGTCCGAACGGAGACTCGACGCCAACACCGACGAGGAAGTCGGCGCCGGTGCGTCCTCCACGGCAGAAAAAAAAATCTGTCACCTCCAGCGACAGCGACGATCTTGTGGTGGAGGATCTGGAGGCAAGGGCACTTTTCATGTCATGGTGTTTCAGAGAATACGTTGAAGGAGAGTAGGTTTAGGCGGACCTCTTGCTGCCAGACACAAGTTCAAAGTTTTAAAACTGCCCAAATAGCAATTGCTCTTAATTTTAAAGCATGATTCTGAAGGTTTAAATGTTCTTAGCATGTCGTTAGCAGCAGTAAGTCCTCTTATAGATCCCAATTTTCTGACCGCTTTGGGGTGAAATAGGTCAAATAATTTGTTTCCTTTATGACAACATTCAGGGGTGTTGTAGCAAACAATTCTAGGGCTTTGCAACGCAATTTGAGTTGCGTTATAGATGAGCGTAGTTCCTTTTGCTCTTTATTCATGTATTTTTCTTTGGAAAGGGGTACCCTGCAAGCTTCTTCCGGTCATTTCAGTTCACTGAATTACGCACTAAATTACTGGAGGTTGATGCTACTAACGATAGCTGTCAGTATGGTACGTCCCAAAACAAGGAGCAGAGGGTTTTCATTTTGTCAAATGGCATTTAGGAGGATCTTTGTTCGATTAATGTTCACCTTGTCAGGTGTCAGCACTTCAACCAGTCTCTACTCGACCATCTAATCTGTGTTGTCAACTCGCATACTTATATATACAATTGCAATGCAATTAATTTACTGTCATTTAAAGAGCCGATCAAATCACGATGATATTTGTTGAGGATTTTTGCTTTGTAAGCACAAAGCGTCCAGGGGTATTTTTAGCAATTTCTTGAGATTGTTCTTATTTTGAAAATCTAATGGCTTGATAGTTGTTTGACTCATGTCTACTTTTTCTAACCTTTATCTAATGACTTCGCCTGATTGCGCTTTACCAGCGTCACAGGGGCTTGTTATCTGCTTGGGTGCCTTCGAGGGGGAATGAGCACCCTTCGTCGTGACCATAAAACGGAGATCAACGCGCTCGTGTTTGAGCGCTAAGGAGCTGAGTAGGAAGTCATGGCTAAAAGACAAATGACTATAGCGTGCCACGATTGTGACAATGATAAAACGTTAATTTTACCCACTTACCATTTGTTTATTAAGTAAGACTTTCAGTGAAGTCATGCAGATTGTAGATTGTTTATAACCCAAATAAAAATTAAGTTATTTTTATTTCGTAGTTTGTAGTGTTATATAGACCCTCGTTTGTAGTAATAAATACGGGAATATTGATTAATATAAACACAGCGATTACACAGATAGGTTAATTCCCATATTAACGTTGAGGTGCGGTGTGTTCCCTTGTTATCTAAACTAAAACTTACAATTGAAAATCATTAAAATGACACTGTTTTGTTGCATGAGTAGAAACCCGTGACCGACTTCTGTTAACCCTATCGTCTCTCGTGCCTGTCCCCAGGAAATGCGAGTGCCTCCAATGGCCGACGTGCGAGTCCGCCGCGTCGCCTCCGATTCGTGCGTGGCGTCGTCGACAGAGGTCGCCGACCGCGGAGACATCCTCACGAAGATCGCCATCCCTCGCAGCCACAGCTTCCTCACCCCCGGTGGCGCACTCATGCGCTACCAACGTCCCAGTGAACCGCACGGTCACGGCAGCCCCCTCGGCTTTCACGAACTCTTCACCGAGTTTCGTCTCCAGGAAGGACTCCACAGCCTCGACGACATCCTCGACGTCATCATCGACGCCGACGGTATGAGCTTCAACGACCTGAAACCTATCTACAAAGAGTTTCTCATGAAACTAGCGGTGACGCTTACCAAAGATGAGCTCTATCAGCGTAGCAAGAACATCATGCGACGCCAAAGGAAGAAACTTGAACGCCGCGACAAACGCAAGACGAACGTGAAAAAGGTCTTCAAACGGACGGTTATATCGAAGATTAGACCGACGTCGCCAAAGTCCAACTTTGAGTTCACTTCCGTGTTGTTCCCGTCGGGGAACGCGCGCAAGAAGAAGCCGGTGTACGCGATCGCTGCCAACACGGCTCGTCGACGCCACCATAAGAGCGCGCCGAGAAGGGCGTCGCGCAGCGGCGAAGAGGACGGCGATCTCGCTGGCGGTGATAATAAGCGCGCTTCTAGCGGCTACGTCTCGTGCAGCGAGTGCAGTTTTGACTCAGAGCTGTGCAGCTGCCGGAACAAATGCTACTGCACGAAGGCGTCGGGTATCCCGATGGCTTGCCGTTGCAAGGGTGGCCAGTGCTCATGCAAAGCGCTTGCGTTGCCGGCGCTGCCTTGCGCGTGCGACACTGATAGCTGTCGAGAGAGTGACAAGTGCTACTGCAAGAACTCGAAGAACGCGTTCGAACAGCTGAGACGGCGTGGCTTCGCCGCTTCCGAGTCGAGCGACTCACGACCTGAATCGCCGGAACCTCAAAAAACTAAGAAGAAACACTCTAGCGTCAAGTCTACGAAAAGCTTAGAGTTTCTGCAGATGAAACCCAAATGGGACACGCCACCTGGAAGCGTCTATCAGAAGAGGATGGACGTCTACGAATCGTTGCCGGCGATTCGACACAACCCTTCGGTGCCCGACCAGCGTAGAAGTTGCAGTTTTGACAACCTGGGTCGGTATCGCGAGAGGAAGGTGCTGGTCGTGTCGGCCAGGGACACGAGGGGTAATGTGATCTACAACAAAACAAGCGAAACGGCGCCGCACGACGCGCTCTCTGTCAAGAAGTCGGCGGAGATTGCGGCGTTGTTCCATGAGGTGAAGTTCAGGAGGGATAGGGACCCGCTGTACCACACCCTCGATCCGCCGCCCGAGTACTTCACGATGAGGCACAGGAAGCAGGGGAACGACATGGAGACCTCGCTTGGTTACCTGCCTTGAGGGAAGATGCCGTCGTAGTGGGAGTCAAGAAACCATCGCGGATGATCCTAAAAAAGGCACCTTTTATTTAAACATGATGTAATGAAAGAGTTTTCGTGGCAAGTTTTTCAAGTGGCCTCAACTTTGTTTGTTTAGTATACATTAGTATTATATGTGTATACATTTATTTGTTGTTATGCAAAGTTCTCGTCATCTTCAAGAACAAAAGAATTCTCTCCATAGAAATGTAATTTTTTACTTATTTATTACAATCACAATAAGTTCGAATTTTTTAAGAATTCATTTGAAAAAAATCTACACACTGAAGCTCAACTTTATATATATGTAACAACAGTTGATATTATTCACTGACACCAAACTGTTGTAAGCTTTTTCTGTATTCAGCAAGACATTTCTCGAATAAAAAAGACTTACCCAGGAAATTTCCATCTTCACCTTGTGCGTGTCAGTGGCTGCGTTATTGCAGTCGAGTGGTTGATTTCCAACAATTGAAAGTTATTTGTATAATCGTGATCGTATATCCGAATCGATTTGCGCGTGAAATTCTGAAAGTCACTTATTGTTGCTTGTTACATGTTCTGCGATCAGTAAGTAATTAATGTAAAAGTGATTGCAGAGAAGTGCATTTTGTTTTACAATCAAAATGAATAATGAACTAAGTGCTAATGACGGTTTTTGTTGAGTTTTTATAGAAATATGATGTGTATATGATTTAGATAAAGTGTAATTAGTATAGCATAGTAGCGATAGTATAGTAGTCAACGATAGTAGTGTTATCAATAAATAACCCAGTTGTTTTCCTATAGGAGTGAGTTAATTCTTTGTAGGAGAGAACGCTTGATGTTATATGAAACCGTTGATGAAACGAAACTTAAATCCCTGTGCCCAAGCTCAGTAAACAACTAACAGCAATTAGATCGACTCACCGTGCTGACTTCGAACTTGCTTGCAAGTTGTAATCCAGCCTAGATGCAATGAAAATTAACAGATAGCCATAGATATCGCACTGCGGTTGTGAATAAATGAAACTTGTTGGGATGTTGATTTGGCGGCATTCTTCGGTCCATTGAGCAAGTTAAATCAACAGCACTTGTAGATGTTGATAACGTTATGTGGTGAGTGACCGATTTCAAGTATAGTTCCCATCTCATTTAACCAGATGCAGTTAAATAGCTGCGTAATTACCAGAAGGTACTGATCCCATGATCAGAAAACTACGAATCAAACTACAAATTATTCATAAATAATTAAAAAAATGCCTTTCTTAATTAAGATGAATGGCTGTGTATGCGGTGAGAAACCTTTAGTGAGACGTCGTTGTCGTTTTTGTCGTGGTTATTTGACAACTTTTCGTTGAGCGTAGCGAGTGAAACAGACTAAAACTTCGACAAAATGATTACATATATAAAAATGTGAGTGTGTCGTTCAACCGCACAAATCAATAATAATACAAAAATTGAGCTGTAAAGTGTGTGAATAAATGTATGTAGGTACACACTGCTAGAGAACGCTGTAAAGTGCAAATGGTTGAAAACATTTATGTTGGCATTAGAGTGTTACCATTTACAGAGAAGGGCGTAAAGGACGGATAAGGAGATAGTATACGAGCTCGACTGTACTGAGGAGACTGGCTCCGAAGAAAAGACCGACAATTCCACCAGCCGCCACTGAAATATAAGAGAATTGTGTTGGTTAAAAGCATAAAAGTATGATCAAGCGTAGAACTTTGTTCAACTCACCCACTAAGTCGAGTTTTCCTTTTACTACGATACGAATAAGTCGCTCAGTCGGTAAAGAAGCCATCTTTACTTTAACCACCGAATAATTTAGTCCACTCAAACGAACCCTACAGGAAGAGGGAAATGTTTCGAAGACTCTTGTCAATATTTCATGTAATCTTTGTTAAGTTTAAAACCTACTCTTTTGGAGTGTAGACAACTTTCTGTTCTGATTCCGTGCAAGATGGCAGACAGGAGCAGCTGAATGTGCTGCCCTCTCTCCGTGGAGTCGTGCGCAAAGCCTTCAGCAGCCCTTAAAGCCAAAGGAAACCATTAGAACATTGTCTAAGACATTTTTTAAATGTTTCAAACGAGAGTACTCACCTAAATTCTTGCTTATGCATCGCAGACCAAATCGGTTGCAAATTGGAGTGTCCTCATCTGAGGGAATGGAATTACTGATTATTTTTGGTCAATAAGTTTTGTGTGTACAAGAAAATAAGGCTCAAGACCAACGTCCACACATAAGGGCATTGTGGACAAACGCTATGTACAAGAGTGAACACACCAAAAAATCGAATTGTTTAGTCAAATCTGAAAATTAACAACATTTGCAGAATAGGATTTTTTCAGGAATAATTTTAAGCAAAATTGCACTGAGCTAAAGACAGTTCATCAAAGATTTTCGAGGATTAAACATTTCGATAAGAATCGTGACTAAAGAAAGGGAAACCAATTTTTCACACAAAAGTCAACACCTTTCTCTATTTCTTGAGTCCAAGAGCAACTAATTCTGAGCCAAGGGCTGCTCCCTGGAATTATTATCGTCACCCTCTGCATTGTTATTTTTCACGGAAACCGCTTATAACAAGGTATAGAATCGAGATAGAAAATGATTTAAAAACTCTGGAAATGTGAAATGTTGCGATTGGTGAAAGGTTCGAATTTCAGTTACTTGGTCAATCACAACAGCTTTTCATTAGTTTTCTTTCAATAAGAAAATAAAGCTGACTTTGAACGTCTAAGAGGACAACAAAACGAAATTATCTAGAATTTCTTGTGTTCCTTCTTTTCGAGGAGTGAAATAACGAACATCTCATTGTCATCATAATCCTCACCTAACTGCGGAAGATGGTGAAGAGTGCAGTTGCACAACATCTTGATGAGTTTGTAGCGACAGTCGGCCTCGCACGCCGAGTAGCTGTGAAATCGATACAGACGCCGACGCCGGGGATCAACGTCGTCGTCGATCTCGTCGAGAAACTTACATCGACGCTGTCGCAAGGACAATTCGCGGACCTCTGGTTCATTCGTCGTCTCGGTCAACTAATCAGATGCAGAAATACGCACATGTCTCTCAAGAAAACCATTGATACTCGTTATTAATCTTCGATCAAAGAAGAAGTCTAGAAATATTTGAATAGAACACTCACAATAATGGCTGCAAAGCTGTTTAAAAGGACGCATATTTCAAAATTTTTACGTTGGATTACAAAAGTAAGATAATCGACCGCTTACAGTGATAATCCGTTCTGACAGCTCATCTCGCTCAACATCTTGTACAGTCTCGGTGTCATCTTGTGAGTTCCAGTTTGGGACATCTTCGGCAGAGTGGTGATGAATCTGAAGATGACCCTCTTGACAGTTACTATTCGTTGTATTAGGATGAAATCTTATTTAAATTGCAAACGCTTGCAATGCGCGGGGTATTTTATTATTATCAACGCTATAACCGTCTCAAAAATCCCCGCTTGGGCATCAATTTTTGAGACGGTTATAGTGTTGATAATAATAAAATACTATTCGTTGTATTTGCGTTGGTGTTGACAGAATTTTTGGTAAGAACGTTACCTTGACAGCATGTTTGAAGGCCATTTCCAGACGACCTGGTCCAGTGGTTCGGTTCACGACGAAGAATTGCTTAGGCGCAGGCTTTTCGCTGTAGAAAATTAAGCGTTTTACTAACCGACTACAGGAAGTTGTAGTTGTTGACATGATAAATACTTGCATTGATTGTAAAGAATTGATAGTGTAGCACATTCCTAGCTCGGTGCGTATTGGCTTGAATTTGGTGCAACAATCGAAGTCGATGTCGTTCCATTTGCAGTAGAAAAATAGGTCTTCACACTTCCAGTTGATCTAAAATTGAAAAAAAAAATAACTAACGGTTTTACGTGCTGGAAATACCGGACCTCGTGAGAACACCGAAATTAAGTTACACAGCACTGAGTCCGATATTGGGTGGATAAATAGTCTTTTTGGAAAAGAGGTTGAAGGGGTTGAAGTCAACTCACTTCCCTTTTCTATCAACCTCTCGACAGCATGGATTTGTGGAAGAATCCTATTGTTTAAGTAGTACCGTTACTCAAAATGCTCCGGAACTCCTTGGTGCTCTTCGAAAACAGAACCTACGAGCCGGTTCTCGGTTTCACCTCCTCCCTTCTAGGCTAGGGTTTATCATCATCATCCACTCACTAACGCCATTAGACTAGTGTCACGGGTCAAGTTGTCAAAACAGTGCGTCGTTAAAGTCAACATATATGTAATCAACAAATGGAAGAAAATTTTGACTATTTTGATTCTGATAACCTTCGTGATCTAAGAAATTTCTTACGTTGTATGCGATGTTAAAAAAGTCAGTTTCTGGAGGCCACAGCGCCTCAAGATCGTCGTAGTAGCATCTTTCGCAAATGCCGAGAAAGAAAGCGATCTCTTGGTAGATTGCGATCACATCGTCTCCTTCTTGCACCTTCATTTTCCTGTGAATACAACGGAAACCCTTTCAACCTGATCATTGCCTTGCAAAACTTTACCAGTTTGTTGCAAAAATGTCACCAATTCAAATTCGATTGTCACGCACCGAGTGTGCATTGCAAACTGAATGTAGCCACGCGTTTGCTGTCAGTGGAGATGCAGGCGTGTTGGAAACATAAGTGTGATAACCGAAGTTGGATAGGTAACCACATATGGCCAGTTTTGTTTGGAATAGAGGTGGAAATATAAAAATCAGTACTCAACCATACATGGCACGAAGATATTCCTCGGCACGACCAGAGAAGTCCTCTTGGTTGCAGACGGTGACAGAAGGAAAAGCCGTTTTCCAGTGGAGGTATGCGGTGTCCGAAACAAAGCTGACGGCATCCTCTTGAAACCCGATCCACGTGGCCATTACCACGTGACATGTGGCCCATGCCGAAGCGAGGCAACATGCAGTCCAAAACAACCTATAACCTCAAAAAACAAAAAAGGGAATTACAAGTATTTCACGAATGTTTACTTCCCGTGCTTTTCTATTACATGGTTTTCTTCAATAGAGGAGACAAGAGAACAGAGTATATCATTTATAGCTCATTATCTCATTTATTGACAAGAAAATTAATATTCGTACAACCATAGCACTAAAGTTAAGCTGTCATCGCGAAAAATGGCCGTAAAATAACTACTTTACCGACAAAAGTGAAAGACGCGACTAGGTGGAGTCACCGTCGTTTTCATTATTTCTCGAAGATTGCTTGCATTTACGACCGACCACAAACGCGATTGGGTGGCACTTACCGTAACCACCTGTCACCGGTTCGTTTGCTCAGCAGAAAGTTGAACATTAATGTTGGCTCTGGAGGAATTGCTGTCGTTATTTGGAGAGGAAGAGGATTGTGAAGAAGGAGATGGGTAAATTGTGGCTTGCCTGCTATACAAAGTTGTTAGTAAGCGTTGTTAAATGTTTACTCTTAGGATTTATGACAGCAAAATATATTATTATTATCCTAAAATGTTTAAAATTTTGTTACCAAATTTACTTGCATTTCTGACCAGTGCAGATTTTCTTGAACGAAGTACTTTAACCCGTGAAGTGATGAATGTTTGCAATAATCTCGAAGTGCACGCATTTTAAGCGTGTACAGCAACGACAAGTTTAGATAGTTATTTCTTGCGGAGAACTACTTCACGGTAATTTCCTTACGACCAATTAGCTAATTAATAGGAAATGTTGTTTGTTTATGGTTAATATTGATAAATCAGTTTTCAAATGAAAGATTTTGGCACCAACAACCACCACCGCCATCAACGCGACTGACAATACGAATCTAAATCAACTTTTCCTGCACCATTAAAGCGAATGCAACTAACCAGACATGCTGACTTCGTTTTAAATTATTAATCATAATCATCATCCACGATTTCAATTTAATTATTCGCTTAACTGTTAAGTGACTTCCTAGCGGTGGTCCACGTGGTCAGACTTTTGGGGGTCGAGGTTATTCGACGAGAAAAGAAAAGTGCATATAGATAAAAACTGTAGTGGTTGCTTTAATTTTCTTTCTTTTTTAATATAACTTTTGGTGTCGTCACACTAAGCCTTCAAATATGTGTATTTCAACTATTTAAAAAAAAAACTCACCTTATTTACGTTTTTTAAAATATAAAAATATAAAATAAAAACAGCCATAGACACACCGTTCCTTTAAACGCTGATTTTTTTTTTACAGTTTCAAACAATCATTGACCCCCAAAAGACTGACCACATGGACCTCCAGTTGGGTAGAGGGTCAACAGACACTTAAAGATTTTAATTACTTTATATCACGGCATGTGAAACATGAATTACTGCGTGAAAATGTTGCATTCAATGTAACAAAGTAGGTGCTCATGACAGCCAGTGCTCTAGTTGATTATTTTCCAAGCGAATGTCAATTAATTTTGCATTGAAATTAATCGCTGTTGGTGTGATGTCTTCATGAAGTCGTTAGCCATCACTGCGTGGGGCCGAGGATCATGTACAGGTGAATTATAAATCGTAATGACCAGACTAGTTTATGAAACCTATCGCGAAACTCACACTCGATATTGCAGAACTATAATAAGTGATAAAAAAATTTACTTTTTTTTCAAGCCGATTTATTTAATTACACAGCACTCTACACTAATTGCACACTACTTAACTAATTATTACCCCGTTAGACTTTTAAAGAATTGCCGGCAGTGCATCAGCCAGTAGATATCCATCTCAAAAGTATTTAACAGCTGTCTCTCGACGAGAGAATCGTAACAAACAAAATGCGTTTATTCTTATCTTATAGCTTAGATTAGTTTTAAAATAAATGCATTTTTATCTCCTCTGGGAATCAAACCCCATTACCAGGATATCACAATAGAGTCATATCATTCTGAGTCACTTCGGCCTCTTCTCTCTTGAGTGGAACCCATATCAGAATATCTGTGCACGGATAGCTCAGTTGGTAGAGCACCCGACCGGCAATTGGGATTCCCGGAGTCGTTTCCCGGTTCGGTTGCACATAATACCAATCTAGCTCTCCATATACCTATAGGTTAGATAGCAACAAAATTTTACTGTGTCAATTTTGAGTTTTAAATTTTGTAGTTTCAAATTGTTTTCAATCTGGAGTTTCACAATTTCATGCCTAGCAGCTGAAATTTGCCAGCTGTATTTCTAGCAGCCGGCTTCTTGCTGTAATAGACCGTGAAATTCAGCTCTTAGAGGTCTGTCATCTGTTCATTAAAGGCTCGTCTTAATGATCGGTAATGATCGGTAATGATTATTGAGCGTGAAGGTACCCAAACGTCCTTGCATTGACCCGAAGTCGTCTTCTCGTAGTTTCAGAGCTGGAGGGATCCAAACACCTCTCCATCGCGTCCCTAACAACGTGAAACTCTTCCCAACGTCGTCTACGTCGATAGAAAAGACCAAGGGCAGAGTACAATTGACAGCAATTGGATCACCTCACCGTGCAGCAGCATCTAATAGATCGGAATATTAATAGCTTTTGCCAAACTTCGATCTTGCTTGCAAGTTGTAATCCAGCCTATAGTAAAAAGTTCGCGATAAAAATTAATAGATAGCCATCCACATCGCAGTGTAGTTGTAAATCAATCAAAACTGTGAGAGATGTTGATTTGGCGGCATTTTTAGGTTTATTGATAAAATTAAACCAACATCACTTTTAGATTTTGATAACGTTATGTGGTGAGTGACCGAATTCAAGTATAGTTCCTATCTCTTTTTACCAGATGAAGTTTACCAATCCACCCTTAATGATGCGCATGGTATGTTGTACTTGGTTGTAAGACAGATAATCTATCAACGCTTTAAAGCAAAAGTGAAATGGCAGACATCAGCGGTTGTGATTTGGAGAGTTTTAAAAAATGACAGTTGCCCGTATATCACCCAAAGCGACCGGTGGCGCCTCTGTTGGTCAAGTATGTTCTCTCGTTGAACGGAGTATTTTTGCTGGAAAATGTCAATCAATTCCTCCTGCATAGCGTGCGTTATGATATCACAAACAATGACTACGTTCACAAACCAGAATACAACAGAAATTTTGATTTTTCGTCACATCTACATCTTCTAGTAGGAAATGATCCACTCTGCTGATGTCTCATGCCTTTGCAACTGACATATCTTTTTCGGTGTAAACCTTTATATGCGGACCCCTCTCACTAATTAGCTGGTATGGAGTATCGTATTTCAGGGCAATCGATTCCTGTCGCCAGTGCGCTGCTGGTATTCTCATCGTGTCTCACGCATGGTGTTTCGGCCACAACACTATCTTATCAGCACTCATTTTTTTTCAAATTACCGTAGTCAATGCAAGAGATAATACTGGCTGATAGGCACCAGAACTTGCCCTCTGTCTTTTTTTTTACATTTCCTAAATTCCAACCGCATGTCCCCATAGTGGCAGAAAAAAAGAACGCTATTTTGACCTCATCGACTCTTATGTTGATTTTAAAACAGCGGTGAACTAAGTCCAATCGCCGAGTTATCAATAAGTGATAAGAGATTTTACTATGTCTTTTTCATTCATGTTTTATTGTAGTGTAAATAAGAAATTATACGAGATAAATGTTTTGAAGTGAATTTTGAAATACTTTCTGTATAGATACTGAAATAAACCGAAGCTTTATTTTAAATAATAAATAACTATTTACCTAAACTGACAGTTCTATGAACAGACATGACATTGCCATTGAAAGTAGTAACGAATATCCCAAATCATTGGTATATACCTCAAAGCGTTTGGTTTGTTGGTAATGTTTGAAGCCGGATAGGTGCAATCCTGCGTAACTGCAAACATATACTACGCATGGTTAATTCACAATAACGATCAGTACGTCCTAATCACGCACGGACAATGCGCAGTCTTTGCTCAAGTGTCGGGGAGTGATGCGATCATGAATTTAATTGATTGATGGGTCGATCATGTCGTGGTCGGTGTCATCGGGTTGAATCTCGAGTGCAGCTCGTGGTGTCGACGCCAAAGTCCACTGGCCGAAGTTGACGATCAGGGTATCAAAGGTTTGAACTTTGGTGTCATAAATCAATGTTACAATTTGAAACTAATTTTGTTGATTATCATAATTGTCGGCAGACACCGGTTCAAAGTCGTTGTATGTGAATTTCTACTATATTTGTTAAGAATTGCATTCTTTTTTTGTGTATTATAATTTTTTGAATTCTAGGTATGTAGATAACGATATAGATAAGTGCAAGTTCGAGTTGTTTTAGATAAGGCTAGATGCCTATATTTTTACACTTCCAGGTGCACACATACGTGACGAGACAATTTGATGTGCAAAGAAATATGAAGTATTTAAATACGTATTTTATAAAAATAAACTCATGTCAGAAACAACTCTTAAAATAAACAATAAATCTTCAACGATTGCGTTCCTAAAACCAATTTTAAAATTTATTTAAACAAATTCCTTCTGCTAATATGTGGAGTAGTTTTCAAAAAATTTCGAAAAATGAATAATGTTTTAAGGCAAATAATAAACTGTAACAATATTCTAAAAAAATTGACATCGCCATCGCACCTTGCACCAAGGCTTATTGCACTGTCCAAGGCTTGAACCAATCTGCAAACAACAACACCAGCTGACACCTAAATCGCACGCACATGCGCCGAGCAGATCAAACGCCTTCCACTACGCAGCCAACATCCTCGCATCAAGGACCGAACCCCGACCTTCCATACCCAAGCTCTCTAACCGCTCAGTATCACAGAAACCGCCATGGCGGTCTCACGCGAGTGGTTCGTCCTCCCCGCTGCTATCGTGTTTGTACTGACAGGACTGTCGCTTTACTACTTCCCGATTGTCGCCGTCGTCGCCTACCTTGCTGCCAAGTACGGACGTCGTGCGTACATTGGCATTGTCACATTACCCAGAGATATCAGGTAAGCCACTATTTAAGCACCCACGTGTGCTGTTGTTTACGAAAGTAAACAATGAAGGCAAACTACTTTGTTGCAGTTTTACGTTTGGCAGCTCAGATGTAGTAGTAACTGGTCTCGGTGACCTACTTGTAAACGTAATAAGGCCGGTAATGCGTTTCGCGCTGCGTATTGGGATGCCTAAAGAGGCCCACATCCTCGTTTGGGCGAAAGAGTTTATCTCACAACTCTAAGATAATCATGAGATGTCTTTGTGAATCATACGCAAATAGCAAAGCAGCTCTCGGTGCCAAGTGTAATGAGTACTATGTAATGAGTAAGCCAGTTGATTAAAACTAATTGCCCGTAAATTGTTTTGGACTACTGTTGTTGTTGGGAGGCCATTAACCCGTCATTCCACTATTGATAGACGCGCATGACATGACCTTTCGCAATGTTTCGCGAACTTGTATATACTCTCCAATGAAATCTTACATCAATCATAGCGAATACCGACAACACGGGCCCCTTTTAAAGCGACTGAAATAGGGGGACATGGTTCAAATACCTACGAACAATGTGCCAAGCGGGGTGGAGCAACAAGTTGGTTTAGGTCAGACACGAAATGGAGAGGTGCAGCAGTTCACAATAGTAAACTTAGAGGACTCAAGGTTGTTTACGCATTTTTAGACTGTATTATATTAGAGTATCTATGCCAGACTTTTTGAGTTGTTGAAATGGGGATTGTTGTTGCACTCTCGAGACCGATGTGTTTGAGCGTCGATGTCGGCGTCGCGACGCTGCTTTCCGTGAGGTTACGTAACGGGCAGTAGTTACGTGATCGATCCATACTCTACGTTCCGATCTGTTCGGGTGGCGGTTGACGCTCTTTGTCCCGCAGGACTCGTTTATTCAGAGAAGCCGGCAAACGCTTGGCACGCACCTGATCACACTCACTTGATTTGGCGTTTTGGCGGAGAGGCCTATCGCAATCGATGTAGATTTATTGACAGAAAGTAGTCATAGAGTATGTTTATTATTCTTGCAAGCAAACCATTTTAAAACCTCCAGAAGGGACTAAGATTTAAAAAAATTCTCTAATGTATTTCTCGGTAAAAAAAAATGTACTGACCGGCACTATCTCAGAATAATCCTGGCAACCGCTATTCAGGTTATTTGAGATCAGTGGAATAATCTCGTCCTCCAGTAACCGCAAATTTGGTCAAAAATAGGTTCATGACTGTTTTTGGGCTACTGCTACGAAGGGTCTGTGCCGTAAGATACCATTGAAAACAGACCATTTGTGCAATACCCAGTAGTCAAAAGACAATAAAAAAGAGAAGCAAAGGCCGCTACCGGGTTACATCCTTAGAGAAAATAATGGGTGTACATCCCTCATAATCTACATGCATGGCAAGCTTCTCTAACGCTACGCTGATTAATTTTCATTTATTTGTTTTTCTGACAGTTTTTCTGTTTTTTTTTTTTCACCGTGGATGTAAGACGAATTTCTATGTCTAAAGTAGTAGGTACTGACAATGACAGGTCTACTGTTATGTAACCCCAGGCATTACGTAAGCAGCTAGTGCATGAGCTGTCCCTATACCTATTTATGCTATGTTGGTGTACTCATACGTGTAGGCTGTAAATCCACCGGGTAGGTGAGGAGGAGCCTATTTGTCTCAAAATCTATCTATGTGTTCATATCATCTATAGAAATGAAGTTATTTTTATGTTATCTTTTTTATTGATTGATATACATTTGGTTATAATGTGATTTTTTTTACAATTTATTAGACCGTCAGTTGAATTGCTATGTCTTTTAGTTGACCTTTAAATGTTTGAAACTTTTAACCCCACGTGTGGGTCTAGTTGTCTCACACACTGAGGCTAGTTGTCTCAGTGAGAAATTTTGTCATGTGATCATATAATTAATTTAATTAAAATCTGCTTCAGTTACTTTATGACAATACCGAGCCAACGTTCGATCATTTATGTCAAAATATTTTGCCACTTTTTCCTGCAACACAAATTGAGCAGCGCGTAACATGACATCGGGTGCTACCAGCCCCCCGATGAGTTTTTTTTGTATAAACTCGTTATAAACTCGTAATTGGTACATTTTTGTAAATTGGTTCTGTAAAAAGTAAAAAAAAAATCAATTACTTACAAAACAAACAAAATGAACTTATACTGAAAGCTACTTCTGGGGTTATCTACTTCTGGGTTACTTCTGGAAGTAACCCTCCTCCCCTACCTGTGTTGATTTAAACACCCTTAATTGAATACACATCCGCATGCGCTCCATGGATTTTAAAAACAACGTCAGTAGGTGAAGGCTGTGCTGCTTGAATTACCAGAAATAAATTCAGGTAATTTCATACAGGCACGAAGGTATGGTGGCATAGACATTGCCAAGAAAGCATTGCCACATGCATTTTCCCTTATCCAATCTGGCTGAGAACACGATAACAAAATATCTAGGCGTTTAACGACTCGCTATTTGACAACTGGGCCTGTGATGCTGTCCGAGTGGACAATTATTTCAAAATAAAGGCACGGGGGGTAGTATTAAAATGTCCGATGTTCGATAAATAACATGCTCATAGCACTAGAGTGGAAAGATGTACAACACTATATGTTTTAATGCAATGTTTTTTTTTGTTTAAGCTAAATTTGGAAACCTTACCCCAGTATATTTCTTCGTCTTATTTAAAAATCAGGAATAAACATAATCATAATACTAGGGACAGGGAGATTTTATATTTAGAAAGTGTTGGGAAAAGTGCTTCAGTACTGTTTTTTGAACGGTGTGAGAAATTATTACACTGAAAATATAGACAGAGGTTTCGTAAACATTCGTACCTAAATTATATTTTGTCGTAAATATTTAAAATGTAATGTAAAATGTATTATGTAATGCAATTGTATTACTGTACTAGCGCATGCTCTAAATAAAAAATGAAGTAGTAATTGATAACTAGGGTGCTGATGAGTCTGAGCCTGATGCATGATAAGCCATGGTGAGCAAGACAAGCAATGGTTTAAGATACATAGACTAGACCACACAACAAACTAACCCACGCTGACAGCTAATCTGTTATTCCCATTCCACAATAGTTATGAATTCGATCACAAATCAGAATCGTCACTCCTAATATAAACTGGCCATGTGTATGATGGTCACCCAACTAAAGCCTGACCCAGCGAAATGTTGCTTAACTTTGGTGATCTCACGAAAACCGATGTTTTCTTAATTGATTAGATGGTCGATCAAATGTTATCTTTATGAAATTATTTTACGTGTAAGCTGGCAATATGTGCAAATATGGAAGTATGTAAAATGAAGGTCATATTCTTTTGAGGATCACTCGAATGAATAACTGTTATTATTTTCATTATTACTAAGGTAATGGTTAATGCGTCACTGTAATGCGTGTGTTTGTCCCATGTTCACAGATTCGTGACGCGTTACGCACGCGTGATGTACGCTTCCCGTAAGTTTTCCAAAGCAAACGCGTGCGTCTCGTCAATTTTCGACCAAACTGTGGCTAAACACCCCGATAGGACGTGCTTCTTCTTTGAGGACCAAGAATGGAGCTACAAGCGAGTGAGTTTCTTCAATTTTCCAGCGCTAGTTTATCATAATAATTCACTAGCATATGTCTTTATTTTGTCTCTATTTCAGTATTTGAATGTGAGTTGAACAGTAATTGTCATTATTGATTGAGAAATCAATAAAATCGACTTTGATGAGTAGTGACAAGGTACTCAAATATTATTACCATTTAAAAGAAAATGGAGTTTAACAGATATTTGTTACTGGTTTCGAATATGTCTGGAAAAGCATTGACAATAGAAACAAACGAGACATTTTGTCGCTGACTTTTTGTCCCTGAATCTTGTGAATACTCAGAAAACCGGCATTCCCCTGTGAGATTTTGGTTAGGCAATTGACAATACACGCAAGACATGTTGAAAGCCTACGCGTAAGGCTGAACACGATTGACCCAGTTTCGAAGCAATCCAGCAATTTTGAAGGGAATTTTTGCGTTTCGATATCTGGAGTGTAGGAAAATAAAAAGGTTCCATGACTTAACACTAAATGTAGAGTAAAAATTTAATAAGATGAGCTTTTATCTGATAAATTGATTAGTATCAGCACACTTCAGAACAATAGTGATTAGATCATTAAACTTATTTAATGAGGTGTGACTTGCGTTATGTTATAAATGTTATCAAAAACACTTATTATCATTCCATTGTCAATCAGCTTTTTCTTTTCCTAAAGTTTTTGCTAATTGTCATACTGGAATGGATCACATGTCAATAGTTTATAAAACCCCTTCATAAATACAGAAATAAATACGCAATACCAAAAACAAAAATAGTAAACCAAAAATTATATTAAAATCAGTTACTTTTGTACTTTCAGGTACAAGAACTCAGTTGGCGGATAGCAAATGTCTTCAACGAAGCCGGATTAAAGCGGGGCCAAGTAGTCGCTATTGTCATGGAAAACCGACCCGAATTTGTAGCCACCTGGCTGGGGGCTTCTCGTCTCGGTCTCATTTCTGCTTTGGTCAACGTGAACCTTCAGAAGCGTCCTCTTGAGCATTCGTTTCAAGCGGTGACCCCAGCTGCCGTGGTCCTTACGACCCCACTGGCGCCAGTCGTGCTCGAAGTTCGTGACTGCCTGGACAAGTCGACATTAATCTTCAATTTGGACGCTGATGTTACAAGTGAAGGAATTCTTCCACTTGCTAAGTTGTTGAAAGATGTGACTGTGACTCCTCCTCAAGTAGATCCCCCTGGTTACAAAGACAAACTGATCTACATCTACACTTCAGGCACAACTGGTCTGCCCAAAGCAGCTATCATCCCACATTCCAGGTAAAAACACAAAACGTAACATTTCTATAAGTTGCTTGCGGACATTTTTGTTGATGTTAAGAGTGAGTAGTGTTTTCAAGAAACAATTAAACTTCACTCGTATAGCCTGTTTAGCTTTCTTGCAAATTTATTTACCTATCTTTCCATTTAATTTTGGGTGCTTTGATAGTGTAAATTTATTTAATTGCGTATTTTGGGTTAGTTTAGTATTATAGAAGTAATGAGAGAGCACAACCTTACTAGAGATGTTAAATAAATAAAGTCTCTAGTAATCCCGTTGCCATTAGAGTTTCAGCTAATGCCTTGCTTTCTGAAAGATAACTTCTTTAAAGTTTTTGTTCAATTTTGATATTATGCCAATTAATTAAACACTTACCAGATTTTAAAATTGGATACTGGTCCCAGTGTGAAATCATATTTTCTAGTTCTTATTTTAGCTTGTGCTTGCCAGGTACTTGCTAGCGACCCTTGGCGCGCATGTAATGCTGGAGCTGCAGTCCTCCGACCGCATTTACAACCCACTTCCGCTGTATCACCTGGCCGGCGGAATCCTTGGCGTGGGACCCGCGCTCGTATTTGGCGTGTCCTCCGTAATCCGGCCAAAGTTCTCCGCCTCCAACTATTGGACCGACTGCATCAAATACAAATGCACGGTAATCCTAGTCGTATACCGATTTAAAATGTTTGTTGACGTTTGGTGAGCATGTTTATGGTAGTGGATGATCCAGGTGGCTCTGGTATTTGGAGCGTTAGAGAAACAATCCACCATATTCAATGTGGCTGGCTGGCTGGCCTATAACGTTTTTCTCATTATTAAGTTGTTTCTTGAGACTGACACTTTTCAATCTAAATTCCAATGTCTCAAAAATAAAATTGAATATGCAATGCATTGTGGCCAGCAATAAAGGCTTAGACTAAGTAAAAACTTTTTGAAGAGCACCCTCTTCCCGTATTCCCAAAGTAAAATGGACATGACGGAATATTTGGATTGTACCACAGGTTGGCCAGTACATTGGCGAGATCTGTCGCTACGTCCTCGCAGTGCCGCCAAAGCCGACCGACACGACGCATAGCGTGCGGCTCATGGTTGGAAACGGCATGCGCACGGCCATTTGGGAGCCGTTCGTCGAGCGTTTCAAGGTAACTTTGGTGGCATGTTGCAAAACAGCAAAAAAAAACACTAGGTTTGGTTTGAGATACCATATAAATCAAAATTATGTGGTTAGGTGCGTTATCAGTGCATATGCATGATAGGAAAATGTATGGTAATTTGCAGTCTTCCACTATTTTTACTCTCCAAATGAGCAATACTGAAATCGTAGCTTGGTATCAAGATAAATGATTGTAATGGACGTCCATGTTCATAAAAAAAATTAAAAACTTGTTAAATAACTAAAAAAAACTTAAATTCTTTTGGCTTTTTGGTTTTTAATATTTATTTTCTTCTAGGTCCCGGAGATACGAGAGTTGTACGGAGCGACAGAAGGAAACGTTAACATAAGTAAGTGAAAAGAAAACCTGCTGACATTTCTGAGATCTTCATTGTAGACTTCCATCTTGTACAATTGAGTCACTTTTGCTAAATTAGTCTTCCAAAAACACTAATTCAAAATTAAGTTCAAAATGCTATGTAGCCCTTTTGACAACATATCCTTATGCTTTGCAGCCTGTGCTTTTCAATTCCACTTAAAAAAAATAACTTTGCAAACAATCAGGAAGATGAAGGTATAGAAGGTTGCCATGTTGCTTGAGAGATTCCGACGTTTATTTTTCAGTAAACATTGATGACACCGTTGGGACGGTGGGAGCAATACCATCCCTGATGGGGTTGGCACCGAAAATGGCTGGGCTTATCAAAGTTGATCAAGCAGGAGTCCCACTGCGAGATGCGAACGGTCTCTGCATCAGCTGCAAGCCAGGTGAGCACCTTTAATTGTTACGTAATATTACTCATTGGATTGTATATGTATGTTTATGTATGATTTTTATTTAGCTTTTTTAATATCTTTACTGTTTTCAGCTCTTATTCTCGCAATTGTAATATTTTCAATTAACTTTCACGCAATAACATTTTTACCATTACCTAGTTATTTTAGTGTAGTTTAAATGTTTGTATATTTGCAAAATATTGCCATGGCAAGGTTATTTGCTTCTGAGACTGTGGTCAAGTACTATAAAATGAATCAATCAATCCTAATCTAGGTAGCATTATAATGCTACCTAGATTACTACTGAGACTACTATAATGCAGCCTATAGGCTGCAATTACATAGGTATGTCAGTATTTTCGATCAATTGACATGATTTTCTTTAGAAGCAAGGACCGCCAGTGACACCCATATTAATTAGCTACGTTAATTAACATTTTATGTAGCTAATTTATAAATGTATTAGACAAATTTAACAATATGAACCCGTGCTCTATTCGATAGGTGAGCCTGGCATGTTTGTTGGCCTCATCACATCATTTTCGCCAGCGGCAGCTTTCCATGGCTACGCTGACACTGAGGCGTCCAACAAGAAGATTCTAAGAGATGTATACAAACATGGCGATAGAGCGTTTAACTCAGGTGAGTCGAAATTAATCTCACTACCAGGTTTCATCTATTACAAATTCAAAAACCACTAAAATGACTGAGCGTATTGATTTCTTTTCTTCATTCACAGGAGATGTATTGGTTCAGGATGAATATGGTTACATGTACTTCAAAGATAGAACTGGAGACACTTTCCGGTGAGTAGAAATAGGTGGAGTTGGACAAACCTTGGTTTTTTAACTTTCCAGAGATGGGAATAATTTCCATTTGGCCTGAAACGGTCTAGAATCCACTAGTATCGATGGCGCAAGATGTCAGTAGCCTTGTTAAGCTCTATTTTAAAGAAAACAGATTATCTTATAATAACAAAGAGGTTTTTATTCAGCTTTAAGTTTTGATTTTACCTTTTTTGTGTATTTTTCAACATTCAAACATTCCAGATCAACCTTCAAAATGTATTCAAAATTTAAAGCTTTTTGAGAAAGAGTCTGAAAAATTAATTGGCTGTCCTTATGATAACTATTTTTTTGGTGACGCAGGTGGCGTGGTGAAAACGTTGCGACTGCCGAGGTCGAGGCAGTAATCAGCAATCTGGTGGATTACCGGGACACCGCAGTCTACGGGGTGGAGGTTCCGGGCCAAGAAGGTCGTGCCGGTATGGCTGCCATTTTGGACGACGCTGGCACATTAGATTTGCCAGCGCTAGCTACTGCGCTGGATGGTGCGCTGCCTGGATATGCTCGGCCGCTGTTCCTGCGAAAAGTTCCCCACATGGAGCTGACCGGGACGTTTAAGCTGAAAAAGATTGATCTGCAGAAACAAGGTCAGTTCTGTGACAGTTATATCACCCAATTTTGGGGGTTGATTGCATTAGAAAATGACTCTGCCATTCAACAAGCATACACAGTTTTTTAAAGCTTAATTTTGCACACTTGCAATAAAGTGCCAAGAGACTGGATATTTGTTGTGGTAAAAAAGAAACAAGAAAGGGAGCACCATTAACCAGAAAATAAATTGGCGCCGCTTGGTGGTGCACTTGTTGAGAAATTCCAAGGAATTTTAACGTTTCGGTGCTTTGCCTTTATCATTGTTAGAGATAACAATGACGGATGACAATGGGAGTATGGAAAATAAACAATGACAAAAGCAACCTGCCAATTTTTTAGAAATTCTAGAAGTTTCTTGTCAAGTGCACCATTCAACGCCAATGCTTTCTCCTGTAAGTAGCGGTCCCTCTCTCTTTCATTCTTCACCACAACAATTTTCCACACCTGGTGTTTGGGTTGTCATTACAATAGAGTTTGGACTGTTTCCCGCAATTTTATGTTGTTTTTTTTTTCAAAATAGAAAACAGTTTATTTTTCTGCCAGAAAGATCTAAGAATATTTACTTTTTTATGTTATTTTTTTATTAAATGTTGATGCTTGAATGATAGCACAGTTAAATCTATTAACAAAGTAGCTGCGTTGTTGTTCTGTTTAACTGCGCATCAGCACCTTCGCTATTTGTGCCGTGTTCATTTATAGCTGTCAAAATGCAAACTCTTGTTACAGGATTCGATCCCACAACTATCAACGATCACCTTTTCTTCCGCAAAGGCCGTACGTTTGTTGAGCTGACAGACAAGTTATACGAAGAAATCTTATCAGGGAGGGAGCGCCTTTGATTCTAGGTATTGGATCGACGGCCGAATGAATCGAAGTGCATTGCAATCGCTGCAAGTCGGTACTTACCCGCAGAAGAGGTGATGCTACTCTTCGTATCAGCAGCATTATCATGTTGCTAATAACCCCTCGAAAGCAGCTGTAGATTGACATTTGGTACCAATTTCCAAATAAGTATGCTATTGATGCGACTCTACAATTTGTGTGGAGGAATTAAGTGGATCCACACATTGAACTGATTGAACTTTGTACCTATTTTAATAAAAGAATGTGATAATTCAATAGCAAATGAGCAGCAAAGTCGTATCGTTGAGTGTATAGGTTATTATTACTATAACCTATACACTCTACGGTAGTATATGTTTAGAATTTGATACACAAAACGAAAAACATACCCAGATTAACTCCTGAAGTGAGTTACCTGTTAAGCTGTGATACATTTTTTTGGATACATACCGCATTAATAATTTGCACGTCGTTTAGCGCACAAGCTATGTGATATTCAAGAGCTGCACAATCACAAGCAGAACTACTCTGCAACTTCATCACCACTCCTCCATTTCTAAAGTCATAAAAAATGTTCTCGGGCTACAGCGAAGAGATGCAAAGTTACAGCGAAGTAGCTTCTGATAGCAATACCTGACAGGTGATGAAATTGAAGCAAACCACAGGATGTGAGCTTTTAGGATTGCCACAGCGAAGCATTGAACCTCGAACAAATTTGAAGTGCTGAAAATAATTTACGGGTTTCCATGTTTAATAAATGACCACAGAGGAGCATCGAAATATTGTTACCAAAAGTGGCAATTGTCTTTCTTTGTAGATTTTTTAACACTAGATCTAGTCGACACGTGTATGTATTTGCAGTAAATTGTACAATGAGGTCCAAATTAAAAATAAATACAATGTTATCTTTATTTTACTACCAATATTCTTTATTTGTAATAGCATTACAAGACAATCATCAATTAAGTCAGCCTATCACATTTTTTCCTAATCACTAAATTTTTTTCATTAGGTACTAAATAGAGTTTTACTCTCCAACATTTTGCAAGCAGGTTTCTTATTTGCAGCAGCTGCAATAGTGATTTTTAACAATTTTAGAATAAAGACCACACCAGATTTAAAACTGGTGGCAAATATTTTTATAACAAGATGCCTATTTCAAGTATTACATCAAAAGTTTTTATAGAGTTATCTTTGAGAAAGAGTTCAAAGACAAAACGTTACCACTTGCTTGCTCGTGTCAAAGAGAGTCGTGCTATCGCTATGCCATCACAGAGAGAGAGAGAGAGAGAGAGAGAGAGAGAGTAGAGAGACAGCATTGCACAACCAGAGAGTTGTATCACAGATTTTGAGAAGTTTTCACACATCCCTTGAGCTCTCTAGGATCTACAACTAGCCTACGATGTCGGCTAAATGTTGATGCGCATTTTCCAATATTACAGATACGATTATTCATAAACAGCAATCACTTAAATGTACAACATCAATGTTGCTTTGAGCCCCTACTACCTCTACTACCACACAACCAATAATCACATTCATTTAAAATATCTAGGTATCTCCTATCTTATATAATGTAGTATTGCTCTCTTCACGAGTAAAATCAGTTAAAATAATAGGTCAATGTTTGTATAGAATTGTTAAAGTGGATTCAGTCAATTAATACATTGCAATCCACTTTAACAATGGTACATAAAAACGGTCCTCTACTAGGTATGAAAATATGCAAGCGCACCAACATTTCGCCGACGGAAAGAGAAATTGTATTTAAAAACTAACGTGCCTCTAAAACGTGATTGGCACATTGGTTCTGGCCCCAGGAATAAACTATTTGAATCGTTTAGGTATAGTTAAACGCCATCAAGATCGAAACAGTCTGTTTTGTGACTGCGGAGATTGCGTTGGCCACCTAGCGATAGAAAAGTTAGAATAACGGTACAAAAAGGCAAGAGCAGAATGAGTAAGAATTTTTTTTTTTAAATAATTCCCACAAAATAGAGCCAATGGTCCTTTGTAGATGGCCCACTTCTCAACCCATTGAACAAAATATAGACATAACCATTTAAATAACCCTTTGCCTAAGGTATGTGGTCTGGAACAGGTATTTTGTTAAAATAGTTAACCGTTATTGTGAATTGGCGTTACACTATCACTAGGTGACCAACCAAACGTGCTTCCAACGTCGCTTAGCTTGAGGGTAAACCAGCAAGACACCATTTTTTAATGCAAAAAGTAGTCGACCAACCGGTGTGTAAAGAAATCACAAATAAGGATGGATTAATGGCAATGGTTTTGCTACCAAGAAAATGATGTCTCGTTGCTGCTCCCCCACTTTGTATCCACTTCTATATCATAACGACTTGCAGGCTTACGACTGGGCTTGTAAATTGCTGTTTGGTCATATCAAGTAGTGTTCCAAAATTTAGATACGGACAGTTTTGAATCTTGCAAAGTAACAAAAATAAAGCATGTAGATAAATATGTAGTTGTAAATTAATAACAAGAAAAAATTGAACACTAATCAATAAGACCTGAAATAAAAAAGAGAATCTTGGAAGACACTATGACGTACGATTATCAAAACAAGCTGCTAAAATCGCTGATCAGTATGATAGTTAACCATATGAATTTGAAAAACCAAGAAATTAAAAATATATCCGTTAAAAAAAATGTTTCACCTTACAAGCCGCAAGCCCGCAAACTATCCCCCCATTCCACATCACGAGAGACAGCAAAGTCTGCGCCACGACGGCCGCTTCTTTGCACGGCGCCGTCTTGCGAGTGCCGTCACGATAGCGTGGTCAAAAGCGTCCTTCAGACCGCGCTGCGTCAGCGCCGAGGTCTCGACGTACAGTGCCGCGCCGATGCTCTTGGCCACCTCGCGACCGCGAGCCTCTGTTACTGGCCGCTCGCCGAGCAGGGCCAGTTGCCGCAAGAGTCTGCGACGGGTAATGAGGTACAGGTGTTTAAGGTTGTGTATTTTATTGTATGGATTCCACTTGGGGTCATTGGCTTGTGTACTGGGCTTTGAATTCTATGGGCTAGTTTTATCACTTCTGGTTAAGATAAAAATGAAATCACTACCTGTTTGGGTGTGAGCCTGTGATCATGGTCTTGAGCTGGCAGTTATCTTTTTAACTGAACTTTGTAAAAAGGGCTAATATGCTAGGTCGTTTTTTGCTTAATTCTCCCAAAAAGTAAAAAGGCCAGATGCAAAAAAAATCCTGCATTGCTGAAGTGTTAGAACCTACAGTGCAAGCAATGAATAATGTAAACAGAATTGGAAGCAAAATGTGTGATAGAAGTTAAGGTTGATTATATTTGACTAATGTGAAAAATATGTCTTTTTCCAGGGTAAGGGGATAGTAAGAAGATTAGGGTTAATGTGTGAGTTTCTCAACTTTTCTGTCGATTGCTGAGATCTGATAAATCCAAGAATTGCTTAAATTGTGAAATAAACAAAATTTAGACAAATAAATGCAACTGTAATCAAATCCCTAACAGAGCCAGTTTGTTAAATTTCTAAGCCAAAGTACCTGTAGCCAACAACAACAAAATCAGAGTAAAGAAATTATGGGACTTGTGCAAGAAAGCCACTTCTTAATGTCTACCATTTACTCACAACTGAACAAACCCTAGATTATTGAACAATTCTTAACATTGTCGAAAGTAATCTTGACATGGACTCACCGCACATCATTGCGCCGGTCAGCTTGGGTGCCGACCAGCAAGAGGGCAGCTTCGGGCCGGGCGCGGTTCAGTTCCGGCGCCCACTTTTCACGAATGCTCCGCAGGGATGCAGGGCTTGCAACACTGAAGCACGCAAGGAACACATCTGTGTCCGGATAGCATAGGGCTCGGAGGGGGTCGAATGCGTCCTAGAAAAAAATCAGACGATAGTTTCAGGGACACCTGTTGCGATGAAATGTGTGAGAAATGATAAAGCGATGAAATGATCAGGGATTAAATACCTGTCCAGCTGTATCACATAGTTGGACACTGATTGGTTCGCCGTCGACGCTCACGAGAACTGTTGAAATAATATTTTTAAGAATAGGTATCAAAATTTAGATTCCATACCAATAACTGTGATGGATTGATAAGCTTAAATTGATCACAGCAAGGCAGAGAGCAGTGTTTATGTGGACAAGCTCACCATTATAGTTGTCAAAAGCAGTTGGCACATATTCACTGGGGAAACCGTTGGTACTATAGCTGACAACAAGCGACGTTTTCCCAACAGCCCCATCTCCGACAAGAACGCACTTGATTCGGCCGTTTGTATGGAAGTTGTGGTCGTCTTTCAGACGCAGCAAAGGGCTTGTACAGCCCAAAGAAGAGGGTGGCATCTTATGCACCTTCGAAGGGCTACCTCCCTCGACCTTGGTCCACGACAGGTGCGTTCAGCTCAAGCTGAATGACCTCTCCTCCTTCAAGGTTCCATCTTGCACAATGAAAAGGAAAGTCTAGATACCAAATACGGTGTGTGCGAGCCGAATTCTTCTATGCCAATGTGAATTATACTCAAAACACATTGCCGGTACGTCCCACATCAAGAAAAGTTTATCTTTTATGATTCAAATCTACTCGGAATCACTTTTTTATCTGACGACAACACCATTCTGACAAGACGATGCACCTTCAAAATGTCTATGACGTCATGACATCATTAACCACGTGACCCCCAGCTGCGGTGTACAGTGATGCCACAGCTCAGCGGCTGACCTGTCAGTGTCATTACCCAGTGCGTGTCAGTCTGTTTTGAAACGTGGTTGTTCGTTTCAAATCACTTATTTTTGTAATTTTTCCCCATTTTTAGGAATTCTACGCTATGGCAGACGTTTCAGTTGATGTGTCTGGATCTATGGATCCATTAATACCTCCAAACAAGAAGTAAGTACAAAATTAATGAGGTAATAGATAAGAAATGTTTTGTCAACATTATGATGTCATTTGTTGGTTAAGTATGGCTTAATTTCGTTCTCTCCGTCTTTGGCAGTTTTTTGTACGGGCTAAACCCGAGGAATATATCTGCGGCGACTGCTCGTGACTGGATTGGCCAGCAACGACAGCACATCCGACCGTGGACTACATTCGTAAACACGAACAACTTCCGCTTACCAACAAGTTTGCCTCGACTGAGTGCTAGGGTTATGCGCAACGTCGAATACTTCCAGAGCAATTACATCTTTGTATTTCTTGGCCTCATTGCATACTGTCTGTAAGTAAACAATTACACGGGGTTGATCTATTTAGAAATATCTCGTATTATAGGTACACTAGTACTGTATATCACTATAGTTACTGTACAGCCTAAATAATAAGATCTTTGGTACTGTCTATCTCACTTAACTAACACCCTTTACTCACTAAAAATCTTTTCTTTTCTGTCACTGAATACTTTTCCGATTAGTGCCATAGTCTTGCAGTTCAACATTCAATCCGGGCACTCACAATTTTAATCTCAGTTTTATTTGCTTTTTTACTCCATATATAAACAAAATATGGTTATATCTATATTTACAGTTCCTAAAGTTTATTTTCTATCTAAATTCTATCTTAAGTTTATTTGATGAGCAATATCAGTAAGTAATTATTAGCTATCTTGTATAACCACTGACACACTCATACAACTTTGCTTTGCATTATTGACCAGTTGAAAAACAAAATAATTCAAAATCTATTATTGCCTATGGCAAGGTTTGCTAGGGGCAGGTCAAATGCATCTACTATTCGGACCCTTGCATTTTCAGATTGACAAGTCCCTTGCTTCTCATCGTGGTAGCGGCAAGTCTTGGGGCTTGCTACATGCTAGCTCTCAAGAGCCAAGAACGAGCGCTTTCGCTCTTCGGTCGACCACTTACGCTGGCTCAACAGTACGCACTTGTCGGCGTTGTATCTATTCCTGTTTTCTACTGGGCAGGAGCTGGCTCGGCGCTCTTCTGGGTTGTGGGTATGTTCTCGTTTGATTTTGTAATCAACCTTTAGCATCACTTTAGTAATATGGGGATACCCATAATATGGGCATGGGGATACCAAAGTTTTAGAAAACTTTTTTGCCTTTAAATTGGACTAAAAGGATTGGTTTCCCTAAATTGGATCTCCCTTGAGAGGATTCCTTACCCCACCCCGCTAAAACTGGAATATGTGTGCCCGGATAGCTCAGTTGACCGGCAATTGGAGGTCTAGAGTTCGTATCCCGGTTCGATTGCACATTTTTCCAGTCTAGCTTCCTTTCCAATATTGGTCTGTTGGCTACCAATTGGATTCTTTTGGTCGACATTTTTATTTATTTTAAAAACATTAAAATTTTTTTTTTAATTGTTATTTTTAAGTAGAAGAAAAGAGAAAAGCCATGCATTTTTGTAGATATGAGAGCCCTGACCAACTGATCTGACCAACTGGCTGAAACGACAGAATATATCCTATCACGATCAATCGTTATCAGATTTGGAATCCGATGCAAGTGGTCTATGCACTTATCTTTGTGTACTAGATGAGAGAGTAGAAACTGAAATTAAAGTCCCCTTTTTGGAATTGGACCTTTGAACGTTGTCATTCTGTGAATAATAGCAAATTCCGTTTTGCAGGCGCCTCGTGGCTTGTGATCACTGTACACGCCGCCATGTTCAACATCGACACTGTTTTAAGTCAGGAGGATGATCGATTCGATCTCACCATGGAACAAGTTTGAGCAATCTCCCTGTGGCCTCTAAGCACTGTTTTTTTTTTTCTTGTGCTATTGTTGCATCATATTTTATAAATGTTTCTGTTAATAAATACTAATACTCAGATTGTGTATTTTGACTTCCAAAGTGTTGCTAAGGTATGTTTAATTTCAGGGCTGTTATATATGTATTTTTTTGCTTGTTGGGTCTTTCCTTTCCTTAGCATACACTTAGATCTAAATAGTCATTGAGAGCATTGACAATTGTTTTATGATAAGTACTTTTTTATGGTTAAGCAACTCATACTGAACGTAAGTATAAATTATACATTTTAATGAATACGAAAATGCACTACCACATCGTGTCAATCATGACTTTCGTTGGTTGTAAGAAAAAAGACTTCGAAACAATAATTTCGAAATAGTTATACTTCTAAATTGAAGTTAGCATTTATCTCTGCAGATTCTATATAAGAGTCGGTGTTTTAAAAAGGCGAAGATAAGGATTTATTGGGGAAATTTGTATTTAATTTAATTGTAATAATAAGTCAGACGGTAAGATAGCTATATGAGTATGATTTTTGTAAGATTCTTCTAGGAGCATAAATTAAGAAGGTAAAAATTAAGTATTAAGTATGGATACACAAGACTATGTATCCTTGTTTGATGCTACCCTTTGGACCCAAATACGCAAAATAATGCACAGTTCATGGAAAATAGAGTGGTGAAAATTAAGAGTCCATTGCAAAGGTTATATAATTATATTATAGTATCTTTGGTCTATTGTGAAGCTTATTAGTTATATCGTTGGTTATATCAACATGATTTTGGGTGTACCTAGGGTCACTTCGTAGACTTTTTGACAGTTTTTGGCAAAAGGTGTGCAATGTCATTTTCTGATTTTGGTGTCTTAATGCTTTAAGTTAGGTTAGGTTAGGTTAGGTTAGGTTAGGTTGTGTTGATGTTCAGGTGTTGTTCAGGTGTTGTTCAGGTGTTGTTCAGGTGGTGTTCAGGTGATGTTCAGGTGATGTTCAGGTGATGTTCAGGTGGTGTTCAGGTGGTGTTCAGGTGATGTTTAGGTGATGTTTAGGTGGTGTTCAGGTGATGTTCAGGTGGTGTTCAGGTGATGTTCAGGTGATGTTCAGGTGATGTTCAGGTGGTGTTCAGGTGATGTTCAGATGGTGTTCTGGTGATGTTCAGGTGGTGTTCAGGTGATGTTTAGGTGATGTTCAGGTGGTGTTCAGTTGATGTTCAGGTAGTGTTCAGGTGGTGTTCAGGTGATGTTTATGTGATGTTCAGATGATGTTCAGTTGGTGTTCAGGTGGTGTTCAGGTGGTGTTCAGGTGATTTTCAGGTGGTGTTCAAGTGATATTCAGGTGGTGTTCAGGTGGTGTTCAGGTGGTGTTCAGGTGGTGTTCATGTGATGTTCAGGTGGTGTTCAGGTGGTGTTCAGGTGGTGTTCAGGTTGGGTTGGGTTAGGTTGGGTTGGGTTGGGTTGGGTTGGGTTGGGTTAGGTTAGGTTAGGTTAGGTAAGGTTAGGTAAGGTTCGGTAAGGTTAGGTTAGGTTCAGTTAGGTTCGGTTAGGTTCGGTTAGGTTCGGTAAGGTTCGGTTAGGTTCGGTTAGGTTCGGTTAGGTTCGGTTAGGTTCGGTGAGGTTCGGTTAGGTTCGGTTAGGCTAGGTTAGGTAAGGTAAGGTTAGGTTAGGTTAGGATAGGTTAGGTTAGGTTAGGTTAGGTAAGGTTAGGTTAGGTAAGGTTAGGTTAGGTTAGGTTAGGTTGTGTTGATGTTCAGGTGTTGTTCAGGTGTTGTTCAGGTGTTGTTCAGGTGATGTTCAGGTGGTGTTCAGGTGGTGTTCAGGTGATGTAAATGTGATGTTCAGGTGATGTTCAGGTGGTGTTCAGGTGGTGTTCAGGTGGTGTTCAGGTGATGTTTATGTGATGTTCAGGTGATGTTCAGGTGGTGTTCAGGTGATGTTCAGGTGGTGTTCAGGTGATGTTCAGGTGGTGTTCAGGTGATGTTCAGGTGATGTTCAGGTGGTGTTCAGGTGGTGTTCAGGTGATGTTTAGTTGGTGTTCAGGTGATGTTCAGGTGGTGTTCAGGTGATTTTAAGGTGATGTTCAGGTGATGTTCAGGTGGTGTTCAGGTGATGTTCAGATGGTGTTCTGGTGATGTTCAGGTGGTGTTCAGGTGGTGTTCAGGTGATGTTTAGGTGATGTTCAGGTGGTGTTCAGTTGATGTTCAGGTAGTGTTCAGGTGGTGTTCAGGTGATGTTTATGTGATGTTCAGATGATGTTTAGTTGGTGTTCAGGTGATGTTCAGGTGGTGTTCAGGTGGTGTTCAGGTGGTGTTCAGGCGATTTTCAGGTGGTGTTCAGGTGATATTCAGGTGGTGTTCAGGTGGTGTTCAGGTGGTGTTCAGGTGGTGTTCATGTGATGTTTAGGTGGTGTTCAGGTGGTGTTCAGGTGGTGTTCAGGTGGTGTTTAGTTGGTGTTCAGGTGGTGTTCAGGTGGTGTTCAGGTGGTGTTTAGGTTGGGTTGGGTTAGGTTGGGTTGGGTTGGGTTGGGTTGGGTTGGGTTAGGTTAGGTAAGGTTAGGTAAGGTTAGGTTAGGTTAGGTTAAGTTAGGTTAGGTTCGGTTAGGTTCGGTTAGGTTCGGTTAGGTTCGGTTAGGTTCGGTTAGTTCGGTTAGGTTCGGTTAGGTTCGGTGAGGTTCGGTTAGGTTCGGTTAGGCTAGGTTAGGTTATGTTAAGTTAGGTTAGGTTAGGTTAGGATAGGTTAGGTTAGGTTAGGTTAGGTAAGGTTAGGTTAGGTTAGGTTAGGTTCGGTTAGGTTAGGTTAGGTTAGGTTAGGTTAGGTTAGGTTGTGTTGATGTTCAGGTGTTGTTCAGGTGTTGTTCAGGTGTTGTACAGGTGGTGTTCAGGTGATGTTCAGGTGGTGTTCAGGTGGTGTTCAGGTGATGTAAAGGTGATGTTCAGGTGATGTTCAGGTGGTGTTCAGGTGGTGTTCAGGTGGTGTTCAGGTGATGTTTATGTGATGTTCAGGTGATTTTCAGGTGGTGTTCAGGTGATGTTCAGGTGGTGTTCAGGTGGTGTTCAAGTGATGTTCAGGTGATGTTCAGGTGGTGTTCAGGTGATGTTTATGTGATGTTCAGGTGATGTTCAGGTGGTGTTCAGGTGATGTTCAGGTGGTGTTCAGGTGTTGTTCAGGTGGTGTTCAGGTGGTGTTCAGGTGATGTTCAGGTGGTGTTCAGGTGGTGTTCAAGTGGTGTTCAGGTGGTGTTCAGTTGATGTTCAGGTTGTGTTCAGGTGGTGTTCAGGTGATGTTTATGTGATGTTCAGGTGATGTTCATGTGGTGTTCAGGTGATGTTCAGGTGGTGTTCAGGTGATGTTCAAGTGTTGTTCAGGTGGTGGTAAGGTGGTGTTCAGGTGGTGTTCAGGTGGTTTTCATGTGATGTTCAGGTGGTGTTCAGGTGGTGTTCAGTTTGGGTTGGGTTAGGTTGGGTTGGGTTGGGTTGGGTTGGGTTGGGTTGGGTTGGGTTAGGTTAGGTTAGGTAAGGTAAGGTTATGTTAGGTTATGTTAGGTTAGGTTAGGTTATGTAAGGTTCGGTTCGGTTAGGTTCGGTTAGGTTCGGTTAGGTTCGGTTAGGTTCGGTTAGGTTCGGTTAGGTTCGGTTAGGTTCGGTTAGGTTCGGTTAGGTTCGGTTAGGTTCGGTTAGGTTCGGTTAGGTTCGGTTAGGTTAGGTTAGGTTAGGTTAGGTTAGGTTAGGTTAGGTTAGGTTAGGTTCGGTTAGGTTGTGTTGTGTTCAGGTGTTGTTCAAGTGTTGTTCAGGTGTTGTTCAGGTGGTGTTCAGGTGATGTTCAGGTGATGTGCAGGTGATGTTCAGGTGATGTTCAGGTGGTGTTCAGGTGGTGTTCACGTGATGTTAAGGTGAAGTTCAGGTGGTGTTCAGGTGATGTTCAGGTGGTGTTTAGGTGGTGTTCAGGTGATGTTCAGGTGATGTTCAGGTGGTGTTCTGGTAATGTTCAGATGGTGTTCTGGTGATGTTCAAGTGGTGTTCAGGTGGTGTTCAGGTGATGTTTAGGTGATGTTCAGGTGGTGTTAGGTTTATGTTCAGGTAGTGTTCAGGTGGTGTTCAGGTGATGTTTAATTGATGTTTAGGTGATGTTCAGGTGGTGTTCAGGTGGTGTTCAGGTGGTGTTCAGGTGGTGTTCAGGTGATGTTAAGGTGGTGTTCAGGTGGTGTTCAGGTGGTGTTCAGGTGGTGTTTAGGTGGTGTTCAGGTGGTGTTCAGGTTGTGTTCAGGTGGTGTTCAGGTGGTGTCCAGGTGGTGTTCAGGTGGTGTTCAGGTGGTGTTCAGGTTGGGTTGGGTTAGGTTGGGTTGGGTTGGGTTGGGTTGGGTTAGGTTAGGTTAGGTTAGGTAAGGTTAGGTTAGGTTAGGTTAGGTTAGGTAAGGTAAGGTTAGGTTGTGTTGATGTTCAGGTGTTGTTCAGGTGTTGTTCAGGTGTTGTTCAGGTGTAGTTCAGGTGGTGTTCAGGTGATGTTCAGGTGATGTTCAGGTTATGTTTAGGTGATGTTCAGGTGGTGATCAGGTGATGTTCAGGTGGTGTTCAGGTGGTGTTTAGGTGATGTAAAGGTGATGTTTAGGTGATGTTCAGGTGGTGTTCAGGTGGTGTTCAGGTGGTGTTCAGGTGATGTTTATGTGATGTTCAGGTGATGTTCAGGTGGTGTTCAGGTGATGTTCAGGTGGTGTTCAGGTGGTGTTCAAGTAGTGTTCAGGTGGTGTTCAGGTGGTGTTCAGGTGATGTTCAGGTGGTGTTCAGGTGGTGTTCAAGTAGTGTTCAGGCGGTGTTCAGGTGGTGTTCAGGTGGTGTTCAGGTGATGTTAAGGTTATGTTCAGGTGGTGTTCAGTTGATGTTCAGGTAGTTTTCATGTGATGTTCAGGTGATGTTAAGGTGGTGTTCAGGTGATCTTCAGGTGGTGTTCAGGTGGTGTTCAAGTGGTGTTCAGGTGTTGTTCAAATGTTGTACAGGTGGTGTTCAGGTGATGTTCAGGTGGTGTTCAGGTGGTGTTCAGGTAATGTAAAGGTGATGTTCAGGTGATGTTCAGGTGGTGTTCAGGTGGTGTTCAGGTGGTGTTCAGGTGATGTTTATGTGATGTTCAGGTGATGTTCAGGTGGTGTTCAGGTGATGTTCAGGTGGTGTTCAGGTGGTGTTCAAGTGGTGTTCAGGTGGTGTTAAGGTGGTGTTCAGGTGATGTTCAGGTGGTGTTCATGTGGTGTTTAAGTGGTGTTCAGGTGGTGTACAGGTGGTGTTCAGTTGATGTTCAGGTAGTGTTCAGGTGGTGTTCAGGTGATGTTTATGTGCTGTTCAGGTGATGTTCAGGTGGTGTTCAGGTGATGTTCAGGTTGTGGTCCGGTGATGTTCAAGTGGTGTTCAGGTGGTGGTAAGGTGGTGTTCAGGTGGTGTTCAGGTGATGTTCAGGTGGTGTTCAGGTGGTATTCAGGTGGTGTTCAGGTGGTGTTCGGGTGGTGTTCAGGTGGTTTTCATGTGATGTTCAGGTGGTGTTCAGGGGGTGTTCACGTGGTGTTCAGGTGGTGTTTAGGTGGTGTTCAGGTGGTGTTCATGTGGTGTTTAGGTGGTGTTCAAGTGGTGTTCAGGTGGTGTTCAGGTGGTGTTCAGGTGGTGTTCAGGTGTTTAGTTTGAGTTGGGTTAGGTTGGGTTGGGTTGGGTTGGGTTGGGTTGGGTTAGGTTAGGTTAGGTAAGGTAAGGTTATGTTAGGTTATGTTAGGTTAGGTTAGGTTATGTTAGGTTCGGTTCGGTTAGGTTCGGTTAGGTTCGGTTAGGTTCGGTTAGGTTCGGTTAGGTTCGGTTAGGTTCGGTTAGGTTCGGTTAGGTTCGGTAAGGTTCGGTTAGGTTCGGTTAGATTCGGTTAGGTTCGGTTAGGTTAGGTAAGTTAGGTTAGGTTATGTTAGGTTAGGTTAGGTTAGGTTAGGTTAGGTTAGGTTAGGTTAGGTAAGGTTAGGTTAGGTTAGGTTAGGTTAGGTTAGGTTAGGTTAGGTAAGGTTAGGTTAGGTTAGGTTAGGTTAGGTTAGGTTAGGTTAGGTTAGGTTAGGTTAGGTTAGGTTAGGTTAGGTTAGGTAATGTTAGGTTAGGTTAGGTTAGGTTAGGTTAGGTTAGGTTAGGTTCGGTTAGGTTGTGTTGATGTTCAGGTGTTGTCCAGGTGTTGTTCAGGTGTTGTTCAGGTGGTGTTCAGGTGGTGTTCAGGTGGTGTTCAGGTGATGTTCAGGTGGTGTTCAGGTGGTGTTCAGGTGATGTTCAGGTGGTGTTCAGGTGTTGTTCAGGCGATGTTCAGGTGATGTTCAGGTGATGTTCAGGTGGTGTTCAGGTGGTGTTCAGGTGGTGTTCAGGTGGTGTTCAGGTGGTGTTCAGGTGATGTTCGGTGATGTTCAGGTGATGTTCAGGTGGTGTTCAGGTGATGTTCAGTTGGTGTTCTGGTGATGTTCAGGTGGTGTTCAGGTGGTGTTCAGGTGATGTTAAGGTGATGTTCAGGTGGTGTTCAGTTGATGTTTAGGTAGTGTACAGGTGGTGTTCAGGTGATGATAAGGGATGTTAAGGTGATGTTCAGTTGGTGTTCAGGTGATGTTCAGGTGATGATCAGGTGGTGTTCAGGTGTTGTTCAGGTGTTGTTCAGGTGGTGTTCAGGTGGTGTTCAGGTGATGTTCAGGTGTTGTTCAGGTGGTGTTCAGGTGGTGTTCAGGTGATGTTCAGGTGGTGTTCAGGTGGTGTTCAGGTGGTGTTCAGGTGATGTTCAGGTGGTCTTCAGGTGGTGTTCAGGTGGTGTTTAGGTGGTGTTCAGGTGGTGTTCAGGTGGTCTTCAGGTGGTGTTCAGGTGGTGTTCAGGAGGTGTTCAGGTGGTGTTCAGGTGGTATTCAGGTGGTGTTCAGGTTGGGTTGGGTTAGGTTGGGTTGGGTTGGGTTGCGTTGGGTTGGGTTGCGTTGGGTTAGGTTAGGTTAGGTTAGGTAAGGTAAGGTAAGGTAAGGTTAGGTTAGGTTAGGTTAGGTAAGGTTAGGTTAGGTTAGGTTAGGTTCGGTACGGTTCGGTTCGGTTCGGTTCGGTTCGGTTCGGGTAGGTTCGGTTAGGTTCGGTTAGGTTCGGTTAGGTTCGGTTAGGTTCGGTTAGGTTGGGTTAGGTTGGGTTAGGTTGGGTTAGGTTCGGTTAGGTTCGGTTAGGTTCGGTTAGGTTAGGTAAGGTTAGGTTAGGTATGGTTAGGTTAGGTTAGGTTCGGTTAGGTTAGGTTAGGTAAGGTTAGGTTAGGTTAGGTTAGGTTAGGTTAGGTTAGGTTAGGTTAGGTTAGGTTAGGTTAGGTTAGGTTAGGTTCGCTTCGGTTAGGATCGGTTAGGTTCGGTTAGGTTCGGTTGGGTTCGGTTAGGTTCGGTTAGGTTCGGTTAGGTTCGGTTAGGTTCGGTTAGGTTCGGTTAGGTTCGGTTAGGTTAGGTTAGGTTAGGTTAGGTTAGGTTAGGTTAGGTTAGGTTAGGTTAGGTTAGGTAAGGTTAGGTTAGGTTAGGTTAGGTTAGGTTAGGTTAGGTTAGGTTAGGTTAGGTTAGGTTAGGTTAGGTTAGGTTCGGTTAGGTGAGGTAAGGTTAGGTTAGGTTAGGTTAGGTTAGGTTAGGTGAGGTTAGGTTAGGTAAGGTTCGGTTAGGTTGTGTTGATGTTCAGGTGTTGTCCAGGTGTTGTTCAGGTGTTGTTCAGCTGGTGTTCAGGTGATGTTCAGGCGATGTTCAGGTGGTGTTCAGGTGGTGTTCAGGTGGTGTTCAGGTGGTGTTCAGGTGATGTTCAGGCGATGTTCAGGTGATGTTCAGGTGATGTTCAGGTGGTGTTCAGGTGGTGTTCAGGTGGTGTTCAGGTGATGTTCAGGCGATGTTCAGGTGATGTTTATGTGATGTTCAGGTGGTGTTCAGGTGATGTTCAGGTGTTGTTCAGGTGTTGTTCAGGTGGTGTTCAGGTGGTGTTCAGGTGATGTTCAGGCGATGTTCAGGTGATGTTCAGGTGATGTTCAGGTGGTGTTCAGGTGGTGTTCAGGAGATGTTCAGGTGGTGTTCAGGTGGTATTCAGGTGGTGTTCAGGTTGGGTTGGGTTAGGTTGGGTTGGGTTGGGTTGGGTTGGGTTGGGTTGGGTTGGGTTAGGTTAGGTTAGGTAAGTTAAGGTTAGGTAAGGTTAGGTTAGGTTAGGTTAGGTAAGGTAAGGTAAGGTAAGGTTAGGTTAGGTTAGGTTAGGTAAGGTTAGGTTAGTTTAGGTTAGGTTAGGTTGGGTTCGGTTAGGTTCAGTTAGGTTATGTCAGGTTCGGTTAGGTTCGGTTAGGTTCGGTTAGGTTCGGTTAGGTTCGGTTAGGTTCGGTTAGGTTAGGTTAGGTTAGGTAAGGGTAGGTAAGGTTAGGTTAGGTTAGGTTAGGTTAGGTTAGGTTAGGTTAGGTTGGGTTAGGTTAGGTAAGGTTAGGTTAGATAAGGTAAGGTTAGGTTAGGTTAGGTTAGGTAAGGTTAGGTTAGGTTAGGTTAGGTTAGGTTAGGTTAGGTTAGGTTAGGTTAGGTTAGGTTAGGTTAGGTTAGGTTAGGTTCAGTTAGGTTCGGTTAGGTTCGGTTAGGTTCGGTAAGGTTCGGTTAGGTTCGGTTAGGTTCGGTTAGGTTCGGTTAGGTTCGGTTAGGTTCGTTTAGGTTCGGTTAGGTTCGGTAAGGTTCGGTTAGGTTCGGTTAGTTTCGGTTAGGTTCGATAAGGTTAGGTTAGGTTAGGTTAAGTTAGGTTAGGTTAGGTAAGGTAAGGTTAGGTTAGGTCGGGTTGGGTTAGGTTGGGCTAGGTTGGGTTAGGTTTCGTTCGGTTCGGTTAGGTTCTATTAGGTTCGGTTAGGTTCGGTTAGGTTCGGTTAGGTTCGGTTAGGTTCGGTTAGGTTCGGTTACGTTCGGTTAGGTTCGGTTAGGTTCGGTTAGGTTCGGTTAGGTTCGGTTAGGTTCGGTTAGGTTCGGTTAGGTAAGGTAAGGTTAGGTTAGGTTAGGTTAGGTTATGTTAGGTTAGGTTAGGTTAGGTTAGGTTAGGTAAGCTTAGGTTCGGTTAGGTTCGGTTAGGTTCGGTTAGGTTCGGTTAGGTTCGGTTAGGTTCGGTTAGGTTCGGTTAGGTTCGGTTAGGTTCGGTTAGGTTCGTTTAGGTTCGGTTAGGTTCGGTTAGGTTCGGTTAGGTTCGGTTAAGTTCGGTTAGTTTTGGTTAGGTTTGGTTAAGGTTCGGTTAGGTTCGATTAGGTTCGGTTAGGATCGGTTAGGTTCGGTAAGGTTCGGTTAGGTTTGGTTAGGTTCGGTTAGGTTCGGTTAGGATCGGTTAGGTTCGGTTAGGTTCGGTTAGGTTTGGTTTGGTTCGGTTAGGTTCGGTTAGGTTCGGTTAGGTTCGGTTAGGTTCGGTTAGGTTCGGTTAGGTTCTGTTAGGTAAGGTTAGGGTCGGTAAGGTTCGGTTAGGTTAGGTTAGGTAAGGTTAGGTTAGGTTAGGTTAGGTAAGGTAAGGTTAGGTTAGGTTAGGCTAGGTTAGGTTAGGTTAGGTTAGGTTAGGTTAGGTTTGGTTAGGTTAGGTTGGGTTAGGTTAGGTAAGGTGAGGTTAGGTTAGGTTAGGTAAGGTTAGGTTAGGTAAGGTTAGGTTAGGTTAGGTTCGGTTAGGTTCGGTTAGGTTAGGTTAGGTTAGGTTAGGTAAGGTTAGGTTAGGTTTGGTTCGGTTCGGTTCGGTTAGGTTAGGTTAGGTAAGGTTAGGTTAGGTTAGGTTAGGTTAGGTTAGGTTAGGTTAGGTTAGGTTAGGTTAGGTTAGGTTCGCTTCGGTTAGGATCGGTTAGGTTCGGTTCGGTTCGGTTAGGTTCGGTTAGGTTCGATAAGTTAGGTTAAGTTAGGTTAGGTTAGGTTAGGTTAGGTTAGGTTAGGTAAGTTAGGTTAGGGCGGGTTGGGTTAGGTTGGGTTAGGTTGGGTTAGGTTCGGTAAGGTTCGGTTAGGTTCGGTTAGGTAAGGTTAGGTTAGGTTAGGTAAGGTTAGGTTAGGTTAGGTTCGGTTAGGTTAGGTTAGGTTAGGTTAGGTAAGGTTAGGTTAGGTTAGGTTAGGTTAGGTTAGGTTAGGTTAGGTTAGGTTAGGTTAGGTTAGGTTAGGTTAGGTTAGGTTAGGTTAGGTTAGGTTAGGTTAGGTTAGGTTAGGTTAGGTTAGGTTAGGTTAGGTTAGGTTAGGTTAGGTAAGGTTCGGTTAGGTTGTGTTGATGTTCAGGTGTTGTCCAGGTGTTGTTCAGGTGTTGTTCAGGTGGTGTTCAGGTGATGTTCAGGTGATGTTCAGGTGATGTTCAGGTTGTGTTCAGGTGATGTTCAGGCGATGTTCAGGTGATGTTCAGGTGATGTTCAGGTGGTGTTCAGGTGGTGTTCAGGTGATGTTTAGGTGATGTTCAGGTGGTGTTCAGGTGATGTACAGGTGGTGTTCAGGTGGTGTTCAGGTGATGTTAAGGTGATGTTCAGGTGATGTTCAGGTGGTGTTCAGGTGGTGTTCAGGTGGTGTTCAGGTGATGTTCGGTGATGTTCAGGTGATGTTCAGGTGGTGTTCAGGTGATGTTCAGTTGGTGTTCTGGTGATGTTCAGGTGGTGTTCAGGTGGTGTTCAGGTGATGTTAAGGTTATGTTCAGGTAGTGTTTAGTTGATGTTTAGGGAGTGTTCAGGTGGTGTTTAGGTGATGATAAGGGATGTTAAGGTGATGTTCAGGTGGTGTTCAGGTGCTGTTCAGGTGATGATCAGGTGGTGTTCAGGTGGTGTTCAGTCGGTGTTCAGGTGGTGTTCAGGTGGTGTTCAGGTGGTGTTCAGGTGGTGTTCAGGTTGTGTTCAGGTGGTCTTCAGGTGGTGTTCAGGTGGTGTTCAGGTGGTATTCAGGTGGTGTTCAGGTTGGGTTGGGTTAGGTTGGGTTGGGTTGGGTTGCGTTGGGTTGGGTTGCGTTGGGTTAGGTTAGGTTAGGTTAGGTAAGGTAAGGTAAGGTAAGGTTAGGTTAGGTTAGGTTAGGTTAGGTTAGGTTAGTTTAGGTTAGGTTAGGTTAGGTTCGGTTAGGTTCGGTTAGGTTGAGTTAGGTTCGGTTAGGTTCGGTTAGGTTCGGTTAGGTTCGGTTAGGTTCGGTTAGGTTCGGTTAGGTTAGGTTAGGTTAGGTTAGGCTAGGTTAGGTTAGGTTAGGTAAGGTAAGGTTAGGTTAGGTTAGGTAAGGTTGGGTTAGGTTAGGTAAGGTTAGGTTAGGTTAGGTTAGGTTAGGTTAGGTTAGGTTAGGTTAGGTTAGGTTAGGTTAGGTTAGGTTAGGTTAGGTTAGGTTAGGTTAGGTTAGGTTAGGTTAGGTTAGGTTAGGTTAGGTTAGGTTAGGTTAGGTTAGGTTAGGTTAGGTTAGGTTAGGTTAGTTTAGGTTAGGTTAGGTAAGGTTAGGTTAGGTTCGGTTAGGTTCGGTTAGGTTCGGTTAGGTTCGGTTAGGTTCGGTTAGGTTCGGTTAGGTTCGGTTAGGTTCGGTTAGGTTCGGTTAGGTTCGTTTAGGTTCGGTTAGGTTCGGTAAGGTTCGGTTAGGTTCGGTTAGGTTAGGTTAGGTTAGGTTAGGTTAGGTTAGGTTAGGTTAGGTAAGGTTAGGTTAGGTCGGGTTGGGTTAGGTTGGGTTAGGTTGGGTTAGGTTCGGTTAGGTTCGGTTAGGTTCGGTTAGGTTCGGTTAGGTTCGGTTAGGTTCGGTAAGGTTCGGTTAGGTTCGGTTAGGTTCGGTTAGGTTCGGTTAGGTTCGGTTAGGATCGGTTAGGTTCGGTTAGGTTAGGTTAGGTTAGGTTAGGTTAGGTTAGGTTAGGTTAGGTTAGGTTAGGTAAGGTTAGGATACGTTAGGTTAGGTTAGGTTAGGTTAGGTTAGGTTAGGTTAGGTTAGGTTAGGTTTGGTTAGGTTCGGTTAGGTTCGGTTAGGTTCGGTTAGGTTCGGTTAGGTTCGGTTAAGTTCGGTTAGGTTCGGTTATGTTCGTTTAGGTTCGGTTAGGTTCGGTTGGGTTCGGTTAGGTTCGGTTTGGTTCGGTTAGGTTCGGTTAGGTTCGGTTAGGTTCGGTTAGGTTCGTTTAGGTTCGGTTTGGTTCGGTTGGGTTCGGTTAGGTTCGGTTAGGTTCGGTTAGGTTCGGTT